>CM062055.1:23995219-28995219 GCA_030954485.1 Citrullus mucosospermus
ACATGTTTCTATATAAGTTTGAAGAAGGAAAGAAGTTCCAAATCTGGCTGGAAATGTGACTTTGAACTAACAGAAGTGAGAACAAAGAGAAAAGGAGGAAACTCTGCTGTCGGGTGTCGTCAGGAAGCTGGTATCGCTGAAAAAATTGGAGCGTGAGTAGCGAGACGAATCTCGCTGGTAGTGCAGAGGAGGTTTTTGTCTCACAAATCTCGCTGACTCTCGCTCGGTGTCGATCCTTGGGTAATCTCGCTAGTCTCGCTTATTCTGGTGTCGCTAGTGCCGTGTATCTGTTGCGTAATTTCGCTAGTAATCTCGCTAGTAAGGTGAAATGTTGTTGGTAATCTCGCTAGTGACATAGAACCTCGCTTATTATGTTTATTTTAGAAAAGAAAGGGAGTCTCGGTGGTGAATCATGATTAGAGTTTAAGTATGCACATTTAATGATCATGTAAAAGAAGTTTAAGGGAAATGTAACATGAGAAATGTGTATTTACAGGCCAAGAAGAGCTCGGAAAGGCATATAATCCACTCAGGGCCTAAGGACAAGCTATGAGTGACACTTTTCACTCTTTGAAACGAAATTTATTAAAAATGTTTAGTTTGGTTTTTCTTATGAGATATGGCTTTAAGATGAACTGTTTTCTTGAAAAGCATAATGTTTGATGACATTGTTCACAAGGCATGTTTTATCTGTTTTCTATAACAGAATGGCATGTTGTGAAATGTTGTTTATCGTGTTATATCTGATTTTTCATGGAAAAGTTTCATATGAACTATTTATGTAAACTGATTGATAAAATGTTTTAGAGGAGGCTCAGTGCTCAAGGACATGAGAAGGCACGTGAGTTTCCCCGGGACCCAGTACTGATGGACATGGAGAAGGTACTTGGGCAACCCGACTTATTCCTATGTGCACATAGAGGTTAGTTTGGCTGGTGCGTCGAGTTTGCTCCGCATCGAGCCAGGGATGATTTCGACGTTGGGTGTGTTGAGCCTTGCTCCACCCCCAACTAAGGTTGTTTTCGACGTTGAAAGCGTTGAGCCTTTCTTCGCCTCAACTAAGGGAAAAGATTGAGAAATCCAACGGTTTACTGTTTAAATCCTTCTGGAAAACGATTATATACGATTTGAAAATCGGATTTATGAGATTGATACATTTGTGCAAAATATGTTTAGTTGAACTATTATGTTGAATCCTTGTTTTATGTGTACAAATGTAACATGCCTGTTTTATAACAAAACTCGTTTTACAAAACCTGTCACTCACGGGGCTCTAGCTCACGTTTTCCATCTTTTCTAATTTTTCCAGTTAGCGAGCGAGTTCGGGATGCTTTGCCTACGCAAGAACCTCGTCTGGGCCGTCTTTGGTGAAAATGGTTGGACAGTGAACCTTACAAAGGAGTCAAGGTTGCTGTCTTCACATCTCCTCTCGGGTTTTGGAGGATAATCCGGGAGGGGGTGTGACAGATATATATTGATGAACGGAATACAACTTTAGATAAGCTCAATGTCTTGACACAAATATAAAATCAAGATAGCAAAATAAGACGGAAAGCAGGAAAAGGTGTCAATGTCTTGAGTCGCCTGGATGGAAGCGTGAGGTTCTGCTATGAAGTGGTCAGGCGGAGGGAAGACTCTTCTCTCTCGAGCTATTCGTCTCCGGTTGAGGTCTAGAGAGAACTCTGCTGTCACTTAGGAATTCTTCCGAGAATAAACAATCATTTCTCATCTTGCAGAGCTGCCCTTTTATAGATGTTGCGTTCGCAATCAATGGCAAATCTGCTTGATTGGTGGCGAGATTGATATCATGCGTCCATCTCTCCTAATTGCGTAATTCTCGGGTCAATTTAGATCCACCACTTTAGCCACAGATTATGTATGTCAATCTTCCGACAATCTCTCAAGATTCTGATCTGATTTTCCGCGCCTTGCATCTTTGGTCATTATGCGTTCAAGGAGAGTTGGGTTAATGTCAACGCATCATAGGTTGCTAACGCATAATCCTGCGTTGAGAAGTTGTTAATGGCGTCTACAGTTTGTTCGCGTTTCGTTTAGATCATGCGTCCATGAAAAACAGATTGTTAACGCATAGTCCTGCGTTATGAAGTCGTCAACGCATCGTTTGCATTCCTGCGTTAAAACATGCATTTTAGGCTCAAAAAGTGGTAAAATCATTATCTTCATAAAAAACCAAGAGTAGAACGCAAAGGAAGATTTATTAGTAGAATTTTAGCATAAACTACCGCATGATTCTCTATTTAATCTCTATTTCTCTAAGAAAAAGGCTATCATAACTTGTATTTCTATAAGTTATCAGCCACCACCCTCAGAGCACTTGCCCTTTGCTTCCCAGTTGGAGCATACATGCGCTAGAAGCATTCATCTCCACCCTTGTCTAGCACCATGTAAATAAAGTTAATTGTTAATGGTGAGAAGTCAACCTCAACACCCCGAACATCAAGACGTTCTTCCTAGGCTGCATCCCAAGGTAGAATTGTCTCACCAAAGTGTTGTTGTACCTGCTGGATGTTGAGTCAAAGCCTCCAACTCATACTGCTGGATCACCAATGTAAAAAATAGCAAGAAGACTCCAGGTTTGCTCGAGAAGCCATACTTTTCAAGTATCTGCCTCTTCCTCAACACCTGTCTTCTCCTTGCTAATTCCTTCTCATCGTCAGAGTTGTCTGAGGAGAAAATTACTATGCGGGAGGCCTGCTTGAACCTTGACCTCTTCCTCTTGGTGATGGCTAATTTTGTGACTCTCTTTAGCATCACAAATTTAGGCTAGCGCTTCCTCTACATCGTCGGATGATGTAGCTTCCTCCAAATCTGACAAATTCAGCATGGGGGCTTTCCCCTCTCGATGATGCATGGGCGATGCGCTCACATCTTCACTAGGCTGCACAACATGGTTAGCCTCTAGGATGTTATTGTGCTGGCTTGATGCGTCGCATCGCCAGGTGTTTCTTCTACAACATGCAATAGACTCATTGCTTGATTCATTTTACTTTCTCTTTCTCTGTCAACTTCTTGTTCTTCTCCCAACTCCTCTTCTTCAATTTTATCACGCTCATGAGTTGCGGGATCTTCCTACTTCGTTCTTTCTTGCTCATCTTTAAGAAGAGTGAAAAACGCTTGAAAAGTGTTTTTTATTCTCTTAAATTAAGAGGGTTTATATTATTTTTCACTTTTTTCCTAGTGGTTTTAAGGTCAAAATAAAGAAAATTAGAAGTGAAGCCAAAAGATCAAAACCGAGCCAAAATCCAGAGAAAAAGAGAAGAAAAGTACAAAACTGCCAAAAATAGGGCAACGTCGTATCGGCGCTGCAGCGACACTTTTTCCCGAGCATAGCCTCTGCCTTCAATGCAATAGCTCCGACGCGAGGCTGCGGCACGGTGCCGAGAGTAGACTTTTATGACGCACAGTGCGGCGACACCAACCTTTGATGACAGACAACGAAGCGACACTATTGATCAGCGTCGCAGCACCATCTTTCTTATTTTGAAGAATCTATATTTTTGGAAAGAATTTTGGGCGGTCAACTATATACATTTGAGGGTTTCTAGCAGCCCTAGACATGAAGAAATCAGAGAAAAACACACCAAAGAGTGAGTTAGTTGCAAGGAAGAGAAGAGAGTTTGAGAGAGAGTTTGGTGTCATTGGAGTTCTCGACGTGAAGACCGAAGGACATCTTGGCGGTTTCTCCTCAATCAAGGGCTTCTTCTTAGTAGAGTTTTCCTTTCTTTACACTCTTTCTATGCTTAATTTGTTTATGAACATGTTGCTTAAAGCTATGAGTGGCTAAACTCTTTAGTTTTAGGATTTTGATGAATTGTTTATGAAGTTATGTTGATATTGTAGACTCTTCATTGATTTGTTGTAATGATTATGTTTTTCATTGTTATTCTTCCTAATTCTTGTTGATTGACCATCCTTGAATGTTAGGTTAGATGTATAGTTGAGAGATTGTATGTCTAACTAGATCTATAACAATGAATTGTTGTTAATCTATCATGAAAATAGTTAGGTTAACAATAAAAGTTGCTAAAGACTAATCTTAATGCCATGTAATTTGTATTGGTTTCAAAAAATTAGTAATCAATTGAGTTGCATGAGAAAATGTTGTTTTTTAGAGAAAATAACTTGGAATTATGTTTCTAGACTTAAGCATATGAATTGCAATGAAATCCATGAATCTTAGAAATATTGCATAATGGAGTAAACAAGGATTTATTATCCTGGAACTCTCTTTGACTCTTATGTTTCTTATTTATTTGCTTTTTTTTTTTTTTTTAAAATCCCAACTTAAGATCGAATCCTAAAATAAAATTAATTCAATTCTAGAATAGCTAAGTAACTTAAACCTTCACAATTGGATTCTCAGTGGAACGATATTCAGACTTAACCGTCTTATATTATAACTTGACCCGTACACTTGCTGTTAACACGGAAAGTGTGCATCAAATTTTTGGAGCCGTTGCCGGGGATCCAAAGAACGGTTTTATCTGCTTAATATTCATTAGAATTGATAGATCTTAATTTGAGGTGTATAGTATTTTGGTTGATAATTTTTGTCGGTTTATGCCTCGTGATAATACTAACATTCTCCCTTTTGATCCCAGATTGATAGGACTTATAGAATACATCTAAGGGCTCAACACAATCACATTGAAGAGATGGCAGAGGAGATACCAAAGGCAATTCGATACTACTTCCAACCAACATTATCAGCAAATCAATCTGGCATTATGAATGTGCCCATCAATGTCAAAAACTTTGAGTTGAAACCGGGGTTGATCCAAATGGCTAGAGAATTAGCCTTTAGAGGAAGAACCAATGAAGATCGCCACAAGCACTTACGGTCTTTCTTAGAGATATGTGGGACAATAAAGATGAATAGTGTTTCTAACGATGCTATTAAACTAAGACTTTTTCCTTTCTCTTTACAGGACAGAGCAAAGGATTGGTTGGAAACCATACCTCCGGATAGTATCACTACATGAAAGATTTTAGCTGAAGCTTTCTTGAACAAATATTTTCCACCGCTAAATCTCAAAGGCTAAGAATGGAGATTGGAACATTCCGCCAACTTAAGAATGAACAACTATATGAGGCTTAGGAAAGGTATAAGAATCTCTTGAGAAGGTGTCCTCAACATGGATACCCGAATTGGTTGCAAATTCAACTCTTCTACAATGGATTGTCAAATTCAACCAAATCCATCTTAAATTCCACCACTAGAGGGTCAATTTTTTCCAAGAATGCTTAAAATGCCTATACCATACTAGAAGACTTGGCCACTACATCTTACAATTGGCCATGCGAACGGTCTTCTCCAATCATACCAAAAGCTACCGAAGTATATGAGGTGGATGAGGTAAAATCTCTAAAAGCTCAATTGGCTTCTCTCACTAATGCTTTATCTAAATTGTCTCAAGGAAGCTAAGCCCAAGTAAGTCCACCATCCATAGCTTCCCTTGCGACCATGGTAAATCAACAAAAGACAAGTGAGTTAGAGGTGGACAATTATGTGGATGGAGGACAATACTGAGGTCAACAACAACTCCCAACTCACTATCATCCTAACTTGAGGAATCATGAGAATTTCTCATATGCCAACAACAAGAATGTGTTGCAAGCACCTCAAGGATTCAATGGAGCGGGAAATACAAAGACATCATCATTGGAGGACATAATGCTTGACTTTGTAATAGAGTCAAGATCGAGGACGACCACATTGGAAAATTCGATCCAAGCTATTGCAAGCAGCGTTCAAAACCAAGGTAAGGCAATTCAAAGCTTGGAGGTTCAATTTAGTCAAATGGCCATATCTCTCCACACAATGCAAAAAGGTAAATTTCCAAGTTGTCCAGAGAAGAACCCCAAGGAGGAATACAATGCCATAACCCTAAGGAGTGGCAAGGAGTTGAACAACCACATCATGATAGATGATGATGAGCTTCCACAAGAAGAGGATGAAGCCATCATAGAGGATTTTTCAATACAAAAAGAGAGTGCACCTAAGGAAAAGGAGAAATCAAAGTCAAACATAGGGAGTACTTCTACCTCTCCTTCTTTTATCCCTAACACTTTACCTTTTCCTCAGAGATTTCAAAAGAAAAAAATTGATGCTCAATTTTCTAAATTTTTAGACATATTCAAAAAGTTGGAAATTAACCTTCCTTTTGCAGAGGCATTAGAACAAATGCCTAAGTATGCCAAGTTCATGAAGAAGATGTTGTCTAAGAAGAAGAGGTATGGAGATTACGAAACGGTTGCACTAACCGAAGAATGTAGTGCGACAGTATAAAAGAAATTGCCTCCAAAATTAAAAGATCCAGGGAGTTTCTCTATTCCTTGTCATTTAGGCAATAATTCGATTACTAAAGCACTTGTGATCTTGGAGATTCTATTAACTTAATTCCTTTATCCATGTTTAGGAAGCTCAATGGTGGAGATGTGCAACCAACTATCATATCCTTGCTTTTGGCTGATCGATTATTTGTTCGTCCCTATGGCATTGTCGAGGACGTATTGGTCTAGGTGGGCAAGTTTATCTTTCCGGTAGACTTTGTGACTAGACATGGAAGAAGATGCCGAAGTCCCCATAATTCTTGGAAGATCTTTGGCCACTGGAAGGGCCCTCATCGATGTGCAAGATGGAAAGCTCACATTTCGCTTTAATGATGAGGAGGTAACATTCGAAATCTATAAAGCCCTTAAGCATTCGGATGTGAAAAGGTATGAGCATCATGAGCCAAGCACAAAGGTAACATCACCCCCCTCTCCTAATAAGAACTATATGCATAATGATCCTCCTTTGAGTGGTAAGACTAATGGCATGCTTGATGTTAAATTAGAAAATCCTATGAAGCATGTTTCTAGTTGTTATAATTTTCCTAGTTCTTCTTGCATGCCTCCAAAACCTATAATGAATTATGAACAAATCATGGAGAAGCATATTAAAAATGAAGTGGTGAGTCTGGTAAAATCTCATAATGATGACTCCTTAATGATACTCGATTACATTAGAAAAGATGATGTTCAACTTGACAATGAATTGTTGACCAACCCACTAAATGTTAATGAATATGTTTGTGAGTGTCAATGTGAGCAAAAACTAAAAGTTGAAGGTGATCCACCGTGACTTGTGAGCCTCATCTAGCTAGAAGATGTTAAACAAAGCACTTGTTGGAAGGCATCCCAATTTTCTTGCTTTCTTTAGTTTGCTTTTTCTTTTTACTTTTATTTTCAATAATCTTAGAGTCACTCATATGCTTTATTTTCAGGATCTTGGTTCATCACAAAAAGTACTCCTTACACCAAGCCTGTTTGGTGGCTTCTCGCTTGCTCCCAGGCTTGTTCTTTCCTTGTTCGATGCTTTTATGCATTTGGGACAGTGCATGATTCTAAGTTTGGGGTGGGAGGTATCACTTGTACTTTTGGGTGTTTTCTTATCCTGCTATGCATGTTTGTGAGGTTTTAATGATCATATGCATGTTAATGAAATTTTGAAAAATTCTAAAAATTTTGGAGCTTTCAAAGTTTATGGGAATGTTTTTTATGGTTGTGTGCTTTGATATTGATTGTCATGATGAGATTCAAATTTGCATGATAGATGACTTATTGGGGAAATATAATGGGTGTATTTGGTTGTCACTCCAAAAGGCCCTACCGGTTAGAGAGTGGAAATGCATGATAGTTTGTAATCTTAGACTAAGGAAAAAGAAAAGAATATACATGCCTCTGAAAAAAAAAAAAAAAAAAGAAAAAGAAAAAAGAAGTGTACACAAAATATATGAGTTTTACATGTCTATCCCTTTAAATGTTAAACTCGTAATGAGTATGCATGGATGGGGGTAAAAAGAGCTGCCTCTGCTGATCAATAAAAACGCCTGGGAATTGACTAGGTACGACTCCCTACAGTGATGTGTGAAAGCTAGTGCCCCTAGGTAAAGGAATGCAAGTTTAGGGCCCTTGAAAAATATGATTGAAAGGCACCTTAGCGAACATATTACTCGCTTGAAATGTGTGGATGCTTGAAGATTGGTGCATGAGCTAGAGTAGGGGGAAAACTAAGGAAGCTCTCTTAAGTCCCAATTTGAGTTTTAGCATTTCAAATTGAATGAGGCTTGCACACACACACATGGGAGACAGCAAGATTTGGCCTTGGATGATTAGACCAATATAGATATGCTTGCATGATTTTACTTAAGCTCCTAAATGCTATTCTCGAAGACATGAGTTGATTGCAGACTTTTCATCTAAACCCCCATTATTTGACTCTACTCTTTGCTTTGGACTAGCAAATCTCTAAGTTTTGGGTGGTGAAAAGCGCTTAAAAAGTGCTTTTTATTCTCTTAAATTAAGAGAGTTTATATTAGATTTCAATTGTTTGCTAGTGATTTTAAGGTCAAAATAAAGAAAATTAGAAGTGAAAGCCAAAAGATCAAAACCAAGCCAAAATCCAGCGAAAAAGAGAAGAAAAGTACAAAACTGCCAAAAAAAAGGGCAGCGCCGGTACGACACTGCCGCGACGCTTTTTCTGGAGCGCAGCCTCTGTCTTCAGCACAGCAGCTCCGATGCGGCACTGCGACACGACGCCAAGGGTAGATTTTTATGACACACAGCGGGGTGGTGCCATCCTAGAGCGCAGCGGTGCCAGCCTTTAATGACGGACAACGTTGCGACGCTATTGATCAGTACCACGGCCCCATCTTTCCTATTTTGAAGAATTTATATTTTTGGAAAGAGTTTGGGCGATCAACTATATAAATTGGAGGGTTTCTAGTAGCCTTAGACATGAAGAAATCAGAGAAAAACACACCAAAGAGTGAGTTAGTTACAAGGAAGAGAAGAGAGTTTGGTGTCGTTCGAGTTCCCAACGTGAAGACCAAAGGCCATCTTGGCGGTTCCTCCTCAATCAATGGCTTCTTCTTAGTAGAGTTTTCCTTTCTTTACACTCTTTCTATGCTTAATTTGTTTATGAACATGTTGCTTAAAGCTATGAGTGGCTAAACTCTTTAGTTTTTGGGTTTTGATGAATTGTTTATGAAGTTATGTTGATATTGTAGATGCTTCATGGATTTGTTGTAATGATTATGTTTTTCATTGTTATTGTGCCTAATTCTTGTTGATTGGCCATCCTTGAATGTTAGGTTAGATGGTTGATAGATTGTACGTCTAACTAGATCTATAACAATGAATTGTTGTTAATCTATCATGAAAATAGTTAGGTTAACAATAAAAGTTGCTAAAGACTAATCTTAATGCCATGTAATTTGTATTGGTTTCAAGAAATTGGTAATCAATTGAGTTGCATGAGAAAATGTTGTTTTTTAGAGAAAAATAACTTGAAATTATGTTTATAGACTTAAGCATATGAATTGCAATGAAATCCATGAACCCTAGAATATTGCATAATGGAGTAAACAAGGATTCATTACCCTAGAACTCTCTTTGACTCTTGTGTTTCTTATTTGCTTGCTTTCCTTTTTAGTTTTTCAAAATCACAACTTAATATCGAACCCTGAAATAAAATTGATTTAATTCTAGAATAGCTAAGTAACTTAAACCTTCACAATTGGATCCTCAGTGGAACGATATTCGGACTTAACAGTCTTATATTATAACTTGACCAGTACACTTGCGGTTAACACAGAAATTGCGCATCAAAGAGCTTGTCTTAAGGCCCTCTCTGCCTCTTTGTATCTTCGATCCTACCAATAATGTAATTGACTTTGTGCATCATTTCTTTCCATACCTCTTTGGTGAATTCCTCTAACGGCAAAGACTCATCTTGCACTTTAGTTTTAGAAGAGGAGGAACAAAGTTTAGAGTTGAACCCGGTCTTACCTCCTTTGATCCGAACTGTAGCCTCTAGTGGTGGCATGGTAGTGGCTTCTTCGTTAAGAGCTTGTCTCCTTTTGGCTACTATTTTCTGGATATTGGCCCACTAGCTTCTTGAGTGTTTCTTTCTGCTAACGAGACTGTACAGGGTGCACGCATGGATCATTTAGAGGGGGTTTCCTTTCCCTTCACGTTGAGTACTTTATGGACGAAAATCTGGTCTTCTTGAAGTGGTGGCCTCTGATGACAACAACTGTGGTGGTAACAGTGGGGACAAGTGTCGCGAGTGCTCTAATGTTGAAGGTTCAAACTGAAACGACCAACAAGCTCTCCTTCATATAGTCAATCCTTAAACTAATGGTGAACAATTCTTAGGGTCAGTGCTCAAGGGCTTCTTCATTATGATTTTGATTGTTGAAAGAGCTAAACGGAAAAGGAAGAAGATAAGAAGCACACTTTGGTTGATCGGACGAGGGACGGTCGTACGATGTGACATCCAACTTTTAACAACCAATGCGTTGAAAAGTCTGAAGGAAAGGAATAAAAGACCATGTTAGACGCATGGTCAAAACTGAGGTAACGCATAGTAAAGGTGGACGCATAGGAAGTACCCGAGAACTTGAAGGGAAAGAAGTAAGACGCATAGAATTCTATCATAGGATATTTTCAAGTGTTGGAAAGTAGAACGTTGTGAAGTAAACATAAAAACTGGAGCATGTGATGAACGCATGCTAATCTATCTTAAGAAAAATAGTTAAAGTGCAAGGAAAAGGTTAAAAGAATAACCTTGGGAATAACCAAGGAATGTCCAAGGATAGGAAGATGGTCATTGATGCAAGATGAAGGTAAACGCAATAGGACCAACGCATAGAGGAAGAGCTTGAGAAGGAGTTGTTATGGACATAAGGAAGGAGTTGGACGCATGGTATGATGCGATGAGGTACAAACACATAGTATTACGCATTTGTCATCAACGCCTAGTGGCATTGTGTAAGCACTGGTTTATAATAGTGCGGCTATGCGTTGAAGGTGATCACGAATGGTTGTTGTGACCTGAAGTAGTCACCGCGTTAGCGGGGGAAGAAACGTACTTGGCTTACCATACGTTGGTAAGGTTGTCATGCGTTGAGGTCCCTATGCGTTGAAGACAGAGTTATCTCTATGCGTTAAAGACAGTAGTGTAGTTAGCTGAGAGTTAAAAAAGTGAGTAGTGAATCTCAAACCTTAAAGGAAACTCAACGAACGCATGAGCGCGTTGTGTTGAATGAATGGTTGTCTATTGGAAAATGTTGGACGCATAAGATAAGTTTATAAAAGCCAGGTGGCTTCATATAGACTTGATACCTTAAAAGTAGGAGGTGTTAAAAAGGCATGTTAAGTGTTTCATGCAAGGTGATACTTGGACTAATGCATGGTTAGTCAGACATGCAACGTGACATGTGGCAATCAAGTGGCAAAAAGAGAGGAGAAGTAGGATGGCAAGCCCTTTATAAATAGGACCCTGAGGGAAGAGTAACGACTGATGATTCTGAAGTAAAAATCCCTGAGAGAAAGAGGAGAACGAAGGCAGAAAGAAGGAACCCCTTGCATCTGTAAAAGGAGGTCTGCGGCCAAGAAAGAAGACATTCTTAACAACTTCTTTAACACCAACTTAGTCATCTGGTGTTAAAGAAGTTGCCTTGCGTCGAAGAGGGGTCGGCCTTGCGTTTAAGATGAATTCAACATTCAAGGTGAACGCCGCGTTCGAAGATATACGATGCGTTCAAGTTAGACCTTGCGTCCAAGAAAGGTCGACGCATCCGAAAGAGTAGAAGAGTTAGGCTGCACCTTGCGTTTAAGGGTAAGGTTGCGTCCAACCGAACTAACAGAGGAACGTCAATCTTGCAGAGTTAGAACGTTGCATCCAACTGAGCTACCAGAGAGTGAAAACAGTTACCTTGGGGGCTAGAAGCTCAAGCCTTGCGTTCAAGGAGCTCGGGAAAGCAGGATTTAAAGGAAAAAGAAGAAATTTCCTTAAGTGATTTGTGAGTGACACCTTTCTTCTTCAAATCGGTTTTATTGAAAATGTTCTTATAAGATATGGCTTTGTGATGAATTATTTTGAAACGCATGATGTTTGACCATATTGTTCAAAAAAGGCATGTTTTATCTGATTGCTTTATGATATTGAAAGGCATGTTGCAAAATGTTGTTTATCAAGAAATATATTGTTTTCTATGAAAGGTTTTAGATGAACTATTTATGTAAACTTATTGATAAAATGTTTAAGAGGAGGCTCAGTGCTGATGGACTCGAGAAGGCACGTGAGTTTCCCCGGGACCCAGTACTGAGAGACATGAGAAGGTACTTGCGCAACTCGCCATGTTCCTATGTGCACATAAAGGTTGATTTGGCTAGTGCGTCGAGTTTTGCTCCGCATCGAGCCAAGGATAATTTCGACGTTGGGTGTGTTGAGTCTTGCTCCACCCCAACTAAGGTTGATTTTGACGTTGAGAGCGTTAAGTCTTGCTCCACCTCAACTAAGGGAAAAGATTGAAAAACCAAACGGTTTTCTGTTTAATCATTCTGGAAAACGACTCTATTGATTTGGAACGGATTTACGAGATTGATAGAGTTTTGTGAAAAATATGTTTCTGTTGAATAATCGTGTTAAGTCCTTGTTTTATATGTGTAAATGTAACATGCCTGTTTTCAAATAAAGCTCGTTTACAAAACTTGTCACTCACAGGGCTTTAGCTCACGTTTTCCATTTTTTCTAATTTTCCAGGTAGCAAGCGAGATCGGGATGTTTTGCCTACGCAAGAACCTCATCTGGGCCGTCTTTGGTGAAAATGGTTGGACAGTGAACCTTACAGAGGAGTCAAGGTTGCTGTCTTCACATCTCCTCTCGGGTTATGGAGGATAATCCGGGAGGGGGTGTGACAAGTTGGTATCAGAGCGAAAGATTTTGGGAATAGGGAAGTTTAAGCTGTGAATCTAAAAAGAAAGGTTGTAATATCGTGAATTATGACCAACGGACAGACGAGGTAGGCAAGCAGACACCGGAACTTTGCAAGCTACCTGAGGAGTGTAAAGGAAAATTTAGAGGATCCACAAGTAAGTATGAGCTCATACAACAAAATGTATTGATTGTGAATAATTCGGTGATTAATTAATGATGTTAAGATTGTATAAGAAAAATCCCGGAAAGAGAATGGGGATTAAGAGAAATGAAAGTGTGAGGAGTTCTATGCGCCGAGATGAAGGAAGGGAGAAAAGAATGTTTATGTTAGTGAAAGTTGTGGATTAAGGATAGGCCATAAGTTAACTTGAAAGAAATCATGATAGGCGTTTTGGAATCTTAGATGACAATTTGATGATTTAAGAAAATAAGAGAATTCAAGTATTACAGTTATGCTTAGAAGCAAAAGTATGCGATAAAGAAAGCTAGATGGACGCATAGTATTGGAAAGGATATTTCATTAAGAATGAGATATTCTTGAAAGGAACATCACCACGGATGGTGTGGTATGAACGTATGATATTCTGGTTGAAGTTAGATATATTTCTGGAAATCAGGTTGACGCATAGATGGTTAAGCTCTAACGCATGGTATTTAATATTGAGGAGTTACCAAGCTATGAGATTAAGTTTTAAATGATGGCAAGTTGAATGGGGTGAAGTACCATGCGTCGATGATGTAAAGTGGAGTAGAACCATCACGTGGGAAAAGTACCTTGCGTTGGAAAGGTTGACAACGCATCGGGAAGTGAAGTTAAGGAAAGTAATGCGCTATGCGTTGTGAAAAGAAATAGTGGACCGAAGTGAAGGAACAAGAACTATAAGTGTTGGCCACAGCTATAAGTGTGGTTACACTTTGATAGGGCTGTCAGGCGTTGAAGGCTGTACTATGCGTTTGAAGAATATTTTGAATAGGAGAGTAGTTGTATGCGATAGACTGGTATGCGATAGACTGCAACTATGCGCTTAAGGCTAGCTGCGTATTGATAAGTTATGCGATGGGCAGCGGCTAGGCGTTGGGAGTTTGCTATGTGCTATGAAGGTTCATTGGGCTGATCAAGAAGTCCCCGAATATGGTATAGCATGTGCGGGAGAGGCCGTTAAGCGTCGAAGGTTATTATATTGAGAAAATTTCTATGCGAAGAAGAATTGCTATGCGTTGGCAAAGCGACGCGTTGAGAAAACTGAAATTCTTAATAGTTAATAATTGAGAAACAACCTTAACTTAGAAATGGTCTTATGATTAACAAAAAGGAAACTAAGTTCAGGCATTGGATATGTTGTACAGTTGAAAGCAAACCTAATAGAAGGAAACAATAGAAGGATGACCATGAAATTCATAAAGTTTAATAAGAGGCTCAAAACTGGGTTTAAGTTATACACCCTGGAAGTACAGCGATGTATAGAAAGTTAAAGGAAATATTTACTAATGGCCAAGAGTGAAAAGTAAAATAGCAGAGTACAGGATAAAGTGTTGGATTGGTCCGTAGGTAAGGATACTAAACTCACTTTCTATTTGAAGTGGAAATGGATATGTTATAATGATTTTCTTCTTTGGATTACCAAAGATGTCAGCCAATGTTGATGAATATTTAGTGATTGGTGGAAGTTGACAAGATAGAGCGTTTCTTGCCTAGCAAAGAAACATATATACTGGATAGAGTGATACGGACGCATGGGGATAAGTTCTAAGTTATGAAAGATTTACAACAAGCTTATAAATAAAGTTGCAGTTCAATATTGTGTCTATGAAACACAATATGTCTCATGTTTAAAGGAATATGTCCCTGATTCTACTCATATACTTAAGGTGTAACCAATGGAGCTAAGAGATGAGTTAAGTTATGAGAAGGAATTGATTTAAATGTTCATTTGATGAAAAGAAGTAAGTATTAAGATGTTGAATTCGTTGGCCTAAGATTTGTGAAATCATGATGAAGAGGAAGCTATTTGGGAAGCTAAGCCCAAGGAACAAATGATAAAAATAAAATAAAAAAAAAAAATAGTATTCACAATTGTTCTGAAGAGACTAACAACCCACAGGAATTTTAAGACGAAATTCTGACGAGAAAGTGGTGAATTGAAAAGCTCTATTTTTAGCTTAGAGAATGGTAACCAAGTAATCGAGTAATGGAAGAGATGGTCGAAAGCTCGAGTTCAAGAGTCCATGCGTTGGTGGAATGAAGCAAGAAATTGAGGAGACTGAGCATGAGTAATGATTAACATAAGAAAGAAATTGCGTAGTCAAGACTAAGCAAAGTGTTGGCTGGTTGAAACATGTGTTCCAGGAGTTGAGCAAGTGTAAATGTTGAGGCTATGCGTTGATGAGATTGCTGGATCAGTAACATGCATTGGTTGAAATCGGTAAAAAGGTATGCATTGAAGATTAACAGACTTATACTTGAATTCAGTAATTCTGAAATAATTATAAATAAAAGAACTAGACTACTAGATTTGGAAGTGTGATCTGAAGAAAAGAAAATTCACCCAAGGATAGAGAAATAGAAAATTTGATATGCACTTGGTGTTGAGAAAAATCAAAACGCATAGACATGCTAAAGAGATGTATAAGAATACGTGAAAGAAAAGAATGGTTAAGTAAATTGAGTATTGGAAGAAAAACTATATCCCCGTAAGTAATCAGAAAAGAAGGGAAAGCAAGAAGCATTGACTATTAGAGTAGCGCAGCGGAAGTGTGGTGAATTCATAAGTTACAGAAAACGCATAGTATTGTTGTTAGAAGTAAAGTGTAGATAAAAGTTCTATACTTTGTGAAGGCTAATACGCGTTAGTGAACAAAGAGTTAATCAGAGCTAAGAAAAAAAGAAGTAATTTGAGCAAAGGTATAAAGAGGATGTGGGGGCTAGAAAGGTATGTGCTTCTGAAGGAAGGCGGAGGTAAAAGTTTAAAGCTTATGAGATTTTGAATAGCTATGCGTTGATGGAGATTGAGGAGGATGCATTAAACTGGAGTAGGTGACTAAAGTAAAGACGCATGGTGCGACGCGTCCAAGTTAGCAACCCAAGTATGTGTTCAGGGTTGTAATCAAGAATGCGTTGGCGGATTATGCGTTCAAAGGATTTAAAAGATAAACGCATAGTATTAAAACTATAACTGGTTGGAAATTATAATAGTTTTTGGAAAGTATTTCTTATAAAATTATTTTTCTCTTGTTCATACAGTGGATTCTACTGGAGAAGCATAGTGCTTTTAAACTAAGTAAGAAATGTCCAAGGCGGACAAAATTATATGTGGAATTGGATTGATTTTAATTGAGATTACTGTAAGCTAATTTATTTTTGTATAGTCTATCATGTCAACCAGGGAAAGCAAAGGGAAACGGAAACGCTTGGCAAACAGGTGCCTAGTATGCGAAAAAGGACATTCGGGGGAATGTGTTGGTAAAGATAGATGTTTCGCATGTGGAGAGAAAGGACACTATCGGAAACAATGCAATGCATTTAAGGAGTCTTGCAGCCAAGCTAAGGTGACAAAAAGAGAGATTTCCTGTAAGAAATGTGGACGAAGGCATAGAGAAGACTGAAGGAAGGGAAGATGCGTGTTATATGTGTGAGCAACTGGGGCATTATTGTAAGGATTGTCCACAAAATCAGCAAGGCCCAAGTAAATCAGACGAAGGAAAAAAAGAAAAATAAAAAGAAATGTATTTTATGTTTGTAACCTTGTATTTTGTATACTTTGAATAATAAAGATCGTACAAGAATTTTAGAGTGACCTCTCTACATGGACAAAGAGTTTTACTTTTCAATTCACATCAACGTTTGTTTCTAGGTAAGGCCAAGACATAAGTGTCAGGACCTTTACCATTGTGAAGGTTTCCCCACATTAAGCAATGGAGTTGTAAGGCAATGATGGAACCACTTTCAAAGTCAATGGTCAAAGATTAAAGCACTACATCGGCGATGAAGAATGTCGAATCGAGAACCAAATCTTCAAATAATGATCTTGAGGTCCGGTCTAGCTAGAGACCTTAAACCAAATGCTTATTGGGAGAAAACCCAAGTTTTATTGCTTTCTTTATTTTCTAGTTTTTCAGATTAACTTCTTTTGTTTTCTTTTTTTTTTTTTCAAAAAAAACAATGGAGTGACTCATCTGCTTTCATAATTTTTTCAGGATCTTGATTCAACACAAAAAGTACTCATTCCACCAACCTGTTTGGTGGCTTCCCACTCTCTCAGACTTGTGTCTTTTGCTCTATTCTTTTCAGCATTAAGGACAATGCATATTTCTAAGTTTAGGGTGGGAGGTGTCATTTGTAATTTTATGTGCCTTCTTATCCTACTATGCATGTTAAAGAGGTTTTAATGATGATATGCATGTTAAATTGAATCTTTCAAATTTTTAAAAAAGAAAAATTGATTTGAGCCTTAAAAGATAAGGGGAACTTTTTATGGTTGATTGCTTTTGATATTGATTGGCCATGATGAGACTTTAATATGCATGATGGATGATTAAATAGGATAGCATTATCTTGAGTTTGATCTATTTAGGTCCCTCTTTGGGCCTCTTCCATATTTTTTTAGCACATAATCACTTTCATTTAGAAACTTTAACTCAGAAAAGGATTAAGTTGAGTGAATTTAGTTGTCACTGACGGACGGCATTTGTCGCCCAATTTCATGCCAAATAAATTTTCCTAACTTACCCACAGTAGTAATGGCAAGTCGGGTCGAACACAGGGAGCCCTCGAATTTCACAATTGGAAAGTTTAGAATTCAAGGTAACCAAAGGGGGTTTGAAAAAGGTTGATTGCAAGAAAAAGTAAATTTCATACAAATAAATTGCGCGAAGTAAAAAATGTAAAAAATTCAATGGAAGAATCTCTAGCTTGGGTTACGCGGGATTTCCTTTGTTCAATGTTCTTATCATTGGTTCGTCATTACTAAATTCATTGAAACTAGCACCTAATCAATTCAACTAAAAGCACCAGAATTGAATTGCCCTAGTCGAAAAAATTCAATGCACATTGTTCTAATGAAAAACATGCAAAATTTGACTAAACCTAACCGCATTAAGTTCAAGGGAAAATTAGGCGGGACATGCAACTAAATAGACCTAGATTGAATGTTCTACCGATTTAATTCTAGGCTGATTAGAACAATGTGCATCACCATCTAGATTTGCAAGCTAACCTAACCTATTGCTTCCCATGATTGACATACAACAACTTGTCACGAATTGTAATACAACCAAAGCAATAATCAAAATAAACACCAGCGTTACAAATTAATCATAATTCTTGAAAACTCGAAATTAAATCATGCATACACTTGAATTAAGTTCAAAACATCAAAAGAACATCAATTACAATGGAAAATCCCTAATACCTAAGCTAGAAAATGTTACCTTAGCAAATAATCGGTGGGTTCAGGTTCTTAGGGATGAAAAGAATAAAAGATGAGAGAATAGAGCTAAAAGTCGGCTAGTCCGCTTCTTTTTTAACCTAGAATCGAAAATTTCTTTATATAAAATTTTTCACAGCGCCGCGGTGTTGACACTGATCTGTCCACGTGAAATTTTCGGAGCGCCGCTGATAACTTGTAGAAATACAAGTTATTGTAGTCACTATTTGATTTAATTAGAGTAACTTTAGAGCTAAACGCATGATTTTGGTAGTTAAATAATGAAAAATGTATCACCATGCGTTGGCACTACTTACAAAGGAAAATACCTGAAAAACGATGAGCTTTTATGTTCCTAACGCAGGGTTAAGAAGAAAAGAAGCGCAAACAATAGAAGTACGAAGAGACGAAACTGCTGCGAGGACAAGTGGAAACCCATGCGTCGAGCCTATGCGCTGAGCCCATGCGTTGAGACCATGCGTCGAGCCTATGCGTTGACAATCTGAAAAGTAGAAACAGGCGCATGCTCAAACAGCTGTCATGTCATTATGAAAAAGGACAACACCCAATCAGATCATGGCAGAACAAATAGGCTGACAATCTGAAAAGTCTATGCAGCGTGGCTGAAATTTAATGCACAAGGTGTCAGGTCATCATGATATCAACTTTTTGACGCTTATAAATAGTCCACAAGCTTCTCCAAGAAAAGGAGGAAGAGAGACCAGTTCAAGAGGCAAAGCTCTGCACTTTTCTCCCTCACCATAACCAGCCTCCATTTCGAGCTCTTCTGAGAGAAGGATTCTGAGCACCTTCAGAGTCATCTCCCAGTGAGTGAGAATCTTCACCTTATGGAATATATGTATCAGATAGCAACCATCTCAAGCCTCCATGAAGCAAGACGTTGCCAGTGGCTGCTTGACGCCCTTCATCTCTATTTTATTTCCATTTCTCTCCTTCTTGCTTATATTTTGTTAATGACATTCGAGAGAATGATTTATTTCTTTAATATAAGTTCGATTGACTATCATCTTCCATCCATTTCAGTATTAAATACTTTACACCATGTTGTCTAAATGCTAAATGAGTTGAATGTTAAAAGTTAGTTTTTCTTAAGCAATTTTGAGTATGTTACATCTTGATTAATGCATATCTTTAGCTTGCATAACTTTGTCTGACAAACAAACATAGTAAGCATGACTGTCGAGCTTGAGAGAGTTGATAGTTAATCTTTAGCATTAATTAAGACTAGATGAGTGCAGAGATGTAGTTCATCTTTTGCCAACACAAACTTACCATGCATCTTAGAGATAAGATAAATGTGGCGTCGAAACATAGAGAGATGGATTCACACATGCAGTTTGTAGGTATGTAATTGTACTTAGAAAGTTTAGGTAACAACTAGCTCTTGCGTTCAACTCTACCTCTATCGCATGGCTTCATTCATTCTCAACGCATGCTATCTGACACATTGTTTTATATGACTACCCAACGCCGCGTCCACTTCATTAATAGTAGTAGGAAATTCTTTTCATTCTTTTTGTATAGCTTAGATACACATAATCAACAAATGCATATATATTTACATGTACAGTCACCACATAGTCATACATTTAGTCTCAACGCCTAGTTATTACAAATCCCTACGTTCGACCCTGGACTCACCAGGAAAACCTATAAATGCTTATACTTGGGTCTTTATAGGAAAACTTGCTTAGTCATGATCACATCTAGAGTAATTCTCAACGCATGCTTGTACGGAAATGATAAATCTATTTTTGTGCAACGAGCTAAGAAACTCATATCAATTTAATTAGAAATTTAATAAACAAATTCAAACGAACAGCCGCGGTGCTTGCTGAACTTCGTTAGCAGAGCGTCTCGGGAAAAAGCGTTGCAGTGTCGTGGCTTCAAGGGCATTTTTGTCCTTTTGGAGTTCTACCTTTCGGTTAATGCCATGGAACTCCGTTTTGGCCCGTTTTAGCCCGGTTTTGGTGCTAACACCTCGTTCTACCTGTTAAGGGCTCGAAACCTACAAAATAACACAAGAGACACATTAAACAGCATAACAATCCCGAGTTAAGCTGAGGAAGATAGCACATTTTAGGTGCTATCAAACACCCCCAACTTAATTCTTGATCATTCTCGAGCAAGGTAGAATAATGCACACAGTCAAACAAAATTATGCTCACTCAATCATGCAAGGTTCGTTACTCAAGTCTCAACAGTTCACTAAGATTCAACTTGCATTCACAATGATATCAGTTCATAATCAATCAATGAAGCACATATTAAAACTAATTCTAGACCAGTTCCTGCAAGGGTGAGTTTAAAGCCCTTCTAATTAAGTTCCTAGCACCTCGGAATTGCATTAAATCGCTCTCAATTTGTTTTCCCCCATGCAAAAATCATCAAGTGTCCAAAAAAATCAAAGCGGTAATATTTCAATTGAGGTGCCTGATTCAAACTTTAGGGCCCTAAACTTGCATTTATTTTACCTACGGGCATTAGCTTTCGCACATTTACTACAGGGAACAATACTCACTCTTTTCTCGCGAGTGTCCTAACTAATCACAGCAAAGGCAGCTCTTTCTACCCCTAGTCATGCATATCATTACAAGTTTTCTTTTTCTTTTTTCTTTCTTTTTCATGCTTTTTTTTATATGATATTTCTTTAAAGCACAACATTCTTTTTCAGCGGACATATAAATATTTTTTTCTTCCCCAGTATTACATTACAACCCATCATAAAAGACACTATCCAACTAGCAGAAGAAGTAGAATTAATGTCCATATTGATACATAAAAATCAGCAGGAAAGCATAGGTCATTGGCTCTAACTAGCATGTTTTCAACTATACCAATTGGCCTAACAAGAGAATGAACAACCAATTATACTACAATGTCAGCTAGGTGTAGGATATGAGATTTAAAATCAGCATAAACAGGAGCAGGCATGATATTGATTGCGGACCCTATGTTTGTCCCTAACGCCGTGGTGCTGACGCTAATTTGTCCGTGTTAAATTTTCAGAGCGTTGCGGCACTTGTTGCACTTTGTCAGCAAAGCGTCTCAGGAAAAAGCGTCACGGCACCATGGCTTCAAGGGTATTTTTCTCCTTTTGGAGTTCTATCCCTTGGTTGATGTCGTGGAACTCCGTTTTGGCCTGTTTTAGCCCAATTTTGGTGTTAACACCCCGTTCTACCTATTAATTGCTCGAAACCTACAAGGCCCCACCGGTTAGAGAGTTGAAATGCACGATAGTTTGTAATATTAGGGTGTGTTTGGATTGTCTATGAAAAAGAGTGTTTTTCGAGAATACATTTTCTTAAACACTTTCTATAAAATAAGTTTAAAATTTAAACACTTACATATTTGGTTAGATCTTTTTATAAGTATTTATATACATAACTTTGTTTGGTTTTTCCTATACCCAAAATGTTTATACGTAAGTTAAATTATCATAAAGGACTTGATGCGCACTTTTAGTATTAACTGCAAGTGTACGGGTCAAGTTATAATATAAGACGGTTAAGTTCGAATATCGTTCCCCTGGAGATCCAATTGTGAAGGTTTAAGTTACTTAGCTATTCTAGAGTTGAATCAATTTTATTTGAGGATTGAAATTGAATATTATGAGTTATGGAAAATATAAATCAAATAAGGAAAGTATTAAAGTGAGAAACACAAGAATCAAAGAGAGTTCTAGGGTAATGAATCCTTGTTTATTTCATCATGCAATATTATAGAATTCATTGAATTTATGGTAATTCATATGCCTAAGTCTAGAAACTTAATTCCAAGTTATTTCCTCTCAAAAACAACCTTTTCTCATGCAACTCGATTGATTACTAATCTCTTGAAACCAATTCAAATTACATGACATTAAGAATAGTCTTTAGCAACATTTATTGTCAACCTAATTACTCTCGTGATAGATTAACAACAATTCATTGTTATAGATCAAGTTAAACATATAATCTCTCAATCATACATCTAACCTAACATGTGAAGATGGCCAATCCACAAGAATTAAACACAATAACAATGAAAAGCATAATCATTCCAACAAAACCATGAAAGTCTACAAGATCAACATAAATTCATAAAAAAATCATCAAAACCCTAAAACTAAAGAGTTTAGCCACTCATAACTTGAAGCAACATGTTTAAGCAAAATAAACAAAGAAAGAGTGTAAAGAAAGGGAAACTCTACTGAAAAGAGGCTCTTGATTGAGGTAGCACTGTCACGATCTCCTTGGCTCTCACGTCGAAATTCGAAGGGCACCACGACTATCTCGAACTTTTTCCTCTTCCTTGCAACTAACTCACTCCTTGAACTCGTTTATGAACTCTCACTCAATTTTCTCCTTCTTGTGCCTCTTTAGGTCTGTAAATTGATGGTTGATTGATTCTTGATTTGATTTGATGATTAGGGCTGCTGAAAACCCCCAAATTTATAGAGTTTGGCCGCCCAAAAACTTACCAAAAATAACAAATTTTCATTTAAGGAAAACTGGCGCCGCGAGCTGATCCATAGTGCTACGGCGTTAAGGTTGTGTCCAAAATTGTTGCTTTTGGGTTTTAGCGCCGCGGCAGCACCGTCCAAGCGCCGCAACGCTATGATGCATTCAAAATTATTGCTCTCGAGCATTAGCACCGCGGCAGAGCCGTACAAGCGCCACGACGCTGTGATGCGTTCAGAATGTTGCGTCGGATTTTGGCGCCACGGCAGCGCCGCGACACTGTGATGCGTCCAGAACGTTGCGTTCGGGTTTTAGAGCCGCGGCGCTATCCCAAATTTTGTCCTTTTGAGTTTTTCAGCTCTTTTTCGCCGTATTCTTGCTAGGTTTTGATCTTTTAGTCTTTTCTTCTAATTTTCCTCATTTTAACTTGAAAATCACTAGCAAACAAGTGAAATCTAATATAAACTCCCTTAATTTGAGAGGATAGAAAGCACTTTTCAAGTGCTTATCAGGACTATTAAACACTATGAACTAATTTCATAAATGAACACATATATATTTTTCTTTTTTTAGAAAGAAATATCTTTTGAAATTAATCACACGTTATCTTGAAATTATTGAAATTTTTTAGAAACTTGAAATTATTGAAGTTAAAACTAAACATTAATTTAATTTTTTTGTATTAAATTTTTTTGGAAAACTCAATTTTAGAAGCGCAAATATCTTGAGATGTAAATACATAATCTGACGTGTCATGTTGAGAGAAAAGAGAGTTCTAAAAAATACCTCAAGATGTATTAAAGATGATGAATGAGTTTAGTTTAAATACTAAACTCTTGTAATATCCTATTAAAATAGTTACCAATAGTAACTTTCTACTAAAGGTTATTTACAAAGAATTTTAAAGAACTTGGGCTATATAAGCTCATAATTTAGAGAATTGGATACAAGGTTGTTTAAAAATAAAAAGAAAGCTTTTTGGAACTTTGGGATTACATCAAATTCCCTCTGTGGAAATGAAATAAAACTTGTCCTTGAGTTTAAGTAGAAAAAGAAAATTGGTCTGGTGGGAGCAATGTTAAAGATGGGGTTAATGTGTAAGTTGTCGGGTAGCTCAATTTTGTAAGCGTTGTCACAATATCTCTTTATCATTCTAAAAGGGTTGAGCTTCCGAGGTGAACTTTATTATAGGTTCCAGTTGGGAATCTATTTTTTCAAAGATGAATCATCACCACATAAAGTATAAATTTTGAATCTTATTCAAAATAAACTTTATATTATAATGTTTCTGTCACACCCTACTTTTTAAGAAACGATGCGTTGAAGAGTCTATGAAGAAATAAGGTAAAAGACCATGTTGGACGCATGGTCAGGACTAGGTAACGCATGGTAAGGGTGGACGCATGGAAGTAAACCGAGAAGGGAAAGAAGTGAAACGAATAAGCAAGAAAGGAATAAAGTTATGTTGTGAAGTGTTGAAGAGATTTAAGTCTCGGAAAGATAGAATGCAATAGCAAATTGAGTAATGCATAGACTTATAGCAAGGAATGTTCACAAGTGTTGGAGAAGGTTGTGAAGTAAACCTAAAAACTGGTACATGTGGTGGATGCATGCTAATCTATCTTTAAGAGAAATAGTTTAAGTGCAAGGAGAAGGTTAAAAGAATAACCTTGGGAATAATCAAGGAATGTCCAAGGATAGGAAGATGGTCATTGGCGCAGGATGAAGGTGAACGCATCAGGACCAATGCATAGAGGAAGAGTTTGAGAAGGACTTCTTGTCATTGACGTTTAGTGGCATTGAGTAAGCACTGGTTTATAATAGTGCGGCTATGCGTTGAAGGTGATCTCAAATGGTTGTTGGGTGCTGAAGTAGTGGCCGCGTTGGGGGGGAAGATACGTACTTGACTTACCATGCGTTGGTAGGGTTGTCATGCGTTGAGATCCCTATGTGTTTAAGACAGAGTTATCTCTATGCGTCGAAGAGTAGTATAGTTGGCTGAGAGTTAGAAAAGTCAGTAGTAAAGCTCAAACTTTAAAGGAAACTCAACGAACGCATGAGGGCGTTGTATTGAATGTATGGTTGTCTGTTGGAAAATGTTGGACGCATAAGACAAGTTTATAAGGCCAGGTGGCTATGAATAGATTTGACACCTTATCAGTAGGAGGTGTTAAAGGCATGTTAAGTGTTTCATGCAAGATGACACTTGGACTAATGCATGGTTAATTAAGCATGCAGCGTGACATGTGGCAAACAAGTGGCACAAGGAAAGGAGAAATTGGATGGCAAGATCCTTATAAATAGAACTTTGAGGGAAAATGAGCGACTGATGACTCTAAAAGAAGAATTCTGGAGAGAAAAGAGAAGAGGAAGGCAGCAAGGACGTCCGTAGTCGGAGTATGCGGCCAAGAAAAAAGGTAGTTGACAACTTAGCTATTTTATGTAAAGAAGTTGTCTGGTGTTAAAAAGGGTCGACTTTGCGTTGAGGACACACATAATATCCAAGGTGAACGCAGCGTCCAAAAGTTAGGTGATGCGTTCAAGTTGCACCTTGCGTCCAAGTGAGGGTGACGCATCCGAAAGAGAAGTAAGAAGAGTTGGGATGCACTTTGCGGAAGTAATCAACCTTGCGTTGAAGGGCAGGGTTGCGTTCAATCGAGCTAGCAGAGGGAGATGGAGCTTTGCGTTACTGAGATTAGAACGCTGCGTCCAAGAAGCTCGGGAGAGGAAATAGAGGAAAGGAAGAAGAAGAAGTATTCTTTGGCGAGTACAGGTGAGTAACACCTGCGTTTTATAAAAATAAATGAGTTCTTTATGAATGTAATTCTACAGGTTTTGAATAAAATAATGCATGTGTTTTCATACATGTAAAGCATACGAATATGTGATTTATAAAGACATGAGCATGCGTTTAGAGACATGAGCATACGTTTAGGGACATGAGCATGCATTATACTTATAAACCTTGAGAATGTTGGATACTCGCTATGAGTTATAAAACGCATGGTGATTTATGTTATTGGTTCTCATGACTTTTCTGAAAAGCATGATATTACATGATTTCAAGAAAGATTTGAAAATAAACTTTATGAAAAACATGCGGTTTTATATTAAAACTGGAAATTGAACTTAGCATGCTGAAGAGGTGAGATTTGGAAACAGTTAATTCATGGGTTATTGATATAATGTTCCAAAATATGTATTGTATTATATTAAACTAGAAAAGGCACCCGAGGCTCAGGGACTTGGAGAAGGCCAAAGGGTAGCAGTTATATTATAAAGGTACCCAATGCTTGAAAAGTGCTTTCTATTCTCTCAAATTAAGGGAGTTTATATTAGATTTCACTTGTTTGCTAGTGATTTTCAGGTTAAAACGAGGAAAATTAGAAGAAACGACTAAAAGATCAAAACCGAGCAAGAATACGGCAAAAAAGAGCGGACAAATTTTGGGATAGCACCGCGGCCCCGAGACGGCGCTGCCGCGGTGCTGAAACATGAACGCATCGTTCTAGATGCATAGTAGCATCGGGGTGCCGAGATGGCGCTGCCTCGATGCATCCTTATTGAACGCATGACAGCGTCGCGATGCTTGGACAGCACTGCCGCGGCGCTAATGCCCGAGAACAATATTTTTGAACGCATCACAGCGTCGCGACGCTTGGACGGTGCTGCCGCGGCGCTAAAACCAGAGAGCAAACTTTTCTGATGCAGCCCTAGCGCCACGACGCTATGGAACAGCGTCGCGGCGCCAGCTTTCCTTAAATGAAATTTTTGTATTTTTGGAAAATTTTTTGGCAGCCAAACTCTATAAATTTGGGGGTTTCCAGCAGCCCAGATAAAAAAAAGAAAAAAAGATCAAGGAAGTTATAGACCTAAAGAGGCACAAAAAGGAGAGAATTAAGTGAGAGTTCAAAGAGTGAGTTAGTTGCAAGGAAGAGGAAAAGAGTTCGAGATAGTCTTGGTGCCTTTCGAATTCCGATGTGAGAGCCAAGGAGATTGTGACGGTGCTACCTCAATCAAGAGCCTCTTTTCAGTAGAGTTTCCCTTTCTTTACACTCTTTCTTTGTTTATTTTGCTTAAACATGTTGCTTCAAGCTATAAGTGGCTAAACTCTTTAGTTTTAGGGTTTTGATGATTTGTTTATGAATTTATGTTGATTTTGTAGACTTTCATGGTTTTGTTGGAATAATTATGCTTTTCATTGTTATTGTGTTTAATTCTTGTAAATTGGCCATCCTCACATGTTAGGTTAGATGTATGATTGAGAGATTGTATGTTTAACTTGATCTATAACAATAAATTGTTGTTAATCTATCACGAGAGTAGTTAGGTTCACAATAAAAGTTGCTAAAGACCATTTTTAATGCCATGTAACTTTGTATTGGTTTTAAGAGATTAATAATCAATCGAGTTGCATGAGAAAGGATTGTTTTTTAGAGAAAATAACTTGGAATTAAGTTTCTAGACTTAGGCATATGAATTACAATAAAATCCATGAAATCTATAATATTGCATGATAAAATAAACAAGGATTCATTACCCTAGAACTCTCTTTGACTCTTGTGTTTCTCCCCTTGATACTTTCCTTATTTGATTTGTATTTTCCATAACTTATAATATTCAATTTCAATCCTCAAATAAAATTGATTCAACTCTAGAATAGCTAAGTAATTTAAACCTTCCCAATTGGATCTCCAGTGGAACGATATTCGGACTTAATCGTCATATATTATAACTTGACCCGTACACTTACGGTTAACACTCAAAGTGCGCATCAATGCTCAGGGACTTGTAGAAGGCATATGGGTAACCTAGTTATAGAAATGGGACCCCAATGCTTAGGGACTCGTAGAAGGCATTGAGGGCGGCCCGGGTTTTAGTACCTATGTGCACATAGAGGTATGTATGAGGCTGATGTGTTGAGATTACTCCACACAGCTAAGGAAAATCGACGTTGAGGAGTGTTGAGCATTGCTCCGCCTCAACTAGGGAAAAAGTATATTATAAGAATGAGATTTTTGAGTATGTATCCTGAAACGGGCAAGCATGTTTTCACAATGGTATTGGAGTATAGTTTAATATGACTTGAAGTGTTATGTTTTATGCGAGTTTGACTAGTTTTACAATTAAAGTATATTGTTTTCATAAAATCGTTAGTCACTGAGCCGTTAGCTCATTCTTTTAAATGTTTTCCATTTTCAGGTAGCATGACAGTTCCCGTTGCCGATCGAAGTCGAGGTTTGTCAAGAGCTCATGGATGGTGAGGTTGACAGTGGGTTACGTGATAGGGTAGTCGGTAACTGCTGTCCTCACACTCCGTCTCGGGCCACGGGAGGGTAGTTTGGGATGGGGTGTGACAGTTTCTATATACATTATACTAATTGTATCATATACAGTTAACTTCCTTATTAATTTGAACAATTCAAATTAAACCAATATGTTTGATTCTTATACAAAGCCTTAATGAGCTAGTAAGAGAACCTTATGGACTATAGTTAGAAGCTCCGATGATATCAGATTAATCAATTAAACTCTTTAATTAGATTAATCAATATTCATTAAGTGTAGGTCACTCCACTAAAGACTTATAGTTGCACTCTTCACATTATAGATATATTTTTGTGTCCACAAAATTAATTAATCAACAGTAAGTCGACCCTTCACAAATTGCTCATAACTACATCTTGGTCAAATTACCATTTTACCTCTGTAGTTATATTTAACTCTTTAGGTACCACTGATCCCTCTAATGAGCAAACTGTTTATAGTCCAACTATAAACTAACCCCTCTTGGGTCAATAAGAGGGTGAGACCTCATTGTTCAAGACCCATAATCAGCCTTTAAGGGAGTAATTTATCTACTTACCCTAAACACAAGAATGAATGAGTTCTATCTTGTGAAGATATGTTCCTAGCTCCCTAATCAGACAAATCCTCAAAATGATTGGCTTATTGAGTTGGCGACTAGCCACTCTCACCCATACAGATCAAATGATTGCCCTCATAGATAAGAGTTCATAACTCATTCAAGATTTAGGTCAAGTCACTTATAGTCATCCTATGAAATATTAATTTCTATAATTGACAGTGTAACAAAGAGAAATTAAACATTTCGTGGTCTAGTCTTATACAAACTCTTTGTATAAGATACTCTCACTCACATGTCTCCACATGAACGATAGGATGAAATCGTTTGTAACACTTTACAACTTTTTGTAACAATTACAAAGTGAGTCGTATCCATAGTGTTACCAGAATAAGGCATCCATCCTTATTCCTATACTACAGACCTTTTGGTTATTACTTAACAAGGTCTAACCTCGTATGTCAACCACACACATTTTTAAGTTACATAAAATAACCATGGAATCTTAGTTTATTAGATTGAGTTAATGAAAGAGATTAATAAAATAACTTCTTATTTTATTGAAGAAATAAAATGTATTTACAATTTATAGAACTACGAGACCCAAGAGATTTTAGGACACACCCGTCCCAACAATAATGTATCTAAATATATTATATTAATTGTATCATTCAAGACATGAAATCAGCAGTTAAAGGAACTATTAATTTAATTTTTGTAGGACCGGTATGGAAACCCTACAGGGAGATGGATAGGGTTTAATTAAACTGATAACTTGTAGAAATAAAAGTTATTGTAGTTCTTTATTTAGAATAGCTAGAGTAATTCATAAGAAAATGTATTAACTTGATATGAAAATCATGTAAAAACATAAACTATGCGATCAAGTGTTTACAAAACCTTTGGATGCATAAGAGATCAAATCAACTACAATATTGCACATGTAGAAGATCACAGTATTGAGTAGAAACATGAAGATATGAAAACGATGAGCGCATGAGTGGTGACTGTCTTGTCAAAGTGCAAGTTGTTAGTTGATTTGACACAGTCGTGACAGAGTCAATGAACTTGTGACGCAAAGATGTCGGCGCATCAAGGCATGAAATTAAATGCAAAGTTGTTCGAACATCATTAGAAAGAGGTTAAGAACCTTCTTCTGAAAACTAATAAATAGCCCAAGGAGCTTCAATTCCAAGACGACCTTTTGTCAAGAAATTGGTCGAAGCTCTGTCTAATTCTCCTCTCATTTTTGGTATTGTCTTCAACCTCTCGAACTTTTTCTTTGAAGCATTTTGAGTGAGAGCTCAGTTTTCTTCCCTAGAAGTGAAGAGAGTATAAAAAATTCTCTATGCAATCACCTTGAAGCAACCACCATCTAAGCCAAAGGAAGCAAGACATTGCAAATGGTGGCTTGACACACTTATTTCTAAACTTACTTCATGTCGTTGTTTTTTCAATTTGTATTGAAACCTTGAGATTGAAGAACTCATCGTTTCTTAATATGAAAATATGATTTTCAATTTCTTTCATCCATCAATGTCTTATTTTTCATCCACCATGAGTAGCTAAACTTCTAATGGGTTGAAAGGATTGAACTAACATTTTCACAAGTTTTGCATAAGTTAAAGTTCATATTGTTTAATGTGTGCTTAATACCTTGCTTGAATCCATCTAACAAATCGATTTAAGTAGAACTAATCAATTGCTTGAAAGAGTAACTAATTGTTGACTTTAGTAAACAAAAGAAGTAGATTTAGAAATAAAGTTAATCTTTTTTCCAAGAATTAACTCAAGCATGGTCTTAAAGATAAGATAAATGTGACATGAAAACACTGAGAGGTGAGTTCTTAATTTTTATGAGTTAATGACATGAACGCATACTTATGCATTACTTAGGAAAATGATAGTAACTCCCCTTAACCCTATTTTCTTTATTGATTTTTCCTTCATTTCAATAGATGCTACTTGATTACGATTGCATTTGTCTCTAACATCCAGCATTCCAACCATCACCACACTCGATGCATTATCATTCCTCTCTCTCACCATTCATCATCATCTATGCTAATCATTATTTGTAATTAATTCGTGACTGTAGATATGCACAAATTCATTCAACGCATTCATTCATATTCATTGCATTAAAATCATTTAAGTTCAAGCATACTTTTAGCACAAGTCCCTATGTTTGACCCTGGACACTTCAGGAAACCTTATTTGAACTTATACTTAGGTTTAATAGGGAAAACTTACATTTAATATTAGATCACACAACTCATTTCTCATCAAGGCACGAAATAAGACTAATACTAAGTCATCATGCACATTGACCACAACACAAAATAATATACTTTTTACTACTAAGTAATTTAAACAATAATTTCATACATACATTCACCCCAAAATGATTAATAAATTAACATTAACACATTAAAGCATCAATTTTAATTTTCATACTGATAACTTGTAGAAATACAAGTTATTATAGTCACTATTTGAATTAATTAGAGTAACTTTAGAGCTAAATGCATGATTTTGGTAGAATTATCTAAAATGTATTACCATGCATTGGCACTATTTACAAAAGAAAATACCTGAAAAATTATGAGCTTTTCTGTTCTTAACGCAGGATTAAGAAGAAAAGAAGCACAAATAACCCAAGTACTAGAGACGAAACTGCTGCGAGAACAAGTGGAAACCCATGCGTCGAGACTATGCATTGAGACCATGCGTTGAGAAAAAGTAGATACAAACACTTGGGCAAAAGCTGTCATATCATTATGCAAAAGGACAACACGTTTTCAGATCATGATAGAACCAATGGGCCGAAAATGTGAAACGACTATACAGTAGGGCAGGGAATTTAATGCAAAGGTATCAGGTCATCATGAGTTTCAACTTTTCAACGCCTATAAATAGCCCAAAGCTTCTCCATTCAAAGAGGAGGGAGAAAAGGGGAGAGAAACGAGTTCAAGAGGCGAAAGCTCTGCACAATTTCTCCCTCACCATAACCAGCCTCCATTTCGAGCTCTTCTGAGAGAAGGATTCTGAGAATTTTCAGAGTCGTCTCCTAGTGAGTGAGAACCTTCACCCTATGAAATTTATGTATCAGATAGCAACCATCTCAAGCCTCCATGAAGCAAGACGTTGCCAGTGGCGGCTTGACGTCTTCCATTTTTGTTTTATCTCCATTTCCCTCCTTCTTACTTATGTTTTGTTAATGACATTCGAGAGAATAGTTTATTTCCTTAATATAAGTTTGATTGACGATTATCTTTCATCTATTTCCATATTAAATACCTTACACCATGTTGTTTGAATGCTAAATGAGTTAGATGTTAGAGTTAGTTTTTCTTAAGCAATATTAAGTATGTTACATCTTGATTAATGCATATCATTAGCTTGCATAGCTTTGTCTGACAAACAAATGTAGTAAGCACGACTATCTAGCTTGAGAGAGTAGACGGTTAATCTTTAGCATTTATCAAGACTAGATGAGGTGCAGAGATGTAGTTCATCTTTTGCCAACGCAAACTTACCATGCGTCTTAGAGATAAGATTAATGTGGCGTCGAAACATCGAGAGATGGATTCACAAACTCAGTTTGTAGGTATGTAATTATACTTAGATATGCTTAAGTAACAACTAGCTCCTGCGTTAACTCTACTTTTATCGCATGGTTCCATTCATTCTCAACGCATGCTATCTAACACTAAATGACATTTGACTAACCCTCGCCGCGTCCACCTCATTGTTAGTTGTAGGAAATTTTATTCATTCTTTATGTATAGTTTTAGATGCATACAATCATGCACATATTACATGTATAGTTCACCGCATAGTCATGCATCTATTTTCAACGCCTAGTTATTACAAATCCCTGCGTTCGACCCTGGACTCACCAGGAAACCTATAAGAGCTTATACTTGGGCTTTTTATAGGAAAACTTGCTTAATCATGATCATACTTGAGTAATTCTCGATGCATCTTTGTACGGAAATTATAATATCTATTTTTGTGCAACAAGCTATGAAACTCAATTTAAATTGAAAATAGAAATCCAACAACAGTAGCACTCAACAAAAGTCAATCCTCAACAAACAATAAATCTTTCTCAAGAATTAGATAAAGAGAAAGAAATTGAAGTTTTGAGAGTTTTATGGAGGATTGACGTAAAATAATGAAAATTGCTATAGAAATTTGGTGAAGAAGATGAGTTTAAAAAGAGAGAAAAATGTTAAAAACCAAACTTAATTTGGGCCTTTAGATCTTGGAAAAGACAAATCATTGGTGAGGATTTTTCCTTTTTAAAAAAAAAAATAGACGTTAGATAGAAACATAAAATATTATTAAATTCATTTTATTTTAAAGTCAACTAGCCGTTATACACAAACATATATAATAATATTATACTCATTTTCTTTTTAAATTCATTTTCATTTTAAATCCAACAAAAAAAAAAAATCAAAAGCCCTGTGTCACTTATCTATTACTCCACTTTTCATCATCAGTAGGTCCACTTTGATGATTCGACCACCACATCATAGACATCGGGTATTTTTCTGTTAAGTTTGTTTGGCGACATCTTTTTCATTTGAGCTCCAATTTGTGTGATTCAAATTGTGTTAGAATCATTGTTCCAAGCTCTACATGATGGACACTTTAGAACACTAAAATTATTAGTGAATAATAGCATGTTTGTTATCATCAAAATGTTAATTAATTAATTAATTTGAGATTAAGGGCCAAAAAGCCAACACTTTCCCTAAGGCTAGAAGGAGCGAATTTCATCTTATGTAGTTATGTTCCTAGTTCCCTACTCAGTCTAATCCTCAAGATGGTAGGCTTACTAAGTCGCCGACTCGGGCTACTCTCACCCATACAAATCAAAGGACGAAACCTAACAGAAGTTCATAACTGACTTAGGATTGAGATCAAGTTAAATATGATCACCTTGTGAAATATTATTCTCTTCGGTCAACAGTGCAATAAAGAGAGATTAATTATTTTGTAGTCCAGTCTTATACAAACTATTTGTATAGGATGCCACCGATGGCATGTGTCCGCATGAACGATTAGGATTAAATCGTTTGTAACGATTACAAAGTGGGGCGTATCCATAATGTTACTAGGATAAGACACCCAACCTTATCAATATACTATAGACCCTTTAGGTTATTACTTGAACACAATTCACCTGTATGTCAACCACATACTTTTCAAGTTTCATTAAATAACTTTAGATTTTAATTTATTGAATTTGTGTTGTGCAATTCTAAAAGTCATAATAAAATAACATTTATTTATTAATAAATAAAATGTTTACAAAAATTACAAACCATGAGGTTAGGGCACAAAATCCAACAACACTAATGTAAAATAAAACTTTATAATAATCTATTTAATTTGAATCTTACTCAAATTAAATAATTTATTTATTTGAATCACATTCAAATAAATTAATTCTCCATATCATAAAGTTATAATTTGAATCTCATTCAAATAAACTTTATAATAAAACAAGTATTTAATTGTATCCAATACAATTAACATTTTTCTTATAACTTGTAAAAATACAAATTATTGTACTCTTTATTTGGAATAGTTAGGTATATAAGAAAACGCATGGGCTTGAGAAGAAAATAGTGTAAAAAGAATAAACCTACGTTCATGATGTTTACAAAAACTTTTATGTTGAAAATTATGAGATTTTTATCTTTCTTAACGTTGGAATCCAATAAAAAGAAATAAAAAAAAATAACTAATGACAAGCTAAGATGTTGCCAGAAAGTGTGAGACCTAGTCATATCATTGATCAGCGCATCGAAAACCCAGCATCAAAAAGAAAAAGAATAGATAGACACATGGCTGGTGACTGTCGTGTCAACATGCAAGTGGATGACTGATTTGACTAAGTCACAACAGAGCCAATGAACCTGTGATGCGAAGAATCTGCGCAATAGAACATGGAATTAAATGCAAAGGTGTCAAGCAATCATGAGGATCACCTTTTTTTATGTCTATAAATAACCCACAAGAACTCAACTTGAAGCATGAAAGAGAAATAACCTAGCGAAAGCTCTGCTCAATCTCCCCCACCTCCATTTCCATCTTCAACCTCGAGCTTATCTTTGAGGAATTTTGAGTGAGAGCTTAGTTTCACCTCATGAAAAGTGAGAATCCATCTCCTCCACCTGTGCAAATACTTCAAACAACCATCATTGAAAGCCTCCAGCAGCAAAACGTTGGAATCGGCGGCTTGACATTGCTCTTTCAACATTGTGCTTTATTTTCTAGACAATTCTTATTTGTATTAAGATATTGATTTCGAAAGACTCACAATTTCTTTAATATAAATTAGATTGTTCCATATTTCTATCCATTCATATCATTCTCATTTTCCATTATGGCTAACTAATTTCTCATTGGGTTTAGCTAATGAAACTAACATCTTCCAAGTTTTGCATAAAGTGGTGCTTATCTTGTTTAAATGTGTGCTAAAAACCTTGCATGAATCTATCAAACAAATAAATTTAAGTAAGCATGATCAATGGCTTGAGAGAGTACGTGATTACAATTTTCATTTACAAAGGACAAGAGTTAGCTTTAGAGATAAAGTTGATCTTTTGTCTAAAAGAAACTCTGCATGTGTCTTAGAGATAAGACAGATGTGGCGTAGAAGAATCAAGAGATGAGTTCTCAAATTTTAGAGTTTAAGATATGAACACTTGCTTAAGCAATTCTTAGGAAAATGTTAGTGAACTCTTCTCAACCCTACTTTCTCCATTATGTTGTTTTGATTGTATTTGTACTTGACAATTTTCACCATCACCACTATTCATGCATCATCACTCTCCATGTTCACCCAAAAATCACCACACCTTTGTAAATTCATCTATAATTCGTCCGTTTGTAAAGCTTTTTTAACACATTATTTGTATAGCATATCGCATCAAATAAACAAAGTCTTAACATTTATTCTTCTCAAATCTCTGTGTTTGACCTTGGACTTTTCAGGTATGCTGTTCAAAACTTGCACTTGGGTTTTGATAGGAAAACTTGTGTTTAATTGAGCAAATGTATTTACATTATAAACATGACATAAGACTAAGTTCAAACTTCTTTCAAAATTGAATACAAACGCAACAAGTTTTTGGCGTCGTTGCCCGAGATTTGTCAGACTAATTTTTGTTTTGATTTTTGTTGATTCGTGTGAAAATCTCAATTGTTGATGTACAACGCATTTAGTCGAAGAAGCGTATGACAGTATATGAGCAAGGACATACAGCCCGAGCTCATACCTGACTCGAAAATCGAGAGAACCTTTGGAAGAAAAGTAAAAAGCACCAAAAGAGACAAAAATTGTACAAGGAAAAGAAAATGACGAATCAACAGGATAACCCCACCTAATGAAGCAAACAATTCAACTAACAATGCATTGGCTCAAGCTCAGATTCAAGCTTAGATTCAAGCACACCCAATTCTATTAGCACATGACCGCAGTAGACCAATCAAAGATTAAGCGTCTCCAAATCTCTATGACTTTTCACTTGGTATTATGCATCCAGCCTTCCTGGGGTCAAGGTTCGAGATGAAGCATGTACTGTGATAACCTGTAGAAATACAAGTTATTATATTCACTATTTGGAATAATTAGATTAACTTTAGGGCTTACGCATGATTTTGACAGTTGAATTGTGTAATATGTATTACCATGCGTTGGCACCATTTACAAAAGAATATACTTGAGAAAATATGAACTTTTCTGTTCTTAACGCAGGATTAAGTAGAAAAGAAGCACAAATAACATAAGTACCAGAAAGGAAGCTGCTGCAAGAACAAAAGAAGTGAAAACCCATGCGTTAAGCCCAGGCGTAAAGATCGCGCGTTGAGAAGAAAAAGCAGATATAAACGCTTGGGCAATAGTTGTCGTGTCAATATGTAAAAGGATTACACGTTATCAGATCATGGCAGAACCAATGGGCTGACGATATGAAAAGTCTGCGCAGCAAGGCATGGAATTTAATGCGAAGGTGTTAGGTCATCATGAGTTCACCTTTTCGACACCTATAAATAGCCCAAAGCTTCTCAATTCAAAGGAGGGAGGAAGGAGTTCAAGAGGCAAAAGATCTGCACAAATTCTCCCTCACCATAACCAGCCTCCGTTTCAACTCTTCTATGAGAAGGATTCTGAGAATTTTTAGAGTCATCACCTAGCGAGTGAGAATGTCCATCCTATGCCATTTATGTATCAGATAGCAACCATCTCAAGCCTCCATGAAGTAAGACATTGCCAGTGGCGGCTTGAAGTCTTCCATTTCTGTTCTTTCTTCATTTACTTTCTTCTTACTTATGCTTTGTTCATGACATTCGAGAGAATGATTTATTTTCTTAATATAAGTTTGATTAACGATTATCTTCCATTCATTTCCATATTAAACACTTTACACCATGTTGCTTGTATGTTGAATGAGTTGATGTTAGAAGCTAGTTTTTTTTAAGCAATATTAAGTATGTTTGCATCTTGATTAATGTATATCATTAGCTTGCATAGATTTGTCTGACAAACAAATTTAAAAAGCACGGCGGTCTAGCTTGGAGAGTAGATGGTTAACCTCTAGCATTTATCAAGACTAGATGAGTTTCAGAGATGCAGTTCATCTTTTGCCCAAAACAAACTTACCGTGTGTCTAGAGATAAGATGAATGTGGCGTCGAACCATCGAAAGATGGATTCTCAAACCTAAAGTTTATAGGTACGTAAATATGCTTAGATATGCTTAAGTAATAACTAGTTCCTGCGTTAACTCTGTTACATCGCATGGTTCCATCATCAGTCTCAATGCATGCTATCTGACTGTAAATGACATTTGACTAACATTCTCCGCGTCCACCTCATTGTTAATTATAGGAAATTTTATTTATTTCTTTATGTATAGTTTTAGATGTATAAACCCCTTGAACATAATATTTGTACAGTCATCGCATAGATTATGTATTTAGTCTCAACGCTTAAGTTATCACAAATCCTTGTGGACTCACCAGGAAACCTATAAAAGCTTATACTTGGATTTTTATAGGAAAACTTGTTGATTAACGAACAGACTTGAGTAACTCTCGACGCATACTATGTATTAGAATTATAACACCCACTTATAAGACCAACATACTGCTTCAAATGCTCCAAATTGCAGGGAAATTCGGAGGAGCACCAGGCGAGGATCCCCACTCGCACCTGAAGAGTTTTATTAAGAACACATAGAAACCTCGGGAACACCTAGAAACGACATGGTCGCTGCGTTACAAACGCAATTGGCTACCATGACCAACTTACTGCAAACAAAGACTGTGAATCATGTCAACACAGGGAATGACAACCAAGTGAATGCAGTGAATCAAGTTGCTGCAATTAGTTGTGTTTGATGTGAGCCACACATGTTCGAGATGTGTCCCCAAAACCCGCAATCAATATGCTTCATAAGAAATAACCCCTACTTCAACACCTATAATCTTGGTTGGCGAAATCACCCCAACTTCTCTTGGGCACCAACCAGAGCAACAAGACGTGCAATTAGCAATTAGAGGTGGACCGCCAAGTTTCCACCAAGGACAACAAAGGCAACCCCAATTGCAAGGACAATCACATCAGGCGTCAAGTTCGTCTTCACCCTTAGAAGCTCTTCTAAAAGAATATATGTAGAAGAATGATGCATTCCAGACGCATGTGTCATCTATCACAATGGGGCAAATAGCGGGAGAATTGAAGAATAGACAATGAGGATTTTTGCCCAGTAGTACCGAAGCACCAAGGAACTCAAAGAGTTCTAATAAAGAGCAGTGTCAAGCGGTGACACTGCGGAGGGGGAAGCCTTTGACTAAACATCCATGACCAGAAAGAAAGATTCAACAAAAAGACCAATAGATAACTCAATTGACCAAGCAACCTTTACTCACCAGAAAAAGAAAAAAAACACAGTTCAACGCATGACAAGCAAGATGATGCGCGAAGAATTTCATTAGGAAATACTACCTCAACAAGTGCATCATCCGATGTGCTATCACCACCCTATTCATAGAGGTTAAGGAAGAAAAAAAATGACGAAGGGTAATTTCGACGCTTCCTGGATGTGTTAAAACAACTGCATATCAACATTCCACTTGTTGAAGTGTTAGAACAATGCCTTCGTATGTTAAATTTCTCAAGGATATCCTCTCAAGGAAGAGAAGAATATGTGAATTTGAAATAGTGGCGTTAACACAAAAGTGTAACTCCATGCAACAAGAATACATCCCCACGAAAATGAAGGGACCGATATTGGCAAGGCGTTGTGCGATCTAAGGGCAAGCATAAATCTAATGCCCCTCTCTGTGTTCAAAAAGTTGATGATTGAATCTAGGCCAACAACAGTGACATTACAATTGGCAAATTAATCTATAGCACATCTGAAAGGTAATATTGAGGATGTGTTGGTGAAGGTTGACTGCCTTATTTTGCCCGCAGGCTTCATAATCCTAGATTATGAAGCCGACAAGGACGTGCCAATTATATTGGGAAGATCGTTTTTGTCAACAAGTCGCACATTGATAGACATTCATAAAGGTGAGATCACCATGAGGGTGAATGGTCAAGAAGTTACTTTTAATGTGTTCAAAGCGCTAAAACACCTAGACGAACATGAAGGATGCCAAGCAATCGATGCGGAGGAAAGCTAAAAGTTGGAAGATGAGCTTGATGACGAAGAGAGAAGAGAAGAAGATGAGTTGGATGCACAGCAGCCTAGACAATGTTGAAGTATGCATACTTGGGAGAGGGCAACACTTTGCCAGTCATTATTTTGGTCGCATTAACCTCAAAAAATGAAGCAGCTTTGTTAGAAATGTTAAAGAAATACATCTGAGCCATCGAGTGGATGCTTGTTGACATTAGAGGAATCAATCCTACTTACTATATGCATAAGATTAGACTCGAAGAAGGAAAAGAAGAATCAATCGAACCACAATGAAGACTTAATCCAACAATGAAGGAAGTAGTGAAAAAGGAAATTTTGAAATGGCTAGACATAGGAGTTATATTCCCCATTTATGATAGTAAATGGGCGAGTCTTGTACAATGCGTCTCAAGAAAGGAGCCGAAAAAACCAAAACTAACCTCCATATAAAAGATGAAAAGAGATTTGTAGACTTTGGGAGGAATGGAAGAAACTTTTGGGTGAAAAATCTAGTCACAAGCCTGTGAAGTTAGAAAAAATTGAGATTAGAATTTATGGGCTTGTGGAGTTAGAAAAATTTTAAGATTCTTTATGGGGGGGTATGTGTTGAACATACATTGTGGGGGAAGAAAAGTGTTTATCCAAGTTTGACTTTTGAAGAGAGAAATGACCATAGAAATGTTTGGAAGAAAACCACGTTATGAGATTTTTTGAAGTGTTGGACCATGCTTTGAAAGTAAAAACAACTATGCTTGGAAAAGAGAAAACTAAGAGATGAACTCATAGAACTTAAGGATTGATAAATTTTGACTATATGCTGAAAAATGAAGTTGGAAGCATAGGACCAAATGTGAGAATTTCAACTCATCTAAGCTTAGAACCAAGGTTAAACACTTACCTTGTTGGAAAAAGAAGTGCATGGACACATAGAAAGCTTCTTAGACACATGGTTGAAGTCTGGAAAATTTTTTGACCAAGTGTTGAAGAGCTTATGGTAGTTGAAAGGGACACCTAAGCCAGGGAAGGTATTGTTGGAAGCATAGCTACTAAAGTGTAAAGATTTTGGTTAAGTATTAGATAGCTTATGATAGTTGGAAGGCAACATCAAGACTAACACAAGGAGGTTGGATGCATGGTTAGGTTGGAGGCAGGATTTTGGCTAAGTACAAGGGCTTTTGGACGCATGATAGTAAGGGAAAAAGAGTGTTGGACGCATACCCTAATTTGGGAGGGAAAATGGTTAAGTGTTAAATGGTTCATATTGGTTAAAAGAAGGCAAAAGAAGTGTACCCTAAAAAAATATAAGGTGGACGTCTAGGAGAAGGGAAGTTGAACGCATGGTGTTTATCCCGAGCTAGGTTGAACATATGGCAAGGCTCGGAAATGGCTTAAGAACATCCAAAGAAGTGGAAAGGAAGTAGGAGGTGGCACACTTAGGGTTGAACACCTCAAAGGGTGAAGTGTTAACATACATGTGATGGTTATCCATGGAAGCCACCTAGAATGGTTATGTGTCAAACATAGGCAAGAAGTTGGATGACAAGGCTAGTCTTCCAACTACTATAAATAGGGGTTTAAGCCATAAGGTTGAACACACAATTTCTAAGAAAGACTTTCACTCTAAAGCTTTGAAAGACAAAAGAGGTGAGCCTTTGGAGAACTTTTTAGAAGACTAGGCGTCCAAAAGGCTAGAGTAGGTGTCCAAGAGCAAGACCAAGCGTCCAACACACCCTGTCGGTGTCCAGCAGACAGTCCACCAGGCAGTCTAGGCGTCTATTAGGTAGTTCCAGGAGTCCAAGAAGGTGTACTGAGTGTACAAAGCATTGTTTGTTGCTATTTTCGAAGATCCAAAACCCTAGTAGTGTACTCAAGAGTCAAGGGTAAGCTAGGTCTCGAAGGAACAGAGGATCTGGAGCAAGAAAGAAGACTTGAAGAGAAGAGACTTCATTTCTGTGAGTAGTTTCTCTCTTAAGTGTTAAAGTTGTTTCCTTACATGATGTATGTTAATGTGTAGTGAGGAAGGAAAACACCGCACAGGATGGTCAGAGGATCTACGGATCTTGTTTCTAAGCCTATGATGGGATTTAGCACAGGATAGCTGAATGATCTAAAGATCTAGAATCCAGGTCTATGATGGAACCTCACAAGATGGTTAAAGGGTTACCAGAAACCTAGTTCCTGAACCTGTGAGAGTACCTTTTTGTGAAATGGTCAGAGGGCCGACGGGTCTGGCTTCTCAGCCCAAAAATGTAGGCCTACGTGCACATAGAGAAAGAAATGTTTAGTTGAGCTAATAGATGCTAGCAGGAATGAGAATAGTATCGAGATTGAGATTGAGGTTTGAGTAGCTAATCTCTTTATGATTGATTGTTATGGATGTATGACTGATGAACTACTAAGGGACGTGAGTTACCCTTGTGTTGTATGTTTAACCACTCACTAGGCTTTTTAGCTCATTCTTTTCTTTTATGTTTATCTTCTCAGGTAATAGAGGAGTTCCCGTTGCTGCGCGAAGTCGAGATTTGCCACAGGATAGTTTATCTTTGAGTTGTTAGGATTAGGAACTGAGCTACCTTATTGTATATCTAAAGAATATGTAAAAACAATATTTATGTTTTGAAGTTAATTTATGAGTATTCGTTAAATTATTTTGAGTGGTTGTATGAAGGTGTTAAAGGACGAACAGTGGATGTCATAAAAGGTTTATATTTACTGTCTTCACGCCTCTTTCTGGATTTACGAGGGTAATGTGGGAGGGGGTATGACATCCTGAACAAAAACAACGAATTAATCCTCGCTCGAACTATCACTAGGTGGAGAATTTGTATGGCCTACAGAAAGCTCAACGAAACAACGAAAAAAGACCATTTCCCCTTGCCCTTTATTGACAAGATACTTGATAGATTAGCAAGGAACGAGTACTTTTGTTTTTTGGATGGTTATTCCAACTACAATCAAATAATGATCGCCCCGAAAACTTGGTGCTAAACTGGGAAAATGTCATTTCATGGTGAATGAAGGAATTGTCCTCGGACATAAAGTATCAAAGAATGGTCTGGAAATCGATCAGGCTAAAATTGAAGTTGTGGAAAAGCTTCCTCCTCCCACCGACGTTAAGGCATTGAGAAGCTTCCTTGAGCATGCAGGACTTTTATCAAAGATTTGTTAAAAGATTTTTCAAAGATTGCACGCCTATTAAGTATATTGTTGGAAATGAATAGACCTTATGTTTTTTACGATCACTGTTTTAAGGCTTTTGAGACTTTAAAATGTGCATTTGTAATAGCATCCGTTCTGGTAACTCTCAACTAGATGCAGCCCTTTAAGCTGATGTGTGACGCAAGTGATTATGCTATGGGTGCCACATTGGTTCAATGCTGAGAAAGAGTGCTCCATCTAATAGCCTATGCCAGTAAGACACTCAATGAGGCTCAAGGATATTATATAACAATTGAGAAAGAATTACTAGCGGTGGTGTTTGCAATGGAAAAATTGATCATCATACACACAAACCACTCTGCTATTAAATATTTGATGACTAAAACGGACGCAAAGTCTCGTTTGTTTAGATGGATCCTTATGTTACAAGAATTTGACGCAAGATAGTGGACAAGAAAGGAACAGAAAATAATGTAGTTGACCATCTCTCAAGACTTGAAAATGTTGAAGTTGACAAAATGCAGCCAAAAGTCAACACATGCTTCCCAGATGAAGTTGTACTTAAAGTTGAACACTCTGCACCCTGGTGTGTAGACATTATGAACTTCTTAGTATACAAACAATTTCTAGAAGATTACAACGCATAACAGAAGAAGAAGTTGATGCATGATTCCAAGTTTTATTATTGGGACGAACCTCAATTATACAAACACGAGCCTTATCACATTTTCAAACTGTGTGTCCTTGAAACTTTTTATCAACGCATCTTGTCACAATGCCATGAATCGCCCTTTGGAGGCCATTTCGAAGGGTAACGTATGATTGCCAAGGTTCTTTAGTCTATTCAGAGATGTAAGAGACGTTGTGGTCAAATGTGATAACTATTAACACACCAACAATATTTCAAGTCAGAACGAGATGCCGCTAACTTCCATTCTTGAAGTCAAGCTCTTTGACATATGGAGAATTGACTTTATGAGCCCATTCGCTCCTTCATGCGGCCATAGCTACATCATGGTAGCTGTGGATTATGTCTCAAAATGGGTGGAGGCTATTTCATGTGCCAAGAATGATGCGGTGACCGTATCAAAATTTCATGTGCCAAGAATGATGCGTCACCCCTCGAGCTTTGATTAGTGATGAAGGTACACACTTTTTGAATCGCATTATTTCCAAATTACTAATCAAGTATAATGTGCAACATAGGGTGGCAACTACGTACTATCCTCAAACCAATGGGCAGGCTGAATTCCAAATTACCAATCAAGTATAATGTGCAACATAGGGTGGCAACTGCGTACTATCCTCAAACCAGTGGACAGGCTGAAATATCCAACTGAAAGATCAAGTCTATATTAGAAAAAAATGGTCAACAACTCTCAAAAGGATTGAGCGCCTAAGTTAGATGAGGCGTTATAGGCCTACCAAACGGCGGACAAAACACCTATCGAAATGTCCCCTTATGCACTTGTGTATGGAAAATCATGTCACTAGCCCTTAGAACTTGAGCACAAGACGCATTGGGCCATCAAGAAGTTGAATCTAGATCTTAACACCGCAGGGGAAGCCTACGAGCTTCAATTGCATAAACTGGATGAATGAAGGCTCCATGCATACAAGAACACAAAGATATACAAGGAACGAACAAAGCGTTGGCACGATCAATGCATCAGTAAGAAATCTTTGTGTGTGGGCCAAAAAGTTCTTCTATTTAACTCTCGACTCCACTTGTTTCCACGAAAACTTAAATCAAGATGGTATAAGTCATTTGTTGTCAAACAAGTTTTTTCTCATGGTGTCGTGGAGCTTAGTAACGAAGACGATACAAATGCGTTTAAAGTGAAAGGTCAAAGGGTAAAACCCTATTATGGAGGCGACATTGATAGAATTAAAGTCTCCATAGACTTAGAAAGATCTCATGAGGAAAACTTGATGGTTCCTACATCGATCACCCTCACATTCTCTAGGGACAGATCTCTTCTTTTGTCTTTTTACTTTTGATTATTTTGCTTTAAGATATTTTCTTTGTTGTAATTTTATGCTTTTGTAATATGGCCATTTGTTTGATGTTTGAAATTGAGAATTGATGGATTCATAAATGCTTAATTGATTACCTAGTTAAACAAGGCGTCGAAATTAGAATACATGTGTTTAACTAGTTTGACGCCTAGGGGGAATGTCAAGGGTTTTAAACCGTTATTAGAATCTGAAAGAACGTTTAGCCTTCCGCCATTGGACACAAACATGTGTCAGAACGCATTTAATAATCATTCATTACGCAGTGACATCACACCTCATACCACGCTCCCAAAATTTTCTTTATAAACCCTTAAAACCCTCATTCTTCCTCTTTCATTTCTAACTTTCCAAATCGTTGCTCTTGAATTCTTTGGCATCTTCTTGCAATTTCCAGCGAATTTCTTCAATCTCTCACCCGATTCTTCTTACTCAACCAATGACCTCTCAAAAATCATCCTCCCCTTCACAAAAAGCCTAGCTGGTCACACTTAAGCAAATGACCGGTGTTGCCCCTTCCTTTTCCTAAGCCTAGCTACATCGGAGCATCCTTCCAACAGTAGCCCAACGCCCCTGACCTGTTAATAGGCGCGTTTGTTCCTTTTCTACCCAACCGCGACGACCATTAGTGATCCCAAACGTCACCCCCACCATTCTAGCCATAATCGATTCTTCTTCCCCACAAATCATCCCTTCCCCTGTCCTGCGTCTATCCATCCCCACTCACCCAATTGAACCCCTAGCCGTTGAATTCCCCACCTCCAGACCACGCAAGGGTTTGTCCTTGCGACGAAAGACCTTGAGGAGTCATCGCCAGACTCATTCAGCTCTGATGATAAGCCTATTAGAGCCTTGATTGCAAAGGTTGAAAAAAAAAGTTGGTTGCGACGAAGGTGCCAAAGGAAGTGGTCGCTCAATCGACGAAGAAAAGACCCTCTGGGCAATGGAAGATGAAGAAGGGGAAGTAGCTAAGCCCTTTAGAAGGAAATTTAAGAAGAACGGAAAAGACGCGGGCACATCTAAGAGCCCTAAAGTCATCATTTTCGTGTCTACAATAGAGCGGTTGTTGGCTCAAGTAGTCAAGAAGAAGAATGAGGTTAAGGAAGAAATTCATCGCTTGGAAGAGGACACACAGCTTCTCCTCTCAGCCAACGAATTGGACAGAGAATTGAGAGAGGAGGAAATTGAGTAAGGCGGGCTCGAGGACAGAATGAGACCTTTACCTGAAGAACGAAGTGAAGAAGAAGAACGCCTCCTGGTGGCCATAGTAGTTGAATTCAATAAATCACTCAGGATTAAGATCAAGTCACACATGACCATCCTATGAAATATTAATCTCATCAATTAACGGATTTACAAAAAGAGATTAAATATTTCATGGTCCGGTCTTATACAAACAATTTGTATAGGATACCCCTACTCACATGTCTTCACATGAACGATTTAGATCAAACCATCTGTAACTATTATGAAGTGGGCCATATCCATAATGTCACAAGGATAAGACACCCAACATTATCCATATACTATAGATCTTTAGGTTATTTCTTAAACATGATCTATCCGTATGTCAACTACATACATGTTTAAGACTTCATGCAATAACCTTGGATTTTCCTGGTTAATGGATAAAGTAATATTGTATAGTTAATAATTAAATTAATCAACTAATAAATTTTGAGGCTTTAAGACATAAATCTCACATTTGCAACTTAAACAAAAGAATTGATTTTTATTTAAAATAAAGAATTTCAACAAACTAAGAGTTTAAAAATGCATAAAATCTTTGTTTGGAGTACCCTTAGACATAAGTTTAAAAATAAGAGGAAAACAATTAAAGATCTCAAACATTTTGACTACCAAAACAAAAACATGAAAAGTATGAAAAACATATGCGGAAGTGTCAATATAGTCCTATAGGCATGGTCATAGATTCTTCTTTTCATTCGCTGATCTGTCCTTGTCTTTACTTGAAAAACAAATCAGAGGAAAGAATGAATACATAATACTCAGTATCTTGTTAACCTTCCTATCCAAGACAAGTGTACAAATTTCATGGCAAAAGTAGTGAACCCGAAGCTCATAAATTAGGGCAATAGTGTTGTTCCCGAAGGAACACAAATCATGGTAGTCAAGATGATCCCGAAGGAACACAAATCATAACATTCATGGCGATCCCGAAGGAATACAAATCATGGCATGAGATGGAAACACCGGTATAGGAAAGTTAACAGTCATCATCTAACTTGACATGCATGAAACAACTAATAGGCCTCAAATCATAAATCATAATCACATTATCTTAGCCAATATATCAAACATGCAAAAAGCAAACATAAGAACTCATGTCATGTTCATATCGATATAGCCCATAGGCTTCCAGCACACCCATAATAGTCCACAAAGTCATGGGGCACAAGCAATTCATTCCAATATGTTAATAGCTAGCTTCTAAAGTATGTAATTGACTTGACATAAGCAATTTGATTAGGGTGTCAGCTTGAAGGCGAATTGGTAGTAAATCATTTACCTTGATTACAAGCCCAAATATGTTCAAGCAAGCTTACCTCCTATTTGTCTAATAAGATCTTGAATCAAGCCTATAACATAATCTAAATTTAAAATTAATACCAAGGGCCTAATTCCACTACAAATGTTTCATTGAAACTCAATCTAATTCACTTACCCAACACGTGGTTTAATCCAAAACCACTCCAAGATTTCGCCAAGTACTCCAACCCTGATACCGCTAGACAACAACTGCAACCACTTCATGACCTCAACTCCGATCGCCTAAACCTCAAATCCAACAATTAGGCCAAAACTTCAATGGGTAATCGAAATTTTCAAGAAAATCAACCAACCCTTACCTAAATCTCAATATTTCGGCGATTCAACGGCTGAACGACATGTTAAAATGGGCGGAAAAAAGATGGTTAGACGATGTAGCTTGAGGATCGACAACACATGTTTGATCAGATTTGAACTAGCAATGGGAAGACTAACTCGACTGAGAGACGCTAGTGGCTGGTGGAAACGGACGACAGCGGACAGAGACAGTGGTAACATTGGAGCGAGCGATGGTCAACAATGAAGGCTGTCGATGACTAAGAGACACAAAATGACAGAGTGTAATCGACGACAGAAGAGAGAGAGTCAGTTGGGTTGTTTCAGGCGTGAAGGAAATGAATTGCATGCTTTTCAATGAGTCTTTTTAAATATATATATATATATATATATATATATATATATATATATATATATATATTTATTTATTTATTTATTTTACTTTTTAAAACCCTATTCCATCCCTCTCAAAACCCTAGAATAAATCCAAACTCCCAATCATATCCAAAATTAAATTAAAACTCCCAAATCTCCCAAATTAAATTAAAATTTCAATTCCAAATCTTTTATGACGTTTTATTTTAATTGAATTATCTTAACTCAATCATTTAATTTCAACCTAAAAATCCAAATTATCATCTAAATAATTTAAGATAATTAAATAAAAAAATTACCTAAAAAATTTGGGATGTTACAATATTAATGAAACTTTTAAAAATTTAGGACTATTTTTCAAAAAAAGATTAAACTCTTTTTGTTAAAAACTTATGGTAACAATATTTTTTATTTTATTCTAAAAATTCAGAGGTGTTATTGAAAATTTTAAAAGTTTGCAAGTATTCATAAAATAATGTAGAAAATTTAGTAGCATTTTTAATAATTTAGCATAAAATGTTTCAAACTTCAAAATCGAAGTTTAGTGGATATTTAAATTAAAAAAAGAAAAATTAAAGACATAACAGATTTGATTTCAGTAGAACAGAGAGAATAAGAGAGAGAAAAGAAAGAGACAAACAATAAATTATACATTTTTAATAATTAGCAATAAATAATAAAATCATAAACGTTATCCATAAAAAAGCCGTCTGTCTCTGTCTCTCCGGGTCTGACATATATTTATTTATATATATTCGTAAACCTCGAAAAATAGCTTTCCATAACCATAATAATAAAAAATAAATTCTTTTAATTATATTTTACTTCATGTATTTTATGTGGGTACATATGGCTTCCACACTTCTAAAGTGCATTTTACGATTTTTTTTTTCTAAAACAAAAGTGCATTTTAGAAGTATTCTTTTAATTATATTCCACACTTTTAATGTTTCGATTTTTATTTATTTTTTTAATTAAAAAACAATCTTGATTTTCTATTATATATCATTAGCTTTCGCTTAAATTTGTAATGATTTAGTCGATTTATTTTTAAATTTGTATTAATTTAGTCTTATAACTTTAATACGTAACAATTTAATTATATACCTTTAATTTTGTAGCAATTTAAGCCCCTACAATGATAAATCTCGTCAAAATTAATTGTTGAATTTTATTACATAACAAGTTTAGTTGTTATCGCTTATAAACCAAATTGATCCCTAATCAATTTATTAATCATTTCTTTATTAAATTTTAATAATATTTTTTACGATGTACAAATTGTAATTGTAATGTATATGAACTAAATTGTTACTTATTTAAAGTTTTGGGATTAATTGTTACAACTTCAAAAATTGAAAATACAAAAATTAAATCATTACAAATTATAGTTTAAAGACAAAATTACTCAAACATGGTTGAAAAGTGACTCTATTGAAGACTAATTTCGAGAGTAACAAATGTGATTTAAACTATTTAAAAATCACTCAAATTCTTTTTCAAATTACCATTTCTTTTATGCATTTTAAGAAAATAACAATTTTGTCTGAAGTTCTATCCCATTTTTCAATTATAAACTCAAACACATGTTTACCAAAAAAAAAAAAAAAAAAAGAAAACCCACAAAATATTGCAAAAGCTTTGCATTAAAGAGTACTTAGGATTTATGTCAGGATTGTGTACCTAAAAGACCAAAATACCCTTTTTCTAAGAATTAAAAAGACTAATAACGGTCATGAGAGTACTTACAAAATAAAAAGTGTGTTAAATCCCACCAAATTCAAAACTCTCTCTCCCACTTGGAGATTAGGAATTTACCAAAAGCCCTTTGCCCCCTCCCCCATTTATTTTAGAATAATAGAGACAAACAATACAAAATTTAAAAAACCAATCCATCATATCCATCCTAAATCAAAGTAAAATCTATCCACGAAGAGTGGTAGAGAACTAGAAATCACAAATAGAATCTTCTGTACCTCATTTGTATATCAAAATTTTCTCCTCAAATATTTGAAGAATCAATTTCAGCTTAAAAAGGAGATAAAAATTAAGAATATCTCAATATCTAGAGTTCAATTATAAAAGCTTTTAACTTTTTTTTTTTTGACAAGGTTTTAATCAAGTAAATAATCCTGAAATTATTATTATTATTATTATTTTTATCAAATACTTAAATTCACAAATTAGAAATATATGATTCAAAATAAATTATCCTAAAAGTATATGAGTTATAAAAATTTAAATGGTCAAATTAAGTATAGTTAGGCAACAATAAACACATATATAAAAAGTTGTTTGGCTCATTAACTTTTTAAATTGATGTAAACAAGTCTAACTTAAATACTATTGAATTTGCATATGAATTCAATTTTTCCATCCATCCCTACTTTTCAAATGTACCTTTTTTTTAATCTATTTTTTACCATCTATATTTCAAACACAAATTTACAAACCGGATGCATTAATTTAAAATTTATTAACTCTATTTAGTAGGCCAAACAACAAAATTGTTGTCTATATATATTAAAAGATGGGCACTCAAAATGAGATTTGAAAATAGAAAAAGAGAAAAGAAAAGAAAAAACGCGGTTTGAGCTCCTCCACCGCTTCCTGAGTTGTCTCTCTTTGGCGTTTCCTTCACTCTCTCCCACTCATTCTCTCTTCTTTCTTCTCTCTCTTTCTCTCTGCACTCTGCACTCACTCACACACCCAAATTCACTCTCTCTCCTCTTTCTCTCTCTAGGAGAGCAGCCATTAACGAAGCTCACCTGAGAGAGACCTCCATTTCTTCTACTCTCTCTACTCTCTACACTCCCTTACCCATTCTCCCATCTCCGATCTGCTTTCATTTCAAGCTATGCCTCACTAATATTCCACTTCCTCTCTCCAATGTCTACTTCCGACCCCAAATCCCGCCCCCGTCCCGGCCCTTGGCCGCCTGCACCCGAGCCATCCTCAATGCCTCCTGCTTCTTGGGCCAAACGCACTGGCTTCCGTCCCAAGTTCTCCGGCGAGACCAATGCCCCTGATTCCGGCCATGTCGCTCTTCCGCCTAGGCCCAAGGACCCTGATACCCACACGGATCTTGAAGCCGGCCGTCTCCGGGGGAGTTCTGCTGTTAATGGAGAGCAGGAGAGTGTGAAGGCGGCTCAGCCGCAGCTGGAGAAGGAGAAGGATCAGACGGTGAAGAGGAGGAGGGATTCTGATGGGTTACCGAAGGCTTCTGGACCTGCTCAGAATGGACAGGCTCTGCCTCCGCCTCCGACTTCAGAGCCGGCGAACCAACCCCGGCGGCCGGCTAGAAATGAGGATGTGGTGGATGTTCTGCCGCAGGCTGGAGATGATGATGGATTTGTGGCTAGACACTCGCACATGAAGTACGAACTCAGAGATACGCCTGGTCTTGGTGAGTTTGCACTCTTTTTTATGCAGATAAGAACGCTGAAGAAGAACACTCTATTAGTTTTACTGTAGGGTTTGTAATTGATAAGTATTGCAATGGGGGGTCATGGCTGATGTGATTTTGTTTGTTGATGCTCAAAATTTCAGTCCCGATCGGTCTATATGGGTTCCAGCATTATATTTCGATGTTGGGTTCGTTGGTTCTTATTCCGCTTGTTATTGTTCCTGCTATGGGTGGCACTTACGTAAGTAGATTAAAGTTACTTTTTTGAAACTTTTTTTCTTCTCATTTTTAGACTTTTAGTGTGGAATTTGTGCAAATTCCTTGATCTGATTGGAGTTAGTGGCTTATAGGAGGATACTTCAAATGTGGTATCGACGGTGCTCTTTGTGTCGGGCGTCACTACCCTTTTGCATACGTCTTTCGGCTCAAGGTTACCGTTGATACAAGGTCCATCATTTGTTTTCCTAGCTCCAGCATTGGCAATTATCAATTCCCCTGAGTTTCAAGGACTTAACGGGAACGTATGCCTCTCTTTTGCTCTATTTTTTTTTTCCTTTTTTATTGCAGTATGGATTATGAATATTAGCAACTCCTGCATTTTGTGTCATGGTTCTGTCTGTCAAAAGAACGAGCTTTACCTTTCCTTTGCATTCTATTCATTTATTTTGCTTCATGGTACTTGATGTATATACTTAGATGACGGCCTTTAATGATGGTTGATGGCTACATAAGCATACATTTTACTAGTTCTCTCGCAACCTCACTGTCACTAACACTGTTGCACCCTTCCCTCCTGTTCTGAACTTTAGTCTGGTATATATCAGAGTCAATGGTCATAACTTCAGTCTACCTTTCGCCCTTCACTTTTATTTACTTTATATGTCATGCTATTAGAAGAAATTAGTTCCTTGAAGGAAGAAAATTTTGAATTTTGGATTGGTACCTTAATCATCGACAAAGAAATTGGAAGTCCCAGCTTCCTACTGGACTTATTTCTATTGGCCAGGAATGTGACATCTTATTCATTGAGCAAACTAAATAATGCAGTAATTTTTTCCTCTCTAGTCACTCTCAATATGTTTTATTTGTACTTGCCCTAAATTCAAGAAATCCCTAATTTTAAGAGGTTTTATACTATATCGAATTGCATCAGATGTGTTTATTGTTATTATTTTTGTTAATGCTTGCAGAATTTTAAGCATATAATGAAGGAGTTACAAGGTGCAATTATCATAGCTTCAGCTTTTCAAGCAATACTTGGATATAGTGGACTGATGTCACTGCTTTTGAGGTATGATGTTGTTGACTTGTAACAACTTTCTGTTCGCACATTGCACCAGTAAGTAATTCATTTATTTTTTTTCAGGCTGATCCATCCTGTAGTTGTGGCCCCAACCATTGCCGCTGTTGGACTTTCGTTTTATAGTTATGGTTTTCCACTAGTTGGTGCCTGTCTTGAGATTGGTGTCGTGCAGATACTGTTGGTTATTATATTTTCTCTAGTACGTTGATCTACATTGTTTCTATTTTTCTTCGAGTTATATTTTACTGTCTCAATGAAAGAATAGTGACAAGCATTATGCAATAACTGAGGAGTTGTCGTGTCACTCTTTTCAGTCAAATTACAAACAAATTACTTACACAATTTCCATGAATTCCACAGTACCTCCGGAAGATATCTATTCTTGGCCATCGGATTTTTCTAATATATGCAGTAAGTGAGGAGTTGCAATTTTATGACATTTTTTACTTTTGAAACTTTTAGTTTCCTGATAATCTTCTTTAAGGTCGTCTTTTAATATGCCTGGGATTGATCACGATCTTATATTTCATTGCCAGGTTCCACTTGGAATTGTTATCACGTGGGCTTTGGCTTTTTTGCTGACAGAAGCTGGAGTTTATAGCTACAAAGGTTGTGATACAAATGTACCTGCCTCAAATATAGTATCTGACCACTGCAGAAAACATGTTTCAAGGATGAAGCATTGTAGAGTTGATACTTCTCATGCACTAAAATCTTCACCATGGTTTAGATTTCCATATCCGTTGCAGTGGGGCACTCCTGTCTTCCACTGGAAAACAGCAATTATTATGTGTGTTGTGTCTGTCATCTCATCTGTTGATTCGGTTAGTAGTCTCTTGTTTCTAGCCTTCTTCTTTTGATCTTCATCCATTAGATAATCTTTCTAGCAAAACATTTCTTTTTGGTTAGATATGCTTATGCAGATATATATGCATGCATGCTTGGGTATTTTCTTGAACAAGAGACAAACTTTTCATCGTTATATGAAAATGAACAAAAAACTTCAAACATACAAACTCCTGAAAGGAAAAGCATGTGAAAGGAAAAGCATAAGACCAAAAGGGGAAAAAAAGAGAGAGATTACAAGAACCTGAAAAGAAACCAAACAAAACAAAGGAACCAAAGAACAGCTAACTAAAAATAATAGCTGCAAAACTAGAAGATAAAGCACCAAGAACAGCAGAACTTCAGTGGGAACTGGGAAGCTTCTCAAACCAGCTTGAAACATCACACCCGAAAAGGAAGAAAAATTACCAAGGAGAAAAACTCGTACATGGTACACCAGAAGGCAAAAGAAGAAAACAAACAACAAAAAGCCCTATCAACGCCAAACTCACTCTGAAGAGAACCACAAAATGCAGCAACTTGACCCAATAACTGAAAAGTGAAAACTGATGAGCAAAACAAATGGCGATTGACGACCACTTTGACCCAGCCAATGACACATGGACTCCGAGGAGAAATGAACAGAACGACTACATAACCCTACCTCAAGAAATCATCTCATAGAATTCAATGCCACATGCCTTCTAAAGGGAAGATTTGATTTTTTTTTTTTTTTTTTTTTTTTTTTTTTTCTTTTTTCATCCATTGCGTTGATGGGAGAGGGAGAAGAAGACTCATCTAATGGCTTCTTTAGAGGTGATTTAAGTTCTTTAAAAACAGAACATATAGCTTCTTTAAAATCTTCATCGTATACCTTTTCATGCCAATTAACAATTGGAAATTGAACTCCAAGTCATCACTAGTAAGACTTAATACGGAGTCCTTATCTGACCCTCCAATAGATCTGACTTTTTGATGACCCCATTTGTTGAGTTAATAAACCTTTAAAAGAGTGTTATTAACAAAAGATGTTGAAGAGTAAAAGTCTGGTTGGGATACTAAAGGCTCCTTATTTGAAGAGGAATTGAGTTGAACGGGGTCATGTTGCCAAAAAAAAAAAAAAAAAACCATCATCTCTCTCCAGTTAAATCTTGATTTTGGGTTTTGTCAAACACCTAAGAAGCAAGAATACACATATGCCACAGGCACAATGATATAGGACACGAACATGATAATGACACATTTATAAAAAAAAATGCATTTTTTGACATCGATATCACTTTTATGCTAGAAGGAAATTTTTAGTCAAGAAGTTTATGCATTATGGTGATTAAAAAATGAGTTTGATGTATTTCACTCTAATTTTTATTTTATTTTTAAAAAAAATTTTATTGGTGAATTCCTGACATAATTAATTTACAATAATCAATCAACTTAAGTTTCAAGTTAATTGGGGATTTAACATGGTATCAAAGTAGGAGATCTTATGTTCAAACCCCTTTAAATGTCATTTCCTCCCCAATTAATATTGTTTTTCACTCGTTGGGTCTTTTATATAAATTTTCAAGTCTATAAGTGAGGAAAAATGTTGAAGTATTTGATATATTGAGATTTATGATAACCCATCAACTTAAGTTTTTGGGTTGATTTGTGATTTAACTATTATATGTCTATTTAGTATACTTTTCAAGGATTTATTACACGTGTAACAAATAATGGACCTATATTGACTATGTACAACTAGTGTGTAAACCATACCTATTGTGCTAACAAGTATCTGATATGTGTCTAGCCAGGATTAGTGTTCAAGTGTCGAACACAAACATGTTGGCCAAACCAAAGTGTCCGTGTTAGATGTGTTTAACCAAGGTCTGTGTCCAAGTGTCATACATAAACATGCTAGCCAAACTAAAGTGTCCGTCTTAGATGAATTTGCAAAAATAGCTTTTACTCTCTTTCTTAACAAAGAAATCCAAGACTTTCGAACTTGGGGTTCTTTGTTTCATGATAAATTTGAACCTATGAGTTTGAAATTGTCTGTCTTACTCACTAGTCGGTTGTTTTTTCTTATCCTCTTATGTTCAATAGACTTGGGCTTTCTACCTAGTACCTACCTAGCTCTTCCATGATATCTTTCACATAAACATTTCCCACTTACAAAACTTTCTCTCTTGACCCCTTTCTCATTTGAATCTTCTAGTGTTTGACTTTTCATATCGAATGAGGTTTTTGATTTTTACCAATTTATGACGTTTCTCAAATTTCATCATGTAGGACTTCTCCCGCAATTCTATTCCATCTAAAACTTTATCTTTTATTTTTTGTCTATAAGAAAAACTTAATCTTCGATATCTGTTTCCTTCTCCAGTTGGACCATTTTGACCATGATGAAAACCCTTCACTTTTTTTTCCAACTCAATGCTAGTATGACCTGGTGTAATCTCCATTTTTCAACTAATCACCATGAGGAAGCTATTGTAATGGTTGTTTTGAAAAATTTCTAAAGTTAAGTGATAAGGGCATATTGAAGCCTATCCTAAAATTCAAGATAAAAAAACTGGCACTTTGCCACATGTTACACTATTTTACAAGTCACTGCCATGTCAAATTACAATGATCATTTTAACGGAAGGGTAAGTTTGAAAGAATTTTAAGTGCGTGGTAATAGGAACATAAAAAAAAGGTCAAAGGGCCAAGGGCTCATGGATTCAATCCATAGTGACCACCTACCTAGGATTTAATATCTTACGGGTTTCCTTGACCCTCAAATATTGTAGGTCAAACAGGTTGTCCTGTGAGATTAGTTGAGGTGCGCGTAAGCTGGCGTAGACACTCACGGATATAAAAGAAAAAAGTTTAAAGTAAACATTTAAAATCTTGAAAGCTTAAACATACCCTAGTTTAGGGACATTTTGCTTAATTTAACTAACAAAAAATGAAGATCTCTAAGTAAAGATCCATGGTTCCATGCCGTTGATCCACGAGGCAACCAACGAAAAAATATACATGTTTTTCTTAGTGATTTTAGCTTTCTAGAACTTACTAATGAACGTTGAAGTTGAAGGGAGGGGCTACGCAATGGAAGAAGTGACGAACAAATCTACAAGACAAGCAAATTGATGGGTTAAGGGTCCAAGTAGAATAATTACTAGATGGAATTAGGGGAAAACAAACAATGTGTAATTGGGTTGATGATGTGGAAAAATCCAAGGTTTCATGTTCTAATAGAGGTCTCCTAAAAGTGAAATTATGAGTTGATGAAGGAAAATCGTGCAGAATTGAGTTCATGAAAGTATTATTTTGGAGGGAGGGGTTGTAGTGGTGAGAGGTTACCAATGATCTAAAAGCCAACTATTGTGATTGATATCTTGGGTTTGGCAAGGAGCTCTCCCTCTCTTTTGCTGGGGTTCTATCGATTTTTGTTTGATAGGGAAACGACAGATGTCATGACCCTCTTATCTTTGATTGGAAGGTCTGAGTTCAAGGCGGGAAGGGAGGGATATTTGCTTTTGGACTCTTGACCCCATTGGGGGCTTCTGTTGCAGTTCATATTTTTGCCATTTGTTGGATCCTTTTCCCTTTAGTGAATCCATTTTTTCTTCATTGTGGAACGTGAAAGTTCCAAAGAAGGTAAAGTTCTTTGTTTGGAAAGTAATCCATGGAAGAGTTAATCCTCTTTATTGGCGGAAGATAAAGATGGTCTCTTTATTTGTGCTGTTTTGCTGCGTTCTTCGTCGGGGGCGGAGGAAGACTTGGATCGTATTATTTGGAATTGTGCTTTTGCTTGGTCTGTTCTCTCAAGCTTGTTTGGTTTCAAGAGCCTCCCCCTCCACGGTGTGGGTTCTTTTGGTGTGTTTGGTTCTCAGTTATTTAGACATAGAGATTGTAGGGGATGATCAAGAAGTTCTTTCCCCATCCATTGTTTCACGAGAAAGGAAGATTTTTGTGGTAAGTTAGGCTTTGTGCTATGTTGTGGGATCTTTGAGGGGAGAGGAATAATAGAACTTTTAGAGGAATTGAGAGGGGTTCTTATGACATTTGGTCCTTAGTCTCTAGATTTTCCTTTGGGCATCAATGACCCCTTTTTTCTTCTTTTTTTGTAGTTATTCCCTATGTCTCATTCTTTTTGATTGGAGCATGAAGTCATTTTTCAATTGGACATGCATTTGTGAACTTATTCAAGTAATGTTGGTTTTCAAATATATATATATATATATAAGCCAATTAGGTGTCACATTTTCCATCCAGAGCTTGATAACGTTAACCAATTGTGGAAGATAAGATATAACTTTCTCAGGATTCTTGAACGTGCCTATCCCATGACTATATTTGCAATAATCTCTTGTCATCCTGTCTCAAATGCTAAAGTGAAGCATGAAAGCTACATAGTTAGGAGAGCAAAATTCCAATTCCTTAAACCTAGCTTGTGCTTGGAAATGACCTTCCATCTAACCAGATGTGATGAACCTCCCTCTTGTACTCTCTCCTGCTAAAAGTTACAGATGATGACTTTTCTACCTTATGCCCAAATGGGAGTATCCTAAATGAAGAAAGAAAAAAGTTAAAATCTTTTCAAGGGCTAATTGGATAAATGTAAGCCTCCAATCTTGCTGATGTCTAATTGGACGGATGGGCTCCTCCGTCGGTTGTGAGGTTAGATCCTTCCCTTCCTCTTATCTTGGTCTTGGTCATAACCTAAAATAGAAATTCCGTTTTAGAATCTAGAATCCTATTGTGGATAAGGTGCGTAATAGACTTTGTGTCTTGGAAGAGAATTTTTTCTCTCCAAAGATGGAAGATTGATCCTCATTCGCTCGACCTTGATTGGAATCATTTATTATTATTTATTTATTTATTTATTTTTTAAAAAAACCTTTTCTCCCTCGTTAGAGCTTTTTGCTCTTTGTGTAAGAGTCTAGCTAAGCTTATGAGGAATTATTTTTTAGGAAAGGGGTTGATGAGGGAAAAGGTGGCCAACTTGTGAGCTAGGAGGTGGGGAGGAGGCTAGTGAATCGTTGGTGTTTAGAATTAGGAAATTGAAGGGCTCGTAACAAAGCTCTTTTGGCCAAATGGCTTTGGCAGTTTCCCTTGAGTCTACTATCTTGTGGTATAGGATTATAGCGAGCAAGTACGGTCCTCGTCCTTCTTAGAATCTTGGTGGATGTCAAGATGGGTCAAGCACACTTATAGAAACCTATGGAAAGAAATATCCAATTAGCTCCCTTCTTTTTCTCATTTGGGGTGATGAGAAGGAAGTGTATTTTTTGGAGAACAAGTGAGTGGAGGATAAAGCTCTTTGCTTCAGGTTTCTCTATTTATTTCACTTGACCTCTATGAAAAATGGTTTTGTGGCCAATGTCTTTGTCCTTTTCAGGAGCTCTCCTGTTTTATCATTGGGTCTCCATCGTCCATTGTTTGATACGGAAACAACAAATGTCATGGCTTTCATATCATTGGTGTATGGGAGTTTGAGGTTAGACTGTGGTGAAAGGATATTTGCCTTTGGAGCCTGGACTCTACTAGGGGCCTTTGCAGCAGCTTGTTTTGTTGTTGCTTGTTGAACCCTTCTCACTCTAGTGAGTACATTTTATTGTCTCTATGGAAGGTGATAATTCCAAAGAAGGTTAAATTTTTCATTGGGCAGACTATTCATCACGTTAGCACTTTAGATCGACTTTTGAGGAAGTTTCCCTCTTTAATAGGTTCATTTCTTTTTATTCTTTGTTTGCTTTATAAGGGGCATGACCTTAATAAGGGGCTAAGAGGTCATGGTCTACCTAGGATTTAATATTTTGTGGGTTTCCTTGACACTCAAATATTGTAGGGTTTGGTGGGTTGGCCTGTGAGATTAGTCAAGGTGCATGTAAGCTGGCATAGACACTCACAGATATATATATATATTTAAAAAAATAGAGATGCAAAATCTTGTTATGGTTCATAAATGAATCTTCCCTCTCATGATAGAAAACAAATGTCATCATTAGCAAGTTGAGTTATATGAAAAATTGTCCTTTCTAGAACCTTTGTGCTAAACCTTAATGCATGTGCTCCAGAGATAAATCTAGTAGAACATCCACAACCACCACAAAAACAGAAGGAGATAGAACATCCAGAACCTTTGGCTTCTCGTTTGCTCATCAGAGGGACACTAGTGCTATGCATGATCAAGGAGTTCCTTGTCAATCCACCTTGTGGGAAGAAGGGGTGCTTTTTGTGGTTAGCTGAGGTGTGTGCGATCTTGAGGGTTTTGTGGGATGAGCGGAATGGTAGGGTTTTTAGAGGGGTGGATAAGGACTCTAGTGAGGTTTGGTCCGTTGTCCACTTTCATGTTTCTTTGTGGGTTTTGGTTTCGAAGACCTTTTGTAACTATCCTATAGGTGTTGTTTTGCACAGTTGGAGCCCCTTTCTGTAGGGGCCGGTGTTTTTGTGGGCTGGGTTTCTTTTTGTTCTTGTGTATTCTTTCATTTTTTTCTCAATGAAAGCTGTTGATTTTATCAAAAATAGAGTTTCTACGTGATCCTGCAGTAAAGATCTTGTTCCTAGGCTTACGGTTGACCAAGCAAGATGATGGAAAAATTTGCTAAAAAACCACGGTTCAAAATCCATGCTTTCCATTTAAAGTTAAATCCCTTCTTCAGAATCACTATAGAAAACTTTTATTTACATGATCAGCTGTATTTTCATAATCAATCTAAAAATTGATCCCTACTGTGGACCCTATAATTCTCGACTGCCATGTTGGCTATAAAAACCTGATTTACTATCTAGCTTTTGATGACAAATGTGTACCCAATTATTAGAAATGATGCTAAGTAAATTTGTTTTTCGAGATTCTAACAAATGTAAATCTCATTCGTAATTGGATCTATGATTTCTTTCTTGTGGAACTTCAGAAAGAATCTAAATAGATTCTCTTTGATTACCTCCCACTTCTCCTGAATAGGCCAAAGTTCATTTGGCCCCGTCACCGAGAGCACCATTGCTCTTACAATTAAACACAACCCTGCTACCCTTAAACATGATGGTCTAGTTGATGGTTGCAAAGTAATGCAAAAAACAATGAAATCTTAGAAGTTTTAGCTCAGTAATGCTTCTTTCACAGTGAGGAGTTGCACAAGTTTATTGCTCGGGTGTTATCAGAAAGGCTTAAGAAAGTCCTCCCTTGTACGATACCCATGAACCAACTTGCTTTTGTGGCTGGCAGATGCCCTCCTTGATTGCTAGTGAGCTGATTGATCTCCACTTCTGTTCCAAGTCCAAAGGGGTGGTGATTAAGCTTGATATTGAGAAGGCATTTGATATGGTTGATTGGGAGTTCCTTGGTAATATCATGATTGTTAAAGGTTTTGGCGACACTTGGAGAAACATGATTATGGGTTGCATTTCGTCAACCAACTTTTCCATTATTATCAATGGAAAACCTAGAGGCAAGCTCAAAGAAACTCATGACCTTCGGGGGATCCTTTTTCTCCATTTTTATACACTTTGGTGGTTGATTGCCTGAGTAGAATGTTTGCTAAGGGACTTGACTCTGACCACATTGAGGGCTCTAAGGTCAGGAATTCTGCGCTTAATATTAACCATTTACAGTTTTCAGACGAAACCATCCTTTTCTCCTCATCCAATGAAGAAAAGTTTGGTAATCTTTGGTAATCCATTAGTGCATTTGGAGATATAATTTGGAGGAAGATGCTCATTGGAGATGGCTTATTGATGCCAAATATGAGTCTGCCTCTCCAGCCATAAGGCAGATTCTTTAAAAAGGCTAAAGGCCCTTGGACCTTCATTGAACAACAAAGGGTTCTTATTCTTGATAACATTGTTCATATCATCGGCAATGGTGCAAATACATCATTCTGGAATGATTTATGGGTTGGTGCTTCACCTCTCAAGTATGCTTTTCCGAGATTATTTGTGCTATCTAATTTGAAAGAAGTCACCATTGCACAATGTTGGAACCAAGCTCACGAAGATGGGGACCTAGGGTTGCGACGTAATCTTAATGAACTTGAAATTACAGAATGGTCAGTTCTCTCCACATTATTATTGGCCCCTAATAGCCCCATTGGAAGAGACTCATGGAGATGAAATTTTGACAAAAATGGCCATTTTTTTACCAAGTTGCTCTCAATCACCTTGCCTCTTGTGGAAATGGACAGAACATGCCCCTTTATAAGAACATTTGGAGAGGTCCCATCCCTAAGAAGATTCGGTTCTTCATATGGGAGGTCAGTCATGGAACCATCAATACGGCCGATGTCATCACCAAAAAGGCTCCGGATTGTGTCTGCCCCAAATTGGTGTGTTCTCTGTCATCATAATGGTGAATCAATTATGCACGATTGGTCTTTTGTGATTATGCCCAATGCTTTTGGAGGAAAATCTTATCATGCTTCAACTATAATATGATTTTCCTAATGACCCGCTAACTCTTTTGAATATGCTTCTTATTGGCCATTCATTCAAGAATGAGAAGGAAATCTTGTGGACCTTTATCAAAGCATTCTCTGCCTTATCTAGAACGAGCAAAATCATCGCATATTTGAAGATAAAGAGATGAATTCAACCTTTTTTTTTTTTTAATCAAGTTTTGTATACATCGCTCACTTGGTGTAAATTCACCCCTTTTTTGTGATTACGATCTTACTTCCCTTATATTGATTGGTCAGACTGTTTTGCCTCAGCACGACTTCTAGCTTCCTCATGGAGTTAACAATCCAAGTTCTTTGTTGAATATTCCTTACAAGACATAGGCCTCAATTGGAATGCCTTTGTCTCTACAATTTAATTATGTTGATTATGTTTGTATGTCTTAAGTCTTTACGATGTATTACTTTACGAACTATATTTCCCACCTTGAGGTTGATTTTGTAATGGGAAATGATGAGGATGCTAAGGTTGTGTCAACCTAGTTGAGACAACTTGGTGCATCTCTTGACCCATAGTTCTATTTGAGTTGTATAATTCTTATGTCTCTTTGTATTTTGAGCACTAGTCTGTTTTCATTATATCAATGAAAAGTTTGTTTCCATTTAAAAAAGAAAAAATCTTACTTCCCTTATATCAAAGTGGAATCGCATTTTGTAACTTCTCTCGACATATTTGCGCTTTTGTTATTTCATACAATTAATGAAATTATGATTGATGTATTACTTGTAAAAAAATGCTTCTTTCACAGTTGGGCTAATCTAACTGAAAATGATGGGGAAAGAGAAAACTAGCGGAAGAAAAATTCCAGGTTTAAAAGTCCAATATGTGAACTGCGAATAGTTACTCGTGCCCCTAGTCCCAAGATTAATCCTCTCATATCTTTGATCATTTAAGAGTGAAGGATAAGGTCAAAGGCATCATTTCGCCAGCTTTTTTTTTTTAAATTTTATTTTATTAATATCTGTGAGTGTCCGGACTAGCTTACGTGCACCTTGACTAATCTCATGGGACAACTGTTAGGAACCAAGGTAGTATGGGCTACCTTTGTCCCACATGATGACCAATGTGGTATTTAAGTGGCTTGGCTCTCCCACCTCAATAGCTAGCTTTTGGGGTGTGGTTCTCCAAGGTGCTTAAGTACCTAAGAATGGTATCAGAGCCGATTGTTGACGTTCCGGAGTGGAACCGGTGAAGGGTTCTGACTGGGTGTGGCCGAGTGAAGTACCGTTGGAGTAGCCATCGGGACATTGGGGCTTTCCGAGGATGGGGTATTGTTAGGAACCAAGGTAGTATGGGCTATCTTTGTCCCATATTGGTTAGAATGGGATGGCAAATGTGGTACTTAAGTGGCTTGGCTCTCCCACCTCAATAGCTAGTTTTTGGGGTGTGGTTCTACAAGGTGCTTAAGTACCTAACAACAACCCATTTGATCCTACAACATTTGGGTATCAAGGAAACTTTTAGGATATTAATTCCTAGTAGGTGGTCACCATTGATTGAATCATGACCTCTTAGCTATTTCTTCAGTTTTTTTTTTTTTTTTTTTTTTTTTTTTTTTTTTTTTTTGGGTAGTAAATTTAGGCTATTATTGTCCAAATCTTGTGGTTGTAGATGTCTCTCAAGGAAAAACTTTCTTTTATGGTTAATGATCTGGCATGGTTTTCCAGTATAGCTGAGCTTTTATGGCTTCTTTGATCAATGTAACTTGTTTTTGTTTGTTTGTTTGTTTTTTCTGGATGAATTGCTCAATGTAACTTGCTAGGGACTGGCTGAAAAAAAGAAAAACTGAGCTCTTTATGGATAGAGTACGGTGAAGATTTTATGGTTGGACTTATTACCTAGCTTTGAAATGAAGTTCCTTTTTTCCAATGCCCTTACTCCCTTTTGATTAATGGAAATTGGAGAGTTTTTCTCTAACTTACCCTTGTTTATAGGGAGTAAGTGGATGATGTCTCATCTTCCCTACACAACTTATATATGTATGTAAGTATATATATATATGTATAACTTCCTGTTTCTCATTAGAAAAAGTATAATTAATGGATTGGAAAATTAAACAAAATGAACTAAAATTCTCATTTGGCTCAAATTACCTGTACTTTATGTGTTTAATTATTCTCATAAAAAGTCTTTTTAGTTGAGGGCAGTGTTAGTTTGGTGCTTTTTACCATGGTTCTGACAACTTGGATCATAGAACTTATTTTGTAGGACATCATTATTGTCCTTGTTTATTTATTTATTTATTTTACTCGTGTATGCTATACACATCTACATAGTATATATTCATTACCCTCGTTAATGTGTATACATTTTTCACACTTGATCTTTCAGTGCAACTTTTATTTATTTATTTATTTATTTCATCAATGCTAACTTCATTTAGTTTCAAAATCACAACTCTAATTTATTCCTGAACCACTCAGGTTGGTTCATATCATGCAACTTCATTATTGGTGGCATCCAGACCCCCTTCACCTGGTGTTCTTAGTCGAGGAATTGGACTGGAAGGTCTTTCTAGCATTTTGGCTGGTCTATGGGGTACAGGAACTGGGTCTACAACGCTTACTGAAAATGTTCACACTATAGCTGTTACAAAAATGGGAAGCCGCAGAGCAGTTGAACTGGGTGCATGCATTTTGATAGTCTTATCACTTGTTGGTGAGTAAATTCATATTGGGTGCATGCATTTATGTTTTTTTTTATATTAGAAATAACTGAATTTAGGATCCAGTTTTATCAGGATGTTAGAAACACTCTGGATTTCTTGCACAGTTATTTATTATGTGCTTAGAGCTCTCTTTTCCTTCAAATGTAGGATGACTTCTTTTTCCTTCACACATAGGATTATATTGGACACACTGTCAATCTTTGAATGAATTTGGTTGAGCTAGTTTATTCAAGTTGTTGTGCCCGTTGTTTCCCTCGTGTCATATCACTTTTATCTATTCTATTTGGTAGTAGAATGTAGGTCCTATTACCTCTGATGTACAACCTAAATTAGTACTAGAGAATGCAAAATCTGTCGAGGTCGATAATGAAAAAGTTCTCACAGTGTTGGATAGTTCTGGCTTGACAAATTCACTCTTAGTTTTTGGGCTGGGGTTCGCTCTACCCCCAGCCCTTAGGCTGTTCCTTTGACTTTTTGAATAGAATCATTCTTGGTTTCTTATTAAAAAAAAAATAATAATAAAGAAAAAAGAAGAAAATTTTGCTTTGGAGGGCTTGAGTCACCGTGGCCACTGAGAGAATTGGTTAGTTTATGGGTCAGTTTGTTGGAATCAAACATTGATGGGGTTAATTTGCTAGTTTGCTAGTTTGTTAGAGCTATGCATTTTTGAGGATTTAGCATCTTTGACTTAAGGAAGGCATCTGGCTGCTCCCTTGAAAAACCTGGGCTTCCGTCTTATCGCTTACACAGTTATACTTCATTATTTAAGCAATGCTTCACAAATTAGTGGTAACCCATGATTGGTTATTATCACATTATGACAGTTGTGTTCTTTTAGTATATCTTGAAGTCAATTGCTATGAATCTATGATAATAGTTTTGTTTTCGGGTGGAAAGTAACTTCATCTGTTCTTTTACATTGTTCTCAAAATTGCTGTCCTATCATTTCAGAGTATAAGGTACTGCTAAATTCGGACCTTTTTGTTTTCCTGTCTCGGTCTCAAATAAGGAAACGCTAAGCACCAAGGACAAAGATTAATTGGAAATGGCTGCCAACTACTTTATCTCATTATTATTTTTTTTCCCAAGTGCGAGAAAATGTTGATGCCAACTTTGGCTACAAAGTACCAATAAATAAATAAATAACTTTGGCTACAAAGCAAATTGGTGATTAATTTTAGTAATGATAAAATTTAATCATTATGACATTTTACCTTTGAATTGATGAAAAAACTTTCCTCTGCTGTAAATACTGGAAAAGAACTTTGTGATGTAAATTTCTGTTGAATACGTCCACATGCATATAGAAGCAAGAATGTAGAAGAATAAGGTGCAATCACAACCTTGGAGATTCCCATGGTGTAATCTTGATGTATTTAGATGTTTTAGCAGCAGTGTAACTTATTTTAGAATGACAATTTTGTAATTTTTCTGTTTTTACAGCTTAGTATATAAGCTGGACTTGTTATTTTTGGAAATTAGATTTTTAGTGTTTTTTTTTTGAAAAGCCGAAGCTTCTCTCTCACTCGGGTTCACCAAGTTTTGGTATCAGAGCCTGATTTTGGACTCCATGGCCGGCAAGAGCGCAGCAAATGCCGGCAAGGGAAAGGACGCCGACACCCGACCTGCGCAACCAGAGGTTTTATCTCCCCGATCAGCTACCATCCGATTGTTGTTGGTGGAAGAATCGGTGGGGGAACTCAAATCGGGAATGGCCGATTTGAATCTGTCGATGGACTGAATGATGTGACAACTGGAGTTAGTCGTCGCTGTCCCCACAAGTGGCGCCCACTGTGGTTTGAAAAAAAAAAAAAAAAAAAAACTAAAAATCTATTTCCGAAAATAACAAGTCCAGCTTATATATTAAGCTGTAAAAACAGACAAAATTACAAAATTGCCATTCTAAAATAAGTTACACTGCTGCTAAAACATCTAAATACATCAACTCTTCATGATCTTACTCGTTTATAGAGATAGAATAGGGGGACATTTGCATTTGTCGGTCATACTTTAGGTATTCTTGAAACTTGAATAATGACTTCAAACAATGGGTTATTGTGATATCTTTGGCCTCTGTTTTTGTTTTATTCAGTTCATTTTCTATGATAACATATCGGTCTTGCAGGGAAAGTCGGGGGCCTTATTGCTTCCATACCTGATGTCATGGTTGCTGCTCTTCTTTGCTTCATGTGGGCAATGCTTACGGCACTAGGCTTGTCAAATCTTCGATATAGTGAAGCAGGAAGCTCTCGGAATATTATCATTGTTGGATTATCATTATTTTTCTCACTTTCGATACCAGCCTACTTTCAACAGTATGGTATCTCCCCAGGCTCCAACTTGTCTGTTCCAAGTTATTTTCAGCCATATATTGTGGCTTCCCATGGACCTTTCAACAGTAAATCGGGAGGGGTATGTCTCTCTCTCTCACAATGCCTTACACTCTTTAAGTTTATGAAAATTGCCGAGACATTTTTATATTTTTGGTGCCAATATTGGGATATACTTTTTCTTTCTCCATCACAAAGCTCCAGCATTTGATTAGGTGGTGGAAATTAATCATCTAGATCACTTCTATAGCAGTTTCATGTGTAAGTTCCAACTCTTACTTCATTAGCTATAGTATTTAGAATGGATAAAAAATCTGAGATCTTAGTGAACACTGCACTCTTTGAGTTCATCCTTGTGCATTTTCCCTTTTAACGCAACTCTTCATGTTTTGGTTGCAATAAATTGTGCTGAATGAATTATTAACGAACTGCAAACATCTTATCTTTATTTATTGTTTGTGTTTCTTGTTTTGCAGCTGAATTTCATTCTCAACACATTATTCTCCTTACACATGGTGATTGCATTCCTGGTCGCCATCATCCTTGATAACACTGTGCCCGGCAGTCGACAGGAACGTGGTGTATATGTGTGGTCTGATCCTGAGACTGCCAGGAGGGAGCCTGCTGTTACCAAAGACTATGAGCTCCCATTCAGGGTTGGTCGAGTTTTCAGATGGGTGAAATGGGTTGGATTCTAAAGGACCAGACATCCAAGGATTGTATGAACAAGCATTGTTACACATCGGTCGTCATTCGAACAGCGACGCCATGGTGGTGGAGTTCTGCAATCTGACTCCAAATGTAAGTCCCTACAGCTCTCCTTTTCACATGGTCAATAGTCCTCTTTTGTTGTGCTCGGGAGGGGTCGGCGGGAAGTACTTTCTTACACGGAACACATTTAGCGGAATAGGTTTGTGTAGTAGGAGATAGCTGTGTACATTTTTTGAGGATCCAGAGTGATCTGGGTGTGTTGTAATTTAGATTATAAAATGATGTATGTACTAAGTTTTGAGTCACTGGAAAAATTGTCCACAGACTAGTCTGGATTTTCATGCCATTTTGTGCAAGTTTTGGGAGTCCATCCAGGTCAGGTCATGTATATTTTTCTTCTTCCCATTTATTTAATTAGCTTTTTTCTTTCTTTCTTTAATTAGTTTAGGGATTTCTAGTTTCAATTCTTATTATTTGTGACAACTGAACACTCTGGTTTATAAGGAACTTCAATCTTAGCTTATCTCATTATCTTTTGTTTTAACTCTTCAGATCCTATCAATGTTGATTGATTCTTAAGTCAATTTTTTGATGGCTTGAATTGGTTTGAGAAAGATTTCTCATTTAAGTTAACCTGAGATGAACTCAGTTTCAACCTCTTCTTTTAGCCAAACGAACCACAAGAAACTCGATGTCTTCGATAATTTAGTCAATGAACTTTAATTTATAATGATTTAGACTTAATTTTCACTTTCAAAATTTGAAACTAAAAAATAGCTTTTAAAAACTTTTTTTTGTTTAGAGAATTTGGTAGAGAATGCAACCATTGTATTCAAGATATATGCAAATCAATGTAAGAAATGGGGAGAATAGACTTAATTTTCAAAAACAAAACAAAATAAAAAACGAAATGGTTACTAAATGAGGCATAAATTACTTAATCATACATTAAATGGTTGCTAGTATCGAAAGTGTTATTTTTAACCTTAAAACTAATTTTATTATTAATAAATAATTTTAAATCAATTTTTTATAGGAAAAATGGTTACAATCGTTAAATTGATTAAGAAACAATTTTTTTTAAGGAAAAATCATTACTAAATTATTTGTTATACAAACATGAAATTGTTATATACTAAAGTTCAAAATAATAACGATGATTAAATTATTGGTTCCATAAAAGTTGAAGAATGGAAAATGTTTTCTAACCTTAAAACTAATTTTTATGAATATTAAATAATTTATTTGGTTTATTTAATTTGAACTATACATGTCAATTGGTTCGATTCAGGTACATTTTTTGGGCAAGTAAGTTCGATAACTCATGGTTGGTCTGGTTCGGTACAAAAAGACATCCATACCCTTCAAAAGAATGGTCATGGAGTTGACGAAGCAAAGTTAGAAATGGTCAAAGGGTGTTCTTCAATGACTAAACCAACTCCAACAATGAGGCCATTTTAATTAATGCACGTGTTTTGTGTGTAAATTCTCAATTTATTATTCTTAGATTTTCATTTCATTAAAATATCTTTTGTCCTTTGACTGTATCATTTTGGTTGGCAGTTTTTTTGTTATTTTTTCCCTTTATTTATTTATTTATTTTTATTATTATTATTATTATTTTTTTTGTATTCATCTGATATTGCACTTAATTTAAATATAGTAGTTAAGTTTTCTATATTTAAAAAATGCAACTATTAAATTTCATATTTTAAAATTTGAAATTGTAATCTGACTCATCAATGATTAGAGACCCAATTTTTGCAACGATTGAGCTTCCTACTTAAACCAACTTTTATGTATAGGAAAGAGACTGAAAAAGAGGATTTTTTTTCCTTTTTTTTTACTTTTAAAGTAATTGAAAAAAAAAAAACTGCGAAGTATGGTGATAGTACCAATTATATTTTTAAATTTTTAGTTTTAAAAATTCAAACTTCAAATTTATATAAATGTTAAAATTGAACTCTCAAACTTATTTCATTGTAAAAATGGTAAAAGTTGGTAGTCAAATCTTTATTAGAAAACGAGTACAACTCATTTTCTATATCGGTAAGAGTTTTTCTTTCTTTCTTTATTTTTATTTTTATTTTTATTTTAATGACTAACTGCTCTTGACAGAGGAAAGACTTTTTTCCCCCTAAGAAGTCTAAATTCCAATCTTTATTATGAATCAATTAATGTAAAATGAATAAGAAAAGTCCTCTAATTTAATTCACAAATTAAAAGTCCAAAAATACAAAAGGATAGTAAAAAAGAACTAATGAATTAATTATCATAATTAACTTGTTCTCCCCCACAACACCAATTTAAGGGACTGAACTAAAATTTTAATTTTCCAATATAAGATCCATAAACAGATAAGTTCAATTAATATAAAATTAACCAGCTAATTTATTTTAATTCTAAAATTAAAAAATTTTAAAATACATGGCGGTGTAATTTAATAAAAAAATTATCATAAAATAAAGTGAAAGGTTAACCTTTTGAATTGTTATATATATAATGAAATTATGCTCGTTAATACGCATACTCAAAATTATGTTACTAATTAGTTAAAAACAACATAAAGCTAAATTGATTTTTTTAATAAATAAAATATAATTTTAAAAGTCGAAGGACTAAAATACAATTTTTTTAAAAAATTTAATAACTAAAATAGACATTTTAAAAGTTCAAAAAGACTGAATTTGAAAGTGGAGGATGAAAATGTAATTTAATTTTTTTCCTATAAACCAAAATGTTAACTTTTTTTTTTTAAAAAAATAGTATTATTATTACTCTTTATGTTATTAATAATATTATTTTTGGGGGTTTGGAATATCTTACACAGTCCATCTTATGGTTGTTGGATAAAGAAATATTTGTTTCTTACCTCTTTTTTATTTTGCAGTGTTCATACTTCACCAACCAATTTGGTGGATTTTCAATTTAAACGAGAAGCTCTAAAGGATGGTTTGGATTCACTTACTAAAAAAAAATTTATTTTTTAAATTAAACACTAAAAAATGTATTCCAAACACACCTTAAATATGGTTAAAAAAAAAAAGAAAAATAAAAATACATTCCTTTAAGGTTAAAAAAAAAAGAAAAATAAAAATACATTCCTTTATTTTTTTCAAAGCTTTTCTTTTGGCCTATAATGTTGTGAGAGCTCTCTCAAATTGGAAAATTAAATTTAGAAAGTTTTCTTAAAAAAAAAAAAAAAAATATTTGGAGAGGTTATTAGAGGAGATTGGAATAATATGTGAATGGTAATTTTACTGAATAAAGTTGTAAGAGAGCATTACAAAATATATTTGAAACTTCGTCCAATGATCTGGTGGAGGCTTATAGATTTTAAATTTGCATTCATTAGTTATTAAAACACAATTTTATACGAAATGTAGCAAACTCTACTTTAATGGGTTTAACATCCAATAAATCTTATAGAAATTGGGACAAAAATTGGATATTTAGATTTTAATTAGGACAAAGTAGAAAACATTTTTCTTCTTAAAATAAATATATTTACTTTGAGAGGAATCATTTATTTAATTTCATATAGAAAACATGCTTATGTAATAAGCATTTTACTTAAATAAAAAGGAAAGAAAAAAGAAACACAATTTTTGTAAAAGCATTCCAAACACACTCACTAATTGTAATTGAATTAATTGTAAAAAGAATGAGATTTCTTGATGATGTTTATTACAAATAAGCTATAATTGTAATAAAAAATTTAATATATAAGTGTCTATGCTTTCATATGAAAAGTTAATGAAATATAGATAATTATCTTAGTGACTTTTTTAAATTAAATTTATGTGTCTATCTGTGTCAAGATAGACACAAATAGTAGTGTAGCGCGATTTATCGCAGATACACTGTTTATTTTGGTATTACTTATAAATATTTTCAGCAGTTTTGCCATTTAAGATAAATTTCCATTAAGAATTTGAAATACCCTTTATTATTTTTATTTGCTTATTCATTTTTTTAATGCATTTATCCAAATTTTTATATTAAAAAATTAATACTTAAATTAAAATGTAAAATTGTTAAAAATAAAAAATAATTATCTTAAATCACACTGATATAATTCAAATTTCAATATGAAAAAAAATACATAATCTTGATATAAATACATTAAAAAAACATAAAAATTTTCAAATAAAATCTACCGTTATTTGATTTAATAAGATAATATTATTTAATTTATTTTAAAATTATATTTGTGTGACAAACTAATCTAATAAGCACGTATGGGTGGATCTAAAAAAAATTTACGTGAAGGAGATTTTTTTTTTTTTTATATGTGGAAAAAAAAAACCAATAATCACACATAAAAACAAAAACACTAACTTGATTACTGTTCTAGTAAATATGGTCCAAGCAAAAATAAAAATTACAGACATAGATATTAAACTATAACAAATATAACAAAATTGTTGAAAAATAATTACAAATATAAAAAAATAATTATACTGATGGATGGTTATCTAAGTCTATCGCGGTCTATTATAGATAAAATATAAAATTTTGCTATGTTTGTAAATATTTCAACAGTTTTACCCTTTAAAACAATTTCTCTAAACTTAATCACTACCATTTGTCGCGATTTAGTTTCTAAAAATATTTTGTGGCTAAATTGTATAAACATATTAAAATGAGGTTTTTTGTTTTATTAAATGAATGAAAATTATTATTATTAATTTGATCAAATCTGATAAAAAAAAATTAACTTAAAAATAACGAGGACAAAAAATAGAGAGGCTTAATTTAATTTAGAGAGTTGAAAGTAAAAGTAGTAAAATAGTTTTTAATACAAAATTAGTTGGAATGAAATACAATATTTAGAAGGTAAGGGGCGAAAATGAAAATATCCCAAGCAATTTCTCAAATTATTTACTATGTAGCATTATTGATTATTTGGATTTGCATGAGGTTTTGTTTTATTTACTATTTCTATTGGAATCATCTCTCCTATTATTCATATGTGTGTGGTTTTCAAACTTAAACCAAATTTTGTTACACTTTCTATGGACTTACACATATTCAACATCAGCTTTGGTAATGAAATTTTCTTCCTCATTCACTTCAACACATAAAAACATTTTTTTTTTCAAACCTTATTTATATTTAGATGTTTATTTATTTATTTATTTATTTATTTATTTATTTTTCTATTTTTTCCTCTCGTACTTTCGATGAAAAGCTATTTGAGTCAGCCATATAACTTTTTTAAATTACTAAGAAATTTCTTTCAAATTCTTTCCTCAGTTCCATTTTTTTCTTATTTTTCTTTCTAAATATATGATTGTAAAATAAAGATATAGAATAGGAGAATTCAAACCATAAATTTCTTAATCGCTAACACATTTGTATATTCGCTCGTTGGATAAGAACCTCTAAATACTATCACAAGAATAAGCAGAAAAAAGAGAGAAATTAAAATAAAACAATAAAACAGCTGAGAACACAAAAATTAATATCGAAAAACACCAAGTCGGAGAAAAAACTCTGGATTAGAAAATTTTCACTACGTAAAAATTAATATAATCACACAGAATAATTTTTTATCTCAATCCCAATTTTCAAGGTTTTGTACTACTTACACCATTTAATCCAATTCTAGAACTAGAGAGTACAAAAGAAAATTTGACTAGAGATAGGGAGTTCAAACAATTTCTAATTCTATAAGCTATTTTTATAGTGCTTGAAGTGCATCACTTTCAAAATGTGAGACAAAGCTATGCCTGCTTTTGGCGTAGTGATTGTATCTTGAATGTGACTTCGTTTTTTTTTTGTCTTTTTTTTTTTTTAAAGAAGGAAAATTATTTTAATTATGGGATATACCTATATTCTAACATTCACATTATGAATTATGAATATTTTTTCAGTTAAAAGGACACGAACCTTTTGCAAGAAGGGACCAAAAAAGCATCAAGTCACATCTAGGGGATAGGGAAGTCCATGTTCATCCAGGCGACCCCACATTAGTTGTAGTGACAACTTATGATAATCTTTTGTTTTATCCTTGGCTAAAATTATTTATAAAATATTGAATTTAGATTAAAATTAACTATTTTCACCACAATATCAATCAAACTAAATAGTCGCATCTCTAGCCACAACCCTAAAAATTTATTATGTGATTTTTATGCCATGAAAATTCATAAATGTATGGTTCTAAGTTTTAATATAGTGAATTGAGTTCGAATATCGATTGGATTGTTCGTTGATGAAGTACAACCATAGTTACTAATATCTTATTTTATTTAGAGAATCTAATAAATAAAGTTGAATTATTCTAAAGCTTCTCCTAAACTAAGTGAACACCAATGTTTAAAATATCGATATCCACAAAAATATCAAAGTTTTAATTTTACGGAAATTTCGATGGAAATATCGATAAAATATCGATTTCGATGGATATTTCTCAAAAAATTCAAAAAAGTAAATTTAAATTAGTAAATAAATATTTTAGGATTTTTAAAGCAAATTAATATGTCTATTATTTATATTATATTTATATTAGTGACATTTAATTTGATGATTAATTTTTTGTGCTTTGTGGGTTCTTCTACAGTATAATGGAAATATCGATTCACCTTTTATGTTGATGTCGAACCCATAGAAACGTAGAAATATCGATATTCTTATCGATATGTCGATAGAAATTTAATACTATGGTGAAACAACAATTGAAAAAAATATTTTGGGATAGACATATACATTTGAAATATCAATCGACTATTTTAACAACTCAAATTAATCACGCAATCAACCATTAGCGAGATAAAACATCCTTCTCTACACGACCTCTAAAAGAATCATTTTCTTTCATACTAGGGTTCCTAGATAGTCATGCGATTGTTGTATGAATCTAAGTTCCACTCTCTTAAGCAAAATTTAAATTTATAAAACAGAAATTAACTCAAAGTGTGAAGCCTACAATGGTACAAATGATGATGGGGTTGCAATATAAAGAGTAAATTAAACATCATAAAAGTTATTACATCAAGATCCACCACAACTGAAAATCCCCATACAAAACTACAACTCAACTAAAAAGTCTAAAACAAATCACAAAAGAGAAAACCAATGCAAGAACTCCTACGTGTGTGTTCTCGTTGTAAATCTACCATCTCAAGATTTGTATCTCATTTTCAACTCTTAGGAACTCTCCGTCAAATTGTCTCATAATTAATGAGTTATTTAATTAATTTATTTGCAATAACAAATTATCCCATTACAGTAAAAATTCAAGGTTATTAAGTGTTATTGAATAGTTATGTGGTTGACATAAGAGTAGATCAAAGATCTATAGCGTGGGAATGAAGTGATACTTAAATTAAAATTGTAAATATTTAAAAAAAAAAATTAATTTACTCATCTAATTCAAATTTCAATAGGAAAACACACATAATCTTGATAAAAAATAATAATAATAATAATAATAATAATAAAATACATAACAATTTTCCAACAAAATCTACACTTATTTGATTTAATAAGATAATATTATTTAATTTATTTTAAAATTATATTTGTGTAACAAACTAATCCAATAATGAGGTATAGGTGGATCTGAAAAAAAGGCCAAAAATCACGCATAAAAAGGAGAAGGTTAACTCAATTATTTAAACATGGCTAAGCAAACATAATGAGTAAACGAAAAAAAACAACTTTTTAATTATAGATATCAATATCAATATAAATATAGATATAGATTAAATATATGGATATAGTACAGATGTAGGAAGAAATATTACATAACCTTGAAACTCAAAACATCCAAAGCAATTTCTCAAAAAGAAAAAAAAGAAAAAAAAAAAAATTCTCGAACTTCTATTATTGAATATTTGGATTGCATGTGGGTGGATTCTCTCAATTGTCCTGTAGAAAGGTTTTTAAACATTCACAACATGAGTCTCTATAATTGGAATCATCCCATATATGTGGTTGGTCTCTAGATGGAAACTTTTTAAAACTTAAAAACGAAATTTTGTCACAATTTTTGTGGACTTACATATTGAAAATATTTCTTACATAAATTATTGGTAATAATCAAATTTCCTTCCTCATTGAATTGGACACATCAAAGATTTTTTTTTTTTTTTTTTTTTTTTGAAGAAAAAAACAAATCTTTGAATATGTAATTTCTTTTTTGTCTCTCTCTTGTATTTTCTATGAAAAGTTATTGGAATCAGCCATACAAGTTTCTTAGATTACTGATAAATTTCAATCAAATTCTTTCCTAAATTCCATTTTTAGTTAGTGTAGTGGCAATATTTTTTTTTTTTTTTTGTACTACAATAGAGAGTATGAATAATAGAGAGTATGAATAGTTGAATCATAAACTTCTTAGTTGCTTATATATCTTTATGCTAATTTATTATACTCATTTGGGAATATTGTGTCTTGAAAGTGTTTTTTTTTTTAAAAAATTATTTTAAATAACTAAACGGTTGAAAATATTTTCAAATAATAGCAAAGTATCGCCATTTATCTGTGACAGAGCGTGATAGACTACTGAATATTAGTCTATCATAGATAGACAATAAAATTTGTTATATTTGTTTATATATATATTTTTTTTTAGAAAAATATTTTTTTTTAGGGGGGTCACGTTCTAGGGGGACCCTACCCCTAGGAAGGAGATGTTAATTTAGGCGACCCCACACCACAATAGTTGGAGTGAGAAATGATGGGGCATTTGGTCCCATTGTTTCTCAATCCACTCTCAAATGACAATCTTTTGTTTTATCCTAGGCTAAAATTATTTATATATATGATTTTGTTAAAAAAATATATATATATTAGTTAAAATAATACTATTATGAATATTTAATAAGTTTTTCTAAAACTTTTAGGGGAGCAAATATAAAAATTTGAATGAAAATTGAGATTCAAAAGAGTGTTGGTGACTAAAGAAAAATAATTTAGATCGCCACACACTTTAAGATCTCACTTTTCATCAAATATTTTACTAAATTTGTACTTCAGAAATAGTTTTTCAAATGTTAATAAAAGATAAAAAGGATAATATTACAATTTTTGAAAAAATATGGATATATTTGTTTTAAGAAACAACAAAGTTTAGAGATATTTTCTATAAACTCAACTTTTATATTATGTCTTTCTCTCATAGTTTTGTAAGGCAATACAATTGGTACTCATCAGTTTGATACTTATAATGTTTGGAATGATTTAGAAATGCTCCAATAATAAAAGTCCACTCATCGTCTTTTTAGATTTATTCAAGGTGTGGTAGGTAAAAGTGGAAATGACGAAATAGGCCAAAAATTAGAAATAAAGGTCAAAGATAACAGTGGACCTAGGCTCAAATAAGGGAAATGCATTTTTATTGAAAATTGTTCTTATTGGGAAGCATAGATGAATGCATTGCTGAAATCTATCGAGAGCAAAACATGAAAAGTTGTTGTCATTGGATGGTCCCATCCTATTACGAAAATTGAAGATGGAAAGGAAATCCTCAAACCTGAACTACAATGGTCGGAAGTTGAAGACAAAACATCATTAGGAAACTCTCGTGCGTTAAATGCCATGTTTAATGATGTCGATCGAAACATCTTATGGTTAATTAACACTCGTGTCTTTGCAAAGGAGGCTTGAGATATTCTATCTGTTGCCCACGAAGGGACTTCCAAAGTCAAAATGTCGAGACTTCAGCTGTTGACCTCAAAGTTCGAAAATCTAAAAATGAACAAGGACAAATCCATTGTTGAATCTAATGTTCGTCTGCTGGATATTGCCAACAAATCATTTGCTCTTAGTGAAAAGATCTCAGAAGAAAGACTGGTGCGCAAGGTGCTTAGATCACTGCCCAAGAAATTTGACATGAAGGTCACTGCTATAGAAGAAGCTCAGGACATAACATCATTGAAAGTTGATGAGCTTTTTGGATCTCTTCTGACATTTGAAATGTCTTTAGAAGAAAACTAGAGAAAAGAAACAAGAGTATTACCTTACAATCTCTATCTGAACCTCAAGCTGATGTGTCTGACAAAGAATCCGATGAGTCTCTTGCCGAATCCATTGCCCACCTCTCCAAGCAATTCAACTATGTTCTCAAACGGTTTGGTAAGAGAACTGGCAACAAGCCTGCTAATAACAACATGTCTAAACAGTTCAAAGCTTCTGAAACTAAGAAAGATGGGGAAAAAGCACCGAATAACACTCTTTCTAAAGCCAAATCTGTTAAATGTCATGAATGTGAAGGGTATGGTCATTTTCAAGCTGAATGTCCAGATTTCTTAAAGAGGCAAAACATAAGCTATGTCCTAACTTTGTCTGACGATGATTCAGAAGGAAGTTGTGAGTCTAAAAAAGATGTCAAAGCACTTGTTAGTAACATCTCCTCAAGCACCTCGTCTGCTGAGATTTCTAAATATGATGTATATGCCAACCATGAAGAAGGGAATGTATCTCAGTTAGGGTCTGATGATCCAACGTACCAAGCTTTGTTCTTAAAGTGGCAAGATGACTTAAAAGTCTTCAATGTGCAAAAAGACATAATCGAAACTCTTCTAGTTGATAACCATAGACTTATAACCACTATAGCGGATCTTAAACGTGAACTAACTAAATCCAGGACAGAGAAAGAATCCTTGAGCAAAAACATAAGAATGCTCAATACTGGAGCTAACTCACTAGATGAAATTTTGTCTAAAGGGAAAGCTGTTGATGACTGTTCTAAACTAGGTTACTCAAAGTCTGGTGGTCAGAACAACTCTCACTCTAAAGGAAAACAGAAAATTGAATTTGTCCAGGCTAAAAATGCCAAATCTTATGACAATGCTACAATACCCTCAAGGAGAGATCTCATGAAATTTGTCAATGGTCCCAAATATAAATGGAAATGTCATTTTTGTGGCAAGACTGGTCACATATGACCTTACTGTTACAAGGTACTTAATTTGCTTCACAACTCATACGAGAATTCATTGTCAACCTCTCAACTGATTTTGATTACCTTACTAGTCCTGACTTTCAAGAAGGTTACGTTCATCGACATCAATTTATTAATACTCCAGCTACTATCAATCAATTTCTTCAGAGGACCTCCCCAGAAAGTGCTACCAAACAGAGACTGTCTCTTCGAGAGCTAATGTTTGAACTCTCTGGTGGGACCTAGTTTACGTGGCTTAAGAAAGGTCAATTACCCACTACTGTGCTCAGTGTTAAGTATGTCTTGCTTCATAGGACTGGTATCACCAATTGGTGCCCTTTCTCTCACTGATCAAGGCTCTTTATTTCCTTGGCTACATTATTGTTTCAAATTGGGACCAAATCTTCTTTTAATTTTGGTGTTTTTGTCCTTAATTAGATCAAACGTCATATTGGCTCCAATACCCTCAAGCTTCCTATTTGCTGTAAACCCTACATTCACTTGTAAGTACTAAATTTAAGTATATGGTACCGTAGTGGACTTATTTGTTTCCTCTCTTGTAGATTGAAGGAAGAGGTGGTGGAAATTGAGCATATTTTTGGTAAGTGGAATTCTAAATCAATATGAGGTAGATTGAGCTTAAGATTTACTTTGGATATTAATTGGAGCATAAAAGTAAATTTGAAATTAGAAGGAAAAAAAGAAAGGAAGAAGAGAAGAGAAACGGAAAAAAATAATAATAAAATAAAAAATATAGATATATATATATAGTCGGCAGCCTTGTATTTGTGTGTAGCTGAGATTTTGGATCATTTTCTTCCATTTCTGAAGCCTCAACTGACCCAAACTAGTAGTTGCATGTTGAAGGGAGGAAGAAGAAGGTTTTTAACGCAAATTGGAGAAGAACTCCGGTCGAATTTGTGGTGCAATTGAAGCTGGAATTGAAGACTTGTCTGCTATCGAGAAACCTGAACAAGGTCTGGTGTTTAGTGAATAGCGAACGGAAGAAATCAAGTTTGAAGCTGGAAATTTGAGGTTAGTAAGTTAATTCAATTCTTAACAGCTTTTGTGAAGGATGGTTGAGCTGAATGTGAAGAAAAATAGGTTTAATTATAGCTGGAAGTGACTAATATCGATTTTTCGAGTGATCTGGAGCAGGGCGAAGTAAATTTGGATTATCGGTTGAACGAAGAGGAGTTAAGCCCTAGAATTTTGAGGTAAGCTAGAATACATTTCTTTACAAGTTTGTAGAAGGGAAGAAGTTCTAATTCAGGCTGGAAATACAACTTTTAACAGATAGAAGTGAGGACAGAAGCAAAGGTAGTAGTTGAAGGAGACGAGTTTCGCTGGTAAAGAAGCGACACCTGGTGTGGGCGAGAGAGGATATCGTTGGTATCACTGGTCGGATTTTGTGAGACAAATCTCACTGGTATCGCCGGTATCGCTAGTCGAATTTTGTGAGACAAATCTCGCTGCTCTCGCTAGTCGACAGTCTCGCTAGTACAATTTTGATCTTTTGTTTGAATACACTGGTTAAATCTCGTTGGTTGCTTGAATCTTGTTAATTAGTGAATTTCCTTATGGAAATGGTCTCATGGTGAATAAGCATTAATGTTTAGGATTTATCTGCTATTCTAAAAAGGAATTTTAAGGGAATCTAACTATGGAAAACACATTATTTCAGGACAGGAAGAGCTAGGAAATGCGTATAATCCTTTAAGGGCATGGGACGAATTGTGAGTGACAATTTTACTTAAAATGAGCTTACTTTAAACAAGTTTCCATGATATATGTTTACGTTTAGGAACATGTTTATACATTTATGTTTTCACGAGTTTTAAATGTGCTTTGATGATTACTTGCTGGAAAGAAGCATGTGTTTTTATGAATGCATACTAAGGTTTTGCATTATTTGAAACATGATAATTGTTACCGAGTATTTGTGGAAGGCAATGCTATTATTTAATCTATGGTTTTAAAGAAGCATGATGATTGTTGGCGAATTGTGGAAGTTTGAGATGTTAAAACTCGTGAACATTTATTATGTTATTTTTAAAACATGTTGCTTATGAATAGTATTTTTGAAAGAGACTCCCAATGCTGAAGTACTCGAAGAAGGCATGTGGGTAACCAGGGTTTAGAGATAACTCCTAATGCTGAAGGACTTGGAGAAGGCATGTGGATGGCCTAAATCTCGTATATGAGACCTGATACTGAAGGACTTGAGAAGGTATTCGGGTAACCCAGGATATGATATCTATGTGCACATAGAGGTATGATAGACGTTGTTTGATAACTTGTAGAAATACAAGTTATTATATTCACTATTTGGAATAATTAAGGTAACTTTAGGGCTAAATGCATGATTTTGGCAGTTGAATTGTGCAATATGTATTACCATGCGTTGGCATCATTTACAAAAGAATATACTTGAGAAAATATGAAGTTTTTTGTTCTTAACGTAGGATTAAGTAGAAAAGAAGAACAAATAACCTAAGTACTAGAGAATAAGCTGTTGCGAGAATCAAAGAAGTGAAAATCCATGCGTTGTGTAACACCCCTACCCAAGATATTAAATATATTTCAATATCAATACCTAGGAGTGAGTGTTACCTAGTCTTTACTCTATTAAAGCCTGTTGTAAATGCATTAGTAAAACTAGAAATCCACAACTAGACAGTGAAACGCTCGGCCTTACAACATTATAACAAAATTACTTAATAAGATCACATCATAAGTAGGTTTTAAAGACTATGTTTAGAGTTTACAAACATTTCTGGTGAATTTACATATGCTACCCAGGCTAAGTGTGACTTCTATTAAAAGTTAGGGTTTACAGATTTCCAAATTACAAAATTCTATTCTGGCACAGACGAATCTTGATGGTAGGCTAGGCACCCCGAACACGCTTGCTACCTGGAAAAGAAACATCAAAGAAACCAAATCTATGAGCTACATTGCTCAGTGAGTGACTACTGAAATATACAATCAATAACATGATAACAACAATTTAGATATGAACCGCCTAATCATGCCTTGTATCACAATTCATAACCTTATAGATTGCTGTAACCTGTAAAACATTATCAGTACATATATGCTTTTCATTTTATTAAACTTTTGTTGAGGCGGAGCGAACTCAACGCACCCAACGTCAATAAGCCTTAGCTGTGTGGAGAAATCTCAACACATCAGCGTCAACCCTTTCTATTCTGCTCATGAATCTATCTAATCTCGGGCTGCCCGTGTACCTTCCCATGTCCTTCGTACCAGGGTCCCATGGAATTAGTCACTCACCGTCTTTAAATCCTTAGGTGAGAGCTTCACATAAGTTAAGTACTAGGGCTATATGCCTTCTCATGTCCCTCAGCATTGGGTCCCAAAGAATTACTCACTCACCGTCATTAAATCCTTAGGTGAGTGTTTCACATAAGTTACATACTAGGGCTGCCCATATGCCTTCAACTAACTTTCAGCATTGGGTCCCTGAGAATCTTTCTAGAACACTAACTTGCACATCACATTCATCATAATATAACAACAAACATCATACCTCATCATTCATAATTACTAAGGCTACCCATATGCCTTCACCCATCCTTCGACACCGGGTCTCATTCAAACACTTCTAGTGCACAGACATGCACATTACATTTATCATCATTTAACTAGATTCATAATATCAAGAATTCTCAGAACATTTATCTAGCAACTAGCTTAATAAAACTTAGGATATTAACTGATACTTTGCCAAACTTATCTCACATATAAAATACGTGCTAGCATCATACACATACGTACCCTTCAATTCATGCTTCAAATGTAGTATTAAGCACATAGAAATGAAATAATATTCAAGTTAAGCACATCTCAAACCATAAAGTCACTCATGACTGATTCCAGACTCCGAGCGGGTTATAAGCTTTCCCTAGCTCCTCTTGCCCTGTAAACATACCTTTTTCGTGTTAGGTATTTCTAATATTCCTTTTATATATTCTTTACGTTTGCTTAGATATCTTAAACATGGGTTTTCATCACTACTTTTCCTTTCTTGTTAATATCAATATGAGCGAGACTAAGAGGTTAATTATTCATAACTATGCGGCACCACCGATACTCAACGTCGCAGGACTAGCGATATTTCCTTCAAAGAGCGATATTAAGCGAGAGTCAGCGAGAGTTGTGAGAGGCAATAGTCTCTGCGTTACCGGCGATACTCGTCTCGCTGATCACTCTCCAGCTCTTAGCGATACTCCTATCTTAGCGACTCCCGACGATTACTGCTCTTCTTCTTCCTCCTCTACTCTGTTCTCAATCTGCTAAACATTAAATCCAGTCAAAATCAGATCCATCCTTCTTCTACAAACTCATAAAGAAGTGAACTTTCTAACTTACCTCAAGGTCTCAAATCTCAACTCTTCTTCATTTGAGAACTATTCTCAAATAACTCCGGGTTGCTACAAACATTTGCAGCTTAACTCCGATCACTTCTACCTTAGATTCAGCTTCCATGGCTCGTTTTTCTTCAAACTCTGATCAGCACGAGGTCTAAGTGGCATTAATCAAACTCTCCGACCCAGCTCAAGCTTCCTCCATGAAAGTGATGAGGGTTCTCCTCTGAACCGGCATAAACACTTCTCTCTACCTCCCTTTCTTTGGTTAGCTCAGAATAAGATCACCTCAAGCTCTAGAATGTGTTTTTCAAATGTTTAAATACTCAATCCCCTTTATATACATATATCACCGACTTACACTTTATCTCTTCTCTCTGTACTTAGTTATTCAATGAATACCTTCGGCGCAAGGCTTAGCAACGCATAGTCTCGACTGGGTGTGATACAAATGCCCAAGGCCCCATCGACAAATAGCCGACTAACGCACGTCTCTCTCTCGGTCACTCTTCTAATATACCAACGCATACCCATCATCAACGCATAACAGCCTTTACAAACGCATAAGACACCCTCACTTCATGGCATGATAACTCAACGCCTCAGAGCATCCAACGAATTCTCAACGCGTAGCCATACTAACGCATGATCAACTCTTAGCCACTTTTGCTCTGACGCTACTCAGCCAACTTTTCTAACCACTGCCCGTTCATAGTTCCTTCTCAACTTACCAACTTTCAATGTCCGATAGTCTTGCCGTTTTTTCCTACCGCATAATACCACACGTTGCTTCAATTGCATACAGTTAAGTGATTCTGCCATGCGTCCAACATGGTTTTTCACAAAGCCTGCGTCCAACCCTACTCACTTCTCAACTATTCTTATCCTACTTCTTTCCTTAACAAACTCTTCTACGAAGTAATCTTAGAAAGAGGGTATGACATGTTGAGTAGAAAAAGCAGATACAGATGCTTGGGCAGTAGCTATCATATCAATATGCAAACGAACTACACGTTATCAGAGCCTGACAGAACCTATGGATTGACGATTTGAAAAGTCTGCGCAGCAGGGCATGGAATTTAATGCAAAGGTGTCAGATCATCATGAGTTCACTTTTTCAACATCTATAAATAGCCCAAAGCTTCTCAATTCAAGGGAGGGGAAAAATGAGAGAAAAACGAGTTCAAGAGGCGAAAGCTCTGCACAACTTCTCCCTCACCATAACCAGCCTCCATTTCAAGCTCTTCTGTGAGAAGGATTCTGAGAATTTTCAGAGTCATCTCTCAATAAGTGAGAACCTTCATCCAATGCCATTTATGTATCAGATAGCAACCATCTCAAGCCTCCATGAAGCAAGACATTGCCCGTGGCGGCTTGACGTCTTCCATTTCTGTTCTTTCTTCAATCCCATCTTTCTCACTTATGCTTTGTTAATGACATTCGAGAGAATGGTTTATTTACTTAATATAAGTTTGATTGACAATTATCTTCCACTCATTTCCATATCTAATACCTTACACCATGTTTTCTTGTATGTTGAACAAGATAAATTTTAAAAGTTAGTCTTTCTTAAGCAATATTAAGTATGTTTACATCTTGATTAATGCATATCATTAGCTTGTATAGATTTCTCGAACAAACAAATTTAAATAAGCACGACTGTCTAGCTTGAGAGAGCAGATGGTTAATCTTTAGCATTTATCAAGACTTGATGACTTTCAGAGATGTAATTCATCTTTTGCCAAAACAAACTTGCCGTGCATCTTAGAGATAAGATTAATGTGGCGTCAAAATATCGAAAGATGGATTCTCAACCCCAAAGTTTGTAGGTATGTAAATACACTTAGATATGCTTAGGTAATGACTAACTACTGCATTAACTCTTTTTTATATCATGGTTCCATCATCATTCTCAACGCATGCTACTTGATTGTAAATGATATTGACTAGCATCCTCTGCGACCACTTCATCATGTTAATTGTAGAAAATTGTATTTATTCTTTATGTATAGATTTAGATACATAAAGCTCATTGAACATAATACTTGTACAGTCATCGTATAGATTATGTACTTAGTCTTAACACCTAATTTATCACAATTCCCTGCATTCGACTCTAGACTCACCAGGAAACCTATAGAAGCTTACACTTGGATTTTTATAGGAAAACTTGCTGAGTAATGAACACATTTGAGTAATTCTTGACGCATATATTGCAATAAAATGAACACACAAATAAAAATCAACATTGTTGTGTTGAGACTACTCCACATAGCTAAGGATATTTGACATTGGATATGTCGAGATTACTCCGTCTCAACTAAGGATGTTTTCGACGTTGAGTAGCGTTGAGCTCCGCTTTGCATCAACTAAGGAAAATGTGATTGAAATGTATTGTAATTACATGGTTTTCCTTTAGAAATGATACGTATGTGATTTGATAATGTTACCTGAGCATGATTTGTCTGGACATGGAAACGATTTATTACTGCTTATTTATTTCCATATCTTGATTACGGTTTTGACCTATTTATGAATTAAGGAAGGTTTTTACAAAACAAGTCACTCACTGGGCAACCTAGCTCATGTTTCTCCCTGTTTTCTATTTTTCAGGTAGTGAGCGAGTCTGGGGTGCTTAGCCTACATAGCAATTCGTCTGGGCCCACCATCAGTGTCTGGAATTTTAAGCATTGTAAATATTTGATCTTAAACTTGTGTTGTACATATAGAGGGTTAAGGGGCGAAAGTTAGTGAACTTATGTAAATTAAAGGTTGAATGTAAATCTGTATTATTATGATAGCTTAACTCTGGTTAAAGATTGATGTTCAACTATTGTATATATATCTGCTTATTAAGTGATTGGTCAAGGTATAAAGTTGACAGTAGATGTCGTAAGAGGGTTGGTGTTTGCTGTGCTCACATTTTCTCCTAGGTTAAGAGGTACCCAGGAGGGGGTGTGACATTTGCTACCCTCGTAGCTTACTCAACATTCATACACGTCTTCTCCAAAGACAACCGACCCCTGACCCTACCACATCATCGTCTGCTCCTTATGTTGATAGGCCAAGTTGGGAGTTGATGGCTTCATCCTTTGGCAGTCGGGTGTTACAACTGCTATCAAACGAGTCTAGAGACATTGACATGCTGATTAAACAAATCTCATCTCGGAAATCTAATGTGGATGAGATTCTTAGAATCATGCACTCCGTGTTGTCTCGCTCCACTTAACTCTGGTGTTGATTCTTGGGCAGAAACGGGGAGAAGTTGCTCGTTGCTAGTTTGGTCTTTGTTTGTTCTGGAATTGGTGGTGTTTTTGTTAACTGTTGGTTGTTGAGACTTTGTTATCTATTTGTTCTCTGGTTTTGTATTGGGATGTTTTTTTGTGACTGCTATTCGAATGCTATTAATTTTGATCTAACCTTGTTTCTCTTGCATCAAACTTTTTTCTGCTCTGTACTGTGTTGGTTATTATTTTGCCTTAAAAATCGAGGGCAAATGGGGAGTTTGTTAGAATTCTATGTTGGCTCTTCTCTTTATCAAGGTAGGTTGTTAAAGGTTGTTGTTGTCATTGTTAGAGTCGTGACATCTGACTGTTCCTCCTCCTAGCTTACTCAACATTCATCCACGTCTTCTCTAGAGACAACCGACCCCTGACCCTACCCTTGGGAGTTATTTTTAATTTAATATATAATTAAATAAATATTAATTAATTAACAACTGCTGAAAATATTTACAATTAATAGCAAAATACACAATCTATCTGCGATAGACCGTGATAGATCATGATAGACTATTATCTGTGTCTATTGTGACACATAAAATAGTCTATCGTATATAGACAGTGAAATTTTGCTATATTTGTGAATATTTTGGTTCCTTTTGCTATATTTAAAAAGAGTCATATATTTAATTTAACTTGAATCAAATTCAAATAATATTCTCTCAATTAATCTTTAGTTTAATATGGATCTCTCTCATGTTATAAAGTATAATTTCGAATCTTATTCAAAATTAACTTTATATTATAATGTATCTATATAAATTATATTAAGTTTATTTTATACCATCAATTCCCTTATTTAATTTGAACAATTCAAATTAATCCAAAATAATTGATTCTTATTTAACCTTTAGTGAGCTAGCAAAGGGACTTTATGAATTTATAGATTTTTAGCTCCAATGATACGAGAATAATGAATTAAACTCTTAAATTAAATTAATCATCATTCATTAACTGCAGGTCATTCCACTAAAGACACACAGCTGCACTCTTCGCACTGTAGATATATTTATGTGTCCACGAATATAACCAAGTAATAGCAAGTCGACCCTTCAAAATTGCCCATAACTACAGCTAGGTCAAAATTACTGTTTTACACCTGTAGTCTTTAAGTACCAATGATCCCTCTAATGAACAAAAAATTTATAGTTCAACTATAAACTAATCCCTTTCAAGCTAATGAGAGGGTGAGACCTCATTGTTTAAGACCCAGAATTAGTTCATAAGGGAGTAATTCATCTACTTACCCTAAGGACAGAGAATGAGTGAAGTTCTTCTTGTGAAGATATGTTTTGATATCCCTATTCAGAAAAATTCCCAGAATGGTAGATTTATTGAGTCGATGAAAACTGGCCACTCTCACCCATACATATCAAAGGATTGCCCTCATAGTCAAGAGTTCATAACTCACTCAGATTAAGGTCGAGTCACCTATGATCATCCTAAGAAATATTAATCTCTTCAATTAAGGGCGTTATAAAGAAAGACTAAGTGATCAAGTCTTATACAAGTTATTATAGTTATTATAGTTCTTTTCTTAGAATAATGGAGAGAGTTTAATGAATCATGCAACAACATTAATATAATTTGTTGACAAAAATATTCTCTACTTTCAACATGTTAAATTACTTAAGGCCTGTTTCCATGAAGTTAATTTACTCTAAAATGCCTGATCTTTTGTAGGAAAAGTGCTTAAATTGAACGCATGTGTGCAACGAGCATTGAGACGCAGAACCAAAGAACTTGAGATGCATGCTTTGGATCGCTAGCACCTTTAGCCTGACCCTTAGAAGATAGTATGCCCTAGTAACAACGTTGACACTGATTGTAGCATTGCAATCAACCACCTATCGGTCAGAGGATGACGAGTGGTAGACGTATAGCCTGTAGAGCATCAGCGATGAAATGTCAATGTCCCAAAGTATAATGCAGGCTCTATAAATAGACTATGCCGAAGACAAAAAGAAGGTTGTTGGTAATAATTGGACTTCAGCCATCTCTAAGCAGTAGCCATCCAAGAAGACAACTGGAGATAGAGAACTCGAGAGAGTAATCTTCTCCTCGACCAACTATCTCACCACAACACAAAATGAAGCACGTGTCCATCCTCTTTAGAAGTAAGACATTATGATCGCTAGCTTCACACCCTGCTTTCTTCCTTTTCTGCTTTCTTTAGTTGTTTACATTTATATTTCAAGACATTGAACATTTTGTAACAACTTTATCATATTCATTATTTTTATCTACCCATCATGAATCTCATTTCTCTTAACCTTTCCACTTTGATTATTCAAGCCATGAGAAAACTAAATCTATCAAGGGTTTGGGTAAAGTTATCATCTTTCAGGTAAACAAATCTTAGGAATTACTCCATTTTGCTTAATGTATTTAAACTTATTGCTTATTTCCATCTAGCTAATCGAAATAAGTAGCTAGAAGCAACCGCTTGAGAGAGTAAGTGATTGTGGATCTCATTAAGCAAAGTAAGAAGTGTTTCTAGAAATAGAAATAACCTTATGTTCAATCAATCTCTGAGCATGCTTCATAGAAATATGATTTATGTGGCTTGTCTACCAAGAGGTGAGACCATAATATGATTGAGAGCATGGAATAAAACCTAAGTAGCCTTCAAAGGATAGAAGATAACGACCTTCTCCATTCATATCTCATTTTTGCTGTTAACTGATGTGCGTCCTACACTCCATCACTTCTATCATTTTTAGTTCACTTTAGAATTTAAAGTATTATAATTTCTCATACTTTCTTATAGAAAAGATACCAATCATATTTACCACAAAATTAATCTAATCCAAAACTCTGTTCGACATCGGACTCACTGAGAAATCTTAATTTTAGTTTATACTTGGGCTAAAGATAGGAAAACTACAAAATTAATCTAATCCAAAACTCTGTGTTCGACATCGGACTCACCGAGAAATCTTATTTTTAGTTTATACTTTGGCTAAAGATAGGAAAACTTGTTTTAAAATATCATTTATGCATCACACCTCTAGATTAACAACAAAAAACTATCATCAACTAGGTCATATAGCGCTACATTATTGGTTAAGGGAGTTATTGATGATGCATGACCAAAAAATCATCATATGACAGATAATTTTGTTGGGATGGTGGTGTGTGGTAACAAGGGGTGGAGATTTTTATGCTAAGTTGTATAGAAAGCTTGATTGGTATGAGCAATTAAGTTTATTTATGTCACTTCCCAATCCACTATTGCTATTGTACACATGTTTGGGCTCCATTGAGAAATATATGGGGCCTACATGCATCCTCATTGTTTAAAAAGAAACTTAGTTCATGATCATTTCTTCTCAAATACATACGAACTCTAGATTCAAAATTGTATAAACATCTTAGGGATAAGGTCGTGATGGTTCGAGTCAATCCCACTTAGCTTATACTACTCTATCAAAAAATTTAATACCTAATGTCACATCTTACTTCCAATACCCCGAGATCACCCCAAAAGTAATCTTGATCATCCTTCTTCAAAATACTGCCATAGCAAATAAATATATACAGTATTATGCAAATAAATAAGATAATACTCATAAATAAACTAGAAGGAAATGAATACAGATAAGAACATAAACACCAAAGTCAACTATTACATGAAACCAAGATTGATCATGGAATAAAATTGATTTAAAAAAACAAAAAGAAGGGTTGACCAAGTCAAATCTTCCAGGAAATCTTGGTAGAAATTCCAATTTCAAGTAAAGTTGACCTAAGACATGGGGTTTAAAAGGTTTATGCCAACACAACTTGTGAGTGCAGAGACTAATACATGCATCAACAAAAAAAAAAAAAAAAAAAAACCTTTTAACACTGTATTCTACTAAGCCCACTCAACTTTCTGCCCACCCATTTGTTTGTGTAAGCAGAAAGGCATATAGCCCACATTTAATCGTCTATGCATTGTCAAAAATTAAATCTATCGATCGTTGATCAATTGAAAATACATTGATTAAATTGAAAACCATTTTAAGTGAAAAGTTTTCCGTCTAGTGCAAGTGCACACTATCTAAAAGTAGTAAGAAGATTGGAAGAAATCAAAGTCATCCCCAAGGGAACAAACTTTCAACAACATTTCTAAAAAAACAACAAAGATTTTTCTCAAAATTGCAATCCTAGTAATTAGAGAAAATTAATTTAGAGATTTGATAAGAACTTAATTTGACAAACAATGATGAGAAAGTAGGGATTTAAACATGTTCATGCTCTTTTTTGAAAGTAAGTGTAGCCTAATATGAAAGCTTGTAACTTAGCTCAAATTCAATGTATTTGTGAACTAGATTCAACACCTATTCAATCTTCTAAGAAATATCTTTAGGAGACTAAGTCATTAAACTTATATTTCTATGCCTAATGTGAACTTAGTTAATTAAGAAAATGATCCCATGGTTCTAAAGGTTTTGCCCTATGTGTAGGGCAAAAAACAAAGTCCTATTTTCTAGGTTCCTTTCCTAAATCACTTTTACAAACTAAATTTCACCTAACCCTTTCGGTATTAGATTCAATTTTAGTGTACTAATCTAGGTAATCAATATAGCTTAATAGTGATGAAATGAAAATTGATAAAAGCAAACCAAGCTATGAATTGAACAAAGTCACTTTATTTTACATATTAGGTCATTGTTACTTTCTTTAGAGAATTCATATATTTGAATCCAAAAGAAAAACTTAGCTCATGATTAAAGAAAGAAATAAATAAATTTAGATGAAAAGAAGTTCATAGTAAACTAATTAAAAGAGAGTCTGTTCAAGAAAATAATTGACTCGTAAAAGCACCAAAATTCATCCCAAAATTAATATAAATTATATGGCCTAAAGGATAAGAGTGCTAGATTTGGCATAACATATTTGTTTTCCTTAGGTTGATGGGCTTCAAATCTCTTTTGTCCATTTGTTTAGATTTTCTATGAAACAAACACAATAATTAACCATCAAAACTAGTAATTAAGCCCTATAAATAACTGAGAATCTGTGCAATGAACTCCAAATGATTTATACTTAGAAAATTAAGAGATTTTCAATAGCGTAGACTTTTAATATTATGAAATTTAATTTAATTATGGTCTCAATATGTTTTCATTTCTAGAAGTATTTGTTTTATATTATTTGTGTTTAAGTTACAAAACACTCTCAATTGACTCATTAGCAACAATTCAACTCATAAAAGTAAGTTGGAATATTGAAAATATAGGTCTACAAAATTCTGTCTCTTCTCTTTATGAATATTATTGATTTATAAAGCAAAAGCAAAGTTGCATGAACCATAAGTTCATTTCTTTCTATCTTTAAGGGTTTTCATTTCCAAATATAAAGTTGATGTGTTTTGAAAGTTGAGTGATGATAGAATGAAAAGTTTAAGTGAAGAAAAAGTTAAATGATAGGCTTAGAGAGAAAGATATAATATAAAATATAGTTTTGTTCTGTTTTGTTCCAATCAAATTTGAAGTATTTTGTTAAATTTACAACCACAAATTAATTTGCAAAAAATCTAGTGAGAAACATTCATGGTAAAATGAAAAGACATGGAAAGAACCTGGAAAGGCTTGATCATGACCTCCCCTTTTCATAAGGGGATATGAAGTCTTTGTGATTATCATAACAAGAGTAATTATTTTATGGTTTTTTCTTTATGAAAAATATCTTTTAGTTCTTAAATTTGATTCCTAGTTTCAAAATGTTTCACTTTTACCCTTTAGTTTAAATTTTGTTTCAATTTAATTCCAACGTTTCAAATTTTATACTTTTAACCTCAATTTTTACTAAATACTTACTTTTTAGTCTTTAGTGTTAATGGCTATTAATTAATTACAAGAATGAAGATAATTATAATTAATTAAGTTTCACTATTTTATTTTGTCACCTCCTTTAAATTTAATTTTAAGTTTTCACTTCATAATTATTTTACATTAATTAATAGATATTAACATCAAATACTAAGTGAGTATTTAGTTGAAAAAAAAGAGTAACAAGTGTAAATTTTGAAACCTATGGAATAAATTGAAACTAGACTCAGACGTCAAGAGTAAAATTGCAATATTTTGAAACCTAGGGACTAAAGTATTGAAAATCGAACTCAAACATAAGAACTAAAAGTATAACATTTTGAAATCTTTTACAAAATAGAAACTAGACCCAATATCTAAAAACCTAAAAGGGTAATATTTTCCTTTTTTCTTTTTCTTTACTTTAGCATATGTGGTGGGAGAATAGTCAAATTTCTAACCTCAAGGTTGACATCGATAATATTTGCGTTGTGCCACTAACCATTATTGGTTGTTTTTCTTTATAATATTGTGAGAGATTACAAATTTTCTCATAGTTCCTATAAAAAAAAAATTATAAAAATGGATTTTCCAATAGTTTAATAATATTATATTTAGCAAAATACACCGTCTATCTGCGATAGACTCCAATAGATCGCGATAGACTATTATCTGTGTCGACACAAATAATAGTCTATTGCAGCACGATAGAATGTGAAATTTTACTATATTTATAAATATTTTGAACTTTTTTTACTATATTTAAAAAGAGTCCTATTGTAAATTTTAATATATCCCAAATTCTCTATATACTGTATAACAATTAATTCAGATGTATAAATATTTTGAAATTAACCCTTTTGTATGCTCTTGTTTTTCATAAAATAATTTATGTGTTTAACCCTCTTTCCATTGATTACTTTGGTAGAAATTAAAGCATAAATGTACACATATCTTGAAAGGGTTAAATAAAATAAAATAAAATAAAATAAACTTTGGAGTAAAGGGAAAATGTGATATAAAAAATAACCAGCCCCCACTTACCCTAAAATAATTTATAAATACCTCTAATTTTCAACCAACTTGGAGTTCCAATTTAATTATTAGAGAACACCTTTATTGAGTGAGTCAGTCAACACACAAATCCTTTTGAAATCAAAAGCAGCACTCCAATTCAACTTCCATTTTTGTACTCACATATTTATATTTTATAAAGTAAAAAAGTTTAGTGTAATTATTTTAACAAAAAAAATAATAATAATTGGAAATTAATCAAAAATTAAATGGAAAAGCTCTTTTATTAATGTAAGTTGTAATGAAATAAATAGCTATGATTTAGAAGCAACCAACGTAACTTTTTCTTTTTTCTTTCACACTAATAATAATAATAATAACAACAACTTCTTTTATTAAAAAAAAAATTAAATTAAATAAATGAAAACTATTTGTGTTTTGTTGAAGTTCTATTCAAACTACACGCTTCACGGTGATTTCACACTGACCTAATTTATCTTTTTAGTTTAGTTTTGAAACTCACCTTTTAACCACCACCTTTGATAGGTTATAAAAATGACTTAAATTTAATATATTTTAGGCTAAGTTATATATATATATATATAATTAAGAATACTTTTTTTTTTAATCGCAATAGTATCATTAATCATTCATAAACATTTCAAACTACCCATATTGAAGTAAATTTGTTTAGAACGTCGAGTAGGATTGAGACAGAAAACTTAGATCATCACATCGTTCTAAGTTACTATCATCAATTCAATCTTAATTTTTGTCTAATATTCTAGTAATTTAGAGTAATTTTGAAAATAAATGAAAGATTAAAAGTAATATTGAACCTTTGGGAAGAAAAATAATATATTTTTAAGTAGGATATTTCTTATAATTTAATCTATATTTTAAAATAAACCTTAAGTTAGTGTAGACCGTGAGAAGAAAATAATATTTTAAAATTTGAAATTTAAGGTTTATTTAATGAATTTTTTTTTTAATTTTACGTCAGACTAAATCATAAGTTTAGTAAGAAACTTTTAAGTTTGTATCAAATTATAAGTTTCTAAAATTTCAATTTTATGTCCATTAAATTTGTAAACATTAAAAATTGTTTGATGCTTAATTTTGTGTTCAATAGTGTAACACCTTAATATTCCCCTACATTCTCTACGATATGACAATGTCATTCTTATTTGTTTCCAATTGCTTCTAAGAGAAAAGACTATCCTTAAAAATTAATATGGGTTCTTTCGACATTTTTTGTCCCCATTGATATAGGATTGATCCAAACTATGAGCCAAACACATTTAACTTTCGAATTCCTATGATTGAGATATTGAAAATAAAAGTGTATTTTATTGGTATAGTTAGTAGTTATCAATTTATTTAATGTATTCTTAACTATAATTTCATATCCTCATGATCTCTCTCATTCAGATGTGGTCTCAATTCATCCATATATCCCTCGTGAACTCATGTGTTACTAAAAGATCCTTAAAATTTTTAATTTTGTAACTAACAAGTCCATGCCCTATGCGACATATATACTTTTCTAAATTCACGTATGTACCAAATAGAAAATTAAAATTCTAGGGTTCCATTAGTCATAGAATCCACTTTTATATCTAATTGATAATTATATTAATTAATTATTTCAAAATTTGAGTATGTTCAATATGTATTAAATATAAAATTGAATGTTTAGAGACCTATTAATCATAAGATTTAAAATTTAAAGATTCATTAGACACAAAATTGAAAAATTTCTCATATCTTTTGGGCACTTTAATTAATGACATGAATGACAAAGAGTTATATTGAAATTACTAAAATCACTTTTGTCATATTTGACTATCTAAAACATGCTTTTATTGATTAAAATCAACTTTAATAGTATTAAAATGGCGTCTAAAATTCTAAAATCTAAAAGAGAGTTTAGAAAGTAAATTGTAATTAGTTTGAATGCTAAAACTGAATTTTGGTCGTTTGGTTAGCATCTCGTCACAAACTCTCAATTGTCTAGATTGTTCCAATGTAGTGATAATGGTGCAAAACAACATTTGTGGTTTTATTCCTCCATAAGATTATTATTAAGGATTCAAATCTTGAAGATTTGTCTTTGGTGCATCTTAGATTGCACTCTATCTTTGAGGAGCTCACCCAATTATCTAACCATAATTTGTCACATGACAATCTTATTAATTAAATTGTTACTTCCACCAAAATTTAGGAATCAATACATGATTTTTAATCATCTATTTTTTCTTCTTCTCTCTTTTTTGTGGATGTAAAATAACTAAATCAATAAATGGTTTATTTTAGGGAAGATTTTGTATATTTCGCAAAAATTTGTTTCAAAGAGTTCGGAGATAGAGTGAAGCATTGATCTATTGGACATTTTGAAAATTTAGAGACCAAATAAACACAAATATGAAAGTTCATAGATTAAATTTAGAAAATATAACCTTTTAAAATTTTAAAATGTATGCTTGTGTTTCTCACAACTTATTTATAGCTATGTTTATAAATTTACTCTCAAAAAACAAAAAACCAAACTAATATCAAACAAGATCCAAATAATCATCAAATAAGACTAGTATAAATTGCATATATATTGAATCAATAAACCAACTATGTATATATATATATATATATATATATATATAAAGAACATAACTTTTCTTAAAAAAATAAAAAATCATAATTGGAGTATTAAATCTCTACATATTAATATTTCCATCAACTTATGAAAAAACACTTAGGTAGATTTCAAACTTTACTCACTTTACCTAAGTGCTTAATTACAAGTTGTTACGTGACAAATTATTTTTTTCTTTTAAAAAATATATGTTTTTTTTATATATTTTCTTGTTGAGATGCATAGAAATAATTGTAGACTAGGCTTTAAATCTTACTTTATTTTCATTTGTCCAAAAGATTGAAATGGATGTTGCTGACATTTCTATTGTAACATAAAATTAAATTTTTTTTTTTTTTTTGTTTCTTTAAACATTAGCATATTTTTAAATTTGAATCATAATGACTTTTAAATAAAAAGATGAATGAGAGGTAATGGGTTCAATTCAAGATTTCTATTTACTATAAATATTATATGGTTAGATAAATTATAAATTCATGTAAGGTGGTGGTGTAGAGACTCACATATGAGAAAAAAAGAAAAAAAAAAGTGTTCACCATGATAGTAAATTCCTCATTGAAAATAGAGGGAGAAGGAGAAATTGGGTAGAGAGAGAGAGAGAGAGAAAGAGAGAAGGGGGTAGGTGTGGGATTTGACCAAACTACCACATAAGAGTAAGAAGAAGCCAGCCATCCCAGCCCACCCATCATCCAATCCCATTTTCTGAAACTTCCTAACACTTACATATCCTCTTTCCCCTCTTTTCCACTTTCTTCTCTTCAATATATATATATATATAAACCCAACCAACCCCTTCCATTCCCAAATAATCAGGCAGCTCCTCTCTCCTCTTCCATTCCAAAAACACTCCAAAGGAAGAAACAAGCTTTCACAATATCTTTCCAAACCAAAATCCATTTATCTAAACACACCCAAATTCCATCATCAATCATGCAATTGCAATCTCTCACCCCTTCTTCATCCCATTCCCTCCTCAACTCCATTCCCCATTTCCCCACTCGCCCTCCCTCCACCGTCACCCGCCTCCCTTCCTCCCGCCTCTTCCCCATTCAATCTGCCTACCGCTACGACCCCGTCACCTACCCCAACGCCGTCGGCCCCTCCCGCGCCGATTGGCAAAGCTCCTGCGCCATCCTCTCCAGCCAATCCCAACTCCTCTCTCAAGACGAACAACCCCCCTCCATCCACCCTTCCCCTGCCTCTGATCACTTAGCCTCCTCTGTCAATGGCCACAACTCCACTCTCGAGAATCTCAACCTCGTCCCCATCGCAAACCTCTCTGACAACTCCGCTCTCAAACCCCAACCCAAGCCCCTCACCATCACCGACCTCGCTCCCGCTCCTATGCACGGCTCCAAGCTCCGCGTCGCTTACCAAGGCGTCCCTGGTGCCTACTCCGAAGCTGCTGCCGGTAAAGCTTACCCTAACTGCGACGCCATCCCCTGCGACCAATTCGAGGTTGCCTTCCAATCTGTGGAGCTCTGGATCGCCGATCGCGCTGTTCTCCCTGTTGAGAATTCCCTTGGTGGTTCTATCCACAGGAATTACGATCTCCTCCTCCGTCACAAGCTTCACATCGTCGGCGAGGTTCAATTACCTGTTCATCACTGTCTACTCGCGTTACCTGGAGTCCGAAAAGAGTATCTAACTCGAGTCATTTCCCATCCTCAAGCCCTAGCTCAGTGCGAGCACACTCTTACCAAACTCGGCCTCAACGTCACCCGCGAGGCTGTTGACGATACTGCTGGTGCTGCTGAGTTCGTTGCCATCAATAACCTCCGCGATACTGCCGCAATCGCCAGCGCCAGAGCTGCGGAACTCTACGGTCTCGATATCTTGGCTAACGGAATCCAGGATGACTCCGGTAATGTGACGCGATTTGTGATGTTGGCGAGGGAACCGATCATTCCTCGCACCGATCGGCCGTTCAAGACGAGCATCGTGTTCGCTCATGAGAAGGGGACGTCGGTGCTTTTCAAGGTGCTGTCGGCTTTCGCTTTCAGGAACATTAGTCTGACGAAGATCGAATCGCGGCCCCACCGGAGCCACCCGATTAGGGTGGTGGACGGCGCTGATGCCGGAACGGCGAAGCATTTTGAGTACTTGTTTTATGTGGATTTTGAGGCGTCCATGGCGGAGCCTAGGGCTCAGAACGCACTGGCGGAGGTTCAAGAATTCACTTCCTTTCTTAGGGTATTGGGAAGTTATCCCATGGATATGACCCCATGGAGTCCTCCTCGTGAGGATTAGCTTTTTTTTATTATTTTTATTTTTATTTTTTTCTCTTTGTCATTGTTTAATCATCCACCGTTGATTCCCTTTCTTATTTTTTGGATCACCAAAAACAGAGATTTATAAAATTGTAATATTCCAAATTTCTATAATCCCTCTCTCTCATCTCTCTCAATTTATTATGTCATTATTACAATTTTATCCTTTGGAGCTTTGGATATTCTTTTGTTGGTTGGCATTGCTTGTGTACAAGTCTTCACATGGTGGTAGGTAACAAGGAGATGTAGAAATGTAATATTGTTTTTGGTTTAAATGGTCCTTTTACTCTACACATATTAATTTTTTTTTTTTTTTGTTATTTACTTTTTTAAAACACAACTTTGGTTCACTAAAAGTGTTGTTTTTAAATATAAAAAAAATGAACCAAAATATTTACAAATATATAAAAAAAAAAAATTTATTATTTACTATCTGTGTCTATATGTATTATGATAGACACAAATCGTAGTCTACCATAGATAGATTATCATATTTTGCTATTATTTGTAGATATTTTAAATAATTTTGTCATTTAAAATATTTTCCCTCATTGTTATGCCAATACTTTTTAATTGTGCATTTTACTTCTTTTACTTTTAGGATTATTTTGGTCTCTTCGTTTTCATTTATATTTCATTAGATAAAAATAAACATTTTGATAGTACATATACCAAAAAAAACTAAAGTTCAAATACAATGACCAAAATTAACATTTTGAAAATACATCATATAACAAGCTAACTTTTGAAAACTATATATTAAAAATAAAAATAGCAGTTTTTAAATTTAATTTGTTTTTTAGAATTTGAATTGGAATTTAAGGGGTTTTTTTTTTGGGTGAAAACTATTATTGAAAATTGAGAGGAAAATAAGGGTAATTGTTTTAAATGGCAAACATGTTAGAAATATTTTCAAATATAGAAAAAATTAAAAATAAAAATAAAACTTTTTAAAATTGATAACAGTGATAGATTACTATCATCTATTATTGTCTATCGGTGATAAACCGTGATAGACTATCAATGTTTATTACTGATAATTAAACATCTATTAGTGTCTATTTATCAACGATTTTTTATCTTCATTTTTGAAAAATTAAGTTTATAAATACCACTTCCGTCTATCGGTTTATATGTTTTATTATCTACATTTTAGGAGTGTTTTCAAAATCAAATCTAAGTTTTGAAAATTAGAAAGGTAGTCTTCAAAAACTTGTTTTTGTTTTAGAAAATTGACTAAGAATTTAAATGTTTCTATTGAACATATGAAAACCATGAGTAAAAGATTATGAAAAACAAACGTAATTTTCGAAAACCAAAAATAAAAAACTATTAGTTCATTTGATAACTATTTGGGCTTTGCCAATTAAACTTATTCCTTTGAGTTTCTTACCATTTCTTACATATTCTTAAGTAAGTGAGTTGAATTTTTAACCAAATTAAAAAAAAAAAAAAAAAAAACTTTTTCAAAACAACTGTTTTTTTAGTTTTAAAAAATTGACTTGATTTTTTTAAAATATTGGTAAAAAAGTAAATAGCAAAACAAGAAATTTAGAGGTGAAAAAGGTGTTTATAGGTTCAATTTATAAAATCAAGCCCTCATTTATTAGTATTTGTATTTCTTGCCTCTTATTTTTTGAAAATTAAATACAAGAATATGTTTGGTAATAAATTTGATTTAATTCACATTATCTTCAAAATAATAAAAATAGTCTTATCTTAAAAATATGAAGGAACTTCAACTTGCATGTGAAAAGGAAAGTTTGGACTTTAAAGCACTTTCTTCACATAAAATGAGGTATGCATAGTATCGAAGAGAGTACAAATCAAAATATCTCACTCATAATTAATTTCGAATTAGCATGCCCTCGCACTAAAAACAAACATAACGTGAATTCATCTTCTAAGGGTTTAAAATATTTTTTCCACTTAAAAAATAACTTTTTCAAGGAGTTTTTTCATATATAGTAAAATAAACCAATTTATTTATCAATATAGAAAAATATCAATAATAAACAATATAAGACACTGATAGTCTATTATTATCTATCAATCATAGTTACTGATAAATATTTGTAGTTTATCACTGTCTATCACTAATATGACATTTTGCTATATTTGAAAATATTTTCAACAGTTTTGTTATTTAAAACAATTACCATTTTTTAAGCACTTAAAATGTCAATCTAAATAAAATCCAAAATCTTAAGATGTGAATATTTACCTATTTCTATTTAAATCTAGTTTTACCCCCCAAAAAAATTATATAAGAACATCCACTTTGAATTTGTTATGGTGGTGTTGGTAGTTAATATTTTCTTTTATCTTGATGTTTCTCTTGTTATCTTTGACTTCTTGAGCACACAATTTATTGAGTATTCTTTCCTTATTGAGTGAGGCTATGGTTGTTTCATTTTATGTTGAGCATGGATTTCTTGCCTTATGTTAATGGATTTGTTTCCATATTAGGCGTATATAGTGGTGTCTGCTTGTGTGGTTTAGGGTAAGCCGTCATTTTTAGAAAGTTAGTTTTCATGCGGAAAGGATTGTGGTGTGTATCCTAAAAAAGAGAAAAACACAAAAAGTGTGAAGAATTTTTGAGAAGTTTGGATTGTTGTGCGCATCGGAAGCCTAGAAGATTGCTTTCAACATATTGATCCTCCTGTGACGAGCATACTTAGTTGAATGGTAATTCAACTTTGTGATGAAAAGAGTGTGAGAGTTGCAAAATTGTTGCAGTCGATTGAGAGGGAGCCTCATCGACTAACTCATCCGAAAGGAGCGTGGGATTTAGGGGGAGCCAATATCCGCTCACTAGTAATATGCTTATATCTGTATTAGTCGTTTACTATATAAGCTAGTGTGAAACCTCAAAACTTTGACCTAGTAACTTAGATGCCATCAACAGAGGAAACTAGGGAAAATAAGGGAGAACTTGATTACAAGCCTGTGGAGTTAGAAAAATTTAGAGGCAGAAAATCTGGGCTATGTGTTGAGAATGGGTTGAGGAGGAAAAGTGTTTGAGCAAACTTGAGTTTGGGAAGAGAATAAGACATAGATGAGTTTGGGAGAAAACTACGGTAGGTAATTTTTTTAAGGTAAATAGGCTGTGAAATTTTCTAAATGTCACTACTATACTTGGAAAGCATAGCATGGACGCATAATGCCTTGAGGGGAAGAAGAATTTTCCTAAGTGTTGTAGAGGGGTGGGTTGGTAGCATAGTTTTGAGTTTAAAACGGAGAAATCGTCATGTTAGACATATGAAGTGTGAATTCAACGCATGGTAAAAGACTTTGGGAAGATTTTGATTAAGTGTTGAGGTGCTCAAGATTGTTGAAAGGAACATGTAGGCCATAAAAAGTAGGTTGGACACATAGTCCATACTGGGGGGAGGGAGAGGGGGGGCAAAATTTCACTAAGTACAAGAGGTTAATTCATAGCACATATTTGGAAGGATTTTTAGCTAAGTTTTGGATGAGATTTAGGAGTTAAAAAGCAACACTTAGGGGGAAGATGAGAAGCTCGACGCATAGAAGGCTTCATGAATAGAAATTTGACTAAGTGTAGAAACCATGGAGCTATGTTGAACGCATACTCCATAAAGGAAGGGAAATTTTGGCTAAGTCTAAGACTTCTAAGGCAAGTTGGACTTATACATATTGTTGGAAAGAAAGTTGACTAAGTGTTAAATAATTTGGATGGAGTAGAAGGAAACAAAAAAGGACATATCCTAAACTTCATAAGTTGGACGCATGGGCCCTCATTCCAGGCAAGGAGTCGGACGCATGGTGAGGTGGAAAAGGTGTGTTAAGTGGTATACTACGAGTTGAACATCTTACAAGTAAGAGGTATCATAGTGCATGGCCATAAACACATGTTGAAAGACATGTGCAAGGATATGTGTCAAGCCAAGGGCTGAAGGAGCGGTGACTAAGCTTCTCTTGAACTTCTATAAATAGGTTTGAAAGATCATTTCTTCTTTCACTCAGAAATCATTTTCTAAAGCTTGCTAGAGAGAGAGTTGGAGAGCTTTTCCAGGTAAGACTCGGTGTCCAACTTCAATCCTAGGCGTCCAAAGGAGTCAAGTAGGTGTCCAACAGGCTCTACCTTGCGTCCAAGAAGGCTCTGCATCCAACAAGGTGTAGTGTTGTGTCCATAAGAGTTGCCCTGCGTCCAGACACATTGCTTTGCATCCAACTGTACAAGGTTGCATTCAACAGTGCAATTTGGTAATCTGAGGTGCTATCCTGCATCCAAGAAGGGGTTCCCTGCGCCCAAGAGGATAGTCCAGGCATTTTTGTGAGTTTTCTGAGGCTTCAAAGGGCTGCCACTTGCTGGTTTCTTAGTTCCAAAAGCCTAGTAGGGAGCCAGAAGATCAAACCAAGTTGGACTTAGAGACAAGCGAGTTTAGAGTAAGGGAAGGAAGCTATTATAAAGAGCTAGTACTCCATCAGCTGTGAGTGGTTATTAATAGCTCGTTTATGATTGTGTGATGTTACTTTTAAGCTAATATGCGTACTATGATGAGATTTCGATTATTATCTGCTGCGTATTAGCTATGATGAATCTTTGGGTTACTATGTGTGTTAAGGATCCTAAAACTGCATAGGATGGTCAAAAGATTTGAGGATCTAGTTCTAAGCCTATGCTAGATTTGAAAAATTCACAAGATAGTCAGAGGGTGCCGGTAACCTAGTTCCTAATCCTGTGAGAAGTATCTTTTGTGGGATGGTCAAAGGATCGACGGGTCTAGCTTTTGATCCCTCAAAGGTAAGGCTATGTGCACATAGAGTTTGGTTGAATTGTTGTACCAAAGTGTGCAAGCAGAATAGTTCGGTACCAAGGTTAAGCTGAAATTGGAGGCTTGAGTATACTTTCATTATAGTTGTACTTTTTGATGATTTCTCATAACAATTGTTAAATTTAAAGGGTCATATGAACCCTAGTTATATGTTGACCACTCACTGGATTTCGTGAAGCTCACCATTTCCTTATGTTTTCTTTTCAGGTAGCAGTCGAGTTCCCGTTGGTGTGTGAAGTCGAGGTCTGCCTAGATATAATGTTGTCATTTCTTATAGGTAGGAATTTGAATAGAGTTAGAGATATGTCTTCTACAAACAAACTCTATAAACTAGTTGTATAAATAAACTATGCATGTTTAATATGACTTAGTATTAAATTTGATTATTTAAGTTGTACATGTAAAGTCATAAAAGGAGTATAGGTTGACAGTAGATGTCATAAAAGGGTCGATGTCTGCTGTCCTCATGCCTTTTTTCATGTTAGAAGGGTATCTTGGGAGGGGGTGTGACAGCTAGGTTTGTTGTATGAACTTTAATCATTACTAGTGGAACTCTTTATTGGAACTGGTGTGTCCTAAATCTATTGGGTCTTGTAGTTTTGTAAATTGTATATACATTTTATTTATTGAATAAAATAAGAAATTATTTTATCTATCTAATACATTAACTCAATCCAATAAACTAAGATTCCATGATTGTTTTATGTAAACTTAAACATGTATGTGGTTAACATACAAGGTTGGATCATGTTTAAGTAATAACCAAAAGGTCTGTAGTATAGGAATAAGGTTGGGTGCATTATTCTCATAACACTTTGGATACGCCCCACTTTGTAATTGTTACAAGGAGTTGTAAGGGGTTACAAACGATTTGATCCTAATCGTTCATGTGGAGACATGTGAGTAAGGGTATCTTATGCAAAGAGTTTGTATAAGATCGGACCACGAAATGTTTAATTTCTCTTTGTGGCGTCGTTAACTGTAGAAATTAACATTTCATAGGATGACTATAGGTAACTCGACCTGAATCCTAAGTGAGTTATGAACTCCTATCTTTGAGGGCAATCCTTTGATCTATATGGGTGAGAGTGGTGAAATCGCCGACTCAATAAGCCTACCATTCAGCCTTTGGTACTTCTTCCTCCACCATCTCACCGTTTTGATTTGCTTAAACTTTTAGATTCCTCTTGTAAGTCCAATCAATCTCGGGGTCAAATGAAAGAAGACTATATCTTAATCCTCAACAATGACACCAAAAACTTGATGTGCAAAATCTGCAAGTGCACGGGTCAAGTTATAGTATAAAACGATTTTAAGTCCGAGTATCATATCCATTGGGGACTGAAATTGATATATTCACCTATCTATTTAAGAATTGAGTTTATTTTATCTAAGGAATTGAAATCAAGTATGGACTTTGTATTTTGAAAACAAAGAAAATAAAAGCAAGTGAAAATTCAAGGGATAAGAGTGTTCTATAGTGTTGATTTCGTTAATTATTTCATTAAATCACACTTTAGGTTTTCATGGACTCATGTGCAAACCATATGTTTAAGTTTAGAAACTAATATCCGGATTATTTTCTCTAAAAAAGAAACCATTTCTTATGCAACGTAATTGATTACTAATTTCTTGAAACCAAATTAAGAGGCATAACATTAAGAATAGTCATAATCAACTTTCTTTAATAACCTTAGCTAATTTCATGAAAGGTTAGCAGAGATTAAATGTTATAGATCCAATTAAACATACAACTACTCAATCATACATCTAACCTAAGAATTATTTACGATCAGTCAATAAAGAATAAAATACAATAGCATTGAAAAACATATCATTCAACAACATCCATAAAAAATACTAAACCATTAACTTAAATCCATAATTAAATCATCCAACACCTAAAATTATGAGTTTGGCCCGCATAGCCATCAAATACATACTTTCATATGAGTTCTCAAGCATAAAAGTAAAAAAGAAAGAGAAACTTAGGAAGAAACACTCTCAAATTACTTCCTGACGTTGAATTCCTTCAATCTTCACTTGGTCTGCACCTCAAGATCTCAAACAATTTTCAAGTCTTCTCCAACACTTTCCTCTCGTTTTATAACAAACCACAATCTTAGGCTCTCTTTTCCTCTCAGTTTTCGTTATTAGGGCTACTGAGGACCTCTCAATTTATAGAAGTGGCTGCCCAACAACTTTCCAAAAATGTAATTTTTTCAAATTATGGAAACTGGCGCCACGATGCTAAAACTACCTTGTTTTTATGTTTTTCATCTTTTTCTTCACTTTTTCATTTGATTTTGGTTCGGTTTGATCCTTTTGACTTCTAAAACTTATTTTTTTCATAATTACTTGAAAACTATCTAGAAAACAACATCAAATCTAATAGAAACACCTCTAAATCAAAGGCAAATAAAGCACTTATTAGGTGCTTTTTAGGTACATCTGACCTTTTTGCTATCAGTTGTCTGCAAAGGCCATTCCTTATGGTCATTGGAAACCTTCTAAAAGAAACTGGAATGATGCAAAGTCAGTTAGAAAGGTTAAGCATAACAAACTTGAATGGAGAGTGAAGCGTACTAAGTCTACCCCTAGAACAAGATGTTAGACCGCGTTCACTTCCCTTCCATCCTAAAATAAAGAGGATTGGTACTTTGATAGAGGATGTTCTCATCATATGATAGGAGAGAGATTGTTTGTTACTAACCTTCAGCCTTGTGGTTTGGGACATGTGACCTTTGGAGATAGAGCGAAAGGCAAAGTTCTAGGCAAAGGCCAGCTGACATATCCAGGTCTTTCTATTCTTAAGGATGTTATCCTTGTAGAAGGCCTAACTGCCAACTTCATTTGCATTAGTCAGCCATGTGAATAGGGGTGTTCGTTAAATTCACAAAGGAGATATGTATTGTATTTGAAAAAGATAATACTACCATCATGTCTGGACCTAGATCCTTTGACAACTGTTACCTTTGGAATTCTGTTGTGTCATCTGATGTTTGTAATTCTATTAGAAATAATGAAGCCTCTCTCTCGCACAAGAGACTTGGCCATGTGAATCTTCAATCAGTTAGAAAGGTTATTTCAGCTGAAGCTGTCCTTGGGATCCCTTCGTTGTCTGGAGAGGGTGATAGTGTGTGGTGATTGCTAAGTGTGTTCTTGAACTCGTTCACATGGACTTGATGGGTCCTATGCAAGTGGAGAGCCTGGGAGGGAAGAGATATGTTTTTATTTGTGTTGATGATTTTTCCAGGTACACTTGGGTGCAATTCATTAGAGACAAATTAGATACCTTTCAAGTGTTAGACCAGTATGGCAACCCTAGAGGGGGGGTGAATAGGGTTTAATTAAACTTATTCCTAAATATGCTCAAATTAAACTAATTAAATTAATTTTTGAAATAAATTAATAAAAACCTTAATTGATGCTAAATATCAAGATTGATTAAAAATATATGAAACACAAGATTCAATCAATCTCAACAAAGAAGGATAGTAATCTATAACATGCTACTAAAAATTGAATGCAAAATAAATTGAGAAAGAGTTGGAGAAGAAGACACCGTGATTTTTATAGTGGTTCGGTCCAACTCAACCTACATCCACTTTCCCAAGCGCCTCTTGGGATTTCGATTAAAAAATCTCCTTTGACTCTTTCCACGGATAAGAGTCGAACCGCTACCTTGCTCTTTTTTCGGGTTCAAGAGCAAACCCGATCCTTTCCACGGGTTAGGATCCAACTGTTACAATATTCTTGAAGTTTTAAATCACACACTAAAACTCTCTAAAAAGAGTAGATGTACAAATTTGAACTCACAATACTAAATCCTCACAATACAATGAAAGTATCTCTCTAGAATAAGATGAAAAGAAAGAAATTTGAAAGCTTGGAGAGAGAGCAACAATGGTGACCTTTTTCAATTTTTGAGGATTGTAAAATTGTAAAGTTGGAAAAACTTTTTGGAGAAGATGAAGTATTTAAAGAGAAATGAAAGTGGGTGAAAACCAAATTAATTTGGACCATTAGATCTTTGTAAAAGAAAATTGAATGGTGGAGATTTAAACTCAACTAGTCGTTAGACACAAACATATAATAATATTAAATTAATCATTTTAAAAAAGCAACTAGCCGTTAGACACAAACATATATAATAATATTAAATTCATCTTCTTTTTAAATTCATTTTCTTTTTAAAATCATTTTCTTTTTAACATCAATCCAAAAATAAAAGACCCACCAATTCTCACTTCTCCATTGCTCCAAGTGGCACCTTTCAATTTGTCCACTTTGATTAAAAAAATCTGCTAGGTCATCAGCTCGGGATTTTTCCATTAAGCTTGTTTTGGTCATATCTTCTTCATTTGAACTCCGATTTGAGTGATTCAAATTTCATTGGAACCGTTGTTCCAAGCTCCACACAATAGACACTTCAAAACACTCAAATGGTTAATAAATAAAATCAGATTTGTTATCATCAAAACACTAATTAATCAATCCATTAAAATTAATTAATTTGAGATTAAGGGCCAAAAAGCCAACATCAAGTATGTCAAACATTGTGTCGACAACTTCAATGTGAGCAAGGTCTTTAGATTGTACGAATACGAAGTGATCATTGCAAAGAGTTTGAGAACTCTCTGTTCGAGGATTTCTATTCTTCGAAAGGTATTCTACATGAATTTTCCTCACCAATCACGCCTCAACAAAATGGGGTGGTTGAAAGAAAGAACCATATGTTGCAAAAAATGGCTAGAGCTATGTTGCATGCCAAAATATTTCCTTGCGTATTTGGGCTGAAGCCTTAAATATTGCTTGCCACATTCATAATCAGATTTCCTTGAGACCCGATACATCAAAGACCAACTATGATTTACGCAGAGTGATGTTGCCTTTGGAGAATGGGCATCGTAAACCTCTCTTTGACAATCAAATAAAACTTATAGATCACCAACCAATTACTTATACTATTGAGTAGCACAAGCGGCAAGTTCGAGGCCAAACCATAAGGAGTCTAAGATATGATTTCTCTAACCTAAATAGGTCTATGGAAAGCAGTAAAAACATGAGTTTTTGTTTGAATGAAGTGTGGGAATGTAAATTGCAAGAAAATAGAAATGTAGGAAAAGTAAAAGAAAATGTCTAGCTCAAGACTTAGGATCCACCCAATGCTCGATTGATCATGGGATTACATAGAATTATCTCTCTCGATTTAACGTGCTTAGCCAAATTACTCATATAGCCTAAAGCAAGTGCCTTAATTAGTAATTAATTACTTTAGTTAAAACAAATGCTCAATTAATTGGGTTCAATAGCAGCCATAAATATCTCGCATTCACTTTAATTAATTTCTTAGTTAGACTAATTACTTAGTTGTTTGGGTTCAATAGTATCCATAACAAGCAAACAATCGCATTAAGCTTGAAAAGTTCAACTAAGATGATTAATAACCCAGATAGCCCTAAGTTACTAATCGATTATGTTCCTGAAACAACCTAGTCATGAATTGTGTAAAAGGGTTATTCTAAACAACCTAAAATTTACAACAAACATGCTTTATATTTTGCCCAATTGAGACTAAACACACATTAGAGCATCCCTAATCTCTAGCAATCAAAGAATAATGATGGTTAATCAAGCCTATCATACATCTAAGCATAGAAATTCAATCATATTCAAGAACCACAGAAAATCAAAGAGAAAAATAGATTAAAAACAAAAATCCTCAAAATCAATCCATGGTTTCACTAGACCTAAGCTAGTAACTCACCCTAGACACGAGATCGGTCCATGATGAGCTTTACAACCATGAAAATACACCAAAAAATGGAGAAATACAAAGGGAAGGAGAAGAGGGGAAGAGAATTTCAGATTGGGGCTGAAAGTCTACACTAATTAGGGAAAACTTCCTTTTATAAAAAGGGCAGAGCGTCGTTAAGCTCTAGGTAAAAATCAGAGTGCTAACCTTGAGCGTAGCAACGTTGGAGCACTACGCTTGTGCGCTCACACACGCGTTACTTTTTCGTCAAAATCCAGAGCGCAGCTGCGCTCTAGGGGAGCGTCGCTATGCTCTTGTCATTTTTGCTCTCTTCCTTTGAGTGTAAAGCACAGCGTAGTTGTGCTCTACTCCGCGCTTGCTCTAGGGGTATTTTTATAATTTTCACGTCCTTGAGCTCCGTGTGCCCAATTTCACTTTCGATAGCTCCAAATTAACCTTGAATGGCCGGTAATGCTCCAAGGTGCACGATTTGCTCAAACCCCTATAGAATAGCATAATAAACACATAAAATCCATGAATGAGCCTGAATTAATCTAAGAAAAATAACACTTTTATGTTGCTATCAAAGAGGTAGGAAGCCTAACATCAGGTACTTTCATATATTTGGAAGTGTTTGTTATATCCTTGCAGACAGGGAACACAGGAAGAAGTGGGATCCCAAGTCAGATGAAAGATTATTTCTGGGATGATTCTCTGTCCCAAGTTGATTATGATAAGGAGAAATATCCATCTATTTTGCCTCTCTTATTGAACCCAAGAATGTTAACTAAGCTTTGAAAGATGAATCTTGGGTTAATGTTATGCACGAGGAACTAGATCAATTTGAAAGAAATCAATATGGAAATTGGTTCCTTGTCCTAACTCTGTGAATGTCATAGGTACTAAATAGATTTTCAAAAATAAGTCTAATGAGAATGGATCGGTAACTCGTAATAAAGCTCATCTTGTGGCACAAGGATATACGCAGATTGAAGGGATTTACTTTGATAAGACCTTTGCTCCAGTAGCTAGACTGGAAGCTATTTGTCTATTATTGGAAGTTCATATTTGTTAAAATTCAAATTATATCGGATGAATGTCAAAAGCGCATTTCTGAATGCGTATCTCAATGAAGAAGTGTTTGTAGAACAACCTAAAAGGTTTATTGATCCCACATGTCCTCAACATGTTTACAAACTTCAAAAAGCTCTTTATGGCCTCAAACAAGCTCTAGAAGTGTTTCCTTTTATGTTGAGCCTAGATTTCTTGACTTATGTTAATGGATATGTTTCCATACTAGGTGTATATATCAGTGTTTATTTGTGTGGTTTAGGGTAAGCCATCATTTTTAGAGAGTTAATTTTTGTGCGGAAAGGATTGTGGTGTGTATGTTGAAAAAGAGAAAAACACAAAAAGTGTGAAGAATGTTTTAGAAGTTTGGGTTGTTGTGCGCATTGGAAGCCTGGAAGATTGCTTTCGACATATTGATCCTCCTATGATGAGCATACTAAGTTGAATTGTAATTCAACTTTGTGATGAAAAGTGTGTGAGAGTTGGAGCACTGTTGCAATTAATTGAGAAGGAGCCTCATCGGCTAACTCATCCGTAAGGAGCATGGGATTTAGGGGGAGTCTATATCCGCTTACTAGTAATATACTTATATCTGTATTAGTCGTTTACTATATAAGCTAGGTTTGTTGTGTAAACTTTAATTATTACTAGTTGAATTCTTTTCATCCAAGCATATTGATCTTAAATATAGGTGTGATTACACTGAACAAGGTTAACAACTTTATGTGTTGTCGTCTCTCTTTTTTCTTTCTCAGGTCTCTTGTGGATTATATTGTTATTGACATTGTTCTCATCTTGTTATTTTTCGAATGCTTTACCATTATTTTCATCATTTATTAGTTGGAAAGAAAATGTTTCAAGTAAATATACATCTATTAATTTGTATTGATAGAGTACAATAATGGGATATGAGATTTGATTTTTCAACTTTTAAGGGAAGAACTACATAATTATCCCTAAATAAAGTTAAAAGGGAGAGTTTGGTTGCTAAAAAACTATAAATTACACTAATTAAATAAGGTAAATATAAAATTAATAATTATTGGTAATAAGGATATATTTGATGCTGACAAATCACCTCAAAGAACCCATAAAGCCACAATTATCATCTTTATGCTTTTCTAAAAATTATTTATCATAAATATTTAAAAGTAAGTAGAGGATTGGTAGATTTCTCAAACAGGTTCTTTCCCGGTTCTCGTCAAATCTTAATCACAACTTCTGTCTAAGAGAAACGGAAACGCATAAAAATCTTCCATTTCATTTTATTCAAATACACGAAAAAAAAAAAAAAATAATAAATACATTTTTGGTTCTAATTTTTATTTTGTTTCTATATGTTATACATTTACTTCTTAAATTTGAGTTTTTAATTCTTTAACTACTAACTCTATTAATTAATTAAAGATAATTATGAAGTAAAATTTTAATAACTTAATTAATTTTAATTCTTTTAAATTAATTAATAGACATTAACGATAAAGACATAAAATAAGTATTTAGTTGAATATCGAAGTTAAAAGTATAAATCTGGAAACGTAGAGACCAAATTAAAACAAAACTCAAATTCCGATAGTAAAATTATAACATTTCAAAACTTAAAAACTAAATGTGTAGTATTTTGAAATCTAAGAACTAAATAGAAACAATATCTAAAACCTAGAAACAAAAATGTATTTTTTCCCTATAGTAAAATTTTAAAAATATTTCCAAAATTTAGAAAGCAAAATAAAAAATACAAGGTATTAATTTAGTAGTTAAAAAAAGAAAAAGTATGGTTGTCACATTTAATCACATCACAATCTTCCAACAACAATGAATGATATTGATAGAAATAGGTAAGAGGGGTGTTTGGTAAATTGAAAGCTTTCCTATCTTGTGTGGTTTTCCTTTAAAATACAAAAGACCTACTTTTTAGACTAAATATGGATGAACATGAAAGGATTTCCAGTTTGGCCTAAATCATTCCATTTTTACAACTATGTATGTACAACCAAAAATAGTTCAATCCAATTATTAGGCTTTTCTATAATTAATGAATAAACATGATTTTTGGAGGATTTAAAATACATTTTCAATTGTTTAATTTAAAAGATAACTTATTTTTAAAAAATTTAGAGTGTAACAACCACTTAAAATAAATTTTGAATTATTTTAAACAATTTTTATCGAAAGAGTTTAAATAAAAATGAGTTTTATGAAAAACACTTTTTTCTCAAGTTGCCAAATGACCTTTTGTCTTTATTTTGATTATGATAAAAAAATGTTAAAGTATCATTTTGATCCCTATATTTTGAAGTTCATTCAATTTTAGCCCCTATACTTTTAAATGTCTGATTTTAATTAGTCTGTATACTTTCAAGAAATCTTAAATTTAGTCTTTACTACTCGTTTATTGTTGTTGTTGTTTTTTTTTTTCTTTCCAAAACATGTTATTCATTAACATTTTCACTATAAAGTTTCAAAACATATTCACACATTATATTTCCTTAGATGAAAATTATTACTATTATTAATTAGTCTATTTTGAAAAAAACTATTATTATTAGGGCTCTTTTCAAATGTAGCAAAAGGAACCAAAATATTTACAAATATAGCAAAATTTCAATGTTTATCTGCGATAGACTGCGATAGACTATGTATTTGCTACTAGTTGTAAATATTTTGAACAATTTTGTCATTTAAGATAATTTCCCTTATTATTATTATTTAGCCAATTTCCATAAAAAAAACTAACTTTGAGAGACTAAATTGAAGATGTATTAAAAGTATGGTGCAATTTATGTTGTCAAGGTTTTAAAAGTTGGTCCTTGGTTAAATTTATGTGAACATTCTTGAATTTATAGACAATACATTTTTGCTTTTATGCTAGTTTTCACCATCTCTTGTCATCTCGAAAAAAAGATGTGACATGTGTCCAAATTATATGGACCAAATTGAAACTCAAACTAATTAAAATCAAACACAAATCTAAAAAACTATAATAGCAGTTTATGATAAAATATACAAAGAAAAATTAATATTATAGTATAGTTATTATTATTGTTCATTTTGATTTTTGGCAGTAAAAGGATGATCTTTTATTTATATATATAGTTGAATGTATATATATGCTATATCTATATTTAGTTTGAAGTGATTTGTTTGTAGTATAAGAATATAGAGGTAGAAATTTGAACCTCTATGATGTATGTTTTAATTAGTTAAATAATAATAGAGAAAAGATGATCCCAGTTATTCATTGTGAGAGAGTCTTGACATTTAAAAATAAATATGAGATCTAAAGTGAAAGGCATCTTTCAAAAGGTGCTATTTTATTATTCGCCAAGAAGGGCTATGCCGTTTTTAGTTTCTATTGGTGCATAATGTGGTAGGTAAATCTATGATGACCAAAGCATCACTGTCTATGATGCCAAGCATTCAATTTCAAGCCCTTCTCTATATATATATCTAATTCAAGTGTGATGCGAACTAGTAAAAGAGGGGGATAGAGGCCGAAATAAGCTTAGTTCAACTGCTATAAGTATGTGGATATGATTAAATAAACCTCTGTGATTTGAACTCCCACCCATTATACTAAAAAAAAAAAAAGAAGGGAAAGAAAAAATTGCTCTAGATTAGAATAGACATATCACACATATAAAAAGTTAGAAACTAAAGATGTGTTTAGTTTTTTTTTTATTATTTTTTTGAACATTACTTTAACATACCTCTTAATATAAGAAGAAAGCTGCCTTTGTTGAGGATGCGGGAGAAACAAAATCTCATTTTCAAAAACCGAAAGAGAGACTGATCTTAGGTTGGAACAACCCGAGAAGGAAGTAAAGAGACTGCTAGATAACAAAAGAACCATCACTACAAGAAATCTGGCTTTTAGCGATGAATTATTAGCGATTATTTTAATATCGTTGCACATTTAGCGACAATATTCAATTTTCGTCTCTAACTATGTGACGAAACAATGATAAGTCACAATCTTGCAATAATCAACCAAACTCGTCACAAAACTCTTGTGACTAAGTATTAAACTGTTCCAAAAATCTTGTGACGACAAAGAATTTCGACGCAGGTGGTTGCGACGAATTGGGCCTTAGTCACAGGCCAAATCTTGTGATGATAAAAGAATACGTTGCAGGAAGTGACAAAATTGATTTTTGCGACACAAGTGTTTGAGACGAATTGGGCCTTAGTCATAGGCCGAATTAATTGGGTGGGGGTTTGGCACCTATTTTAGGATTTGCGACAAATTAATATTTAGTCACAAATTTTGGTTTACGACGAAATAGTGGGCTGCAAAATTTTTTTTCTCTACTTTTTGGGTGTGTTTGGATTACCTTTTGCGAAGTGATTAAATTTGAAAAAAGTCATTTTAAAATAAATTATAGTGTTTGGCAACTTCTCAAAATGCATTTTTTAAAAATGAGTTTTAAAAATAAGTCATTTTCAAGAAATCACTCAAAACCAGATTTTAAGAAAAGAGATTTTTTAGTGATTGACCAGGAATCCATCTCATTTGTTATGTTATATTAAAATTACAAAAATACCCTTCATCCTATTCCCAGGTGTCTTTTATTCCCAGACATCTTTAAAACCTTGAACTAAATGCCTTATTGTACTCTCCCCTAAAACTAATAAATAATCCCACACTCAACAAACCCATATCAAGAAATAACACGCTCATCAATCATAGTTGATTTTTGTTCTATTTATATGTCTAAGCAGTGTTTATTTTGGTAGTAAATTCTGAGATTGTTGTACTTTGTATTGACTTTGTCGCATTTTGTTGTTTATTATGGTCATATTTTTCTTATCCTTGATCGGTTGTTTGTCACATTCTGTCGTTTGAAGTTTATGCAATCTTTTTGGAAATGGATCTTGACAGTGTTATATTCCCAAATGATTCTCTTATCCTCTAAAGATGTTTATGGTATGTCTCTTTGGAAGTAATAGAAATTGAAAGTTCTCCCAAATATTTGTTCTTGCACTAGTAGAATTTTTGTCTTTGCCCATGCACAAAAACGTCGATAGATCTTAAAAAATGAGTGGGTAAAGCTTTTGCCAATGTTTTTTTGCGTGGGCAGACAACGTCAGTAGAAGGTCGTGGGCAGATCTTTTGCCCACGTTTTTTGACATTTCGTCTGCAGAAATGCCCACGCAATGAAACCCATGGGTAGAAATAGTTTTTTTGCCCATGTTACAAACGTCGGCAGAAGTTGATTTCTAGCCATGCATCAACATTTGTGGGCAGAAATTGAATTTCTGCCCACGTTTTATCCGTAGGCAGAAATTGATTTTTGTCCACGCATCAACATTTGTGGGCAAAAATAACATTTATTCCCACGTTTTATGCATGGCCAGAAATTCATTTCTGCCGACATTTTACTTTCCATCGGCATACCTTGATTTCTTCTCATGCATGATACATCGGTATATAGTGTTTTATGCCTACACACAAGTAAACGTGGCCAAAGATTCATTTTTCCCACGCACGAAACATCATCATAGCTTAACTACCAACACATTTATTATATGCTTGGGGATCAATATTTAAAATAAAAATAATTTCAATGTCCTATAACAAAATATATTTAACATCACAATAATAAGTTTAGCCAATTTCTTGTAACAAAATATGTTTAACATCATAACAACCCCCAATTCCTTGACCATATAAAATCTGAAAAACTATTCTTAGTGTTTGTTTACTAAGATATTAGCTTTCACTTTGCTGTACAAAATGAACAAAATAATATTAAATACACAAAAAATGGTTCCATTAGTTGGTTGGTCTTCACAAAAAAAATGTTTCCTTTCATTAGTTGGGTCTTCACAAAAAAAATAACATTTCTAGCCTTCTTCAAAATATATAGACCTGAAAAGCATAATATTGAAGTCTAATAAGCACATGATCAAAACTAATAAAGAAAATTAATTTGCATGACTTTCAAAAAGATATTCGAGACCAACTAAAAAGTACCTCAAACTTAAAATCAACCTAAAAAGTGTCTAAGTGACATTTTCACCTTCAAAACAACTTAACTAAAAAATATCAAAAAGACTTGTTAACTCCCAAAACAACCTATATAGTTCTTAAGTGTCTTATTCAAATACAAAACCAACCAAAAAGTGGCTAAGAAGTGTCTAAATGGCACTTTAACTCTAAAAACAAGTACAAAATGCTTAACTATGACATTTTAACTCAAAACCAACCAAAAAGTGGCTAAAAAGTGTCTAAATGGCACTTTAACTCCAAAAACATGTCCAAAATGCATAACTATGATCTTTTAACTCAAAACCAACCAAAAAGTGGCTAAATGGCACTTTAACTCCAAAAACATGTCCAAAATGCATAACTATGATCTTTTAACTCAAAACCAACCAAAAAGTGGCTAAAAAGTGTCTAAATGGCACTTTAACTCCAAAAACAAGTCCAAAATGCATTACTATGATCTTTTAACTCAAAACCAACCAAAAAGTGGCTAAAAAGTGTCTAAATGGCACTCTAACTTCGAAAATAAGTCCAAAATGCACAACTATGACCTCTTAACTCAAAACCAACAAAAAAGTGGCTAAAAATTGTCTAAATGGTACTTTAACTCCAAAAACAAGTCCAAAATGCACAACTATGAACTTTTAACTCAAAACCAACCAAAATGTGGCTAAAAAGTGTCTAAATGGCACTTTAACTCCAAAAACAAGTCCAAAATGCACAATTATGATCTTTTAACTTAAAACCAACCAAAATGCATGAATTGGCTATCGTAACTGCAGGATAGCCACAACCATAATTTTGACCTTTAATTTTTTAAAAAAATACCTAATAATTTGAAGGTCTATCGCCTCCATGTCCTTGCCCCAACAATTTTTGAACGTCGGTCCATCTATCTTCCCATTTGGCAAGTTGACTAAGTAACTTCTCATTTTGCTCCGCCATCTTTGGTTAGTTTTCAGTGAGTTCATCCATCTTCTTTGTCCTCTCCTCTTTGTCATATGCATAAGCCTCATCAATAATTGGTGATGCTACTGATTTTGGATTCAAAATGCCTAAGTATGACTTCTAAACTCAAAATCAACCAAAAAGTAACTAAAAAGTGTCTAAATGACACCTTAACTCCCAACAACAACTTCAAAATGCCTAAGTATGACTTTCAAACTCAAAACCCACCTAAAAAGTGTCTAAGTGACACTTTGACCCTCAAATCAACTTAAAAAGTACCTAAAAAGTGTCCAAGAGACTTATTAACTCCCAAAACAACCTAAATTCAAAATGCCTTAAGTTCCTAAAAAAATGTCAAAGAGAATTTTGGGACATCTTGGTTAATAAAAAAGTTATACTTGGAAGTTTTATTTGTCCAACTACAACCCATGTGTCATGTTGATTAATAAAAAAGTCACACTTGAAAGTCTTATTTGTCCACCTACAAGAGTGTTTCGTTATTGATAATTCTCTAAACAACCTAATCATGAAAATTCATATTTTTGTATTTTAGTTTAGAGTCTTTACTAGAATAATAATTGAAAGTAAAAAGACGAAAAACAAGTTCGAGAAAAGCAAAGCAAATCAAGCAAACAATTAATGAGAAGCAATCCCACTGATAAGTACACATAATAAAAGAAACAAAAGATATACTTAAACACCTAGTGGGCTTTAAGTGTCTAAATGAACCAACCTAAATTCAACCCATAAAGTATGTCTAAGTGTTTTTTTTTAGTTTCAAAACCAACAAAAAAGTATCTAAAAAGTGTCTAAATGACACTAATGACTTTCAAAATAACTTAAACATATCTAATTGTGACTTTCAAACTCAAAATTAACCTAAAAGATCAACATTAATCATTTTCATAACAATTTCATCAATCTCATTACAATTTCATTCAAACATTCACATGGTAGTTATAATATTTGGTAAGTCTCACAATGCAAAGTCCACTACTTTAAACTATGTGTTCCAAAATGACAACTAATCTTCCAAAACGACAACTAATTTCATTTAAACATTCATTTGTAGTGGAGGACAACTCTATATCCAAGAAAATACTCAATTAACAAGTCTATATCACTATAGAAGACAAATCTAGATCCAAAAAAAATACTCAATAAACAACTCACCCATGTTTAATGAGATGACAGCAACTATGAGCATGATTGACGTTGTCTTCCACGAGCAGAACGTTGTGCACAAGTAGGAACGATGTCGGCAGAAGCAGGACAGGGGCGTCGGCACAATGGGCGTCGGGCACAGGCTGTGGCAGGTGATGGCGGCAAGCGACGGCGTGAAGAATGACCTCTTTAGCAGCAGCGGGCGTCGGCGTGAAGAAACTCTCCAGCGGCAGCGACAGGAAATCGTCGGTTGTGGACGGTTTCGTGGGGCGTCGAGCGTGAAGGACAGCCGATCGTCGAGGGTTTCGTGGGTGTGGAGATGGGTTGTCGGGCGTTAAGTGTTTTTTGCGAAGAGAAAGACTTTTTTTTTTTGTGTAAAAAGAAAATAAAATGAAAAAGAAAAAAGAGGGAGAGTGAGAGGAGGGAAAGTAAAAAAAGGGGGGAAATTTTTTGTGGGTAAAAATGAGTGTGGGTGAAAGTTTAAGAAAATGTGGGGAAAAAATATGTGGGATTTAAAAGGTTTTTGGCCACATTCCTTGTGTGGGCAGAAACTAAAAATTTATGTCCACACTCCTTGCGTGAGGAGAAAATAAATTAATCGTCGGTAAAAATCAACTTTAATGATTTTGACTAATACCACACAACTTTTTGCCCACGCATATATTTTCGTCGACAGAAATGATGTTATGCCCACGAATTAAAAATTCGTTGGCAGAAATTAGCTTTGCCAATGTTTTTTGTTGCGTTGGCAAAAAAAAAAAAAAAAAAACGTTGACAAAAACAAAAATTCTTATAGTGTTGTTTGGTGCATATTACCAGTACTGAGGATTTTTTTTATCATTATCTCCTTGTTATAACGTAATGTGTATATTATGTGTCCACTTTATTTAAGATGTAGAGTAAACTTGTTTTCGTACTAGAGTTTTGAATATTAATTAATTTTTATTTGCTAAAGATGACTATGAATATAGTTGCAAATAGAGATGAAAAAGAAAAACAAATCAAGGCAATTTGGGATGATATTACAACTGATGCATTTATCGAGGCTTGTGTTGTTGAAACTTTGAAAGGGAATAGGCCAAATGGACATTTAAGTAAAGAAGGATGAAAAAATGTTATTAGAATATTTAGAGAGAAAAAACTGGTAGAAACTATGAATTAAGACAAATGAAAAATAAATGGGGTGCATTAAAGAATGACTGACAGATATGGACGGACTTGGTTGGAAACAAGACAGGATTGGGATGAGATCCATTGAGACAAGCTATTGATGCAACAAATGAGTGGTAGGAAGATAGATTAAAGGTAAATCATTTATCCATATAGCTTATTTATTAGGAATGAAAATTATAATTAAACATTTCATTAATTTATCTCATGTAGGTTAAGCCTAAGGCATCAAAATTTCAAGCAAAGGGGCTACAAAATGCAGACCAATTAGACATTCTTTTTAAAGATATTGTAGTTACAAGAGATGGAACATGGGCACCCTCTTAAGGATTTTTACCTAAAACTATTGAGGGTGATTCAACTAGATATGTAGGTGATAATGATGATACATTTGAAGATACATAGCATAATGACACTAATGATACTAAATATTCAGTACATACTACTGAGGATCACACTCAAGAGAAAGGAAAAAGAAAGAAAAAAAAGAATAGGATCACAAGGCAACGTTGCTAATAAACTTTGTAATCAATTAGAACGTATTTGTGATTCAATCAATAATAGGAGAAGAGATTTACCAGGTTGTAGCATTCTTGAAGTGATGAGTGTCTTACGAGAGATACTTGGAATTGTGAAAGGCGATGAGCTCTTCATGAAAGCTGCAGATATCTTTACAAAAAGAGAAAATAGAGAAATGTTTATAGCACTACTAGAGCCTGTGCTTCAAGTTGCGTGGCTTAAGCAAAATAAAGTTTGATTCTAGATACTTAGGAAATGTTTGTTTAGATAGTGTGATTTTGAATTGTTTAGATAATTGATGTATTGAATGTTACCTTTGTTATGAATGTTTTTTCATCGAATTTTGTTTAGAATCTTTTGTTTCTAATTTTGTTTTTTCTTTTTATTTCTTTATGCTTTTCAGATGTCATTTGATTGTTACAATACTGATAGCAAAGATTCTTCTAATAAAAGCAATATTGAATATGAACTCGATCAATTAGTAAAAGTGGGATGTGATGCTGTAGTGCATCATTTTGTGATGCATGTTTGTAAAGAGCCTTATAGGACATCTTCTCAAATTGGTTACAAATTTGTTAGGGAGATATTAAATGGTCACGAGGATAGATGTCACCAACAATTTAAGATGGAAAAACATATATTTCAAAAGTTGTTAGTAATATTTAAACTTTAGTAAAGCCAAAGGTATGCCTTTGGAAGAGGCTCTTGCAATGTTTCTTATTACATTGGGTCATGGTTTCTCGAATAGAATGGTTTAAAAGAGATTTCAGCACTCAGGTGAGACTGTATCAAGGTGGTTTAATATAGTGTTAGATGTTATTTATCATATGGCTACAGATGTAATTAAGCCAATAGATTCACAATTCAAATCTACTTCTGATAAAATTAAAAAGAACACTCGATATTGGCCATATCTCAAAGATTGTATTGAGGCAATTGATGGTACTCATAAACAGGTTGTAGCACCTAAAGGAAAACATAAACCGTATATTGGTTGAAAAAGTATTACCACCCAAAACATTATGATAGTTTGTGATTTTAACATATGTTTTACATTTGTTTGGGCTGGATGGGATGGTGCTGCTCACGATTCTCGAATTTTTGTGGAGGCATTAAAAAGACCAAATTTAGGATTTTCACATCCACCTAAAAGTTAGTATACAAGAATAAATACATTAATGTTTATTATATTTTTTTATGTATTTATTTTTATTAATAAGTGTTTATTTGATTGTTTTAGGACAATATTATCTTGTAGATTCTGGTTATCCACAAATGAAAGGATATTTAGGTCCTTGTAGAAGTGAGCGATACTATCTTGCTGATTTTCGACGTGGAAGCCAACCAAGAGGCATGATGGAAGTATTTAATCATAGACATTCCTTGTTAGGATGCACAATTGAGAGAACATTTGGTGTTTGGAAAAATAGATGAAATTTTTTTCGGCAAATGTATAGTTTTCCATTCGACAAATAAGTAAAAATTATTGTTGCTTCAATGGCTCTCCATAACTTTATAAGAGTTCATTCAAAAATAGATTTTGAGTTCAAGTCTTATGATGATGACGAGATGCTACTACCTTCAAATGATGAAAGAAATTGTGAGGATATAAATGAAGAACATGGAGGTTCAGTTCGTGAAATGGAGATGAATGAAGAACGTCTTGGAGATTAATAAACAATGAAGACAATTAATCGTGAAATGGATTCATATTAAAACTATAGGTTATGAGAGTATATGTATATTATGACACGTCGAATCAAATATATGATATTTGATTTCCTTTAATTAATTAAATAAGATTTCATTAATTAAATGGTTATTTAATTAATATATAATTATTATATATAGATTAATTAAATTTGATTTATTAATTTATATCATTATTATTTAATTAAATAACAAAATAACTCCCCTGCATTGCAGGGGAGTGGTAAGTGGGAAGGGAAGTTACTTCCCTTAGTTTAAATTGAGATAAGATCTCAATTGTTTGGGGTGGAACGTGAAATCTCTATAGAAGAAAAAAACTCTTCTTCACTCTCAACCCTCAAACTCTAAGTTTTTCCCTTTTCTTTTTCACAGAGGTTCCCACAAACCTCCTTGTCCCAAGAGTTTAGCAGAGAAGATTTCTTAGTGGTGTTCTTAGAGAATCAGAGAGTGGTACCTTGAATTAGATCTTCAAATGTATTTATTTTTTTCTTTGAATCATTTAATGTGTTTCAATGCATATGTATATAATCTTGTTTTGTGCAAATTCATAAAATGACATTGGTGTAAAGAGATACGCTTCTACCTAGGGGATTCAATCCCTTCATATATTTTTTGAAGCATAAATCAGAAGTGTTCAAGAATTTTGAGAAGTTCAAAACCCTTATTGAGAAAGAAAGTAATCTGGTGATTAAAGCCATGAGATTTGATCATGGAGGAGAATTCACCTCAAACGAATTTTAGAAGTATTGTGAAGACCATAGAATTTGTCGACCCTTGATTATGCCAAGATCCTCTCAACAAAATGGAGTGGTAGAAAGGAAGAATAAAACAATTTTGAACATGGAAAGAAGTATGCTTAAAAGCAAGAAACTGCCAAAGGAGTTTTGAGCAAAAGCAGTAGCTTGTGTAGTCCACCTATTTAGTTGATCTCCAACAAGAAGCGTATCTAAGAAAACGCCACAAGAAGCATGGAGCGGAAGAAAGTCTAAAATTTCCTATCTCAAAGTCATTGGAAGCAATACAAATGTGCATATACCAAATAAAAATTGAAACAAGTTGGATGATTAAAGTGAGAAATACATATTCATCAGTTATGACTCCAATACCAAAGGCTACAAGCTTTACAATCCAGATACGAGAAAGACAATCTTGAGCTGAGATGTAGTATTCGATGAAGAAGGAGAATGGAATTAGGGACAACATGACAAAGACCACAACTTCCTGCCTTACTTCGAAGAAAATGACATGGAACAAACAAGTACAAGACAACAAGGGAAGAGCCTTTTACACCACCAACTTTGCTAACTTCAAGTTCTCAAGAAGATAGAAGCTCAAACGAAAGTGTTCAGCACTTCAGAAGCTTACAAGAACTCTATCAGGTAATTGAAAATCAAGATAATCAAGATAATCTTAGTCTATTTTGTTTTTTTGCCAATAATGAGCCCATGAACTTTCAAGAACCTATGGACGAATCCAAATTGGAAAAACTCTATGGATGAAGAGATTAATGCGATCAAGAAGAATGACAGTTGACACATGGGAGCTAGCCTCACCACCAAAAAGATACCAGGTGATTGGTGTGAAATGGTTTTACAAAACCAAGAAGAATGTTAGAGGAGAAGTTGAAAGATACAAGACAAGACTAGTGGCGAAATGTTATAGTCAAAGAGCGGACATCGACTATGATGAGGTATTTGCTCTTGTTGCTCAACTTGAAACAATTGATTAATTTGGATAAAAGTTTGGGGTTAAAAAATGTCAACAAAAAGAGTTTTGTTGACGGTTAAAAATGTCAATGAAAACTCTTTCTTAACATTTTTGGCTGTCAACAATGGGTATGTTGACATATTTTGGCCTTCAACTATATGAAAAAGCATCAATGAAAACTTCTTCATTGATGCTTTTTGAATGTCAACGTAAGGTAATGTTGATATTTTTTGGTGATCAACTATTCCAAAAATCCATCAACTTTACCCTTTTTGTTGACACTCTATGACCATCAGTGAAGGGTAATATTGACATTTTTAGATCATCAACTATTTCTAAAAAAACGTCAACTATATATATTTTATTGATATTTGTAGAATGTCAAAAAAAAAATATTTTCATGACATACAATATCCGTCATTATATATTTTTATTGACAGTTTTTTAGTATAAACAATAATCATGTTGTTGACGTTTTTAGCTGTCAACTATATTGATTTGAAAAAAAGAAAAGGTGATTAGGACCCCAACCACATAAAAGAGAGATATTTTACCTGTACCTATATTTATTTTTAGTAGAATTCGATTGAAGTATGTGTAAAGACTTGCATTTATTACTAAACATGTGCAGATAAATATATAGTTATATATATTGCCTAATATATATCCCCTCCTTTATTACAGTTCTATAGGGGATATCACATGTCATACTCTATCAAATTTTCTATTTTCTACTTAATGATAATGAAAAAAAGAATTGTAAAAATGGAATTCTGACCCTTTCATATAAACATCTTATATAGATAAGATAGCCTAGATAATAGTAATTGTTTATGTTCGGAGGTTTACATATCCTCATAATCGCTAAAATAATTTTAATTAAGAAGGATTTTTTTATATGATCATGGAAATGAATCAATATGGATGAATTAGTAATCATTACTTAGTTATCAATTTTGATTTATTTAGGTAAGGTATCAATTTTGGGATTGTTTTCTTATATCATTAGGGAAACCAAATTTTCAATTTTAATCTAAGAATCATTTATGAATTCATAGTCAATACAAGCTTTAAACTTGAAATTTATATTGTCACAACCAGATGTATCTTGTATTACCCAACCTTTATATTATACACAAATAACAAATGTACAAAGTGAGTTGTATAAAATTAGCTAGCTCTGTTATAAACCAACAACTAACAACTCCAGAAAATTGAACATATAACTACACAACCCTTGCAAATCATCAACTACACAACTCTTGCAAGTCATGAACTACACAACTCCTGAAAACCAACAACTACACAACATTTGTAAACGCAACAATTATACATATCTTCTACAAACCAACAACTACATACAACTTCTTTAAACCCAAAAACTATACACAATTTTTGCAAACCAACAACTATATACAGCTCCTGCAAACCAACAACTATACCCACAACTCCTACAAACCACCAACTACTCAACTCCAACTTTTCAATCACTCACGGCTAAGTTATTAGCACCATACCTTAATTCAAACACTTTGAAAATCAATCCTGTATTACATGCAAAGAGTTTCCAAGAGTTATAAAATAATTTACACAAAATTTACAACATGTGAAAGAATTTATCAAAATTATCTAAATGAAGTTTTAACACAAACACACCAAAACAACCTTGAGTCCCATTTAAAAAGTGTTTAAATGAGTCTATGTATCAAACTTAAGTTACAAACATATTAGTTCTAAAGGTTAGAAGCTACAGTATGACACTTCAAATAGTTCGAAAGAAGTTTAAAGTAGTTCTCTACTAAAACACTTTAAAAATCAATCTCAAACTACAAACAAAGAGTTTCCAAGGATTATAAACTAATTTACAAATTACAACACTTAAAAACGAATTTGAAACAATATAAATGAAGCTTTTAACACCCAAAGGTCACAAAAAAAAAAAAAAAAAAAAAAAAACAGGCTCATAAAGACAGTTATAATATCTTACTAATATATCAATAGTTAATGCTCCTGACTATAATATATATATATAGTTAATGCTCTAGACTACACCAACATGTCATTCTTCAACTATAAAACTAGTGCACCAAATAATGGTAGTAGAACTCATGTATGAGTTTCTTTTGACAACAATAGTCAAAGTCAACTTGTTTAATGTATATCTTGAGAAAGAGAGGAGAGATAAAATGGTCCAACTCAACGTGTCAATTTGTTAACATGAATTCAAAAGAAATTTAATTTGTGGAGTGAGGTTGATTTTATTTATATTTGGTAATAGTCCAATCAATAACATTGACCTCTAGCATTTTAATTAACACAGATTGACCTCGAGCTTATTAATATGCTTGGACTGACTTTTGGCTTATTGATTAACCTAGATTGGCCTATTACTTGTTGATCAACATGGACTTGCCTGCTATTTGTTGACCGATTTGGGTCAGCTTGGATCAACCTCTACCTTGTTGATTAGATGAGATACCCTATCTTGTCAATCTTTGGCTTGTTCATCTACTTGGATTGGTCTGGCCCCTTGGTTGTTGAACGTTTTGGATCGACCTCTAGCTTGTTTATTTGCTTAGATCGACCTTTGGCTTATTGATCAACTTGCATCCACCTCTAACTTGTTGATATTCTTCGATCTGTCTCTATGTCTATAGCGAACAAACAATGCTATCCTGTGGCCTTTCTTTTTGCTAGTTTTGTTCGTTAATTGTAATTATTTGATGTAGTTCTTTGTTTTTTTTATTTTATTTTATTTTATTTTTATTTTAGCAATTGAGTTGTTGGGTAGAAAGACTTTGGTGTTATAATTAAGAAAAAAAGGCATTAGGAGTGATAGTTGGGACTAAGGTATGAAAAGATAGAAGAAAGAGACCAATAATCGAAGGAGAAAGTGTCTCACACTCCCAAGCAAAATCACGAAAATTTAAACTTAAAAGCATAATGATAACTCCCTAAAAAAGTTATCTTTCTAGACCTAAATCTTGATAGTTCTTATGAATTTTAACTTTTTATTGAGTGATTAGACAGAAAATGGAGCAAAAGGAGACCATTAGGACATTTTGGATGCAAATGGACTTAAGACGAAACATTCAACAACAAACTAGAGGCAAAAAGGCAAAAGCAAGCTGAAAGTAGCCTAGCGTAGTGGTGCTACTCAGTGCCAGTGTCCGATGCTTTTTCCAGAAGGCACCCAAATGGTGTAGCACCGCGATGCTCCTTGTGGCGCAAGGCTGTGAGCACACGTAGGAGTATGGAGCACCGTAGTGCTTATCCGATGTTGCGACGAGGGGTTATCAGTGTCGCGACACTACCCTTCAGTGCCGCAGCACCAACACTTTATTTATAAATAATACCTCGATTTTTAGTATTGAAAAGCATTGAGGTACCATAGAAAGCAGGTATCAACTCATTTTTCTTCTTTCTTCCATCTCATAGCTTAAGTTTTCATTATTTTGAGTTGTAATTTATGATTACGACTCACCCTCTTCATCATGTCTTTGGAATGTTGAGGTAAAAGTTCTTTTTTTAGTTTGGGAGCAAGAATTTATGTAATTTTTTTTAGCTTTCTCTTGATAAATTTAATGCATCTTTATTTATATTTCTTTGAATCTGGTTTAACTTCTTACTGTACATTCTTTAATGGATTGACTCCCTTGAATATATGTCTTAGCTAAAATCAATGGCAGCTGAAATCAATGGCTTGCACGTTCTTTCTTTGTTTGTCTACCTAAATCATCAGTAGCAAATGACTTAATCATGTATGATAGGGATATAGGCTTCCCATAAATCTAGAATGCATGCTTTAACTAGGTTCAAAGATAAATTAATTAGTTAATTGGACTAGTCAATTGGTTCACCACACAATGGAATCCTTAATCTTAATGCAAATGATTTAATTGTATATGCACGCTTTCAAACCCAATAACACTAAAATCATTTAGTTTAATTAGGGCTTAGGCTAATTAGTTGTTAGGACACTTCCTCGACTTAATTCAATTAATTGGCTGCCTGTAGCGTCGTTGAGTTTGGTTAACTGAATAGGTCGTTGTGCACACCTTTGGAAGCTCCAAAACGGCTCTTAGTGGAGGCCTTGACGACTCCTATGAAAAACCCTAAAATCACATCCTTGAAAACTATTGCTGAACCGACTATTTATAGAAATAGTCGTAGTGTCACAACATTAGTAAGTAGCATTGTGACACTCCCGTGTTTTAACCTCTTGGATTAGAGCCAACCAAAGGTATGAAGAACTTACCTTATGTTGGTTTGTCATGCTCTATTTATAGTAAAGTTAGACTTGAGGTTTTCCTCATCCTTTTAGGATTAGGATCTTATCTCCTTTATCCTTTTAGAAATGCGACACTTTAGGTAAGTCTGAAGTCCATGACATCATTTTTACATTCTCAGCATATTATTTTTATTTCCCTAAATGGGTAGCTAAATATTCGTAGATTGAGGTGCTCATAGGCCTCGTCTAGCTGGCTCGGACTCTTTGTTAAATATTTACTTAAGCATCAAAGATTATGTGGTTAACACCACACTGGTGTCCTTTTCTTTTTTATTTTACAGGTCGTCTTTCTTCCCCTAAATTACAAATTAGGGGAAGAAAGACGACTTGTAAAATTTTGCCATCAAGTAAGTATTCTTGTCCAAATTTTGCCATCAACAATGTAAATTTACATCTTATTTTAATTTTGGAATTTGAAATTTTGATTTTAATTTTTAGTACACTTGGAACCAATTAGAATTTTGCAATATATAAATTTTGTTTATCGAACATTGATTTAATCTCATTTTAATATTTTACAACACAATATTTACCGTATAATTAGGTTGGAAATGAGTTGATTTAAAGTGATAATGATGTTGACTTTTTAGCCCTTAATATCAAATTAATTAATTAATTAATTAATATTTTGATGATGAATTTTTTTACTAACAATTTTAATATTTTGAATAGTCCATAGTGTAGAGTTTAGACAATGATTTAGATGCCTCTTAAATTACCAAAATTGAAGTTAGATAATTTAGAGATTAATTATCAAATTAGACCAATTAGAGACTGCACCAATTTGAGCTAGGAAGGAGTGACACATGCGCCTAAATTTTGTATGAGTTGGATTTGGGTTTTCTTTAAAATTAAAAGAAGAAGTTATTACAAAATACAAATTTGTCAAAAAGAAAATAATAATAATAAATAATAGAAAAAAGGGTTTTGACCATTCAACGGTCAAATTTTAAAAGAAATGATTTTTTTTACCATTGTTGTATTATATATATATTTTAATTCTTTTAAATCTCGACATTCCTTTTACTTTTTAATCAATCCAATGGTCTAAATTGAAATCAGATTTTTACTCAAATTCTCTCTCTTTTTAAACTTCTTATCCAAAATTTTTCCAACTTTTCACACTTATACAATCTTTAAAATTAGTAAAAAGGTCACCATTATTGCTTTCTTTCCAAACTCTCAATTTCCATTATTTTTATCGTATTTTTTTTGTATCGTGAAGATTAAAGTGTGTAAGCTCAAATTTGTATATCCATTCTTTTGTTATTAAAGCTTCCAAACATTGTAAAAGTTTGATCCTAACTCATGGAAAAGATTGGATTTGCTCTTGAACCCAAAAAAGGAGCAAGGTAGAAGTTGGGCTCTACCCCGCAGAAAGAGTCAAAGTTTCTTATGTACCCATAAAAAAGTTGATAATGTTGATAAGACTAAATTAGAAGAAGAGTATGATGAAAATGAAATGAAAATATATTCTTTTAATGCGAAGTCTATAAATTGTTGGGAAAAATATCTTTTTGGTCCTTGAGTTTTCAAGAATATGCTCATTTGGTCTCTAATGTTTCAAATTTGTCATTTTAGTTCTTGAGTTTTCAAGAATAGGTTTGAAAGGTATCTCTATTGGTAAAATCATTAAATATAATTGACTAAATGATGACGTGACAAGATGACTTGGATTAAAAAATATATTTTAAATTTATTTCCTCATCCCTCTTCTCTTCTCTTCCTCTCATCTTCTCTCTCCGTGGAGTCCTCCCCTTTCCATCTTCTCTCTCATTTTTCAATCCAATTAACATCCACTCCCTATAACCATTTTACTTTCATTTTTTTTTTGGAGACACAAACTCTAATCTTTCACTATTAAAGCAGACAAATTGGCCTTCAGCCTCTGTCTTTCAAGCAACAAGCCCTCAAACAAAGGAAAAAAATTCTTCAGTCGCATCAGTTCGATTAATCAAAACTTGGTTACCTTGCCGAATATCACCAAAGGTATCATTATTCCACTTTTTCAGAATAGGCTTCAAAGATTTCATCTTTGACATGAATTCATAACCAGCCCACCCATCAATAGAAGCATCTGCTTCCACCAAACTTTCAACTTTTTTACCAAAGAGTAAGCCAAACAAGGGAAGTGAACCCATCCTTCTTCGTCAAACATTTGATAGAGGAGAGGGTCGTGGTAAGAGGTCACTTAAGTCCCAGAATTCTTGACATTGGAGAATGTAGAGAGAAGATGAGAAGAGGGAGAAAGAAGAGAGAGGAGAAGAGAGGAGCAAGGAATATATATATATATATATATATATATATATATATATTATCCAAGTCATTTTGCCACATTAGCATTTAGTCAATTAAATTTATTGGTTTTATTAGTAGAGGGACTGTTTAAACCTATTTTTGAAAACTAAGGGACTAAAGTGGCCAATTTGAAACATTAAGGAGCAAGTGTACCTATTCTTGAAAACTAAGGGACTAAAGTGGCCAATTTGAAACATTAAGGAGCAAGTGCACCTATTCTTAAAAACTCAGGGACTAAAAAGGTATTTCTCCATAAATTGTTTGTATTTTGGTTGAAGAAGAAATTTTGGACCAATCACAAATTGTCACATCATTTCTCGAATTAATGACAATATTATAAATCATCACATTTGGGACAAATTGGAAATCGACATGTGTCACAAATTGAAATTGAGGACATAAGTTGGCAATCCTGATGATGCTACATGTTTTTGTCTTGACCGTTAGGTTAAATAAAATACTTTTGTCCAATTTGATATTAATATTTGGGTTAAAGTTCAATTGAGTCAAAAAATAGGCTTAATTTGTCCCAAAAACCAATTAGCCTAAGTTCAATTAGTTGGGTGAGGGGCCAGGTCCATGGACCAACCAAGCCCAAACCCATAAAGCTCACCTGAGGACTTTATAAATAGAAAAGTTCTCTTCATTTGAAGGAGTTCATAAATTCTACACTTTGAAGAAGCTAGACATAATTCTCCGTACAATTAGAAGACTCTTTAACTCTTGAAGCTGAACCACACTTGAAAACTGAAGTTCCTTGAAACACCTATATTATTCCAAGACTCCAACTTTAAGAACATCTATGTGCTCTGCTTCCATACATCAAGCGTACGCATTCAACCGAGAGATAATCAGAGGATCAAGTACTAGAGGTCGAACCACATTCACATCAAATCAACTTAAGTCCAACTCCACGAAACACAATTCTCTGGAAACCTTATGCAAACAATTGCACTTTGAGAAAAGATAAATTTAATAGAATATCTATGTGTTTTTCTACTCAAGAAATTTGGAATACTCTTGAAATTATTCATGAAGGAATAAATCAAGTTAAAGGTCTTGAAGGGTCTTGGTATTTCTATACAATCTTTGAAAATGATTGGAAAATTCTTAGGTCTCTACATAAAACTTCGGAAGTGTTGGAATGCCTTGAATCCTAAACCTAATTAGAATTGGTATTTGATATATTTAATTATTTAAATATTTTCCTTCTCCATTTAGGGTTTAGAGAAGTGTCCTATATAAACTCTCTAACCATTATTCATTATGTGGCATTCTGTAATCTTGTAACATTGTCTCTATTAAAATTATTCTCCCTTTGGCTTGTGGACGTAGCTAACATATTGTTAGTAAACCACGTAAATTTGTGTGTCAATCTTCTCTATATTTACATTCTTTTGTATTTTTTAGTTGTCCATTTTGTAACAGGAATCAAAGGTGACAACAACTTAAGAAGCAAAAGATCTCACCAAACTTCCCTTGAAGGAACTCCAATGGCTCCCTCATGACCCATGAGATCACTATGAAGGAACACTTAGAGGATGAGTCTAAGAAGAAAAGTGTATTGCATTAAAGATCATCTTCTTGGAAGTTGACTCTTTAGATGAAGATGCTATAAGCCCCGTACTTGACCTTGTGAGAAGGCAAGATAAGAAGGGACTAAGAGATGGGCGTTTGGTAGGAGAAGTTGGCTGAATTGTGTGGGGGCAAAAATGGCTAAGTATTGGCCATGCGTTGGTGGCACTATGCGTTGATGGAGGTAGTTTTGGCGTGGACGCAGAGGTGAAGGAAGGCTATTAGGCGTTGAAGGCCACGAGGCGTTGAGGCCACGAGGCGTTGAAGGTCATGAGGCGTTGAAGGCCACGAGGCGTTGAGAGCCACTCTGCGTCGAAGGTCACTATGCGATGAATGCATTGAAGGTCATAAGGCGTTGAAAGTTGAAAGCCACGAGGCGTCGAGAGCCACTCTGCGTTGAAGGTCACTATACGGTGAACACTACCATGTGTTGAAAGCGGGTATGTATTGGTGCATAGAAGATTGGTTGAGAGAACAGTGCGTTCGTCAGCTATCCGGTGATGGGGCGTTGGGAAATTGTAACATACAAAACCAAGGCTATGCGTTGTTGAAGCCAAGTACAGAAGGTATGCGTTGATTAGATTATTATATAGAGACGAAGTGGAGTTTAAGTCGGTGGTATATATATATAAGTGGACAGAGTATTCAATTATTTTGATCACATTTCAGAGCTCGAGTTGATTCCATTTTGAAGCTAAACAACGGAGGGAGGTAGAAGAAGGTGTTTATGTTGGTTTGGGGTGGAATTCTCGTCGTTTTCGTGGAGGAAACTTGAGCTGGAACGGAGAATCCAACTGGTGTTACTTAATCTGAGCATCGATCAGTGTTGGGGGAAGAATGATCTGGGAAAGTGTGGTTAGGGTCGAAATTCTAAGGTTAGTAAGTTAACTCGATTTCTAGCAATTTTCATGAAGGATACTTGAGCCGAATTTGAGTAAATATGTGTTAAAATCAAGATAGAAGAGATCGAAGCTGAACTGTTGAACGATTAGAAGTAATTCGGGGTTGTTTGGGGATATATCTCAAACGAAGAGGGTTACTCTCACGAGACTCTAAGGTAAGATAAAAGACTTGTTTCTTTACAAGTTTGTAGAGGAAAGGAAGTCCTAATTTTGGCCGGCATGCGATATATAGCAGGTTGAAGAAAGAATCAGAAGGAAAAGAAGAGAACAGAGGCTGTTAGGCGTCGCTCAGACTGTAGTATCGCTGAGCTGAAGATTTTATAGCGAAGCGAGTAACGCTAGTAACACAAAGAGTTTTGCGTCTCACAGATCTCGCTGAGTCTCGCTGGGTATCGCTCTGCAGGTAATCTCGTTAGTCTTGTGTCTTTCGGTATCGCTAGTGCAGTGTCTGACTGAGTGTTTTTCGCTGGTAGTCTCGCTAGGGACATAATGTCTTGCTAAGTATGAAATTTTGGAAAAAAGGAGTCTAATTAAAGGAGCAAGAGTAGAATTTGTTTATGCTTATTTATTGATCATGGGAAGGAAGTTCATAGAGAACTTAACATGGGAAATGTGTATTTACAGGCCAAGAAGAGCTCGGGAAGGTGTATAATCCACTTGGAGCTAAGACAAGTTGTGAGTGATTTCTTGTTAATTCCTTAACCTTACTTAACTTGTTTTAATAATAATGAGTATGTGAAATATGTCTTATGGAGTAGTTAAGGATAGATTTTGTGTTGTACTGAAAGGATTTAAGATTTGTATATGATATTCAGTGCTCATGGATCATGTGGGAAGGCACTTGAATAGTTGGTTGATGTGGATTCCAATGCTCAGGGACGATATGTGAAGGCATGTGGAAATCCAATGTATGTGTTAGCTCAGTGCTGAGGGATCACAGGTGAAGGCACTTGAGTAGTGGACTGATAGGGAACCCAGTGCTGAGGGATTTAGTTGTGAAGGCACATGGGAACTCCGATATGATAAAACTCAAGGCTGAGAGACAATAGGTGAAGGCACTTGAGGGATTACAATGTCAAGGAAAGTAGTGTGGAAGTAATCAGATGTGAATGTGATGAGAACTGGTACATGAAGTTGTGTGCGTTGAGCGTCATTCCGCCACAGTTGAAAAGACATATTTGTATTAGTGGTGCTTTATAGCATGAGATAACTTAGAAATTTCTGGTGATATATATATATTTATATATGTAGTGGTTTATGATGTTTTATGTCAACTCAAGTAGTAGTTTGATAGTTGGAAGTTTTTTATCACTCACTAGGCATTAGGCTCACGTGTTTCTTCTGTTTGTTTGTTTGTTTTAGGTAGCGAGCGTGTCCGAGTCGCCTAGCCTACGGGAGATCCTCGTTTGGGTTTATTTTGGACCAGTCCTCTGGGATAGTTGTAAATACACAGAATTTGTACATGTTTCATTTTGTCAACATGTTCTTTGGGATTGAAGTGGGTTCTGTTGAGTGTTTATAGATAATACTTATTTTGATGAGTTTTAATATTATATGTGATCATATGACTTATAGATAGGATTGAATGAACAGTAGTTGATTGTTAGATAGTTATTCTAGAATACAAGTATGTGCTGGTTCGCACTCACTCCCCGAGTAGTGGGGGTAATCAGGGAGGGGGTGTGACAGATGCCCTTGATGAAGATGACGTTAACTATTTCTCATGTATGTACAAAAATTTCATCAAGAGAAAGAAACAATTCAAGAAACACCTATCAATCCAAAAGGAGTCAAAAGGTGTGAAAAGCAAAATGATGAGGTAATTAGTTATGAACGCATGTAAAAACAAATTGTCCTATCCTCAAATCTTCAAAGAAATCCAATAAGGTAATGAAAGCTACATGGGATGACAGTAGTGAAAGTGAAAATGAAATTAAGGTTGAAGAAGTGGCACAGATTTGTCACATGGCTCATTGTGACAAGGATGAGGAACATGATGATGAGGTAAATCTAGAACCCATTTCTTATGATGAATTTTTCGAAGCTTTTGAAAGTATGAAAAATGACTTAAAAAAACTTATTGTGCTTAAGAAGAAATACAATGCATTGACTAGTGAAAATAAGTCTTCACTTGATGGGTTGATTGCTTTAAAGAGAATGAGCATGTTGTGCAAATTGAAGAATTAAATATCTCTTGTGATAAGCATGTTTGTGATTGTGATAAGAAAAAGACTTAGCTTGATAAAATAAGAATTCTCAAGCACGATGGTTGTGAAAAAGATAATTTGATTAAATTGCTTAAAGAAAAGAAATTAAATGTTTTGCAAGAACTTTAATAAGACTAAAAAATCCATAAAAAAGTTGATAATAGATGTTCAAAGGTAGGCCAAAATGAGTGAAGTAGACAAGCCTTATGGTGATAAGAGAGGTTTAGACTATATTGATGAATACTCTACTCTTCAAGTTTCTAAAACTATCTTGGTTAAAACATCTTCTATTGTGGCTAAGTGTCAGACCCTAGACCCTATATCTCGAAGAATATGACATGGTTGTTAAATCTTGAACCTTGATATGATTAGTGTTGTGTCTAATCATAGTAAATCTAGTTTTGTGTCTATATGTCATAATTGTGGTTTTAAAGGTCATATTATACCTCAATCTTTTAAATTGAAGTATGTTCACACTACTTCAAAAAAAAAAAAAAAAATCCTGAAAGAGAAGAGTTTTACAATGCTCTAAGAAAGAATTTCTCCAAGAAAAGTAGAGTGAATAAATTTGTTGTGAGAGATGAATCCTTGTATAATGTTGTTTGTTTTTATTGTGGCAAGTATGGACATAAAGCTTATTCTTGTTACTTGTCTAGATCCAACGCTTTGAATGTCAATGCAAAAAAGAAATGGATCCCTTACTTTGTAAATGCTAACACTCTTGGACCCAAACAAGTACATGGGTACCAAAGAATCAAACTTGAATTTTTTTGTTCATAGGTTTGTTTGAAAGCCTCCAAGAAAAATAGATTGTACTTGGATAGTGGTTGCTCAAGGCACATAATGAGAGACCAATTCAAGTTTATCTCATTCTCCAAAAAGGATGGAGGCATGGTAATCTTTGGTGACAACTAGAAAGTTAAGATTATTGGTAAGAGTATACAGGTAATGATTCTTCTATTTTTATTGAAAATATACTTTTAGTTGATGGTTTCAAACATGATTTACTTAGTATCAGTCAATTGTGTGATACAATATTTAGAATTGTATTTGATAAAAGGAATTGCATCATTGAAAATGCTAGTGATAGAAAAGTCTTATTTATTGGAAATAGAGATAGCAATATTTACACTATTGATTTGAATGATTTTCCTATTAGTGATAAATGTCTTTCGGCTTTGCAAGATGATTTTCGGTTATGATATAGGAATAATAGGACATGCTAGCATTGAAGGAATCAAATTCCCAACGAAAGTGTTTGAACACCTTTTTTTTTTAGTTTTGTTTAGAAATAAAAAAAAAACGTAAAAAAGTAAATAACAGAATCATAAACATACAATAATTACGATGGTTAAGCATGAAAAGGGAAGAAGAGATTACCTTTGTAAAACCTTCTTTCTCAATGATTCTTCTTCTCCAATGAATCAAACTCCTTTCCTCCGTGAGAACGCTAAAAAGCACTTCAAAAGTGCTTTATTTGCTTCTAATTCAAGGGTGTTTTTTATTAGATTTAATGTGTTTGCTAGTATTTTTCAGGGATTTTACAAGAAAATAAGTGTTGGGAGCCTAAAAGAACCAACTCGAGCCAAAATTGCAAGAAAAATTGAAGAAAATGAAGAAAATTAGAAAAACATGGCAGCGTCGAAGCGCTAGGCTAGCACTGGCCCAACACTTTTTCCAGAGAAGGGGATTTTGAAGAGAACCGTAGCGTTGCAACACCTGCACAACCTTGTGCATCCGGGGGAAGCGAACCACGGTGCTATAGTGATAGTCTTCTGTCCCTAAGTCTTTCTTTCTCTTTACTTTTAATATTTGAAAACTCGTAGGAGAATATGTGTTTGATGGCAAAAGTGGGTAAGATCTTTAGTTTTAGGATGTCGGTGAATTTAATTATAAACTTAAGTTGATTGTTTTGTATTTTCATGGATATTGTTAAATGATATGTTTTTCAATGTTATTGTATTTTGTTCTTTATTGATTGGCCTTCAATGAATGTTAGGTTAAATGTATTATTGAGTTATTTTATATTTAATCAGATCTATAGCATTAAATCTTGTTAATCTTTCATAAAAATAGTGAGGTTAATAAAGAAAGTTCCTGATGACTATGCTTAATGTTATGCTTTTTAACTCGGTTTCAAGAAATTAGTAATCAATTAAATGCATGAGAAATTGTTGTTTTTTAGAGAAAATAATCCAGATAATAGTTTCTAGACTTAGACATATTGTTCATACATAATATCATGAAAACCTAAATATAACTTAAGGAATTAATTAATGAAATCAACACCCTAAAACGCTTTTGTCTCTTGATTTTCAACTTGTCTTTACTTTTCTTTATTGTTTTCATGATTCAAATTCAAACTCTATTTTAATCCTTAAAATAAAGTTGATTCAATTATAAGATAGCTAAGCAAATCGTAGTTTAGTCTCTAGTAGAACGATACTCGATCTTGACCGTTTTAAATATATTATCACTTTACACATGCACTTGCACTCATCTAACACCTCCAAAAGAGCTTCCTATGACTCTGGCAAGTGTTGACTTGTAGGAACCTCTTTTGAAAGGGTAAGGGAATTGAAAGGGAGAGTAACTTTCTAGAGAATCTTTCATTATGTAAAATTTAAAGAGAATAATGGACATGGACATTCAGCAATTATGCTAACTCCTTTCAAAATGCCAAGGACGTTGTATCTAAAGAGAGAAAGGGAGTGTAACTCCCCACTCCACACTCCCCTGCTCCCCTTCGTGAGGAGGGAGGGTGATATTTATTAATTAATATAAATAAATAAAGTAAATATCTAATATTTAATCAAATGAATATTTGAGTCATATTCAAATGTATAATTCTCTCATAACCTATAGTTTAATATGAATCTCATTCATATTAACTTTTAACCTACAGTTTTATTATTTGAATCATATTAAAATACATTAACTCTCCCATATTATATTGTTTAATTTTGAACGTTATTCAAAATTAACCATGTATTATAATGTATCTCTATACATTATATTAATTGTATCATATACAATTAACATATGTTTCTCTAAATTAATTTGAACATTTCAAATTATTCTTTTAAAACTTTTGGGTCCTTATTAATTCGTTGTGAGCTAGCAAAGGAACCTAATGGACCTATAGATTATAAGCTCCAATGATCCGAGATTAATTAATTAACCAATATTCATTAACTATTGGGAGACCCGTAGTTGAACTTTTATGCACTGTAGAACATGTTGTGTCCATGGATATAATGATTACACTGTTGGACCGGTATGACAACCCTAGAGGGGGGTGAATAGAGTTTAATTAAACTTATTCCTAAATATGCTCAAATTAAACTAATTGAATTAATTTTTGAATTAAATTAATAAAAACCTTAATTAATGCTAAATATCAAGATTGATAAAAATATATAAAACACAAGATTCAATCAATCTCAACAAAGAAGGATAGTAATCTATAACATGCTACTAAAAATTGAATGCAAAATTAATTGAGAAAGAGTTGGAAAAGAAGACACCATGATTTTTATAGTGATTCGATCAAACTCAACCTACACCCACTTTCCCAAGTGCCTCTTGGGATTTCGATTAAAAAATCTCCTTTGATTCTTTCCACGGATGAGAGCCGAACCACTACCTTGCTCCTTTTTTCGGGTTCAAAAGCAAACCCGATTCTTTCCACGGGTTAGGATCCAACCGTTACAATATTCTTGAAGCTTTAAATCACACACTAAATCTCTCTAAAAAGAGTAGATGTACAAATTTGAACTCACAATACAATGAAAGTATCTCTCTAGAATAAGATGAAAAGAAAGAATTTTGAAAGCTTGGAGAGAGAGCAACAATGGTGACCTTTTCAATTTTTGAGGATTATAAAGTTGTAAAAGTTGGAAAAACTTTTTTGACAAGATGAAGTGTTTAAAAAGAAAGGAAAGTGAGTGAAAACAAAATTAATTTAGACCATTAGATCTTTGTAAAAGAAAATTGAATGGTAGAGATTTAAACTCAACTAGCCGTTAGACACAAACATATAATAATATTAAATTAATCTTTTTAAAAAGCAACTAGCCGTTAGACACAAACATATATAATAATATTAAATTCATCTTCTTTTTTCGTTTGAACTCCGATTTGAGTGATTCAAATTGCATTGGAACCATTGTTCCAAGCTCCACACAATAGACACTTCAAAGCACTCAAATCTTTAATAAATAAAATCAGGTTTGTTATCATCAAAACACTAATTAATCAATCCATTAAAATTAATTAATTTGAGATTAAGGGCCAAAAAGCCAACATACACATAGTTGATCATTCACGAGTTGTTTGTAATTACAGTTGAGTTTGTTTGTTTCACCCTGGTAATTAATCTCTCTTTGTAAATTTGTTAATTAAAGAGATTAATATTTTATAGGATGATCACAAGTAACTCGATTTTAGTCCTAAGTGAGTTATGAACTATTACCTGTAATGGCTCGTCCTTTGATTTTCATGGGTGAGAGTGGTCTGAGCTACTGACTTAATAAGCCTACGATTTTGGGGACTTGAGCACATAGGGAGTTGAGAACGTAATATCAGAAGATGAAATTCTTTCCTTCTCGTATAGGGTAAGTAGATGAGTAGTTCCCTTAAGTGCTGACTTTAAGACTTGAACAATGGAGTTCTACCCTCTCATTGGTTGGAGAGGGACTTGGTTTATGGTTGGATCATAAATAAATTGTTCGTTAGAGGATCAATGGTACTTAAGGATTACAGGAGTGAAACAGACATTTGATGCAGCTGCAATTACGAACAACTCGTGAAGGTTTGACTTACTTGTAATGATTATATTCATGGATGCAACATATTCTACAGTGCATAAGAGTGCAACTACGGGTCTATAGTGATTTGCCTCATAGTTAATGAATGTTGAGTTTAACTAATTAAACTCGGATCACTAGAACTTATAATATGTAGGTCCATAAGGTTCTCTTGATATCTCACAACAGATCAACAAGGATCATGATATTGAAAGAATAGTTTAAAATGTTCAAATTAATTTAGGAAAGAATATATTTATTGTATCATATACAATTAATATAAAATCTAATGTATATAGATACATTATTATATAGTTAATTATGAATATGATACAAATTTAAAATATATAATATTGGAGAATTAATTTATTTGAATGTGATTTATATTAAAACTGCTATAGGTTGTAAATTAATATGAAAGAAATTCATGATAAAACTATAGGTTATGAGAGAAATATACATTTGAATATAATTCAAATATTTATTTAATTAAATATAAAATATTTAATTATTTAATTTAGTTTATTTATTTATTAAATTAATATTGACTTCCCTTAATGAAGGTGGAGGGGGAGGTGGGGAGTTGAGATACTTCTACATTAAAATAGGTTGCCTTCTATTTTTTTCCCTCCTGCCATCTATCTCTATGATATACGGAACTAGAAAATTTTAGTGAAAGGGTTCTCTATTATTTTTGTCTCATTCTCCCTCTCAATTTCTCTGTTTTCTTTCAAGTAGACTCCCATCAGTCGTTGCTTTGCCAGAGTCATACCAAGGAAGTCTTTTTGGAGGTGTTCGAAGAAGAGGAGGAATTCAATCAATTAGAAGATAAAAAATAGTTATTGGAAGAATTGTTCCGCAAAGGTATTTTTCCTTTCCATTTAACTCATGTTAAGCCTATAATATTAACAACATGTTGATGTCTTTAATTCGTTTTTTAAATTTTCTATTTTTTTTTATCTAAATAAAATTTGACGAAAAGACAATCAAAAACTTTCGTTGGGAACCGATCCGATCCCATTATGCCCCCTAGTTCAAGTCTTGGAGTCAACACTTAAGGGAACTACTCATCTACTTACCCTATACAAGTAGTAAATTCCATCTTGTTAAGTTATGTTCCCAGCTGGTGGTCAAGTTCCCAAAATGGTAGGCTTATTGAGTTGGCGACTTGAGCCACTCTCACCCATGAAAATAAAAGGACGAGCTCTCACAGGCAGGAGTTCATAACTCACTCAACATTAAGATTGAATTTAACATTTTTAGTCAACAGAGTTACAAAAAGAGATTAATGATTTTGCGGTCCAATCTTATATAAATTAATTGTATAAGATACCCCAGTCACATACAAGAATGATGTGGATCATTTCGTGTATAACAATTACAAAGTGAGTCGTATCAGATACCCAACCTTATTCATATACTACAAACCCTTTAGATTATTACTTGGACATGATCCACTTGTATGTCAACTACATATTGTTCAAGTGTCATGTAAATAACCTTGGATTTTGATTTGTTGGATTTAGTTATGCAAATTTAAAACAAAAACTAAAATAAAAAAATTATATCTTAGAGTAGCTTACTCAGGAGGAAAGGAAACAGAAAGGTGAAAAATCCGCCTTACTCTTTCCCAATCTAAGCTATGTATGACATCTCGTGTAAAAATACACCAGCAACGTACCGGTTAAAAAGAGAAATGAATGCCACAACACCTATCCATTTTTTACCTTTTAACAGTTCAGAATTTCGATGTGAAATTGTATTAATAATCAATAAATTATTTATTTATTTAAAAACCTCGAGCTTAAGCATAAAACCCAATAAGCATGCACTTAATGTCAAATATTTTCAAGAATTCTTTGGTTAGAGGTATTCCCAAATTTAAATTTGAAAATGATAAGGTTTGTGATGTTTGTCAAATGGACAAGGAAACTAAGACATTTTTTTAAATCTAAAAATGTGATTTCTACTAGACCCCTACAACTGATAGCTTTGGAGGAGAAATGTTATACATTTGTGATAGTTGATGATTTTTCAAGATTTATTTGGATTTTGATGATAAAACATAAAGATGATGATTTGAAAAGTTTTATCAGTTTTGCAAAAGAAGTTGAAAATGAAAAGGGTTTTTTTTTTTTTTTTAAATTTATCTCTAAAATTAGGAGGGATCATGAAATAGAATTTAACATTGATGTTTTTAAAGCTTTTTTTTTTTAAGAAAATGATTTTCTCATAATTTTTTACTCCAAGAACTCCTCAACAAAATGGTGTGGTTGAAAGGAAAAATCGTACTTTGCAAGAATTTGATAGGTCAATGTTGCATAAGTATGGTTTACCTAAATATTTTTTGGCAGAGGTCGTTAACACCGCTTGTTATATTTTAAATAAAGTTTTAATTAGAACATCTTTAGATAAAACTCCTTATCAGCTTTAGCATGAAAAAATTTCAAATATTGGGTATTTCAAAAATTTTTGTTGCAAATGTTTTATTTTGAACTATTGGGTTTTATGTCCTAAAAATCGTTTTTTGTAAATTTTGTAACTTATTCTCAATAAAGTTGTTATCAAGATTTACTTAGTAAAGTTGTTATTGAATATTCGAATTGCATTAATTAAATCCAATAAACTAAAGAATCCTTGGTAGGTTGTATACTTAGACTTTATGTATAGACATAAAAGTGGATTAAGTTTAAGTAAATAGCCAAATTGGATTATAGTACAAGGATAAGGTTGAGTACCTTATCCTGAGTACCTTATCCTTGGGACACTATGGATGCGGTTCACTTTGTATTTGATACAAACGATGTGATCCTATATCGTACATGTAGAGACATGTGAGTGGAGGCGTCCTATGCAATGACTTTGCATAAGACTGGACCATGAATAATCACTTTTACTTTATAACACCGTTTACTAGTAAAACTGATTATTTCAAACCTGATGACCTAGGTAACTCAATTTTAATCCTGAGCTAACTATGAACTCCTATGTGTTTGAGATTATCCTTTAATCTGCATAGGTGAGAGTTGCTCGAGTTCACCAACTCAATATGCCTCCCATTTTAGGGATAAGATCAGACAAATAGCTGGGGACATAGTCTTACAAGATGGAATTTACTCCTACCTATTTCTAGATTAGTAGATAAGTTGTTTCCTTAAGTACTAACTCCTAGACTTGAACAAGGGGCCCCACCCTCTCATTAGCACGAGAAGGACTAGGTTTGTTGGTTGGACCACAAACCAATTGTTCATTAGAGGATCAGTAGGACTTAAAGAAACGAGATGTAATTACAGGGGTAAAACGGTAATTTTAACTCAGTTGTAATTACGAACAACTTGTGAAGAACTGATCTACTTGTTGTGGTTATATCAAGTTGACAAAAATATATCTACAATGAGGAGAGTGCAACTATTGGGCTTTAGTGGAGTGACTCAATAGTCAAAAAATGTTAATTAACTAGGTTAAAGAGTTTAGTCGGTTAATTTCGAATCGTTGGAGCTCATGAACTGTATGTCCATTAGGTCCCCTTGTTAGCTCATGGACTAAACGTTAGAACATTATATTGAGTGAATTTGAAATGTTCAAATTCAGTTGAGGAGAAAAATATATGATTTGTTCATTTAAATATGAATTAGACAAAATTGAAGAGTTAGAAATATTTAAATATGATTTAAATATTTTTTAGAACGAATAGAGATTCATTGGATTGGAATTTTTCGAGAAAAGTGGAAAAATAATTAATTTAATATGAAATATTAATTTAATATAATTAATTATATTATTATTTAAATTAAATACATATTAAATTAATTTTATTTAAAATTAAATTTTCAAATTAATTTTGAATTTAAAATCAATTTTTGAAATTGAATATTAAATTCTAATTTAAGAAATTGGATAATCCCACTTTGTGCACAAATAAGTAGGTGGTGTTCACCACGCACCCACCATCTTCTTCTTCTTCCACCTCCAAATTGGTTGATATTATCAACCAATTTACTAGATTCTTGCATGCTTTCTTCTTTAAATAGAAGAAAAATTTTGAGAAGTTGAAAAAAGCATTCTTGCTAATTAGTGGAAAAACTCTCCCTTACTAAAAACAACTGAAAAATAGTGTGTTATTCAGCTCTTTGCTCCAAATTGAGCTCGATTTTGGATCCCCACAATCCATTCTAAGACCTGAGAATAACAAGGAAGACACTAGAGGTTGTCCACGAAGTGTTCGTGATCTGAAATTCGCCGAGATTAGCTTCAATATTGAGCTTGAACAAGTAAGTTCATTTTCTCTGTTTTCGGTTTCAAAACCAACATGTTTAATCTTCAAAATTGATGTAATTAGAGTGTTTTAGATCCTAGTTACTTCCGCTATCATGTTGTTAACTCCTTCATGAATAACAAAGAAAAGCTTGAAAATTTTGATGGTAGGACGGATGTTAGTATTATCCTAGAATATTCCTCCACTAGTAAAACTTATAGAGTTTTCCATTAGAGGACTTTAGTTATTGAGGAATCTATACATGTTGTGTTTGATGAATTTTGTAATATTGTTTCTAATGAGTCTATTTGTAGTATTGATTTAGAAAAAGATCTTCGAGATTTACTTGTTTGTGACAAAGGCAAAGAAATTGTTTCTAGCATGCAGGAAGTGAGAGCATCAATGAAAAGAAGTAAGATGATTCTTCATCCATGCCCAAAGAGTAGAGATATGCTTCATCTCATCATAAGGATTTGATTCTTGGTGATCCTATTTTCTACTATTTCTCTAGTTGAACCTAAAAGCTTTAAATATGGCGAATGTGATGGGTTTTTTTTTTTATTTTATTTTTTTATTTTAGCTATGCAAAAAGAATTAAATCAATTTGAAAGGAACAAAGTTTGAAAATTAGTCCCTATGTCTTCTTATGCTTCTATAATTAGGACTAAATAGGTCTTTAAAATATGATGGGTGAAAATGAAAATATCATTAGAAATAAAGTTAGACTTGTCGCTCAAGGTTATTGTCAAGAGGAAGGTATAGATTAGGAAGAAACTTTTGCACCAGTTACTTGATTAGAGGCTATTAGAATGTTGTCTATTTTTGCCTCTTATAATAATTTCATTTTGTATCAAATGGATGTGAAAAATGTCTTTTAAATGATTATATTTTGGAGGAAGTTTATGTAGAACAACCTCCGGGCCTTTGAAAGTTTTGATTTTTCTAATTATGTTTTTAGGTTGAAAAGGGCTTTTTATGGCTTAAAACAAGCTCCAAGAGCTTGGTATGATAAACTTAGTAATTTTCTACTCGAGAATGACTTTAAAATGAGGAAAATTGATACTACTCTCTTTATTAAGGTTAAAGAAGATGATATGGTTATAGTGCAAATATATGTGGATAATATTATTTTTGGTTCTACTAATGCATCTTTGTGTGAAGAATTTTCTAAGTCTATGCATAGTGAGTTAGATGATTATATATGATGGGAGATCTTAGTTTCTTCATTGGACTCCAAATCAAATAACTCAAGGATGACATCTTTGGAAGTCAAGAAAAATACACAAGAGATTTGTGTTAGACGTATTTTAAATTAAAATACATATAATTAAAATATGAGCTATGTATGTGGATTAGTATTTTATCACATTGGGTTATTTTATTAGATTGGGCCCTATTATGTGATTTATTTAATTAAAGGCCCAATATTCCCAATTGAGTATAGACTTAATAGGTAGAAGCCTATTCCTAGATTGATTAAGGTTTAATGGGAACCCTAATTAAACTAGTATATAAAGAGATCTTACGGCTATGGTCCCCAAGATATCAAAACAATAAGCACTCAATCTTTCTTGAATCCTATCTAGAGAAAGATCCCAATAAGGCATTCGAAGTTTTGGTTGAGGAAGACAATAGTAATCTTGAAGCTATCATCAATTTCTCAATGGAGTCCGGTATGTTATTTATTCTTGACAATTTGGCATGAATGATCATAGGGTTAATCTATTCAATATAGATTTAAGGTAATTATGCTAACAATTTGCTCAAGAGATTCAAATTCAATGAAGTTAAGATTGTAAAAACTCATATGAGCATGACCATTAAGCTTGACAAAGATGAAAAGGGTATATGTGTGGACATAAAGACTTATCGAGGTATGATTAGATTTTTACTTTATTTGACCACTAGTAGACTCGATATTATGTTTAGTCATGTGTGTTTTTGTGCTAGGTTTCAATCTTGTCCTGAGGAATCACATTTGCATGCTATTAAAAGAATCTTTAAATACTTGCTTAGAATTATTGATATAGGTTTGTGGTATCCTAGGAATGTTGAGTCTAGTTTGGTAGGATATTCCGACGCAGATTTTGCCAGTATTTTACTTGGCTATAAGAATACTAGTGGGACTTGTCAATTTCTTAGTAGTTCCTTAGTTTCTTGGTTTAGCAAGAAGCAAAATTCAGTTGGTATAACTATTGAAGCGAAATATATTGTTGTTGCTAGTTGTGGTGCTCAAATTCTATGGATGAAACAAACTCTTTGTGATTTTGGATTAAACTTTGACAATGTGCCCATATTTTGTGATAATTTTAGTGCTATTAATTTGACTAAAAATCCTATACACTCAAGGACTAAGCATATTGATATTAGGCATCACTTTATTAGAAAACATGTACAAAATGATCATATTATTCTTGAGTTTGTGAGTTCTAAGAGTGCAACTATGAAATTAACTCCAACTCGTGAAGGTTCAAGTCTTTGTGAGTTCTACTTTATATGGCTTGTTCATTTACTATTATTTATGGATATTTAATTTCAATCCTTATTCATCCATTGCTATAATTGCAAATACTTTTATTTTTTTATGCCACCTATTGCAATTTGCCTATATTTATTTATTTATTATTTTAATTCTTTTAAATCTCCACTTTTTCATTTTACTTTTTACTCAATCCAATGACCCAAATTAAAATCAAATTTTTACCCCACTTTCCTCTCTTTTTAAATTTTGTCTTCTCCTAAATTTCTCCAACTCATCATTGATCGACCGATTGTGTATGAGTATTAGTAATGAAAGTATATATGGTCTAAGTGCAAGCATACATTGTCAATGAAGTAATAGATTTTGGAGTATTCCAAGTGTCAAATCCCACAAGACTAGTTTTAATTCAGGTTCTTTTGAAACAGTGCAATCAATGTTACCAAGAGTAACCAATGTAGAATAATAGATGTTTGAAATGAGTGTTATTAAAAGCAAATAGGCAAGCAATGATAAAAATAGGGATGCAACTATGTTTCGACCAAAGAGGCATTATGATTTGAGCTATGCGGCCACATCATACCTAGACAATGACTTACTCATGGACAAAAACTTCTCCTATTCGGTCTTGTATCATGTTCCTTTATGAGTCTTAGTAGCTAAGCCTATATTTCCATGGTTAGCTAAATCTTAGATGGAATAGTGCAAATTCGTTATCCTATGGTACACATTATTTCTAAGGATGCATGGCAATACCATTTCTAGGCTTTTAGCCCCACATTCATTTGCAAAATCAATTTGTATCCTAATCTTCTCAGCATTGAGACTTCACTAGATTGCTAAATTAAGTGACTAATTTAGCATAACAATTTTAATCCATGAAATCAACAAAGATAATGCGTAAATAAAAGAGGTATGAAACTTTGGCATTTGTTCAAGCCATAAGACCCTAGGGTATTCACATAGTTGAACCCCTTGGAGGATTTAGCTCATGATTAAGAATGAATGAATGGATTTTATTGATTCAATAACCATAATCACAACTTCAGTGTTCAAAGAATAGAAATTAACAAGAAATAGATAGAAAGTAAATAAATGCTAGAAATATAGGCAATAGACTCCTTGGACAGTCTCTAGCTCTCTTAAGCTCCTAGGGTGGATTCTCCTTTCATAAGAGTGAATCCTCTCTCTTTAAAATTGTTCTCATGGGATAGGGAGGTCCTAGCTCTAAGTTCTTTAGAGGAAGTTTTGTTCTTGAGGATTGTGTTGGATGTAATTTGGATGAGAATCCCCTTTGGAAGTTTGAATTTCAGTGATGATCCTTGAAGACAAAGCTTCCCTCCCTTTTATAAGCTCCAATAATTAGTTGTAAAATGGCCGATTTCCACGTTCACAGAGCTTCCCAATCAATTTTGGTGTTGGAGATCGAGTATTTCGCAACTAAGGACTATTGGACACGACTTCTAGAAAAGAAACCACGTAAAAACTCATAAAAAAAACCCCAAATTAGTAAAAACACACTTTAGGTATCCTAGTGACCATTAAAACCACAATTTGGAGAAATTAACATGAAGTTGACCATTTTTACTTTGAAAAAGTGTTGAAACATAATATCAAAACATGTATTTCATAACATGTATTAGTCCAATTTTTACAATCCTCAAAATTATTAAAAAGGCCACCATTGATGCTATCTTCCCAAGCTCTCAGTTTTCATTCTTTTCATCTTATTCTAGAGAGAAATTTTTTATTGTATTGTGAGGATTAAAGTGTGTGACCTCAAATTTGTACATCCATTCATTTTAGAAAGTTTTTTATTTTATTTATTTATTTATTTATTGGTGTTATTAGAGCTTCCAAAATGTTGTAATAGTTTGATCCTAACCTATAGAAAGGATCAGGTTTGCTTTTGAACTAAAAAAATGTAAGCCCTAACTTATTCATAGTCTTGCTTAAGTTAAAGTAGTTGAATTATAGCTTGTGGACTTAGCCAAATTTTAAAATGTTAGGGGCAAGTAATGCATGGAAAAGGAAAAGGCTTGGTGGGTATGTAGTGAAAAAGTTTACCTTGGCGAAAAGGGTGTGGTTTAGACCTAAACATGTAGACGTTGAGCTTGGGTGAAGGCTAGCCGAGTGTTGGAGTCATATTTGACTAAGCGGCCAAGGCTTGTCAAAGCCTAAAGGAAGTGGGTGTTAAGGTAGCAAGAGGAAGAAGTGGGCGTTGGAAGAGTAGGCGTGGAAAGTTAGTGAAGAACCTCTAAAGGAGTGTGCTAGGCGTTGAAAGGATGGACCAAGAGGGAGGCATCCAAGTTTCTTTTAATTTTGGCTTAATTATCTTTATTAATTAGTTTAAGAATAATTAGGTGGCAAATTAAGAAGACTTATTAAAATTGGAAGTACGAGGTGGCACCACGAGATGTTGCATGATGCCGCCATGAGGAGGTATAAATAGAAGTCTGAAATGAGGAGCTCAGTTTGTGCATTTTACTCGAACCAAAGGAGTGTTCTTTTGACCAAAGTCTCCTAAATTCTATGTAGTTTGTGTGTGAGGGCTACTGGAGAAGAATTCCATCGAAAAGGTGTTGGAATTTGAAAAGAAAGTAAATTTGTTCAAGCTCTCAGGTATAGTCAAGCAAGTGATGAAGATTGGAGGATTCTGAGCTATTAAGAAAGAATTAAAGGGCCAAATTTTGAGGTAAGTTAATTAAGAGGTTGGTTTTAAGATTTGTGGAAGAAATTAGAAATAAAATTGGTTAGAACTGTTAATTTTGGTTGCTGAAAGTGTAGGTTGAATTTTTAAGGTCATCGGGTGATTGTCGGCTAGAGATTGAAAAAGGTTGGCATGAAGAGGCTGCTGGTGGCTTGGGTGGTGGAGTGCCTGGTTAGAGGTTAGTTAAGTGTTTTGCACGCCTAGGCAGGCTAGCAGTGAGGACGTGAGTGGCACACAACATAGGCGGCAAAAGTAAGGTAGTGGTGTGTGTAGCCTAAGGGGTTAACTATGGACGCCGAATAGCTAGACGCCCAACCTGTGTACGAGATTGACGCCTAATGGCTAGTGTATTATCGACACCGGGTGGTGTGTGTGATCGATGCCCAACGTGTGCGCACGCCTGTGCGACTGTGTAGTTGTGCAGGTGTGCGGGAGTTGCCACATAGTGTGTGTGTCCATGCTTATGTCTATGGTCGTGTGAGGTGTGTGCGTGTGCAAGTGCCTACATCCAACTTGTAACATGCTTAGCTAAAACTTACATTACTTAAGACTTTGCTTATTCAGATTGGTGCTGGTGAATTATTTCAAGTGTGAAGTTGAGCTAAGAATATAGGTGGCTTAAGCTAAGATTTAAGGGGATTTAAACGAGTCTAACCAAAGGAAGTAAACTTACTTTTTAGGTCAAACAGTAGTGTGGGAAGCTTACAATCCATTGAGGCTTAGCAGAAAGGAGTGAGTGACCGTGTTTTTAAAAATAAAATGATTTGATGCCTTATTTAATGTTTTCCTTAAGTAAATGTTTTATCTTGAAAGAATGTTCTTATATTTGATTTAAAGCTATGCTAAGTATGTTTAACTAGCTTTGAAGTTAAGTGTTTATTGAATAAGGCTATCTATGCTTATATTTAATTGTTTGTTAAGCAAGTTTTATCTCAAAAGCATGAATGTACTTTAGTATTGATAAGTAAGAGACCCAATACTGAAGGACAAGGAGAAGGTAATTGGGCAGCCCAGTATGTAAGGTCTTTGGGACTCGCTTTGGCACACAAGGGGCTTTGGGCCGCGTGTGTCAAGGTGCTAGCCCTTTAGGGGCATTTCTATGTGCACATAGAAAAGTGTTGTCGCTGATTATATTGAGATTATTTTGCATTAATTAAGGATTTTTTTTTACATTGAGAGTATCAAGCTTGCTCTACCTCAACTAAGGTTTAAAGGGTACAAGTTTATATGTTTAAATGATATTTAAGCATGCCATGTTCTCATTGATTTCTAGCTACAAATTTTATATGATCAACGTTTATTATTCAAAGTTTATTTAATTATTTTCACTCCTAGGCTTTCCAACTCACGTTTTTCTTCTATTTTCTATCTTTGAGGCAGCGAATGAGTTCACGTTGCTTAGCCTATCCAACCACGTCTGCTTTTGCTGCAATCTTTAATTTAATTAGTAAACTTTGTATGTTTTGGTATTTAAGTAAATGTTGTACACATAGACAAGTGGTTAGAAAACAATGTGGTTGTAAATATGTCTTGTACATGGGTAATGTATGGTTGTGTGTAACTTCTGATGAGATATTTGTCCTCAAACAGTTTCTTGACAAGAATGCCTATAAATAACAGAAGTTTTTATCTATTTGTGTATAAAATTGCACATTATCAACGCTAAATGTTTATTAGGTTATCAAGGCGATTTGTAAGAAGGAACAGGTTAGATAGTAAGTGTCATAAGAAGGTCGATACTTGTTGTCCTCACATCTTTCCCTAAGTTGAGAGGCTGGCTTGGGGAGACGTGTGACAAAAAAGGTACAAGGTAGTGGTTGCACTCTAATCCATGGAAAGAGTCTAAAGTGATCATTATTCAAAATCCCAAAAGATGATTAGAAAAGTGGGGTATGTGGAGTTTAACCAAACCACTATAAAAATTACGTTATCTTTTTTCTTTAACTCTTTAATACTTAATTTTGCAATTGATTTTAGTTGCATGCTCTAGATTATTTTTTCTTAATTGATTAATATTGGAGAGTTGTGTTGTTGGCTCTCGTATTGTGTTTAAGGCGATTGCTTGGGTTTTGCTAATTGTTTCATAGTGTGTTTTAACATATGCTTATATCATTGGGTTCTTCTGCAAATATTTTATTTTCATATCTAGTGATTTTGTGCAAATTTATTCGATCTGATTTTCTTTCCCTCTTGGATCTACTGATTGCCTTTTCTGTTCCGCTCTTGATTATTTTCTTATTGAGCTTATCAGTATAACAGGGGATGATCGCGTATTTTCTAGGGTTGCCGACTTTTCGTATTTAAGTAGAGATTGTTCTTAAGGGTAGTTGAATTGTTTTACTGTAAAAAGTGGTGTCTTTCATCTTTTCGTTGTGCATCTATAGCCCTTTGAAAGAGTGAATTCAAAAGGATGTAGTTGTCTTGAGGAAACCGTAACGAGTTCTTCACAAAAGCTATTCTTGGTCTCAGGGGTTGCCTAAGACCTTATACTGTGAGAAGAGAGTTTTCATTGCTTAGGAGAGCTAAGCATACTAGTGAAGGGAGTTTATTGAGATTTGGGAGAGTTAATCAATCAAAGAAGTTACACGTTGGCACTGTCGAAAGTCAAAGTGCATCTAAGAGGAGCCTAGGTGGTTATCTTGTTAAGCTTCGGTAGAGTCACTATAGAAGTTGTTACTTTACAAATAAGTACCTTATTGTAATTGCTTAACATTTCAATATTAATGGATTATCTTTCTCAGGCACACTGCCCCCCAAACATAGGTGTATTTCACCGAACTGGGTTACCAACCTCTGTGTTCCAGTTTTATGTTGTGTGGCTCATCTTAATGTTAAATTAGTTGTTTGCACTATCGATCTAACATCCTAATTTGTGGAGTCATCTCATAATATTTTTCATCTGGTATTAGAGCAGGACACCTCTATCTAAGGTGTGTCGATCATGAACGAAATCAAAGATGGCTACACTACTCAACCTCCTACACTGGATGGAACCAATTACTCGTATTGAAAAGCCTATATGACTACCTTTTGAAAATCTATCGACAGTAAGACGTGGAAAATGATGGTCACTGGATGGAACAAACATAGGACATTACATCCCTGAAAGCGAATGAGTTATTTGTATCTTTCCTGACTTTTGAAATGTCACTCGACGGGAAACCAGAGAAGAAAGATAAGAGCATTGCACTATAATCTAATATTGAACCTCAAATAGAGGCGTCAGATAAAGAATCTAACGAGTCCTTGGCTGAATCCATAGCCCTTCTCTCTAAACAAGTTCAATAAAGTACTCAAACGGTTTGGAAAGAAACCCGAAGGAAAAGCGGCTGTTTATTCTGGCTCCAAGCCATTCAAAACAACCAACAACAAGAAGGATGGTGACAAGCCTACGAGTTCCCTCTATCAAAAAGAAAAAGCTTTCAAGTGTAGAGAATGCGAAAGTTTTGGTCACTTTCAAGCAAAATGTCCAACCTTTCTTAAGAGACAAAATAGAAGTTATGTACTGACCCTATCAGATGATGAGACTGACTCTAGGGAATCTGAGGCAGATGTTAAAGCACTTTTCAATAATATCTCATCTGACACATCGTGTGGTATGATCTTTGAGTATGATGTGTACGCTGAAAATGAGATCGATGTCAATCCGCCCGTGTCTAATGATCCACCTTACCAAGCATTGTTTAACAAATGGTGTGATGATATGAAAGTTTCGGATATACGGAAAGAAAGAATTGAATCTTTATTGGCTAACAACCACTGTTAAATGTCTACTATTGCAGAATTAAAGCGTGAGCTGGCTCAATCTAAGGATGAAAAAGAATCCATGTACAAGAATATTCGAACGCTCAATTCTGGTACAGAATCTCTTGAAAACATCATTTCCAAGGGCAAACCTGCTGGTAATCATCATGGCTTGGTTTCACCAATTCAAAGGAGTAGTCCACATCACAACCTTAATATAAAGGAAAGCAGATGGTAGAGTTTGTGAAAGCTTAGAACCCAGAGTCTTATGGCATTGCTGGAACTTCTCCTAGTAACTCATAGAGAGTCTCTAGCAGGCATCATAGACCTCAGTGGATCTGTCACTTTTGCGGAAAAACAGGTCACATAAGACCATTTTGCTATCAGCTGCTAAACATGTCTCAGAAGTTCATTGACTCACGCAGAAGTCCCCGGTATTCTCACCATTATTCTCGACATAGGAGGTTAAAAGGAAGAAATGTGAAAATTGTTTGGAAAGTAAAATAGAATCAAGTGAAGTGCAATGTGGTTCTGACTTCTCTTCGATCATTTGCTGGAGGCCACTGGTATTTTGATAGCGGGAGCTCACGTCATATGACTAGTGAACAAAACCTTTTTATTGATCTCAAGCCTGTAAGTGCTGGCAAAGTCACTTTTGGAGATGGAGATATTGGTAAAATTATAGGAAAGAGAAAGCTCAACTTTCAAGGTCTACCTTCTCTTGATGATGCTATGTTGGTTAAAGGGTTGACTGTCAATCTCATCAACATAAGCTAGCTGCGTGCCCATGGATTACAGGTAAGTTTCACTAAAGAGCAGTGTATTGTAACTGATGATGTTAAATCCTTTTGGTATGTGCCTGTGTGTCCTGCGTCTGCTCATTCTGAAATAGTGGTTATTGAAAATATATTACCTAAGAATCGATCTAGATCAATTGAAGGTGTGTCTGCTGAGTGTGCTAACAGAATTATCACTGAAACTATGGTTGTATGACAACGGAGTGTAACGGGTGTACTAATGATCACATCGAGTGTGCTGCTTCCATTCCCTCCCAGACTCCGGATACAATTGCCCTCAAAAGGAATGATCATGTGTGTGCTGATTCTAAGACCAATGTTGAAGTCAATCCTCCTGCTGAAACTTCAAGAGATGGGAATAATGATGATTTGTCAAGTCTGCCAGTAAGTCATGCTTAAGTTGAGCAAGAAGTGTCTGAAAAGGAAACTTATGTCTCTCCAGTGTCTTCTAGTGTTGAGTCTGAAAAGTCTGCAAATCTCCTTTGGTGATCAAGATGACTAGGGTTTTCTAAGCAATTCTGAGGAAGAATCCCTTGTCAATGTAAGAGTACCCAGAGGTTCGGCTAAGGGGAAAAGGCAATGCAACTCTTGCAGGGAATGTTGCTTCAGTTTCTCTAGATGGTGTGTCCTTCCATTCTAAAGAAGGTGCAAGTCTCTAGAAGTATGTGGTTAAACGGAAAAAATTCGATGAAAAGAAGCTCTTTGATAGTACTCAAGAATGTTTGGATCTCATGGACCTTCTCCTTGAAGCAAGGTTAGATAAAATTGTGTTATGCTTGGGTCCTTTTTATCCTTAGTTGGTGCAGGAATTTATTGTTTATTTGTCTGCTGATTTTGATAATTCTTTGAGCCTTGATTTTGAAAAAGTGCATATCCGAAGACATTAGTTTGAGTTCTCTCCTACCATTATCAACTAGTTTTTGCAGCGCAATGTTCTGGAGAATGTTACGGAGCAACATTGTCACACCCCATCCCAGATACACTCTATACCTAGGATTGAGCGTGATACTATACTCCCTATATACATATTAAAATTAGACGCCAGATAAATCTCAGATTCAAAACACCATTGCTATTAAAACAATAGGAAAACATACAATCTCTCAACAGATACTTCCTGTATATATATATATTAGATACAAAACAACTTCCCATCATCTCTAAGAAACGTGTACGTTACAAAACATGAGCATATACTGAATATTTACAACTATTTTAGAGGTTTGCTTCCAGATAGGCCCAGACGAGATTCTTCTGTAGGCATCCCGGACACGCTCGCTACCTGAAACGACAAACAACAAGCAAACTGAGTGAGCAAAAAGCCCAGTGAGTGACTAAATTCATTTAACTATCACTAACAAACATGAGCTAGCTTATCCATTTGTAGACTTTACATATCGCATTTCAGAGAGTTACTAAAGTTCTCATTTCTAATTACACATATAAATGTTAGAAACCATCCTGTTTCACAAATTTGCCACTATCCAGTGCCTTCACATTCTGTCCCTTAGCATCGTATTTGATTACGTCTACATTACCATGTGCCTTCACATGAAGTCCCTCAGCACTGGTAACCAATTCATTCTTCGCTCAAGTGCCTTCGCACATGGTCCCTCAGCACGAATTAATATGTGATGGACTACTACATGCTTTCGCTCAAAGTCCCTCAGTATGGAAATCCATTCCTCTTAACTATTCAAGTGCTTTCACACGAGGTCCCTCAGCAGTTAACTTCATGCTTTCTTTCACATAGACTTTCACCATAGGGTCCCTCAGGCACTACTAAATTTAAACAATAGAACTAGTTTTCTTTTAATTTGCTGGCATATCATATTCACTATGAATACTACAAAGTACCACATTTTCTCATCAAATAAATATACTAAGGTAACCACAAGGTATAATAAAAGGTCACTCACAACTTTTCCCGGCTCTAAGTGGATTATAAGCCTCCCCGAGCTCTTCCTGGCCTGAAAATACATATTTCTCATGTTCAGTTCCATAAATCTTCCTTTCTCCCTTAACACACATTAATAGCATTATACTTCAGACAACTAAAGGCTATCAGCGAGATTCATCACGTACTACTGTACCAACGACACTAAGTTGGAAGGAACTAGCGAGACTACCTGAGGAGCAACACCTAACGATATTCTAGCGAGAATCATGAGACGCAAAGCCCCTCTTGCGTTATAGCGATACTTGCTTCACTGCCCTGTCTCTCGCTCTCTCAGCCATACTACCGCTGCAGCAGAACCGTTTCGTTCTTCTTTTCCTCTTCCTTCTTCAACCTGCTAAACATTACATTTTGGTCAATTCCAGAACTTACTTCCTTCTACAAACTTGTTAAGGTGTAAGTCTTTCATCTTACCTCCAAATTCCATGAAGAACATCCTCTTCGTTTAGGGTATATCCTTCAACAACTCCGAATTACTTCTAATCGTCTGGCAAAATCAGTTTTAATCTCTTCTAACTGAGTTTGACACACATTTATACAATTTCAGCTCAAGCATCCTTCATGAAACTTGCTCAAAATTGAGTTAACTTACTAACCTTAGAAGTTCTGGCCCTAACCACAGTTTCTTCAGTTTGTTCTTCCTCCAAAACCGAACGTCACTCTGAGAGAGTAACACCAGCTGAATCCTCTGCCCAGCTCAAGTTTCCTCCACGGTTTCGATGGAATTTCCACTCCAATCGACATGAACGTCTTCTTCTACCTCCCTCCGATGTTTAACTTCGAAATGGACCCAACTTGAGCTCTGAAATGTAATCAAAACAATTGAATTCTCAATCCACTTATATATATACCACCGACTTCATCTCCATTTCAACACTATTCTACCATCTATTCAACGCATACCTTCTGTATCTAGCTTCAGCAACACATGGCCTCTGATGGTGTTACCTTTCAAAACTCTCCCACCAGATGGTTAACAAACGCATTACTCTCTCAGCCAACCTTCTTTGTCTAACGCATACCCATTTTCAGTGCATGGTAGCGTTCACCGCATATTGGCCTCATAGCAAGTCAGCTCTCAAATCCTCGTGGCCTTTAACTTCCAACACCCTGCAGCCTTCAATGCGTTTGTCGTAAGATAATTTCTGGTACAAGGTGGCTCTTCACGCCTTATGACCTCAACACGTCGTGGCCCAACGCCTAACAGTCTTCCCTCACTTTTACGTCCACGCCAAAACTATTTCCATCAAGGAGCATTGCCACCAACGCATAGCGGGTACTTATTCATTTTTTCCGCCCAATCACATTCCAGCCAACTACTCCTACCCATGCGTCCATCTCTTGGTCCCTTCTTTCCTTATTTTCTCACAGGTTTAGGTACGGGGCTTGCAAGCATCCTTCGATGAGGGAGCTGGTTTTGGAACTAACAGGTGGTGCTCAGATCTCTTGGCCCGCAAATGGTCAGTTACCCTCAGCAGCTCTCAGTGTAAGTATGCTCTCCTTCATCGCATTGGCATAACCAACTGGTGTCCTTCCTTCCACCGATCTAGGCTGTCAACTCCTCTTGCGACTCTGTTACTTCAAATAGGCACTAAGTCTCCTCTTAACTATGGGGCATTCGTGTTGAATCAAATCAAGTGCCATATTGGGTCTCAGGCCCTTAAGCTTCCTATTTGCTATCTCAGGATGATTTGTGGGATTCTACTATCCCGAAAGGTTGATATTGTGTTACCCCTCTAAACCTATGGGACCTGCCCCAAATCTGTTCAACATTCATCCACGCCTTCTTAAGAGTCCTCATGTGCCCGACATCAAGATCTCTTCTTATATGCCTCACCAGTCGCAATTTAATAACATCCCCCTTTCGGGAGTCGCATCTTACAATTGTTGTACAGTGAGACTAAAGATCTTGATCAGTTGATTCAGCGTCCCTCTGCCAAAAAGGCTGAGGTTGATGAAGTGCTTCAAGTGATGATTGTTGTGCTGTCTAGTTCTGTGGCTAGCTCATCTTCTCAGCGGCCTACATAGTTTTTTTCCGCAGAAATGGGGAGTTGGTGACCTTGTATTGATTTGTGATGATATTGGTTGTTATTTGTTATTTGTTGTGTTTTGTGGGGTCATTCGTGGTTGGTTTGGTTTTTGGAATTCTCTCATTTGCTCACGCTTATGGTTGGTGGGTGGAATGTTTTCTAGTTCTGATTTTATCTCTGACATTATGATTGTTATTTTAGTTGTTAAGAATCTTTAGATGTTATCTCTAATTTTTACTTATTCAATGCATTGGTGTTCTTTGTGATTAATTGTTTCTACCTTAAAAAATTATCGGCCAAAGGGGGAGCTTGTTGGAGAGTTGTGTTATTGGCTTTTGTATTGTGTTTAAGGTGGTTGCTTGGATTTTGTTGATTGTCCCATAGTGTGTCTTAACATCTGCTTATATCATTGGGTTCTTCTGTAAATATTTTATTTCCATATATGGTGATTTTCTGTAGATTTATTCGATCCGATTTTATTTCCCTCTTGGATCCGATGATTGCCTTTTCGGTTCTGTTCTTGATTACTTCCTTACTGAGCTTATCAGTATAAAAGGTGATAATCGTTATTTTCTAGGGTTGCCGACTTTTCGAATTTGAGTGAAGATTGTTCTTAAGGGTGGCTGAATTGTTTCACTGTAGAAACTGTTGTGTCTTTCATCTTTCCGTTGTGCATCTGTAGCCCTTTGAGATAGTAAATTCACAAGAATGTAATTGTCTTGAGAAAATCATAACGAGTTCTTCACATAAATTATTCTTGGTCTCAAGGGTTGCCTAAGACCTCATACCATGAGAAGGGAGTTCTCATTGCTTAAGAGAGCTAAGTGTCACAGTCATGCTTGTCCAGGGCGTGTTGCCCGTGGTCGCATGCCTGCCTCAACCCCTTTTTATCATGCTTTCACCTTATGTATTTCATTTTGCTAGTTAGTTTACTTTCCTAGTACTTTTCTTTGTAAGTGACCGCTCGCCACTTTGCATGTGCAAGAGTGACAATTCTACAAATGTTCAGAATGTACTATATGGGGGTGAGACTAACCATCAAATCCTCATATCCGGAGTTGTGAGCTATAAAGCCGTTGTTGTCCCTTTTTGCTTTCTAGCCTTACAACACATCTTAATTTCTCAAACATGCTTTCAAACGTCTGCGAAATCTTTTTCCTCTAAAAACCCTTTTTCTAAACCGTTTTCCTTGGAACGGGGCCGGAGGTTACGAGAGGCACTCCGTGTGCTGTAGGTGATCAGAATTTGATCAGGCTGACTTGTTCGTGAGTTAGAACAAGTGCCGCACAATCGTTCAGTTCGGTGCGGAACTACGATTGTGACAGTAGGTATCAGAGCCAAGTCGGATCATAAGAGAGAAAAAGATAAATTGAAATCGAAATGTAAGATTTTTATCTTGACTCGTGCCAATTTAATGAGAATATTATTTGAATTCAAAATCATGTGTTTTTACACACTTTTTATGTCAATACACCAAAATATGAATTTGATTCAAAATGTTGATTTCAGACTATTCAAGATTTGAAAACGTTATGGTGGCTAATTGTTCCAAATTTCCTCTTATGTATGGTAGTACTTCTCCAATGTATGCATTCTATCGTCTTCTGAAATTGAGGTATATTCTTTGTGTTCAATCGAAGATGACTCTATAATCTCTATCTCTATTGTTGTTTTTCTTCTAAAATATCTCTACATATTGATCTAAAGTTAACTCTACCAAATAGGGGTGTTCAAATAACCCGACAACCCGAACAGCCCAACCCGAAGTAGAAGGGTTGGGTTGGGTCTTAGGTTAAAATTTTCAAAATTCGGGTTAACCAACCCAACCCAAATTACTAATTATAAAAAAAAAAAAATATATATATATATAGATAAGTGAAAATGAAATTCCATTAGGGTTTTTTAAAATTCATTTTGCGCTAACACTCCCTCTCCCTCTTGCTGTCATGCCCGCCTCCCTCACCCTCAACACTCCCTCTCTTCTCTCTCTTCCCTTGGTCTCGCTCTCCTCTCGGTCTCCCTCTCCTATCGGTCTCCGATCCGACAGCAGTCGCCAGTCAACCGCAAATCGAGTTGTTCGTCTACCATCGTGACCGTTCCGCCGATTCGTTCATAGTTTGGTCTTTCGTATATATATATATATATATATATCATTTCAATTTCGTCTTTTTTTTTTTTTTTTGTTCTTCTACTGTTCTTCATTCAAATTCTTTTTTTTTTTTTTAAATTACAGATCTCTTGCCTTTTGGAACAATAGGTTCTTCCAGCAGTGGCCGATTTCGAGGTTCGTAAATTTTGTCTCCCAATAGCCAAATTCATTTATGGGTTGTGGTTGTTTTATAATGTATTTGTGTATTTTTTAGTATTTGTGTATTTTTTAGTACTTGTTTTTTGTTTTGGATGTTCTATAAAATAGATTTTATGTTAGGTTGATGGTTGTTCTATTTTGACTCTAGTTTCTCTATTTTTATAGATTATGGAGAACAGTGGAAATCTTAGTCAAACTAGTCCTAGTCCTAATCCTAGTACTGCTCCCCTCGATCCTGTCGTTGCTAATACAGTTGGAATTGGTAGTTGAAGTAAACCACCATTACATTCTAAGAAGAGACCTAGATCTACTAAGACAACCTCCATTGTATGAGATCACTTCACAAAGTTGGAAAATAACAATAATAGGTACACGTGCAATTATTGTGGTAAAGAGTATGCATGTGATACTACTTCTTGTAGGACTAGCACATTATGGAAACACTTAAAAAATCAGTGTAAGAATTATCCATATAAGGAGGAGAAAAAAGGACAAACTATTTTGACTCTTCAACCTTCTCATGGTGGAATATGTGGTAGTAATTTTGTGACTACATTTTTTAGTCAACAAGTGTGTAGAGAAGCATGTACTAAAATGTTAATCATTGATGAGTTGCCATTCAAATTTATAGAGAATGAAGGTTTTAGACATTTTTGTAGTGTGTCTTGTCCTAAGTTTGACCCCCCTTCAAGAGTAACAATTGCTAGAGACATTTATCAACTTTATCTTGAGGAAAAAAAGAAGTTGAAATCATTTTTTGTTAGCAATTCTCAAAGGGTTTGCCTTACAATTGACACATGGACTTCGTTGCAAAATGTCAACTACATGGTACTCACTGTACACTTCATTGATTTAGAATGGGTTTTGCATAAAAAAATTTTGAACTTTTGTCAAGTAGCTAACCATAAGGGAGAGACGATTGGTAAAGTCATTGAGTGTTGTTTATTGGAATGGGGGATTGATAAATATTTTTCATAACGGTTGATAATGCAAGTTCAAATGATGGGGCTATTTCGTATATTAAGAAAAGACTTAGAAGTTGGAAAACCTTAATCTTGGAAGGTGAATCGTTACACATGAGGTGTTGTGCTCCCATAATTAACTTAATTGTGAGTGAGGGATTGAAAGAAATGCATGATTCCATTGCTAGTGTTTGTAATGCTGTAAGGTATGTTAGGTCATCCCCTAAGAGATTGACAAAGTTTAAAGCTTGTGTGGAGCAAGAGAAAGTAGAATCCAAAGCTCTTGTTTGTTTGGATGTGGCAACCAAATGGAATTCTACTTATTTTATGCTTGAGCATGCACTTAAATTTGATAAAGCTTTTCAAATATTAGAGGAATAGAAGTTGGACTATCAGGACTATTTTACTGAAGATGATCATGGAAAGAAGAGGATAGGGCCACCATGTAATTCTGATTGGAAAAATATTGAACTGTTTGTCATGTTTTTGAATGTGTTCTATGATGTCACTACGAAAATAAGTGGTTCTTTATATGTGACTGCTAATTCTTACTTTCATGAGATGTGGGGTATTAATGAACTTTTAATTGGTTGGAGCAACAAACATAACTCTATATTACGTAGTATGGCTGTAAATATGAAAACAAAGTATGACAAGTATTGGGGTTCATTTGAAAAAATTAATAAGATTGTCTTCCTAGTTGTGGTGCTTGACCCTCGATACAAATTGGATTATGTGGGCTTTTGTTTTGAAAGTGTTTATGATGATGCTATGGCTAAAGCTCTTGTTGATGGGATTGAGGCTTATTTGATGCGTTTGTATAATTTTTACAAATCACAAGTTGATGACTTTGATGGTGGTGATTTGAGTGCCCAGAGTTGTGTTTATGAACAAGTTGAATAAAGTGATAGTTCAAGACTATTGAGTTCGGGAATTATTGTTGAAACTGACCCAAGTGGTAGAGTATTATCATGATACAAGAGAAGAAGAGAAGAAAGAAATACTCTAGAATTGAGGAATGATGTGGATCGCTATTTATCTGACCCTTGTGAAGAGTTAAGTGATCATTTTGATGTTTTGACTTGGTGGAAACTAAATGGCTTTAAATACCGAGTTTTATCAAAATTTGCTCAAGATGTATTTTCCATTCCAATGTCTACTATAGCTTCTGAATCAGCATTTAGTACAGGAAGGAGGATTCTTGATTCTCTTAGAAGTTCCTTAGCCTAAAACAGTGGAAGCTTCCTCCACAGATTGAAGAAATGGAGATTTGTGAAAAAATTGAGAGTGGTACGTGGTAATTAATTGTTATTCATTTCTTACAGTTTACTATGTACTTTTATATGACATTATATACTATTATTTATAAACAATTTACTATTGTTTTTCTAGATAATGTCAAGTCCTCCATAATAACACAAAAATGAAATTCCATGGGAGAGTGATAAGTGGTTGTCATTGGTAAGTTGAATGTTTTGATTTTTTCTCATTATTGATTTATTTCATTTACACTAACTTATTTGAAATGTTTTAAATTTTTAGGACTAAGCTGAATGCTCGGGATGCCAATTATTGCGGTTTAAAGAGTTCGGATCATAGTTTGGTCGTTGATTCTTATGTAATTGTAATCCTATAGGATTAAGAACTATGTTGTTATGTACTGTATTAATGATGATCTAGTGTATTTAAATTATTAATGTTATATTATTCTCTATTACTTTTATATGTTGAACTTTGTATTCAATTATTTATGGATTTTCATTTTTATGCCAATTAGTGTTTGAGAATTATTTTATACTTTATATTGGATCGATGTGTTTTATAATTGTTTTAAATATAATATTTCTAAATTGACCAAAAAACAGGGAGAAAAGAAAAGGAAAAAAAAAAAAAAAACTCCAACCCAACAATTCGGGTTGGGTTGGGTTGGGTACCCTATTTAAGTTATTCGAGTAACCAACCTAACCAACCCGAATTTTCGGGTTGGTCCAAAAAATTCTCCCAACCCGTGTACTCCCCTACTACCAAAGTTATCACAATAAAAATACTAAGATTTATTACATAGACAAAATATAAAAACTAAAAAGACTAAGAGAAATTTGAAACTTCTTACTTACTTGTAAATGGTATGGTAAGTATATCTTGACAATCAAGTGACAAAGACTTTACTTTGTAGCTTTAGTTCCGATATATATATGTATGTGTGCGTTTTTGAGATTGAAAACTTCTAAACTTTCAATTCTTTTTATACTTTAATTTTCTACGTTTCTATTTTTCTTACCTTTATTTCATATTTGGGACTAGTAAATCTTTCTTTTTTTTTTCTTTTGTTTAATTTCATTTTCATATTGTTTTGGGCAAGAATAATCTCAAGAATCTAGGTAAGCACTAGGATGATTGGCATGACCTTTCATTCTAGAGGTGGGAGATTCAATTTTCCATCTCTACAATTATTGTACTAAAAAAAAAAAAAAAGAACTGATGCAGGCACTGGATACACACTACAAAAACCTAAAACAAATTAAAAACATAGAACGTAAAATGTAGGGCTCAAACTTACCCTAAGTGCAAGGGGTGCAAGGGGTGCAAGTTAAAAATAGAAAACTGATACCGCCCAATCGACCGAAATCAATGTCGGTTCCGTTTGTAACTGGTTTGGGTTGGTGATTTCAGGTTATGTATAGGAAACACCGAGTAAATTTGGCCGGTTTTGAGTTTTGCATGAACCAAACTGAATAACTTCGAATACGATCGATAATTCTTATATTAAAATTTAAAACTTGTTTTCAAATGGGATGTGTAGCTCAAGTGGTTGCGCCTATCTCGAGTATGGTATTATGTGCATTTGTTTGCTTGGCAACTCTCACCTTCAAGTGGGCTCACTTTCAGTTGATGACCCATTAAACTCCACCCCACCATCTAGCAAGTCAACTAAGTCAACTATGGTTCATTCTCAATAATGGGTGAATCGTCAGACCGAATCGCTCCAACCGAAAATTGATCGGTTTAATTTGTATAATGGACAGTTCGGTCTCGATTCTCAATATTTATGTGATATTCTAATGGTTCGGCTCGGTTTAAGGCTCAAACTGAGCCAATTACAGTCCTACTAACTGCATACAAAGCATGCCAAATACCAACTCTACAAATAGAGATTTTGTTAAATACAAGTCGTTCCCTATATATACTAGTAATTACTTGTAATTTGGGCCCTAGGTGGATCTTCCACTGTAAAAGTCTTATGAGTGTTTCAAAAGTAGCAAGAGATAATGATGTGTTCATAGAATTTCATGCTTACTTTTGTTTAATTAATAACAAGCATTCACATCATACCCTCCTAAAAGGAATGCTTAGAAATTATTTATTTTCTCTTGATCGTGTTGAGAACAATCAAAAAAGAATCTTGGGAGTTTCATCCTCAAATGTTGGTGTCAATATAACATTCATCCTCAAATTATCTTGGTGTCAATATAACAATACTCCTAGTGGTAACACTTTAGCCAAATAGGACTTCTCTTTATTTTGTACTAAGTTCGTTAATGTATTGGTTTTCAAGTTCGTAAAACTATTTTCTCAATGTGTGATTGGAATAGTAGTAAATTATTTTTATGTTTTTTATGGTTTCTTGAATGAAATATTGGCTTTGAATTCCTAAAGGTTCATATCGAGAATGGGTTGTTAAGGAAGCACATGGAGTGGACTTATGGGTCATTTTTCTAAATATAAGACATGATTCACTTAAAAATCATTTTTATTGGCAACATGATGTTCAAAAAGTTTGTAGTACTGTTACATATCAAGAAGCTAATTCTAAATCTAAACCACATGAATTTTACACACATTTGCATGTTTCTAATACACCTTAGACTAATTGGTCTATGGATTTCTTTCTTGGTTTGCTTATGACTAGGAGAGGGCATAATAACATACACGTGATTGTTGAATGATTTAATTATAATATTCAAAATCAAGTTCATAGAGCATATTCACTAAAAGGTCCTTGTCAGCTTTAATATCATACACTACAAAAATTTTTACCTATTCTGACCTTTTTTTTTCTCAATGCATACAATTTCGTCGACATAGACGTATTTCTCCCGAAAAAAATTCAATTTGTCAGCCCGAATGGAGCGATGCATTGTGGTTTTTTCCGTAGATATATGCCCACGAAAAATTAGATGTATTCTGACGCAAATATGCATGACCAAAGTTAGATTTAAAATAAAAAATAAATAAATAAAACTTTTCCCTTCCCCCTTTTTCCTTTTCCCCTCTTTTTCCTTTTCTCCACTTTCCTTCCCCACTTTCCCTTTCCTCTCCATTTTTCTTTACCCACACCTTTCCTTCCCCAACATTACTACAACGCCTAAAGTTTAGGTCTAGTAGCTGCACGCTCCGACAGCTGCACACTCTACCCGCTCTGACAGCCATGCGATCAAGGCCCTTCTCCACGCTGTTGTTCAAATCTCTACCCAATGGTTGTAGCTCCCATCCCCACTCTTCCTTGACGGCATCGCCTCCCTTTTCCTCTTCCTCAAACTCTGTGTAAGTGCTTCTCTGAAAAGTGTACCAATTGAGCGGTTTTTTTGTTGATTAACATTAGATTCTATGTGCTCCTTTTGGTTGATTAACATTAGGGATCTTTTGATTTTCTTTTTTTTTTTTTGTGCTTTATTGGTATAGGTTGCTGAATCTAAGTTCTTGTACTTTCTTTTGTAAAATAAATTCTTGTGCAGTTAATTTTTCAATTTGTGATTAAAATGCAATTATCAATTTATCAATCTCCAATTGCTTGTGGAGAGAAACACGTGGAGTGGCATTAATTTAAATCTTTTTCCTATTTCTTAGTTCTATTGTTTGAAATAACTTCAACATTATGTCCTAACTGTTTGCACTACCTCCTAATTTTACTAGATTTGTTATTTATATTTAAGTCCTCACAAGGGAACTAAGACTCTCTCTTTGTTAATGTTTTCTTTTATTAATCATCAGCCTTTTCTTTTGCTCCATTTGGTATGAAGAAGTGGACGATTTTATTAATGTTTAACAATCTCTCCATATTTTAAATGGATTGGAGTTATTAGTAATTGGAGGTAAATAGGCACTAAAATAGAAGTTAATTTGAACTTAGCTTAATAGATATAAATGTATCAATGATCATTAATTTCATAAGTCGACCAGCTTGCAAACTTTTTTGCTCCTGACCTTGTTCTACGAACCCTTCTGGGCAAGCGGATCATTTATGATGAAGAGGGTGAGCTTCAAGAGAATGATTCGAAGTTCTTGCAGAGTGGAACCGTGCAGTACCAGACACGAGATAGATCTTCCAAAGAACAAGGCTTTTTTCGAATAAGCCAATTCATTTGGATAGTTTTATTCTCCAACTCTATAATGGTTGTACTAACCAAAAACGGTTACAATAGAAAATTTGAAAAATGATGGGAAAAAATAGGTTTTAAGATATAAAACAAATCACTTTCCTGCACTTTTATGTGGTAAAGAGGATATAAATTGTTGAAGGTTGGTTTATTTTGTGGTTAAAATTAACGTGCATTAGAAAAGATTTATCTTGTGATTGTTGTTTTCTTTTTAAACAAAGTTTGTAAAAGAAGTGGAGTTGGATGATGATTAGAATTTTAACATTCAACTATTATGTGATTTATGTTGATTAAAAAGTAGAAAGTAGGACGATTTAGAAATTTGGAGTAAAGTTTAGATGATTTAATTCAGGTTGGTTTTGTGAGTATTCTAATTGGTTAGAATATAATATTTCAAAGATGTTACATTTTGTATATGTTGCTACCTGTTCAAACCAGAAGTTAGAGGAAGAATCATGAGGTGAATGTTTTGTTTGTGAATGATTTTCTAATTGGAAGAAAAAAGAGAAATTGCAAATTCATGTTGGCGGTTTTCATAGTGAACACAATCAAGCTTGCGGTAATTGCGAGACGACTCTTTTGAAGCAAAAGCAACATATTAGGGCCCTTTTTAACAGAATGTTTGACCAAACATGAATTAAGTATCAAACTCAATTTGGTGCATCAATTATACTCGATTTTTATGGCACAAGGGCTTGCATTTTGTGGACATGATGAGATAGATGATTTGAAAAATCAATGCAATTTTCTTAAACTTTTACGATGGTTATGTAACCACAATAAGGATATTGAAGTTGTGACTTTAAAAAATGCCCCAAATAATTTGAAATTGATTACACCTAATATTAAAAAATATATATAGTACATTTTATTGCCGTAGAAGTTAGTAATATAGTTATAAAACATATGAGCAACAAGTAGTTCTCTATTTGGATAGATGAATTAAAGGATGCATCTTCAAAGGAGTAGATGTGAATTGTATTGTGATATGTGAGTAAACGTCATGTGGCAAAGCTACTTGTTGGAATCATACATGTCAATAATACAAATTCTGTATTATTTAAGAAAACTATATATGATTTTTCTTCTCACCATGTAGCATGGCTAGTTGTCGAGGACAAGGATATGATGGAGAAAGTAATATGCAAAGTGAGTTGAATGAATTGAACCCACCTATTTTAAATAAAAATAAAAAAATAAAAAATAAATAAATAATTGAATGGGTTTTTTACCCTCATTAGTTTTCTCATCAGCTTCAAGTAGCTTTTATAGCTATTGCAAAAATCATGTGAAAATTGCTAGTATTATTTTTATTGTTACCAATGTGGTGAATGCTATCGGTGATAGTACGAAAATTTATGAAGCTATGTGTGAATGTGGTGAATGTTACTAAAACCAATACCAAATCATATGTGTGTGTGTGTGGCATGATGTAATATGAATGATTCATTTGCTACTTTTGATTAAAAAAAATTAGTTAACTTTCTCAATTTTATCCCAGAAACTTTCCAACTATTGAACTTTTTATGCTTGAGGATCAATTTCAAGATTACATTCTTGATATGAATTAGTATTGATTATTTCGAACTAAAAAGCATAGTGATCGTGTAGTAAAAATGGTCACGAAAAATAGAGATAAGGTTTATCCATTAATTTATCAATTACTCACCTTGGCATTGATTTTTACCTATTGCAACAACTACAGTAGAGAGAACATTTTCTGTCATGAAAATTGTGAAGACACGATTGCGTAAGTGAATGGGAGATCAATGGATGAATGATTGTATTATAACATATATTGATAAAGATTTATTTAAAATGTTAGATAATGAAGTTATCATTGACCGATTTGAAAACATGAAAGCTCATATAGACAATTGTAATGTCTTAAATTAGTTAATTTATGAAGCTATGAATACTTCCTTTTTTTTACCTTTGGTTAATATTATATATAGACTTTTTTTATTACTTTTGCCAACTAACAAGTTTGTTCATCTTCATGCCAAATCAAAACTTGAGTTTATGAAGAAGCTCCATAAGCAAGTAAAAGAAAGAATTGATAGGCATAATGACAAATTTGCAAAAAATGTGACTCGTTAGGGAGACCGCACATTCTAAAACTAGGATGTTGGGTGTGGGTTCATTTTTTAATGGAACGTTTTCCAAATAAAAGGGAGCCTAAATTATATGGGGGAGATGGACCATTATTCCAAATTTTAGAAAAAAAATAAATGACAATGGATACAAAATTGATCTTCCTACTAAGTTACATGCTAGTCCTACATTTAATGTTGCCAACTTATCATTGTTTGATATAGGTGATCTATACTCGAGGACAAATCTTTTTAATGAGGGAGAGAATGATCAGGAGTTAAGCAACCATGGAAACAATGAAGAGTTAAGTTCACAAATAATGTAGTTTTAAAAACAAATAACAACTATAGGGTAGTTGTGAAAAAAAAATAATTTTAATAATGTAGTTAGAAAAAAGAATTGTTGGATTTAGGGTGGAAACAAAAAATAATAACAAATGTAGGGTAGTTTTGAAGGTGAGGAAACTCGTGTACTGGTCTGGTACACGATTTTGCTCTCCCACATCATCGCACGGGGCAGCCCACGTAGGTGCAATGGAGTCTAGATTCATATACACGGTAGACAACGATATCTAGAATCATGTACCTAATACACGATTTTAATTTTTTTCTTTTTAATTTGCTTAATGCGTTTCTAGTTTGAAATAAAATTAAAGACACCTAATATAGAAAATGATTATACTTGTTGTATTCGACCTAAGGTACGTACATAGACAGAATATTTGGAAAATAATATTAGAAAGCAAAAAATGAATACATGGAAAGAGAAGCAAGGTCCAATAATGCTCGAAGATATTGGCTAAAAAAGGAATGAGTTGCTATTTTAAATTAATTCTATTGACTATTGATTTATGGCTAAAATTGTGGGTTGCTCTACCTTGATTCTTGGAGATTTCCTACAAATTGAATTATCTTGAGAGATTCATCTTGATTTGCTTGTTGATTTTGTGTATTCGTTAAGGTTAATTTTCTAATAATTCTATTGTATAGAAAAATTTTTAAAAAACTATATAAAAAAATGAACCTAAAGCCAACGAAGTGTGCTCCACGGCTATAACAACAAGCAAATGGATTTGGATAGGAGTTTTGGGGAACTCGTGGATAGAATCCATGTTTCCATACACGTGTACTCCGTACATGATTTTTATGTGACAAGCATGCGCCAGATTCCATGTTTATTTGCATAATTGTGGATTGAGTGTGCAATTTTTAGGGACTCGATCGCATACTGAGTCCACGATGTTGTAACCTCATTTTTTTCAATACTTTTCATCTATCCTATTTTTGTCAATACTTAATAAATAACATTATTTTAAAAAGAAAATCAAACAATGAGAGGCTCTTCAAGTTGAAAATGAAGCTCAATAATCTCAAGCAAGCTCAAATGAAGCATATGTTGAAAATCAATAGGTCAAAGTCAACCAATTATGAGGCAATCATCATGCCACAGAAACTAACGACAAGAGCTAAAAAGGATTGAATCCTTACTTCTAAGCCAAGTTCAATGTATAGTGAGGAGTTGCAATATTTCAAGCTCCAAGGGACATTTTGTACCTTGTTGAGGGTTGCCCCCAAGCCAAGGCCCACAGCCCACGAGTGAGCCGAAGCTCAAATGGTACTAGTAAAGGGGCATATAGGAGTACATTCCCAAAAGAAAAATATCAATGCCTCGAGGTTTGGATGGACCAGCCGAACTGATAAATATATATCAATTGAGAAATAAACAAATCAAGGTCGAACTAGCAACCTACAACCTCGAGTATCAAAACATCCTTGACACCTCTGCCGTCACACGTAACAACGAGTGTGTATTAGAGAATTGACTTATAAATAACCACATTCTACCATTTTAAAAGAAAATAGTAAGTAATCTAAAAAAGAGAGATTCGACTTACTTCTTTTAAAAGGTATTGTTATTAAAATTCAAACAAATAAATTTAAATGTTCATTTAACAACAAGAGGAAATGTAATTGAAAAAATTAAAAGAAAATAAACATAAATTTTAAAAACAGGCCGCTAGAATTTTAATTGTTCACTAAATTAATTGAAGATGGTCAAATATTGACGAGCGGCTCAGCCACAATATGCAAATACAAAGTCAAAGTGGCGGCGGTCAAGAAATTCGCACTAAAAATAATAGTTTTGACGGCTTAATTAAGTTGGTGCATTCGAAGTTTCAAATTTTTGCTCAAAAGATTTTTATATTTAATTTCTTTTTTTTTTCCTCTGAGTGTTTGGTTAATTGATTACATTCTAGTTTTTTTTTCAGACTTTTAAAAAGAATTTAAAACTAATTATCGTTGAATTAAATTTATTGTGACAATATTAACAATTTTCTTAGACTAATTAAACTTTAGACATTGAATGTTAATAAATAAATACAAAAAATGCATCCTATATAGTTTTCTATACTTCATTTACTTCAAAAACAATTTTTTAAAAAAAAAACATTTACAATTTTTGTAAATATGATAAAAATAGTTGGAGAACATATCAATTTATATTTATAAACTACCTTGAAGTTGTATCAATTTAACTTGGAACTAATATTCATTTACCAAATGGGGACATCATATCTTTATGATATTATATTTGCATAGAGTAAAAAAAAAAAATGACCATAGTACATTAAAGAAGACAAATTACTTGCAATAATTAAACAACAACTAACATATTATTAAAATTTTAGCTACTTTGGTTGCCCTTATTTTGATGATGATAAATATTATGATTTATAGATTATAATAGTCTGTGTGTATTTCGGGTGTAGATCATTTTAATTTAAGTTATAAATACTAAAATAAATAGTGGAAAAATAGTTGAAAATAGTAGATATTGTAACAAATATTACACTTTGTAACAAATAGAGATTTAAAAGAGGAATACTATAGTAAATTGTAGGTTAAGATAGTTGGAAACACCAACTATTATAATAATCCACTCAACCTACTTAAAGTTGAGGACGCACACACCCTTAATTAAATTATTCAACCTATTTTTACTTGAACTCTCTGATTGAGTTTAAGAAAGTTCAAGAAATGATTTTAAATCATATGGGTTGAAATTTTAGAAATAATTTAGTATTTTTACTTCATCTAAAATTAGAAAATTTTGAAATGGATGTATTTAAAATTTTGTTGTTAGGTGATACCAGAAAAATAAATAAAGTTTAAAATTTTACTATCATATATTTTTAATTAATGATATTTTTAATTAAAAATTATGATTTAATTCCGTGAAATCTCACCATTTTTGCGAAAGAATTTTTTTTTTTTTTTTTGGGTTAAAATAAGATTTGAAATAGTTTTAGATCTGAAATCATTACGAAATCCATCAAAATCATGAGGTTGAACCAAGGAAAATTTTACTTATATGTCTTAGTTGCTCAATTAATTTAATCGATTCACTACATATAAAATGTCAAAATATGAGATTGTAAAGGTATTTTAACCCTTTTTTTTTTTTTTTGACAAAAAGTATTTTATTGAGCAAAAATAACCAATATAATATATGGAAGGGTATAATTTCACTCTCTCAATAAGAAATTTAATTGTATCCTATTGCTATTTCAACTTATCTATATATCAAGAGTGATGTTTTATACAATTATTTTATTTCAATCTTGTAATAGTAATAATTCGAAAGGTTATTTTTAAATATAGAAAAAAGAACCAAAATATTTACAAATATAGTAAAATTTTACTGTCTATCTACGATAGACCTCGATAGACTACTATATGTGTCATTTAAAATAATTTTCCTACTTCGAAACTATCACAACAAGAAGAAAAGAACAATATATTTTACAAAAAGTTATACATACAAGAGGAAATTCTTTTTAGAAGCTATGTATTATTGTTGACCCTCTCATAATCGCTATAGATGCAAAATAGTCTCTAGGTACTAGCTATCATGCATTTGGTATTCATTAGAGTAACATTATAAATTTATCAACTCTTCTACCATTTAAGGTGTGTGTGGAATGCATTTTCTAAGTGCTTAATTTAAAAAAACAAGTTATTTTGGAAAAAAATGGAGCATTTAGCAACCACTCAAAATAGATTTGAAAATATATTTTAAACAGTTTTTATCAAAAAGAATTTAAATAAAAATAAAATTTTTGAAAAATAATTTTTTCTCAAATTAGTCTAAACGAACCTTAATCGTTGCAAAAAGTTCAAAAGTTCAAATACTAGTTTCTCTAAACTATCTCATTTGTATAATTAAAGTATAATTATAAATTGTCAACTACAACAGTAGGTTGATTGATTAATATATTAGTAATGAGTACCTTCACATTGATTTCATTTATATCAAGATATATTAAAAAAATGTAATTAATAAGTGAAAATAAATGAATTCAAAAATATAATTTTTGAAAACATTTTCTATATTAAAATATGTACTTTTTAGATACTTCCAAGGGTTTTTTCTTTTTTTTTTTTTTTTTTTAACAAGCATAAAACCAACATATTGCAAATATTTTAAAATGAGCTTGAATTTCTCATGTTATTCATCAATATCTACAAATTTAAAATTTCAACATATTAGTCATTAGTTTTAATTCAAGAGAAACAAGAACACCATCCATATGTAAAATTGAATAATTCAAATGTTTTTTTTTTTTTTAATAAAACAATATTTTATGAAGCATGCTTGTTATCAGATCAGCTCACCAACCCATTGTTAAAACAAGTTTGGTTCAAAGCAATTCTTATGTTGACAAAACTTTATCTTTTTCCCTTTCATTTTTACCTTCTTTCCTAATTAATAATATTATTTCTAGAGAATATTTAGAGGTCAAAATTCAAACTAACCCTTTCCCACGTGATGTTTATTTGATTCCAACCACCTTCATATATTATATTGTAGAAAAGAAAAAAGTAAACAAAGAGAGATTCCGATATTTTAATTTTAAATGTCCATTTATAAATATTTAAACAATAAATTTGAATATTTTTGTTAGGATTTATGGCAATATAATGTTGTATATCATCCGAAAAATTTTGGTTAAATTATAAATTTGGTCCTAATGATTTGGATAAAGTTAAAATTTAATCCTTACCATTTATAATTAAAATTTAGTCTCTATAGTTTGACAAAATTCTCATAAATAGTCCTACATTAGGGACTATTTACGAGGGTTTAATAAATCTAGAAACTAATTATGAGATTTTATCAAACAATAAGGACTGAAACCAAATTTGTAATTTATCCCGAGGAATAAAGTTTGTAGATTTAACAACCAAATAGCATATGTTATTAGTTGATATATAATTGAATTGTTTTAAGATATGTAATTGATTAAGACATTGGAAGTTTGAATTTTAAAAAAGAAATAAGTTCAAATAGTTAAAAAAAAAATTAATATATATGCTGGAATATTCTATTACGTTTGGATAATTACACATGAAAATTAATTAAAATATAGTTTTTATTCTCTAACTTTTAATCCATTTTCTGTTTTTTCTCTCTCAATTTTGTTTATTTATATTATATTTTCATCTTAAAATTTTTTATATTATTACAATTCAATCCATATAATTTAACTCATAAAATATGTATCTAAGAGATGGAATCACTCAATTTCAAAAAATTCCATAATTTCAATACTTCCCATGATGTAACAAACGATGCCATGTTGTGTTTTCATTTAGCTTGAGAAATATACATAGTTCAACTAATATATTATAATATATGTTAATGATTAAGAGATTTTTGTTCAAATTCTTAACTCTTTTTGTACTAAGAAAAAAAAACAAAGAAAACCAACTACGTACCTTATCTCCCAGCAATTCTTTTGTCCCGTGAGAGGTAGATTTGAATACAATGAAAGATTAGTTTTGATGAATTTTTAAGTGTTTATAAACATTCATTTGAGAAAACAAATTTTTGGTCCCTAAATTTTGGATCTACTTTTCATTTGGTTCCTTGATTTCAAAATGCATTTTTAGTTCTTTAAGTTTGGAGTTTGATTTCAATTTAATCAATATTGTTACAATTTTACTCATAGAATTTGAATTTTGTTTCAATTTGGTTCTTACGTATCAAGATTTACACATCTAACCTCGAATTTTTACTAAATACTCACTTTTAAGTCTTTAGTGTTAATGTTTATTAATTAATTTTAAAAAATTAAAAGGATCATAATTAATTAAGTTTCATAAATTTGTGATCACCATTCAAATAAATTTCAAAATTTCATTTCGTTATTATTTTAAGTTAATTAATAGACATGAACCGACAAAAACTGAAAGTGAGTGTTTAGTGAATATTTAAAATTAAAAATGTAAATTCTTGAACCTTAGGGACCAAAATTAAAACAAAAACTGGTAAAATTATAACATTTTTTAAATATAGAGACAAAATGAAAAGTAGTCCGAAACTTAGAAACTAAAAAAATCTTTTTTTCTTTCTTTCTTGCATTTTTACATTAAAAATACTTTTTTTTAAAAAAAAAAAAATATATATATATATATATATACACACACCAAACAAACCCTAACATTTTGTGGTTAAAAAGATTTGTAATATATATAATCATATTGTGTCAACTACCCCACTTTTTTCATTGCTCATCCTCAACTAGTTGGATATCGAAACCCTACAAACAACCATTCATTTTCAATTATTTTCAATTGTTGTCATTACCAACTTGAGAACAGACATTATACCCACTTAAGAATCTATTACATTGCCTAAATCTAATTACCTAAACCTTGAAGACTTAACCGTAAACCCAATACTCATCAATCAAATTGTCACGAATAATGTTTTTAGTTTTACTACAATGATTTCAACCACTAACCATAAGAAAAAGAATTACATTAACTATTGATAAACTATACCAAGTTTTAATGGTTAAGATAATACGTTTCTTTAAAGTATAATTCGAATGGCAAATATTATTGATCTCTAGTTTATACTATACACGTTAGTTAACTTATGCTCAGTTCGATAATGACAATATCGTCAATACAATATATTTACAATTTGTTTTTTAAAAGTCACTTAAATTGAAACATTGTAATTCATTAGTCCATATATATATAATTAGGTGCAACTTAACTAGGTTGCACCCATTTTCATGTATCTCTTTCAATCACAAAAGAAAAGAAAAAAAAAAGAAAATGACAATGATTAAGTGTAAGTTGTGCAACCTAGCTTGCACTTATTTTCATACAACTTTCTAATTTATTACCTAACAAAAAATATAATTTTTTTTAAAAGTTTAAATTTTTTGACATGTGACAATTTTTATTCGAATACTTGGAGGACTATAAAAAGATAAGTTCAATTTAGTGAATACCTAAATTTTTTTTAAAAAAAAATCTATCACAAAATAATTTGTAATTGAAGTGAGCTATATATAAAAATAGATATAGTTTAGAAGGCTTACAATTAATTAATTAATTAATTATATAACTTATTTGAGTGAGAGTAGAGAATTAAAATATTAGGAGTTGGGTGGGGGCGGCAGGCGCAGGGGGTTTGGTGCAGCAAATCAAGATAGATTTTTACTCTTGCAAACCGGAGCCTAAGTCATTATATAATCAAAATTAATAATTAAATTTGATAAGCTTTTTTATTATTATTATTTTTATAAGAATAGGTACTAAACTATTACAAATATGAAAATATAAAGATTAAATTTTTATTAAGTGCAAGTTTTTATTTTTTAAATTGCTACATGTAAGTTAAATACTATAGGTTCCATTTGGTAACTATTTCATTTTTTTTCTTTTGTTTAAATTAAACCTATTTCCTCCTATTTCTTACATTGATTATTGATTTGCATTTCTCTTAGGTACAATAGTTGAATTCTTTGCTAAATTCCAAAAACAAAAATTTTTAAAAGTTATTTTTTTTAGCTTTCAAATTTTTGCTTGACCATTGATAAAATGTAGATAACAAATGAATAAATTTGAAGGTGGAAGCAGTATTCATGGGCTTAAATTTAAAAAATAATAATAATAAAAATGAAATAGTTACAAAATGGGGCCTATATTATTACAAATTTCAAAGTACGGAAACTAAATCCTTGGACATCAAAGTTCAATAACTAGATTGTTATTTTTGTGAAAGTTTAGGACCAAAAATAAATATTAACCGTGTTCTTTGGTAACAACCAATGAATTGAAGTAGTATGAGATATTTAGATTAAAATATTATATATTTTGATTTCTATACTTTACAATTTGTTCAATTTTTGTACTCGTACTTTCAAATATCAGATTTTTGTTTTTATACTTTCAATAAATTTTAAAAATTTCTCTAAAATTAACTTTTATCGAAATTGGTACAATAATCGCAATAATTTTTATAGGATAAGATATTATTTGTGAGTACAGTCCTAAAATTTATAATAAAGTGTTGTTAGATAATAAAATATTTTTGAAAAACTCAACAATTTAAACTAAAATTAAGATTTATCGAAAAGTAAACGTGTTAGAAATTGGACTTCTGTATCATAGAGTCATTTGAACAAACTAAAAGTAGACCACGTTAACCAAGATTTTTTTTTTTTTTTTTTTTTTTTTTCTTTTAAGAAAGTTAAGAAAATTTCCAATGTCTTGGTTTAGTGGTTGTTTTGTCTTTTTCACACGTGGATGGCATTAGCAAGGGAGACCAGAACCAAATTATTAGTTTTTCACTTTTATTTTTGGAATGACTCCCCCCACTCTATTCAAGCTAGAGAGTGAAGATTGTAGAAGTCAAGGAGTTTGAGAATATTATTCAAACTACCTCATAATATATTTATAGAATTGATTGACTTGGGTTATTCTAATAGAGTTTCAAAGTCGTTTTAGGATAATCATATAATTAATTATCAGATCGAGGGGTGTCCTATTTCATATTTGAATTTAATACAAAATGCTTGAAAGTTAATGGAAGAAAATAGATTAAGTGATGGAGAATGTTACAATAATTAAGTGACAATTTTTTGTCAATCACAAATCATCATGTCATTTATTAAATTAGTGACAAAATTTCAAATTATTGAACTTGTGGCTAATTATAAATTAACATGTATCCCAAATTAAAATGAAAAAGAAAAAAAGAAATGGCAGAACTTGATAACGTCATGTGTTTTCATCATGACAGATTGATCGACAGATTGATCGAATAAGTTTAGTTTGGTCAAATTTAATCTTTAGATCAATTGATTTCAAAATGATTGGCTCATTAAATAATTTGGTCCAAGACCAACCAAGCCCAAATCCAAATGATTGATCCCAAAGGTTATTGAAGACCATGACCAAAATTCACATACCTATGGAATACACTATAAATGGATGAATTCTTCCTTTTGGGATTAAAAATTAAAGGCTCCACAAAGAAGTTAGAGAGGGGATACTAATTATTAAAAGGCTCCTTCACCTCTCAAAGACTAAATAATTTCTAAAAAAGAAACAATCTTTTAAGACTACAACTTTAAAATCATTATTTATGCGCTCCATATCTCAAGTGAAGCACACTTTTAAGAGAGAGATTGTACCAAGCCGAGAAGTCACATGTGTACAAGAACGATTGATTAAATTTATCTAGATTTATATTGTTTTTCCCTTTATGTAACATTAAGAGGGTGTATGAGATGAGAGTATGAGTTACTATGAGTTGGGTAAAAACCTAACTCAATGTTTAAAGGATCCAACTTTTTATGCCACCAATATTTTATATCCAAGTCTACAAATTTGGTAATAGTGCTCCCAGCCCTCATTACCACCGATGCCTAGTTCCACTTCGGCCACCACCTCTAGCAGCTAACTCTGAGCGTCACCTTTTGTAAGCCCTAACTCCTAGTTTTCCTTGCCTAAGTTTAAGTTAAAAACAAATGATTAAAGGTTAGCTTGAGATGACTTAAGAGAATCTAAATCCAAATGAGACTTGTAGTGATTGTTTAAGCAAACCTAATTTTCATTTAACCTTTAATAAAGGGAAAAGGAATGTAACATATGGTGTGTGATCAAAATTTCTAAGTGTTTGAGATTTTCCTAAGTGCTATGTAGGTTAATTAAATAAGAATAATTAAAATAAATGAATAAATCAATTAATTAAATTAAAATTAAAGGAGATAATTTTATTTTGAGTGATAAGGATAGGGAGAAGAGAAGAGGTGCAACGTTGAAGGCAAGCAAGTAGCTGGATGACCAAAGATGATTGGAAGGAAAAGGTAGTAGCTTTGACTGGAAGCAGACAGCTAAAAGAAGGGTTTGGTTCTCTCGATTTCCTCAGGTCATTTTCGTCATTTTTGTACCAAATGAAAGCTAAATGAGTCAGAAATCCACCCTAGGGCTGTCAAAGTGAATCGAAGTTAGAAAGTTTGAGAAAAGTTAAAGAAAGTGGAGGTTGTCGCCGAAATTGGGTAAACTGGAGCAATTGGGCTTGAGGAATTTTTCAAGGATGTTTTAAGCGCCCAAATTTATTGGTAAGTAAGTTAAGAGGTCCTTCTTAAGTTTCATAAAATTTGTTTGGAGTTTATTTGATTAGAAAAGGTGTTTTGAAGCTTTGAAACGTCGAGTTGAAAATAAGAGACTACTAGTTGAAGGTTGAAGATACCTAATGATTTGGATCCCAAGAACATATTGCGCATCTCCCAAATCTTTCATTTGGAATTAGGCCGCTAGCCAGTTCTTTACGTCAGTTAGGTACTGTACATTCCTAATGAGTAGGATATCGTCCACATAAAATACTAGAAAAGCTACTTTATTCCAATTGATTTTCTTGTATACACAAGGCTCATCAACATTTTGGTCAAAACCAAAAGATTTGATCATAGTATTAAAGCTAATATTCCAAGAACTTGAAGCCCATTTCAACCCATAAATGGATCGATTCAGTTTGCAAACTTTTTGCTCTTGACCTTGGGATATGAACCCTTCGGGTTGAGACATAAAGATATTCTCCTCAAGATTACCATTCAGAAAGGTATATTGACATCTATTTTCCATATTTCATAGTTATAATATGTGGCTATGGACAAGAGAATTCTTATAGACTTTAGCATAGCAACAGGAGAAAAAATTTCTTCATAGTCAACCCCTTCTCTCTGGGTATAACCTTTTGCTATGAGTCTAGCTTTGAAGGTCTGTACCTTCGCAACTGCATCTCTCTTTCTCTTATAGATCCATTTTCATCCTATGGGCTTTACCCCTTCAGGTAGATCTACTAGTTTTCATACTGAATTGAAGTACATAAATTTCAAGGTCCATGGCTTTGACCCATTGGTCCTTATCTATGTCATTCATTGCCTGTCAATAAGACAGTGGATCCTCAACCCCATCATTAGGTATGACGACCTAAGTTTCAGTTAAAACCAAGTAGTGGTCAGGTCGTGATACAACATTCCCACTGCGTCGAGACACTTTCAACAATTGAGAAGCACGAGACAGACTTAAATGACTGGCTCCTTCATCAATTTTTGTTGAAGAACTAGCTTCATCAACAACTCTTGTTGACTTTTCAAAAGCTTCTCCTAATACTAACTTACTACGTGGTTTGTGATCCCTCATGTGATCTTCCATAAAGAAAGTAGCGTTTGTTGATACATATATATTAAATATGATTTAATATATATTAATTGATTCATTTTATTTGATTATATATATTAAATATGATTTAATATATATTATAATTAAATTAAAATTATTTTAATATTATTAAATTAGGAAATAACTCCCCATGTGTAGAGAGTTATTCCTGCTCTCTCATAAACCTTACGTAAAAAGAGAAAAAGGGAGAGAGGTTGTATGTGTGTTGTTGGCAGAAGAAAAAAAGGAGTTACATTTTTCTCTAAAAAAAAAAAAAAATTCTCTCAAGAACTCTCTTTCTCTCAATCTCTTCCTCCCTCACCAAAATCAAGTAGCCCACAACTTCTCTTGATTCTTTATGAGAATAGCAAGGAAGGCTTGCTTGGTGGTGTCCCAAGAAGTTTTCTACATACCTTGTTGAAGGAAGATTTTCGAGTTCATGATTTCGTGAGAAGAAGAATAGCCTACCCCAAAGATGGTTTTCGAAGGTAAAGAACCTTAAACACCAAAGAATAGCCTACCCCAAAGATAACGGTCGAATGTAATTGATAGATGTCAGGAAATGCATTTTACCATCTATTTTATTACTTTTTATAGTAAAGATACACTTTATGTGATATTTTGATGAAAAGATCTAAATTGGGTAAAATGAGCAGTCACATGCCTTTTAATTGTCCAAAATGTGTTTTTAGTTATTTAGGCTGATTTTATGAGCTTTTGCTATTGATTTTAACTGTTTTACATATAACTGTTATGCGACCACATCGCTAGATTTTCACTATTGCTACATAGAAAACCTTAATTTTCCAAATTTGCGCCTAGTGGTTGCTATTTTCTTGGCCAAAGCTGTTATTCAACACCTAAAATGCTAGAAAAACATTCAGACCATGATTTTAGGTCATTCTTCAACCACCTTGGCCTATATAAAGGAGGAGATGAGCTAAATTCACTTAAGGGTTCAGCTATGTGGATGCCCTAGATATTGATGAGTTGATCATTTGCTTAAGTGTCATATCATGTTTGCTTGCTCTTTTCTCTTGTTGATTTTAAAGCTTAATGATGTTAAGTTAAATTGTCCACTTAATTAGCATTCTAACAGAGTTCTAATGTTGTGAAGGTTAGGATGTAAGTGGAGTTCACAAAGGAATATGGGGTAATATCCTAGGTATAGGAATACTATGACACTCTATTCTTTGACCTAGTTGCTTAAAGGACATAAAGAAGAGAAACTAGGGTAAGGGTATAAACTTGGATTCCAAGCCTGTGAAGTTAGAAAAATTTTGAGACAGGAAACTTGAGCTTGTGGAGTTAGCCAAATTTTGGCTAGTTTAAGGGACCCTATGCGTTGAGATGAGGGAAAGAAAGAAGATATTTCTGATAATAACCCTATGGGGGATATTTAAGTATAAGCTCAATATGGTTATAATTGTACTTGTTATCATTTTCTATTACAATATTTATTGTATGTGTGAAGGGTTGTTTGAACCCTAGTTTATTCGATCACTCACTGGGTTTCGTAGAAGCTCATTCTTTTCTTATATTTTTCTTTTTAGGTAGCAGCCGAGTTCTCGTTGCTGAGCGAAGTCAAGGTCTGCTGAGATATCATAAGATTTTTTTTAAAAAAATATGAGTTAAGGTCTACTGAGAAATTATGTATATTTAGTCGTAGGCAGCAGTCTAAAAAAGGAACTAGAATCAGGTTTTCTATAAACAAATTTGTTAAATAGTTGTCATAATAAGTTATGCATTTGATTAATGAGTTAGTTTCTATCTAACTGTATAAGTTTCATATGATAGTTTCGGGAATGGTAGAGTTTTGACGGAAGGCATCGCAAGAGGGTCGGTGTTTGCTATCCTCACACTTCGTCTCAAGCTGTGGGGGAGTGGTTCAGGGTGGGGTGTCACAAATACTACGTCACCCTAGGTATAAGGGACACCATTAGCTAACATAGGCTTAGAGGCGTAGCTCCTTAGGCACCTAAAGCAACTTAATACAAGACCTAATGGGTGAAGATTTGTTCCATGAGTTAATTCGTTGGTATGATGCGGTTGCATCACTTAGGTCATAATGAACTTACTTCCATCATTTATTGTCTTTATCTTTCTAAGCTTGATTCACATCAACTCACAACAAATTCATCTTGGTTACTTTGATCACTTGATTGCATTGCTTTGAAACAAACCTAATTAGATATCTAGTCTCGTGAGATTCGACTCTTGGAATACTCCAAGATTATTACTTCATCGACAGTGTATGCTTGTGCTAGACCATATTTACTTCTATTTTTCACTCATACATGGCTTGTCAATCAAGTTTTTGGCGTCGTTGACAAGAACTTGTTTAAACCTTTTTGGTTTGTTTAAAGCATTGTTGGTCAATGCGGTAGTTTGAAGGAAAATACTAACTTTCACTCTTTGAGTTTGTTTTGTAGTTTGAAGAGTTAGTGCATGAGAAGAAGAGGTTACCTTTTTTAAACAGATCCTAAAATAAAAAAGACCTTTCTTAGTAGAAGGAGAGAATAAAGACGAAAACATTGTGAGAAGAGAGAGTTGAGCGCACAAGTTGATTTATAGGAAGTTGTGTTTGTGCAACAAATTTCAATGAATCTGCTTGGAGACAATCCTCTTATTCCTCCTAGTAATAACGCCCAACAAAATGGAGATCAACAACCACAACCTCAACCTTAACCTGCTGTTCAACTTCAAAATCCCTTCTACATTGCTGACGATAGGGATAGGGCGCTTAGAGACTATGCAGCACCTATGTTCCAAACTCTTGACACAAAAATTCTTGATCCCCCAATCGAAGTAACAACGTTTGAAATAAAACCTTTGATGTTTATAATGTTAAATTCTTTTGGACAGTTTGCCAGACTACCTAATCAAAACCCCCATAAACATTTCAAACTTTTTATGAGAATTTGTCGTGCTTTCAAAATAAATGGAGTTTCTGAGGAATCCCTTAAGCTAAACTATTTTTCTATTCTTTACAAGTTGATGCAGAAGCATGGGTTGACTCATTCCAGCCAAATTCAATTACTACATGGGAAAACTTTGTAGAGAAGTTCTTGGGAATGCTAAATTTAGAAGGGAGATTGTAGCCTTCACACAACACCCACATAATCAGTAGACAAAGCCTAGTTACGTTTCAAAAAGTTGGTGAGGAAGTGTCCACACCATGGACTCCGAGCAAGCATAATTATCGAATAGCTTTACAATGGTTTCAACCAAGGTTCAAGAACGTTGGTTAATGCATCTGCAGAGGGATCATTGCTGAAGAAACTTGTAAATGAGGTAGAAGAAATTATGGATACAATAACTAATAATAATTAGAACTGGGGTGATGTAGAGACATCGATGGTTAAGATAGCAGCAGCCAAAGCTCAACAAAGCCCCACGTTGACAGTTGTGAACCAACAACTAACTACCATTTAGAGCATGTTGCACAATTTTGTGCTAGGACCTCAATCGTTGGCCACTATGCATCTAGAACCTATGATATTTACTTGCGACTTTTGTATTGCAAATCACTTAACCAATAATTTTATGTATCCCACAATCGATTTTTTTTGTAGGCTGCCAGAATGTGCAGGAGCATTGGAACCCCTATTCAAACACATACAACAACCCAGGTTGGTGAGCACATCCTAATTTTGCGTGGATAAAAAATGGTGGTAACACATCTCGGCAGAATGTGGAAGCCACATTGCTTGCACCTCAAATATTACCAAGAACTCAACCACTAATGCTGCCACCTGCCCAAAGTTTACAAGTGTAGAAACACTTTTGAAATAATATATGATACGAAATGATGCTGCATTGGGAAACTTGAAATTTAGGTCAGACAACTAGCAAAGGAGATCAAGGATAGACCCGTAGAAACTGTACCAAGTTCAGCAGAAAGTCCATAGAGAAGCGGGAAAGAGTAATGTCAAGCAATCACACTAAGAAGCGGACTAAAATATGGAGGCCTTAGGCTGCAGTTGAATAGAAGCAACAGAAGTTTGAAAGAAAAAACACAAAGAAGGAGTCAACATCTAACAGTCAGCAGATGGTTGTGGTAGAAAGGAAAGACGAAAAAAAAAAAAAGATGAAACACCAGAAAAACTCAAGGAAAAAAAATAGTCCCACCTTATCATCCTCTGATCCCATATCTGCAGAGGTTTAAGAATGCCAGTTAGGATATGCAGTTGAACAAGTTCCTTGATATGTTGAAACAACTCCAGATTAATATCCCATTAGTAGAAGCTTTGGAGGAAATGTTGAATTATGTCAAATTTTTTAAAGACATCTTGCCCAAAAAGAGGAAGTTCCCAAAGTACGAAACAGTCGCACTAACCAAATGATGCAGTACACTGGTCAATAATAAGACCCCCCCCCCCCCCCTAAAATTAAAGGATGCAGGAAGCTTCATGATATCATGTTCTATTGGAGGGAAGAGTTTGGGAAGAGCTCTCTCTGACTTAAGAGCTAGTATCAATTTAATGCCTTATTCAATCTTTCAACAACTTGGAATCGGAGAAGTGAAGCCCGACTATAGTCACATTACAACTTGCTGATCGTTCTATCACTCGATCGATAGGAAAAATCGAAGATGTGCTCATCAAAGTGGACAAGTTCATGTTCCCAATTCATTTCATTATCCTACACTAAGAAGCAAACAAAGAAGTAACCATCATTTTTGGTAGGCCATTCCTTGCAACGAGAAGAGCGCTTATTGATGTACAAAAAGGAGAGCTGACCATGAGAGTAAATGATTAACAGATAACACTCAACATTTTGAATGCATTGAAGTTTCCTATTGACATAGAGGAATGTTCTTTAATTGAAGATCTTACAGTCTAACTCCATGTGAGATATATGAGTTCATAAAAAAAGGAAGCTCGGGAGATGAGTTGGACAAGGAAATAGAGGATGAGGTTGAAGAAGTCAATTACTTGCAAATGTAGCCAACATTGCACCAGAAATGATTTTTAAGGAAGGAACCATTAAATCGTCTAAGCTTCCAAAGGAAAACGTCCAACAATTGAAACAAGATGTGATTTGAGCCTATCAATATGCATCTTCAATTGATAGTGCTCGCTCTTCTGAAAAGTCTGAGTATTCCTAAACAAAAGCCAAGATGCAAAAATAAGGCCTGTAGGATAAAAAGAAGAAAAGAACCACAAGTATCAAAGGTTTGAAGGATGGAAGGCAAAAGCTGCTATTTAGTTCACATAATGAAACAATCCATCTTCAAGGTAGTGAAAGAAAAGCGATCAAAACGGAAATAGTCCATCTTCAAAGTAGTGAAAGAAAAGCGGTCAAAATGAAGAGACAACGAATGAAGGCATATTGGAAAGAAGTCTTGAGCCAAGACAAAACCCTGTCTCTTTAGTTGAGTTGACCTAAAAAGAGGTAAGTTCATTTGTATAGACGTTAATTTGACTTTATCTTATTTTCCATTTATCAAAAAAAAAAAAAAGGAGAAAAAGAATAATGAGAACTCGAGTTTTTTAATATGAACCAATGGTTTAAATGCGAGAGAACTTTGTCTAAGATTGTTCTGACTAAGAAGAGATACTTAAGTTGACAATTGGGAACACCTTGACTTGGGAACCTACCTGGGAGTTGAAGTAATTAAATTACTAAGTTGATATTAAAAACAGGAAAAATGTTGCTTATGGAATTTCCTGAACCTTTTAACCCTTTACCTTATGTGTTTCAAGTATAAAAGGAAGTCTAAAAGGGAACTAGCATGAAAAAAATAGAAGTTAAAAAATTAAAAGGGCAATGTGCCTGCATCATGACAAGGATGCAATCACATCAATCAAAATTGCCAAATTCAAATATCGTTAGCAAAATCTTGGAGGGCCACTAAGAGCCTATTGACCACTTCCACCCCTCAATCAACACAAAAGCCATGCTCAAAGAAATGATGGAGCAGGATAAGGAATATAGGGGCCGATAGGCATCGAGCTTTGGACAAAGAAGCCAAGAAAAATAACCCTTTGAAGGCTCTTATTTCAGTGAGCGAAGACACTTCTCCATGAACATTTGATGAGCTGTTAATCCCCAAGTATCTCATTTCCCTTCCAACACATGAAGATGAAGCCTCTAACCCTTAAAGTACTTCCACCAGCCCAGCCAAAAGCAAGTGATGCAACGACATCACAGTCGCATTAGGCGTGTGGAGCTTCATCACCTTATGGCCATGCCACAACTATGGTTGGATGCATGACTGACTAGTTGGAACACTTCATGACCCAGTCTAGAGGCTATTAGGCCTATGTTAAGGCCTATGATGAGGCATTCTTGAGGTTACTATGCTTAATGGCTTCAAGATGCTCTCTAGTTGTACTTGTCTACCTTATTGACATCCTCCATGACCTTACCATTGATGAAGATGCAGATGAAACGTTCCAGTATGATTAAGGGAGTTCTTAGTTCTCTACTTTTGCTTTTAGTATAATTTTGCATAATTCTTTTCTTTGTTTTTGTTTTTAGATTAGAGTTAGGTAAATCTAAAAGAAAAACAAATAAAACTTGATTATCATGTAAGTAATTGAGCATGCTATTCTTTTGTTTTGCAAAGTAGTCCTTGATGATGATAATTAGAGCACATCTCATTCTAGCATGCCTTGTTGTCAATTCCAAAGAGCACAAAATCAAGAGTATTGTCTGACATTGAGTGTAAAACATCCTTAGGCTAGTCTTCCACATGTTCACATGACCTAGCACACTGGGAGAGCCTAGCTCTATATTTTGTAGTCTAGCCAAAGTAACAACCTATTGTTTTTTGTACTCTTTCTCCTTTTAACTAATGAGAACATTGTCTCCTTTAAGTTTGAGGGGAGAGCTTATACGCTTAAAGTTTTATTATCAGTTTTGTATCCATAAAATGTATGTATATATGCTAGGCCTTGAAAAAAAAAATAAGAAGGAAAAAAAAAAGAAAAAAAGAAAAAAAAAAAGATAAAGCTAGAATGACACTCCTTTTGGGGTTAGCTAAAGTAGCTAGAAGTGGAGCATGATATTCATGTCTTCTTTATGTGAAATGGTTGGCATGGAAGTGAGTGTTTGCCTCAAATATGACCCTTGCTTGTAGTTAGATGCTCACAGGTAACTCGTGGGGGCAAGCTGGAACGAAGGTGCAGGTTGATAATAAGGATCGCTCTTAGGCAAAATATATATAAAAAAGAAAAAAAAAAAGAATAAGGGCTTGCAAAATTGAAGCCTTAAGGCCTAGCACGACACAAGTTTAGGGTGTATTTCCACTTAGGTATGGAGCTTTGGCGAAACATGTGAAGCGCTATGGACTACACTAGGTTCTATGACTAGAAGTTAGGTTAATATGGCATGTTGGCTAGTTAGTTGAGGGAAGTTGAGCCTAAAGTCAGAAAAAACTGTTGTAAGGGCCCTTTTGGAGTTTGAACAAGTAAGGCACCAATGTTTGAGACCTCTTCTGAAAGACATCTACTTTGCATTTTCTTCTAACTAAGCATGTTAATTCACTTGCAATATCTATTCAATATTTTGTTTGCTTGAAGACAAACAAAGATTCAAGTAGGGGGTGTGATAGATGTCATAAAGTGCATGTTTTTACCATTTATTTTATTATTTTTTTATAGTAAAAATACACTTTATGTGATATTTTGACCCCGAGATGATCTGAATTGGGTAAAATAAGCAATCACATACCTTTCAATTGTCGAAAGTGTGTTTTTAGTGATTTGGGTTGATTTTATAAGCTTTTTCCATTGATTTTAACTGTTTTGCAGATTTTGACTTCGATGCAACCGCATCACAAGATTTCATTGCAGCCACAAAAAAAAAACAAAAACCATAATTTTCAAATTTGTGCCCAGCAATTCTAGTCACTTTTTTTTTTTTTTTTTTTTTTTTTTGTCAAAGCTGTTATTCAACGGCTAAAATGTTGGGAAAATGTTCAGACCATGATTTTAGGTCATTCTTCAACCACCTTGGCCTATATAAAGGAGGAGAATTTCAAGCGTCAACTCTCCATCAACCCAAGCAAGCTCCTCACTCACGAAATACAACCATCCCTAGAAGAGTTCTCACTCAAAATCTCAGACCAACTCTAAGAAACGGGAGATCTTTTGGAGAAGTTAGCGCTAGGATCCCCTACCCAACAAAAGTGTGTGTAAAGAGTAAGGATTGGACCTTGGGAAAGGACAATCCATAACTACTTTCATTTCTTCTCTTCTTAAAATCTATTCCATTCATATTCGTCTTGTAATTATGACTTTGGAAGTAATGAAAGTATTTCATTCATTCTTTAATATGAGCTAAATTCACTTAGGGGTCGTTTGGTTTGAGGGAATTGAGATGGGAATAAAGGTGGGAATGAGTAAGGGATAAACATCCCCTTGTTTGGTACAAGGTGCATGAGAATAAGCTATTCCCATGCATCTATTATACCCATGAATGATATCCATCCAAAAAAGTAGATTTTCTTCATGCCCACTCTCTCTCCTCTTTTAATGCATCTCTTTATTCTTTTATTTTGTTTATTATTAAAATTAATTATTATATGAAAAATAAATTTATAGTTTATGAAATTATATTAAAATTTAAATTATAGTATATAAATTTAACTCCTCAAATTCAATAAATATATATACACACACGGATATATACACTTAATTTTTATTTTAGTTTAATGAATTAGTTTATATATACACATATATACCCATACTTATTTTTCAATAAATTGTAAAGAATCAATGCAATAAAATTATCTATTAATTAATTAATTATATTTGTAGTTTGTTAATGATCATTATGATTAATATAATATGAATTTATTTTTTAATAATTATAATTAGTTTATCATTGATAAATTAGAATTCATTAATTATTTTATTAATTAATACATCATAATTATATGAATTCATCAAATTGATCATATCAAATTATGTAGTCAAGTATCTTTGATTATAAATTAATAATTTAATTAATATTATTATTTGATTGTTAAATGATTAATTTTTCTCAAAATTTTGAATTGGATTTATTGTTTATCAATTAATCTATTAAAGTTTTATAGAATTTTCATGATTAATTTTACAGATTGAATGTAAAAATAATTTATTACCATAAAATCCTGATAACATTCTCATGCACAACCAAACACAGTCTTTCTTAATTCCCAGCAATCATATTTTCAAGCATACTTAATTCCAGGGCATCTACAAAATCTTAAACCTAACGGCCTCTTAAGGGTTCAGCTATGTGGATGCCCTAGAAATTGATGGGTTGATCATTTGCTTAAGTGTCATACCATGCTTGCTTGCTCTTTTCTCTTGTTGATTTTAAAGCTTAATGATGTTAAGTTAATCTGTCCACTTAATTTAGCATTCTAGCAGAGTTCTAATGTTGAGAAGGTTAGGATGTAAGCGGAGTTCACAAGGGAATATGGGGTAATACCCTAGGTATAGGAATACCATGTCACCTTAGGTATAAGAGACACCATCAGCTAATTATAGGCATATAGGCTTAGCTCCTTGGGCACCTAAAGAAACTTGATACAAAACCAAATACGTGAAGCTTCTGTCTATGAGTTAGGCAATTCGTTGGTATGATGCGGTCACATCACTTGAGTCATAACAAACTTAGACAAAAACATAATTGAAACCCTACTTCCATCATTGATTATTTTTATCTTTATTTGCATCAACTCACAACAAATTCATCTTGGTTATTTTGGTCACAGAATTACATTGCTTAAAAAAAACCCAATTTAGCTAGTCTATGGGATTCGACTCTTGGAATACTCTGAGATTATTACTTCATCGACAATGTATGCTTGCACTAGACCATATTTACTTCTATATTTCAACACTCATACACGACTGGTTGATTAATAATCTTAAATTCTCTTGTTTGATCATACATTTGATTTACACGTGTGCAATGACTTACTTGGCCCAACCAACTTGCCAGTGTAACAGACAACCAAACTCATCGGTGAACCAAGCAATCACCCTAATTATCAATTAATGCCTAAGCCTTAATTAAACTAAACGTTTCAGTCCTATTGGGGTCGATAGCAGTCACTTAGAAATAACACATTTGCATTAAGATTAAGGGGTCCATTGTGTGATTTATCAATTAGGATATCCTGATTAATTAACCAAGATATCTTCAAACCTAGGTTTAACATGCAGTTTAAGGTCTATGGATAGCCTATATTCCTTAACATACATGATTCAAATCTTGCTACTTGTGATTTTGGCTACTTGTGACATTTTAAGGTCTACGAACAAGAAAAAACGCACAAGCCACAAATCTTAGCTAAGACATACATTTATGTTTAAGGGTGTCAATCCATACATAAACATACATCTAAATAGAATAAGATTCAAAATCAGGTAAACCAAAATGAATTTAATCAATAAAGAGAAGTCTCACAAAATTACATTGGTTTATTGCTCCCAAAAACTAGAAAAATTTACTTACCTCCACAATCCATAGAGATGAAGAAGAGATGGAGCACCCAATCCATGATGACATAAAGAAGATGAAAGCTGATAACGTGCAAGCACATGCTTCGAAGTAAAAAATTCCCAATAACAGGGTATCGTCCTCAGGGAATTGTCCACTCAATTCAACTAGCTATCTAGCAACTTAATTAACTTAATTTAAGGAATTGAACAAGATCATGTAAACAATAAAAATAAAGGAAGAAAATTTGTGTGCAAATAGAGAATCACTTGGTAAAAACATCCTAGGGTGTTGATCTCATTCCACATTGTTATGGATCTCTAAGTAATTTCTTTCAATTAATTAACTCAAACACTTAGGCCTAGATGCCTTTAATCAGGTTCTTCTTCGAGCTCAATTCTTTCTAATGGCTAAAGCCTATTCATTATCATGCAATTGAAACTAATAAACATCGGCTTAAGACTCTTCATTATTGGTCTCTAATGTTTTCCTATAACTTTCATGCACAATCCAACGTCAGTTTATCATATTAGTTATAATTTATAATGTCTCTCTCAATCAAAATTATAAGTCCCAAATCAACTAAATGGTGATCAAGCATTTAATTGGGTAAGCTCAAACATGATAAAAACCATAAGATTCAATTAATCAAAGTAATGAAGCACAATCCATAACAATGTGAAATTCAATCAACCCCTAGAACTTAGAATCAAATCAGCCACTCATGTTCAAATTACAACTTTTAAACATGTTGTATAGAGATAGGAAGAAAAGAGAAGAAAAAAGATTTATCCGTCGGTGACGATCTGTAGCTAGGAACGCATCAGCATCGTCTTCTCGATGCAACTCCAATCAACCCCACGATTAGGCTCCGAAACCTCTCTAAATGGAAGCCTTTTGGTCTCTATAGAAAGCCCTAAGTGATCCTAAGTTGAACTCCCCTCCAAATGACGCCAAAGAGGTCTTAAAATAATGTTGTAGTCGACGCAGCGCCATGACGCTATAAGTGAGCGCCACGAGCACTTCAATAATTCGCACGTTGTAAAAGTTGAAGCGTCACAATGCTACTCTATTCTGGCCTCCATTGGTCGTTGAGCACGGCTCCACAATGCTCCGTGCAGTGCTTCTCCACCTTTTTATACCCTCTTTTGACTACTTCCTTGCCCTAGGTTAAACATTGACCTATTGTGGGGGTATTTTGATAATTTTACATCAGATTTGGCTTGTTTCGATCCATTTGATCATTTTCTACAAAATAAACATGTAAAACATTAAAGAACTCATCTAAACACTTAAACTAACCCAAATCTAAGCTTAAGAAACCATATTTTGGGTGCTTTTCAAAAGAAAATCTAAAATCTAATGTTTTAGATGGATAGAAGATGAAAACCTAAAGAAAATAAATGGTCATTTACCCAAAACGACCACCCTAATCAAAAGATACGAGCGAAATACCAAAGAGCAGATTTTATAATCACGTGACAAGGCCACGATGCTTTGCCCTATTTTCAATTGCAGTGTCAAATAGTGTCGTGTCATGTCGCATTGCGTCGCTATCTACTGGGGGATGTTTTGTCATTTTCTCTTCAATTTGAAGCCTCGAAAGCCTGGATGACTTCTAATAGCTTCAAATTAACAGTGAATTTGACTCGTAATGCTTTAGAATGCATGATTTGCTCAAGTTCCTACAAATAAACACATTAAACATCACAAGAAAGTGAGATTAGAGCCATGAAAGTAGCTCTTTTTCAACATCTAATGAATCGATTTCTAGGGAACTAAAGAGAGGAATGCCAGAATGGAGAGATTGAGTTTAAGCTCAGTATGTCGATCATATAGTGGGGCACTTTCAGCATAAAAAGTTGGGACTTAATTCAAGCTCTTAGGAAGATGAGGAAACTATGGAAGAAGTAAAACCACCAACTGATGAAGGGAATATTCGCTAGTCAAGTTGAGAGAAAAAGGGGAAAAAAATTTTAACCACGGAAGCTTCATTGACCAGGTACGCTCACTAAATTTCTCTCTTTCTGATGCTATGGTAGATAAAGATGTGCCAATTAGAGCTTGCTCGTTGAATGGAAATGAAAAAAAAATTAGAGAATGTGAAAAATACCGCCACTAGCCGTAAATTAGAGGAAGAAAAAAAAACTAAAATCAGCGAGTTTGAGGCCATTGGAACCAACATGTCCAATTCTTGATTAGGTAAAGGAAGCAACAATAAATGCAACTAAATTGGCTAAGGATTATTGTGCAAGATATTTGGAATAAGTTGATAGAAAGAAGAAATCATCTCGATGGGAGCCAATAGAACAAATTAGCGAGGTTGAAAATATTGATCAAGAGACTAGTTCATAGGCAAAAACACAAAAGGAAAATGTGGGTGTATTTAAAGCCAGGTGAATCCCATTTACAAAAGATGCTGTTGCAGAAAAGAAGAAAATGGCGAATCCAAAGAAGTAAAAACCAAGGTCGGTCCACAATGTAAGGGATAACAAACCAAGTGAAAAAACTCAAGAAAGTCCAAGGCATGATGAAGGCCATGTTTTTGTTCAAAGACAAGAACGAAATGTTTCATTACAAGAAGAAGGCCAACAATTGAGATTGAAGAATTTAATGTGAATGATGTTGGGATTTTACTCTAAATCTTATGGGTCTCGTAGTTTATAATATGTAAATACGAATTATTTATTTAATAAAATAAAAGGTATTTTATTCAACATTTAGATTGCATTAACTCAACCCAATAAACTAAGATTAAGGGTTATTTTATGTAGCTTGAACAGTATGTGGTAGACATACAAGTGAATCATATTTAAGTAATATCCTAAAAGGTCTACAGTATATGGATAAGGTAGGATACCTTATCCTGGTGACACTACGGGTACAACCTACATTGTAAATGTTACAAGAGTTGTAAATGTTACAAATGGTTTGATCCAAATCATTCATGTTGAGACATATGAGTGGAGGAATCATGTACAAAGAGTTTGTATAAGATTGGACCATGTAATGATTAATCTCTCTTCATAACACCGATAATTGTAGAGACTGACATTTCATAGGATGATCATAAGTAACTCAATCTCAATCCTAATTGAGTTATGGACTTATGTCTATCAGGGCAATCCATTGATTTGTATGGGGGAGAGTGACCCATGTTGCCGACTCAATAAGCCTACTATTTTAAGGATTTGTCAAATTAGGGAGCTAGAAACATAGCTACACAAGATGGAGTTGATTCCTTCCCACCTTCAAGGAAATTGATTAATTGCTCCCTTAAGTGATGATTTTTAGTCTTGAACAATGGGGTTTCTCCCTCTCATTGGCCAAAGAGGGTTTTGTTCATGGTAGAACCATAAACAAATTGTTCATTAGAGGATCATTGGGACTTAAGGAGTAAGACGTAAACATATGGGTAAAACGATAATTTCTCCCAGCTATGATTACCAGAAATTTGTGAAGGATTGACTTACTAATGATTGGTTATATTTATGCACACAGAAATATATCTACAATTTGAAAAATACAGCCTTGAGTCTTTAGTGGAGTGAACCACAATTAATGAATGTTGATTATTTTAATTAAAGAGTTTAATTAATATAATCTTGAATCATTGGAAATTTTAATCTATAGGTTCATTATGTCCCCCTTGTTAGCTCACAAATGGTAAGACAAGGAATATGTACTTTTGGTCTAATTTGAATTGTTCTAGTTATTTAAGGGAAATGAATACATATATATTGATCATATATGATATGTTTAATATAAAGTATAATGTATATTGATACATTATAAATAGTTAATTATAAAGTGATTTATAATTAAAAGTATATAATATGAGAGAATAATATTTGCATAAGATCCAAATATTAAATTCATGTGAATGGGATTCATATTAAAACTAGAAGTTATGAGAGAGAAGTATATTTGAATATGATTCAAATATTAATTCAATTAAATATGTGATATTTAATTAAAAATAATTATTATTTTAGTTATTTATTTATTTATTTTATTTGAATTAAAATTAGTTTTAATTTCAATTAAATTAGATTTAAAAAAAAAAAAAAAGATTACTCTCCTGCAATTGTACGGAAGTGCTTAGTGGTTTGAGGGGAGTCTTCTTCTCATGTAATTCTCTGTGGATATTGTATTAGATACAAAATTGGTCAAAAAAGAGAGATTACTCTCACATAGAATTTCATCTTCTCCCTCAAAATTCTTCCAAGAACTTTCCTCTCTTTCTCCTTTTATTTTCCAAGACAAGTAAAATCTCACCATCCTTATTCCTTCCCGAAGTCCTCATAGTGGGGTAGCCTAATAATGATGTCTTATTGTTCACGTTCTCGAAGACTTGTGCTAGAGAAATCTCAAAGAATTAGAAGAAGCTTTCTTCACCAAAGGTAATTTTCTTTATATCTTAATTCGTATGCTTAGCCTATATTATTATGTTTTAATTTTGTATTTTTCTCATCTCAATTCAAAGATAAAAAGCGATAAATTGCTTCCGCATTGGGATTCAGTTCCTTCAGATAATTGGCATTCCGTTGTGACATAAAAGAAAAGAATGTTAAAAGAAGTGACCGAGCCTTCGTCTAAAAAGAAATCAAAAGGAGAAAATATTGCAAGCTGATAGCACCGTTCAAGCAAGCGCTTATGTCACACCCCCTCCCGAATTACCCTTTTAAACCTAAGAAGAGACGTGAAGACAACAGACCTCACTCTTTTGTAGCATCTACTGTCCTTCCTTTCTCATCTTTTCATACTTAACATATATAAGCTTCATGAACAATTTTATTTATAAGACACTTAAAGTTTATACAACATTACAAAGTTACCACAACTCCGAGTTTCAACCCTAGATACAATAAGTTATCCTATGGCAAATCTCGACTTCGCATGGCAACAGAAACCCTTCTGCTACCTGAAAAGAAAACATAAAAGAAAAGAATGAGCTTACAAAGACCAGTGAGTGGTTAAACATATAACTAAGGTATATACGACCCTTAATTACCATACCATATAAGCAATGATCTAGCAATAAAATCAACGAAAACCGAGGTTATTTACTCAAACCTTCAATGCACGACTCATCTTGGTACCATACTTTACTCTGTTGGCTTGTCTTGGCTCAGCTACTGAATCTATTCCCTATGTGCACATAGACTTATCTCTTTGGACTCAGAAACTAGACCCGTCGATCCTCGGACCATGCCACGAGAGATACTTCTCATAGGCTCAGGAACTAGGTTTCCGGTAACCCCCTAACCATCCTGTGAGGTTCTATTCTTGACACAGGCTCAGAAACTAGATCATTGGTCCTCTGACCATCCTGTGCGGCCTTACCCTTCCATGTCATGTATTCTCAAATTCACAGCATATAAATAAACTTGTAAGGAAAGCACAATAACACTTAATAAAATAAGTAACCACTCACAGTGAACAGATCTTTGACTCTTTAAAGCTTCCTTCCCCACTCTAGATCCTTCCTTTCCAAAACCTAGCTTGCTTTTGACAGTAAGCACAAAACTAGGCTTCTAGATCCAAGAAATGACAATTGACAGCACTTTGGAGCCTCAGAAAACCTCCTTGGACGCCTGTTGGACACCTAGACTACCTTCTGAACGCCTATTGAAGCTTGTTGGACGCCTGAGAGGGATCTTACATGTCTAGTAGATGATTTGGATGGCTCTCAGGTGATTTTGGACACCTAGTTCTTCTTCCAACTCTCCCAAGAATCTATTTGTTTGTCTCTTAAGCTTTAAGGAGTGAGTATTTTATCCAAATTTTGATGTGTTTCAACTTCTCAAGCTCAACCCTATTTATAGGAGTTGGATGACAAGCTTTGTCATCAACCTTCACTTCTTAGTTTGATACTTAACCAAATATGTGGCCTCCAACATGTTGTCTTACGCATGCATGAAGACACCTCCTTCTTTTGAGTTGTTCAACCCTAAATGTGCCACCTTCTACTCCCTTCCACATTTGTTATGCGTCCAACCTAGCTCGAGATAAGATCTATGCATCCAACATAACCTCTCCTATGGGTCCAACTTATGCTTTCTTAAGGTATGCTTCCTTTCGCTTCCTTTTACTCAACATGAACTATCCAACACTTAGCCATTTTTCCCCAAAATAACTAGGTATGCATCCAACACACCCTAGAGTCTTGTACTTAGCCATATTTTTCTTCTCCTAAGAGGTATGCATCCAACCCTTTATTTTTTGCCTACACACCATGTGTTTCAACCTTGTATTTTGCCTTAACTTTGAACAACTTACTATCTATGAACTATGCGTCCAACTCACAAGTTCCAATTCTTTTGTATTTAGTCAAATTTTCAACGTATTTAGTCCTCCATGCGTCCAACTCATAGTTTATAGTCCTTGGCCTACATATCTTTCCTTTAACCTAGACATGTTACCCCATACTTAGCCAAATTCTTCATATCTTTCCTCTCATGCGTTCAACATTCACCTTTGCCCTAAATGTTGCTTTTCAACTACTAAAACTCTTTCAACACTTAGCTAAAATCTTCCTGTCATAAGCTATGCATCCATCTCTCCTACACTTGAAATTTCCCCCCGAAACATGGACCATGCGTCCAACTTGCCTTCTTTGTCTTAGGTGTTCCATTCAACAACCATGAGCTCCTCAACACTTAGTCAAATTCTCCCTCAACACTCAACCATGTGTCCACCCTAGACATGTGTTTCAATCTTATTTCCAAGCTCATCAAGCTAACCTTTAACTATGCTTCCAACTCTCACCTTCAACACTTAGTCAATTTCCTTCCATTCCATTCACAAGCCTATGTGTTCACATCATACTTTTCCAAGCATAGTTTGTGACACTTAGAAAATTTTATAACACAGTTGCCTCCTTGTAATCCAACATTTAGAAAAATTAATGTTGCCTTTTTTTAGGTGTTATAATTTTAGTACAAATTATGCATCGAGAATTACTCAAATATGTTCATTAATCAGCAAGTTTTCCTATTAAAACTCAAGTGTAAGCTTCTATAGGTTTCCTAGTGAGTCCAGGGTCGAACGCTAGGATTTGTGATAAATTAGGCGTTGAGACTAAATATATAATCTATGCGGTGACTGTACAAGTATTATGTTCATGGAGTTTATGCGTCTAAGTCTATACATAAAGAATAAATACAATTTCCTACAATTAACATGGTGAGGTGGACGCGGAGAATGTTAGTCAAATGTCATTTACAGTCAGATAGCATGCGTTGAAAATGATGATGGAACCATGCGATACAATAGAGGTAACGCAGCAGCTAGTTGTTACTTAAGCATATCTAAGTGTATTTACATACCTACAAACTTTGGGTTTGAGAATCTATCCTTCGATATTTTGATGCCACATTAATCTTATCTCTAAGATACATGGTAAGTTTGTTTTGGCAAAAGATGAACTACATTTCTGAAACTCATCTAGTCTTGATTAATGTTATAGATTAACCATCTACTCTCTCAAGCTAGACGATCGTACTTGTTTAAACTTATTTGTCCAAAAAATCTATGCAAGCTAATAATATGCATTAATCAAGATGTAAACATACTTAATATTGCTTAAGAAAAACTAACTTCTAACATCTAACTCATTCAACATACAAGCAAACATGGTGTAGGGTATTAAATATGGAAATGAGTGGAAGATAATCGTCAATCAAACTTATATTAAGTAAATAAACCATTCTCTCGAATGTCATTAACAAAGCATAAGTAAGAAGGAGGGAAATGAAGAAAGAACAGAAATGGAAAACGTCAAGCCACCACTGGCAATGTCTTGCTTTATGGAGGCTTGAGATGGTTGCTATCTGATACATAAATGGCATAGGATGAAGGTTCTCACTCACTGGGACATGACTCTGAAAAATTCTCAAAATCCTTCTCACAGAAGAGCTTGAAATGGAGGCTTGTTATGGTGAGCGAGAATTTGAGTAGAGCTTTCGCCTCTTGAACTCGTTTCTCTCCCTGGTTGAATTGAGAAGCTTTGGGCTATTTATAAGTGTCTAAAAAAGTGAACTCATGATGATCTGACACTGCATTAATTTGCTTGCCCTAGTTCTGCCATGCTCGGGTAACGTGTAATCCGTTCGTACACTGACATGACAGCTACCTACAGTTATTGCCCAAGCGTCTGTATCTGCTTTTTCTTCTCAACGCATAGTCTTGACGCAAGAGTTTTCGCTTCTTTTGTTCTCTGCAGCAGCTTTTTCTCTGGTACTTGGGTTATTTGTGCTTCTTTCCTACTTAATCCTGCGTTAAGAACATAAAAGCTCATATTTTTCAGGTATATTCTTTTGTAAATGATGCCAACGCATGGTAATACATATTACACAATTCAACTGCCAAAATCATGTGTTTAGCCTTAAAGTTACTCTAATTATTCCAAATAGTGAATATAATAACTTGTATTTCTACAAGTTATCAATTACCTATCGTGGTTTTCTCCCAAACACTTCTATAGTTTATTCTTTCTCCCAAACTCAAACTTGTACAAACACTTTTTCTCTACTATACCATGTTAATGCCTAGCCCCTTTAAACTGTCAAAATGTTTTTGAACTTCACAAGCCCAGAAATTCTACTCCAAAAGTTTTCCAACTCCATAAGCCCAGAAATTCTACTCCAAAATTTTTCCAACTCCACAAGCTTATGCTAAACTTTTTACCCTAAAATTCACTAATTTCTTCTCTTTTTAGCATACAAGTTTTGTCACACCCTACTTTTTAAAAGAAGCGATGCGTTGAAGAATTTATGAAGAAAAAAGGTAAAAGACCATGTTGGACGCATGGTCAGGACTAGGTAACGCATGGAAAGGGTGGACGCATGGAAGAAAATCGAGAATGGAAAGAGCTTGAGAAAGAGTTGTTATGAGCATAAGAAAGGAGTTGGATGGATGGTATGACACGATGGGATACAGACAGTATATGGCGTTTGTCATTAACGCCTAATAGCATTATGTAAGCACTGGTTTATTACAGTGTGGCTATGCGTTGAGAGTGATCACGAAGGGTTGTGAACTGAAATAGTCACCGCGTTGGCGGAGGAAGAAACATACTTGGCTTACCATGCGTTGGTAAGGTTGTTATGCGTTGAGGTCTCTACACGTTGAAGACAGAATTATCTCAATGCGTCAAAAAGTAGTATAGTTGGCTGAGAATTTTCTGAGTAGTGAAGCTCAAACTTTAAAGGAAACTTAATGAATGCAAGAGGGCGTTGTGTTGCATAAATAGTTATCTGTTGGAAATGTTGGACGCTCAAGATAAGTAAGGCCAGGTAGCTATGTATAGATTTGACACCTTATTTGTAGGAGGTGTTAAAAGGCATATTAAGTAAATCATGCAAGGTGACACTTGGACTAATGCATGGTTAGTTAAGCATGCAGCATGACATGTGGCAAACAAGTGGCACAAGGAGAGGAGAAGTTGGATGGCAAGCTACCTATAAATAGAACTTTGAGGGAAGCGGAGTTACTGATGACTCCCAAAAGAAGAATTTTGGAGAGAAAAGAGAAGGCAACAGAGACGTCTGTGGTAGGATTATGCGGCCAAGAAAGAAGGTATTGGACAACTTTGTTATTTTATGTAAAGAAGTTGTCTGGAGTTAAAAAAGGTCGGCTGTGCGTTGAGGACAAACATAATGTCCAAGGTAAACTCGGTGTTCACAGATTAGATGACACGTCCATGAAGGACCTTGCATCCAAGAGAGGGCGACGCAACCGAAAGGGAAGTAAGAGGAGTCGGGATGCACTTGGAAGAAATAATCAACCTTGCGTTACCAACCTTGCGTTGAAGGGTAGGGATGCATTCAACCGAGCGGACATAAAAAAATGGAGTCTTGCGTTCCATGGTTAGAACATTGCGTCAAGGAAACTCGGGAAGAGGAACTAGAAAAAAGGAAAAGAAGTATTCTGTGGCAAGTACAGGTGAGTAACACCTGTGTTTTACAAAATATAAATGAGATTTTATGAATATGATTTTATGGGTTTCTAATGAAATAATGTATGCGTTTTCATATATATATATATATATATATATATATACAGAATATGATTATGTGACTTATAGAGACATGAGTATGCGTCTTAGAGACAAGAGCTTGTGTTCTACTTGAGAACTTTGAGAATGTTGGGTATTTGTTATGAGTTATAAAACGTATGATGAATGATTAATACTTGTTTTCATAACTTTTTTGAAAAGCATGGTATTGTTATGCTTTCAAGAAAGATTTGAAAGTATACTTGATGAAAAACATGCGGTTTTATATTAGAAGGTGAAATTGAACTTAGCATGCTGATGAAATAAGATTTCGAAACGGTAAACTCATGAGTTACTGATATAACGTTTACAAATATGTTTTGTGTTAAGTAAACTTGAAAGGGCACCCAAGGCTCAGGGACATGGAGAAGGCCAAAGGGTAGTCGTTCTATTAAAATGGGACCCCTATGCTCAGGGACTCGTAGAAGGCATTGTGGGCGGCTCGGAATATAAAGGTACCCAATGCTCAGGGACTCGTAGAAGGCATATGGGTAACCTATGTGCACATAGGGGCATATATATACATGACGCTGATGTGTTGAGATTACTCCACACAGCTAGGAAAAAACGACGTTGAGTCGCGTTGAGCATTGCTCCGCCTCAACTAAGGGAAAAGTATTTTATAAGCATGTTTCCACAGTGATGTATGAATATATAAACTAATGTGTTTGAAAGTGATATGTTATGGGAATGTGACCGGTTTTAGAGTTAAATTATATTATTTCCAGAAACTTTTACTCACTGAGCCGTTAGCTCATTCTTTTAAATGTTTTCCATTTTCAGGTAGCATGACAGTTCCCGTTGCCGATCGAAGTCGAGGTTTGTCAAGAGCATGTGGATTGGTGAGGCTGACAGTGGGTTACGTGACAGGGTAATCAGTGACTGCTATCTTCACATCTCTTTTCAGATTATGGAGGATAGTCCGGGAAGGGGTGTGACAAGTTTTAGGTCAAGTTTTCGTGTTTCATAGCCTAGGCACTCCAAAGATTGATGGACAGATGGCACATGCGTACGTGAGAGCGCCTGGGCAGGCTCTTCAATATCGAGTAAGCGCCTAAGTGCTCTCCCTAAGCACCAAGGCACTCTAGCCAGTTATTAATGCAACTTTTTGCAAAATCATCAGGTCATTCCATGCCCAATTTTTTAGCTTCCACACTTCACACTCAAACTCTCTGTATTTTTTTCTTCTTGGCATTAACTTCTTTGCAGTTTTCATTTATTTCATCTCCAAAACTCATATTGCCACATTATGAGTGGCTAAGGTTAGTTCTTCTAGCTTAGGGTAGGTTAAATTTTATTTGGCTTGATCTTGCGAACTTGTAATTCATGGTTTGTTGCTAATTTTCTACATATTCTTAATGTATTTGAACTTCTATGCTTAGAAATTATTATGGCTTAATCACCCATCATGTTTTCTTTGCTTTACTAGAGAGGAATGCATGTTTGTATGTGAATCTCCATAGAGCACAAGTTAGAATATGTTTGTATGAAATTAGTGGATGGTCTTAGATAATCCCTTTTTGCTACAATGCATGTCTAATTGTTGAAGAACCACGAGTAATTAGTAATTACGGCTAACCTGGTTGCTAATGAACTTGGCTAGATTACCTTGTCTTAATGCAGTGTTTAATTAATTAGGTCTGTCAAACTAGTGAGCCAAGAATAGAATTGAGCATGTAGTTTATTCTTTGTGTTTGATGAGCAACCAAGCAAATGAATGGATTCCGAGTCCCTATGCTAAGCTTATAATCAAATCAATTTCCATTTTAATTATACTTTTATATTCATGCACTGTAATCTCAATTGCAATCAACATACAACCTCCCCCCCTCCTCCCCCCCTTGACCATACAAATTCATCAATAAGCTTAAACATACAGAGATTCCATATGGAGACGACCTGGTCTTACTACCTACACTACAGTGTAGGTAGTATAGATAGGAGTTAAAATTTTATTTGGCTAGTAAGGGTTTATGGGCGAAGGCAAAATATTGATTGTCAAATCAGCATTGCTATCGAGTAATCTTGGCAATTGTTTTAGCTAATTCCTAAATTCATCTTAGTGTGTGTGCATTTCTTGTCATGTATGACTCGTTCTTCTGGAAGTCTTAGACTTCAAATTTTTGCAAATTTAGATAGGGAAGAGCGATGACTTCAACAAGAAAGGAGGAGACAAATTGAGAGTGAGTAAGAAGCCAATCAAATTCATCAAGGAGACTAAGTAGAAAAAGAGGAAGAGGTCAAGCACTTATAGCCTGAAGTAGACATGAGGGAGGCCCTAGGCGCATGTTGAGGCAGCTCTCTAAGCATGACATGACCAAGTAGCCTCTAAGTCTACCCTGCTACCACCGTACCATTTGAGTTTAAGACGAGTCTGATTCATCTGTTGCCTCAGTTTAATGGCAGAGCTGGGGAAGACCCCCACAAACACTTGAAGGAATTTAATGTTGACTATGAAGGTACGAGGCCTCGTGGAGTCATAGAGGAACAGCTAAATCTGAGCGCATTTCCCTTTTCTCTGAAGAAGGATGCAAAAGATTAACTCTACTACTAGCCACTAGTTCGATCACTACATGGAACAAGCTGAAGAATTTGTTACTTAAGAAATACTTCCCTGCTTCAAGAGGTAAAAGAGTGACGTCTCAATTAACTAACTTAACTTCTTTGGTGAAACAGATGGCTCGTGCTTAAGTTCAACCCTCATTTCCTGTGGAGGAGGCGAATTATGTTGGTCATCAAGGAGGAAGGAAATGCGATCTATAAGGGCACTTATAACCCTGAGTGATATGACCACCCCAATTTCCATTGGGAAGGAGGACAAGCTAAGTAGCCGAGCAGTTCAAATTCTGGCAAACCACTAGAGGATGTAGTAAAGAACTTAGCAGAGACCACCTTAAAACTCCAATAAGACACAATGACATTCCAAAAGGAAAATTTGGAGTTTCAGAAAGAAACTCGAATAAGTATGCAGCATTTGGAAAACCAAATTACCCAACTGGCCACTGTATTGAACAAGCTCTACACCCAAAGTGGTAAGATCCCAACCCAACCTGAGCCCCATGTGAAGAATGTAACTGTTGTAACCATTGTAAGTTCATCTAATCTCCTTGAATCCTCTAAATGTAGGAACTTTATGACTGAAGAAGAATTTGATGAATTGTTTGGTTTTGATAAGAAAGGATGTAGACCTCGTGTAACCAAGAGCCCTAAATAGGTTAGTATTTATCCTTTGAATCATTTTGATTTGGATGCTTATATATTTGTTGCCCTTTTTTCCAAGAAGATTCCTCAGTCATAAGAATGATGAAAAAAACTCACTAAAACCCTTGGAATGGTGACTGCTAGCTCCCCTGATAAGAGCTCAATGTAATGGGTCAAGAATGATGTTTTTACAAGTTTCAATGTTGCGAACTTGCAAAAAAAATTTCAAAGTTTGAAAGAAAAGGGAAAGTAACGTCAAAGTAAATGGACCCTAAAGGATCTTGGAAAGAATCGGATCGGCAACTTATAAGTTAGCTTTACTTACGAAAACGTCTAAGATTTATAATTTATTTCATGTTTCCAGTGTTGATGAAGTGTGTCTATGATCCTACCCATGACTATGAAATACAACTAGTAGAATTAGAAAAGATCTAAGATATGATAAATAGTCAGATCAAATGATTAGTTGAAGAGGAAGAAGTATTGGGAAGTAAAGTGATCCTCCTAGTAAAGAAGTTTTGGAGAAGTCAGAATATTAAGGAAACTACTCGAGAGATTAGGAAGCAAATGATCAAGAAGTGTTTGCATTTGTTTTCGTAAAGCTAGACCTTACTAAATTCAGTGACAAAATTCTTTTGAGGAGGTAGTAAATTGTAAACCCTACTTTCATTCTCCTAGTACTAAGCTAAGTGAGTTGTAGGGAATTGTGGACTTAGAAAATTTCTCAAAGTTCATGTTAAAAGAGGTATTGGAAAGAAGAGGTCAAGAGAGGCATTGTGTGGCTTGAGATGAAGGGTAGCCGAGAGCCATTAGGGAAAATTTGGTTTAAGTGTTGGAAAGGTGTGTTGATAACTTATAGAGTATCCAGGCCTAATTTTCATGGAGGTTGCATGCATATGAGTGCTACTTGGGTGATGGTTGATGCAGGCATAAGTGTTCTTAAAGCTAGATGAATAAACTTGTGGATGTTGACGGGAAGAGGTGGATGCGTCCTGGTGTGAGTAAGTGAAAATGATGGAGGATGCGTTTTTGAAGCTAGTCGAGTGGACTTAAAGGATTGAAGACTTATGATGCATCTTGATTGAGGTTAGTAAGAGGGAGAGATGCGTCCTTTGCATGGATGGCACAAGGTTGACGCAGGCTAATGACTAGCTTAAAGTGTGAATGATGCGTTTGGTGTGCTTAGTATAAGGTAGCCAACAAGGAAAGTTTGATACGTCTATGAGGCTGTTAGTGAGAAGGAGATGAGGCGTCTACATGGGACGTCCATCAGCCAAGAAGGGGCTGCATGAAAGGCTAGTAGTCGATGAAGGGAAGAAGAACATTAGAGGAGTTGTCAACCATGCGTAGAAGAGGAAGTTATGAAGTGATGTGTTCATGAACTGTTCCCAAATAGATAAGTATGATATTTTAATATTGATTAAGTCTGTTAAGGTGTCCAATTGAGATTAAGTGTGGTATTGGTAAGCAGGAGGTGGCAAGCTCAGAGTTTGCATGAATTTTCTGGGAGGACTATAAATAGAAGGTTTACCAAAGAAACTTGGTTTGCGCAAACGACTTGTGCCATCTAAGATATTCTTCGACCGAATTGCTCCAAAATGAGTCTAGTTTCAGAGAGAGGACTACTGGAAGGAAAGTCGGAGAGGAATAGGTTGAAATTCGCTGGAGAATCAAGCTTGTTCAGGCTATCAAGTAAACTAGAGCAGTGTAGGAAGATTTAGTGATATCTGACAGAAGAAAGAAAATTAGAGGCTGAAATTTTGAGGTAAGCTAGCCAAGACATTTATCTACAAGTTTTTAAGAAGAAACAAAGTTTAATTTTGGACTAGAAATATTACTTATGACATCTGGAAGTGAAGACAGTGTCTTTGAGGTTTTCGGCTGTGTTTGGGCTAAGGTTGAAGAAGGAAGGCATGCAGGAGAACCCTGTTGGTGGCCGAAGGTGAATTTTCTTTAGACGTTATTTTAGATGTTTTGGATGCCTGGTGAGCGGGCTGACATGCCACTGATCATGCAAGCGTGCATGTTGATGGGTGAGGCATGCTGCTGTGCATGGTGAGTGTAGGACGCAGGCAGCAGACAAGACGAGTGGTCGACACCTTGTCAATAAGTCAGCTGAAGGGCGCACACGCGCCCTGCCTCTTCTGAGGTTATTTCGCCTGCGTGTGTGTGGGAACTGCCACCCACAAGTGCCAATGTGTGCGAGGCAGTGTCTGTGCGTGCGAGGAAGTGTGTTTGTGCGTGGTTTGCCGCATATGGTGGGCTGGGCAGACTGTGTATGAGCTGTGTGAGGCTGTTGGACATGCCTAGGAATAGTATGCTATATTTGGTATTTTTATCAAGTTTTTGGAAGATGGTGAGTCATTTTGAGCTGAAATTTCATATTCAAGGTTCTAATGACTTAATTTATGAATTAATGGGATTTTAAGAAAATTTAACAAAGGAAGTTGATCTATTTTCAGGCTAAGAGGAGCTTAGAAGATTCATAACCTATTAGGAGCCCGGGACAAGTTATTTAAAATGAGTTTTATGTACTACTTATTTTCAGTATGCCCAAGAATATCTATGAAGCATGTTTGGAGTTTATTTTCTCACAAAATTTCCTGAATGAGCATATGTTTACCAACATGAGTTTATAGCATGATTTGCAATTGAGATTGGGTTTGGAAGCATGTTGATGAGTTATTTGAAGTCTAAGGAAAATATGCTTTACTTGATGTTTAAAAGAATTTGCAAAGTGTGTTTGGAAGTTATTTTAAGAGCATGCTAGTTGTTATGTAAGTTTTATGAAGAGCATGTTGTTTTATAATCTTCAACTTTATAGAAGCATGGTATTTGATGGTAGATTTGAGAAGTTTTGAGATATCATAAACTCGTATGTATTATCATGTTCTTTCAAAAGCATGTTATTTTCTAAAATATTAGTTTCAAATATTTTTACCACAATTCCAATTATACTTTCTCTCTCAACTTTTCTTATCTTTGGTACATTTTGTCTTTTTATTCCCCTATATTGCATCTCATTCTCTCAACTATACCAATCCAATACTTCTTTACATATCTCCTTTTTCTTTTCTACTGGCTTCTACTCCCCTTTGTAATTTTTTTTTCCATTTTGTTTCTTTTCTTATTCCTTACTCACTTCTACTTCATCTTCTTCATCCTACTATAATTTATCTCTCTCTAACCTTCTCTATCTCTGTGCTATTTAGGTTCTCTTAATTTTAAACTCGAAAACTATAAATGAAATCTCCTCGAAAGGGTGACACCATTAAACTTAATTTCTCCAAAATTCTTTCTTGAAACTAAACAAAACTTACCAATTGCATCAATAACTAATTCAAAGATAAAACCAACTTATTTGTAGTGTGCTAACATTCTAAAAAAATCTCATAAACTTTATCACCTTAAAGGAAGCATTTATTCATGATTTTTGGTTTTCAAGGAACATTTCCTTCCATTCCCATGTTTTTTCAGTGAGCTTCCGGTGACTTTCAAATATTTCTTTTTCTTTTCTGACGGAGTGACCCTTCATTTCTTTATCCCTTTCTGACCACACTAGACCATTTCCATTCCCTCACTTTTTCTTCAATTTTCTCCCTTTTCTTTTCTATTTTCTACTACTTAACCAAGTTATTTATTATTATAAAAAAAAAAATTACCCACTTGAATTTCTTCCTTCTCTTTTTTTTTTTCACAATTATCTTCATACTTTCTCTTTCAATAAAACACTTGAAAATAAACAACCCAAATACTAGAAGATGTCAAAGTGGGTCTTGCAATGTCTCTTTTCAATCTAGCTACACATGTCTATTATTGGCATACTTTTCGTTGACGCTAGTTCTCGATTGAGAGTTCTCGATTGAAGGCTCGACTTCGACCTTGACCCTTGCAATTGCTTTCTGAAACCACGTGCACCACAGATTTCAACCCTTTGCTTTTGCTTGCGTCTCCCCTTGCTTGGATTTCTCATTCCTGGTCATTTTGCTCAATCTTACTTTTCTCTCTTGCGCTTTGGGGATTGCTTTCTCCCTCTACCCGTTGCTTTTTACCTTGTACCTTATTCCCTATCAAATTTGAATGGTGGGGGTGAGATCCTTCCATACTTTCTATCATTAGTGCTTTACCTTTATTTGTGTCTCTCACCAGCACATCTTCAGGCTCTTTATCCAAGTGGCTCTGTTGATTAATGACCTCTAGCAATTGGGCCAAATTATGTCCTATTCCATTCACCTTTGCTTCAAGGTCCTTGTACTTCTCTTCCACTCGCCTCCCAAACGACTGAGGCCAAGGAGCCTCTTCCTCACAAATTCGTCTAGGATGGTAATCATGGTTGGAGTCTTCTATATCTAGGTTCATATCCTTGAATCTCTAACTCATCCTTCGGTTGGCAACTGTAGGTATTTTTATGTTAACAACCAAACACTTCTTCCCCATAGATGACACCAAATGTTGATACCAAATTTTGGACAGGAGGATTGATTTGACATTAAGCTGCCAACAACGATAAATTTGTATTTTCGGGGAGGAAGATAGCCTGCAAGTTAACCAAAGACTGCACGCTGATGTGGTGTAGGCCACACACACAACTACGCCTAAGTTAGGAAGTTTGAAGATTCACTAACAAATGGGATTGTTAGCAAAATTCACTTACCTCATATGATTAGGTTTTTGGTGGTAAAATCCTTTGACTTTTCCTCCTAAGAAATCATTATGTATGAAAAACCTGATTCTGTGGGCTCGACCTTGACTGAAGTCAAAGCCAAGCGGGCTAAACCGACTTTGGGTCATGTTAGCCCTCTTCTAGAGGCCCATGCGAGCCCATATTGTACATGGAATGCACAATGTAATGGGTTGAGGCTGACCGAGCCCAATTGGCCCTCTTCCTTAAGTCCATTTCATCCTTTTGGCTTGGTAATTTGCTTATTTGAAACTTTCATGGTCTGATAACTTTCTTTTCCTTTTTATGTGCCTTTATTCTTTACCCCAAAACTCACCTATAAAATGTACCATCAATCATATATAATCCAACTTTTTAAACTTAATTTATTAGAGAATATCATGAATTACATCACTTAGCAAATAAGAAAAGATGAGAAGAAAGAAATATCCAAACTTGATTTATTAGAGAATATCATGAATTGCATCACTTAGCAATAAGCAAAGATGAAAAAAAAAGAAATATCAAAAGATTGAAAAAAAAAAAAAAAAAAAGAAAAGAAAAGAAAAGTTATAAGGCAAAGAAGTGAAATAATGACTTGGCTTTTAAGATATGTTCTCTTAAACATTACTGCAATTTACATAAACAGAATACCTATTAATATGATTGCTTGTCATTGTCTCTAAAGAAAATAGCTTTATAATTAATGTTGATATATATTATTACAAGTCATCAATTATATGATTGCTGAGTATGTATTGATCTCGTGCTTACTCGAGTGAAAGCAGAGTTTTCAAAGATCAATCAATGGCATGACCACATTGTTTGGTATTATAGGTGTCATTCTTTTAAAAAGGAATAATTAAGGTGAATAAATACTTCATGTTCTTGAAGTTGTATGAAAATAACATTTTAAGGGTTTCATAGAATTGACATTCTAAATATTTAAAAATGTGCCTTTATGTAATAATAATAAATTAATTGATTAATGAATAAATAGACACTAAAATGTTCAATCAGTCCTAGGTCGACTTAGATTCTAATTTAGTTTTTAGATTTTCCCCCAAATTTATGCATGTTTCTTTTTAATTTTTTTTTATAATAGTTTTCCATTATTAAAATAAATAGTTAAATTCTTAATTAAATTCTTAAACAAGAACAATTTTTTCAAAACTTTACTCTCTTGTAGTTTAAGAAATTGACTTGATTTTTAAAAATATTAGTTAAAAAGAAATTTGTAATTAGAGGTAGTGTTATAATCCCAATTTTTTAAGAAAAATAAATAAATGATTATCAACTACGCCCTTGGTTCATGCATATTGGTTTATTAGGATTTAGCCACTACACATTCAATTTTGTAACAATAGATTCTTATACATAAATTTCAAAGAAAAAAAAATAGTTATATCATATTTTTGTTAAATGGGGTTGTGAGGATGAATAATTAATTTTAGCAACTCAAAGCAAATGGATTTTCTTTTTCTTCGAACATGGATATTTTTGTTGGATTTTATGCCCTAAACTCGTGGTTTGTAAATAAATTATTTATTGACGATTAAAATAAATTGTTTTATTTTGTGTCTCATTTTGCATGACTTAATCCAATAAAAGTAAAATCCCAATGTTATTTATAAAAAATTGAACAGTATGTAATTGACATATAGGTGGATCATTGTTCAAGTAATAACCTTAAAGGGTCTATAGTATATGGATAAGGTTTGGTGTCTTATCCTGATGACACTATGAATACTTTGTAGTTGTTACAAATGATGTGATTCAAATCGTTCATGTGGAAACATGTGAGTGGGGTATCTTACACAAAGAGTTTGTACAAGACTGGATCGTAAAATAACTAATCTCTCTTTGTAAATCCATTAATTGAAGAGATTAATATTTTATAGGATGACAATAAGTAACTTGATCTTAATCTTGAGTGATAACACAGAGAGAAAGGTTCTCTACTATTTTTCACTCATCTTCTCTATTTTCCGTTTTCTTTTCTCATCTTTCTAAAGGAGACTTTCATCAATCGGTACCTTGCTAAGAGTCATAACAAGGAAGGCTTATTGGAGGAGATTTGACATCAGAGAAGAACTAATGGAAAGAAGAACTGCTAGAAAATTATTGTGTTTGTCCTGTAATTTAGGTTTTTTTTTTTTTTTTTTGAATTTTTATCTAAACAAAAAATGAAAGCAAAGGGTGATCACACATTTCTACTTGGAATTTGATCCCTTCAATTCTAACTTTAGACCTTTTTAGTGAAAGATATTTACATAATCTAATTGAACTATGATGAATCCGTGAGAGGTTTATGTTGGGATTTGTGCCCTAAAGCCTCATAATTAATTAATTGATTAAATAAATATGCAATATTAAATTTGAAGGAATCAAATTCCTAGAGGAACCGAATCATCGCCTTGTGCCATTAAATTTGTTTTAGAAAACCAAAATACAGAGAACATGCAACAAAGATAAACAATTAAATTAACATGTTTTTTTCAAGAATTAGGATAGAAAAATCCTACTTTTGAAGACCGTCTTTTTTGTGGGAAACTTCTTCTTCTACAAATCACAAACCGATGTGAATTCTCCAACGATAACAGCAACTCTTCTTCTCTTGGGAACACCACCACAATAGCTACCTTGCTATTCTCTAAGTAGAATCAACAAATGAGTCATGGGCTCTCTTTGTTTTTGGCTAGGGAATTGTTCTTGAGGAAGAAGAAAGAATTGGAGAGGGAGAGAGTTAGATCACATAAATTTTCTGCAAAAAACTCTTACTTTTTCCTCTCTCTTTCCCTCTTTGCTTTTATGTAAAAACTATGAGAGAGATCAAAATAACTCACACGTAGTAGATAGTTATTTTTAATTAAAAATATAATATTAATTAAAATTAATATTAATTTAATTATAATTTATTAAATCATATTTAATAAAATTAATTAAATAAGATTAATTAATTAACAATTAATTAATTAATTAAATATCTCATATTTGATTTGAATAATATTCAAATAATCTTCTCTCACATAACCTATAGTTTTAATATGAATCCCATTCATATTAATTTTAACATATAGTTTTTATATGAATCTCATTCATATAATTAATATCTAAATCTCATTTAAATATTCATCTCTCTCATAATATAAAATATAAATTTTGAATCTCATCCAAAATAAACTTTATATTATAATGTATTTATATACATATAATCAATTTTCCTTATTAATTTTAACATTTCAAATTAAACCAAAATGTTTGATTCTTATACTAATCTTTTATGAGCCAGCAAGGGGGACTTTATGGACCTATAGTTAGAAACTCCAATGTTATGAGATTAATCAATTAAACTTTTTAATTAAATTAGTCAATATTCATTAACTGTAGATCATTCCACTAAAGACTTAAAGTTGCACTCTCTGCACTATAAATATATTTTTTGTGTCCACAGAATTTACTAATAAATAGTAAGTCGACCCTTCACAAATTACTCATAACTACAGCTGGGTCAAATTACTGTTTTACCCCTGTAGTTATATCTAACTCCTTAAGTACCCTTGATCTCTCTAATAAACAAACTGTTTATAGTCCAACTATAAACTAACCCTTCTCGGGCCAATGAGAGGGTGAGGTATCATTGTATAAGACTTGGAATCAACACTTAAGGGAGTAATCTATCTACTTACCTTAAACACGGGAAGGAGTGAATTTCACCTTGTGAAGATATGTTCCCAGTTCTGTAATTAGACAAATTCCCAAAATGATAAGCATATTAAGTCGGCGATTTAGGCCATTCTCACCTATACAGATCAAAGGATTGCCCTTATAGACACTCAGGATTTAGGTCGACTTACCTATAGTCATCCTATGAAATGTTAATTTCTACAATTAACGGCGTTACAAAGAGAACTTAAACATTTCTCGGTCCGGTCTTATATAAACTCTTTGCATAAGATAGCCCCACTCACATGTCTTCACATGAATGATTAGGATCAAATCGTTTGTAACACTTTACAACTCTTTGTAATAATTACAAAGTGGGTCGTATCTGTAATATTACCAAAATAAGGCACCAAACCTTATTCCTATACTACAAACTTTTTTGGTTATTACTTAAACATGATTCAACCTTGTATATCAACCATATACATTTCTAAGTTTACATAAAATAACCATGGAATCTTAGTTTATTGGATTGAGTTAATGCATAAAATAGATAAAATAACTTCTTATTTTATTCAATAAATAAAATATATATACAATTTACAAAACTATAAGACCCAAGAGATTTAGGACACACTAGTCCCAACAAAATTATGATCCATTACCAGTAAAAATCCAAGGTTATTATACGTAGTCTTAAATAGTATGTAGTTTATATCCATGTGGATCATGTTCAAAAAATAACGTGAAGGTCTATAGTATGTGGATAAGGTTGAGTGTCTTATCCTAGTGACACTATGGATATGGTCCACTTTGCTATAGTTACAAATGGTTTGATTCAAATCGTTCATGTAGAGACTTGTGAGTGAGGGTATCAGATACAAAAAGTTTGTATAAAACTGAACCATGAAATAATTAATCTCTCTTTCTAGATCCATTAATTGATGAGATTAATACTTCATAGGATGGTCATGTGCGACTCCATCTTAATCTTGAGTGATTTATGAACTTCTATCTGTGAGGTCAGTCATTTGATTTGCACAGATGATAATGGCTCAAGTTGTCAACGCAATAAGTCTACCATTTTGGGGACTTAACTAAATGGGGAGCTAAAAACATAACTTCACATGATGGAACTCACTTCTTCCCGTATAAAGTAAGTAGATAAGTGGTTCCCTAAAGTGTTAATTTTGGGTCTTGAACCCCACATTCTCACTGGCTCGAGAGGGACTTAGTTTATGGTTCGAACAAGTTGTTCATTAAAGGAATCAGTGGTACTTAAGGAAAATGGGTAATTGCAAAGGTAAAACAAACATTTAACCCATGTGTAATTATGAACAACTCGTTAATGATTGACTTGCTTATATTGATTATATTCATGGACACAATATGTTCTACTGTGTATAAGAGTTCAACTATAGGTCTATAGTAGTTTGTCATGTAGTAATGAATGAAGATTAATTTAATTAAAGAGTTTAATTAATTAATCTTGGATCATTGGAGCTTATAATCTGTAGGTACATAAAGTCCCCTTGCTATCTCACCATGAACCAATAAGGATATGTTGAAAGAAAAATTTGAAATGTTCAAATTCATGAGGAAAAGTATTAATTGTATTGAATGCAACTAAATATATGTTTTATTATAAAGTTTATTTGAATAAGATTAAAAAATTATATAACTTTACAATATGAATAATTAAATAATTTGAATCATATTCAAATAAATAAATTATTTAATTCGAATAAGATTTGAATTAAATAGATTATGAAAGAATTAATTTATCTGAATGTGAATCAGATAAATAATTCATTTGAATGAGATTCAAATGAATGAAAGTCTGCAGAAAATAAATATTTAAATATAATTTAAATATTTAAAACCCTTTTAATATGAGATATTAAATAGGTAGATATTAAAATATTAGATGTGATTATTTAATTGAAAATCTCTACAAAGGAGTTAATCTAGTAGGATTAGTAGTAACCTTGTAGAGTTCTATAAATAGAGCCCTTATTAATAACTCTACTCCATAATTTGTACAACTATTCTGTAGAGATTCTCCCCGAGAAAATTCTCCCAACTTTTAGAGAAAAGTTATCTGAAAATTCTTCTTCCTCATTCCCTCTCATCTTTCAAAAGCAGTTCCCGCAAGTCGAATCCTTGCCAGAGTCATTGCGAGGAAGATCTCATGAAAAAGAAACTTCAAGGAGAAGACTACCGATTCAAAGAGAAGATTTTGTTGTAGTTACAGATTGGCAAAGATATGATGCTTAACATTTTTTTTCTTTTTTTTCTTTTTAATTTTTTTTAAGAAATTAAATAATGCGATCACACGCTTTTGCGAAATTCAATTCCCCTCCGTTTAGAGGTGAGAAGTATATCAAAGCTATTAAATATTTGTATTTACAAAGGAAGGAAAATGCTTGAAAACTAAACATTTATTCATAAGTTCTGTAGAACAAGTTTCCATTAATGAGATAGGAGTAAAAATATAGCCAACTTGACTACAACTCAATCAGTTAAGATATATATCCTCAATTAAAAGTCAATATGAGCATAATTGACCTGTAATTAGTATATATTCTTTTCCTTTGATGTTGGAGGTTTAAATTCTCATATTTCCATGTTTGTTTACTTAAAAAATAGAAAACCTATCAATTTATATCCCAAAATTTTCGAGGTGTTGTATCAATTAATAGAACTTTTAATTATATCATTTTAAACCTTAAACTTTCATAATGGTATGAATTTATCTCTCCATTAGACATCATGTTTTATATGGAACATGATGTGAGACTTATAATTTTATCAATTAAACTCCTAAATGTTTATAATAAAATCTATTTGGACTCTCACTTAGGATTTCATTTGGAAACCATCCATGGTATTAATTCTATTGTCCATTTTGTTAATTCAACATTTGAAGAAGCCTACATGTGTAAGAAATGGTAACTTGGCAATTTTCAAAAGCAATCTTAATAAAGGTATAGATTGATTGATTCACTAATGAAAATTAAGAGTTTGATTGAAACAATTATAAGTCTCGCACAATAGATATTTTTCAAACGAAATCTAAACGAGAGTGTAAACTGATACACTTATGGAATGTCAGGATTTAAATTGATATAATTATTAGTTCAAAGTTTTAATTGAAACAACATATTAACTTTTGAACTTCATAACTCAACACCCTAATAGTCCCTAAACAACATGTAAAGTAGTTGAGGTTTTTTGTTCTGTTTTATCGTCTTCTTTATGAAGATGGAGGCACACTTTCTAGACATGCCTTTTTACACCGAACATACTGTTAAAGGAAAAAAAAAAATTGTTTTCAAATACAGAAAAACAAACCAACACATATAGTAGTCTATCGCAGATATAAGTATTATTTGTGAATATTTTCAATAATTTTGTAATTTAAAATAATTTCCTAAATATATATACACTTCTCCTTTCCATAAACATTGATTCTTTAACTTAGTTGCACATAAGCTGCTTTGAATAAAAATTCGTAGGATAGCTTCCTTAACTCGCCTCGACCCAAACCATTGATTTGACATTATTTGTTTATAGTACTCCTGCCTAAATTGTTTTCTTAATTTTTATTAATTTTCCAACAACCCCCTCCCCCACCGCTTTTTTTTTTTTAATAAACTTTGAAGTGGATCTTTGAAAATTTTGAAAACTTCTGATTTAATGTATAAATCTAAAATAAAAATGTTTTGATAGTTATAAATTTAATATTTTAATACGTTTGATTGTTACAAATCTAAAATGTTTTCCTATAAATTGAGGACAATGATTTCAATTTTGAGATAGACAAAAATCCTCTTTCTTCTTTATTTTCCATCTATTTTGATTTTATCTAAGCAAGTTTTCTTTGATTTATTTCTTTCTCCGATGAGTGCACGTTTGAGATTGGAAGTTGTATAAACTTTGAGAGAGCAATCGATAATTGGGATTTAACACCAAGGTTGCGCCGATATTTACTTTCAACAAGTGATTAGTTCATGACACAACCATTAATTTGATAGAGACTCGTATTTTAACATGAAATGCTCTCATGTTTTCCCATTAGATTCTGTTCCCACTTGGTTGTGCAATTTCTCAACTACCCTTCTCTTTTAAAAAACAGAAAACAGAGACATATTTTCGTACCTACTTCCTTTACCATTCAAATAAATATGGCCTTACAATCTTCCATGAACTTTCCTTTGTCTTTGGGATTCCCTCAGCCCTATCCGCTGCAATTCACTAGAAATTTTCATGAAAAAATTGGGAGAAAATGCTTTTGACCTATATCAATTTTAACCCCTAAATTTTGTAGGTCCATGTCAAATTCCACCTCAATTATTTAGATAAGTATTAGCACTTGCAAAAAGGGCAAAACAAAATACATTAATTAGGCACATAGCCTACATATTTGTTATTCGTAAAAATGAAAAAATATGCAGCACAACTCACATGTAAAAAATGTAAAATGTCGCAAATGCCCTCACTACTAATATATACTTGGTACACTTGATACACTATTGATATACATTCGATACACTTGATTGATATATTTGATAATGATGTGCTCAACTGATATACTTGATATACTTGTCAATCGTACACTCGTTTATACTGCTGATAAACTTGATACACTTGACTAATATATTTGACATACTTGAAAATGATGTATTTGATTGATAAACTGTTGATAAATTTGTCAATCATTCACTTGTTTATATTGCTAATAAACTTGACACACTTGACTGATATTTTGTTGATAAACTTGATAATGATGCACTCTTTTATAAAGCTAATACACTTGACCGATATACTTGATTGATATATTGTTGATAAACTTGATAATGATGCACTTAACTAAGTTGATATACTTTATAAAGATACATTTAGAATACAATTTTAATTGGGAAATTATTTTAAATGAGAAAATTGTTAATTGAATAACTATTATTGATAAATAGTGACATTTTGCTATATTTATAAATGAGTTGGCTAATTTTACTATATTTCAAAGTCACCTTATTTTAATTTAGTAATTTACATTTTGATAACCATTTCTTCCTCTTCTTCCTTTTTATAAAAAATATGCTTATCTCCCTTCAATTTTATCTTTCAAATGTTTGAAGTGTTAAATATTTTTCTTCACAAAAGATTGAAGACTTTTCTAATAAAATAAATGGTCATCTTTAAAAAGTTGAAGACTATATAGAAAAGAATCGGTTACAAGCTAGAATTTAAAATATAGAAAACAAAAACAAAAAGTAGTTGTTAACATAACCATAAATATAAAAGTTTGGAGCTTTCCTACCTTGTTATCAAAAGTTTAATATATTATTTTAAAAAAATAAAACTACTGTCATTCCTACGTTATTATTATGAAAATCAATAGAGTATATCAATTAAATTAGGGTAAAATAGACATAGTTGTTATACATTTTAATTTTAAAATGAATAGATTAAATATTTCATTCAAATCTATCATAAAATTGATCCATAGTATACTAGAGCCTATTAAGGTTGGCAACGGAGGCAGGGCGGGTAGGGGTTTCCCGTCCTCGCTCCCGTGGGGGAATTTACCCCCATATTTGCCCCCGTCCCACCATTCGTAGGCAAGGATAGGAGCAGGAATTTTTCGTTGGGGAGCTATTTCCCCGAGATAGAGCGAGAGCGAGACGGTGAGAGCAAGCGAGAATGAGAGTGAGAGCGAGACTGTGAGAGAGAGCGTGACTGCGAGTTCAAATGCACGACTAAATTACTACCAATAAGTAGAGTGAGAGAGAGAGAAAGCGAGAGCGAGACAGAGTGTGTATATATATATATATGGGTGGTCAGGGATAAATCAGTGCGGGGTTGGGGTAGGGGACGGTGCAAGGATACCTTCCCTATCCTCGCCTCGTCCTCGGACGAGTACCTGGAGAATGTTCTTAGTTTGACCCCCATCCCTAGTCAAATCAGGGATTCCCCTACCCAATCGGGACGGGGCCTCGCAGGTTTTTTTTGTCAACCCTTGAGCCTATACAGTTCACAAGACAACTATTAAAAAAATAAGTGAAAAAATACATATTACCCAAACTCAAGAATTAGTAACGGACCCCAACACAGACTTTAGAAACCTAAACTTCCAAATCCTACACTCCAAACACAAACATTTTGTAATTTCGTAGACTTCAAAACTCCCTCAAACAAGCCTTCAAGTATTTGATTGTCGTACTTTTGGTTCCAAACTTCCACGTCAAAGACTCCTTTTAAAGATAAGATTGCCTTTAATTTGCTCTATTTCTATAAAATCCTTGATTCTTGTGTATATTTGGTTTCTTCAAAGTTTCTTGTCTATTTGGTAAAATTCAATTCCATATTTAAATTTATCCCTAATAGGATTTTTACTTTTCGTTATATATGAAACAATCTAAACTTAATTAATTTATTAGATATAAGTTTAAATTTTATGTATAAGAGAATCATAAACTTTCAATTTTGTATGAAAATAGATACATAAATTTATCTTTAAAAAAAACTATTGATTTGCCTAAGAACGTACATAAATTAATTTGAAAAACTTAGAAATCTATTAATCACAAAACATAAAGTTTAAAAGAAATTTATTAGATACGTTTTAAAATAAACACTTCTAATCACGTATGTGATTAACCTTTTAATTCATCCTAAATGAAAATAATAATAATAATAAATGGATACAATTAAACAAGGATGTGGGACACGTGGTCCATTCAAATTTAATTTGGAAGCTAATGTCTAAACCGTGTTTTCCACAACCCATTCCTACAACTTTTGTTTGGTATATTACGTCTATCTTTACATTCTAACCTACCACCTATAAAATATTGTTCATCATACACATCCTACGTTTTATCTATCTACTTTATCTATGTTATTGATAAATAATCCGTTGAAAGATTGAAATATGCATTCATATATCTCTAAATAAGATTTGACATTAACATTCAAAATTAATCGTTCTCTTCTATATCTTTGAAATGGTTCTATAAAACATTAATAAAAGTATATCATTCATTAATTTCAATACGAGGATATATATACTAATAATAATATCTATAATTTATTTTGAAAGTAAAATTAATTTTTATAAATTTTTTATTTACAAAATTATCGACCTTTATCTAATTTTATCAATGTATTCATCTATATATACGTAAAATTAAAATTGACATCCATATTTTAATTCTTTAGAGTTTGCATAATTCAACCGGTTTAAATATACGTTTTTGGTCAAGAAATTAGAAATTTGAATTTTTTATTTTATTTTATTTTATTTTATCTTACAAATATTTAGTACAATAACATGCAATTTTAATTTATTTTAGTTTTCCTTCGGTTTTGTAATTTATCCTGAATTAAAAAAGTGGCAAAATATTTTCCTCTATTTTGTTTTTTGATTTGAAAATTTTCAAGTAGAGTATTGTAACATAAACCCTTTGGAATAGTCATAAGCGTCTTATGTATTAAACTATTGTTTGATTGATATGCCCTTCACCAATTGATATTACGGCGATTGCTGGCCACGTGTATGTGTGAGTGCTAATCAAACCTACGTTAGGGAGGGGAAATGCGTGAAATTTGGAGAAATGAAAAACATTACAAGATGACTATTAAAAAATAAGTTAGTGATTTTTTTTTTAATTATATATGATTACCAGATTTTTATTGATTTATCTTCTATAGCTAGATAGAGAATGTGTATAGCACGTATTAACGACTTAGAGGTTTTTATATTTTTTTTTAGTACAGTGGAGATTGGGAATCAATCTTCCTACCTCTGTGATAGAAAATCATGTCAATTGAGTTAAATTCACTTTGGCAACAAAGTTTTTGTAGTTGTAATGTCTATAACCCTTATTGTACTACAAAAATTAAAATTAATTTTTGTAAATAAAAAAACTTCAATGGCAAGAAAGAACCTTTTACTTTGAATATTTACTCAAAGAAAAAGAAAAAAAGAAAAGAAAATCATTGGCTAGAAAGAAAATATTCAATCAAACCTATTACTTTAAAAGTTGTTAATGCTTAATGCTAACTAGATGGAAATTCAACCCTTTAATTTTGAAGTTGATAATATATTTTTATGTCAATTTTTTAATGTTCATTTCGTGAATACTTAATTTAGTCTTTAATTTTTAATTTATTTTATAGCTATTTTGCAATTAGAACAACATCATCTTTGATTAGTATAATAGGAGCAGAGGAATTTGAACTATAAACGTTTTGATCCCTAATACATTCAAATAGTGAGCGGTGAATTCATAAATAATTTTACGTGTTTTAGAGTGTATTAATATATATTTTTTTTAAAAAATAGTATTAATGCTTTTTTGTTCTAATATTAATTATAAATAATGACCATATATGGTCAAAGAATTTGACCTTAAATCAAAAGGTTGGGTAATGTTTTTGTAGCATAAAAAGAGCTGTAGCTCTACCATTTTCCTGTCCATCCCAGGTTGTAATTTGTAATAACCCAAGAGCAACAAATCGAGGGCTCCGCGGTCGCCGCCGCCATCGGAAACTAGTCTCCGGCTCCAATGGACGCTCAGAAACTTCACGTCGCTTACCAAGGCGTTCCCGGTGCCTACTCCGAAGCCGCCGCCGGTAAAGCCTGCCCTAACTGCGAAACCATTCCCTGCGATCAATTCGAGACGGCGTTTCAATCGGTGGAGAATCGCATTGCGGATCTAGCAGTTCTCCCAATCGAAAACTCCCTCGGCGGTTCAATTCATCGTAACTACGATCTTCTTCTCCGCCATACCCTCCACATAATCGGCGAGGTTCAGTTGCCGGTTCACCATTGCCTCTTGGCCTTACCAGGAGTCCGATCGGAATCCGTCAGGCGAGTCATTTCTCATCCTCAAGCCCTAGCTCAGTGCGAACAAACTCTCACCAAACTCGGCCTCAACGCCGCGCGTGAGGCCGTCGACGACACCGCCGGCGCCGCCGAACACATAGCCCTAAACAACCTCCGCGATACGGCTGCAATTGCGAGCGCACGCGCCGCCGATCTCTACGGACTCGAAATCCTGGCAAACGGAATCCAAGACGATTCGAGAAACGTAACGCGATTTGTGGTCCTGGCGCGAGATCCGGTGATTCCGCCAGCGGATCGGCCGTTGAAGACCAGCATAGTGTTCGCGCTGGAGAAAGGAACGCCCGCTCTGTTCAAGGTGCTGGCGGCGTTCGCGGTGAGGAACATTAACTTGACGAAGATCGAGTCGAGGCCGCACCGGAGCTGTCCGATCAGGGTGGCGGAGACGGTGAAGCGGTTTGAGTACGTGTTCTATGTGGACTTTGAGGCGTCAATGGCGGAACAGAGAGGTGAAGAAGCCATGGCGGAGTTGCAGGAATACACATCGTTCTTCAGGGTGCTGGGTTGCTATCCAATGGACATTGGCCCCAAAAGTGCTTGAAATCAAAGGTTTTTGGTATAACATTATTGATGTTTAATCAAGTTTATAACATTGTTGGTGACTTGAATTTCCTCTCTTCTATTGTACTTAAAAAAAAAAAAAATTTAAGTTAAAGATACTATACTATTTAGGCCCAGTTCGTTTGTATTTGATTCATTTTGGTCTTTCTAAACTTTCAAAATGTTCAATTTTGGTTTTTATATTTTGAAAATGCTTATTTTTATACTTTCAACTTTGATTTATTTTAATACTTTGAACTTTAAAAAATAACTATTTCAATCTCTTGGGGTGTATTTGACCTAAGGAGTTAGTAATTAAGAATTGTGAACTCCACAGTGTTGCAGAGAAGTTTGTGAGTCCATCACTGACAAAACATCAATTTTATACCTAATCAACTTTCTATACTATGGCCCAAGAGTTCACAATCCTTAAAGTTCATAACTCCTTGGAGCTCACTATTCCAATGGGCCGAGAAGTGTGTAATTGTAAACTCTACTTCTTGTTTGGCTCAAAGAGTTTGTGGGTCTCACCACTAAAAATAACAATTTTATACCTATTAAATTTATGTTGTAGGGTCCAATAGTTCATAACTTGACAGGCTTCATAAATCTATAAAGTTCACAAAATTAGACACAAAATTGAAGTTTGTGGAATTTATTAAAAACTTTTAAAACTTGATCAAATAGAGACAAACTTCGAAATTCAATAACCATACTTATCATTTAACTTAAATAACATTGGTTTGCTTTCGAAACTAGCAATATAACATCAACACGTCTTGAAGTTGAATTCTTTATCTTACTTATTCTCACTCTAATTCAACTTTCTTTTTTAAAAAAATATTTTTTTTTATTATTGAAGAGATGCATAGAAATGGGTGTAACATGAACTACACCCGAATATTATTCTTTTTACAAAAAAATCTATGGACATTATTTTCTTGGTTAAACTCCTTGATTACTCTATTACATTTTCAAACTTATAAACAGTCTTAGGTCACATACAAAACCTTCCCTCACAACTTAATAGTACTAGAACATATTTTTGTTAAGAAAATTTGATCATATATATATTCATGATTATTATTATATATAAAAAGTAGCATCAATGTTAAAGGTAAAGAGAGCTCAAAGACAATCGAAGGCTACACACACTAAGTAAAGGGAAACCTTGATGACTACTTGAACTAAACTATAACATTGAGGGCCGGTAGAAGGATTCTTTTGAACTATTATAATGGTTATAACATACTAACAAGTCATTTTGTAAGGGCAATGTTGAAAGCGATAATGAAGCCCATTTATGTCAAATATTTCTCCTTCAATCTTATTTAGTTTGAGGGGATTTTACGAGGGAGTCGTGGGGGCATTTCAGGTTAAATGAAGCAATTTCGAATTTGAAGAGATGCAAGGCAAAAGCACAGCATTGCGATGCTCTACCCAAATTTGTATTAATCAAACCTTAGTTTGCAATTTTTATTATTTATTAAAAAAACGTAAAGTTTAACTTAATTAATTTTAATTTATATAACTATAGTTAATTGTAAATTGACTATTATAATATCGAATAAAAATCATAAAATGACTAATTTTACATTTTTTTATAGTTTTAGATAAAATATACATTTAGTCTCTAAGTTTGAAAAAAAGTTCTAAATGGGACTCTTTTCAAATACAACAAAAGAAACCAAAATATTTACAAATATAGTAAAATTTCACTGTTTATCTGCGATAGACCGTGATAGATCGCGATGGACTATGTATTTTGCTATTAGTTATAAATATTTTCACCAATTTTGCCATTTAAGATAATTTCCCTCTAAATGGTTCATATGTTAAATTGATCGGTAGATCTCAATATATATATATATAATACCATTCTCGATTTGAGATAAAATCAGGGAACATTGGCTATTTTGAGGCAAAAAAAAATAAAAAAATAAAAAAAATAAAAAACGTTAATGACAACATTCAAGTAGTAACTAACAACAACTATTGAAATTGATAAAATGTTTCAAATTTGTAGAAATTAATCAAAATTAATATCGTAAAATAGCGTATTCAATTGAGCACTAGTTTGATTAATATTATAGCAGTTTGAAATGGAAAAAAATTGGATGGTTCAAATTTGGTAGAAACTCTATTAAAAAATGCATGGAAGGGAGAACGAAGATGCCAACCAGTTTGCAGAACATTACAACAAATTATATATTCAATAATCCATGAATAGTGCCAAAAATAGAGGAAAAAGTGAAAAAAGAGTCATTAAATCCAAAATCATGGGTTTTTGGTGGGAAAAAACGAAAATTTTCGGATTTGGCGGAATACATGACTGTTTTTATGTGTCATTGATTTATGACTGAAAAAAACAGTCATTAAATGTGAGTAAACTAAAAATGCGCGATTTTGGTGAGAAAATACGCAAAATTTCAGTTTTTTTTAGAGAGAGAGAGAGCGAGAAATAGAGAGAGCGAGAGAGAAAGGGTGAGTGAGGGAGGGAGACATAGAGAGTGTTTGATCTGAGAGAGAGGGGGGGAGATAGTGAGAAAGAGAGAAGGAGAGAGCTAGAGAGAGAGAAGGAGAGCAAGAGAGAGAGGACGATGAAGAGAGTGAGAGAAAGATAGTCTTCGATCTAGGGGAGAGCGAGAGCGAGCGTTCGATTTATAATCTTTAAAACAGAAAAGAAAAACTGATTTTTTTATTTTCCTCCTTCGAAGTAGACTCCACGACACTTGTATTCAAACCTAATACTGAAACCCTTCGCCGAAGCTGAAATGAACTGTGTTCTATCGGTCCATGCTATCGCTGGTGTTCTCCAGTTGTCCATCGGTGTTTCGCCGTCGTCCATCAGTCTTCTTCGATCTTTTCCCGGTCAGAAGCGAACTAAACCGATATGCCTGTCTACCATTGCCTCTTGCTCTTGCAGCCGCGCCCGCTCATAGTTCATTCAGTCGCGCCGTCGACCACCCGCTCTCGCTCTTGTAGCCGCGCCATCCATCTTGCTTCACGCCGTCGACCTCAATATTGAGATATCAACTTCTTCCTTTATTTTCTCTTTTGTTTATATTTTATTTATTATTATTATATTTTTTTTTGTTTTTACACATCTTGTTATACATTTAAACAATGAATTCTTTCTGGAAAACCATCTTGCTTCGCGCCTATTGCTATACATAAGAAACTTTTTGATGGCCTAGAGAATTTTTTCAATGAATCATCTTAGTTTTGTCATTTAAACCTTATTCATTCTTCATGCCTATTGATAGACATATTAAACCTTATTCAAAATTTTTAAGTGGACTTTACTCCAATTTGTTTAGTTTGTTTGGTTGTATGCACTCCTTAAGACGTGTTGATGTTAGGGGTGTCACTTATACGCTGTTATGGATGTGGAATAGTCTCTTGGTCACTTTGTATGCACTCTTTAAGTTGTGTTGATGTTGAAGGTGTCACTTATACACTTTTTATGTTTGTATTCAGTGTAGAAATCACACTTATTCATTTTAGTAATCGCTTTAGGAAAAAAGTGTCATTTGCCTACTTCGTAGTTCATATTTAGTTTGTTTTGCACATCCAAAGAACACTAAGTAACTAATTTACGTAGTTTTGGGTGTGGAATAGTATCTTGGTCACTATGTATGCACTCTTTAAGATGTGTTGGTGTTGGGGGTGTCAATTATACATTTTTTATGCTTGTACTGAATTTAGAAATCACACTTAGGCTTTTTCTAGTTGCTTTTGGGAAAAAAGTGTCATTTGCCTACTTCGTAATTCATTTTTAGTTTGTTTTGCATATCCAAATCACACTAAGCAACTAACTTACGCCATTTTTGATGTGGAATAGTATCTTGGACACTTTGTATGCACTCTTTAAGATGTGTTAGTGTTGGGGGTGTCACTTATTCACCTTTTCTGCTTGTATTGGGTTTAGAAATCACACTTATATTTTTTTGGTTGCTTTTGGGGAAAAAGTGTCATTTTCCTACCTCGTAGTTCATTTTTAGTTTGTTTTGCATATCCAAATCACACTAAGTAACTAACTTACCCCGTTTGGATGTGGAATACTCTCTCGGTCACTTTGTATGCACTCTTTAAGATGTGTTGGTGTTGGGGATGTCACTTATAAACTTCGAATTAACCACATTAAAGACACGACTATAGATGGACTTAATAAAAGTTTTTTACTAATATTATGATCTTTTCAATAGGTTTCTTTTTGTGGGGGGAGGGGGGAATTAACAAGAACTTAATTCCCTAATATTATGCGATGGACAAATCATGGATGGTAAAAAATAGATTATCTAGAGAATATGAGGTGGGAGTTGAAATTTCGTTGAATTTGGTTTGCGTCATGACAATGGTTCCAATTCTATTCGATGCCCATGTTTAAAATGTGGAAATCATATATCTAAGGATGCTTCGATAGTTAGGGATCATTTGTATGTCAATGGAATTGATCAAAGTTATAAGGTATGGTTTTGGCATGGGGAAGATTTAGCCACACACAATATTAACAACAATTCAGATCATGTGTTAAATGAAAATTATGAGGATGAATACGATTTGTTTAACGTAATTGTCATGGTTTAAACTGCTCATGATCAACTTTCTGGTGCACCAAATATGTTTGACATTATGTTTGATGATGCTAAAAAGCCATTATACCCGGAATGTAAAAGATTTATGAAGTTGTCAGCCTTTGTGAGATTGTATAACCTAAAGGTTAGATTTGGATGGAGTAATTCAAGCTTTTCTGAATTACTATCTATAATAAGTGAATTCCTACCTGAGAAGAATGAGATGTCAATTTCTATGTATGAAGCTAAAAAAACATTAGGTGCCCTAGGTTTAAGTTACCAAAAAATAGATGCATGTCCAAATGATTGTTACTTATATAGAAATGAGTATGCAAAAAGTACCCAATGTCCTACCCGTAATCTATCGAGATCGAAGGTTCTTAAGAACTCAACAAAAGAGGAAAAAGGAGTGTCTGCTAAACAGTTGCGGTAATTTCCAATAGTTTCAAGGTTTATAAGGATGTTCAAGAGCGTTGAACATGCAAAAAATTTGTGTTGGCATGCTACAGATAGGAAGGTAGATGGTATTATGCGACACCCAGCTGATTCTCCATTCTAGAGGTTAATAGATCACCTATGGCCAACTTTTGGTTCAGAACCAAGAAATCTTCGTTTGGGTTTATCCACTGACGGAGTGAACCCATATGGAGATCTAAGTACTAAATACAGTTGTTGGTCAGTCATTATTACAGTGTACAATTTCCCACCATGGTTGTGTATGAGGAGAAAGTTTTTAATGTTGTCAATGTTGATATCAGGGCCAAAACAATCAGGATATGATATTAATGTGTATCTAGCTCCGTTGATTGAGGATTTGAAGCTTTTGTGGGAAGTTGGAGTTGAATGTTTTGATGCATACAGAAAAGAATCTTTCACTTTGCAAGCAGTCTTACTGTGGACTATTAATGATTTTCCTGCATATGGAAATTTATGTGGGTGTACTATGAAAGGGTATAAAGCTTGTCCAGTATGTGGAGAGGATACTAACTCAACCAGGCTACATCATGGGAAAAAAAACATATACATGGGCCATAGAAGATTTTTGCCAAGACATCATCCGTACAAAAGACAAAAAAAAAAAAAAAAAAAGCCTTTGATAGTAAGCAAGAGAATGGAAGCCCTCCACATCCAATGTTAGGTGCGGAAATTTACAATAAATTGAAGGACATAAGTTTTTCTAGTAGAAAAAACTGTGGCAAGAAATTAAATGACAAGCTTCAGATAACTACTGGAAAAGAAGACCTGCATTTTTTGAACTGCCTTATTGGAAAGAGTTGTATGTTAGACATTGTCTTGATGTAATGTACATCGAAAAAAATGTGTGCATGAATATCATAGGTACCTTATTGAGGTTCCAGGAAAAAATAAAGATGGAATGAGTACTAGATTTGATTTAGTTGAAATGAACCTTCGACTTGAATTAGCTATTGTACGTTGGGGGAGTAAAATGTACATTGCTGCAGCGTGTTATACATTATCAAAAGAAGAAAAGTACCGTTTTTGTAAGACTTTATCTAAAATAAAGGTTCCCGAAGATTATTCCTCTAATATTAGAAGTTTGGTCTCATTAGAAGACTTGAAACTTAATGGCCTGAAATCACATGACTGTCATGTTTTAATGCAACAATTCCTTCCGATTGCATTACGTTCAGTTCTACCTAAGAATGTGAGGTATGCAATTACTAGATTATGTTTCTTCTTCAATGCAATATGCTCCAAGAGTGTGCGGGTACCAAAGTTAGATAAGTTGAAGGATGATATAGTTGTTACATTATGTCTACTTGAGAAGTATTTCCAACCTTCTTTCTTCACAATAATGTTGCATCTCACTGTTCACCTTGTAAGAGAAGTGAAACTTTGTGGGCCCATCTACCTACGATGGATGTATCCATTTGAACGGTATATGAAGGTGTTGAAAAGTTATGTAAGAAATAGAAGTCGACCTGAAGGTTGCATTGCGGAAGCACACATATGTGAGGAGTCTATTGAATTTTGTTATGAATTCCTATCTGGGCTAGATTCAGTTGGGCTTGGTTCATTCAAGATACGAGAAGAAACACACATTGATAGACCTTTATCAGCTGGATGTCATGTCAGACCTAATGTGCAGGAACTAAAGCAAGCACATCTCTATGTACTTGAGAACACAGAAGAAGTACAACCGTATAGAATGTAAGTATATTACAATTCTCAAATCACCTACTTGTTGAATGTATTATCACCTAAAATCTAGTACATTTTGTAGACAACATCTGGAGTATTTGAAGGTCCAAAATCCAAGGAAAGCAAATAATGAAAAATGGTTTCAAAATGAACACAATCGATCATTTGCTAGTTGGATATGCGATGAGGTATGTAATTTTCATTCCCAATTTTTTGCTATATCCATTTAATATAGTCCTACACTAAATGAAGTGTCCGCCTGTAATAATAGGTGATGCAGAAAATATATGATAGAAAACCGGTTTCTTCAACTATGCGTTGGTTGGCACATGGCCCCAACCCAAGATTGATGACATTTAAGGGTTATAGGATTAATGGGTGTAGTTATAGCACAAAATCTCGCGACAATGGTCATACTGTCCAAAATAGTGGGGTTACATTAGTTGCCGCAACAATGCAAGTGTCTAGTGCGAAAGATAAGAATCCAATTATTTCAAACATGTCTTTTTATGTGGTTATTCGAGAGATATGAGAAATTAACTATAATACATTTAAGGTTCCATTATTTAAGTGTGACTGGGTTGAAATCAAAATGGAGGGCAAATTGACAATCTTGGATTTACCTTGGTGAAACTCAATCGTATAGGACATACTTCTGATCCATTCATCTTAGCCGCTCAAGCAAGACAAGTTTTTTATATAGAGGATCCTATTGACGCACAATGGTAAATTATTATCACACCACCTCAAAAAGATTTTGCTGATACATATTATGATGACGAGCTTGGAGATACTTCTTTGGACTGTCCTTTAGTTTCAAAATGGACATCACCAACCCATATAGACGAAATTGAGATTCCATATGTAAGGGATGATTGTGAAGACACTTTTTCTTTAATGTTGATAGAATTTCTTGTTTATCTCGTAGGTTATTGTTAATGGAAGAGGGGATCGCTCCAACGAATTTGCTTCTTTAATTTTTAGTGTGAAATGTGTCAATTATTATTACTGGACATTTTATTTAATGTACTATTGTAATCAAATTATTACCTTTGACTTTGCAATCATATTATTAACTGTTATTTAATGTACTATTGTAATCATAGGACTGCTTGTATTATTTAATGTACCGTTGTAATCATATTATTACTTGTCAATTTTTTTAACATTTACAAAAATACTAGTGAACAGATGGACAATACGATTGATGATACACAGGACGAGTAGTTGGATCATTTGATGGATGATACATGGGACGAGTAGTTGGATCATTTGATGGATTATTTAATGTACTGTTGTAATCATAGGACTGCTTGTATTATTTAATGTACCGTTGTAATCATATTATTACTTGTCAATTTTTTTAACATTTACAAAAATACTAGTGAACAGATGCACAATACGATTGATGATACACAGGACGAGTAGTTGGATCATTTGATGGATGATACATTTGACGATGCACAAGGTGATGACTTAGACGATATAGTTGACGATGCACGTGATAGTGATGGTGATGTAGATCCTCCACTTATAGATGGCGAAATAAAGAGAAAGAAAACTAGAGGACCTACTGGAATGCATGAGATCACTCGTGCGTGCATTGAAGGTCACAAGAGAGTGGTGCAATACAATGAGAATAGTCAGCCATTTGGGTGCAATGCAATAAAAATGAAAAGTTTCATAGGAACGTCCGTCCGATCCCATGTTCCAATTATATACAATAGTTGGAAAGCAGTGTCGTTCGAAATAAAAGAAAATATTTGGGATCTCATTCAGGTATACACATGGGCCATAGATGGTATTTAGATTTTGTTTGTTTTCATTACCATATAACATTTGGTGTGGATTTGTAGGGTGGATTTATTGTTGACTATAAATCAAAAAAGAATGATCTGGAGAAATTAAAATGTCCTTCAGTTGAGTATTCCCAAATTAAACAAGAACATTGGGATGCGTTCGTCAGTTTTTGGCTTAAAGAAGAGTTCGAAGTAAGTATTGTTATTTAAAACATTCAAACTTTGTATTCACTTACATTAAAGATGCAAATTATCACTATGACATTTTATTATGTAATTTTATAAAGGCCGTCAGTAGTAAGAATCGAAAAAAGAAGAAAAACATATGTATAATCATCAAATGTCACGGAAAGGGTATGCTAATCTTTTGGAAGAGTTGGTAAGACACTACTTCACTAGTATTTATCTTTTTATACGCCCTATATCTTACATTTTAATCCAAGTTCATGTATGATGGTTTGTTATTAGTGCAGAAGGAGTTGTTACCAAATGAAGATATAACTAAGCGATGTGTTTTATGGAATAGGGCTCGGATGGAGCGAAAATGGAAAAATTCCAGACAAGCAAACACAAGAAGTGGTGGATCGTGTAGTAAGTATTTGTTGACTACATATATTTCTTTGCATTATGCTTAAATATTGATTTTTTTTTTCAATAGGATGAAATGTTGGTCACTCATGATGTCGAAAGTGGCAACACATCTACATGTGGAGATATCCTATCACAAGCGTTGGGGAGCAAAGATTCTCCAGGAGTAGTTAGAGGATTGGGTAAGTTTATCATGCCCAGTAAATATTTTCATACCCCAAAACAAGTGAAGAAGGGAGACAAAGTTACATTTGATACTGATGAGAAGGCGAAGATGGTTGCACGTATAAAAGAGTTGGAAGAAGAATTGATAAAACAAAAAAAGATGGATGTTCAAACAAGGATGGTTCTTCAGAAGATATTAAAGAACAAGATGGTGAACCTGTTTCCAACAATGCGAAGGTCAAATGTGGCATCCATTCATCCTATTTAGTGTGTTAATGTAGATGTTAAATATTTAATGTGATTTAATTTTTTTATAGGTGAAGAAAGAATTAATGGACCAAAATAAGACTTCACAAAGAGGAAAAAAAGATGGTTCTCCAAGTGATATTGAAGAAAGGGGTGAAGCAGAAAAGAAGAATGAGCAGGTTAATGTGTTTCAATTCATCTTCTAAGTAGTTTTTCATAATCTTCACAATAATAATTCATCCGATAATGAAATTTTTTAATCTAGGCGAAGGCAAAATTGTTGAAACACACAATGAGTTCTCAATATGTTGAAGTGAAAGAGGAAAAAGAAAAGGTTTTATGTCTATCTTATACCTCTTTTCTTGGTTCTAATATGCATTGGCAATAATATATATAATGTAAGTTTATTTATTCTATACAAGCTGATGAACGTAAAGAACATAACTCAAGTCAATCTGTCGCCCCAAAGCCCATTAAGGTGAGTTTTTTCCTTTAATTTAGTATATATTCTACATAATATATGCTAGTGAACATTAACAATTACATTTCAACTTACCCATGGTAGGATGGAACTTCTTGTTTGTTGGCAATTGGGTCTAAAAATAACGTTGTCGCAGCGGGGACTATATTTGACTATGACATTGATAGTGATAAAGTGAAGGTTTCACTTGACGTAGTTGTGCATGGTGATTGTTCTGTCCCGATACCAACGAAGGGAGAAGAAAATATGTTATCTCAAGAAGTAGGCTCACACTTGCTATGGCCACGAGATCTTGTAATAATTGACAATGAAAAGGTAACATTTCCATCCTCGTTGGTTTTTATTTTATATAATTCATTTATTCTAATGTTACGTCATTTGTTGATAGAAGGATGGAAAAAATTCAAATAAAAGTTTAGGAGTTCTATCAATGACACCCATTAGTTCTATCAATGACACCCATTCAAAGTTTACCGGTTGCTTTACGTTGTTTACTCCGTGAACTTGAATATATTGGATCGTCAATTCAACTGGTGGAAGTATTTGGAATCCAACGCAAGTATTGCATTTTGGTTGAGGTCTTACGAGATTTTTGTCATGTGTCACACCCCAACCCGAACTACCCTTCTGTAGCCCGAGACGAAGCATGAAGACAGTAGTCATCGACTCCCCGGTCGACTCCCACTGTCGAATTTACTTTCACTTTCCCATTTGACCACACTTCCTAGGACAATGATACCATTAATTCTTGACAAACCTCGACTTCAACGGGCAACGGGAACTGTCACGCTACATAATACTTGCTCAAGGGAAGTTCCTTTTTCCTCCTTCTAATTCTCTTTCCCGAGCTTCTTGGACGCAGAGTTTTGAAGTCTGAAACGCAAGGCAACTTATTTTCCCTTATGTCAGCTTGGTTAGACGCAACCCTGCACCTTGAACACAAGGTTGGTTACTTAAACGCAAGGTGTAGCCTTCCAATAAACTCTTCTGGTTTCACCCCTTGGACGCAAGGTTCTATCTTAAATGCAGAGTTGATCTTAAATGCAAGGTTCACCTAGAACGCAGATTTTATGTTGAACGCAAAGCTACTTGTTGAACGCAAGGTAGCTAGGTTGTTAAGAACACTTCATCTCTTGGCTGTAGACTTCACTACGGACGCAAAGATTCCTCTTTTCTGCCTTCTCTCTCCTTTCTCTCCAGAACTCAGACTTAATGAACATTCCTTGCTCCTTTTCCCTCGAGGTTCTATTTATAGCTTTGGGATAGAGGGCTTGTTATCCAACTTCTCTTCTCTTTTTGCCACTTGTTTGCCATTTGTCACGCTGCATGGCACATCCGACATGCAACCCAACACCTACTCCTCATAAAATGTTAAGTTTAAATGGAATTACGTAACCTTTATAAACTTATCTTATGTGTTTAACTTGTTCTGAGATACAAACTATGCATACAACTTAGTGCCCCTATGTGTCCATCTACTTCTCCTTTTAAGGTTTAGCTTCTTTATTCTCTTTCTTCCTCCCGGCCTTCCTACCTTTGACCAGGATTCTCCCTCGCACATTACCATGCGTCTGTGCCTTAACCGCATACTACCATGTGTTTGTCACTTCTTTCCTTATGTCCATATCCTTCTCTTAAGTGATAAACATCTGACTATGCTTGTTATTCTACTAACCAAAATCATCTCAAGATTTTCCTTCATGCGTTTATCTCTACTTTATTATGCGTCCATGACCTTCCTTCCATCCTTAAGGATCCCTTGATTGTCCCTCTATGCGTTCTTGAGTTGTAATCCAAGATTATGCTTCTAACCTCTTCCTTATGCTTAGCCATTTTCTCAACGATAAATCCTAGCATACGTCCATCTCCAACCTCCTTCCTTTAGCCTTACTTCTCAACCTTCTAAATTATCCAATTCTTCAACAAAATCTTCCTTGATGGAAGTCATGCGTTTACCTTAAATTATAATAGCATCCTTCCTCGATTTCACCTTATGCGTTTTATCCTTCTTCCTGAGACTTAAATTTTCTTCCAACGCACCATTACTCAACTTTAGTCCTCTTACTCATACGTCCTACTTAAACCAAGCTTGCATTTCCTTCCTTAATTACCTCTTATGCGTTTCACTTCTTTCCCTTCGAGCTCTCGGGTTACTTCCCATGCGTTCACCTCTTTCCCCCAAGCTCTCAAGTTTCCTTACAATACTTCAACACTTACCCATTTTATTTTCCACAATGGTTACCTTTATCATACGTTTCCTTAGTTTTGACCATGTGTCCAACATGGTCTCTTACTAGATATGTGTCCAACTTAATTTAGCTCCCCATGCTTTTTAACTCTTTCCATCACTTGGTGAGATTTCCTTTCTTTTCCTTAGATCATACTTTCAAGCTTAAAGACATAGTTGCGTTCTACTTAGAAGAATTCTTAACTTTAAAAATTACTTCAATTCCAAGATCCATAAATCACTCAACACAACCTTCCAATCCAATCCTTCTAATCCAAACTTATCTACAGCTTATACTTACCCAATACTTAAGCACAAACCTCTCTTTTCCTTTAAGTTCAACGCATACTTATTTCTATTTTGGCACAATTTCTCAGCTAACTCCACAAACTTGTGATCTAATTCCATCTCTCTTGTCTTACTTCTTTTTCTTATAAGTTCTTAAGCGAATAGGTTTAAAAAGTGGAGTGTGACATATGTGCCCAATATGCACTCCTTGTCTTGATGCATATATGATGTAAGTAATCTAAATAATTATCTGTTTAGTATTAAAATATATATATTGAGTACTGTATAAAGTTTAATATTATAGGTGCTTATACAAACTAATGAAGAAATCGAAGACATTGAGTTTGTATAAGTTTTTAGATGCTGGTTCCATCTAAATCTCAACTAACAAAGAATCTCGAGCTCAATTGTTGTCCTCGAGAATGACAGGATTGGATGCAAATCAACTTCTCATCTTCCCTTACAATTCTGGGTATGTTGTATGAAATGCATTATACAATATTTTGTGAACTGTATACTTTTTTTTTTATGATTATTTCAATTTGTAGGAATCATTGGACTTTGATCATTATTCAAAAAGTAGCATATTTTAGATGGACCCTTTAAAAAATCGACTCGACGAAGATATCATCAATGTGATTGGCATGTACGTATGTTATAGCTAGCATTTCACAACTTTAACAAATATGGATAGATAAAGAAACATGTTGCATTTAAATCCATTTGTAGGTCTTTTAAGATTGTTAACCTTAAGAAGAAAAAGCTCACTTGGAAATCAATTAAGGTATGTTATTTCGTACATAGCATAATTTATCCAATAAACATGTACTAGAATTGACTTAACTTGTGTTTTTCATTTTATACACACAGTGCCCTAAGCAATCAGGTGTGGTCGAATGTGGATATTATGTTATGCGATACATACGTGAGATAGTATTATCAAGAACCACATCCATTTTAGATATAGTACGTATACAAAGTCAGACAAATTTAACGTATTTATTTCTTCTAGTTTAGTTGGATTTCTTTGTTTATAGATGAAAGGTGCACCACCTACATACTCACAAGATGACATTGACATAGTACGAATTGAGTGGGCAGAGTATGTGGGATCGCACATGTTCTTCGCATAGGATTTGTGCCACTAACAGTTGTTGGAGTATGGAGAAAACAAACTTTTTTTTTGTGGATGGAGTACTTATATTTTGTTACTCAATATCAAATGCATTTTGCGAAATACTTTTTGTAGAGTTGAAGCATGACTGTGAACTGATATGGGTATGATCGTTAATTGTTATCGTTTTTTTTTTTTTGGAGGTATTGTAAAATTCTGATGTGTTTGATCTGTTATATAACTTTTATTTCGTTCAAACTAACAATTTTATTTTTGGAAACTTTAATCCTTGGGCCTATTGATGTTCTTGGATGATCGATCTTTGGGCTTGATGATCTTCTTGAAGGATCGACCTATGTGCTTGATGATCTTTTTGGAGGATTAGCCTTTAGGCTGATGACTTTCTTAGATCGTCCTCTGGCTTGTTGATTGGCTTGGGTCAGCCTCTAGCTTGTTGATTGGATTGGATCAACCTTTAACTTATTGATTGGCTTGGATTGGATCAACCTTTAACTTATGATCTTTTGAAAGTCTTCTGAGCTTTAATGTTTAGATCTTCAGGAGAGCAAAAGTTGGTCTTTAGAGCTTTAGTCTCTTCTGATCTTCAACGCTTTAAGGGAGTTGTATTCTTCAGATCTTTAGAGCTCCAACCTTTGGGTCTTCAAAGCTTTGGAGTTTAGTCTTCAAAGTTTCAACCTCAGTTCTTCCCATCTCCAAGAAGTGTAAACTTGAGATTGGTCAAAGCTTCCCTGTTTTGGAATTCAAGGAAGTTTTAGTCTTCCAGGTCCTCAATCTTTAGAAGGTTGTAATCTTGAGATCAATTAGAGTTTCAAAGTTTTGAAATCTTAAAAGCTTCAATTTTCAAGTTTTTAGCGTTTCAGCACTTCCTTGTCAATGCTTGCAACCTCCTACAATGAAGGGGTAAAACTCCTATTTATAGAAGTTTCACTTGGGGTTTGGGCCCAGGTTCTATTAGCTTGGGTTAAAGTTTGATTTGGGCCCAATCTTTTATATGGCCGAAATTTCCACAATGGGGTTGAATTATGTTGGACTTGGACCCGAGCGACCTTAGTTACGCAACTCGATCCAATTTATAATTTCCATAATGAGCATGGGCTTTTGTTTTGATGATATGACAATTTGTGATTAGTTGAAATTTCTTGTTCAACATTAATTTTATGGAACTATGAATAAAGTGTCGATGCCAATGGATATTTTTGGAAAGATAATGAAAACAAAAAATTCAAAATGTTAGAGACTTGATTTGGTGATTGGCTATATTTGTTTAAGACTGTTGTAGTTATTGGTCTTGGAGTTACTTGTCATTATTGGTCTCAGCGTTGTTTGTCATTCTATCTCTTGAATTGTCTTTCAGAATGTCTCTACTATTGTTGTTTTAGATAGGTTGTTGTTAGTTAAATTGTTGATTTTGCAGATTATTTATTTCCTTATTTGAAAAGTCCTAGATGTTAACTATGTTGATTTTTGTTTCCTTTTATGAGCATTTTCGAATTTGTTTTGGGTTATTTCCTTGCCTTTTTTATTGTGCATATTTAAGGAGTTGTGACATTTAGTTTAGGATTGCCATTTTGAAAAGAATACTGGAGTCATTGTTCTTGTGTTCGTGAAACACTCACAAGTGTGTCAATCTTGCAATTGAGAAGGTTGTGCTACTATTGAGCTTAAGATTCTCTCGACTTCTTGTTGAATCGTTCAACTACATCTGGAGAAGTGATTCTCAAAGTTAGGGGGAGTCTAAGCTCCTCACATGGAGTGGACTCCACTAGGAGGTTGACAAATAAAGTTTTGGTGAGAGGGAGTCTCACACTAAGGGGATCTTAAGGTTCTTAGAGAGAGAGTCTCACACTTACAGGGAGCTTAAGTGATTCTTCAGTAATATCCACATACTTTAAGTGGGGTCTCAATTTCTTTGAGAGGGAGTCTCACATCTAGGGGGAGTCGAGGTGATTGTTTGAGGAGTAAAGCTCTACGAGTGTCACTATAATAATTCTTTGTTCACAAATAAGTACATCATTATAATCGTTCAACAATATCTTAGTGAAGTTATTTGTGCTAGGCACATTGCCCCTAGACATAAGTGATATTGCAGTAAACTGGGTTACTAAACTATATGTTTTGTTCTTACTTTACTCCTTATGTACCTATATTTATGTGGTTTGAATTGTTGTAACATCCGGAGTAATAAGTGTTGTTGTGTGTTAGATAACCTTTATTTCACAAAAAAATAAACTTAAATTAGTAAATAAACCTTTTATGATCTTTAAACAAGTTAACATGTTTATTGTTTATATTATATTTACATCAATGACATTTTGTTGCTTATTATATATATATATATATATATATATATATATATATATATATATATATATATATTATGGATTTTTTTATGATATAATAGAAATATTGATTCAACCTTCATGTCAATATCAAATCATGAAAACGTGAAAATATTGACAAAAATTTAATACTGTGATTATAATTAATTTTGTTTTAACTATTATACTATTAACTAAAAATGGTTAGATGAAGGCTATTTATAGTTTTTTCCGATAATAATAATTATTTTTTACGAAGAAAGAAATACAAAGTGTTGACATAATTCATATGTATTTAAATATTAAGTTCTGTAAAAATTAATAAAATTGCAATCTAATATTTCATTGTTTGAAAAAATAAAAATAACAATTTTCAACATTTATATCATTTATTCACTTCAAGAAAAAAAGAAGAAAAAAAACATACATGAGAAAAGAAAATAAAAAAAAAATAATAACAACAAAAGCATGCTTACCAAGAATCAAATTCATACCCTAATGGATATATGGACAAACTGCTAATAGTTGCCCTAAAGATTAAGGATGTATTTTCTTGTGCGAATATGGTCGTCGTAGTTGGTTGCTAGAGTTGTCATCGTAGGTGGTTGCCGTAGTTCAGAGTTGGTTGTTGGAATATTTCATTGAGTGTGGTCAACAACTGATGGGTAGAGACATTGAAAACATTAGAGGGACGGAGGGTTGGGATGAGTGGATAAAAATAATCAACTCAACTCCACTAACATTTAAAATTGGTGGGCCAAATATTGTATCAGTAATTTTTACCAACTCAACGCAATTCATTTGGTGAGCCAAACACCCCGGTAGTGCAAATATCGAGGATAAATCGTCTCTTTAACAAACAACCTACTCATTGATATAAAAAATTAAAAAATAACATATTTAAACAAAAAGGTTAAGAAATTCTAATATTAATAAATAAATAAATAAATAAATATTTTAAAATGCTATTACCGTTGGTCTACACTACAAGGAGACAGAAATGTTTTGTCAAACTTAATATTTATCTCTGAAAATATAAAAATCAAAGTGAGGAATTACAAAAATAAAATAACTAAATATGTGAAATAATTAATGTGGAAACTATTTGTGAGTCTTGGTCCAAATGCCATTCAAATTTTTATGGGCTTCTTAGTCAACATACTTTTAATTAATTGAAAAAATAGTTAGTATAATATAATTCAAGCCTTTGTTCTTAGAAGCTTTAAGTGCAGATTTTTTCATTAGAAATTTACTTGAGCCTTTAACTTCTCTTGACCATCAAGACAACCCACATCCAAACTTTTTTTTTCCTTTTTGGTGGACTACAGTTTCCTTTGAATTTCTAGGGAAAGGGTAGGGATGAATAATTATTAGAAATCTAGAAGGATTATCTTGGGTTAATTAGAAAAACAAGGCACTTTTTTAAAATATTAGGTAAAAGAGGTAGTTTGGAAATAAAAAAAAATTTAAGTAAAAGGGTAGTCTTTTGTCTATATTTGAAAGTCAGACTCTGACGCACGGTCAGATTGGTCAAACTGAACGGAAGAGAGAAGTGTCTGTTAGTTTTTATTGATTTTAACGGCATTCTGCCATTTTTCTAAAAAAAATTATTTTTTTTAATGTAAGTTTGAATGTAAGAACGAGAGCGAGAGCGAGAGAGATAAGAGTGATTGTGGAAGCGAGCGAGAGTGAGTTTGGAAAAGTTCTGTCACTTTTCCCGTAAAGTTCCAACAGTGCCCCTTACTGAGGAGGTTCCGAGCGCTACCTTGTTACCGATGGTCCAACATACGATTGTTTTGTTTAAAATTCCTCCGTTTTCACTTTTTTTCAACTTCATTCCAGCCAAATTTACACTTCCTCCCACTAACTCTCCCTTCAGTTTTCATAATTTTTACACTTTCTCAACAAATTTGGTGTAATAATTTTCTATTACGTAAGTCTCTACTAATTTCTACATGTTTGTTATAATTTTTTTTTTATTGTTTTGATACTATTTAGTTAGAGTTTTTAGATTTTATTTTGTTAGTTTTAGCATGTAATTAACACCACTAATTCATAGTTCATTTTGAGTTTTTAATTTTATCATATTACATCTCAATTACCTATCTTAATAAAATAATCTTTTTTACATCTTAATTATCTATCATAATGATATTTTATAATGTTACGGTACCTTGCTTACAAAACCACTTAACTTATATAATTTTTTTTTTGTAAATATTAGATTTAATTAACCAGACTAGAATGGATGTTGTGGGGTTTCAATGTTATATGAATAGAAACATTGTTAACGGGTCAAATGGTATAGAATACGATGTGCCACAATGCCTTCGTATAAGTATTCTTCGTGAAATTGAGTTTGACGCATTTATCGAGGGATCATGTGATGCATTATCTATAGATAAAGATGATGGGATAGAGGTAATATTTAGATATGGTAGTTATGTAGTGGGATCTACTTTCTACATTCTCATCCCCTATGGAGTGAACCTAATATAAAATTTATGATGAGTAATGCTCCATCCCCTCCAAATACAGCCGATCTGTATATTTCTCAACCAAACATCTCAAACTGAACATCAAGGAGAGAAATTGAAAATAATATTGGAGTTGAAAGTGATAATGATGAAGAGGCTGATTTTGATCCAACTGTCGCCACAAATTTGGAAGATGTTTTAATCGACAATGATGAAAGTGATCTTGAACAACTCACCCATGAATTTTATGGTGTTCAATGATGTCCCTAAAACCTTCAATCAGATAAACTTGAATGACATGAACATTGAGACTAATTCAGGCATTGAGATGAAAAATACTAGATCTGATTCTTTGAGTACGGGGATGGTGTTTAACTCAAAGATCCATTTAAAAACCGCAATGAAAGCTATTCAATCATTCACCATCAAAAGTATGAAGTCATTGAGTTGAAAAAGAACATTTGGGTTGTTAGGTGTAAAAGATACGACAATGGTTGCACGTGGGGACTACGTGCCTACTACCGTAAAAAACATGGTAAAATTAATTAGCCTCTAATTTGATTGTAGCTGAGGTTAGTAGCATTGTCAAAAAGAATCAATCCGTTAATGTCAGAACATTACAAGACATTATATTGAAGAAATATGGATATTATGTTAGTTATTGGAAAGTAGATGGAAGAAGAAAAGCAGTTGCCAGAATATTTGGCGATTGGATTGAATCATATAATTTGCTGCCTTCGTAGATGAATATATTAGAAATGACAAACCCTGATACGATTGTCCATTGGAGTCTAAATGAGGTGGAGGGTGATGATAGGATTATCATGTTCAATAGTGTGTTCTAGTCATTTGAATATGTTATTGAGGGTTTCAAGCATTGCAGACCTCTTCTTCAAATTGACAGAACACATTTATACAGAAAGTACGAAGGCAAGTTGTTGATAGCTAGCTCAGTCGATGCAAATGGACATGTTTATCCAGTTGCGTTCACTATCGTACCGGAAGAAAGCGCTAACTCATGGGGTTGGTTTTTGAAGAATATATGGGAGCATTTGGTACATGGAAGGAAAAAAATGTGCATAATTTCAGATAGGCACAAGGGCATTATATCTGTCATGAAAAATCCTATAAATGGTTGGGAGGTTGCACATCACAAATTTTGCTTGCAACATGTTGCAAGTGATTTCAACGACAAGTATAAGAATAGTATGTTGAAGAGCTTGGTGTATCGTGCAGGATCAAAGTATTAAGTTCTAAAGTTCAATGACTGTATGGCTGAACCTCAGAACGCAATTCTAACTGCATGAGATTTTTTGCTTCTATGGATCCTAAATAGTAGACCCAGTCACAGATGGTGGTCATCGTTATGGATGGCTAACCACAAACGTGGTTGAATGTTATAATGTTATTTTGAAAGGAGTTAGGAAGTTGTCAATAACTGCACTAGTTCAAGCAACATTCTATCGAACTATCTCCTACTTTGCTGCTCGTCGTGTAGAAATCGAAGCCGCTCTTGAGGCTAGAGAATGTTTCACAAGGTAAATTGTGCGCTTAATAAAATAATATTAATGCTCATATTTGCTGCTAAAGTAAATAATTTCTATCTCTGTCATAGGTATGCCATCATAAAATTGACTCATTGGGAAGGACGTGCAAATACACACGAAGTTAATATATTTGACCAAAGGATAGGCTTGTGTGATGTCACATCCACAATTAATCCAATAACATTGAAGGGTGGAACCACACATTGAGTAAAGTTAAGTGAGAAGACATGCACATCCAATAAGTGACAAAGTTATGGAATCTTATGTTCCCATGCCATTGCTGCCTATAAATGTTTTGGTTTTGATTACTTGAACTACATAGATGACTATTATAAGATCCCCACTTATGTTATTCATCTCAGTTCTAGCCTATCCCTGATAAAAAATGTTTGCTTAATAATAACTTCCCCACTATTTATCCAAATGAGTCAAGAGTTAGAGGTATTGGTAGACCATGTACTTCCCGAATACAGAATAAGATGGATTGGAGGGAGACATCAGTCAAGTCATGTTGTGGCATTTGCAGACAAAAAGAACATAATCGGAAACGATGTCCTAATCGTGGTCCTAACACGACGTAGTAAATAAGAGTTATTGTTATTATACTTGTTGATTGTAAACTATTTCCCTGATTGTAATCTCATATGGAACTTGAGTTAATTCATTATTATATTATTAATTCTAAATTCACTCTCGCTCTCGGTTAATTCTTAATTCTAATCGGTAATTCAACGCGACCAAACTTGCTCTCGCACTGTCTAGCTTCCTGGTAAGTTTGAACTTATCGAGAAGGAATTCAGCATTCTATCACTTTTCCCGTAAAGAGCTTATCAGAACTTTACGGGAAAAGTGACAGAGAGCTCCCTTCCCGGTAAGTTCAATGCGACCAAACTCGTTCTCGCTCTCGCTCTGTCTGGCTTCTTCGTAAGTTTGAACTTATTGGGAAGGAATTCAGCTCTCTGTCATTTTTCCCGTAAAGAGCTGATCAGAACTTTACGGGAAAAGTGACCGCGAGCTCAATTCCTGGTAAGTTTGAACTTATATGGAAGGAATTGAGCTCTCTATCACTCTTATCTCTGTCTCTCTCTCTCACTCTCGCTCTATCTGGCTTTCTGCTAAGTTTGAACTTATAGGGAAGGAATTCAACTCTCTGTCACTTTTCCTGTAAAGAGTTGATTGGAACTTTACAGGAAAAGTGACAGAAAGCTCCCTTCCTAGTAAGTTCAACGCGACCAAACTTGCTCTCGCTCTCGCTCTGTCTGGCTTTCTGGTAAGTTTGAACTTATCGGGAAGGAATTCAACTCTCTGTCACTTTTGTCGTAAAGAGTTGATCAAAACTTTACGGAAAAAGTGACAGCTAGCTCAATTCCTGGAAAGTTTGAATTTATCGGGAAGGAATTGAGCTCTCTGTCACTCTTATCTCTCTCGTTCTCTCTCACTCTCGCTCTGTTTGACTTTCTGGTAAGTTTAAACTTATCGAGAAGGAATTGATAATTCAAAAAATGTCAGAATGTCGTCAAAACCAATAAAAACAAACGACACTCTACTTTTTTGTTCACTTTTCCGTACGACAGACTGTGACATTCAAATAAAGACAAAAGAACTACACATTTTTCCTAATTTTTTTAAAGTACTATTTTCACTTAATTTTTTTTTCTAGAAGTACCCCCTCCCCCCCTCCTCCCCCCATCTAATGGACCTGATTATCTTTGATCTCTCTTTAGATTCAATAAGTAGTGAATGATTTGAACTTTTGATCTATTAGTCTAATATATATGTAAAAACTAGTGAGATTTAGAGATTTTCATTTCCCTTGCCTTTAATGGAGCAAAAATTCTATGTTTAGGTGGAAAATGGGAGAGGAAGTGGGAAAAAACTCTTCGGAAGCTAAATGTGAGACAAGAGAAGAGGAATGTATTCTCAAACTCATTCCTATCCCCACCCTGTATAACTTTTTTTTAATTGATTATAATAACTATTGCTATGTTGTTATTATTATTATATAAATATTATATTTTAATTTCAAGTTTTATTGTTTAATGGTTAACCTAATGGATATGTTTAAATTGAACATATTTAAATTTAGATTATATATATAAATAATTTGATATATTTCTTTGTACTAAAAAATTTGAGTAATTTTTCTTTAAATTCAAATTGTCCACGTGGAATTAATCATATAAAAATATTAATAAGAAATTTAGCGACTTAATTTTAAATTTGAGAAAACAAGCATAATTTTTAACTTTTCATAGTCCAAGTGGCTATTTAATCTCATTTTAGCCCTGAAGTTTTAGGCTTATTTTATTTTTTGTTTTTCACTTTTTAAAAGTACTAGTTTGATATTTCATACATTGAACATGTTTGGTAAAGTTTTAAAATGTAATTTAATTACAAAAGTTTTAAAATACAATATATGTACAATACAAGAGAGTTTAAATTAAACTGATCGAAGAGAATAACTCTGGATTAGATTTTAGTTTGCATGTAAATTAACCATTAATAAAACATTGCAAAAATGACAAATCTAAACCTTCAAATTATTAATTTTTATCATTCAAACTTTGGTTCGATTTGATCTTAAATCTTGATTAAATCTCGAACAAAAAATCAAAACTAAGACTAAAAGAAGTATCTGTTTGCACGAGGTTTCAAAAGAGACGCATTTCATGGAGTTGAAATTAAGTTTATATAGATTTGATGTAAACATGGTTCGAACTCTAGTACTTGATCCAGAGCACATGGATGTTCTAGAAATTTGAGTCTTGGAAGAATGTATTCCAAAAGACTTTAGTTTTCAAATGTGATTCAAACTCAGGAGTTAGGGAGTCTTTTGATTGTAGAGAGAATTATCTCTAGGCTTTCTGGGGTGTAGTGGTTCAACCTCAGGTAGGGTTGGCAACAGGGCCGGGGTGGAGTGGGTTCCCCATCCCCGCCATTTGGGGGGAATTTACCCTATCCCTGCCCCCGCCTTAGATATTTAGATAACATGAAATTTTGTTTTTTTTTTAAAATTTTTTATTATATTATCATTTAATGTTAATAATATGTTTTTAAGTAACATAAGCTCTTTTTTTTTTTTTTTTTCTTTTAATTCATCGATAACATGAGATGTTTTTTTTTTTTTGAAAATTTACTAACATTTAATGCTAATTTAATAATATTATTTAATGATTTAATGTGAAATTGCTTAAGAGATCCATATGACCATCAACTAAAATGGGCAAAAGGAGAAATCAAGAGTTTCTTCCCCTTAGTTTCTTTTAGTTTATCGCCTTCAATAAATATTCTTGTCGATATGCCAATACGCACATTTGAAATCCTATCTTCAATATAAACTAAGCAAGCGGCAATTTAATAACAATATTGCATTGATAAGAAAAATAACGACCTAACATAGTTATTTTATAAAATTTTAAGCTCTGTTTGGACCATTAGATTTCTAAAAAATTATGCTTATTTTTTTACGATTTTTTATTCATGATTTTCTTATTTATATTGTAAACATTTAAATTCTTAGATAATTTCAAAAAACAAAAACAAGTTTTTAAAAATTATTTTATTTTTTGTAGTTTCCAATCTTGACTTTAATTTTAAAAACATTCATAAAATATAGACAACAAAACATAAAAATCAATAGACGAAAATTATATTTATAGGCATAATTTTAAAAAAACTAAATAGTTGTCAGTTCTTGGTGACCCAATAGATTTTGAAAAATCAAGATGAACATAAAGTAATTCTAAAATTTTAATGAGTAAACTGAAATAACTATAACAAGTCAAATTAAATACGATATATATATTAAAAAGTAAAATACGCATGTTTTAGACTTCTTACTTCTAACTCTAAGTTTTAATCTCGCCTTGTCAAAAATAATTTTTTGGTTATAGAATTTTCAATTTCGTCTCTAATATTTTAAATTGATCATTTTAGTTCTTAAATTTTGAAAAATAGATTGTCTCTCTACTAATAAAATCATTAAATCTAATTAACTAAATGTTGATATGTCAAGATGATTTGAAAAAAAAAAAAGAATATAAAGAAAAATAATAAAATTTAATTAATTATAATTTTTAAAATTAATTAATAGATATTAAACCAAAAGAAAGAGTATTTAATGAAAATTCGTGGTTAAAAGTGTGAATTTTAAAATCGAATAACCAAATTAAAATAAAGACGGAATGTGTAAAATATTAAATAAAAAACCAATGTGTACATATATATAATACGAATCCTGAACCAATGTGGGCCGTGCAAAACACACGGGCCTAAAATGAAATAAGGTTGGGCCGTCAAACCCTGAAACCCTGCGCTGCAGCCTGCAGGTAACGAAAGACTCAAAGCTATATTTATAAAAAAATTAAAAAAATAAAAAAATAAAAAAATAAAAAAAAGAAAAGAAAAAGGATTGTTGAGAGTGGGATTTGAACCCACGCCCTTTCGGACCAGAACCTTAATCTGGCGCCTTAGACCAACTCGGCCATCTCAACCTTATGATCCCAAAGGTCTAACAGTTTTATATCTTCAAGATGGTTGTAAACCTTAACTATTTAAAATGTTTATAAATCTTTTCCACTTTTAATTTTTAATTTTGTATATTATAGGTCTTTTACCTCATTCTATACTTCTTTATAAAATTTAAGTATATTCAAATTATTAACACGTGTTATGAACATGTACATGATACGTTTGATTTATTTGAAGATCATATTCTAAAGCTAAGGGTGTATTTACTATTGTAATTAAATAATTTAATTTTTGTTATATAAGAATTAGGTTAAACTACAAGTTTAGTCCGAACTTTTCGTTTGTGTTTATTTGGTCTATGAGCTTTCAAAAGTGTCTAATACTTGAACATTCAATTTTGTGTTTAATATGTCTTTAAACTTTAAAAGATTTATAATAAATTCTTAAACTTTTGATTTTATGTTAGTTTAGTTCTTGAATATTGAAAAATATAGCAAAATGCACTTTTGGTTAGGAGTGATAGTCGGTTCGACTTTGTAGGTTTTGGGACCAATCAAGAACCAACCCATCAACCGGTTTTATAAAGAAGGGATCCAAACCAATGTCCAATAAAGAACAAAACCAATGGATTGGTTTTATTTGTATCAGTTTATTATTAGTTTGGTTCTCGGTCTTTTACATTTTTTCTTTTTCTTCAAATTTTTAAAATTTTTATTTCCACTTCGTTTTGATTCGGTCATTTTTGCTAATTTTAAACCAATCCAATTTATTTATCTTTTTATAAATTAAAAATTTTGATATTTTTGTTTTTTTTCCTTACCACTTTTCTAAATAAAAAAATATACACTGCCCCATAATAATTGGTATTTGATCTAAACATCAAATATACATGTACCATAATAATTAAAATACTAAAAAATATCTAATGAAGAGTTTGTTTTCGAGGGTATATTTATCATTAGTTCGGTTTTTTGATTGGTTTTTTTTTAATAAAAAGCTATGAAACAATACTTTTTGGTTTTCTCCAAATATAAAAAAAAAAAAAAATCATACTAAAAAATCAAACCATTGGATTGGTTTGAATTGATTTAGATTTTTAGTTTTTTGATTTTTTGTTGCACTCCTACTTTTGATCATTGAGATTTGAATACGGTATCTATTTTGGTCTTTAAATTTTTAAATTTAACATTTTAGTCTAGACATTTAAAACAAGCTTCTAAATAATCTTTGATGTGATTGAAAATGTTGTGGCATCGATGAGGTGCCCAATTTTAAATTACGTGGTCAGTTCTTTTTAATTGTATATTATTTTATCCTACGTAAAATTATTTAATTCCCTTTTTTACTTCTCCTTACTTTATGTCAACATATTGAAGAAACTTTTCCCATCTATAAATATGTAAAAGTGTGATGGGTGAAAGTTAGAAGCGTGGTGCGTATATGTATATATATATTTTCTTTTTTGCGAAATTCCCGTGCGGCGCTATGTGAGGGCTATTTCAAATAATAATGTTATTTAAAAAAAAAATTTGAAAAATAGGGTGGTTTACAAATTAATGACAAAAATAGGGTGGTTTGGAAAATAATTTGGAAATTGGGGTAGTGAAATCGTGTACCCGGTACACGATTTCAGTCAAAGTCTGACGTGGTGGTAGTAAGTCGTGGACCGGGTCCACGAGTGTTGACCAAACTCGTGGACCGGGTCCACGATTTCGACCAAACTCGTGGACCGGTCCACGAGTTTGCCTCCACAAAGTTGCACTCATCTTGCTATAATCGCGGGGAACGAGCAGTTATTTCGGATAGTATTTATGGTTCGAGTTTTGATCAAAAAGACTTCTTACCCCCGTTCTTTTCCCATGATACGTCCAAAATCGTCTGGTTTTTTTCACATGATAAATAAGTTAATTAGTTAATTACCCACTTATATGAAAATTTGCTTCTTACTTGTGTTCATCAATTATTGTATTAGTTTCATTGATTCTTAATTATTGAAAATGTAATGGAAAATCATTAATTCATTTAGTTAAAGATAAAAAGTTAATACAAATCAGGAAATCTAAAATACAAATCAAGTGCCACATGGTGGTCTTCTTCGCGCACGTTGTCCACGACGAGGCACAGGCACTTCAATTTGTTGTTGCTGGTGGATTACATCGTCGATATCTTGTTGGGTGACGCCAGATGGAAATTCATCGTGTGCATAATATTCCTGTTGATGGCCAGAACCGGATGCAATGTCTGGTTGTAATATGTGAGGTTCTGGGTCATCGGGTTGCTCTGGAACACCTTCGTCACGTTGTCTCTGTCGTCTACGACGAATACGTTTTCAATCAGTGTCAGCAACATTGAGCCTCCTTGTAGGTTGAATGATTTCTTCAACATTTACCATGTTTTGCTCACACATTGAACTCAACTCTGGTAAATTGTGTTCTAAGGAGTAACTGTGCACATCGTGGACAAAATTATTCTGCACGATAAAAAAAATATATATAAGTATAAAATAATATTCTTAGCATGTAATTGAAAAACACTACATAATAAGATGCTTACCATGCAGTAATAGTAGGCACCGTCAGGTGTGATAAATCTTCTTGTGATAGAGTCGTACTAGGACAAATAATCATTAGACACATCCGACTCGTTTATTATTTCTCCTTGTGCACAGCGGCCATGACGTGCACGCCAAAATGATATATATTCTACATGAATTTGACGCCAGTTTTGGTCGTGTTTACCTCTTAAATCGATTTGATGTAGTTGAGGGAGTGTATTACACAATGTCGGTACTGTTTGCTGCATACCGAATTGTCTCAACACTCGATCTGGTTGATGCCACTCTACGATATGAAAGCATATAAGTGGGCTGACCGTCAACCAAATGTCCTCTCCATCATGACAGTAATCAGGCAACAACGACATAACATGTGGTGTATATGGCGTCCAATTGATCTGAAACCATGTACAAGAATAATTAGAACCTAAAAACATATGTAATATTCAGTTATATGCAACATATTTATTATTACCTGATTTTGCATCAAACGGTCAAATATTGAGCGATATACCAGCAACATGTTTGCTGATTGTTCAGATGCAGCTAATACACCGCTCCATCTATCACATAGATATAAAACAATTAAATACTTTGCTAATTGTATTGACAAAGAAATTAATATATACAAAAAATAATACCTGGCACTGAGTGGACGTCCTATAAAATTTTCTGGAGGTTGTAATTGGACTTGTGGTGCAACAATGCTAAATCGATCATAGGCCCATACTTGAAGTAGTATCAGTGGGCCTGCTATATCCAAAGCTTGTGCATGACTGGCTCGACATAATTCTCTGTACAGCCATGCAAGACAAGCACCACCCCATGAATAATTACCAGCTTGCTCAAAACTGGCCAATAGTGGGAGGAACATTAAATGCACAAGCGTGTTCGACTTGTCTGCAAACAGAAAGCCTCCAATCAGCTGCATGATATATGCTCGTGCATATCTCTGTATACTGACGTCATTGGCATCAGGAGACAACTCTGTGAACTGTGAGGCTAAACACGGGAGACTTAACCTTGAGCCTTTAAAGTCATGTGGTCGAACACCTAAGAAATCTTCACAAATTTGTTTCCAATCATGTTGCAAAGAACCAGTAACAGGTTCTCCGTCCACTGGTAAACCAAATTGTACTGCAACGTCCTGCAGCGTAATGGTGCATTCCCCACCAGGCATATGAAATGTGTGGGTCTCCGGTCTCCAGCGCTCCACTAAAGCACTAATGAGGTGCCAGTCCAACTGTATGAATCCAATTTGTGCAACCCTAATAAACCCAGCCTGTTATAGACAAGGCACTATACGTTCATTGAACGGTATTGTATGCTGAGAAACTGCCTCTCTTTTCCGACAACATAGCACCACGGTGGATGCATTATCCCATACTGTCTGTGATCGGTGCGTGTTTTGAAGATATAGCTGAACAGGGTTAGATGGACCAGGATCCATATTCAACACTGTTAAAATAAACAAAATTCATTACAATGTTAAATAAACGAAATACATTACAATGTTAAATAAACTAAATTCATTACAATGTTAAATAAACGTAATACATTACAATGCTAAATAAACGTAATACATTACAATGTTAAATAAACGAAATATCCTGGTTCAATTCTACCACAGATATTTGGTAGTGTTCAGTCACACAATATTTTTCTACTGCCATTTGTAGGTCTTCTTTCGTATCAAATACCATTCCTTTTTGTATTATACTTGAGTTATCTAGACTTTTTCCCCTTTCCTCCAAGGTTGATCCTTGTTCACAGACTGAATCAGTAATTTCTCATTCTATCTGTGTAAATATCTCCGACTGAACCAACTCATTTTCATTTTCTATATTTCCCTCTTCTCCAAACAATTCATCAATTTCTACATCAATGTCACTATCCGCACAATTTCCAGCTTCAATAATAACTAAATCTTCTGGACGAAACGACATATTTAAATTCGTTTACAACTGTAAAGGTTAAAAAGAAAAATTAGTTCAAATCTACCCAAAATTATAAACTCGTGGACCCGGTCCACGAGTTTACTACCCAATATAACTAATTTCCCACCACATTATTTACCAATAATTTTTCCTACAACAATAAACGCTGAATAACATTCAACACTCAAACCTAAATTTTTTAAATTTATTCATGCATGCAAAATGTCTACATATACAAATTTATTCATTAATGCAAAACAAAACGTACATAACTATTGCATATTTATAAGATAATTAGAAAGGAAAATGTATATGCATACGTATATGGCGGCGGCAGTAGGGCGGCGGCGGTGGCAGCAGCGATGGCACTGGCGGCGGTGGCTAAACGACGGTAGTGGCGGCGGCGGCGGCTAAATGAAAAGGGAATGATTTGAGAAGAAGAAGAGAAATGACAGCGACAATGACAAACGAGAAGTGAAATAAGAGAAAGGAGAGAAATGAGTAAGGAAATGAAGAGTGAACGGAGAGATATGAGAAGAAATGAAGACCGAAAATAGAGAAGTGAAGAAGAAGAAGTGAAGAAGCAGCCGAAGAAATGAGGAAGAAGGAGGCTAGCGTCGGGTTTAAAGGGGGGGAACTCGTGGACGGGGTCCACGATTACCAAAATCGTGGACCCCGTCCACGAGTTCGGTCAACATGCAGGCATGCAGGCTGACACCGTCAGCCTGCATGCAGTGGACGCAGGGGAATCGTGTACCCGGTACACGATTTCCACTGAAATCATGGACCGGGTCCATGGTTTTGTGAAATCGTGGACCGAGTCCACGATTTCACCACCCTACTTTTGGTATTTCTTTCCCCCCACCCTATTTTTGGAATTATTTTTTAAAAAAACATTATTTTAAAAAAAAAATTCCGCTATGTGAATAAACTTTTTTAGTCCATTTTACTCTTTCATTATTAGTCTTTCCACTATTAAGTTGTCGGTAATTGTGTCCTTCAAATATAAATTTGTTTTTTGTGGTTTATTTATTGCTTTATTTTTCCACTACTAAGGAGCTTCGCATTATTGCTCTTTCTCTATCCCACTCATTCATTCATTTATATTCTTTACTTTTAACAATGACTCAGTTGCAAATATAACAATCAAGTTTAAAGTATTTGCAAATGTAGTACAATGTAAAAAAAAATTTACAAATATAACAAAATCTAAACTTTGCTTTCAAAGTCTATCAATAATAAATCATATTAATAACGGGGTCTATCAGTGATAGACCATATCACTTATAGAAGTCTATTGGTGATAGACTCTATCATTGATAGATTTTGCTAGATTTATAATTTTTTTTAAATGTTGTTGTTGCTGTGACTAGTGTGTCCTAAATCTCTCGGGTCTTGTAGTTTTGTAAATTGTTAATACATTTTATTTATTGAATAAAATAAGAATTTATTTTATCTTGCATTAACTCAATCCAATAAACGAAGATTCCATAGTTATTTTATGTAAACTTAAACATGTATGTGGTTGACATACAAAGTTGGATCATGTTTAAGTAATAACAAAAAAATGTTCGTAGTATAGGAATAAGGTTGGGTGCCTTATTCCGATAACACTACGGATACGTCCCACTTTGTAATTGTTACAAGGAGTTGTAAAGTGTTATAAACGATTTGGTCCTAATCGTTCATGTGGAGACATGTGACTGGGGGTATCCTATGCAAAAAGTTTGTATAAGACCGAACCGCGAAATGTTTATTCTCTTTGTAATGCCGTTAATTGTAGAAATTAACATTTTATAGGATGACTATAGGTAACTTGACCTGAATCTTGAGTGAGTTATGAACTCTTGTCTTTGAGGGCAATCCTTTTATCTGTATGGTTGAGAGTGACCAAATCGTCAACTCAATAAGTCTACCATTTTGGGGATTTGTCTGATTAGGGAGCTGAGAACATATCTTCACAAGATGAAATTCACTTCTTCCCCTGTTTAGGGTAAGTAGATAAATTACTCCGTTAAAGGCTGATTTCGAGTTTTAAACAATGAGGCCTCACCCTCTCACTGGCTCGAGAGGGGTTAATTTATAGTTGGACTATAAACAGTTTGTTCATTAGAGGGATCTGTGGTACTTAAGAAGTCAGATATAACTACAAGGGTAAAATAGTAATTTGACCTAGTTGTAGTTATGAGTAATTTGTGAAGGGTCGACTTACTGTTGATTAGTAAATTCTGTGGACGCAGAAATATATCTATAGTGTGAAGAGTGCAACTGTAAGTCTTTAGTGGAGTGACCTATAGTTAATGAATATTGATTAATCTAATTAAAGTGTTTAATTGATTAATCTCATATCATTGGAGCTTCTAACTATAGGTCCATAAGGTTCCCTTGCTAGCTCACAAAGGATGCAAATACACAAATAAATATAAAAGTGGTAAAAAATGGCTACCTAATTTTAAATCGAAAGATTATTATAAATAGAAGAGAAATCAATACACAAATAGGGTTCGAAAAATTGAGGCTAAAACATGTTGCCGACATGAAATTAGGAATAAATTGAGCCAAATTTAGTAATTTGAATAGCACGACAATCATATCAAGGAATATTGTTGCACCAAGAAATTTTGTTAGAGAATGGCATTAAGACATTGCGTCTTAATGTAAAAAATTATACAGGAGAGGTGCACACATATTTTCCTAGGTACAATAATCTTGCTTTTCATGGACAACATGAGATGTTGCCCCTAGTGTCTCAATGCTACCTTGGTTTTTTATTTTTTTATTTTTTATTTTTTTATTTTTATATTTTCCTGTTTTTACTGGTTTGATTATAACACTCTAAAGGTACAATTCTAGGAGGATCTTTTATTGAGATATTGTAGTTAGTAAAAATAATTAGGAAAATATTGTAGTTTGGAAACTATTTAGGAAAATATAGTAGTTTGGAGGAGAGAGAAGATTGGATAGTGGAGAGAGGAAAAGGTCGAGACCTCAACCTTCGACCAAAGGCAAGGTCGAGACCTCAACCTTCGACCAAAGGCAAAGGTCGAGATCTCAACCCTCGACCAAAGCAGTCCTTCGACCAACGCAAGGCATTCGACCAACGCATGGCCTGCTTCGGCCAACGCATGGAGGCCTCAACCTTCGACCAACGCGAGGCCTACCTTCGACCAACGCAAGGCCTGTTTCGACCAACGCAAGGTCGAGGCCTCAACCTTTGACCACTGCAGACCCACGGGTGGAAACTTTTATAGAGATTCCGTCCTCCACAGGTCCCGTCGCGTCGTCGCAGAGAGAATCCGCCGCAGGTCCCGTCGTGTCGTCGCAGAGATTCTGCCGCAGGTCCCGTCGCGTCGTCGTAGAGATTCCCTGCCACCGCTGCGGCTGCTGTCGCCCGTGACTTATGGTCGAGGGCTGAACCCTCGACCATGTCTCTTTAAATTCCGCCCAGCCCCTTCTTCCTCCCACTATTTCTTCTTCCAATTGCTTGCGTTTCCTCTTTCATCCGAGCCACTCCTCCCACATTTCTTCTTCAATTCATCCCACTATCTCCTCTTCCTCCCACTATCTCCTCTTCCAAATTCATCCGAGCACTCTCTCTTTTGCACAAATTCTCACAAATTCTCCACTTTCTCCAAATTTTCTCCCTCTTTTTTTCCTAAATAATTTGATCTATCTAAATATTATCTTTTTTTTTTTTCCAAATTTACGAGGTTTGTAAATAAATTTGATTTATGAAATATATATTTTTTTTAAGATAATATAAATTTTTTTCTTTCTCTATTCTCATTCTATTTTTTTTTACAGTATTTGTTGCTATTTGGAAAGCAAAGATCGATTGTTGTCACTTCGAGGAAGAAAGAAAAGTAAACCATTGCTGAATTTGTGAGTTACCATTTCATTTTCTGGTATTTATATTATGCTAGACATATCATTTTAAGCTAAATATGTCATTTTAATGTTCGTATTTATTTTGTTAACAGTCTTTGAATTGAATAATATTTATATATTGATGTTATGAGTTTTTTCTATAATTTAATGTTCTTGTTTATATTATATTAGATTTATCATATTAATATTATATTAGATCTACCATGTTAATGTTATATTAGATCTACCATGTTGATAATTTTAATATAATATTTTTATAATTTGTCTTTGCTTTGCATTTTATATTTATAATATTTTAATTTTTTAGTACAAATTTATATTTTCGTTGCATATTAGATATTACTATCCGATTTTTTTAATATTATAGTTTTTAGTTAAATAAATTAGTGATGTATATTGTTGTTTTCTTTTTTTAGAAAATGGCAGACAAGTGTTTGGGATTTATGTTGTTTACAAATGGTCATATGATTGATGGTGTTGATGAAGTTGAATATGACCAGCCAGCATGTGGGGGTTTTAGCATAAATGTGAATAGTGGACTTGTTTTTGAACAATTTGTTGAAATGATTGGGCTGTCACTTGGTGTAGATATGAGATCAAACCACTTAGAAATAATATACAGACATCCTAATCTAACACCATTAGGATCTGTAAAGTATATGTCATTCCCCATTCATAACGAACAAGCAATGAATCTAATGTTTTCGCTTGCAATGCCGCTCCCATACCTAGTGCATTTATACGTTAATGTGAGTAGGGTAGGATTGGATGTAGACTTGAATGCACAATCGTTGAGTCAGTTTGAAGACCCGATGATGCTGATCCTGAATCAGTTGCACCAGCCTATGATGATGAAAATATGGTGGCTAGTAATCAATATAGGGAGTTTAGAACAGAAACAGACGATGAATTCGAGGAGTTGGATTTTGATGGTCGTGAACATGAAATACCGTCAAGTACATTCGCTAATCTTGACATGAATGTAATAGATAGCGTTAGAGAACATGACCCAGTTGTAGCCTCGGTAGTCGTTGACAATACCCAATTGTATAAGAGTATGATTTTTCAAGACAAAGAAATGTTACAACATTTGGTCAAGTGTTTTCCTATCAAGTGTCACGCACCATATGAGGTCGTGGAATCAACACCGAATATTTGGGCAATTCGGTGTAAGAAATGAGAGGATGGTTGCAAGTGGCGGCTCCATGCAGCGAAGAAAAAATCTCATAATTTGTTCAAGATTACTAAGTATGTTGACCAACATACATGTTTTTACTCAGTGCTTAGCCAAGCTTATGTGCAGTTAGATTCTTCAATGATTGCACTGGAGTTTTGTGAAGCTGTGAGGGAAAAACCGTCCATCAGTGTGGCACAACTACAATCCGACATCAAAACAAAATGGGGATACCATGTTCCTTACCACAGGGTGTGCGAGGGTAAATGAAAGGCATTGGCCAGAGTGTTTGGTGATTGGGATGACTCGTACAAACTGTTGCCCAAATGGTTGTATACGATTAAGCATACAAATCCCGGCACACGAGTGGAGTGGAGAATAAAGAGCACACCTACTGAAGGACATGCCATCCTTACTTCTTTATTTTGGGCATTTGGTCCTTGTATAGAAGCATTTAATAGATGTCGCCCGATTATTCAAATAGACAGTACTCACTTGTATGGAAAATATCGAGAAAAGTTGCTAATTGCTACATCAGTTGATTCGAATGGGCATCTTCTTCCTCTTGCATTTGCCGTTGTAGATGAGGAGTCTGCTGACACATGGGGATGGTTTTTAAAACACTTCAGAGAAATTGTTATACATGAAGAGGTGTGCCTAATTCTGATCGGCATGGTCGCATCATCTCGGCAATGAACAATCCAGAAAATGGTTGGACAGGGCCAAAATGTCACCATAGATTATGCTTGCACCATATTGTAAGTAATTTTAATAAAAAATACAAGTATAATACATTAAAAAATTTTGTATATCGTGCTGGATGTCAGTTCCAAGTTCGCAAGTTTAATAAAGCAGTGGAAGACATCAAGCGAATAAATAGAAGTTGTATGAATTTTTTTGACAACATTGGTATTGAGAAATAGGCTCAAGCGCATGATGAAGGGTTTAGGTACGGGTGGATGACGACGAATCTATCAGAGTGCATCAATGGAGTCCTCAAAGGAGCTCGAATGTTGCCGATAAATGCTCTTGCTCAAATAACATTCTACAAATGTGTAAATTATTTTGAGAAGAGAAGAGAAGAAATAAGAGCTGCCTTGGAGCGTCGAGATAAATACACCCGGTAATAATTTTCTTTTTAGTAATCAACAATTTGTTCCAAATATTTTTATAATACTAAGTGAGTAAATATTCAGGTACGCACACGAAAAAATCTCAAAATGGGCTGCAAGATCCAGTAAACATGAAGTCCAATCATATGATCGATATGAAGGTGTATTTCATGTGAAAACCGGACGTCACAACCTCAATTCTAAAGGAAGAAATATTCAAATACTAAAGCTAAGTGATTCCGAACGGTACTGTTCATGTAACAAGTGGCAAGCATTTGGCATTCTATGTTCGCATTTTATGGCAGTTTGCTTATGATTTAACATGAACTATGAAGATTTCATTGAGGACTACTATAAAATGTCGACATACGCTGCATGCTACTCTCCTCAATTTCAACCTGTACCGCATGAAGATTACTGGATCACACCTCCTAATATGCTTGTTTTACATGCCGACCCGACGTTATTGAGAAAACCTGGTAGACCAAAGAGTTCACGATATCATAATGAGATAGACTGGACAGAACCAAGTTCTCAAGTACGTTGCGGATTTTGTAATCAGTTAGGTCATAATCGAAGGAAATGTCCTTTGCTACAAAGACAGACACCAAACAGTTAGAGATTTTTTTCGTTAACATTTCTATCATGTAACCAATGTTTCAATAATAAAATTAATATTTTTATCATGTGCTCTTACTATCTCACTCTCTCTCGCTTTTAAATCCTAATTTATTTGTATGTTTTACTTGATAAATATATAATTTGTTTTCTTCTAGATCATGGCTTTAAACCCAGGACTGATTGATCCCGATATTTTATACGATCAGTCTGTTCATCGATCAACAAATGTATGGCAAGATCGGACTACAGGCGAGATGTACTGTAGACGGCGTGAGGCGGTTGTTTATCGTACCATCCCACTTCATCGTCGCATACTACCACTTCTGCGTGCATCAGGCTTTTACGGGGTTGACAGACTAGGATTCATTCAGTTAAATTGGCACCTCATCACTGCACTTATTGAGAGATGGAGGCCAGAGACCTATACATTTCATGTGCCTACTGGAGAAGTCACTATCACGCTCCAGGACATAGAAATATTATTTGGCTTACCTGTCAATGGCGAGCCTGTTACTGGGGTAATGCATGACGATTGGCTGCATATTTGTCAGATGCTACTCGGTGTGACCCCACCTGCAAATAAAATTAGGGGATCAAGGTTGAGCTAACATGGCTAGGGACACAATTTCCAAGACTTGAGGATGATACAGACGAGGAATCTGTCACGAGATACGCAAGAGCATACATACTGCAGATGATGGGCGGGAGTCTATTTTCTGATAAATCAAGTCACTTCATGCACCTAATATTCCTTCCATTGTTAGACAATCTCCATGAGGCAGGACGGTATTCTTGGGGTGGAGCGTGTTTGGCATGGCTGTATAGACAGCTATGTAAAGCAACAAAACCGGATGTTCGCAAAATCGCTGCGCCTTTGATATTGCTACAAATATGGGCTTGGGAACGATTTCCAACAATTGCTCCACAACTCCGACATGTCAACAATCATCAATTAGCAGAACGAGCCTACGGTTCTCGGTATGTCATTTTAATTTAATTTAGCTAATATTTTTTTGTGACTTATATTTAATTTTAAACCTAAAATATTAATTTACTAATGTAGGAGGAGAGACCAATTTTGTGTAACTCGGTCAGCTACACATGTAGTAAGTCAGTATAGATATATGTTTGATTGCTTCAACCTGACCAGGTATGTGAATACTAACCCATGAATTTTTTATACATATTTTTTTATATACTTGTATTTAATATTTTTAATATAATATGTTATGTTTTAGATTATTTGGGAGCCTTACAAAGCTGTCATGGATAGTTTGCCCAATTTTTGTACGAGCGGTCAAGACATATGGCGAACAATGAGCCCACTCATATGTTTTCACATTGGTGGATGGCATCTTCCTGACAGGGTAATCCGACAGTTTGGTTTCAAACAGGATATCCCATCAGAGTGCAATACTGAACCCCTACTACATGACATTGACCTGATAACTGCAGATTGGTCTGAAAAAATTGCACATTTGGTAGTGCGATGGCACTATCGTAGAAGGTTTATTGCAATCGGCGTTTCAGTTGGGCAATTCGATAGGGATGCAACTCAAGATTACATCCTTCGGTATAATAATATTACGAGACGCTACATTACTCGTCCGGGAGCGGCTTTGGGTCATTTGGTATATAATCAAATATTGTCTAATTATTTTTTATTTAAATTTGTTTGAAATATTATCTAATTGTTTTGTAATTTACAGAGATCGAGCAATAGTAGTCTTCGTGATGTTGCAAATGATCCAGATCAAGTATTAACTATATGTAATAATAACACATTTTACATGGAGGAATTACACTACATGTACGATATACCTATTGCACCTCAACCAGCTCCTAGGCATAGGGGACGTGCTCGAGCAGAAGAAGATGAGTTTGATGTCGTTGACCATAATGTGGAAGAGCCTCCTATGATGCAGACGCAAACGCAGAGCCAGACTGGTTATGCCAGTCCGATGATGATGCAACCAGCCTTTGGTTCAGGATATTACGATTCAGAGGCCGGACCATTATCTTCATACATGCATACACATGGACACGACGTCCATGAAGCGCCTGTAGAGGTACCAGAGCAACCAGATCCACAAGAGCAACCTAGAGTGCAAAGTCGACGACGCCAACCAGCTCGAAATCGGCGACGTCCGCCTTGTGGGACACATTGAATTTTTTTATTATTACTAATTTTAGTGGAAAAAAATAAATTGATGTATTAATATTGACACTTTATTTTTATATTGATTAGTTAGTGATAAAATATATGTTTGTTATTATAACGGTTTTTAAAATTTTTCGAAGTGGTAAGTGGAAGTGGGAAAAAAAATTTAAATATATATATAAAAAAAAAAAAAGGAGAAGGTCGAGGGTTCAACCCTCGACCAAGTGAAGAAGAAAAAAAAAAGGAGAAATGGTTGAGGGTTCAACCCTCGACCAAGGAAAGAGGAAAAAAAAAAAGAGAAAAGATTTTTCTCCCCATTCCCAATAAAAACCACAATATTTTCATAAATATTTCCAAAACCACAATATTTTCATAAATATTTTATAAAACTACAATATTATCATAATTTTTCCATTCTAGGACCTTTTTTAGCTTGTCTGTGAAAAGTACTCCAAAAGTGTTTTCTTAGACTTAGAATTATGTTAGCTTTATTGCTTAGTTGTGTTCATTGATGCTCTATTTTGTTTAATTTGTACGAACTGAGCATTTGGAATGGAACAGGTTAGTCAGTGTGTAGACACGGGCATTTGGACCAGAACGAGTAAAAAATGATGCAAAATGACGAAAATACCCATTAGGAAAGTCAAACTTTTACCTAGGGCAAGAGAAAAAGTTAAAAAGAGGTAAAAAAATGCAAAAAAAAGGCATGCATACAGTGCTTAAACTCGAGAGGACCAAAAGTAGCGCAACACCGCAATGATGTCCATAGTACAGTGACACTACTACTTTTCCAAGTGTGTTTTTTCTTTTAACTGGCGTCGTAGTGCCCACTTTTAGCACTGCGAAGCTACATCAATTTGTCTCTATTTTAAACATATTTTGTCATCATTTGGAAGAGAGTTCTGTTGGGATTGGTGTGTTCTAAATCTCTTGGGTATTGTAGTTTTGTAAATTTTAAAAACATTTTATTTATTGAATAAAATAAGAAGTTATTTTATCTATATTAGATTTACTCAATCCCATAAACTAAGATTCCATAGTTATTTTATGTAAACTTAAACATGTATGTGGTTGACACACAAGGTTGGATCATGTTTAAATAATAACCAAAAAGGTCTGTAGTATAGGAATAAGGTTGGGTGCCTTATTATGGTAACATTACGATATAATCCACTTTGTAATTATTACAAGGAGTTGTAAAGTGTTACAAACGATTTGATCCTAATCATTCATGTGGAGACATGTGATTGTGGGTATCCTATGCAAAGAGTTTGTATAAGACACATGATTGGGGGTATCCTATGCAAAGGTAACTCGACCGGAATCCTGAGTGAGTTATGAACTCTTGTTTATAAGGGAAATCCTTTTATCTGTATGAGTGCGAGTGGCCAAATCGCCGACTCAATAAGTCTACCATTTTGGGGATTTGTCTAATTAGGGAGTTGGGAACATATCTTCACGAGATGAAATTCACTCCTTCCCATGTTTAGGGTAAGTAGATAAATTACTCACTTGAGGGCTGATTTCGGGTCTTAAACAATGAGGTCTCACCCTCTCACTGGCTCGAGGGAGGTTAGTTTATAGTTTGACTATAAACAATTTGTTCATTAGAGGGATCAGTGGTACTTAAGAAGTTAGATATAACTACATGGGTAAAACAGTAATTTAACCCAGCTGTAGTTATGAGTAATTTGTGAAGGGTCGACTTAATGTTGATTAGTAAATTCTGTGGACACAGAAATATATCTATAGTGAGAAGAGTGCAACTGTAAGTCTTTAGTAGAATGACCTATAGTTAATGAATATTGATTAATCTAATTAAATAGTTTAATTGATTAATTTCATATCATTGAAGCTTCTAGGTCCATAAGGTTCCCTTGCTAGCTCATAAAGGATTAGTATTAGAATCAAACTTTTGGTTAATTTGAAATGTTCAAATTAATATGGGAATTAATTGTATCTGATACCATTAACATAATATATATATAGATACATTATAATATAAAGTTTATTTTGAATGAGATTCAAAATTTATACTTTATATTATAAAAGAGATAAATATTTAAATGAGATTTAAATATTAATTATATGAATGAGATTCATATAAAAACTATAGGTTAAAATTAATATGAATAAGAGTCATATTAAAACTATAGTTTATGTGAGAGAAGGTTGTTTGAATATGATTCAAATTAAATATGAGATAATTAATTAATTTTATTTAATTATATTTATTAAATATGATTTAATAAATTATAATTAATATTAATGTTAACTTTAATTAATTTATATTATTATATTATTATATTAATATATTAATAACTCCTCACGTTTAAGGGGAGTTATTCTTTACTTTCTCACATTTTGTGCATGAAAAGAAGAAGAGGGAAAAGGGAGAGGAAGTTACCTTATCACAGAAGGAGTTTTGTGTTTTTTTCTCCCAAGTTCTTCCCTTTCTAATTCTTTGTTCTTTCTTAAAAATCTTTCCCTTGCCAAAAACAAATAGAGCCTAAAACTCCTCTTTGATTCTACCTAGAGAATAACAAGATTTCATTGTGGTGGTGTTCCTAAGAGAAGAAAAGTTCTTGTAAATTCGTTGGAGAATCACAGTTCATGACTTGGAGAAGAAGAATTTCCACATTGAAGATGATCTTCAAAGGTAGGAAACTTCTTCCTCTTAATTCTTGTAAAAAGCATGTTAATTTAATTGTTTATCTTGTATGTTTGTTCTCTGTAATTTTGGTTTTCTAAAACAAGTTTAATGGCAAAAAGCGATTACTCGCTTTCGTTGGGAATTGGATTCCTTCAAGTTTGACTGCGAATCACTTAGGGCCTTCCACAAAGGCTGAAAGATTGTCATTTAGAAAGATTTTCAAAGCCTAATCATGGGGTAGCTTGCAAGGAGAAGTAGATGTTGATGTGATGCCTGTGACGAGTCAGGATCATCAAATAGTTCTCTTTTCTCTTCGATCTCTTCAATCAATGTTTCTAAATAGCATGTTAGGGATTTAATTATGGACATTAGTGGTTGAATTATTCTTAATCTTAGGGTTTTATTGAGTTCATCATTGCTTGTAGATGATTCTACATTAATTTAAATGATTGAATTATGATTACTTTTTATCATATTTGTAGTTTTCCATAATTAAATGTTTGATAACCATTTGTTTGATCTAGGGTTTTTAATTATGCTTGAGAGAAAGATTTATTACTTCGACGCGTACACTTGTGTGGTGTCAACGCCCAACACAGTTCCTTACGTAAAACTTCAAAATATATATATTATTTTATTTTTTATATTATACATTATTTTCTTTTTCCTTTTAAACCTTCACCATTGATTTGAATTTTAGGAGCATCCAATGACCCAAATTAATTTTGCTTTTTACCATATTTCCTCTCTTTAAACTCATATTCATCTCTAGAATCACTAACAATTTTTTCATAACTTTCAATCCTACATAATTTACAAAGCCTCTATTGTTCCTCTCTCCAAGTTCGAATCATTGTAAGGTTTGCTCTTGATCCTGAAAAAAAAAAAAAAAGTTGTAACAGTCTGATTGTTATACTTGGAAACAATTGAGTTTGGTCTTAAACTCACTCTAATATGTGGAAAGTGTTGGTAGAATTTTTATCCATATATCCAAGAGTATCTTGGGGAGTGGAGTAGGCCAGTTGTGTGGAACTTCTATAAAATTTTGGTTGTCAAAATTTCTACTTCTCTACTATTTAATTTTGTAATTAATTTGTTATTATATTTTATTACATGAAAGTAATTACAATATTTATTCTTGAAATTAATTGCTCATATTTGTTTATTTTGATTAATAATTCCAAAATTTTTTATACAACCAATCTTGTTATTAAGGTTAAATAGAGTGCTTTGAAGTGTTATTATTAATTTCTTGTATAATTCAAAGGGAATTTATTTGCCGAAAACATTTGTTTAAATTATTTGTTAGCAAAAAGTTTATTGATTTGTTTAATTGAACCCACATTATGAAAATGTTTCAATTAGTTTGGATAAATCATAGTCACCTCCCCTCTAGAGTTGCCATATCGATCCTACACTGAGCTTTCTAGATACAGTTGGTCGAATTTTCATTATGGCTTAAAGAGTTAACTACACAATCTCTAGAGGACGATATTCAGTCTCAGTCCTTTTTATATTATCATTTGGTGAGACCATTTCGAGGGAAAAAGATATTGTTGTTTCAATGTATTCTTATTTTAGATAGTTTGGGAGATGTTATTTTGAGCCAAAGAAGATATTTGATGCTTGAGATCGTAGCAAACAACGAAATTAGGAATAACACACGTCTGAGTGTTTTCTCTATTCTTCACTTTGTATTTCTTTGGTTTGGGATTTTTCTATTATGAGTATGTTTTTCATGTGGATTGAGTGGTTGAACTCAATTATTTAGGCCCCGTTTCGTAACCATTTCGTTTTTTATTTTTGATTTTTGAAATTAAGCTTATTTCCTTCTCATCTCTTAAAATGATTTGCCTCTTTCTTAAGTATAATGGTTGAATTTTTAACCAAATTCCAAAAAAAAAAAATAAGTTTTTAAAAGCTACTTTTTTTAGTTTTCAAATTCTAGTTTGGTTTTTTAAACTATTGGTAAATATGAGATAACAAAGGAAGAAATTTAGAGGAGGAATGTCACACCCCCTCCCAGATTATCTCACTCAACCCAAGAGGAGATGTGAGGACAGTAAACATCACCCCTTTTTGTGACATAAACTGTCCATATGTGCCTGATAATCCTAACAGATCATAACATACATATTTCACTTTACTCATAGAAACTACAAAACTTATATATATATAATTAAGCTTTCTACTCGTCCACAATATACTTGTACAAACCACATTACAAATCCCAACATCTACACAACTAGGTCTACATGCCACCTACATAAAGTTATATACACGTACAACTCTTCAAACGTGACTAATTTCTGAAACTCGAAGATTAGGCAAGGTGAGCTGGAGTAGGCTAAGCACCGGGAACGTCCTCGCTACCTGGGGGGGAGAGAAAAGAAAACATGAAAAGCGTGAGCTAAAGCCCCGTGAGTGACAAGTTTGTAAAACAAGCTTTTGTTTGAAAACAGTCATGTTACATTTGTACATATAAGACAAGGATTCAACATAATAGCTCAACCAAAACATTTTGCACAAATTTATTAATCTTGTAAATCCGTTCCAAATCATATAGAATCGTTTTCCAGAATAATTAAACAGAAAACTGTTTGGTTTTTCAATCTTTTCCCTTAGTTGAGGCGGAGCAAGGCTCAACGCTCTCAACGTCGAAATCAACCTTAGTTGGGGTGGAGCAAGACTCAACACACCCAACGTCGTAATTATCCCTGGCTCGATGCGGAGCAAAACTCGACGCACCAACCAATCAACCTCTATGTGCACATAGGAACATGGCGGGTTGCCCAAGTACCTTCTCATGTCTTTCAGTACTGGGTCCCGGGGAAACTCACATGCCTTCTCATGTCCTTCAGCACTGAGCCTCCTCTAAAACATTTAGATAATTCATTTAAAAATCCTTTCATAAGTAACAGGGCAACTCATAGTGCAATAACATTTCATAAACATACTTTCCAATACCTTTAAAGAAACATAAAATATGTTTTATAAATCGATTTATCACAAAATCGTATTCAAGTAGAAAACCGAATTAACATATGCGAAAAAATCGTTTTGAAGCAAGAAAAGTGTCACTCACACTCTTTCTAAGCCTTGAGTGGATTATATGCCTTCCCTATCTCCTCCTGGCCTGAAATAGACATTTTTCCTTGCATTACACTTTCCTTTACTTGATCATTAAGTATGCATAAGTAAATTCTAATATTACTCAACATCGAGCCTCCCCTTTTTCCCAAAGTAATAATAAGCGAGATAACTAGCGATACTACTCAACCGGTCATGGTACTAGCAATACTAGGTTGAGCGAGACTAGCGTGACTTTACCTGAGGAGCGACACCTAGCGATACCCAGCGAGTTTTGTGAGACAGAAAACTCCCTTGCGTTCAGCGACACTCGTCCGCTATCTATACTTTATCAACTCAGCGAGACCCGGTTCTTAGCAGCACCCGACAACCGAGCTATCTTCCTCTCCTTCTGTTCTTACTCCTATTCTGTTAAAGTTATACATCCAGACAGATTTAGAACTACTTCCCTTCTACAAATTTGTAGAGAATTGAGTTTTACAAGTTACCTCAAAACTCCAAGACTTAACTCCCCTTCGTTCTCCACCTATTCCAAATTTACTTTGCGTTGCTCTAGCTTGCACAGCAACTCTGTAACTGCTGCTTTTACCTAAAATTTCACACATTTAACTTCAATTCTAACTTTACCATCCTTCACGAGAATTGTTAAGAAATATATTAAGAAAGAACAATTCAAACTTTAGAGGATATGCTATGTGCGTGTGTGCTGCAATTTAAAGGAAGCTGGGATACTCACCTATCGTTAATGGAGTTTGCCTATAATAATAACTATCATTCCAGCATTGGAATGGCACCTTATGAAGCGTTATATGGTAGGCTTGCAGAACTCCTATATGCTGGGGTGAAGTAGGAGAACGGAAGTTAATAGAGCCAGAATTAGTTCAAACCACTTCTGAAAATGTGAAATTTATAAGAGAAAGATTGAAAACCGCACAGAACCGACAAAAGAGTTACACTGATAAGAGGCGTCGAGATTTAGAATTTGAAATTGAGGATAAAGTCTTCTTGAAATTATCTCCTTGGAAGGGAATATTGAGATTTGGAAGGAAAGGAAAATTAAGTCCAAGATACATTGGACCTTATGAGATTCTGGAACGCGTAGGACCTTTGGCTTACCGATTAGCGTTACCTACGGAATTGTCCAAAATACACGATGTATTCCATGTCTCTCTATTAAGGAAATATATTCCCGATCCTACGCATGTTTTGGAAACTCAACCTATTCAAGTCAATGAAGACTTATCCTATGAAGAGGAGCCTGTGCAAATTCTTGACCGCAAGAAACAAATATTGAGAACAAAAACGATATCGCTTGTTAAGGTCTTATGGAGAAACCATCAAGTCAAAAAGGCGACATGGGAAAGTGAAGATCAGATGAAAATCAAATATCCTCACCTTTTCTTACCATAATCTTACTTGAATTTCGAGGACGAAATTCTTAAAAAGGGGGTAAGGAATTGTAAGCACTGATTTGCGTTACCAAGCGTTGGGGTGCGGTCATGCGATTGTGGCTATGTGTTTCAAAGGGAGAAATGGTCGTGAGTGAGAGCAAGAACTTTTGGAAAGTAAAATTTTGGCTAAGTGTTGGCCAAGTCCATGCATTGTTGGTTGATTCACGGAGGGTAGTGAGCTGAAGTAGTTACCTGCGTTGAAGGATAAGTAATTCTGGCGGGGGAAGAATTGTGCTTGAACCATGCGTTTAAGTCACTCTGCGTTGAGGACAGTTATGTGTTGAAGTCGATGCGTCGAAGACAGACATGTGTTGGAGTCACTCCGCGTCGAAGACAAAATGGTCTTGACGCGACGAAAGTAGTATTGTATGACGGAAATGTATGCGTCAAAAATAGGAGGCATTGAGGACGACACCATGCGTTGGGTGTGGTCAGTTGCTGGAGGCGTTGGAGGAGAAGTTAACATGAGTACCTTGCGTTGAGATAAGAACCCTGCGCTAGTCTGCGAGTGAAGGGTAAGTCGGCAACATAAGTCCTAGTGGTTGTAAAGGCTAGGTTGGTAGTATATATAGCTGGATTAATTAAATGTTTAATCATTTTTAAGACATTTCGAGAGCTTAAGTCGGTTCCATATTTCAGACAAACTTCAGGAGAAGATTGAGGAAGGTGTTCTTGCGGATTTTGGGCGAGATTTGACTTATATTGATGTTGACAACGAAGCTGGAACAGAGGAATGACTGAAGTCGCACAGTTTGAGCAGTGATTGATATTCAGAGTAGAACGTGTAGAGGAAGCCGAGTTTAGAGCTGAAAATTGGAGGTTAGTAAGTTAACATAATTCCTAACAACTTTTGTGAAGGATGGTAATACTGAAATTGAAGATTTACTATGTGAATCCTTAGGAAAAGCAGAGCTTACAAGATTGATACGCAATCCGGAACATCATGAGGTGATTCCAAAATATCGAGAGAACGAGGAGGAGTTAAGTCTTGAAACTTTGAGGTAAGCTATAGAACTTAATTTCCTATAAGTTTGTAGAAGAGAAGAAGTCCTGAATCCGTATGGAATTGTGACTATTGAAGTAAGAACAAGAAGAAAGGAAGGAATAACGGTGCAGACTGCCGCTAAGAATCAAGTATCGGCACACTGTCTGGGTACTGATAGTGAGACGAGTGTCGCTGAGACACAAAAGAGTCTTCCGTCTCACAGATCTCGCTAGATAACGTTGAGTATCGCTGCTAAGGTAAGGTAACGTTAGTGTCGCTCCATCAAGTATCGCTAGTAACAGCTCTTGTTGGTTGGTATCGCTAGGATTCTCGCTTATAATGTTAGTTTAGAACAGGAGGAAGATTTAATGTTAAATAACGCAAGGTAAATGTCTCTTGCAGGCCAAGAAGAAATAGGGAAAGCGTATAACCCATGTAAAGCCTAGAAAGAGTTGTGAGTGACTATTTTATTCTTCAATCCTATTTTATTAAAAATGTTCTTATGAAGTATGATTTACAATGAATTGCTTAATATGCATAATGTAGATTGTATTACTCACAAGGCATGTTATATGTTTCTAAAGTTGATAGAAAGCATTTTTATGAAATGTTATTGAATAAAGATTTGTATGATTTCCATGAAAGGATTTCCATATGAACTATTATGTGAACGAAATTCTAAAACGTTTTAGAGGAGGCTCAGTGCTCAAGGACACGAGAAGGCACGTGAGTTTCCCCGGGACCCGTACTGAAGAACATGAGAAGGTACTTGGGCAACCCGTCATATTCCTATGTGCACATAGAGGTTGATTTGGCTGGTGCGTCGAGTTTGCTCCGCATTGAGCCAGGGACGATATCGACGTTGGGAGTGTTGAGCCTTGTTCCACCCCAACTAAGGTAGTTTTCGACGTTGAGTGCGTAGAAGCGTTGCTCCGCCTCAACTAAGGGAAAAGTTTGAAAACTAAATTGATATTGATAAACTCCTTGGAAAACACTCATGTATGATTTGAGATTTGAGATTAATGGATTTTATGGAAAGTATGTTTAAATTGAACAAAATGTTAAACTCTTATTCGTTATACGTAACATGCCTGTTTTCAATGAATGCTTGTTTTACAAAGATTTGTCACTCACTGGGCTGTTAGCTTATGTTTTTCAATGTTTTTCTTTTCTCCCCCCAGGTAGCAAGGACGTTCCCGGTGCTTAGTCTACTTCAGCTCACCCTGCCTAAGTCTCGAGTTCTAAAAAAAATTCAGTCAAGTCTGAGAGTTGTACGTTGTATATGATTTTATGTAGATGACATGTAGACCATGTAGTTTTGAGTGGGAATTGCAGTGGAATTTTGTACATTGTGTGATGGATATGGAACTGAAATTATGCTATGTAACAAAAGTGTACTTTATACAAGGAATAATATTATAGTATGAGCATGTGTAGTATGACTGAGTTCTATGTATGTATATGAGTAAAATGTATGCAGAAGTAGGAATGTAAGATGGGACAATATGCGTCACAAGAAGGGTGATGTTTATTGTCTTCACATCCCCTTTCAGGTTAGGTGGGTAATCCGGGAGGGGGTGTGACATCAGACACTGCCCAGTTTGTGTGTCCACCAACAATCTTCCCTTCCAACTTAGATTTCAACTCCAAAGTGAATAGACTTCCGTCCAAAATCCACCAGAACACCCTCTTCTACCTCCCCTTGTAGTTCATCTGAAAGGTAAAACTGACTTAAGTTCTCGAAGTGTCTAAAACAATTAAATATTTAATTCATTTACCTTTATATATGCCACCGACTTAACCCTCAGCAATCAACCACACTCAATGCATGGTGCCCTCAACGCCTCCTATCTTCAACGCATACCACTTTCGACTACACTACCGTCTCCATCGCATAGAGACCACTCCATCTTCAACGCATAGGGCCACGATGCATGACAACCCTACCAGCGCATGGTAAGCCAAGTACATTACTTCCCCCCCCAATGCGGCGACTGCTTCAGCAAACAACAACCATCCATGACTTCACCTTCAATGCATAGCTGCACTATTATAAACTAGTGCTTACACAATACCACTAGGCGTTAATGACAGACGCGCAATACTATGTGTTTGTATCTCATCGTATCGTACCATGTGTTTAACTCTCCTTCCTTATGTCCACAACAACAAATCCTTCTCAAGTTCTTCCTCTATGCGTTGGTCCTCTTGCGTTTACATTTCCCATGTGTTGCCTTAGTCAGGACCATGCGTCCAACATGGTCTTTTATTTCTTTTCTTCAAACTCTTCAACGCATCAGTTTAAAGTTGGATATGACAAGGAAGTAGTGTTTATAGACTTAATATTTTTTTTTAAAAAAAAAATGGTTACCAAACGGGACCTTAGATTTTTTGTTGTAGTTAAATGGAGTTCAATCTTTAGTTTGTGCCTCATTCCTCTTCTTCTAATCATTGAATAATCATGTATGGTTTTAGTATTGGCCAAATAAAGTAATGTGACGACCCCAATTCCTAAACTAACCTAACTCATGTCCGCATTCAATTTGTCACTGATGTTAATAGTCCTTATGCTCAAAGAAAATTTCGGCAGCATAACGACACTACCACAACAAAACCTAATTTTTTTTTTCCTGTAACCTGTTTGAAGAAGACACTCCCAATATGATTTAACTCAACTACTCCACAGCAAAATCGTTTAACTTACTATAATAAACCAAGGTTCAACGCAGGATTATTCAAAATGCAACAACCTTTTAAATTAACGACATAATGACTCAACGGTGATGAAGTGCAACTCTATGATAAGTTAGACTCAATCCTAACTCAAGACAACCAGGTATTATTTCCAAAGTACATGATTTAAATGAGGTTCAAATGACAAGAGTACTAGTGCAAAAATTTCCTAACAAGAGAATAGAATGGTAATAGTAAACCAAAAATCCCTCTTTGATCTTTTCAAGCTCCCTTCTAAGCATCACCAAGGTCAAGCAGCCTGTCATTTCCTGCAAATTCTAATTTGGGGGAGGGGGTCCAGTATACACTTATACTGATAAGTAGCCCACCGGAAGGGCCATCATACAACATATACAGAAAGCAAAGAGACAAGCAACAATCTTAGGGTAAAACAAAAAATCATACTAGAATTCAAGAGCTTATCCTCATACACAAAGACTAACAAAAATTCCTACTCAAAACTTCTACTGCACGGTCCTTGACCATTTATACCAAGGTCTCGAGCTCTACATCGACCCTTGGCCATTTGTACCTAAGGCCTCGACGCTCACCCTAAACTCGTCACATTGACCCTTGACCATTTGTACCCAAAGTGTCATACTCTACTTTTAAAACCAATGCGTTGAAGAGCTTATAAAGAAAGAAAGTAAGAGACCATGTTGGAAGCATGGTCAGAACTAAGGTAATGATAAAGGTGGACGCATAGGAAGTAATCCGAGAGTTCGAAGGGAAAGAAGAGAAACGCATATGAGGTTATTAAAGGAAGGAGATGTAAGCTTGGCTTAAGTAGGACGTATGAGAAAGGATTAAAGTTGATTAGTGACGCGTTGAAAGGAAATCTAAAAGAAGGATAGAACGCATAGAGGAATAATCAAGGAATCCTCAAGGATAGGAGGAAGATTATGAACGCAGAACGAAGTAAAGGTGAACGCAAAGAGTACAAACGCATAAAGGAAGATTTTGAGTTGGATTTGGTTATCAAAGGTAAACCACATCGTCGGATGTGTTATCACACAAGAGAAGGATTTGTCGCTAAGACTTGACATAAGGGATGGAAGTTGGACGCATGGTATTATGCGGTAAGGTACAAACGCATAATAGTGTGCGTTTGAGACATTGACGCCTAGTATTATGCGGTGGAGAAATGGGGTCAAAGGTAGTATGGCCGAGAGTAAAGAAAGAGAGTAAAGAAGCCAAAATCTGGAAGAGGATTTTATGAACGCATAGGGAACACTATGTTGAAGGAATAGTTTATATATTAGAGTAAGTTGGACACATAAAATGAGCTGGTAAAGGTTGCATGGGTTTATTTGGACTTAACACGTCATAAGGAGTAGGTGTCAGGTTGCATGTCGGATGTGTCATGTAGCATGACAGGTGGTAAACAAGTGGCAAAAAGAAAGGAGAGGTTGGATTCATCCCTAAAACTATAAATATGGCCTTGAAGGAAAGGGAGCGGGGGAGGATCAGAAGAGTCTAAGTTCTGGAGAGAAAGGGGAGAGAAAAGGCAGAAAGGAGGAATCCTTGTGTCTGTAGTAGAAGTCTGCGGCCAAGAAAGAAGATATTCTTAACTTAGATACCTTGCGTTAAACAATTGTCTTGCGTTTAAGGTATCAGCCTTGCGTTTAAGATGAACTCTACATTCAAGGTGAACGTTGCGTTCTCTATAATTAATATCATTGGTTTTGTAATATGAATATGAATTCATGAGTTTTCAACGAATAGTGCATGCGTTTTTATTTGAAAAGCATTTGAGTATGCTAGTTATTTGCTATAAGTTTATAAAACGCATGCTGATTGATAATATATGATTTCATGATTTTACTGAAAAGCATGATGTTTGATGATATATGATTTCATGAAAGATTTGGAAATAAACTTATTGAAAGGCATGTTGTTTGATATTAAAGCTTTGAAATCGAGTTTACTAAAAGCATGTTGTTTGAAATTATATGCTTTTATTTGGAAACGGTTAACTTACGAGTTTATGATATAATGTTTCCAAAACATATTGTGTATTTTATAAAACTTTGAAAAGGCACCCGACGGACTTGGAGAAGGCCAAAGGGTAGCCGGGATATAGAAAAAGGTACCCAATGCTGAGGGACTCGTAGAAGGCAAATGGGTAACCTGAATATGAATATAGAAAAAGGTACCCAATGCTGAGGGTCTCGTAGAAGGTAAATGGGTAACCTGGATATGGAAATGGGACCCCAATGCTCAGGAACTTGGAGAAGGCATTGTGGGTAGCCCGGATTATAATACCTATGTTGTCACACCCCCTCTCGGATTATCCTCCATAACCCGAAAGAAGATGTGAAGTCAGCAACCTTGACTCCTCTGTAAGGTTCATTGACCAACCATTTCTTTACCAAAAACGGTCCAGACGAGGTTCTTGCATAGGCAAAGCATCCCGAACTCGCTTGCTACCTGGAAAATTTGAGAACATAGGAAAATGTGAGCTAAAGCCCCGTGAGTGACTGGTTTTGTAAAACTATCTTTTAATCAAAAACAGGCATGTTACATTTATACATATAAAACAAGATAAGAACATCAATACAACAGGAACGTATTTTCAACATCTCTTTTGAACTATATCTATTCGTTCCAAATAAATAGAGTCGTTTGGAAACATTTATACGAAAATTCGTTTGGTTTCTCAATCATTTCCCTTAGTTGAGGCGGAGCAAAACTCAACGCTCTCAACGTCGAAAACATCCTTAGTTGGGGTGGAGCAAGGCTCAACACACCCAACGTCGAAATCATCCCTGGCTCATGGCAGAGCAAGCTCGATGCACTAGCCAGATTAACCTCTATGTGCACATAGGAATATGACGGGTTGCCCATGTACCTTCTCATGTCCTTGAGTACTGGGTCCCGGGGAAACTCACGAGCCTTCTCAAAGAGATAAGTACTGAGTCTCCTCTTAAACATTTTATCAATCAGTTGAGTAAATCATCCATATGAAACCTTTGATAAAAAAAATAGGATGTTATTGATAAAACTACATCTTACAACATGCCTTTCAATGTAGTAAAACAATCAGGTAAAACATGTCTTTTAGATGATATGATCAAACATCATGTGTTTCATGAAATTAGTTATCACAAAACCATATCACGTAAGTGTGTTTCAACAAAGTTCAGTTTGAAAGAAGAAGAGAGTCACTCACAATTACTTAAGAGATTTTCCTCTTTTCCTCCAATCCCTGTCTTCCCCGAGCTCCTTGAACGCAAGGTTTGAACTCCTAACCCGCAAACTATTTCTGGTAACCGGTTGGACACAACCCTGCCCTTAAACACAAAGTGCAGACTAACTCTTCTTACTCTTTCGGATGCGTCGACCGTCCTTGAACGCAAGGTCTAACTTGAACGCATTGTGGCGTTCACTCTTTATGTTGAATTCAGATTAAACGCAAGGCTGACCCTTCTCGACGCAAGCCAACTTCTTAACACCAGATGACTTAAGTGTCAAGGTTGTCTTCCTCTTTGGCTGCAGACTTCCTCCTTCAAACGCAATGTTTTCTTCTTTCAGCTCTCTTTCTTTCCTTCTCTCAAGGATTATTATCATCGAATCATCAGTCATTACTTTTCCCTCAAGGTCCTATTTATAGAGAACTTGTCATTCTACCTCTCCTCTTCTGCTGCCACTTGTTTGCCACACGTCATGTTGCATGCTTAATTAATCATGCATTAGTCCAAGTGTCACTTTGCATGAAATGTTTATCATGCTTTCTAACACCTCCTACTTAATGAGGTGTCACAATCATGTGTAACCACCTGGCCTATAGACTTCCCTTATGGGTTCATTATGTTCCAATACACAACTACACAACCAACTCCTTGCTCCTATGCGTTTATGGAACTATCTTCCAGATTCAACTCCTTTGCTTCCTTTTACTACCCTCGACTTTACTACCTTATTCCATTTCTCCTTTATTTAAGTATACAAATTCTAAATGTATACTACTATGCGCTTCAGCTTAACATCATACATAAATTTTTATCGCATTTATATGCGTTCAACTCCCTTTCTTACATTCGTTCACAGCTACATTTCCTCCTTTGTACAATTGCACTCTTCTGACCATGTGGTTTACCTTTGACTACCTCGTCCAACTCACATTCTTTCTTCCTGCATTTACCCTCCTGCATTTACCTTTGCTTCATTCTGCATTCATGACCTTCCTTTAAGTCCCTTAATTTTATCCTCTATGCGTTCTCGAATCATATGTCAAAGTTATTCCTTAACCATTTCCTTCTTTAGCTTCTTCCTATGTGTTTACCGGAGATAGTGATGGCATTTTCTATTATCATGAAATTAAGCTCTTCAGCATATGACTTGATAACCAATGGTAACCATCATCGACTCATGAACTCTTCGTCGCATAGCTAATAGCTGTCCTTATCACAGAATTCCTCAACGCATAGCCAATATTTCTCACCATTTAACTTTCTCAACGCATAGTTATTGTCCACTTTGTGGCTTATCAATTCATTATTAATCCTGCATCCAACTACTCCCCAATTCAAGGTATTCTTCTCATCGTAATGTAGGTCGAATACAACCCTTGGTCAGGCTCCATCTTTGCCTCCAAACACATAATAACACTCTTCAATACCTGACATACCAATCAAAATAACGACTTATCCATCAAAGCTATGGTAATAGTCTACTTCCTTCCCTTTACACTAGCTTCCCATACTAGGCTTACCAACGCATAGCCGTAATCCATACTCAGTTCTTGTTCCTTCAACTCCATTCATTATTTCTCTGTACACTACTCTACGCATTACTTTTCCTTAGTTTCACTTCCCGACGCGTTGTCAACCTTTCCAGCGCAAGGCACTTTTCCTACGTAATGGTTCTATTTCACTTTACATTATCAGCGCATGGTACTTTACCCCACTCAACTTGCCCCCGTTAGAACCTAATCTCACAACTTGGTTGATAGCTCCTCAGTATTAAATACCATGCGTTTAAACTTAATCATCTACGCATCACCCTAATCTTCTAAGATATGTCTATTCTTTTCTTAATACCATTCATCTCAACGCACCGAATTTATTGGCCATAATTCAGTAATTGCACAATCTTAACTTTTCGTTTAAAGGTTCCCCAATCCACACACTTTTATCCCTTTTATCCCTACAAGTTATATGAATACTTAGGTTTTCGGGGACAGGGTGTTACATATGTGCACATAGAGGAATATACGACGCTCATGTGTTGAGATTACTCCACACAGCTAGGGATAATCGACATTGAGAAGCGTAGAGCATCGCTCCGCCTCAACTAGGGAAAAATGATTTTGAAGTAAATGAGATTTTTGAGTATTTACTCTAAAACAGATATGCATGATTTAATAATGGTATTTGAGCATATTTTAATATGATTTGAAACGTTATATTTTATGCGTGATTGACAATGTTTATGTTATGACCAATTTTATAGTTAAAGTAAGATTTTTTCAAAAATTGTTACTCACTGAGCTGTTAGCTCATTCTTTCATATGTTTTCCATTTTTCAGGTAGCATGACAGTTCCCGTTGTCGGTCGAAGTTGAGGTTTGTCAAGAGTTAATGGTATCACTGTCCTAGGAAGGGTAGTTAAATGGGAAATAAGATAAGTTTGACAGTGGGAATCGACAGGGAAGTCGTTGACTACTGTTCTCACACTCCGTCTCGGGCTACGGGAGGGTAGTTGGGGGTGGGGTGTGACACAAAGCCTTGATGCTTGTCTTAGAACCCACCACACCGACCCTCAACCGTTTTTATCCAAGGCCTTGATGTTTTCCCTACCATAACTTATGAATCCCACCTATTAGCTTACGTTACAACTACTACATATCGCATATAAGCCCACATGCTTAGCATACTCGCAAAATCACATATTAAGCATACATGAAACTACACTTTGCAAATTCACATCCAAACATACTAATATGATAGTATGAATAAAATAGGCAACATACTCGCACATAAACAGAACAAACCCAAATAGTAGAATTCTACTTACCTAAGCGCTCTAGGGTGCTTCTAACAAATACAAACGTTCTCAAAGCGACCTTAATCCACGATCCGAGCGTTTCGAATTAACATAACACAACAATTACCAAACGCCCATAAGTTATTTGCTACATTCAACATCTAAAACGGTATCGAATAGGTCTAACCGTGCTATAACGCCTAATACTCACCTGAAATAGGCCGATTCCCTTGTTGTGACGTGTTCGAATGGCTCCAAAACTCTGTCGAATCTACAATTAGATACTTTTTAGCATTAGAGGCTTGTCTAAGTAACCTTAATCTAGTTCGAAAAGGAATTCTTAGTGTTCTTACCCACTAAAACTTAGTTAAACATCCCTAAACCTTGTCGATTGGTGTTCGAACGCCTCGAATCCTACAGATCTGGGGTTAGTACATAATGAGTGTCACAAATCTAATGTGAAAATTAGTTGAGTAAGTGCCAAAACTTACTGTGTAAGGGAAACGCCGCTAAAATTTGCCCAAAACGCGTTCCCTTGCTGTTGCGGCTACCACACGCTGGGAAACGAGGCTCAAGGGGGCGGGTGTGTCGCTGTCATTTGTCGCGAGCCGCCAGGCTCCTCCCAAATTGCGCAGACCCCTGAGTCGCGGTTGTGTACGCCGATTTGCCGAAGATGCCGACGGTTAGGTGCTGCCGCAGGTGTCGCCGCCAGTCAGGTCGAGCGTTGGAGGTCGTCGGGTGTTGCTCGTCTGCAATACGCAGAGAGGGAAAGGGGGCGGCGGGAGGGTGGGTGTGTGTAGGAAGGAGGAGGGAGAGAGAGAGAAAGAAGAGGGAAAAAAAGGAAAATAATAAAAAAAAATGGTTTAGGTGTTCTTTTTTTTTTTTTTTTTTTCTATTCCTTTCTTTTAAAAGCAAAAGAATCTCATAGTGAAGGAAGGTGAATTAATTTCACAAAATAATTTTAGTATAAGTTTTGGTAGAAATAACTCATGACAGTAATGTAATAATAAGGAGCTACAATAAATAATTAACTGGAAGAGAAAAATGTATTGCCACGGTTCACACCACACTAGTCTTATTTTAGCGTGGGGCATTACAATTAATGTGTCAACCTAAACTAGCATACATGACTCTCTTGGCTTCTGATTCAATGTATATGAGATATATTTATTGATTGGGCAAGGTATTTTTCCTCTTAACTATTGCATGACTTAAAAAGCTTATCCTTTGTTTATCTCAACTTAAGTAGTTTTTAGGCTTTGGTTAGATTAATCCAGTTTTTCTATTAGGTTCTCTTAAAATTAAGCGTTGCCAAAATGAGTTTAGCTCGACAGTAATTGACATGTCCTTTTTTAGAGATTGAAGATTTTTCCGATTCTCATACTAAGAAAAATAATAAAATAAACTAGGTATTAATAATTACACGATATTCAATTGAACTATAAAACCAAACCTAAAAACCATCCATTCATTGTATTACCAATTGCAGATAATGATCGTATTAACCATTTTGGTATCTTATCATCGGTAGAGATTTTTTTTTTTTCAATTTTTTAATTTTTTTTGGTAATAGTGGGTTTTGAGTTTTTAGATCATTTATTTATTTTTACTTTCCCTGTAACTAGGCTATTTAATGGGATATGGTTTTATGGGTGGCTCTGCCCATTAGATTGCTCAATAGGTTACTTAAGTATAGCTTCATCCATACATGTTGAACTAAAAAAAGTTTAAACGGATGAAATTTAAAATTTAGATTGTTTCACTAAGTAAAAATGTTAATTATTTAAAAGATAAACAATAGCTTATTATATGATAAAAAGAAATGGTTACATAATTATAAGTTTAGTCCTTCAAACTTTTAGATTTGTGTCTAATAGGTCTATAAACTTTCTATCACACCCCCTCCTAAATTACCTCTTAAACCCAGAAAAGAGCGTGAAGATAGCAGACATCACCTTTTCGTAACATCCACTCCCCGAATTTCTCACATTTTTACCTAGCATCCAAACCAAGCTTAAATAGCAAGAAAGGAGCAATTAATTTAATCAAAATTTTTAACAATGTGTGCTCAATTTACAACCTTGTATTAACTATTAAAGCATAACTATCCTGTGGTAGACCTCGACTTCACGTGGCAATGGGCACTCTTCTGCTACCTGATAAGAAAACCATAAAAGAAGAGACTGAGCTAGAAGCTTAGTGAGTGGCAGGGTCCCTCTTGACCCTTAAAACTTAATTAGCACATAATAATGAAGAAACTTTAAACATAACACAAAAGAAAATGTCAAGGATTTCAAACATCAATGCATTTTAGCCAGGTTAAAAACTCAAACCTTAACACTGATTTTCCTTGTACCGTTTCTATTCTCTTGTTGGCTTCCTCTTGCACAACAACCATTAAATTCCTCTACACTATACTTTTACCATGCTGGCACCACTTGGCTCAGCATAACGACTTACCTCTATGTCATTCTCACACTCGCTATCACTACACGGCTCAACAGACCTTCATCTCCTCTATGTGCACATAAACTTTACCTCTCTAGGCTTAGAAACTAAACTTATCGATCCTCTGACCATTCCACAAGAGGTACTTCTCACAAGCTCAAGATCCAGGTTTTTAGTAACCCTCTGACTATCACATGAAATTCCACCACAAGCACGAATTCTAGATCTTTAGATCCTTCAACCATCCTGTGTTCAATCCCATCACAGGCTCAGATACGAGATCCACATGTAGGAACTTAAAACATGCGTAGCAGAAGCAATTGGATCATAAACACTCTAATTTGTATTAATTTGAAAGAATAACATGTTGTTTTTTAAGCTATAAAACAAAGGGTTTGAAATACAACCTTTGTAGCACCAAACTCTTTCAAATTATCTTTCCAATTGATCATGAACAAGATGTAGGCCACCACAAGTGTCTTTCTTGCTATTCTCTGGTCTTAGAACTTGATTGTGGGATTAAACTAGTGATGAATTGGAGGGAATTTTGTGGATTGAGAGAGATTTGGAGGCTTCTAGTTTTTTAGTGCTTAATTTCAACAAATTCAAGCAACATTCATTTTTCATTCATCCATTCATTATGAATCTCATTCATAATTTCTCTTTAAAAGAGATTAGCATGCAAAATTAGTTATCATTTCAAATTGACACCTTATATAAGAGTAATTAGTGTCAATTTGAGATGAATACACATAGCATGCAAAAATGAATATTGATTTTCAAGTTGATTTGAGTATGAATAGTGTTAAAATGTGAAGCTTACACCAAACATGTAGAATAGCTTAGTTATAATATCACTAAAATTGGGAATTGGAAAAATCTACTATTTTGGTCAACATTTGACCTTTTGATTTCAAAAATCAAAATTTCCAATTTTCTAATTAATTTATACATAATCAATTCAAATAATTAATTACATATTTAATTAATTATTTATAAAATTTAATATCATATATTAAATTATATAAATCCCAATTTGACTACTCTCGATATGAATCACTATTCATATACATAATATTTAAATCATATTTAAATATTTTTTTTATTTCTCTCTATTGTTCAATTCAAAATTAAACATAAATCGTTAAACTCTTTTAACGCTTTGTTCTCCAAATTGAATTCGAACGATTCAAATTCATTCATCACACTGTTCTAAGATTTGGTCCAATATGAGCTAGCAAGGAGACCTAATGGACCTATAGATCATGAGCTCCAACAATATGAGATTAATCGGTCAAACTCTTTAACCTAGTTAATTAACATTCGTTAACTATTGGGACACTCCACTAAAGCCCAGTAGTTGCACTCTCCTCACTGTAGATATATTTTTGTCCACTTGATATAACCATGATTAGTAAGTTGATCCTTCATAGGTTGTCTGTAATCATAGCCGAGTCAAATTACCGTTTTATCCCTGTGAGTACTTCTTGTTCCTTAAGTCCCACTGATCCTCTAATGAACAAATTTGTTTATGGTCCAACCACTAAACTGAATCCTTCTTAGGCCAGTGAGAAGTTCGGGCCCCTTGTTCAAGACTTGGAGTCAACACTTAAGGAACAAACTATCTACTATCCCTAAAACGGGTAGGAGTCAATTTCATCTTGCACCCTATGTCCCTAACTATTTACCCTGTCTTAACCCTGAAATGGGAGGCTTATTGAGCAGCGAAGTTGCTCTACTCTCACCTATGCAGATCTAAGGATAATCTCAAATAAACAGGAGTTCATAGTCAGCTCAAGATTAAGATCAAGTTACCTAGGTCATCAAGTTGAAATAATCAGTTTTAATAGTAAACTACATTATAAAGTAAAAGTGATTATTTCATGGTTCGGTCTTATGCAAACTCATTGCACAAGACACCCCTACTTGAATGTCTCCACATTAATGATTCAGGATCACATCATTTGTAACCAATACAAGGTAGGCCACATCTAATAGTGTTTCCAGAATAAGGTACCCAACCTTATTCATATACTATAGACTGTTTTGGCTATTTACTCGAACTTGATCCACTTTTATGTCTCCACATAAAGTCCAAGTAATCATAATATAGCTAGGGGTTCTTTAGTTTATTGGATTTAGGGTTGTTAATTCAACAACTTTATTGAATAAACATCAACAACTTTCTTGATTATAGAATTCATATTACTATTTAAAAACTACGAGTTTTAGGACATCTAACCCAACACCACAAATCCTCTGACCATTCTGTGTGTTAGTACCCTTCCCTTCCACATTAACATACAACCTATAAGTAAATAACTTTAACATTTAGGAAGGAAAACCACTCACAAATAATGGAGTCTTGGCTTTTCAAGGTTTCTTTTCCTGCTTCGGATCTTCTCTTCTCTAAAACCTAGCTTGCCTTTTACTCACGAGCACACTGCTAGGCTCAAAGAATAACTTGGTCTTGGATGCCTAGATAGCTTGATGGATGCCTAGCTCAAGCGTTGGACGCCTGGTCTCCCCCTTGGACCCTTGGTCTACTCCTTAGACGCTTGGGACAACCCACCTTGGATGCCTGGTGTCTCTTTCCTTTCCTTCAGACAAAGTTTCTCTCTTCTCTCAAGCCTCTTCATTTGCTTAGACTCAGATTGTTGTGCTTTTCCTCAAAATCTCAAGCCCTATTTATAGGAGTTGGATGACAAGCCTTGTCATCCAACTTTTCATCTAAGCTTGACACATAACCTTAATACATGGCTTCATCATGCTCAACCTATCCATGCATGATGACACCTCTTGCTGTTGAGGTATTTAACTCTTAGTTCACTACCTTTTACTTCCTTTTCAACCCTTTGGATGCATTCTTAGGTCATTTCCAAGCCTTGCTATGCGTCCAATCTTAGCACCATGAGTCCAACCAGCTTGAAATAGCTACCCTACATCCCTTTAAGCCCTTCTATGCATCCAACTTGTGCCTCATGGAGCTATGGTTCCTTTGTTTCCCTTAAATCAACAAGAACCATCCAACACTTAACCAATTTCTCTCCCCATCTGGGATATGCATCCAACATACCAAAATCACCTTGTACTTGTTGGGTTTTATGCCCTAAAACTCGTAGATTGTAAATGTAATTATTTGACCATCATTAAATCATTAATAAAAAGATATTGATGGGTTATTTTAATAAGCGTTATTGATTGTTTCTGTTTGTTTTGTCTTAATAACCCTAAATCCAATAAACTAACATCCTAGGCTATTTTATGAGTCTTGAACTGTATGTGGGAACATACAGAGATCAATGTTCAAGATATAGTCTAAAGGGTCTATAGTATAGGAATAAGGTTGGGTACCTTATCTGATGACAAATACAATGATCTAACGTGTTTGTGTAGGTGACATGCGAGTGGAAGTATCCTATTGCAATGAGTTTGCATAAGACCGAACCACGAAATAGTGATCATTAAATGTAACTCCGTTGACTAGTTAGGTTTCTATTTCAATAGGATGACCTAGGCAACTTAGTCTTAATCCTGAATAAATTATGAACTCCTGTTCACGAGGAATTGTCCTTTAATTTGTATGGGTGAGAGTAATCGTTTATCGACTCAATATGTCTACCATCTTGGGGGCAAGACGAAGTGGGGAGTTGAGGACATAATTATACAAGATGAAATTGACTCATTCCTATCTTTAAGGTAAGTAGATAAGTGTTCCCTTAAGTGGTGTCTCTAGGAATTGAACAAAGGGCCCTACCCACCCTGAGAGGGTTTCCGTTTAATGGGTTGACCATAAATAGGTTGTTTATTAGAGGAGCACTAGTACTTAAGGATTTAGAAGTAACTTAGGGGTAATTTGACCCAGCTAGTGTTACGAAAGCTTGTGAATGACTAATTTGCTGTTATTGGTCTATATCCATGGACACAAAAGTATATCTGCAGTGAGAAGAGTGCAACTGTGGATCTTTAGTGGAGTTTACGCACAGTTAACAAATATTGATTAATGTGGTTAATGAGTTTAATCGACTAATCTCATATCGTTAAAGCTTTTGATCTGTAGGTCTATTAGGTAAATTTACTTAGGGAAATAATATAATGTATGATGATACATTATAGTATAAAGTTTATTTTGAACTTTATAATATAAATTTAATTTTGGATATGATACACAAATTAATTTTTGAGAGAATTAAATATTTGAAGAAGTTCAAATATTAATATGAATTAGATTCATATTAAAACTATAGGTCAAAATTAATGTGTATTAGATGCACATTAAAATTATAAGTTATGAGAGAATAAAAATTGAATATGATTCAAATGTAGGTTAAATTAAGTATTAGATACTGAATTTGACAACTAATTAATTAGAGAATTAATTTTCTTAATTTTTTTATTAAATTTGATTTAATTAAATCAAATGAATTAAAACTATAGGTTATATGGGAGATGTTCATTTAAATTAAATAACAAATAAATTAAAAGAAAAAAAAGGTAACTCCCATACGTGGGAGTTACTCTTTACGTGGTTTACTCCCACGTCTTATTACCGCTCTCCATATATGCTTGCAAAATGAAAAAATGGTAGAAGAGTTATGTGATTTTTTTTTCCTCCTTGCTCTCTGGTTTTCTCTCTAGTTTTTCCCAAATCAAGAAAAGGATAGACAATCCTTTATCAAATAATCTCTCAAAGAATAGGAGAGGTTCGTGGTGGTGGTGTTCAGAGTTGACAATAAATGTAAGGCTTCTAACTCTAAAAGCATGCTTAACCCTAGAATTAATATAGTAGGTTTTCTGTATTTTTTTTTACAATGTATGGGTATTTCAAATTCCCAATTAATTTTGAGTCTTGTTCTGTACTGCTTCCGCTGCGTTAGGGACTTCAACCCTACAATTGGTTTTAGAGCCATCTCGTAAAATTGATTTGGAATTTTGAAATTTGCACTGTTTTTTGTGGGTTTTTTGCATTATTGAATATAGTTTTGCGATTAAATGTTTACGGTAAAAATGGTCATAGATTTACAATTCTTATTTTGATCAAATGTAAAGGCCCCTATGTTTTTGGGCATTTTTTTTATTGTAAATTACTGTTTTTTTAGTCCAAATCTGATTGGGACGTTCTAAGAAGAAAAACAACACCAAATTTGCCCAAAACGGTGAACGGAGGCCAAGAATTCATGAAAGAATGTGTCTACACGAATGGAGAAACGGGAAAAAAAAAACGGTTCGGCGTGACGTCAGCATGCGCAAGCAGGGGCGCGACTCAGCTCACGGCGTGTTTCAGATTGTTCGACGTGGTCCAATTGATTCAGCTCCAATTCGCGCGATTCGACTCTGGTTCAGGCATTTTGGCTCCAGTTTAGCTTCTGTTTGGTCTGGTTTATCTGGTTTTTGGCATTTTTTGCTTGGTTCGTGGTTTTGGGGCCCGGTTCGAAGTGGTTCGAGGGTTGTTTGGAGCAGCAATAGTAGTTTTAGGATATTTTTAGCATAAATTAATGTAATTTATTGCTTTATTTTATCCTAGGGGCCAATTTTATTGGTTCAATTGCTATTTAAATGCTTTATAGATGTCATTTAGTTATAACCCACCATAGGTTAAGCATATTCATGCATTTTAGTATATTATAAATGTTATATTGTATGGTTTTAATGCATGATAAATAATTTCATGAGTTATTTTATGTATGATGATATATTAAATATATGAAATTGGAAAAGCATGATGTATGACATTAATTAAATAAATATAAATAGTTATATTTAATGTTTTGTTAATGCTTTATTAATTTTCATGATTTATTTAATATAAGTGTTACATTTTAAATGAAAATCAATTTGCATTGAGCACGACACATTCATAGATTAATATCATTGTTATATTATGTCATGAAATCCATGTAATATAGTTGGTTAATTAATTAGAATTTGATTGTTAATTAATTAAACCATAGAAAGCATGTAATAGGGCTAATCATTAAAATTTGTAATAGTTATAAAATATATGATTAGTAACCGTCAACTTATAATTAAGAATTGCATGCAAACATGGGATCTGAGGAAATTGGTTTTAAATTGTTTAAAATTAATTTAGACCTAAGATCACATTAATTCTAATAAGATTAAAATTGTGTCTTACTTTGTTTTAAAATAGTTTTAAAATATGACTAAGTAGGACAAATAGGACTTTAGGTTATAAGGGAACTCTATCACTTTAGTTTTGTCAAGATTTGGGGTATTTAAGTTGACGGTTCACGGAACACCTCCTAATTGGAAACTGAATTAAAGCCTGAGTTGAATTAACCTAAGGCCTATTAGCAAGCATGGTCACTAGGTTAATTAAATGATTTAATTCACCTAAAACATTAGTGTAAAGACCTTTTATAAGAGTTATAATAGGCATAGACTTAGATAGATTGACTTAGCGAGATTTATCTAAGTTAAATAACCTTGAGATACGGTAGGACAGAAGTAGGTGGCCACGGTAGCCCCCTCTTTAACCCATTTCTCAATAAGCATAGTCAGGGAAAAAGAAAATGGAGGCGGAGGCTAAAGCCTTACTCCAAGGGATTCTCTTAGCTAATCAGTTTCACCGTTTAGTCTCGAATTCTTACTCTTTTCTCCTGATTTTCATTTCATTCGACTATTGCTTACGCAGAAAATAATGTGAACTGTCGTCCTCCACCTAAAATCAATAGGCGGCCAGAAGCAACGAGCAGTCGCAGTCGAAGCTTGGCTGACGCCGATAGGCTAGCAGTAAGCTTGGCTAAAGCGAAGCGCTTACCAAGCGCGAAGGAAAGGGCCTTCGCCATTTGAGCCGTATACGGGGGAACTCGCACGTGCGGTTCTTACGGGGGGAGAGCTAGTAGGAGCCCTCTTTTGTTGAGGAGTTCGCCCCTCCATCTGTGGAAACTGGGGATGAGTCCAATCTTAGGGCATTAACCTTTCCGGGAAGCCGGTCCCTTTACATAGCCATAATAGGCTATTTTTTCGAAGTAGCTGCAATTGAATCGGCTGGTCGGTCTAGAATCAGCTACTAGAGAATAGGCCGCTAGGGGTACAGATTTGCTAACTGTTCAATTAAGCCGCATTCCTTAACGGAAATAGTAAGGATCGCATTCTCTTTTATTGAGAAAATGACTGTCCTTTGGTAAAGACATACGAGGCATACACATGCTCATGAATCCGCTGGGGGAGGAAAATTACAAAACAAGATGTTTATATCAAGTTTTGATCCTACGTCCCTGATTATTCACACTATGAGATCCATACTCGGCTTTGTGTCACTCTGGGAGCGGCCTCCCTTTGAAAAGTGTTTGTATGGGTCAATAACAAGATGAATGGGAAAATGTCTATAGTAAGTGGGAGCGGGATGCGTGTCAACATACCCATCGGTCTCCAACCCTAGGTCGCACCGTAAGATTCTTATGATCCGCCTACGTGTCGTCCTAGAACGACCATCCCTTTGGAGGGTCTGATCATAGGTTTTGGAACACCAGAACTCCTAGATAGGATATGATCATAGGTTTTGGTGCGTACCTCTAGGATCTGAAAGTGGGAGGGTTACACTTACGAGGATGAGTTAAGAGTTAACGAATCCTTGACCAAACAACGGTGGCTAATGTCTATAGGAATATGAGCTATTCTGGCATTAGAATTAGCTAAGAATTGTCTCATTTCAAAGGAGTGGCTAATCACCTTTGGTGGCTATTGCTCTATTTTTGAAGCATCGTTGCAAAAACTAAATCAATAGTTTATTAGGGTTTCTTTGATTGCTTATTTTTGCTGAATTGATTGGATTACTTGCAATTTTGTTTGCTTGTGTAATGGGTTAAAGCAAAGATAACTAAAACGGTTAATTGTTTATTATTTCAGCATGTCTTCCTCAATCGTTGCATGACTTAAAAATGAAAAAATAACTGGTGAAAACTACGCAACATGGAAATCTAACCTAAGTATGATTTTGGTTATAGATGATTTATGGTTTGTCTTAATAGAAGAGTGTCCTTCTATCCCCACCTGTAATGCATCCCAATCTGTTAAGGATGCACAGACCATTAGACAAAGACCAATGAAAAGGCTCGAGTCTTTATCTTGGCGAGTTTGTCTGATGTACTCAACAAGAAACATGGGACCATGATAAATGCACGACAAATCATGGAGTCCCTCCAGAAAATGTTTAGAAAATCTATATATAGTTCCTAAAATAAAAAGGAACTTAGTATCTATTTCCTGTTTAATTGAACAATTGTACTCATTTATTTTTTCTGTAAACTGATGAAATATGGATTTTATTCCCACTTGGACTAAAACTCCACAGTGAGTATATACAGTTGAGCTTACAAAGAAAAGCATATAAATACAATAAACTGGGGCATCAGATTCCTAGTAGTTAGCTTTCTCCCACTTGTCGTAGTTTACATAACTCGAAGACCTAGACTTACTAGGTGACCCTCAAACATTTTAGCCGTAAGAGCCTTTGTAAATGGATCAGCAATGTTGTGCTCTGACAGGATCTGCTGAACAGTCATGTCACCTCTCTGCACAATTTCTCTGATGAGATGGCATTTTCGTTCAATGTGTTTGTCGCGCTTATGGCTTTTAGGTTCTTTAGAAGTTTGGAACTGCACCAATATTATCACAATAAAGAGTGATAGATAGATGCATATTTGGAACAACTTCTAGATCCGTTAAGAACTTCTTGAGCCATACTGCTTCTTTTGCTACTTCATATGCAGCTACATACTCTGCTTCCATGGTGGAGTCAGCAATACAATCTTGCTTAATACTCCTCCATACTACTGCTCCTTTGTTTAGAGTGAACATTAACCCCGATGTAGATTTTCTCGAATCTATATCGGTCTGAAAATTAGAGTCAATGTATCATGTAAGGATCAGATTCTTAGCGCCAAACACAAGCATGTAGTCCCTCGTTCTCCTTAGATACTTGAGGATATTTTTAAAGGCAATCCAATGATCATATCTAGAATTAGATTGAAACCTACTGACTGTCACACCCCCTCCCAGGTTACCCACCTAACCTAAGGGGAAGTGTGAAAACAATATACATCACCCCTCTTGTGACGCATATTGTCTCATCTTTACATTCCTTTCCTGTACATACATTTACTCATATACAAGCATAGAACACAGTCATACATCACATGCTTATAACTTGATACAATTCCCTGTATAGGGTATACCTTTAGCACATAGCATAAATTCATATCCAAATCCATAATACCATATACACAACTCTACCAACAGTCCCCACTCAAAACTACATGTTCTACATGCCATTTACATAAACATATGCCACGTACAACTCTCAGACTTGACTGTATCTTGATAACTCGAAACTTAGGCAGGGTGAGCTGAAGTAGGCTAAGCACCGGGAACGTCCTTGCTACCTGGGGAGAGAAAAGGAAAACATTGGAAAACGTAAGCTAACAGCCTAGTGAGTGACAAATCTTTGTAAAACGAGCATTCATTTAAAACAGGCATGTTGCGTATAACGTATAAGCAAGAGTTTAACATTTATTCAAACTAAACATGCTTTCCATAAAATCTATTAATCTCATAAATCAGTTCTTAAATCATACAAGAATGTTTTCCAAGGAATTTATCAATATCAATTTAGTTTTTCAAACTTTTCCCTTAGTTGAGGCGGAGCAATGCTTCTACACACTCAACGTCGAAAATCACCTTAGTTGGGGTGGAGCAAAGCTCAACACTCCCAACGTCGAAAACATCCCTGGCTTAATGCGGAGCAAACTCGACGCATCAGCCAAATCAACCTCTATGTGCACATAGGAATATGACGGGTTGCCCATGTACCTTCTCATGTCCTTGAGTACTGGGCCCCGGGGAAACTCACGTGCCTTCTCGTGTCCTTGAGCACTGAGCCTCCTCTAAAACGTTTTAGAATTCCGTTCACATAATAGTTCATATGAAAATCCTTTCATAGAAATCATACAAAACTTTGTTCAATAACATTTCACATAAATGCTTTCTATCAACTTTAGAAATATGTAACATGCCTTTTAAGAAGTGCAATCAACATTTTTCACATTAAACAGTTCATTGAAAATCATGCTTCATAAGAACATTTTCAATAAAATAGGATTGAAGAATAAAATAGTCACTCACACTCTTCCTAGGCTTTACGTGGGTTATACACTTTTCCTATTTCTTCTTGGCCTGCAAAAAAAGTATGCCTTGCGTTAATCAACATTAAATCCCGTTCCTTTTCTCTACTGACTTATAAATGAGAACCTCAGCGACACCCGCCGAATAAGACTGTTACTAGCGATACTTGATGGAACAGCACCAGCGTTACATACCTTAGCAGCGATACTCAGCGTTATCTAGCGAGATCTGTGAGATGGAAGGTTCCTTTGCGTCTCAGCGATACCCGTCTCGCTACCAATTCCCAGACAGTGTGCCGATACTTGATTTTCCAACAGCACTCTGCACTGTAATTCCTTCCTTTCTTCTCGTTCTTACTTCAGTCTATTAAAAATCACATTTCCATACGGATTCAAGACTTCTTCTCTTCTGCAAACTTATAGGAAATCACGTTCTATAGCTTACCTTAAAATTTCAGGGTGTAGCTCCTCCTCGTTCTTACGATATTTCGGCATGACCTTCTGCTGTTCCGGATTGCGAGTTGATCTTGCAAACTCTGGTTTCCTAAGGATTCATATAGTAAATCTTCAATTTTGGCATCACCATCCTTTACAAAAGTTGTTAGGAATTATGTCAACTTACTAACCTTAAATTTTCAGCTCTAAACTCGGCTTCTTCCTCACGTTCTACTCCGAATTTCAGTCACTGCTCAACCCAACCAAGCGACTTCAGTCATTCCCCTGTTCCAGCTTCGTTTTCAGCATCAATATGAGTCGAACTTCGTCCAAAATCCTCAAGAACACCTTCCTCAATCTTCTTCTGAAGTTTATCTGAAAGAATAGAACCGACTTAAAATCTCAAAATGTCTTTAAAAATGATTAGACATTTAATTAATCCAACTATATATACTACCGACTTAGCCTTCACAAACACCAAGATTAATGTTGCCGACTTACCTCATCACCCGCAGGCTGACGCGGGGTTCACACTTCGACGCGAGGCGCTCATGTTAAAATTCTCCTCCAGCGCCTTCAGCAACTAACCTCACCCGACGCATGGCGTCGTACTCAACGCCTCCTACTTTTGACGCGTACAACTCAGTCATACACCGCTATCTTCGTCGCATCAAGACCACTCTGTCTTCGACGCGGTGCGACTTCAACTCATATCTGTCTTCAACGCATCGGCTTCAGCGCATGGCTGTCCTCAGCACAGAGTGAATTCAGCGCATGACTGTCCTCAACGCAGAGTGACTTTACCGCATAGTTCAAGCACGTTTCTTCCCCCGCTAGAATTCCTTATCCTTCAACGCGGGTAGTTACCTCAGCTCACTAACCTCCGTGAATCAACCACAAACGCATGGACTTAGTCAATACTTAGCCAAAATTTTACTTCCCAAAAATTCTTACTCTCACTCTCGGCCACTTCTTCCTTTGAGACGCGTAGCCACAAACGCATGGCCGCATCTCAACGCTTGGCAACGCAATTCAGTGCTTACACTGACAATCCCAACTGCATAACATATGTCAGGTCGTGTACACAGCATGACATACATCAAACTACCGATTGAGGGAATACATCTCATATCCTTAACTTCTTGAGATGTCTTAGGACACTGTTCCTTTGACAAATGAATTCCATTTCTAAACGACAGTACACCTATTTTGGAATTCTGCATCTTATATCTAGACAACATTTTGTTAATATATGATGTTTGAGACATAGCTAACATTTTGTGCTTGGGATTCCGACCTAGTTGGATTTCAAGAACATACTAAGCCTCTCCCAAATCCTTCATTTGGAATTGGGTTGCTAGCAATTGTTTAATGTCAGTCAAGAATTCTTTCTCATTCCCAATGAGAAGAATATCATCAACGTACAGTACTAAAAACGCTACAGTTGTGTTGATGATCTTTTTATAAACACAAGATTCATTAACATTCTGTTGAAAACCATAAGATTTGATCACAGTATCTAACCTCATATTCCAAGATCGAGATACTTGGTTTTAATCCATAAATGGATCTTTTAAGCTTGCAAACCTTTTGCTCCTAACCTTGTTCTATAAACCCCTTTGATTGAACCATATCTATCTCCTCAAGATAGATAAGTGTTCCCTTAAGTGGTGTTTTCGGGACTTGAACATAGGGCCTTACCCTCTCACTGGCCCGAGAGGCGTTTCTATTTAATGGTTGGACCATAAACATGTTGTTCATTAGAAGAGCATTAGTACTTAAGGATTTAGAAGTAACCCAAGGATAAAATGGTAATTTGACCCAGCTGGTGTTACGAACACTTGCGAATGACTAATTTGCTATTATTGGTCTATATCTATGGACACAGAAATATATCTAAAGTGAGAAGAGTGCAGTTGTGGGTCTTTAGTGGACTGTACTCATAGTTAACGAATATTGATTAATGTGGTTAATGAGTTTAGCCAATTAATCTCATATTGTTGGAGCTTCTGATCTGTAGGTCCATAAAGTCTCCTTACTAGCTCACAACGGACCAATAAGGATCAACTATGGTGAAAGAAAAATTTGAAATGTTCAAATTTATGCGGAAAAATATTAATTGTATTGGATACAATTAATTGCATGATTTATTATAAATTTTATTTGAATGTGATTCAATTATAACTTTATAATATGGAGAATTAATTTATTTGAATATGATTCAATAATTAATTATTTATTTGGATAAAATCCATATAAATAAATAGAGGAAGAATTAATTAATTAATTTGAATTGAATTCAAATAATTAATTATATAATTTGGATGAGATCAAAATTAAAGATTCTGCAAAATATAAATAGAGGGAGAATTAATTAATTGATTTGAATTGGATTCAAATAATTAATTATTTAATTTGGATGAGATCCAAATTAAAGATTCTGCAAAAGATAAATATTTAAATAAGATTCAGATATTTTAAACCATTTAATATGAGATATTATTAGGGTAGATATTTATTAATATTGGATATTATTAAGTATTTAATTTAAAATCTCTAGAGATGGGTTATCCTGATAGGATTAGGAATAACCTATAGTGTTAAATAGGACCCTTGGGAGCCTTCATAGTACACACTCTTTACAAGAATAATCTCTACGATTACTCTAAAAATCTTCATCTACTAATTCTCCCAATTTTCTTAGAAAAATTCTAAGAAAATTCTTCTTCCCATTCTTTCAAAAAAGTGGTTCCCACAAACCAGATCCTTGCTAGAGTCATAGCGAGGAAGATCTCTTGGAAAAAAAAACTACAAGGAGAAGACTATCGATTCAAGAAATATAGATTGGCAAATGTATGATGCTTAACCTTTTTCTTTACTTTTTGTATTTTTAATTCTTTCAATAAATCAAAGAACATGATCACACGCTTCTGTCGGGATTCAATTCCCTTCATAATTATCATTCTCCGCTAAACATGTTTCAACAACTAGTAAATCACATTTATTTTGTTTTTCTTTTTCAGCCTGTCTCTTAGCAAGAAACTTCGAACAATTTCTTTCCCAAAGCCTATCCTCTTTGCAATGGAAACATTTTCCTTTATCTGTAATACTTTTCTTGCTACTGAGACTTGCAAGAGTTTTTCCCTTCTTCTTCATACTCTTTGAAGAAAAAGTTTCAGACTTAGTCCTAACTTTTTGAATATTTCGGCTTTCTACTAAGCTAGGAACTGGAGGACATTCCTTCATTAAAACAAACCTAAGATCATCCATTACTACTATCGTGTTCAGGTTTGATTTCCAAGTACTAAAATTATCTCCGTTAACTTTTTCAGAAGCATGCAATTGAATGAACGAATTCGCATTGTTGGAAAAAAAAAATTCAATTTAGTGATATGCTATAGAAGAGTAATCCAATCAATCTTTAGTAAGTAATAATATACCCACTGATTATTTATCTTGCAATGATACTTTAGTGATTTAGAATAACCACTACCCAGGGGCAGTCAATTACTCCTTCACTAAATCAAGACATTCTTGACCAAATACTAATACTATAATAACTCTTATTCCTATAGTATTTGATAATAATTTATTTTGTCAAAATACTTACTAATACTTAGTATTATTTTGTAAGTGTATACTCGTCATTTTCAGATTCCAAAGATTGGTATCAACAACCTTTCGAGGGAAAAAGAATGTTGAAGACGGACCCAAGAAACCCTATCCATTTTTGGAGTTCACGGTGTTCTGAATCCCATGATACAAACCCTTTGATTGGTAGTGTTATGTTAGGAAATGACTTACAGGTGCATCATGGGAATCTCACAATGTGACCTAATAGAAGAGATCATAGGATGTGTTGACACACTTATTTCACCCACTTACTATGAACTACTTCCCCTATTCACCTTGTTATTGACTTATGCTAACACTCTTTGACTAGAGTTCACTCCCAGGGTGAGGCAAAGGCTAGCATGAATCTCATGGTGTGAACTATTAGGGACGTGAGAGCTAGCATATCACATATACAACTCTCCCACTGAAGTGTTCTAATTTGGAATAATGGGTATTCTTACTGAGTTATATCTCGGCTAAATAAATATATCCTAAGTCTAAGCTATTTATCCAAGTATAACTCTTATACTGGTATTTAACCTATGATGTCTAAGTGATAAAACCTTTTTAAAACTTACACCTTAAATGCAAGCTCATAAAACTAGGTTTTCATAAATTCAAGAATTGGTTTAAATCTCCAGATAGCAGGTGTTCCAAAAACCATCAACTTAAATACTTCTAGCCTTAGACAGCATCTTATCGGGTGAATTTTTGTAACCTTTGTTTTATAAGTTAATAACCTACTTTAGGTGTTGTTAACCCTAAGTGAGCATGCATCTTAAGTTTGTTATAGATTTTAAATGTCTAATTCATTTTATAACACTTTATAAAAGAATAGCATACTATAACATTCATCACAAAATCATTTAACCTCTTATATTAATTTATGATAGATAAGACATGCATACTATATATATTATAACGCTTTATAACATACATATATACATGAACATGTTAATCCTATGGTGGGATTTTAAATCTATATGACATACTTTATGCACAAATAAATTTGATTTAATTATAACATACATTCACAATGCATAATTAATTAAACGCACTAAAGTTGACAGATTTTGGCACCTAATTGACTTAAACAGCTAATTTATTACGATTGTAATTGAAAAACTACTTGAACCGCTCCCGAACCCTTCAAATCAGCCCGAACCAGCTTCAAAACTTTTGAACCGGACCAAAAAATGTTGAAATAGGGCTGAACCAGCTGGAAAAAGGCTGAACCAGACCACCTATACCGTTCAGAAGCTGCCAAGACCTTTTCCGAAAAAAGTCAAACTTTACGAGAAAAGTCAAACTTACCGAAAAAGTCAAATTTTTCAAAATGCGCAGAACTTACAAGGAAACGTCGACGAAACTTTACGGGAAAGTCAATGGAACTTACCGAGAAGTCAAACTTTCAGGCGTTGAACCCCTGGAACTCACCAGGAAGTCAAACTTACTGGGAAAGTCAAACTTTCAGAATGTGCGAAACTTATCAGGAAACAGTCGACCAAACTTTACGGGAAAGGTCAACGGAACTTACCAGGAAGTCAAACTTATTGGGAAAGTCAAACTTTCAGGCATTGACCAGTTGAAACTTACCAAGAAAAGTCAACTGATCAGGAAAGTCAAACTTCCTAATGCTAAACCCGCGGAACTTACCGGAAAATGTCAACTTACCTGAAAAGTCAAACTTTCAGGCGCCGAACCAGCGGAACTTACTGAGAAACAAAGGTGTGAGCCTTACCGGGAAGTTAAACTGCCATAACTTACCAGAAAAACTGGATCAAAACTTACCCGAAAATTGAACTACTAGAACTTACCGAGAAAACGAACCGCACGTGAGAACCAGCAGAACTTTACGGGAAAATATGGCAAAATGCTCAATTTCATCGATCTGGCTTGTCCCTTCTCCAAATTTCTCCAAATTACAGCCTAGAATCAACTCTAATAACTCCAATAAAATTACAGACACTTTTTCGCACATTAAAGGCCATAAACAAGAGGCCAATTACAATTATTACAACAAATTAAAGCTAAATTAGATGTCAAAACAAGTTCAAACCCAACTTTAGCAACCACAACATTCATCTAATGATATTGCACCCACCAACCCCAAATTAATGTAAATTGAGTGCTTTAAACATGCGCTGATAACAATTGATGGAGTTAGAAGACATGCATCGAAAGGAATAACGAATGCAAAACACTCTAATTACATAAATTTAAAGGAAAAACATGCAAGGATGAATTGAGATACAAAAAAGGAAGTAACTTACTTGTTGTAGCTAAAAATTTATTCTCGAGAACCTCCAAAAACTGACCACGAACTGTTCACAAAACACCACTAAAGTTTCCTCGTTATTCTCAGGCCTTAGAACGGATGATGGGAACCGAATTGAGCAGAAAATTGGAGCATCAAGTGTCTAAACACTGTTGAAGAGAGAAAATGTTCCTTCCCATAAGGATTTTTCACTCAAAAACCAACCTCTTTCAGCTTTTTCTCTTCATCATTTAAAGAGAAAACATGCAACTCAAGTTCACATGTTAAAAGACACACAAATGTGTGAATAAGGTGCTTTGAAGAGAAAAGAATTTGCATGTGAAGGAGAGGTCTCCACCTCCCCCTTCACCATGCAACTGAAAGTTATGTTCTCAATTTGAAAAATTAAGAAATCAATTTTGATATTTAAATCAATTCACGGGTATAATATTTAAATCACATTTAAATAATATTAAAAATCCCAATTCATCTAATTCACAATTAAACAAACCAAATCATAAAATGCTCATTTTTCTAAATTTGAACACTTTAAATTGTCTCACTATACTATTCTAAGGTTTAGTCCACGAGCTAACAAGAAGACCTAATGGACCTACAATCATGAGCTCCAAAGATCCGAAATTAATCGGTTAAACTCTTTAACCTAGTTAATTAACATTCGTTAACTATTGAGTCACTCCACTAAAGCCCAATAGCTGCACTCTCCTCATTGTAGATATATTTTTGTCCATTTAATATAACCATAATTAGTAAGTCGATCCTTCACAAGTTGTTCGTAATTACAATTAGGTCAAAATACCGTTTTACCCCTGTAATTACTTCTTGTTCCTTAAGTCCCACTGATCCTCTAATGAACAATTGGTTTGTGGTCCAACCAATAAATCAAATCCCTCTCGGGCCAATGAGAGAGTGGGGCCCCTTGTTAAAGACCTAGATTCAGTACTTAAGGGAACAACTTATCTACTATTCTTTAATAAGGTAGTAGGAGCGAATTTTATCTTGCAAGACTATATCCCCACCTATCTGCTCGATCTTATCCCTAAAATGGGATGCATATTGAGTCAGCAAACTGGCCACTCTCACCCATGCAGATTAAATGATAATCTCAAACAAACAGGAGTTCATAGTGAGCTCAGGATTAAGATCAAATTACTTAGGTCAACAAGTTGAAATAATCAGTTTTAACAGTAAACGATGTTATAAAGTAAACTTGATTATTTCTTAGTCCAGTCTTATGCAATCTCATTGCATAGGATACCCCCACTCACATGTCTCTACATGAATGATTTAGGATCACATCATTTGTATCAAATACTAAATGGATCGTATCCATAGTGTTCCCAGGATAAGGTACCAAGCCTTTATCCATATACTGTAGACCATTTTGGCTATTACCTAAACTTAATAGTCACAAGTATGAATAGAATATCACCATGCGTTTCTGATTTTAGATGTTAACCAACCCTAACCCTGTTTTTACCCATTCAAATAAATCATTAGCTAACTTTGCTGTGACACGCATACCTTACCATCTACCATATTTTAGTCTAGTGTACATGTTATCACTTTCTTTAGTTAAACACATCCTTCATCAATTATTTTTGGTTACCACTCCAACTCTAATAATCCAATTAATTGTAGAATCAGCATAGTCCTTGTGTTCGACCTCGGACTCACCGAGAAAACCTATTTCTTTGCTTATACTTGGGTAAAGGATAGGAAAACTTGACAGATCATAAACGCATAACATTAAGCATGTTCAACACATAGTATGTTAAACGTATAGTAAGCTTAATAACAATAGACAAACGCAACAGCAAGTCTTTGAACTTCATTCTTGTCATACAGCAAGTTTTTGGCGCCGTTGCTGGGGACTTGAGATCTGTTGCATCACACAACATTAATCAATATTCACTAATTTTAGGTCACTCCACTAAAGACTTACCATTGCACTCTTCGCACTATAGATATATTTCTGTGTTTAAGGAATTTACAAATCAACAGTAAGTCGATCATTCACAAATTACTCATAACTACAGCTGGATCAAATTACCGTTTTACCTCTGTAATTATATATAACTCCTTAAGTACCACTGATCCCTCTAATGAACAAATTGTTTATAGTCCAACTATAAACTAACCCCTCTCGGGTCAATGAGAGGGTGAGGTCTCACTGTTCAAGACTCGGAATCAGCCCTTAAGGGAGTAATTTATCTACTTACCCTAAACACGGGAAGGAGTGAATTCCATCTTGTAAAGATATGTTCCCAGCTCCCTAATCAGGCAAATCCCCAAAATGGTAAGCTTATTGCGTCGGCGATTTGGCCACTTTCACTCATACAGATCAAAGAATTGCCCTCATAGACAAGAGCTTATAACTCACTCAAGATTCAGGTCGAATTACCTATAGTCATCCTATGAAATATTAATTTCTATAATTAACAGTGTTACAAAGAGAAATTAAACATTTCACGGTTCGGTCTTATACAAACTCTTTATATATGATACCCCCACTCACATGTCTCCACATGAACGATTAGGATCAAATCGTTTGTAACACTTTACAACTCCTTGTAACAATTACTAAGTGGGTCATATTCGTAGTGTTACCAGAATAAGGCACCCAACCTTATTCCTATATTGCAAACCTTTTTTATCATTACTTAAACATGATCCATTCTTGTATGTCAACCACAAACATGTTTAAGTTTACATAAAATAACCATAGAATCTTAGTTTATTGGATTGAGTTAATGAATAAGATAGATACAATAACTTGTTATTTTATTAAATAAATAAAATGTATTTACAATTTACAAAATTACAAGACTCAAAAGATTTAGAACACACTAGTTCCAACATGTTCTTGGTGAATTTTGCTAGATAATATCACCTACTCAAAACTCTCCAAAACTCTTTGTTATTCACAAATTTGCTCCAAATTCATCACAATTTGGATATCCCACAATCCCTTCTAAGGCTAGAGAATAACGAGAAAGACTCTTGTGGTGGTCAACGAAGTGTTAACAAAATCTTGGAGGAATTGGATTCAATTTTGAGCTACAACAAGTAAGTATCACTCCCTCTATTTTTTTGGTTTTAAGAACAAGCATGTTTAATCTTCAAAATTGATATAGTTAGAGTACTTCTTCAGTGACATGTCTTCTCTTCTAGCATCATTATTGAGTTTGTCGCTTGTGTTTATTCAACGTCTTATTGTTCCTCTCCTTGTTCGTGTGTTCGCATTCTGTTCTTAGTGATAATACTTATGCTATCCAAAATTTAGATTCATTAAGATAAGTGTTAACCCAAAAGTCTTAGGATCTTATCCTTAGAAAACATTTCTTGAACTTAGTATGCATGCAAGCTTTACCTCAAACCTTTTTTGCAAAATTTTTCTAAGGCAATCTCATAACTCGAATTTAGCAATGAGAATCTTTTTGCCTTCAAAATTTGGGAATGTGATAGGTTTGAGTTTATGCTGTCAAATTTCATAAGAACCTCTTAAATTAAAAATAAAATAAAATTTAAAAAAAAAAAAAAAAAAAAAAAAAAAAAAAAAATACCTCCCTTTTGAACAACTCCACTATGAGAGCACAAAATTAGCCTGGTAAGAGTTGAGTTGAGAATTATTCTTGCTCAATGTTGGTTGTCTCCATGTATGTCAAAATGAAGATGAATGACCAAAATCAACGAAAATAAATAAACAGCTCCATTGTCAACACCAAGAAATAAAAATGAATTTGATAAGAGCCGAGTTGTGAAGGGGTACTTACTCGATGTTGGCTACCTCCATGCACCCCATAGTTGGTATGTCAAAACGAAGGTGGGTAACCCGAATCAACGCATGTTCAATATTAAAGAATTTTAGTTAAGAATAAAAATGTCATAAAGAGAAACTTTATGAAAATTAATTCTAAGCACATTACTAAAAAGAGAAATAAGAATGTCTAGATAGAATTTTTTAGGGAAATTATTTTTTTAAATAAATCTCAAACTAGGAAGCATGTTGAGAGATTTAGTTAATATGCTAATTTGAGTTGAGGTATACAATAATAATTTGAGTTGAGGTATACAATAAGACTTTAAATAAATGCTCGAAAACTAGCATTATTCTAAATTTGGGGGTGTGATAACTTGTAGAAATACAAGTTATTATAGTCTTTGGGATAATTAGAGTAATTTAGAAGAAAACACATTGACTTGAGAAAAAAATTGCATAAAAAGATCAACTCTACGTTTAAGATATTTACAAAATCTTTTAACTTGGAAATTATGATTTTTGTATCTTTTGGATGCAAGATTTCAATAAGAAGAAGTCGAAAACAACTAAGGACAATCAAAGATACTGCCAGACAAAGTAAGATCAAGTCAACACATTGATCCATGCGTCAAAAAACCCAACGTCGAAATGAACCAAGAACAAAAAGAATGAATGAATGCGTGGGCGGTGACTGTCGTGTCAAGATGCAAGTGGACGACTGATTTGACAAAGTCATGACAAAGCCAATGAACCTATGACGCGAAAAAGTATGCGCAGTAAAGCATGAAATTAAATGCAAAGGTGTCAGACAATCATGAGGACTACCTTTTGGACACCTATAAACAACCCACAAGAATTCAACTTCAAAAAAAAAAAAAAAAAAAATGAGAGCCAAAGTAGTGAAAGCTCTGCCAAATCTCCTTTACCTCCATTTCCATCTTCAACCTTGAGCTTCTCTTTGAGAAATTCTGAGTAAGAGCTCAGTTTTACCCAGAAAAGTGAAAGTTCATCCCCTCCATCTGTATAAATACTTCAAACAACCACCATCTAAAACCTCTTAAGTAAGATGTTGCAATCGGCAGCTTGACACTATTCTTTCAAACACTTTGCTTTATTTTCTAGACATTCTTGTTTGTATTAAGATTGTAGCATATAAAGACTCACATTTATTCAATATAAATAAGATTGCTCCATATTTTCATTTATCTATATCATTCTCATTTTCTATCATAGCTAACTAATTTCCTAATGGGTTGAGTGGATTCAGCTAACATTTTTCAAGTTTTTGCATAAATAGTGTTTATCTCGTTTGATGCATGCTAAAAACCTTGCATGAATCTATCGAACAAATAGATTTAAGTAAGAATGATCAACTCCTTGAGAGAGTAAGTGATTAAACATTTCATCAAGTGATTAAACATTTCATCTTAAACAAGAAAAGTGTTGGCTTTAGAGATAAAGTTAGTCTTTTGTCTAAAAGAAACTCTGCATGCATCTTAGAGATAAGATAAATGTGGCTTAAAAGCACTGAGATGTGATTTCTCAATTTTAGAGTTTCGAATCTGAACGTATGCTTATGCATGACTTAAGAAAATGTTAGTGAACACTCCTCAACCCTACTTTCTCCAATGACTTTTCCATTGGTAACGTCTCCAATTTTACATTCAGGTGAGTTAATTCGTTTTTTAATGTTTTAACAAAGTTGTTATTAGTATTTGAGGGTGTGTTAATAGCAAAATACTTTTTTTTTTTTTTACTATTTATCATTTTGTTATGTTTTAAGGGGAGATTTTGTGAGATTTTTTGGGATTTTATACCTTAACTTAAAATTTTTGGGTTTCATTTTTTGTTAGAAAAATTGGCGTAAGAATTGAAAAATGGAAGAAAACTGAGATTATCTATAAATAAATAAATAAATAAAGGATATATTTATAATTAGTTTTAAAATTGGTTTTTTTCAAACTCGAGAAAACTTCAAACAAATTTGTCATCATACTAACGGTGTGAGCATTTTGTTTTTTTAATTTAGAGTTATTTTAGGAATGAGGTATTAACCGTTTTTGTTCATATACTCACAGTGAAAGTATTTTTTATTAAAAAAAAAAAAAATTAAGTTTAAGGGTGTTTTTGAAATTTTTGAAAGTTTAGGGTTATTTTTCCATCCAAAACTAACAAATATATTTATGAACTCTTTTTTAAAGTTTAAATGTACTTTTGAAACTTTTGAAATTTTAAAAATATTTTTGACAAAACGTGCAAAGTTCAAAGGCAATTTTTAAGAAGTTAGCAATTTTTTTATAAATATGTTAGGTTCTACAATGGTTTTAACGAGATTCCAAATAATTTTTGTCTTATTCTTTTTCGAAAAAATCATTATTTGCTACGGATTAAATTTTTGTCACACGTGAACATTCCATCAATTAATTCAACATTTGCATGAGTTCATCAACATTAATATTAGAAGTGTTCGTGGGTTGGATTGGGCTGGGCTGAAGTACTTTTTAAACTCAACCCAATTGTTCGAGTTGTAAATTTCTTCAACCCAAATAACTCTTACTAAAAGGTGAACCCAATCTAACCCAAGGATGAAACATTTGGGTTGGGTTGCTTGGGGTCACTCGGATCATTTATTTAAATTTTTGTTCTTAAAAGAAGTAATATGTTAATATGTAAAAAAAATATTTAATTATTTCCATATATTGAATTAGAATTAACAACTCAATTACAATTTATATTATGAAAGTTTTATTTCCAAAGTACTAAAAAAATTATTTTTAGGAGTTGGAGAAAAAATTATCCAAAAATATATGAAATTAAATAAAAGTAATATAAATATAAGTATCTGTAATTTTATCATAAGTAAAAATATATATACACATTAAAATTAGGGAAATTGTTTTAAATGACAAAACGATTGAAATATTACAATTATAGCAAAATTTTACATATTATCTGGGATAGACCGCAATACATCTATCAGTGTATATCGCTAAGGTGATAAATGTCTATTTGGGTCTATCACGGTTTATCACAATAAAAAAAAAATTTGTTATAATTATAATTATTTTCAACATTTTTGCCATATTTAAAGACATCCCTTAAAATTAATAATAAATTCGGCTTGGCTCGAGTTATTTAGTTAAACCCGAGTTATTTAGATGAACCCATAAATCATCCCAACCAACCCGTAACATTTTCACTTATTTGAACATTATTTAAACATAACCCAGTCCAAATGAGTTGATAACCCAATCAAAATCGCACAGATTGATTTGGGTTGATTGAGTTTTTCGAATCATCAAAATTTTTTAACACCCTTAGTCAACATTACTTGTAAAAGAAATTTATGAAACATAAAAAATAAATAAAATAACACGTGTAAATGTAACATAAATAATAAATGTTCTAACTTATTTAAAATGCATGAACATTGTTATCTATTAACTTAAAATTGTTAGTTTTAACATTATCAGACATTTTAAACTTTCATCATTAAATGACATTATCTATATATAACAGTCTTAATTAGTGTCCAAGTCCAAAAAAGAGTGGGTCGTATTGCTCTCTCAAGTCTCAATGAGTTGCATATTGTTGCCTTGATAACACTAACTACAATCGGGAAAGCTCCAGTTTCAATAATTTGCCACAGCGCAAAAATTACAACGTTCAAAATCAATTTTCAAATCGGAAAATGACAAAAAAAAAAAAAAAAAAAAAAAAAAAAAAAAAAAAAACTTGACAACTTCCAGAAGAAAAAACATCACATCAGATATGTTAAGGCTATCCATTTCATCAGTAATACCTGTTCACCATAACGTTGTTTTCCTCCACACAACTATCTTTCAAATATGAAAACAAAGAGATCATGCACACCCCCAAGTTTTCTTCCTCTTAACATGAAGATATGAAACAAATACAAAATGTTTTAGCATCATCTCAAAACCTGCAATGCCCACAACCATCAATGCTAAAACACCAAAGTGAGCCAATGACGTCTTTGCCACGTGCATCGTCTTCAAATGTTCTTCTGGATCCATAACCTGCACATCCTGTAAAGCCAATCATCCTACACAGTGGACCATATTAACCTGTACAAAAATTTCATGGTCACATCTTAGCTTGGCAACTTTAGAAACAGGGAAACAACCTGAACCTGCAAAACTTAGATAATGATGAGAGATCCACATTTTTCTTAATGTCAACAAAAGGGTAATGCAAAGAAGTTGATAGGGAAAAGAAACCGTAGTATGATAATGGAATCGTTCAAAAGTTCCTCATGAGCAGCAGTCTTAATCCCTGACTGTAAAATCAATGATACATTTGCTATATAGAATAAAGGATATTAGAAATATGCATATGTGCAATTGATGCATGTTAACGAAATTTAAATAGGATAAGATGAACATCCATCCAAAAACAAAGCACTGACAAGAAAAAGAGATTGTCAAAAGATTTACGTCAACTTTTTTCTGTAATTATGATGCTTTCTAGATTTACTCCAACGATACTCCAACGACGTAACTGGAGAACGTCCGAGTAAGCTAGGGGGGTTTCCTTCTACACATTTGATAACTTTCCACAAATCAAAGGGAACAAACTGGTTGACATCAAATAGGGGGGAAGAACTTATTTCTCAAGCATTATTTCTTGCATCTTCTAGCACCAGCTCGTGTGTTCTATCTCGTAAACAGCTCCCCCTTTCTTCCCTTTTTCTAGTTTTTTTTTTTCTTTTCTTTTTCTTTTTCTATTTTTCTGGGTTCTCTAAGCTGGACATGTACCTGACCTATCCCCTATAAAAAGAACTTGCTGTTACCTACTCTTACGAGCTAAAGAAGAGATCAGGTTGGGGAGATCAGATCACTAGAACCAGCAACCACTCACGAATTGGGATAAGAGTACTATGGAAATTTTAAAAAAATGAATGCAAGACCTCAAATAGAAACCTTGGTAGTAGTACCTAAGTTTAAGTAAACAGATCAGTAACCATAGCCTTGCTCAGGAGGCTGCCGCTGCCGCTGCTCCTCATAGCCACAAGTTTGATTTGCATACTTCACATCACCATTGTGGCTGTTCTCATGGCTATTTTTGTTGTCATTAGAATTGGGATTATTATCGATATTTCCTTGTTCTCTTTCCCTGTTCCACTGCTCAATTTTAGCACGCCTCTCTTCACTCCCTTCCCTAACTGGACTTTGGTTCTTCCTTCCTCGTGGACTACGACTTCTGCTTCTATGACCAGGGCTTGTAGTCCTGTGCCTCCTACTCCGACTTTCATGATAAGCATCTCTCTCATCATACCTTCGACTATGACCATGCCTGCCATAAGAACGTTCTTCATAACTCCTATGCCTATAGGGGCTGCGGCTTCTGCTCCTGCTGTGACTACGCCTTCGACGATAAATTGCAAACAGTTCATGCCTCAGCTCTCTGACAGACAGGAAAGGATTGGCTATCAAATGAAGTACACATAGCAGAAGTGGCAATACAAAATCAACAGGAAGAATGATGCATCTTAGAGGGAAGAGAAGGAGGTGGTGAAGAAAATATACCTACTGATCCTCTTCAAATGCATGAAATTGCAATATCCACCACGATTACACATGTTTTCTTCATATTGCCTGCATGTAGCTTCTCTAAAGTCCGTAACTGGAGAGAAGTCAACAATGATCGGACGTCCTGCAAAGAAATAGATCTCCATATGTTACATATCCAATTTCATCCAATTTTAAAATCAAAGGCTGCATACAAGTAATATAAACACCATGGTCGGTAAATAAAGGACAGGAGAGAGGGAAGGGAGGGGACAGGAACTCCAACTGACCAGCATAGAATCTACCACTAAGATTCCGAAGAGCATTTGCAGCTTGCTCCTCCTCTCGAAATTGAACATAAACATTGCCCACCTAATCAAACACATCAGATGGATCATTAGCTAATTCTACAATGAAATAGCATATATCAAAGTTGAAAGGCTGATTGTAAAATCAGTTCCCTTCAAACAATGGGCAAAGAGGACAGTATTACCATATGGTCAGCTAGATTGTCACAGACATTCAAACTTTCAATCTCCCCGTACTTGTTCAGTTCCTGGAATAGATCTTCATAGAACTCCTGCAACGAACACAGATCAACAATTAAGCTACAATTCTTCCACATGCCACAAGAAAAAAACAACCCAACTTCAAAATAACAGAGCTTACAAGCCACACCAAGACCATAAAGAGGTAAATTAGGACACGAAAAAGATTCAACAAACAATATCCATGATAACACGATCGCTCGAAAATCAACCAAATTAGACCACCTCTAAATTTACAGCAAGATTATGATAAAATAAATCAAAAAAGCCAAGATCCGCACCCATCCTTTCACCAAAATATATCAAAATTCATGACGAAAAATATGTATTAGCAAATATTAGAAGATTGAAAAGGAAAAGAACGGAATTCAGAACAAGATCTACCTCAAAATGGTCCTGGATCTTGCGAGGGTCAATTGGATTCCCTTGCGCATCGACACCAGGAGTAATCATGTCGGGTCTCTGGTACATATTAGAAAGCAAGAGGGTGGGGCTTATACTAGGCTTCGTGTGTAAACGTGAACACCTATCACCGTGCCGACAGGCCCCGATCTTGAAGTAGAAAGGACAATTAACCCTGTCCTTCTCCGTCCCGAATATGGATGCCAAATGCTCCGCCATTCCACCCCTCGGATCTCAGCGACACCAAAGAATGTTCGTTCGTAATCTTCCCCGTCGTTCTCAGAGGCCGAAAGAGAAATTGCAGACTCGAAATTCAAAGAGCAGATGAAAAAGAAGAAACTGCCCACAAATTTGGAGAATCAAATTCGAATCAAGTTAGGGTTCGAGGTTGAGGATGCGGCTGTGATTAAGGGGGAAGGAAAATGGAGTTATTTTCTCTCTTTGTCTAGAATGTTCATGGAAAAGCCTTGGCGTCTAGAAGATTCGATACAATTAATTAAAATATCTACATAATAAATATTGAAACAATTGAAACAGATCAGCTGGTTTGCCCGAGAGGTTAAGGGGGAAGACTTAAGATCTTCTGCACATAAGTGCGCGTGGGTTCGAACCCCACAGCCAGCACTTTTTTGAATTTGTATTTGGGCATTTTTGTTTCCATTTTAATTTCTTTAAATTGGCTTATACAATTTAATTTAATTTAGATTTTTTTTATTAATATTGTTTATTATTAAAATTTATTATAAAAATATTGTTGTTGGTAGGTTATCGTCTTTTTAAAAGTCTAGGATAAAAAAAAAAATTAACCTACTCTACCATATATGTTTGTGGTTAAATGCTAAAAAAGAAAATCTTAACATTCCCCCTCTTTTACAAATCTTAGGAAGAGATGTAATTTAAATTAAAAATAATATTAATTTAAAAAATCATTTTTAATCGGTCTCTATTTTTTCTAAATTCATTTCTTTTTTTTTTTTAATCAGTCCTCTAATCTCCTAAATGCTAAAAAGAATTTTAACCTTCTCCATTTTTTACAAATCTTAAGAAAAAGATGTATTTTAAATTTAAACAATATTAATAAAAAAAAAATTGTTTTTTAATCAATCTCTATTTTTTCTAAATTCATTCTTTGTTTTTAATCGATCGTACTTGAAAGTATGAAGTTTGTCAAGACAAAATTGTATCAATCAAAATAAATAACATTAAGTGAATATAAATTTAATCATTAAAATAAATTCTAAAAATCTATTAATGGTCGTGAAATTATTTTTATGATTAAATTTAAATCCTAAGATTGGTAATAGATGAAAATGTTAAGATTTTCATTTTTTTTTTAGCATTTAATCTACAAAAAAAAAAATGGAGGAGGTTATCTTTTTAGTATTTAATTGACAAGCAAACTTTTTTTACAAAATGTTTAATACCTCGTCTTTTGAAAAGATGAGAATTTGCAACAACGACTATATTTTTATAAATAGTTTTAATAATAACCATATCAATAAAAAAAAATTCATTTAGTTCTGTTTTATTTTCATTTTTACCTTAAACATTAAAATTTATTTTGAAATATTTTTGTTGTAATATTTTAATTTTGTCACATTGCATTTCCGTTGATAAGTAAGGGAAAAGGAGAGATCAAAATGGAATCAAATACAAATTGCAATGACAAAATTATTAAGTTTGATAATTCAACAATCTAAATGTAACTTAAACCAAACTTATTGGATAAAATATAATTTTTCCTTTTTCAAATATATTTAATTTAAAAATACATGGACTCAAATGTAACCTAAATCAAACTTCGAGGCCAAAGTTATTTTTTAAAAATAAAGTCTTTTTTCATTTTTTTTTTCAAATTGGACTATAGATTTCCATTATACCGAAAAGTTTCATTTTTACCTTTTAACAATAGAATTGATTCCAAAATAATCTTGAAATTATTTTAGAGTTAAAATATGAGGGATATTGGTATATCAGTTAATGTGTCAAATATATTGAAAGACATTTGTGATACCATTTATCTTATTGTTCACATAAATTTATGTGATAAAGCTAATGTGTAAAAGTTGATTATGTAAATTATTTTAACGATATATTTTTAGAAGAAATAAATGGTAACAACAATTTTAATATTCTATATAGTTGTAAATAGTTGATAAATATATTTTATTATTTTGATAGAATTTTGGAAGAAGAATAATTTTATTTAGATAATTTTGAGTTAACTCCTAATACTTTATAATTTTATTTAATAATATGGTTAGTTTTCAAAATTTTAATGGATACAACTTAATTTTATGGCAAAATTTTCTTTTTCCAATATAAAAGGTGTATTTGGCATATATATCACGTAAGATGGCTAAATGTATTCTTTTGTCAAACTTTTAAAATTTTCTAATAAGCTAAATGTATTCTTTTGTCTAACTTTTAAAATTTTTTAATAAGCTAAGTGTTAAAACATTTAAAGTAGTGAAGGGTAATTTAAATACTTTAAAGTGAGTTTAGCTCAATCCTAATTGGTATGCGCTCATTTTGTTTTTAAATCTAAGATTTGATTCTCTATCTCTACAATTGTTGTACTAAAAAAATGTGATACAAAATCCAAATTTGACACTTGATGGCTCTGATATTCCTCTACATAACCAAGCACACTTAATTTGATGTTCGTATGATTGAACCATCGAAAAGAAAAGTACATCTTGTTGGTAAAGTTAATACCTACAAATTTTTTTTAAGCCTTTCTTAACCACACTTTCATATCTTTAGGATTTATTTGATCTCAGTTCATTCATGTACCCCTCTTAAGCTCAAGCATGACATTTTTAAGCTAAGTATATCTCAACTTGTTAAAAGGTAAATTCTTGACCAATAGGATCTTTAAATTCCCACCTTCCTATGTTATTTAACTGAAAAAAATTAAAATTTTAAAATATCTTATGAAACTAAAAACTTTATATAGAAAATTACTTGCTTTCTAAAAAGTAGTTTATTATATCCTTTTTAAGGAATGAAATTATCATTTTACCCTTCATTACAAAACATCAAATACCATAAATTTTCTCCTTCCTCACTCATCTCTATCCACTTTTCTGTCTTCTTCTGCCCCTCCTCTCTCATTCCAACTTTTTGTTGAACATTAATTCACAACATTTTTTCTCTCTCTCACCTTTATCTTCTTCATCTTCTCTTTCACTTTAAAAGTCAAGATGCATGGATATTTTGCTCAATTTTGTAAACATAGTTGGAAAGGATACGAAAAAAAGCCTATGCAGTGAATGGTAATTTGGCTAAAACAGAAACGTATCGAGAGAGATATGATCCAAAATAAAATCGCACATGAGTTATGCTATCGCATAGCTTGCGTTGTGCAATCTCGTAGCTCTAGTTGTGCGATTTTGTTATGGTCATATCTCCCTCGATGCAACCTTGTTTTCGTAAATGATCACTCATCTTAATTTTTTTTTTTCGTATTCTTTTCAACCATACTTATAAAATGAGAAAAAATGTTAAAGTATCTTGACTTTTCAATGGCCTTACAAAATTTAAATTTTGATCCTTTCGATTTTTCAGGGATTAAAGCTAAAAATCCATTAAAACACGACCAAAAGCTTAAATCAGCTCTATTTTATGGCTGAGAGACGAGGAGAGGTAGGAGAATGTGTCTAAGGTAAATTTGTGGAGAGTTCGGGTCGGTTCCATGGTGAAACCGAAGCTAGAATAGAGAGCTTGGCTGATGTGGCGCAATCCAGGCATGGTCTGGTATTTGGAGAAAAGCAAGCTGAGAAGATTGAGTTTCGAGCTGAAATTTTTAGGTTTGTAAGTTAAACTCAATTTCTAACAACTCTTATGAAGGATGGTTGAGCTGATAATGAGGAAAAACATGTAAACTTTTAGGCAGAAGTGATTGATACAGAATTGCTGTGCAATCTGAAGTAGTGCAGAGAAATTTTGGAATATTTGACAAACGAGAAGAAGTTAAGCCATGAAAATTTAAGGTAAGCTAGAAAACATATTTCTCTACAAGTTTTTAAAAGGAAAGAAGTTTTAAATTTGGCTGGAAATATGACTTTTAACATATAGAAGTGAGAACAAAAAGGAAAGGAGGAAACTCTGCTGTCGGGTGTTGCTAGGAAGCGGGTGTCGCTGAGTAATTGAAGTGTAAGTAGTGAGACGAGTGTTGCTGGGATGCAGGGGGGTTTTCCGTCTCACAAATCTCGCTGGGTCTCGCTAGGTCTCGTTCCTCAGGTAAATCTCGCTAGTCTCGCTCATCCTGGTGTCACTAGTGTCGTGTTCTGTTGAGTGTTTTCGCTAGTAATCTCGCTAGAAATGTGGAATCTCGCTAGTAATCTCGCTAATGACACAGAATCTTGCTTATTATGATTATTTTGGGAAAAAGGAGAGTCTCGGTGATGAAACATGATTAGAGTTTAATTACGCACACTTAATGATCATGGAAAGGAAGTTTAAGGAAAGTTTAACATGAGAAATGTGTATTTACAGGTCGGAAAGGCATATAATCCGCTCAAGGCCCAGGACAAGTAGTGAGTACTTTCTATTTTATATAATGATTACTCTTAGCATGTTTTATTAGTAATGTGTGAGTGGAAACTATCATATGATGTATTCATTGAATATCTTGTGTTGTGCTATGAAGTTTAAAAAATGTTATACGTATTATCTAAATGCAACCCATAGCCGAGGGACCACGTGTGAAGGCATATGGGGAATACGTTATATGATACTCAGTGCTGAGGGACCATGTGTGAAGGCACTTGAGAAGTTGATTAATATGGATTCCAATGCCGAGGGACCCTGTGAGAAGGCGTATGGAAATCCAATACATGATAGCTCAGTGCTGAGGGACCACAAGTGAAGGTACTTGAGCAATGGATTGATAGGGAACCAGTGCCGAGGGACCACGTGTGAAGGCACATGGGAGCTATGATATTGTGAAACTCAGTACCGAGGGACAATATGTGAAGGCACTTGAGGGTTTGAAATGCCGAGGGATGATATGTGAAGGCATTTGTGCCCGAGGACCCGTGTGAAGGCATTTGAATATGTGAATGTTGAGTATTGATACACGAAGTTGAGTGCGTTGAGCCGCTCCGCCTCAGCTAGAAAAGGATAATTGTATTACTTATGTTCTTATGGTATTGTTGACTTAGGAATTAATATATATGTATATACATGTGGTAGTTTTATGATGATCCATGTTAACTCAAGGAAGTTTATTAGTAATTAGTTAAATTCAGTCACTTACTGGGCATTAAGCTCACGCTTTCTTGCTTGTTTGTTTGCTTGTTTCAGGTAGCGAGCGTGTCCGGGACGTCTAGCCTACAAAGGATTCTCATCTGGGCCTGCTTCGGATCAGTTCTCTGGGATAGTTGTAATTACACAGTTTATGTACATGTTTTTGTCATACATGTTCCTTGGGGTATAGTGAGAGTTGGTTTTGTGGTGTATATAATGAATACTTGTTATGATGAGTTATTATTTAAGCATCTGGCTTAAGCAGTTATATTTAACTTATGGTGTTTCGCTGGCATATAATTAAGTATAAATGATCTGGTGTTGAATAATGTTATAGGTTAAGAGGGAACGGGCATATACAAGTACACACTCACTCCTAGGTTAGGAAGGAAATCTAGGAGGTGGTGTGACATGGAGGATGACAAGCTAAAGAAGATAAGAGGGGCCGAGAGCCTTAAGGCATGAGTATCATGCGTTGAAGGGTTGCTATATGTTGGTAAGGTTCATTATGTTGACCAAGAAGCCTTTGGGTATGTTATAGCATGTGTAGGAGAGGCTATCTTGAAGAGTTGCTATGATTGGAGGAGCTGTTATGTGTTGAAAGTTGTTGCCATGAGTTGATAAGGCTACCTTGTGCTAGATAGCTGCTACGCGTTGAGGAGCTGAAGCCCCATGATAGTAAGGATGGAGATGCAACTTTGACTTAGGGTGGACATATGAGCTAGCCAAAAGAGACTAAGGTTGAGTGTTGGATGTGCTGGAGGGGTGAAAAGCAAACGTAAAAGAAGAAAACAAGAGATGGATACATATTAGATTAATCATTAAGAAAATGACTAAGTATGGGAGAAGTAAAAAGGAAAAATTGGAAGTAAAGCCTTGTGTTACACCTCATGGATGCATATAAGGGTGACCACGAAGTCCATAAGGATTAATTGGAGGCCATGAACGTTGGATAATAGGGACGGATGCATACGTAGAGGTTACAGACGCATAATGGTGCCTTACAAGGGAGGTTTTGACTAAGTATCAGAACACTATGCCCGGTTGGGCGTTTACCACCTAGAAGAGGAGCAGTGATTAAGAGTAGGACATGGGGAAACTTATGGAAGCATAGAAAGAGCTTGCGGATGCATAGGAAGGGGTTATGGATGCATGGTAGGGTTTTGGTTAAGTGTATAAAAGTTGGAAGGATTGAGGTAATTTTGGCTAAGTAACAAGCATAGTCGGACGTTTGTCACTTAAGAGAAGGGCTTGTAGCTGAGATATGGATATAAGGAAAGAAGTGATGGACGCAAAATAAAAGGCACAGACGAATTGGTAGTATGCGTTTGAGGCATAGACGCATGGTAGTATGCGGGGGAGAAACCTGGTCAAAAGTAGGAAGGCTGGGAGGAAGAAAGAGAATAAAAAAGCTAAACCTTATAAAGAAAATTAAATGGACGCATAGGGGCACTAAGTTGGACGCATGGTTCGTATCTCGGAACAAGTCGAATGCATAAAATGGGTTTATAAAGGTTACGTGGTTTCATTTGCACTTAACACTTTATAAGGAGGAGGTGTCAGGTTGCATGTCGGATGTGTCATGCAGCGTGACAGGTGGCAAACAAGTGGCAAATAGAGAAGAGAAGTTGGATGATAAGACCTTCATCCCAAAACTATAAATAGGACATTGAGGGAAGAGAAGCAAGTGATCATCCTTAAGTCTGAGTTCTTGAGAGAAATGAGAGAGAGAAGGCTAGAAATAGTAATTCTTGCGTCCGTAATGGTAGTCTGCGGCCAAGAGACGAGGTGTTCCTAGCGACCTAGCTACCTTGCGTTCAACAAGTTGTTGGTACTTAGGGAAACTGAAATCTGCTTTGCGTCCAACAATGCTGCCAGAAGGAGGAAATTATCTGCCTGCGTTCAAGGTGAACCTTGCGTTCAAGATAGACTCTACATTCAAGGTGAACCTTGCGTTCAAGATAGACTCTACGTTCAAGGTGAACCTTGCGTTCAAGATAGACTCTGCGTTCAAGATAATCTGTGCGTCCAAGGGGTGAAGCTAAAAGAGTTTGTTGAAAGGTGATGTGGAACTTTTGTGTGTTAACCGCAAGTGTACGGGTCAAGTTATAATATAAAACGGTTAAGTCCGAGTATCGTTTCCACTAGAGATCCAATTGGGAAGGTTTAAGTTATTTAGCTATTCTAGAGTTGATTCAATTTTATTTGAGGATTGAAATTCAATATTTCAATTTTAGGAAAAAGAAAAATCAAGCCAAGAAAGTATCAAAGGGAGAATTGCAAAAGTCAAAGAGAGTTCTAGGGTTTCGAATCCTTGTTTGTTTCATCATGCAAAATTATAGATTTCATGGATTTAATTCTTATGCCTAAGTCTAGAAACTTAATTCCAAGTTATCTTCTCTCAAAGACAACTCTTTCTCATGCAACTTGATTGATAGTTAATCTCTTAAAACCAATACAAAATTACATGGCATTAAAACTAGTCTTTAGCAACTTTCATTGTCAACCTAACTACTCTCGTGATAGATTAACAACGATTCATTGTTATAGATCAAATTAAACATATAATCTCTCGATCATACATCTAACCTAACATGTAAAGGTGGCCAATCTTCAAGAATTAAACACAATAACAATGAAAAGCATATTTATTTGAACAAAACCATGAGTCTACAAAATTATCCTGAATTCACAACCAATTCATCAAAAACCCGAAAACTAAAGAGTTTAGCCACTCATAGCGTGAAGCAACATATTGAGCAAAAAGAATCAAAGAAAGAGTGTAAACAATAGGGAAACTCTAATGAAAAGAGGTTCTTGATTGAGGCAGCACCGTCACGAACTCCTTGGCTCTCGCGTCGGACTTCGAAGGGCACCAAAACTATCTTGAACTCTTTTCCTCTTCCTTGCGGCTAACTCACTCTTGGAACTCTAGCTTAATTCTCACCTTTTTGGATCTTTCTTTTGTTCTGCAACTTTCTTGATCTATCTCCCCCCCTTTTGGCTGCTGAAAACCCCTAATTTTATAGAGTTTGGCCGCCCAAAATTTAACCTAAAATACAAAACTTGCGTTTAAATTAACGCTGGCACCGCGGCACTGACGCATAGCGCCGCGGCGCTAGCGTTGCGACCAAAATTAAATTGCTCTCGGGTTTTAGCGCCGCGGCAGCGCCGTCCCAGCGCCGCGACGCTGTCTTGCGTTCACCAAGTATGCGTCGAAACAGCACCTTCCCAGCGCTGCGTTACTGCTCTGCATCCATGCTGATGCGTTTCTGCCTCAACGCCGCGGCAGCGCTGCCTTAGCGCCGCGGCGCATCATGCGTTTCAAGCAAGGATGCGTTTTTCAGCACTTTTTCGCCATATTCTTGCTCAGTTTTGATCTTTCAGTCGTTTCTTCTAATTTTCCTCGTTTTAACCTAAAAATCACTAGCAAACAAGTGAAATCTAATATAAAACTCCCTTAATTTGAGAGAATAATAAGCACTTTTTAAGTGCTTATCAAAAGGTTGCACCTTACGTTTAAGTTATCAACTTTGCGTTCAAGGTGCAGGGTTGCGTACAACCGAACTGTCAGAAGGGAAAATCAGTTGCTTAGCGTTTCATACTTGAAAACCCTGCGTCCAAGAAGCTCGGGAAAGACAAAATTAGAAGGAAGAAAGGGAACTTTTCTTAAGCAATTATTAAGCTTTGTGAGTGACACTGTTCTTTCGCTAATTGATTTTATTTAAATGTTTAGCCAAACTTTCTTATTAAATGTAATTTTATGATGATTTATTTCAAGATGAGCATGATGGCTAGTTATACTCGTTTTTAAGGCATTGTTGAAAAACATGTTTATAAGATGCTATTTATTGAGAAACGCTCTGTTTTCCACAAAGGGTTTTTCAATGAACTGTTTACACAAAACATACCTATTTCTAAAATGTTTTCTAAGGGACTCAATGCTGAGGGACATTGAGAAGGCATCTGAGTTTCCTAGGGACCCAGTACTGATGGACTCGGAGAAGGTACTTGGGGATCCCGAGATTTCCTACGTGCACATAGAGATTGCGGACATTGGGTGCGTTGAGTTTTGCTCCACCTCGACTAAGGGAAATATTTGTTTTTGACGTTGGGTGCGTTGAGTTTTGCTCCGCCTCGACTAAGGGAAATATTCGTTTTCGACGTTGGGTGCGTTGAGTTTTGCTCCGCCTCGACTAAGGGAAATATTCGTTTTCGACGTTGGGTGCGTTGAGTCTTGCTTCGCCTCAACTAAGGGAAATTTTAATACAAAAGAAGATTTGATGCGTTTGTAGATTGTTTTATTTAAAAGACCTGGCTTATGTTTTATCTCAAGGCTTAACATGAGTTGTATACAAATGTTATATTTGAGCATAATTTGATTTCTTGAGTTATCTTTTTCTGAAATGAACATATATGATTTGACAAGGATATTTAAACATGTATTTACAAAGGATATGACTTGAACCAGTATTTTATATGCAATGTGTTTAAATGTTTCTCCTTTAATTAATTTTCAAAACAAAGAAAATTTTACAAAACTAGTCACTCACTAGGCAACCTAGCTCATACTTTCCTATTTTTCCATTTTTTCAGGTAGCGAGCGAGTTCGGGGTGCTTAGCCTACACAACAATCTCGTCTGAGTCATCTTAAGTATTTAGTAGTTGGACAGTGAACCTCACAAAGGAGTAAAGGTTGCTGTCCTCACACCTCCTCTCGGGTTATGGAGAATAATCTGGGAAGGGGTGTGATATGCATTCTTCTCACTATAGATATATTTATGTCCACTTGATATAACCATAATAAGTAAGTTGATCCTTTGCAAGTTGTTCGTAATTACAGCTAGGTCAAAATTGTCGTTTTACCCTTGTAGTTACAACTCGTTCCTTAAGTCCCACTGATCCTCTAATGAACAATTGGTTTGTGGTCTATCCAATAAACCTAGTCCCTCTCGGGCCAATGAGAGGGTGGGGCCCCTTGTTCAAGTTATGCGGTCAGTACTTAAGGGAATAACTTATCTATTAACCTAGAAATAGGTAGGAGGGAATTCCATCTTGCAAGACTATATCCCCAGCTATCTGTTTGATTTTATCCCTAAAATGAGACGCATATTGAGTCGGCGAACTTGAGCCACTCTCACCTATGTAGATTAAAGGAGAATCTCAAATAGACAGGAGTTCATGGTTAGCTCAGAATTTGTCACACCCTTTTTCTAAGACCATTTCGTGGAAGAGCCTATAAAGGGAAGAAGTAGGACAAGAGCGGTTGTGCTCAAGTGTTAGTTTACATAGGCCGTAGATGAAATTTGAATTAGAAGAATTTGATAGAAAGGTTGCACTTAGTGAATTCTGAATCTTGGAATCAAAGTAATTCTTGAAGTTGAGAATTCTACTGTGTAGGATAAACAGATCAGGAGAACGCAACCATGATTTTAAGCTTAGAATAAGTCCTATGGAAAGAAAGGAAACCTCATCAAGTGATGGGCAAGGTTAAAAAGAATAGCTGAGAGGTAAGTGAAGTTGGCGCATACTTAGTGGAAGACCATGTTGGACGCATGGTAGAGACGAAGGAAACGCATGATAAAGGTAAAACGCATGAGGTAGAATCTTGGAAAGAGGCAATGACAATCTATGGTAAACGCACAACTCCTATTAGGGAAGATTGAGAAGTAAGCCTAAAGGAAGGAGGCTGGAGATGGATATACGATAGGATTTATCGTTGAGGAAATAGCTCACATAAGGAAGAGATTTGGAAACATGACCTTGGAATACAGCACAGGGGTTCATAAAGGAATAATCAAGGAAACCCCAAGGGTAGGAGGAAGGTCTTGGACACAGAACGACATAAAGGTAAACGCAAAGAGTGCGAATGCATAAAAGAAAGCATGATGGTATGTAATTAAGGCAGACGCATGGTATTATGCGGTAAGGAACAAACGTATAGAAGTATGTGTTTGAGACTTTAATGTCGGGTAGTATGCGGTAGAGAAATGCTGTAAGCCCCTACCTGACATTTGGGAATTGGAAAGTTAAGAAGAAACTATGAAATGGGCAGTGATTAGAGAAAGTTGGCTGAGTAGTATGGGAGCAAAAGTGGCTAAGTGTTGGCCATGCGTTAGTGGGGCTACGCGTTGAGAATATGTTGGAAGCCACGAGGCGTTGAAGAAGGTAGCTCGGCATGGACACGTGATTGGAAGCCACGAGGCGTTGAAGGCCACTATGCGTTGAAGGCCACTATGCGTTGGAGACTGCTATGCGTTGAAGGTTGGTATGTGTTGGTACATTAGAAGAGTGGCCGAGAGGATCATACGTTAATCGGCTATCCGGCGATTGGGCGTTGAACAATTGTAAAATAGCATGTTGAAGCTATGCGTTGCTGAAGCTTTGCATGGAAGGTTGCGTCGGCCAACCTAAGTAAGAAGGTGATGGCCGTACTGGTGAGTCGGTGGTATATATATAAGTCTAAATAAACACTTTAGACATATTTCGAACCCAGATTTACCCCTTTTCGCAAAAGAACAACGAGGAGAGGTGGAAGAAGCTGTTTATGTCGAAGTTAAGTAGGAACCAAATCACTTCCATGGTGAAATTGAAGCTGGAACCAAAAGCTTGACTGTTGACGATAATCTAGACATCATTCGGTGTTTGAAAAAGAGTGAGCTGGGGAAGTCGAAGCTAGGGCGAAAATTTTAAAGGTGAGTGAGTTAATTCTTAGCAACTTCTATAAAGGATGTTTAAGCCAAATTTGAGCAAGAGTATGTTAAATTTTAGGAGGAAGTATTCGGAGTTGAGCTACTACATGAGCTACTAGTTGATTTGAGGCAGCTGGAGTTATTTGAGAATAGTTCTCAAACGAAGAAGAGCTAGGGTTTGAAATCTTGAGGTAAGTTAGAAAGCTCACTTCTTTACAAGTTTGTAGAAGAGAGAAAGTTCTGATTTTGGCTGGACTTCGATGTTTAGCAGATTTAAGGACGGGTTAGAAAAAGAAAGAAGAAAACACTGGCCATCGGGGGTCGCTAGGGCAGAAGTATCGCTAAGAGCTGGAGAGCGATCAGCGAGACAAGTGCCGCTGGTAACGTAAAGGGCCTTGCGTCTCACAACTCTCGCTGAATCTCGCTGAGTATCGCTTGTTAAGGTAATATCGCTAGTCTCGCGAAGCTGGGTATCACTGATGCCGCATGGTTATGAGTAGTTTAATCTAATAATCTCGCTGATACCTGTGAATCTCGCTCATTATTGTAAGTTGTAAACAAGAGAGGGACTACTGATGAAAACCCATGTTTGAGATATTTAAGCAAACATAGTGAATATAAAGAGGAGTATTAGAAATGTCTAACACGAAAAAGGTGTGTTTACAGGTCAAGAGGAGTTAGGGAAAGCGTATAACTCGCTCGGAGCCCGGAATAAATTGTGAGTGACTTTATGGTTTGAGATAAGCTAACTTGAATATTATTTTCTATATGCTTAATAATATCTTTGAAGCATGAGTTGAAAAATGTACTTCTATGTATAAAACTAGCACATATCTTACATGTGAGATAGAGCTTGATAATGTATCAGATAATGTTCTAAGTTTTACCAAGCTAGTTGCTAGATGAATGTTCTGAGAATTCTGAGATATCATGATTATAGTTAATTTATGATAAATGTATTGTGCATGTCTGAGCACTAGAAAGATTCGAATGGGACCCAGTGCTGAAGGACGCGTGAAGGCATATGGGTAGCCTTAGTATTTTATGAAGTCTGAGATATTATGATTATTGTTAAATTATGATAAATGTGATGTGCAAGTTAGTGCTCTAGAAAGATTCTATTGGGACCCAATGCTGAAGGACATGTGAAGGCATATGGGCAGCCCTAGTATTTCTATGAAGCTCTCACCAAAGAATATAAAGACAGTGATTGAGTATTTCCCTGGGACCCTAGTACCGAAGGACATGAGAAGGTACACGGGCAGCCCGAGATCAGACAGACTTATAAGCAGAATAAAAGGCATCTAACACTGATGTGTTGAGATTACTCCACACAGCTAAGGCTTATTGACGTTGGGTGCGTTGAGTTCGCTCCGCCTCAACAAAGGTTCAATGAAAAGATATCCATTTACGTAATGATAGTTATTTACAAGTTATAGTTATTTACAAGTTTATGAAGCATGATATGAAGCATGATCAAACAGTTCATACAAATGATTGTAGTTATGTTTTTATTGAGTTTATACTTTAGTTAGTCACTCACTGAGCATTGTAGCTCATAGATTCTTGTTTCTCTGATGTTTTCTTTCCAGGTAGCGAGCGTGTTCGGGGTGCCTAGCCTACCATTAAGATTCCTCTGAGCCAAATTAGAATTTTGTAATTAGGAACTTGTAAACCCCATCCCCATGTAGAAATTGTACTTATTTTGAGTGGCATTTGTGAGGATCACCAGGCATACCTGTAAACTTTAAACATAGCCTTTTAAATCTTACTTATGATGCTATCTTATCAGGAAATTTTTGCATAACTATTGTAAAGGCTAAGCATTTTGCCAGTTGGTTATGATATAGAAATGTATATATAACAGTGTTTAACAGAATACAGACTAGGTAACACTCACTCTTAGGTAAAGATATATATATATATATATATATATATATATAAATATCTAGGATGGGGGTGTTACAGAATTAATATCGAAGTTACCTAAGTCATCAGATTTTAAATAATCAGTTTTAACAGTAAATGGTGTTATAAAGTAAAAGTGATTATTTCATGGTCCGGTCTTATGCAAACTCATTGCATAGAACGCCCCCACTCACATGTCTCTACATGTACGATATAAGATCACATCGTTTGTATCAAATACAAAGTGAGCCACACCCATAGTGTCCCCAAGATAAGGTACCAGCCTTATCCTTATACTATAGACCGTTTTGGCTATTACTTAAACTTGATCCACTTTTATGTCTACACATAAAGTCTAAGCATACAACCTATAGCCAAGGATCCTTAGTTTATTAGATTTAATAAATGTAATTCAAATATTCAATAACAACTTTACTAAATAAATCTCGATAACAACTTATTGATAATAAGTTCCAAAAAGTTACAAACAACGAGTTTTAGGACATAAAACCCAACAAACTCTCACTTGGACTAAAACTTCAGTGAGTAAATGTACATAATGTTGAGTTTATAGAGAAAAAGCATATAAATACAATAAACTAGGGTATCAGATACCTCATAATTTTTTCTCCCATTTGTCCTAGTCTACACAACTCGAAGTCCTAAACTCACTAGGTCACCCCCAAACACTTTAGCCGTGAGAGCCTTTGTAAACGGATCAACAATGTTGTGCTCTGACACAATCTACTTAATGATTATGTCACCTCTCTGCACAATTTCTCTAATGAGATAATATTTTCGTTTAATGTGTTTGTCGCGCTTATGGCTTCTAGATTCTTTGGAATTTGCAACTACACCACTATTATCACAATAGAGAGTGATAGGCATATGCATATTTGGAACAACTTTTAGATCTGCTAAGAATTTTTTGAGCCGTACTGCTTCCTTAGCTGCTTCACATGTAGGTACGTACTCAGCTTCCATGGTAGAGTCAGCTATATAGCCTTGTCTGATACTCCTCCATACTATTGCTCCTCCATTTAGAGTGAACACTGATCCCGATGTAGATTTCCTTGAATCTATGTCGGTTTGAAAATTAGAGTCAGTGTATCCTGTAAGGATCAAATTCTTAGCGCCATACACGAGCATATAGTCCCTCATTCTCCTTAGATACTTGAGGATATTTTTAACGACAGTCCAATGATCATATACAGGATTGGACTACCTGCTGACAATCCCTACTGTAAAGCATATGTCAGGTCGTGTACATAGCATGACATACATCAAACTACCGACTGTTGATGCATAGGGAATACGTCTCATATCCTCAACTTCTTGATGTGTCTTAGGACATTGTTCCTTTGACAAATGAATTTCATGTCTAAACGGTAATAGACCTCTTTTGAAATTCTGCATCTTATATCTGGACAACATTTTGTCAATATATGATGTTTGAGACATAGCTAACGTCATGTTCTTGCGATTTCAAACTATTTGGATTCCAAGAACATATTGAGTCTCTCCCAAATCTTTCATTTGGAATTGAGTTGCTAGCCATTGTTTAATATCAGTAAAAAATCATACCTCATTCCCAATGAGAAAAATATCATCAACATATAATACCAGAAATGCTACAGTTGTGTTGATGAGCTTTTTATAAATACAAGGTTCATCAACATTTTGTTCAAAGCCATAAGATTTGATCACAGTATCAAATATTATATTCCAAGACTGAGAAGCTTGTTTTAACCCATAAATAGATTGTTTAAGCTTACAAACTTTTTGCTCTTGTCCATGTTTTATGAACCCCTCTAGTTGAACCATATAAATACTCTCTTCAAGATAGTCATTCAGAAAAGTTGTCTTGACATCCATTTATCATATTTCACAATCATAATATGTGGCAATGGACAAGAGTATCCTAATCGATTTTCACATAGTAACAGGAGAGAAGGTTTCTTCATAGTCTACTCTCTTTATCTGGGTAAAACCCTTTGCTACTAATTTAGCCTTATAGGTCTGTACCTTACCGACTTGATCTTGTTTTCTCTTGTCGATCCATTTACAATCAATAGGTTTTATACCACTTGGTTGATCTACAAGTTCCCAGACATAATTGAAGTACATAAACTCCATTTCAAGGTCCATGGCTTTCATCTACTAGTCTTTATCAACATCATTCATTGCATGTTTAAAGGTCAATGGATCCTCGATGCCATCTTCAGGTATGATGACTTGAGTTTCTGTTAAACCCATGTAACAGTCGGGTTCATGGACAACCCTCCCACTATGTCGAGGCACTCTCAACTCTTAAGATGGATGTGCTCTATCAATAACAACTTTACTGAATAAATCTCGATAACAACTTTATTGAGAATAAGTTCCAAAAAGTTACAAATAACGAGTTTTAGAACATAAAACCTAATTTGGCCTAGCTCCAAAAATGCATCGACGCAATCCTATGCCGATGCTAAGTCATTGTCGGCAGAAATCATCGACAGAAATCTGTCGGCAAAACCTCTATCGGCGCATAAAAAAGAAACGTCAGTGTAGGTTGAAATTGCCGACGGCAGTCGTCAAGTCGAACTAATGCCGACACTAGCAACATGTGTTGGCAAAAGGTATATACGCCGACGCAACAATGTGGCGTAGGCAATTCTTTAATGCCAACGATTTGAAAATGTCGTCGACGTATCCTCACAATTACAGCGACATATACTTGGCGTCGGTAGTTCTTCCATACCAACAATTACAGTTTGTTGTCGACATATCCTTGAAATGTTGACGTCTCCTAATACAATGTGACGTCAACATAGGCCTATTCTTAAAAGAAAATTTTATTTTATAATTGCATTGTGTTTCCACTTACATCCTTTGTTCATTACTTTAGTTTGTACCTAAAAGCAATTTATACCAAATACTAATGTAGATTCATTCAATATTATCATAAAAGTCTTACAAGTGTTTTATATAACACCAAAATAAGTTGTAATAAACACAAAATAAAAGTTTGACATATAAAGTTAAATAACAAAAATAGTAATTTGGTCTCCTAAGAAAAGTGAGACCGACTTCTAGTTTGCTTGCTAAGAAAAGTGATCTTCATTGAAAGTTGGTCCTGAAAAACAAATAACAAAAAAAAAAAGTTAAATTTAGATATAATTATCACAAAAAAGTATCAAAAACACATGTAACAAACTTATATGGCACAAAAACAACTTTACATATATATACAAGAACTTGACATATTATAAACATCTAATAACACCCAAACTTTAACATTCATAACACAACTCAACCCACATTGAAAGAACAAATCTAAACATTCAAAGTCATTCTCACTTTAATGTTCAAAGTCATCTCAATCTACATTTATCACCCCAAATTTAAGAAAAACATCTCAACCAACTTTCACCCCATATTTAAGACAAATAAATAAACTATCAATGAACATTTAAGACAAACATTCAACATAGATCTAAACTTACAAATAAATTATCAATGAACATCTCTCCCCATCTTCAAGTCAAATAACACATCCAACCCACATTTATCACCCCACATTTAAGACAAAATAACAACATATGGACTAAACTTATAAAATAAACCATAAAATATCTCATCCCAACTTTTACTCCATATTTAAGACAGACAAAAAACATAGATCTAAATTTATAAACAATCAAATATCTCACATCATATTTAATACAAAGAATATCTCAGTTGCTACCATAACTGTAGAATAGTAACAAATCTCAAACAATGGTGTATGTAAGCACTTCCTTAAATATTAATCTATTATAGTTGCTACCATAACTGCAAGATAACAACAAATCTCAAACAATCTTAATATTTACGCATTCCCTAAAAGATTGCCAAATATACAAAAAAAAAAAAATGATAGTTCGTACCTATTTTGACGTTCCTCCTTGTGAATCCATAAATTGTTTCATTAAATCTTTCAAAATGTCTATCACTGTCTTTGTTGCCATAAGTTTTGCTCTTTGCATTTCTCGCTTCTCTCTTCTTGAATCTCTACCTTTTGTTTATCAAGTTGCTCCTTTAAATTTTTTATCTCAATTTCTTGTTCATAAAGTTGTTCCTTTAAAAAAAAATTTGTCTCAATTAAGTTTTTTTTTTCCTACCGTCGGCAGAGACATTTATTGCTGATGGGGCTTTGAACCGTCGGAAGAGCCACTTTTTGCCAACGACTTTTCATGACATTGACATGTAGTGCTACCATTTTGGGGATTTGTCTAAGTAGGGAGATAATAGGAACATATCTTCACAAGATGTTCACACCTTCTTATCTTTAGGGTAAGTAGATAAATTGCTTCCTTAAGCACTGATTCCAAGTCTTCAACAACGAGGTCTCACCCTTTCACTAGCCCGATACGGGTTAGTTTGTAGTTAGACTACAAACTATTTATTGATTAGAGGGATCTGTGGTACTTAAGAAGTTAGATATAACTATAGGAGTAAAATGGTAATTTGACCCAACTGTAGTTACGAGCAATTTGTGAAGGGTCGACTTACTGTTAATTGGTTATATTCATGGACACAAAAATATATCTATAGTGCAAAGAGTGCAACTGTAGATCTTTAATGGAGTGATCTGCAGTTAATGAATATTGATTAATTTAATTAAAGAGTTTAATTAATTAATCTTATATCACTGAAGCTTCTAATCTATAGGTCCATAAGGTCCTATTACTATCTCATTAATGGTTAAATAAGAATCAATTAATTTTGGATTAATTTGAATCGTTCAAATTAAATAAGAGAATTAGTTGTATATGATACAATTAATATAATATAAATAGATACATTATAATATAAAGTTTATTTTGAATGAGATTAAAAAATTATACTTTATAACATGAGAGAAAGATAAATCTTTGAATAAGATTAGATAAATCTTTGAATAAGATTTAAATATTAGTCATATGAATGAGATTCATATAAAAACTATAGGTTAAAATTAATAGGAATAAGATTCATATTAAAACTATAGGTTATGTGATAGATTGAAATTAAATATATGATATTTAATTGTTAATTAATTAATATTATGTTATTAATTTAATTATATATATTAAATTAAATTAAATATATTTAATTAAATTTAATTTAAAAATAAATCCTAGGGAGTTATTTTGTGTTAATGGTGGGTTGGGTAACTTTCATCCCATCCACTCTTCATCTCTTTTATTATGTGTATGTTTTGCAAAGAAGTTAATGAATCAATTTTTTTTCTCTATAAAAACTTTTTCTCACAAAGAAATCTCTCACTCAAGTTTTTCTTCTTCCCTCACCAAAAATCGAAGAGCCCACAACTCCTTTGATTCTTATCCTGAGTTTAGCAAGAAAACCAAGTGATGATATACTTGATTTGAAGAAGAAAGGTTTATATCTTTGTACTGAGAGTTCGAGAAAAGCATTTGGGTATTCATAAGTTTCGGTAAAGAAAGCACAAATCTAACTAAGAGACGGTCATCAAAGGTAGAATTTTCTCCAACTTAATTCCTTTTAAAAACATGCTATTGCTTTAAATTGTTTATCCATGTTACTGGTTCTTTGTAATTTTAAGTTTTCTATAATGAAAACTAATATTGGCCTATGCGATCATTTGCTTTCACTGAGAATTCAATTCCTTCATTGAGATTGAGGATTTAAAGTAATCTATATTTGTTCTTAGTACAAGTCTTGGTTGAACATCTCACAGAGACCAAATACAGAAGGCCTTAAACCCTTAATCTCTAGACCGATCTCAAGAGAGATTGCATCGATATCGGTGGAGATTGCATCAATATCAATGCAGATTACCCCAATCTCGGGCGTGATTCAAATTTTTCCCAGATGAATCAACATTTTTCCCCAACAAAGCTAGAATAATCCTACACATTTAGACCTCACACCCAAAAAATGAAAAACAACTAGAATAACACAAAAAATGGTCTCAACATTTCATATAAATTCTAAAGCCTAAGAAAGTTTAAAACCTAAAAATTCTACCTTTAATTAAACCAAAAAGTAAGAATTTCAAAATGCCTTTATTTGTGTGAGTTGAAATAAAATGAATTGATGCAAAAACAACTTCAAAATTGAGAGAATTTCAGAGATATACAAAGATTTGATGAAGAAAATGTAAGAAAAACATTCAAGTTTATGGATGAAGAAAAGAAACGTTTGGGTTTTGCATCAGGGGTATGGTAGGCGGATTTCATCGCCCAATTCCATTCTAAATAATTTATCGTTCTCACAAAGAACGTAGTAATGGCAGCATGGTTGAACACAAGGAGCCATCAAATTTCTCAATTAAATTGTTTGCAGTCATAGGGTAACTAGGGGGGTTTGGAATTATTTGTTGAATTGCTAAGAAATAAATGACACAAAATAAAAGTAAATGAGGTTGAATTTGAATAATAAAGGTACCTAGCTTAGGCAATCGAGTTAATTCCTCAATTGCAACTTGATCATAGGTTCATCAAATTAATTCCTCAATTTCTAAGCTTAGCTAACTCACATAGAAAATCTAATTAGTCAAATTAGTTTAGATGAAACACATCCTAATTAATTGGCTAACTGTATTAAGATTGAGGAACATGCTAAGGTGAATTTCAACTCATAATTTCTTAAATTAATATTCATCATAATTCTCCCTAGGTTGATTAAACAATGTTCGTTAAGGTAAAATTACAACTTACAAGCCAATCTAATCCTTGCTACTTTTAATCGAATTACCATTATATGTCACATATCGCAATTCAAAACCTAGCTAATGATCATATTGTTGGGCTTGGTGTGTCATAAATCTTCCAAGTCTCGTGGTTTTGTAAATTGTAAATACATTTTATTTATTCAATAAAATAAGAAATTATTTTTTTTTATCTTTTGCAATAACTCAATCCAATAAACTAAGATTCCATGGTTATTTTATGTAAACTTAAATATGTATGTGGTTGACATACGAGGTTGGATCACGTTTAAGTAATAACCAAAAGGTCTGTATTATAGGAGTAAGGTTGGGTGTCTTATTCTGGTAACACTACAGATACGACTCACTTTGTAATTGTTACAAAGAGTTGTAAAGTGTTACAAACGATTTGATCCTAATCGTTCATGTGGAGACATGTGAGTGGGGATATCCTATGCAAAGAGTTTGTATAAGATCGGACCGCGAAATGTTTAATTTCTCTTTGTAACATCGTTAATTGTAAAAATTAACATTTCATAGGATGATTATAGGTAACTCGACCTGAATCCTAAGTGAGTTATGAACTTCTGTCTATGAGGACAATCCTTTGATCTATATGGGTGAGAGTGGTCAGATTGTCGACTCAATAATCCTACCATTTTGGGGATTTTTCTGATTAGAGAGCTGGGAACATGTCCCTGAAGGGCTGATTCTGGGTCTTGAACAATAAGGCCTCACCCACTCACTAGCCTGAGAAGGGTTAGTTTATAGTTGGCTCGAGAAGGGATCAGTAGTACTTAAAGAGTTAAATATAACTACAAGGGAAAACGGTAATTTGACCCAGCTGTAGTTATGACTAATTTGTGAATGGTCGACTTACTGTTGATTAGTAAATTTCGTGGACATAGAAATATATCTATAGTGTTAAGAGTGCAATTGTAAGTTTTTAGTGGAGTGACCTACAATTAATGAATATTGATTAATCTATTTAAAGAATTTAATTGATTAATTTCATATCATTAGAGCTTCTAACAATAGGCCCATAAGGTCCTCTTGTTAGCTCATTACAACTTAGTATAAGAATCAAACATTTTGGTTAATTTAAAATGTTCAAATTAGTAAGAGAGTTAATTGTATGTGATACAATTAGTATAATATGTATAAATACATTATAATATAAAGTTTATTTTGAATGAGATTCAAAATTTATCCTTTATGTTATAAGAGAGATGAATAGTTAAATAAGATTTAAATATTAATTATATGTATAAGATTCATATAAAAACTATAGGTTAAAATTAATATAAATGAGATTCATATTAAAACTATAGGTTATGTGAGATAAGATTATTTGAATATGATTCAAATATTAAATTAAATATGAGATACTTAATTAATTAATTAATTAATTGTTAATTAGTTAATTTTATTTAATTATATTTATTAAACATGATTTAATATTATTATTTTATTAAAAATAACTCCCATGTCGTGGGGAGTTATTATGTTCTCTCTCACTTGACATAAAGAAGAGGGAAAAGGTAGAGAGAAGTTACATAAGGTTTTTTGCAAAAGTGTTATGTGATCTAAAACTCTCTCCCTCTCTAATTCTCTCTACATCCAAAAATAATTCTTCTTCCCTTACCAAAAACAAAGAGAGCCCACCACTTCTCTATTGATTCTTCCTAGAGAATAGCAAGGAAGATTTATTGGTGGTGTCCCAAGAAGAGTTGTTGTTTTCGTTGGAGAAGGATACACCAGTTCTTGATTTGTAGAAGAAGATTCCACATTGAAGACGGTCTTCAAAGGTAGGAAAACTTCTTCCTCTTAACTCTTCTCAAAAAGCATGTTAATTGTTAGTTGTTTATCCATATGTATGTTCTTTGTATTTTGTGTTTCTCAAAACAAATTTAATAACGACGATCACTCGCTTCCGCTGGGAATTCGATTCCTTCACATACAACTTCAAGCAGAAATACAATCATATTCATTCAATCTCAACAAGAGAATCCAAAGAATAATTCGAGGAATTATCAAAAGATCTAAACCTCACAAGTTACACAATAAGGGGAACTACCTTACACCTAAGCTAGAAAACAATACCTTAGCTCATCATCAGCATGGGGTTTCGGTATATTAAAGATCAAAATACAAAGGAAAAGTTGAGAGAAGAACAAAAGAAATCAGTTGGAAATTGGATGATGCTTGACCTAGGTAGTTGGAAAACTTCTATAAAATCGTGATATTTTTGCGTGTTCACGATTGGAGCGTTGTGGCGCCAAGGCCTCTCCTCAGATCCTCAGCTCTTGGAAAAAAACACCAGGCTGGTGCCTAAGCGGCACTACTGCACCATGGATATAGAGGCAAAATGGTCATTTTGACTCTCTCTTTTCCAGTTGATGCAATTTAGCTCCGTTAACACCTAGTTCTACATCACAAGCGCTAGAAACCTATCAAATAAAACACGTAAAATCTAGAGACAATCTCAAATTAAGCGGTGGAAGATAGAATATTTTTAGTGTTATCAAGGGTAATTTGTCTTTTTCCTTATAGATAACTTTCAACGTTTCGCATTAATCTCGAGGCTCAGTCTCGATCGAGAAGGATTGAGAAAAACTATTTGAATAAGTTTCCAAAAAAAGTATGCTAGTTATATAAGGAGGAAACATTTGAGGGATATTTATGACAATTTCCCTATAACCTTCACTGTGCAATTTTCTTATGGTTATATCTCCCTAAAACTTAGTTTTAGCTAAATTACCACTCATTTTCATATAATTTTTGTGTTCTTTCCAACTATGCTTATAAACGATGCAAAATGTTAAAGTATCTTGACTTTTAAAATAGTCTTGCAAAGTTTAAGCTTAGACCATTTTAACTTTTAGACTATTAAAGTCACTGGTCTTTTAAGACTTTGTTCAATTTATAAGCATGGGGAAAAAATACAAAAAAAAAAAAAGACAAAAAAAAAAAGAAAGAAAAAGAAAAAAGGGGCAATCAGACAGCCATAACAAAGTTGTATTGAAAGAGATATGACCCAAACAAAATCGCACATGAGTCATGTGATCACGTAACTTGCACTGTGCAACTTTATTTTGGTCATATCTCCCAGGATATGATCTTTGTTTTAGATAAAAACCAATTTCATACATTTTTTTTTTTCCAACTATGCTTATAAAGTGAGCAAAAAGTTAAAGTATCTTGACTTTTAAATGACTTTACAAAGTTCAAACTTATATCATTTCAGTTCTGAACTATTAAAGTCAAAGATCATTTAAATTTCTATTACTTTATAAGTACGGTTGGAACGAAGAAAAAAAAAAACTTATGAATATGAATCTCATTTAGCAAAAGTAGAGTGGTATCAAGAAGTATGATCAAAACAAAATTGCAAATGATTTGTGCACGTAGCTTTCCCTAAGTGATTTTATTTTGATTATAACCCCTTCGATAAAACTCTATTTTAGTTAAAAAATGATCACATGCCTTCTTCTTCTTCTTCTTTTTCTTCTTCTTCTTCTAGAAAAGAAAATCATCAATTTTTACCCTTATACTTATCATGTTATATCAATTTGTACTTTCAATTGTAAATTTCATTAAATTGGATCTATCGTTATATATTTCAGTTTTTGATTAATGTACAAATTAACGCTCGTATAACTTTACCAAAACTTGTATTCAAAAAAACCTTTCTCAAAATTCACAAATTTTAACTAATTTTAGCGATATTGTTTTATTTGAAATTTTATCAATTTATACTGTACATATGATTTATGATCAACCGAAAGCATATGGATTTTTTTTTTTTTTTAGTGAATTTCAATAAAAAAAAATTTATTAGAAGGTAAAAATTGCTACAAGTTTTTCTAAGTTTAAAGTTTGTAACGAAGAACAACAAAATGAAGAGAACGGAAGATGGAAACAAAAGAGAAAAATTGTATGGAGAAATCAAGTGTTTTAATTGAGTTTTATATATTTTTCTCATTTGATTGAAGTGGAAACAATTACAAGTATTTATAAGCAAATCTATCCCACTAACTTTGAAAATCTCCCTTAATCAATCCACTAAACCACTATGCCACTATCCCCCAATTTAGGAGCCACTACCCTAAATAAAAGCTATTAACTTTCAATATAGAAAAGATTAATTTAATGTTTGCACTCATTCTCAACAAATTTTCAACAAAGTTAAGATTAAATTGAGGTCTAATTTGAGAAAATAAAAATTTTATATTATAAACGGATGCAATTTGATAGGTAGAGGTACAAATTGATCTCTTTCTCTCTCCTTTTTATTTTTATTTTTTTTCCTAAAAGAGACCTAAAAAATTTTTAAGATATTTATGTAATAAGGAGTTCACTTGAGCTGTATTTATATAGGTTGGCTTCATTCGAAAAGTGCAAATTAGCTGGTTTGCCCGAGAGGTTAAGGGGGAAGACTTAAGATCTTCTGCACATAAGTGCGCGTGGGTTCGAACCCCACAGCCAGCACTGTTTTGGAAATTAATGTATTATTTCTTAAATCTTCAAAAAATAAAAAGTACATAATTTTTATCAAGTCTAATATCCATTTTAATGAAATCATGGATTTATGTTTAAATCTCGGTTTTGTCCCTCAATTTTCAAGTTATTTACACTTTGGTCTCTAATAATTGAAAATGTCTGTATTCGCTTTTAATTTTCCTTTCAAGTGATTTAGGTCTTTATCTTTATTTTTTTAATTTTCCTTTCAAATGATTTAGGTCTTTATCTTTATTTTTTTAAAAACAAATTGATGAAATAGCTTCGAGTATGTTAATTTTTTCACTTGATATTTCAACAAAAAAAAAAAAAAAAAATTGATACATATAATATACTTGAATTTGTATTGATTTGTAGGTGTAGTATAATCTCTAATATTTTTCCTTTGATTCTTTTCTTTCTAAGTAAATTTGTGGTTAGGGATTTCCAATTTGTTCTCAATATTGGTTATGTCTCAAGGGCTTTCCAACTTGTTCTCGAAAGTAGATTATATTTGTCTCAAGAGCTTTGCAGCTTATTCTTTATGTTGATTTGTTTCGATAGCTTCACAACTTCTCAAAGTTAGAATTCTTTGGTTTGGAAGTCATCTAGTCTAAGCTTTCTAAGACTGTTTGATTCTCAAGAGTTTTGAGAGTATTCTACTTTCCTTTGAAATTTTCTGCGGATTCTCTAACTTCGGTTATGGATCGTCTTTGGAGTTTCTGACTTTAGAAGATTCAAAAAAGCCTTTTGAGTGCATTTGGCTCTAAATTTATGGTCTAAAGTTTTTGAATTCAAAAGCTTCAATGTTTTTGTCTTCATATCTTTAGGGCTTCGAGAGAGTTTTGATTTTTCAGAGCTTTAGAATTTTCAATCTTATTCTCCCTCCAAATGGAAGAGAGATGGAAGTTGTAGTCAACAAACGTAACAACCAAAACATAAAATCCAAAACTTAATTTTTAAAAAAATAAAAAACAACTTAAATACTATTTTGAATCACATCATAAAATTGACAAATTAAAACACTTAAATTGTACATATAAGATACTAACATTGACTAAATAACCAATATTAATATATATTGAAAATTACACCTAGATAAGTAAAACTAATTAAAACAATGTCATTGGAAAATATATCTAATAATCAGTATATATCGAGAAATACATAAGTAGTATATATATTGAGAAATACACAAGAAAAGACACCTAAATTAAGTATTATCTGTTGAGAAATACACACTAAATAAGGTAGTATATATTGAAAAATACAAAAGTAGTATATGCATTGGGAATATATATATTGAAAAATAGGAACTTTTATTGAAATATTGCATTTAGTAAAAATAATTAGAAAAATATTGTAGTTTGGAAATTATTTAGGAAAATATGGTAGTTGGAAGGAGAGAGAAGATTGAAAAGGGGAAAGAGGTTTTGAAGGCAAAGGTCAAGACCTCAACCTTTGACCAACGCGAGGCTAACGCAAGGAGGCCTCAACCTTCGACCAACGCAAGGAGAAAAATAATATTGATTTTAAGAAGAAATAATATTGATTTTTATTAAAAGAAATAATATTAGTTTTAGATTTTTTTAAGAATAATATTACCTTTTAATGTTCTTTTTGTTTTTTAAATTTTGTATTAAAGTAAATTTTAATTTTTTAGTACAAATTTATATTTTTGTTGCATTTTAGATATTACTAAAATTTTTTAATATTAGAGTTTTTAGTTAAATAATTAGTGATGTATATTGTTGTTTTCTTTTTTTAGAAAATGGCAGACAAATGTTTGGGATTTATGTTGTTTACAAATGGTCATATGATTGATGGTGTTGATGAAGTTGAATATGACCAACCAGCATGTGGGGGTTTTAGCATAAATGTGAATAGTGGACTTGTTTTTGAACAATTTGTTGAAATGATTGGGCTGTCACTTGGTGTAGATATGAGATCAAACCATTTAGAAATAATATGCAGACATCTCAATCTAACACCATTATCTGTAAAGTATATGTCATTCCCCATTCATAATGAATAAGGGATGAATCTGATGTTTTCAATTGCAATGCCGCTCTCGAACCTAGTGCATTTATATGTTAATGTGAGTAGGGTAGGCTTGGATATAGACTTGAATGCACAATCGTTGAGTCAGTTTGAAGACCCGAATCAATATATTGATCCTGATCTTTGAATCAGTTGCACCAGCCTATGACGATGAAGATATGGTGGCTGGTAATCGATATAGGGATTTTAGAACAGAAATAGACGATGAATTCGAGGAGTTGGATTTCGATGGTCGTGAACATGAAATGCTGTCAGATACATTCGCTAATCTTGACATGAATATAATAAATAGCGTTAGATAACATGACTCAGTTGTAGCCCCGGTAGTCGTTGACAAAACCCAATTGTATAAGGGTATGATTTTTCAAGACAAAGAAATTTTAGAACATTTGGTCAAGTGTTTTGCTATCAAGTGTCACGCACCATATGAGGTCGTGGAATCAACACCGAATATTTGGGCAATTCAGTGTAAGAAATGAGAGGATGGTTGCAAGTGGCGGCTCCGTGCAGCGAAGAAAAAATCTCATAATTTGTTCAAGATTACTAAGTATGTTGACCAACATACATGTTTTTACTCAGAGCTTAGCCAAGCTTATGTGCAATTAGATTCTTCAATGATTGCACCGGAGTTTTGTGAAGCTGTGAGGGAAAAACCGTCCATCAGTGTGGCACAACTACAATCCGACATCAAAACAAAATGGGGATACCATGTTCCTTACCATAGGGTGTGGGAGGGTAAACGAAAGACATTGGCAGTGTTTGGTGATTGGGATGACTCATACAAACTATTGCCCAGGTGGTTGTATATGGTCAAGCATACAAATCCCGGCACACGAGTGGAGTGGAGAATAAAGAGCACACCTACTGAAGGACATGCCATCCTTACTTCTGTATTTTTGGCATTTGCTCATTGCATAGAAGCATTTAATAGATGTCGGCCGATTATTCAAATAGACGGTACTCACTTGTATGGAAAATATCGAGGAAAGTTGCTAATTGCTACATTAATTGATTCGAATGGGCATCTTCTTCCTCTTGCATTTGCCGTTGTAGATGAGGAGTCTGCTGACACATGAGGATGGTTTTTAAAACACCTCAGAGAAATTGTTATACATGAAGAGGTGTGCTTGATTTCGGATCGGCATGGTGGCATCATCTCGGCAGTGAACAATCTAGAAAATGGTTGGACAGGGCCAAAATGTCACCATAGATTCTGCTTACACCATATTGTAAGTAATATTAATAAAAAAATACAAGTTCAATACATTAAAAAATTTTGTATATCGTGCTGGATGTCAGTTCCAAGTTAGCAAGTTTAATAAAGCAGTGGAAGACATCAAACAAATAAATAGGAGTTGTATGAGTTTTCTTGACAACATTCGTATTGAGCAATGGACTCAAGCGCACGATGGAGGGTTTAGGTACGAGTGGATGATGATGAATCTATCAAAGTGCATCAATGGAGTCCTCAAAGAAGCTCGAATGTTGCCGATAAAAGCTCTTGCTCAAATAACATTCTACAAATGTGTAAATTATTTTGAGAAAATAAGAGTTGCCTTGGAACGTCGAGATAAATACACCCGGTAATAATTTTCTTTTTAGTAATCAACAATTTGTTCCATATATTTTTATAATACTGAGTGAGTAAATATTCAGGTACGCACATGAAAAAATCTCAAAATGGGCTGCAAGATCTAGTAAACATGAAGTCCAATCATATGATCGATATGAAGGTGTATTTCTGTCACACCCCCTCCCGGATTACCCACCTAACCTGAAAGGGGATGTGAAGGCAATAAACATCACCCCACTTGTGACGCATATTGTCCCATCTTACATTCCTTCCTGTGCATACATTTACTCATATACATACATAGAACTCAGTCATACTACACATGCTTATAACATTATATGATTCCCTGTATAGAGTACACTTTTATTACATAGCATAATTTCAGTTCCATATCCATCACACAATGTGCAAAATTCCACTCTTTCCCCACTCAAAACTACATGGTCTCAGACTTGACTGAATTTTGAGAACTCGAGACTTAGGCAGGGTGAGCTGAAGTAGGCTAAGCACCGGGAACGTCCTTGCTACCTGGGGGGAAGGAAAGGAAAACATTTGAAAACATAAGCTAACAGCCCAATGAGTGACAAATCTTTGTAAAACGAGCATTCATTGAAAACAGGCATGTTACGTATAACGAATAAGTAAGAGTTTAACATTTTGTTCAATTTAAACATACTTTCCATAAAATCCATTGTTCTCATAAATCAAATCTCAAATCATACATGAGTGTTTTCCAAGGAGTTTATCAATATCAATTTAGGTTTTTCAAACTTTTCCCTTAGTTGAGGCGGAGCAACGCTCTACACACTCAACGTCGAAAACCACCTTAGTTGGGGTGGAGCAAGGCTCAACACTCCCAATGTCGAAATCATCTCTGGCTCAATGCGGAGCAAACTCGACGCACCAGCCAAATCAACCTCTATGTGCACATAGGAACATGACGGGTTGCCCAAGTACCTTCTCATGTTCTTCAGTACTGGGTCTCGGGGAAACTCACGTGCCTTCCCGTGTCCTTGAGCACTGAGCCTCCTCTAAAACGTTTTAGAATTTCGTTCACATAATAGTTCATATGAAAATCCTTTCATAGAAATCATACAAAACTTTATTCAATAACATTTCATAAAAATGCTTTCTATCAACTTTAGAAATATATAACATGCCTTATGAGTAACGCAATCAACCTTAAGCATATTAAACAGTTCATTGTAAATCATACTTCATAAGAAACATTTTTAATAAAATAGAATTGAAGAATAAAATAGTCACTCACAATTCTTTCTAGGCTTTACGTGGGTTATACGCTTTCCCTATTTTTTCTTGGCCTGCAAGAGACATTCACCTTGCGTTATTTAACATTAAATCTTCTTTCTTTTCTAAACTAACATTATAAGCGATAATCCTAGCGATACCAACCAACCAGAGTTGTTACTAACGATACTTGATGGAGCGACACTAGCGTTACCTTACCTTAGCAGCGATACTCAGCGTTATCTAGCGATATCTGTGAGACGGAAGACTCCTTTGCGTCTCAGCGACACCCGTCTCGCTATCAGTACCCAGACAGTATGCCGATACTTGATTCTTAGCGGCAGTCTGCACCATTATTCCTTCCTTTCTTCTTGTTCTTCCTTCAATCTATTAAAAGTCACAATTCCATACGGATTCAGGACTTCTTCTCTTCTACAAACTTATAGGAAATTAAGTTCTATAGCTTACCTCAAAGTTTCAAGGCTTAACTCCTCCTCGTTCTCTCGGTATTCCGGAATCACCTCATGCTGTTCTGGATTGCGTATCAATCTTGTAAGCTCTGCTTTTCCTAAGGATTCTCATAGTAAATCTTCATTTCAGCATTATCGTCCTTCACAGAAGTTGTTAGGAATTATGTTAACTTACTAACCTCCAATTTTCAGCTCTAAACTCGGCTTCCTCTACACGTTCTACTCTGAATATCAATCACTGCTCAAACTGTGCGACTTCAATCATTCCTCTGTTCCAGCTTCGTTGTCAACATCAATATGAGTCGAATCTCGCCCAAAATCCGCAAGAACACCTTCCTCAATCCTCTTCTGAAGTTTGTCTGAAATATGGAACCGACTTAAGCTCTCGAAATGTCTTAAAAATGATTAAACATTTAATTAATCCAGCTATATATACTACCGACCTAGCCTTTACAACTACTAGGACTTATGTTGCCGACTTACCCTTCACCCGCAGACTAGCGCAGGGTTCTTATCTCAACGCGAGGTATTCATGTTAACTTCTCCTCCAACGCCTCCAGCAACTGACCACACTCAACGCATGGTGTCGTCCTCAACGCCTCCTATTTTTTACGCATACATTTCCGTTATACAATACTACTTTCGCCGCGTCAAGACCATTCTGTCTTTGACGGAGGGTGACTCCAACACATGTCTGTCTTCGACGCATTGACTTCAGCGCATAACTATCCTCAACGCAGAGTGACTTAAACGCATGGTTCAAGCACAATTTCTCCCCCGCCAGAATTACTTATCCTTCAACGCGGGTAGCTACTTCAGCTCACTAACCTCCGTGAATCAACCACAATGCATGGACTTGGCCAACACTTAGCCAAAATTTTACTTTCCAAAAATTCTTGCTCTCGCTCACAACCACTTCTCCCTTTGAAACGCATAGCCACAAACGCATGGCCGACCCTAACGCTTGGTAACGCAAACTAGTGCTTACAATTTCATGTGAAAACCAGACGTCACAACCTCAATTCTAAAGGAGGGAATATTCAAATATTGAAGCTAAGTGATTCCGAACGGTACTGTTCATGTAACAAGTGGTAAGCATTTGGCATTCCATGTTCGCATTTTATGGCAGTTTGCTCACGATTTAACATGAACTATGAAGATTTCATTGAGGACTACTATAAACTGTCGACATACGCTGCATGTTACTCTCCTCAATTTCAACCTGTACTGCATGAAGATTACTGGATCACACCTCCTAATATGCCTGTTTTATATGCCGACCCGATGTTATTGAGAAAACCTAGTAGACCAAAGAGTTCACGATATCATAATGAGATGGACTGGACAGAACCAAGTTCTCAAATACGTTGCAGATTTTGTAATCAGTTAGGTCATAATTGAAGTAAATGTCCTTTGTTACAAAGACAGGCACCAGACAATTAGAGATTTTTTTTTCGTTAACATTTCTATCATGTAACCAATGTTTTAATAATGAAATTAATATTTTTATCATGTGCTCTCATTATCTCACTCTCTCTCGCTTTTAAGTCCTAATTTATTTGTATGTTTTACTCGATAAATATATAATTTGTTTTCTTCTAAATCATGGCTTTAAACCCAGGACCGATTGATCCCGATATTTTATACAATCAATCTGTTCATCGATCAACAAATGTATGGCAAAATCAAACTACAGGCGAGATGTGCTGTAGACGGTGTAAGGCGGTTGTTTATCGTATCATCCCACTTCATCGTCGCATACTACCACTTCCGCGTGCATTAGGCTTTTATGGGGTTGCCAGACTAGGATTCATTCAATTAGACTGGCAACTCATCACTGCACTTGTTGAGAGATGGAGGCCAAAGACCCATACATTTCATGTGCCTACTGGAGAAGTCACTATCACGCTTCAGGACATAGAAATATTATTTGGGTTACCTGTCGATGGCGAGCCTGTTACCGGGGTAATGCATGACGATTGGCTGCATATTTGTCAGATGCTACTCGGTATGACCCCACCTGCAAATAAAATTAGGGGATCAAGGTTGAGTCTAACATGGCTAAGGACACAATTTTCAAGACTTGATGATGATGTAGACGAGGAATCTGTCACGAGATATGCAAGAGCATACATACTGCAGATGATGAGCAGAAGTCTGTTTTCTGATAAATCAAGCACTTCGTGCACCTAATGTTCCTTCCACTGTTAGCCAATCTCCATGAGACGGGACGGTATTCTTGGGGTGGAGCGTGTTTGGCATGACTGTATAGACAACTATGTAAAGCAACAAAACCTAATGTTCATGAAATCGCTAGGCCTCTGATATTACTACAAATATGGGCTTGGGAACGATTTCCAACAATGGCTCCACAACTCCGACATGTCAACGATCATCAATCGGTAGAACGAGCCTACGGTTCTCGGTATGTCATTTTAATTTAATTTAGCTATTTTTTTGTGATTACTATAGTTAATTTTAAACCTAAAATATTAATTTAATAATATAGGTGGAGAGACCAATTTTGTGTAACTAGGTCAGCTACACATATAGTGAGTCAGTATAGATATATGCTTAATATGTTTCAACCTGACCAGGTATGTGAATACTAAGCCCAAATGAATTTCTTATACATATTTTTTATATACTTATATTGAATATTTTTAATATAATATCTTATGCTTCAGATTATTTGGGAGACTTACAAAGCTGTTATGGACACTTTGCCCAATTTTTGTACGAGCGGTCAAGACATATGGCAGACGATGAGCTCACTCATATGTTTTCATATTAGTGAGTGTCATCTTCCTGACAGGGTAATCTGACAGTTTGGTTTCAAATAGGATGTCCCATCAGAGTGTAATACTGAACCCCTACTACATGACATTAACCTGAGAATTGCAGATTGGTTTGAAAAAGTTGCACATTTGGTAGTGCGATGGCACTATCGTAGAAGGTTTATTGCAGTCGGCGTTTCAGTTGGACAATTCGATAAGGATGCAACTCAAGATTACATCCTTTGGTATAATAATATTACGAGACGCTACATTACTCGTCCAGGAGCGACTTTGGGTCATTTGGTATATAATCAAATATTGTCTAATTATTTTTTATTTAAATTTATTTGAAATATTATCTAATTGTTTTGTAATTCACAAAGATTAAACAATAGTAATCTTTGTGATGTTGCAAATGATCCAGATCAAGTATTTACTATATGCAATAATAACGCAAGTTACATGGAGGAATTACACTACATGTACGATATACCTATTGCACCTCCACCATTTCCTAGGCATAGAGGACGTGCTCGAGCAGAAGAAGATGAGTTTGATGCAGTTGACCATAATGTGGAAGAATTACCTCCTATGATGCAGACGCAAATGCAGAGCCAGACTGGTTATGGTAGTCCGATGATGATGCAACCAGCCTTTGGTTCAGGATATTATGATTCAGAGGCCAGACCATCGTCTTCATACATGCATACACATGGACAACCAGATCCACCAGAGCAACCTAGAGTGCGAAGTCGACGACGCCAACCAGCTCGAAATCGGTGACATCTGCCTTGTGGGACACATTGAATTTTTTTTATTATTATTAATTTTAGTGGAAAAAAAATTAATTGTTGTTTTAATATTGACATTTTAATTTTATATTGGTTGGTTAGTGATAAAATATATGTTTGTTATCATAATGGTTTTTAAAAGAATGTTAGTTAAATTAATATTATTAAAGTATAATTCTAAATAATTTATAAAACCACAATATTTTTTAAAATTTTTCGAAGTGGGGAAGTGGAAGGGGGAAAAAACAATTTAAAAAAAAAAATTTGGTCGAGGGTGCAAGGAAAAGAAAAAAAAAGTAACAAGAAGGAACGCTCGACCAAAGAAGATTCCCCAATCCCAATTCCCAAAAAAAACTACAATATTTTCATAAATATTTCAAAACCTACAATATTTTCCTAAATAATTTATAAAACCACAATATCTTTTTAAATTTTTCTTGAAAAATACACCTAATTTAAGAAGTATGTAATGAAAATACATAAGTAATAAATAGAAAAATTATTATAAATAGAAAAAATATAAACTATTTACAAATATAGCAAAATTGCACTTTTCTATTGTAATAGACCACGATAGACCTATATAGCCATTTATTATGTCTAGCGTGTCTATCGGTTAAAGTGATAGAATTTTGGTATATTTCTAACTATTTTCAACAATTTTTTAATTTTTGAAAACATAGAGCGATATATATTGAAAAACAAAGAAAAGAGAATAAATAAAAATATATACACACCTGCCCTATGAGGATTATATTTCACCCCAAACCTTTCATCTTCTCCAAAAAGAACCCTTCTTTCTTCATGCTCTACAATCCACGGTTTCTTCTTCTTCCATTTAACATTGGTGGGTGTTGTAATTCAAAATTCCTTCCCTAAAAAATGAAGAAGAAACTAGAAGAGCCTCACATGCAAGTGATTCCCTGCTCTTAAATGTGGCCCCACGCCAGTAGGACCCTCACCAACCAGCCAAATAGTTGACCTTATTCTCCGATCCTCACATGCAAGTGATTCCCTGCTCTAAAAGTGGTCTTCTGTTTACGTCTATCTCGTGTAAAAGTACCAATTTGTCCCTAGACCATGTGCACGGGTTTGCTGCTCCAATTTCGTCTTGTTTCTTCCTATCTCTCATCATTCATTCCCCTCGCTTCTTCCTTTTGTTCGTCATCAAATGCAACTACAATTTTTTCTTCGATTTTATTCCTTCGTTCGAATTCTCACTCTTGCTTCTTCCTCTCACTCCATGGTCTCGCTCTCATCTTCTTCCTCTCACTTTGATTGACACTCAATCTTCCATTTTTTATTCTGGAAGAGGAGGAGGAGGAACGCCTGAACTTCATACAGATTTCCCCAACTTCTCCCCTATATTACCAAATGGTAAAACTTTTTTAGTATTATAAATATTATATTTGTAAATAGATGTCCATTATGTAGCCAAGTTTAGTGGCTAAAGGCCATGTGTCTTCTAAAGACACATCCTTAGTAGCCATGAAATGCCACTACCTACTTGCTAAATTGCCTATAAATAGAGGCTTTTGGTGGATATTGTAACACACACATGGAGAGAAAAGAAGAGAAAAGATTGGTGAAATTTGAAATTTCATTTTCCATAAATCCCACTTTCTTTATTTTAGTTTATTTTATTTAATTTGGTTATTTTAATTACTTTTATATTATTTTATTATTTTAATATTATAATTTCTCGTTTTTCGTGCTCCCGTTTTTCTGTCATTTTGCTCCTCAATTTTACAACATTTAGTTTTTTTTTTTTTTTTTTCAATTTGTTTTAACTGATCATAAATTTCTTTTATGGAAATTTCAAGAGACCCTGTGTAGAATTGGGCCTAGCTACCTTTTAGGCCCATCATTTGGATTTGGACTTGAACTCAATCCTTAATTTTGTCCAAATTTTAACTATAAACTTGAATTGGATTGAGCAGCTTTGGGCTTGATCAACCTAATTACCTCATACCCAACCCAATTTACAATTTGTATAGATGCAAAATTCGGTCATTGACCAAATAATTGATTGTGCTTTAGGCTTAATCATGGTTGAATTTGATCAAACCTATCTTTGTGATTAAATGGCCAAAAAGAAGACACATGACGTGTTTTCAATTTGTCTCTAAATTTCAATAAAGGGGCATGATAACTCTCCTTTAATGAGTTATTTAACCTTAAAAGCTTAAGTTATTGAGTGAAAAACATGTGTTTGATGTTATATTCTATAGCATCATGAGTGATTTTATGTAAAACAAGTCAAACATGTGTTTTCTTAGCCATTATTAGTGAAATAAAGCAAAACTAAGTGCAAGAAAAGTTAAATTCTAAGTTGTTCTTGTGTTTTTATTTTATTTCCAAAAAATTGTCAAAGGTATGCTCGCGACCTATTTGATGACAGAATGCAAAGCAGCTAGAGAAAGTCAATATTGCATCCAAGATGCACCTAAGATATGCAACTGCAACCTAACCTGACCTTATAGAAATTGTGCAAACTTTCTGGGATTTGCATAATCTTCTCCAAAATCAAATCAAATCAAATAAAATCTTCATTATTTTAGTTAAAGCCGATAAAGAAAGTTTTGCAAGCCAATTTTGAGGAAACTCGAGCTCTGGGATGTTTATAAAATACAACAATCTCTTCTCCAAATCATCAAGTCTCACCTCCTTGGAGGAACTCCCGAGAATTCCCAACTTTTATTCTTCTTCAGTCCGAGACCATCTTGGAGAACTATTGCTTTGATTATCTCCATAGTTTGCACTCTTTTTTGGGCACTTCTCTCGAAAGAATAAATACAAAGGCTTTGTTCATTTGAAAAGGGATTGAATCTGGCTAGATGAAGGAGCAACTTGGAAAGTTGTTACTTATTTTTGCCTTTCATCTTCGTGTAAATTTTTTTCAGTAGGATTTCTAGTTTATGTCATCTACCTACCGTCTTACTTTCATCTATCTTGAAACACTATTTGTTCTCTTTCAAGTTACATTAATATGAGTTTTTTTTTTTTTTTAATATTTTGTGTAATTTGTTTTCTATTATGAGCTAAACATTTTCTTAGGATTCAAATGTGTGGATACGCTAAGGATAGAATAAAAGCTCCATTGTGACCCTTTACTTGTTGGGATTTATGTCATAAATTTCGTAGTTTGTAAACTTGTATTAAGAAATAAAGTATTACTTATTTTCTAATAAGTGCTTTTTATTTGTATAATTCAAAATCCAATAAACTAATATCCAAGGTTATTTAATGTAACTTGAATAGTATGTGGTTGACAGACAAGTGAATTATGTTCAAGTAATAACCTAAAATGTCTATAGTATATGGATAGGGTTGGGTACCTTATCCTAATAATATTATGGATACGACCCACTTTGTAAATGTTACATATATTGTAAGTGTTATAGATAGTTTGATCCAAATCGTTCATGTAATGACATGTACGTGGGGTATTCTATACATGGAGTTTATATAAGACCAGACTACAAAATATGATCTCTCTTTGTAACATTGTTAATGGAAGAGATTTATATTTCAAATGATAATCATGTAACTAGATCTCAATCCTGTGTGAGTCATGAACTCTTGCTCATGAGGGTTATTCTTTGATTTGTATGGGTGAGTGGTCTTAGCTGTCGACTTAACATGACTACCATTTTGGGAATGATACCGAGTGAGAAGCTGGGGACAAAATTCCACAAGATGAAATTCACTCCTTCCTAACTTTAGGGAAAGTAGATAGGTTGTTCCCTTAAGTGTTGACTCTAAGACTTGAACAATGAGGTTTCACCCTCTTAGTGAGAGGGACTTTGTTTATGGTTGGACCATAAATAGAATTGTTCATTAAAGGATCACTGGTACTTAAGGTGCAAGAGGTAATTACATGGGTAAAATAGTGATTTGACACGATTGTAATTACGACCTGTAAAAGATTGACTTACAAAATATGGTTAATCAATGGATATATAAATATGCTGTGGTTCATAAGAGTGCAGCTACAGGTCTTTAGTAGTATGTCCCATAGTTAATGAAGGTTGATTAATATAATTAAAGAGTTTAATTAATTAATCTCGGATCATTGGAGCTTATAACTAAAGGTTCATTAGGTTCCCCTGGTAGCTCACAATGGGTTAAACAAATAAACTAAGCATTGAAAGAATTTGAATATTCAAATTGATAAAGGAAATTAATTGTATATGATATGATTACAATAATGTATTAGATACATTATAATATAAAGTTAATTTTGAATTAGATTCAAAATTAAAACTTTATAGTAGGAGAGTATTAATATTTGAATAGGATTTAAATATTAAATTAATATGAATTGGATTCATATTAAAACTATATGTTAAGAAAGAATATGTATATTAGAACATGATTCATATATACGTCAAATATAGATATTAAATTAAATTAATGAATTAAAATGGATTTAATTAATTAATATTTAGTAAATTTATTTAATTAATATTTAATAAATATATTATTAAATTAGATTTTATTTAATATATTTATTAATTAATAAAATAAAAAAAACTCCCTTGCATTTCAAGAGAGTGGGAGAATGGAGAAAGGGTAGTTACTTTCTCTATCTACTTGTATATTTTGTAGAAGGTTTGCAATTTGATGGGTGCTTGATTTTCACATTAAGAAAGAACTCCAAAAGTTTCAAGGCTCTCTACTCTCTTGATTATTACAAAGAAGTTTTTACTTTAAAAATTACATTCCTTTCTCTTTCAAGGTTCCCACAAACCACCTTGTTCCAAGAGAATACCAGAGAAGACAAAGTGTGGTGTTTCAATTATGTATGTGCATTAATTTCACACTTTTGGGAGAAGAAAACAAGACTTTGAAGAGTTCAAGAAAGGTACATAATTTTTTCATCTCTACCTTAAAAGTATGCTTAATTTTGTAATATGTTTATGTGTTCTATAAAATTTTTATTGTAACAAAATTAAGGTAAAGCGAACAATCACTTCCGCTAAAGGAATTCAATTCCTTCATTACTTACGCACAACATTTAGTATTCATTTGCTTTTATTGATTTTATTGGTTATTGTTAAACTAACTAGATCACCTAGGTTAGCATGTCATATTGAGTTTAAGATCATAAGAGTTAGATAATATACAATTATCATCAAAGCAATATAGGAAAAAAACCTAGACATAGGATATGGTTTGACCCCTATAAATAGGACAAAGCCTATAGAATAACTAAAATTGCATGCTTACTTACCTAAGTTTTAAATATAAATTTGTGTTTAATTGCTTAATCTTCTAGACGTACCTAAAAAGAACTATATAGGTGCCAAGTGGTAGTTATGGTAGATTGCGGGTGCAATTTGATCGAATACAACTTAACCCTCTAAGCTCAAAAGAGCAAAGATGTGGGTGCATCTAGGTCACATGTGAGATTGTGTTTGAGTCTAGTTGAACAAAGTAATTGTGGAGGCAAAGTGAGCACAATTACTCATAAAGATTTAAACGCTTTTTAATCCCTCTTTTCTCTCAATATCTTTTTGCATCATTTCTTTCTTCACTATTTTCTTTTATTTTCTAATACTTTACTTTTTATATTCTTTATTTCAAAACACAACAAACTCAAATAATTTCATCTTGGTTATTTTTCGTTGCAACTTAGAGGATGTCTTTATTTTGTATGATTGAATTATTGTACTTCATTCCATTAAGATTCGATACTTGGAGTTTGTCCATTTGATACTGTTGGGATTTATGTCCTAAATCTCAAAGTCAAGTGGATCATGTTTAGGTAATGTCTATAGTATATGGATAAGATTAAGCGCCTTATCCTAGTAACAATATGGGCCCCTTATCCTAGTAAGGCTATGGATATGACCCACTTTGATCAAAAGACTTGTGAGTTGAGAATTTTTATAAAACCGAACTACGAAATATATAAACTCTTTGTAACACCGTTAATTGAAGAGATAAATATTTCAAACGATAACCATCATGTAACAATCTCAATCCAATTATGAAGTCCTGCTCATGAGGATCGTCTTTTGATTTGTATGGGTGAGAGTGGCCTGAGTCACCGTCTCAATAAACCTACCATTTTGGGGATGAGACCAAGTGAGGAGCTGAGAACATAGCTGACTTCAAAACTTGAACAATGAGACCTCACCCTCGGGTAAAACTATAATTTGACCCAACTGCAATTATTCGTAATTAAATTAATTAGCCTTAGATCATTGGAATTTATAATCTATAGCTTCGTTAGGTCCCTGACTAACTTAACAAAGGTAGACAATGAAATTTTTCTATATTTGTAAATAGTTTGGCTTATTTTGCTACGTTTAAAAACAACCTAATTAAATATATAAGATATTTAATTTAACTAAGATATTTAATTTAACTCCACACTAATGTAGTGTTGAGTGGGAAGTTGTTTTCACCTCATCCATTAAATACAGATTTGGTGAGTCTATACGTTGGTTGAAGATTCTATGCATCCTTTTTAAAGAAAGAAAATTTTTGAGAACTGTATCTCTATAGAAAATTTCTCCTCCATATTCCTCTATCTCTTTCACTAAATCACTCCCATAAGTGAGATTCTTGCCAGGAAGGCTTTCTGGAGGTATCCAATATGAATTGAGTGTTTTTTTTCGTAATTAGAAGGTTTGGAGAAGATTTTGAAGAAAAGGTCTTCAAAGGTATTAATTCTTCAACTACACCATGCTTAATCTATTTTAGAGTATGTGTAATTTGTAATGTATGTTATTTAATTTTTTATTTTTCTCCCAAAATCAATAACAAAAGTAATTTTACGCTTCCACTCTGAGATTCCATCCTATCAATTTGTACAGAGCTAATTTGTTTTTTATTTTTATTTAGATTGAAAATCAGAATTAAAATGGTGGATACAATTTTTCCGGTATATGTGTGATGTATGGTTTTAAAATTGGGTTTGTATAATAGATGTTTATGGATTTTGGCATTTAGATTTACAATTTACTTTGAATCCACTCAATTCCCTCATTAGCCATTTCACGTAGGCATAGGTGTCGTGCCCCACTTCTAGCTACTAAAGCTAACTTGGAAAGGAGGAATGTCATCCTACTTTATTCTTTTTTTTTTCAAGGCCTAGCACACATACATCATACATATAACAAAATGATTATTCTTTTTTTCAAAGTTTGGAAACCAAAATAGAGTAAATCTCACCATTTAGAGACGAAAATGGTATTTAAACCTAAATTTTAAATCACAATCAATTTATGTCAATCTTCCTATAAATTGAGGTTTTTTAGCCTAATTTTAGATATACTAGTTTATTACTACGTGCGATGAACGTGTTATAAGATTTTAAAATATGCATATTTTATAAAAGTTATATGTGATTTTATTAAATATTGTTCATTATGTTGTTCATTTTTTGAATTATTTTAATATTTTTAATCACAATTTAGTAGATAAAAAGCTTAAATCTAAAACCTAATTAAAAATGTTATTCCCACACAAATTAAAATATGGTAAAAACTTTACATAAACTCATTCATTTTAATTTTAATAAAATAAAGATTTTGTACAAAATTCACAAATTTATCTATTCAATTTTAGAGGTTTATTTACATCTCCAAACTATAACTCATTTTAATTTTTTTAATAATTTGTTCTAAAAAACTATTTTATCAACCGCAATCTATGTCCACCTAGGAGATTACATCGGCAGTGATTTTGAAACCCTAAATTACAAATCTCAAACAATTTACACAATTTGATAATTAAGATAATGATTCAATTATTTATAATTTAATAAATAAATAACACCCATATATATAAAAGAGAAATCGTTAATTGAGATGCTTACTTCCTAGAGTAGTAAAATAAATAAATAATAATAAAGGGTTTAAAAGAAACTAAAAAATTCTTAACTGAAGAAAGAAAAAAAAAAATTGAAAAAATGCATGCCTGAAGTTGAAAAGTTGTAGACGATGTCTACGAATAAGAAAAACAACACAACAATATGGGAATACTGGTGAATCAAATTAATATACATATATATAATGCTTAAAAAAAACCTAAAAAAAACATTTAGGTAGAACATGAGAAGAAAATAAAGAAAAATACCTAATGCAAATTGAAGGTCTAATTTATTGAACAAATTTAGATTTGAAATCTTAATTTGATTTGATTTTTTTATTTTTAATTTTTAGATAACCTGATTTTTTTCTTTTAAATTTAGAAAAAAAAACCTGAAAAACCAAAGAGAAAAAAAAAATCAAATAAAACCTTAATGTGGATCTGGTTTAATTTGATTTTTTTAAAAAAAAAAAAATTAGACAACATGATTTTTTGTCTTTTAAATTATATAAAAAAAAAAAAAAAAAACAAAAAAATTGGATAGATTTTTTTATTAAAAAATCAAATAAAACGTAAATTTGAAACCAAATCTACGTGAAAAAAATCAAATAAAACCTAAATTTGAAATCAAATCCACGTGAATGAAGATTTAATTTAGGTATTTATAGAACAAATTTACATTTTCAAATCTTAATTTGATTTGATTTTTTTATTTTTAATTTTTAGGTAACATAATTTTTTTCTTTTAAATTTAGGGAAAACGTGAAAACCACATTTGATAGATTTTTTATAACAAAAATCAACTAAAACCCAAATTTGAAACCAAATCCAAGTGAATGAAGGTTTAATTTAGATATTTATACAAATTTAGATTTCAAATCTTAATTTGATTTGATTTTTTTTCTTTTTAATTTTTAGATAACATGATTTTTTTAAAAAATTAGAAAAACGTGAAAAACTATATTTGATAGATTTTTTTATGAAAAAAATTAACTAAATCCCAAATTTGAAACACAATCTTCGTGAATGAAGGTTTAATTTAACTATACAATAAATTTAGATTTCAAATCTTAATTTGATTTGATTTTTTTTAAAAAAATTTAGATAACTTGACTTCTTACTTTTAGATTTAGAAAAAACGTGAAAAACCAAATTTGATAGATTTTTTTATTAAGAAAATAAATAAAATTAAAAATTAAAACCAAATCCACATGAAGTTTTATTTGATTTTAGATAACATAATTTTTTCTTTAAAATTTAGAAAAAAAACCAAATTTGATAGATTTTTTATTAAAAAAAATCAACATGAATGATAAAATAAAATAGTTTTTCCCTTTTGCCCCTTTTAGATAGTATGGATAAGTAAGATACCGAATACAAGTCCATATTACATGGAAAAAATAATAATAATAAAACAACTAACAAAATGATTTTTTTTTTCAAAGTTTAAAAACCAAAATAGCACAAACTTCGCAATTTAAATATCAAAATAGTATTTAAACCTAAATTTAAAATAGCAATCAATTTAGGTCAATCTTCCCATTGAGGTTTTCCACGACCAAAATGGTCTTGAAAACACGAGTTTGCTGAGAGTCTGTTTGAGATTGATCTAAGTTACCCTATCATCAACCAATAACAAAGTGCTCATGGATGACAATATCTTTTTTTGCTTTTCAAAATTTGGAAATTCTGGTCATATAAATGTGCGCGTATGCTTTTACTTATTTATTTATTTATTATTTATTATTATTATAATTAATATTATTATTATTTAATAACAAAAAATTATTCGCAAATTTCTAAAATAAATTAAAATACTTTTAGAAAATGATTATTTTCAAATATAGCAAAATGAGCTAATATCTACAAATATAAACAATAAACTTCTATCTCTCACTTATCTATTGCAGATGGATAGTAAAATTTTTCTATATTTGTAAATAGTTTGATATTTTTTTCATTTATAATAGTTTCCGTTTTAATAACTAAGAAAATTACTTCTAACTGCTAAACTTCTCCCGAGTATTTTCTTTTATCTTTCAACATCTCCGATAGATTTTCTTAAAGAACTTCACCAGTGATTTGGATTTAGCAAGAAATATTTTTTAAACGACTTTATAAGGGCTAAAAAAACACTTCTATTTTTTACCGATAGCTATTGAATAATCTCTACCAAAATGTATGAAAAATAATAATATCTTTTTATATATACCAACTAGCCTTACAAAATATAACTCAGGAGGAATGATAACAAGAGAAGGCCATTTAGGCCACGTTTACCTCCCTAAAAACATAATAAATCAATGTCAATGTAACAACTGATCCCATTTGAGTACTTCTGGTATTGTTTACTTGTGTTCTGCATCCGTATTGACACATGGAGACTACTTTAAAATCTGTAATAAAATAATGCAAATTGATTAACGAATAGAATGGAAGATGATCAATCCAATTGCATCTGAAAATTATGTCATATCATCACCATTTACATTATTGTTATTGTTTTAAAGAAAAAAATTATGAATTTTGACATTTTTACCGTTACCGTTACTATTTGACCTTCAGAAGTAAACATATCAATAACAGTAAATGTGACAAAATTCATAATTCTAAGTAAACGCGATAAAAAATAATCCAATTATATTTGTGATTCAAACTTATTAAAATTGATCTACCAATGAAATTTTATTGCAATTATACCAATTTTTATTACAGTTTGGTAAACGTGACCTTGATCAGAAGCAAATCAAGGGAGGATATAAAACACAAAGCAGAATAGAATCAAATTTCATTCCATTTCTTCTAAATGTCCGTATAGTGCTTTCCAATGTGATGATGCCTCTTCTGGGGTTCGAAAAGTCCAGATGTGAAATTTGGCTTTCTCTCGGCTTTCAAGAATGTCCTGCATTCCAAGTACACACTCTTCAAATAAAAATAAAATAAAAAATTATTCCAAGTACTTCCAAGTAGGTGCGTATCTTGTAACTTGGTTTATTATATTTTATTAATGAAATTTGATCCTCAATGACAGACCTATTTACCGAAGTCTATGCTAGGAAGAGAGGAAGAGTGAATTAGAGGGATAATGTGCTGAGAGTTAGTTATGCTAATGTGTGGAGACGCTTATGGATCCTAGTCCTAATTAGTTGCAGGTGACTAGTTTGGGTATTGTCTCTATAGTATGTACCGAATGCCTGGGGAGGCCGGGGGTATCTTTTTGGCAATTGTATTGGGAAACAGATTTTATCAAAGGCATCTCCCAAACCTCCCTTGGCTCCCTATACTCCTTTTCATTCTCAGTAATATTAGAAAGTCTTATCAAGAACCTTTCATAATTGTGTTTCTTTCCGTCTAAATTTTCTACAAGGTAGCCATCAGAAGCTTCATCCACAACATATACACACACATATATTTCTGTCTGACCCTAAAAATGTTTGCCAGTAGTTTAGTTTCAGTAAGGGATCCATCACGTTAATTAATACTTACATACAAAAGTGTCATCAAAGGCTCACTTTTGGAAATATAACATACTAAGAATTCCAAAAATGTTCGCTAAGAGTAATCGATGAAACTGAACTTCAGAATTGACTTTACAGAGGGATGACTGTCAACTCACAAGTATTGTCAAAATCACTAATTTTGTGGTAAGGACCAAAAAACATAAAATTCATTGTTATTTGGTATTTTTAAACTACTTAGAGTTGAGATGAGTTAAGAGGTTTGGACAATTTCAAAATATGAGCCATATTGGGCTGCTTACAAAAATTTGTGAGCTTCATAACTGAAGTGCCTAATATATTTATAAAAAGAAACATTAAGGAGATGTTTGGCCCACTAAGAAGGAATTCCTCAATAATTGTGAAAAGTGATTAAGAGGGAAAGATGGGAGTTACCCAATAAATGTGAAAAATAGAAAAATATGAAAAAATAGTGTTACTTGATAAATGTGCAAACTTCAATAGTATTTACTATTAAAGGTGGGCCAAACGGCACCTAATATCATGAAGGGTGAGATAAAGAAAAATTCTAGGTTAAATGACAAGTTTAGTCCTTGAACTCTCAAGCTTATGTCTAAAAAGTCTCTAACCTTTAATAGTTGGCTAGTAGATCCCCGAACTTAAAGCATTTACATCAAGTCTCCGGGCTTCCAATTTTGTGTTTAATAGGGAATCTGACATTTTTAATAATTTTAAACATTAATTGACCTAATAGATATAAAATTGAAGTTTAAATCTAATAGGACACTAAACATTCAACTCTATGTCAAATATGTATGTGAATTTTAAGAAACGTCAAATAGATAAAGAATTTATTAGACAAAATGTGAGAATTTTTTTTGGAAGTTCCTTTGGCATTCTACAAGTCGGTATCCTTTCTCCTTTTTGTGTTCTATCCTTTCCATTAATGGGAAGTCTGTTTCTTATCTAAAAACTTCTAGTAGACCAGCCAAAGGACTTGAGGAGACACACCTAAAAGCTACAAATGGTATTTGTGTCTTAAAGCTTTTGGCTCATTTGAAATCTTCCTTACCATTCACAGATCCGACCTATTGAATTTTTTAAAAAATTCAACATAGAATGAAGAACAGCAAGATATCAGCATTCTTGAAATATATACACATACACTATATGCACCTGAGGGTAGTTTTGTATCAGATAAATACCTGAACCTCAGAAGCTCTTTTTGTCTTTAGCTGTAAACAGTTAAGAAGAGCTGTCCATTTGTCGGAACAGTTATCAAAAACCCCAACCCTGTAGTATTGCTGCATCTGATGAACTGGAGCTGACAGTAAATATAACCATGAGATTTACAACTTAAGGAAAAAGAGGTCTACAATTAGCAAAAATTAGGTGAAAGTATAAGTATCAGACAGTTTCAACAATGACGAGTCATTTTTTAAAAAAATAATAAATAAATAAATAAACAACTGGTTTGGAGAATAAGGGACATGAGAACGTGAAAAATAGTTGTTGAAAAAATAAATAACGTAAAAAAATTCAGGTAAAAAGTAAAATGACATTAATCCTCTTCAAAACCTCTTCCCTAATTGATATGAACCGTTAAAAACCTCTCCAATTAACTAAAGGTAAAGAGGTTACAAATAAAAATCTTTAATTTGTAAGTTTGGTACTGCAAAATCCAATAATCACAATCCAAAGGAATGATCCAGAACTAGTGCTAGCTCTTTAAAATAACTCTTGGCCTAACCCAAAAAAAATGCCATTTTAGTAGATTGATGGATCAGTTTTTAGTAAATTTGACTCATTTGATAGAGCATGGAGAACCATTAATATTTCCAAAAGGCAAGTAAATTTATCAATGGTCTGGTTTCCTCAGTCTACTTTGTTTTTCTGAGGAACGGATCAATAAGAAAATAAGGAAGAGCGCCACACACTCTTAATTATAAACAACAAGAAGAGGGCAAACAACACAAATATGCTAATGATTGGGGATATGATGTAAAAGCAAAAAGTAAAAATAAAATTATGAAAATAAAGTAATTGAGTTGATCATAAGGTTGCATACAATAGCAGAACCACAGAGCATCAAAGCAGGTGGTGCAGGACAATCTCCTCCTCGATCCCGCAGTGTTATTCTGCTGCACTGGTGTTACATTCTCTACTCCTTCCATGTCTCCCAGTTCGAAAAGTATTGAACTATCTAAAAAAGTTAAGATTGAAGAAATCAAAATCCATAACACAGAACAAAAGGTGCAGGAATTTTGAGCACAATAAAGATGGAATAAATAGGCAGAAGGTGTAATTAACAAATACTTTCACATAAATATTCAAACAAAAATTGGATAAATCAACATACTTCTAATAGATTGAAAATACAATTGTTTCCGAAAGCCTTCAGCATTCAGAGTTGGGACATTCGGGTGGTGGAGGAAGGGCGGAGGGTTGAATTTACGTCCTCTCTGGCGGTTTAGTGGAGGAGAAAGTTGTCAGTGGCGTTGGGAAAGAAGAAGATTGGGAAGGCTGAGGGTTTAGTTGGGCCAGATTTTAGAGAGAAGGAGAGGCCCATTGAAGCTGATGGGCTGGACTCTAAGGCCCAAAATGAGGCCATTTAAGTGATGCTTTTGGAATGGGTCATTTGGACAAATTACCAAATAATTAAGCAATCCTAAACTTTTATTATATTTCATAACCTTTTTTTTTTAATTTTTTAAAGACAATTTTAACATTGTAATACACTATTTCCTATTAAATGTTCATATTATTTTGCAAGAATTTCATGATATTTTTAGTAATAATCATTTGGAGATTTTTTTAAGGGAAAAATACTCTTTTAGTCCCTGAGTTCTTAAGAAAGTGTGCATTTGGTCCTTAATGTTTCAAATTAGTCATTTTAGTCCCTAAGTTTTCAAGAATAGGTTTAAAAGGTCTCTCTATTAATATAACTATTAAATTTAAATATAATATTATTTAAATGGATGATGTGGCTACATGAGTTGGAAAAAAAATATATTTTTAACTTTTGTTGGACTCCTCTCTTTTACTTCTCTCTCCCCCTGCCTCCCTTCTCTCCTCTCTTCCCTCTCATCTTCGACTTTTTTGTACGGATGGCCTTCAAATGGAGACCCAAATGAAAATTGGCCACTTGTAGAAAAACACACAAAAAGTGGCCTTCTGCCTATGTCAGCCACATGTGAAAGTATATATTTGCTCCGAGAACCATATGCACGCCTGCAGGGATCCAAGTTACTCGATCCTCGATATTTGATTACTCAGCACACGTTACATGTTGACTTGCTCCTTGATACTCATCAACTCATTAGTCATACTCGATACACTTATTCCACGTTCCCAAATATAATTTAAATCACACAAATTTGTTAGTCATCGATACATGATTACTTGATGGTTACCAGGCAATATACTCAATCATAGATACTTACCCGCGCCACGTTCCTCCTACTTTATAATTAATGTTCCTGTACGAACATACACAATTTGTGGAATTTACTGACAATGCTCACAATTCTTTCAAATCAAATTGTTGAAAAAAATAATTTTTTTTATTAGCAAAGAACAAACACAACAATCAAAGGCAAAAACCTCCAACTCACTCACTCACTACTTTCCCTCTAAAAAAACCCATTTAGTGCACCTGAACTTTTTGGAATAATTCAAGTTGTAAAGACACTTGGATTATTGTAGACAATCAGTTTCACACCTCAATTAATAAAATGTGCTCCATATGTTTTTTTTTATTATTTTTATTTTTATTTTTTTATTTTTATTTTTTTTACGTGTGAGACCTATGAACATAGCAAAGAGAACGAGCGAGTGTAAGTGTGCATTGTGATCACTAGTGCAATAAGCGAGTAGCTCTTAGTGGTGTGAGGATGAGGGGAGAGAAAAAGGTGAAATAGTGAGTGTTGAGTATCGAATAACAAGGAGCATGTGTCGAGGAGTGAAGAGCGAGGAACGAGTATTTTACACAACCATATTTTCCTAACTGCTCTTTTTCTATATTATTTTTTCTTGAAGGATAGACAATAAATATCTATTCATTTGGTATGGTGGTACATGCGATGACACAGAAGAACGCTATACTCAAGGTCATTTGAAAGGTATCCTAGTTTCGAGCACATTAACGTCTGTAGAGTTGGTAAATCTAGTATATGAACTCACGCAAATCCGTTCGTCAGAGTTCAACGTTATAATGATGGTGAAAGATAAGTTGAATATTGATTTTCCTCCAATATACTTAATGGACGATGTTGATGTCCAATTTCTCCTATTAGAGCACGATCGAAGTAAACCTTAGATATTTGTTAGTCTTGAGGAAATTCAAGAAATTCATCAAGAGGCAACCTTTAATTACACACAGAGAGAAGACCAACCCATGTGTGGAGTAGATGTCAATGTGCATGATACTTTTCCATGGACTATCTCATTGGAAAACGACAACATCAATGATAATATAGGAAATATATTGCATCTGAATGTGATAATAGAAAAGGTTGGGAATGGAACCGAGGTTGAGACTTGTGTAAAAGATAGAAAGAAAAAGAGAGAAAAGAGAAAGAAAGGAAGAAAAAGAAAAGAGAAAAGGGAGAGAAGGATTGACTCGATTTTTGCTTGCCGGGAGGAGCTAAGGGAAGCCTTTAATCCGTAAAGAGCCAGGACAAGTTGTGAGTCACTTAATTTCAATAAATGATTTATTCTCTTGATATTTTTTGAATGCCCTGTTTATATTCTTGATATTTTTAGAATGCTCGATTTAATGCAAAATATGAGATTTCTGCCATGAATTGAATTTGATAAGCATGTGTTTCTTTAATATGTTTTTTAACATATTTTTATATAGTTTAACATGTTTTTACATAGTTTTGAGCATGATGCTCTAGAATGCCGAGTTTTGTGAAAAGCATGCTGTTGAAAAATTCTCTGAAAATTCTGAGAAATTGTTAAACTTGTGTTTATAAAAGATTTAGCATGCTTTTATTTAAAAATGATCCCCAATGCCAAAGGATTGGTAGAAGGCATATGAGCAACCTGAATTATAATTCCTATGTGCACATAGAGGGAGATTCGTTGCTAATTTGTTGAGATTACTCCACTCAGCTGAGATTATTCGACGTTGGGTATGATAAGATTATTCCATCTCAACTAAGGTTGTTTTCGATGTTGAGCAGCGTTGAGTTTACTCTGCCTTAACTAAGGAAAATTCTTGCAAACATATACAAATATTTATAAGTTTTCAATGCTTTATTATTTGAACGACAAGCATGATTTCATTGAGCTTTTAAACCAAGAATGGTTCAAAACTTGTTACTCACTAGGCTATTTAGCTTATGCTTTCAAATATTTTTCTACTTTCCAAGTAGCGAGCGAAACTGGGGTGTTTAGCCTACTCGTCAAACTCGTCTGGATCTGTCGTTTAGTTTTGAATCTTGTAAATATTTATCCTTGGACTTAGTATTGTACATGTTGGGGTTTAAGGAGTGGATGTTGTGATAAAACTCTGTTATTATCTTAGTAAAGGTTTAATTTTGAGAATATTTGTCACACCCCACCCCGAACTATCCTCCCGTAGCCCGAGATGGAGTGTGAGGACAACAGTTACCGACTACCCTGTCAAATAATCTACTGTCAACTTCGCCTCACTTATGTATAAAACCCTTCCTAGGACGGTAATACCATTTTCATACTCTTGACAAACCTCGACTTCGATCGGCAACGGGAACTGTCATGCTACCTGAAAATGGAAAACAAATAAAAAGGGTGAGCTAACAGCTTAGTGAGTAACGGTTTTCTAAAAGCAATATATTTTAACTGTAAAACTGATCAAACTCGCATAGAATATAACACTTCAAATCATATTAAATTATACTCAAATACCATTGTGAAAACATGCTTGTCCGTTTCAGAATAAATACTCAAAGATCTCTTTCATTTCAGAATCACTTTCCCTAGTTGAGCCGGAGCAATGCTCAATGCTCCTTAACGTCAATTTCCTTAGCTGTGTGGAGTCATCTCAACACATCAGCGTCGTATATACCTCTATGTGCACATAGGTACTAGAATTCGGGCTGCCCTCAATGCCTTCTACGAGTCCCTGAGCATTGGGGTCCCATTTCGATATAACGGCTACCCTTTGGCCTTCTCCAAGTCCCTGAGCCTCGGGTGCCTTTTCAAGTTTAATATAACACAATACATATTTTGGAAACATTATATCAATAACTCATAATTTAACCGTTTCCAAATCTCACCTCATCAGCATGCTAAATTCAATTTCCAGTTTTAATATCAAACCGCATGCTTTTCATACAAGTCTATTTTCAAATCTTTCTTGAAATCATATAACACCATGTTTTTCAGAAAAGTCATGAAATAACTATTAACAAATCACCATGCATTTATAAACTCATAGCAAGTAACCAGCATACTCAAAGTTTACAAGTAAAACGCACGCATAAATTTGTTTAAAACTCTTGTAATCAAATTCATAAGGAACTCATTTATATTTAGTAAAACGCAGGTGTTACTCACCTGTACTTGCCAAAGAAGAATTCCTATTCCTTTTCTCAATTTCCTCTTCCCGAGCTTCTTGGATGCAGCGTTCTAACTCTGGAACGCAAGGCTCCATTTTCCTCTGTCAGCTCGATTGAACGCAACCCTGCCCTTCAACGCAAGATTGGTAACTACCACAACCCCTGCCCTTCAACGCAAGGTTGATTATTTCCGCAAAGTGCATCCCGACTCTTTTTACTTCTCTTTCGGATGCGTCGCCCTCTCTTGGACGCAAGGTCCAACATGAATGCATCACCTAACTTTGGACGCTGCGTTCACCTTGGACATTATGTTTGTCCTCAACGCAAGGCCGACCCCTTTTCGACGCAAGACAACCTCTTTTACATAAAATAGCTAAGTTGTCAAAATACCTTTTTTTTCTTGGCCGCAGACTCCTACTACGGACGCAAGGATTCTTCCTTTCTGCCTTCTTTCCTTCCTTTTATCTCCAGAATTCTTCTTTTAGAGTCATCAGTCGCTCCTTTTCCCTTAAAATTCTATTTATAGGGAGCTTGCCATCCAACTTCTCCTCTCCTTTTGCCACTTGTTTGCCACATGTCACGCTGCATGCTTAATTAACCATGTATTAGTCCAAGTGTCACCTTGCATGAAACACTTAACATGCCTTCAACACCTCCTACTAATAAGGTGTCAAATCTATACAAAGCCACCTGACCTTTATAAATTTATCTTATGCGTCCAACATTTTCCAATAGACAACCATTCATTCAACACAACACCCTCGCGCGTTCGTTGAGTTTCCTTTAAGATTTGAGCTTCACTACTCACTTTCTAACTCTCAGCCAACTATACTACTGTCTTTGACGCATAGAGATAACTCTGTCTTCAACGCATAGGGACCTCAACGCATGACAACCTTACCAACGCATGGTAAGCCAAGTACGTATCTTCTCCCGCCAACGTGGTGACTACTTCAGCTCACAACAACCATTCGTGATCACTTTCAACGCATAGCCGCACTATTATAAACCAGTGCTTACACAATGCCACTAGGCGTCAATGACAACAAATCCTTCTCAAGCTCTTCCTCTATGCGTTGGTCCTGTTGCGTTCACCTTCATTCTGCGTCCAATGACTATCTTCCTATCCTTGAACATTCCTTGATTATTTCCAAGGTTATTCTTTTAACATTTTCTTTGCACTTAAACTATTTCTCTTAAAGATAGATTAGCATGCGTGTAAGCCCCACATCTATTTTTGTGAGAACGCAAGGTAAGAAGGGGCAGAGAGATGGGTGAATGTGTAAAAGTAGTTGGCTGACAATTGCATTTGGAGTGGAAAAATGGCTAAGTGTAAGCTATGCGTTGATGGCAACCTGTTGTGGAGGAAACAATTTTGGTGTAAACGCAAAGGTGAGGGAAGCTTATCATGTGCTGAAGTCGTGACGCGTTAAGGACATAAGGCGTGGAGGATCACTTGGTATCGAGGATCATTATGCGTCAAATGCATTGAAGGCAGTGTGCCATTGGAAGTAAAGGCCACGGGGAGTTTGGGAGCTGATCTGCGGTGAGGCTATTATGTGGTGAACGCTACCATGCGTCGAAGGCGGATATGCGTTGGACAAAGAGTGTTGGCCGAGAGAAAGTAATGCGTATGTTAACTATTTGGCGGGAGAGTTTGAAATGAAATATCATCAGAGGCCGTGTGCGTTGCTAAAGCTGAGCATAGGAGGTATGCGTTGAACGGATTATAGTATAGAGTTGGAATGGAGAACAAGTCGATGATGTCACACCCCAACCCAGATTTACTCTATACCTAGGAAGGAGCATGATCCTATTTCCAACATAAGACTCTATAATATAAACACCATAAAAGATTAACAAATCATACAGCAATCCCATTATCTCCTCACAGAAGAACGGGTAAACTTTTAATTAACATGTCTGTATACACATAATATGTACAACACGCTCCCCCTTTCACTACACTCTCATGAAAGATGTTTAGTACATGACATATGAACAATCTAAATATTTACAACTATCCCAGAGGTTCGCTTCCAGATAGGTCCAGACGAGATTCTTCAGTAGGCTAGGCGTCCCGGACACGCTCGCTACCTGAACAACAAACAACAACGAACTAGATAAGCAAAAGGCTCAGTGAGTGACTAAATCTACTAAAACTAATCATGACAACTTAAATCCAGTTTGTAAGATAGTAACCAACGCATAGCACATCCCAATGGACTATCAAGATTCACTTTTACACTATGCATATATAACTATCAAACTCTCATGTCTCACAAGCTTTCATCTATTTAGTGCTTTCACTTCCTGTCCCTCAGCACTTATTCATTTATAATTACTGTACCATGTGCCTTCACATGAAATCCCTCGACATAGGTAACAAACTCTATCCATGCTCAAGTGCCTTCACTCATGATCCCTCGGCACGAGCTAGTGTGTGATGGATTACTACATGCCTTCACTTACAGTCCCTAAGCATTGTAGTCCATTTTCTACTGTTATTCAAGTGCCTTCTCAAATCCCTCAGCACCTAATTTCAAACTTACTCACATGTAGCTTTCACCATAAGGTCCCTCAGCCACTTATGTGTTTAGACATTTGTAATAATATTCTCTTAAATCACTAACACATCACATACATAAGGCATACTACCATGAATTACTTTTCCTCATCAATATGCGCACTAAGTTTAACACAAGATATAACAAGCAGTCACTCACAATCGGTCCCGGCTCTAAGTGGGTTATAAGCCTCCCCCTTGGCCTGAAAATACACAATCCTCAAGTTTAGTTTTCATAAACTCCCCTTTTCTTTAACATACAGTAGCATCGTTACTCTATGGGAATTAATAAGCTACCAGCGTTACTCAAAAGATATTCAAACTGTACTAGCGACACTGCGTTGATTAAAACCAGCGAAACTACCTTGAGGAGCGATACCCAGCGATACTCTAGCGAGAATTGTGAGACGCAAGCCTATCTTTGCATTGCAGCGTGACTTCCTCTACTGCTCAATCTCTCGCTCACTCAGCGATACTCCCGCTGTGACAGAACCGTTTCCTTCTTCCTTTCTTCTTCCTTCTTCAACCTGTTAAACATTTCGTTTCAACAAATTCCAGTATTTTCTTCCTTCTATAAACTTGTTAAAATGCAGGTCCTACATCTCACCTCCAAATTTCATGAAGAACCTCCTCACCGTTTAGGACATAACCTTCGACAACTCCAAGTTGCCTCTAATCATCTGATAGTTCAACTTCCGTCTCTTCTTCCTGAGTTTGACACACAATTAGACAATTTCAGCTCAAACATCCTTCATCAATTCTGCTAGAATTCGAGTTAACTTACTAACCTCAAAGTTTCAGCCCTAACCTTCGTCTCTTCAATTTGTTCTTCCTCCAAAATCGAGCATCACTCTGAAGAGATCACAGCAGCCGAAACCTCTGTCAAACCCGAGTTTCTTCCACGAATTCAATGAAATTTTTGCTTCAGACCAGCATGAACATCTTCTTCTACCTCTCTTCGAAGTTTCGCCTTAATATGGACCCAACTCGAGCTCTGAAATGCAAGCAGAACAATTGAATTCTCAGTCCACTTATATATATATCACCGACTTGTTCCCCATTCCAACTCTATATTATAATCCGTTCGACGCATACCTCCTATGCTTAGCTTCAGCAACGCACACGGCCTCTGATGATAATTCATTTCGAACTCTCCCACCAAATAATTAACATACGCATTACCTTCTCTCAGCCAACACTCGCCTTCGACGCATGGTAGCGTTCACCGCATAATGGACTCACCGCATAATAGCTCCCAAACCCCTCGTGGCCTTTACTTCCATCGACACACTGCCTTCAATGCGTTTAACGCATAATGATCCTCGGTACCAAGTGATCCTCCACGCCTTAATATCCTCAACGCGTCACGACTTCAACGCATGATAAGCTTCCCTCACCTTTGCGTTTACACCAAATTACCTCCTCCACAATAGATTGCCATCAACGCATAGCTTACACTTAACTATTTTCCCACTCCAACTGCAAGCCAGCCAACTACTTTTGTACATTCACCCATCTCTCGGCCCCTTCTTATTTGCGTTCCCATAAAAATAGATGCGGGGCTTACAGGTGAATATATATATAAGTGGACTGAGAATTCAATTGTTCTGGTTGCATTTCAGAGCTCGAGTTGGGTCCATATTAAGGCGGAACATCGGAGGGAGGTAGAAGAAGATGTTCATGCTGATCTGAAGCAGAAATCCTATTGAATTCGTGGGAGAAACTTGGGTTTGACAGAGGTTTTGGCTGCTGTGATCTCTTCAGAGTGATGCTCGGTTTTGGAGGAAGAACAAATTGAAGAGACGAAGGTTAGGGCTGAAACTTTGAGGTTAGTAAGTTAACTCGATTTGTAGCATGAAGGATGGTTGAGCTGAAATTGTTTAAATTGTGTGTCAAACTCAGGAAGAAGAGACGGGAGTTGAACTGTCGAATGATTAGAGGTAACTTGGAGTTGTCGAAGGATATGTCCTAAACGGAGAGGAGGTTCTTCATGAAATTTTGAGGTAAGATGAAGGACCTGTATTTTAACAAGTTTGTAGAAGGAAGAAAGTACTGAAATTGATTGAAACGAAATGTTTAGCAGGTTGAAGAAGGAAGAAGAAAGGAAGAAGGAAACGGTTCTGTCACAGCGAAAGTATCGCTGAGTGAGCGAGAGACTGAGCAGCGAAGAAAGTAACGCTGCAACGCAAAGATAGACTTTGCGTCTCACAATTCTCGCTAGAGTATCGCTGGGTATCGCTCCTCAAGGTAGTCTCGCTGGTTTTAATCAACGCAGTGTCGTTAGTACAGTTTAAGTATCTTTTGAGTAACGCTGGTAGCTTACAATTTTCTATAGAGTAACGATGCTATTGTATGCTAAAGAAAAAGGGAGATTATGGAAACTAAACTTGAGGATTATGTATTTTCAGGCCAAGAAGAGCTCGGGGAGGCTTATAACCCACTTAGAGCCGGGACCAATTGTGAGTGACTGTTTGTTATACCTTGTGTTAAACTTAGTACGCATATTGATGAGGAAACGTGATTCATGATAGTATGCCTTATGTATGTGATGTGTTAGTGATTTAAGAGAACATTATTACAAATGTCTAAACACATAAGTGGCTGAGGGACCTTATGGTGAAAGCTTCATGTGAGTAAGCGTGAAATTAAGTGCTAAGGAATTTGAGAAGGCACTTGAATAACAGTAGAGGATGGACTACAATGCTCAGGGACTGTAAGTGAAGGCATGTAGTAATCCATCACACACTAGCTCGTGCCGAGGGATCATGAGTGAAGGCACTTGAGCGTAGATAGAGTTTGTTACCTGTGCCGAGGGATTTCATGAGAAGGCACATGGTACTGTAATTATAAATGAGTAAGTGCTGAGGGACGGGAAGTGAAAGCACTAAATAGATGAAAGCTTGTGAGACATGAGAATTTGATAGTTATATATGCATAGTGGAAAGTGAATCTTGATATTTCATTGGGATGTGTTATGTGATGGTTACTATCTTACAAACTGGATTATAGTTGTCATGATTAGTTTTAGTAGATTTAGTCACTCACTGAGCCTTTTGCTCATCCAGTTTGTTGTTGTTGTTTGTTGTTTCAGGTAGCGAGCGTGTCCGGGACGCCTAGCCTATTGAAGAATCTCGTCTGGGCCTATCTGGAAGCGAACCTCTGGGATAGTTGTAAATACTTAGTTTGTTCATATATCTTGTAAAAAAAAACATATTTCATAAGGGTACAGAGGGGGACGTGTTGTACTTTATATGTGTATATACAGATATGTTGGTTGAAAGTTTGCACGTTCTTCTAATGAGATAATGAAAATGTTGTTTGTTTTGCTATGTTTATGGTGTTTATCTTATAGAGTCTTATGTAAGGGAAATAGGATCATGCTCCTTCCTAGGTATAGAGTGAATCTGGGATGGGGTGTGACAATGCGTCCACCACATGCACCAGTTTTTATGTTTACTTCACAACCTTCTCCAACACTTGTGAACATTCCTTGCTATAAGTCTATGCGTTACTCAATTTGCTATAGTATTCTATCTTTCCGAGACTTAAATCTCTTTCAACACTTCACAACATAACTTTATTCCTTTCTTGTTTATGCGTTTCACTTCTTTCCCTTCTCGGTTTACTTCCATGCGTCCACCCTTACCATGCGTTACCTAGTCCTGACCATGTGTCCAACATGGTCTTTTACCTCTTTTCTTCATAGACTCTTCAAAGCATCGTTTTCTTAAAAAGTAGGGTGTGACAATTCCACTCACCTTAGAAAAATTTCGTCCTCGAAATTTAGGCAATATAATAGGATGAAAATGGAAAATACTTCTTACTCTTATACATTGTTTACACAATTCTTACTTCAACAGTACCTTTAACTATAATAACTAAATTACTTCTTTCCATTCTACAATCTTTATATTAATGCCTCGGTTGCACACACATATATTCAAAACATCTTCCTCAGCTTGGCTGCAAAAGTCTATAAATGTATTGCATCACTTCCGGTGCTGTTCTTTCACCCATACGCAAGTATCTTTCTTTACTAACATTTCCCCCGAATGTCCCTTTTTCATCAAACTGAACATCTGTTTGCCAAATATTTCCATTTCCCTTTTGTTTTCCTTGTCTAACATGATGAACTATACACAAAATAAATAAATTAGCTTGCGGTAATCCCAATTAAAACTAGTCCAATTCCTCAAATAATTTCATGAGAAACACTTCCCAAAACAATTGTAATTTCCGTCTAGTTATAGTTTTACTACTATGCGCCTATCCTTTACATTTTACTTGAACGCGTAGTCCGCCAACGCGTTCTTGATTACAAACCTGAGCGCATAGTTTAGCTGCTAACTTGAACGCGTCGCATCCTGCGTTTACTATAACACACTTCAATCGCATAATTCAGTTCAACGCAACTTCCTCAATCACTACCAACGCATAGCTTCTTATTCAAAAACCTCACAAAGTTTTAAACTTTTACTCACGCTTACCTTCGAAAACGCATACCTTCCCAGTCACCTCATTTTCTTTTATACTTAGGTCCGCTTAATTCCTTGTTTCATCAACGCATATAAGCCTTCACAAACGTATAGAACTTTTATCTACACACTATTTTCAACTTAAACAATACTATGCGTTTTTTTGTAACTTATGAATTCACCACACTTCCGCTGCGCTACTCTGATAGTCAATGCTCCTACTTTCCCTTCTTTTCCTGATTACTTCAGGGTTATAATTTTCCTTTCAATACTCAATTTATTTAACCATTCCTTCTTTTCATGTATTCTTATACATCTCCTTAACATGCTTATGCGTTTTGACTTCCTCAACACCAAGTGCATATCCAATCCTACTTTCTCAAATCCTTTGGTGAAATTTCCTTTCCTTCATATCACATTTCCAAATCTAGTAGTCCAGTTCTTTTACTTATAATTATTTCAGAATTACAAAATTCAAGTGTAAGTCTTTTAATCTTTAACACATACCTTTTACCGATTTCAGCCAACGCATGCCTGTTGGTTCAACAATCTCATCAACGCATAGCCTCAAACATTTACACTTGCTTCAACTAGCCAACACTGCATCTTTACACTTAAACTTAGCTACTATTTTCAAGTATTACTCATGCTCATTCTTATGGACTTCTTATTTCACTCCACCAACGCATGGACACTTAAACCCAAAACTTCCGGCCAACACTTGTAATTACCCGTATACTTGCTTGCCATTCTCCAAGCTAAGAGTAAAATTTCCAACTTACTATTTCCTTATAACAATTTCATCTTAAAAATTGTGAGTTGTTTGTCTCTCCAGAACAATTGTGAATACTTTTTTTCATTTGTTCATTGGGCTTAACTTCCCAAATAGCTTCCTCTTCATCATGGTTTTCACAAATCTTAGGCCAACGTATTCAACATCTTAATACTTACTCCTTTTCATCAAATGAACATTTGAATCAATTCCTTCTCATAACTTAACTCATTTCTTAGCTCCATTGGTTGCAACTTAAGCATATGAGTAGGATCATGGACATATTCCTTTTAATATTATCTATGGCTTGGATGTGAGTTATAATTATCTTACAAAGTGCTTGGTAAGGATTTGAGGAAAGTTAAGTTGTTAGTAGATGTCGTAAGGGTCGATGTATGTTGTCTTCACACCTCTTTTCGGGTTAAGAGGGTAACTCGGAAGGGGGTGTGACAACCTAAGCTTTCTCCATCCCAGAAAAAGCTTTTGAAAGAGGGGTATGCTATTCCCGCATCGAGAAAAGAACTTGGATATAAGTCCCCTAAGCCAATTTGTATAACTGGAAAGAGCAAGACAAAAGTTGTCGACAACAATCATATTATTGCTAAAGAAGTCAATGATTCAAGAGAAACCGAGCAAAGAACTTCTGTCTTTGATCATATCAAACCTTCAACTACTCGATCTTCAGTTTTTCAAAGAATGGGTATAGCCAAGATAAGAGAAGAAGATCAATTTTTAGCATCCACCTCCACCCGAACTTCAGCCTTCAAAAGGCTAAGTATCTCCACATCAAAGAAAGATTGACTTTCAATATTTGCTTTTGATCGTCTCAAAATGACAAACAATCAACATGAAAGAAAGATAAAAATCTTGAAAGCAAAATCATTTCGTGAAGAAAACAACGACAAGAAGATTCACAATCGTGTCCCTTCACACATGAAGAGGAAGTTGTCTATTGACATAAATACATAAGGTTCCTTGATGGTGAAGCCAAAACTCGTCATATTTACAAATACCGCAAATGAATAGGATGATCAAAGTCACGATGAAATAAGAGCTTCTGAATTTTAAAAGTAAAAGCTCCTTATTGCAAAAGCCTACACTACATGGTGCCAAAAAAAAAAAAAGTTGAACTATGTTATGACTTGATCCATATTCATTATAAATGGTATATAGGCAGCTTAAAGAAAACTTTAAGTTCAATTCAGCACAAAAAAAAAAAGAAAGAAAAAAAAAGAAAAAAAACTTCATTGAGCTAGGTTACGACTTGATCTCTATTCATTATAAAGGGTACATAAGCAGCTTAAAGGAAGCTTTAAATTCAGTCCAGTAAAAAACAGAAAAAAAAAAATCATCTAAACTGCATTATGAACTTAAAGAAATTTAAGTTAAGTCCATAAAAAGGTTAAAAAAAATGGGTGTCACAACCACCTAACTATGACACTATAAAATCAATGTTATTCATCCCATTAAACAATGACATTCCAAATCGAATATGCTCATCTCTACTGGGGGCAACACAACCAATTGAATATGTCCATCCTTTGTAAGAAGAAAAAAGCTCTAGGTAGGCATTGTTTGGTGCATCACCACTCCATCTCCAAAATGTTGATGCAGCTTCGCTCCATCTCCAAAATTTTGTGCAACTTCGCTCCACCTCCAAAATGCTGATGCAACTTGGTGTCATCTCCAAAATGTTGGTGCATTTTCGCTACATCTCCAAAATGTTGATGCAGTTTTGCTCCATCTCCAGAATGTTGGTGCGGCTTTACTTCATCTCCAAAATGTTAGTGCAACTTCGCAGCTTCACTTCATCTCCAAATATGTTGATGCGACTTCGCCCCATCTCCAAAGTGCTAGTGTTGTTTCACGTCATCTCCAAAATGTTGGTGCGACTTTGCTCCATCTCCAAAATCTTGGTATTGCTTTGTCTCCTCTATGAAATATTGGTACAACTTTGCTCCTACTCCGAAATGTTGGTGCAGCTCTGCTTCTCCTTTAAAATGTTAGTGCAGCTCCGTTCCTCCTCTAAAATGTTGGTGCAACTTTGCTCCTCCTTCGAGATGTTGGTGTAGCTCCACTCATCCTCCGAAATTTTGGTATAACTCAAGTTCGATGCTTAGTTGCTGCTTCTCTATCTCCAAGCTTGATGGTTGCTGCTTCTCTACCTCCAAGTTTGATGATTGCACCGCTGCTTCTCTATCTCCAAGTTCGATGGTTGCATGCATTGTCGCCTGAAGAGTAACGTACGACACGTTGGCAACATATCTACTACATATCAGCTACATGTCTACATATCAGCTACATGTCTACTACATATCTGTATTGACGTTGCATAATTGCATAGGGGCATACTGATGTAATGCCAATCTATACCCAACGTGCCCTGTAAGCTAAGGAACACAGGGTGCTAATCTATACCCGACGTGCTATACGACCTTCATCGTAGTAAGGAACAACATGCCATACCTGCAAAGAAACAACAAAAAAGAACAAAAGATAATATAATTGCCACTTTTAAGTAATGGTTAACTATTATGTGTTTAAGAAGCTGAAAAAAAAAACTGCAAAAATATTAGCTCAAGGCATGAGTTATCGATAACTTTTATTCCTAAAAAATGGAGGCAGGTTAGTAAAACAAAAAAGAAAAACGGAGAAAACATATTATAAAAGAGAAAAGAGAAAAGAGAAAATTTAAAAAGAAAAATAAGGAAAAAAAAGTAAATGAGAGAAAAAAATATGTGTAAACAAAACTAAAAAAAAGGTCTGAAGAGAGGAGGAAATTTAAAAAAATATATAAAATAAAAAAAAAGTTGAAAAAATTGGAAAAGAAATAGGAAAAATGTAAGCCTCATACTTAGCTTTAGAAGTTAACAAGCTATAAAGATTGATTTTGGAAGATGACAAGCTAAAGAAAGTAAGTAAAGAGTGGCCGAGAGCCTTAAGGCATGAGTTATCATGCATTGAAGGTGTGTCATGCGTTTGTGAAGGCTGCTATGCGTTGGTGAAGTGAAGTGTTGGCTTGTTGAAGCATGCCTCCAAAAAGGTTGAGCGTGAGTAAATGTGAGGCTATGCATTGATGAGGTTGTTGGACCAGTAGCCATGCGTTGGTTGAGATCGGTAGGGAGGTTGCGTTGGTCGTTGGGGAAGTATGCGTCCAAGCTAACAACCAAACTTGCTATGCATCCAAGTTTGCTAGGCGTCCAAGCCAGTGTCCAAGTCTGTCAATGGAAGATTGCGTTCGCAGACTGAAGGAGATACTTGGAGATAGTTTCTGGAAGATGAAATAAAATAAAATAAAAGAGAAAATGGAGGTAAGTCGGCAACTCATTTAAGTGTGTAAAGCTAAGTTTTTTATCATTTTCGGTGTCTCTAAAGTTCCAATCAATTTCATATTTTAGCCTAGGGACGAAGAGAGGTAGAGGAAGGAGTCTAGGGCAAATTCGTGTAGAATTCTGATCGATTTTGTGGTGTAATTGAAGTTAAAACAGAAGGGTTGATTGCTATCGTGCAATCTAAACAACGTTCGGTATTTGGAAGATAGCGTTCTGTGGAGATCTAGTTTAGGGCTAGGAATTTGAGGACAGTAAGTTAACTCAATTCTTAACAACTTTTATGAGGGATGTTTGAGCTAAATTTGAAGAAAAATATGTAAAATTTATGGTGGAAGTGACTGATACAGATTTGCTAAGCGATTTGGAGCAGCTTGAAGTTATTTGGGAATATCTGTCAAACGAAGAGGAATTATATTCTGAAATCTTGAGGTAAGCTAGGAAATACATTTCTTTACAAGTTTGTAGAAGAGAAGAAGTTCTAAATTTGGCTGGAAATGTGATTTGTAACAGATAGAAGTGAGAATAAGAGGGAAAGCAGAAGCTGCGGAAGACAAGTATCGCTGGAAGAGCAGTGACACTGGAAGTACGCGAGAGTAGCGAGACGAGTAACGCGGTTGCGTGTAACACCCTACTTCTTGAACCTAAGTACTTAAAGGGCTTATACGAAAAAGAAGTAAGATAAGAGGAGTGGAATTTGGATCACAAGCTTGTGGAGTTAGGAAATTGTTTTTAAGACAGAAAATTTAAACTTGTGGAGTTTGCTAAATTTTGGCCAGATTAAGGAACTCTATGTGTTGAGATGAAGGGAAGGAGGAAAAGTGTTTATGTCAGCTTGAGTTTTGGATTAAGAATAATCCATAGGTAAATCTAAAAGAAACCATGTTAGGCGATTTTGAATCTTAAATGACAAGGTGACCTAAGAACTTAGGAAATCTTTTAAGTATTACAACTATGCTTGGAAAACACAATTTTGTGATAAAGAAGGCTAGTTTGGACGCATAGCATTAGAAAAAGAGAGGATATTTCACTAAGAGTTAAGGAATGAAGAATTGAAGGAGCATATCATTGGAAGGAACATCATCATGTTGGACACATGGATGGTGAGGTATGAATGCATGGTACCCTAATTTGGAAGAAAATTGGTTTAGTATTGAAGTGTTGGAAAAGGAAAACGAGAATTCGAGGGAAGAGGTGATTGCATGGCCCACACTTAGCTTTGGAAGTTAACAAGTTATGAGAATAATGTTGGAGGATGACAAGCTAAAGAAGATAAGAGGGGCCGAAAGCCTTAAGGCATGAGTATCATGCGTTGAAGGTTTGCTATGCGTTGGTAAGGTTCATTGTGTTGACCAAGAGGCCTTTGGGTATGTTATAGCATATGTAAGAGAGGCCATCAAGCGTTGAAGAGTTGCTATGATTGGAGAAGCTGTTATGCGTTGAAGGTTGTTGCTATGAGTTGATAAGGCTACCTTGTGCTGGATAGCTGTTACGCATTGAGGAGCTGAAGCCCCATGATAGTTAAGGATGGAGATGCAACTTTGATTTAGGGTGGAAATATGAGCTAGCCAAAAGAGACTAAGGTTGAGTGTTGGATGTGCTGGAGGGGTGAAAAGCAAATCTAAAAGAAGAAAACAAAAGATGGATACATATTAAATTAATCATTAAGAAAACGGCTAAGTATGGGAGAAGTAAAAAGGAAAAATTGGAAGCAAAGCCTTGTGTTACACCTCATGGACCATAAAGATTAATTGGAGGCCATGAACGTTTGATAAAAAGGGACGGACGCATATGTAAAGGTTACGGATGCATGATGGTGCCTTACAAGGGAGGTTTTGACTAAGTATCGAAACACCAAGCCTAGTTGGACGTTTACCACCCAGAAGAGGAGCTTGTGATTAAGAGTTGGACATGGGGAAACTTATGGACGCATAGAAAGAGCTTGTAGATGCATAGGAAAGGGTTATAGATGCATGGTAGGGTTTTGGTTAAGTGTATGGAAGCTAGAAGGATTGAGGTAATTTTGGCTAAGTAGCAGAGTAACAAAAATAGTCGGACGTTTGTCACTCAAGAGAAGGGCTTGTAGCTGAGATATGGATATAAGGAAAAAAGTGATGGACGCATAATAAGAGGCACAAATGCATGGTAGTATGTGGTTGAGCCACAGACGCATAGTAGTATGCGGTTGAGGCACAAACACATGGCAGTCTGCGGGGGAGAAACTTGGTCAAAAGTAAAAAGGCCGAAAAGAAGAAAAGAGAATAAATAAGCTAAAACCTTAAAGATAATTAAAAAGACACATAGGGGCACTAAGTTGGATGCATGATTTGTATCTCGGAACGAGTGAAACGCATAAGATGAGTTTATAAAGGTTACATGGTTTCATTTAGACTTAACATTTCATAAGGAGAAGGTGTCGGGTTGCATGTCGGATGTGCCATGCAGCGTGACAGGTGCAAACAAGTGGTAAAAAGAGAGGAAAAGTTGGATGACCAGCCCTCTATCCCAAAGCTATAAATAGGACCTTGAGGGAAGGGGAGTAGGTGATGATCCTTAAGTCTGAGTTCTTGAGAGAAATGAGAGAGAAAAGGCTGAAAAGAGCAATCCTTGCGTCCGTAGTGGAAGTTTGCGGCCAAGAGATGAGGTGTTTCTAACTACCTTGCTACCTTGCATTCGTTGTTGGTACTTAGGAAAACCGAATCTGCTTTACGTCCAATAGTACTGCCAGAAAGATGAAATTATCTGCCCTGCGTTCAAGGTGAACCTTGCGTTCAAGATAGACCATGTGTTCAAGGTGATCTGTGCATCCAAGGGGTGAAGCCAGAAGAGTTTGTTGGAAGACTGCACCTTGCGTTCAAATTATCAACCTTGCGTTCAAGGTGCAGGGTTGCGTTCAACCGAGTTGTCAAAAGGGAAAATCAGTAGATTTGCGTTTCAGATTTGCAAACCCTGCGTTCAAAAAGCTCGGGAAAGACAGAATTAGAAGGAAGAAAAGGGAACTTTCCTTAAGCAATTATTAAGCTCTGTGAGTGACACTTTTCTTTCTCTAAATGATTTTATTTAAAATGTTTAGCCAGGCTTTCTTATTAAATATAATTTTATGATGATTTATTTCAAGATAAGCATGATGGCTGGTTATACTCGATTTTAAGGCATTGTTGAAAAACATGTTTATAAGATGCTATTTATTGAGAAACGCTTTGTTTTCCATGAAAGGTTTTACAATGAACTGTTTATGCAAAACATACCTATTTCTAAAATGTTTTCTAGGGGACTCAATGCTGAGGGACATTGAGAAGGCATGTGGGCAACCCTATGACTTAAACGAAGCTCAATGCTGAGGGACATTGAGAAGGCATTTGAGTTTCCTAGGGACCCAGTACTGATGGACTCGGAGAAGGTACTTGGGCATCTCGAGATATTCCTATATGCACATAGAGATTGCGAACGTTGAGTGCGTTGAGTTTTGCTCCGCCTCGACTAAGGGAAATATTTGTTTTCGACGTTGGGTGCGTTGAGTTTTGCTCCGCCTCGACTAAGGGAAATATTTGTTTTCGAAGTTGGGTGCGTTGAGTTTTGCTCCGCCTCAACTAAAGGAAATATTCGTTTTCGATGTTGGGTGCGTTGAGTCTTGCTCCGCCTCGACTAAGGGAAATTTTAATACAAAAGAAGATTTGAAACGTTTGTAGACTGTTTTATTTAAAAGACCTGGCTTATGTTTTATCTCAAGGCTTAACAGGAGTTGTATACAAATGTTATGTTTGAGCATAATTTGATTTCTTGAGTTATCTTTTTCTGAAATGAACATATATGATTTGACAAGGGTATTTAAGCATGTATTTACAATAGATATGACTTGAACCATTTTTTTATATGCAATGTGTTTAAATGTTTCTACTTTGATTAATTTTCGAAACAAAGGTAATTTTACAAAACTAATCACTCACTAGGCAAACCAGCTCATTCTTTCCTATTTTTCTATTTTTTCCAGGTAGCGAGCAAGTTCGAGGTGCTTAGCCTACACAAGAATCTCGTCTAGGCCGTCTTTAGTGTTTAGTAGTTGGACAGTGAACCTCACAAAGGAGTAAAGGTTGCTGTCCTCACACCTCCTCTCGGATTATGGAGGATAATCTGGGAGGGGGTGTGACATTGCGTTTCACAATTCTCTCTGGGTGTCGCTAGGTATCACTGCTCAGGTAAGTTTTGTTGATCTCGCTCACCATGGTATTGCTAGTGTCGTTGCCTGTAGTTTAAATCTCGCTAGTAGTCTCACTAGTAGTGTGGAATCTCGCTAGTAGTCTCGCTAATGGTGTAGATTCTTGCTCATTAAGGTTTATTCTATTGAATTGAGGTTTCGGTAGTGAATTATTGATCAAGTATGAATGGTTAAGCTTGTTGTTTATGTTAAGGAAATCTTAAGGAAATCTAACAATGAGAAATGTATGATTACAGGCCAAGAAAAGCTAGGAAAGGCGTATAAACCGCTAAAGGCCCAAGACAAGTTGTGAGTGACGATTTATTTTAAATAGTTTTACTTTGAACAAGGTGATATTGTTGACAAGTTTATATTTGAAAGCATGGTTTTATGATTGAAAAACTTATGAGTTTACTGTGTATATCATGCGTTTTATATTGAAAAACAATTGAGCATGCTGGTTGTTGAATGAGTTTTATGAAAAGCATGCTGACGATAATATATGATTTTATGGAACGTTTGGAAATGTGTAACTTATGAATTTATGATATGATGTTTTCAAAACATGTTGTGTATTTTTATAAAATCTTTGAAAAGGCTATCAAAGCTCAAGGATTCGAAGAAGGCAAATGGGTAGCCGGAATATAGAAAAGGTTCCCAACGCTGAAGTACTCGAAGAAGACAAATGGGTAACCTGGATATGGAAATGGGACCCCAATACTCAAGAACTTGAAGAAGGCATATGGGCAGCCCAGATTATGATACCTATGTGCATATATAGGAACGTGCGACGCTGATGTGTTAAGATTACTCCACACGGCTAAGGATATTCGACGTTGAGTGAGCTCTGCTCCACCTCAACTAAGGGAAATGATTTAAAAATGTTTTCGACGTTGAGTAGCGTTGAGTTCCGCTCCGCCTCAACTAAGGAAAATGATGTAAAATGTTTTCAACCTTGAGTAGCGTTGAGCTTCGCTCCGCCTCAACTAAGGGAAATGATTTGAAACAAACAGAATTTTTGAGTATCTTTTTCTGAAATGAACATGTATGATTTGACAATGACATTTGAGTATGTTTTGTATAAATATGACTTGATTTGATGTTTTATATGCATTGTGTTAAAATGTTTCTACTATGATAGTTTTCGAGCCAAATAAGGTTTTACGAAACTAGTCACTCACTAGACAATCTAGCTCATGATTTCCTTGTTTTCTGTTTTTCAGGTAGCGAGCGAGTCCGGGGTGCTTAGCCTACGCAAGATCTCGTCTGGGTCTACCATTGGTGTTTAGTATTCTGAAAATTGTAAATATTTGAACTGGACCATGTGTTGTGCATATAGAGAGGGTGTAAGGAATTGTTGTGTACATAAGCTTTTATATGGTTGAGCGAAAAGGTTGTGTGTATGGCATGTTAACTCTGGTGTATGTATGAAGTCGATTATGGTTTATAACTATTTATTAGGTAAAGGCAAAGTTTATGTTTGACAGTGGATGCCGTAAGAGGGTCAGTGTCCGCTGTCATCACACTTCCGCTTAGGTTAGGGTACATGGGAGGGGTGTGACAAAAAAAAAAAAAAAAGAAAAAGAAAATAGAAAAAGAAGGAAAAAAGAAAAGAATAAAAAGGAAATTAAAAGAACAGAGACAAAAAGGCTAAACAAAAAAGTAATAATAAAGAAAAGAAACTCCAAAATATCGATTTTTTTTTTTTGGCCACTGGCCCTCCTCTAAAATCCCTCTCCCTGCTCTGTCAAGCGTGCAAGCAACGATGTTGTGACCCGATGTCTTCACCATCGGCCGTTTGTAGATCGCGCCGACAGTCAAACCCACGTCGTGCGCCGTTGATCGGAGCTCCTCTCATGGTCGTCCGGCCGCCGTCCTTCGCACGACCACCGCCCCAGTCGATTTAGTCCTCCATATGACCAGTCACACCAACAATCGCACCGTCACGTGCCGACGTTGTCATTGGGACAGGATCCTCGATTGAACGAAGACGCCTAACAACAACCGCCATTAGCAGCGTTGAGGAAGAAAAAGAAAGAAGAAAAGAAATGCTTGCAAACACAGCTGCTGTTTGAGCAGTTTGAAGGTTTAGCCGTGAACGGTAGATTTGAGCCAAATTTATTATTTGCCCAAATTGGAAAACATGACGATTTGGTTTGGATTTAAACTTATTTAAAGATTCCATTTAAATTCAAATCAAATCTATGAGTTCAAATAAATAGTTAGGATAAGTTCAAGTGGGTGCATTCTTTTTCTGAATAAGTCAAAAAAAAAAAAAAAAATTCGTGTGATAAAAATTATCATGGAGCATCCAAATTTAGGGCGTTTTTAAACCTTTCACCCCAAATTAACTCTTTATCAAAATTCATTTATATTGAAATTTCGGTCCAAATCAATGTCAAAATTGGGACAAAACCTTAAATTTATTTCAAATTAAAATTTGTTCATATTCCAAATTTTATACCAAATTCAAATTATCTAAGTTTAGGATTTTATCCATAAATCAAATTTAAATTGTGAATAAAACCACAAATTTCTCTCAAATTAAAATTTGGTCATATTCTAAATTTTATCTCGAATTCAAATCAAGTTTAACTTGTATTCTCAATTCAAATCAAACTAAGGGTAAAATATCAAATTTCTCTCACATTAAAATTTTGTCATATTCCAAAATTTGTCCCAAATTTCAAATCAAACTTATGTACCAAATTCATAGTTTGATTAAATTGACACGCCAAATAGAGCCAAATTCAATAACATATGGCTTGTATTTTGACTCCAACTTTATCTTTTCCGAGAATCACCCACCTATATACGTGCATAAATTTCGAAAAGCAGCATTTGTTGAATGAGAAATTTTGGATCAATCTCAAATTGTCACGTCATTTTTCAAATTAATGACAAAATTACAAATTCTCACATTTGGGACAAATTGGAAGTTGATACTTGTCCTAAATTGAAATTGAAAACATAAGTTGGCAAATGTGTTTTTGTCTTGATCATTGGATTGAATAGAATAATTTTCAAATTTGATATTAATATTTGGGCTAAAATCCAAGTCCTAAAATAGCCTTATTTGGGCTAATTCCACAAACCCTAATTTCCTACCTTAAAAATTTTCCTAACTCCATAGGCTTGTTTTCCAAATTTACACCATTTACCCTAATTTCTTCTCTTTATATCTCATAAGCAACTAGATCAAAGGTTAGGGTGTCACAATCCTATTCACTTTAGAAAAATTTCGTCCTCAAAATTTAGTAGGCGGTTAATTCCTCGGAAACAAATGTGGATACTTCTTGATCATTTGCTCAGTTTCCCGAGTAACTTCTTCAACACTATGATTCCTCCAAAGCACCTTTACCAACAGAATCACTTTAGTTCTCAATACTTGTTCCTTCTCGTCTAGTATCTGGATCCATTTTTCTTTATAACTCAAATCTTCTTTCAACTCTAATGGTTATACTTCTAATACGTGAGTAAGATCGAGAATATACCTCCTCAACACTGAAACATGAAATTTGTTATGAATCTTGGACATCTCCAATCTGTAAGCCACTGGTCCAATCCTTTCCAGAATCTCATAAGGTCCAATAAATCTCGGACTTAGCTTCCCTTTCCTACCAAACCTTAAAACTCCCTTTCACAATGACAATTTCAAAAAAAACCTTATCATCCACTTTAAACTCAAGATCTCTTCTCCAGTTATCTTCATAACTCTTTTGTCGAGTAGTCTTAATATTCTATTATTCACACTGATCACAAATATAGGGATAATAAATTAAACTTCCACTCTATGAACTCCCTTATTTCCCTATCCAAGCTTCGGACATCTCCTCTTATAATGTCCCACTTTACCACAACCATAACAAACATCCAATTTTCGAAACACCGTCTTGTGCGATATCTTCTACAATCTTCACACCATGGTCTCTTATTCAAGTTAAGAATCCTAACTCCTGTTGACACACTTTGTTCTACTCCCGACTTAGACGAATTGTTCTTTGAAATCCTGGAGATACATTTCTTACTTTCCACTTTTTCCTCCCGTATTATACATTCATTTCTTCCTCCGCCGCTTGTCTTTCCAAATTCTCCTCCACTCTCATAGCGACTTTTAATAACTTGGGAAAACTTGTCCCACTTAACACTAACTGCTACGGGAGTACGAATTTTACTTCTTAATTCTTCCACAAACCTTTTGCACCTATTAACTTTATCTATGACTATGCTAGTAGCGTACTTAGAAAACCCAGTGAATTTCCTTTCATACTCTACTACCGACATCAAACCCTGCACCAAATACAAAAACTCTCTTTGTTTTGCATCACGAAAGGTTTAAGGAAAATACTTTCTCATAGAAAGCTTCTTCCAAGTAAGTTCTATATCCTTCTCCCATCTTCCTTTAGTTAACCGCCACCAGTCTTCTACTCCATTTTGAAGTAAGAAGACGACCAAAGAGACTATCCGATCTTTCGAACACCTCATTACTCGGAAGCACTTTTCTAGTTGAGTAATCCATACTTTTGCTTCTTTGGAATCCTATTGTTCCCTCGAACATACTTGCTCTTAAGGCTTTGAACCTCTCGATCCCATACTTCCTCTCGGGATCTCCGAAAGTTGTTTTAACACTAGATGCCAACCTTTGAGCTATTTTATAAAAAAAAAAAAAAAAAAAAAAAAAAAAAATTGATCTTTCATATTTACCTAAGGGTTACTAGAATCTCCTTCCAAACCTTCTCGAAAAATCACCGGTAGCATGCGATGTTCCGACGTCTGCTTGCCTACCTCATCTGGTCTTATGGGCATGTTTCTTACAATTTTAATATTCTATAGACTTAACATGCTCCTAGCTACTTATGCATAATCTCACTTTTCCCAAAATCTTATACCAACTTTTCCCAACTTCCAAAATCTTATGCTCTGATACCAACTTGTCACACCCCCTCCCGAGCTATCCTTTTAACCCGAAAAGAGGCGTGACGACAGCAGATATCGATCCTTTACGACATCTACTGTTAACTTAACTTTCCTCAAATCCTTACCAAACATTCGATTACATAATTATAATTTACATCCAAACCATAAATAATAATCTCAAACTTAAACATTTATTAAGATTAACAACAGAGTCTTATATACACAACATCCACTCCTTAGACCCCAAAATGTACAATGCTAGGTCTAGGTATAAATATTTACAAAGTCCAAAACTAAACAGCAGACCCAGACGAGTTTGATGAGTAGGTTAAGCACCCTGGTTCTACTGCTACCTGGAAAGTAGAAAAATATTTGAAAGCATGAGTTAGATAGCCTAGTGAGTGACAAGTTTGAAAACTATTCTTGGCTTAAAAGCTCAATGAAATCATGCTCATAAATCCAACGTAACACATTGAGAACTGTTTTTGGCTTTAAAAGCTCAATGAAATCATGCTTGTAAATCAAATCATAAAGTATTGAAAGCTTATAAATATTTGTATATGCTTGAAAGATTTTCCCTTAGTTGAGGCGGAGTAAACTCAATGTTGTTCAACGTCGAAATACAACCATAGTTAGACTAGAGTAATCTCAACACGTCCAACGTCGAAAACAACCTTAGCTGAGTGGAGTAATCTCAACATAACAGTGTCGAAAACAACCTTAGTCAGGGTGGAGTAATCTCAGCATGCCCAACGTCAAAAACAACCTTAGTCAAAGTGGAGTAATCTTAACACGCCCAACGTCGAAAACAATCTTAGCCGAGTGGAGTAATTTCAACACAATAGCGTCGAATTTTCCTCTATGTGTACGTAGGAATTATAATTCAGGCTGCCCATATGCCTTCTCCTAGTTCTTCGGCATTGGGAACCATTTTTAAATAAAAGCATGCTAAATCATTTATAAACACGAGTTTAACAATTTCATAGAATTTCTAGGGTATTTTTCAACCGCATGCTTTCCACAAAACCCAACGTTCTAGAGCATCATGCTCAAAATTATGTAAAAACATGTTCAAAAATATATTGAAGAAACACATGCTTATCAAATTCAACTCATACCAGAAATCTCATATTTTGTAATAAGCCGAGCATTCTAAAAATATCAAGAATATAAATCAGGCATTCGAAAAACATCGAAAGAATAAATCATTTAACAAAATTAAGTCACTCACAACCAGAAATCTCATATTTTGTAATAAACTAAACATTCTAGAAATATCGAGAGTATAAATCATTTTAAATGAAATTCTGTCCCTCACAACTTGTCCCGGCTCTTTACAGATTAAATGTTTCCCTTAGCTCCTCTCGGCAAGCAAAAATTGAGCCAATCTTCTCTCTCTTTTCTCTCTTCTTTTTTCTCTTCTCTCTCTTTTCTCCTTCTCTCTTTTTCTTTCTCTCTTTCTCTCCTTCAAAATGACTCTTGGTTGGAATGAAATTTCTTCTCCAAAGAGTCCTATTTATAGGCAACAAACTTCACCAAATCCCTAGCCAATTTCCGACACTTCAATTTCCAACTTGTCAAATTGCATGTTAAATACTTTATGCATCAAAACAATTGTTGTTTTGCAGGATTCTTGGCCATGCAGCTCAACACCTCTTGCTTATGAGTGTAAATTCCAAAATTCAGCTACTTAGCACCAAAAATTGAGTCAGAACGAAGAAAAATGCATTCTGTCACTTTTCCCGTAAAGTTATGACGGCTCGCTTCATGGTAAGTTCTGACAGTCCGATTTCCTTGTAAGTTTCGGCAGTTTCGGTAACGATTTTCAATGTAGTTTCTCGATAATTTCTGGAGGTTCGACTTCCTGCCTTTACTTCCCAGTAAGTTCCGCCGATTCATTCCTGGTAAGTTTCACCGATTCAACTCCTGAAAGTTCCTTCTCGGTAAGTTCCTCTTTCCTGGTAACCTCTGTTTCCCAGTAAATTGACTTCCTGGTAACTTTCATTGACTTTTCCCGATAAGTTCGACTTTTCTCGATAACTTCCATTAACTTTTCCCTGTAAATTTAACTTTTCCCGTAAAGTTTGACTTTTTCCCAAAAATTTCCTAGCGACTTCCGATAGCCTTTTCCAACCTTTTAAGCATCCAAATTACTTCCAAAAGTCCAATACTTTAGCCAAAAATCCAACACTTTAACATTTTGGCTAACTCCACAAACCCTAATTTTCTACCTTAAAATTTTTCCAAACTTCATATGCTTGTTTTCCAAACTTACACCATTTACGCTAATTTCTTTTCTTTATATCTCATAAACAACTAGGTCAAAGGTTATGGTGTCATAGTTATGGTCTCATTTTGCAAGCATTAAGCCTATAAACACTCCTTTACCTCTAAACTTCTTGATTGTTATCTACATTTTCATAATGTTTTTAAAACTTATTTTTGTTATTGAAATTTGATTAGGAATTCATGCAAATCATTTTAAGAAATCAAGAGTAAATAGATTTTATTTTCAAAACCAACCAAAAATCAAATGAGCCACCCACGGGACTGGTCGTTCTTGGGCGGATCCCGCTCCTAAACATAAGGGATAGGGGGAAGGTGGCCGGGCCTATCATAATAAAAGGGTTACCAAACCAAGCTGCAACATTATTTTGTCATTTTTTTGTCATCACTTTGACCACATTAAAAGATTGATGAAGCCATAACATATATTAAAAGGATTATAACGTAGTAATAATAATATGTAACACACAATTGCACTTTGTTCCCTCCCCATCTGCAAAATTTCCAAGTATACAACCAATAAACACATCATTATTTATGTTCTAACCCAACTTATGGCTATAAACTCCCTCGTCTATACACAATTGGTTTAAATAAATACTATTTATTTACACCAGGCTCTCTGCCTTCACTCTAAAAACTTGTCAGAGAGAAACAAAAAACACTACTTGAGCCAAATTTTACTGACCTCCCCCCTTGTGTATGGGACAACAAAATCTGTTGGCCTGCACAAAAATAGCTTTAAGCCGATTCATCCGTGCCATTTCATTAGCTATATGATGTGCAAGTGTTCCATTAGCCAACAGCTTCAAGGGCAAAGTATGGCCCATCATAAAACAAATCTGTGATTCATTTACTGCATCAAGTAAAAAGCATCTTCAATTCTTCTATTCGTGCACTTCGAACTTCTTGATCTGTTAAGGCACCCGAAATTAATCGTTGTTTTCTTGCTTGTACTGCCTCCATCCTTTCCTCCACAGTACCCTGAGAAGTACAGTTATGTTTCAAACAAGAACGTCTTGTTTAAATGCAACCAGCAAACTAGTTGACATGTTCACCATTGATTGAGTTTGGAATGACTTTTGGCGATTCCTCTCAAACCACTTCAATATTTTTAAAATCTCAAAATAACTTCGGGTGACTCTAATTAGTATTTTGAACTAGCTAAAACCCATTTCAAATTTCAATCACCATATGAAATGTCTATGTCAAGGTAATAAATCCTAATTATAAACATCACTTAATAAATTGTCTCCTTGAAGTTGGAAAAGAGATTGCACCTTTACGATAAAGCGTTTTATTTTCACACTCTTAGTTTGCCCAATGCGATGAATCCGCATAACTGCTTGTTCTTCAACTGCTGGATTCCACCATGGGTCCTACAACGATTGTTTAACCATAGACCATCAATTATGCCAATGAAAATTACTGTTAAAATATTACAAAACCCTCTTTGAATTAGTAAAGTATGAAATGACCAAGCAGGGTCTTCATCCTTAGACAAAGAGAACTACAGTCATTAAGCCGCAAGTAATAAAACGCTGAACAAAATGGCATCACAAAAAATATATAATAATTGATGTAGATAATACACATGTAGCAAATAAAGAACAGATCGAATTTCAGAAAAGCTTTAAATAGTGAGAGTCTAGGGAAACTACAAGAAAAATATGGATCAATACCACCAGTCGCCATCCCAATCTTTCCATGTTTCTAAAAGAAACGCTGAAGGATGGAATCCATGAAAAATAACATCCGATTGGGTTCTTGGCCTCTAGATGATAGACAAAAATTGTGAATGGCTTTTGGGAACACCCAATAAAAGCAATAGTATCCAATAAGTTCCCCACAAAGTTCTAACAGAAGGGTGATGCACAAAGAATCGAGATGATCAATATATTTCCCTAGATCGCATATTATTCATCTTTGAAAATTGAGAACCATGCAGTCATTTGTGCTGATTTTCCCTACAGCTTCTAACCAAGACGAGATATCATGTTCTTTTTAAAATAAGAAATTATGCATTGAAGCACCAAAAGACGTGAGTCAAAGAAGGATAGTCTTATACAAATAAGACTTCTGAGAATCCTCGATCAAAATTACAAGCAGGCTCTCCAATTGATTGAATCAAACAGAAAGAAACGTTATAACTTCCAAAAGCATTTAGGCAAAATAGTTCAGCTAGAAACAAGAAAGACAATTATCAATTGTTCCCTCTGTTTCTACACCCGTCTTAAAAATGTGTTTTCCTCTTTAGCCGAAGCATCTATAAAAAGAAGCAATTAGCACATAAGTTGGTCCAAAGAACCTTTGGATTGCTCGTAAAACTGTGACCAAGGAGCATTTTTAATATAAAGCAACTATCAAGAAGCAATCAGCTTATATGGTTTGATCCATTAGGCATACCAATACGAAGGCATTTGAAGCAGCTGTCAAATTTATTCCAACTCCACCAGCCTTAAGTGACATCAACAACACCTAAAGTCACAACCAATCCGAAAATGTTACCATTAAACAGCTTCCCACACCTAAAAAGCAGAAAATAAAATCGCATACCAGAATTCCACTATCCTCTGAAAACTGTTTTATCACTTTCTCTCTCTGCTGTTGGCTTAAAGTCCCATCCAGACGGAGAAAAGGAATATTACTCCTATGATGAAAAGAAAGGTAATTACAAAAATCTTATATGCTAGAAATTAAAGAGAATGAGACGCTGCACGCCACAGTAGAATGTGATAAAGAAATGTGAGTAACAAGTAACGACTGGATGACTTTGATCCATGATTGGTACAATACACTCCAAGAGTATTAGCATACTTAAGGTTCAATCTCCTACATTACTATGACTAAATACGTTGAAACAAAATAAAATGATCATAATATCATGCAATAATAATTACTTCTGTCATCATTCACATCTTTCTGCATCCAATGGCAATATAGAGATGTTGTTACATGCTTTGTAGACAGTTCTTTCATTACAAATCAGAAAACTTACGCTTACATGCAGTTAACTGTAGATAGATTGAAGTATTTAAAATCTAAAATAACGAGAAATTTTAGCCATCCTCCTTTTATTGTAGTTGGTATTCCATTTTGTAATTCTTTACAAAAAGGAAGCTCCACCATTTAACTCTCTTTGTACAAGTACTGTTTTCAATTAGTACGAAATCAAAAGCAATGTAATTACGGAGATGTGTCAGTTCATCACAAAAAAAGGTTATGATGACATACCGGGAGAGAGGAACTTGTAAAAGATCAAGAAAGGCAGTCCACTGGCTGAATAAAATACTCTTCGACCCAGACAAACGAATAGTTTCAAGTTCATTCATCAGAGCCACAACTTTGGATGATTCGACCCAATTTTTCTCGATATCAATCTGGAAACGGTTCTCAGTTGGAGCAGTTATAAGATCCTGTCTATTGATCGCTTTCCTATAGAGCAATCATAGGGTTAACAATTGAGTATGAAGTGGAGACATGCAGGTCAAAAGAAATCCAGGAACTAAAATAAGATACGTACCTACAAACTGGACATAAACCAGAACTAGAGTTTCTCCAACTTGCCAAAAGGCACTCCCGGCACATACGGTGAGCACATGGTGTCAAAACTGCATCTTCAAATACCTCGAGACATATTGGACACTCTCCATGTTCACCACTGCGAAGCTCTTCCATAACTTCTTGGACATAAGCACGAGAAGGCAGATCTCTCCCTTCTCCTACCTGTAAGTTTGGAGTGCCTTTAAGGAAACGCTTTGCTAGCTTATTTAGGTCAGAATATTCTTGGGTATCACCTCGACTGCACAAACCAAAACCGTCAATTAGCCTTCTCTCGAATGATAGGCAACAAGAAAGTAAGTCATGGCTACTACTTTCTTAAAGAGCCATTTAATTTTTCACCCACCTGAACCATGAAAATATTTGCGCTCAAATGATACTCGCGATTATGTTATTCACTTAACTGGTAAAAAAAGTAATAAAAAAACGTTTTAAAAAATAAAATAAGATGGGTTACGGAACTTCCTCCATAAACTATTTCATTGAAGATCTTTTCTCGGAAAGCATCCATTATATAAAAACCGATTTCTTAGTAGTGACCTTCCAGAAATGATTTCATTCTGGAGAACGGCCTTCATGCACCTCAACACCATGGAAAAAGTCCAGAAATGCAACCCCTCTATGGTTCTCAAACCTAATTAGTGACCCTTACACAGACGCTCTGGAGGATGCAAATCATCTCTTCTGCTCTTGTTCACTTTCAGTTTCCCTCTAGTTTAGGTTACGGAAAGAGTTTAATAAGGATTGGGTACAGTGTAGTGTTAGATACTTAAGCACCTTGGAGAACCACACCCCAAAAGCTAGCTATTGAAGTGGGAGAGCCAAGTCACTTAAGTACCACATTGGTCATCTCATTCTAACCAATGTGGGACAAAAGTAACCATTACTACCTTGGTTCCTAACAATACTCCATCCCCAGAAAGCCAACGTCCCAGCGGCTACTTCGACGGTACTTCACTCGGCCACACCCGATCAGAACCCTCCATTGGTTCCACTCTAGAATGTCAACAACCGGCTCTAATACCATTGTTAGGTACTTAAGCACCTTGGAGAACCACACCCCAAAAGCTAGCTATTGAGGTGGGAGGGCCAAGCCACTTAAGTACTACATTGGTCATCCCATTCTAACCAATGTGGGACAAAAGTAACACATACTACCTTGGTTCCTAACATTTAGCTAAGTCTTGCGCCTTGAAGATCATCAAGGGTCAGAAGTTTAGCCAGCAAAAATAGGGGTTCTGGATTACTGCTTGAACAACCCTTTTGTTGATAGTATGGAAAGGAATACAAGAACATGGACAAAGGACAAACTTCAGAATAACATTTTTATTTTCTTGTACTTTTTTGGGTTTTCAAATCTTAGTACTTTTGTAGTTTCTCAGTTGGTTTTGTTGACCAATTGCTGATTTTCTTTTTTTTTCTTTTTTGTTCTGTTTTTTTACTCCGTGGATGTTTGTATATCTCTTATTTTAATGAAATTCAGTTGATTGCATATATATACATGTACAGATGTATGTATTATGAAAACAACCACTTTCATTGAGAAAAAAAAAAATGAAAGAATACACGGGCATACAAAAAACAAAGCGCACAAAAACCAGGAGGACTCTATTTACAAGAAGGACCTCCAACTATACAAAATCATGTCTACAGAATAGTTACAAAAAACTTCAAAATCGAAGCCCACCAGGCGATGTGAAAGTGAACAAAGGACCATAACTCCCAAGGATCCCTCTCAATACCCCTAAAAACCCTACTATTCCTCACCCCAGAAAACCTATAAAATTGATTGTACATACATATTGAAACAACTCAATAAAAAAATTACAAAATGTTTATTCAAGTGGCCTACAAGATTCCCAATTTCCAGACACCTCGGCATCATTGCAATCCGAACTTCAGTGCAGGAATTGGGGTAAAAAAAAAGTTAAAGAAGAGAGAGAGGAAGGGAAAGCACCTCATCACAAGAAAGGGATGATCACAACATTGGCGAAGACGTAAAAGTAACTCCAGTATTGATGCATAATTGTGAAGGACACGTCCTTGCTCAACAAATTGGTCAAATTTCACCTATTTTTTTTGGATAACATGTCATGCAAGGCAATAACTCAAACAAAAACAAGGATGACGTATTTACGCAAGCAGCCCTGAGTTACCTTGGATCTCTTGAAAAGTGCCTCATAGAAATCTTTTTCAGCATCTGTAAGTCCACAGTAAATCACCTGAACGTCAGCTGGAGGAAGAACTAAAATTGGCCTGCAACACCCATAAGTTATGATCAGCACGTACATTGGCATAAATCAAATGACAAGTCTTAGCCAGCCACTAACCTGCCTTCTCGATCCTTACTGTATTTAGTCCTCCTCAGCATGATTGGCTTTAAGATGGATTGAACCAATTTTAGCCCTTTCTCATCACCTTCTTCAAATGGTTTTTGAATGATTTTATTCCACCTAAATCAGAAAGGAAATTTGATCGATGCCAAGAAAGACATGCTACATCAAAGCAGCAGGTAAAATAATTCAATACAGCATAATGAAGTGGAAACATTTGAAATGCGCAATATATGTAAACGTAACTTACCATGCCCAATTTCCCCAAGGTTCAATCCGCAAGAATCGAAGAAGACTGAAGATATCCTCCAGGTTGTTCTGTGTTGATTATATGTAATGGAAGGCCACCATAAATGACATTAGCATTGATAATTCAAATCAAGAAGTTACCCAGAATGAAAACCCAGCACTGTTCTTGAAAGTAGTTGAGCCCAAAATTCACAAATACTAGGTATTAGACAAGAACAAATGACACAAAGTTGACAAAGTTTAATGCAAGCTATCAAGTAAGCTGTATGAGAAGATTTAGTTGTTGATCCCATGCTAGAAATAAATACTTTTTACAGCATGAAATATTACCTTGATAAAAATACGGTTCTAATATAGATGTTACCTGGATAGGAGTACCAGTAAGACACCAGCGACGGTCAGCAACCAGCGCAGTAGCAGCAATGGATATTTGGCTTTTAGAGGACTTGATAGTGTGAGCCTCATCAAGAATAACTCTGAACCACCTAACCGAATAGAGTCCACCTTCTTCAGCATTCTACAAGCAAATATAAAAGAAATGAAAACACAACTCAGTAAATGTGAGTTTCGAATCACCAACTTATAATGAAGTTTGCAACTACCTCTGCAGAAAATTCTGAGGCTAAAACCCCATAGGTAGTGATTACAACATCATTTTGTGCCAAAGCTCTAGCATCCTTGGATCTAGTTTGTCCATAATGAACATGTAGAGACAGAGATCCAGGTCGCACATGAGCTTCAATCTCTGCCTGAAAGACAGAGAAACCATTCAAAAGAATTCTCAAATACGATTAATCATCTTACTAAGCATGATCCATGGAACAATTTGAAGTTATGGAAGTTTAAGTAAGCAATATGTGTCAGCTGAATGACAGAAATAAATACCTTCCATTGTCCCAAAAGGGTCATGGGACAAATAATCAGATTGCCGCCACTTGCTAAGGTGTTCCTCTGCTGCAACAGCTTTTCAAAACCTGTAATTTTAGCCTTCTTCAAAGGATTCAAAGATTGGTCCATACTTCCATCATCACCTTCAATGGAGGGGCGTGTCAGCTGACTATTGGATACTCCACCTCTTTCGGAATGTGCAAGAAGAAGGGATATGGTCATGATGGTCTTCCCGAGGCCCATGGCATCAGCTAGAATCTTTCATAATAACCTACGTGTCAGTAGAACGAATAACACAAACAGGAATGTAGCCACAACTATGGTTCATTATTTAAGAGTCTACCCCTCCTCTGGCTATTTGGAGAGTGCTTGGGAACTCTGTCGTTGCCTCGCCAGAAAAGGAATTTAAATAGATGACAAGTTCCCTCCTACAGAAGAGAACACACAGTCAAGATATAGACAACTAACAAGAACTATAGCTCATGAATCCCAAAAAAAAAAAAAAAAAAAAAAAACAAACAAACAAAATCCAGCATACTTGTCCGCTAGACGATAACCTTCCCAACATGGATGAAGGGTTGATGCAGCCTCATCCACGCACTTTCCTTTCTCCAGATGGATCATCCAATGAAGAGCCTGCTTTTGGTAGGGCCGAAGTTCACATAGCAGGGCACTAGGGGGATCCATTTCCTATGGACAATATATTTCGAAAAATTACAAGTCTGAACTGCACTCCAGTAATCCAAGATATTCTAACAAAAGTATTGCTACCTCCAGCTCCGAAGTATCCCCAGCACCAACAATATTCTCAAGATCGATATCTGAGATTGACTCTTCATTTTCAGTTCCATTATCATTTTGAGAACAATTCTTCAAGGTACGCGCTAATGAGGGCGGCAGACTATAACTAACCTGCCACATAAAATGTCTTGAGTACAATCCTATCTTATGTAATCAGCTATGAGTCATATGACAAAGTTATTCTGCTCAGACCTTTGAGTCCAGCAGTCGTTTTCTACCACTCAAGTCCTCTGGAGTAAACTCAGCCTGATCGCATTCACATTACATCGTTTAGAGATGTCATGTATAGAATTGTATAATTTCACATATTCACAGAACACAAATGAGTCCATCCACTAAATCAACCTAGCTCTTAAATCACACGCATGCACACACAATTTATTCTTTTTATTATTTTTTTTTTTTTGAAAGAAAAAACAGATGAATGTAACAAAGTGATTATTGTAGCGAACAAGAGGTCTCACCTTCTTGAAAGATGTTAAACCAAGAAGCCGAAACAAACTTGGGAGAGGATGAATAACTGATTCTGCAGCTGCATTGCTAGCTGCTTTGAGAGAGGTCTGTTGGTGCTTACGAAGCAAAGAACTGTTAATGTATACACTGCATTCCAATGACATATAGCTTCATTAGTTAATAGAAGCTGCACATCATTGACGGGTAGCTTTTTACCTCATAGTAAACAAGAAACATGCTCGTATGCCAATGTTGTACGAGGTCAATCAGCAAAGTATACTAACAAAAAAATCATCACAACATATGAAAGAGAGCTCATGTTGGTAACAACACATACATATGATCCTGATGCTGTTGGTAAGCTTACCTTATAGATAAAAGAATCGTATCCATTAAGGCCAGCACCTCTGGTGCAGATTTGCACGAACCCTCTATTTTAACCTTATTGTCCCTCACCAATGGCAAAAGACATCGAGCCCACTCATTGGGTATTCGACCAATCTGCCAAAATCCCATAAAATTTTATATGATAAGAACAAAAACATATCACTTAACGAAAGGAGGAAAAGACACAAATGATAGACAACACACCTGTCTAAGCCTAGGGAAAGTTATACAAAAGGGTTTCTAATTGTAGACCATTCGGAAAGAAAATTCCACACATTTACGTAAATAAAACCAAAACATAAACTAAAATAGCAAAATTCTACAATCTACCTCCCCAGAATCTTTTGTTGAAAACCTCACAATCTCCGAACAATTTGCCATGTGCCTTCCCTTCCCGAAAACCTTAGCCAGTGAAGGTGTTTTACAACCATTCCTCGAAGGAAATGCGAACGCCACTCTATCTCCAGGCTTCACCTTCCTCCCCTTAGACGTAGACAACCCAGTCACTTCAGCACAGCCAACAAGCCACCACTCACTCCCAATCGAACTCGAACATGGACTAGAGGTTTCCACAACGACATCCTTGATGACACCAACATTACACGGAATCCGAGTAGAAGTTTCCTCTTCAGGCGAAGGGAGATTAGCACCTTCATCACGAACCCTCTTCGTGGTAGAGGTAACAGGCTTGGTCTCAGAACTCGAGACGCAAGGAAGATGAATAACATCAGAATTCTCCTGAACTCGCGGTTTATCCCTCATTCCAAAACTAGGGGTATCGTAGATTATATTAATGGCGGCGGTGGCGTCGTTTTTGGCCAAGTGGAGGGCTCTGATAACATCCATATAGGAGAAGTCGGGACCGACAATGGAGCGTACCGTGGATACGAGTTCATCGTTGATCTTGCTTCCCATTTGGGGATTGAAGGATCGTAACCCTAAATCCTGATTCCACGAAAACAGAAAATGAGCGTAGAAGTGAAGAACTTTTGAAGATCTACTGAGTTCTTTGAATGCAGCGAGAAGAATTGGAAAGGATGAAGATCAAAGGAGTTGAAAATGGCGGGGAGAAGAATTGAAAAAGGTAAATAGAAGAGTGAAGAGGCGCGTGAGAAGATCTTTTGCTGTGCCGTTTCCCGCCATGTGATGCTCTGGAAACTATTGTGCCCGTGGCCAAAATGCGACCATCACCAAATGTAACTTTTATTTTTAAAAAAAAAAAAACAATTAATAAAGTATTTAGTGAAAATATCAATAAACTTGTTGGGTTATATCAAATTGACTCTAAACTTAGATAAGTGTTACCATATTTAACCCATTTGTTTAATTTTTATTAATTCACATACTAATTTTTTGAAAAAAAAAACAAGGTGAAAATCTATATAAACTCATTAATTTTAATAAAATGAAGTTTTACACAAAAATAAGTTCATCAATGCACAAATCAACCATTGATTAATATTTTCAAAATCCAAAAATTTCAACAAAAATTAATTTTGTAGAGTACAATAATTGTGGAATGAGAAATCGAACCTTCAACTTTTAAGGAGGGAGAATATGTCAAAATGAACATAACTCAAGTGAACAGTTTCTCCACCCCACATATATTATCTATAATACACCATGTTTAAATATTTACTTAGTTTGAGGTAAATATGGATAACATGTTGCAGGTCTTTATATATATTATTCTCCAACTACAATAAGATTATGACTCCGACGAAGGTCAAGCCTTGTGGGAGTGGGAAAGGAAGTTTGACGAATTTTGCAGATAACTTTTCGCTGAATTATAAGATTCTGATGAGCATCACTTTGTATCACCTCATAAATCTCCTATTTACAGTGACCTAACAGGGCAACACTAATAATATATTTATATTTTAATAACTCATATTAAAATAAATATAATGAATTATTTGAATGAAATTCAAATATTTAATTCTTCTAGAGATATAATTCATATTTGAATATCATTCGAACTAAAATGTGTATATATATAGTGTTTTAATACATTAATAATTTTATTTGATATTTGATGATAAAATATAATAAATATGCTTGGCCCTTGTTTAATATATCAAATATTAATTTGAATGCTCTAAATTTTCTTACTGATGAATGTTTAATATACTAATTCTCTAATAAATAATATGTTTATGATTCAATCATAAACCAAGTCCCTCTCGATTCAATTACAAACCAAGTCCCTCTCGATCCAATCACAAACCAAGTTCCTCTCGAGTCAATGAGAGTGTGGCCCTATTATTCAAGTTATAGAGTCAACACTTAAAAAGAACTACTCATCTACTTGCCCTATATAGAAAGGAGTTAATTTCATCTAGTGAAATTACATTTACAGCTCCCTATTTGGTGAAGTCTTCAAAATAATAGGCTTATTAAATCGGCTACTAGGGTCATTTTCACACATGCAAATCAAAGGACGAGCCCTCATATGCAAAAGTTCATAACTCACTTAGGATTGAGGTCGAGTTGCATATATAATCTTGTGAAATATTAATCTTTTCAATTAGCAGATTTATAAAGAATGATTAGATATCTCGTGGTCTAGTCTTGTATAAACTCTTTGTATATGATACTCTCACTCACACATCTCCACATGAACAATTTGGATTAAATCGTTTGTAACCATTATATAGTGGGTCATATCCATAGTGTCGTTAAGTATCACACCCCGCCCTAGATTACCCTTCCCAAACCTAGGACGAGTTGTGACGACAGCAGACCCGAGTGTGCAATGGCGCCTACATGGCAAATGCTCCTTCAACTTGAAACTTAGTTTAAATTAAATATCTTGTTTACCTACATGTCGCAAGAAACTAATGAGTTAGATGGCAACTCCTGATCACTTACTTCTTGCTGAAACTTAAGAGCAACTTGGTGGGGGAAAATAAAAACAAAAAGTTGAGCTAAACAGCTCGGTGAGTGGTGAAAGTTTTTAGAAAAATATTTTGAGAAAATCACTATTATTTTAAATAGAAAATCAAATTCCGTAAAATGATTTAAAACATGAGCAGTTCAAATAACTTGGGAGAATTATCACATATAGAATATCATAAACATACTCTTGCAGATGTAAACATAAATTGTAAGTCGACATAAAACATGAACAAATCAAAAGCTTGAGGATCTTCACATAAATAAAATCATGAACATTCTCTTGCAAACATGAACACAAATTTGTAAAAACATTCACTAAACATGTATCCGAACGTGGTCATACTATATATGGAGGAACTCGATGTATACAGCAGAACAACATGGTCATACTATACATCAAGCAAGCTCCAGATGCATAACAAAGCAAACATGGTCATACGTGCACGCAAAGTAGCCCCCAAAAGGCAAAGCACCCCGACACAGGACCCAAATACTATGTATATCAAAGTTAACAGTATAATGGGAAGTCACCATTATACTATAATGACCCTCAATTAACAGTATCATGACTACACTACAGAAACATATTCACATTAGTGTAATAGAAAATTACCATGGGTACATCGATTTAGTGGTTTGAAAACCACTTTAAACCTGATACATAAAATTTGCAACTTCTCAACAACTTGCTTTCATATGACTCTTAAATCATTCAAAAAGTCATAATCTTCTTTTTAACAACATTTCAGAAATCCAAAATTCCACATTAAATACGTTTTCTTTAAAATACTTTAACACATAAAATCTTGCTAAAAACATGACTATACTTGAAAATCTAGAATTCATAAATCTTTTGAATATTATACTATCTAACTAGTAATAAAATATTTCATAAAATAACCACTTACAAAGTTCTTGTCGATCACACTTGAGATAGTTCTTTGTTATCTAAACTTTGGTCCAACCTGAAATTTCAAATAAATCTTGATGTAAAATTATTAATTTCTTTAAGAAAAAGAAAAGGGTTTAACATAAATTTGCTTTAACTATTTAGACTAAGACTACATCCTTAAATACCATCCATTGGCCAAACCCTTAAATCACCATTCTCTCCCACAAACAACCCCTCCCCAGGTAACTTCTCCTCATCCTTCCTATAGTATCACCCTCTGTTTTCTTTCTTTTTCTTTTTTCTTTTTTTTTTTTTTTTTTCAAATCTATATCCACAATAACCCAAAATTCAACAACTATGTCTCTTCCTAATTATCCTTCTATTAGTTCAACTCCAACCACCTTCCACACTCTTATAAATTAATAACCACATCTCATAAAACAAAGTATTTAACTTAAATTGGTAAACAAAGAAAAGAACCCAAAGTGCTTCCTTAAACATACACCCAAAGGGGCAAAAGAGTTAGGTTATAGAAAAAGAAAATCCCTCGAAGCTTAAAATAACTTACCATTTTTAGCTCCAAAATAGACTTACTCAAGCTTTATTCAAATTTAAGATATAAAACCATATTAGAAATATTATAATAAGTTAGATGTCCATTGTATAATTGAGCTTAGTGGCTAAAGTCCATGTGTTTACTAATGACACATCCTTAGTGGCCATGAAATGCCACCACCTACTTGCCAAATTGCCTATAAATAGAGACTTTTGGTAAATATTGAAACACACACGTTGAGAGAAAATAAGTGAGAGGATTGGAGAAATTAGAGAAATCTCATTTTCCATAAAATCACACTTTCTTTATTTTAGTTAATTTGGTTATTTTATTTCCTTTGATTATCATATTATTTTAATATTATAATTTCTCAATTTTTGTGCTCCCTTTTTTCTGTCATTTTGCTCCTCAATTTTACAACACCTTATCAGCACGAGCTCTTATCGTTTTCCCGTTGAAGGTAGGTACTAAAGGTATGTCATTTTCTCTTTATTATAATGAGTAAATTAAACGTTGTTTTGCATGTTTATTATATAATTGCTAATATAAAAACAATTATTTGTAATAGTGTTATCATGGCAAATCTTACAAAAATAAAATTTGCAGCCTTACCATCAATGGAAATAATTGTTTGTCATGGGTGTTTGATGCTAAAATACATCTAGATGTCATGAACCTGGGAGAAACAATTAAAGAGGGAAATACAACATCCATTCAGGAAAAAGCAAAAGCTATGATTTTCCTTCATCATCATCTCCATGAGGGATTGAAAATGGAATATCTAACAATAAAAGATCCATGTATCTTGTGGAATAATTTAAAAGAGGGATATGATCATCAGAAAACAGTCATTCTTCCTAAAGCTCGTTATGAATGGATGCATTTGAGGCTCCAAGATTTCAAATCAGTAAGTGACTACAACTCCATATTATTTAAAATCAGTTCAAAATTGTTGCAGAGAGAAAATTACTGATGCAGATATGTTGGAGAAGACATTTTCTACATTTTATGCCTCAAATATGCTCCTGCAGCAGCAATATCAAGAGAACGGTTTTAAACAATATTCTGAATTAATTTCATGTCTTTTTGTGACTGAACAAAATAATGAGCTATTGATGAAGAACCATGAATCTCGACAAACTGGAACAACATTATTCCCTGAAGTGAATGCTGTAAATTTTAATAATCGTGGTCGAGGTCGTGACTGTGGCATAGGAAGAAATGGTTATTATTTTCGTGATGGTCATTCTAATCATCCAAATTTCAAAAGAACCACTTGAAATGATGATCATAAAGGAAAAACTCCACAAGATAAAAATTCAAAAGGTGATGAGCATAACTGCTTCTGATGCGGGATGACTGGGCATTGGTCTCGTGTTTGTCGTACATCAAAACGCCCAGTTGATCTCTATCAAGCTTCCTTGAAGGAAAAAGGAAAAATATGTGGAAGCAAATTTTGCATACTAGGATAATGATATATTTGACCTATCTAATATGACAAATTTGGATGTGGCGGACTTCTTTGAATCTCCTAAAGAGAAAATTAGCACAAATGATGGCATAGGTTTCTTTTGATTTTGAGAATATTTAGAATTGTTTTAGCTATCCATCTTTCATGTTTTTTAAGTTAATCTTTGTATTTCAAGTTTTGTCTTTCTTACTGTAATTATCTTGTTTAAATGAAGAATCATGGACAATTTTCATATGTTGAGTGACTAAAAAATGAGAAATGAAGATATATATCTAGCAGACTGTGCAACTACATATACAATACTTATAAATAGAAAATATTTTTCCAAATTGACAATGCTGGAAGCAAAAGTCAATACAATATTAAGTTTTGCAAACCTGATTGAAGGATTTGGAAAAGCAAATATTATTTTGCCTCGAGGAACAAAATTTACAATTAACAATGTATTGTTCTCTAGTCAATCAAAAAGAAATTTATTAAGTTATAAAAATATACGTTGTAATGGCTATCATATTGAGACTGATAGAAAAAATGAGATAGAATACCTTTATATCATGAAAAACGTATATTGGAAAAGTTGCCTGCTTTATCTTCTGAATTATATTATACTCATATACGAGTCATTGAAACATATGCAACAATAAACCTGAAGTTCATGAATCTAGATATATTTACAATTTGACATGATCAATTGGGTCATCCAGGATCTATAATGATGAGAAGAATCATTAAAAATTCAAATGGACACCCATTGAAGAACTAGAAGATTCTTCAATCTAGTGAATTATTATTGCTTGCTCTTTAGGCAAATTAATAATTAAACCATTACCAGCTAAAGTAGAGACTGAATCACTTGCATTTTTAGAACGAATTCATAGTGATATATGTGGACCTATTAACCCACCAAGTGGACCATTTAAATACTTCATGGTATTAATAGACGCATCTAGTAGATGGTCACACGTGTGTTTATTATCAAGTCGAAACCTTGCATTTGCAAGATTACTTGCTCAAATAATTAAGTTAAGAGCACAATTTGCTGATTATACAATTAAGATCATTCGTCTTGATAATGCTGGTAAATTTACATCCCAAACTTTTGATAATTATTGTATATCAATTGGGATAAATGTTGAACATCCTATAGCTCATGTTCATACACAAAATGGTTTAGCAGAATCATTTATAAAACGTTTCCAATTAATTGCTAGACCATTACTTATGAGAGCTAAGCTTCCTACATCTGTATGGGGACATGCTATTTTGCATGTTGCACCACTTGCACGCATTAGGCCAATAGCTTATCATAAATACTCACCATTACAATTAGCTTATGGTCAGGAGCCAAATACTTCCCATCTAATAAATTTTGGATGTGTAGTATATGTTCCAATTGCTCCACCACAACATACTAAGATGGGTTCTCGAAGGAGGTTAGGAATATACGTTGGATATGATTTCCCATCAATTATTAGATATCTTGAACCCTTGACGGGTGATGTATTTACTGCATGATTTGCTAATTGTCATTTTAATGAGACAAATTTTCCAACATTAGGGGGAGAAATTAAGTTGGAAAAGGAAATTGCATGAAATGCATCATTATTGTCTCATTTAGATCCCCGTACAAATCAATGTGAACTTAAAGTTCAGAAAATAATTTATTTGCAAAATATAGTAAATCAATTACTAGATGCATTTATAAATGCAAAGAAAGTAACTAAATCACATATACACGTTGCAAATGTTCCGTCGAAAATTGATATCCTAACACAGCAAGTTGTCACTAATGAGTATGGAACATGCTAGAAGCGTAACAGACCAGTGGGTTCCAAAGATAAAAATCCTCAGAAAAGAAAAATAAATGATAGTAAAAAAAGACTTGGTTGAGGATGTAAATATCCACGAAGAAACGTTGGACATGACTGATAATCCAATTAGTGAAGAAGGTGAAATACCTAAAGATAATAATGAGATTTCAATAAATTATATCATGACAGGGAAAAGATAGAACAAAACTAATATAGTTATTGATAACATTGTTGCACAGAATGTTGCACTTGATATTATATTTGAAAATGAGGATCATGAACCAAAATCTGTTGAAGAATGTCGATGATAAGCACTTGAAAAGTGCTTTCTATTCTCTCAAATTAAGGGAGTTTATATTAGATTTCACTTATTTGCTAGTGGTTTTCAGGTTAATGAGGAAAATTAGAAGGAAAGACCAAAAGATCAAAACCAAGCAGGAATACGGTGAAAACAAGAAGAAAAACTCAATATGGCAAAAATTGGGGCAGTATCGCGGCGCCGGGATGGCGCTGCCGAGGCACTAAAACCCGAGAGCAGGGTCTGCGCAACATAGTCGCAGAGCCGTGATGCCAGTTTTCATATTTGAAAAAAATGTATTTTTGGAAAGTTTTCTTGGGCGAAATACTCTATAAATTTGGGAGTTTCCAGCAGCCTTAATAATCAATCAAAGCACGAAATTACAGACCAAAGGAGTCACAAGAAGGAGAGAATTGAGTGAGAGTTCATAAAAGAGTTCAAAGAGTGAGTTAGTTATAAGGAAGAGGAAAAGAGTTCGAGGTAGTCGTGGTGCCATTCGAATTCCGACGTGAGAGCCATGGAGATCGTGATGGTGCTACCTCAATCAAGAGCCTCTTTTTTCAGTAGAGTTTCACTTTCTTTACACTTTTTCTTTGTTTATATCGTTTGAACATGTTGCTTCAAGCTATGAGTGGCTGAACTCTTTAGTTTTAGGGTCTTGATGATTTGTTTATAAATTCATGTTGATATTGTAGACTTTCATGGTTTTGTTGGAATGATTATGCTTTTCATTGTTATTGTGTTTAATTTTTGTGGATTGGCCATCTTCACATGTTAGGTTAGATGTATGATTGAGAGATTGTATGTTTAACTTGATTTATAACAATGAATTATTGTTAATCTATCACGAGAGTAGTTAGGTTGACAATAAGAGTTGCTAAAGACTATTTTTAATGCCATGTAATTTGTATTGGTTTCAAGAGATTAGTAATCAATCGAGTTGCATGAGAAAGAGTTTTTTTTTTTTAGAGAAAATAACTTGGAATTAAGTTTTTAGACTTAGGCATATGAATTACAATAAAATCCATGAAATCTATAATATTGCATGATGAAATAAACAAGGATTCATTACCCTAGAACTCTCTTTGACTCTTGTGTTTCTCACTTTATTACTTTCCTTATTTGGTTTATATTTTCCTGAACTCACAATATTAATTCCAATCCTCAAATAAAATTGATTCAACTTTAGAATAGCTAAGTAACTTAAACCTTCACAATTGGATCTGCAGTGGAACGATATTTGGACTTCACCATTTTATATTATAACTTGACCCATACACTTGCGGTTAACACTTAAAGTGGCTCAATCAGTTGGCATAGAAAATATTGGCTTCGGTGGAAAGAAGCAATCGAGACAAAATTAAACTCACTTTTAAAACGTCAAGTTTTTAGACCAGTAGTCCGAACACTAGAAAATGTCAAACCTGTGGGATACAAATGGGTATTTGTGAGAAAAATAAATGGAAATAATGAGATCACAAACTATAAAGCAAGAATAGTTGCATAAGGTTTTTTACAAAGACCTGGCATTAATTATGAGGAGACATATTCTCTAATGGTGGATGCAATTACATTAAGATATTTAATTGGTCTGACTATGTATGAAAATCTGGACATGCATCTTATGGATGTAGTCACAACATACTTATACGGATCTCTTGATAATGACATTTATATGAGAATCTCAAAAGAATTTAAGATACCTGAAATACATAAATCAAGTTCTCGAGAACTATATTCAATAAAGTTACAGAGATCACTATATGGATTGAAACAATCAAGACGTATGTGGTATAATCGCTTGAGTGGATATTTGTTGAAAGAAGGATATCAAAACAATCCAATATGTTAATGTGTTTTTATAAAGAAATCACAATCAGGATTTGCTATTATATCTGTATATGTTGATGACCTAAATATAATTGGAACTCCTGAATAGCTTTCAAAAGCAATAGAATATCTTTAAAAAAAATTGAGATGAAAGTTCTTGGAAAAACAAAATTTTGCCTTGGATTGCATATTGAGTATTTAGCAGATGGAATATTTGTTTATCAGTCAACTTATACAGGAAAAATTTTAAAAAGATTCTATATGGATAAAGCACATCCATTAAACATTCAAATGAAAGTCTGTTCACTAGATGTGAAGAAAGATATATTTCGATCTCGAGATAATAATAAAGAACTTCTTAGTCCTAAATTACCATATGTTAGTGCAATTAGTGCACTTATGTATCTTGCTAATAATACAAGACTAGGTATTGCATTTTCAGTAAATTTATTAGCTAGATACAGTTCTTTTCTAATAAAAAGACATTGGAATGGAATTAAGCATATACTCCGTTATCTCCGAGGAACGATCGATATCGGTTTTTTTCATTCAAATAAATCAAATTTTGATTTAGTTGATTATGCAGATTCTGGATATTTCTTTGATCCACACAAAGCTAGATCTTAAACAGGTTATCTGTTCACTTGTGGAGAAATTGCTATATCTTGGCAATTAGTGAAACAAACCATAACAACAACTTTCTGAAATCATGCTGAAATTCTTGCAATCCATGAAGCTAGTAGATAATGTGTATGAATAAGATCAATGACTCAACACATTCGTGGAATATGTGACTTGTCTTCTAGTGAAAATCCTCCAACAACATTATACGAAGATAACACAACATGTATAGCCCAAATCAAAGGAGGATTTATTAAAGGAGATAGAACAAAGCATATTTCACCAAAGCTTTTCTACACTCATGATCTTGAAGAAAATGACGATATCACTTTACAACAAATTTGTTCGAAGGATAACCTTGCAGACTTATTTACAAAATCATTACCAACCGCAACCTTTGAAAAATTGGTGCAGAACATTGGAATGCGACGACTCAGAGATCTCAAATGATGTTCCTATGAGGGGGAGCAAATGTATTGTATTCTTTTAGAAGTATTAGATTATATGAAATATGTACTATTTTTCCTTATTAGGATTTTTTCTCATTGGGTTTTTTCCTAGTAAAGTTTTAACGAGACATATTTTATATATATAATGGACATCTAAGGGGGAGTATTATGAATATTATAACAAATTAGATGTCCATTATATAATTGAGCTAGCGGCTAAAGATCATGTGTCTACTAATGGAACATCCTTGGTGGCTTTTGGTGGCCATGAAATGCCACCACCTACTTGCCAAATTGGCTATAAATAGAGGCTTTTGGTGGATATTGAAACACACACATTGAAGAGAAAATAAGTGAGAGGATTGGAGAAACTAGAGAAATCTTATTTTCCATAAAATCTCACTTTCTTTATTTTAGTTAATTTGGTTATTTTATTTCCTTTTATTATTATATTATTTTATTATTTTAATATTATAATTTTCGATTTTCGTACTCCCGTTTTTCCGTCATTTTGCTCCTCAATTTTACAACAAACCACAAATTCTTCCTCTCTTTGTTTTTTCTTCCATCCTCAACCTCCCATTTCCATATTCTCTTTCTTTAGCTCTTATTAAATCTCACTTTCATTTTATTTTTATTTATTATTATTATTATTATTATTATTTTACTTACTATAATTCAGCCATATGTCCATTCAACTTACCACAACCCCACGTTTAATCAATCCCACAATACCTTGAAAATTTGTTGATATCTCATTTTGTAACCATTTGGTTTTATGTTTTTGTTCTTTAAAATTAAGCCTATAGATACTACTTTCCCTTTCAAATTTATTCATTTGTTATCTGCTTTTTATCAATGGTTTAAAAAACCAACCCAAAATTTGAAAATTAAAAAAAAAAATAGCTTTTAAAAACTTGACTTTATTTTTGGAATTTGACAAAGAATTCAATTATTGCAATTAAGAGAGATGCAAATCAATGTAAGACATGGGAGAAAATATGCCTTAATTTTTAAAAACAAAAACAAAAAATGGTTACCAAAACGGGGCATGAGATATTTGTTTTTTTATTTAAAGAAAAACTAATCACTTAATTTAACCTTATTTAATTACAAAAGAAAAATTATTTAAACTTTTAAATTCTATTTACTGTTTTATTGTTTACTTTTAATTTAACTTTTTTTCCTTCACGTTTATTTATTAACTCTTTGTAGACCTTTATCAACCTATTTCAATTTTAAATTTATAAAGGAAAAATGGTACTTGGTCTTTACATTAGGATAAGGCACCCAATATAAGACTAGATACTCAATCTAAGAAAATTTAAATGCACTTTAGGCAATCTCCACCCTCCCCCCACCCACATGCGCACTTTAATCTCAAAATCATTATAATATATACATTGCTCAAACATAATCTTAAACTCAATGTATATATCCATATATCAATCTCAAACTAGATCAGAAACATAAATTCAACTCAACCTTAAATAGAACCATGCATTTACTCCTATTCCAACTTTAAACTCAATATAAAACTAAATGATCAACCTAAGAAAATTCAAATGCACTTTAAGCAATCTCCATCCCCCCTCCCTCCCCCCCCCCCCCAACACATGCACACGCACGCATTCAATATACATTTTTCTGATTAGTATACCACTAAAGTTGAAGAGTTCATACCTATTGTGATTTATCTCCTTGGGAATTAATGAGTTGTAAGATCATGGCTTTCAAGTCATCATCTTAGTTTGTTTTTTTTTTTTTTTTCTTATTTCGTCCACTTTGGCCTTCAAGGATTCTATTCCAATTCGTTGCTCTTCTATAATTTGTGAGGAGGATGCAGACAATAATGAATTCTTGATTTTTTAGGCTTTGGCCCCCAACTCGCTCATGTGTCCAACACCTGCTTGCATATCTCTTATCCCAATATTGTTTCAGACCCTTCTTGGGTGGAGGTCTCTCTCAGCTCTACCATTTGACTCTACAACAATAATTGAATCAAATATTTGTATGACAACTTTATGTAGATGAAGTTCCATTGAAAGAATAAAGACTTACGTATGCATCATAAGCGGCCTGATTAACAAAGGAGTCATCACTCTTAGAGTGTGTATACTTAAACAACTCTACTGTGTCGATTGCTTCACTATTTGGTCCTCTTTGTAAAACAAATCACATAAAAGATATTAATAATACTTTCTTACAAATCAAAAAAATAAAATTTTTTATTTTTACCATGGTTTCTCGTATGTGTATGAAAGTCTTGAAACCAGCTGTATGAATGAACTTTAGAACCGATCAATTCTTTTGATTCGTCTCCGCCCCTTTCTAATAAAACAAAAAATTAATGTGGAAGGAATAATGCAAATATAAGTAAAGTGAAAGAAACATAAAATTCTTGCTTTCCATTTAGTAGATTCAAACTTATTGCATAAAAAGTGTCAATCTTTAATGTCATTTTTAAGTCGATTGGGTGGGTACGCTCATGCCTCTTCCTGACTTACATATTTTTCATAATATTTGTATAGTTCCAACCTATACTCCTTGAACAAATTTTGCATTTGTCCATCAATGGAAATCATTGACAAGTTAATTGGACAAGTCAAACTGGAAATGGTTCAACTACGATAACTTGTAGAAATACAAGTTATGGTAGTGTTTATTTAAAATAGTTAGGATAATTCAGAAGAAAACACATTAACTTGAAAATAAAATAGTGTAAAAAGATCAACTCTATGTTCGAGTTGTTTACAAAATCTTTTATCCTGAAAATTATGAGATTTGTATCTTTTAGACATAGGATTTCGATGAGAAAAAGCCGAAAACAGCCAAGAATAATTGAAGATGTTGCCACCAGAAAAAAATGAGATCAAACCAACCAGTTGGTCCGCATGTCGAAGAACCTGGCGTCGAGATGAATCAAGCAGAAAAGGAAGTGATGAACACGTGGGTAGTGACTGTCGTGTCAAAATGCAAATGGACGATTAATTTGACAAAGTCATGATAGAGCCCATGAACGTATAACGCGAAGAAGTCTACACAGTAGAGCATGAAATTAAATGCAAAGGTGTCAAACAATTATGAGAACTACCTTCTTGGATGCCTATAAATAGTCCACAAGACTTCAACTTTTAAAAATGAGGAATTTTTCAAACAAAGTAGCGAAAGCTCTGGTAAATTTCCTTCAACTCCATTCATTACTAGAAATCAACCTTTTGTCGACGCCAAAAATTGTCGATGTAAGTCGAAGAATGCATCAGCGATATACCAGCGCAATGTAGGCATAGGCGGTAATCGTCGGTGTAGGTCCGTCGACAAATCCAACGCCAATGCTAAAAAAAAAAAAAAAAGAAGTGTCGGCGTTGATTGGAACTGCCGACGACAGTCCTGAAGTCAGTATGCCAACACTAGCAAAACACATTGGCAAAGGTTACATACACTGACGAAGAGATGCAGCATCGGCAGTTTTTAGATATTGACGGTATGAAAACTTCGTCGGCGTCCTCACAATGTTGACGACATGTACTTGGCGTCGGTAGTTCTTCTATGCCGACGATTACAGTTTGCCGTCGCCATATCCTTGAAATGCCGACGCCTCATAATACAATATGGCATCGACATAAGCCTTTTTTTTTTTTGTGCAAAATACCTACTTTAAACCAATTTTAATTAAAATTATATTGTTTTTACCACCTACATCTTTTGTTATTACTTTAGTTTGTACCTAAAAATAAACAAATTATACCAAATACTAATCAACTTCCATTCAATATTATCATAAAAGTAATACATCAATAAGTCATTAGAAAAGTTTGCTTGCATTGTTCCATAATGTTCCAAATACATAAAAGAAGTTCGACAATAAAGTTACATAATGTTCCAAATACTAAATTTGTGCTTGCAATTTGGTCAAAAAACAAAGACATTACAAAAAAAAAGTGAAAACCGGCTTCTAGCTTGCTTGAAAGTTGGTTTTGAAAAATAAACAATAAAAAAAGAGTCAAATACTGATTATGATTATAACAAAAAATTATCAAGCACAAATTTAATACATCTTCGAGAGTGAGTGAGAGAGAGAGAGCGAGAGCGAGAGATAAGAGTTTGCTCTCTCTATCATTCTCACTCTCTCTCATAGTCTTGCTCTTACTCACTCAATTACACACTTACTTGAATTCGACTTTTAACAATATCGATCACATCTAACGGTACATCCGGCCATGTGGCAAAACGTAATGGAAAGCCTTTCCTCACAACAGTACCAATAGCATTGCTGAATCTTGTAGCCCAAGCATCGACTGGCTTTTTCAACTCAAACGAGATCTCAATAGGAATTCTCCCATGATGTTCGACATATCCGTCCAACTCAATGTTACGTGAGTACCCACGTGATCTAGCAACCGATGAACTTCCATTTGAAAAATACTAAACATAGTTAGTTATATGATTTAATAAAAAATATATGTGTAAAGGCCAACTAACCTGGAGTATCCCTTGTGGAAGATCCTATGTTAAGAGGCTCAATTGGATCAAATTCATCTTCTGCTTCGTGGTTATCATCTAATGGACCAGCCATATATACGCTTACAAGAAAACAAAGATTATTCAACCAAATATTTAAGCCCAACATTGTTGACAATCAGAAAATTCTTTCCGATATAATATGCAATCATACTTGCAAGCATAAATTAGCTTTAATATTATTCAACCAAAGATTTAATCGCAACTTACACATGACAATAATATCTATAACAACAACATTCACCCATCTAAAAGAATCTAAAGTTTCAACTAGAAATTAACCTAGCAAAAATACAACAAGATGCATTGATAATATTTAACTACAAGCCCTAATGAAATACATAAAAAATTTCAATGTAAATAACACTACAAATGTAAATAACACCAAGTATGCAAATTTCAACAACCAAAGATATATATCACACCATAAGATTTTAACAAAAACTACACCCAACCACTAAATCACATCAAAGTGTAGGAAAACAATACAAATCTCAACAATAACTTTATGATAGGCCACTCAAAAATAAAATAAAAATCCAATAGAAATAAAAAATACAAAAATTTCAAGAGAGTCGTACCTACAAAGGAGATGGGGGGTGATGGGTATTGGAGAGAGGGCGGTGGTTGAGGGAAATAATCCGGCGAGCGAGGGCAAAAGTGGAGAGAGGGTGGCGGCGAGGGAGATCTCTCGAAGGTTTCGAAGGGAGGGAGTTCAACGAAGAGAGGGAGTTCTGAAAAAGAGAGGGGTTTGGCGAAGAGAGGGAGTTCGAACAGAGGGAGTTTGGATAAGAGAGGGAGTTCCAGAAAAGAGAGCTAGATGGACGAAGAGAGGGAGATCGAAGAGAGAGAGGTCTGGAAAACGGAAATCGCAGAGAGGGAGTTGGCCAAATGGAAGGGGAAAGGGAAAAAAAGGTTTTTACTTTTAGAATTGTCGACGCCATAAGTAAGACGTCGGCAAATCCCACCCTATGCCGATTGCACACAATACACTATTGGCAAAGGCACATATTTTTTATGTCGTCGACATGATTTTTGTCTACAAAAGCCCCTTTTTGCAGATGACAATAATCAACCATCAGCAGAAACCTCCATCTGCCAACAGATAAAAATAGTAGCATCGATAAATGCCCCTCTCTGCAAATGGATAAATATAATAGCATCGACATATGACTCTCTATGCCGACACTTATATTTTTACCATTGGTAGAGAGGGTTATTGTCGACGGGGCTTCCAACCGTTAGTAGAGCCACGTTTTGCCAATGAATTTTTATGGTGTCGGCATGATTTCTGTCTGCATAGGTGAATTTTCTTGTAGTGAATTACATCTTCAACCTCAAGCTTTTCTTTGAGGAATTCTTAATGAGAGTTTAGATTCTTCTCTTGGAAAGTGAGAGTTCATCCTCATTAGCTCGTGAAATTACTTCAAGGCAACCACCATCAAAGCCTAGGAGAGCAAGACGTTGCAACAAATGGCTCGACATTCTTATTTCTATATTCGGTTTCATTTTCTAGTCATTCTCATTTGTATTAAGATAGTGAAATTGAAAGTCTCAACACATTTTAATATAAATCAGATTGCTTTAGCATTTTCATTCATCCATGTCATCTTTATTCCTAACCATGGCTAGCTAATTTATTAATGAGTTGAGTGGATCGAATTGACATTTTACAAATTTTGCATAAGTTTGAGTTCATCTTGTTTAATGTGTGCTTAAACCCTTATGGTGTAGTTCCTTTCGAGCGACGTTTTATTTCCCAAAAAGAACCGATCAAAAGAAATTTATAATATCCTACTACCTACACTACAATGACATAGTATAAGTGGCAAGTCGGGGACGATCCGCAAGGAGCGCTAATTATGTTTCGTTAAGCTAGTTCACTAGGTAGAGCAATGAACGGGGGGTTGTGCTGTGGATAAAGATCAATTGCGAAAAATTAAAGGCATGAAAGAAAAAGTAGTGGGTAAATTTAACTAAAGATATGGAAATCTAGTTTTTAGAGCAAGAGAGACTCCTATGCAATTTCGATCATCGATACTTGTTGATTAAAAATGCTTTCAATTTATGTGTGCACAATGACTTGCTTAATTGAACTAAATTCATCAACACTACAGGTAGTCAAATCATCAGATTAAACCAAGCAAACGCCCTAAATATCAATTAAAGCCTAAGCCTCTAATTAAACTAAATGAATTAATTCTATTAGGTTCGATAAGCGGCTATACAGAATTAAAGTCATTTGCATTAAGGTTAAAGGTTCCATTGTGTGATTGATTAATTAGATAGCCTAATTAAATAACCAATTTTCTCTTTGAACCTAATTAAAACATGCACTCTAAGTCCATGGAAAGCCTATAATCCTAGCATATATGATTCAATTATTTGCTACTTAAGTGATTCAAGCTAGACCAACAATAAGGAGAGTGCAAGCCCAAATCTACTAGCAATGACAATCATTCATGATAGGAAGGTCAATCCACACATGAATTCATATATACAAATTCAACAAGATTCAAAGATGAACTCAAATTCAGAATGCAAGTTCATTCCACAAAATTTCAAGAAAATACATAGGTTCTTGCTCCCAAAAACTAGAAATCTACATACCTCTACAATTTCATAGACAAAGTGTAGAGAGAGAGCTCCGACTCCTAATTGCAACACATAAGAAATTAAAAATCATAATCTAAAAATGGTAGAAATATGAAGGAGAAAAAGAAAAATTGGGCTTCCCACCATCCTCTAACTCTAAAAATGAAGAAGAGGACTCATAAATTTTTACGGGAGTGCTTAGGTGCTTGGGGAAAGCACCTAAGCACTCTACATAGAAAACGGAGTGCCTGCCCAGGCGCCAAGCGGGCGCCTGGGCACTCCCCAAGCGCACATGCACATTTGTGTCAAAATCTTGAGCGCCTTGGCACTGCCCTGTGTCACACCCCCTCCCGGATTATCCTCCATAACCCGAAAAGAGATGTGAAGACAGCAGTTACCGACTACCCTGTCACGTAACCCACTGTCAACCTCACCATCCACATGCTCTTGACAAACCTCGACTTCGATCGGCAACGGGAACTGTTATGCTACCTGAAAATGGAAAACATTTAAAAGAATGAGCTAACGGCTCAGTGAGTAAAGGTTTTCTGAAAACAATATAATTTAACTATAAAACTGGTCAAACATAACACTTCAAATCATAATAAACTATACTCCAATACCATTGTGGAATCATGCTTGCCCGTTTCAGGTTACATACTAAAAAATCTTGTTCTTATAATATACTTTTTCCCTAGTTGAGGCGGAGCAATGCTCAACGCTCCTCAACGTCGATTTTTCCTTAGCTGTGTGGAGTAATTGCAACACATCAACGTCGTACATACCTCTATGTGCACATAGGTACCAAAATCCGGGCCGCCCTCAATGCCTTCTACGAATCCCTGAGCAATGGGGTCCCATTTCTATATCCAGGTTACCCATATGGCTTTTACAAGTCCCTAAGCATTGGGTACCTTTATAATATAATGGCTACCCTTTGGCCTTCTCCAAGTCCCTGAGCCTCGGGTGCCTTTTCTAGTTTAATATAACACAATACATATTTTGGAACATTGTATCAATAACCCATGAATTAACCGTTTCCAAATCTCACCTCTTTAGCATGCTAAGTTCAATTTCCAGTTTTAATATAAACCGCATGTTTTTCATAAAGTTCATTTTCAAATCTTTCTTGACATCATATAATATCATGTTTTCAGAAAAGTCATGAGAACCAATAACATGAATCCCATGCGTTTTATAACTCATAGCAAGTACCCAACATTCTCATAGTTTACAAGTAAAACGCATACACATGTCTCTAAAGCATGCTCATGTTTCTAAACGCATGCTCATGTCTATAACTCTCATATTCGTATGCATTATTTTATTCAAAACCCGTAGAATTACATTTATAAAGAACTCATTTATTTTATTAAAACATAGGTGTTACTCACCTGTACTTGCCACAGAATACTTCTTTTTCCTTTCCTCTATTTCCTCTTCCTAAGCTTTCTGGACGCAGTGTTCTAACTCTGGAACGCAAGGCTCCATTTTCCTCTGTTAGCTCGATTGAACGCAACCCTACCCTTCAACGCAAGGTTGGTAACGCAAGGTTTATTATTTCCGCAAAGTGCATCCCGACTTTTCTTACTTCCCCTTCGAATGCGTCGCCCTCTCTTGGACGCAAGGTCCATCATGAACGCATCATCTAACTTTGGACGCCGCGTTCACCTTGGACATTATGTTTGTCATCAACGCATAGCCACCCTTTTTAACACCAGACAACTTCTTTACATAAAATAACTAAGTTGTCAAATACCTTCTTTCTTGGCCGCATACTCCTACCACAGACGTCCTTGTTGCCTTCTTCTTCTCTTTTCTCTCCAGAATTCTTCTTTGAGAGTCATCCGTCGCTCCTTTTCCCTCAAGGTTTTATTTATAGGAAGCTTGCCATCTCCTCTCCTTGTGCCACTTGTTTGCCACATGTCATATTGCATGCTTAATTAACCATGCATTAGTCCAAGTGTCACCTTGCATGAAACACTTTCATGCCTTTAACACCTCCTATGATAAGGTGTCAAATCTGTACATAACCACCTGGCCTTATAAACTCATCTTATGCATCCAACATTTTCCAACAGATGACCATTTATTCAACACAATGCCCTCATGCATTCATTAACTTTCCTTTAAAGTTTGAGCTTCACTACTCATTTTTCTAACTCTCAGCCAACTATACTACTCTGTGACGCATAGAGATCTCAACGCATGACAACCTTACCGACGCATGGTAAGCTAAGTACGTATCTTCCCCTGCCAACGCGGTGACCACTTCAGCTCACAACAACTATTCAAGATCACCTTCAGCGCATAGTCGCACTGTTATAACCCAATGCTTACACAATGCCACTAGGCGTTAATGACAAACGCACAATACTATGCGTTTGTACCTCATCGCATCATACCATGCGTTCAACTCCTTCCTTATGTCCATAACAGCAACTCCTTCTCAAGTTTTTCCCCTATGCGTTGATCCTGATGCATTCACCTTCATCCTGAGTTCAATGACCATCTTCCTATCCTTGATTACTCCCAAGATTATTCTTTTAACCTTTTCCTTGCACTTAAACTACTTCTCTTAAGGATAGATTAGCATGCGTCTACCACATGCACCAGTTTTTATGTTTACTTCACAACCTTCTTCAAAACTTCACAACTTAACTTTATTCCTTTCTTGCTTAATCGCTTCACTTCTTTCCATTTTCGGTTTACTTCCATGCGTCCACCCTTACCATGCGCTACCTAGCCCTGACCATGCGTCCAACATGGTATTTTACCTCTTTTCTTCATAGACTCTTCAACGCATAAGTTTCTTAAAAAAAATAGGGTGTGACACCCTGTTTCTTGCTCTCGGGTGTTAAACACTTGGAAGAGTGCCAACCGGTGCCTAGGCGCTCTCCTAAGGGCATTTCTTGTAATTTTTTCCCCTAAACAACATGTAACACTCTATTATGCATGTTATGTTTGAGAATCTACAAAATAGACATTTAAACACATTACCCTAAAAAAGCAAGTGAGATTAGAGACATAAAAATAACTCTTTTCGAGAGCTATCACCTTGCGTAAGGCTATCGAACAAATAGATTTAAGTAAGAATCATCAATTGCTTGAGAGATTAAGTTATACACACTTTCATTTAAGCAAGAAAAGAGTTACCTTTAGAGATAAAGTTAGTTTTTTGTCTATAAGTAACTCTAACATGCATTTTAGAGATAAGATAAATGTGACATAATAGCACTAAGAGGCGAGTTCTTAAATTGAGAGTTTAAGATATGAATGCCTACATATACATTACTTCAATTCTTGTTTTCTTTATTTTGACCTGAAAATCACTAGCAAACAAGTAAAATCTAATATAAAATCCCTTAATTTTAAGAGAATAAAAAGCACTTTTCACCACCCAAAACTTGGAGATTTGCTAGTCCCGAGCAAAGAGTAGAATTAAATAAAGGGAGTTTAAATGAGGAAGTGTGCTAATGACTCATGTCTCAGAGAGTAGCATTTAAAAACTTAAGTAGAAACATGCAAGCATATCTATATTGGTATAATCATTCAAGGCCAAATCTTGTTATCTCCCACATGTGTGTGTGCAAGCCTCATTTAATTCAAAATGCTAAAACTCAAATTGGGACTTAAGAGAGCTTCCTTAATTTTTCCCTACTCTAGCTCATGCACCAAATTTTGAGTATCCACATATTTCAAGCAAGTAATATGTCCACTAAGGTGTCATTCAATCACTTTTTTCATGGGCACTAAACTTGCATTCTTTTACTTAGGGGTACTAGCTTTCACAGATTCACTGTAGGTGCCACACCCTGCCCTGAACTATCCTCCTGTAGCCCGAGACTGAGTGTGAGAACAGTAATCATCGACTTCACTATCAATTACCACTGTCAAATTTACTTCACTTTTCATATCTACCCTTCCTAGAACGGTAATACCATTAACTCTTGACAAACCTCGACTTCGATCGGCAACGGGAACTGTATGCTACCTGAAAAAAAATGGAAAATATATGAAAGCATGAGCTAATAGCTCAGTGAGCAACATTTATTTTTGAAAACATCATAATAAATTGTAAATCTGGTCTTATCATAAACATTCTCAAACTCGCATAAGATATAACACTTCAAATCATGTTAAAATACGCTAAAACCATTGTTAAATCATGCATATCTGTTTTAGAGTAAATACTAAAAAATCTCATTAATTTCAAAAATCATTTTTCCCTAGTTAAGGCGGAGGGATGCTCTACGCTACTCAACGTCGACCATACTTAGCTGTGTGGAGTAATCTCAACACATCAGCGTCGTATTTTCCTCTATGTGCACATAGGTACTAGAATCCGGGCCGCCCACAATGCCTTCTCCGAGTCCCTGAGCATTGGGGTCCCATTTCTATGACCAGGCTACCCATCTGCCTTCTACGAGTCCCTCAGTATTGGGTGCCTTTTTCTGTATTTATATCCAGGTTACCCATCTGCCTTTTACGAGTCCCTCAGCATTGGGTACCTTCTCTATATCCCGGCTACCCTTTGGCCTTCTCCAAGTCCCTTAGCCTCGGGTGCCTTTTCAAAGTTTTATAAAACACAATATGTTTTGGAAACTTTACATCATAAACTCGTAGTTAACCTCCAAATATAAAATCAAATAGCATGCTAAACTCATCTCAAAGCTTTAATTTCAAATGACATGCCTTTCAAACAAGTTTATTTCCAAATCTTTCATGAAATCATATAACATTAAACATAATGCTTTTCAATAAATTCATGAAAACATATATTAACAATCACCAGCATATAAAAATGATTTTCAAATAAAATGCATGCACTATTCATTAAAAACTCATGAAATCATAATCATAAAACCAGCGATATTGATTATAGAGAACTCATTTTTATTTTGAAAAGAACGTAGGTGTTACTCACAGTATACTTGCTCAAAAATAGTTCCTCTTTCTTCCTGCTATTTCCTCTTTCCCGAGCTTCTTGGATGCAGCGTTTTAATCTTGGAACGCAAGGCTTATTTTCCTCTGTCAGCTCGGTTGGACGCAACTCTGCTCTTGAACGCAAGGTTGATGACTAACGCAGAGTGCAGCCTTACTCTTCTTTCTTCTCTTTTGGATGCGTCGACCTCTCTTGGACGCGAGGTCCAACTTGAGCGCATCGTTCACCTTGAACGCATCGTTTACCTTGAACGCGTCATTCGTCTTAAACGCAAGATTATCCCCCTTCGACGCAAGACAACTTCTTTAACTCAAGATAGTTAAGTTGTCAAAAATCTTCTCCTGGCCAAAGACTTCGACTACGGACGCAAGGTTTTCCCCCTTCCATCTTCTCTCTGCCCTTTCTCTCAAGAATTCAGAACTAAAGGATCATCCGTCGCTCCTTTTCCCTCAAGGTCCTATTTATAGAGGACTTGCCATCCTACTTCTCCTCTCTTTTTTGCCACTTGTTTGCCACATGTCACGCTGCATGCTTAACTAACCATGCATTAATCCAAGCATCACCTTGCATGAAACTCTTAACATGCCTTCTAACACCTCCTACTAATAAGGTGTCAAGTCTATATGAAGCCACCTCGCCTTTATAACTTATCTTATGCGTCCAACATATTCCAATATACAAGCTATTCAACCAACATAAAGTCCCCATGCGTTCATTGAATTCCCTTTTAGGTTTTAACTTCATTACTTTCTTCCCTTACTCTCGCTAAACTACCTTTGAACTCATTTCTCCATCGCATACTACTAAGCGTCGATGTCTCAAACGCACTCTACTATGCGTTTGTACCTTACTGCATAATACCATACGTCAGCCTAAACCACATACTATCATGCGTCCATGACTTTCCCCCTATCCTTGAGGTTTCCTTGATTATCCCTCTATGCGTTCTTAGGCTTGTAATCCAAGGTTATTCATTTAACCTTTTCCTTGTACTAAAATATTTCTCTGATGATAAATTAGTATGCGTCCATCACTTCTTTCCTTATATCCAAATCTTAACTGCAAACCCTTTCTCTTGAGTGATAAACATTCGGCTAAGTGGTTTACCCTTAATTTATTATAGCCTCTTTCCTCAATTCTACCTTATGCTTTTTATCCTTCGTTTAGATTTCCTTTCATCGCATCACTATTCAACTTTAACCCCTACTCATACATCCTACTTAAGCCAATACTTACATCTTCTTCATGATTACCTCCTATGCGTTTCACTTTTTCCCTTCAAGCTTTCGGGTTACTTCCTATGCGTCCACCCTTACCATGCGTTACATTAGTCCTGACCATGTGTCCAACATGGTCTTTTACTTCTTTTTTTTATAGACTCTTCAACGCATCAGTTTTTTAAAAGTAGGGTGTGATAGTAGGGACTCATACCTAGTCAATTCCCAGACGTCCTTACTGATCACAGCAAAGGCAGCTCTTTTGACCCCCATCCATGCATACTTATTACAAGTTTAACATTTAAAAAGATAGGCATGTAAAGCTCATATATTTTGTATACTCTTTTTTTTTCTCAAAGGCATGTATACTCTTTTCTTTTTCCTTAGTTTAAGATTATAAACCATCAGACATTTCGACTCTCCAATTGGTGGGGCCTTCCGGAGTGACAACTAAATACACCCAACTTAATCCTTTTTTCAGTTAAAGATTTTGAATTAAAGTGGCTACATGCTCAAGAATATGAGAGATTTTAAGAGGGACTTAGATGAATTTAACTTAAGATAATGCTACCCTATTTCACAATAAGTCATCTATCATGCAAATTCAAATCTCATCATGAGCAATCAACATCAAAGCACACGACCATAAAAACATTCCCATTATCTCTAAAAGCTCCAAAATTTTCAAAAAAGTTTTGAAATTTCATTAACATGCATAATAGCACACAAAATTACGAGTGACACCTCCCACCCCAAACTTAGAATCATGCATTGTTCTCAATGCATAATAGCATCGAACAAAGAAAGAACAAGCCTGAGAGCAAGCGGGAAGCCACCAAACAGGCTTGGTGTAAGGAGTTCTTTTGTGATGAACCAAGATCCTGAAAAATTAATAAAGCATATGAGTGACTCTAAGATTATTGAAAATAAAAGTAAAAAGAAAATAAAGAAAGTAATAAAATTGTGTTGCCTCCCAACAAGCGCTTGGTTTATCGACTTCTAGCTAGATGGGGCTCACAAGTCATGGCAGATCCCAAGGTGGTTTCTTCTTTCCATGCTTTGAATCACCTAGAACTTTTAGTTTTCGCCCACATTGACTCTCACAAACATATTCATTAACATTTAGTGGGTTGGTTAACAATTCATTATCAAGTTGAACATCATCTTTTCTAATATAGTCAAGTATCATTAGGGAGTCATCATTATAAGATTTTACCAGACTCACCACTTCCTTTTTAACATGTTTCTCCATGATTTTCTCATAATTCATTTTAGGTTTTAGCGGCACGCCAAGAAGAACTAGGAGCATTATCACAACTAGAAACATGCTTCACAGGATTTTCTAATTTAACATCAAGCATGCCGTTAGTCTTACCATTCAAAGGAAGATCATCATGCATAGAGTTCTTATTAGAAGAGGAGGGCGATATTACCTTTGTGCTTGATTCATGATGCTTATACCTTTTTACATCCGAATGCTTAAGGGCTTTATAGATGTCCAATGTTACCTCCTCATCGTTAAGGCAGAATGTGAGCTTCCCATCTTGCACATCAATAAGGGCCCTTCGGTGGCCAAGAAAGGTCTCCCAAGAATTATGGGAACTTCGACATCTTCTTCCATGTCTAGTATCACAAAGTCCGTCGGGAAGATAAACTTGCCTACTTTGACCAATACGTCTTCCACAATGCTATAGGGACAAACAAATGATCGATCGGCCAAAAGCAAAGATATGGTAGCTGGTTGCACCTCTCCACCATTGAGCTTCCTAAACATGGATAAAGGCATTAAGTTAATAGAAGCTCTAAGATCACAAAGCGCTTTAGTAACCAAATTATTGCCTATACGATAAAGGATAGAGAAACTCCCTGGATCTTTTAATTTTGGAGGCAATTTCCTTTGTAGTGTTGCGCTACATTCTTTGGTTAGTGCAACCGTTTCGTAATCTCCATACCTCTTCTTCTTAGACAACACCTCCTTCATGAATTTGGCATACTTAGGTATTTGTTTAATGCCTCTGCAAAAGGAAGGTTAATTTCCAACTTTTTAAATATGTCTAAGAATTTAGAGAATTGAGCATCAATCTTTTTCTTTTGAAATCTCTGAGGAAAAGGCAAAGTGTTAGGGATAAAAGAAGTAGAGTTAGAAGTATTCCCTATGTTGGTCTTTGATTTCTCCTTTTCCTTAGGTGCACTCTCTTTTTGTATTGAAGCATCCTCTATGATGGCTTCATCCTCTTCTTGTGAAAGCTCATCATCATCTATCATGATGTGCTTATTCAATAACTTGCCACTCCTTAGGGTTATGGCATTGCATTCCTCCTTGGGGTTCTTCTCCAGACAACTTGAAAATCTACCTTTTTGCATTGTGTGGAGAGATGTGGCCATTTGACTAAGTTGAACCTCCAAGTTTTGAATTGCCTTACCTTGGCTTTGAACGGTGCTTAAAATGGCTTGGACCGAATTCTCTAATGTGGTTGTCCTCGATCTTGACTTTTTAACAAAGTCAAGCATTATGTCTTCCAATGATGATGTCTTTGCATTCCTCGCTCCATTCAATCCTTGAGGTGCTTGCAACACATTCTTTTTTTTGGCATATGAGAAGTTCTCATGATTCCTCAAGTTGGGATGATAGTGAGTTGGGGAGTTGTTGTTGACCTCGGTATTGTCCTATATCCACATAATTGGCTAACTCTAACTCACTTGGCTCTTGTTGATTTTCCATGGCCGCAAAGGAAACTATGGATGGTGGACTTGCTTGGGTTGGCTTCCTTGAGACAATTTAGATAAAGCATTAGTGAGAGAAGCCAATTGAGCTTTTAGAAAACTTACCTCGTCCATCTCATATCATTTATTGGCTTTTGGGATGATTGGAGAAGACTGTTCACATGGCCAATTATACGATATAGTGGCCAAGTCTTCTATGATGGTATAGGCCTCTTGAGCATTCTTTGAGAAAATTGAACTATTCATTGTAAGCCCCGTACCTGGCATTGGGAGAAGGCAAGTTAAGAAGAAAACTATGAGATGGGCATCGAGTAGAGAAAGGTGGCCGAGTTTTGTGGGAACAAAAGTAGCTAAGTGTGGCCATGCGTTGGTGTGGCTATGCGTTGAGAGTATAGCCGAGGCTTGACGGGAGTTGCCACTGATAGCTATGCGTTGAAGAAGGTAGCTCGACATGGATGCAGATGTGAAGGAAGGGGGGTGCGATAGGCATTGGTGGTAGCCTGCTTTGAAGGCTACTAGGCGTTAGATGGTTAGCACAGCTATGCGTTGAAGGCTACTGTCCGTTAGATGGTTAGCATAGCTATGCGTTGAAGAGAAGTTGATTGCTTTAAGAAGGAAGTGAGGTTGGCAAAATTCGATGGGGTTGAGGTGGTTTTTAAAGGAAGGAGGCAGATTCTTCCTACCTGTGTAATTTCCGCAGTAAAGGCCAGGAAGCTATTGAGTAAGGGTTGTGAAGCATATTTAGCTCATGTAACAGAAACTAAGTCAGAAAAGTTGAAACCAGAGGATGTACTGGTGGTGCGGGAGTTCCTTGATGTGTTCCCTGAGGAACTGTCAGGGTTACCACCTGATAGAGAGGTGGAGTTTACTATTGATTTAGTTCCTGGAACAACACCTATTTCGCAGGCACCATCGAAATTGAAGGAGTTGAAGGTGCAGTTACAGGAGCTAGTAGATAAGGGGTACATTACACCAAGTGTGTCTCCATAGGGTGCACCGGTGTGGTTTGTGAAGAAAAATGACGGTACTATGAGACTGTGCATTGATTATCGTTAATTAAATAAGGTAACTGTACGCAACAAATATCCTTTGTCTCGTATGATGATTTGTATGATCAACTTAGAGGGGCATCAGTGTTCTCAAAGATAGACCTAAGATCTGGATATCATCAGTTGAAGGTCAGGGAGACAGATATATCGAAAACGGCTTTTAGAATGAGGTACGGACATTGAGAATTCCTTGTGATGCCTTTTGGTCTGAAAAATGCCACAGCGGTGTTTATGGTCTTGATGAATAGGATTTTCCATCCTTACCTGGATCAGTTTCTAACTGTATTTATTGATGATATTCTAGTGTATTCTAGAAGCAGGGAAGAACATGCGGAACATCTTAGAACTGTTTTGCAGACTTTGAGAGAAAAGATATTATATGCAAAGTTCAGTAAATGCGAGTTTTGGTTGGAACAGGTGATGTTTTTAGGTCATATTGTTTCTGCTGCAAGAGTTTATGTGGATCCTCAAAAGACTGAGGCGATTACCAGATGGGAACAACCAAAGACAACATCGGAGGTTCATAGTTTTTTGGGACTCGCAGGATATTATCAGCGTTTTGTACAGGGATTTTCTAAGATAGCATTACCATTGACCCATTTGACTAAGAAAAGTACTAAATTTGAGTGGAATGAAGAATGTGAAGAAAGCTTCCGAGAGTTAAAGAAGAGATTGGTGACTGCACCTATTTTGGCACTTCCAGAGACAAAGAAGGAGTTCGAGGTGTATTGTGATGCCTCTCATCAGGAGTTAGGTTGTGTACTGATGCAAGATGGTAAAGTTATAGCCTATGCCTCTAGACAGTTGAGGCTACATGAAGTTAACTACCCAACCCATGACCTGGAATTGGCAGTAGTAGTGTTGGCACTAAAGATATGGCGGCATTATTTGTTCGGAGAGAAGTGCCATATCTATACAGATCACAAAAGTTTGAAATACATCTTTGATCAGAAAGAACTCAACATGAGACAAAGAAGGTAGTTGGAACTGATCAAAGATTTTGACTGTACCATAAATTATCATCTAGGAAGAGCAAATGTTGTAGCTGACGCGTTAAGCAGGAAAAGCAGAGGTGTAACCGACAGGGTAAATGCAACCAGAGTGGTGATATTACAAGAAATTTAAGGATAATGCAGCTAGCTTAAGTGTAGCCAGAACAGGAGCTTTACTAGCACATTTCCAGTTGAGACCTAAATTTATGGATGAGGTGAGAAGAAAACAATTAGAAGATCTTGAAATGAAGAAGTTGATGAAAGAAGTAAGAGCATAGCAGAGATCAGATTATGAGCTCAGGTCTGATGGTGTGCTTTTGAAGCAAGATAGAATTTTGTGTGCCAAAGAATGAAGAAATTAAATAGTTAATTTTGGAAGAGGCACATAGTTCAGCATATACTATGCATCCTGGTAATACCAAGATGTATAGAACACTGCGGAGATTCTATTAGTGGCCGGGCATGAAAAAAGAGATAGCTGAGTACGTGGCAAAGTGTTTAATCTGCCAACAGGTCAAACCCGAGCGTCAAAGGCCGACAGGATTGCTACATCCACTTCCTGTTCCTGAGTGGAAATGGGAACATATTACTATGGACTTTCTATTTGGGTTACCGAGAACAACGGCAGGTATGAACGAAGTCTGGGTAATAGTAGACTGACTGACCAAGACAGCACGGTTTTTACTAGCTAAGACAACCATTACCCTGGACAGACTAACACAGCTTTATGTGGACAGAATTGTGAGTCAGTATGGTGTGCCAGTAACTGTAGTATCTGATAGAGACCCTAGATTTATTTCTAAGTTCTGGGGAAGTTTGCAGAAGGCGCTAAGATCCAAGTTGCAATTTAGTACTGCCTTTCATTCTCAGACTGATGGACAGTCAGAGAGAATGATTTAGACACTAGAAGATATGTTACGAGCCTATGTACTATAGTTTAAGGGTAGCTGGGACGTATATTTGCCTTTAATGGAATTTGCTTATAATAACAGTTACCAAGCGAGTATTGGAATGGCCCCATATCACTCTATGGTAGACCGTGCAGAACCCCCGTGTGCTGGGGAGAGGTGGGTGAAAGGAAGTTGATTGGGCTGGAAATTGTGCAATCTACAACAGAGAAAGTGGAGTTGATTAAAGCTAATCTTAAAGTAGCCAGGGACCGACAGAAAAGTTATGAAGATAAAAGGAGGAAGGACCTTGAGTTCGAGGTCGGTGATAAGGTATTTTTAAAATTATCGCCATGGAAAGGGGTCCTAAGGTTTGGAAAAAGAGGGAAGCTGAGCCCTAGGTATATAGGACCCTTTGAAATCTTGGAAAGAGTGGGATTAGTGGCCTATCAATTAGCACTACTGATGGAAATGTCCAGGATACATAATGTGTTCTATATATCAGTTTTAAGGAAATATGTTCTAGATCCTGCTCATGTGTTAGAAATACAACTAATGGAGCTTAATGAAGATTTAAGTTATGAAAAGAAACCTGTGCAAATACTAGATGAAAAGAATCAGGTGCTGAGAACTAAAGTAATTCCGTTGGTTAAAGTTTTATGGAGAAATCATGAGATAGAAGAAGCAACATGGGAACCGAAGGAGCAAATGATGAAACAATATCCACATATATTTGTTTAGGAACTTGTTGATTTCGAGGACGAAATCTTTGTAAGGAGGTGGTAATTGTAAGCCCCGTACTTTGCATTGGGAGAAGGCAAGTTAAGAAGAAAACTATGAAATGGGCATTGAGTAGAGAAAGGTGGCCGAGTTGTGTGGGAGCAAAAGTAGCTAAGTGTGGCCATGCGTTGGTGTGGCTATGCATTGAGAGTATAGCTGAGGCCTGACGGGAGTTGCCACTGATAGCTATGTGTTGAAGAAGGTAGCTCGGCATGGACGCAGATGTGAAGGAAGGGGGGTGCGATAGGCGTTGGTGGTAGCCTGCGTTGAAGGCTACAAGGCGTTAGATGGTTAGCACAGCTATGCGTTGAAGGCTACTGTGCGTTAGATGGTTAGCATAGCTATGCGTTGAAGAGAAGTTATGCGCCAATTAGTTAAATATATAGAGATGAAGTGGAGATTAAGTCGGTGGTGTATATATATATATATATGAGTGGACTGAGTATTCAATCATTTTAACCACATTTTAGAGCTCGAGTTGATCCCATTTCGAAACTAAACAACGAAGGGAGGTAGAAGAAGGTGTTTATGTTGGTTTGGGGTGGAATTCTCATCGTTTTCGTGGAGGAACTAAAGCTGGAACAGAGAGTTCGGTTGGTGTTGCTTAATTTGAGTATCATTCAGTGTTTGGAGAAGAACGAACTGTGGAAGCTGTGACTAGGGTTGAAATTTTAAGGTTAGTAAGTTAACTCGATTTCTAGCAATTTCCATGAAGGATACTTGAGCCGAATTTGAGTAAAAGTGTGTTAAACTCTAGGTAGAAGAGATCGAAGCTGAATTGCTAGACGATTGGGAGCAATTCGAGGTTGTTTGGGAATATCTCTCAAACGAAAAGGAATTTCATTATGAGACCTTGAGGTAAGATAAAAGACTTATTTCTCTACAAGTTTGTAGAAGGGAAGAAGTTCCAAATTTGGCTGGAAATATAACTTTTAACAGATAGAAGTAAGAACAAAAAGGAAAGGAGGAAAACTCTGTTGTCGGGTGTCGCTAGGAAGCGGGTGTCGCTGAATAATTGAAGTGTAAGTAGCGAGACGAGTGTCGCTGGGACGCAGGGGGGCTTTCCGTCTCACAAATCTCACTGGGTCTTGCTCTTCAGGTGATCTCGCTAGTCTCGCTCATCTTGGTCTAGCTAGTGCGGTGTTCTATTGTGTGATTTCGCTAGTAATCTTGCTAGAAAAGTGGAATCTCGCTGGTAATCACGCTAGTGACATAGAATATCGCTAACTATGATTATTTTGGGAAAAAAGGAGAGTCTCGGTGATAGAACGAGATTAGAGTCTAAATATGCACACTTAATGATCATGGAAGGGAAGTTTAAGGAAAACTTAACGTGAGAAATGTGTATTAACAGGTCAAGAAGAGCTCGGAAAGGCATATAATCCACTCAGGGCTCAGGACAAGTAGTGAGTGACTTCCTATTTTATATAATGATTACTCTTAGCATATATTAGTAATGGGTGAGTGGAAACTATTGTATGGTGTAGTTATTGAATATCTTGTGTTGTGCTATAAAGTTTAAAGAATGTTATACGTATTATCTAAATGCAACCCATGGCTGAGGGACCACTTGTGAAGGCATATGGGGAATACGTTATATAATACTCAGTGCTGAGGGACCACGTGTGAAGGCACTTGAGTAGTTGGTTTTATTAGTAATGGGTGAGTGGAAACTATTGTATAGTGTAGTTATTGAATATCTTGTGTTGTGCTGTAAAGTTTAAAAAATGTTATACGTATTATCTAAATGCAACCCATGGCTGAGGACCACTTGTGAAGGCATATGGGGAATACGTTATATAATACTTAGTGTTGAGGGACCACGTGTGAAGGCACTTGAGTAGTTGGTTGAAATGAATTCCAGTGCTGAGGGACCTTGTGATAAGGCATATGAAAATCCAATACATAATAGCTAAGTGCTGAAGGACCACGCGTGAAGGCATTTGAGCAGTGGATTGATAGGGAACCCAATGCTGAGGGACCATGTGTAAAGGCACATAGGAACTCTGATATAGTGAAACTTAGTGTCGAGGGACAATATGCGAAGCCCTTGAGGGTTTGAAATGCCGAGGGACGATTTGTGAAGGCATTTGTGCCGAGGGACCCGTGTGAAGACATTTGAATATGTGAGTGATGAATTATGATTTAAGCATCTGGCTTGAGCAGTTATGTTTATCTTATGAGGTTACACTGGCATATAGTTAAGTATAAATGATCTGGTGTTGATTAATGTTATAGGTCAGAGGAAACGGGTGTATGCAGGTTCGCACTCACTCCTAGGTTAAGAAGGAAATTTTGGAGGGGGTGTGACACTATTCCTCTATGATAAGCCAAGAATCTATTAGCTAGTTGCAAAGTGATAGTGGTAGGTTGCACTTTCCAATGTCAAGCTTCCTATAGACAGATAAAGACATCAAATTAATACAAGCACCAAGATCACAAAGAGTTCTAATAACATTTAAAGACCCAATAGTGCAAGGTATAGTAAAACTCACTGGATCTTTCAGTTTTTGTGGTAGCTTCTTTTGCAGTACAACACTGCATTATTTTGTCATGCTAATGATCTCATATTGCCCAAACGTCTTCTTTTTAGACAAGACATCTTTCATAGATTTAGCATAGTTGGGCATTTGCTCTAAAGCCTCAACAAATGGAATATTAATATGAAGCTTTTTAAATAATTCCAAGAATTTAGCAAATTGGGAGTCTATTTCTTTCTTTTTAAAACGTTGAGGATAGGGCAAGGTGTTAGGTACAAAAGGTAGAGGGTTAGATGACTTACTTGAAGATGCCAACTCTTTTACCTTTTCCTCTTTTTCTAAGACCTTCTTGGGTTCATCTTCTATGATAAGCTAATGGATGGTCTCATCTACCTCCTGCTTCTCATCCTCATCATCAATCAAAGGAGTGGACAACTTTTTCCCACTCATCAAAGTGAAGGCCTTGCACTCCTCCTTTTCGGAGCAACTAGAAAACTTGCCCTTTTGCATTGTTTGAAGAGAAGTGGCTATTTGACTAATTTGTACCTCAATATTGTGAATAGCCTAGCCATGACTTTGCACTGTGCTCTCCAATGCGGTGGTCCTTCCTCTTGACTCTTTTATGAACTCCACCATCAAATCTTCTAGGTTGGACTTCTTCTCGATGTGTGATGGACCTACATTGGAAAAACCAGGAGGACCTTGCAAAACATTTCTCTTGTTAGTATAAGAAAAGTTTTCATGGTTCCTCAAGTTAGAATGGTAACGAGTTGGAAGTTATTGTTGGTGGTGGCCTCTATAGTGTCCTCTATCAACATAATTAGTCATCTCATTGTCTCCTTGTTCCAACTCCTTTTGTGTTGAAATTTCTGATGCCATGGCGGCTGACAAGCACTCGAAAAGTGCTTTATATTCTCTCAAATTAAGGGAGTTTTATATTAGATTTCACTTGTTTGCTAGTGATTTTCAGGTTAAAACGAGGAAAATTAGAAGAAACGACAAAAAGATCAAAACCGAGCAAGAATACGGCGAAAAAGAGCTGAAAAACGCATCCTTGTTGAACGCAGGGCAGCGTCGCGGCGCTAAGACAGCGTTGCCGCGGCGCTGAAGTATAAACGCATCAGCATGGACGCAGAGTAGCATCGCAGCGCCAAGATGTCGCTGCCTCGACGCATCCTTGATGAACGCAAGAAAGCGTCGTGGCGCTAAAACCCGAGAGCAACTTATTTTTGGTCGCAACCCTAGCGCCACGGCGCCAGCGTTAATTAAAAGAAAAGTTTGTATTTTAGGTTAAAATTTTGGCAGCCAAACTCTATAAATTTAGGGGTTTTCAGCAGTCCAAAGGGGGAGGAGAAATATCAAGAAAAGCAAGAAAGTTGCAGAACTAAAGAAAGATCCAAAAAGGTGAGAATTAAGCGAGAGTTCGAAGAGTGAGTTAGCCGCAAGGAAGAGGAAAAGAGTTCGAGATAGTTTTGGTGCCCTTCGAAGTCCGACGCGAGAGCCAAGGAGTTCGTGACGGTGCTGCCTCAATCAAAAACCTCTTTTCAGTAGAGTTTCCCTATTCTTACACTCTTTCTTTGATTATTTTTGCTCAACATGTTGCTTCACGCTATGAGTGGCTAAACTCTTTAGTTTTAGGGTTTGATGAATTATTTGTGAATTCATGTTAATTTTGTAGATTCATGGTTTTGTTCAAATAAATATGCTTTTCATTGTTATTGTGTTAATTCTTGAAGATTGGCCACCTTCACATGTTAGGTTAGATGTATGATCGGGAGATTATATGTTTAATTTGATCTATAACAATGAATCGTTGTTAATCTATCATAGTTAGGTTGACAATGAAAGTTGCTAAAGACTAGTTTTAATGCCATGTAATTTTGTATTGGTTTTAAGAGATTAACTATCAATCAAGTTGCATGAGAAAAAGTTGTCTTTGAGAGAAGATAACTTGGAATTAAGTTTCTAGACTTAGGCATAAGATTTACAATAAAATCCATGAAATCTATAATTTTGCATGAAGAAATAAACAAGGATTCGAATCCCTAGAACTCTCTTTGACTCTTGCAAATTCTCCCTTTGATATTTTCTTTGCTTGATTTTTCTTTTTCCCAAAATTGAAATATTGAATTTCAATCCTCAAATAAAATTGATTCAATTCTAGAATAGCTAAGTAACTTGACCTTCCCAATTGGATCTCTAGTGGAAACGATACTCGGACTTAACCGTTTTATATTATAACTTGACCCGTACACTTGCGGTAAACACTAAAAGTGCGCATCAGCGGCAAGGGATGCTATGGATGGTGGACTTATTTGAGCTTGGCCCTGCAATCAATTTTGAAAGAGCATTAGTAAGGGAAGCCATTTGTGCTTTAAGAGAATTTACCTCATCCACCTCATACAATCCTTCGACATTTGGGATAATTGGAGAAGATCATTCATATGGCCAATTGTAAGATGTAGTGGCCAAGTCTTCTAATATGGTATAGCCCTCTTGAGCATTTTTGGAGAAAATTGAGCCTCCGGCAATAGCATCTAGAATGAATCTATTGAACTTGACAACACATTGTAGAAGAGTTGAATTTGCAACCAATTCGGGTAGCCATGTTGAGGACACCTCCTTAAGAGATCCTTATACCTTTCCCAAGCCTCATATAGTTGCTCATCTTTAAGTTGGCAGAATGTACCGATCTCTGTTCTTAGCCTTTGGGACTTAGCCGGTGAAAAATATTTGTTCAAGAAAGCTTGAGCCAAGATCTCCCATGTAGTGATACTATCTGGAGGTATGGTTTCCAACCAATCCTTTGCTTGTTCTTGTAAATATAAAGGGAAGAGTCTTAGTTTAATAGCATTGTTAGAAACACCATTCATCTTTATCGTTCTGCATATCTCTAAGAAAGATCGTAAGTGCTTATGATGATCTTCATTTGTTCTTCCTTTAAAGGCAAACTCTATCGCCATTTGAATCAACCTCGGTTTTAACTCAAAGTTGTTGACATTGATAGACACATTCATAATGTCAGGTTGATTTGCTGGTAGTGTCGATTGAAAGTAATCCCAAATCGCCTTTGGTATCTCCTTCATCATCTCCTTGGTATGATTGTGTTAAATCCTTAAATTTCTTCCATATGTCCTATCAATCTCAGGATCAAAAGGGAGAAGGTTAGTATCGTCACGAGGCATAAACCAACAAATTTATCAACCAAAATAATATACAACTCAAAGTAAGATCTACCAATTCTTATGAATATTAAGTAAGAAAAACCGTTCTTTGGATCCTCGGCAACGGCGCCAAAAACTTGATGCGCACTTTCCGTATTTACCGCAAGTGTACGGGTCAAGATATTATAAGACGGTTAAGTTCCGAATATCGTTCCACTAAGCATTTAATTGTGAAGGTTTAAGTTACTTAGCTATTCTATAATTGAATCAATTTTTTTTTAGGATTCGATCTTAAGTGGTGATTCTAGAAAAAATAAAAAGGAAACCAAGTAATTGAGAAATACAAGAGTCAAAGAGAGTTCTAGGGTATTGAATATCCTTGTTTAATTCATTATGCAACATTCTAGGGTTCATGAATTTTATTGCAGTTCATATGCTCAAGTCTAGAAACATAAATCCAAGTTATTTCTATAAAAAAAAACAACATTTTCTCATGCAACCTAATTGATTCTTAATATCTTGAAATCAATATAAGTTACATGACATTAAGAGTAGTCTTTACCAACTTTCATTGTTAACCTAACTATTCGTATGATAGATTAACAACAATTCATTGTTATAGATCTAATTAGACATATAATTCTTTCAACCATACGTCTAATCTAACATTCAAGGATGGCCAATCAACAAGAATTAAGCACAATAACAATGAAAAACATATTCATTACAACAAAACCATGAAGAGTCTACAATATCAACATAACTTCATAAACAATTCATCAATACCCTAAAATTAAAGAGTTTAGCCACTCATAGCTTTAGGCGACATGTTCACAAATAATTTAAGCATAGAAAGAGTGTAAAGAAGGAAAAATCTACTGAAAAGAAGCTCTTGATTGAGGAGGAATCGCCAAGAAGTCCTTAGTCTTCACGTTGAGAACTTGAATAGGACCAAGACTCTCTCTCAAACTCTTTTCTCTATTCCTTGCAGCCAACTCACTCTTTGGGACTCTCTATTGTATTTTTTATGATTTTTCTTCTTTCTCTTGTGATTAGGGATGCTGGAAACCCTCCACTTTATAGAGTTGGCTGCCCAAATTTTATTCCAAAATTGTAGATTCTTCAAATAAAGAAAGTTGGCGCCGCCACGCTGGTCAATGGCACCGCTGCACTGACCTATATCGTGTGGTGGCACTGCGGCGTTGTAAGATGGCGTCGTGGCACTGTGAGTCATGTAAACCTACCCTTGGCACCGTGTCGCAATGCCACGTCGGTGCTACTGCGTTGAGCTTGTCTGATGCTCTTAGGAAAAAGCGTCATGGCAGCGTGGAACTAGCAACACGGCACTGCCCTATTTTCGCAATTCGGTGATTCTTTCCTCTTTTTCACTTTATTTTGGCTCGGTTTGGTTCTTTTGGCTTTCGATTTTTTTTTTTATTTTTTTATTTTGACCTGAAAACCACTAGCAAACAAGTGAAATCTAATATAGACTCCTTTAATTTAAGAGAATAAAAAGCACTTTTCAAAGGCTTTTCAATTACTTAGAAAAATGTTAGTGAACTCTTTTCAACCCTACCTTCTCCATTGATTCTTCCTTACCATCAACATATGCTATTTGGTTATAACTACACTTAACATTTACACCATCATCACATTCAATGTGTTATCACTCTACATGTTCACCAATTTATCATCACTCACAGTTATCATCACTTGTAATTAAGCCACACTTAGGTAGTTCTTCAACGCATTATCACTTGACGCATCATTCAGATCAACATTGCATTAAATCTGCAAAGTCCAAGCATAGTTTTGTCACAAGTCTCTATGTTTGACCCTGGACTCTCTAGGAAGCCTTGTTGTGCATGAAATTGTGAAAATGGAATTTACTAACTCAATGTGCAAGTAAGCTACAACGATGCGTTTCACATATCATGCGTTGAACATACTATGCGTCTTACTATGTTTAATGCTATGCATTGGTGATCTGTCAAGTTTTCCTATCCCTTACCCAAGTATAAGCAAAGGAGTAGGTTTTCTCGGTGAGTCCGAGGTCGAACACAGGGATTATGTTGATTTTATATTTAAGTGGATTATATGTGTTGCAGTGGTAACCAAGAAATAATTGGGAGGTGTTTGTTTCTAATCAAAAGAAAGCGATAATATGTACACTAGACTAAAATGTGGAAGATGGAAAGACATGCGACACAGCAAAGTCAGCTAATGATTTGAATGAATGGATAAAAACAGGGTTCGGGTTGGTTAACATCTAACATCAGAAACGCATGGTGATAGTCTATTCATACTTGCGACTCTTCTCCCAGTTGTCAGCCGCTATGCGTTATATGTCTATAACGCATAGGAGAGTGTTAAGAACCAAGGTTATTCCTATAGACAGGTAACACTTCTTGGCCTTGTCAATTGAGTTCCACAATCACTTACCCTCTCGAGCAGTCTGATTATTACTACTTATATCAATTAGCTAGATGGTCGTAAGCATCGGATTAAGTTTGCAATTGACAAGATGCAATAGTTACACTATGGTTCTTATTTAGATGCTAACGCAACCCTAGACCCTTGATAGATTAGTTACTCATGGATTCAAAGTAAAAAGTGGAAAGCATAGAGAAATGAGTAGACATGGAAGAAATATATATTGATGAACGGAATACAACTTTAGATAGCTCAATGTCTTTACACAAATCTAAAATCAAGATAGAAAAATAAGATGGAAAGCAGGAAAAGGCGTCAATGTCTTGAGTCGCCACGATGGAAGCGTGAGGTTCTGCTGTGAAGTGGTCAGGCAGAGGGAAGACTCTTCTCTCTCGAGCTATTTGTCTCTGGTTGAGGTATGGAGAGAACTCTGCTGTCACTTAGGAATTCTTCCGAGAATCAACAACCCTTTCTCATCTTGCAGGTTTGCCCTTTTATAGATGCTGCATTTGCAATCAATGGCAAATCTGCTTGATTGGCAGCGAAATTGATATCATGCGTCCATCTCGCCTAATTGTGTAATTCTCGGGTCAATTTAGATCCACCACTTTAGCCATAGATCATGTATGTCAATCTTTCGACAATCTCTCAAGATTCTAATCTGATTCTCCGCACCTTGCGTCTTATGCGTTCATGGAGAGTCTGGCGGATGTCAACGCGTTATAGGTTGCTAACGCATAGTCTTGCATTGAGAAGTCGTTAACCCATCCACAGGTTGTTCGCGTTCCACTCAGATCATGCATCCATGAAGAACAGATTGCTAACGCATAGTCCTGCATTAAGAAGTTGTGAACGCATCGTTTGCATTCCTGAGTTAAAACATGCGTTTTAGGCTCAAAAAGTGGTAAAATTATTACCTTCCTAAAAATAAAAGACTAGAATGCAAAGGAAGATTTATTAATGAAATTCAGCATAAATTGCCGCATGATTCTCTATTTAATCTCTATTTCTCTAAGAAAAAGGCTATCATAACTTGTATCTCTACAAGTTATAAAGCCTATTAAGACTTACACTTGGGTTTTATAGGAAAACTTGAATTTAACAAAGATATTCATTTCATTTCCATAAGTACAACACAAGGCTATCATAAATTATTCATGCATAAGATCAAGCAACAAATTTTTTGCATCGTTGTCGGGGATTTGTTAGACTAATTTTTATTTTAGTTTTGTTGATTTTTGCAGAATCTCAATTGTTGGCGTACTACACGTTTAGCCGAAGATGTGTTTGCTAGTATATGAGCAAGGAAAAACTGCCAAAGATTGTATTTGACCCATAAATTGAGAGAACTTTGTGCAAGAAGAACAAAGAAAACCAATAAAGAAGACAGAAAAATAAAGAGAAGAAAATGGCAGACCAAAAGAACAATCTAGTACCGCCAAACAGAGGAAACAATGCGGCCAATAACACATTGGCATAGGCACAATCTCAAATTCAGGCCCATTCAATTCTCCTTGCATATAACTCCAATAGGCCTATCCGAGATTACGCGTCTAACATTCTAAGGGTCTAAGTTTGAGATGATGCCAGTGATGTTTTAAATACTTCAAACTGCGGGGCAATTTAGAGGAGCACCTTACGAGGATCCCCATGCCCATTTGAAGAGTTTTATAGAGATTTGCAATACGTTTGTGATCCCTAACATTATCGTAGAGGAGATTAGATTAACAATGTTCCCTTTCTCCTTAAGGGACGAAGCAAGAGAATGGGCTTATTCACTTGAGCCAGGTGAGATAATCACCTGGGAACAGATGATGGAGAAATTCATGAAGAAATAGTTTCCGTCAATAGAAGATTCCAAGAGAAGGAGAGATATTGCTCACTTTCAGCAAAAGGATAGAGAAACCCTAAGCGACAAATGGGTAAGATTTAAAAGGCTAGTTAGAAATTGCCCGCATAATGGCTTCTTTGAATGCATCCAAATGGAAATCTTTTATGATGGATTGAATGAAGCCTCACAGACAGCTTAAATGCTGGCGCAGCTAGTGGTTTATTAGATAACACATATACTGAGTTTAAAGACATTTTGGACAAGATTTGAAGAAACCATGAAAATTAGGAAGAAATGGCTATGGCTCGAGATCTGGAAGACGAAGAAGCAACAACTTAGGAGTGTCTGAAAATGATACAGTCGTTGCGTTACAAACGCAATTGGCCTCCATGACCAATTTGCTGCAAACCATGACAATGAATTAAGTCAATGTAGGAAATGGTGATCAAGTAAACACAATGAATCAAGTTGTTGCCATAAGCTGTGTTGGATGCGATGAGCCACATACCTTTGATATGTGTCCTCAAAACTCGCAGTCAGTATGCTTCATCAGTAACAACCCTTATTCCAACACTTATAATCCTTGTTGGTGAAACCATCCCAATTTCTTTTGGGGAGGGAATGTGTGCAACATGCCAATAGAGGTGTGCCACTAGGTTTCCTACAAGGACACCAAAAACATTCTCAGTTGCAAGGCCCACAACAATAGGCATGAAGTTCATCTTCTCCGCTAGAAGCTCTATTGAATGAGTACAATGCAGAAAAATGATGTGTTATTACAAGACCCAAGAATCATCCATAAAGAATTTGGAGCTTCAAATGGGGCAAATAGCCCGAGAGGTGAAAAATAGGCAAAGGTGAACTTTGCCAAGTAACATAAGAGCCTCAAAGAACTCAAGGAATTCAAACAAAGAACAGTGTCAAGTAGTGACACTAAGAAGCGGGAAACCATTAATCGAAAGACCAGAAAAAAATGACTCAGCAAGTAGACCAAAAAATAACCAAGTTCAGAAGTCCATTGACCAACCATCAGCCAACCAATTGCCACATAATGAAAAAGTACATGGGTCGACGCAAAAAAACCAAGATGATGCGCCCAGAAACACATCTAAGAATGCTAATAACTTGTAGAAATGCAAATTATTATAGCTTTTTCTTAGAATAATGGAGAAGATTTAAAGGATTATACGATAATCTTGACTTAAATTCGTTGATAAAAACCTTCTTTGCGTTTTACACTCTTAACTTGCTAAAGATAAATGCTTTCGGGTTAAATTATCTCTAAAACGCATTATTTAGTGCAGGAAACGCATGATGCAAGATAGGACGTCTTCCAAGTGACAGACGCAAAGCTGTAAATCAACAAACGCAAACTTTGAGATCTTTGACAGTTGGAAATTGATATGCTTCATCTGCAGCATGACTAGCGGTTACCAATTTAGCCAAGAATTAAGCAATCATACAAGATTGACGCCAAGCAACAAATCAGCCGGAAATGACATGAATATGCCAGCGTTACAATGCAGTCTCTATAAAAGGACAGATTCGAAGGTTGATGATAACTTGTAGAAATACAAGTTATTATATTCACTATTTGGAATAATTATAGTAACTTTAGGGCTAAACGCATGATTTTGGCAGTTGAATTGTGTAATATGTATCACCATGTGTTGGCAAAATTTACAAAAGAATATACCTGAGAAAATATGAGTATTTTTGTTCTTAACGTAGGATTAAGTAGAAAAGAAGCACAAATAACCCAAGTACCAGAGAGGAAACTGCTACAAGAACAAAAGAAGTGAAAACCTGTCACACCCCACCCTGAACTATCCTACCGTAGCCCGAGACAGAGTGTGAGGACAACAGTCATTGACTTCCCTGTCTCAAATCCCACTGTCACATTCACCTCACTTCTCATATCTCCCTCGCTAGGATGATAATACCATTAACTCTTGACAAACCTCGACTTCGATCGGCAACGAGAACTGTTGTCACACCCTACTTTTAAGAAACTGATGCGTGGAAGAGTCTATGAAGAAAAGAAGTAAAAGACCATGTTGGACGCATGGTCAGGACCAAGGTAACGCATGGTATGGGTGAACGCATGGAAGTAAACCGAGAAGGGAAAGAAGTGAAACGCATAAGAGAAGATGTACGCATTGGCGATGGTAAAACGCTTAAGCAAGAAAGGAATAAAGTTATGTCGAGGAATGTTAAATGAGATCTAAGTCTCGGAAAGGTAGAATACTATAGTAAAATGAGTAACGCATAAACTATTAGTAAGGGATGTTCTTGGGTGTTGGATTAAAGTGGAAAGATGAGATTACAAGCTCAAAGATTGGAGCAAGAGGTGGACGCATACTACTTATTATCAGAAAAAATGTTTTAGTGCAAGGAAAAAGGTTAAATGAAAAACCTTGGAATACAAGCACAAGAACGCATAGAGGGATAATTAAGGAATCCTCAAGGACAGGAGGAAGGTCGTGGACGCATGATAGTGTGCGGTTCAGGTTAACGGATAGTATTATGCAGTCAGGCACAAACGCATAGTACTGTGCGTTTGGGACAGTGATGCCTAGTAGTATGCGGTGAAAAACGAGTTCAAAGGAAGTATGGCTGAGAGACAGGGAAGTAAATAATGAAGCTCAAACCTTAAAGGAAACTCAATGAACGCATGGGGGAGTTGTGATGAAAGAATAGTTGTTTATTGGAAAATGTTGGACGCATAAGATAAGCTTATAAAGGTTAGGTGGCTTCATATAGACTTGACACCTTAAAAGTAGGAGGTGTTAGAATGCATGTTAAGTGCTTCATGCAAGGTGACGCTTGGATAAATGCATGGTTAATTAAGCATGCAGTGTGACATGTGGCAAACAAGTGGCAAAAGGAGAGGAGAAGTTGGATGGCAAGCTCCCTATAAATAGAACTTTGAGGGAAAAGAAGCGACTGATGACTCTGAAAGAAGAATTCTAGAGAGAAAGGGAAGAAAGAAGGCAGAAAGGAGGAATCCTTGCGTCTGTAGTAGGAGTCTGCGGTCAAGAGAGAAGGTATTTTTGACAACTTAGCTATTTTATGCAAAAGAAGTTGTCTTGCGTCGAAAGGGGGTCGGCCTTGTGGTAAAGACAAACACTACGTTCAAGGTGAACGTCACATCCAAAGATAGGTGATACGTTCAAGTTGGACCTTGCTTCCAAGAGAGGTCGACGCATCACAAAAAGAGAAGTAAGAAGAAAGGCTGCACTTTGCGGTAGTTGCCAACCTTGCGTTGAAGGGCAGGGTTGCGTTCAACCGAGCTGACAGAGGAATATGAAGCCTTGCATTTCTGAGATTAGAACGCTGCGTCCAAAAAGCTCGGGAAGAGGAAATAGAGGGAAGGAAGAGGAAATTATTCTTTGGCAAAGTACAGGTGAGTAACACCTGCGTTTTTAAAAAATATAAATGAGTTCTTTATGAATATGATTTTATGAGTTTCTAATGAATTAATGCATGCATTTCATATATATAAAGCACATGAATATGTTGGTTATAGCAATGAGAGCATGCGTTTATATATATAAGCACATGAGCAAGCTGAGAGCATGTGTTATATATTGAAAGCTCATGAGTATGCTGAGTATTAGAAATGAGTTTAGTAAGACGCATGCTGTTGATAATATAAGATTTTCATTGGAAAACATATTGCTAATCATAGATGATGTTTCTAGAACATAGTGTATTTTAAAAATTCCTAGACATGGCACCCTAAAGCTCAAGGACTAGAGGAAGGCAAATGGGTAGCCGGAAAATAGAAATGGGACCCAATGCTCAAGGATAAAAGGAAGGCATATGGGCAGTCCGGGTTATAATATCTATGTGCACATAGAAGAATATATATATACGACGCTGATGTGTTGAGATTACTCCACACAGCTAAGGATAATCAATGTTGAGTAGTGTTAGCGCCTCAACTAAGGAAAAGATAAGGAATGAATTTGACGTTGAGAAGCGTAGAAGCAATGCTCCGCCTCAACTAAGGAAAATGATTAGAAATGAATAAGATCTTTGAGTATTTCCCAGAAATAAGCATGCAAAACTTAATAATGGTGTTTGAGTATAAATTAACATGTTTAGAATCGATATTATTTAGATTGACCAGTTTCACAGTTAAAATAAGTTATTTATAAAACTATTACTCACTGAGCCGTTAGCTCATTCTTTTATATGTTTGCCATTTTCAGGTAGCATGACAGTTCTCGTTGCCGATCAAAGTCGAGGTTTGTCAAGAGCATGTTAATGGTATTACTGTCCTAAGAAGGATTGTAAAGAAAATAAGATGAAGTTGACAGTGGGTTATGTGACAGGGTAGTCAGTAACTGCTGTCCTCACACTCTGTTTCGAGCTACAGGAGAGTAGTTCGGGATGGGGTGTGACAACTGTCATGCTACCTGAAAAGTGGAAAACATATAAAAAGGGTGAGCTAACAGCTCAGTGAGTAACGGTTTTTGAAAACATCTTTCTTAACTGTAAATCTGGTCATAACATAAACATCTTTTAACTCGCATAAAATATAACGCTTCAAATCATATTAAAATATGCTAAAACCATTGTTAAATCATGCATATCTGTTTTAGAGTACATACTCAAATGTCATTAACTTCAAAAAAATCATTTTTCACTAGTTGAGGCGGAGCAATGCTCTACCTTTCTCAACGTCGATTTTTCCTAGCTGTGTGGAGTAATCTCAACACATCAGTGATAAGCACTTGAAAAGTGCTTTCTATTCTCTCAAATTAAGGGAGTTTATATTAGATTTCACTTGTTTGTTAGTGATTTTCAGGTTAAAACGAGGAAACTTAGAAGAAACGACTAAAAGATCAAAACCAAACAAGAATACGGCGAAAAAGAGTTGAAAAACCAAAAAGGGCAAATTTTGGGGATAGCGCCGCGGCGCCTAGACGGCGCTGCCGTGGCACTGAAACATCAACGCATAGTTCTAGACGCAGAGTAGCATCGCGGCGCCGGGATGGCGCTGCCTCGACGCATCCTTGTTTAATGCATGACAGCGTCGCGGCGCTTGGACGGCACTGCCGCGACGCTAAAACCCGAGAGTAATATTTCTGAAACGCATTTTAGCATTGCGGCACTTGGACGGCGCTGCCGCGGCGCTAAAACCCAAGAGCAAACTTTCGGATGCAGCCCTAGCGCCGCGGCGCCAGCTTTCCTTAAATGAAAATTTTGTATTTTTGGAAAATTTTTGGGCGGCCAAACTCTATAAATTTGGGGGTTTCCAGCAGCCCAATTCATCAAGAAAAATCAAGGCAAAGCAAGGAAGTTGCAGACCTAAAGAGATACAAAAAGGAGAGAATTAAGTGAGAGTTCAAAGAGTGAGTTAGTTGCAATGAAGAGAAAAAGAGTTCGAGATAGTCTTGGTGCCCTTCAAAGTTCGACGTGAGAGCCAAGGAGATCGTGACGGTGCTACCTCAATCAAGAGCCTCTTTTCAGTAGAGTTTCCCTTTCTTTACACTCTTTCTTTGTTTATTTTTCTTAAACATGTTGTTTCAAGCTATGAGTGGCTAAACTCTTTAGTTTTAGGTTTTGATGAATTGTTTATGAATTCATGTTAATTTTGTAGACTCATGATTTTGTTGGAATGATTATGCTTTTCATTGTTATTGTGTTTAATTCTTGTGGATTGACTATCTTCACATGTTAGGTTAGATGTATGATTGAAAGATTGTATGTTTAACTTGATCTATAACAATGAATTATTGTGAACCTATCACGAGAGTAGTTAAGTTGACAATAAAAGTTGGTAAAGACTATTTTTAATGCCATGTAATTTTGTATTGGTTTTAAGAGATTAATAATCAATCGAGTTGCATGAGAAAGGGTTGTTTTTTAGAGAAAATAACTTGGAATTAAGTTTCTAGACTTAGGCATATGAATTACAATAAAATCCATGAAATCTATAATATTGCATGATGAAATAAATAAGGATTTATTACCCTAGAACTCTCTTTGACTCTTGTATTTCTCCATTTGATACTTTCCTTACTTGATTTGTATTTTTCCATAACTCATAATATTTAATTTCAATCCTCAAATAAAATTGATTCAATTCTAGAATAGCTAAGTAACTTAAACCTTCCCAATTGGATCTCCAATGGAACGATATTCGGACTTAACCGTTTTATATTATAACTTGACCCGTACACTTGCGGTTAACACTAAAAGTGTGCATCAATCAGCGTCGTATATTCCTCTATGTGCACATAGGTACTAGAATCCGGGCCGCCCACAATGCCTTTTCCAAGTTCCTGAGCATTGGGGTCCCATTTCTATATCCAGGCTACCCATTTGCCTTCTACGAGTCCCTCAGCATTGGGTGCCTTTTTCTATATTTGTATCCAGGTTACCTATCTGCCTTCTACGAGTCCCTCAGCATTGGATACCTTTTCTACATCCCAGCTACCCTTTGGCCTTCTCCAAGTCCCTGAGCCTCGGGTGCCTTTTCAAAGTTTTATAAAACATAATATATATTTTGGAAATATTATATCAATAACTCGTATGTTAACCGTTTTCAAATATAATACCAACCAGCATGCTAAACTCAATTCCAAAACTTTAATATCAAACAGCATGTCTTTCAAACAAGTTTATTTCCAAATCTTTCATGAATATATATAACATCATACACCATGCTTTTCAGTAAAGTCATGAAATCACATATTATAAATCACCATGCGTTTATAAACTTATAACAAATACCCAGCATATTCAAATGCTTTTCAAATAAACGCATGCACCATTCATTGAAAACTCATAAAAACATATTCATTAACCAACGATATTAAGTATAGAGAACACATTTTTATTTTGAAAACGCAGATGTTACTCATAATATATTTGCTCAAGAATAGTTCCTCCTTCTTCCTGTTATTTCATCTTTCCTGAGCTTCTTGGACGCAGCATTCTAACTCTGGAACACAAGGCTGATTTTCCTCTGTCAGCTCGGTTGGACGCAACTCTGCCCTTGAACGCAAGGTTGATGACTAACGCAAGGTGCAGCCTAACTCTTCTTACTTCTCTTTTGGATGCGTCGACCTCTCTTGGACAAAAGGTCCAACTTGAGCGCATCATTCACCTTGAACACATTGTTCACCTTGAACGCAGTGTTCGCAAGGCTGACCCCCTTCGTCGCAAAACAACTTCTTTAACACAAGATAGCTAAGTTGTCAAGAATAGCTTCTCTGTTGGTCGCAGATTCCTACTACGGACGCGAGGATTCCTCCTTTCTGCCTTCTTTCTCCCTTTCTCTCAAGAATTCTCCCTTCGGAATCATCAGTCGCTCCTATTTCCTCAAGGTCCTATTTATAGAGGGTTTGCCATCCTACTTCTCCTCTCTTTTTGCCATTTGTTTGCCACATGTCACACTGCATGCTTAACCAACCATGCATTATTCCAAGCGTCACCTTGCATGAAACACTTTACACATCTTCTAATACCTTCTACTGATAAGTTGTCAAGTATAAGCTAATCTTATGCGTCCAACATATTCCAACATACAAACTATTCAACCAATATAATGTCCCCATGCGTTCATTGAATTTCCCTTTTAAGGTTTTAACTTCATTACTTTCTTCCCTTACTCTCGGCCATACTTCCTTTGAACTCATTTCTCCACCGCATACTACTAGGTGTCAATGTCTCAAACGCACACTACTATGCGTTTGTGCCTTACTACATAATACCATGCGTCAGCCTGAACCGCATACTATCATGCGTCCGTGACTTTCCCCCTATCCTTGAGGATTCTTTGATTATCCCTCTTTGCGTTCTTGTGCTTGTAATCCAAGGTTATTCATTTAACCTTTTCCTTGTACTAAAATATTTCTCTGATGATAAATTAGTATGCGTCCATCACTTCTTTCCTTATATCCATATCTTAACTGCAAACCTTTCTCTTGAGTGATAAACATCCGGCTAAGTGGTTCACCCTTAAATTATTATAGCCTCTTTCCCAATTCTACCTTATGCGTTTTATCCTTCTTTTAGATTTCCTTTCATCGCATCACTATTCAACTTTAATCCCTACTCATGTTGGATCGGTATGGCAACCCTAGAGGGGAGGAGAATAGGGTTTAATTAAACTTATTCCTAAATATGCTCAAATTAAACTAATTGAATTAATTTTTTAATTAAATTAATAAAAACCTTAATTGATGCTAAATATCAAGATTGATAAAAAATATATGAAACACAAGATTCAATCAATCTCAACAAAGAAGGATAGTAATCTATAACATGCTACTAAAAATTGAATGCAAAATTAATTGAGAAAGAGTTGGAGAAGAAGACACCGTGATTTTTATAGTGGTTCGGTCAAACTCGACCTACATCCACTTTCCCAAGCGCCTTTTGGCATTTCGATTAAAAAATCTCCTTTGACTCTTTCCACGGATGAGAGTCGAACCGCTACCTTGCTCCTTTTTTCAGGTTCAAGAGCAAACCCGATCCTTTCCACGGGTTAGGATCCAACCGTTACAATATTCTTGAAGTTTTAAATCACACACTAAGACTCTAAAAAGAGTAGATGTACAAATTTGAACTCACAATACTCAATCCTCACAATACAATGAAAGTATCTCTCTAGAATAAGATGAAAAGAAAAAAATTTGAAAGCTTGGAGAGAGAGCAACAATGGTGACCTTTTTCAATTTTTGAGGATTGTAAAATTGTAAAAGTTAGAGAAACTTTTTGGAGAAGATGAAGTGTTTAAAAAGAAATGAAAGTGGGTGAAAACCAAATTAATTTGGACCATTACATCTTTGTAAAAGAAAATTGGATGGTGGAGATTTAAACTCAATTAGCCGTTAGACACAAACATAAAATAATATTAAATTAATCCTTTTAAAAAAAAGCAACTAGCCGTTAGACACAAACATATACAATAATATTAAATTCATCTTCTTTTTAAATTCATTTTCTTTTTAAAATCATTTTCTTTTTAACATCAATCCAAAAATAAAAGACCCACCAATTGTCACTTCTCCATGTCTCCAAGTGACACCTTTCAATTTTTCCACTTTGATTAAAAAAAATCTGTCACGTCATCAGCTCGAGATTTTTCCATTAAGCTTGTTTCGGTTATATCTTCTTCGTTTGAACTCCGATTTGAGTGATTCAAATTGCATTGGAACTGTTGTTCCAAACTCCACACAATAGACACTTCAAAATACTCAAATAGTTAATAAATAAAATCAGGTTTGTTATCATCAAAACACTAATTAATCAATCAATTAAAATGAATTAATTTGAGATTAAGGGCCAAAAAGCCAACAATCTCCCCCTTTTTTATGATGACAAACAACTTAAGAAAAATGAAACCCAAATTGTTGTGCAATATAAAATATAAATTTAAATGCAAAGGTGTTAGGTCATCATGAGTTCACCTTTTCGATGGCTATAAATAGCCCAAAACTTCTCCATTCAGAGGAGGAGAGAAAAGAGTTCAAGAGGCGAAAGCTCTGCACAAATTCTCCCTCACCATAACCAGCCTCCATTGCAAGCTCTTCTGTGAGAAGGATTTTGAGAATTTTCAGAGTCACATCCAAGAGAATGAGAACCTTCATCTTATGTCATTTATGTATTAGATAGAAACCATCTCAAGCTTCCATGAAGCAAGACATTGCCAGTGATGGCTTGACGTCTTCCATTTCTGTTCTATCTTCATTCGAGAGAATGTATTTTCTTAATATAAGTTCGATTGACGATTATCTTCCATTCATTTTCATATTAAATACTTTACACCATGTTGCTTGTATGTTGAATGAGTTAGATGTTAGAAGCTAGTTTTTCTTAAGCAATATTAAGTTTGTTACATCTTGATTAATGCATATCATTAGCTTGCATAGCTTTGTCTGACAAACAAATTTAACAAGTATGTCTGTCTAGCTTGAGAGAGTAGATGGTTAATCTTTAGCATATATTATAGATTAGATGAGGTTTAGAGATGTAGTTCATCTTTTGCCAACACAAACTTACCATGCGTCTTAGAGATAAGATTAATGTGGCATCGAAACCTCGAGAGATGGATTCTCAAACTCAAAGTTTCTAGGTATGTAAATATACTTAGATATGCTTAAGTAACAATTAGCTTCTGCACTCTATTATTATCGCATGGTTCCACCGTCATTCTCAACGCATGCTATCTGACTCTAAATGATATATGACTAACATTCTCCTCTTCCACCTCACCTTGTTAATTGTAGGAAATTTTATTTATTCTTTATGTATAGTTTTAGGTACATAAAACTCTTGAATATAATACATGTATAGTCACCATATAGTTTTTGTATCTAATCTCAACACCTAATTTATCACAAATCCCTACGTTCAACCCTGGACTCACCAGAAACCCTATAGAAGCTTACACTTGCACTTTTATAGGAAAACTTGCTAATTAATGATCATACTTGAGTAATTCTTGATGCAAACTTTGTACTGATTATAACACCTAATCCACTTTGTGCGTAACAAGCTATGAGGCAACAACTGAGAAAGTTGTTGATTTTCTTAGGGATTCATCATTTTAATAGCAAAACTCTTCCAAGAAGACAACTGGAGACAGAACGCTCGAGAGAGTAGTCTTCCTTCCGATCAACCACACCACTACAGTAGCTATCACACAACCACTGTTGGTGGAGTCTAGAGATTGATCAACCACCGACTATTTTTCTGCTTTCTATTTCCATCTTTTCTATCTTTTTGTTTACACCTTGTACCAAGAAATTGTACTTTATGTAACACTTGCTCCATTTCATTAATCTAAATTATCATCCATGACTTTAATCTCTACATCTATTTCCATTTTCTTGTTAGTAAGCATGAGTAGCTAAATCTCTTGAGGGTTGGGGAAAAGTTATTGTCTATTTAAGAAAAACATTGAGATTATTTCATTTTTCTTAATGTATAAGAATATATTGTTTGTTTACATCTAGCTAATTGAGATAAGTAAAAATAATCAACTACTCGAGAGAGTAAGTGATTGTGGAACTTATTAAGCAAACTAAGTAGTATTTCTAGACATAGAAACAACCTTAAGGTTCAATTATACTTCATCCATGCGTCATAGACATATGAGCATGCAATCTGACAGCCAAAAGGTGCAGATTATAAGTTGAAAACGTGAAATAATTTTACACTACGCTTCTGAAGAATAGACAATAACGGCCCCTTAACCCTGGTTTTCCCATTCATGTTCACTTTTGCTGATTAACTGTTGTAAACGCATCCTTCACCATCTCCACCTGTTATTAGTTATTTAATCTTTTGTTTTTGTAGTTAAACATTGTTGGGTTTTATGCCCTAAAACTCATAGATTGTAAATGTAATAATTTGACCGTAATTAAATCATTAATAAAGAGTTATTGATGTGTTACTTTAATAAGCGTTATTGATTGTTTTTGTTTGTTTTGTCTTAATAACCCTAAATCCAATAAACTAACATCCTAGGCTGTTTTATGAGTCTTGAACTATATGTGGGACATATGGAGATCAATGTTCAAGATACAGTCTAAAGGGTCTATAGTATAGGGATAAAGCTGGGTACCTCATCCTGGTGACACTATGGATACGACCCACTTTGTATTTGATACAAACGCAATGATCTAATGCGTTCGTGTAGGTGACATGTGAGTGGGGGTATCTTATGCAATGAGTTTGCATAAGACTAGACCACGAAATAGTAATCACTAGATGTAACTCCGTTGACTAGTTAGGTTTCTATTTCAATAGGATGACCTAGGCAACTTAGTCTTAATCATGAGTATATTATGAACTCCTATCCACGAGGGATTGTCCTTTGATTTGTATGGGTGACAGTGGCCGTTTTTCGACTCAATATGCCTACCATCTTGGGGACAAAATGAAGTAGGGAGTTGGGGACATAATTATACAAGATGGAATTCACTCATTCTCATTTTAGGGTAAGTAGATAAGTGTTCCCTAAAGTGATGTTTCCGGGACTTGAACAAAGGGCCCTACCCTCTCACTGGCCCAAGAGAGGTTTCTATTTAATGGTTGGACCATAAACAGGTTGTTCATTAGAGAAGTACTGGTACTTAAGGATTTAGAAATAATTTAGGGGTAAAACGGTAATTTGAACCAGCTAGTGTTACTAACACTTGTGAATGACTAATTTGCTATTATTGGTTTATATCCATGGATACATAAATACATTTGTAGTGAGAAGAGTGCAGTTGTAGGTCTTTAGTAGAGTGTACCCATAGTTAACGAATATTGATTAATGTGGTTAATGTGTTATAGTCGAATATCTCATATCATTGGAGCTTCTGATCTGTAAGTCCATAAGATCCCCTTGCTAGCTCACTATGAACCAACAAGGATCAACTATGTTAAAAAAAGAATTTGAAATGTTCAAATTTATGAGGGAAAATATTAATTGTATTGGATACAATTAATTGCATGATTTATTATAAATTTTATTTGAATGTGATTCAAATTATAGCATTATAATATGAAAAATTAATTTATTTGAATATGATTCAAATAATTAATTATTTATTTGGATAAAATGCATATAAATAAATAAAGGGAGAATTAATGAATTAATTTGAATTAGATTCAAATAATTAATTATTTAATTTGGATGAGATCCAAATTAAAGATTCTACAGAAAATAAATAGAGGGAGAATTAATTAATTAATTTGAATTGGATTCAAATAATTAATTATTTAATTTGAATGAGATCCAAATTAAAGATTCTGTAGAAAATAAATAGAGGGAGAATTAATTAATTGATTTGAATTGGATTCAAATAATTAATTATTTAATTTGGATGAGATGCAAATCAAAGATTTTGCAGAAAATAAATATTTAAATAAGATTTAAATATTTTAAATCATTTAATATTAGATATTATTTGGATAGATATTTACTAATATTGGATATTATTAAATATTTGATTTAAAATCTCTACAGAGGGTTTATTAGGAGTAACCTATAGATTTCTATAAATAGGGCCCTTGGGAGCCTTCATAGAACACATTCTCTAAGAAAATAATTTCTACAATTACTCTAAAAATCTTCTTCTACTAATTCTCCCAATTTTATTAGAAAAATTCTAAGAAAATTCTTTTTCCATTCTTTCAAAGAAGCGGTTCCCACAAACCGGATCCATGCCAGAGTCATAGCGAGGAAGATCTTTTGAAAAAGTAAAACTACAAGGAGTTGACTCTTGGTTCAAGAATTATGGATTGGCAAAGGTATGATGCTTAACCTTTTCTTTATTTTTTGTATTTTTAATTCTTTCAATAAATCAAAGAACGCAACCACACACTTCTGTCGGGATTCAATTCACTTCAAATGCAACACAATCTTCGCATATTTGTTCTAAAAATCGCCAGTACACTTCGAGAGTTTAAAATCTGCATAAGTCCCTACGTTCGACCTCAGACTCACCGAGAAATCTAATTTCTTCTTATACTTGGATTGAAAAAACTTGATTCATAAATTAACGCATGTATCACAACTATAGAAACACAAAAAGTTTTTGGCGTCGTTTTCGTGGACTCAGTATTGATTTAACTCTTTCATTGTATTCGGCTGTTGGTACACCTTGATCAAAGGAGTATCATGAGTTTTCACTTTGCTGGTAGACTCGAAAAAGGAAATGAGCGACGGAACTAGTTCGAAGTTCGATATTGACCCTTAGATTGAGAGGACCTTCAGAAGAAGAACTAGACAAAGTTGTTGTAGAAGGAAAACAAACACTTAGACGGAAATATGGTTGAATAACAAAATCCTGCTCACAGTAATAATCTCAATGCATAAAATAACGCTAACGTAAACCCCCAAATGAATCCAATTCTGTTGGCACACAACAAAAATAAGCCGATGTGGGAGTATGAGTCGCTGAATTTATATGATTTCTCACCAGGAATCATATGCCTCACCTTCGAGGGAAACGATTGATTTGAAATGAAGCCTATCATGTTGTAGATGTTACAAGCTGAAAGACAATTTTAGTGGTGCTGTGGGAGAAGACCCGCACGCACATTTGAAGAGCTTCATGGAGATATGTAACACGTGTTCACTACCAGGAGTAACGTACGACAAAATCAGGCTTTATCTCTTCCTCTTTTCCCTTAGAGATGAAGCAAAGAAATGGGCTTATTTATTTGAGCCTGGCGAAATCACTACCTGGGAGCAGATGGTAGAGAAGTTCATGCAAAAATATTTCCCTTTCACTGTTAACGAAGAAGGAGATATGACATCGTAACCTTTGAGCAGAAAAACATGGAGACGCTGAGTGAAGCTTGGACTTGATTTAAGAGGCTTGTGAGGAACTGTCCGCACAATGGAATACCTGATTGTGTTCAAATGGAGATATTCTATGGAGGACTTAATCGACCTTCGCACTTAGTAATCGGTATCTCCCCTGCTAGAGGATTAATGGACAAAACTTACACGCAAGCCAAAGGTATCTGATAACTTGTAGAAATACAAGTTATTATATTCACTATTTGGAATAATTAGAGTAACTTTAGGGCTAAACACATGATTTTGGCAGTTGAATTGTGTAATATGTATTACCATGCGTTGGCATCATCTACAAAAGAATATACTTGAGAAAATATGAGTTTTTCTATTCTTAATGCAGGATTAAGTAGAAAAGAAGCACAAATAACCTAAGTATCAGAGAAGAAGTTGCTGTGAGAACAAAAGAAGTGAAAGCCCATGCATCAAGACCATGTGTTGAGAAGAAAAGGCAAATACAGACGCCTGGGCATTAGCTGTCGGTAGCTATCATGTCAGTATACAAACGGATTACACGTTATCAGAACATGGCAGAACCAATGGATTGACGGTGTGAAAAGTCTACACAGCAGAGCATGCAAATTAATGCGGTGTCAGATCATCATGAGTTCACTTTTTCAACGCTTATAAATAGCTCAAAACTTCTCAATTCAAAAGAAGAGAGAAACGAGTTCAAGAGGCGAAAGCACTGCACAAATTGTCCTTCACTATAACCAGCCTCCATTTCAAGCTCTTCTATGAGAAGGATTCTGAGAATTTTTAGAGTCATCTCCCAGTGAGTGAGAACCTTATCCTATGCCATTTATGTATCAGATAGCAACCATCTCAAGCCTCCATGAAGCAAGACATTGCCAGTGGCGGCTTGACATCTTCTATTTCTGTTCTTTCTTCATTTCTCTCCTTCTTACTTATGCTTTGTTAATGACATTCGAGAGATTAGTTTATTTACTTTATATAAGTTTGATTGACGTTATCTTCCACTCATTTCCATATTTAATAACTCTACACCATGTTTGTATCAGATAGCAACCATCTCAAGCCTCCATGAAGCAAGACATTGCCAGTGGCGGCTTGACATCTTCTATTTCTGTTCTTTCTTCATTTCTCTCCTTCTTACTTATGCTTTGTTAATGACATTCGAGAGATTAGTTTATTTACTTTATATAAGTTTGATTGACGATTATCTTCCACTCATTTTCATATTTAATACTCTACACCATGTTTGTTTGTATGTTGAATGAGTTAAATGTTAGAAGTTGGTTTTTCTTAAGCAATATTAAGTATGTTTACATCTTGATTAATGCATATCATTAGCTTGCATAGATTTGCCGGACAAACAAGTTTAAACAAGCACGACTGTCTAGCTTGAGAGAGTAGATGGTTAATCTATAGCATTAATTAAGACTAGATGAGTTTCAGAAATGTAGCTCATCTTTTGCCAAAACAAACTTACCATGCGTCTTAGAGATAAGATTAATGTAGCGTCGAAACATCGAAAGATGGATTCTCAAACCCAAAGTTTCTAGGTATGTAAATACACTTAGATAAGCTTAAGTAACGACTTGCTGTTGTGTTAACTCTATTGTATATCGCATGGTTCCATCATCATTCTCAACGCATGTTATCTAACTGTAAATGACATTTGACTAACATTCTTCACGTGCACTTCACCATGTTAATTGTAGGAAATTGTATTTATTCTTTATGTATAGACTTAGATGCATAAATTCCATGAACATAATACTTGTACAGTCATTGCAAAGATTATATATTTAGTCTCAATGCCTAATTTATCACAAATCCCTCCGTTCGACCCTAGACTCACCAGGAAACCTATAGAAGCTTACACTTGGGTTTTTATAGGAAAACTTGCTAAAATTAATGAACATACTTGAGTAATTCTCGACGCATACCTTGTACTAAAATTATAACACCTAAAATTTTTCTGAAACGCATCACAGCGTCGCGGCGCTAAAACCCGAGAGCAAACTTTTTTGATGCAGCCCTAGCGCCGCGGCGCCAGCTTTCCTTAAATGAAAAATTGTTATTTTTGGTAAATTTTTGGGCGGCCAAACTCTATAAATTTGGGGGTTTCCAACAGCTCAAATCATCAAAAAAAAAAAAAATCAAAGCAAAGCAAGGAAGTTATAGACCTAAAGAGGCACAAAAAGGAGAGAATTAAGTGAGAGTTCAAAGAGTGAGTTAGTTGCAAGGAAGAGGAAAAGAGTTCGAGATAGTCTTGGTGCCCTTCGAATTCCGACGTGAGAGCCAAGGAGATCGTGACAGTGCTACCTCAATCAAGTGCCTCTTTTCAGTAGAGTTTCCCTTTCTTTACACTCTTTCTTTGTTTATTTTGTTTAAACATGTTGCTTCAAGCTATAAGTGGCTAAACTCTTTAGTTTTAGGGTTTTGATGATTTGTTTATGAATTCATGTTGATTTTGTAGACTTTCATGGTTTTGTTGGAATGATTATGCTTTTCAATGTTATTGTGTTTAATTCTTGTGGATTGGCCATCCTCACATGTTAGGTTAGATGTATGATTGAGAGATTGTATGTTTAACTTGATCTATAACAACGAATTGTTGTTAATCTATCACGAGAGTAGTTAGGTTGACAATAAAAGTTGCTAAAGACTATTTTTAATGCCATGTAATTTTGTATTGGTTTTAAGAGATTAATAATCAATCGAGTTGCATGAGAAAGGGTTGTTTTTGAGAGAAAATAACTTGGAATTAAGTTTCTAGACTTAGGCATATGAATTACAATAAAATCCATGAAATCTATAATATTGCATGATGAAATAAACAAGGATTCATTACCCTCGAACTCTCTTTCACTCTTTTGTTTCTCACTTTAATACTTTTCTTATTTGATTTGTATTTTCCATAACTTATAATATTCAATTTCAATTCTCAAATAAAATTGATTCAACTCTAGAATAGCTAAGTAACTTAAACCTTCCCAATTGGATCTCTAGTGGAACGATATTCGAATTTAACCGTCTTATATTATAACTTGACCTGTACACTTGCGGTTAACACTCAAAGTGCGCATCATGGAATGCTTGGTCCGACTGGGGAGATGAACGCATTGAATTAAGTTGCAGCTGTTAGTTGTGTGCAATGTGGAGAGGCATTTGTATGATATGTGCCCACACAACCAACAATCTGTATGCTACATGCAAAATAACCCATACAACAAAACTTACAATTTGGGTTGGAGGAATCACCCTAACTTCGAATGGGGAGGAAACCAGCAACAATAAATAGACCAGGGGCATGCACCACAACTGCATAGAGGAATTTCTCCTAGCTTCCATCAGAATGCTCATGGCCAACAACAACAACATTCCGAGTAGTGATTCCAATAGGCTCCCAGTTTGTCATGCTCTTCGTCCATCGAATCCTTGTTAAAGGAATACATTAATAAAAACAATGCTATCCTACAAAGTCATGCCACTGCAATCAGGAACTTAGAAGTCCAAATGGGCCAAATTGTGGGTGAACTGAAGAACGGGTCATGAGGAGCATTACCTAGCACAACTGAAGCTCCCAGAGGTAGTGGAAAAGAATAGTGTCAAGCAGTGACACTGCGAAGTGGGAAAACTCTGTCCACTAGAACGCATGATCAAGAGAGTCCTACAGATCTACATTCTTCAACTTCTCAACAATTAATTCAACCACCAACTCTTCAATCACATGTATCTTCAACCAATTTTTCTTCACAATAACTTCTTCAAATTCGAAACCAAACAACTCTAGGAAATTAGGAACTCATACTTGTACAGATACTAGTAGGAAAGAAAAAAACAACATAGGCTTGTCCTGTGTCGGTAGAAAAGGCTCCAACAAAGGAGGTCGATCAGACCATGTGTCCCTCTTTTCCTTAACAATTACGAAAGAAATTGATGAGGGGCAGTTTAAAAAGTTCTTAGACGTGTTCAAACAGCTCCACATCAACATTTCGTTGGTGGAAGCTCTTGAATAGATTAGGTACGTGAAATTTTTTAAAGACATCCTTTCTAAGAAAAGGCGACTCGGAGAATTCGGACTATCACCTTAACGTAGAAGTGTAATACTCTATTCAAGAAGAACATCCCAGCCAAAATGAACGACCCTGGAAGTTTCATGCTGCCTTGCTCAATCAGGGAATGGACGTCGGCCAGCACTGTGCGACTTGGCAACTAGTATCAACTTAATACCCTTGTCCATCTTCAAGAAATTGGGGATTGGTGAGGCCAGGCCCACTATAGTCACGTTGTAGCTAGCTGATCGATCGATAAAACATCTTGAAGGAAAGATAGAGGATATCCTAGTCAAAGAAGATAAATTCATCTTCCCGATGGACTTCATCATTCTAGACTATGAAGTCAACAAGAAGGTGCCAATCATATTGGGAAGACCTTTTCTAGCTACTGAGCGTGCATTGATAAATGTACAAGAAGGAGAGCTAAATATCTGTGCTGATGACCAACAGGTAAAATTGAATGTCTTTAACACATTGAAATATCCTGACAAGCTTGAATTGTGCCAATGGTAGAAGACATCAACTATGATAGCTTGATGACCACAAATGCAGAGTTAGACAGTTTGGTGGTGTCTACAGATGAATAAGAGACTGAAGAAGAAAAGATAAACTTGATTTATGAGTTCAATAAGTGAAAAATGCTTGAAAAGTGCTTTTTATTCTCTTAAAATAAGGAAGTTTCTATTAAATTTCACTTGTTTACTAGTGGTTTTCAGGTTAGTATAAAGAAAATAGGAATTAAAAGCCAAAAGAACCTAACCAAGCCAGAATCAAGTGAAAAAGAGAAGAAAATCACAAAACCCTTAAAAACAAGGCAGCGCCGCGACGCCAGCCAGGCGCTGCCTTTGCGCTTTTTCCCGAGAGGTGCTATACAAGAAACACAACAGGACGCTGAGGGTAGGAATTGATGACGCATAGCATAGTGGCGCCATCTCATAGTGACACAACCCCACCTTTTAATGTTAGTCAGAATCACAGCGCCAACTTTCCTAATTTGTAAAATCTGCAATTTTGTAAAGAAATCGAGGTCGACAAGTTTATAAATTGAAGGGTTTCCATCCCATAGCGACTCTTTAGTTTTAAGGTAATTTTGAATTGTTTATGAAGTTATGCTAATGTTGTATCCTTTTCATAGATTGTTGTAATGAATATGCTTTTCATTGTTATTGTGCTTAAATCTCGTTGATTGGTCATCCATGCTTGCTGGACTAGATGTATGATTTAAGGAATTGTATGTCTAATTGGATCTACAACAATAAATCGTTATTAATCTCTCATGCAAATAGTTAGGCTAATAATGGAAGTTGCTAAAGACTACTCCTAATGCCATGTGACTTATATTGGTATCAAGATGTTAGTAATCAATTAGGTTGCATGAGAAAATGTTGTTTTTGATAGAAAATAACCCAGAATTATGTTTCTATATTTAAGCATATGAATTGCAATAAATTCCATGAATCCTAGAATGTTGCATAATGAATTAAACAAGAATTCAATACCCTAGAACTCTTTTTGACTTTTGTATTCCAAATTTACTTGCTTTGCTTATTTGTTTTCTCAAATCACAACTAAAAGTCGAATCCTCAAATAAAATTGACTCCATTCTAAAATAGGTAAGTGATTTAAACCTTCACAATTGGATGCTCAGTGGAACGATATACGAAACTTAACCGTCTTATATTATAACTTGACCCATACACTTGCGATAACAAGGAATTTACGCATCAATAAGACTTTCAAACGACCCAACCTAAGTAACTGTAGAACTGCCAACACAAAGTTGTGTCTGGAAGAGCCACTATCTCTAGACCTGAAAGCCCTTCTTGCGTACCTCAAGTACGCAAACTTAGGGAGGAGAACACTTTGCATGTTATCATTTCCACTACGTTAAGCCTAAAACATGAAGAATTGCTAATGCAAATACTAAAGAAATATGTCTGGGCCATTGGATGGACCCTCACAGACATTCGAGAAATTAGCCCCTCGTATTGCATGCACAAAATTAGGCTGGAGAAAGGGAAGGAGGGCTCCATCGAATGACAACGCATGCTTAACCCAGCCATGAAGGAAGTTGTAAAGAAGGAGATTATTAAGTAGCTCAACCCAGGGGTCACATATCCAATCTTTGACAGTAGCTGGGTCAGCCCTGTACAATGTATACTAAAGAAGGGCAGAATGGCTGTGGTCGCCATTAGCAAAAATGAACTGATTCCAACGCGAACAGTAACCAGATGGCGTATTTGCATGGATTACCGCAAGCTGAATCTTGCCACCAAGAAGGATCATTTTCCCCTGCCATCCATTGACCAGATGCTCGACAGACTTGTAGGAAATGAATTATTCTCTTTTCTCGATGGTTACTTCGGGTACAACCAAATCATGGTCGCATTGGAAGACCAAGAGAAAACTACCTTCATTTGTCCATATGGAACATTTGCCTTCTAATGTATGCCATTTGGATTGTGCAATGCACCAAGAATGTTCCAAAGGTGTGTGATGGCCAATTCTTTGATTATCTGGAATAGTCAATGGAGGTTTTCATGGATGATTTCTCAGTTTTCGGTAATTCCTATGACGCATGCTTGACTAACTTGGAATGCGTGCTAAAATATTATGAAGAAACCAACCTAGTCCTCAACTGGAAAAAATGTCATTTCATGGTCACCGAGGGCATAATATTGGGCCATAAAATTTCCCAGGTCGGTTTAGAAGTTGATCAAGAAAAAATTAACGCCATAGCAAAGGCGTCTGCCCCGACCAACGTGAAAATGCTACGAAGTTTCCTCGACCATGCTGGATTCTACAGACGATTTATTCGAGGATTCTCGCAAATTGCCATACCATTGAGCGCATTACTGGAAACAAATCGAGAGTATCTTATTGTTTGTTTGTGAATTTGTTTGATTTGAGTTTCATAGCTTGTTGCGCATAAATAGATATTATAATTTCCATACAAAGATACGTCGAGAATTACTAAAGTATGATCATGAATAAGCAAGTTTTCCTATAAAAGCTCAAGTATAAGCGCTTATAGGTTTCTTGGTGAGTCCAGGGTCGAACACAGGGATTTGTAATAACTAGGCCTTGAGAATAGATGCATGACTATGCGGTGAACTATACATGTAATATGTGCAGGAGTTGTACGTACCTAAAATTATACATAAAGAATGAATAAAATTTCCTACAACTAACAATGAGGTGGACATGGCGAGGGTTAGTCAAATATCATTTAGTGTCAAATAGCATGCGTTGAAAATGAATGGAACCATGCGATAAAAAAATAGGGTGAACGTAGGAGCTAGTTGTTACTTAAGCATATCTAAGTATAATTACATACCTACAAACTTGGAGTTTGTGAATCCATCTCTCAATGTTTCGACGCCACATTAATCTTATCTCTAAGATGCATGGTAAGTTTGCGTTAGCAAAAGATGAACTACATCTCTGAACCTCATCTAGTCTTGATAAATGCTAAAGATTAACCATCCACTCTCTCAAGCTAGACAGTCGTGCTTACTACATTTGTTTGGTCAGACAATGTTATGCAAGCTAATGATATGCATTAATCAAGATGTAACATACTTAGTATTGCTTAAGATAAAAAAAAAACTAGCTTCTAACATCTAACTCATTAATATGCAAACATATGGTGTGAAGTATTCAATATGAAAATAAATGGAAGATAATCGTCAATCGAACTTATATTAATAAAATAAACCATTCTCTCGAATGTCATTAACAAAACATAAGTAAGAAAGGGGGAAATGGAGGTAAAATAGAAATGGAAGACGTCAAGCTGCCACTGACAACGTCTTGCTTCATGGAGGCTTGAGATGGTAGCTATCTAATACATAATAACATAGGGTGAAGGTTCTCACTCACTGGGAGACAACTCTGAAAATTCTCACAATCCTTCTCACGGGAGCTTGAAATGGAGGCTGGTTATGGTGAGGGAGAATTTGTGCAGAGCTTTCGCCTCTTGAACTCGTTTCTCTCCTCCTTCTGAATGGAGAAGCTTTGGACTATTTATAGGTGTCGAAAAGTTGAACCCATGATGACCTGACACCTTTACATTAAATTCCATGCCTACTGCGCAGACTTTTCACATCATCGGCCCATTTATTCTGCCATGATCGGATAACATGTTATCCTTTTGCATATTGACATGACAGCTTTTGCCCAGGCATCTGTATCTACTTTTTCTCAACTCAAGGTCTCGACGCATGGGTTTCCACTTGTTCTCGCAACAGCTTCCTCTCTAGTACTTGGGTTATTTGTGCTTCTTTTCTTCTTAATCCTGCGTTAAGAACAGAAAAGCTCATAATTTTTTCAGGTATTTTCTTTTGTAAATGGTGCCAACGCATGGTAATACATTTTACATAATTCAACTATCAAAATCATGCATTTAGCCCTAAAGTTACTCTAATTAATTCAAATAGTGACTATAATAACTTGTATTTCTACAAGTTATCAGTATCATCTCGATAAGTCATGCCAACATGCGTTTGAGTCACTAAGGCTCGCTGAATCACAACTCTAATTTTAGTTGCTCTTGATTGGTCTCGCCCATTCTAGTAAATGTGCGACACAAGCAACTATGTAGTAGGAGTAGTGTTGAGGTAGCAAAAGGATAGGGTTATGCATCCTATATTTTATGCCAGTAAGACTCTAAATGATTCCTAAGACAACTACACGACCACAGAAAAAGAAATGTTGGTTGTAGTCTTTGTAGAAGACAAGTTTAGAGCTTATTTGGTAGGGTCAACAGTAACGATTTATATTGATCACTCTACGATCAAGTATCTTATTGCCACGAAGGATGCTAAACCTAGGCTCATCTGATGGATTTTGCTACTACAGAAGTTCGATATAGAGATTAAGGACAGAAAAGGGATGGAAAATCAAGTTGCGGACCATTTATCTCGTCTGGAGAATAAAGAGCTCCAAGAGAGTTTAAGTGACATCGAAGAAAGGTTCCCTGATGAACAATTGGTGAATGCAAAGGCAAAGGAACCTTGGTATGCGGATATAGTCAACTACCTAGTGTGCATGCAATGGCCTTATGACTACAAAGAACCACAAAGGAAATGATTAGTACATGAGAGTAAGTTCCACTGTTGGGATGAACCTTATTTGTATAGGCTTGGTCCAGATCACATCCTGTGTCGGTGTGTGTCGAAATATGAAACACAGAGCATTTTTGAAAGCTACCATGAGTCCTCTTACGGAGGGCATTTTAGAGGGTAGAGAATAGCTGCAAAAGTGCTTCAAAGTTGGTATTTCTAGCTGACACTCTTCAAGGACGCAAGGGCGTATGCAGTGATCTGTGCCCATTATCAGAGAACTGGGAACATCTCCAACAAGAATGGAATGTCGCTAAATTCAATCCTAGAAGTTGAACTATTTGATGTATAGGACATCGACTTCATAGGACCATTTCGTCCATCATGTGTCATCAGTATATCCTTGTACAAGTGAACTACATATCTAAATGGGTTGAGGCTATTTTCTATGCTAAAACCCATGTGATTACGATCTCCAAATTATTGAAAAAGTATATCTTCTCTTGCTTTGGAACGCCAAGGCCACTCATCAGTAATGAAGGTACGCATTTCATTAATTGCATAATTTCTAGCCTGCTAACCAAATTTAATGTTAAGCATAGGGTCGCAACGACGTACCATCCGCAGACCAATGGCCAAGCCGAAGTTTCCAACAAGGAGATAAAGTCCATTCTCGAGAAAGTAGTAAGTACTTCGAGGAAAAATTGAACGCATAGGTTAGATGAAGCCCTGTGGGCTTACCGAACAACGTTCAAGATGCCAATAAGCATGTCCTCGTACTAACTGGTGTTCAAGAAGGCATGCCATCTCCTATTGGAATTGGTGCATAAGGCCATGGACCCTAAAGAAGCTAAACTTAAATTTGGATGCAGTAGGCGACGCACAGAAGCTTCAACTAAATGAGCTAACAAAATGGAGGTTGACAGCCTACGAGAACCCAAAGCTAGATAAGGAAAAGACCAAACAATGGCACGAAAGTCGTATCAGTAAAAAAACACTCCAAGTCGGCCAAAAAGTTTTGCTATGTAACTTTAGGTTGCGTCTCTTTCCAAGTAAGCCCAAGTCTAGATGGTCCTGCCCGTTATGGTCACGAAGGTTTTTCCGCATGGAGTTGTTGAGCTGATAAACGAAGATGGGTCGAACTCTTTCAAGGTGAATAGATAGAGGGTTAAACCTATTTTAGAGGTGAGCTTGAATGAGCAAAAGTGTCCATTGACCTGCGCGAGCAAGATTGTTGAACTTGCGTCGGAAGGTCCCTACGATGTTGAACTCATAACTTTCCAGGGACGCTTTTTTTTACCTTTGCTGTCTTTTAATTCTGTATGTAGGAGTAGTGTTAAGTAAGGACGTTATGTTTCTTTGGTTTGGTTGCCTACTTGCTTAACAAATTGATCTTGAATGATAATCTATGTTTTATTGAATTGTTGCGTTTGTGATAAATAATAATCTTTGCATTAGTCTTAAGGGTCGCGAATAGAACATATAGGCTCTTATAGTTATTGCAATTAGGCGTGTGTCAACAAAAGCACTCAAGTGCTTGCATGCGTCATGAGATTTTCTACCATATATAGCTGGTGTAAGGCTCAAGAAAATCTTCAAGGGACGTGGAATATCGCAATGAGTATCTGCAATTAATGCCCACCACGCTAATTTCGCCTATATAAACAAGAACTCTCCTTCTTCCGATTTTTTTTAAAACCTTCCTTTTCTCTCAAGAGTCTGTCGCCGACGTTGCCCTATCCCCTCAGGATTTTGAGCTTTCCGATAATGTCCAGCGACTCTAACTCACAAAAAGACTTCTCCTCCGTCGGTAAAAACTCACGTGTGTCTTTCTATGCAACTTAGTGTTCCACGTCATCCTCATCTTCAACCTCGAGTATTCAAAAATCATTTTCGTCGGTAATCCCTCAACCTAGTTCTTCACCTATTCCTCAACTAGTCCATCTAGCAACTCCTCATCCAGTTGCTGCTTGACTAGTGAGGCCATTTGCCTCGTTGGTTCGTCCTCCTCCGTCAATAAATCCTATTCCACCCACTACTACAATTTTGGCCTTTCTTGACGCACGGGTTTTTTGTTTTCTTGATGGTCATTAAAATATACCATAAAAGAACCTTCTTTTAGAGTTTTGAAACTATTATTAATTTCAATTTACATTTCTTGATGGTCTTATAACATCAAGAAAGATTTATATTTAACTTGATGTGCATGTACATCAAGAAAAATATTTTTCTTGATTCAAAAGTACGTAAGTTACGTCAAAATAGTGAATTCCCTGTTTTTGAATTTGTTGATGGTGAAAAACTATCAAGAAATCTCTTTCTTGATGGTCATTGCCCATCAAGAAAAACATGTAGATTGACATTCATTGGTCATCAAGAAAAACCCAAATCGTTTTGGGTTAGCTTTCCTTGATCGCCATTGCCCATCAAGGAAACCTTTTATATTAAAACCCTTTTTTCTTAGGTTTTGCAACCCTCATTGTTCACCTTGCTAAATCTAGATCTGCCACCATTCTCCCTCCATGCCATCGTTCATGGTTCGTCCATCCGTCCTACTGTCGTTCGTCTGTTTGTCCATCCTTCCTCCGCCCGTCTTGTATAAATCATCTGTTCGTCCACCATTTGTGGTAGCAACAACTCGTGTCGTTGCTGATCGTCTGTCGTTCGTGCCGGTCGTTGGTCGTTGTTCATGCCGCGGTTCGTGGTTTGTGGTAGCAACCGGTGTTCGTGCTACCGTTTGTCCATCGCTGGTCATCTGCCATTCGTTCGTCAAATCGTGTTGTTGTCGCTGTTGTCGTACCTCTATCATTCGTCCATCAGATCACGCCGTCGTTCATCCATCATGCCTCTGCTGCTACCGTTAAAATTGTAAGTATTAAAATTTTGTTATTATTACCGTTCATCTCCCACATTCCCGTCTCTCGTGCTCGTCCACCAATCAAAGGCCCAACAACCTTTCACCTTCCCTACATTTTCCATTTAAACCAACCTTTTATCCTTCTTCCATTCCCCAGCCTAGCCGTCATTCGGTTGTCGATATCCAATTTGACTACGAGGACTATGTCGATGTACTCAACATCGAACCCTTAGCCCAAATCGCCTCTTCGCGTTCCCGTTCACCCAAACCCTCACCTTCACCTTCGCTTTCCTCACCAGCCCGAGTAAAATTCTACATCTATAGATCAAGGATGAAGTCCCCATGGAATGTTCTGTTGAAAACTTCGGGGACGCAGAATCGACGTCCTACACCTAATGAGGTTGAACGATCGTTTCCTGAAACGCATGTTTGTGATGAAGCCAACACACTATTTGGTCATTGCTCATTAAGAAAATCATGTAGATTGACATTCATTGGCCATACCGCCGTTTGTGGTTCGTTCGCCCGTCCAACCGTCATTCATTCGTTCATCCATTGTTCTTCTGCTTTTCCTGTGGTAAATCATCCATTTGGCTGCCATTTATGGTAGCAGCAGCTCGTGCTACCGTTGGTCGTCTGCCATTTGTGCTACCTGTTCATCTGATCGTTATTCATGGTAACAACCGCTATTTGTGCCTTCGGTTCGTGGTAGCAGTAGTTGTTCATGTCGTCGGTTCGTGGATCGTGATAACAGCTATTGTTCGTGCCGTCGTTCATCCACCGCTGATTGTCTTCCATTCGTTCGTCAGATCGTGTTGCTGTCGCTGTCATTGTGCCTCTACCGTTCGTCAATCAGATCATGTCATCGTTAGAAACTTCGGGGACGCAGAACCGAGTGTGCGTCCTACACCTAATGAGGTTGAACGATGGTTTCCTGGAACGCATGTTCGTGATGAAGCCAATACACTATTTAGTCATTACTCATCAAGAAAAGCATGTAGATTGACATTCATTGGCCATCAAGAAAAGGCCCAAATCATTTTGAGCTAGTTTAAGGAAACCTTTTGTATTAAAACCCTTTTTTCTTTAGGTTTTGAAACCTTCATTGTTCACCTTGCTAGATCTAAATCTGACGTCGTTCTCCCTCCATACCGCGTTTGTGGTTCGTCTGCCCATCCAACCGTCGTCCATTCGTTCATCCATTGTTCTTTCGCTTGTCCTGTGGTAAATCATCCATTTGTTTGCCATTTATGGTAGCAGCAGCTCGTGCTGCCGTTGGTCGTCTGCCATTTGTGTTGCCTGTTCATCTGGTCGTTGGTTGTTGTTCGTGGTAACAACCGCTATTCGTGCCGTCGATTCGTGGTATCAGTAGTTGTTCATGTCGTCGGTCCGTAGATCGTGATAGCAGCTATTGTTCGTGTCGTCGTTCATCCATCGCTGGTCATCTGCCATTCGTTCGTCAGATCGTGCTGCTGTCGCTATCATTGTGCCTCCACTGTTCGTCAATCAAATCATGTCGTCGTTCGTCCATCGTGCCTCTGCCGCTATCATTAAAATTGTGAGTGTTATAATTTTTTTATTATTACTATTCATCTCCCACATTCCCGCCTCTTGTGCCCAGCCCACCACTTAAAGGCCCAACAACAATTCACCTTCCCTACATTTCCCATTTCATCCAACCTTTCGTCCTTCTTTTATTCCCCAGCCTAGCCGTCCTTTGGTTGTCGAAATCCAATTCGACTCGCAAGACTATGTCGATCTACTCAACATCCAACCCTTAGCCCAAATTGCCCTTCTGCGTTTCCGTTCACCCAAACCCTCACCTTCACCTTCGCTTTCCCCACCAACTCGAGTAAAATCCTGCGTCTATAGATCAAAGAGTGAGTCCCCAACAGAATCTTCTATTGGAAACTTCGGGGACGCAGAATCGAGTGTGCGTCCTATACCTAATGAGGTTGAACGACCAGTTCCTGAAACGCATGTTCGTGATGAAGCCAACACTCTATTTGGTCATTGCCCATCAAGAAAACCATGTAGATTGACATTCATTGGCCATCAAGAAAAAGCCCAAATCATTTTGGGTCAGCTTTCTTGCCTATCAAGGAAACCTTTTGAATTAAAACCCTTTTTGCCAACTCTAGAGCCTTCAGAAGAGAAACCTACTTCTCCCTCTACCCTACCTCCTACCATTGATGACTCACACAATGGGGACCATGGTGCAAATTCCTCCTATCCATTGTCCCCTGCGTTTGATGAGGCGCCTTCTATTCCAACCTCTTAACCAACTGCTCAACCTTAACTAACTGCCCAACCTTAAGAGCAATTCCTCGAGCTTGAATGGGAAACCATGCAGACTTACATGCAATAGTCTATCTTGTGTCCCATGATATATTCCTTAAATCTACTTGCTCGGCGACAAACAGAACAGTTCCACTTCACATTGAACTATATTCATCAATTGTTCTACTTTCGCCCAAACATTCCCCAACCCAACATACCAGAATGATTGTAGCAACTTTTTGTCTTCCCCATGCTGAGTGGTCAATGCATCCGCGTCCTCCACCTTTGTGTCCTGCCCCTGAGTGCCCTGCTCCAGAATGCAGGCCTGATGAAGACAACCGACCAAGTTAAAATTTAAGGGTGTATTCTTGAGTTCAACATTTTTTTTTTTTTTGTAATTTATAGGCATTTATCCTAGCAATTAGTGATGTAAATCACCTTAAGTAATAGCATTGACTTTGATTCAATTCTTTGTGTTTCTCGTTCAATCTTTCCTTGAGTATTTCTTTGTTTATAGTTTTTCCTATTGTGATTACCTATTTAATCTCCTTTATCTTGTGTGTTGAAATAATAGCCACTATGATGATCATTATACATAGTCTCTCTTTAATTACTAAGTGTTATGCACTATACTAAGCCTTAGGATCTTCCCATCAGAAATGCACTCTACCTTTGCATGTGTGCAAGCTTTTACTCAAATCTATTTTGCAAACTTCTTCAACAACACTTATGTTTTACGTTTTAGCACTGAGGACCTTGCTACTCTCAAAATTTGGGGGTGGGATAGGTTTGAGCTAATAAATATAAAAATGTAAAAGATTGATTTCATACTCTCTAAAAGTAAAACGCAAACTCTGCAGTTAGGACTAAGAAATTTTTGTTGTTAAGAGTTTAGTTAAGAATGGCAAATTACTCATAGCCTGGCTGCCTCCATGCACCCCATAGTTGGTATGTCAAAATGAAGGTGGGTAACCAGGATCAACGACTTATCAAAAAATAAAATAAAATAACAAACTCTAATGTCTAGTGGGAAACCAAGCTAAGATAAGAGTTTAGTCGAGAAGGGCACTTGCTTATAGTTTGCTACATTCATGCATCCCATAGTTGGTATGTTAGAATAAAGGTGGGTAACACTAATCGACGAAGTAATACAAAGGCAATAAAACACAACAGGAAGAATGAAAAAGATTTTATACTTTCATCTTTCAGACGCATGGTCTAAAATGAAGAACAAAAATGTGTGGAAAATGAATAAAGAGTATTGAAAAGAGCTTACTGCATTCAAAATAGAAACCACTTCTGAAGGAAGGAAATAATGCTAAGGGAATTGTGTAACGCTAGGGTAAGCATCAGAGTGCAATATACTGAGAGGCTAGTCAATGGACAGCGAGAGAAGTGAGGTTGAATGGATTTCCTTAGTAAAAGATATGTTGAAGGACAAGCATTATTCTAAATTTGGGGGTATGATAACTTGTAGAAATACAAGATATTATAGCTTTTTCTTAGAATGATGGGGAAGATTTAAGAGATTATGCGTTAGTCTTGACTTAAATTTGTTGATAAAATCCTTCTTTGCGTTTTACACTTTTGACTTCCTGAAGATAAATGCTTTCGAGTTAAATTATCTCTCAAACACATTATTTAGTGCAGGAAATGCATGACGCAAGATAGAATGTCTTTCAAGTGACAGACACAAGCTTTGAGATCTTCAACAACCAGAAATTGATCTGCTTCATTTGCAGCACGACTAGCGATTACCAATTTAGTCGAGAATTATGCAATCGTGCGAAATTGATGCAAAGCAACAAATCAGCCAGAAATGACGCAAATTTGCCAGCGTTCCAACGTACTCTCTATAAAAGGGCAAATTCAAAGGCTGAGAAAGTTGTTGATTTTCTTGGGGATTCATCATTTTAGTAGAAGAACTCTTCCAAGAAAACAACCTGAGACAGAAAACGCGAGAGAGTTGAAAGGCTTGGAATCCCAACCACAGAGGAAGCAATACATAACCAAATTCGAAATAAATTGGGATTTTGAAATACCAGTACATTAGGAAATAATTACAGAAAACCTATTGTATTAATTCAGGGTTAAACATGCTTTAGAGATAGAAACTTACATTCATTATCGACTCTAAACACCACCACCACGAACCTCTCCTATTCTCTGAGTGATGAGATGAAGGATTGTCAATCCTTGATCAAGGTAGAAAAATAAAGAGAATTTTATCAAAAATAAAAAATAAAAAATAAAAAACCTACTGTTTTCTCTGTTCTTTTGCAGGAGTTTTATTGAGAGAACAATCAGGAGACGTGGAAAAACCACGTAAAGCATAACTCTCACGTATGCGAGTTACCCTTTTTATTTATCTATTTATCTATTTATTTAACAAATAAATAAATAATAAATAATATTTAATTAAACCTAATTTAATTAATAATTTAATTTAAATCATATTTAAATGAACATCTCCCATATAACCTATAGTTTTAATTCATTTAATTTAACTAAAATTAATTAAGAAAATTAATTCTTTAATTAATTAATTGTCAAATTAAATATCTAATATTTAATTTAACTTACATTTGAATCATATTCATTTTTTATTCTCTCATAACTTATAGTTTTAATGTGCATCTAATACACATTAATTTTAACCTATAGTTTTAATATGAATCTAATTCATATAATATTTGAACTCCTCCAAATATTTAATTCTCTCAAAAATTAATTTTGTATCATATCCAAAATTAAATTCATATTATAAAGTTCAAAATAAATTTTATATTATAATGTATCATCATACATTATATTATTTCCCTAAGTAAATTTGAACATTTCAAATGTCATTCAAGACATAAATACTTCATCACTCTTTACAAGCTAGGAAGGGGACCTAATGAACCTCCAGATCAGAAGCTTCAACGATATGAGATTAATTGGTTAAACTCATTAACCACATTAATCAATATTTGTTAACTGTAGGTACACTCTACTAAAGACCAACAATTGCATTCTCTCACTGCAGATATATTTCTGTGTTCATGAATATAGACCAATAACAGTAAATTAGTTCTTCACAAGTGTTCATAACACCAGCTAGATTAAATTACCGTTTTACCCCTAGGTTACTTCTAAATCCTTAAGTACCAATGCTCCTCTAATGAACAACCTGTTTATGGTCCAACCATTAAACAGAAACCCCTCTCGGACCAGTGAGAGGGTAGGGCCCTTTATTCAAATTCCAGAGACACCACTTAAGGGAACACTTATCTACTTACCCTAAAGATGGGAATGAGTGAATTCCATCTTGTATAACTATGTCTCCAGCTCCCCACTCGGTCTTGTCCCCAAGATGGTTATTGAGTCGGTAAACGACCACTCTAACCCATACAAATCAAAGAACAATCCCTCCTGAGTTCATAATATACTCAGGAGACCAAGTTGCCTACGTCATCCTATTAAAATAGAAACCTAACTAGTCAACAGAGTTACATCTAGTGATCACTATTTTATGGTCTGATCTTATGAAAACTCATTGTATAGGATACTCCCATTCGCATGTCACCTACGCGAACGTGTTAGATCATTGCGTTTGTATCAAATACAAAGTGGACCGTATCCATAGTGTCACTAGGATAAGGTACCTAGCCTTATCCCTATACTATTGACCCTTAGACTGTATCTTGAACATTGATCTCCATATACCTCCCCATATACAATTCAAGACTTATAAAACAACCTAGGATGTTAGTTTATTGGATTTAGGGTTATTAAGACAAAACAGACAAAAATACTCAATAACGCTTATTGAAGTAACACATTAATAACTCTTTATTAATGATTTAATAACGATCAAATAATTACATTTACAATCTAAGAGTTTTAGGGCATAAAACCCAACAAACTTCAACTTGAACTAAAACTCTAGTGGGTTGTACATAAAAAGTAGTGAGAATGGTAAGTATGAAAATACAATAAACTAGGGCATCTGTATATCCATTACACATCTCTCACTTACCCTAGATTATACAACGTATATATCTCACAGACCTAGACTCTCTAGATGACCCTCGAACACTTTAGCCAAGAGAGCCTTCGTAAATGGATCAGCAATGTTGTGCTCTGAGGCAATCTTTGTGATGATCACATCTCCTCCTTGCACAATCTCCCATATCAGGTGAGAAATCCTCTCAATATGCTTTCCTCGTTTGTGGCTATGGGGCTCTTTAGAGTTGGCTACTGCCCCACTGTTGTCACAGTATAACGTGAATAGGCAATTCCATGTTTGAAATGATTTCCAAATCATGTAGGAACTTTCTGACCCAGACTGCTTCCTTTGCCACTTCACAAGCAGCTACATACTCAGCCTCCATAGTAGAGTCTACAATGCATCTTTGCTTGATGCTACACCATACTACAACTTCTCCGTTTAAGGTGAACACTGATCCTAACATGGATTTCCTAGAATCCTTGTTAGTTTGAAAATAAAAGTCGGTGTATCCCGTAAGGATCAAATCCTTAGCCCCATACACCAACTTGTAGCCCTCGTTTTCCTAAGATACTTGAGAATGTTTTTAATCACAGTCTAGTGGTCTAACCCTGGATTGGACTGGTACCTACTAACTATTCCCACTGCATACCAAATGTCTGGCCAAGTGCAAAGCATAACATACATTAAGCTGCTCACAGCTGAGGCATAGGGAATACGTCTCATATCCTTAATTTCTTAAGATTTCATAGGACATTGTTCCTTAGACAAATGAATCCCGTGCCTAAAAGGTAATAAACCCTTCTTAGAGTTCTGCATCGAATATCGAGTCAACATTTTATCGATATTAGTTGCTTGAGACAAGGCCAACGTTCTATTCTTGTGATCCCTAATGATTTGCATCCCAAGTACATACTATCTCTCTCCCAAATCTTTCATTTGGAATTGGGTTGGCAGCCAATTTTTAACATCAGTAAAATACCCTACTTCATTCGCAATGAGTAGAATGTCATCCACATAAAGTACTAAGAAAGCTACTTTACTTTTGATGATCTTCTTGTATACACAATGCTCATGAACATTTTATTCAAAACTAAAAGATTTGATCACAGTATCAAACCTAATATTCCAAGATCTAGATGCTTGTTTCAACCCATAAATGGATCGATTTAACTTGCAAACTTTTTGCTTCTGACCTTGGGCTATGAACCCCTCAGGCTAGACATGAAGATACTTTCTTCAAGATTGTCATTCAGAAAAGCAATCTTGATATCCATTTGCCAAATTTCATAGTCATAATATGAGGTTATGGATAACAGAATTCTTATAGACTTAAGCATACCAACAGGGGAAAAAGTTTCCTCATAGTCAACCCCTTCCCTTTAGGTGTAACCCTTTGCTACAAGTGTAGCTTTGAAGGTTTGTACCTTGCCAACTACATCTCTCTTTTGTTTATAGATCCATTTACACTCTATGGATTTAACCCCTTCAGGTGGATCTACCAGTGCTCATACTTAATTGAAGTACATAGACTTCATTTCAAGATCCATGGCTTTGATCCATGAGTCCTCGTCTACATCATTCATTGCCTATCTATAGGACAATGGATCCTCAATACCATCATCTAGCACGATGACCTGAGTTTCAGTTAAACCCATGTAACGATTAGGTTGTGATACAATCCTCCCACTACGTTGGGGCCCCAACGATTGAGAAGGACGAGACTGACCATAAGTACTGGCTCCTTCATTAACTCTTGATGAAGGACCAGTCTCATCAACAACTCTTATTGACTCTTTAGTAGCTTTATTTAATACCATTTTGCTTCGTGGTTTATGATCTCTCATGTGGTCTTCATCCAAGAATGTAGTGTTTTTCGATATAAATACTTTGTTTTCTTGTGGGTCGAAGAAGAGACCACCTCTCATTTCCGTAGAGTAACCAATAGATTGTCATAATCTTAAACGAGGTTTCAATTTCTTAGGATTTGTCACTAGCACATGTGCATGACAATTCCAGATTCTAAAGTAGTGCAAACTAGGTTTACGCCGCCTCCATAACTCAAAAGGGGTTTCAGAAACACTCTTCGAGGGAACATTGTTCAAGATATGAACTACAGTCTCTACTAGATACCCCCAAAACGAGCTAGGCAATTGAGCATAGTTCATCATAGAATGAACCATGTCTAAAAGGTTCTATTTCTCTTTTCTGATACATCGTTTTGTTGGGGTGTACTAGGTGCTGAGAGTTGGGATTGGATTCCATGTTCTATTAAATAGTCCTGGAATCTTAAATCTATGTACTCTCCACCTCAATTAGATCGAAGGGTTTTAATTGTTTTACCTAATAAGTTTTCAACTTCAGTTTTATACTCCTTGAACTATTCAAGTGCTTCAAACTTATGTTCCATTAGGTATAAGTAACCATACCTCGAATAATCATCCATAAAAGAGATAAAGTTTTCGTACCCTTCTCGAGCTTTTACATTCATTGAACCACAGAGATCCAAATGTATGAGTTCTAAATGTTCTTTGGCTCTATAACCTTTTCCACTAAAAGGTATTTTAGTCATTTTACCTTAAAGACAAGATTCACATGGAGGTAATGAATCATCTTCTAACTCATTTAGAAGTCCAATATTTACCAATCTTTCAATCCTATCGAGATTTATGTGGCGTAATCTCAAATGCCAAAGATAAATACTATTGTTACTTGGAGAAATTCTTTGCCTTTTAGTTTGAGTATTCACAGTTTTCAACATCTCATGATTTAAAAATGCTTTTGCTTCAAGTGGTCTTAACATATATAAATTTTCTACTTTAGCAGAACAATTACATACACCATTTTTCAAAATGAACGCTTCATTAACAGAAAAAATAATTAAGTACATTTGTTCAATTAAACAGGAAATAGATACTAAGTTCCTTTTTATTTTAGGAACTATATATAGATTTTCTAAAAATAAAAATCTCTTTCCAAAAAACAACTTTGCAACTCCCACTGCACGAGCTGAAATAGCATCTCCGTTCCAACCTTCAGCGTCATTTCACCCTCCTCGAGTTGCTGGAAGGAACTAATTCCCTGTAAAGAAGAATAAACGTGATTAGTGGCACCCAAATTAAGTATCTAAGCATTATAGTCATTTTCCACTAAACGAGTTTCTAAAACAAGTAAATCATATTTACCTTCCTTTTCCTTCTTCTCAGCAAGGTACTTAGGGCAATTGCGTTTCCAATGACCATCCACATTACAATGGAAGCACTTGCCCTTATCAGCCACCTTGGCTTACCCTTGTTTTTCCCAGCAGTGGAAGCCTTTCCCTTTCCTCCTTTCTTTTTCTGGATCTTCTTAGAACCAGAAGATGAAGGAACAGACTAGGTTTCTGTTGTTGAATTTCTATTTTTTATTTAAATTGAGTTTCATAGCTTGTTGCACAAAAATAGATATTATAATTTTCGTACAAAGATGCGTCGAGAATTACTCAAGTATGATCATGATTAAGCAAGTTTTCCTATAAAAAGCCCAAGTAATAAGCTCTTATAGGTTTCCTGGTGAGTCCAGGGTCAAATGCAGGGATTTTTAATAACTAGGCATTGAGAATAGATGCATGACTATGCGGTGAACTATACATGTAATATGTCCATGAGTTGTATGTATCTAAAACTATACATAAAGAATGAATAAAATTTCCTACAACTAACAATGAGGTGGACGCGGCGAGGGTTAGTCAAATGTCATTTAGTGTCAGATAGCATGAGTTGAGAATGAATGGAACCATGCGATAAAAGTAGAGTTAACGCAGGAGCTAGTTGTTACTTAAGCATATCTAAGTATAATTACATACCTACAAACTGAGTTTGTGAATCTATCTCTCGATGTTTCGATGCCACATTAATCCTATCTCTAAGACGCATGGTAAGTTTGCGTTGGCAAAAGATAAACTACATCTCTGCACCTCATCTAGTCTCGACAAATGCTAAAGATTAACCATCCACTCCCTCAAGCTAGATAGTCGTGCTTACTACATTTGTTTGTCAGCAAAGGAATGTAAGCTAATGATATGCATTAATCAAGATGTAACATACTTAATATTGCTTAAGAAAAACTAACTCTAACATCTAACTCATTTAGCATTCAAACAACATGGTGTAAGGTATTTAATATGGAAATAGATGGAAGGTAATCATCAATCAAACTCATATTAAGAAAATAAACCATTCTCTCGAATGTCATTAACAAAACATAAGTAAGAAGGAGGGAAATGGAGATAAAACAGAAATGGAAGATGTCAAGCCGCCACTAGCAATGTCTTGCTTCATGGAGACTTGAGATAGTTGCTATCTGATACATAAATTTCATAGGGTGAAGGTTCTCACTCACTAGGAGACGACTCTAAAAATTCTCAGAATCCTTTTCTCAAAAGAGCTCGAAATGGAGGCTGGTTATGGTGAGGGAGAAGTTGTGCAGAGCTTTCGCCTCTTGAACTCGTTTCTCTCCTCCTCTTTGAATGGAGAAGCTTTAGGCTGTTTATAAGCGTCGAAAAGTTGAAACTCATGATGACCTGACACCTTTGCATTAAATTCCCTGCCCTGCTGCGAAGACTTTTCACATCGTCGGCCCATTGGTTCTGCCATGATCTGATAACGTGTTGTCCTTTTGCATAATGACATGACAGCTTTTGCCCAGGCATCTGTATCTACTTTTTCTCAATGCATGGTCTCAACGCATAGCATAGTCTCGACACATGGGTTTCAACTTGTTCTCGCAGCAGCTTCGTCTCTAATACTTGGGTTATTTGTGCTTCTTTTCTTCTTAATCCTGCGTTAAGAACAGAAAAGCTCATAATTTTTCAGGTATTTTCTTTTGTAAATAGTGTCAAGGCATGGTAATACATTTTACATAATTCAACTACCAAAATTATGCATTTAGCTCTAAAGTTACTCTAATTAATTCAAATAGGTAATGCATGGTAAGGGTAGACGCATGGAAGTAAACCGAGAAGGGAAAGAAGTGAAACGCATAAGCAAGAAAGGAATAAAGTTATGTAAGTCTCGGAAAGATAGAATGCTATAGCAAATTGAGTAACGCATAGACTTATAGCAAGGAATATTCACAAGTGTTGGAGAAGGTTGTGAAGTAAACATAAAAACTGGTGCATGTGGTGGACGCATGCTAATCTATCTTTAAGAGAAGTAGTTTAAGTGCAAGGAAAAGGTTAAAAGAATAACCTTGGGAATAATCAAGGAATGTCCAAGGATAGGAAGATGGTCATTGGACGCAGGATGAAGGTGAACACATCAGGATCAACGCATAGAGGAAAAACTTGAGAAGGAGTTGTTGTTATGGACATAAGGAAGGAATTGGACGCATGGTATGATGCGATGAGGTACAAAAGCATAGTATTGCGTGTTTGTCATTAACGCCTAGTGGCATTATGTAAGCACTGGTTTATAATAGTGCGACTATGCGTTGAAGGTGATCACGAATGGTTGGGAGCTAAAGTAGTCGCCGCGTTGGCGGGAGAAGAAACGTACTTGGCTTACCATGCGTTGGTAAGGTTGTCATGCGTTGAGGTCCCTATGCGTTCAAGACAGAGTTATCTCTTTGCGTCAAAGACAGTAGTATAGTTGGCTGAGAGTTAGAAAAGTGAGTAGTGAAGCTCAAACCTTAAAGGAAACTCAACGAACGCATGAGGGTGTTGTGTTGAATGAATGATTGCTTGGAAAATGTTGGACGCATAAGATAAGTTTATAAAGGTCAGGTGCCTTTGTATAGATTTGACACCTTATCAGTAGGAGGTGTTAAAGGCATATTAAGTGTTTCATGCAAGGTGACACTTGGACTAATGCATGGTTAATTAAGCATGCAGCGTGACATGTGGCAAACAAGTGGCAAAAAGAGAGAAGAAGTTGGATGGCAAGCTCCCTATAAATATAACTTTGAGGGAAAAGGAGCGACTGATGACTCTCAAAGAAGAATTCTGGAGAGGAAAAAGAGAATAAGGCAACAAGGACGTTTGTAGTAGGAGTCTGTGGCCAAGAAAGAAGGTATTTGACAACTTAGCTATTTTATGTAAAGAAGTTGTCTTGCGTTAAAAAGGGGTCGGCCTTGCGTTGAGGACAAACATGATGTCCAAGGTGAACGCAGCGTCCAAAGTTAGGTGATGCGTTCAAGTTGAACCTTGCGTCCAAGAGAGGGTGACGCATCCGAAAGAGAAGTAAGAAGAGTCGGGATGCACTTTGCGGAAATAATCAACCTTGCGTTGAAAAGCAGGGGTTGCGGTAGTTATCAACCTTGCGTTGAAGGGCAGGGTTGCGTTCAACCGAGCTGACAGAGGAAAATGGAGCCTTGCGTTCCAGAGGTAGAACGTTGCGTCCAAGAAGCTCGGGAAGAGGAAAGAGAGGAAAGGAAGAGAAATTATTCTTTGGCAAGTACGGGTGAGTAACACCTGCGTTTTACAAATATAAAAATGAGTTCTTATTGAATATGATTTTTATGGGTTTCTAATGAATAATGCATGCGTTTTCAAATATAAAACATATGAATATGTTGTTAATAGAGATAAGGGCATGCGTTTATATATACATAAAAGAATATGAGCCAGTTGAGAGCATGCGTTTTACCTGAAAACTTTGAGAATGCTGGTACTTGCTATGAGTTATAAACGCATGGTGATTTATGATATTGGTTTTGATGACTTTTCTGAAAAGCATGGTATTATATGATTTCAAGAAAGATTTGTAGATAAACTTCATGAAAAGCATGCGGTTTTATATTAAAACTGAAAATTGAATTTAGCATGCTGAAGAGGTGAGATTTGGAAACGGTTAATTCATGAGTTACAGATATAATGTTCCAAAATATGCATTGTGTTATATTAAACTTGAAAAGGCACCCGAGGCTCAAGGACTTGGAGAAGGCCAAAGGGTAGCCGTTATATCGAAATGGGACCCCAATCCTTAGGGACTCGTAGAAGGTATTGTAGGCAGCCCGGATTATAAAGGTACCCAATGCTCAGGGACTCGTAGAAGGCATATGGGTAACCTAGATATAGAAATGGGACCCCAATGCTTAGGACTCGTAGAAGGCATTGAGGGCAGCCCGAATTTTAGTACCTATGTGCACATAGAAGTATATACGACGCTGATGTGTTGAGATTACTCCACACAGCTAAGGAAAATCGACATTGAGGAGCGTTGAGCATTGCTCCGCCTCAACTAAGGGAAAAGTATTTTATAAGAATGAGATTTTTGAGTATTTATTCTGAAACGGTCAAGCATGTTTTCACAATGGTGTTTGAGTATAAATTAATATGATTTGAAGTGTTATAATTTATGCGAGTTCGACCAGTTTTACAGTTAAAATATATTGTTTTCAGAAAACCGTTACTCACTGAGCTGTTAGCTCACCGTTTTTAAATGTTTTCTATTTTCAGGTAGCATGACAGTTCCCGTTACCGATCGAAGTCGAGGTTTGTCAAGAGCATGTGGATGGTGAGGTTGACAGTGGGTTACGTGACAGGGTAGTCGGTAACTGCTGTCCTCACACTCCGTCTCGGGCTACGGGACGGTAGTTCGGGATGGGGTGTGACATGTCGTGCATTCATCATGGCCTCATGTTTCTTGTTGAGCACGTCAGACAAACTCGCCAACATATAAACTCGGGCCTTGTCATTGGCCTTTGTCGAACGATCATGTGCATCCCTAACAGATTAGGATTCATTACGACCGGGGATAGGAGGACACTCCTTCGTTAAGACAAACCGTAGATCATCTATAACCAGGATCGTATTCAGGTTAGATTTCCACATTACGTAGTTTTCACCGATTAGTTTTTCATTTTTAAGTAGTACGACATTGAGCAAGACATGCTAAAATAATAAACAATTAACCGTTTTAGTTATCTTTGTCTTAACCCATTACACAAGCAAACAAAATTGCAAGTATCCCAATCAATTCAACAAAAATTAAGCAATCAAAGAAACCCTAATAAACTATTGATTTAGTTTTTGCAATCATGCTTTAGAGGTTTAAAGCAACAGCCACCGAAGGGTGCTTAGCCACTCCTCGTTTGAGATGAGACAATTTTCAGTTAATTCTAATGTCAAAATAACTCATATTCCTATAGACATTAGCCATCATTGTTTGGTCAAGGATCCATTAACTCTTAACTCATCCCCATAAATGTAACCCTCCCACTTTCAAATCCCAGAGGTACATACCAACAAGCTACCATTAAGAAAGACAGTTGTTGGTAATTATCCTAAGTAAACCTATCCTTTTCAGGAATTCACGGTGTTCCCAAACCTATGATCAGGCCCTCCGAAGGGATGGTCACTCAAGGACTATACGCAGGCAAATCATAAGAATCTTATGGTGCGACCTAGGGTTGAAGACCGAGGGATACGTTGACACAGGTCCCGCTCCCACTTACTATAGACATTTTCCCATTCACCTTGTTATTGAACCATACAAACACTTCTCGAAGAGAGGCCGCACTCAGGGCACACGAAGACGAGCATGGATCTCACAGTGTGAATAACCAGGGACGTAGGAGTAAAACTTGATATAAAACATCTGCTTTTGTAATTTTCCTCCCATTAGAATGTCCTACTATATCTCAAGGTTATTTAACTTAGATAAATCCGGCTAAGTCAATCCATCTAAGTCTATCCGTATTATAACTCTTATAAAAGGTCTTTACAGCCTAGAATTTTAGTTTATTGGATTTAGGGTTATTAAGACAAAACAAACAAAAACACTCAATAACGCTTATTGAAATAATACATCAATAACTCTTTATCAATGATTTAATGACGGTCAAATAATTATATTTTCGATCTACAGGTTTTAGGTCATAAAACCCAACAAGAGTAGTCTTCCTTCCAATCAACCACACAACTATAGCAACTATCACACAACCACCATTAGGGGAGTCAAGAAATTGATCAACCACCAACTATTTCCCTACTTTCTATCTCTATCTTTTCTATCTTGTTGTTTACACCTTGTACAAGAGATTGTACTTTTTGTAACACTTGCTCCATTTCATTAATCAAAATTATCATCCATGACTTTCATCTCTACATCTATTTCGATCTTCATATTAGTAAGTATGAGTAGCTAAATCTCTAGAGGGTTGGGGCAAAGTTATTGTCTATTTAAGAACAACGTTGAGATTATTTCATTTTGCGTAATGTATGAGAGTATATTGCTTGTTTCCATCTAGCTAATTGAGACAAGTAGAAATAATCAACTGCTTGAGAGAGTAAGTGATTACGGAACTCATTAAGCAAACTACGTAGTATTTCTAGACATAGAAACAACGTTAAGGTTCAATAATACTTCATCCATGCGTCATAGACATATGAGCATGCAATTTGACAGTTAAGAGGTGCAAATTATAAGTTGAGAATGTGAAATAATTTACACTACGCTTCTGATGAATAGACAATAACGACCCCCTAACCCTGTTTCTCACATTCATGTTCACTTTTGCTGATTAACTGTTGTAAATGCATCCTTCACCATCTCCACCTGTTATTAGTTATTTAATCTTTTGTTTTTGTAGTTAAACGCAACACAATCTTCGTATATTTGTTCTAAAAATCGTCGTTACACTTCGAGAGTTTAAAACATGCATAAGTCCCTACGTTTGACCTCAGACTCACCGAGAAACCTAATTTCTGCTTATTGACGTGCGAATTTGATGCGATTCTCAAGGGCACTGGTCAAGTTATAATATAAAATAGTTTAAGTCCGAGTATCGTATCCACTGAGGATTGAATTGGATATGTTCACTTAGCTATTCAAGAATTGAATTTATTTTATCTAAGAGATGGAAACCGACTTTAGATCATTCAAAACAAGAAAACAAGAATACAAGAACAAGTGAAACTTCAAGGAATAAGAGTGTTCTACAGTTTTGATGACATTAATTACTTCATTAAGTCATGCTTTAGGTTTTCATGGAATGATGTGCAAGTCCAGAAACTAATATCCGAATTACTTTCTCTAAAAAACAATTCTTTCTTATGCATCCTAATTGATTACTAATGTCTTGAAACCAAGTTAAGAAGCATGGCGTTAAGATTAGTCATGATTAACTTTCTCTCATAACCTAGCTATTTTCATGAAAAATTAGTAGAGATTCAATGTCATAGGTCGTATTAGACATACAACCACTCAATCATACATCTAACCTAAGACTTATTGATGATGAATCAATAAAAAATAAGCACAATAGCATTAAAAAATATATCATTCAACAACATCCATGAAAAGTACTAAGTCATTGACATAAATCCATAATTAAATCATTCAACACCCTAAAACAATGAATTTAGCCACACATTGCCATCAAATACATATTTGCATATGAGTTCTCGAGCATGAAAGTAAAAGGGAAAGAGAAACTTAGGAAGAACTCTCGAGTTACTTCCCAATGTTGCACTCCTTCGATCTTCACTTGATTATAGCAAACTCCACCTTTTGCGCTCTCTTTTCTCTCTAATTTCCGTGTGCCTCCTTGTGGAGACTCCCTTGTGTTTTTTTTTTTTTTTTTTTTTATGTCTAGGGTTGCTGAGAACCCTTCAATACATAGAAGTGGCCGCCAAAATACTTTCCAAAAATAAAAAGTTTTCAAATTAGGAAAGTTGGTGTCGCTGCGCTCTGACGTTGTTCGTCATGGAAGCCCAGTTTCAAGCTCAGCGCCGCACTGTTGCAACGCTCTCTCCACAGTGCAACAACGATCACGGCAAGCGCAGCTACGCTCCAACAATCATTGATTTACGATGCTCTCAAGTTTAGAGCACAACGATGTTCTCGAGTCTAGAGCGCAGCAACACTCTCGGCTACGCTACCCTGTTATCTAAGGTTTTTCCATATATTCTTTCGATTTTCACTCGGTTTTTGCTTGCTTTGGTTTTTTTTTTTTTTTTTTTTGCTTTAAACACTTAATTTCTTCATTATCACTTGAAAACCACTAGCAAACACATTAAATTTAATAAAAGCATCCCTAAATCAAAGGCAAGAAAAGCTCTTTTTAGGTGCTTTTCACTTATACTTGGGTTGAATTTAGGAAAACTTGATTAATAAATTAATGCATGTATCACAACTATAGAAATGCAACAAATGCCACTACCACAAGTGCATCATCTGAAGTGCGTTCGTTGCCTTATCCACAAAGATTGACGAAAAAGAACAATGAAGGGAAATTCCAACATTTCTTAGACGTGTTGAAACAATTGCACATAAATATTCCACTAGTCAAGGTGTTGGAACAGATACCATCATATGTTAAGTTCCTTAAGGATATACTTTCCAAAAAGAGGAGAATAGAAGAATTAGAAAATGTTGCATTGACATAAGAGTGCAGTGCAGGAGTGCATCCTAACAAAAATGATAGACCTTGAAAGTTTCACTATTCCTTGTTTGTTGCATTGAAAATCAATTATAAATGATATTCTTGAATTAGTCTTATGCCGTTTTAAGATTGGTTCCGTGAAACGCAAGTTTTCCTATTAAAAACCTAAGTATAAGTTTAGAATAGGTTTCTTGGAGAGTCTAGGGTCAAACAAAGGGATTTACAACAACTTGATGTTAAGAAAATTCTTTGATATAATGTAGTTTGTTATACAAAACAATATATTGAAAAGAATGTATCGAGGTGTCTTTACAGTAAACTAAAAATGAATTTACAAGTATAAGAATGGTGGATGAACATGTGGGATAATGATGCGTGGAGGATGATGGTTGAAAGTGTCAAGTTCACATACAATCAAAACAACAAGTGTTAAGATGGAGAAATCAATGGAGGAAATAGGGTTGAGAAGACTTCACTAACATATTTCTAATTGTTGGGACTAGTGTGTCTTAAATCTCTTGGGTCTTGTAGTTTTGTAAATTGTATATACACTTTATTTATTGAATAAAGAAGTTATTTTATCTATCTTATGCATTAACTCAATCCAATAAACTAAGATACCATGGTTATTTTATGTAAACTTAAACATGTATGTAGTTGACATATAAGGTTGGATCATGTTTAAGTAATAACCAAAAGGTATGTAGTATAGGAATAAGGTTGGGTGCCTTATTCTAATAACACTACGGATAGTACCCACTTTGTAATTGTTACAAAAAGTTGTAAAGTGTTACAAACGATTTGATCCTGATCATTCATATGGAGACATGTGGGGATATCCTATGCAAAGAGTTTGTATAAGACCAGACCGCGAAATGTTTAATTTCTCTTTGTAACGCCGTTAATTGTAGAAATTAACATTTCATAGGATGACTATAGGTAACCTCACCTGAATCCTAAGTGAGTTATGAACTCCTGTCTATGAGGGCAATTCTTTGATCTGTATGGATGAGAGTGGCCAAATCGTCGACTCAATAAGCCTACCATTTTGGGGATTTGTCTGATTAGGGAGTGATGATGCACTTTTAGTGTTAACTACAAGTGTACGGGTCAAGTTATAATATAAAATGGTTAAGTCTGAATATCGTTCCACTGGAGATCCAATTGGGAAGGTTTAAGTTATTAGCTATTCTAGAATTGAATCAATTTTATTTGAGGATTGAAATTGGATATTATAAGTTATGGAAAAATACAAATCAAATAAGGAAAGTATCAAAGGGAGAAACACAAGAGTCAAAGAGAGTTCTAGGGTAATGAATCCTTCTTTATTTCATCATGCAATATTATAGATTTCATGGATTTTATTGTAATTCATATGCCTAAGTCTAGAAACTTAATTCCAAGTTATTTTCTCTCAAAAACAACCCTTTCTCATGCAACTTGATTGATTATTAATCTATTAAAACCAACACAAAATTACATGGCATTAAAAATAGTCTTTAGCAACTTTTATTATCAACCTAACTACTCTCGTGATAGATTAACAACAATTCATTGTTATGGATCAAGTTAAACATACAATCTCTCAATCATACATCTAACCTAACATGTGAAGATGGCCAATCCATAAGAATTAAACACAATAACAATGAAAAGCATAATCATTCCAACAAAACCATGAGTCTACAAAATTAACATAAATTTATAAACAATTCATCAAAACCCTAAAACTAAAGAGTTTAGCCACTCATAGCTTGAAGCAACATGTTTAAGAAAAATAAAAAAGAAAGAGTGTAAAGAAAGGGAAATTCTACTGAAAAGAGGCTCTTGATTGAAGTAGCACCGTCTCGATCTCCTTGGCTCTCACGTCGGACTTCGAAGGGCACCAAGACTATCTCGAACTCTTTTCCTCTTCCTTGCAACTAACTCACTCTTTGAACCCTCACTTAATTCTCTCCTTTTTGTATATCTTTAGGTCTGCAACTTCCTTGCTTTGCCTTGATTTTTCTTCATCAATTTGACTGCTGGAAACCCCCAAATTTATAGAGTTTGGCCGCCCAAAATTTTCCAAAAATACAGATTTTTCAATTAAGGAAAGCTGGCGCAGCGGCGCTGTCCCATAGCGTCGCGGAGCTAGGGCTGCATCCGGAAGAAGTTTGCTCTCGGGTTTTAGCGCCGCGGCAGCGCCGTCCAAGCGTCGCAGCGCTAAAATGCGTTTCAGAAATATTGCTCTCGGGTTTTAGCGTCGCGGCAGCGCCGCTAAGCGTCGCAGCGCGAGAATGCGTTTCAGCAAGGATGCGTCGAGGCAGCACCATCTTGGCGCCGAAATGCTACTCTGCGTTCAGAACCATGCGTTGATGTTTCAGCGCTGCGGCAGCGCCGTCTCAGCGCCGCGGCGCTATCCCAAAAATTTGCCCTTTTTGGTTTTTCAACTCTTTTTCGCCGTATTCTTGCTCGGTTTTGATCTTTTAGTCGTTTCTTCTAATTTTCCTCGTTTTAACCTGAAAATCACTAGCAAACAAGTGAAATCTAATATAAAATCCCTTAATTTGGGAGAATAGAAAGCACTGTTCTAGTGCTTATCAGGGAGCAGGGAACATATCTTCACAAGATGGAATTCACTTGTTCCTGTGTTTAGGATAAGTAGATAAATTACTCTCTTAAGGGCTGATTTTGAGTCTTGAGCAATGAGGCATCACCCTCTCACTAGCCCCAAAGGGGTTCGTTTATAGTTGGACTACAAACAATTTGTTCATTAGAGGGATCAGTGGTACTTAAGAAGTTAGATATAACTATAGAGGTAAAACGGTAATTTGACCCAGTTGTAGTTAATTTGTGAAGGGTCGACTTACTATTGACTAGTAAATTTCATGGACATAGAAATATATCTATAGTGCGAAGAGTGCAACTATAAGCCTTTTGGAGTGACCTACAGTTAATGAATATTGATTAATCTAATTAAAGAGTTTAATTGATTAATCTCATATCATTGGATCTTCTAGCTATAGGTCCACAACCCTTGCTAGCTCATAAAGGATTGGTATAAGAATCAAACATTTTGGTTTAATTTGAAATGTTCAAATTAATAAGGGAATTAATTGTATGTGAAAAAAATAGCATAATGTATATAAATATATTATAATATAAAGTTTATTTTGAATGAGACTCAAAATTTATACTTTATGTTATAAGAGAGATAAATATTTAAATGAGGTTTGAATATTAATTATATGAATGAGATTCATATTAAAACTATAGGTTATGTGAGAGAAGATTATTTGAATATGATCCAAATTTAAATTAAATATGAGATTTTTAATTTATTAATTTATTAATTGTTAATTAATTAATTTTATTTAATTATATATATTAAATATGATTTATTATATATTTAATTAAGTTAATATTATATTGAATACCTCCAACTTGTTCTCTCTCTCACACTTTATGTAAAATAGGAAAATGGAGGGCAGGGAGTTAACAGAAGAACAAGTTACAGAAGAGTTCTGTAGAATTCCTCTCCCTCTCCAATTCTCTCTTCTTCCTCAAGAATTCCCTTGCCAAAATTCAAAGAGAGCCTACATACTCCTCTTTGATTCTACCTAGAGAATAGCAATGTAACATTATAGTAGTGTTCCCAAGAGAAGAAGAGTTCTTCTTGTGAATTCGTTGGAGAAGTTTCCTGGTTCATGGTTCAAAAAGAAGAAGACGTTTCCACATCGAAGACGGTCTCAAAAGGTAGGAAAACTTCTAATCTCTAATTCTGTAAAAAAACGTGCTAATATATAGTTGTTTATCCATTTAGTTGTTCTCTGTATTTTGTTTTTCTCAAAACAAGTTTAATGATACAAGGCAATCATTTGCTTCCACTGGGAATTCGATTCCTTAACTAAGTAATGCTTAAGTAGGCATTCATGTTGTAAACTTAAAATTGAGAACGCATCTCTCGATGCTTCGATGTCACATTTATCTTATTTCTAAGATGCATGATGAGTTTCCTCTTAACAAAAGATTAACTTTATCTCTAAAGCTAATTCTTTTCTTGTTTAAACAACAAAAGTTAATTACTTACTCTCTCAAGTAGTTAATTATACTTACTTAAATCTATTTATTCAATAGATTCATGCAAGGTTTTTAGCACACATTTAAACAAGATGAATGCAACTTAATTAAAACTTTAAAAATGTTAGTTTCATCCACTCAACCCATTAAGAATTTTAGTTACCCATAATGTAAAATGATAATGAAGATGATGGATGAAAATATGGAATCAATCAAATTTATATTAAAGAAATATGTGAGTCTTTCGATATCACAATCTTAATACAAATAAGAAAGGTGAAAATGAAAGTGGAATGTAAAATAAATAACGTCAACCCGCTAATGGCAACATTTTGCTTCTTGGAGGCTTGAGATGGAGGCTATGATATAATTTGCACAAGAGGAATGATTGGAATCTCACCCTCTGAGAGGCAACACTAAACTTTCACTCAGAATCTTCTCACAAGAGAACTCGAGGTAGAAGGTGACAATGTTTGTGAAGGAGATTGAGTAGAGTTTTCACCCACTATTTTCTCTCTATCTTCAACTTGAACTCTGTGGGCTATTCATAGGCGTCCAAAAAGCAATTTCATGATTTTTTTTGACACATTTGCATTTAATTTCATGCCCTGTTGTGCAGACTTCTTCACGTCACAAATTCATTGGCTTTATCATGGCCTAGTCAAATCAGTCATTCACTTGCATATTGACATGGCAACAACCGCCCATGCGTCTATCGACTCTTTTTCTTCTCGACACCAAGTTCTTTGACGTGTTGATCAGTGGTTGAAGGCACTAGGTGCCACGACATTCGAGGGTACTACAGATCCCACTGATGCTGAAGCATGGTTGAATTTGATGGAGAAATACTTTAGAGTTATGCACTATCTAGAGGAAGCTTGAGTTAGCTACATTTCTACTCTAGAAAGAAGAAGAGGATTGGTGGAGGTTGTTTATGAATAGAAGAGGTAATACAGGAACGTTGACGTAGGATGATTTCAAGAATGATTTCCAAGATAAGTACTATCCTTGGTCCTTTTGTGATGCAAAGAGAAATGGGTTTCTGAAATTGGCACAGGGCTTTATGACTGTAGCTGAATATGAAAAGAGGTATACTAAGTTAGCCAAGTATGCCATGGCTATCATAGCTGATGAGACGGATAGAGGTAAACGTTTTGAAGAAGATTTGAGGAAAGAGATACGTACTCCCGTTACAGTGAGTGTAGAGTGGACTAACTTCTCCAAGTTAGTCGAAACAGCTATGAAGGTTGAAAAGAGCTTGTCAGAAGAGAAAACAGAGAAAGAGACTTTCAGGGAGGAAAACCAGGACATCCATCTAGAGTGTTGTTCGCTAAATTTGTTCGTTTAAATTTCTAATTAAATTAAATTGAGTTTCTTAGCTCGTTGCACAAAAATAGATTTGTCATTTCCGTACAAGCATGCGTTGAGAATTACTCTAGATGTGATCATGACTAAGCAAGTTTTCCTATAAAGACCCAAGTATAAGCATCTATAGGTTTCCTAGTGAGTCTAGGGTCGAACGCAGGGATTTGTAATAACTAGGCGTTGAGACTAAATGTATGACTATGCGGTGACTGTACATGTAAATATATATGCGTTTGTTGATTGTGTGTAAAACTATACATAAAGAATGAAAATAATTTCCTACTACTAATAATGAGGTGGTCGCGGCGTTGAGTAGTCATATGTAAAACAATGCGTCCGATAGCATGCGTTGAGAATGAATGGAACCATGCGATAGAGGTAGAGTTGAACGCAAGAGCTAGTTGTTACCTAAACTTTCTAAGTACAATTACATACCTACAAACTGCGTGTGTGAATCCATCTCTCAATGTTTCGACACCACATTTATCTTATCTCTAAGACGCATGGTAAGTTTGCATTGGCAAAAGATGAACTACATCTCTGCACTCATCTAGTCTTAATTAATGCTAAAGATTAACTATCCACTCTCTCAAGCTCGATAGTCATGCTTACTACGTTTGTTTGTCAGACAAAGTTATGTAAGCTAAAGATATGCATTCATCAAGATGTAACATACTCAGAATTGCTCAAGAAAAACTAACTTTTAACATTTAACTCGTTTAGCATTTAGACATCATGGTGTAAAGTATTTAATACGGAAATAGACGGAAGATGATAGTCAATCAAACTCATATGAAGACAATAAATCATTCTTTCGAATGTCATTAACAAAATATAAGCAAGAAAGAGAGAAATGAAAATAAAATAGAGATGAAGAGCGCCAAGCCACTACTAGCAACGTCTTGCTTCATGGAGGTTTGAGATGGTTGCTATCTGATACAAAGATTCCACAAGGTGAAAGGTTCTCACTCACTGGGAGACGACTCTGAAGATGCTCAGAATCCTCCTCTCAGAAGAGCTCGAAATGGAGGCTGGTTATGGTGAGGGAGAAATAGTGCAGAGCTTTCGCCTCTTGAACTGGTCTCTCTTCCTCCTCTCCTTGGAGAAGCTTGTGGACTATTTATAGGCGTCAAAAAGTTGATATCATGATGACCTGACACCTTTGCATTAAATTTCAGCCACGCTGCATAGACTTTTCAAATTGTCAGCCTATTTGTTCTGCCATGATCTGATTGGGTGTTGTCCTTTTTCATAATGACATGATAATTGTTTGAGCATGCGTCTGTTTCTACTTTTCAGATTGTCAACGCATAGGCTCGACGCATGATGTGACACTTTTGTGTGTTTACCGCAAGTGTACGGGTCAAGTTATAATATAAAACGGTTAAGTCCGAGTATCGTTACAACTAGAGATCCAATTGGGAAGGTTTAAGTTACTTAGCTATTCTAGAATTGAATCAATTTTATTTGAGGATTGGAATTCAAATTTTGTTTTTGGGAAAAAGAAAAATCAAGCAAGAAAATATCAAAGGGAGAATTGCAAGAGTCAAAGAGAGTTCTAGGGTTTCAAATCCTTGTTTGTTTCATCATGCAAAATTATGGATTTCATGGATTTAATTATTATGCCTAAGTCTAGAAACTTAATTCCAAGTTATCTTCTCTCAAAGACAACTCTTTCTCATGCAACTTGATTGATAGTTAATCTCTTAAAACCAATACAAAATTACATGGCATTAAAACTAGTCTTTAGCAACTTTCATTGTAAACCTAACTACTCTCGTGATAGATTAACAACGATTCATTGTTATAGATCAAATTAAACATATAATCTCTCGATTCATACATCTAATCTAACATGTGAAGGTGAGCCAATCTTCAAGAATTAAACACAATAACAATGAAAAGCATATTTATTTAAACAAAACCATGAGTTTACAAAATTATCATGAGTTTACAAACAATTCATCAAAAACCCTAAAACCAAAGAGTTTAGCCACTCATAGCGTAAAGCAACATATTGATCAAAAAGAATCAAAGAAAGAGTGTAAAGAATAGGGAAACTCTACTGAAAAGAGGTTCTTGATTGAGGCAGCACCGTCACGAACTCCTTGGCTCTCGCGTCGGACTTCGGAGGGCACCAAAACTATCTCGAACTCTTTTCCTCTTCCTTGCGGCTAACTCACTCTTGGAACTCTAGCTTAATTCTCACCTTTTCGGATCGTTCTCTTGTTCTGCAACTTTCTTGATCTTCTTAATATTTCTTCCCCCTTTTAGCTGCTGAAAACCCCTAATTTTATAGAGTTTGGCCGCCCAAAATTTAACCTAAAATACAAAACTTGCGTTTAAATTAACGCTGGCGCCGCGGCGCTAGCGTTGCGACTAAAATTAAGTTGCTCTCCGGTTTTAGCGCCGCGGCAGCGTCGTTCCAGCACCGTGACGCTGTCTTGCGTTCACCAAGTACGCGTCGAAGCAGCGCCTTCCTAGCACCGCGTTGCTGCTCTGCGTCCATGCTAATGCGTTTCTGCCTCAGCGCCGCGGCGCACCATGCGTTTAAAGCAAGGATGCGTTTTTCGGCACTTTTTCTCCATATTCTTGCTCGGTTTTGATCTTTCAATCGTTTCTTCTAATTTTCCTCGTTTTAACCTGAAAATCACTAGCAAACATGTGAAATTTAATATAAAACTCCCTTACTTTGAGAGAATAATAAGCACTTTTCAAGTGCTTATCAACGCATGGTCTCAACGCATGGGCTCAGCGCATAGGCTCGACGCATGGGTTTCAACTTGTCCTTGCAGCAGCTTCGTCTTTTCGTACTTCTATTGTTTGCGCTTCTTTTCTTCTTAACCCTGCATTAGGAACATAAAAGTTCATCGTTTTTCAGGTATTTTCCTTTGTAAGTAGTGCCAACGCATGGTGATACATTTTTCATCATCCAACTACCAAAATCATGCGTTTAACTCCAAAGTTACTCTAATTAAATCAAATAGTGATTACAATAACTTGTATTTCTACAAGTTATCAAGTGTCATGTGAACAGACAAGTCGAGATGAACCTAGGCGATTTGTTTTAAGTGTATCTGGAAGGGGAAATTTCAAAGCCCGATCCAGTGGACCATCATTTTCTAAATCCAGAGGAGGGATGCCAAGACAGGGCCAAAGAAGGTTTGGCCAAATGACTGATACAACTAGAAGTTCTCAGGTAGAAGAACCTACTGAGTCCGCTGCCAATTTAGCTAGGAAACCCTTGTGTGGTGGATGTTGTAAATATCACTAGGGCCAGTGTTTTAGTGGTTTAAACATCTACTATAATTGTAGGCAGACAGATAATTTCAACGAGACTGTCCTCTATTGATGATGGGAAAATAAGCAAAATAATATATCGTATCACAGATAGTGAATCAGCCAAGACCTAAGACGATGGCCGGTGAAGGTAGAGAGGACAAATGGGAAGACCACGTCAACAAGGCAAGGTGTATGCAATGATACAACAAGAGGCTGAGAAAGTACCAGATATAGTTTCTGGTACATTATCTATTTGTTATCTTACTGCTTATTGATGCGCACTTTTAGTGTTAACCGCAAGTGTACAGGTCAAGTTATAATATAAAACGGTTAAGTCCGAATATCGTTCCACTGGAGATCCAATTGGGAAGGTTTAAGTTATTAGCTATTCTAGAATTGAATCAATTTTATTTGAGGATTGAAATTGGATATTATAAGTTATGGAAAAATACAAATCAAATAAGGAAAGTATCAAAGGGAGAAACACAAGAGTCAAAGAGAGTTCTAGGGTAATGAATCCTTCTTTATTTCATCATGCAATATTATAGATTTCATGGATTTTATTGTAATTCATATGCCTAAGTCTAGAAACTTAATTCCAAGTTATTTTCTCTCAAAAACAACCCTTTCTCATGCAACTCGATTGATTATTAATCTCTTAAAACCAATACAAAATTACATGGCATTAAAAATAGTCTTTAGCAACTTTTATTGTCAACCTAACTACTCTCATGATAGATTAACAACAATTCATTGTTATAGATCAAGTTAAACATACAATCTCTCAATCATACATCTAACCTAACATGTGAAGATGGCCAATCCACAAGAATTAAACACAAAAACAATGAAAAGCATAATCATTCCAACAAAACCATGAGTCTACAAAAGTAACATGAATTCACAAACAATTCATCAAAACCCTAAAACTAAAGAGTTTAGCCACTCATAGCTTGAAGCAACATGTTTAAGAAAAATAAACAAAGAAAGAGTGTAAAGAAAGGGAAACTCTACTGAAAAGAGGCTCTTGATTGAAGTAACACCGTCTCGATCTCCTTGGCTCTCACGTTGGACTTCGAAGGGCACCAAGACTATCTCGAACTCTTTTCCTCTTCCTTGCAACTAACTCACTCTTTGAACCCTCACTTAATTCTCTCCTTTTTGTATATCTTTAGGTCTGCAACTTCCTTGCTTTTCCTTGATTTTTCTTGATGAATTGGACTGCTGAAAACCCCCAAATTTATAGAGTTTGGCCGCCCAAAAATTTTCCAAAAATACAGATTTTTCATTTAAGGAAAGTTGGCGCCGCGGCGCTGTCCCATAGTGTCGTGGCGCTAGGGCTGCATCCAAAAAAGTTTGCTCTCGGGTTTTAGCGCCGTCCAAGCGCCGCGACGCTATCATGCGTTCAACAAGGATGCGTCGAGGCAGTGCCATCCCGGCGCCGCAATGCTACTCTGCGTCCAGAACTATGCGTTGATGTTTCAACGCCGCGGCGCTATCCCCAAAATTTGCCATTTTTTTGTTTTTCAACTCTTTTTCGTCGTATTCTTGTTCGATTTTGATCTTTTAGTTGTTTCTTCTAATTTTCCTCGTTTTAACCTGAAAATCACAAGCAAACAAGTGAAATCTAATATAAACTCCCTTAATTTGAGAGAATAGAAAGCACTTTTCAAGTGCTTATCACTTATGTGTTGTTAGATTCAGGAGCTATGTATTCTTTTATTTCGAGTACTTTTGTTGTGCAAGTGAATAGGAAGTTAGAACCTTTCATTAATGCATTATTAGTTCATACTCCCGTTGGTAGTGCGGTTATTATTGACCATGTGTGTTGGGAGTGTGAGGTAGTGATTCATATTGTGGTTATGAGGATACACTTGTTACCTCTAGAGCTGAAGGAGTTTGATGTCGTATTGGGAATGGACATTTCCAAGAATCATGCTACTATGGATTGTTTCAGGAAAAAGGTGGTATTTAAAAATCCAGGAGTAACTGAGTGATGGAATATTCTCTTCGAGCGTCGTTTAATTCCGAAAGAGAAACCATCAAAAGAAATTTATAATATTGAAACCTACTCCTATTACTACGATGGCGCAGCAACAGTGGCAAGTCTGGGTTGAACCACACAAACTGTAGACTTTGTTTCGTTAAGCAAGTTTCCTAATTAAAGCGATAAATGTGGGGGGTTTTGTGTGGATTAAAACTAGCCATGAAATTGAATGCAAGAAAGTACAATAATGCGAAAATGTAATCAAGCATAGGAATTCTAGTCTCATGAGCAAATTGGGATTGTTGTGTAACTTCTATCATTGAAATATCTTAATGAACTTGTAATTGATTATGCAATCACAACTACTTACTCAATTCCTCAATATTCATTGACGCAATAGGCAACCTAATCATTTAGAATAAACCGAGCAAGCGTCTTAGCCATTAATTAAAGCATTAAGCCCTAATTAAACTACAAGCCCTGGATTCTAATTGGGTTCAATAACGATCAATTAAAACCAAGAACAAATGCATTGAGCCCTAGGATTCAATGGTGTGATTAATTAGTGGGAAAGTCCTAACCTAATTAACCAAGTTTCTTTGAATTTAGGTTAAGCATACATTCTAAGGCCTTTGGATAGCCTATATTCCTTAGCATGCATACAGTAACTCGTGCTACTTATCAATTTTAGATATGGACGAACACACACGAGCAAACGGTAGCAAAGACATACATTCAAAGTAAGGTGCATCAATCCAACCAAAAACATACATCAAGGAATAAAAACAAATTCAAAGAGACATAATCATAATATGAATTCATTAATACCAATCTCAATAATTACACAAGTGTTGCTCCCAAGAACTAGAAGATTACTTACCTAATCAACTTCATTGACAAAGATTGAAGAGGAAGAAGCTTCCAATCCATGATTACAACCCAAGAAATGAAGAAAAACCTAAGCTAAAATGCTAGAAATATGAAGGAGAAGAAGCAATTTTGATGAACTCATCGACCTCCATGAGATCCAACCTTCTTTAACCCTAAAAAACGAAGAGAATATATATAAAATTGGGGAGAGCATTGATGCGCTCAGCTGGAGCATCGCTACGCTCTAGGTAGAAATCGGAGCGCCTACCTAGAGCGTAACGACGTTGTGCTTAGGCACACCTACCCGCGTTGCTTGTCGTTCAAAGTCTAGAGCGCAGCTACGCTCTAGGGGAGTGTCACTATGCTCTCGCCATAATAGCATTCTACCTTTAAGCGTAAAGGACAGTGTAGCTGCGCTCTAATCTATACTAGCTTCGAGTGCCCGATTTCACTTCCAATAACTCCAAATCAACCCTGAACGGCCCATAACACTCCAAGGTGCATGATTTGCTCGAATTGCTACAAAAATAGCTCTTTTCGAGAGCTATCACTGAGGTTATGTTTAGGGGAAAGAGGAAAATCCTTCCTACTTGTTTTGTGTCTGAAGTTAAGGCTGGAAAGATGTTGAACAAAGGTTGTGAAGCTTTCATAGCCTTTGTTGTGGAAACTAAACCAACCAAGTTAAAGCCGGAGGATGTTCTAGTGGTGTGTGAGTACCTGGATGTGTTTCCAGAGGAATTATCAAGATTACCACCTAATTGGGAGGTGGAGTTTACTATTGTTTTAGTACTAAGTACAACTTCTATTTCTCAAGCTCCATATCATATGGCCCCTGCAAAGTTGAAGGAATGGTGCAATTGCAAGAGCTGGTAGATAAGGGTTATAATAGACCGAGTGTTTCCTCGTGGGGTGCACCAGTGTGATTTGTGAAGAAGAAAGATGGTACTTTGAGATTATGAATTGATTACCGTCAGTTAAATAAGGTAACAATATGTAAAAAAATATCCTTTACCATGAATAGATGTGTTGTACAGACAGATCTCAAGTCCCCGGCAACAGCGCCAAAAAAACTTGTTATACAGACAGATCTCAAGTCCCCGGCAACGGCGCCAAAAACTTGTTGGGCATGAGATTGTGAAATGGAATTGTACTAACGCAATGTGCAAATTAAGCTACGATGATGCGTTTCACACACTATGCGTTGAACATAGCATGCGTCTTACTTATGCTTAATGTTATGCGTTTGTGATCTGTCAAGTTTCCCTATCTTTTACCCAAGTATAAGCAAAGGAGTAGGTTTTCTCGGTGAGTCCGAGGTCGAACACAGGGATTATGTTGATTCTATATTTAAGTGGATTATATGCGTTGTAGTGGTAACCAAGAATAATTTGAGAGAGGTATTTGTTTCTATTCTAAAGAAAGCGACAACATGTACAGTAAACTAAATTGTGGAAGATGGAAAGGCATGCGACACAGCAAAGTCAGCTAATGATTTAAATGAATGGATAAAAACAGGGTTCGGGTTGGTTAACATCTAACATTGGAAACGCATGGTGATAGTCTATTCATACTTGCGACTCTTCTCCCGGTTGTCAGCCGCTATGCGTTATATGTCTATAACGCATAGGAGAGTGTTAAGAACCAAGGTTATTCCTATAGACAGGTAACACTTCTTGGCCTTATCAATTGAGTTCCACAATCACTTACCCTCTCGAGCAGTCTGATTATTACTACTTATATGATTAGCTAGATGGACATAATCATCGGATTAATTTTGCAATTGACAAGATTCAATAGTTACACTATGGTTCTTATTTAGATGCTAACGCAACTCTAGACCCTTGATAGATTAGTTACTCATGGATTCCAAGTAAAAAGTGGAAAGTGTAGACAAGTGAGTAGACATGGAAGAAATATAGATTGATGAACGGAATACAACTTTAGATAGCTCAATGTCTTGACACAAATCTAAAATCAAGATAGAAAAACAAGATAGAAAGCAGGAAAAGGTGTCAATGTCTTGAGTCGCCGGAATGCAAGCATTAGGTTGTGCTGTGAAGTGGTCAGGCGGAGGGAAGACTCTTCTCTCTTGAGCTATTCGTCTCCAGTTGTGTTCTAGAGAGAACTCTGCTGTCACTTAGGAATTCTTCCGAGAATCAAAACCCCTTTCTCATCTTGCAGAACTACCCTTTTATAGATGCTGCGTTCACAATCAATGGCAAATCTGCTTGATTGGCGGCGAAATTGATATCATGCGTCTATCTCGCCTAATTGCATAATTCTCGGGTCAGTTTAGATCCACCACTTTAGCCACACATCATGTATGTCAATCTTTCGACAGTCTCTCAGGATTCTGATCTGATTTTCCGCTGCCTTGCGTTGATGGTCGTTATGCGTCCATGGATAATTTGGCTGATGTCAACGCGTCATGGGTTGCTGACGCATAGTCTTGCGTTGAGTAGTTGTTAACGCATCTTTAGGTTGTTTGCGTTCCGTTCAGATCATGCGTCCATGAAGAACAGATTGCTAACGAGTCGTTTGCGTTAAGAAGTCGTCAACACATCGTTTGCCTTCCTGCGTTAAAACATGTGTTTTAGGCTCAAAAAGTGGTAAAATAATTATTTTCATAAAAATGCAGGAGTAGAACGCAAATGAAGATTTATTAATGAAATGCATCATAAACTGCCGCATCATTCTCTATTTAATCTCTATTTTCCTAAGAAAAAGGCTATAATAACTTGTATTTCTACAAGTTATCAAGATGACTTGTTTGATCAACTTCGAGGAGCTTTGGTATTCTCAAAGATTGATTTACGATTAGGGTACCATTAGTTGAAGGTAAAGGAGTCAGATGTACCTACGACAGCCTTCAGGACGAGGTAAAAAGTGTTTGTGATGGTTCCAAAAGAAATGAAACAAAAGATACGGTAGAGCAAGGACAACTATTGTATAAGGTCTACCCACTGCTAGATGCAAAGGCGCATAATAGATCAATATGAACATATGAGTTGTCCCATAATAAAACATGTTGTTGTTGATACTTTCTTCTCGGTTTCTTCTTCCATAACCCAGCTCAGATAAGGAAGAGATAAGAGGGCCCTACGAAGAATGTGGTCAAAAATCCATAATAGAGGCTGACCACAACGACCGAATTGATTATCTTTATGTTACAGAGAGCCAACAAGGAATTCTATTAATAACTGGTCATTTTAATTCTTTGAAACAACTCAATGAATTTAGTATATCCTTTTAGGAGGACCAAATGACTATCGATAAAACTTATCCTATTTTTATAGTGCAATGGTGGGTTGTTCACAGGCTAGTTGTACCTACCATTTCTTTTTTAGGGTCAATATCAGTAATGCAATTCATCCAACGATAAACCTAATCTGAATTATAGAGCTATGACACAATCAAATCTGAATAAACAAAATGTTGAATTGAATCGTACCAATCTTTACTGAGGGTACGAACATTATGAGTTCTTAGTGATGTCGTTTGGTTAAGGAATGCTCCAGCTACATTTATGGACCTTATGAACAGGATATTTCATCCTTATCTTGATCAGTTTGTGATAGTGTTTATTCATGATATTCTTGTGTATTCAAAAGATAAGGAGAAGCATATGGAACATTTGAGAATTGTGTTGCAGAACTTACGTGAACTGAGATTGTATGCAAAGTTTAGTAAATGTTAATTCTAGTTGGATCAAGTGGTGTTCTGATAACTTATAGAAATACAAGTTATTATAGCCTTTCTCTTAGAAAAATAGAGATTAAATAGAGAATCATGTAGTACTTTATGTTGAATTCTATTAATAAATCTTCCTATGCGTTCTACTCTTGTATTTTGATGAAGATAATTATTTTATTACTTTTTTAGCCTAAAAAGCATGTTTTAACGCAGGAACGCAAACAATGCGTTGACTACTTCTTAACGCAGAACTATGCATTAGCAATCTGTTCTCCATGGACGCATGATCTGAACAGAACGCGAACAACCTGTAGATGTGTTAATAACTTCTCAACGCAGGACTATGCGTTAGCAACCTATGACGCATAGACATCCACCCAATTCTCCATGGATGCATAAAAACCAAAGACACAAGGCAACGGAAAATCAGATCAGAATCTTGAGAGATCGTCGGAAGATTGATATGCATGATCTGTGGCTAAAGTGGTGAATCTTAATTGAACCGAAAATTACGCAATTAGGCGAGATAGACGCATGATATCAATTTCGCCAATAATCACGCAGATTTGCCACTAATTGTGAACGCAACCTCTATAAAAAGGCAAACCTGAAAGATGAAAAAGTGTTGTTGATTCTTGGAAGAATTCCTAGGTGACAGCAGAGTTCTCTCCAGACGACAACCGAAGACGAATAGCTCGAGAGAGAAGAGTCTTCCCTCCATCTAACCACTTCACAGCAAAACTTCACGCTTCCATTCTGACGACTCAAGACATTGACGCCTTTCCTGCTTTCTATCTCTTTTTCTGGCTTGATTTTAGATTTGTGTCAAGACATTGAGCTATCTAAGTTGTATTTCGTTCATCAATCTACAATTCTTCCATGTCTACTCATTTCTCTACACTTTCCGCTTTTTACTTTGAATCCATGAGTAACTAATCTTTCAGGGGTCAAGGGTTGCGTTAGCATCTAAATAAGAACCATAGTGTAACTATTGCATCTTGTCAATTGCAATCTTAATCTGATGCTTATGTCCATCTAGCTAATCGATATAAGTAGTAATAATCAGACTGCTCGAGAGGGTAAATGATTCTGGAACTCAATTGACAAGGCCAAGAAGTGTTACCTATCTATAGGAATAACCTTGGTACTTAACACTTTCCTATGCGTTATAGACATATAACACATAGTGGCTGACAACCAGGAGAAGAGTCGCAAGTATGAATAGATTATCACCATGAGTTTCTGTTTTTAGATGTTAACCAACCCGAACCCTGTTTACCCATTCACACAATTCAATTAACTGACTTTGCTATGTCGCATACCTTTCCATCTTCCACATTTTAGTTTAGTGTACATGTTATCACTTTCTTAGTTAGACGCAAACAAACCTCTTACAAATATTTTTGGTTACCACTACAACTCAATTAATCCAATTATTTATAGAATCATCATAGTCCCTGTGTTCGACCTCGGACTCACCGAGAAAACCTACTCCTTTGTTTATACTTGAGTAAAGGGTAGGAAAACTTGACAGACTTTAAACGCATAGCATTAAGCATAGTAAGACGCATAGTATGTTAAACGTATAATAGTAACTTAACTTGTGCATTGCGTTAATATAATTTCATTTCACAATCTGTCTCACAACAAGTTTTTGGCGCCGTTGCCGGGGACTTGAGATCTGTCAATAAAATGTTCCTAGCTCATATGGTTTCAGCAGCAGGTGTTAGTCCACAGAAGACTGAAGTTATTATGAAATGCGAACGACCTACAACAGTGACTGAGGTTTGTAGTTTCCTGAGATTAGCAGGTTACTATAAAAGATTTGTTGAAAGATTCTTGAGAAACACTTGAAAAGTGCTTGCTATTCTCTCAAATTAAGGGAGTTTATATTAGATTTCATTTGTTTGCTAGTGATTTTAAGGTTAAAATGAAGAAAATTAGAAGAAAAAACACTAAAAGATCAAAACCGAGCAAGAATACGATGAAAAAGAGCTAAAAAACTCAAAAGGGCAAAATTTAGGATAGCGCGGCGGCGCTAAAACTGAGCGCAACGTTTTGGACACATCATAGCATCGCAGCGCCAAAATCTGACACAACATTCTGAACACATCACAGCATCGCGGCGCTTAGATGGGGCTGCCGCGGCGCTAAAGCTCGAGAGCATCAATTTTAAACGCATCACAGCGTCGTGGCACTTGAACGCCACTGCCGCTGCGCTAAAACCCGAGAGCAACAATTTTGGACAAAACCCTAGCGCCGGGGCGCCAGTTTTCCATAAATGAAAATTTGGTATTTTTCGTAAATTTTTGGGCGGCCAACTCTATAAATTTGGGGGTTTCCAGCAGCCCTAATCATCATAAAATCAAGAATCAATCAACCATCAATTTACAGACCTAAAGAGGCACAAAAAGGAGAGAATTGAGTGAGAGTTCATAAAAGAGTTCAAGGAGTGAGTTAGTTGCAAGAAAGAGGAAAAGAGTTCGAGATAGTCGTGGTGCCCTTCGAATTCCAACGTGAGAGCCAAGGAGATCGTGATGGTGCTACCTTAATCAAGAGCCTCTTTAGAGTTTCCCTTTCTTTACACTCTTTCTTTGTTTATTTTGCTTAAACATGTTGCTTCAAGCTATGAGTGGCTAAACTCTTTAGTTTTAGGGTTTTGATGAATTGTTTATGAATTTATGTTGATATTGTAGACTTTCATGGTTTTGTTGGAATGATTATGCTTTTCATTGTTATTGTGTTTAATTCTTGTGGATTGGTCATCTTCACATGTTAGGTTAGATGTATGATTGAGAGATTGTTTGTTTAACTTGATCTATAACAATGAATTGTTGTTAATCTATCACGTGAGTAGTTAGGTTGACAATAAAAGTTGCTAAAGACTATTCTTAATGCCATGTAATTTGTATTGGTTTCAAGAGATTAGTAATCAATCGAGTTGCATGAGAAAGAGTTGTTTTTTAGAGAAAATAACTTGGAATTAAGTTTCTAGACTTAGGCATATGAATTGCAATAAAATCCATGAAATCTATAATATTGCATGATGAAATAAACAAGGATTCATTACCCTAGAACTCTCTTTGACTCTTGTGTTTCTCACTTTAATACTTTCCTTATTTGGTTTATATTTTCCATAACTCACAATATTAATTTCAATCCTCAAATAAAATTGATTCGATTCTAGAATAGTTAAGTAACATACCTTTACAATTGGATCTCCAGTGGAACGATATTCAGACTTAACCGTCTTATATTATAACTTGACCCGTACACTTGCGGTTAACACTAAAAGTGCGCATCAATTCTCGAAGATAGCTTCACCACTGACAATTCTGACGAAGAAGAATGCCAAGTTTGAATGGGATGACCATTGTAAGCAGAGTTTTCAGGAGTTAAAAAGAGATTGGTAACGGCACCCATTCTATCACTTTCAGAGTCTGGAAAAGAGTTTGAGGTGTACTGTGATGCATCTTGACAAGATCTGGGTTGTGTGTTGATGCAAGAAAGAAAAGTGATAGCTTATGCTTTAAGGCAGTTGAGGCCACACAAGATTAACTATTCTACTCATGAGAGCTAGCGATGGTAGTGTTAGCTCAAAAGATATGGCGGCGTTTCTTATGTGGTGAGAAATGCTATATCTACACTGATCAGAAGAGCTTGAAGTATATAGTTGATCAAAAAGAGATGAACATGAGGCGAAGAAGGTGGTTGGAGTTGATTAAAGATTATGATTGTACAATTGAGTATCACCTAGGTAAAGCTAACGTGGTGCGCTGATGCTTTGAGTAGGAAATCATGTTATGCTCAAGGTTTTGTTAATGTTGTTGCGACTACTCTACTCGAGGATTATAGGAGTTGTTCTACTATTTTATCGGTTGGTACATCTGGGAATCTTCTTGCAAATTTCCAAGTAAAACCTAAGTTCATTGAGGAGATTGTAGAAAAGCAATTGCAAGATTTTGTGCTCAAAAGTTTGGTAGAAGAAGTAAAACCTCAACAAAGGACAGACTATGAGTTAAGGTCCGATGGAGCATTATTGAAGCATGATAGAGTTGTCTGCCTGATGATTCAGAAATTAAGGAAACTATATTGGAAGATGCTCACAGTTCAGCTTATGCTATGCATCCTAGTAGTACCAAGATGTATCATACGTTAAAGGAACATTATTGGTGGCCAGGTATGAAACGCGAGATAGTTGAGTTTGTGGCGAGATGTTTAGTATATCATCAGGTTAAGCCTGAACATCAAAGACCTGTAGGATTGTTGAACCCACTTTCTATTATGGAGGGGAAATGGGATCAGGTGACGATGAACTTTCTGTTTGGGTTGCCACAGACTTCAGGGGGTGCTAATGGCATTTTGGTGATGGTTGACAGGCTTACAAAGACAGCAAGGTTATTACCTATCAAAGCGTCTTATACTTTGGATAAGTGAGCACAACTGTATGTTGACAGAATAGTAAGTCAGTATGGAGTTCTAGGGACGATTGTATATGATAGAGATTCGAGGTTTACTTCCAAGTTCTAGACTAGTTTGCAGCAAGCTCTTGGAACTAACTTAAAGTTTAGCATGGCCTTTCATCCTCAGACTAATGGATAATCTGAGAGGACTATTCAGATTTTAGAAGATATGCTTCGAGCTTGTGCATTGTAGTTTAAGGATGTTGGGATGCACATTTGTCACTAATGGAGTTTGCCTGTAATAATGCTTATCAGGCTAGCATTGGAATGACACTGTATGAAGCTTTATATGGAAGACAGTGTAGAACACCAATGTGCTAGAATGAGGTTGGTGAAAGGAAATTAGCTGGACCAAAGATTATTCAAGCAACTACAGAGAAGGTGGAGATGATTAAGGCAAACTTGAAGATGGCTTGAGACAGACAAAAGAGCTATGCTGATAACTGAAGAAGAGACTTAGAATTTGAGGTTGGAGATAAAGTGTTTCTTAAGTTATCTCCATGGAAAGGGATCCTTCGGTTTGGAAGGAAAGGGAAGTTAAGTCCAATATATATCGGGCCTTATGAGATTCTAAAACAAGTTGGACCAATGGCATATTGTTTGGCTTTGCCCATGGATATGTCTAAGATTTATAATGTGTTCTATGTATCTATCTTAAGGAAATATATACTGGATCCAACTCATGTGCTTGAGATGCAGCCATTGCAACTCAAAAAGGACTTGACTTATGAAGAGGAACTGATGCAAGTATTAGATGAGAAAGAACAAGTGTTGAGAAACAAGAGAATAACTTTGGTGAAAATTTTATGGAGGAATCATTGCATTGAAGAAGCTACATGGGAATACAAGGATCAAATGGTAAACAAGTATCCCCACTTGTTTCATAACGCCAACAGCAACTGAATTTTGAGGACGTAATTCTTATAAGGAGGACTTGACTTATGAAGAGGAATCAATGCAAGTATTAGATGAGAAAGAACAAGTGTTGAGAAACAAGAGAATAACATTGGTGAAAATTTTATGGAGGAATCATTGCATTGAAGAAGCTACATGGGAAATGCAAGGATCAAATGGTAAACAAGTATCCCCATTTGTTTCATAACGCCAACAGCAACTGAATTTTGAGGATGTAATTCTTGTAAGGAGGCGGTAAATTGTAAGCCTTTAACTTGACTTTAGTTATACTAAGTCTTGTTGTCGAGTTTGGTGTTGTGGACTTAGTTAATTTTTCTTATTTATGGCCAAGGATGCATGGAAAGAGTTGCAAAGTGAGAAGCCAAGAGAAGTCCTTAGCGGCGAGTTTGAGCTTGCAACAAGGGTGTAGGCATTGAGGTTGCTAAGGGTTAGTCAAGTTTAAAGAAGTATTATACTAGTCGACTAAGCAGGGCAAAGTTTTAAGGTGATGGGCGTTGAAGGAAAGCATGCGTGGAAGAGGCTTAAGTCAAGTAGGCATTGAAGATGTCTCAAGCCAAGGAGGTGTTGAATAGCAACGGACATGCGGGTGTTGAAGAGTATGAGGCGTGGATGCATCCATATGAAGCTAAGCCAAGAACCTCCAAGTGGTTACGTACTATGCGTTGAGGGATGAACTAAGAGGTAAGGGTTCAATCTTCTTTAATTTTGGATAATTATACTTAGTTATTTAATTAAGGGTAATTATGTGGCAAGTTAATATTCAAAGTGGAAATTAGGAAGCAAGAGGTGGCATACCCATGTGATGCATGAAGTCGATGGTTGGAGTATAAATAGAAGGTTGGAAGAAGAAAACTTGTTTGCAAAATTCACTAGTACTAAGGGAGAAATTTTTCGACCAAATCCTCTCAAAATCAATCTAGTTGGAGAGCGAGGGCTACCAAAGAAGAATTCCACCAATAAAGGGTTGGAATTTGAGGGAACATGAAGATGGTTCATGCTTTCGGGTGTTCTTGAGCAAGGGTTGAAAATTCGTTAATTCTAGGCTATTGAGAAGGAATTTGAAGGCCAAAGTTAAGAGGTGAATTTTGAGGTTTATGGAAGAAATTGGCACTGAAAATTGTTAGAGATGTTGATTTTGATGGTCGAAAATGTAGTTTATGTTGTGGAGGCCATCGAGTGCCAGTCGGCCAAGGTTGAAGAAGGCAGGCGTGGAGGAAGGTTGTCGGTGGCAAGGGCAGACAAAAAGGTTTAGAGGTTATATTGGGACATTGGGCGTCTAGACTGGCAGGAAGGTGTAACACCCTACTTCTTGAACCTATGCGTTTAAAAGCTTATAAAGAAATGGTATTGGATCACAAATTTGTGGAGTTGGCCAAGAAATGTTGCCAAAAGCATGCGTTGAACTTAAAGTAAAGAAAGGTTTGTGCTTAAGAGTTGAGTTGGAGGCATATTTTGCAAGTAAGAGACAATGTTGGACGCATGGTCAAGACTAAGGAAACGCATGATAAAGGTAACCATTGTGGAAAATAAAATGGGTAAGAGTTGAAGTATTGTAAGGAAACCCGAGAGCTCGGGGGAAAGAGGTGAACGCATAGGAAGTAACCCGAGAGCTCGAAGGGAAAGAAGTAAAACGCATAGGAGGTAATTAAAGAAGGAGATATAAGCTTGGCTTAAGTAGGACGTATGAGCAAGAGGACTAAAGTTGAGTAGTGGTGCGTTGAACAGAAATCTAAGTCTCGGGAAGAAGGATAAAACGCACAAGGTAAGATGCTATTATAATGAAAGGTAAACGCATGACTTTCATCAAGGAAGATTTTGTTGAAGAATTGGATAATTTAGAAGGTTGAGAAGTAAGTCTAAAGGAAGGAGGCTAGAGATGGACGTATGCTAGGATTTATCGTTGAGAAAGTGGCTAAGCATAAGGAAGAGGTTAGAAGCATAATCTTGGATTACAACTCAAGAACGCATAGAGGGACAATAAAGGGATCCTTAAGGATGGAAGGAAGGTCATGGATGCATAACAAAGTAGAGATAAACACATGAAGTACCAACGCATGAAGGAAGATCTTGAGATGATTTTGGTTAACAGAATAACAAGCATAGTTGGATTGTTATCACTCAAGAGAAGGGTTTTTAGCTAAGTTATGGACATAAGGAAAAGAAGTGATGGACGCATGACAGTATGCGGTTAAGGCACAGACGCATGGTAGTATGCGAAGAAGAAACTTGGTCAAAAGTAGAAAGGCCGAGAGGAAGGAAGAGAATAAGAAGCTAAACCTTAAAAAGGAGAACTGGATGGACGCATAGGGGCACTAAGTTGTATGCGTGGTTTGTATCTCGGAACAAGTCAAATGCATAAGATGAGTTTATAAAGGTTACGTGGCTTCATTTAGACTTAACACTTTATAAGGAGTAGGTGTCCGATTGCATGTCGGATGTGCCATGCAGCGTGACAGGTGGCAAACAAGTGACAAAAAGAGAAGAGAAGTTGGATAACAACCCCTCTATCCCAAAGCTATAAATAAAACCTTGAGGGAAAAGGAGCAGGGGATGATCCTTAAGTCTGAGTTCTTGAGAGAGAGGAGAGAGAAGGCAGAAAAGAATAATCCCTACGTCCGTAGTGAAGTCTGCGACCAAGAGACAAGGTGTTCCTAGCAACTTAGCTACCTTGCGTCCAACAAGTTGTTGGTATTTGGGGAAACTGAAGCGACTTTGCGTCCAACAATGTTATTAGAAAGGGGAAATTATCAGCTTTGCGTTGAAGTTAAACTCTGCGTTCAAGATCAACTCTACGTTTAAGATAGAACCTTACGTCCAAGGGGTGAAGCCAGAAGAGTTTATTGGAAGGCTGTACCTTGCGTTTAAAGGATAGCTTTGCATTCAAGGTGCAGGGTTGCATCCAACCGAGCTGTCAGAAGAGAAAAACAGTTACCTTGCTTTTCAGACTTTCAAACTCTGCGTCCAAGAAGCTCGGGAAAGAGAATTAGAAAGGAAAGGGAACTTTCCTTAAGCGATTATTAAGCTCTGTGAGTAACACTAACGTTTTCAAAATATGAATGTGTTCTCTGTGAATTAATAGCTATGGTTTTGGATTTTGATTATGCGTTCATGGGTTTTCAACGTGTATATCATGCGTTTATACTTAAAAAGCATTAGAGCATGCTGGTTATTTGGAAATGAGTTATTGAAAAGCATACTATTTGACATTATATTTGATTTATGGCATGAATGCCTATACTTGATTTTATGGCATGAAGGCATTGTTGGAAAACATGTTTATAAGATGTTTTTTTATTGAGAAACGCTTTGCTTTCCATGATAATAGTTTACAATGAACTGTTTATGCGAAAAATACCTAGTCCTAAAATGTTTTCTAAGGGACCCAATGCTGAGGGACATTTGAGAAGGCATGTGGACAGCCTTGTGGCTAGGGACCCAGTACTGATAGACTCGGAGAAGGTACTTGAGCATCCCGAGATATTCCTATGTGCACATAGAGGTTGCGACGTTGGGTGTGTTGAGTCTTGCTCCACCCCAACTAAGGTTGTTTTCGACGTTGAGTGTGTTGAGTTTTGCTCTGCTTCAACTAAGGTTGTTTTCGACGTTGGGTGGGTTGAGTTTTGCTCCGCCTCAACTAAGGTTGTTTTCGACATTGGGTGCGTTGAGTCTTGCTCCACCCTGACTAAGGAAATTTTAAAAATAAAAGAAGATTTGATGTGTTGTAGACTGTTTTATTGAATCAATATTTATACGCATTATTGACAAGGTTTATATTATGATCAGTTTTATAGTTAAAGTTAAATATTTCTAAAGTCGTTACTCACTGAGCTATTAGTTCATCCTTTCATATGTTTTCCATTTTCAAGTAGCATGAAAGTTCTCGTTGTCGGTCGAAGTCGAGGTTTGTCAAGAAGTAATGGTATCACTGTCCTAGGAAATGTGGCTAAATGGAAAATGAAGAAAGTTCGACAGTGGGAGTCGACCGGGAAGTCGATGACTGCTGTCCTCACGCTCCGTCTTGGGCTACGGGAGGGCAGTTTGGGATGGGTGTGACAGAAGGCATGTGCATAAGGTAGGTTATGCGGGCAACATCGGTAGGTTGAGGAGTGTGTGGCTGAAGAAAGTTGTCATTGGACGCTTGGAGTTGCACGCAAGGTCGACACATAAGGGTGCTTGACGCATTGACTAGTTGTTGTGCACTTGCCTGTGAGGAAATGAACTGAGCGGGTGCAGGAGTTACTGCATGCTGTGATTGTCTGTGCGTGAGGCTGTGCGAGAGCTGCCGCACAAGGCAGTGTCGAGCAGTGTTATGGGTAAATGTTTGGCCAAGGAGCCCGCCTAATTGCAACTTACATTACTCAAAGAGTTACCAAACAAATTCTAGTTACATCAAAGGCATCAAAGTAAACTGCATAATTTCCAAAAACTTTAGTATAAATAGAAAGAAACCTACAATACAGACAATCAATCAATTGGATTAGATGCAATTCTCAAATCTCTCCTTTATAGACTGTTTGATTTTCGAATGGGTTGAAGTTTAGAAAAATGAGATTTGGTATCTAAAATTGCTGAATTGTTAGGTTGGAGATGTTTGTAAGAAAGAAAGATGGTATTTACCTATTTATTGTATACTCTCTTTCTCTCTCTCGTATATATTTATGTATATGGGAGAGAGAGAGCACGAGCAGATGGGAGCAAGGTTAAGGTGAAAAAAGAAGGTTTGAGAGTAGAGAGAAAAGAAATTAAAGCAAAAATAGTAGCACAAGTTGAAGAGGTAAAGATGGAACAGGAGGAGGACGAATACAAAAGAGAAGAGGAGATAAGGGAGAGAGAAGAGAGAGAAAGGAAAGATATTAAAAATATTTCTTTCTTTTTAAGTCAACTTTGCCACATCATCCATCTAGTCAATTTCATGTATAAATTTAATGGTTTTATTTGTAGAAGGACCTTTTAAACTTATTCTTGGACTAAAATGACTAATTAGAAACATTGAAGACCAAATGCACCTATTCTTAAAAACTCAATGACCAAAAAAATTTTTTTTAAAAAAAAAAGAAAAAGAAAAAAAAACTTGAATGTTCACTCTTGCAGTTATATTGCTTTTTTCTAAAAGTGTAAAATAATATTTAAGGAAATTATATCAAAACTAAATTTATTGAGAAATAGGTAAAATAAATATGATGAACCAGATGAAAAAAAAATTTGTAAGAATATATATAGAAGTGAATTTTTATTAATTTGAATTCGGTTCTACGTGATTTTTAATTTGAATTCGGTTCTACGTGATTTTTTGGGCCTTTGGACTAAGAACTGAAATGAGTAGCTCGGTCCTCTCTGCCAGTGAATCACCAATTCCAGCTTTTTGGATGAGCTAGGACAAAAAGAAGCCTTGAAGTTAAACCAGCAAGATTCTATAACTATAATTGAGGTTTGCACAAGGTTTGGTAGATTTGAAATTGTTAGAAACTTTATGGCTGTTATTTTGACATGAACCTAATGTGGTTATGCATACTACCTTAGTTCATAGTCACTATTGAAACAGGAAATACAGGAAGACATTACCTTTATGGTGGGAAATGGAGGCTGCAAACTGTCCTTTTGATCTTCCTGCTTATAGTGTAGTGATAAATTTTTTGTTGCTCTTGGTGATCATTCATGGGTTGTTAGATACTTTGCAAAACTTAAGGAAGTTGGTTTTGCCCCTACATATGATGTATATTTTTGGAGACCCTTTATCTCCCTATTTATTTCTTATATGTGTTGAAGGGCTTTGGAGCCTTATTTACAATGCTTATGTGCAAGGAGATATTTCGAGATGCAAAATTGTCTGCATGAGCCCGTCTATTTCACACTTTCTCTTTGCAGATGATAGCTTGTTGTTTTGTAAAGCATCCAATTAAGAGGGGTTAGTGGTAAAAGAAATTCTCAAAAAGTATGAAGAGGCTTCAGGTCAGTGCATCAATTATTCCAAATCATCTTTGTTGTTTAGTTTGAACGTGGAGTAAGAGGTCAAGAGGGCTATGAGCCATTGCCTTTTCAATCCAACCAATGGCTAGGCAGATAGAATTCATCCTTGGACTTATTCATGATTTTCAAATCACATGGGAAGGGGTGTCTGCCACTGTATCTTCGATAGGTAGATCTTATAGTCTCTTTGATGTAGGCTCTATTTCATCCCCTTATTGGAGTCTGCCAAAACCAGGTTACCTCAATCTGAATATTGATGCATCTTGCTCTCTGAGGGGCACGAGTTTAAGGGGTGTGTTTTATGACTCATTTGGCCAAATAGCGATGGCATCGTCAAAGCATTATGTTTGCTATGTGGAGGTGGCCGTTGTCGAGATGTTGGCTTTGCTTTGTGGCCTTAAACAAGTTGATGGGAGGAGTTTTTCTAATTTTTGGGTTGAATCTGATTCTCTAGTCCTTGTGAATAGGATCATTTAAACGACTCTCATCTAGGCATTATTTTGGAAAAAATTAGACAATGGATGATTAAAACTCATATTTGTGAGTTTAAATACAAGTTTATCAGGGTAGTGAAAGAACTCTTTTAGGGGTGTCGAATTACCAAAAGAACCAATCAAATAAAATTTATAATTACTAAACTGTACTACCTATATTACAAGGGCGTAGTACAAGTGGCAGGTCTGGGTCGATCTGCAAGTAAGCTCAAATGTAGTTTCGAACAAATTAGATTTTCAAGCCAAAGTGGTAACAGGGAGTTTGGAAGTTGTAAAATACAAGAATGTAAATTATAGAATTTAAATTGCAAGAAAATAAAAAGTGCAAGAAAATAAAAGTGGGCCTAGCTTAGGAATGAGGGTTTAGGAATGAGGTTTCACTTAATTGTTTGCTTGATCATAGGAAAGGTCAAGTCAAGCGCCCTAATTACTAATTAATTACTCAACTCAACTAGAAGTTCAATTAATTGGATTAGATGGCGCCCATGGAAATCTCACATCCACATCAATTAGTTTTCAAATAGACTAATTGTTCAACTGTTTGGGTTCGATAGAATCCATAATAAGTAAATAACCGCATTTTGTTGAGTGGGTTCTTACTAGGATGATTAACAACTTGGATACCTTGGGTTTTCTTTCCTCTAAATGAAGGATTGTTGGCTTCAAAAAAAAAAAAAAAAAAAAAAAATTCATTCTCTTTCTTGGATTCAGTCTCCATCGTGTCCTTTAGTTTCCGGTGGAGAGTTGCTATTTGAAAAGTTGTGTGTTTTCCTTTGTGAAGGAAAAAAGTTGAAGTGATGGCATTTAAGTTTAGTGATGGGGTCAAGTAATTTAAGTAAAAGTTGTTGGTTTTAATTGTGTTGTCTCTTGTACTACTTGAAAAGAAGTTGCTTTTTCTAAAAGGGGTTGTTCAAGCTAAAAATTGAGTATTTTTAATTGTGCAAGGCCAAAAGGGTCCACCATAATAGTAGTTTACATTTTAAATTGTGTGCTTGGTTTCAGTGTTTTTAATTCCCTTCTCCTCCCTCAAGTAAGGATCCCACGATCTTCTTTATACTAAGAGGATAGCAAAGAAAACCTTTTGGTCGTGTCTTGCTCGTGATATTTGTCCGTCCATTGCCGAGTATTGTTTTTTATACAATCGGGAGAAAATTTGTTGAAGAGTTCTTCAAAGGTAATTGTCTTTCTCCCGAATTAATTTTGTAAAATATGCTTAATCTCTGTTCGTATCTTTATGCTATAATTTAATTATCGTAACAATAAAATTGGGGCAAAAAATGATCGCACGCTTCCGCAAATGAATTGGATTTCTTTAATATGAACACAAACCATTAATACTTATTTCAAATCTTTTTGAACTTTTAAAAGTTTAATACTCTAAACCTTAAAAAAAAAAAACTATTAGTATAGTAATCAATTTGTTTGAAGTTTTCTTGAGTTAGTAAAGATTCAAGTTTAAAATAAATTATATTGATATTTTATTTTTTTCATATAGATACTCTCATTCATCCAATTCTTATATCAATTTTGTTACAATAAAATATAAACCATAACTTTCATAAAATTCCACAAAACTCCAAAAAAAAAAAAAGAAAGAAAGAAAGAAAGGAAGGAAGAAAGAAAGATCACCCTTTAAAATTTACCAAGACTATAAATAGCAAAATATAAAAATAACATATTTTACTTACATATAATCTTGTCAAAACATATAAGTCCTAAGGTCCCTTTGGTAATTTCATTATTCTTTTTCTTTTTGTTGCAATCTATATACCTTTACTTAAGAGGGTAATTTTTTTTAATAAGAAAAATAAAAGTTTTAAACAGTTAACAAGAAGGAAAGTAAGAGGGAAGAAAAAATAGAGATGTCCATGGGGCGAGGTGAGGACAGGGAAGCCTTCTCCGTCCCCGTAGGGAACAGGGGGATTGCACGGGGATCGGATTCCCCGTGGGAAAAATTCTCTGCCTTGATTTTTTTAACATTTTTATTTTAGAGAAATTTAACAATTTTTTTAGTTCAATTAAATATCTTTTTTTAACAATTCTTTAATCGAAACATTTCCTTTACAATTTTCATTCAAATAAAACATTATCAATTTTCCTCATAAAAACAATTATACATATGCAATTTGAAAAAATATGTAATTAAAATGCTAAATTCTCCTGAGTTATAAAAATTAGAATTCAACTATTATAACATATTATCTTAAATATTACAATATCTAAGCAATTAAAGCAAATAAAGTCTTAAACGTACATAATTATATAACATCCACAATTATCCTAACAAAGTATTCATGTATATTTACATAATATATTTAATATTATAATTATAAATAAATAAAATCTAGGGCGGGGCAAGGTCGAAGACGGGGAACCCCTGGCCTCGATTTGTAAATGGAGAAAAAAAATTCTCACTCCCTCCCCCATTCCCCGTCCCAGGGTCACCGCGGGTTAAATGGACATCTCCACTTAAAATAAAAATCAAACAACTTTAGATATTTACAACTAATGTACTGTAAGAACCATTTGTTACACAACTCACAAAGCATATAATATGTACAATCTCACACCCCGACATCAAACCCAACTAGATATGTCTACATGCTACAATGGTTCAAAACCATTTACACGTACAAAGACTAGAGAGAATGAGTATGTCGAAGTCTTGAAACTGAGGCAAACGAGGCTCAAGCTCCAGGAACTCTTTCACTACCTGGGTGGGAAAGAAACATAGAAAAATGTGAGTTGGATAGCCCAATGAGTGACATATGTTTGCTTAAGGTAAATTCATTTATGAAGCTATGATTTCTTATGAAAATGAGTTTCTTTCTGATTTTGCTAATCATTGAGCATGATTCACTAATTTTACTTTTAATGCCTAGCATGAAAATGTTAAGCTTATAAGGAAGTTATATGTTTTCTTATGTTCAAATGTTAGAAGCATACATGGTTTGAATGATGATAAACTTGTGTTATGCTAAGAATAGTTTATGATTGCTAATGATGAATTCTAAAGCTTTAAAAGAATGTTTCAAACAATTATGCCTAGTACCCTTGTTGTGATTGCCCCGCGGCATGAATATGTTTTTGTAGCATTACAGGTTGCCTAAGGATTTCCGGTACTAAAGGATGAAAGAAGGTACTCGAGAGGTGTGAAGAGGTAATATGGGAGGGGGTGTGACATATTGGATACAAAATTAAAACCATAGGAATTTATTAAACATAAAAATTGAAAAATTATTGACTCATAAAACATTTTTTAAACTTCATGACTCACATATAGACACAAATCTAAAAATTCACTAGCTAAACTTCTAAAATTATATGAATTAGTGTCTCTCAACTTGAAGGGGTTTTTAAGCCCCCAACTTGAAGTGGGTAGGGTAGCCCACTTTATGTTTGGGGCTTCAATCATAATAGTTAATGTTTTTAACTATTTTAATTTAGTGAACTAAAGTATTACTATTTCAAATCTCGTCTTGTTATTTTCTGTTTTATTACAATGTTTACTATTTTCTACTCAAATTAAGGCTTAGTTTCGATTGGTGTAGCTTTTGAAATAATTGTTAGTAGCTATGTTTTTTAGATAAAAATCAGTTATGAGAATAAATAAAGTAGTGTTTGATAAATGTTTATTTTAAATTAGAAAAAACTAGTTACAATGTTTGAAAAATTAATACTAAAATTGTGTAATTTAGTTATATGAACCAAAGTAGATTATCATTTTAATTAGTTTATATATTCATATTTAATTTATAGTATATTATAATCAATGTTCGAAATATCGATGTCTATGAAAATATTGATATCAATGGAAATTTCAGGAAACTTTATGAAAATTGATGGAAATTGTTATAAATAATTAATGAAACATTGATTGTGGCTTAATTAAACTATAACTGATCATTTTTAATCATCATTTCTATAAAATAAGACAACATTAAGATGTATATTGTAAATATATGTGTAAATATCGATGCGAGAGCAGAAATTTTAAAAAGAAATGGAAAATAATTACAAATTAATATGAAATATTGGTAATTAATTGCAAAGTTAAAGGAGATGAAATGTTTGCATACAAAATAATTGTAAATCGTTTATTATAAAAAGTAAATGTCTAATACGAAGAAAAAAAAAAGACCCTTGGAGCAATTCAATTTTGAGATAAAATGATGTGAAAATTCAATGGAAAAGGTTTTAATGAAATTAAAAATAAATATATGTTATTTTCTCAATTTTAATTTCTTAGAAATGAAAGCTTTGAATGGTTAAAAATAATAAAACTTACGTCAATTCAATTTCGATGGAAATTTCAAAATTTCGAGAAATTGGGAGAAAATCAAAATTCTCCCGATTTCCATGAAATTTTACATTATGATTATAATAGAATTGATTGAAAGCATGTATAATTTGAATGCAACTAATTTTGTTTAATTTAAAATTTTAAATAGGTATGAGAAAATAAATTGATATAAAGATAAATTCATATGCCAACTTGTTAAGAAAGGTAAAGTGAAGTTTGAGAGGTCAGAACAAATTTAGAAGTGATTACGATTTTGATATAATTAGTTTGAACAATTAATATAAGTTAGTGAACATCGTAAAAATGTTAATAAATATCTTTGACGGTAAGTGAAGGGCATCAATGACAGCTTACCCACTTTCATTTTATTCCTTGCCACTCCCCAATGCTAAGTTTCACAAAATATTTTGCACAACAACCCCACGCGCCTAAATTCACCCATGTGACTCTCAAATAAGACACTCGACTTTCTGTCAAAGTAATAATATTAATATATATGTGTGTATATATATTAATAATAAAGACGCAGATATTAAAATAAAAGATCCGAATTTGATTTATTTATTTATTTATTTATTTATTTATTTAAATACGGTTGGTTTTTATTTCTCAATTATTATACACTTTTTCTTGCTTCTCTGCTTGACGTGTACGGTGTACCTTAATCTTTTACTACACACAAAAAAAAATTACTTCCTACTGTCAGGAATGGTCATTCCTGTGCCCTCGAATTGGACTTGGATGCCATCATTTTGACTTTTGCTACTTCCAAAGAAATTTGACCATCCAATACCCAACTACTGTGGGATGGGGTCAAATATGTCTTTTTCCTCCTTTGTATTTATCTACCATTTTGAGGGAAAATATATTTTTAGTCTATTGTTTGGAGCGTTGGATTATTGGCTATTATAGTATACTGACATTTCAAATTTTCAGTTAATTTTTTTAAAAAAAAATTAATTATCTTGAAAATTTGGGATGTCACAATACTATTATAACCTTTCAAAGTGTCTTTAGTAAGTGTTAGATTTTCAGTTGGAGTTCCACCCATAGACCGATGGTCAAGCCGAGCGTTTGAACCAAAGTCTAGAGGACATGTTGCGCACTTTCGCATTGAATTTTCAAGGAAGCAATGTGAGAATAAGAGGAGGTCGAGGTACCCTGAGCTTTTCCAAGATTAGAACTTTCGAGGACGAAAGTTTGTTTAGAGAGGGAAGAATATGACATCCCAAATTTTCAAGTAAATAGTTTTTTTAAAAAAATAATTATCTTGAATTATTTGATTAATTGTTTGAATTTTGAGGCTTGATCAGATTATGTTGAGAAAATAATCCAATTTAAAGTAATCGTGATAAAAGATTTGGATTTAATTTAATTAGTGGAAATTTAATTCATGTGAGATTTGAAAGTTGGATTTAACTTGAAGATTTAGAATTGGGTGAGATGTAATAACTTTAATTTAAGAAAATATGAGTAAAAGTTGGAATTGAATTTAAAAAAAAATATATGAAGATGAGTTGGAATTGAATTTAAGTTGGGGAATTGATTTGTCAACAGATATTTTGGATAAATAAATTATTAAGCGATAATTGGAAAAGATTTGATTTGTTGGGTTAAGAAAAATTATATTAAATAAGTTGTGTTTTTTTTTTTGAAAAAGAAAAAGGAAAAGGAAAATTTAAATATACATATTTAGGGTTTTCTTGGAAAAGGAAAGGGAAAGGAAGAGATAATTTAAAGAAATGTATATATATATATATATATATATATCTTGAATTTAAGTGGGTTTTGGTTCATCATTTGCAAGTCGCCTAGCCGCTCTCTCCATTGAGCTTCGCTAGCATCACCCATTTTTCATGATTTTATTGTTGTTACTCATTGGGTTTGGATTTTAAATTCAAAATTCGAAGAATTTTGGAACCAAAAGCAAGTTGTCCAAGCTTTTGATCGATTTTCGTTTGATTTTGGTTGGACCAATTGTTTGAAGTTTGGAAGAAGGTTGTGACTTAGTTGCACTTTGGATAAGATTATTTGGTTTAATTGTTAGTAAATTGTATTTGAAATCCAGCCCAAAGACTTCATTTAAGTTTGGATTTATGTTCTAGGGTTTTAAGAGATATTTTGTTTGCATGTAATTCTTATGACTGCGAAGAAATATGACCATGACGATGTTTGTATGAGAGGCTTTTGACCATGATGATATAAGAGGCATTATGAATCTATGCTATAGAATTTTTATGTATTTTCATGTATGTTACCCTTCTACGTTGGTTGTGTGTCCACCAGAGGTTGTGTTCCTGTCGATCAACAGAGGTTGTGCGTTCCTAGTTAAGTGTCTCTTATGAGATTCACTAGAGGCTCATAGACACCATTTGTCAACAGTAGGGCTGGTCTAACCCACTGTATGCATGTTCCATATGATGCACTTATTGGATATAAGTTTTTAGTCTGACCTCGGTGAATGACAAAAGAAAACCTTGACGGTGCCATTGAGACTAAACGAATGCTCATGTTTTCATTTTTAAGAATTTTGGTACTGTCATTTGAATCAAGAACTTTTTTTTTACTTTAAAATTTCTCACAGTCAGACATTTTATGCAAATTTCATGTTTTATTAAATTGTACAAGGGGTACCCCTATCAAAGTTTTTAGTTGTTTGGATCTTGCAAAAGATATTTATTTTAGTAAAAAACTCTTTTGATTTTTAGTAAAATTATGAAAAAAAAAGTATTTTGAGATGTATGCATGCATATAGTGACACCTAGTTTAAGTCCTAGGAAGTCAGGTCGTTAAGTAGGAAATAGTGAACACTCTAACCAAAAAAGGTTTCAAATAGTATTACTATAGGTAGTTGTAGGTTATAAATAGTTGTAAACACCACTATTATATTTGGAGCCTAAAAAATGGAGTAAGTTATAATATATCATCCCCTTCCTGCCAATTTCAAGTTGGTGACCCAACAACTTTTAGGGGTTGTTTTTTTTCGTGGGAATCCAAGAGTCCCATAGAGTAGACATCCAGACTACCGCATTTGTTTTGCGGTGACGTAAGATATCCTGACATTTGGAGATTTTTGAGTATCTCAAGATGTCTAGAGGGCATCTTGGAGAGTTTTGGATGGCCTCTTGAAACATGGATCTTTTAGATTATCGTATTATAAGGTGGACTAGTAACTGATTTACTAATAAGAGTATATTGGATAAGTTGTAAAAATTACGCATTGACTTTATATTATGTTTCAAAAGACTATTAAATTTTTAAAAGTTTCGATAATATTTTTAAATGTAATATATAGAGCTATTTTTAAATATAAGAAAATGAATCAAAATATTTATAAATATAGTAAAAATTTTCTATTTATTTGGAATAGACTGCAATAAACTAGATAGATACTAGTCTATCACTATCTAAATATACTATGATATTTTCAAACAAATTTGTCATCTAAAATAATTTCTCATATATATATTAGTTTTAGATGGAAATCATTAGTACTTTGTTTTAAAAAAAAATTATATTTTTAGGCTTTAAAAGTGTCATTAATATCTTTAAACCTTTAAAAAAAAAAAAAAAAAAAATCTAAAGTTCGTATACGAACAAAATTTGTTATTATCTCCTTTCCAAAACATTTCTAAATATCAAAACTTGCATTAATAGTCTTAAAACTTTAAAATCAAGTTTTAAAATGTTATATCATTAATATAATACTTTTTTTTTTCCAAATAGACACTCTAATTTTTTTTTTTTTTTTTTTTTTCAACCAAACAAACTAAAAACTTGAAGTAAGAATAAAATCCTACAAAAACTTGAAGTTAAAGAATAAAATCCTACAAAGTAATCTCTTTTAAAATTCAACAAATAGACAACTACCAAATTCAAAAAAAAGTCGACGAAGGAATATCATTTTCAATCAAGAGAAATCTTCTTAACTAATCACTACAAATAGACTAGTTTGAGCTATGAAAAGGATTAACAAAGTCTTTCATATTTGGTAATGTGCATATTATCTAATTTCTTCTACTGGTCATTCTCAAAACTATGATTAAAATTCTTAACGTCTCTCTTTTGTGCCTTAAAACTCAAATGATGTATTAACATACACTTAACTACTAACATACAATATTATTGAAATATTTAAATCTTAAAGTCCCTTGGTGTAGTGTCATCGTTCTATTCCTTCATGCTAGTCTATATATTTTTTAATTTTGTGTCAAAAATAAAAATAAATGAAAATTAGAAGTTAAATTACCACAACCCTCAAAATGAAGTAAATTTGTAATTAACCATAAAAAAACCATTCAACAAAATCTAAAAAAACATTTTACTTCCATTTTTCAGTCGAAAAAATATCAATTTATATGCCTAAACCTAGAGATGTATATCAATTAAAGTAGGTGTATCAATTTACACCATTATTTAAATTTTATATGATGAATGTGGTGTAAAACTTATGATTTAACTTCTAAATTTTTAAAAGTCAGTTAATTTAAACTTTTCGATAGGATTACAATTGAAAATCAGTTTTACAAAATGGAGAGTTGAGTTAATAATTGATACAATTATAGAAGGTTAGATTTAAATTGATACAATTATTAGAATAGATAAAATGATATTTTACAAAAATTTAAGCGATAAAGATCTTTTCCCCACTCCCAAAAAGCCCATCCAAGCAAAGATTACTCAACCATAAATAAATATCAGAATCTCCCTCCCCCTTTTTCCTCTCTAACTTCAACACGATTTGTTTCTAATTCTTTCACCATTTTCTTCCATCGATTAAACACCAAAACTTCAAAAATCTCCCAATGACAAACCAATTTCATCTTCTTCTTTCCTTCCTCCTCTTCTTTACTCCTCTGATCCATGGCCGACCCATCACCGCCGTCAGATCAGACGACGGATCTGAACAATGGGGATACGTCCGTGTCCGCCCCAGTAAGTAACTACAAATCCTCTCATTCTTCAATTTTCTTTTTTAAATTAATTTTTTCATTTTTTTCATTAAAATTAAATTTGCAGAAGCTCATATGTTTTGGTGGCTTTATCGAAGTCCATACAGAATTGAGAATCCTTCCAAGCCATGGCCAATCATTCTTTGGTTGCAAGGTGGCCCCGTAAGCACAATAACTCTCAATTATTATTATTATTATTTTTTAATTATTATTTTTCGGTTAAATCTGTAATTTTCTTTTTTATTTCTTTTTTATTTTTTTTTACAGGGTGCTTCAGGAGTTGGAATTGGGAATTTTAAGGAAGTGGGTCCACTAGATGCTTCACTTAAACCCAGAAACTCAACTTGGCTTCACAAAGCAGATCTTTTATTTGTGGTATATTAATTTTAATTTAATGGAATAATAATTTTTATTAGAATTGAGAATTGGAAATTCAATTTTGTTTGTGTTTGGTTGGGGAAAGGATAATCCGGTGGGGACGGGATACAGTTTCGTGGAGGATACGGATTCGCTTGTGAAATCGGATTTAGAAGCTGCCACGGATTTAACGACGCTTTTACAAGCAATTTTCAATAGAGATCAGAGGCTTCAGAAGAGTCCGCTTTACATTGTTGCCGAATCCTACGGTGGAAAATACGCCGTCACACTTGGATTATCGGCTTTGAAAGCTATTGAAGCTGGGAGGTTAAAGCTTACACTTGGAGGTATTTGATTTGACTTTGACGTACAAAATGGAATTCCTCGGTGATTTTATCTTTATGTAGTTGGAATTGTGCAGGGGTGGTTTTGGGTGATAGTTGGATTTCCCCGGAAGATTACACGGTATGATAATTTTGCAAATTTATTTATTTATTTATTAATTATTTTCTTTTTTAGATTTTTTAGTTCAACAAATTGGGTGAAGGATTTATGGTAAATCGTTAATTATGTTTACAACTTCAATATTTGGTTGTTAAGAAATTCACATGATTTTAATATTTGAGCTTTAAAGTAGGTGACTACCAATATCATTAGTTTTGGGTTCATTCTCTTAGGGCTTTTTCACTTTATTTTTCTTTTCTTTTTTTTTTTTTTAAATTCTTTTTCCATACACCATATTGTCATATTATGTGAAATATTTCATGCAATTCTTTCTTTCTTTTTAGTTGAAATAAGCATGTATTGAAAGGGCAATGGGTTAATAATATTTCTCTCTTTAAGTTTTGAGTTTAGTCTTCACTTGGTCTCTTAATTTTCATTTAGTTCCTAGATCTCATAATGTTGTATTTTCTCCTTAATTTTCATTGATCTTTAAGTTTCAAAATTTTACATTTTTACCCTTCTAGTTTTTACTAATTAGTCACGGTGGTAGGTGACATTATCTTTTAGTTCATTAATTTAAATAATTACGAATCAAAATTGAAAGTATAGGACCAAAATTGAGTTTTTTTTTTTTTAATAGTACTATTTTTTTTCCTTAATAATATCTGTGATTTTTAAAAGAATTGAAAATGGAAACTTTGGAAAGATTTAGATTGAGGGATGATAATAAATATTATTTGATACTGGCAGTCTTCATGGGGACCTCTTTTGAAAGATTTGTCAAGGCTTGACGACATTGGAGTGGCGAAATCAAACAGGTCAGTGTGTTTCTTTGGTTCCAATGGGGAAGGAGTTATTGAATTTTTTTAATATAATAGTAATAATAATAATAATAATAATAGAAAGAATATAAATAAATAAATAAAGGGAGGGAGGAATTGGGGTAATTAATATTTTATTTACAGTATTGCGAAGAGAATTGAGAGGCAAATAGAGAAGGGTGAATTCGTGGGAGCTACTTCCTCGTGGAGTGAACTGGAAGATGTGATCAGTAGCAGCAGTAATGGTGTGGTATTATTCAACTTTCTCACTCTCTTTTCTTTCTTTCTTGCCCCCACGTGGGTCGGAAATGCTACAGACTCACACACCATACAAAAAGGAAATATATATATATATTCATTTGGCTAAAATACGTTTTTCTCCCTGGTTTTGAATCTAATTTTTGTATTGATCTCACTGTCCAATTTAAAATAATTATAAACTCAAATTTTAAATTTAATTTTAATAGGAATGAAAAATAGTTAAACTTGGATTCAGATTGTTTTCAAATATAGGAAAATGAACAAAAATATTTATAAATATAGCAAACTTTCATTATCGATGAACCACGATAGTCAATGTGTCTATCTGTGTCACGATAGACACAAATAATAGATTATTGCGATATATCGTAGTCTATCTAGACACAAAAATATTTTGGTATTATTTGTAAATATCTTCAATAGCTTTGTTGTTTAAAATAATTTTCCTTAAACTTATTCATTGAAATTATTTTAAATTAATTAACATACATTAACACTAAAGATGGAAAATGAATATTTAGTGAAAAATCAACCAAATTGAAATAAAACTCAAACCTTAAGCATAAATTGTAACACTTTAAAACCCAAGGACTAAATTGAAACCAAATTATAAAACATAAAAAATAAATAAATAAACTTCACGATTACATGTGTAATATTTTCAAACCTATGAACCAAATGGAAACTAAATATTTTTCAGCTACTTTTTTAGTCTCTAAATTTTGGGTCTAGTTTCTATTTGATCTCTAAGTTTCATAATATTACACTTTTAGTTCTTACATTTTGAATTTTGCTTCAATTTGATCTATAGGTTTCAAGATTTATATTTTTAACTTTGATTTTTCACTAAACATTTACTTTAAATTTTGGTTAATGTCTATTCATTAATTAAAAACAACTGTGAAGTAAAATTTTAAAATTAATTTTAAAAGTTATGGTAAGAATAGTGAAACCTAATTAATTGGAAATCTTTAAGTTATCTTTAATTAATTAAAAACTTTAATATTAAAGATGAAAAATGAGTATTTACTAAAAAAAAATATTAAAGTAAAATAGGTAAATCTTGAAACTTAGGAAACAAATTGAAACAAAATTCAAACCTTAACATTTAGAAACCTAGGAACTAAATTGAAATCAAACCCAAAACTTAAGGAGCAAAAGTGTATCATCTTGAAACCTATAGGCTAAAAATGTAATTTTTTCAAGAAAAAAAATCATCATTAAATTTTGGATTTACTTCTGATTTGGTATTTAAGTTTCAAAATGTTATGCTTTTACTTCTAAATTTTGAGTTTAATTTCCATTTGGTTCCTAAGTTTCAATATTTTACACTTCTACCGTAAGTTTTCGCCAATGCTCACTTTGCCTTTTGATTTTAATTTGAACTTAATTAATTTTAAAAATTTATTGAATAAAATTTTTAAATTAATTTTAATAATGTTATAGAATTGAAAAAAACAATTAATTAATAAACATTGGCTAAAAAAGAATATTTTGTGATAAAACAAATGGAAATAAAATTTGAAACTCAAGTGTAAAAATACAATATTTTTCATGTGGAGTTAATTGTTTAAATAAACTTTTAAGGGAAAATTTAACTATCTAATTATAAAAAGGATATCCTAATAAAATTGAAGGTAACTACACTAGATAACATTTTTAGAGATAATAATTGAGAGATAAAAATATTTTTAAAAAATTGCAAATATGATAAAATTTATTCATGATAGACTATGATAGACTTTGCTATTAATATGATCTAACTTATAAAAGCAAATTCTAAATTTTGTTATATTTGCAAAAAAATTTTGTGTTATATTAATAAATATTTTGAAACTTGCAACTACTCCAAGAATTTATTTAATTTAATTAATTTTTTTGAAAATAAACTAGAATTATTTCCCTCCCGGAAATCTGCCCCGAATTTGTTGTGGAGAATTGTTTTAGCTTAGTTTAGGCATTTCATTGCTTAATTTAGTACAATTAGGATTAAATTTGACTGATTTTGACCAAACGTAAAATTGATTTTTTTTTTTCTTCTTCTTTTTAAAAACTTTTATAGGATTTCTATAATTTCTTATTGGATTCGGGAGCGGATTCAGTATCGTCAGTTACTGCTATGGACATATCAAACGGCGTCGCTTCGATGAGAAGATATTCAAGATACCTCAGTTCATTGAGGCCCACAGCGGGAGGAAATACCGTAGACTTATATGACTTAATGAATGGTGATATAAGGAAGAAATTAAAGATCATCCCAGATAATGTGACGTCAGTATTCTTTTTCTTTTATTTTTATTTCTAAATTATAACATTAAATAAATATATATTTGTAAAATGTGAATTATTTAATAATACGTTAAGAGCTTATATATTATTTACAGATGGGGCGGGCAGTCAGAATACGTTTTCCAAAGTCTTCAAGAAGACTTCATGAAACCAAGGATTAATGAGGTAAATAACAAATTGCAAATTGAGATTCCTTTTTCCCAATTTCCTCAATTTTATTATTATTTTTAGGTTGATGAGTTGCTTGCCAAAGGAGTGGAGGTCACTATATACAATGGCCAAGTAAGGTTTTTCTCCTCCTCCTCGAAATTACAAATTTGGTTCACATTACTTAAAAATTAGAATTTAGTTCATATTAATCATGGGTAAGGACTATTTATGAAGCTTTTGTTAAAGTATAAAGATTAATTATGAGGTTTTATCAAATCATAGGGACAAAATTATAACTTTTAGAACCATAAAAACTAAATCTTAACTTTTAAAACATAAGGACTAAATTTTAACTTTTTTCACACTACAACGACCAAATTTAAATTTAACCAAACCCAAAATGGATTTGAGTAAATACAAACTTTTAGTGAAAATTGGGTATACAAGTATATGTGATTTATGAATATTTTCTATGTAGTTAAATTATGTTGCTATTATTTTTTTTTAATAACACAACGGAAGATAAAATTGTGCTAAACTATAGCTTAGTTGATATATAGTACGTTTTAGTGACTAAGAGATTTATAGTTTGAATTCCCCCCTCAAAACATTGTATCTAAAGTATACACTAATTCAACCCTTTTTTGAAAAAAAAAATGTTTCCATTTGTATATATAATTTAAACTATTCTATGTGTAAAAGGAACAAAAACAAAAAAAAAAAAAAAAAAACCCTCTTTTGGCATCTTTTTCTCATGCATTTTCTTTTAGTATAATTTTGTTTTAGAAAAAGAAAACCATAAATAAAGAGTAAAGGAATTGGAATCTTCCATGTAAGACATTATAGATATTGGGATATTTTAAAGTGTCTACTTTTAATATGGTTTTGAATTGAATGATAGATAGTGGGTTAGGTCTAAAATAAGTGGGACCACTTGAATATTCCACCAATACATAAATTTTGTGGAGTGCTTCTTCATTTTAAGTCTTTTTCTTTCCTCCCCATTTGGGAAATTTTATACATAAAAAGAGAATTTGTTTTTATTTACAGGTGGACCTTATATGCTCAACCAAAGGAACTGAAGCATGGGTTCATAAGCTCAAGTCTCTGATCTCTCTCTCTCTCTCTCTCTCTCTCTCTCTCTAAAAATAACTTATTGTTGGGTTATGGACAATTTTGCCCTTGAATAGAAGGGTATAATTGACAAACATTGTTTTTTTTTGTTATAGGTGGGAAGGGCTTCAAGCTTTTTTAAGTACAGGAAGAACCCCTCTTTACTGTGGAAATGATAAAGATAGAACCAAAGGATTCACAAAGTCTTACAAAAATCTTCACTTCTATTGGATTCTTGGAGCTGGCCACTTTGTAAGTCAATCCTACTTCTTATTTTTACAGTTTCCCATAACACAATTTTGCTTTTATTTTTTAGTTTTTAAAAAGTTGTGTTTTCTTACCATTTTTTTTTACTGTGATTTTCACCCTACGGTTACATTAAACTAAAAAAATAAGTTTTTTCTATAAAGAAAAACTAATATATAAGTTAAGCCGAGTTAAAATTTATAGTAAAAAAAAAAATCATAAAAGAGAGTGTTAATCGATACATTTACAAAATTTCAAAGTTTAAATTGATACCATTATTAATTTGTGATTTAAATTGATATAACCTTTTGAGGCTATTTAGAACGCGGAATTAGTTATTATAGTATGCATTTGAGGTGCATACTATTTTAATATGAATTATAATAATTTTTATTTGCAGTGCATACTATTTTAGTATGAGTTATAAATGATGAGAGAAGATGGTCACAAAATAGTAAACAGGTATACACAGGATTTCAAATAGTTTTACGATAGCTAAGTGTGAGTTATAATAATTGGAAATTCCAATTATTATATATTAGAAGACCAAAGCATTGAACGAGCTATGAGGTGGTGTTCGATCATCAACTTTAAGTTGGAGTTTGAACACCAATTATAATAGTTGGTATTTCCAATTATTATAACTTATAATTAACTATAGCATTATTATTTCAGATTTATCTGTGCTATAGTATTTACCATTTATTACTCATTTTCTTTTTTCCTTTATGTTACATTGTTTATTATTTTTTACTCGCACTAAAATAGTCTGCACCATACTCATAGACTATTATAATCTTACTCTAAACACAAACTATTAAAACTTACAAACTATAACAACTAGCTTAGTGGTCCAAACGCTCCCTAAAAATTCATTCTACCCAAAAACAAGTTGAGGGCCTTGGACTTCCTCGAAAGTGTAAATGGAATTTTTTTTTTTTTCCTAAAAATGAAATTGAGACGTGAGGAGAATTAGAGAAGTTATCAGGTTGAGATGTCTCATCCATGCATTGATGAGGGTAAAAAAGTATAATGCAGTAACTTAAAGTGTATTGGTTAAAGTCAGACCAATCAGCAGACAATAGAGACAACTGTTAAATTCACTTTTCAATCCTTTTTTATCTTTTGAATAGAAAATCACTTTTCCTCTTTTTTTTTTTTTTTTTTATTGGATTAAAATTCTATTTTGTCTCATGCTCCTCTTTAGTTTTTTAATATGTTCAAGAAAAAATTACTTTTTTGATGCGTAATTTAATCTTTGGCGGTCGTTTTGATGCGCAGAATTGAGTTGAGTCAAGTTAGTAATAATTATGTGGGTGAGGAGTTAGATTATCTGTGTTTAGAGTGTAAAGTTAGATTATATTGAGTTGAGTTAGGTATTTGGTGCAATTTTTCTAAATAAATGATTTTGTAATATTTTTTTTTTTTTGCTTTTTTTTTCAACTGGACCTCTATTGGAATAAAAATTTAACACTAAAAAAAGCTTAATTTTTTTTCCATTCTTAAAACGTAACAAATTCATACAAAGTAAACATACAGTAAAGATAAACTTGGACGACAATTTTTCAACACTCAATCATGAGTTTGGGTATTTGGTGCAATTTTTTTTAAACAAAATTGATTTTGTCTTGAATTTTTTTTTTTTTTTTAAGTTTTCAACTATACACATATTTTCATGAAATTTTTAACACAAAAAAATGTTTAGTTTTCTCCATTATTAAAACATAAAAAATTCCTACAAAGTAAACATATATTTTACACAAATTTCTAATTAAGTTTTGAACACTCAATTGCATAACATATATTTTTTTTCCATTCCTAAATACCAAACATATTCCAAACAAATGAAAACTTTTCACATCTATTTAATCCTCAATCATGAACACTGAAGAAGTTTAAAAATAGAACAACCTCTTTGTTTTTCTTTTTTTTTAAAATGTAACATATTTTCACCACACAATTTGAACACTTAATTGCATAATAATTTTATTTACATCCCTAAAGACATGTCATATTCTAATAAGATGAACATTTTCTTTACTCCCTAGCCCTCAATTTTTTAACTCTTAGTTAATTTTAACTCAACCATAAATATTAATTAAAAAAAAAAAACTCATTCTTATCTTGTTTTTTTACCCATTTGTGAAATATGAATTTTTATTTTGATGGTTAATGATTTTTTTCCCTTTTTTTGTGCAAACATTTGATTCTTTACATTTCCTTAATACAACAAAATGATGTACATTTTTTTGTACAAACTTGTTTTTTGCAAACATTTTTTATGGTTAAGTCTGATTTGCCACTTACAAATGAAATAATAATGTACACATAAATGTCTATGTACATAAATGCTTATCAATGAATAACACTCAATGGTGGTATTCGTCGGTGTTGTCGTCGGAGGTTGTTGTTGGAGCTCGGAGTTGGTCATCGGAGTGTGATAGCGGTAGTCATTGATGGGTGGAGTAATTGAAAAGATTTGAAGGAGAATTGAGGTGAGTTGGGATGAATTGGTAAAAAAAATCAACTCAACTCAACCAACATTTAAAGTTGATGTGCCAAACATTGAATTGGTAATTCTTACCAACTCAACCCAACTTACGTTGGTGAGACAAAACCCCTTAATGTTTCGAACTGGTTATTTTAGTCACTTAGTTTTCACGAATAGGTTTAAAAGGTACTTCTACTAGAAATTATAAAAGATTTTTACTTTATGTATGACTTTGCAAACGTCATAAAAGGTTCTAGAGGTGTTCACGATTTAGTTCGGTTCAATATTTTGATTTTCAAATCCAAATTTCAACCAAATAAAAAATTTTAGTTTCGTTATAATTTTAAACTTCAGTAAGAATCAAATTTTTGGTTCGATTCATATATATATTCTTTCTTACAATATTTGCTGTTATATATTTATTTATTATTTATAAAAGTACTATCAAATTACTCTATATTATATTATAGTTTTAGCCTTTTCCTTATCATGGTTCACCCCCGAAGGGATCTTTTGTGTTTGGGTTTACAACGAACTGCCACTTACTGAGCCTTATGACAACTGACAGGTGCCGGTTGACCAGCCGTGCATAGCGTTAGATATGGTGGGAGCCACCACGCGGTCACCGGCTGCAATTGCACACAAGTAAACGAATTTGGGGTGAACGTGGCAAACAGCATCACAGCCTTTGAGTTTCCCATTTACCATTTAAATAACACCAACACCAGTACAAAAATAATTGAGCTATCAATTTATTTCTCTCTTTTTATTTTTCTTTTAAGGTACAATTTGTTTAATTTCTGTCTATATCAATATCTCAATGATATTTCTTTACATTATAAACAAATAATAATAATTTTTTTTTTAATAAAAAAAATACCTTTTTAATACCTAAGTTTTAGATTTAGTTTTTATTTAGTCCGTATGTTTCAAAATGTTACACATTTAGTTCTAAGTTTTGATTTTGGTTTCAATTTAGTTCAAAAGTTTCAAAATGCTATAATTTTACCCTTGAGAACTGAATTTTATTTCAATTTGGTCTCTAGATTTCAAGATTTTGCATTTTTAACTTCAATTTTTTGTTAAAAATTCACTTTCAATCATTGCGTCAATGTCTATAAATTGATTTAAAATAATTATGAAGTGAAAATTTTAAATTTTATTTTAAAAGTGATGAAAAATAGTGAGCCTTAATTAATTATAATTAATTTAATCATTTTAAATATATTAACATACATTAACACTAAATATGAAAAATGAGTATGTGAAAAATCAAAGTTAAAAATGTAAATTTTGAAATCTAGGGATTGAAACAAAACTCAAATGTCAGGTAAAATTGTAATATTTTAAGATCTAAGGACTAAATTGAAATAAACTCAAAACTTAAGGACTAAAAAGGTTTTTTTTCCTAGAATATTTAATTTGGCAATTACACACAAATAATAGCTATCTTATTCGGATTGGTTAAAAGTTTTCTTTGACACAATCTCAAGAGAAAACATATCAATTATCGCTCAATTTAGTTCACTTTGGTAAATAATTGAAAAGCATATAATAATGTGAAAAAAAGATATAAGCATCTAACTATTTTGTTAAGCAAATTCTCGATTGAACATATATATAGTTTAAATATATGGCTTGTGTAGATATGAGAAATGCTTCTTGTCAAAACCCTAACCTCAACCCAACTAAAAGGTTTAATCATTACTCTATTGTATTTTCCAAAATTCAATGAAAAATAAGGAAGATGTTAGGACATATTTGATAGAAAATTTAGATTCCAAACTGTTTTTATATTTTCGTTGTATCTAGATTTTGAATTTTAAATTTTAAAATGTAGAATCATATTAAATAAAGATAAAAAGATTTTGAAATATAGTATGTTATTGTTCGACGAGATTTTCGAAGATTTGTTGAATTTGAACTTTGTATTTGTATTAATTTCTGTGTTGTGAGTACAATTTCTAATATTTGATAATTTAATTCTTCCTCTCAAAAAGTAAACTTTAATCTTTAGGCTTAATGATCTTCTTGGATGATCAGCTTTTGGGCTTGTTTTGGACTTGTTGATCTTTTTGGATGATCTGCCTTTGACGTTGTTGATTTTCTTGAAGAATCGATCTTTGGCCTTGTTGATCTTGTTGAATGATCGACTTTTGGTGTGATGATCTTCTTAGAGGTTTGGTTTTTTGACTTGATGATCTTCTTGGATCTGCTTCTAGCATGCTGATCTGTTTGGATGAACCTTTAAAGTTTCCGACTTCAAGAGCTTTAGAGAGTCTTTTAATCTTATGGAAGTTTTTTGAGCTTTTGAACGTCCTCTGAGTTTTAGTCTTTATATCCTTTAGGAAAGCAAAGGTTGATCTTTGGAGCTTTAGTCTCTTCGATCTTCAACGCTTTGATGGAGTTGAATTCCTTAGATCTTTAAAGCTTCAACGTTTAGATCTTCAGAGCTTTTGAGTTCAGTCTTTAGAGCTTCAGAACTTTAGTTTTTCTCATATTCACGAAATTGTAATCTTGAGGTTGATCAAAACTTTAATCTTGAAACTTCAAAGTTTCAAATTTTAAGTCTCAAGAGACTCAACATTTCATTGTCAATGCTTCCAACCTTCTCAAAATGAAGGGGTAAGACCTCTATTTCTTTATAGAGGTTTACTATGAGGCTTATATCGGCTTGGGCCCAATATCCCATTTGGCCCAAAATTCTACAATGGGCTTGAATTGGATTGGATTTTAAACCCAAGCGATTTTGATTACTCGGCCTTATCCAATTTATAATAATTTCCACAATAGTCTGGGCATTTGTTGTGATGACGTAGCAACTTATGATTAGCCAAAATTTCTCATTCAACAAATGCCTCTTTTCGAGATTTATATGCGTCTATATAGTGGGTGAATCTCGAAAAAGATGATTTGTAATCAAAGCATGTTTTTGACTCATTTGATACATCGTCTTGATCAAAATATGAGTTTAGCTCAAAATTTTGATTTGGATTTTCTTTGCTTGACACGTTTTATGGCTAGTAGCCAACATATTGACTTTCTCATTTGGGAGTGAACTTTTATTTGAACTAGAGCAGATAATTTATACTCCACCTTACTTGCAAATGTGTTTTGGGAAATCCCAAATTCTACCCATCTTTTCTTGATTTGGAATATACTCTATTCTTGATGCGATTTGAAGTAGAATTTTGACCTCATCTTTCTCTTTACTTTAACTTTGATTTGGTGGATTTTTGGAGTGTACTCATATTTTGATTTGAGAGAACACTTAAAATATGCCAAGGCTTTGGTGTAGTTCTTGAATCTAGAATTGGATTTTAATTTTTATTCCAATTTCAACATGAGGTGGATTTGATTTTGAATATGTTTGAATTCAATTTAAAAATTGGGTTTTAAAATTAGATTTGAACTGGAAAGAAAATCTGGATGATCCAATTTTGATTTCAATCAAAATTTAAATTCTACCAAGATCTTGACTTAGATTTTGGAATAGGATTCCATTCGAATCTCAATATCACGGATGAAAATAACGCCATTTCAAATCGCGACAAAAACGGCCTTGACTCGACCCGCATCGTCAAGGGAAGGTCAAGAGTGAAGGGCCAAGGCGTTGACAAAACAGCTGCACGAGGATGCCATCGCATGCAGACGGGATGCAACTGCCATCAAGCCACGCCCATGCCTCAGGCGTGTGCCTTCAACATAGCTGGACCCCCATATGAGTGCTTTAACAAACGCCCATGTGCATTGGCACATGGCGGAGTGGTTGCGCAACCAGCAGCATGCACACGCAACTGCAAGGGTGAGCAGCATGATGTGCCCACATACACGAAGTTGCCAGGCGTGCAAGTTCGACGCATACCCACGATGCGTTCAGAGTGGGAACAACGCATGCGCGCCTCATAAGCGCCAGCAGTGTACGCATATCGTCGACGCCTCATGCGTACACCGCTTAGAGACCATGCGTCCAACGGCATCCTTCGACGCATGGAAACTCCCAAACGCCTCGAGTAAGTCCCGGAAGATTCTAGACGTATCAGGACAAGGCCAGAGACCTCGGCAAGCCTCTGAACGCGTCTGGATGCCCAACGTCTGGATGCCCAACGCCGCCGGGCAAATCCAGCGCCCATGCTCGGATGCCCAACGCCGCGGGAAGACTGTCACAACCCCTCCCAGATTATCCACCATAACCCGAGAGGAGATGTGAAGATAGCAATCTTGACTCCTCTGTAAGGTTCACTGTCCAACCATTTTCACCAAAGACGGCCCAGACGAGGTTCTTGCATAGGCAAAGCATCCCGAATTCGCTCGATACCTGGAAAATTAGAAAAAAAAATGGAAAACGTGAGCTAAAGCCCTGTGAGTGACAAGTTTTGTAAACGAGCTTTATTTGAAAACAGGTATGTTACATTTGCACATATAAAGCAAGGATTTAACACGATTATTCAGCAGAAATATATTTTCCACAAAACTTTATAATTCTCGTAAAACCGTTCCAAAACATATGGACTCGTTTTCCAGAATGATTAAACAGAAAACTGTTTGGTTTTTCAATCCTTTTCCCTTAGTTGAGGCGGAGCAAGACTCAACGCTCTCAACGTCGAAAACAACCTTAGTTGGGGTGGAGCAAGACTCAACACACCCAACGTCGAAATTATCCCTGGTTCGATGTGGAGCAAAACTCGACGCACCAGCCAAATCAACCTCTATGTGCACATAGGAATATGGCGGGTTGCCCAAGTACCTTCTCATGTCCCTCAGTACTGGGTCTCGGGGAAACTCACGTGCCTTCTCGAGTCCATCAGCACTGAGCCTCCTCTTAAACATTTTATCAATCAGTTACATAAATAGTTCATCTAAAACCTTTCATATAAAACAATATATTTCTTGATAAACAACATCTCGCAACATGCCTTTCAATATCATAAAGCAATCAGATAAAACATGCCTTTTTGAACAATATGGTCAATCATTATGCGTTTCAAAATAATCCATCACAAAGCCATATCTTATAATAACATTTTTAATAAAACTGATTTGAAGAAGAAATGTGCCACTCACAAATCACTTAAGAAATTTCTTCTTTTTCCTTCAAATCCTGCTTTCCCGAGCTCCTTAAACGCAAGGCCTGAGCTTCTAACCTGCAAGGTAGCTGTTTCCACTCTCTAGTAGCTCAGTTGAACGCAGCGTTCTAACTCTGGAACGCAAGCCTCCATTTTCCTCTGTTAGCTCGGTTGAACGCAACCCTGCCCTTCAATGCAAGGTTGGTAACTAACGCAAACCCTGCCTTTCAACGCAAGGTGCAGCCTAACTCCTCTTACTTCTTTCGGATGCGTCGACCCCTCTTGGACGCTGTTCGTTGAATTTGTTCATTAAATTTCTAATTAAATTGAATTGAGTTTCTTAGCTCGTTGCACAAAAATAGATTTGTCATTTTAGTACAAGCATGCTTGAGAATTACTCTAGATGTGATCATGACTAAGCAAGTTTTCCTATAAAGACCCAAGTATAAGCATTTATAGGTTTCTTGGTGAGTCTAGGGTCGAACGCAGAGATTTGTAATAACTAGGCATTGAGACTAAATGTATGACTATGCGATGACTGTACATGTAAATATCTATGGGTTTGTTGATTATGGGTGTAAAACTATACATAAAGAATGAAAATAATTTCCTACTACTAATGATGAGGTGGACGTGGCGTTGGGTAGTCATATGTAAAACAATGTGTTAGATAGCATGCGTTGAGAATGAATGGAACCATGCGATAGAGGTACAGTTGAACGCAAGAGTTAGTTGTTACCTAAACTTTCTAAGTACAATTACATACCTACAAACTGCGTGTGTGAATCCATCTCTCGATGTTTCGACGCCACATTTATCTTATCTCTAAGAAGCATGGTAAGTTTGCATTGGCAAAAGATGAACTACATCTCTGCACTCATCTAGTCTTAATTAATGCTAAAGATTAACTATCCACTCTCTCAAGCTCGATAGTCATGCTTACTACGTTTGTTTGTCAGGCAAAGTTATGCAAGCTAAAGATATGCATTAATCAAGATGTAACATACTCAGAATTGCTCAAGAAAAACTAACTTTTAATATTTAACTTATTTAGCATTTAGACGGCATGGTGTAAAGTATTTAATACGGAAATAGACGGAAGATGATAGTCAATCAAACTTATATTAAGACAATAAATCATTCTCTCGAATGTCATTAACAAAATATAAGCAAAAAGGAGAGAAATGGAAATAAAATAGAGATGAAGAGCGCCAAGCCGCCACTGGCAACATCTTGCTTCATGGAGGCTTGAGATGGTTGCTATATGATACAAAGATTCCATAAGGTGAAAGGTTCTCACTCACTGGGAGATGACTCTGAAGATGCTCAGAATCCTTCTCTCATAAGAGCTCGAAATGAAGGCTGGTTATGGTGAGGGAGAAATAGAGTAGAGCTTTCGCCTCTTGAACTGGTGTCTCTTCCTCCTCTTCTTGGAGAAGCTTTTGGACTATTTATAGGCGTTAAAAAGTTGATATCATGGTGACCTGACACCTTTGCATTAAATTTCAGCCACGCTGCATAGACTTTTCAGATTGTCAGCCTATTTATTCTGCCATGATCTGATTGGGTGTTGTTCTTTTTCATAATGACATGACAGCTGTTTGCGCATGCGTCTGTTTCTACTTTTCAGATTGTCAACGCATAGTCTCGACGCATGGTCTCAACGCATGGGCTCAGCGCATAGGCTCGACGCATGGATTTCCACTTGTCCTCGCAGCAGCTTCATCTCTTCGTACTTCGATTGTTTATGCTTCTTTTCTTCTTAACTCTGCGTTAGGAACATAAAAGCTCATCATTTTTCAGGTATTTTCTTTTGTAAGTAGTGCCAACGCATGGTGATACATTTTTCATCATTTAACTACCAAAATCATGCATTTAGCTCCAAAGTTACTCTAATTAAATCAAATAGTGACTATAATAACTTGTATTTCTACAAGTTATCAGACACAAGGTCTAACTTGAACGCATCGTCTATCTTCGAACGCGACGTTCACCTTGAACGTTGAATTCGTCTTAAACGCAAAGCCGACCCTTCTTCGACGAAAGACAACTTCTTTAACACCAGATGACTAAGTTGTCAAGAATGTCTTCTTTCTTGGCCGCAGACCTCCTTTTACAGACGCAAGGGGTTCCTTCTTTCTGCCTTCGTTCTCCTCTTTCTCTCAAGGATTTTCACTTCAGAATCATCCGTCGTTACTCTTCCTTCAGGGTTCTATTTATAGAGGGCTTGCCATTCTACTTCTCCCTTCTTTTTGCCACTTGATTGCCACATGTCACGCTGCATGTTTGACTAACCATGCATTAGTCCAAGTGTCACCTTGCATGAAACACTTAACATGCCTTTTTAACATCTCCTACTTTTAAGGTGTCAAGTCTATATGAAGCCACCTGGCCTTTATAAACTTATTTTATGCGTCCAACATTTTCCAATAGACAACCATTCATTCAACACAACGCCCTCATGCGTTCGTTGAGTTTCCTTTAAGGTTTGAGCTTCACTACTCATTTTTCTAACTCTCAGCCAACTACACTACTGTCTTTGATGCATAGAGATAACTCTATCTTCAACGCATAGGAACCTCAACGCATAACAACCTTACCAACGCATGGTAAGCCAAGTACGTTTCTTCCCCTGCCAACATGGCGACTACTTCAAGTCACAACAACCATTCGTGATCACCTTCAACGCATAGCCGCACTATTATAAACCAGTGCTTACACAATGCCACTAGACGTTAATGACAAATGCGCAATACTATGCGTTTGTACCTCATCGCATCATACCATGCGTCCAACTCCTTCTCAAGCTCTTCCTCTATGCTTTGGTCCTATTGCGTTTACCTTCATCTTGCGTCCATGACCATCTTCCTATACTTGGATATTCCTTGATTATTCCCAAGGTTATTATTTTAACCTTTTCCTTGCACTTAAACTATTTCTCTTCAGATAGATTAGCATGCGTTCACCACATGCTCCAGTTTTTATGTTTACTTCACAATCTTCTACTTTCCAACACTTGAAAATATCCTATGATAGAAGTCTATGCGTCTTACTTCTTTCCCTTCAAGTTCTTGGGTACTTCCTATGCGTCCACCTTTACTATGCGTTACCTCAGTCTTGACCATGCGTCCAACATGGTTTTTTATTCCTTTCCTTCAGACTTTTCAACACATCGGTTGTTAAAAGTTGGATGTCACAAAGACTCTGAAAGACACGGGAATGGCCTCGACTGTGCGCGCAAGGCCCCGACAACACCAGAAGCATCCAGAAGAACCTCGAAAGGGCGAGGATATGCAGGACGCCTCCCGACAATGCTGAAGAGTGCCTGAGGCCCCTGGAATGTGTTAGGCGTGTCTGGACAGTTCCAGAACCTTCTATGACAATGGGACATCCATGTAAATAGCTAGAAGGTCCTCGATAGGTCTAGATAGTTCTAGGATGAGCCTAATTCGGTGGAGTCTAGACTTGTACATAGGATTGCCGCCTTTGTACATAGAAGAAGAGTCTAGCTCCCTCTTGACCGACATAGTGAGTCGATCATCATAGTTAAGTCGACAAGCCCCCTTTATAAATATGAGAAGGGGCCCCATTTGTAAACGCATAGATAGAGAGTCAGCAATACAAGCCAACTTCCAAAGCTTGTGCGTTCTCTCACCGGTTGGTGAAGCTCCCTTCCTAAAGCTCTCATTCATCCAAACTCTTAAGTCCTCCTTGCTAATCTACTTCCTTTGCCAATCTTACCAGATTGCGCTAGGGAGGAAACGATCCTTAAATTTCAATAGGCTTACTTGGCGTGACCTTTGACAGTAGGATCACTCAAGTGCCGCGCAGTTGGTTAGGTTGAAACGCTAACCACGTGACATCAAGTTGGGTTTAAACGGTATTTGAATTTGAATACTATTCAAGATTTGATGTGAAAGAAAATTGGGAGAACGACGAAGTTAAACTTGAGGGAAATTTTAAATACCACCCAAATTTTGACATTAAATAGATATCGTTCAATTTGGAATAAAAAATTAAATTTTGACTTAGGAAGGGATTGAATTTGGGTAAAGATTTTACCCTCATTTGAATTGAATCGAGATTTTCTCAATTAAAAATGGTATCTAATACTACCAAATTAGAGAATCATTTTTCCAATTAAATAAAGCTTTGAGCTTTTGATTGAGTTGCCCAAGAGAGTATCGACTGGTCGGAGAAAGAGTTCACCACTAGTCTTCATGCGTCGTGGGTTGTGCGCCGCTTCCCTGCATTCCGTTCATTGCAGCTACGCTGGAAGTCGTGCAACATCGTCGGGTTAAGGAGCAGAGTCTCACCAAAGTTGGACATCGTCGAGTTACTATTGTGCTGTCGGACCTCTTGCCGCGAGAGAGAGGAAAGGAGCCACCGTCGGCGTTGAGCATCATTGGAATCAGCTTTGTCCACCGCTACCATAGTGGCCACTGAATCATCTTCGTTCTTTTCTTAATATATTTTTCTTTTTCTTCTTCTTTCTTTTCAGCTTTTTTTGAATTTTTTTTAATAATGTTTTTTTAATAAATAATGAGAAAAATAAGGTTAGAGGGAAGAAATCCTAAAAATAGGATTGTGAAATCGTGGACGGGGTCCATGATTATGGTTGAAATCGTGGGCATGGTCCACGATTTCCTTGTCACATTGACGATTCCCTGCCACGCTAACTGCACCAGTGCATGGCTTTTGATCGGACTCGTGGATCGGGTCCACGATTACCAAAATCGTGGATGGGGCCCACGAGTTCCCTCCCTATTTCTATCGGCAGCCTTCCTCTCTTCAAGCCATTCTCTGATCATCTTGCACGTTGTTTGTCGACATTGCCGCTGTCATATAGGTATGTATATAGACATATTATTTTCCGATCATCTCATCTCTCTTTCTTTATTCAAGCTAAAATTTTATACAGATAGGTATGTATATACATGTTAGAATCAGGAAAAGGGTAGACTTTTTCTTGCATCTCTTTCAAAGTCAACAGACGCCTTTCATATTCTTGTCGTTTTTCACTCTTTTTATCATTTTCTTTGAAGGACGACTTGAGAGGGGTTGAATTGACAACCATAAACTCTCCTAAAGTCACATCGACATACTTTTCTTCATTATGTATGTTACAGATTAAAATGTTTTTGTCTCCTCGACTAGCAATACTTAGCTCCATATCATGGGCGCAAGTTGCTAACTCTTCAAATATGTGAGGCTCTATACCTTGAAGAATGTAAAGAAGTCCTCAATAAATTCATTGAATGTGCATTTCAACAGCAGACAATTTAGTGAGATGGTCTTTGCAATCTACACTTGCAGCTCTCCAACAATTTATGTAATCGATAACAAGTTCACCTTTTCGTTGTTTGGCATTGGTGAGCTCGAACATACTAACTATTAGTGCTGTAGAAGCGGTTTAGAAAGTATTTTTCAAGTTGTTCACAATTGTCAATTGACTCAGACTCCAAGTCGGCGTACTAGTCAAATGCATTTCCTTTCAACGTTCGAATGAATTGTTTAACCAGTAAGTACCCTTGCATACTAGAATTTCTCATGTTTCGATGAAATGAGCGACATGTTGCTTTGGATTACCTTTTTCATCGAATTACTAAAACTTGGGTGATTAGTGTCCAGTTGGCATTCTTAAATTATCAATTCTCTTTGTATATGGTTTAAAATACAAGAGAAAATTTTGAGAAGGACCACCATAATGAGCTCTGATGGAGTTTGTGATTATATCCTGTAATTGTTGGACAAACAACGAAGCAATCGAAGTTGAATCTTGTCGTTGGCTTTCTTACAAGACTATCTTTTCCTTGTCATTATTCTTGATAGCAAGTGTCTAGCTTGATTCCGCAATATCACAACTTTTGATGTGATTATTTAAAGAAGCGATTTCATAATCTCTCTCTTTGATTGCCTTCATTAGCATGCTCATCTTTTTTTCTAGTTTAGTCATCCTTTCTTCACCTATACTCATGTCGGCCATCATAACTGACGTTATATTGGGTTCTGATGCTTTTTTGTTTGATTGTTCAGAAGATGAAGTGGATCTACAGTGTAAGAGACTTTCCCTGATGACAACCCCCCTTTTGGTTGCTTCAACAATTGTTCCCAAATATTCTTCGCGATCTGAAGAGTCGCATCTTCAGATTGTTGAATTTCCTTGAAGCGACTTTGAGTAATTGATCTGGCATAAACGTTACTTGAAGTTTTGGAAGTGTTGCCTTCAAATGCCATTTGATCTTAGAAGTCTAACAAAAAAAGAGGATTGAGTGATACTATGGCATCTTTTATAGATGCTTATGTTTGTTGGGAAAAATTTCCCACTTTTACTTTAGAAATAAGCAGAAAAATAACAGAGAAATTAAAGAGAAAGCAACAAAACTAGAAATACAATAATTTACGTGGAAAATTCCAAACTTGGAGAAAAACCACGACCCACTAGAAAAAAATCCACTATGTGAAAAATTGTTACAATCACACAGAATAATTCTTTCTCTCAATCTCAATTACAAGAACACTCTCTCAAAACTTTTGACCACACACACCTTTTTCTCACTCTCAAACTAGAGAATACAAAAGAAATTTAATTAGAGTTAGCATATGAAGCTTAAAATGTTTCTAACTGGGACGACTGAACAACAAAGACATAGGTTCCTTTTATAGTGCTTAGAGAGCCCATGACTTTCCTAAACCTTTTCAATGTAGGAAAAGTCCATTACTTTCCTAAACCATTTAAATATAAGATAAGTCCATGACTTTCCTAAATCTTTTTGATGTGAGATAACTACATTTCTAATATTTTGCCAAAAAATCCAACAATGTTGAGAACTCAAAGAAAAGAAATGATATTCTTGAGAAAAGACTTCTTGGATCTTCATTAGGTGATGCTAGTGAAACTTCGTCGAACTCAAAAGATTGCGTTGATGAAGAATTAGATAAATGCTTAGACATTTTAAATAACATGGAGGATATTGAAGTTGAAGCTTATATCAAAGTATTGAAGCGTTTGATTGAGGACAAATCTTGGAAACTAACATTCCTACGTATTCCTGAATCTAGGAGACTAGGATTTATCAATTACCTTTAGCTAAAGTCATATCATTTGTAGTAGAGAGAGAGAGAGAGCTTACCGAGAAGAGGGATAGGGAGAAAAAGAGTGGTTGGTAGATAAAATTGGGTTGTTTGGCAATAATCTTTGACATCTTCATGGTGGAAATATTGGCCAAATTTCCAATTTTGTCCGTCTTCTTCCCTGTATTTTATTTTATTATTTTTTTCTTTCTTTCTTTCATAGGTTGGTATTGGGTATAGTAGGGGAAGAAGAATGTAGAAGACGAGTTGATATTTATTTTCAAGGGCTTAAAGGTTAAAAAAAAAAAATGAAATTGTTATGTCTCCCAATACACCTTGAGAATGTGTTTCTCATGTGTAAATGTTATGGTTATGTTGCCTGATACACTGTAAGTATGTGTTTCTGTTGTGTCAATTTTGACCTATGTGCACGTATGGAAAGAAAAAGTTGATTGTGCATATTGATCTACACCAATATGATTAAAGTCAGGGTGCATATTTGGTAAAGATTCTTTGAAGTTTTGTGTTTATGATACAAGAGAATGTCTATGAGTTTTCTAATGTTGTATTAATCTTGCATGTTTAATGAAGTTGTTTTAAGTTGTGAACTTATATATTGAATGAAGATAGTTTTACTAACTTTATTTTAATATTAAACTCACCACTCATTGAGCTTTTTAGCTCATTCTTTCCTTTCTATTTTTTTTCCATCAGGTTGCTCTTGAATTTCAGCAATAATTAGTTGATCAGTATCTACCACCAATCACACCACGTGTTGCATTATATCTTTGTATGTATATTTAGTTATTGTTAAGGTATATGTAACAACCCGACTTCTTAAGGCTTATACTAGGTCATTACTATATGCATGCAAACGTCTCAAAACAACCATTTTCCTAATTTAGACCAAAACCGAAAGAATTTTATAAACTAAATAACTTTTAGTAGATCTAAATAACTAAAAATCTTTGATTGGATAACTCCTAAAATTTAAACACAAAACTGTAATTTCAAACATCAAGACTAAAAATCTAAAACATGAAAAAAAAAATTGAAAACATGTGCATAAGCGTCTGACTAGTCCAAATGCCACAGTCACAGATTCCTATTGTCATACGCTCATACACCTGTCTGTCATTGTCTTTATCTAAAAAATGTAACATAAGAAAGTGTGAGTATATATAACCCAATATGTAACTCCATTACTAAGGTTAGGCTGTGCAATTGCAAGCAAACATGAACTGAGGCTCCATGCTAATGGAACCCAAAGATTTTTTCCTCCATACTAATGGAACCTAAAACTTTTTCGCTCCTGGCTGACTCTGTCTCCTTTTTCCTAGACGTGTCTTACTCTCTTGCACTTAAGGTCTGAAGTATAACTTTCATATACATAGAATCCTCTAGATATGCATCACTTTCATATACCCCAAGTTATCTCTAAGAATGTTTGGACGTGCACCACTTGCGTACACATAGTTATGTATACACCACTTACGTATGATGCACATAACCCATTGGGCGTGCACCACTTTCGTGCATCCCAATTCCCTCTAGATATTTGTCACTTTCACATCACTTTCATGCACTAGAACCCTTGGACATGCACTTTCGTGCAGTCAAAATACTATGAGAAGGTAAAGAGATTGCACCGAAACTTATAATTTCATGCAAGATTCATGTGTGAGTCTCACATAAAATCTCATAAAAATCGCTTAAAAAAACATATATATTAACAAATATCTATTTTTCACCTGGCTCTAATGAATCACATGCCATTTATACTCTCGTAAAAAAAAGTTAAGAAAAAATGTATATTAACAAATATATAATTTTCGCTTGGCTCTAAAACATGAATCCAATTAAAATTTATAAATAACGCCTAAACACAACACAAACACAAACTTGTTTCGAACTGTCACCAAACCACTTACCCCAAGTCCCAATTCTTTTCCAAACTACAAACAAATGAATCCAACCCATACAACATTCATAATCAGGGTTTTTCTTTCCATGCGCTAACTCCACTGGACAAATCAAACCAAAAATTCTTGATAACTTATACAATCTTAAATACTCATCAACAGTTGACTCCGCTGGACAGCACGCTCCTGATTTCAAATTCCTCAAAAACTTGAATCTAAATCCAAATCACAGTGGGTACCAACCAATTTAAAACATGTCAAAAGATATTCAAGAATCTCTGTAAAACCCAACAACAAAACACAACCTTACCTTCAAAGAAAATCAAAGATCCCGACATTACAGTGGCGGTGGCGGCGAAACTCACGACCAACAGCGACGAACTAAGGCTGGTGTTGGCGGCCGGCGAAGACCTGTGCAGAGAGATCGACTTAGAGAGAGGGAACACCCACTGGTGGCCAGCAGAACCTGGCGCGGATGAAGACGATCAGAGATACTAGGCGGGCGGCGCAGTCAACCGTCTGATCGGAATTGGTCGGACGAGCGGCTTGGTAAGCACGGGCGAACGAAGTAGGCGGCGGCTGACGCTCGGTGGTTGACGTTCGGCGGTGAGGAAACGCAGTGGGGAGACGCACGGGAGGGGAGCAAAGAAGAAGATGGATTTGGTTTTCTTTTCTTTTTTTTAGCTTTGCACGTAAATCGAGAAGTTAATATATATATATATATATATTATTTTTCTCCCTTCTCTTTACTTTTTTTTCTTTTCCAAACAAATAATACACCACTTATTTAATATAATTTCTAACCACCCAAATTCCAACTCATCTTAAATTAATCAAATTTTTAAATCTTACCCAATTTTAAATCTTCAAAATAAAATTAAACTTATAAATCTTCCACAAATAAATTTAATTTTTCACTAATTAAATTAAATCTAAATCTTTTTAACATGTTTAATTAAAATTAAATTGTCTGCCCAAAATAATTTAATTAAGCCTTACAATTAAAATGATTACCGAAATAATTCATGATAACTAAATTAAAATCATCTGAAATTTTGGGATGTTACAATGTATGTTAAGGATGTTTTATGTGTTTTGTAATATGAATGTTATGTTCAAGCAAGTATAAACGAAACAAAGTTTAAGATAAGGAAAATTTTGACAGTAGATTCCATTGCACACTTGGGGTCTACTATCGTCACAACTCGTCTTAAGTTATGGTAGGGTAATCTGGGGCGACAGGAGGGGGCGCCATAGGGATAATATTTTGTGTGAGGAAAGAAAAATAAAATGAAAAAGAAAAAAGAGGGAGAGTGAGAGGAGGGAAAGTAAAGGGGGGGGGGGAATGTTTTTGTGGATAAGAATGTGTGTGGGGAAAAAAATAAGTGATACTTAAAATTTTTTTGGCCACATTCCTTGCGTGGGTAGAAATTAAAAACTTATGCCCACACTCCTTGCGTGGGGAGAAACTAAATTTATCGTCGGCAAAAACTAACTTTAATGATTTTCACTAATACCACCCTACTTTTTGCCCACGCATTAAAAATTTGTCGGCAGAAACTAGCTCTGCCAACGTTTTTTGTTGCGTTGGCAAAAAAAAGTATTGGCAGAGACAAAAATTCTTGTAGTGATTGTCAAGTTAATATGATGTTGATTTTTCATATTTTGTGTAAGTAAAGATGTTTAGTTTGTTAATTGACTAATTAGTATGTTGTTGTTGATACAATTACATATACCTTGTGTTTGAAAGATTTTAGTTGTTTTTATTAGTTCTTTATGTTATTTGAATATGTCAAACAGGTGGTATTAACTATGGATTTACATCACAATTATTTGGAAGGTCGCTTACTTTTTGATAATGATGGTGAATTTGCTTGAAGAAGATGAACACGAGGATGGAGATATCTTGATATTTTTTTGTTTATTAAGGGAAGAATTGCATAAAGCACAAATGCTTAGACAACCATGTAGAACTTCTACACTTAGAGGTCATGACTACGTGATTGAGTTGTTAAATTCTAGGACACAAGATGCTATGATTGCTTTATGATGAAAAGAGATGCATTTGTTGCATTTTGTGAAGAGCTAAAAAAAAAAACACCATTGATCTAAAAGCTTCTAGATACTTGACTATTCAAGAACAAGTTCCCATATTTTTGCTTACTATATCACATAATCAAAGAAATCGACTAGTATTATAAAGATTCCAATATTCAGGTTACACAGTCTCACGATACTTTAATCGTATTCCAAAAAAAGTTTGTCAGCTTGGAACTGAGTTTATCTATTCTACGGAATTTAACATTGTTCCTCTAGAGATAATGTTCAGATCTATAAACTTACCCTTTTTTTAAGATAATTTTCTTGACTAGTTGTTATTTTATAAGTTATTGCAATGGCGTGAAATAAATAATTCTTTTTAATAGGATCATATTAGCGCAATAGATGGAACTCACATTAGTGCATCTATTCCACAAGATGAGTAAATTCCATATCACGGTAAAAAAACAAGCCCCTCATGAAATATAATGTGTGTTTGCTCTTTTGATATGCGATATACATATGTGATGTTTAGTTGGAAAGGAACAACAAATGATTCTCAAATATTTCTTGAATATATTAGAGATCCTGCAAATAAATTTCCAATGCGCACCGGAGGTATTGTAACAATATGTTGTTTTCTTTGAAATTTTATTCTTTCTATTTGAATATTGTTTTATTGATTAAAAGTATTCTTGACTAAACAAATCGGTATTATCATGTTGATTTTGGTTACACTAAGATGCTCGAATTTTTATCACCCTATCGTGAAGAAAGATATCATTTATTTGATTATGAAGATGATAGATGTCAACTACGAGGTAAAGAAGAGTTGTTCAACTATTGTCATTTATCACTTCGCAATGTGATCGAGAGGTGCTTTGGGGTATTAAAGGCTTGATTTCCTATTTTGAACCTAATGTCCCCATATCCTTTACCCACGCAAAAATATATACCCATAGCATGTTGTACAATTCATAATTTTATCAAATTGCATGATAGGAGTATGAGCTTTTTAATAAATATAATGGAGACTTAATTATCATTGAAGAAGAAAACATGCATAATGGAAGAGACATGTCACAAATTTCGGTTGAGATAAATGAAACTTAGGCATATAGCTTTGGTGAGAGATGGGATTGCTGATCAACTTTGGACAACAGTTGAAGCCCGACATCGATTGTTATTCTTGCAAATTTTGTATTTTAATTTTATTAAATATTATGAATATTTGTATTGTTTTTTTTTTTAATTTCCAATTTGTTTCTTATTTGTGCCTTAGACATGTTTTGTTTATTATTTGTCCTTTAATTGACTAGTGAAAAGTATATGGAACGTTTTTATTTTAGTCAATGGGGTGGTTACAATGAAAAAACTTAAATGAGTTTTGGCCTCTACATGTAATTAGATGAAATAATATTATAAAATTAGTTTACTATTCATTATATAAAAACAAAAAACAAAAAACAAAAAACAAAAAACAAAAAACAAAAAGTGATTGTCAAATCATTCTTTTCTTAAAAAAAAAAAATTGAAAATAAAAAAACAATTACCAAACAAGCTATGGTTTTTTGTTTTCTAAAATTGGAAAACATAAACCAGTTACGAATACGGTTGGCAACGGGGGCGAGGGTCCTCGTCCCGCCTCCGTGGTGGGAATTTACCCCCATTCCCTGTTTATCTCTGCGAGAACATGTGAGCTAGACAGCGAGACAAAGAGAGTGAGTTAGTGAGAGCAAGAGAGAGTGAGAGCGAGTGTAATTAGGGTTTGGTTGGGTTTGGGCGAGAGTGAGAGTGAGAGAGAGCGAGAGGGCGAGACAGAGCGAGAGAGAGAGTGACAAGTTAGTGTCGGAGAATATCGGGGTCGGGGTCGGGGCAGGGTACCCTCCCCGTCCCTGAATGGTTTGACCTCGATCTTTGATCAAATTGGGGATTCCGACCCGATCGGGTTGGGGCCCGTGGTTTTTTTTTGCCAACCCTAGTTATCAAACATATATGTTTTTTTTTTTAGTTGTAAAAAACAGATATTAAAAAAAAAAAACAAAAAACTAAAATGATTACTAGATGAGGCCAAATTTGGGGAAGAGTATAATTATAGTGGAGAAATGTTGACTTACTACGTGCTGGCAAAAGTATGGACCAAAAATAAAATGAATATTAGAGTGCAATTTTATTATAATTTATTAAGCTTTGGTATTATTACAAGAATGGTTGCCCAAGGCCGTCGGTCGCCGACTGTCGATGCTGAAATCAGTCAAGATTCGAGAGTTCCCTAAAGTCTACGAAACAGCAAATAAAACAACACAAATAAGAGACGCATCATCGTCCGTCCTTCCCACTTCCGTAACATTTTTGGGTCGAAACAGATTGACTGCAGTCCTGATCTATGTAAGATTCAACAGATCGAATTTCAGGGGAGTGTCATCGCATCAAATGTGCGGCACAGGGCGGCTTGAACTTGTGAACCTGATGTGAAATGCAGCCAAACCTGTTTCCATTTGGTAGTGTTCTCGGAAACCCTTTGGCGTTCGATGGTGATTTGAGCGAAGGATTCGAGACTTCCAGGTTTCTCTTCTTTGTTCCGTTTTTACTGTTACAAGGAGGTGGAATGGACTTGTCCAAGGTTGGGGAGAAGATTTTGAGCTCCGTGAGGTCAGCTAGATCGCTTGGACTTCTTCCTACCACTTCTGATCGGCCGGAGGTAACCGATTGCACTATTGGCGTAGTTTTGGATTATTTTAGGTAGCTGTTGTGTAGTTGATGCTTACTGGTTCCGAGGAGTGCTTCTAAATTCAATTGAAGCATTCTTTAGCTACAGTATTCTTCCTTGACTAATCAATGGCATTGATTTGGTTATAGAGATAATCAACAGTTTGTGTTTATGTATAAAATTTGATGAATTGGGTTCCAGAGTATGGAGGCTTTTACAATTAAAATAGGTAGCCTGTAATTAAGATGTGTACTTGGGATTAGAAACACAAATAATTTCATGAATCCAGAAGAGCTGGCTACGAAAGAGAGGGCAAGAGATGGTATATCTCCCTCTCCAACCCCTGGCCAATGGGGATTGTAAAGTACGTCCCCAATTTATTTAGTTAAGTTACAGAAACCACTATGAAAAGCTGCCCAAGGGGATGTAGTCTGTTTTGTAACATTAAAAGAGAAAAAAAACTGTGATCCTAAAGATATCTGCATTTCCTTGATTGAAGGAAAAGGAGGTGCAGGTCAAGGATTTTAGAGCTATTAGCTTGGTGAATGAGATTCAAAATGACTGGAAAAGTTATTGAGGAAAGGACAAAAAGATTATTATGTTTTGAGTATGTTGCTTTCGAAATCCTTGATTGAATATCAAGTTATCAACAAATCCTGAGTGGTATACATCATGACATATTTGGGCTAATAAAGTGAGGGTGTACAATTAACTTTGAACACAATGGTGCATTCTTGTAAAAAGATCAGGAATCTCAAGCATATCTTCCCTGCTTGCCCTTTTGCATCAGCATTTTTTTAATAGTTTTTTTTTTTTTTTTTTTTTTTTTTTTTTTTTTTTTTTTTCTCTGAAATATATAGTTTCCTCTTTGAATCGGTCTGTCAGTCAAAAATGCTCCTTTCATATTCTTTTTGGAGACACCCTTTCAAGAATCGGAAGGAACATGGATGCATTTGATCTAGGCCTTCTTTTGGTGTATGCAAATGGAAAATAACCAAGTTTCAGATAGAGCTAAGAACCCTCCTAGACGACATCTCATAAGGATGATGATCGAATTTGCTAACAATGATCGTATGCCAAAGAGAATTGGATTCAAGGGCAAAACGACAAGACCATTTAGCTAACAACTCCTTGTTGTGAGCCTTTAAGTTCCCAGCTTCTAACCGCCTGAATTGATAGGCCTCTTAAGAATCTCCTATCTAACTGGATGTGCTCCTTTTTCTTTCTTCTCATCCATCCCCTCCCAGAAGCATCTGGTACATAAAATGCTCCTTTAGCAATCTCCGAGAAACTGTTTAATCATAGTGTCATTCAAGAAAGGTGTTCTCACCTCGTGAGTTTCTTAATGCAGAATCCTAATTGGTTGGATTCTCAATTTTCTTCATGTAAGAAGCATTAGGTGGCTTACGAAAAAAAGAAGCATTAGGTGGCTTACAAAAAAATAAAAAATAGAAAATGAAGCATAAGTGTAAATTATTCTCAACCAGTCATGGTTTCTACACATTCTTCATTGAATAATAGTTCCTCTCAATGTAATATGCAAAAACAAAGATTATTCACTCTATGACATTGGCCCATTCTGAAACCTAATATTTCGTCTCAAAGTGTTATGAATTTACCCAAGGTTCTCAAGAATTCAACAAATTGGAGGATAATGAGGAGTCAGATTCAGAATTGAGCCTTAGCAGTGGTGATTTGGATTTCCTAAGCCTGATTTGAAGGATAACACCAAAAGACCTCCGAGCTAATTTAATCTGATAAAGCTATATATTACAAAAAAAATAGTGCGAAGCATTCCACAAAGAAGCCGATAATTGGACATTTTCATAAGAAAATTGCTAGAGGAGAATGCATCATATTTCTCACAAAAGTGGGAAGGAAAAGATTTTATTATGAAAGTTCTATTTATTATACTGAGGGGAAATGTTCTCATACCGTGAGGTGGGAGGTGTTGTCTAGGCTACTGGTTCTAGGTGGGTTAGGCCTTTGTAACCCAATAGTGAAACCCTTATGGCGAAATTGTTTTAGTGATTCCATCATGATTCTGCCACTTAATGGCATAAGGTTATTGTAACAAGCATGATCCTCATCCTTTTGAATGGATGGTTAGTGGTGTTAAAAGGTAGTTCTAAAAACCAGTGGAAAGATATGATTTGAGAGATACTTACTTTTAGGGGATAAGTGGTTAGGAGATAGACCCCTATGCTCCTTATATTCCCAGTTATATTAGTTGTCCTTGTTGAAGTACTAGTGGCTTCTGACTGTTTCTCATTTTGAGAACTTGTCTTCTTCTTTAGTGGGTGTTTGGGGCGCTGAGTTGAGTTATGAAGTCTGTGTTTGTGGTGTAGAATTGTGAAGATGGAGTTCCTCGATAAATGTGCAAAAGAGAGAATGAGAAAAAGATGGATTTCGAAGTTGGTGGAGTTGAGTTATTTAACCCCGACTTATAAAGTTAATGGGCCAAACACTCCCTTAAGTTTTTGTTCTTCGTTGACCAATAGAGAAACAACAATGTGCTGGCTTTGTTATCTTTGCTGGGGGACTTTCACTTTAGCCCCAATAGGAGGGATGCCTACTTTTAGAGTCCTAGTCCAAAGGCTTTAGTCGTAATTCTTTCTTTTGGTGTTTGATCAATTCCCCATTAAGTGTTTCCTTTTTTGCCTCTGCATGGAAGGTTAAGATTCCCAAGAAGATCAAGCTTTTTGTTTGGCAGGTTTTTCTTGGAAAAGTTAACACCTTGGATAGGATCTGGGCTAGCAGTCCATGGTGGTTGGGCCATTATGTTGTATTCTATGCTGGAGAGCAATGGAGGACCTTGATCATCTTATTTGGAGGTGTGATATCGCCAGTGCTATAACGAGTCACTTTGGATCTCCTTTTCCATTCTCCTTTTTGCAAGAAATGGGTTTTTTTGAGGCATGCTTGAGGTATGTGCTATTATAGGGGGTCTTGGGGACAAGAGCAATCATAGAATCTTTAGGGGGGTTGGGAAGGTCTTTCTTTTGAACAAGAGACAAAACATTTTATTGATGAAATGAAAAGAGATTAATGCTCAAGTGATACAAACTCCTTAAAGGAGTGAAATAAGGAAAAAAATAGCAATAGATAAACAAAAACAATCCTAAAAGCAATTAAACTCTTAGTCTGGGTTTGGACCCTTTTGTGGGCTTTATTTTTGTATGCTAGTGTATTCTTTTACTTTCTCTAAGTGAACGTTTGGTTTTCATAAAAAAATAGTTTTATATGGAAAAAAATTGTCCTCTTTTCTAAATGATTGTGAGTTTGAATTATATGAAATCTTACCACATTAGAATTTCCAAAGGCATATTCACTCAGTTGGCTTATAAGAAAGTTTGGATTTTGAAATTTTTTTTGGAAGATGAAAGGTCTTCAAAGCATCGCATTTATGACTAGGTGAAGATTTTGGAAAGCCTTTCGTGCAAGAATCTGGTTATTCATTTTCCTTCTGGGTAATAAGAGTTTTTTCTCTCTGATGCTATTTAATGAGGTTAGAAGTGGTTCAGTCAGTCAATGGCAGTCACAAAAGAAAAATCAATCAAATGGCAGCATAAAAGTCTTTGGCCCGTTTCCCACGATTCCAGGGATTCCCTAAGAAGGTTTTTTTAATTATTTTTTATATTATTACTATTGATTATTATTATTATTATTATTATTATTTAATTTTAATTTTTATTATTATTATCAATGCAGTCTCTCCATGCTTCAAATCTGTTTTGTTAAATCTGATTTTCTCCCCTGCTTGATTTGGTCTTTTGTGTTTTGAATTGTCTCCAAAGAGTTTTTTTGAAGTCAAGTCTATAACTTCGCTGGAAAGTTTTGACTTCATCAAGGGAGCTTCAATCATTTCTCTGCTTTGAAATCGCAGTTTCTTCTAGGCACTAAGGTGTTTGCCTTTGAGTTGTTTTGGTTTTGCTGCGCTCCTCAACAAGGCTAAAATCTTCTGTCAAGATGGCATCGTAGTTTTTTCACTGTTAATTTGACGCACTCCTGTTGTTGGTTCCTCCGGATTGTTGTTATTTATTAGGCTCTGGAAACTTTGGTGTTTTATTGTTTCTTTGGATTTTCCTTTTCTATTTTTGACTTCCTTAGAGTTTGTATCCTCTGAACGTTTTTCTTCTTTTTCATCCATTGCTAAAATGTTTGATTCCTGCTGAAAGATAATTAAACATCTCTTTTTGCATTTTTGTTTATCTGGAAAAAAAAATGAATGACTGGGAATTCAATCATTTGTTTCTCTTACTGAGCAGGTTCCTGCACGTGCTGTGGCTGCGGCAGCTGTTGCCCGTGCGCTTGCAGGATTGCCTCCTCACCAGAGATTTAGTCTCTCATCTAGCTCGGAAGAGCTGAGCTCGATATATGGCAGTAGAAATCATGGTCACGAAGTAGAGGAACTAGAGGAAGTTTTCTATGAAGAGGTGCTACTCGCTATTGTTACTATCATTTACTTGGGATCATTCATTTACAGGCACGATCCTTGTAAATACTGTGTTACATTCTTCAAATTATAAAACCTCTTATTAATTCACCTCATGTATTTAGATTAAATTATAAATTTAGTTCATGAGCTTTCAAACACTTAAGAAAATGTCTAATAAGTCTTGTACATTTTTTGTTAAACAACTTTTATTGAGAAAAAAAAAGGAAAGAATACAAGACCATAAAATAAGAGAAGTCCTCAAAAGTAAGCCTTATTGAAGAAAAGGGATTCAATTGTACAAAATAGAACTTGTAGAGTAATACAAAAGCTCTTCAAAGTTGAATCCCAAAAAGAAAAATGAAATCTAATGAGATACTAAACATTCGAAGGATCCCTTCCCAAACCTCTAAACATGCTATTATTCCTCTCTCTCGAAAGATCCCACTAATAACACACACCTCGTTAAGCCATAAAAATTGGCTCTTTTATGAAAAGGCGGATGCAAGGGGATTTCCCTGATCATATCACTAGTATCCCTATGACATTGATGGAACTCCCACCCGCTTGTCCCTTTCAATCTTATGTCTATCTTTCTAAGCCTCTTCCTCTCCTAAAAACAGTGCGTTCAAGTTTGGATGCCCCATTGATTGGTCAATCGGGGATGAGAGAAAGGAATCATCCTCTGAGTAGTTTACAATTGAAGGAACTGTTTATGCTTTGGTAAGGAGGAATCATTCTTGATCTCGAATCATATTATTTCCTTCTTTGAAGAGATGTTTGGTCTAAGGATTAACAGGGGCAAGTGCAGCATTATGGGCCTCAATTGTGATGAGGAGAATTAGATGGGTGGAGGTGGTGGGATGCGATATCTTGGTTGCCCCTTGGTTGGTAACCCTTAGTTTGTTGATATTTGGGACTTAGTGGTGGATAAAGTGTGAATGGGTTAGCCTCTTGGAAAAAAGGCTTCTTTTCTAAAGTGAGGTGTCTTACTTTAATTAGATCGGTGTTAAGTGGTATCCCTATCTACTTTTTCTTCCTTTTTAGAGCTTCGTGCAAGGTTTGTCGAAATGTGGAGAAGTTGATGCGTGATTTTCTTTGGGAAGGAGTCAAAGAAGGAAAAGGGAAGGGATCTCATTTGATTGATGAGGGGTATAAAGAGGCCCATTGATATGATATGGGGGGGGGGGGGGGTTAGGGAATTTAAGAATTCGCAACAAATCTTTGTTAGCTAAATGACTTTGGCATTTCACTTTTGAACCCAACTCCCTTTGGCATAAGATTATTGTTAGTAAACATGGCCCATACCCCTTTGAGTGGCTATCTAACGGGGGTTAAGGCTCTCACTGAAACTTGTGGAATATTTCGAAAGAGCTCTCTTCTTTTATTTGTTTTATTCATAGTATGGTGGGGGAGAGGAAAGACACTTATTTTTGGGAAGACCATTGGGTGGTGGAATGGTCTCTTTGTTCTTTGTTCCCTCTCTTGTATCATTTGGATTTTCTTGTGTGGAGTGGGAGCTCGTGTTCCTTTTCTTTTGGGTTCCGTTGTGTTCTGTCCAATAGGGAAACAACGGAGATGACTGCTCTTTTTTCTTTACTTGAGGGTCACCTTTTATGCGTCAGAGAAGAGAAGTGAGGATTTAGAACCCTAATCCTTTGGAGGGGTTCTGGCGTAAGTCTCTCTTTCATAATTTGATTGATCCTTCCCTCCTAGGATTGTCTGCCTTTCAGTGCTTTGGAGAATCAAATTTCCTAGGAAAGTGGGGTTCTTTACTTTGCAAGTTTTACACGACTATGCTAACACGATGAATCGGCTTAAAAGGAAGTTGCCCTCGCTTGTGGGTCCTTTTTGTTGCATTCTTTGTCGGAAGGCAGAGGAAGATCTAGACCATATTCTTTGGCGTTGTGAGTTTGCTAGCTTGGTTTGGGACTCCTTGTTCCAAACGTTTGGCATTATGGTTGTTGACACAGAGATGTTCGTGTGTTACTTGAGGAGTCCCTTCTCAACCTGCCTTGTGGGGAGAAGGGTCGCTTTCTTTGACCTGCGGGGGTGTGTGTTATTTTGTGGGTGGTGTGGGGATGTGCGAAACAATAGGGTTTTTAGAGGTGTAGAGAGGGTTCCTAATGAAATTTGGTCCCTTGTTCGTTTTCATGTTTCTTTGTGGCCTTTGAATTCAAAAACCTTTTGTAACTATTCTATTGGTGCTATTTTGCATAGTTGGAGTCCCTTTTTATAGAGGGTGTTTCTCCTTTTTGTGGGTTAGTGTTTTGTGTGCCCTTATATTCTTTCATTTTTTCTCTCATTGAAAGTGGTTATTCTCATTAAAAAAGAAAAAAAAGAAGAAGGAACTGACCCAAATTCACCCTCTTCATGATAGGTCCTTGTAATTTCATTTTTGTAGAAAAGGATACGAGACTTTTCAGTTAGTAATTGAAAGGGGACCAATGCTCAAATTACCTCACATTGAAGACAATGCAAAATAAGACCTTAGAATAAATAAGGAAACAAACTGAAGCAGGCGAAAATAATAAAAAAGAAAACCAAGACAAAAAGGACTTGCTAAAAAGGAAAAATGAAAGCATCCCAGAAGCAAAAGAAATCTTGATAAAAAAATCCACCGAAAAGCTCCGATAATGATCTCCAAAAAGAAGCTTTCAAAAGTGCATAGCAATTTCGCCCTTGAAACAAAAATGAAGTAAAAGATACTTTAAGTGTAATCCAAAACAGGATATTAATCCTCTTAGGACACTTTAACTTCCTGAAAGCTGCAGTAAGGAGAAGAATCAGCAGTTGAATAAGCTTTGCAGATGATCAAGTTGTCCTTTATAAGCTCCATGATGCTAATAGAAAATTCCAGAAAGAGGAAACCAAACCAAGAAACTGCTTCAGACGAAAACAATCACATTCAACTGAGTAAGAAACAAAAAAAGCACCACACTGCAGGATGTTATTCTTGACTTTCTGACTTCTGCTGCCTTCTAATTTGCTCTTGGACCTTAGTGGACTCTTTCCTCCAATTGTGCCCGCCTTTATTTTACTGGTGTTAAAGAGTGCTGTATTGATTCTTAATTCTTTCTGCAGGACTTTGACCCGGTTAGGCATGTATTAGAGCATGTTCCATCAGAAGAAAATGATCTGGATTATTTGGAGAAACAGGTAGCTTTTTTACTCAATATAACCCTACAAGTGTACACGATCTCTGCCTCATTTCATTAAGTCATATATCAGTTTTCTAATTGCACCTGCAACACTTCATTCTTAAAATTTGGAACATTTACTAATCAAGCTATGGAAGTACCTTCACAGCTTAATTTTATGAAGGATTATAATATAAAATGCTACTTAAAATTTATAAATATATTCGCCATTTATCATGATAAAATGGAAATAGAAGAGAATAATTCTATAGCATATAAACAATGGTTACAAAGGTCTAATTTAAGTATGAAGAAAGATCTAAACCATGAAATGAAAGAATATTACACAAACACATTCTCATTACAAATAATAAATATAATAAAGGGAATATTGGAACAAATAAACCAATATTCCCCTTCAAGCTGATTTAGAGGTAGGGTTTTCTACACTAGGGACCATTGAATTGAAAGTGGAGATTGGTAACAAAGAGGTGATCATTTTAATAGATTTTGGAGCTATCCACAATTTTATTTCATCCTATATGGTTGAGAAGCTCAATCTTCCCGCGATAAAAGCGAATTGCAGAGTAGTAATGGGTGTCGGAGTGACATTTAGAGGGAAAGGGATTTGTTAAGGAGTGGTAGTCACGTTGATGGAATTAACAATTAAGGAAGATTTCCTTCCTTTGGAGCTGGGAGGGTTGGATCTCATCTTGGGATTGCAATGGCTGCAACTTAAAGATGACATTGGTTTTTGGGGAAAGAAGGTTCACGCTGAAAGGAGACCGACATTGACTTAAAAGATGTATTTTCACGAATGATGACACAAACAACATGTTCAGAGGAAGATCAAGGGTTGTTAGTTGAGTTTCAGGGGTTGAATGTAGCAGAGACTACAATTGACAAAGTACAACCAAAGGTTGAGCAGTGGGTCTAGACACTGTTGGATGACTTTCAATCCATTTTTCAGATACTTGTGGGGCTACCACCCAAGTGAGAAATGGACCCTCGAATACAATTGCTAGAGGGACAACCACCTGGGAATGTGTGCTGCTCATGTGCAGAAGGCAGAGATTGAGAAGATGCTTAACATGGGGATTATTAGAAACAGTGTAAGTTCATATTCAAGCCTTGTCCTCCTAGTAAAAAAGAAGGATAAAAGTTAGCGATTTTGTGTGGATTACATGGTGTTAAACAAAGCTACTTTACCTGACAAATTCACCATTCCATTGGTAGACGAGCTGTTGGATGAGTTAAATTGGACAAGAATGTACTCTAAAATTGATATGAGGTTTGGTTACCGTCAGATACGAATGAGTGAGACAAATATTTCTCAGATAGCTTTTCAAACAGATTGAGGTCACAATGAATTTCTCTTGATGTCTTTTGGCCTAACGAATGACCCATTGACATTTTAATTGCTCATGAAGAATGTTACAAACTCTTAATTAACACATTAATGATTTGCTCGATTGTTACGGACAAAGAGGAATGTTACAAACTCTTATTGAACTATTAGTATTTTTTTTAGGAGGAACAGTTGAGGTTTCATTGGTGAGTGAAATGTAAAAAAGAAAGGGCAGGACCTCGCCACCAAAGGTAGATTACAAAAAATGCTCCAACTAGCGACTATAGCAGGGAGACTATAATCTTTGAAGGGGATTATTTATGCCAATAAAAAGCATTAGAAAGCCCAATTTCCATAAAACTATCAAAAGAAGAGATTAGCTCTGGGTAAATGTTAAATATGTTATAACAGACATATGGAAAAATGAAATGAGTATTTATTAGTAATTTTGGGTTTCTCACATCATTAAAGTTGCTTCTGAATCCTTTCATTATTTACACTTTGTCATTTTGAGTTTTTGCCTTTTTCGTTTCTCAGTCTAACTAAACTAATCCCCAATATAATTGCAGACTACGGTAATAATAGTCATCTGCTGCTTTAATTCTTCTTTAACTATTCTAGTAATTTATGCATATCCGAATGGTCTGATTGTAGTAATGGTCCTTACATCCAAGTTCATGATTCAACTTCAATTATCATCTCCCTCCCCAAGATTAAATTCTTGAAAACATTTCTTTGAAGGCTACTAAGAGATTAGCTCAACTTGATAAAGTGGCTGAACGTTTATCTCGCCATGTAATGGAGCATCATGAAGTGATGGGTATGGCTTTCTTTTTCCTTTTGCTCCCTACTTTCCTTCTCCAAGGGACGTAGTTATGGTCTTGTTCTTTTATATGGGTTGGTTCAAGGGTTGATGGTTCTCTTTTCTTATATTGAAGTTGCTTCACATCATTCTTTAAATTAGGCTTCTCTATATGAAATAGAGTACAATTTTTATTGAAAAATTTAATGTTTGAGCATATTCATTTGGTAGTTCAGCCTTTTCTTGGTTGGATATGGGTTTAATTGTTTAGTTTGATTTAAAGGAAAAAAAAAAAAAAAGAAAAAAGAAAAAGAAAATCAAAATTTATTCATGTTTCCTATTCTCTCCCCTCTATTACAAAGTTATTTTTGCATCTGTGCTGTATTTTCCTTTATTTGTTAATTTTTATTCTTGCATGTTTGTGAGGCACCGTTTTTTTTTTTTTTTTTGGTATTTATTTATTTATTATTATTTTTTTTTTAAATTTCTTGATAAGAAACGTGAAACAAATTATGCACGGAAGGTCGAAAATTCAGCTTAATAGGTAAGGGGAAGAGAATTGTTTCATTGATAGATTATTCTATTAAAAAATTATGTCTTTTTTGGATTGCTTTTATTTTCCCGTTATTTTTTTAAAGAGACTATTTCATTGATAGATGAAATAAAGGAAGATACAAAGCTTTACAGAAGGAATGCGAAGGAAACAAATAACAATGCAAATAATACTAAAACCTCTTCAGAAAACCCAAACCAACCAGAATGTAGTGACCGAAAGCAGAAACCCCAAAAAGCTTAATCAAGTTCCAAAAGGGGTACCAACTAAGAAACACCCAACCATACTGAACTCCAAGCCAGCAAAATGAAAGCCCCTATAATCTTCCAAAAAGGCTTAATCAAACCAACCGGCAACCTTTGAGCTACAAAATTAATAAAAAATTTAAACTAAAAAAGATCTTGAAAGCAACATCCCCAAAGTCTCTGGAATACCAAGAAGTACTTCTCATTGCTGGATAAACATAACCAATGAGGAAAAACACAATTGGATCTTAATTTGTGGTGACTCAAATCGGCCACAGAAACATAACTAAGTATTTTTTTTTTTTTTTTTTTGGGAAAGGAAATGAAACATAATTATTTTTATTTGTTGAAGATATAGATTTTAAGTCCCTCATCCTGCTTTCATTTTCTCATATGTGATGGTTTGAGAAATTCTTGGTTGAAATGATGCTTTGCCCTATGTCCCATTTTTTTTTCAAGCAAGATGAAGATGAGTTTTTAAATACCAGAATTCAAAAACGTCGGTTTTCTTCAAGATCGATTACTGGTTGTATTGTGTGGCCAACTTCCAGTGATTGGAGGATGATTAGTATCCCCCTTTTGAATTGTGAAGTGTGGTTAACTCACTTTTTGGGATATGTTGAGAGATTTTATCTTGAAATTTGAGAAGCTTGGCTTGAAAATTCACTGTAAGGCTCCACCTTTGAAGTACAGTCCTAATCATATTTGGATATTGTGAAATCTTTTATCCAGCCTTCTCCTCCTCCACTATATAGAAAACAAGTTTATAAACATATATAAAAGTCTCAAAGATTAATAATAATGAATTGTAAAGAATCCAAATGTTATATAATAACATATAAATTATAAGATGAAACTTATTGAAAGGAAAATTAAGATAATATTTCACACTTCACCTCGCTGAATATTTAATAATGTAACATGCAAATATTAAGATGTTTTTTAGTATTAATTATTAGAAAACAGTGGAAAACAGCAAAAGAAATATCTCAACCCACCCACTAAATATGAATATAAAAATATATAATAAAATAATAATAATATACAGATACAAATTTTATTAAAAAATTAAGAAATTTTGGATTTAGGCTTAGTAAACTTGATTCTTTTAGTTAATAAAAAAGAAAAACCCTTAATTATTACTATTTTTTTTTTAAAATAATGATAAAGCCCCAAAGTCCAGAGCTTTGAGCCTTGAGGGTTCACAAAAGGTAGGCGCGCCTTATTTTGTGAGCTTCTCCTTGAAAGGTGAAGCGCCAGACCTACGCCTTGAGCCTAGGCGCCTGCCCAAGAGGGCTTTTTAAAACACTGTTATTCACAACATTGTTACCAATCTCCACTGTTGGTCGTTCATCACTTCAATGGCAATCTAAATATTGTAGTTGAACTAGATCAGAAGTTTCCGTTGGATAACTTGGCTTTAAAAGGAATGAAATTTAAATGGGACGGAGAGGAGCTATACTTTCCTTTATTTTTACCTTATTATGCATATAGCATTTTTTTTTTACCTTATTTTGTATATAGCAGCCACGAGGTGCAAGCTAGAGAAAGCATTTTGTATTTACTTCATCAGTAAAATTTGTGCTCATTGGAAGGGATTATTGTAACCTCCATTAGCTTTTCGTTTGATACCGTTAAGAATTTTCTACTGTACCATGTTGAGAGTACTTTAATTTTGAGTATTGATCTCCAATGGATGTTGTACACTTTGTTATTTGTGGTGGTGGTTCCAAAATGCTATTTTATACTGGAAGCCTGTTTTCTTGTTTGCTTCATTTATCTTAAGGCTATCTGGATTACAAAAGGTCTAATTTTGGAATTGAATGCTAGTTAAATGAGACGTGGTTTTTACTTTTGACCAGTGAAGGGGATGCATTTGGTCAGGGAGTTGGAAAAAGACTTGAAAATTGCGAATGTCATCTGCAGGGTAAGTCAAAGTCTTATTTAGTGTGTTATATTCGTCTAACAAATAAAACATAGTCACAGTCTATTTTCTCACATTTTATTATTCTGCAGTATAAAGTTATTCTGCTAGGTTGTTCTGGTATAACATTAATTTTGATGTTTGTAGAATGGGAAGAGACACCTAAATTCGTCAATGCTTGAAGTCTCTAGAGATCTTATTGTAAACTCTAACTCCAAGAAGAAACAAGCGCTTCTGGTACATATTTTATACTACAAGGAGATTTTGATTACGATGAAATCCAGCTTTTATTTTTTCTCTATGTGGATGAGAATGCAGAGATATTTATCACTATTATTTTCAGCAATTATGTTTGTTGTCCTACGGAAGGTGAGAGAGGCTTGAGGGTAAACACTAAATAATATTTCAGTCACTAGAGTCATATGTAAATAGATAGGATGAGAGCCCAATACTTATTTAATGTAAAATTACAAGAAGGGGCGTGCCCCTAATGGGTTCCTATAACTGAGATTCTTAGATAATTAAATTGCAAAATAGATGCATGCTATAACGTTTCTAAGGTGGAGCATATATGTTAATCGTTCCTTACTTGTTTCAGAGATAGTTTATCCATGCTCAACATATTAACTTTGTACATATATTCTTTTAATTACTACTTAATGAAATGTTCCGTATGGACTGTATGGTCTGTATCCTTTTAAAAAAAAACTACTCTCCAATTTTCATGATCCCAAAGATACCAAATCTGTTGTATCTTCTCATTTTCAAAATGACAGTTACTTAATATAGTATGCCGTAAGAAGGGTAACTTAATCATAACACCAAGGCTGAAGCTTAGTTAAAAGCTGAATTACTACACACGCACACACAAACTGTCATAGGGGAGTTGGAAGACAGAAGAAGAAGCAGAATATGTGCTCACAGAGTACTAGGAAGATCATTTAAAAGTTCTTTTCTTGTTTAAGAAAGAGCACTGGAAAGATCATTACTGTCTTGGATCTAATGCTGAAGAATCCTCTAGTATTGACATATGCCTGGAGCTGGTTGTTTGGAATAGACTTGAGTCATAGGTGGATGAATGGAAACCGATATTGAAGTAGAATAATTAGAGGATGACACCTCTCAACTAAGTAGATAAGTTGAAGACACCTTTTGGCTAGAATAAACAACTGTATTTGAAGGTGGGAGGCTTACTTTAGCCCAATTGGGGTTCAGTCGTCTATCTATTTACTATTTCTCCCTGGTAAAGGCTCTCCTAGAGTGATTGTCAGAGACATTGATGAGGGACTTCATTTGGAGTTGTTGGGCAACTTAAACACGGCAGTCTTCTAGTTTGGTGGAGTTGGGCTTCTATCCCAACTCAACAGGGAGGGATTGGAGTAAGTTCTCTCAAACGGAGGATTTAATCCCTGCAATTTTAGTTGAGCAGAATCAACGCACCCTCAAGAATGTCTGGAAAACATGGCGTGATTAGTTTAATTTGTGAACGTTAAAAGCTTCTCAATGGTGCTTTCTTTTCCAACATTTTTCAGCTTTCTCTTAGCAAGGGAAGTTTTGTTTCTGATTAATGTAATTTAATTCTTTTCTTTCCCCTTTTGGGGTTTGCACTTTTTAGCATTAGCCACTTGTTATTACTTCAATGAAACTACAACATGCTTCATGGTGGTGTTCTGAGCATAAGAAAATAACCGGAAAACTCTCCTTTTGTAGTTTCTTGGAGGGTCCCCGAGCCCCCCACCAAAACAAAAGAACAAATGTATAAGAAGATTTTGACCAGCCAACAACCCAAATCCACAAAGCTTACCCCACCAAGCTGCAACAATCTGCCGTCCGAAAGAAATAACATCCAGAAACCATTTTTTGAAAAGTGTGCTAATAATCCCTTCTTCACAGGAGTCCTCAAATAACTGTTCGGCTGCCAATTCGTGATTTAATGGAACAAACTACTCCTCATCGATACTGCTAACACCATTTACCAGAGATGACATAAAATCTTTCAACTTCCAAAGAATTTTTGTTGACCCAATCATTCTGAAAGGTAGAGAAATATGCACCCTTGAGCCTGATGGTTTCCAAATGCTTCAAAAACTGAATGGATTTGTGACCCTTCAAATTCCAGCTGACTGAAACTCCTCATTAAAGGCACAATTCAAATTTGGAGGAACTTTGGAATGATCCTTGTATTCCATACTTCTATCCCATCCCCTAAGGTGTAAACTCTTAATACATTTCACTGTTACTAAAAAAAAATGTACATACAAACCTTACATCCATAGAATGTAAAACAAGTTTCTCATAAAAGAAAAAAAAATATTGTAAAACCAGAATAACAACTAACTAAAATGCAGAATAAGAAAATATCCATAGGTATTCTAAATACAAAATAGTATATACTTCCAGCTTTATTTATTCATTTAACTTTCCGTTATTTTCTTTTCAAGTAATAAACTTTTCATTGACAAAGTAATGCAAATAGGACATGCTTCCAGTTTTGAGTGAGCTTCGTCATGCTGTGGACATGCAATCAATGCTCGAGGCCCTTGTTGAAGAGGGAAATTATTATAAGGTGGGTTTCATGATTTGCTTCTTATTAGCTTTACTTTTAACTGAACTGTGAGTAGCCGACTATTGAACATTTCAATGGGAGTAATGATGTCTGCTTATTAACTTTTCTAGCTGTGCTGCTGAACATGCCTGCTATACAGGCTTTTCAGGTCTTATCTGAGTATTTGCAGCTATTGGATAGTTTTTCAGAGCTTTCAGTAATTCAAGAGATGAGCCGTGGTGTTGAGGTGAGTTATGTCAATGATATTGAGCCTTATAGTTGCAAATATTTATATATTCCTTCCCATGAAAACCTTCTAAAGAGTATAATAACTGATGTTTGATGATTTATACATCTCTTTTACAAAATATTGTAGACTTGGCTTGGAAGAACGCTGCAAAAGTTGGATTCGCTTTTGATAGAAGTCTGCCAGGAGTTCAAGAAGGATGCCTATTTAACCGTGAGGATTATTTTCTTGTGATAGAAATTAGTGTTTTCTTCTTCCTTGCCGAAATTGTTCATTCTTTAGGCATTCAATTTCTGTTTTTACTATTTAACCTTGAGCATTGAAAAATCCTTTCACATAATATTTGGATTGGGGGTCCTGTACTATCTCCTAGAGGGCTGTGGATGAACTTTTCTATGTTGAACTTTTCCATCAAACATTTTATTGTATTATTTTTTGAAAAGGATACCATACTTTTCATTAAGAAAATGAAAGGAGACTAATGGTTGAAGGTACAGAATCAAGGAAATTAAGAAACAAAAGTTACAAAAAGAAATAAGAAACCAAAAGTAAGCACAATCAAGCACCTAGAAGAACTACACATCGCAGGGCAATCTTTATAGACCAGTGAAACACAATTAGATCTTAATTTGTATGTAATTTCTTTCATTTGTAGAATCTCAATTAAGGAATGACATTTGGGAAGAATTGGTATTGTTGATTGTTGATTGCAAAACTTCAACTGAACTCCTTCTATCATTTACTGAAGAAAGACTTACAAATGCTTCTGCAAAAGAGTCATCAACTGAATATTTCATAAGGTCAAGAACAACCCCAAAAGCAAAGGCAACCACAAAAGCAACAGATATATCCCCTACAACACAAACACATTCAACCTTTCTTTTGCAGACAACATTTTCTTTTGGAAAGGAAACAAATTTTTTGTTTTTTTTTTTGAGAAGGAAATAAAACTTTCCATTAAAGAAATGAAAAGAGTCTAATGCTCAAGATACAATGACACAAAAATGAAAAGAAAACAAGCATAATTTTGGCAAAAGCTAAGACCTATGCTGGAAAAATATGTGTTTCAGTTTAAACACAAGTCTTGAATAGAAAAGTCTACAAAAAGTTAGGAAAGAGAACACCAAGAAGAAGATTTAATCCAAGCTACTTCAAAACAATCATACCACGTAGAGACTTGTCTTGAAAGATCCGTAACCGTTCAAACCCAAATTCAGCAAGAATAGCTTTCACTGGATTAGACCATAAAAAATGAGAATTGGGCTTCAAATGAGGACCAACCAAAATCTGAATAACATTAGGCTTAAAGCTGTCACCTAAACCCACTGAATGCAAAAAATGGAGAAGAAACGTCACCAACAAGATCTGGAAAAACAGCACTCAAAAATAGATGTTGCAACCCTTCGCTATCATTTAGACAAAGAGGACAAATAGGAGATAAACAATGAGAAGGAGCTTCCTTTGTAGAGTGAAGGAGAAGTTTAATGACCCAAAAATCATTACCCAAATGAGAATATTTACTTAACTAGGGCATTTAGGTTTCCACAAAGCTTTAAAAACGAGCTTATCCGTGGTAATACCTGTTGTCAAATGCTTGGAGAGAGAATTTACTGTAAATCTCCCTGAAGAATCTAAACTCGAAGGCTGGAAACAGACTCTTTTATCCGATAAAAAAGACAATAAAAGCTGGAAATCACTAACTCAAGCCTCTTTCAGCTACCTTCTGAATGAAACGAACCTAGACAAGTGGGATGCTCACTCTTTGTAATTGTAGAACAATTGCAAGTGATTTGATTATTGAATTTTTCTTGCTTTAATAAAGTTTTGTTTTTAATTATCCGGCTGTTCGAACAGGTGGTTGATGCCTATGCACTAATAGGGGATGTCTCCGGTCTTGCTGAAAAGATACAAAGCTTTTTTATGCAGGAAGTTATATCAGAAACCCATTCTGCTTTGAAAGACATTGTGCAAGAGGTGCTTTTGTGCAATTAAAATGGAGGAACTGGTTTATGTGAATAGTTCAAAATTGCTTTCTACTGGCATATTTGCACTTTCTAAAGTTGGTTTCAATGAAATATAAGTGGAATACAAATTAACGCAGAAAAAGCTATGTGGAAAAGATTTTTTTTTTTTTTTTTTTTGATAGGTAGCATTTAGATTAAAACACAACTGCTGGACATGAGGTTGCTTTTTCTCACGTCATACATTCCACTTTAAGTAATCTACATTTTTAAAATTAAATATATATGTTGAGTTAAATTGATATGAAGACTGTTCACGTACTGATAAAAATAGTAAGCTGGAACAAAAAGATCAAATTGAGTTTTCTTTTACCCTTCTCAATTTAGATTCTACATAATTACCTTCATGCTTAATTAAAGAAATGTTCAAAGATGGTTTTTCTCTCCTTGCAGGATCAGGATGTACATAAACAAAATAGTAGGTAAAGTTCTTGAAATTGCCGAGTCTTTCATTCAGTATGTGAAATAAGAAGGTTTGACTTATTTTATCCAATTGCAGGCTTACATACAGCGATCTATGCTTTCGGATACCTGAATCGAAGTTTAGGCTGTGTTTATTAAAAACACTAGCTGTTTTATTTACCTTGATGTGCTCATATTATCAAATCTTAAGCGTCCAACTGGATACCAAGGTCTATTACCATATCTACCATTGCTTATTTCTTCCACTTGAATCATACGGTTTGGAGTACATAGCTTCATTGGCTTGATTGTTTTGAAGTTTCAAGATCATCGTTCCTTATTGATGTTCTCCTCTATGATTTAAATGTATTTTCTCTCCAAATTTGTTTAGTTGGAGATCCTTTATTTTTCTGCCTGTTCTTCGATGTATTGCTTGATTCTCTTGGGTTTGTACTTTTTACGATTTCTGGCCCTTCGCTTTATCTCCTTGTAATTTGAGCATTATTCTCTTTTCATTTTATCACCTTTAAAAAAAAAAGGTTTGGAATACATATCTTGTTGGGTTGATTTTTGCAGGCGAGCTTTCTGATCTCAGTGGCCAACTCTAACACTTGTTACTTGAGATTTCCTGAAGGCCCTACATATTGTAGGGTCTCATAATAGAAGAAATTACAAGAATGGTAGATAATGATAATTTCATTTTACTAAAGTCTAAACTCATCTGTAATGATAGACAAGTCGTTTTGTCAATATATTGTAGGGTCTCATATCTTGAGACTTACAAGATTCTTCAAGTCAAAAGGTTTTGGGTAAAGGTGGACAGACCTGCATCTCAATGGTCTCAGGTGGATTAGGTCATGTCACGTTGAATCAGTCAATTGACAATATTTTTTTCTTTTTATACTTTGAGTCTACACTATGTAGTCTACTCTTTGGACGGATGTTTCCACTTTCTTGTTACTTTTCAATTGTCAATGAAAAGTTTTTTTTTTTATAATTATATAATAATAATAATTAAGCCAGACAAATGGAAATAGAATTTAGAAAAAGATTTGATTGAATCTTTAGTGATCCCTCGTGAAGAGTCCCCTTTCTTGAAATTCTTAGTTGAGTCATGGTGGAAAATTAAAAAAAAAATGTCTAAAGTGAATATTTTATTGTGGGTAGTTGTTCAAGGGGAATTAACCCGTGGGACCCCAAGTGTTGAATAAAGGGCATGTAAATAATAAAGGAAATTAACCTCATGGGTTGGGCTAGTTGCGTATTGGCCTAGTGGATTATTTTTGGGATAATATTGTTTATTTATTATTTGTGCTTTGTTTTTTTGGTACTACTATTTTTGTTTGAAGTGCTAGTAGTTAGAAGCATATTTTATCTTTGCCCGCTTTCCTTCATCAGGTGGTTTTTCCGTTGAGCACTTAAATTTTTTATCTTATAAAGCATGCTTTTGATTCAGGATTCAATTGACCAAACTCCTAGCATGAAGCAACAACAAGATAATTATGACATTAATTTAGGAGATACCGAGGAATCAATGATCAATGTCTCTTCAATGGGGACTACAGGAATTACGAATTCTATTCACATGGATGGGAGTGATTCCAATAGGGAGTCCCGGACAGATGGCAGTACAGCATCAACCAGTGGTTCTCCCTGGTATCATCTGAGGAAAGATGCTATACATTTTGTTTCCCAAACCCTACGAAGAGGCCGTAAGAACCTTTGGCAACTAACTACTAGTCGTGTGTCAGTACTTCTTTCTTCTGCTGCTGTTTGTTCGACGAGCATTCATCAATTCTTGAAAAACTACGAAGATCTCAATGTCTTCATATTGGCTGGAGAAGCCTTCTGTGGAGTTGAAGCAGTTGAATTTAGGCAAAAGTTGAAGAATGTATGTGAAAACTATTATGTTGCTTTCCATAAGCAGAGTATCCACGTAAGTTAACCTTCTTGCTCAATTTTGGCATAGTTTTGGTCTAGCATTGTTTATACATGCCGATGTAGTGTCATGGTTATCATGGAAGCTAAATGCTGCAATATTTTTAAAATCTCAGCAATTTTCCTTGTGCCAGCTAACTTCAACAAAAGAATGAATACTTCAGTTATCTCTTCATAAGTGATCAATATAGAAAGAACAGCTGGTTTTCTTGCTTAACATTCTTTCCCTCCTTGCCATTCCTATTTGTTTGGTAGTTTTGACTTGAACTTCTCCACAAATTGCTCTTTGGCTTACAAAACCAGAGTTCTTGTGACAATTAGAAATCCTTCAATTCGGTTGTAGTTATTGTAAATTTCTTATGTCGAAGTCTAAAACCGAGATATTATTAATCATCAGCATGACTTGGAAATCTTAATTAACTTAAGTAGACTGTCTAAGCAACACTTCTACTACTTGGTCAAACTTAGCAATTTCTAAGTCTGAATGTGAAATTTCACTAGTACTTCGTGCAATGATTTTACTCTTCATGTTTTTAGGCTTTAAAGATGGTTATGGAAAAAGAGAATTGGCTTACACTGCCACCAGATACAGTTCAAGTTGTTAGTTTTGCTGGACTGGTTGGTGATGGAGCACCTTTGTTTGCCACATCTGATGGTAACTCGTCTAATGGCAAGGTCCCACGTTCAGATAAGTCAACAAGCTCAATCAGTACAGGCATGGATAGAAGTAGTTTTTTGCAGTGGCTCAAAAGTGGAAATCCATTTTTACATAAACTAATGCATACTTGTAAGGAAGGCACACCAAATGGTACCCATTATGGAGAACTGGATGGAAGTGTAGGTGAAAGTTTTCTTAGGAGTAATTCCTCTCCAACTAAGTATACAGACAATCTTGCAAATGGTGCTAATACTGTTTCTGAAGATGAAGATGAAGATCTTTTAGCTGACTTTATTGATGAAGATAGTCAACTCCCAAGCAGAATTTCAAAACCCAAACTTTCACGAAAGCACTCTTCTAACCATAATAATGATGAAATTACAGCACACACAGGATCATCTCTATGCCTTTTAAGGTGAAGTACCTCTAGTGATATTGGGAAGTGTGGGAAAGAATCTTTTATTTTATTTATTTATTTTTATTTTGGAATGTTGATATTTTTGAACTCCCAAATTCCAGGTCCATGGACAAATATGCAAGGCTTATGCAGAAACTAGAGATAGTGAATGTTGAGTTTTTCAAGGTATCCCGTATTTAATGGTTAGCTTGTTAAATGTCATTAACCTTTTAACTGCCCAAAATATTTCTGATTAGATTATTTTAAGCAGGGAATGTGCCAGTTGTTTGAAGTATTCTTCTATTTTGTATATGAGACTTTTGGCCAGCTTAGCACTACTTCTGGTGGAAAAGGCTTTCCAGACTCCCTCAATTGTATACACTCTTCTTTTTCCCCTTTTGCGGTTTATCCCTGACCAGTTCTTGAAAGTCTATGTTGTCTTATTCTCAAAGTTCAATATATCAGACACTTAATGATGCTATCTTACTTTCTTGAATTTTGACTTACATGGTTTGTCTTCCTGGGATATAGATAAATTAAAGGCAGCTTTATCACGAGCTGCGCAGGATTGTGAGCAATGGATAAGACCCCATTCATCTTCCCCGTCAGCTTCTAGTTCGACATTTTCTTTCAATGAAGTTACCCCAAGCCCTCCTGGCACTAGCTTAGGTTACTTGCATGGAACATCTTTTGGTCTCAAGGTGCAAGTTTATATATAAGGCTACAACTACAGAAATGCTCAGTTTTTTATTTTATTTGATTGCTTTTTATGTATGTATATATTTATATCTGAGCTCGAATGAAATCAAATATTTTTTTGTATTCGAATAATTAACCATAAGATACATGGCCTTCTTATATAGTAGAAAGACTTAATACATAAAAGGAAAGCACTCCAATAAGAATAAAATGAAATCCTTTATGATTTACAGATAATTAACATGTGTTTACAACCAAACCAACACTCCCCCTCAAGCTGGTTTAAATATATCTTCTATTGCCAGCTTGTTAATCATTCTATCGAATTGTACTTTTGGTAGTCCTTAAGTCAACACATCAACCGTTTGCTCTGTACTAGGAAGTTAAGGAACACATATCTCACCATTTTCAATTTTCTCCTTGTTGTCATAGTATACATGAATAGGAGTTTTCTGAAAGACGTTCAATTGTTCTAATAAACTTTTTATCCATATTCCTTCACATATACCATGAGCTAAAGCCCCAAATTTTGCTTCCACATACTTTTGGCAACCACATTTTGTTTTTTTACTACAAGTGACTAGGTTACCTCCATTCTACTTCCTTGCCAATCAACATCAATATTAACTTCAACCTGGAGATGGTTGTGTTTTTTAAACAATATGCCCTTTCTTGGAGTTCCCTTCACATATCTCAAGATTCTATAAGCAACTTCAAAGTGGATCGGGCTTGGTGAGTACATGAATTGACTTACCATGCTTACTGCAAATGCAATATCTGGACGTGTGTGAGACAAATATGTAAGTCTTCCCACAAGTCTTTGGTAGTGTTCCCTATCCTTTACTTCCTCATCTTTTCCAGCTTCAAGTTTTAAATTTGGTTCAATAGGTGTCTCGACTATATTGCACCCAAGCAAACTTGTTTCTCCAAGAAAATCAATAATATATTTCTTTCGATTCACAAAATTACGTTTTTTTGATCTCGTAAATTCCATTCTTAGGAAGTACTTTAATGTTCCTAGGTCCTTGATCTCAAATGCACTTGCAAGTTTTTTCTTTAAAATAGTCAATTATGCTTCATCACCTGTAAGAATAATGTCATCTACATATACAATCAAAATTGCAGTTCTATTATTTGCAGAATGCTTGTAAAAGATCGTGTGGTTAGTTTGACTTTGGAGAAACCCAAAGCTTGTTACTACTTTCCCAAAGCGTTGAAACCATGCCCTTGGAGATTGTTTGAGTCAGTATAGAGATTTCTTTAGTTGACATACTTTGTCTTTTCGTAACTCAGTTCCAAAACTGGGTGGTAAGTTCATAAACACTTCTTCTTCAAGGTCACCATAAAACAATGCTCCTCACCAAAAGCCTTTCCTTAGCGCCACAGGTGGAGAAAGCTCGAAGAGCTCCCCTCCGTTCATTGCTAAGCCAAGGTCCCAGGTCTCGGAGTCAGCCCGCTTAATGGTTACCGTTAATAGAATCTTTCTTGATTTAAGGATTACGTGGAACTTCCCAGGGCTAGAAGGAAGGACCTAAATCAAAATAGGTGATTCAGGATTGTTAATAGCATGGGAATAGCCCTTGCCAGTACCGGAAGTGATAATAAAAGTGGGAATGCTTTCACTAGAACGGACCACACAAAGAGGGGTGATCTATGCATAGTTATTCCAGGTCCACGCATGTCGGAAATTTATAAAATTGATAGCACATAAAATGGATGAAATACCAGATAGATGAAGACTAGAAATTGCTGAATCAATTGCTCCTCCAGAATGGCTGGTCGAGCTAGTGAAGGGGCCAATCTAAATTAGCTGCAAGAGATAAAAGAACTTTGATGAAATTAATTTTAGCAATAGGGGCAAAAGTTTCCTGATAATCAATCCCATAGGCTTGAGTGAATTCTTTTGCAACTAGTCTTGCTTTTTATCTTTCAACATTACCATCAACATTACATTTTATTATAAAGACCCATTTATACCCCACTGTTTTCTTATCTCTTGGCAAATCTACTATTTCCCTTGTACCATTATGTCTGAGAGCATTCATCTCTTCCATGACAGTTACTTTCCAATTTGGATCATCTAAGGATTCTTATATATTTCTTGAGACACAAATTGTCTATCCTAGAGGTGAAAGCTTTATGACCCTTTGACAAATTTTTGTACGATATATAATTTGCAATGGGACATTTAGTGCAAGCTCTAGTACCTTTTCTCAAAGCAATAGGGATATCAAGATCAAATGTTAATGGTTGGAGAGACATCAAGCAAGGCATTTTCAATGGTTGGAGAGACATTCGATGAAATAGGAGTGGAAGGTTGGTTACTTGTAGCTTGAGAACCATCCCTCGAAGTTTGAGATTGGATTGGTGACGAGGCAACTATTTGGTTTTTTCTCATTTCATTGAGCCTTCTTCTAGAATAAGATTTAAATCCAGGATTTAGACCAATGGGATCCTTTTGTAGTAATTCTCCCTTTGAATAAGAACTTTCTATGCTTGGCATTGAAGAACTATCAAGATTAGGACAAACCACGAGTGGGACAGATACATCCCAAAAATTATCATCATTATCTAAATTTGGTTTCTCTCCTTGAAGATATTTTGGGTAAAAAAAGGTTGGTTTTCCAAAAACGACACATCCATACTCACATAAATTTTTTGTGTTTAAAGATCAAAACATTTATATCCCTTTTGGTTAGAAGCGTAGCCCAAAAAAATACATTTAATAGCCTGATGATCAAATTTGATCGAAAAGAATTGGGAAGATGCACATAACTAGTACAACCAAATACTTTGACAGGTAAATCTGAGAACAAACGAGTAGTTGGAAAAAAAATCTTTCAAAATAGTAACAAGAGATTTAAAATACAAAGCTTTAGAAGGTATTCAATTTTATTAAGTAAATGGCTGTGAGGACAACTTCCCCCACAAGTACTTAGGAATGGTCATAGAAAACATTAGGGCTCGAGCAACCTCGAGTAAATGTCTATTTTTACGCTTTGCAATACTGTCGGGCAGAAGCTGGTTGTTGCGCTTGAAGAGGAAGACAACCTTGACAAGGATTTCAGACCTATTAGCCTCCTTACCTGTGTCTATAAGATCATTGCCAAGGTTTGCGCGACCACCTCGACAACAAACAGCTTTAATCCTTTGTTGCTACCCTAAAAAGGAAAAGGTAAATACAATTAAGGATTTCAACCCTATTAGCCTCATTACCTGTGTCTATAAGATCATTGCCAAGGTTTTGGCTAACAGATTAAACAAGATCCTTCCTTCTACTATCTTGACACCAAGGGGCTGTTACTTCTGGAAGACAAATCCTTGGCCAAGCTCTAAGCTAATGAAGAAGCTATTAAGGATTATAACATGAGGTGGGATGGTGTGATCTTTAAAATTGATATTGAAAAGGCCTATGCTTTTCTTGATAACGTCCTGGACAAGAAAGGATTTGGTTACAAATGGAGGATATGGATTTGGAATTGTGTGAGTTTGGTCCTCTTTCCTCATTAATGGGAGGTAAAAGGGCATGGTTAGGGCTTCTAAATATTTCAGATAGGGTGACCCTCTTTCCTTTTTCATTTTCCTTCTTGTTGTTGACATTCTTAGTTGAATCATCTCCAAGTGTGTTGAAGGTGTAGTGGTAGAGGGTTTCAAGGAAGTGGCCTTGTTTCACTTCCAGTTCGTAGCTAATGCTATATTCTTTTGCTCGGAGAAAGAAAACTCGTTTCTGGGGCTTAATCATATTCTTGCTTTCTTTAAGGTGACGTTAGGTCGCTAGATTAATAGGACCAAATGCCATTTGTTGGGTGTGAATTGTGATCCTAAAAACTTGGAAACATGGGTTGGTTTATTATCTATCGAGCCATGAAAAAGATTCAATAGAAGACAGAAACAAATCCACTATCTTTTTTATGTCAAGCAATACGTTGAGTAATTCCCCATATAGCAGTAAAGGCAAGACGTGTAGGCAGATCAACTCATCAAGTTCCAATTGAAATAGGATCCTCATAAGGAAAAACACTTGCCATTCGTTGGTTATTAGAGGTATTCCGAAAATGTTCGGGTCAAAATATGGCTTTCAAATAAGTTCTGAATTAGTGGATGTTGCCAAAGAGAGTGCCATACATAAAAAGAAAGAGACTCATAGAATGCAGAAGCAAATAGAGCTTTTGCACATTTTCGTTAATCCATGAATAGGATCTATATAGACATATAGGCCCATGGATCCATACATCTTGATCGGAAAAGAATCAATAGAACAAACGGTTGGAAAATTCAACAATAGTTTAGGAAGTCCTTGGATTAGCATCTCGAGAACTTGGCTGAAAGTGGAAGCTTTGGCCGTATTTAAACTTGGAAATGGAGCCAAGATTTATTTTTGGCTAGACCCGTGGATAGATGTGACCCCTTTAAAAATCAGATTTCCAAGACTATTCAAGATTGCATTACATCCTAAAGGCTCGGTGGTAGATCATTGGGATGCTTCCTCAAGCTCTTGGTCTATCATATTTCGAAGATTATTAAAGGAAGAGGAGATTACGGATTTTCAAATTTTATTGGGGTAGATTTCAGCTAAGAGGCCTTTTGAGAACTATGGTAAAAAGGTCTGGTCACTAGATTCATCTGGGAAGTTTTTAGTAAAATCACTTTCAGCACACATATCTCCTTCTTCTCCTATAGATAAGAGGCTATTTAAAGCATTATGGAAGACCAGAAGTCTGCGGAGAGTGAACATCCTAGTGTGGATATTGCTGCTCATCAATAATGCAACACAAGCTTCTGTCACAATGCTTATCCCCTTCTATTTGCCCTCTTTGTGAAGCAGACGACAAGGACTTGATGCATATCTTCTTTTGGTGCTCCTATGTCACGAATTGTTGGTGGAAAATTTTCACTATTTTTGAAGTGGATTGGGTATTTGGTAATGATTTTTGTGAAAACATTCAACAACTTATTGGACCCTCCCTAAAAAAGGGGCCAAGGCTGATTTGGGCAAATGCAGTAAACGCTTTATTAGTGGAAATTTGGTTTGAGAGGAACCAAAGGGTATTTCAAGATAACAAATCAAGCTTGTCAAAAAGGTGCGAGGTGGTCTCACTAAATGCTTCTTTTTGGTGCACATTATCTAAAGTGTATGAAGACTTTCCCATTCAAGTGCTTTGTCAAAATTGGAACGCGTTCATATTTCCAGCTCCATAGCTCTAGCAGATTTATAGTATTTATTGTTTCTTTTCTCTCCTAGAGTATTTTTGTTCTCTCTCCCATTGAATTTGGGGTACCTCATGAGTTGTGCTATTGGAACCACCTTGTATTCTTTTCGGCATTTTTCAAGTTTAGTAGCAGTTTGGAGATGATGAGAGTGCTAAGGGAGTGTCAACCTAGTTGAGATGCCTGGGTGCACTTCCTGATCCATCCCTAGGCTTTTCTCATGAATATTATCCATTGTACTATGAGATTTTATCTCAGTTCATTATATCAATGAAAGAGTGTGTTTCCTTTTCAAAGAAAAAAAGAAAAGAATCGATAGAAAAAGAAAGAATTGGAATTGATCAATATATTTTTTGAAACAAATGAAAAGGAAACGAAACAAAAGACGAAACATAAATCATGGATCAACTAAGCCAAACCCTCTCGAGGACCTGCTTAAGAATAAGAAAGAGGAATCTCATGTAAATATTGTGGAATGAGGTTTGATCCTATTCATGGGTATTCTCCTAGAATCGAGAATGAAGTTTGTTTTGTACATGCCAGGTCATGAATTAGTAATTGCATCCAATTTCTAAAAATATCCCAGTTGTTTCAAACTTGCTCTTTTTGGAATGGAATATAGACACAACTTTCTCTTTTTGGAATGGAATATTTGCCTACTCTTGTTTCATCCTTCCCTTTGTGAGTAACCCTAGGTGGTTTCTTTTGGGAATCTGGTGGTGGATAAGGTTAGGAAGAGTTTGACTTCTTGGAAAAGAAGCTACTTCTCCAAATGTGGTAGACTCACCCTTATTAGGTCTGTGTTGAGTGGCATTCAAGTCTATTATTTCCTTCTTTAGAGCTCTCTGTTCGGTTTATAAAAGTTTAGAGAAACTTATGAGGGATTTCCTTTAGGAAGGCGTTGATGAGGGTAGAGGAGCTCATCTTGTGAGCTAGGAGGTGATTAGGAAATCTTTAAACTTAGGAGGACTTGAGCTTGAGAAGTTAAGACACTTGTAACATGCTCTTCTGTCAAAATGGCTTTAGTGTTTCCCCCTTGAGTCTAGCTCTTTGTGACGGAGGATCACTGTGAGCAAGTATGGATCTCTTCCCTTTGAGTGGTTGTTAGGCCGGTTTAAAAGGCACACACAAAAATATGTGGAAGGATATTTATTTTGAGCTTCCTTATTTTTCTTCTCTTGTCTATTGCATTGAGGGAGAGGGAAAGGAAATACATTTTTGGGAGGATTAGTGGGTGGGGAGAAGACCTGTGGTCTATACTACGTTTTGTTGTGCTTATCATATTTCCTCCTTAAAAAATCGTTTGGTGGTTAATATTATAGATCGATTTGGGAACTCCCTATCCTTTGTGTTCGGGTTCTACCGTCCTTTGACCTTTAGGGAAACAACGGATGGTACAACACTCTAGTCTTTCATTGGGGATGTCAATTTTAGGAACAGTAGGAGGGATTAGGGGTGATCATCTATCGGGTGGTGTTGGTTTTGGGCTCAAATTGACACTAACAATTGACTTCTTGGTTTAAATCGGTTGGTGGTTGTCCGTTGCAAGAGGGCCTATGAAATCGACCAACCAACTATCCAAACGGTCGGTCAGTTTTGATCAATTTTGGGATGAAACCTTAAATTTGATCGATTTTACCTTTTTTTTAAAAAAAGCAACAATGTTTTTTTTTTCTAGAGTGCATTACAATTCTACAAGGGTATTTTTTTTCTCCTTTTCTTTTTCCTTTTCTAATTAATAGGCAGTTGGTTGGTCAGAATAAGCCTTTTATAGGCTTATCGATCGATTGATGGTGGGTTTTTAGTATTGAAAACTGACCGACCAAAGTCGATTTTGGTTGGTTAGCTCGGTTTTTCAGTTTAGTTTTCTCACCCGTAGAAGGGATGTGTGGATTTGGAGCCCTAACCCTTTGGGGGATTTTCCTGCAGCTCCTTTCGTCGTCTTTTGGACCTTTTTCCTATTAGAGACTGTTTAGCAGGTTATTCATGGTCGTGTGAACACTTTGGATCGACTCTCAAGAAAGTGGCCTTCGTTGATGAGCTTATTTTGTTGCATCCTTTATTGGAAGGCAGAGGAAAACTTGGATCATCTCCTTTGGAGTTGCAACTTTGTGCATTCTGTATGGAGTTCTTTTTCTTTTTTATTTGAGGCGTTTGGTTTTTAGCTGACTTGTCATAGAGACTTCGCGAGATAATTGGGGAATTCCTTCTCCATCCGTCTTTTAGGGAGAATGGTCGTTTCTTGTGGCTTGTTGGGATATGTGCGTTATGGTGGGATCTTTGGGTGGAGAAGAATAATAGAGTGCTTAGGCTTGGAAAGGGACCTGAGTGATGTGTGGGCCCTTACTATTTTTCATGTTTCTATAAGTACTTTTGGTAATTATTCGATAGGTGTCATTTTATAGGATTTGAGGCCCTTTCTGTAGAGGCGCTCCCCCTTTAGGCAGATGTATTCTTGTGTTATATTCTTAATGAAAGGCCATTTCTTAATTCAAAAAAGAAAAAAGAAAAGATTTTGGTTCCCTTAAAGGAGATTTGATGTTCTTCTGGTTGATACATTTGGCTAGTTGGTTAAAAAATAAAAGGATGTATCATGTGTGTTTTCCCCTAAACTACAATCATTTAACTGCAGGAAAGGAGTGCAGGTGCTGACTCATTATCACTCGTGGCAAGAATAATGCATAGGTCTAAAGCTCATATTCAGTCCATGCTGCTGCAAACTAATGTGGCTGTAATTGAAGACTTTTACGTACATCTGGTAATATTTTCATTCTTAGCATGTCATGGATCATAATGTTTCATTCTAAGTGCAGCTTAGGCTGGTCTGAATCAGTTCAACGTCCACCCTAATCCCGGTTACAGAGCTTGTTACATTTGAAATTTTGATTCTGTCCTTCTAGTCTTATCTTCTAATGAATTGTCCCAAGAAAAGAAATTATCTTATGAAGAAGCATGATTATTTATTTATTTTTTCTCAAGTGTGATGCGGTGGTGTGCAGCCTAAGGATTAGAATTCTAAAGAACTGTATCCAATGTCAAAGTTGAGATAACAGCATCACAGTTGCGAAAGGATTATTTCAGACTTCAAAAAATAAAATCGCATAATATTATGTATTTGATGGAGATACTTTAGGAACGAGGCTCTTTTGTCCCAGGAGGAATTGCTGGTTCTAATTAATTTTTTTTTTTTGTTCCTCTACTTTTTATAATCAATATCTTGTTTTCCTCTACTTCTCAGTTTTGATTTGTCTCCCTTGTAATCATTTCCATTTTTTTTCCCTGATTTGTTTTCCTAATGTAGATTATTTATTTTCTTTATTTACAGCTCTTAAACTAATGCGTTAATAAATTATTTTTGTCCATTTGAGTATTCTAGAAGTACTAGCTTCATTATCCATTTGTTTCTCAACTGTTTTTTTTTTTTTTAATTTTTTAATTTTAGGGAAACAATCATTTTTCATTGATATGATGAGAAGAGACTAATGCTAAAAAATATAAGAAAACCCAAAAGGGATACAAAAACATAATAGAAAGTGAAATAAACAACAAAACAACAAAACATAATAGAATTATGAGAGCAACGTAAAAGCATTCCAGTTGAGACAAATATACTGAATAGTATATCCTGCAAAGCTTAAGATGAGAAAGAACCAACTTTTCGGACTGTGAATTCCATTGTTGAGACTCCATCAAGAATTCTTCAACCTTTTCGGTTACGCTAGTTTTGGAAAAGGACTCCCTCTACTTCATAAAAGCAAGATAAGTTTAATCCAGATTGTTTGGAGGAAATTCGTTCACGAGCTTTATTGCTGGAATTTCAAAAGATTTCTCTAAGTCAGTTCACCCTCTACAATAGGTCAAGTATTCAATTCTTTTCTACCCTAATTCTGAGATTTGTTCTACCTGGGGTGTTCCGCGACGGTTAAGATCTATTTGTTCTCCCAATCAAGCTGTCTCAGAGGAAGGACTTGATAGCAAGTGTTAGTAGTGAAGAGTCAGATTTTAATTCGTTAGAAAAGTATGTTGAAGAAACTCCTATAATTGAGAATTATGGTGAAGAGCTCAAGGATTTGTTTCAAGTTTCAGTCATGAGGGAGTCCAGTAAAGTGGCCCAAGTAAAATTCTCTCCACTTTCTTCATCTCAAATCCCTTCCAATTTTTTTTTTTTATATTTGATTGAAGCATGTGGCTTACAGCTCTGTAAAGTTTCCAATCACCATTCTCCCTTGGTTAATTGATTGTTTTTGAGTAAAGTTTAACTTTTTCTTATTGATCCTTTGTGGTGTCTTATGGAAAGAAGTGGTTATTGTTCATTTCAAGCTACTGCTGCATTTTGAGATTCCGGTAGCTGTGGCTGCTCGACTGATGAAAAGGGGCTGGTTTGCTATTGTTGCATCTGAGAAGGAGGCCTTTTTATGTCTGATAAATCAGTCTATTCATGGGATTTTCTCAAGCAGTGTAGGAGGTCATTGGAGTTGAAATACCAAAAGTCATTCTCCTGAGGGGCAAAACTTGCTGTTGGACAATATATCTTCCTGCTGTTTTTGCTTGAGAACCAAGCATGTCAGGTTGTTTTGGCTTCTTTTTCAAGCTTCTTTTGTTGCCAAAGCTCTAAAAAAACCTTAGGGTTTGCAAGTTTTGCCTTTGGTGGAATTTTCTCCGGTTGGAAGGATCTTTTTGTCTCAAGATTTTTGATGCAGTGTTGAGGCCTCAGCTCGTTTTTTGAAGTTCTGATATTTTTTCACTACTTTGCATTGTCCTTGCTACACATGGTTGTTCTCGGTTCTCATAGTTTCAGATTCAGTGGTTTTCATTTAAGAGCTAATTTGTTACAATATCGGATGTATTTGATTGTATTTGCTTTTTTTTATTTATTTTATTTTTTTATGGCTTTGTCTAGATAACTTCGTTGTATTTTTTTATACTACTTCTTTGTATTTAGAGCGCTATACTCTTTTCATTTCATTAATGAAAAGTCTTGTCTACTTTTCAAAAAAAAAAAAAGGAAAATGAGAAGAACCAAATTGATCATCCCAAGAAAGATGCTTGTTATGGAAAAACCCTTTGATTTCGTGCAAACCACAACTTAGATAACAAAGCCTTAACTACATTAGGCCATAAGACTTTTGACTTTGGAGTAAGCAGATGTAAGGATTCACTATTCCTCATGCAAAGTGGACATATAGTAGGTGAAAGTGTAAGACCCCTAGTTATGGTTATTTTAGTAATTAGATATGAAGTTTGTTAGATCTTTTGGGTTATAAATAGTAGGTGAGAGTAAGGCTAGAGGTATGGGGAATTTGGTGAGGATTTGTTCTGTTAGTTTTTGAGTTGGAGGTTTTTGGGGCTTGATGTAAAAAGTCATTTTCTTCCAATTTGGGTCATATTTGTTTGCATTTGTTTGTATTTGTATTTTTTTTTTCGATCTTGTCCTGCTTTTGTCTTTTTGGTTGTGTTTCTCTAAGTTGTTTTTTTCCTTTTTGGTCTCATTGTAATTTGGAGTATTAGTCTCTTTTCATTACATCAATAAAAAGCGTTTTTCCTTTCCTAAAAAAAGATTCCTAACAAAAAGACAGTGGATAGGGAGCTTTCTTTGAAGAACCTTTGAACAATTCAATGAGCCATTACTCATTATCTAAATAAGAATATTGGTTCTTCTGGGAGCTTTGAACGGCCATAAAGCTGAATAAGCCTTCTTCCAAATAGGAGAAGATGCTGTCAAATGCTTCTTAAATATTTTATAGAGAATTTGCCAGATGATCAAGAGACCAACAACGAGAATTGGGATTGTCATTAACTTTTCTTCTTGCTCCAACACCAAGCAGCTGTTGGAAATCAATAATCTCATCATCTTTGAGAAGTCTTCGAAAGAAAATATATGAACAAGAAGTTTAATCTCAATGATCAAAGATTGACCAATTTGGAAGAGAAGCAATGTTATATAAACGGGAAAATAAATCCTTAAAAGGAGAATTAGCATGTAACACCCCGAGTTTAGGAGGGTGACATGAATGAACTGAGATCACATTCGAATGTGAGAGATTTTGAGGATATGAAAGAATGGTTAAGAAAGGCTTAAAAGAATTGAAAGTTACTACCTTTATTAACAAGATGCACCTTCCTTTTCGGTGGCTCAATCATAGGAACTCTAAAGTTAAGCATGCTTAGCTTGGAGCAGTCCTATATTGGGTGGCCTCCTGGGAATTTTCCTAGGACTCATATATGAGTGAGGACAAAGGATGGTGAAAGGACCCGTATTGGTTTGTGGGGATACTTTTCGCTCTTGGAAGCAGTTCAAGGCAAGCAAGGATAACGTAGCTAGGTTGCAGGGGAATGTTGGGGCAATTAGTTGCCGAATTCGGATTTCGGATCTTGAGCCTGGGTCGTTACATAGACGCCCAAGTGTCCATTTGGAAACTAAGTCTTCTTCCTGAGCCAAGCTTGAAACTTGCAATAGAGTCAAATTGGAGTCAAATTTTGGATATACTAATCCATGGGCTTCTCAAACTCTTTCCAAACCTTCCAGTAGTATGTCAATTATTTGTACCGTTCCCATGAATACTATGAACCACTTTACACCAGATGGGATTTGAATCAAACATGGGCTTCCATCCCTATTTAGCTGAAAGAGCTTGATTTTGGATTGCAAGTCCACCAAAATCGAGACTACCATCAATTTGGGATTTGGAGACTAAATCCCATTTAACTAAATGAAAGGTTCCTACTGTTATGTCCTTCCCAAAAAAGAAAAGATTACAGTATTCTTTCCATCTCCAAACAAACTTTAGATGGGAACAAAGACATAATTAAGAGGAATACTGGTTTAAACTGAGTTAGTTAAAGTCGATCTACCTCTTGATAAATTAAAGCATTTCCATCTGTCAATCACAGGCTGCCAAAAACTGTCTTTTTAAGGCCATTCATCACTGATCGCAGTAATTCATTTGTATTTTGCAGCAGAAATCATGCAAGTAACTCGTGGTTCAATCCAACGTTTGGTAGGTTTCAAAAGAAGTTCAGTGAAGGAGTTTTGATCTTTCCAGTGGGGTTGACTGTCGTTGGTTTCAAGATCATTCATTTGGTGGTCTCGAATTGGACGGTTTGGCTTCCAACTCTCAAGAAGCTGGTGGTCTTGGGCTGGAGGATTTTACATATTTTTGTTTCCTTTTGGAGCTAAGTTGTCCATACTTTTCATGGCAGTATTTGCTTCTTAAGGCTCACGTCTAGGTAGGTTGGTCTATGTCTCAGAAGCCAATGGACATGTTCTTCAAGAGTGTGGCTCCAAGTGGTTGGCTTTGCTGTTTTCAAATTTGGTTTTGGAGTTTATTCGCTTGTTTCTTATTTAGCTAATTCGTCCCTTAGTCTGAGATTTCCTTGACGGTATGGTGTTACTCGATCGCCAATTGGTTAGATTGCATTTCACTGGATTGGAGTCTCTTTGGCATGAGCTGTCTTTATTAGTTTGATTTCCAGCAGCTTCCTTTTGGGTTGATGAAGCAGCTTCAAAGTTTTTCTTGGAGCACCTTTGAAGGCATCATCAGTTGTAGATTTTTACTATAAAAGTATTATCAGCCGGATTTTTGGTTTGAAAGGATGCTTGGTGTTATCTTTCCAAGTCTTTTTCATATTTTTCTTTTCAAGTTCCTTGTTAGTTGGGAACTTTCTCTTTCATGGTTGATCTTTGATTTGTATTGGGTTTCGGATGCTTATAGTGCTTTTTTTGTTTTTAGTTTTCTTCTTTTATTTTTGTTTTCTTGTAATTTTGCTAGTTAGTCTATTTTCATTATATCAACGAAAAGTTTTGTTTCCTTTTAAAAATAAATAAATGAATAATTAAAAAAAAATGAAACCTTTCTAGCATCCACGAAGAGGAAGGCCAAGATATAGGAATGGTAGATTTTCAATTTTCTGTTCAATCGAGAGATTGTACTAAGATTCATCCACATTAATACCATAAATAGCTAATTTCTCCCGATTAACTTTCTAACCTAAGCACCATTCTAAGAGTTCAATGTATGTGTAAGATTTTCCAACATACCATCATCATAGTTGCAAAAGAGCAAAGTGTTATCTGCAAATTGTAGGAGTGAAATATGAATTGTCTTTTCCCACTAAAAAACCTTCAGACAAACCAGCACCATAAACTTTATCCATTAGAGCACTCAAAACATCACACTGACAAGAAGAAAAAGGAAAGGGGAAAGTGGATCACCTTGCCTTAATCCCCTAGATGCTAAGATTCTCCCACGAGGTCGTCCATTTAAAAAAAAAAAACAGAGTATTTTGGATTTCTAACACAACTGTTAATCTACTAAATCCGCTTTGCACTAAAACCCTTTAGTTTCAAAATGTCCTTGAAAAAGTCCCAAATGATACGATCAAAGGCTTTCTCCAAGTCTCTCTTTTCTCTACTTTGTTCTTGTTCTTTCTGTCATACATCAATGTGTGCGGTGGGTTTATTGTATTTCATGGCTCATATGTTGTGCTTTGGAGGTCTATATTATCAGGATGGACATAACCAAGAATCTGTGATAAATACAAAATGTTCAGTGATAATGGTTGTTTTATCGTGGACTGGATGGCTACTGAATACCTTAGTAAAATAATTCCTATCTGAAAATTTCAGCAACTTTTATTCATACCAATGGAATTTTTTCCCCTGCTTATTAATATTGATAGTTCAGTAAAATTTCTACTATTTTCTTGTTTATGGTATTTGAATGGTTATGACAGTCTTTTGCTGTTTTTATGTGTTCGAATTTTTTTTTGTTCTTTTTTTCTTATAGGCTTTCAGTTTACACTGAATTTATCTGCTTTTGATCAGTTGGATGCCGTCCCATATCTCATTGAGCATATTCATAAGAACACTGCAAGACTGCTTCTTCATGTCAGTGGGTAAGAAGATTTAAATGGACACTGTATAATTTTGTACAGTTTTCAGTGTTGGAGGTTCTTCTTCTTCTTTCTTTCTTTTATCTCTCTCTCTCTTTTTTTCCTGTGAGCTGCACATGTTATGTGAATTTTATATATGCAAGTGCCCACAATCAACATGTATAATACAACTTGAGTGAGAATTAGTCCGATGATGGCCGTTTGGATTGACTTGAGAAAAAAATGTTTATTAAAAAACTCATTTTTATTTAAATGCTTTTGATAAAAACTGTTTAAAATACACTTCAAAATCCATTTTTAGTAGTTTCTAAACACTTTAATTTTTTCGAAAATGACTTATTCTTTAAATTAAACACTTGAAAATGTATTCCAAACACACTCGAAGTGTCTACTAATCTACACTTTCGAATACTGAAAATAAATTTGGTATCTTATTAATGCTGGCCAATAACTAAAAGGAAAAGGAATAGGAATTTAAACTTACTTGAATCTAGAATAAAATATGCTGTAGCAGTAGCTCTTTTGATGTATTAGAATTTAGGATAACTTGGTTTGATTCCTTGATTAATTCTTTTACCATTTTAGAAATTAGTTTCCTTTTAGTTATCCTTTTAGGATTCTTTCTTGCATTTTATTCTCTATAAATATAGAATCCCCCTCTTGTATTAGACAACTTTTCATCATTAATAAAGACTTGATTGGATTCTCGGAGAGAATTCTCCTTTTATCTCTTTAGGCTACGTCAACTTTCAAAACAACTTAAGAAATTATTTGCAAAAACAGGTTTTATTCTACAACTACATCCCCAAAAAGATTAGATCTTGCTTAAACTGAGACAATGGAAATTTACTTTAATGAAGTCATTAACGTTCTTATAGAAGCATTTTTTTTAACAAGATATGGACTTTTCATTGATTGTTGAAAAGAAACAAAATGGGATACCAACTTGTATAAGGAGTGAAAGAATGAAAACGAAACATCCTGTGGGTGGGTTATAAAAGCACCCCAATTTAACGTTCTATAATGTTCTTATAGAAGTATTAGGGAAAGACTAGCTTGGAAGGAGAAGACGAAGAAAAAAATGGAAAGAAAGAGTCGAGACCTTTTTTCTGTCTTCAGCTTCGTCTTCCTCTCTCTACACAACAGCTGACCCCCACAATCCCAAGAAGTTTTCCCTTATTTTGGTTGCCTTTCTCTTCATATACATGGGCTTCCAAAGCCTACTTGTTGGAGAGCAGGTGACTTTGTATAGCTAATAACTAAAGGAAAAAAAAAAACAACACTGATGATGAAAGAGTTTAAAGCTCTAGAATGGCCAAATAAGCTCGTAAAAATGCAACACTATTGTTGACTTCGGAAAAATATTGACTATTATCCTATTCATTAAAACAGGACCCAATAATAGGTAAATATAACACAAGAGAAATTCTTACTAAGGTATAAAAGGAAAAAAAAATTAAAATTAATAATTAAATAATAACTAAGGCAACTATACTGTACACTAATCTACACTCCCCCTCAAGCTAGGTTGTATATGATGGCGAAATGGAACATAGTTTAGTTCTACTATGTTCTTGTTGACCTGCTCAGATATAAAATGTCCATCTATCTCTATGTGTTTCGTTCTGTCATGATGGACAGGATCCTTTGCTATGTTGATTGATGCTTGTCTGTCACAAAGTATTTTGAATGAACTTTGAGTTTCTATCTGTAGTTCTTTCAAAAGCGTCTGCATTCCTTCACAAATTCCTAAAGCTAAAACTCGATATTCAGCCTCTGCACTACTTCTAACTACAACTGATTGCTTTTTGCTTCTCCAATTGACTAAGTTGCCCCAAACATAAGAGCAATATCCAGATGTAGATCTTTGATCAGTTTACTCTTCGGTCGAACTAGCATTTGTATTAATTTTTACCAATTTGTTTGATGACTTTTTGAATAATAGCCTATGACTTGATGTACCTTTCAAGTATCTTAAAATCTTGTTAACAGCCCTAAGCCCTAAGATGTTCATTTGGACTGTTCATGTGCTATTGACTAACAATGCTCACAAAATATGATATGTATGGTCTGGTATGTGACAAGTAAATTAACTATCACACAAGCCTTTGATACATGTCCTTGTCAACTGGACTAATGCCTTCACTTTGGTCTTGGCTTAGATTTAGATCCATAGGTGTTTCAGCAGGTCTACACCCAAGATTTCCAGTCTCCTTTAGGAAGTCTAGAATATATTTTTGTTGACAAATGACAATGCCATGTTTAGATCTCACCACCTCCATATTTAAAAAAATATCTCAAACTGCCAAGTCCTCGATTTCAAACTCAGTTGCAAGCATCTTTTTCAAATTGAGGGTTTCCCATGGATAATATCTTGTGATGATGATATCATCTACATATACAATCAAGATTGCAGTTTTGTTTGCAGATTTTACACATAGAGTACGCTCAACTTGACATTGATAATAACCACTAGTAATCATAACTTTCGCAAATTTTTCAAACTAAGCTTGAGGAGATTGTTTTAATCCATATAAAAACTCTCAACTTGCATACCAAGTCTTTGTTAGACTCATTTTCCATTCCAAGAGAAACTTGCATGTAAACTTCTTCGAGATCACCATTTAAAAAGACATTTTTGTCATCAAGTTGATGAAATGGCCAATCTAGATTTACAGTTAAAGATAAAAGGACACGAACAATGTTTAATTTAGCAACAAAAGCAAAAGTCTCCTGATAATCAATACCATATGATTGAGTGAAGCCCTTAGCCACAAGTCTTGTTTTGAATCTTTCAGCATTTCATCTGACTTGTATTTAACTATGAAGATCCATTTGCAGCCTACAGGATTCTTTCTAGGAGGAACTTTTGTGAGAGTCTCATGTACAATCTTTTTGCACTTAGGATCTGTAAGTGCATCTTGACACCTTTTCGCTGAGCAATTGGTGTAATGCTACATCATCAATCAAGGGCACCATAGAAGTGATGTTCTCGTAAGTGGAATTCAAAGGAGATGTGTCTACTTTAGGTGGTTGACACTCAGAATCTTGCAAGATAACCCCAGTAAACAGGAGTTCGACTTTGTGCGACTAAAGGCTTAGAAACTTGTGAGACTAAAGGTTTAGAAACGATAGGAGGGACAAAAATAGGCAGCTCATTTATAGGAGGAGCTAAGACATTAGTTATGATGTGAGTAGGAGGTGTGGGACAAGTAGATTGAACTTCCCATGGCCAAATTCTCTCACATTCTCCCCTTGATTTTGGGACTCGTGAAAAAAAGTTGGTTTCCAAGGAAGGTAACCATCCATAGAAGTGTATATTTTCCTAATAATTGGGGAATAACATTTGTACCCCTTTTGATGGTATGAATAATCTAGAAAATTGCACTTGATCGATTTTGGATCAAGTTTGGATCAATGAGGAGAATGATTGTGAGCGAAGGAGGAACATCCAAAAACCTGAAGGGGTAAATTTGAGGAAAAATTTTGTAGTTTAAGAATGAATTTGGAGGAAGTCATCTGGAGGAGATTTGAATTTGACAACTCGACTAGACATTCAATTTATGAGAAAGGTTGTAGTGAAAATGACTTCTCCCCGGAACATATTAAGAACATTATTGGCAATCATAAGAGAAGGAGCGACCTCAAGAAGGTGTCTATTTTTCCTTCGGCAATCCTATTTTGTTGAGGAGTGTCTACACATAAACTAGTGCGAGGAATACCATGAGATGAAAGAAATGACCCAAGAGTGGAATTGAAATAGTCTCGAGCATGATTTGTTTAGAGAACTTGAATATTACTTTGAAACTAAGTGGAGATGATAGAGTGGAAGGATTGAGAAATACTTGATGTTTTGGATTTGTCCTTCATGTGGTATGTCCATGTCAGTCTAGTATGGTCATCAATAAAAGTTATGAACCAGCGTGCACTAGATATATTCTTAACTCTAGAGGGCCCCCAAATATCACTGTGAATCAATGCAAAAGGTTTTGAAGATTTGCAGGGCACACTTGGATAAGGATTTCTAGTATGTTTGAAGAGTTTGACAAATTTCACATTGAAAATGACTTGATTCTTTATAGATGAATAAATGAGGAAATGACTTCTCGAGATACAAAAAGTTTGGATGACCAAGATGCCATAAAATGACTTGATTTTCACTAGACGGAGACCTAGAACTAGAAGAGGACTCAAAGATGAACCTAACAAAATTGGAAGAAGACTCACACTTGGGTTTGAAAGATGAACTTGGAAGATCTTCTCCTTGAAAAAGATAAGAGGCCACCCTGCTGCTTCACAATGCCAATCACCTTTCCTGAACCCAACTCCTGAAATTCACAGAAGTTCGAATAAAATTTAGATATACAATTCAAGTCACTTGTATTTTTTAGAAAAGGAAACTATTTCTTTCATTAATGTAATGAAATGAGATGAAATCTCATAGTACAATATGGTAGTCTAAAAGCACCCTTAACACAACCAAATAGGACGAAAAGTACAAGGCCGAGATGGACCCAAAAACAAACAAAAAGGAACAATTGCAAAACAAGAACCCAAGAATTTTACAACAATTTTTGAGTAACATCAACTCTGAAATTAAATAGACCAAGACAAAGCTAAAATGAGCTACTGGAGAAGAATCCTGGTTCAACTTTTTGAAGCTCAAAACAAATCTAACCAAACCACAAAGGAAAAATTTTGAACTTAGGAGAGCCAAGAGTCACTGCCACAATGATTTGAAGAGAGTTGGATTATGCCAAAACAAGTCCAATCTGCTACAATAGACTTTAAATGCTTGGGAATTTTTGAATGAGGCAATGGCTTGAAACGAGACTACCAATCTTCTTCCTGTGATTGCTTCCTCTCTTCAATCTGGAATAAGGAACTCAGTTCCTCCGTGAAATTGTCAACTTAATCTGAGAAGTCATGGAACTTCCCCTAAATTCTCTAAATCTTCGCCACTAGCACTTACTAATGAGTCAATGTCTGAATCATAATCTTTTTTTTTTTTTCCTTTTTCTGCTGACGAAGTGGGGAGGAACGCCTAGAGCCTCGTAGAAATTTGGTCTTATGATTGGGGATGTGGAAGACTGAATGCTTGAAGTGATGAGAATGGGACGATTGCTTGGCTGACTTTGTGGAAAGAGAAGGGACTAGGGCTCAAATACAACTTTCTTCCAATAAATGGGGGAATCATCCAAAATTCTTGATTTAAGACTTGATTTCTTTTTTCTGGAGAAATGCTTGGGATAAGGCTTCAATACTGAAGATAATTGTTTTTGGAAAAGGGTGAGGGAGAACAGCAGGGCCGGAAGACTTTTGGATTCTAGCTTCTCCTTTTTCTTCCAAGATAGAGTCTGCGAGCAACTTCGTGGACCAAAGTCTTCCTTCCCGTGGAATTGAAGAATCCTGACGGTTCTGCTGTTGGGTGTCACGGTCATGCTTGTCCAGGGCGTGTTGCCCGTGGCCGCATGCCCGCCTCGACCCCTTTTTATCATGTTTTCACCTTATGTATTTCATTTTGCTAGTTAGTTTACTTTCCTAATACTTTTCTTTGCAAGTGACCGCTCGCCACTTTGCATGTGCAAGAGTGACAGTTCTAAAATTGTTCAGAATGTACTATATGGGGTGAGACTAACCATCAAATCCTCATATCCGGAGTTGTGAGCTATAAAGCCATTGTTGTCCCTTTTTGCTTTTTAGCCGTACAACACATCTTAATTTCTCAAACATGCTTTCAAACGTTTGCGAAATCCTTTTCCTCTAAAACCCGTTTTCTAAAACCATTTTCCTTGGAACTGGGCCGGAGGTTACGAGAGGCACTTGGTGTGCCGTAGGCGATCAGAATTTGATCAGGCTGACTTGTTCGTGAGTTAGAACAAGTGCCGCACAATCGTTTAGTCCGGCTCGGAACTACGATTGTGACACTGGGCGTGCGCTAAAACAGAAGGGGTCTTTCTCTTGGCCTGATCTTTCTTAATTATGTCGTTGGAAGTTGGAGTAATAATGAGGGAGGAGGCTAAGGGTTGCTTTAAAATCGACGAGGTTTTTCTTTACCAGAGAGAAATGCTTCGGATTTTGTGAAATTTAAACTGGAGGGGGGTGGCCTTTGAAGAATCCTCTGGGGAATCTTAAAGGGCGACTGATCTGAATAAGGCCTATTAAAATCATTGACATTTTCAATTTCAATAATCTTCTCCTTCCTCATTAAAGGAGGCTTTTTGCCTGCTTGGATTGTGTTCACACCGATTTTTACATTTTTCAACTTTGAAGGGCTCTCTGAACTATTGATTGCCTTCTTCTCTGGCACCAGTGGAAGTAGCAGCCGCCGATTTACAATTTTCAGTAAGTCTTCAAAAGGATTTTCTGAAAACAACGGATAAGTCTAAATTGATTTTAAGTAATCCATTTCTATTGACTTAAAACTAGAATTAATACCTTCATCCTTCATAACTTGATTCAATCTTACTAGATCTATCGGATTAGTAAAATTTGATAAACTTAAAAGGCCCTTTCCTGATGTTTGGAGGATCCATGATTTCAATATCACCAAAATTCAAAAAGATATTTCCTCTATTAATATCAATGATATAAATGGTTGAAAGCATAAATCCGCACAAGTTTCTCTTTACCCGAATTTTTGCTTCTGAACAATTTAGTAGATTCAGAGTTTCATTAGCAATCTCCTCAAGGTCCCCAAAATAATCTCCAATTGCTTTAAAGGTTTTCTTGCACCAATAGTCCAATGGGAGATTTTTTATTTTAAGTCAACCACCATAACCTTTCATTAGTAATGGTTTGCCATGCTTAAATTTGTTCCATTTTTCCAATAGCAGGTGAAACGACCCTAGCTCCTTCCAAGCTCCAAATTCGTCTATGAGGGCAACTATCGAACCTTCCTCTAATTTGAATAAAGCTTTTTCAGCAAGGATTTATGATAACTTTAGTGTTGAACATCTCTTCCAACACTTCTGCTATCTCCTTCCAATCATCAAACTCTAACAATCGTGAGATTACCCAAAGGTTATTAAAATCTTCTTGTAGAACCTTTTCATTAAGCTGAACCTGGGAAGAGTTGATACTCTGTTTCACTCCATCTAAAGCAGAAGACTGATTGACCAACGATTTCCCATTTTCGATGCTGACACAGAGGGATGATAGATTCTGATTTTTTTTGGCCATTTCAGCATAGCTTGGACTTTTAATTTGAGCTGAAGGTAGTTCCATCTCTTTTGATATGGCTGTGGTTGACTTGCTATGCCCCTGAGTATAGACAAATTTCACTGAAAAACTGTTCATCATCTTAAGAAGAATTTTCCAACCTTTCTGAGAGGGGCCCGCTTGGATGTGAATGAAGAATCTTCCCCCTGTTGCTGGCCAAACTGCACATATGAGAATCTATTCTGCATTAGCTTTAAATTTCGAAATGCTTGAAGGGCCATAATCATCTCTATTCTTCTTTTGAAAATATCTATCCGAAGGTCCCTGAAGGAGCTTTGAAATGGAATTTATAAACCACCTCAGCTGGGTAGCGGAAATTGGTATGAACTTCTTGGCTTCTACATCTTCGATATTAAAAACGCCACCCTCAAACCAAATACAGTAAAAGGACCCTTGTATTTTGCAGCTTTCCACTTCCAATGCGAAATCCATCTTGTAATGAATCACCCTAGAGGGGAGGAGGAGGTAGGAACAGAGGTAGAGGAGGAAAGAGAGGAGAATAGAGAGGGACGGTGGGGATTACCTGAGGAGGAGGAAGGAGAGAGGAGGAGAACGGCAGTGCTCTGTTCCCTTCTCAGGCGTCAAGAGGAAGAAATTCAAAAAGTTGCACATGTAATATCTCCAACATCTTTTCTCTATCTCTCTCTCTTGATAAGAAGAAATCGAATATGTATTCTGAAAAACAAAGGACAGCCTCAATTCAAGTCACTTGTAATTTTGCTTATTAGCATCAAGTTACAACTCAATTTTAGAATATAAAGAACATTGGAGAGTGTGAGATCATTTAATAATTTTATTGACCCTGCTCCTCCTGTAACTTCAGATAGAGATCCATTTGCTATTTGGACTGAGGAATGACCAGGGTGTGATTTAAATGGATGGAAAATACTAATGTCACCAGTCATGTGATCTAAAGTTTCCTTTTTTACTTCTTTCTTTATTTGATTCTTAAAACTGGGGCATGAACTTTTTTTTTTATTTATTTTATTTATTTATTTATTTATTATTATTTTTTATGGATGGATTGAATGATGTGGGAAGGATAGGGTGTTAATATTCATTGATTTTCTAGATTAATTCCCTTTCTTCCCCTATTTGTAATAAATTCTATAAATTGGAGACCCCATGTATTCAAGAGACAACTTTGATTCTAATAATGATGGGAGGAATTCTCTCCTTTGGATCCTTTAGGCTACATCACAAGGACTCCTCATGCTCAAAGCTTGCTTCCTGCTGTGTGCCAACCATGAATGCTCTTGATGACTTCACACCAAAAAGAATCATTTTCATTCAGAAACTTCCGACCGCATTCTGCAAGAGCTGCAATATTCCTGTTTGGAAATCCACCAAAACCAAGGCCGCCTTCTGATTGGGCTTTTAAAGCCAAATTCCGTCATACCAAATGCTTGATATTGCTCCCCTATTTCCTTCCCAAAAAAATGATTTCATCAGGCGTTTCACAATCTTGCTAACACTAGAAGGCCTGAGAAAAAGAACAAATAGTATAAAAGAATGTTTTATAAACCTAAATTGCAAAGGGTTAATCTCCCACCTCCGTGACTAATCAAATTTCCTCCAACGATCAAGTTTCTTTTCTATTTTGTCTATAACCAGCTCCCAAAAAGCTAAAGTCTTTGGATGACCCCCAAGCGGAAGGCCAACCTACGTGAATGATGAAGATTCCACTTTGCAATGCAAATGGAAAGAAACTTGTTTAATCCTTGACTTCCCCATGTTTAAACGACATATCCTTGATTTTTCTTAATTTATTTATGCTCTGAGCACCATTCAAAGCCATGTTAAATGTATGTTTAAAGTAGCCTTGTGGCCATCTGTTTATAAGGTTTTCTGTAATTAGATTGGAGCTGTTTTTGTGTAGCTAGTTAGGTCGTTTTTTTCGTGGGTCTTTTTGTTGGGCTGTTCTTTGTATACCCTTTTATAATTTTTCAAAAGCCGTTTATTCATTGAAATAAATAAATAAAGTAGCCTTGTGAAAGGTATCTTTAGCCCCTGGCAAAGCCTAAAAGCTTATCAGTTCACTGCTCAATCCTTGGTAATTAGTTGAATTTCTCTATCTTTAATATAGCATGTTGTGGTTCCCTTAATCGTATTGAAGTGGGAGCAGTAAGATGCAGTACATGGCCAACAGGTCAAGATCAAAGTTAATTGAAATCATCGAACAATTTAGATAGAAGATATGGATAGGAATTCAATCTACTTGCAAAGTTATACATATTGAGAGTTGCCAAGATGTTGAATCCCTTGAGAAAATATGAAACCATCCACGGTCTTGATCAATTGGCCTTTGTACATGCTACTTCTGCGTCAGTCCCAAAATAATGTCTGGTAGATTTTCTAGCACAGCACTTCTTTTCGAAAACCGTTGCTAGCTGTAGGGAGAACCAACAGGGAATATTGGTGACAGCTATGGGTAGTTTGATGGAGGCTTTCTATATAAGATCATCATTGTTATCATCCAAACCGGTTGCCAAACCGAGCATTTCAGTATCCTGCTTTAGGAGTACCTGCAACACTTACCTGATTTGCAGGCAAGAGAATTTGGTGTGTTTTTGTTATTCAGCCTAGTTTTGCTCCAAGTTCCAACAATTTCCAGAATAGCTCCTAGTGGGTAACTCTCGATGTATTAGATAAACAATGAGAGAAGTAGCCAATCTATCTTATAAAAAGTGTGATATCTCTTGGTTTTTCCTATGTGGGACCTCAACATTCTCTTTCAAGATGGTGCATCTTTGGGTTCATTATTCTTGGATCGAATCTCTTTTTTTTTTTTTGGACCTAATACCAGTTTGGACTTTTTATGAGCTCTAATACCATCTAAGTATGAATGGAATTAAATATTTTGTTCAATAATTTAAGTGATACATAGCCTTCTTATATAGGAAAAACTCAATATATAAAAGGAAAGAATCGTAATAAGAGCAAAATAAAATTATTGATGATTTTACAGCTAATAAACATATTCACAACCAACACCATGCCTTATGTAGATTACCATTATGTGTGGGGGTACCCAAGCCTATAATTTCAAGAAGGAACCAAGGCAAACTTTTAGTGATCGCCAGAGTCTACCAGGAGGATGACTCCAAACACATAAGCTAACTACTAGTCTGCTGGCAGCTGTCACCTAACTTAACAATTTCCCCTGCTCAATAATTAATTAGCATAGCGAATGGAAACGTACCTTCTTGTCAGTTGAAGCAGGCAGATTGCGTCAAAAAGGACAAAGACAATGCTAGCAACTAGGTTATTTTGAATCATATCTGTAGGTATAACACAAAGTGTAGATAGTAATTTCCTTTCTCGTACTTGAAACTTCTGCTCTCCTTGATTATATTTAAAAGTTATATGGTTCAATGTCACTAGCAGCATCCACAGGCTAAAAAGGTAAAATTATTTTATTGAATTCTGTAGCTATGATTTTCAAATATGGTTATGATTTTTAACGACAAACTTCTCTTTTTACAGTTATGTTGATCGAATAGCGAATGCAAAATGGGAAGTAAAAGAGCTTGGACTAGAGCATAATGGGTTTGTTACCTCAGGATACCCACTTTTTCTTTTCTTTTACATTAGATTTCTATGTTAATATTATATAATATATACACATATACATAGACATACATATAAATGTATTTCCCAAACTATGGTGAAAGGCTGACTTGCTACTCTTATATCAAGTGAAAGTGCTTTAGATGGGAGCTACTACATCTCAAGCTATTAAATGTTAATCTGATGTCATTATCATGTTATGATGGATGAATCAGATTATATCCGCTTGTTTTAAATTTTTTTTAATGTGAAAAAGACCTCCTGTGGCAAGAATGGAGTATATTTTTCTGTGATATGAAAAGACTGTTTTAGTTCCTCATGTTTGGTTTTTTTAAAAAAGAATTTAATCCATTTTGTTGAAAAAGTTTTCAATTTAGTTTCTTATTTTTCTAGCACTTCTCCATTTGGTTCCTTGCTGTCGAGGAATGTTAAAATTGGTCGTTGATATTCATACATAAGTGTGAATTGGCAGGAATTTAGAGGAGAAAAGAAGTCATATAAGAGAAGAAAATTCAAAATTTCCATCCATTGCTTTTAAATTTGGAAGAGGAAGCAGAAACTTTCCATTTGACTTCTCTTTTACCTCTAAATTTTTATCAATCAGTTTTAACATTCAGACCACTACGGGCTAAATTAAAAAATAATAGAACAGAAGGGACTACATTGATGAGTTTTTGACAGTAAGGACTAGAATTTTTTCTAAAAAACAAAAACATGAGGGACAAACACATTTAGCAATACAAACAATTCTTCCGTTTGAACTGTTTACTTCATATTTTGTATTCCTTTCTTCTCGTCTGCATGGAATTTTTGTATCTCTATCTGAGCTACAACTCTAAATACTGGAGGGGTTTTTTGGGTTGCTCACATAAGGATCTATTTATTTATTTATTATTATTAGTATTATTATTAATTTGTGTGTTTGTGTGTGTAAAGAACCAATCATTTTTTGCCCGTGGCTATCAAATGCACTTTCAAACTGTAAAGAAATTTGCGGGATTTTTTATTTTTCACTATTTTAGCATATTCAGAACAGACAACAAACCATGAATTCAAGCATCCCAGGATACTATAATTTTGTTATTGTTTATGAGTTCATGACTACTATTAGAACATTGTTTAATTAGACTGTATGAATAGGTATGTTGACTTGTTATTGGGAGAATTCAAGCATTATAAAACAAGGCTGGCTCATAGTGGAGTTCGTAAGGAGGTAATCAATCTGGCAGAACTGCATTAATTCCAGCATGTTAACTTTTAAAGTTCTAAGTTGCAGAACTACAAGATAGGTTAAGTATTTTGTTTGTTTTTGTTTTGTTTTGATTTTTTTTTTTTTTTTTCCTTCCATTCTTGGGTTTTCTTACAAATTCTCAGTTGATAGGCTGTGTTCATCATCTTTATAGCTACCAATTTGTTGGTCCTGTTTTCTGCAATGTATTTAACTTTCATTGAGTGTGATAGCTCATCGACTAGGATGTTTTTTTTTTTTTTTTTTTTTGATATCTGTGAGTGTCCGGGCCAGCTTACGCGCATTTTGACTAATCTCACGGATGTTTTTTTTTTTTTTTTTTTGATATCTGTGAGTGTCCGGGCCAGCTTACGCGCATTTTGACTAATCTCACGGGACAACCCACCTTACCCTACAACATTTGGGTGTCAAGAATCATCAACTAGGATGTTTTTGCAAGGAATATTCTTTATATCCAACTTATCTTAGCAGTCAGCCCCTGATTCATATTCATTCGTTATTATTTTGTATATGTTTTTCTCTATAAAATATTATTTAAAGAGCTAAACATGTCTTCTTTTTAAGTTGCTGAGGTTATATATATGTTTTCTTAATTTCTTGTGTTATATTTTCCTCTCATCTCATGAAAATATATCTTCTTTAGAATTTTCTGATGTTTTCTGCTTCTATTTTATTGCTGGTGTATTTTTTCCCATTCAGTTCATGGAGGAATAACCATCTCAGCCAACGATTCTAATGTTATTCTTATTTTTCAAAACAATCTGTCTATTAACATATGTTGATCTAAATTTGGGATATTACTTGCATGTATGTTTTCATATGTTTTTTGGATTGTCCACTCAATGACCTGGACTAATAATGTTAGAGTAATAAAATAGCAAGGCTACTTGTTTGGACTTGAGAAAAATATTGTTTTTCTTTCTGCAGTTAACACAAGTGATGTTTATCTTAGAAGGAAAAGCGTTTTTGTTGTAACAATTTTGCTTCTCCCCATCATTAATATTAGGTTGGGCCAGACAAAAGAAAAGGCAAAAAAATAAAATAACAAAATAGCAAAATAAAATAAAATAAAAACATAGGCCTAGGCTCAGCTTCGGCTAAGTGAGTGGAATACCCTACTTAGGTTATGATCATGTTGGCGTAGGCTCTAAAAGTTAAGTACATGGTTAGCTTGTAAGTTTGGCTCAATAGATCAATGTTTAGATTTGATTTCACTTTTTAGATCTCTTCCATGGTTTAGTCACTTCTTAGTTGAAAATTATTTTAGCTTCTTCTTGGAGTTTGCAAATTCAAGACTTTTGTTTGAATTGGAAGACCTTTATTTTCTCTATGTAATCAAGCATCTTATTATGATTTTACTTTTTGATTTTTTGTATTTCTTGCATCTTGAATTGGATATGATGAGGGTGTTATGGGGTGTCAAATTAGTTGAGATGTCCGGATCGTCCTACCGATCTTGATTTACTTTTTTGGATATCTTGTTTCTTTGTCATTGAGCTATTGCTCTTTTCATTATATCAATGAAAAGTTTTGTTTCCGTTTCAAAAAAAATTGAAAATTTATTTATAAAATAAAATTTATATTTATTAGATTATGTTTTTTATTAGATTTTATATTTTAAAGTTTCCTCCTAAATTTTGTTTCTAAAAGTTTGTTAAAGTTTACAAATTCCTTTTATTTTTTCTAGAATACTATATAAATATTATAAATTAATAATTTTTTATTTATTTATAATTTAGGTTATGCATTCATACATAGAATATATATTTATAGATCATGGGTCTTGATCTTTTTCGAGATAAGTAATGGCATCCAATTCGAAGAATTGATAAGGTTCGGTTGGATTCCAAAATCTGATTTTTTCTTTTTAACTGGGTTTGGAATGGCTATCGGTCGGCCTTTGAGCCTCAGGCTGCTTGATTCAGTGGCTTGATTCACAATCATGGTATCCTGTTAATAGAAGACAGACTAATTAAGTATCTTCTGTGGTTTGATTTTTTGGCCCTGGAGTAAACAATGACAATTTTTCTTGTTGAAGTTCAAGTTCTTCTGTTTATTTAGAGACGCTTCGAGTATACTGTACTGATCAGGTTAAAGGGATGTATATACCTTAGCTTTCAAACTATCCATGGATTATTATTCTCTCCATGAGTGTAATTGCTTTTGAAACTCGGTATGTTTGACATTTAAAGGTTCAAGACGTCCTCTTGGAGTATGGACTGGATATCGTTGCAGAAATTCTTATTGAAGGTATATCACGAATAAAGAGATGTTCAGATGAAGGACGCGCTCTCATGTCGTTAGATCTTCAGGTATCTATGAGCCATTCCACAGATTACTTTCTGCTTACTGCATTACTTACAACTTCCCATCTCTTCATTTCTATTATGCTGTTTGATGATGCACTCATTTTTTTTTTTTTTCAGGTGTTAATCAATGGCTTGCAACATTTAGTTTCAGCGAATGTGAAGCCTAAATTACAAATGGTTGAGACCTTCATTAAGGTAACCCTGATCTTCAAATTACTGTGAACTGATGAGAATAAACTTTTTGTGGCCTACTTCAAACTTGATTGACTACTATGTACTGTTCGAACTGTTTTTAAAGTCTATAATGTACTTAACTTGCTAATGATGCATCATCAAACAGGCGTACTACCTCCCAGAAACTGAATATGTACACTGGGCACGTGCTCACCCGGTAAGAAACTTACCTTGAACTGAGAAAAGTTGGAAATATTCATGACATGCAAAACGTTTAAGAGTCCCATTAGAATGCCATTGTTTTAGTTCAACATCAATATAAAGCTTAATCTGTTTTTGTAAGTTCAACAATTGCAAGGTTGGAATCAGACCAACCATTATTGTGGTAATTGGAAATTCATTGAGCTAGGTTCGGATTGGCAGCTTAAACAATATATATCACTAATTTGTATCCATATATGAATACTGATTTGGATGGCATGAAATGTTTGTTTTTAATGAAAATAGCTTTGTGAATGTTTTTAATTTTTATCAGGGACTAACATTTCTGCTACTCCCATTGTGACAACGTGTTTCTGTCGACTTCAATATTTAAATCTGACTACTTGTTCATGGCTTGGAGCTTTGTCCTGTTTTTGCAGGAATACAGCAAGAGCCAAGTTATCGGTTTGGTTAACCTGGTGGCATCGATGAAAGGGTGGAAGAGGAAAACCCGGTTGGAAATATTGGAGAAGATTGAGTGAAACAATCATAATTTTGGATAATTATGTACGAACAAAGTATTTGAATCACTTCACATTCTTTTTTTCTCCCATTGCTGTTCATTATAGGAAGAAATAATGTATTTTCAAAATATTATCGATCATCTTAGTTCTCCAGTTTGTATAGTTATTAATATCTCGTTTGAAGATCATAATTCTGCAATCAAAGATTAAAAATGTAAATTCTGCAGACGAGTTGTTTATGGTAGTAAAACGAGCATATAATGCTAGTTTTATTTCTGATTTTTCAATCCAAATGCTATTTGTATTTCTGATTTGTCAATTCAAATGCTATTTGGTGGAATACAACATTTGATTTATCCCTTCCTGCTTGTACATCTAATCTAATCTTCTGCTGCTCCCTTTTTTTGAGTGAAGTTTCAAGTTTAGTCTCGTGTTAATCTTATTTTTCTCGATTAATTTAGATTTAATTGAATTAATTAGAATTATTGCTTGGAATCTAATTTTAGTAAACTAGATTTAAATAGGTTATTTGACCTAATTAAAATTTTGAATTTTTTATTTGAGATTTTCAAAATAAATCTTAAATTCATACTTTTGAGAAAATTAATATTCTTTAAGATTTTAGTTCAAGTTTGAAAAGCTCAAATTCTATTTTTTAGGAAAATTATTATAAATGGAAAAAAATCAAAAAAGCTTCAACGGAAAACACGTTTTCCTTTTATTAAAATGTCCAAACTGTCCCTTTTACATTTGAACTTACGTGTGTATTGATCGGCGATTTCTTCTTCTTCATTGACTTTCTTCTTCATCATGATCGAAATTACAATCTAAATTGAATTTCTTCTTCATTGTGTATTGTGTTGCTTCAAGTTCTTCATCTCTTTCATTGGCGGTCAAGGTAGCCCCGTCTTCATCTTTAGGGTTCTTTATCTTCTCCTTTTTTCTTCTTTACATAATAATCTTCACAGAATCTTCAATTGGTTCTTTTTCACAAAGTTTTCACATAATCTGCGGCCAAAAGGACACATTCCTTCTTTTTCTTCTTATTTTCCTTATTTTCCTTTTTCACAGCATCTTCGGGCAAAAACACAATTTGAAAAGTAGATGATAGTTTTATCATTGTTGATAATGGTAATTATCCTTTATTTAATTTTTGTTCTTTAGTTTTTCATCTTCTATCATAAGAGATTTGTGGAGTTGGGGAGAAATAGGAGCACTTTTATGTGAAAAGTTGACACAAGCTTGTAGAGTTAGAAAATTTTGAGGAGGGTTGGTGGGATGAACTTTTGGGCTTGTGAAGTTAGAAAATATTTTGAGGTTTCACCTTGCATTCAGCATATCTTTGGGGGAGAGAAGTGTTTGTCCAAGTTTGAGTTTTGAAGAGAGAATTAATCATAGAAGTCTTTGGGAGAAAACTATGCCATGAGATTTTTCTATGCTTTAAAAAGGGGAACTATGTGGTCATCTTCAACCTAGTACTACGAGGTGGACTTGGAGTTGAGCTCGTAAGCTTGAAGAAGTGAGAAAAATTGACCTAGTGTTGGAAGAGGAAGTTGGAAGCATAGGACCAAGTATGAAAGTTTAACTTGTGTTGAACGCATGGTGAAGGGCTTGATGGATGCATGGTCCATGTTTAGGGAAGCTTTTTGTCACGTCAAAATTGCCCTCCAAATTTCGCATTGACAAGGTGCAAGTCCCCGTAGCAAAGCCAAGAGGGGACCGCAATGATGGCAGTCGCAGCCCATCAAAAGTGCTTGTGCATGCGTCGAGCTCCATTCAACATAACGGGCTGAGCGTGTGCGGAGGCATGTGCGCCTATCGGCAAGTCGACACCTCCTCTGCACACTGCATAGGTATGCATGCCCCATGGTCGACGCGGCGCATATCTCGGGAATCATCGTCGCGTCCAGAAAAGGATGTATGCGTCGACAAGAGGGAGGCATCCCATCAGGAACGCATCCCGCAGACAGGACTGGTCAACGCATGATTCTAGAAACTTTGGGAAGACACGCAACACTATAGAGGACCCGATAAGCCTCAAGACCGCCCTAAGAAGGATGGGCAGAGCGTCGAGCAAGCCAACGCCCGTGCCCGCATGCCCGATGTGTCCAGAAGTCCCCAAAAGGATCCCGAAGAGACCTGACAACGCCAGACAAGACTCGAAGGCGCGGGAACACACGGGAGGAGATCCAATGGCCGTGGAAGGCTCCCGACTACGCCGGGAAGGGCCCCAACGCGGCGAGACGCATCCATGTGCTGAGCAACCTAGAACAGACTTGATTCTTCTAGAGACGCGTTGACCGACTCTTGTAGATATTTTTCTGTACATAAAACTATTGTAACCGACTAAACTATGCCGGAATTCTCTAGAGACCTCCCCAACTGACATAGTAGGTCGGTGATTGAGAGAGGCGGTGCTAAGGGGCACTATAAACAGGAGTGAGGCCCCATTTGTAACCTCACCTTTGGCAAATCAATTGCAAAGCTCTCATTCTCACTCGCTTGACTCTCGTTCTCTCTCGCCCTTTTAAGCTCTCTAATGCTCTCTTTTGCCCGACAAACCTCTTTAAGGCTTACTTGGCTATTCTTGAGCAATTGGATCTTAAAAAATCTAATTTGGATTAATTTTGAGAATAAAAACATGATTTTTATCAATTAAAAACAGACACAGAATTTTATACATTTGAAGCTTAAATTTCTTCAAGTTTGATGATGGAAATTGATCAAGAACTATTCGTGGACTGCCGCTAGAATATTCCTTGCTATCCTTCGGTCTTGGAACTGATTGTGGGATCAAATTTGTGATGAAATTGAAAGGAAATTTGTGAATTGAGAGGTAGAGAGTAAAGAGTTTTGTGCTAAATCTTAGTGAAAATTCAAGCATCAAGAAAAGCCTAATCTCGTTAAACCTTCTCGTGAGTAGCAAGACGGGTGTCGCTAGTAACGCTGAAGGCTTTTCGTCTCACAACTCTCACTGGGTATTACTTGGTATCGCTGCTCAGGTGAGTCTCGCTAGTCTCGCTCACCATGGTATCGCTAGTAACGTTGCCTGTAGTTTAATCTCGCTAGTAGTCTCGCTAGTGGTGTGGAATCTCGCTAGCTGTGTAGAATCACGCTTATTATGATTTGTTTTGGATGAAGGTCTCGGTGGTGAAACATGAATAAAGTACAAATGTGTAAACTTAATGGTTTGTAAAAAGAAACTTTAGGGAAGTCTAACACGAGAAATGTATTATTACAGCCCCAGAAGAGCTAGGAAAGGTGTATGATCAACTCAAGGCTTAGACAAGTTATGAGTGACACTTGCATTTAAAACGTGTTTATCTTAAACAAAGTTTCATGGTTGAAAGATTATGTTGAAACATGATTATGTGATTATGCTTTCACGAGTTTTAACGTGCATATTATGTGTTTTATATTGAAAATCATTTGAGGCATGCTGGTTGTTTAATGAGCTTTATGAAAAGCATGTTGTTTGTTAATATATAATTTTATGGAAAACATTAAAGTTTGTAAATAGAATTGTGAAAACTTAAAATGTTAAAACCTCGTGAGTTTATATAATGCCATATGTTATTGAAAAATGTTTGTGAAAATGGGACCCCAATACTGAAGTACGATGAGAAGGTATATGGGCAGCCCAGATTATAATTCTTATGTGCACATAGAGAGATTTTCGACACTGATGTTTTGAGATTACTCCACACAGCTAAGGATTTTTTACGTTGGGTGTGTCGAGAATACTCTGCCCCAACTAAGGATATTTCAACGTTGAGTAGCATTGAGCTTCGTTCCACCTCAACTAAGGAAAAGGTTTTTGAAGTAATCTTTTTCTGAAACGAACATGTATGATTTGACAAGGGTATTTAAGCATATTTTTTTTACTATGGATATGACTTGAACCGATGTTTTATACGCATTGTGTTAAAATGTTTTTACTATGATTAGTTTTCAAGCTAAAGGAAGTTTTACGAAACTAATCATTCACTGGGCAACCTAACTCATGCTTTCCTTGTTTTTCTGTTTTCCAAGTAGGGAGAGAGTTCAGAGTGCTTAGCCTACACAGAAACTCGTTTGGGCCCATCAGCAGGGTTTAGTATATTGAGAATTGTAAATAATTGAACTTAATCATGAGTTGTTCATATACAGGGTTAAGGGAGTTGTTGAGAAACTGATGTAATTGTATATCTTGGAAGGTTGCATGGTTGTTTGTTTGATAGATTAACCCTGGTCTAAATATATTGTTCAATTATTGTGTATCTGCTTATTAGGTGATGGTCAAGGATTAAGGTTGGCAATGGATGCTGGAAGAGGGTCGGTGTCTGCTGTCATCACACTTTCTCCTGGGTTAGGAGGAAACAGGGTGTGACAATAATATACTATTTGTGTCATGATAGACACATATAGTAGTCTATCGTGATCTATCGCAAATAGATTGTGTATTTTGCTATTAGGTGTACATATTTTCAGCAGTTTTGTCATTTAAGATTATTTCTCTTAATTAATTGTTAATTATAGAATTATTTTTGTTATTTATTTAATTATATATTTTGACTCTTTTCAAATATAGCAAAATAAACCAAAATATTTACAAATGTAGTAAAATTTCACTGTCTATCTGCAATAAATCGCAATATATCGCGTTAGACTTTATCTATGTCACGATAGATATAGATAGTAGTCTATCGTGGTCTATCTGTTGCTATTAGTTGTAAATATTTTCAGCAGTTTTGTCATTTAAGATAATTTTTCTATATATTCTATATATTAAATATGATTTAATATATATACATATATATGAGATTAAGTAAATAAATATAAATAAATAAATAAAATAGGCACTCTGGATAGTGGGTGGGGTTGAAGGTAGTACCCCTCACGAATGTTTGGTTTATTTCTGTATTAAATACATAACAGGAGTAACAGAAGAAAACACTGCTATCAATTCCTCTCAAGATAATTATCTTTGAAGGAAAACTCAAAGAATTTTTGTTTTTTTTTCCTCGTCTCTTTAATTTCCAAAACGGAAGGATCCCATAATCCCATATGTCTTTGCCGTAGATAGCGGAAGTTTGTGTAGAGGAGAATCTTGGAGTTCGGTGAAGAATTGTTCTTTCAAAAAGGTTTTTTTTCCCCTCAATTCGTAAAAGCATGGGGTGTTTGGAGAACCATGATAGAATAGGTTTAATGTGATGTAATCCAAAATGAATGTTTGGATTGAGCGTTTTGGGTCCGATTTGTAATACAAAAGTCTGACAGTTTTCAACTCAATCTTGTTTCCCACTGTTTTCATAGTTCACCATTTTATTTTTGTTTATTCCTCAAGTGCTCATGCATTCCAATACTCTTATGATTCCCAATAATCTTATTACATTCCAATTCCCAAAACAGCCTCTAGAGCTCTATGGTTTTGTTTCAATTATGTAAAAGTTTCACATCCCAATTCAAAGACAAAAAGTGATAAAATACTTCCACATTGAGATTCAATCCCTTCCCGAGTAATTATCTATATTTCATTACATTTCCATATAGAAGTAAACAACGCTGATAGATTTTTGATTACAATTGCATAAGCACAATCAAAGGAATCTCATTCCCTTTGTGACTTATTTAATAGCAATTGATTTTCATTGCAATTAGATTAAATTTTCATTGAGGGTGTGTGACCTGAGTTCAATCTTGGATAACAACCTTATTGTAAAGTGGTTTTTTTTTTTTAAAGAAAATAATTTATATCTCTAAAGATTGGTGGTTGTATCAAAGTAAAACCTTAGTACTATGTCAATTGAAGTCAAAAACTTTCAAGAGTGAATGAATCTAGGCCCTCTATTGTTGATTTATTAAAAGTCGCTAAAATTGGACAATTAAAAGCACAAATACAACGAATTACACTGTATAGAAATAAAAATGATAATTTAACCCAAAATGGCAATTACCAATAACCCCCACAAGAGCAAACTCCTCCTTTAAAATGGTGGAACCGGTTTGAATCTCTGACAATCAAAGCTCTCTCTTCAATCAACGATATCAACTCAATTACGTTGTGACAATCTCCACAAATTCTTAGATTTTTCACAACCTGAATAGGAGCTCCAGGTGGAAGAGCAATCAATCCATAAGCAATTGCCAGTCTCTCACTATGTTGAGAGAGAATGGCTTCTTTATGTTCCTCTTCCACATCATGAAGAACATAATTTGTATCTGGCTGATAACCCATATCTTTTAGTTTAATGCTTAGATCTTCAAGTTTTGCATAAACAACATCAGAAAATGGATGTGAAACATCACCAGCCAAGAATGAGAAAATCTTGTTTTTTACCTCAATCCAGCTGCACCCAGCTTCCTTCTTCACCTTCCTCTCATCCATCAGTTTCCTCACTTGGGCTCTCTCTTGCCAATTGCCAGCCACAGCATGAATGTTGGATAACAAGACATATGCGGCCGAGTCGTTCGGTTGAAGTGAGATGAGCTTTTCTGCAGCGAGTTTACCGAGCTCTAGATTTCGGTGAACACGACAGGCCGCCAGCAGAGTCCGCCACATTGTCGGACTAGCAGGGAATGGCATTTCATTCATGATGGCCATGGCTTTGTCGAACATTCCGGCTCGGCTGTATAGATCAACCATGCACGAATAATGCTCTATTGTTTGATCAATATGACAATTATTGATCATAATATTGAAGTACTTTTCACCTTCTTCCACTAAGCCTGCATGAGTACAAGCAGTAAGAACCCCAATGAATGTTACACCATCCATGGGTAATCCTTGGTTTTTCATAACTTGAAATGCCTCAAGAGCCTTCTTGGCATCACCATGTTGGGCATATCCAGTGATCATTGAGTTCCATGAAACTATATCTTTCTCCTCTTGTCTGTTGAAAACCTTATTTGCACTCTCAATATTACCTCTTTTGGAGTACATTGTAAGCAAAGCACTGCTTACACATAAAGCATTACTCTTTCCTGATTTCACTGCAGTTGCATGAATTTGCTTACCATGTTCTACTGTTGCTGCAGGGGATGAACATGCATTGATTACACTAGAAAAGGTGTACTCATTTGGTTTCACTCCCTCTTTCACCAATTGAATGAATACTTCCATTGCCTTTTCAGAATCTCCTATTTGAGCTAAACCGGTTAACATGGCTGACCATGCAACAATATCCTTGGCAGCAATAGAATCGAAAACTTGTGCACTCTCAACGGCATTCCCTGTCTTAACGTATGCATCTAAAAGTGCGGTAGCTACTGAGGGCACTTTCTCATAATCAGCTTTAATGATTTGTGCATGAAGTTGACCAAGTAATGAAGAAGGTTTACCTGCAAGGACCGTGGAGTAGGTGAAATGGTTTGGTCTTACGCCTTCCCTATTCATTTGACGAAATAAATCAACCGCCTTCTCGTTGTTGTTATTCTGCACAAAACCACCAATCATTGCTGTCCAGGTAACAACATTATGAGCCCCATCTGCCATGGAGAACAACTTGAAAGCTTCATCCACTGAGCTGCACTTGCTGTAAGTGATCATGAGTGCTGTTCTGACGTTCTGATCAAATTCATAGCCATTTTTCAAGACCCCACAATGCAGCTGTTTGGTGAAATTCAATTCCCTCTGGTGAGAGCATAGCTTTAGAACTGTACAAAATACAGTTTGGCTGAGCATAACACCTGCAAGTCTCATCCGATAAAACATTTCAAAGCCTTTTAAATCAAACCCAATGGCTGAATAACCAGCAATCATAATGTTCCAAGAGACTGAATCTCTAACAACCATACTGTCAAAAACAGCTTCAGCATCTCCAACCACCTCAGATTTTAGATACATACATATCAAAGCATTGCATACAGATGTGGTAAACTCAAACCCATTCTTTACTATCATGGCATGAACTTGAGTTCCACCATCAATCATACTGTCATCAGCCAAAGCTCCAAGAACAGTTGCAAAAGTAAAGTCGTTTGGCTTCGCTCCCTCCATCTGCATTTGGTTAATCAAATGCATTACTTCATTGTTCAACTCATTGCGCGCATATCCAGCCAGCAAGGAAGTCCATGTCACAACATTTTTGATACCCATTTCATCAAAGATTCCTCTTCCATCTTTAAAATCTTCTGTTTTCATATACATATCAACGAGAGCAGTCCCAACGCTGACATCTTCCAAAAACCCAGATTTCAAAGATTGACAGTGCACCTGTCTTCCCACAACTTGATCAAACAAGACTCCGCAGACCTTCAAAGCACAGGACAGAGCGGACCTATCAACAGCCAACCCCGACGAGTGAAGGTCCTTGAAGAGATGCAAAGCTTCTCGATTATGATCGTTGCGAGATAAGTTGAAGAGCAGACGATTGTAGTGTGAGATATCTTTAAGGGGAATTTGGTCGAACAGTTGGTGGGCGTAACGTGGGCGCGAGAGTCGAGAGACGAGGGGAAGAAGTTCATGGTAATGGGAGCCATGGGGATGCAACGAATGTTTGATTTGATGAATGGAACTCTGTAATCTGCCATTTCCGACAGTGATTAAGGCCTGATTTTTAAGGGAGATTTTATTTAAATATTTCATTTACTTAAAATAATTATGAAAAATATGGTAGTTTGGAAATTATTTAGGGAGGAGAGAGAAGATTGAAAAGGGGAAAGAGGTTTGGAAGTCAAAGGTCAAGACCTCAACCTTGGACCAATCCAAGGTCGACCCCTCAACCTTCGACCAACGCAAGGTCGACGCCTCAACCTTCGACCAACGCAGATCCATGGGTGGAAACTTTTGCAGAGATTTCGTCCGCTGCATGTCTCGTCGCGTCATCGCAGAGATTCCGCCGCAGGTCCTGTTGTCGCGTCGTCGCAGAGAATCCGCCGCAGGTCTTGTCACGTCGTAGCAGAGATTTCCTGCCGCCGCTACCACTGCCGTTGCTGATGCCTGGTGGTGCCCGTGACTTATGGTCGAGCGTTCAACCCTCGACCAAGTCTCTTTAAATACCGCCCCGCCCTCTTCTTCCTCCCACTATTTATTCTTCTAATTCCTTGCTTCTCCTCCTTCCGAATCCGAGCAGTTCCCACTATTTCCTCTCATTTTCGCAACTTCTCACAAATACTCCATTTTCTCCAAATTTTCTCCCTCGATTTTTTCTAAAAAAATTTGATCTGTCGAAATATTCTCTTTTTTTTCCAAATTTACAAAGTTTGTAAATTTGATTTATGAAATATACATTTTTTTAAGATAATATAAACTTTTTTCTCTATTCTCATACTATTTTTTTCTTTACAGTATTTGTTGCTATTTGGAAAGCAAAGATTGATCGTTGTCACTTCGAGGAAGAAAAAAAAGTAAACCATTGTTGAATTTGTGAGTTACCATTTCATTTTCTGATATTTATATTATGCTAGACATGCCATTTTAAGCTAGATATGTCATTTCAATGTTGTATTTATTTTGTTAATAGTCTTTTAATATAAGATTTATATATTGATTTTATGAGTTTTTTCTATAATTTAATGTTCTTATTTATATTATATTAGATTTATCATATTAATATTATATTAGATCTACCATGTTAATGTTATATTAGATCTACCATGTTGATAATTTTAATATAATCTTTTTATAATTTGTCTTTACTTTGCATTTTATATTTATATCTTGTTAACACAAAAAGTTGTTTTTTAATTGAAAAAATTTGTTTTAGAATGTACTTTTTTCATATATATATATATGTATATATATATTAGTTTCTCAATTGGAAAAAAAATTAAAAAACTAAAAATTTTAGTTATATAATTTTTCAAAAATAATATTTTTTTAGTATCCATTTTTTAATTGAAAAAATTTAGCTTAAGAACTTTTTTTTTAAAAAAAATAATATTGATTTATTTTTAAAAAATAATATTGATTTTTAGAAGAAATAATATTGATTTTTATCAAAAATAAATAATTTTAGTTTTAGAATTTTTTAAAAATAACATTACCTTTTAATGTTCTTTTTGTTTTTTAAATTTAGTATTTACAGTAAATTTTAATTTTTTAGTACAAGTTTATATTTCCGTTGCATTTGAGATATTACTAGATTTTTTTAATATTAGAGTATTTAGTTAAATAATTAGTGATGTATATTGTTGTTTTCTTTTTTTAGAAAATGGCAGACAAGTGTTTGGGATTTATGTTGTTTACAAATGGTCATATGATTGATGGTGTTGATGGAGTTGAATATGACCAACCAGCATGTGGGGGTTTTAGCATAAATGTGAATAGTGGACTTGTTTTTGAACAATTTGTTGAAATGATTGGGTTGTCAATTTGTGTAGATATGAGATCAAACTAGTTAGAAATAATATACAGACATCCTAAGCTAACACAATTAGGATATGTAAAGTATATGTCATTCCCCATTCATAATGAACAAGCGATGAATCTGATGTTTTCAATTGCAATGCCGCTCCCAAACCTAGTGCATTTATACGTTAATGTGAGTAGGGTAGGCTTGGATATAGACTTGAATGCACAATTGTTGAGTCAGTTTGAAGACCTGAATCAATGTATTGATCCTGATCCTGAATCAGTTGCACCAGCCTATGACGATGAAGATATGGTGGCTAGTAATCAATATAGGGATTTTAGAACAGAAACAGACGATGAATTCGAGGAGTTGGATTTCAATGGTCATGAACATGAAATGTCGTCAGATACATTCGTTAATCTTGACATGAATATAATAGATAGCGTTAGAGAACATGACCCAGTTGTAGCCCCGGTAGTAGTTGACAATACCCAATTGTATAAGGGTATGATTCTTCAAGACAAAAAAATGTTACAACATTTGGTCAAGTGTTTTGCTATCAAGTGTCACGCACCATATGAGATCGTGGAATCAACATCGAATATTTGGGCAATTCAGTGTAAGAAATGGGAGGATGGTTGCAAGTGGCGACTCCGTGCAGCAAAGAAAAAATCTCATAATTTGTTCGAGATTACTAAGTATGTTGACCAACATACATGTTTTTACTCAGAGCTTAGGCAAACTCATTAGCAATTAGATTCTTCAATGATTGCACCAGAGTTTTGTGAAGCTGTGAGGGAAAAACCGTCCATCAGTGTGGGACAACTACAAATTGACATCAAAACAAAATGGGGATACCATGTTCCTTACCACAGGGTGTGGGAGGGTAAACGAAAGGCATTGGCCAGAGTGTTTGGTGATTGGGATGACTCATACAAACTGTTGCCCAGGTGGTTGTATGTGGTCAAGCATACAAATCCCAGCACACGAGTGGAGTGGAGAATAAAGAGCACACGAGTGGAGTGGAGTGGAGTGGAGTGGAGTGGTGTGCTCTTTATTCTCCACTCCACTCGTGTGCTGAGATTTGTATGCTTGACCACATACAACCACCTGGGCAATAGTTTGTATGAGTCATCCCAATCATCAAATACTCTGGCCAATGCCTTTCGTTTACCCTCCCACACCCTAAGGTAAGGAACATGGTATCCCCATTTTGTTTTGATGTCAATTTGTAGTTGTGCCACACTGATGGACGGTTTTTCTCTCAGTTTCACAAAACTCTGGTGCAATCATTGAAGAATCTAATTGCACATGAGTTTGTCTAAGCTCTGAGTAAAAACATGTATGTTGGTCAACATACTTAGTAATCTCGAACAAATTATACTTTTCTTCGCTGCACGGAGTCGCCACTTGCAACCATCCTCCCATTTCTTACACCGAATTACCCAAATATTAGGTGTTAATTCCACGACCTCATATAGTGCATGACACTTGTTAGCAAAACACTTGACCAAATGTTGTAACATTTCTTTGTCTTGAAAAATCATACCCTTATACAATTGGGTATTGTCAACGACTATCGGGGCTACAACTGGGTCATGTTCTCTAACGCTATCTATTATATTCATGTCAAGATTAGCGAATGTAACTGATGGCATTTCATGTTCATGACCATCGAAATCAAACTCCTCGAATTCATCGTCTGTTTCTATTCTAAAATCCCTATATTGATTACCAATCACCATATCTTCATCGTCGTAGGCTGGTGCAACTGATTCCGGATCAGGATCAATACATTGACTCAGGTGTTCAAACTGACTCTGCATTCAAGTCTATATCCAAGCCTACCCTACTCACATTAATGTATAAATGCACTAGGTTTGGGAGCGGCATTGCAATTGAAAACATCATATTCATCGCTTGTTCGTTATGAATGAGGAATGACATATACTTTACAAATCCTAATTGTGTTAGCTTAGGATGTCTGTATATTATTTCTAAGTGGTTTGATCTCATATCTACACCAAGTGACAACCCAATCATTTCAACAAATTGTTCAAAAACAAGTCCACTATTCACATTTATGCTAAAACCCCCACATGCTGGTTGGTCATATTCAACTCCATCAACACCATCAATCATATGACCATTTATAAACAACATAAATCCCAAACACTTATCTGCCATTTTCTAAAAAACGAAAACAACAATATACATCACTAATTATTTAACTAAAAACTCTAATATTAAAAAAATCTAGTAATATCTAAAATGCAACGAAAATATAAACTTGTACTAAAAAATTAAAATTTACTGTAAATACTAAATTTAAAAAATAAAAAGAACATTAAAAGGTAATGTTATTTTTAAAAAATTCTAAAACTAATATTATTTACTTTGATAAAAATCAATATTATTTCTTCTAAAAATTAATATTATTTTTTTAAAACAAAAAGTTCTTAAGCTAAATTTTTCCAATTAAAAAATGGATACTAAAAAAATATTATTTTTGAAAAATTATATAACCAAAATTTTTAGTTTTTTAATTTTTTTTTTCAATTGAGAAACTAATATATATCTTCTTTCTTTTTCTTTTTCTTTTTTTTTTTTTTTTTTGAAAAAAAGTACATTCTAAAACAAATTTTTTCAATTAAAAAACAACTTTTTTTGTTAAAAAAATATAAATATAAAATGCAAAACAAAGACAAATTATAAAAAGATTATATTAAAATTATCAACATGGTAGATCTAATATAACATTAACATGGTAGATCTAATATAATATTAATATGATAAATCTAATATAATATAAACAAGAATATTAAATTATTGAAAAAATTCATAACATCAAATATAAATATTATTCAATTCAAAGACTATTAACAAAGAAATACGAACATTAAAATGACATATCTAGCTTAAAATGGTATATCTAGCATAATATAAATATCAAAAAATGAAATGGTAACTCACAAATTCAGCAATGGTTTACTTTTTTTTCTTCCTCGAAGTGACAATGATCGATCTTTGCTTTCCAAATAGCAACAAATACTATAAAAAAAAAAATAGCATGAGAATAGAAAAAAAAGTTTATATATTAAAACTATAGGTTATGAGAGAGAAATATATATAAATAAGATTCAAATACAGTTAATTAATTAATTAAGTAATAAGTTAGTTATTAATTTTTTAAAGAATTAATTTAATTGAATTAAAATTGTTTAATTTAATTAATGTGTTAGTGGGTAGTTGACAGACTAACACTTCATGTTGGTTTTAAAAAAAGAAAGAAGTTTATTTTTTTTCCTCTGATGTGGGTTGCTGTTGAAACTGTTTTCTCCCTACCCTCTTGCCTCTCTCAAGGGATTTCTCTCAGAAAAAAAGTCTTTATGAAAATTTTTCATCTCTCCACAATCAAGTCCCTTATCTTTCAAAAGCCGATTCCCACAAATTGGTTTTTGGTAAGAGAATAGCAGGAAAGACTTTTTGGTGGCGTCTTCGTACTGTTACTGGGAGATTGATTGCTAAAGACTTGGAGAGGATTTGAAGAACTATTCTGCAAAAGTAATGTTTTCTTCTTCCCGATTTAATTTAAAGCATGCCTAACCTATTAATTTATGCATTATCAATGCTATATTTTTTTTTTTGTTATGCTTTGTTAATTTCATCTTCCCAAAATCAAACAAAAGCATCCACACGCTCCTGCCGTGGGATTCGATTCTTTCAGCAACAACAACATAACCTATTATTGTGGAACCTGAAAGAAAATACAATGTCCCATGTTTTATGCCTCTTAGAATCACCTCAAAACCCTTGTAGACATACGTTGCTCCACCTTTGCCTTTGAAACTGTAACCCTTACTATCAAACACACTAAAAGATATCAAACTCTTCGTCATCAGTGGAATATGTCTAACATCGTCCAAAGTGTAGAAGACACCATCATGTGTTTGTATCTTGACTGATCTAATTTCAACTATTTTGCAAACAGCAATGTTAGTTGTCACACCCCCTCCCAGATTACTCTACTCAACCCAAGAGGAGATGTGAGGACAGTAAACATCACCCCTCTTGTGACGTATACTGTCCATCTGTACCTGATTAACCTGTTAAATTATTTCATACATATCTACTCATAGATAAGAACTTATGTTTATGTAATTTAAACATTCCAACATATTCACAATATACTTATACAACAACCCATCTCACATCCCAACATATGTACAACTAGATCTACATGCCACCTATATAAGGTTATTTACACATACAATAACCACAAGGTGAACTATTTCTGATAACTCGAAGCTTAAGCACGGCGAGCTGGAGTAGGCTAAGCACCGGGAACATCCTCGCTACCTGGGTGGAAAAGAAAACATAGAAAGCATGAGCTAAAAGCCCCGTAAGTGACTAGTTTTATAAAATTGTCTTTAGTTCAGAAACCAACATGGTAAAATCGTTATCACAATACATACAAAACATGGGTTCAAATCATAATTATTGGAAAAACATGCTCAATTGCCTTTGCCAAATCATACATGATCGTTTTAGAAAAATCATACAAAAATCCAGATTAATTTTACAATCATTTTCCTTAGTTGAAGCGGAGCAAGACTCAACGCTCTCAATGTCGAAAACATCCTTAGTTGGGGCGGAGCAAGACTCAACGCACCCAACGTCGAAAATGAATATTTACCTTAGTTGAGGCAGAGCAAAACTCAACGCACCCAACGTTGAAAACAACCTTAGTTGGGGTGGAGCAAGACTCAACACACCCAACGTCGAAAACATCTATGTGCACATAGGAATATCTCGACATGCCCAAGTACCTTCTTCGAGTCCATTAGTACTGGGTCCCTAATCACATGGCTGCCCACATGCCTTCTCAAATGTCTCTCAGCATTGGGTCCCTTAGAAAACGTTTTAGAAACATGTATGTTTTGCATAAATAGTTCATTGTAAACACCTTTCATGGAAAACATAGCGTTTCTCAATAAAAAGCATCTTATAAACATGTTTTTCAACAATGCCTTCATGCCATAAAATCAAGTATAAGCATTCATGTCATAAATCAAATATAAGCAGCCATCATGCTTTTCAAATCATCATAAAAGTACATTTTATACGAAAGTCTGGCTAAACATTTTAACTAAAATCATTTAGGAAAAGGAAAGTGTCACTCACAACTTGTCCTAGGCCTTGAGCGGATTATACGCCTTCCTAGCTCTTCTTGGCATGTAAATACACATTTCTCATGTTAGGCTTTCTTAAACTTCCTTTCCATAACCATTAAGTTGGCATAATTAAACTCCAAGCATGCTTCATCACCGAGACTCATTTCTCCCAACATAATTCATAATGAGCAAGATTACTAGCGAGATTGGCCTACAAATATACAACACTAGTGAGACCATAATGAGTGAAACTAGCAATATTCACCTTGAGTAGCAATACCTAGCGACACTCAGCAAGATTTGAGAGACGCATAACTGTCTGCGTTCCAGTGACACTCGTCTCGCTACTCACTCTCCAACTTCTCAGCGATACTGCAATACTAGCGACACCCGACAACCACATTTCTTCCTTTCCTTTTGTTCTCACTTCTACCTGATAAAAATCACATTTCCAGCCAAATTCAGAACTTCTTTCCTTCTACAAACTTGTAAAGGAATAGGTTCTCTAACTTACCTCAAAATTTCAGAGCATGATTCTTCTCCGTTTGAGAGATATTCTCAAATAACACCCAGTTGCTCTCAATTGCCCAGCAAATCAATAGCAATCACTTCCACCTACAATTTTACATGTTTCCCCTCAAATTTAACTCAAACATCCTTCATAGAAATGGTTAGAAATTGCGTTAACTTACTAACCTCAAAATTTTAGCTCTAGCTTCAACTTCCTCAGCTTGCACTTCTCCAAACACTAGACCATGCTTGTATTTCACAACCACGATCAAACTTCCTGTTCCAGCTTTAGTTACACCACCAAAACGAGTAGAATTCCACTCAAATTCGACATGAACACCTTCTTCCACCTTCCCTCATTGTTTTTCTGAAAAATGGAACCGACTCGAGATCTGGAAAGTGTTTAAAATGATTAAATATTTGGCCCACTCATATATATATGCTGCAGACTTAACCTCCATTTCCATTCCTTTTTAAAATAAGTTGGTCGGGGCACTCTTTCACCAACACACCAACGCATGGCAACCCTCAACGCAACCTACCTCCAACGCCCACAGCCGCCATCCAACAACGCATGGTAGGTCAAGTACAAACTTTTCCCGACCAAGTTCCAACTTCCCTTCCAACGCATGACACCTTCAACACATGGTGACTTTTTCATGGTGACACCTTCAACGCATAGTAGCTCTATCAAAATATAACAACTCTTCCACCTTATCAACGCATAGCTGTGGCCAACACTAAATTTTTTGCTCCTTCACTCTCGACCACCACTCCTCTTTACAACGCATAATCATAACTTCTTAGCTTGTCTTCTCCTAGGGCTAAACATGTCTTACAAGTTAGGGCTTACATTAGCTATGCTAACATTCCCTCCTTCTATTTGCTGATACGTTGAGAATCACTCTCAATTTGGGCAGATATGATAAGATGCCTTAGAATCAAGAACCCACACATTATCAGAATGTGAACTTTCATTCATAACTAAAGCTAGATCTGTAAGCCCCCTACCTGACATTGGGAGATGGCAAGTTAAGAGGAGACTATGAGACGGGCATTGAATAGAAAATTGGCCGAGTTGTGTGAGAGCAAAACTGGCTAAGTGTTGGCCATGCGTTGGTGGGGCTATACGTTGAGAGTATGTCTAAGGCTTCACGAGACCCCTGGTAGCTGTGCGTTGAAAAAGGTAGTTTGGCATGGACGCAGATGTGAAGACCACTAGGCGTTGAAGGCCACGAGGTGATGAAGGCCACTATGCGTTGAAAGCTACTATGTGTTGAACGCTACTATGCGTTGAAGGTTCGTGCATAGAAGAGTGGCCAAGAAGGGCTATATGTTGAAGGTTAGTATGCGTTGGTGCATAGAAGAGTGGTCGAGAGGACCATGCGTTAGTCGGCTATCTGGCGATGGGGCGTTGGGCAATTGTAACACAGTAAGTTGAGGCTATGCGTTGCTGAAGCCATGTGCGGAAGGTTTGCTTTGGCCAACCTAAGTAGGAAGGCGATGGCTGTGCTGGTGAGTCGGTGGTCTAAATTTATATATAAGTGAGTGCACCGAATAATTAAACACTTTAGACATATTTTCGAACTCAGATTGATTCCATTTCGCAGACGAACAACGAGGAGAGGTGATAGAAGGTGTTTATATCGAATTTAAGTAGAATCCAAATCATTTTCATGGTGAAATTGAAGCTGGAACCAGAAGCTTGATTGTTGTTGATAAATCTAGACATCATTCGATAATTGAAGAAGAGTAAGCTGAGGAAGTTGAAGCTAGGGCTAAAATTTTAAGGTTAGTAAGTGAACTCAATTTTTAGCAACTTCCATGCAGGATGTTAAAGCTAAATTTGAGCAAAAATATGTTAAATTCTAGGAGGAAGTAATTGGAGTTGAACTACTAGATGATTCAAAGCAGCCGGAGTTATTTGAGAATAGTTCCCAAACGAAGAAGAGTTATGGTTTGAGATTTTGAGGTAAGTTAGAAAGCTCACTTCTTTACAAGTTTGTAGAAGAGAGGAAGTCCTGAATTTGGCTGGAATTCGATGTTTAGCAGGTTAAAGAACGAGTTAGAAGGGAAAGAAGAAAGAAGTGGTCATCAGGGGTCGCTAAGACAGTGGTATCGCTAAAGAGCTGGAGAGTGAGCAGTGAAACGAGTGTCGCTGGTAACGCAAAGGGCTTTGCGTCTCACAACTCTCGCTGAAGTATTGCTGGGTGTCGCTTCTTAAGGTAATCTCGCTAGTCTCGCTAAGCCCGGTCTCGTTAGTGCCGCATGGTTATAAGTAGGTCACACTAATAATCTCGCTGATACTTGTGGATCTCGCTCATTATGAAAAGTTGTAAACAAGAGAGGGACTAGTGATGAAACCCATGTTTGAGATGTTTAAGCAAAAATAGTGAATATAAAAAGGAATATTAGAAATGTCTAACACAAAAAAGGTGTGTTTACAGGTCAAAAGGAGCTAGGGAAAGCATATAACCTGCTCGGAGCCCAGAATAAGTTGTGAGTTACATTATGGTTTGAGATAAGCTAGCTTGATTATCATTTTCTACATGCTTAGTAATATCTATGAAGCATGACTTGAAGTGTACTTCTATGTATGAAACTAGTACATATCTTATATGTAAGATAGAGCTTGAAAATGTATTAGTTAATGTTCCTAAGTTTTACCAAGCTAGTTGCTAGATGAATGCTCTGAGAACTCTGAGGTATCATGATTTATGTTAATTTATGATTAATGTGATGTGCATGTCAGTACCCTAGAAAGATTGAATTGGGACCCAATGCTGAAGAACATGAGAAGGCATATGGGTAGCCCTAGTATTTCTATGAAGCTCTCACCAAAGGACATAGAGAAGGTGATTGAGTATTCACTGGGACCCTAGTACCAAAGGACATGAGAAGGTATACGGGCAGCCCGAGATCAGACAGACATATAACCATAATAGAAGGCATATGACGCTGATGTGTTGAGATTACTCCACACAGCTAAGGTTTATTGACGTTGGGTGCGTTGAGTTCGCTCCGCCTCAACTAAGGTTTAATGAAAAAAAAACTCAGTTGTGTGATTATAGTTATTTCCAAGTTTACAGTGCAATGTTAAGCAGATTATACTAGTGATTGTAGTTATGCTTTATTGAGTTTATACTTTAGATAGTCACTCACTGAGCATTGTAGCTCATAAATTCTTGTTTTTCTGATGTTTTCTTTCTAGGTAGCAAGCGTGTTCAGGGTGCTTAGCCTACCATCAAGACTCTTCTGGGCCTAATCAGGATTTTGTACTTGGGAACTTGTAAACCTCATCCCTATGTAGATATTGTACTTATTTTGAGTGACATAGTGAGAATCATTAGGCATATTTGTAAAAATTACACATAGCCTCTTAAATCTTACTCATGGTGTTATCCTATCAGTAGATCTTTGCATAACTATTGTAAAAGCTAAGTCTAATGCCAACAGGTTATGATATATAAATACGTATATAGCAGTGTTAGCAGGTTGAAGAATAATTTTAACCCTCACTCCTAGGTAAATATATATATATATATATATATATATATATATATCTAGGATAGGGGTGTTTCAAGATCTCCTTCAGAAGTTTCCTTCTTGTCATTCTTTTCTTTATTGTCATGTTGCCTTTTTTAACTTAGGACACCCAGTTCTCCAATGACCTTTTCTTTACAATAATGACAAACGTCATCTGACTTAGAACCCTTGGACTTCAAAGATTTATGATTTTGGTTTGACTTTTGCTTACTAGAATTCTCACGCCCCTTGCTCCTTATAGTAGTTAACCCAGATGCCTGACTTTCTATACCTAAACTAATAGCATTCTAACAGTCCTCTCTCGTAAGCAATGTGGATTTTGTACCTTATAAAGTCAAAGTTTATTTCCCTCCAATATATGAGTCAATGAAAGTCTCATACGACAAGGGCAAAGACGTCAACAGAATTAAAGCAACATCCTCATCACCAACCTTAATCTTTACATTACGCAGATCTAACAAAATTATATTTAACTGATCAAGATGATCTCAAAGAGACATACCTTCCTGCATATGTAGATGATACAAATGTTTCTTAAGAAACAACTTCTTGGTTAAAGACTTAGTCATGTAAAGACTTTCCAACTTCAACCATAGACCCACATTAGTTTCTTCATCTACGACCTCGATGATGACGTCATCAGCCAAACCGAAGGAAGTAATGTATCAGATTTCTAATTTTCAGCCATCTATTTTTTTTATTATTTTCTTTGTTTATGTATCTATATTTGCTTGCAATTAGGGATTTTTAAAATACTAAATATAGTGTATTTGTATTGGTTTTAGCTTTTTTTTATTTGTTTTCAGTTGTAACGTTGGTTTTTATCAATTTTCGCATGCATGAGTAGTTTTGACATTTGCTAATTTGTATTTTTATATAAAAAAAATCACTTTTTTATTTGAAAAATTATATTAAATGATAAAACTGCTAAAAATATTTACAAATAATAGCAAAATATCGTCGTCTATCTGTAATAGACACAGATAGTAGTCTATCACGGTCTATCTATGAAATTTTGCTATATTTATAAATATTTTGGTTCATTTTTCTATATTTGAAAACAACCATTTTTATTTTTACGATTTTGAACACTTTTTGTTATTTTTCCAAACGAATCTTCAAAATTTACTATTTTATCTTTTCAACCCTTTCTAAATGCAAGTTTTTGACCTTTTGATTGCAAATTGTCAGTAAAAATTACCAAAATGATCTTATTGGGCATATGCGTTGGGCTCTCAAACTCTTCTCATTTGCCACTCCTTCACTTTCAATTGAGTAACTCTTGTTAGTTTCACTTTCTTTCAATATAATGAGTGAGAGCAAAGAACAAAGGGTGGAAGTAAGAGTCAAAAGCAAAGAGCAAGAGTGAGAGCGAGATGTAGAAGAAAAAGGGAAAATTGAACAAAATGACCCAAAAAAAAAAATTTCTATGAGTGACCTTTTTCTAACAACTTGTTTATTATTGACCCTTTTGACATATGAAATGCCACATTTACCCTCAATATTAAATGTTTTCTTCTCATGTATTTCCTCCATCTCTTTTGCTTTTCCCTTCCAACAACAAACGGAAATTCAAAGTCATTTAAAACTAAAGATACTTTAACATTTTGCTTACTTTATAAGCATAGTTGGAAAGAACGCAAAAAATCGTACGAAAACGAGTGGTCATTTAGTTAAATCGGAGTTGTATCGACAAAGATATGACAAACAAAATTATCGTACGCGCAGAAAAAGTGTGCGATCGCTTACATCTGCTTATGCGATCACTGACATCAACATAGGCGATCACGTACATCAGCCTATGCGATCACTTACATCAGCTTATGTGATCGCAGTTTTTGTTTTGCAATTTTGTTTTGGTCATATCTTCGTCAATACAACTCCGTTTTTGCTAAATGACCACTCGTTTTCATATGTTTTTTTTGTGTTCTTTCCAATTATGCTGATATAAGTGATTGCGTATGTTGATGTTAGCGATCACATAGGCTGATGTAAGCGATCGCACACTTTTTCTGCGCAAATGATAATTTTGTTTTTGTCATATTTTTGTCGATACAACTCCGATTTAACTAAATGACCACTTGTATTTGTCTGATTTTTCGCATTCTTTCCAACCATGCTTATAAAGTAAGCAAAATATTAAAGTATCTTTAGTTTTAAATGACTTTAAATTTCTGTTTGTCATTGCAAAAGAGATGGAAGAAATACATGAGGAGAAAACATTTAATATTGAGGGTAAGAGAGATATTTCATTTGTCAAAAGGATCAATAACAAACAAGTTTTTAGAAAGAGGTCATTTATAGAAAAAGTTTTGATTTTTGAGTCATTTTGTTCAATTTTTCCATAAAATGAGGTGAAAAAACCTAAATCCTAAATAGCAAGAGTAGTGTGAACAAAGATTCCAATCCCTGCGTTTACGTCATTACTTGACTAAAAAGAAATTTGGGGGAGGTTTTTGAGAAGAAAAATTTGTAAGAAAGGCTTTATCATTCTTTTGTAAGAAAACCCAAATACAGTCGTCCGGCGGCGGAAAAGGAGGGAGAAATGGGAAAGCGAGACAAGAAGCAGAAACATCACGATGGACATTCTCGTCGAAGGGACTTCAAGTTTACTTCAGAAGGAGAAGTTATGGAAGATGGTGATTTCAACAGCTATCCCCTTCCCTCACCTTCTGCCAGAGAACTAGAAGAAGAGGAAGAAGAAGTTGACGAAGAAGTAGAAGAGGAAGAGGAGGAACAAGAAACAAGCAATGAGAGCTCATCAATGGATATCCCTTCAAAATTTCAACTCTATCAACAATCTGTTCAGGTTTGGCCCTTCTTCTTGCATTGCAACTCTAATCCCCCGATGGGTATATGGAAATCATGTGAATATTTGGAAGAAACGATCATTTTCAATTTTAATAACTATTCTTATCGCTAATTTATGAATTTATTATTTGAACTGATGAGTGTTGTATCGTTGATTGAGAGGAGAGGGATCAGGCTGTTTACTGAAATTTCTTTGTTCTCTCAAGTCACCCAAAGGAGATATAAGCTACTTGCAGAAGTTCTTTCTAATGTACGTGGGCGGTAGGCAACCGATCCATTTCCAAGAAGATTTCTGTGGCACTGCACTTTTAAGGTATACCACTCTTTATGGTTTATCTATGTCTAGCTAATCAATAATTGTTATAATCTTAGTAAATCAATATTTAGGCTCTTCATTATTGTTATAAATCAATGATCATAGTTTATGATTGGTGGTGTATCCCATGACAGCCTGTTATCTCGACTCCATAGTCCATGCTTAGAATTTATTCATGGAAAAAAAAGAGAAAGGAACAGAGCAGGAGTATTTGTCATTGCAAGCACCAGTTAAATCCTCATTGACACGACCTACTTTTATTTTCATTTTTTTTATAACTACTTTTCCAATTAACTTATTTTCAAAGAGCGAGACCATCATGTATGGAATACCTTGAGAATAGTTGAACTTGATTCGCCATTATCCTTTAGGCCTCGTTTGTTTTGGACTAGGCTACCTTTTTCTATAGCTAGTTTGGGGTAGGGGTTCCCCTCTTGTTGGGCTGTTTTCTTATATTCTCTGGCAGTAGGTTTTCTAATTCTTTTTCTTTTTTTTTTTTTTTTTTTTTTTTTTTTTTTTTTTTCATTTTTTTGAAAAAGAAAGAATAGTTCAACTTGACTTCATTGTTCTTTTCAATCTCTATTTGTGAACAAGTTGGAGGCAATCTTTGAATCGTGAGTCATTGTGTTGGTGCTAGTTGGATGGATTAGAAATCTGATACATTACTTCCTACAGTTTAGAATGGCTTCGAAGTGATTCGCGAAGGACTGCTGTAGGATTGGATCTTGACCTTGAGGCATTAGTCTGGTGCATGGAGAACAATTTTAACCGAACTGGGGCTGATGGATATTCCAGAATCTCTCTTTTTCATGGAAATGTATTGCATCCTTCTGAAGCAAGGCTTGTCAATCCTGAGCCTGGGGTGGACCTGATTGAAAATTTAACACTGGAAGATAGCAATGATAATCTCGAAGCCAGTGCATCAAAATCCATTGTGAAAGAAGAATCTACCTCTTATAACGATAACAAGTATCTGAAGAGGAACATTACATTGGCTGCCAGAGATATTGTATGCGCATTTAACTACAGCTGTTGTTGTCTCCATTCACGTGCAGATCTTGTTACGTATTTCAAGCATGCTCGTGCTAGCTTATCCAGAAAAGGTGGGATATTTGTCATGGATTTGTATGGTGGCACCTCATCAGAACAAAAGTTGAAGCTTCAAAGGAAATTTGCTAATTTCAAGGTATAATTTTGTTGAGCTCAAACTTCAGAAACCTAATTACATTTGTTCTGTTGGACAAGTGCATCTGCATTATTGATGCAGTCTTTGATTCTCATAAGAGGCCACAATTACTGCAACAAAAATGAACTTTTATTTTACTGTGAGTGTAGATGATGGATTTATTACGTTGGCATAATCTAGTAAGTATTAAATTCTCTACCGGGTAGGCATTAAACAGAGGAGGAAGACTAAAAGGTCAATAGGCGTTTATTCTCGATTTTATTTACTTATTTATTTTCTTTTTGAGTACAACAATGGGAGTGGGGAAATTCAAACATTCGATCTCTTGGTCAAAGTGGATGCCTTATGTTAGTTGAACTATACTCATTTCTATTATTTAATTCACTTTACACGATAGTATCCAATTTTTGAACCTTTAGCACCAAAATCACTAAACACCATTTTTTCTACCCCTAGTGTATGAATATTGTCTAGTTGCATTCTTCAAACATGGAACTATTCTCTTGATAGATAGAGTAATCCATCCCAGAAATTTGTATAAAGTATTGACTGAATCAGTAGGCAGAGAGAGCAGGCCGTCTTCTTTTCCACCACTCCCATACTAACCGGTTGTAGAGCAGAATCTCCTTTCCCAATAGTTTTGCTTTGTTGTTTTCACCTCAAGTCAAAGATGTTAATTGTGGAGGTTTTTCATAGCCTTACTATAATAAATAGTAAAATGTTATTTATACTTGCGTACATAACAACCTTTTTTTTTTACATGATCTGTTCACTTTTTAAATTAGAGGTATCCATCCAAACATTGTTTGTCTTCCTTATTTCTGTTGGAATCCTCTTCACATGAAATGTAATAAAGATAGTGAGATTTTGCGTTCTAATTTGTTGCAAATATTGCAGTATATCTGGGAGCAAGCTGAATTTGATATCATTGGACGTAAAACGAGGATTAGCCTCCATTTTGATCTTAAGAAGCAGCAGAAGAAGCTTCGCCATGCATTTTCATACAGCTGGAGATTGTAAGCAAACCTATTTTCTTTTCAATTACAACGCTTTCCATATTTGTAAACCATAATTAATTCAAATCATTATGCCAAAATTTGAAATTATACCTTGTCTAAATTTCACGAACTATTGCAGTAAGCTATTTCTATTGTCCAAAATCTTGAGATGACCATTGAACATGTGAACAGGTGGTCATTACCTGAGATCAAAGACTGCTTGGAAGAGGCTGGATTCAGATCTGTCCATTTTTGGATCCGGCAGATGCCCGACACCGAAGAGATTAGAAGTATAGAAGGGTTTGGCGCAGGAAGTGAAGTGAAATATGAGGAAGTTGAAACTTTTCAACAAAAAGAATCTTGGAATGCATACATCGTTGGTGTTTCATAGTCTTGAGCACCATAATCAATAGATTACAGGTATGTCTCACTATTTTGGCATTGGATTTCATATCCATAACTGCAGTCCTACCTTTCTAGATTCAAAAAATAATAATAAAAAAAGAAGTGTAGTAGCACTAGTAAGGGAGACAAGCTTGTCAAAGGAGGGATTTCAAGCCCATCCCATGTTTGATAATGTTATTTGTATTTTGTTTTGTTTTTGTTTTTATAGTTTTTACATCTGATCATTCAAAATTCTTCCAATATGAAGTTCTTACCCTACAGTTTGCTACCTTACCACAGTTGAAACTGTTGATTCTCCCCTCCCCTCAAGGTTCTATCAGTTTAGCTTGGTGCAAATTCTAACTTTTATCAGGAAAGAATATTAATTTTGAGCATAAACTTGTTCAAATTTGGACTCCAAACTTTCAATCTCATCGAATTGGATCGTAAACTTAAATTAGTGTTGCAATTCCCTTGTTTTATTTTCCGCCGTTTGTCCAATGATTTTAATTGTAAACACTGTAAGAACCTTCATAAACTAATTAATTTTAATAAAATAAAGATTTACAAAAAAATAAGATTGACCAATGCACAAATTAACCATTGAATAAGATTGCTAAAATTAATAAATTTTATTATAAAATTATAAACATTAATAATAAAGTTCGGGTGGTTTGGTTCAATTGAACCTAAACTAAACTAAATTTAGGTGGACTTATGAACTAACACATCTCATAAGTTTTCACATATTTGAACCTAACCTAACATAAATAAGTTGATAATCCAATTTATATTGTATGAGTTGGATTGAGTTGACAAATAGCGTCGTGACACCATTCTATTTTTTTAATAGCGCCTGTTTGCATTGTATCCTGGAGCATTCTTTTAGTTTCTAATGCATTGTAACACCTGTTCTTGGTTCTGCAATGTTGAGCAACGCTATTTATATTGTTACAATGTTTCTTCCACGACTTTCTAGGCTCCTTATGCCTTAGCTTCCCATGACTTCCAAGGAACTTTTTCTTTCATTATTGCTTCAAAATCTTATAAATGCTCGGTTCTAACAAAAACAACAAAAAAACATATCAAAGCATACATTTAATGTAGAACAACTAGCTAGTTAAAAGTCTTAGAATAACACTTTTTGAGTGCTTGTTGGGGGCTTTGGAGCAAGAATCCCTATGAGCAGGTTGTTTTTGCAAGGTCAGGTTGTGCCTGCAACTTAGGCACAATATCGACTCTTCTTAGCTGCTATACATTTTGTTTAATTGTTATAATGTGATTGTTTGAAGGTTTGTTTTTAAGGCTAAATGAGACTCACTAAAGGAGAGTTACTAGTGCTATCAGTAAAACATTGAACTCATGGAGAATTTTGGTCATATCATCACGATGTGCAGCTAGAGTTCATGTTCTAATTCAAGAGTCAATTCAAGTCCAATTGGTTTCGTTGTAATTTCCTTTATTTATCTAAGCATTCTTTTATTCTGGCTTTAATCCTTTTGATCTTTCATGGATTGAATTGATGCCTCAATTGTATTACTAACTTGTATGTATACTATTATGTATGATTTCAAGATTCATAATTGTTTTGATTGATTGTTCGATTTTAATAGCAATAAGATTTTTTTGTCAAAAAAAAGAAAAGAAAAATAGCAATAAGATTTGGCTTTATATGTGTTTTTATGGTTTTTTTCATGACTATATAGCTTGCATGATAGACTTGGTGAAGGCATCGAAGGGTGTCGATTCCTTCGATGGATCAATTACATTTATAATATCGAACGAACTACCTATACTACTGAGTAATACAAGTGGCAAGTTCGGGTCAATCCGTAGGGAAGCGCAAAAATTAGTTTAGACATAACTAATTCTTTAGTTAAAACAGGTAAAATAGGAGGGGTGGGAGTTGGTGTGGAATTGAAAGTAGAAGGATAAACGAGCTAAGAAAAGTTTTTGTTCCTTTGGAAAGTTAGTGACATGATGCATTTAATTTATGGAAATAGAATCCCTCAAATTGCAACTATGGTCCTAGGATATGATTCTATCTACTCAACTCATGGCCTACTTAAGCAGAAATATTGACATTAAGCGTCCTTAATAATTAATTAAGAATTGCTTTCTAATTAAACTATGTGTCAATTAGTAGCCAACAAGATATCAACAACATACAGAACATGAATTATAAACTTACTCCCACTAATCTTTAAATACATACATTGATCAACAATGTTTTCTTTAAATCCAAAAGATGTGATGGTATCATTAAACTTAAGATACCATTGTCGGGAAGTTTTTTTAAGTTTGTATATTGACCTCCTTAGCTTACACACCATGTGTTCCTTTCCTTCAATCACAAAACCTTCTGGTTGATCCATGAACACTTTATCTAGATTCCCATTCAGAAAAGCAGTTTTCACATCCATTTGAAGCTCTAAATCATAATGAGCAACTAAAGCCGTAATAATTTTCAATGAATCTTTTTTAGAGACGGGAGAAAAAGTCTTTTTATAGTCAATACCATCTTTCTAAGTAAACGAGTTTAACCTTGTGTCATTTGATATTGCCATTTAAGTCATGTTTGGTCTTAAAGACCCATTTACACCCAACTCTTTTACTTCCTTCAGGCAATTCTACAAGGTCCTAAACCTCATGTAATTCATTGATTTTAACTCTTTTTTCATTACATCTAACCATTTGACAGAATTATTACTTTTAATGGCTTGTGAAAACAAAATTGGATCATTATCAATACCTAAGTCAAATTATGACTCATGTAAATAAACCACATAATCATCAGAAATAACTAATCTTCTTTGTCTAATTGATCTGCTTATTTCTATTTCTTTTGGTTCCTCAATTACAGGTTCCTTCATCATAATACCATTATGTGGAGTTTGATCATTAATTTGTTGATCTTGTGGATTGTTAACAGAGTCCACAACTATAGGATCAACAACTTGAGAAGAAGTTATAGATGAACTAATTTCCACCTTAACTTCTTGAATTTCAAGTTTACATGGTTCCAAACTCCCATTAATTTCGCCATTCTCAATGAATGGTTTCCAGTTTCAACTATTCTCGTACTATGGCTAGGACAATAAAATCTATACCCTTTTGATTTTTTTGGATAACAAATGAAGAAACCACTAGTTGTTCTTGAATCCAATTTCTTTTCGTGTAGATTATAAATTTTTACTTCTGCTTGGCAACCCTAAATACGCAGGTGCTTTAAACTAGGTTTTCTTCCCATCCACAATTCGAAAGGTGTCTTTGGAACTGACTTACTAGAAACCCTATTTAATAAGTACTGAGCGGTTCTTAATGCATACATCCACAAAGCATTGGTAAAGATTAATTGTTTATCATACTCCTAACCATGTTAATTAATGTACGATTACGCCTTTCTACAACACCATTTTGTTGTGGTGTTCTTGGCATTGTGCAAATATGCCATGAATTTCTAGGAATTTAGCAAATGAACCAGGGCACTTCCGTTCTCTTCATATTTCCCTTAATATTCACCACCTCTATCAGACCTTACGATTTTCACCTTTCTATCTAATTGTCTTTCAATTTCATTGACAAATACCTTCAAGGCATCTATCGATTGAGATTTTTCATACAACAAGTAGATATATCCATATCATGAAAAATCATCACTAAAGGTAATGAAATACTTTCCTCCACCAAAAGATGGAACATTAAAAGGTCCACAAATATAAGTGTGTCTAATTTCAAGGAGCTGTGAGCTTTTTGTGACTACTTTATTAATTGTGTGTTTTGTTTGTATTCCTTTAATACAATCCACACAAGTTCCAAGATTAGTAAAATCAAAATCTGGAAGGATTTCATTCTTTACCGATCTTTTAATTCTTTCTTTAGATATGTGACTCAAACGCTTATACCACAAGTAAGCTAATAATTCATTAATTAAACCACGTTTAGTACTAACATTATGATACAGGGCTAACAAACTTTCAAAAAAAATGTTATCAAGCTTTAATTTGTATAAGCCATCACAATGAATACTAGAACCAATAAAAATGTTTTGTTTGAATAAACTGAACCACTCTTTCCTAAATTTAAAATAATAACTTGAAGCATCAAGTTTAGATAAGGAAATCAAATTACATGAAATAGAAGAGATGTAATAAGTATTAAAAAGGTCTTAAATGATGTCTAGTGTCTAAAGTTAAACAGTAGGTTCCCACAACTTCAACTAGAACTTTGACTCGGTTTTCCATGAAGATGAATTTTCCACAACTGCATCATATTGGAAACATAAATGGTACAACCAGAATCAATCCACCATGTATTATAAGGAACTCCAGTTAAATTTAATTCAAAACATACTAAAGCATTATGCTTACCTTTATTTTCGAATCATGCCTTACGTTTGAGGCAATCTTTCTGATAGTGTCCTGACTTATTGCATAAATGACTCTTATCCTTAATTTGTTCCTTCTTGTGGATTGGGGCAGATGACTATTTTATCTTTAATTGTCCATGTTTGCCCTTTCCATTCTTCTTTTCTTTCCAGCTCCTTTATATCCCATGAGATTGGCAGAGTGAAGTACTAGTTTCCTAAGTCTTGCTTCCTCTTAAATGAGCATACTTTGTAATTCATGCACATTCCATTTATCATTCAAAGTATTATAGTTTTTAGGGAGTGGACCATAATATGAAGGTAAGGAATTAAGGATAAACATTACTAGAAAATTCTCATTAACTTCCATTCTCATGGTTTATAATCTTCCTGCTAAGTTTGTCATTTCAAGGATATGCTCATACATAGTAGGAGAACCATCAAACTTAATGGAGGTTAAAGTACCCATTAGTGTTCCAACTAGTGACCCTGAGAACAATATTCCACAAATTTCATAAATTCCTTAGCACTTTTAGTTTTTGAAATTATAGACTTGATATTTTTTGCTACAGTCATTCACATAAACATTAGGCTCATTCTTTTTTATCTTCCCCAAGCTTTATAGCAAGATTTGTCCTTTGAATTGCTATAATTAGTAAGTGCAACAGGTTTCTCACCTAAAAGTGCTAAATCAGGATCCAAAGCTCCAAGATGGAATTGGATTTGTTCGCACCAATCATAAAAATTGAGTCCATTAAACTTGATTATAGAGGTAGCCTGCGAATGAAGAGAAATGGAAGTAGATATTGCAATTACAAAGTAAATATGCTTATACATTATTGCTTTGAGAAATAAACTTAAATATATATAATATAGATTCAGATAATATTAATAATCATTAAGCATATGTTGAGGTTCTTCTTTGGAAGATACAACAACATACAATATTCATACATAATTGATGCTAAATTGAATTTCACTTAATTGGTAATCAAAATGCAGATACATTAGTTATCTTTGGTGACTAACAAATTATTTGTGCTATAAATATCACAATAAAATAATCACAAATAAATACATATATACATAACACATAAAGATAGTAAATACTTAATTTGTTATACCAAACTTTATGGAATTTAAACTTACATAATTTATTATCTTCTAAACTTAATAGAATAACTCAATCATACATAATACAGAGACGTTAATGAGAGAAAAACAAAACTAAAATATTTGCATAAAGATTAAAATTACTAAACTTTAATGCAAGAAACCTGAATTTTATAATTAGCAATTATATTAATTAAGACTCCTGAATTGATAGTAACCGTTGAGTCGATTCCAATTATAATTTTATAGTCAAATGCCGACAGTCACCAGCAGATATGGAAAAGTAATTATTTCGGCTTTCCTATGCATTCAATCAAGTTTAATTTAATTTCATTTTTTTTTTTAAATCGTTGTGAGTTTAAATTTGCCGTCAACCAGAAGGTTTTGTCAAGAGTCATGAATTTATTGCTTTCATTCATTCAAATTACGATTACCGCGCTAAATTCAATATATTACACAATTCAATACAATTTTTTTTTCTTTTATTTTTTTTATGAAAAATAATTTAATTAAAATTACAAAACCAATTGAACTCAACACTTGAAAAATCACGACGAACAAGCGCATGAGCAGAAGTATTCCATTCACGCGTCTGAAGTAAAAAGTGCAAGAAACAATGGACAAAGACCTACGCCACATATCATCTATGAAACCACCAACTTCCAAAACTGGATCTATCCTTTTATTGACCATGTCAACAACAGCTTTGTAGTCTAACATAATTGTGATACGCTCAAGACTCACACTAGCAGTAAAAACTAAACCTTCCAAAATCCTAATAGCTTCAGGACAATTCAATACATTGAAGTCACATAATTTTGTACCGAAAACCAATAGTACTCCGAATGTATGAACAAGCAAAGATGCTGCCAAGTAAAAGTTTGGGACCAAGCTATATCATTGATTAACGTGTTGAAAAATCTAGCATTGAGAAGAAAAATAATAGGTAGACGCATGGCCGGTGACTGTCATGTCAACATACAAGTGGATGACTTATTAGATTAAGTCACAACAAAGCCGATGAACCAATGATGTGAAGAAGTTTGCACAGCCGGGCATGAAATTAAATGCAAAGGTGTCAAGCAATCATGAGGATCATCTTTTGGATGCCTATAGCCCACAAGAACTCAATTTGAGGAGAGAGAGAAACGATCTAGCGAAAACTCTACTCAATCTCCCTCGCCCTTCATCCATCTTCAACCTCGAGCTTTTCTTTGAGCAATTCGAAGTGAGAGCTTAATCTTACTTCTCAAAAAGTGAGAATTCACTTCCTCCATCTGTATAGATACATAAAACAGCCACTAAGAAGCAAGACATTGCAATTTTCGGCTTGACATTATTCTTTCCACACTCTACTTTATGTTTTGAGACTTTCTTATTTGTATTGAGATCGTGATTTTGAAAGAATCAAATTCTTCCATATTTCCATTGATATATATCACTCTCATTTTCCATTATGGCCAACTAACTTCTCAATGGGTTGAGTGAATGAAACTAACATTTTTCAAGTTGTGCATAAGTTGTGTTCATCTTGTTTAAATGTGTGCTAAAAACTTTGCATGAATCTATCGAACAAATCAATTTAAGTGAGTATGATCAACTACTTAAGAGAGTAAGTGATTACAATTTTCATTTACACAAGAAAAGAGTTAGCTTTAAAGATAAAGTTGATCTTTTGTCTAAAAGAAACTCTGCATGTGTCTTAAAGATAAGAAAGATGTGGCGTAGAAGCATCAAGAGGTGAGTTCTTAATTTTTAGAGTTTAAGATATGAACAACTGCTTAAGCAACACTTAGAAAAATGTTAGTGAACTCTTCACAATCCTACTTTCTCCATTGATTTTTTTCCACTTATCAACAACTGTTGTTTTGACTGTATTTGTACTTAACATTTTCACTACCATTCCATCAACGCATTGTCACTATCCATGTTCATCCATCCATTTTTGCACTTGTAATATTCATCTGTAATTAATTTATGTAAAATTTTTTCAATGCATTCTTTCAACGCATTATTTTTTATAGAATACCACATCAAATCAACAAATTCTTAACATTCATTTTTCTCATATCCTTGCGTTTGATCCTAGACTCTCCAAGAACCCTATTATAAACTTGCACTTGGGTTTTTTTTAGGAAAAATTGCGTTAATTGAGAAACTTTCTTTACATTATAAGTATGTCATAAGGCTAAATTTTCACCTCTTTCAAACTGAATACAAACGCAACAAGCTTTTGGCATCATTGTCGGGGATTTTCCAAACTAATTTTTGTTTTGATTTTGTTGATTTGTGCAGAAATCTTTATTGCTGGTGTACATTGCATTTAGCTGAAGATGCATTTAACGATTTATGAGCGGTTGACATGGGTGTGAGACAAGGCTTTGCTACAGACATTCCAGAGCTAGGTAGGAGGTCAAGTAAATACTTTGCTTGATTCACAGAGATACCACCAGAGACAGGCTAAATCTCAAGGCTTAGAAAATACCTGAGGTTACCTAGGTCTAAAATATGAAATTAAGAAGATAAAGTATGTTTCAACTGATTTACATAAGCTGAATTACAGTTAGTAATAACGATATCATCCACATACAATAATAGGAGGAAATTAAATTTGGGGGTGTTTTCATTTCTGTGTACTTTAAATTTTACTAAGGCTTTTGTAAACATTTTCTTATGAACGCATTGTAATTCTTTTACACATTGAATGATGAAACTACATGCATTCTCTTCTACAATTATTCTTGCATTTGTCACTTGTGTTTATTCAACGTCTTATTGTGCCTCGTCTTGTTTGTATGTTTGTGTTCTAATCTTAATGATAGCACTTATGCTATCCAACATTTAGATTTATTAAGACAAATGTTAGCCCAAAAACCTTAGGATCTTATCCTTAGAAAACATTTCTTAAATATAGTATGCATGCAAGGTTTACCTCAAACCTCTTTTGCAAAAATCTTTCTAAGATAATCTCATAACTCGATTTCAACAATGAGAACCTTGTTGCCTTAAAAAATTTGGGGGTGGGAGAGGTTTGAGCTTACGCGTTCAAATTTCATAAAAATATCTTAATGTTGATCCAAAGAGAGAGAGAGAGATTTTTTTGGACAACAACTCCGCTATCAGAGCACAAAATTAGCTTGATATGAGTTGAGTTGAGAATGACTCTTGCTCAATGTTGGCTGCCTCCATGCACTCATAGTTGGTATGTCAAAACGGTAAGTGTCCAGGATTAGTGAAAGAACTCCGCTGTTAACGTCAAGAAATTAAAATAAGCATGGTAAGAGTTGAGTTGTGAAGGGGTACCTGCTTAATGTTGGCTGCCTCCATGCACCTCATTGTTGGTATGTCAAAATAAAGGTGGGTAGTTTGAATCAACGCATGTCCAGTATTAAAGAACTTAGGCTAAAAATAAAATGTCATAAAGAGAAGTTTTATGAAAATGAATTATAAGCACATTGCTAAAATGAGGGATAAGAATATCTGTAAATGAGTAAGAGAATTTTGAGTTCTAAGCTTGCCACATATACATTTAGGAAATATTTTCTAGGCACTGATTGAATAGAATTTCATGTGGAGAATTATTTGTTGAAATAAATCTCAAACTAGGAAGTAATGTGAGAGATCTAATTTATGCACTGATTTTGAGTAGAGGAGTGCAATAAGACTTTAAATAAATACTTGAGGACAAACATTATTCTAAATTTAGGAGTGTAATAACTTGTAGAAATACAAATTATTATATTTTTTATTTGGAATAATTAGGTTAATTTAGAAGAAAACGCATGGGATTGAAAAGAAAATAATGTAAAAAGAGCAATTCTACGTTCATAATGTTTACAAAAGCTTTTATCCTGAAAATTATGAGATTTGTATCTTTTTTAACGCAGGATCCAATAAAAAGAAACAAAAAATAACTAAGAACAAGCAAAGATGCTGCCATAAAGTTTGGGACCAAGCCATATCATTGATCAACACATCGAAAAATCCAACGTTGAGAAGAAAAAGAATAGATAAACGCATGGACGGTGACTGTCGTGTCAACATGCAAGTGGATGACTAATTTGACTAAGTCACACCAGAGCCAATGAACCTGTGACATGAAGAAGTTTGCGCAATAGGGCATAGAATTAAATGCAAAGGTGTCAGACAATCATTAGGATCACCATTTAGATGCCTATAAATAGCCCATAAGAACTCAATTTGAGGAGAGAAAGAAACGATCTAGTGAAAGCCCTACTCAATCTCCTTCACCTCCATTTCCATCTCCAACCTTTTGCTTTTCTTTGAAGAATTCTGAGTGAGAGCTTAGCCTTACCTCTTGGAAAGTGAGAATCCACTTTCTCCATCTGTGCAAATGTATCAAACAACCACCATTTAAAACCTCCAAGAAGCAAGACGTTGCAATTGGCAGCTTGACATTATTCTTTCCTCACTCTGCTTTATTTTCTAAGACTTTCTTATTTGTATTGAGATAGTAATTTTGAAAGATTCACAATTTCTTGAATATAAATTAGATTGCTCCATATTTCCATTGATATATATCACTCTCATTTTCCATTATGGTCAACTAATTTCACAATGGGTTGAGTGGATGAAACTAACATTTTTCAAGTTGTGCATAAGTCGCATTCATCCTGTTTAAATGTGTGCTAAAAACCTTGCATGAATCTTCGAATAAATAGATTTAAGTAAGCACGATCAACTGCTTGAGAGAGTAAGTGATTACAATTTTCGTTTACATAAGACAAGAGTTAGCTTTAGAGATAAAGTTGATCTTTTGTTTAAAAGAAACTCTGCATACGTCTTAGAAATAAGATAGATATAGCGTAGAAACATCGAGAGGCGAGTTCTCCGTTTTTAGAATTTAAGATATGAACGGCTGCTTAAGTAACATTTAGGAAAATGTTAGTGAACTTTTCTCAACCCTACTTTCTCCATTCATTTTTTCCCACTTATCAGCGCCTGCTGTTTTGACTGTATTTGTACTTAACATTTTCACTACCATTCCATCTGCGCATTGTCACTTGTTCATCCATCCATTTTCACACTTGTATATTCATTTGTAGTTATTTTCTGTAAAGCTTTTTCAACGCATTATTCTGTATAGAATACTGCATCAAATCAACAAATTCTTAACAGCTAAATTTGCACCTCTTCCAAACTGAATACAAACGCAACAGCTAAGGGGTCATGAGTTAAATCCATGGTAGCTCCTTACTTTGGATTTTATATCCTAAAAGTTCCTTGACACCCAAATGTTATAAAATCAGGCAAGTTGTCCCGTGAGATTAGTCAATGTGTGCATAAGTTGGCTTAAACACTCAAAAAAAAAAAAAAAAGTGAAGATGACAAAGTGGATTAACTATTTATTAAGCACAAATTAGAATTTGGAGAGAGAATGAAACTGGAAAGGGGTAAACTGTGGAGGAGAGGGGATTGGGATTAAGAGAGGGAAAAATATTTTTTATTTTTAATTTAAATATATATTTAAAATAATAAAAAAATATTTAATTAGAAAAAATTAAGAAAAAGAACCTTTTAAACCTATTTTTCAAAAGTGAGGAACTAAAATGATAATTGAAACTATAGGGATTAAGTGTACCAATCTCTGTAAACTCAGAGACTAAAAAAATAATTAGTTTTGCTGTAAAGCTTTTATTTTGAACTTATTCAAATAAAAAATCTCTCTTATTATTTTTGAGAGATTATATCAGTATATGCATGTTTTGCAAGTTTTGTTCATAGGGTCGAAACTATATGTTTATGAACTAAAAAAAATGGAAAAAGAATTACTAGAATAAACTTTTTTTTTAATTTTTTAATTTTAAATTATTATTATTATTATTATTATTATTATAAAATTTATTATAAATAGAAAAAATATTAAACTATTTACAAATATAACAAAATTTCAATTTCTACTGTGATAGACTGCGATAAACCTAGATAGACATCTATACGTGTCTATCTAATAAAGTGATAGAAGGTTATCGGAGTATATTGTAGTTTATCACAAATAAAAAATAAAATTGTGTTATATTTGTAATTATTTTGGACCGTTTTTTTATTTTTTAGAACATCTCACCTCTTTATTATTGTTGTTTTCGAAGAATTTTAGATGTTGAAACCTAGCCAACTCCGTGAAGCAAACATGCCTTAGTAAATTCATTCAAATAATTTGTGGGTCAGTCTTCACGTGGTCAAAAATAAATTTCGACTCAAAAAATCTAGACCTATCATTTTCTTTTCACTTTTTTTTAGGCATTTTAATCTAATCTCTCTTGAGTGTATTTTCAATTTTGATATTTTGTTTTTATTATTGTGTTTCTGTGTCTGAAACTATATATATTTATTTAGAAATCTCATTCATGAGTTTCTTTTTCTTTTTTTTTTTTTTTAATCAAATCTCATTTATTAAGGTTATTTTATTTTATTTTTACATGTTGAAATTTAATTATTATAGAGACCAAAAGTAACCTTGGAATCAAGAACCTAAAAAATTTCCTTTTTCTTTTTTGATATGCTATTTTAGTGAAGAACTGTTTGAAACATAATTGGTGGAAAATATATTTTCTATCTATAACAATATGAAGGCAGAAAAGAGAAAATAAAATAAAATCTATTTTTATAAATTATATTTATTATTTACTATTTTTACCCATGTAACATAGTTAAAATAGGGGTTAAATTTTACCAAACATATTTGGACTTTAATGTATGTTTTTAATTATGCCGTTCAATTATTAATAAATTAATTTAAACCATTAAATATTGAAATTGTTTAAAAAAAATACTTTGGAAGAATTTCTTTTTAAATTGTGAATGGAGACACAAGACAATTAATATGTAAAAAACTAGAAGACACGCACATATATATGAGATCATTTACAACATCGTGATAGTTAGTATTTTAGAATTAATTTTATCAATAATCTTCTTATATAAAAATTGACTTACTCAAGAACGAATCCTTTTTAGATTATTTTGTCCAAATAGTAATTTTTTAATTTCAAACGTGTCTCTAAGTAAATTATTATTTTTTTTTTTAGGATTTGTATATTCATTATATGTCTTTAAGAAATGTCTAGCTATTTAAAAGATCTAAAACTTGTAGACCATTTTTGTTTTTTTATACTAGAATTTAAAAGGTATACCATATAATTTCTCTAATAATTTTGTATATTTTAACAAATTTTCATACTTTTTTAATATGTTCATTGATTTAGTAACAAATCTTCATACTTTTTAATGTGTTAATTAAATTATTAAACAATTTGTCTTTTTTTTTTTTAAATCTTTTTACAGGAGGAATTTAGAAGGTTTTAGTTTTTCTCCCTAATTTTATTACACTTTTTCAAATAAGTTAATTAGTCTTTTACAATCCTTAACCAAAAAAATAAATGATTCATTAGAACATATCTCTTGCTTTTCTTTTTAATATTTTATAATATTTCCATGCATTTGCATAGAAGCTCATTGCTAAGGTAAAAAACACCCTTTTTGTTTTTAATTTCTTTTGTGTCAATTTGATTCAAACTTTTTTTCATTCTTTTTTTTCTTTGCTTTCATTTTATTTTTAAGATTTAAATTGCTATTGCATTACATTTTTATGAAGTTGTTTTTCTAAAATTTATTTTGAGACCACAATTAAAACTATAATAGTGTTTAATTTCATTTTAAACTACTATACCCTTAGTGCAATAAAGAGAAATATGCTAATAGATGTCTCTAAAAGTTTTTCAAAATAATTAATTTGACTTTCAAGCAAGTGCTATTCAAAATAATAATAATAACAAATAATTCAATAAACAACAAAACTCGAAAAAAATTTTAAAAAAAATAAAAAAATAAAAAACCAAATGTTGGAAAGTATGAAGAAAGGATATGGATGAAGAGGTAATTATATCTCTCACTATATATAAATTTAATGTTTAGCCTAAAATTTAGATTATAATAGTTTGTTTAATTTCATTTTAATTTCTCGTAGTGATAAATTATTGTAAACTTGTAGCCGTAAATGAAGGATATTTTTTTACTATTTTATCCACATTTTAATTTTCTAATTTTAAATTTGTCTTCCTTTCATCAATTATCAATATTTCTTTATTAAATAAATACTATTATAAATATTAAAGAAAATTAGATGTCCATTATATAAATATGTTTAGTGGCAAAAGGCCATGTGTCTACTAAGACACATCCTTTGTGGCCATGAAATGCCACTACCTACTTGTCAAATTGCCTATAAATAGAGGCTTTTTATGGATATTGTAATACACACATTGGAGAGAAAATAAGAAAAAGGATTGGTGTTGAGAAATTTCATAAAATTCCACTTTCTTTATTTTAGTTTATTTTAAGTTTATTTTATTTAATTTAGTTGTTTTAATTACTTTTATATTATTTAATTATTTTATTATTTTAATATTATAATTTATCGATTTCGTGCTCCCGTCTTTGCGTCATTTTGCTCCTCAATTTTACAACACGTTATCAGCACGAGCTCTTGTCGTTTTCCTGTTGAAGGTAGGTTTTGAAGGTATGTCATTTTCTCTTTATTATAATTAGTAAATTAAACGTTGTTTTGCATGTTTAATATATATATTAAACTGCTAATATAAATATAATTCTTTGTGATAGTGTTATCATGGCAAATCTTACAAAAATAGAATTTGCAGCCCTTGACATCAATGGAAATAATTATTTGTCATGGGTGCTTGATGCTGAAATACATCTCGATGCCATGAACCTGGGAGAAACAATTAAGGAAGGAAATGCAACATCCATTTAGGAAAAAGCAAAAGCTATGATCTTCCCTCGCTATCATCTTCACGAGGGATTGAAGATGGAATATTTAACAATAAAAGATCCATGTATCTTGTGGAAGAATTTAAAACAGAGATATGATCATCAGAAAACAGTCATTCTTCCTAAAACTCGTTATGAATGGATGCATTTGAGGCTCCAAGATTTCAAATCTGTAAGTGATTACAACTCCGCGTTATTTAAAATCAGTTCAAAATTATTGTTGTGCGGAGAGAAAATTACTGATGCGGATATGTTGGAGAAGACATTTTCTACGTTTCATGCCTCGAATATGCTCCTGCAACAGCAATATTGAGAGAAAGGTTTTAAACAATATTCTGAATTAATTTCATGTCTTCTCGTGGCTGAACAAAATAATGAGCTATTAATGAAGAACCATGAATCTCGACCAACTGGAACAACACTATTCCCTAAAGTGAATGCTGTAAATTTTAATAATCGTGGTCGAGGTCGTGGTCGTGGTCGTGGTCGTGGTCGTGGTCGTGGTCATGACTGTGGCAGAGGAAGAAATAGTTATTATTTTCGTGGTGGTCATTCTAATCATCCAAATTTCAAAAGAACCACCTGAAATGATGATCATAAAGGAAAAGCTCCACAAAGTAAAAATTCAAAAGATGATGAGCATAAATGCTTCTGATGCGGGATGACTGGGCATTGGTCTCGTGTTTGCCGTACATCAAAACACCTAGTTGATCTCTATCAAGCTTCCCTGAAGGAAAAAGGGAAAAATGTGGAAGCAAATTTTGCACACCAGGATAATGATATATTTGACCAATCCAATATGACAAATTTGGATATGGCAGACTTCTTTGAATCTCCTGAAGAGAAAGTCAGCACAAATGATGGCATAGCAAATGTTTCTTTTGATTTTGAGAATATGTAGAATTGTTTTATCTATCTTTCATTTTTTTTTAGTTGAACCTTGTATTACAAGTTTTGTTTTCTTATTGTAACTATCTTGTTTAAATGAAGAATCATGGACAATTTTCATATATTGAGTGACTCAAAAATGAGGAATGAAGATCTATGTCTAGCAGACTGTGCAACTACACATACAATACTTACAAATAAAAAATATTTTTCCAAATTGACAATGCTGGAGGCAAAAGTCAATACAATATCAGGTTCTGCAAATCTGATTGAAGGATTTGGAAAAGCAAATATTATTTTGCCTAGAGGAACAAAATTTACAATTAACATTGTTCTCTAGTCAATCAAAGAGAAATCTATTAAGTTTTAAAATATACGTTGCAATGGTTATCATATTGAGACTGATAAGATAAATGAGATAGAATATCTTTATATCATATCTTCTGTCTCACATGAAAAACGTATATTGGAAAAGTTGTCTGCTTTATCTTCTGGATTATATTATACTCATATACAAGTCATTGAAACATATGCAACAATGAACCTGAAGTTCATGAATCCAGATATATTTACAATTTGGCATGACCGGTTGGGTCATCCAGGATCTATAATGATGAGAAGAATCATTGAAAATTCAAATGGACATCTATTAAAGAACCAGAAGATTCTTCAATCTAGTGAATTATTATGTGATGCTTGCTCTCAAGGCAAATTAATAATTAGACCATCACCAGCTAAAGTAAGAACCGAATCACCTAAATTTTTGGAACGGATTCATGGTGATATATGTGGACCCATTAACTCACCAAGTGGACCATTTAAATACTTTATGGTATTAATAGACGCATCCAGCAGATGGTCACACGTGTCCTTATTATCAAGTCGAAACCTTGCATTTGCAAGATTACTTGCTCAAATAATTAAGTTAAGAGCACAATTTTCTGATTATACAATTAAGACCATCCGTCTTGATAATGCTGGTGAATTTACATCCCAAACTTTTGATAATTATTGTATGTCAATTGGGATAAATATTGAACATCCTGTAGCTCATGTTCATACACAAAATGGTTTAGCAGAATCATTTATAAAACGTTTGCAATTAATTGCTAGACCATTACTTATGAGAGCTAAGCTTCCTACATCTGTATGGGGACATGCTATTTTGCATGCTGCGTCACTTGCATGCATTAGGCCAGTAGCTTATCATAAATACTCACCATTACAATTAGCTTATGGCCAGGAGCCAAATATTTCCCATCTCAGAATTTTTGGATGTGCAGTATATGTTCCAATTGCTCCACCACAACGTACTAAGATGGGTCCTCAAAGGAGGTTAGGAATTTACGTTGGATATGATTCCCTATCAATTATTAAATATCTTGAACCCCTAACAGGTGATGTATTTACTGCACGATTTGCTGATTGTCATTTTAATGAGACAAATTTTCCAACATTAGGGGGAGGAATTAAGAAGTTGGAAAAGGAAATTGCATGGAATGCATCATTATTATCTCATTTAGATCCTCGTACAAATCAATGTGACTTGAAGTTAAGAAAATAATTCATTTGCAAAATATAGCAAATCAATTACCAGATGCATTTATAGATGCAAAGAAAGTAACTAAATCGCATATACCTGTTGCAAATGTTCCGTCAAAAATTGATATCCCAACACAGCAAGTTGTCACTAATGAATCTGGAACACGCCAGAAGCGTGGTAGACTAGTGAGTTCCAAAGATAAAAATCCTCGAAAAAGAAAAATAAACGATAATAAAAAAGACTTGGTTGAGGATGTAAATATCCACGAAGAAACCCTAGATATGACTAAAAATACAATTAGTGAAGAAGGTGAAATACCTAAAGATAATAATGAAATTTCAATTAATTATGTCATGACAGGGAAAAGATGGAACCGAACTCATGTAATTATTGATAACATTTTTGCATATAATGTTGCACTTGATATTATATCTGAAAATGAAGATCCTGAACCAAAATCTGTTGAAGAATGTCGACATAGAAATGATTGGCTTCGGTGGAAAGAAGCAATCGAGGCAGAATTAAACTCACTTTCAAAACACCAAGTTTTTGGACCAGTAGTCCGGACAGCAGAAGGTGTCAAACCCGTGGGATACAAATAGTCCGGACAGCAGAAGGTGTCAAACCCGTGGGATACAAATGGGTATTTGTGAGAAAAAGAAATGAAAAAAATGAGATCACAAGAGATAAAGCAAGACTAGTTGCACAAGGTTTTTCCCAAACACCTGGTATTGATTATGAGGAGACATATTCTCCAGTGGTGGATGCAATTACATTAAGATATTTAATTGGTCTGACTGTATATGAAAATTTGGACATGCATCTTATGGATGTTGTCATAGCATATTTATATGGATCTCTTGATAATAACATTTATATGAGAATCCCAGAAGGATTTAAGATACCTGAAATACATAAAACAAGTTCTCGAGAACTATATTCAATAAAATTACAGAGATCACTATATGGATTAAAACAATTAGGACGAATGTGGTATAATCGCCTGAGTGGATATTTGTTGAAATAAGGATATCAAAATAATACAATATGTCCATGTGTTTTTATAAAGAAATCACAATTAGGATTTGCTATTATATCTGTATATGTTGATGACCTAAATATAATTGGAACTCCTGAAGAGATTTCAAAGGCAATAGAATATCTTAAGAAAGAATTTGAGATGAAAGATCTCGGAAAAACAAAATTTTGCCTTGGATTGCAAATTGAGCATTTAGCAGACGGGATTTTTGTTCATCAGTCAACCTATACAGGAAAAATTTTAAAAAGATTTTATATGGATAAAGCACATCCATAAACATTCCAATGGAAGTTCGTTCACAAGATGTGAAGAAAGATATATTTCGACCTCGAGATAATAATGAAGAACTTCTTGGTCCTGAAGTACCTTATCTTGCACCTATGTATCTTGCTAATAATACAAGACCAGATATTGCATTTTCAGTAAATTTACTAGCTAGATATAGTTCTTCTCCAACAAAAAGACATTGGAATGGAATTAAGCATATACTCCGTTATCTTCGAGGAACGATCGATGTGGGTTTGTTTTATTCAAATAAATCAAATTTTGACTTAGTTGGTTATGCAGATTCTGGATATTTATCTGATCCACATAAAGCTAGATCTCAAACATGTTATTTATTCACTTGTGGAGGAACTGCTATATCTTGGCGATCAGTGAAACAGACCATAACAGCTACTTCCTCAAATCATGCTGAAATTCTTGCAATCCATGAAGCTAGTAGAGAATGTGTATGGCTAAGATCAAAACACATTCGAGAAACATGTGGCTTGTCTTCTAGTAAAAATACTCTAACAACATTATACGAAAACAACACAGCATGTATAGCCCAAATCAAAGGAGGATATATTAAAGGAGATAGAACGAAGCATATTTCACCAAAACTTTTCTACACTCATGATCTTGAAGAAAATGGCGACATCACTGTACAACAAATTTGTTCGAAGGATAACTTGGCAGACTTATTTACAAAATCATTACCAACCGCAACTTTTGAAAAATTGGTGCAAAACATTGGAATGCGGCGACTCAGAGATCTCAAATGATGTTCCTATGAGAGGGAGCAAATGTATTATATTCTTTTAGAAGTATTAGATTATATAAAATATGTACTCTTTTTCCTTCACTAGGATTTTTTTCCCATTGGGTTTTTTCCTGGTAAGGTTTTAACGAGACATATTTTATATATATAATGGGCATCTAAGGGGGAGTATTATAAATATTAAAGAAAATTAGATGTCCATTATATAAATATGCATAGTGGCAAAAGGCCATGTGTCTACTAAAGACACATCTTTTGTGGCAATGAAATGCCACTACTTACTTGCCAAATTGCCTATAAATAGAGGCTTTTTATGGATATTGTAATACACACATTGGAGAGAAAATAAGAAAAAGGATTGGTATTGAGAAATTTCATAAAATTCCACTTTCTTTATTTTAGTTTATTTTAAGTTTATTTTATTTAATTTAGTTGTTTTAATTACTTTTATATTATTTTATTATTTTATTATTTTAATATTATAATTTTTCGATTGTCGTGTTCCCGTCTTTTCGTCATTTTGCTCCTTAATTTTACAACAAATACTTTTTTTTTACAAAATTCTTTAAATAAATACTTAACTATACGACAGTAGCATTACTATTAATATTTTTTTGCAGCTCATTATAATTAATATTAATGGTAAAAATTCAATAATGCCAAGAGTTCGAAACTTATGGGAGTATTCGTTTCGTATTTTTTCTTTTAGCCAATTTTGGTTGCTTAAAATTATATATATAACAAAAATTTAATTCCATTTTTATTTTTTCTGACAGGTTTATTTACAGATATTTTTTTAATTTTAATCTTTTGTAAATATTTAGTAATTGTTTTTTAGTTTTTAAAAATTAAGGTATATAAACACCATTTTCAATTATAGATTTTTTTTTTGTTATTCACTCTACTATTATTTTAAAATTACATTTAAATTACTACGAGTTTAATTCTTATTTTTTAAAATTATGACTAATAAATATCTAAAACTTTCAATTATAACTCTATTAAATTCCTTTAAAATGTCTAATAGATATATAAACTTTCAATTTAGTATCTAAAAATTTCATGAAATATTAAAAATATTTAAAAATTAACTGTTGTATTAGACAAAAAAAATTATTTTTGTTTCTAATTGAACCTCAAATTTTTAATTTTGTGGCAAATAATTACCTTTTTTTCATAAAAGAAATGTATGGTACTACATTTTAGACACACAAATCGAGATATCAGTGATCTAATATATTTTTTAAAGTTAACTATATATGACACAAATTTAGACATTAATAGGTTAAAATTTTAAGTTTATATAAAGTTATGCCCCTAACATGAAATTTTGGATCTGTTAGTGTTCATGTATCAATTAGTTATATGCTTGTTTTTGATGATATTATATCGATGCATCTAAATTATATTTATATAAACTTATGACTCTACGTAAAATTCTAGATCTGTCACTGTTTTCTAGTATTGTAAAGGATATCTACTTTATGAGTTAAATATCCTAAATGATAGCAATGATTTTTAATTTTTTTTAATATAATTGAACCTGAGTGTGTAAAAAATTAAAATATATATGACATCGTTTACAACACTGTGGTAGCTAACATGTAAATATTTAATTTATCAACAATATTGTAAATGATATCTGTAATATTTTAAGAGTTAAATATATTGAAGGGTAAGAATGATCTTTAATCTTTTATATAGTTAAAATTGAGGTGTAAATAATATTATGTATGTTTTCTCTCGAATTTGTTGGTCTTCTAGCATAGAAGAGAAGAAAAAAAAAAAAATCCAACCAATTTTAAAAAGGGAAGGATCAGATGCAGCTTAGGTTGCACTTATCCCCATATTTCTCTTTTTTACTCACAATTTTTTCTTCGTGATTTCATTGGGTGCTGGTCACACTGCATCCATATTTTTTTTCTTTTTCCTTTTTTTTTTTTTTACATTGAAGTGTTGTTTGTATAATTTAACCCAAAATTAAAGAAATGAGAAAAGTTGAATTTGGCTAAAAGATGAGGGGATTATTAGAGATTCAATTTCTTTTGAAAACTTATTTTCATAAATGTCCAAATATTTGGATATTTTCATATAACGATTTAATGCAATTTTAAGACAAAAGTACCCCCATAAAGGTGGGCGGCTAAAGAAAGAAAATTGGAGAGAGAAAATGCATTTATTATATATTTTCTATATTTATGAAGCATCTTTAATGTTGGAGAGAGAAAATGCATTTATCATTTACTATTAATTAGTTGAGATTTATTCTAATTTTCAATTGGAGATAGAAAATACATTTAATATGATTTTATTTTTCATTTAATGCATTTCACGATCAAGCAAGCAACTATTTTTACTGGCAGATTCATGTTATTTTTAAATATACCTTTGAACATTGTTTAGATTTTTGCAAATATTCTAACCAATATATGAAATATACTAGTAAATATATTTGATATGTACTCAAATACATTGGTATTTTAAAATATACCTTAGAACATTTAATTATATGTTTGAAAATATTATAATCAATATATGAAATATAAATATACTCAGATAGGTGCGAAAGTTTCAATACTCAAAGTTGAATATAAATTACAACATATATCATAAATTCCATTTATATCACAGTATATATCATTAATTCAAAGTAGTCGAATAAAAATAAAAATTATATACCACAATATATAAATCACAAATAGACTCAATTTTCAACTTAATTCATAGTATATATCACAAAATCTTCAACATAAATCATAGTATATATCATACTTGGACATTTATTTATATATATATAGAATAAAAAATAATAATAAAAGAGCTTCCTTGGTTTGCATCCACCATACATGCCCATCTGTTGCGTGTCCACTGTCGTTCGAGTTGCGCCACCATCCACTGTCCAGTTGTTTGTCGTTCAGCCATTCCTCGTCTATCGTCTGCTCAAAGTCCATCATTTTTCCGCTCTGAGCCCACCATCAATGTTTGTCTACTTCGAGTCTGCCATTGTCATTTGTCTGCTTCAAGTTCATCATCGTCGTTTGTCCGCTTTGAGTCCATCATCATCATTCATTGTCTAGTTGCGCTTTGAGTCTATCGTTCGTTGTTACTCGTCCAGTGTGGTTGTCGGTGGGCTACTACGAAGGTGAAGAGAACAACAGACCGAGAGAAGAGGGATAAAGAGAGAATGGGTGGCGGTTTTAAAAAAAATTGGTTAAAATAAAACTTGCACATGAATCAAGAAAACTTTTGAGTTTCTTCTTTTAAAATAGGTATAATTGATTATAGATAAGAATAAAATGGTAATAAGAGTGTAACTAAAAAGTCATTTGGATATATTTAGAAATAATAAAAAAAGTGAAAAAAGAAAAAAAAAAAAGTAAAATATAAAACTTTAATTAAGGTCTTATATGTTGTTATCATAAAGATGGGTGATAAGTAGTGCATGGATGTAAATGAAAAATGGGTGTGAGATAAAAGATATCTTCCAAAGTATTGAAAAGAGAATCCAAAATTAATATTTGGCAGAGGGTTAGGTTCCAATGCATCTGACACAACTAATCTTCATAATAACAATTGTCCCATCATTGAAAGCATGGGCCAACACTTAATAAAGTATTCATCTACATAACTTTATTCATTATAACAAAAAGTTTTTTTTAAAAAAAAAAAAAAATCATTGATAAGTACTTAGACTGAAGTGAAGATATTTCAAATATAAAGATTAAAATTGAGTACTTTTCAAAAATATTGTTCAATAAAAAAAATTTAAAAATACATAAATCAAAATTATATTTAAGTCTATAATTTATTACAATATCTTATATAGGGTTTCTAAAATCCAAAATACCTATTTGGCCGTAGATTTAAAAATAGAATTTTGAAAACAATAGATTCAATAAAAATAAAGTTGTATTTCATGTTTTCAAATTTGTGATTGGTAGCATATTTAAAAATTGAATTATAATATAAACAATTGTTTTAATATGTTTGATATTATATTTATAACCATAAAACTAGTTATAATTACCTACTAAATATTAGTTGATAATAAACTATTATTAATTTATTTATGAACATATTTAATATTAAAAATTGTAGAATTATTATTTTGTAATATTAAATAATTTATAATACATTACATAATATATATTTTAAGTTTTTAAAAAATGAATTGAGTTTGTAACCTGACATATTGTATTTTCTTAATGTTTTATCTTCCTTTAATATAAGTTTTCATTTTAGAATTTAAAATTCAAATTATAGATACAATAAAAACATGAAAATGTTGTTTTCAAAATTTGAACTGTTTGGATCGTATAATCCAAAATTAGTTTTTAAAAATGAAATCTAAATTGTTTATGAAACACTTTTTTTTTTTTTGTTGAACTCAATGAATTTGAAAACATAAAAACATAATACGAATTGTTAACCAAATAGGCCCTAAATTTTTTAAATATCTACTATTGTTCTTGGTGTTGAACATAAAAAAAGAAAGAAATAACCACATTAATTTTTTGTCAACTTATTTTTTTTATATTATTTTTTTTTTATTATGTATATGGTTGTCGAATGAATAGATTCTAGTATGTTAGATCAAAATAATTTCTTTAGGCTTTTGGTTTAAACTAAAATAGACACTTTAAAGTTTAACATATTTCAAATAAAAGAAATTCATATGATAGAATTTTAAAAGATCAACATATATAATTTGAGAGTTGGAAACTATAATAAAATAAATATGTAAATTTAGAGATAGAAACTATATCTGCTTATGTAAATGTCCTCAACACTAATGTTTTGTATATTAGTTCCATTAGTGGAGTTCGAGAAGGGGACCCGTTATTTCTCCAATTGGTTAGTTAGGCTTTTCTAAATTGTTTTAAGTGGCTTGAGAATTTTATTGTAAGACTCAAGCAAGCTTATCTTCTTGAGACATTTTTTTTGAGTTGTCTGTCTTCTCTTTTATGCGTTAGTTTCATTTATTTTATCTTTGTTCGTCTCTTACCTTTGATTGTATTTGTATTTTGATTATACTTTGACTTCGAATGATGAAATCCACCTCATTTAATCACAATGCAATGCTATCAAAAGAAGAAGAGAGATTAGAAAACCTTTAGACTTGTTTAATTTAATGGAACTAATAGAAAATTATACTAAAAAGATTAAAAAATAAAATGGTAAAATGATTGGAAAAAGTTGGTTCCTATAATACGGTTTAATGAATATAGATATAGATAATGTTTAGTTTGATATTTTATGCAAGTTTTTTTTTTTAAATACAAATATAAGTTTCATACATTAATATCATTTTTATGAAATAAATATTTTGACATAAACTAGAAATATAGCATAATGCACACAAATTTTGGTTAAATTTAACGGAATATTATTGAGGAATTATTATTTTAATATTTATTACAAAAGTAATATTTTGTTATATTTTAATATCACATGTTTTTACATAGAAGAATTATTTCATATCTTGTTAGTCTACTTCTTTTCTTTCTATGATTATATTTAAAAATCTATAAATAGATTTAGAGAAATATTGAAAGAATATCTTTTAAATAGAAATTATTCAAAAGTAAATAATGAAAAACTTGAAACTGAAAACGAATTTAGGTTAGAACAATTGATTTAATACAAGTAAATAAAGATTTAAAAATAGTTTTACATTAAAAAAAAAAAAAAAGTGCTAGACTTGAAAATAATGTTTTACCCTAACATGCATATAGCTATTTAACAATTAAATATTAGTTCTAGTCAAGGGAAAAATAAATAAATAAATAAATAAATATTATTAGTTATCAAAGTTAGCTTTTATCTCAAGTGATATAAAATATGTATTCTCGACGAAGAGATTTATAGCTTGAATCTCTACTACCTATATTGTACTTAAAAAAACAAATAAATATTAGTATTTATTTTGAAGTTTGATATATATACATACACATATTCGAGGTCCTTCTTCTCAGCATAATGGTTCAAATACCTTAGGGGATCTTGGTGTGGATGATGAAGTCTGACAGTTTGTGGTTTGGTGATGCTTTGTTAGTCTAGACAAAAGGGGGAGTGGTTTGTTTAAGTTTCGGATTAGCTAACATTTATTTAAGATCTTGTGTTATTATTCATGTTGGGATGTATGCTTAAAACCTCGTAGTTCATAAGTGATTTGAAATAATAATTGATTCTTTTATATTTCAATTATCCATCAAAGAAAAATCAAATGTTATTTTGTGTAACTTAAACATGTATGTGGTTGACATACAGGTGAATCATGTTTAAGTAATAACCTAAATGGTCTATAGTATAAGAATAAAGTTGGGTGTCTTATCCTGGTGACATTACAAATACGATCCACTTTGTAATTGTTACAAAAGTTGTAAAGTGTTACAAACAATTTGATCCTAATCGTTCATATTATAAAAACATGCGAGTGAAGGTATCATGTACAAAGAGTTTGTATAAGACCGAATCACGAAATGATTAATCTCTCTTTATAACACTGTTGACAGAAGAGATTAACCTTTCATAGGATGACCAAAGGTGACTTGACCTTAATCCTAAGTGAGTTATGAACTCCCGTCTATCAGGCCAGTCTTTTGATTCGTATGGGTGAAAGTGACTAGATTTGCAGACTCAATATACTTACCATTTTGGGAATTTGTCCAAGTAGAGAACTGGGAACATAGCTACACAAGATGGAGTTCACTTCTTCCAATCTTTAAGGTAAGTAGATAAATTGCTTCCCTCAAGTGCTGACTCTGAGTTTTGAACAATTGGGCCCCTCCCTCTCATTGGCTCAAGAGGGTTTTGTTTATGATAAGACTATAAACAGGTTGTTCATTAGAGGATCAGTGAAACTTAAGGAGTTAGGATGTAATTATAGGGGTAAAACGGTAATATATCTACATTGTTGATTGGTTATATTCGTGGACACATAAATATATCTACAGTTCTAAGAGTGCAGCTGTGAGTCTTTTGTGGAGCGACTCGTAGTTAATGAATATTAATTAATTTAATTAAAGAGTTTACTTAATTAATCTCGAATCATTGAAACTTCTAATTTGTAGTTCCATTAGGTCCCTTTGCTAGCTCACTAAGGGTAAAATAAGGAATATTTAGTTTTGGAAGAATTTGAATGGTTCAAATTATAAGGTTTTAAGTTAATTGTATTGTATGTATATAGATACATTATATTATAAAGTTAATTTTGAATTAGATCATAACATAAAATTTTATATTATGAGAGTATTAATATTTGAATGAGATTCAAATATTAAATCAATATGAACAAGATTCATATAATAAGGGAATTAAATGTTAATTGTATATGATACAGTTATTTAAGTATGTAGATACCTTATATTATAAAGTTATTTTGAATTAGATTCAAAATTAAACTTTATAGATGAAGAATAATATATTTGAATAAGATTCAAATATTAAATAATATGAATGAGCTTCATATTAAAACTATAGTTTAAATATAATGTGAATGAGATTCATATTTAAACTATAAGTTATGAGAGGGAAATACGTTTGAATATGATTCAAATATAATATTAATTAAATATATGATATTTAATTAATATATATTAATTAATTAATTAGATTATTTAATATTTGTTTGTTCAAATTCAATTAAATTAAATATGATTTAATTTAATCTTAGTTGAATTTGAACTCTCCATGGTTAAGGGGAGTTAAAGGTGCGTTAAGGGGAGTTGTAATTAATTCCCTCCTTCCCTCTCATGAATAAGATATGAACATAGTAGTGAAAATTCTCTAAACTTCCCTTTCAATGGTCTCTCAATCTCTCATCATTTCGGGATCTTGGGTTGCGGATGCCAATGTACGTTTGGTGCCATCTGCCAAACTATTTGATATGTTTTTCTTTTGAAATCTTCTTATGATGATTCTGTAAGCTTAATTAGGGGGCAGCCTAAGTGAATTGAGTAAAGTGGTATTTACTCCAATAGGAAAGATAATAACTAGTCGAGAGGTTGTATTGTTCTTAGAGGGATCCGAGACGTTTTCACTAACATCATCACTTAGGGGGAGTCTAAGTCATTAAGAGAAGGAGTCTATAGTCTAGGAGGAGCATAGATAAACGGTCGAGTGATTAAGCTGTACGAGAATACTGTAATCTAGCTATTGAGTGCAACATGGGCGGCATCCAAATGCTTTTTCTAAAAAAAAATTGAGAGAGATTCACGATAGAATCACTAAAAATCCTTTATTTATTATTATTATTATTATTATTATTATTATTATTTCTAAAAATTAAATAACTTTTTTCTTTAAAAAAAATAAAAAATAAAAAATAAAAAATTTAAAAGTAGTTACAAGCTCAAAATAAAACACTTGGAAATGTCGATTTCAAACTCGCCGTAAAATGTTGATAAAAGAGGCACTTACTTTAATTTGCATTTTGCGGATCATATAACACTTTTTCCAAAAATATATATGTATAATCTCAATCTTGTTAAAAAGAGTTGTCCCTTTCTCAAGGGCAAAAGTGTCAGAACACAACAAAATTCAACTTTGTATTCCCATGCAGTAAAAAACCCTTTTTGACACTAACACTTACTCTTCTTTTATTATATTATTATATATATACTACACCCAAAGTTGTAACCAACAATATTCACCACCATTTCTCATATTATTATCCTTCCCTTTTGATCTCTTCCTCTTTCCCCATTTCCATGGAGTTCCAAAGTGTACTTGAATTTCTTCGCAATAAGTCCATCTTCGTCACCGGCGCCACCGGATTTCTCGCAAAAGGTCGTCCGTCCTCCCCTTTCTTGCTTTTTTAAAAATATGAATAAAACCTTAAATTTACTGATACCTATCAATTAAGTTGTCCATGAAAATGCAGTAATGGTGGAGAAGATCTTAAGAGTTCAACCCAATGTGAAGAAGCTTTATCTACTCATACGGGCGGAGGACCAGAAAGTTGCAACCCAACGCCTTAACACCGATGTGATCGGGAAGGAGTTGTTCAAAGTATTGAAGGAAAAATGGGGGGAAAATTTTAGATCTATTATATCGGAGAAGCTCGTGGCGGTGGCCGGAGATATCTCCGACGAACTTTTAGTTCTCAAGGAATACTCCAAATTGAGAGAAGAATTGTATGGCCAAATTGATGTCATAGTAAACTTGGCTGCAACTACCAACTTTGATGAGAGGTGCAAATAAATTGAAACACACCTACTTAATTTAGATTTTAGCATATATGCATGTACCTTTTTGCCTGTTTTGAGACACTTAAACCACATAAATAAGTGTAATAAATGATTTTTCTTTTTTTTCTTTCTTTTTTTTTTTTTTTAATATCATTTCAGTCATTTTAATCCATATGCTTTTAATATCCAATTTTATCTTAAATTTAGTCCATCAAAATTAGTTTTTACCAAATTTTTTCATGCAAGGAAATACAATATATGAATATGTTTTCAAAATTTATAGTAAAAAATGTTATAGATAACTTAAGAATTTTAAAAAACCAACAATAAATTAGCTATGAGGCTAAATTTAAGATTTATTGAGAGTATAAAAACTTAAATTAGATAATTAAGGACTAAAAGATAAACAAATTACAAATATTAAGACCAAATTAATATTTTATTTATTTTGTTAGATATGACGTTGCTCTTCATGTCAACACTTTGGGAGCTAAGCATGTTATAAACTTTGCTAAAAAATGTGTGAAGTTGAAGGCATTCATCCACGTGTCCACAGGTTTTATTCTCTCCTCTTGAACATCCTTATGAATTTACTATATTTTAATCATGATTTCCTATAAAATTCGTCAATTTGTATCTTTAATTTGAGTTGTTCGTATATATGTTTTAAAATTATTGTCTCTCATATTCATATTCATGTTCTTTAATTATTATTTTTTATATATTCGAGTGAATTTAGTTCAATTAGCATTGACATAATTTTTTATTTTAAATATTAAAGATTCGATCTTTTATCTCTACAATTGTAGTAAAATTTTACGAGATCAAATTATTTGTAAGTATAATATAAATACATAATATTTTATACTAATGATTGATCTGATACGACAATTTTTATTTTTTTTTTTTAAAATGACAGTAGTAGAATAGTCATTTTATGGTAGTTATTAGATAAAAACGTAATATATTTAATTAGGTGTTATTGATGTATCAGTAAATACACATCCACAACTAAATATTAATTAATTAATTATTATTATTTTTTTTTAAAATTTTAAGATCTAGTTACTTATCCGTACAAAAGTTTTAATAATAGTTTTAACAGTCAAGTTAATTTCATCATTTACTTAAAAAGTTTTAAAGACTCTTTTTAAATATAGCAAAATGAACCAAAATATTTATAAATATAGCAAAATTTTATTGTCTATATGCGATAGACCGCGATAGATCACGATAGACTATTATCTATGTCACGATAGATACAGATAGTAGTCTATCTAAATCTATTGTAGATAGACTGTATTTTACTATTAGTAATTTAATCATTATTTAACTGAAAAGGAAAAGAATGACACAACACAACACGTTGTCAAAAGGAAAAGTACATGTCAGGGCATATTGAGGTTGTAAATTTTAAAAGATGTAGAATTTTTTTAATGTTTTAGTTTAAATTTGTTTAAATTTTCTCTTTTTTTTTTCTCCTCTCTCTCTCATCTCTTCGTTTTCCTTTTCTCCTATGAGTTTATTAATTTAGGAATCTGTGGACATTTTTGTTTCTTTATTTTTCTTATTATTTGGACGGTTTGCTACGACTTATTTTAACAAAAAGATATATATATAAAATACAAAGCTAAAATTGTAAAAATATCGAAATTCAACCATGAGAGAACCACACCGGAAATAAATGAAAGTGAGCCCTACCAATCAAAATAAATGAACATTGTAAGTTATTTGTTGGTATCATTAATATTTTGACTGCTATATAGTTACGTGTCTTCTTCCAACCAAAATAAATGAACATTGTAAGTTTTATAGAAATAAAATAATATACTTATGAATTTAATAAATTGAATGAGATCAAGTGTATTCGATGTTAATATGAGCATAGTTCAAAACTTGACATAAAACATATACTATCGATATAAAAATAAGAGACTCGATTTCCCACCTCACGTATCAAAAAAGGAAAGTATACCAAACTCAAACTTAGTTAGAGTGGAGAAATAACTTATTTTCTTTGTCCTTATTGATATATTTATGCAAGGTTGATCACGCATATATATAGGATTATTCACGACCTTTTCCTTTACCATTGATAAAAAAGATTGGTGTCGAACCCACTTGGGTTATCCCCGCCTTGTTCATGCATGAATGAGACTTGTCTTTGCTGGGCCTAGGGTTTCTAGCGTCTCTCAATTTCTGTGATTTTGGCCCGTTTCATTTCAAACTTCTTGACTATGTTGGTTCTTTCATTTATGTGTTAGGGAGTGAAATCGAATCACCTTCAAATTCTGCCTAAATTCCTATCTCTCTAATGCCCAATTGGGTCATGGGGTAAATATCAGGCTCGGATTTGATTCGGTTTCTCGGTCGATATAATATTTGAATTTGTTCAATATCGATTATGCTTCTTTAGTCCAAAATTACTCACAACAACAATATCTCCTTATTTATTTTATTTTGAAAGTTTATTTGTTTGGTTAGCTTACGTTTGTGGCGTGAGGGAAGGGCTAATACTTGAAACCCCATATAACATGGGAGACACTCTTAATGGAAAACGTGGCCTACAAATTGAAGACGAGTTGAAGCTTGTGGATCATACAATATCTAACCTTCGAGCTGAGAGAGCTACCCAAAAATCCATCACTTTAACCATCAAAGATTTGGGTATTGAAAGGTTAGTATAAAACACTCTTTTTCTTTACTTCTATGCTTCAATATTATTACCATAAACCTCATAATATTTAATTAATACTTTTTTTTTCCCTTAAATTTTGGATTTAGTTTTTATTTGGTCTCTAGATAACAGTATTTTATATTTTTAGTACTTAAGTTTTGAGTTTAATTTCAATTTAGTTCATAAGTTTCAAAATGTCATAATTTTACCCTTGAAGTTGAATTTTGTTTCAATTTGGTCCCTAGATTTCAATTTACACTTTTTAACACTTTGATTTTTCCATTAAATACTCACTTTCATTTTTTGGTGTTAATGTCTATTAACTAATTTTAAATTAGTTAAAAGAATTATAATTATGGTTGTTTTCAAATATAGCAAGATGAGTCAAAATATTTAGAAATATAGCAAAATATCATTGTGTATTAGTGATAGACTATGATAGACTCTAATAAACTACTATCATCTATCATTGCCTATTAGTGATAGACACTAATAGATGTCTATCATTGTATATCGTTGTCTATCACTAATAGATAATCACATTTTGTTATATTTGAAAATATTTTCAACAATTTTGTCATTTAAAATAATTAGCCTTATAATTAATTAATTGGCACTATGTTTTCTATCACTATTAAAATTAATTTTAAAATTTAATTTCACAATAATTTTCAATTAATTAATAGATATTAATTGCAACATTGAAAGTTGGGTATTTAATGAAAAATAAAATTCATGACTAAAACTATAAATCTTGAAACTTAGGGACCAAATTAAAACAAAACTCAAAACTTAAGAACTAATTAAAGTGTAACATTTTGAAACCTAGTGACTAAATTGAAATCAAATTCAAAACCCAAGGACTAAAAGAGTAACTTTTTGAAGTTCTAAGGACAAATAAAAATTAGACCCAAAACCTAAGGATTAAAAGTGTAATGAAGAATGATATTTAGGAAAATTATGATAAATATAAAAAAAATATCAAACTACTTACAAATATATAAAAATTTAACTATCCATCAGAGATAGAAGTCTATTGCAGTTTATCGCTCAAATGATAGAAGCTAATCACAATTTATTGTTGATAAATAGTGAAATTTTTTTTATGTTTGTAAATAGTTTGACTCATTTTACTATATTTGAAAACGAATCAATTATTTAAATGAATCTTAATTATCAGGGCACAAAAGTATGGATGGACAAACACATACGTATTTACAAAAGCAATGGGAGAAATGTTGATAAACGACCTAAAAGAAGATCTTCCTGTGGTTATCATACGTCCCACCATTGTTTCTAGTACCTACAAAGAGCCATTTCCTGGTTGGGTTGAAGGTGTTAGGTATGTATAAATTTCCAAAATTTCCCTATATATACTCTTAGTCAGAATCGTCTATTTTGTAAAACTAACATTTGGATAAGTTTACATATATTTGATAATCATAATGAGAAGTCTAAATTGATTAGCTTATGAAAACTTAGGAGTTTAATTGACTTAAATTGTAAGTTTCAATGATATTGGTCAAATAAAATCTAGAAAAGAGTTATAAATCGATCACTGATCATGAATCTTTAAGATTTAAATTGATACAATTATTAGATCAAGATTTTAATTGATATAACCTCAAAAAATTAGCGGTATAAATTTGATATTTGTCCTAAATTTTTTTTATTTAAAATTTTTTTTTTAATAAAAAAAAAACACATTTTCATAACGTATAGGTTTTGCTTTTGCTTGCAAAACCCTTTTAAAGAAATATGGTAAAGGTTGTTCTACTTGTCAATGCAAATGAAAATTAAGCAAATAATTTAGGAGAGAATAATTTAATAAAGAAAATCGTCCAAACATGTTTCTGTTATACTTTTGTTTGGGAAAATTTAGTTTTTTAAATAAACAATTAAATAGTTATCCAACAATAACTCAATAACTTAATTTTGATTCCATAATTAAGAGAAAGAAACAAAGGAGAGGACCACGACTAATAGTGAAACTTAGGAAATTTTGGTAACCATTTTATTTTTGGTTTTTTGGTTTTTGAAAATTAAGTATATTTCCTCCACACTTTTTATAATAATTTGCATCTTTCTTTAAGTACAATAATTCGATTCTTAGTCAAATTACAAGAACAAAAACAAGTTTTTAAAAACTATTTTTTTTTAGTTTTTAAAATTTGGCTTGGTTTTTTAAACCATATGTAAAAACTAGACAACAAATAAAGAAATTTGGAGGTGGAATGAATGTCTATAAGCTTTAAATTCTTAAAACAAAAACTAAAAATAAAATAGTTACAAAATGGAGCATTAATTAGTCAATGCTATAACCTATTTATACTAAAAAAAATATAAGTAAAACACTATTCTACCTTCCTAAGATAAACCCAAATTAGAAAGGAAAATAAAACCTAATTCAAACAATCAAATCTAACAAAAATAATAATAATAATAATAATAATAATAATAAAAAATAAATAAATAAAATAAAACAGTAATTTAGAGATATGCGTGTTCAAAGAACCTGATGACCCGAAAAAATCTATCAACCCAATCCAATTCGTGTTGTTTGAGTTGGGTTAGGTTTAAATAAATGAAAATTTTATAGGTTGGGTTGGTCTATGGTTTCACCTAAAACAACCAAAACCAACCCGAACCAACCCGGACTTATTATTAATTTTAAAATGTAATTTTTTTACTTATGATACAATTATATATAAATATATTTATTTTAGTTTTATTTAATTTCATTCTTTCTTTAGATAATTCATTCTCCAACAATTCCTAAAAATAGTTTCTTTTAGCACTCTGGAAAGAGAAGTTCGTTATAAGATTGAAGTTAAGTTGTCAATCTTAATTTAATATATCAAAATAATTGAATCGAATTTTTACGTATTAATATTTTACTTCTTCTAAAACAAAAATTTAAATAAATGAACCGAGCAAACCGAAACAACTCAACCCATATAGTGGTTGGATTGGGTTGGGTTGAGTTTATTTTTTAACAAGGGCTATATGGGTAGAAGAAAATTACAACCAGAACAATTGGGTTGGGTTTAAAAAGTATTTCAACCCAATCGAACCCAACCCACGAATACCTCTACGTAGGGATTTGATGTGGTACTATGATTTAAAATCAATGCCAAATTGGAAATAATAAATTAGAGGAAATTGTGGAGCCCACTTATACTTGGTCCTCTCACCATTAATGAGGCCATTGACCCAGCTGAAGCCGAGGCAACAAATCCTTCATGCTTGGGATCCCGTTTGGCTTGGGATCCCGTTGATAGTGAGACACAGATTTGGGAACTAAACAAATCCTTCATGCTTTCACCTCTGAATTCTTTTAAATATCTTGGAACATTCTAAAACATGACTTAATTAGACTGTTTCAATATTTCTCTTAGAATGGAATCATCAATGCAAATGTTAATGAGACTTATATTTTCCTTATTCCCAACAAGGTTGACTCTAAGAAAGTGGGACATTTACGTCTTATTACCCTATCTACTTGCCTCTACAAGATTATTGCTCGTGTTTTGTTAAACCGCTTCAATAAAGTCCTCCTATCTACCATCATGGCTTACCAATCAACCTTTGTTGAAGGTAGATAGATCCTAGTGGTCGGACAAAATTTGTCGCCCAATTCCGGACCAAATGATTAACCATCTCAACAAAACCGTAGTAGTGGAAGACTAGGTCGAATATAGGGAACCGAAGGATTTTCTTTAGTGAATTGAAAACAATCCAAGTAACCATAGGGGGGCTTTAAGATTGATTTGGTTGCAAGAATATTTAAATTGCATAACAAAGTGAGAATTGATTAAATATATGAGAAGAATCTAGCTTCAATTACTACGAAATTTCACTATTCATCATACTCGATCATCAAATTTTCATTACTTCAATTAAGTATTTGCTTACACCTAATCTAATAATTAGAAAAGCTAATTAATTGTCCTAATTTAGTCCAAACTGAATCAATGAAAAGCATGATTCCTATTTGTCCTAATTGCATTAAGGTCTAGGGAAACATTAGGTGAAACATCTAGTTCTCAAGTGCCTAATTAGACATTCATTCAATTCAATTCTAGGTTCGTTAGAATAATACTTGTCGTTATGATTTGCAAGCTAATCTAACCTATTGATTCTTGAAATTAACATACAATCAAGTGTCACGAGTCATACATCAATCAAAACAATGATCATAACATCCACAAGCGTACAATAATATGGTCAAAATCTTATTGAAATTAGAATTGAATCATTCAAACACAAACAAATTCAAGTTTGAAATCTCACAAGTACATCAAAATAGGGAAAAAAAAACCTAAAACCAAACTAGAATGAGTTACCTTAGCTCATAATCGACATATCCGATATGGAGGTAGAGTTTGAATACATGGGAGATCGAAGAGTAGAAGAAAAGTGGAGTGAAATGGGATGAAAGTTGGCTCAAATCGAAGATAATAAACCCTAGGCGACTAAACAATTATTTATAAAATTGGGACGACACCACGATGCTGGGTGCAGCGCCTTAGCGCTGATGAATAGACACACAAACACATCTTCGGAGCGTTACAACGCTCTAAGACAGCACCGTGGCGCCAACGACATTCTTCAAAATCCTAGCTCTCGGGAAAAAGCACTGAGGTGGTGCCTCAGCAGCGGCATTGCGCTGTGAAATCAAGGGCAATTTGATAATTTTCACCTCCTCTTTCTCGATTAATGCAATTAAGCTATGTTTTGGCCTGTTTTATAAGCTCCATTGCGCCACTAATACTCCATCCTACCCATTAGGTGCTCAAAACCTATAAAATAATCAAGTAAATACAAAATCGAAGAATAACTTCGAATTAAGTGGAGCACACATTTTTAGTGCTATCACTTGGATGCATCAATGATGACCAATGAAATTATGATCCAATCACAAAGACAGTAAAATGATCGGACTTGATGAGATGGGATTGGTTAAAGAAAGCTTTAGAAGATGGCGGGTTTGGAATGATAGATAGATATCAACCAACACAACAAAGCCCTCCTTGCCAAAGAAGCTTATACACCCTCACACCCACACATGATTTATTCAATGAACTTGTCCAACATGTTTTACAGGCTAGCTTCGTTTACTCATTAGTTACCCACCTTTCAAACCCTCTAAACAACCTTTGTAGTTATTCATTATCTGTGCTGTTTTGTTCAAGGTTTGGGATGAAAAAAATTGCAAAAATCTAGATCCCGAAAAAGGACATTATCGATACTATAATTCATATTGCCTGCTATTTAGACTATATAAATAGCTATGGGTCCATTGGATGGGAGTAGTTTTAGAAAATAAAAATTAGGTGGAAAGGGAGAAAGGGGTACTTTTTTTTGTCTTTATATGAATGACAAAAGTCAAATGGTCAAATTGAATGATTTTGATAGCATTCTGATATTTTTTTGAAAAAAAATTATTTTTTTAATGTCAGTTTGAATGCTCAAAACTTACTAGGAAGCCAGACAGCAACACTTTACGGGAAGGGACTTCTCTGTCACTTTTTCCATAAAGTTCTGATGAGAACTTTACGGAACTTTACGAGAAGAGTGACAGAGACCAATTCATTCCCAGTATGCTTGAACTTATTGGGAAAGAATTGGCTCTCTGTCACTTTCTCGTAAAGTTCCGTAAAGTTCTCGTTGGAATTTTACGAGAAAAGTGACAGAGAGTAAATTCCTTCCCGATAAGTTCAAGCCTATCGGGAATGAATTGGCTCTCTGTCACTTTCTCATAAAGTTCCGTAAAGTTCTCGTCGGAATTTTACGAGAAAAGTGACAGAGAGTAAATTCCTTCGCGATAAGTTCAAGCATACCGGGAATGAATTGGCTCTCTATCACTTTTCCTATAAAAGTTTCATAAAGTTCTCATCGAAACTTCACGGGAAAAGTGACAGAGAGCCAATTCTTTCTCGATATGTTCAAGAATACCGAGAAGGAATTGCCTCTCTGTCACTGTTCCCGTAAAGTTCCGATGAGAACTTTACGGGAAAATGATACTTGGAAAACAGTATTTTTTTCAATTAATAATTCAAACTTATTTTTTTCAATTAATAATTCAAACTTACATTAAAAAAAATAATTTTTTTTCAAAAAACAGGCAGAATACCATTAGTTTGACCTATTGACTGTGACAGAAAATGTGACGTTCAAATAAAGACAAAAAAACTACCCTTTTTACCTAATTTTTTTCCAAACTTCCCCTTTTTCCAAACTTTTTTTAAAAAGTACTTTTTTTTTTTTCAATTAATCCAAATAGCTATATCTGTTTCTTTCAAATTGCAAACTGGAAACATCTTTTGTATACCCTATGAAATGGGTCCTGATTTACCTTTGATATTTTGGATATTCCATTCAATCGATGGAAATGTATCTTACATTTATATCCATTTGTTTTTTCTTTTTCTTTTGCAAAGGTATTAAATTACAAAAATGAGAACAGGATCTCACAATCTAAAGAAATGCTATTAAAAAAAACAAGGAAACAAACAATAATGACAAAAACCAACTAAACACGAAAATAAAATAGACACAACCCAAGGAAAAAGGTCTCAATGAGAAGAGCCCTCATGGGACCCCTCAATAGAAGTCCTAAACTCCTAAGAAAAAAAAAGAAAAAAAAACCTAAACATGGACATGCATACTATGATCACGCTAAACATGGTAAATAATAGCACACCAAGTGACTTTCTAAACCTTACGCATCAACCATACATATTTTTAAATGTAGTTAACAATAATTATAATCATTATGATGATTATTATTTTTTCTTTGTATGAAACAGAACCATTGACAGCCTCGCTGTTGCATATGGTAAAGGGAAAATAACATGTTTCCTTGGAGACGTTAAGACATTGATAGATGTGGTAAGTAATAATAACTAAAAAGCCTTTATCCCTTTTTGACTCTCTTTTTCATGCTTTTCCTTATCATCCAAGCAAGGAATACAACATTACAAAAAAATTTGATACTACTTCATGCTTTTCCTTATCATCCAAGCAAGGAATACAACATTACAAAAAAATTTGATACTACTTTTGGTGTGTGTATGTATTATTACATAATATATAGATTCCAGCCGATATGGTCGTGAACGCGTTGCTCGTAGCGATGGTAGCTCATGCGAGCCAACCATCATCGTACGGCATTTATCATGTGAGTTCCTCCATGAGAAATCCAGTGTTGTATGGAAAACTTCAAGAGTATGGTTTTCACTACTTTAGAGCTAACCCATGGTTCAACAAAGATGGGCAACCTGTTAGGGTTGGGAAGGTCACCATTTTGAATGACATGGCTAGCTTCCATAGATACATGACCATTCGCTATTTGATATTTCTTAAGGTTTGTCTTCTATCATCATCACCTTTTATTAAGGATATATAATATTATTGCATGAGGAAAACTATTCTTTTAACGTAGTAAATCAAACAACTGACTTTTGAAATGATATCAAGTCAATTTTAGTCCATCTAAACTTGTTTTTTTCTTTTGTCATTATGCGGGGTGAGAGATTGAACCTCAAACCTCGAGACTGATAGTACAAGTTTATGTCAGTTGACTATGTTCATGTTGGCTTAGTTACTCTAAGACTTAAGAGGATGTTCATTACAAGTTGAATCATTAGTTTGACGTCGATAGCTTAAGATATTGTTGTGAACATATATTAGTTTGTCATTAATAATTTAATGAATGGACCAGTTTAATTATGTTCTTGTTTTCCGTTTCCTGTATCTTTATCTTTTTAAAAATAGAAACACAAACATGTTTAATATTGTTTTTTTTGTTTCTTGAAATCTACTTTAGAAAAAACAAATAGGTATTTGACGACAATTGTTTCTTAGATTTCTTTTATTGATATAAAATTTAGTACGTAGTTTATAATAAGAATATATAACATAGATTAAATCAATATAAAACAATTATAAAGAGTTAACAGTATTTAATAAAATTTTTTGTCAAAAAAAAAAGTATTTAATAAAATTTTAGGCCCAAAGAACAATAAAAAAATAGTTATAATAAAATTTATCCTGAGAATGTGTCTCAAATTTTTGTGTGTGCTTGTCTGCGGTTCAAGAATACATGTTTTTTGTTTTTTTTTTTGTTTTTTTTTTGTTTTTGTTTTTTCAAAGGTTAATATATGTGTTTTTCAATCATACACACAAATAAGATTTAAAAAAGAGAGGAAAATTATTCTTGAAAATTAATGTTAAATGTGCTTATTAATTAATTTATTTAATAAAAAAAAGTAAAATTATCTTAAATGGCAAAACTGTTGAAGATATTTACAATTAATAACAAAATACACCGTCTATCTGCAATAGACTGCGATAGACTATTATTTGTATCAATTGTGACATAGATAGTAGTTTATTGCAATTTATCGCGGTCTATCAGAAATAGATAGTAAAATTTTGTTGTATTTGTAAATATTTTAGTTTCTTTTATTATATTTGAAAGGGTCCTAAAAAGAAATGAAAACCTTATTAAAATTAAAAAAATTAATAGCAATTTAAAAAGTATCAATAACTAAAGACTTTTTTGTAAAATAAAATAAAATAAAATAAAATGAGAGAGATAAAAAATAAAAGAAAAATAAAAGAAAATGGAAAAGGCCCCAGAAAAATATATAAAAAAAGGAATAGGATAATGGAGTTTTCTTTTTTTTTTTTTTTTTTTTTTTTTTTTTTTTAAAAAAAAAAAAATAGTACTGGATGATGAAGTATTAAAGAAAAAAGGGAAAAAAAACGAGTTGTGAAGGAGAGAGAGAAAGAGGATAAAAATGAAAATATGGGAAGAAATTCATGAATTACTTTTTCTAGTTTCTCAAATTTGATCTTAATTTTTAGAAATGTTTTTTAAAATTTATAAACAAGAAGAACAATGATTATCAAAATAAAAAATAAAAAAATTTAAAAATAAAAATAAAAAACTGTTTCTTACAAAATAGAATTGAAACCATAAAACATACGGGACCCTATGTTTTCAACTAAAAGATATTAGTTTCAAACTTTCATGAGTGGTTGGACTAAAAATTATTATATTTGTTATTCACACAATATTTTATTGGATACTATATAATATAATTTTAATTTATGAAAGAATATTACAATTCTATCTTTCTATTTATTTATCATTTTCCATCTTGATTTCATAGGGATTGGAAGTGGTAAATACTGTACTTTGCCATTACTTCGATGGAATGTTGTTCGATCTCAATCGTAAAATCAAATATGTTATGCGATTAGTCGATCTCTATGGGCCTTTCTTGTTCTTCAAAGGAGTGTATGTACTCTCTCCACTACTCTTTTTATTTTTTTTTTCTTTCCAAAGTCAACTAAAAATAGAAAAAGAAAGAATCAATTTGGTTTATAATTTAAAACTCCATCCATACCATTTGCTTTTGGCTTTCTCATTTGAATCATACCCTTTTTAAAAATATAAACTTTTTTTTAATAAAAATACAGTCAACATCCATAAGAAAATGAACTAAAATATTTACAAATATAACAAAACTTCATAGTCTATCTACGATAGATTTCTATCTGTGTCATCATAGATATAGATGGTAGTCTATCATAGTCTATTGCAAATAAACAGCTATATTTTGCTATTACTTGTAGGTATTTTCAGCAGTTTTGTCATTTAAAATAATTTTATTTTCATATATATATAAAAAATAAAGGTAATTACATTTTTACAAATTTCTTTTGAAAGATAAATCTAAAGTCCTATTTGATAGCATGTATTATCTTGAAAAAAAAAAATAAAGTGTGATACTCATATGCTTTATTACATTTTCTCATAAGTATTTTTTTACACCAATTTGTCTGGATTGCTCCACATTGGAAAAAGCTTTTACTAATGTCAAATTACTATAAAGAACAACTGTTAATCACCATGAACTAATAACTAAAAATTAAATTTGAGTGGTTGTTAGAGTCGATCACAACCTAATATTTAAGTTGGGCCCTAATCTTCATCATTGGCCTTGGTCTCTATTCACCAACTAACAATCACCAGTCTTGGTCTCTAGTTCTGGTCATCAATCTCTAGTGAATGCTTACTAGAAATTGGAATCGACGAAAGGTCAACAGGTAGGACCAAAACCATGGGCCAATAATTGGGGATTAGGATAGGAAACTAGTAACCGAGTTTGAGGACCAATAACTAGAGTTCACTACGACCATTGGGACTAGAGACTAAAAACCAACGATTGGGTTTAGGGACTAGAGATCGATAAGTAGTGGCAAAAACCAACGACCACTGATTGGTTGTGTGGTTGATGCCTCCTTTAAGTGCAAGCATACATTATCAACAAGTAATATAGAAAGCAGAGTATTATGAGTATCGAACCCAAGGGAACAGTTCACATAGTTTCCAAATCGATTTGAATGTAACCATTAAGAATATGTTGGATTTGGTTTTTGTTTGTAAGAATAAAGTAAAAAAGTAGCAAAAGAATTCAAATGATAAGAAGAGGGGGATTCAAAATATCTTCTACCTACATAGATTGCACCCACCTTTGCACCTGCAATCTTGCGCGACTAGGTGTAGTAACAACCCTGGCATGCAACTCTTTATACCCCCACAATTATAAACTCTTTCAAGTAGGAACAAAGGGAATTAGTGTTGCTTATGGCCAGACGCAAATATGAGGAAATGAACAGGAAAGATAGGAATTAAGAACTAGAACTAAATCCAAAGGAAAAGTTAGGAAGTATGTTTATTTCATAAAGAGGACATTTTAAGAAACAATGCTCATTGAACATGAACAAAAAAAAAGTTTCTAATAACAATAAAGGTGAATCTAGTTAAGAGAATGTAACTGATAGGTTGAGAGTGTTGAAACAAAAGTTAGGATTGATGTTGAAATGTGACCATCAACCACTCTAGATGAATCTAATGATATGTCACTAGTGGTTTTACAAGTAGAGTCATCACAACGGTTTTTATCTAATGGTGGACAGAGGAGAGTGAACGAGTTAGAAACATACATCCGGAAGCAATTCAAATCTAAAGCACTCTAACTACATCAATTTTAAGGATTAAACATGCTAGGGGTGTTCCAAAAACCCGGTAACCCAACCAACCCGGACTACCCAACCCAAACCGTAGGGGTTGGGTTGGGTTGAAACATTTGAATTTTTTATTTTCAGGTTGAGTCTAGGGTTGTTGGGTTTCCTGTATGAGCTCGACCCAACCCATATATAATATATGTATTATTATTATTATTTTTTAAGTTTTAACCTAAATATATGCTCGAGAGAGAGCAAGAGAAAGGGAGAGCGAGAGCGAGGGAGAGAGAGAGCAAGAGCAAGAGCAAGAGCACACATGTCATTTTATCATAAATATCCTTTATCTCTCTCACGCTCTCGCTTTCTCTCACTCTCTCTCAACACTCTCGCTCTCTCTTGATTGCGCCACTTTAAGTGTTAACCACAAGTGTACGAATCAAGTTATAATATAAGACGGTGAAGTCCGAATATCGTTCCACTGGAGATCCAATTTCGAAGGTTAAAGTTACTTAGCTATTATAGAGTTGAATCAATTTTATTTGAGGATTGGAATTGAATTTGTGATTTATGGAAAATATAAACTAAATAATAAAAGTAATAAAGTGAGAAACACAAGAGTCAAAGAGAGTTTTAGGGTAATGAATCCTTGTTTATTTCATCATGCAATATTCTAGGGTTCATGGATTTTATTACAATTCTTATGCTTAATTCTAGAAACATAAATCCAAGTTATTTTCTCTAAAAACAACCTTTTCTAATGCAACTCAATTGATTACTAATCTCTTAAAATCAATACAAATTACATGACATTAAGAATAGTCTTTAACAACTTTTATTCTAACTATTCATGATAAATTAACAACAATTCTTTTTTATAGATCTAATTAAATATACAATCTTTCAATCATACATCTAACCTAACATTCAAACATGGCCATTCACAAGAAGTTAAGCACAATAGCAAAGAAAAGCATAATCATCATAACAAAATCCTGAGGAGTCTACAATTTCAATATGAATTCATAAACAATTCATCAAAACCGTAAAACTAAAGAGTTTAGCCACTCATAGCTTGAAGCAACATGTCCAAACAATATAAACAAAGGAAGAGTGTAAAGAAGAAAAACTCTACTGAAAAGAGGCTCTTGATTGAGATAGCACCGACAAGAGGTCCTTGATCTTCACCTTGGAAACTCGAACGGCACCACGGCTTTCTCTCGAACTCTTTTCTCTCCCTTGCAACTAACTCACTCCTTGAACTCTCTCACAAACTTTCTCTCAATTATTTACTTGTCGTATCTCTTTTTCTTTGTGTCTTTTTCTCCTTAGGGTTGCTGGAAACCCCCAAATTTATAGAATTGGCCGCCCAAAAACTTACCAAAAATACAATTTTTTTCATTTATGGTCTATAGCGCTGCGGCACTGCCAATTTTGGAAAGAGAGCGTCGCGACGCTGCGGCTGTGTTGCATAGACCCCCTCTCGGGTTTTAGCGCCGCAGCGCTGCCCCAATTTTGGCAACTTTGTTATTTTCTTCTCTTTTTCACTATATTCTTGCTCGATTTTGATCTTTTGGTCTTTTCTTCTGATTTTCCTCATTTTAACATGAAAACCACTAGCAAACAAGTGAAATCTAATATAAACTCCCTTAATTTGAGAGAATAGAAAGCACTTTTCAAGTGCTTATCACTCTCGCTCTCACTGTCTCTCTCTCTCGCTCTCTCACGCTCTCGCTCTCGCTTTCTCTCGTTCTCACTCAACTCGGTGACCCAACCCGAAATATTGGGTTGGAATGGGTTGGGTTGACCATCCAAAATGGAACTGATGGGGTTGAGCGTAGGCAAACCCGAATTTTTGAGTTGGTCCCAAAAAACCCCTATCCCGGCCTAACCGAAACCGTGTACACCCCTAAAACATGCTAGTTCTCAAAACCAGAAAATAGAGGTCTTATACTTACTTGTTGTAGTTTGAAAATTGAAGCAATTTTCTTGAAGATTTTGATCACGAACGCTTCGTGGATCACCACAAAGATCTTTCTCGTTATTCTCTGGCCTTAGAATAGATTGAGGGATCCAAATTAGGATGAATTTGGAACAAATTTGAAGGCGATGAAGGTCTTTGAGGTTTTAAGTTAATGAAAATTTTCAGCAAAATTCTCCAAGATTCTTAACCCAATTTCAATCTTTCTTTCCTCTATTTAAAGAAGAATACATGCAAATCTAATTTGCCATGAGATTGATACCAAATTGGTGAAGAAAGCTTGAGGACAAAACACCTCCTACTTCATGCAATAGTGGAAATTCCCAAAATTCAAAAATGAATTTCTCAAATTTAAAATGAATTTTTAATTTTCAAATTAAAATTAATTTTATTAATTAATTTTAAATAATATTAATTTAATATTAAATGAAGTTCAACAATAATTAATCAAATAATCAATTATATTAAATTAATATTAAAGATTAAATTAATAATTTTTCCACTTATCCTGGCTTTTTCAACTCGATGGATCTCTATTCATCCGATTAATATTAAATCATATTTAAATATTTCCAACTCACCATTTTCGTCTAATTCAAAATTAAAATGAACAAACCGTAAAACTTACTCCTTAAACGAATTTGAACATTTTCAAATTCTTTCATCACACTGTTCTAAAGTTTAGTCAATGAGCTAACAAGGGAACCTAATGGACATACAGATCATGAGCTCCAACGATCCGAAAATTAACTGGCTAAACTTTTTAACCTAGTGAATTAACATTCGTTAACTACCAGAACATTCCACTATACCCTAGTAGCTGCATTATCCTCACTGTAGATATATTTCTATCCACTTGATATCATTATCCTCACTGTAGATATATTTCTATCCACTTGATATGACCATGATTAGTAAGTCGATCTTTCACAAGTTTTTCATAATTACAGCTAGGTCAAAAATACCATTTGACATCTTGTTCCTTAAGTCCCACTCATCCGCTAATGAACAATTGGTTTGTGGTCCAACGATCAAACTGAGTCCTTCTCGAGCCAATGAGAGGGTGTGACTCCTTGTTCAAGACCCGAAGTTAGTATTTAAGGGAACAACTTCTCTACTAACCTAGAATTAGGTAGGAGTGGATTCCATCTCGCAAAACTATGTCCCTAGCTATCTACCTGGTCTTATCCCTAAAGTGGTAGGCTTATTCAGTTGGCGAACTCGGGCCACTCTCACCCGTGCAGATTAAAGGATAATCCGAAATAAACAGGAGTTTATAGTTAGCTTTGGATTAAGATCGAGTTACGTAGGTCATATTGAAATAATTAGTGTTAACAGGAAACGACGTTATAAAGTAAAAGTGATATTTCATGGTCTGGTCTTATGCAAACTCATTGCATAGGATGCCCCCACTCTCAACATGAACAATATAAAATCACATCGTTTGTATCAAATACAAAGTGGGTCGCATCCATAGTGTCTCTAAGATAAGGTACCCAGCCTTATCCCTATACTATAGACAGTTTTGGCAATTACCTAAACTTGATCCAAATTTATGTCTACACATAAAGTCTAAGTATTCAAGCTATAGCCAAGTGTTATTAGTTTATTGAATTTAATAAATGCAATTCACATATTCAATAACATCTTTACTGAAAAAAAACTTCGACAACAACTTTATTGAGAACATGTTCAAAGTTCATATACCACGAGTTTTAAGACATAAAACCCAACAAACTCTCACTTGGACTAAAATTCCAGTGGGTATATATACATAATGTTGAGTTTAAAAAGAGAAGCATATAAATACAATAAACTAGGGCATCACATACCCAAGGCTTTCTCTCACTTGGCTTAGTTTACAACTTGAAGTCCTAGACTTACTAGGTGACCGTCAAACACTTTAGCCTTGAGGGCCTTTGTAAACGGATCAATAATGTTGTGCTCTGATGCAATCTACTTGACGATTACGTCTCCTCTTTGCACAATCTTCTGATTATAAATGATATTTGCGTTCAATGTGTTTTCCACACTCATGGCTTCTGGGTTCTTTAAAATTTGCAATTGTACCACTGTTATCACAATAGAGACTGATAGGTAGATGCATATTTGGAACAATTTCCAAATCTGCTAAGAACCTTTTAAGTCATACTGCTTCCTTTGCTGTTTCACATGCAACTACATACTCGACTTCCATTGTGGAGTCAGTTATACAACCTTGTTTGATACTCCTCCAAACTATTGCTCCTTCGTTTAGAGTGAACACTAATCCTAATGTAGATTTTCTTGAATCTATATCGGTCTGAAAATTAGAGTTAGTGTATCCTGTAAGGATGAGATCCTTAGGGTGATACACGAGCATATAGTCTCTCGTTCTCCTTAGATACTTGAGAATATTTTTAACGGTAGTCCAATGATCATATCCTGGATTGGACTGATACCTGCTGACTATTCCTACTTCATAGCATATGTCAGGTTGTGTACACAACATGACATACATCAGACTTTTGACTGCTGATGCATAGGAAATGTGTCTCATATCCTCAATTTCTTGAGGTGTCTTAGGACACTGATCTTTTGACAAATGAATTGTATGCCTGGACGATAACATACCTCTCTTGGAATTCTACATCTTTTATTTAGACAACATTTTGTCAATATATGATCCTTGAAACAAGGCTAACGTTCTGTTCTTGCGATTCTAAACTATTAGGATTTCAAGAACATACTAAGCCTCTCTTGGAATTGGGTTGCAAGCCATTGTTTAACGTCAGTCAGGAATTCTACCTCATTCCCAATGAAAAGGATATCATCGACATACAATACAAGAAAAGCTATTAGTGATGTTGATAATTTTCTTATAAACACAAGGTTCATCAATATTTTGCTCAAAGCCATAAGATTTGATTGCAGTATCAAACCTTATATTCCAGGACCGAAATATTTATTTTAACCCATAAATGGATCGTTTAAGCTTGCAAACCTTTTGCTCTTGACCATGTTCAATAAACCCCTCTGGTTGAGCCATATAAATACTCTCTTCAAGATAGCCATTCAGAAAGATTGTCTTGACATATATCCATTTGCCAAATTTCATAATAAAAAAAAATGTGACAATGGACAAGAGTATTCTAATCTATTTTAACATGGCAACAGGGGAGAAGGTTTCTTCATAGTCCACCCCCTCTCTCTATGTAAAACCCTTTGCCACTAACTGAGTTTTAAAGGTCTGTACCTTACCAATTTGGTTTTTTTTTTTTTTTCTTTTAGATCCATTTGCAACCGATAGGTTTTACCCCATTTGGTTGATCTACAAGTTCTCAGACAGAATTGAAGTATATAGACTCCATTTCGAGGTCCATGACTTTGATTCACTAGTCTCGGTCTACATCATTCATTGCATGTTTATAGGTCAATGGATCTCTATGCGATCATCAGGTATGACGACTTGAATTTTTGTCAAACCCATGTAACGGTTGGGTTGATGAATAACCCTCCCACTACGTCGAGGCACTCTCAAATGTTGAGAAGGATGTATTCTATCAACAACTCTTGTGGAAGGACTAGCCTTATTAACAACTCTTGTTGACTTATCTGTAGTTTCTTTGGAAATTTCACTTAATAGTAGTTTACTATGAGGTTGATGATCTCTTATGTGGTCTTCCTCTAAGAATGCAGTGTTTATCAATACAAGCACTCTGTTTTCTTGAGGATCATAAAACAAACCACCTTTTGTTTCTTTAGGATATCCTACAAATAGGCACAATTTTGAACGACGTTCTAACTTCTTTGGATCTTGCACCAACAAATATGTTGGGCACCCCAAAATTATGAAGTGACATAAACTACCTTTGTGCCCTCTCCATATTCGTACTGTGTTTCTGAAACACTTTTAAAATGAACCATGTTGAAAATATATACAGTAGTCTCTACTGTATATCCCCAAAACGAATAAGATAATTGAACATAGCTCATCATTGAACGAACCATGTCTAACAGGGTTCTATTTCTCCTTTCTAATATACCATTTTGATGAGGTGTACCAGGTGCAGAGAGTTGAGACTGAATTCCATGTTCTATCATATAGTCCTGAAATCTCAAGTCTATATACTATCGACTCGATCCGATCGAAGTGTTTTAATAGTTTTACCTAATAAGTTTTCAACCTCAATCTTATACTTTTTGAACTTTTCAAGGGCTTTGTGTAACACCCCTATCCTAGATATATATATATATATATATATATAGTGTTAAAACTATTCTTTAACCTGCTAACACTATTATATACGTATTTATATATCATAACCTGCTGGCATTAGACTTAGCTTTTACAATAGTTATGCAAAGATCTACTGATAGGATAACACCATAAGTAAGACTTAAGAGACTATGTGTAATTTTTACAAATATGCTTAATGATTCTCACTATGTCACTCAAAATAAGTACAATATCTACATAGGGATGGGGTTTACAAGTTCCCAAGTACAAAATCCTGATTAGGCCTAGACGAGTCTTGATGGTAGGCTAAGCACCCCGAACACGCTCGCTACCTAGAAAGAAAACATTAGAAAAACAAGAATTTATGAGCTACAATGCTCAGTGAGTGACTATCTAAAGTATAAACTCAATAAAGCATAACTACAATCACTAGTATAATATGCTTAATCATGCACTGTAAACTTGGAAATAACTATAATCACACAACTAAGTTTCTTTTCATTAAACCTTGGTTGAGGTGGAGCGAACTCAACGCGCCCAACGTCAATAAACCTTAGCTGTGTGGAGTAATCTCAACACATCAGCTTCATATGCCTTTTATTATGCTTATATGTCTGTCTGATCTCGGGTTGCCAGTATACCTTCTCATGTTCTTTGGTACTAGGGTCCTAGTGAATACTCAATCACCTTCTCTATGTCCTTTGGTGAGAGCTTCATAGAAATACTAGGGCTGCCCATATGCTTTCTCATGTTCTTCAGCATTGGGTCCCAATTCAATCTTTCTAGGGTACTGACATGCACATCACATTAATCATAAATTAACATAAATCATGATACCTTAGAGTTCTCAGAGCATTCATCTAGCAACTAGCTTGGTAAAACTTAGGAACATTAACTAATACATTTTCAAGCTCTATCTTACATATAAGATATGTACTAGTTTCATACATAGAAGTATACTTCAAGTCATGCTTCATAGATATTACTAAGCATGTAGAAAATGATAATCAAGCTAGCTTATCTCAAACCATAATGTAACTCACAACTTATTCTGGGCTCCGAGCAGGTTATATGCTTTCCCTAGCTCCTTTTGACCTGTAAACACACCTTTTTTGTGTTAGACATTTCTAATATTCCTTTTTATATTCACTATTTTTGCTTAAACATCTCAAACATGGGTTTCATCACTAGTCCCTCTCTTGTTTACAACTTTTCATAATGAGCGAGATCCACAAGTATCAGCGAGATTATTAGTGTGACCTACTTATAACCATGCGGCACTAACGAGACCGGGCTTAGCGAGACTAGCGAGATTACCTTAAGAAGCGACACCCAGCAATACTTCAGCGAGAGTTGTGAGACGCAAAGCCCTTTGCGTTACCAGCGACACTCGTTTCACTGCTCACTCTCCAGCTCTTTAGCGATACCACTGTCTTAGTGACCCCTGATGGCCCCTGCTTTCTTCTTTCCCTTCTAACTCGTTCTTTAACCTACTAAACATCGAATTCCAGCCAAATTCAGAACTTCCTCTCTTCTACAAACTTGTAAAGAAGTGAGCTTTCTAACTTACCTCAAAATCTCAAACCATAACTCTTCTTTGTTTGGGAACTATTCTTAAATAACTCCGGCTGCTTTGAATCATCTAGCAGTTCAACTTCGATTATTTCCTCCTAGAATTTAACATATTTTTGCTCAAATTCAGCTTTAACATCCTTCATGGAAGTTGCTAAGAATTGAGTTAGCTTACTAACCTTAAAATTTCGGCCCTAGCTTCAACTTCCTCAGCTTACTCTTCTTCAAATACCGAATAATGTCCAGATTTATCAACAACAATCAAGCTTCTGGTTCCAGCTTCAATTTCACCATGAAAATGATTTGGATTCTACTTAAATTCGATATAAACATCTTCTACCACCTCTCCTCGTTGTTCGTCTGCGAAATGGAATCAATCTGAGTTCGAAAATATGTCTAAAGTGTTTAATTATTCAGTGCACTCACTTATATATATATTTAGACCACCGACTCACCAACACTGCCATCACCTTCCTACTTAGATTGGCCAACGCAAATCCTTCCGCGCATGGCTTCAGCAACGTATAGCCTCAACTTACTGTGCTACTAATTGCCCAACGCCCCATTGCCGGATAGCCGACTAACGCATGGTCCTCTCGGCCACTCTTCTATGTACCAATGCATACCAACCTTCAACGCATAGCCCTTCTCGGCCACTCTTCTATGCACCAACGCATACCAACCTTCAACACATAACCCTTCTCGGCCACTCTTCTATGCACCAATGCATACCAACATCACTTAGCGATTAATAACCACATCTTCATACACTACACCACAACCGAAAACTTTCGATCAGTACTTTGGATTTCTCCAACGCATAATATACTTCAACACAATGTACTCATGACTTAAGCTCTTAGCCTCCACACTTACCATGCTTTAGCTTGCCCAATCCTTTCAACTAAGTGTAGGGGCTTACACTTCGGACTTATGATGCATTAGGTAAACATAGCCTTAATCATCAATAAAATAAATGAAATATTCATACCCTCCTCGTGCTTTGACATTCATAAAACCACAGAGATTCGAATGCACAAGTTCTAAGGGTTATTTGGCTCTAAGACATTTTCCACTAAAAGATCTTTTGATCATTTTACCCTCTAGACATGACTCACATGGAGGTAAAGAGTTGTCTTCCAACTAATTTAAGATTTCACTTTTAACCAACCTCCCAATCCTATTGAGATTAATGTGGCCAAGTCTTAGATGCCAAAGATAGGTATTAGGAGAAACTTTTTGCCTATTATTTTGTGTTTCAGGTGTTTTTAACATCTAAGTATTTAAAATAGCTATTGCTTTGGTTGGTTTTAACTTGTATAAGTTGTTTTCTAAATTTGCAGAACAAATATGAATACTTTTTTTTGCTAATGAACGCTTCATTTACAACAAAAGATACTTTGTACAATTGTTCTAATAAACAAGAGATAGATATCGAATTCCTATTAATACTAGGAACATAAAGTACATTTTCCAGTAAAATGTATATATCTCCAAAAAACAACTTAAAATCTCTCACTGCTTTGGTTGAGATGATCTCCCCTTATCAAAACATGAGAGTTATCTTGCCTTCTTGAAGTTGTGTCTAGGAGCTAGTTTCCTGAAAATAAGAACAAACATGATTAGTGGCTCCTGAATCTAATATCCAGGTGGAGTTATCATTCTCCACTAAACATGTTTCAACAATAAGTAAATCATATTTACCTTGGTTTCTTTCTCAACTTTTTTCTCAACAAGGTACTTCGGGTAGTTTCTTTTCCAGTGCTCGTCCTCATTGCAATGGAAACATTTTCCTTTATCTGCAGCTTTTTTCTTGCTTTTGAGATTCGTAGGAGCTTTCCCTTTTCCCTTCTTCTTCATACTTTTTTCTTTGAGAAAGAAAGTCCAAACTTAGTTCCTGAGGACGATCCTCTCTTGATTTTTTTAGAAATAAGATTTATTTCCCCTTCATGTCCCTTTGACTTCATCATGGACTTAGTGCTTATAATAGTATAGTATTGAGGTAGGGCCTATTACATAGGAAGGGGCTAGCTATGTGTTTGGTTCGAAGAAAAAATTGAATTTTGCAATCAAAGAAGAATTGCTCTCCTTGAATAAGCATCAGACACGGTTGTTGGTTCTCAAAGCCTCCTTATCCAAAAACTTATTCAACCAAAGTAGATTTATAAAATCAAACTAAGCACCGGAGATAACTACAAGCCTAAGTATAAAGCTAGCTAAGCTAGCGGCCAAGTGCTACACTCAAATGAAGAGAGTTGATTTTCATAAGGTTTCCTCTCCGCTGGTGAGACATTCATTCATTTGATTAAATTTGTCTATTGTTCTTTATTTTGATATGTTGTCACCACAACATTTTTCGTGGAGAATTTGAGAAAATTTACATGGCTCAACTAAAAGGCTATGAAAGGAAAGGAAAGGAAAGGAGAGGAAAGGAAAGAAAGATATAGTTTATTTTCTTCACAAGTTCATTTATGGACTATATTAAACCAAATATGGTAGACTCATTTTGAGCCCATATCATGTTTGTGTCGACCAAAACTATCTTTAAAAGGTTCCTACATTTTTCTACTGTTTTATGTATATAAAATTTATGAACGCAAGAGATAATTGAGTAATGAGTTTGAAATGAAATATTTAGGTTATATTTGAAAAATATCTTAGGTAGAATTAACATGTTTGATTGTAAGCATCTCATTTCTAAAAATTATGTCTTGTAATGTAGCATAATCATGATTTGTACTAGACTTGCCTTGGGTTATTCAATGAGCATGATAAGAAGATTTACATCAAATTATGCACATGTCTTGTTGGTGAGTTATTATAATAGATTTGTTTTCCTATATCAACCATGCATGCATTATGATAGCTAGAGCAGTATTCATCCAGTGATAAATTCATCTCACCATGAGCGTTCTAAACAGACAGATTGACTCTAATTATATATAAAAAGAAACAAATAAAATGAAACTATAGTATGAATAAATCTAACTTTTGGTTTATGTTTGTATAGGTTTGATGACATGAACACAGAAAAGTTGCGAAGAGCTGCCAAAGAGAATGCAATTGAGGCAGATTTGTTTTACTTTGACCCAAAAAGCATCAATTGGGACGATTATTTTATGAATACTCACATTCCAGGAGTTGTTCGGTATGTCTTTAAATAATTAATTATTTACGACATATACATTAGTTTGTGTGCTATGACACTTTACATTTTGTAGACCATTAAAATGTGCTCATATATATATACTTTATTATACTTATAATGTCTTAAATTCCCCATCTTCATTAACATAGTTATTGTAAAAGATCATGTACTATATCAATGGTGGTGTGAACCATTATTTATTTACTTTATTTCTCTTTCTCATCAACAACCAATTTTTATGTTAGTATCATTCCTCAATTTAATTTTGGTTTGTAATGATTTATTTCGCCTACTTTCAATTTTATAACATTTTAATTCTTAAATTTTACTATATAAATAATTAAATTTTTGTACTTTAAAAATTGCAACGATTTAATTAGTCTCTATAGCAATTAAAATAAATGTTAAGATTTAATGAGATTTCATGGAAAGGTAGATTGATAAACTAAGTAGAGATCCAATATGTTTATAAATTATGAAGTCTACATCATTAAATAATAGAAATTGGCATTGAATTTTGATAAAATATTTTATAGTAGTAATTATGGCCCCGTTTGATAAATGGTTTTTTTGTTTTTGAAAATTAAGCTTATAGAAACTACTTCTACCTCCAATTTTCTTCCTTTGTTATCTACCTTTTTATCAATGGTTTAAAAAACCAAATCAAATTTTGAAAACTAAAAAAGTAGCTTTTAAAAACTTTTTTTTGTTTTTAGAATTTAGCTAAGAATTCAACCATTGTATTTAAGAAAGATGCAAATCATTATAACAAATATGGAGAAAATATACTTAATTTTTAAAAATAAAAAACCAATTGGATTCTAAACTATTACAAATTTGAAAGTACATGGACAAAATTGTTACACTCTAAAGATCATGAATTATTTTATTTTAATTTATTATTTTTTTTAGTACATCAATTGCGAGGTGGATTAAACTTCTAGCCTCTAGGGACGGAGCACATGCCAATACTATTGAGTCAAACTCATTTTAACTCATGATTAATTAAATTATATTACTACCAGGTAGAAGACTAAATCATACAATCTAAAGTTGAATAACTCAGGAAATTCACTTAGGTTTTCGGTGAGTGTCTAAACTATATAAATGGTGATGAATGGGTCAATGTTTGACATAACATATGCACCCTCTCCATTGAGGAAAATCATATTATCTTATTGTGATTTGAATTATTTAACTTTAAGTGTCAATAACGGTATTATTACTTTTTAAATCTTTTATTTTTTTTACTTGACAACATTTGGTACATGGAAAAGAAAATCTTAACACAAACAAAAGAGTGGGAAAAAAAAAAAAAAAAACCACTACAATCACTTAAATAAAGTGGAATGGTGGTGAATGCAACAAGATAAACCTGGACAAAGAAACTTTAATTAAGAATATAAAATAAAAAAAAGTAAAAATTGTTGTCTTGCTTTTAAAATTTTCAAGAATGGAGAATTTCTTGCCTAGAACTTTGATTTATCTTACAAATACTAAACTACTTATAAAAAGAAGGCAAATTTGCAAAAATTTCCTACAAATATTTTAGCAGCTGCAATTATACCCAACTTTCAATTTTGAAAATGGAGCCCTCAAATTTATATAAGTGTTAAAAATTGAAGGATTTGAATCCTTAGTAGAAACGAACGATCGCCTTATGCCAATAAGTTTCTTTTGAAAAATACAAATTACAAAGAATAAACAATTTTGATAAACTAATACAATTAGCATGCTATTAAGAAGAATTAAGGATTAGAAATACTTCCACCTTTAATAACCGTCTTTAGGTAGGATGTAAATCTTTTCACCAAAATCCCGACAAGTATGAAAACTCCTCCAAGGAATGCAGTAGTTCTTCTTGGGACACTACCAAGAAATCTTTCTTGTGCTTCTTCTTCTTCATTTATTTTTTCATGATGGAACATTTGTATTTTAATTATAAATTATACCTTATATTTTGAAAGTAAAAATTCTTTTTCGTATAAATCTTTCAAATAGGATCGAGAATTGAATTGGTATTTTATTTTATTTTATTTTTTTGGTTCTTTCTTTTATGCTCTCATGAATTAGGTGAAAGAAAATTTGACTTAAAATTTTTTTTTGTTGTTCTTGACTGTATTATTTTTTTTTTATTATTTTTACACCTTGAATACACATATTTAATCACATATCCTAAGATGCGTTTTATATAAAATAAAAAGAAAATTGTATAATACAAATGATAAACTAAAATATACAATTCAAATTCATTGATCAATAATGAAATACGTAAAATACACATTAATTTTTCAAACTGTTTTTAAACAAAGGTGGAACAAAATGAATTATACAGAAACATTTCAAACAAAATAAAACATACATTTTTCAAACAACAAGTTCTACAAATAACATGTACTTAAAAAACAAAAAAGAGTAGTACAAATGATTTATGTATAATGTAGTGACGATTGGACAGGGTAGATTGGTTAAATGTCAATTTCCACCCTACATTGACAAAAAAAATATATATATATATATTAATTAAGTAAAGATTATGAACAAGAACAGAAATATAGAAAAGACCGAAGCATATGTACGTACCCGTTAAAAACCGACTATCAATTGGGTTGAACAAGCAAATGAATAAGACATAGAAGAAATAACAAGTCCACCGTCACATGAAACAAGGAAGTAGAACAAATTGAGAACAAAGTTTGATGAAAACAAATTCATAACATAAGGAGGAAAAAAAAGGGGGGTCGGGCTTCAAGGGGACTCACCACTAGACAGGAACAAGTTGGAGAGAGAATTTCTTCTTCAAATGGTGTGCGATCAAGAATAAGAGTGAATATAAACATAGAGTTAATGAGGTTAAGCAATCCAACCACCCAAATTAAAATGAGGAACAGTGCACGTTTTTAATAGAAATGACAACCATTTTAATAAACCAACAACCACATACAATAATAACATAATAATTAAAAAAATAGTTGTGATCCAACAGATTCGGTTTGAATAGAACTAGATATCCAATTACTCAATTACTATGATTTTACTTTTTGAAAATGGCCTCAGGTGTGGTAAAAAAAAACGAAATAAACAATCATTTTTAGTTAGAAAATAGAAACAGAACCGATCAACTGGTTAAAATCAAAGAAAAAATCTAGCATGCTTCAAACAAATGTTCATTTGAAAAGGTAAGATGAAAATTGTAGAGTTCGAAATGGTAATCGAGGAAAGAAAATTATCCAGATAAAACAGTTTGAAGGAAAATTGGAAAAACCATCATCATCAGCCAATATGGAAAATGAAAACCACATATATGTAAACATGCAAAAAATGGAAGGAATAGAGTAACAAAATGCAAACCCATCCAAAAATGACAAAAAAAAAAAAAAAAAAATTGAAACTTTGAATCTATGAACATGCAACATAATCAGAAGAGGAAAAAAAATGGCAATAAGATCTATCAAAAGAGATTCATCTAAACATGAAAGAACCATATATTTACAAACATGCAACAAAATCAGAAGACGAAAAAATTATACAACAACAGATCTTCAACGGAAAAAAGAATGGAACACAAGTCTACATCCAATCTCGACCGAATGTCAAAAAAAAAATGGAACAAATATATGAACATGCAACATCGAAGATGAGTATGATAAATATGCAAAACATGAAAGGAAGAAGATTAGACCATAGATCCATGAACATGCAACAAGATGAGAAAGGAAAAAATTATAAAACAACAGATATTCGAAGAAAAAAGAAATGGCAAACAGATCTGCACCTAATCTCGGCGAAATGTTGAAAAGAACAAAAAATCGAACGACTATATGAACATGCAACACCAGAAGATGAAAAAAAAAAAAAAAACCCCACATACTCACCATTGTAAGTTGGGAGGAGCCCTCCCTTACCAAAGCCCAAATCCAATGTAACGGTACCACCTACCAAGCAAATCGACTGCGGCAAGAGCCACCATTCCCGCCGTTAGAGCGGCAAGAGAGGGCTTCAACGTCCCCTCTCGTCTGCTTTGAAGCATTTGATTAACGCTTCAGAGCAAAGAATGAACGAGGAAGACGAAGGGCAGAAGACAAAGGGTAATAGAGATAAGGAGAAGGAATGAATGCGGATAGGAAATAAACTTTTCTTACATCGTTATTGATGAATGTGTTCGATGTCAGCAAGTTCATAAACCACGACAATCTCCGTATGCTTGTAACAGTCCCACATGTCTCATTGACTCATCTAGGGTCCGCAATATATGCAGAGAACTGATTCTCAAACTTGGTTGGTCTCTTAACCATCAGATTATATGACTTCACTCCTTTATTCCTCTTCTTCCCAGCCGGTTGATCCATCTTTGGACTACGGAGCTTCCATGGTACCCTCCTCTTCCTCGTGGGCATTTCCTTATGAACCACATCCGGAGGCTGAGACAACGAAATGACGTTGTTGTCAATCTCCAAAGGCTACGTACAAAGAAAATGTATTAAGGTAACATGAAAAATGTATTAAGTAGTAAATGTAGAAGATCATATCTCGTCTTTAGGCTTCTTTAGTGGAACATTTGCTAGACGCATAGGTAAATGCATAAAGGAAGGTCTTGAGTTGGATTTTGTAGTTAAGATATGGATATAAGGAAAGAAGTGATGGACGCATGATGGTATGCGGCTAAGGCAGACGCATGGTATTATGCAGTAAGGTACAAACGCATAGTAGTGTGCGTTTGAGACATTGACGCCTAGTAGTATTGTAAGCCCCGTACCTGACATTGAGAGATGGCAAGTTAAGAAGAGACTATGAGACGGGCATTGAGTAGAGAAAGTTGGCCGAGTTGTGTGGGAGCAAAAGTGGCTAAGTGTTGGGCATGCGTTGGTGGGGCTATGCGTTGAGAGTATGTCTGAGGCTTGACAAGACCACTGGTAGCTATGCGTTGAAGAAGGTAGCTCGACATGGACGCAAATGTGAAGGAAGGAAGGTCACTATGCGTTGAAGGCCACTATGCGTTGAAGGTTACTTTGCGTTGGAGAAAAGGTATGCATCGATTAGTAAATATATAGAGATGAAGTGGAGATTAAGTCGGTGGTATATATATATGAGTGGACTGAGTATTCAATCATTTTTAATCACATTTCAGAGCTCGAGTTGATCCCATTTCGAAGCTAAACAACGAAGGGAGGTAGAAGAAGATGTTTATGTTGGTTTGGGGTGGAATTCTCATCGTTTTTGTGGAGGAACTAAGGCTAGAATAGGGATTGAAATACCGAGGGATAGAGTGTGGAAGCATTTGAATATGAGAGTGATGAGAATTGGTACACAAGGTTGAGTGCGTTGAGCTTTGCTCCGCCATAGCTAGGAAGGGATAATTGTACTACTATTGTTCTATGGCATGGGTTAACTTAGGAATTTCTATTTATATACATACGTGGTGGTATTGATGATCCATGTTAACTCAAGTAGTTTAATAGTAATTGGATAAATTCCGTCACTCACTGGGCTTTAGGCTCACGCGTTTTTCTTTGTTTGTTTGCTTGTTTCAGGTAGCGAGTGTGTTCGAGACGCGTAGCCTACTGAAGATTCTCGTTTGGGCCTACTTTGGATTAGTCCTCTGGGATAGTTGTAAATACACAGTTTATGTACATGTTTATTTGTCATACATGTTCCTTGGGGTGTAGTGGGATTTGATTTTGTAGTGTATATAAAGAACACTTGTTTTGATGAGTTATGTTATCTTATGAGGTTATATGGCATATAGTTAAGTATAAATGATCTGTAGTTGATTAATGTTATAGTTACAGTAGGAAATGGGTGTATACAGGTTTGCACTCACTCCTAGTTTAGAAGGGAATCTGGGAGACGGTGTGTCACACCCCATCCCAGATATACTCTATACCTAGGATTGAGCATGATACCGTTTCCCCCTACATAAAACTCTATAGGATGGATACCATACAAATAGCAGAAACAAAACAACATTTCCATTGACATACTAGAAGAACGTGCAACCTCTCAACAAACATATCTGTATATATACATATAAGGTGCAACACGTCCCCCTTTCTACCCTCAGAAATATGCATATTACAAGATATATGTACAGTCTAAGTATTTACAACTTTCCCAGAGGTTTGCTTCCAGATAAGCCCAGACGAGATTCTTCTGTAGGCTAGGCGTCCCGGACACGCTCGCTACCTGAAGCAACAAACAACAACTAACTGAATGAGCAAAAAGCTCAGTGAGTGACTAAATCTACTAAACTATTCATAACAAATATAAGCCAGTTTGTGAGTTAATAACCATCACATATCACATCCCAATGAATTACCAAGATTCACTTTCCTCATTGCACATATAATTATCAAATTCTCATGTCTCACAGACTTGCAACTATTTAGTGCTTTCACTTCCCGTCCCTCAGCACTTACTCAATTGTAATTACAGTACCATGTGCCTTCACATAAAATCCCTCAGCACAGGTAACAAATTCTATCTTTGCTCAAGTGCCTTCACTCATGATCCCTCGGCACGAGCTAGTGTGTGATGGATTACTACATGCCTTCACTCATAGTCCCTGAGCATTGTAGTCCATTTCTTATTGTTATTCAAGTGCCTTCACAAAGTCCCTTAGCACTTAATTCACGTTTACACATATACAAGCTTTCACCATAAGGTCCCTCAGCTACTATTATGTATGGACATTCATATTGATACTCTTTCAAATCACTAACACATCATATTCATAAGGCATACTACAATGAATCATGTTTCCTCAACGTTAAGTGTACTAAATTTATCACAAGATATAGCAAAAAGTCACTCACGATTGGTCTCGACTCTAAGTGGGTTATAAGCCTCCCCGACCTCTTCTTGACCTGAAAACACATAATCCTCAAGTTTAGTTTCCATAATCTCCCTTTTTCTTTAACACACAATAGTAACGTTACTCGTTAGAAAATTATAAGCTGCTAGTGTTACTCATTTGATACCAAAACTGTACTAGCGATACTGCGTTGATTGAAATCAGCGAAACTACCTTGAGGAGCGATCCCCAGCGATACTCTAGCGAGAATCGTGAGACGCAAAGCCTATCTTGCGTTGCAGCGATACTTGCTTCGCTGCCCTGTCTCTCGCTCACTCAGCGATACTTCCGCTACCGCAGAACCGTTTCCTTCTTCCTTTCTTCTTCCTTCTTCAACCTGCTAAACATTTCGTTTCAGTCAATTTCAATACTTTTTTCCTTCTACAAAATTATTAAAGTACAGATCCTTCATCTTACCTCCAAATTTCATGAAGAATATCCTCTTCGTTTAGGATATATCCTTCGACAACTCCAAGTTACCCCTAATCATCTGGTAGTTCAACTCTAGTCTCTTCTTCCTAAGTTTGACACACAATTAAACAATTTCAGCCCAAGCATCCTTCACGAAACTTGCTAGAAATCGAGTTAACTTACTAACCTCAAAGTTTCAGCCCTAACCTCCGTCTCTTCAATTTGTTCTTCCTCCAAAACCGAGCATCACTCTGAAGAAATAACAGCAGCCGAAACCTCTGCCAATCTCAAGTTTTTTCCACGATTTCAATGAAATTTCCACTTCAAATTAGCATGAACATCTTCTTCTACCTCCTTCCGATGTTTCGCCTTAGTATGGACCCAGCTCGAGCTCTGAAATGCAATCAGAACACTTGAATTCTCAATCCTAGGTATAGAGTATATCTGGGATGGGGTGTGACACGGTGTGACAAGTATGCGGTGGAGAAACGAGTTCAAAGGTAGAATGGCGGAGAGTAAGGAAAGTAAGTAATGAAGTTAAAACCTTAAAGGAAATTCAATGGACGCATATGGGCATTATGTTGAATGAATAATTTGTATATTGGAATATGTTGGACGCATAAGATAAGCTTATAAAGGCTAGGTGGCTTCATATAGACTTGACACCTTATAAGTAAGAGGTGTTAGAAGGCATGTTAAGTGTTTCATGCAAGGTGACGCTTGGATAAATGCATGGTTAGTTAAGCATGCAGCATGACATGTGGCAAACAAGTGGCAAAAAGAGAGAAGAAGTAGGATGACAAGCCTTCTATTCCAAAACTATAAATAGGACCTTAAGGGAAAAGGAGCAACTGAGGATTATGAAGTGAGAATTTTTTAGAGAAAGAGGAGAGAGAAGGCAGAAAGGAGGAATCCTTGCGTCCGTAGTAGAAGTCTGCGGCCAAGAGAGAAGATATTCTTGACAACTTAGCCATCTTGTGTTAAAGAAGTTGTCTTGCGTCTAAGGGGTCAGCCTTGCGTTTAAGACGAACTCTACGTTCCAGGTGAACACTGCGTCTAAAGATAGACTCTGCGTTCAAGTTGGACCTTGCATCCAAGAGAGGTCGACGCATCCAAAAAGAGAAGTAAGAAGAGTTAAGTTGCTCTCTATGTTACTTGTCAACCTTGCGTTCAAAGGCAGGGTTGCGTCCAACCGAGTTGACAGAGGAATATAAAGCCTTGAATTCCAAAGTTAGAACGGTGCGTCCAAGAAGCTCGGGAAAGAGAAAATAGAGGGAAAGAAAAGGAACTATTCTTGAGCAAGTATAAAGTGAGTAACACCAACGTTTTTCAAAATATGAATTCATGAGTTTTCATCGAAAAGTGCATGCATTTTTATTTAAAAAGCATTTGAGTATGCTGGTTATTTGATATAAGTTAATTAAACGCATGTTGATTGATAATACATGATTTCATGATTTTACTGAAAATCATGATGTTTGATGTCATACGATTTCATGAAGGATTTGGAAATAAACTTATTGAAAGGCATGTTGTTTGATATTAAAACTTTGAAATTGAGTTTACTGGAAGCATGCTGTTTTGATATTATATGATTTTATTTGGAAACGATTAACTTATGAGTTTATGATATGATGTTTCCAAAACATATTGTGTATTTTATTAAACTTTGAAAAGGCACCCGAAGCTCAGGGACTTGGAGAAGGCCAAAGGGTAGCCGGGATATAGAAAAAGGTACCCAATGCTGAGGGACTCGTAGAAGGCAAATGGGTAACCTGGATATGGAAATGGGACCCCAATGCTCAGGTACTTGGAGAAGGCATTGTGGGCGGCCCGGATTATAATACCTATATGCACATAAAGGAATATACGACGCTAATGTGTTGAGATTACTCCACACAGCTAGGGAAAATCAACGTTAAGAAGCTTAGAGCATTGCTCCGCCTCAACTAAAGAAAATGAAATGATTTTGAAATGAATGAGATTTTTGAGTATTTATTTTAAAACAGACATGCATGATTTAATAATGGTATTTGAGTATATTTTAATATGATTTGAAACGTTATATTTTATGCAAGATTGGAAATGTTTAAATTATGACCAGTTTTATAGTTAAAGTAAGATGTTTTCAAAAACTGTTACTCACTAAGCTGTTAGCTCACCCTTACATATGTTTTCCATTTTTCAGGTAGCATGACAGTTTCCGTTGCCGATCGAAGTCGAAGTTTGTCAAGAGTTAATGGTATCACCATCCTAGGAAGGGTAAAAATGGGAAGTAAGGTAAGTTTGACAGTGGAAATCGATAGGAAGTCGATAACTGCTGTCCTCACACTCCGTCTCGGGTTACGGAGGGTAGTTCGAGGTGGGGTGTGACACCTTCAATCCATGTGAGTACGTGCAACTCCATCGCATTATGCAGGGTATTCCATCAACAAAAACTTTAGTGGCTACCCGTCCACTAAGTGAAGAAACTATCTTGTACGCCAAAACCTACAAATTTAAAAAACAAATAATCGTAAGTGAATAATAGAGTCATAATAGCAACAACAATTACGATAACACAAACTTAAGGAACTTGAAAAGGGAACGGAAGTCCATATAAACTGTATGACTCCGGTGACTTACTATTCGCAGGCTTCTTCTTGTACAGTGCAACTTTTCCATTAAGTGCACCCTTTAAGCTACTCAATGTTTTGACAAAAATCATGTTCCCCCAGTCATAACTACACAAATTCTCCTAGTCATCTATAAGTCCCAAAATAGTCGAGTCCATGTGTTGCCTCTTTTCCCTTCCCATCATCGCCAACTCGATGAAATAGAAAACAACCATCTTTACCGCATCTTCATCACTCTGAAATTGGAAGTCTGGAAAATCCTTGTCCAACTCATTCCCATTCATGTTAGTCCTATTGCCCAAATATTGTGGATGGAACTCACTTAAGGGGTAAATATAGTGGTAAGCTTCTAGTTGCGACTAGGGTCGATGGAAATAATCAAATATATCTAATAGCTTTTGAGATATGTGGTGGAGAAACTGATGAATCTTGCTTGTGGTTCTTCCAACATCTAAAAAGTGCAATTGGACAAGTTCATGATTTGGTTATCGTGTTAGACAGACACCTTAACATTAAGAAGATAATTATAACGGCCTTCCTAGAAGCATTTCATTGTATCTGTATCCATCACTTGACTGAAAACTTATTGATCACCTTCAAGAATAAAGATGTCTTGCAGGTTTTTGACAAAGCAGCTAGGGCATTTCATGAGTCAAACTTCAACTAGCATGGGATCAACTTGCATGTTATCCAGGTCCAGAAAGTACTTAGAAGATATCGGCCTTGAGTGGTTCTTAGGGTGTATCAATGTAGTAGAAGGTACCATCAAATGACGACAAATCTCGCTGAGTGCAAAACTTGTATTATAAACGTCAAACTGAAGCACAAGCATGTGAATCGAGACTATCAGAATACGCAATGAAAATACTTACTAAGGCAGATGAAAAAGCAAGCAAACACGAAGTTAAACCAGTTGACCAATAGGAGTTTGAGGTCATAGATGGGGGCTTGGGAGGCCCTGTCAATATTCATGCAAAAACTTGTACTTGTCGCAAGTTTAACTATTATGAACTCCCTTGTTCACATGCCATTGCTGCATGTAGGTATCGGAATATTAATCAAATCACTCTTTGCACCAGGTCATATTATGTTGAAGTTGTATTGTCTGCTTATGTCACACCCCCTCCCGGATTACCTACTTAACCTGAAAGGGGATGTGAAGACAATAAACATCACCCCTCTTGTGACGCATATTGTCCCATCTTACATAACTTCCTGTATAAACATTTCATACATATACATTCATAGAGTCCAGCCATACTAACACATTATCATGACATAACAATCTTTCCTGTACAGAGTACACTTTTATAACATACTCTCTCATAACCCACTTGTAAACACTAAATCTACATGCCACCAGTGTTAAGATATTTACACGTACAACAACGAGAAAATAAACTGTTTCTGGAAACTCGAAGCTTAAGCAGGGCGAGCTGAAGTAGGCTAAGCACCGGGAACGTCCTTGCTACCTGGGAGGGAAAGAAAACATTGAAAACATAAGCTAATAGCCCAGTGAGTGACTAATTTAACAAACTATTTTAGTTTGAAAATCATCAGGAATAAAATTAAGTTCAACGTCATGTTTAAAACATGAAATCACTTCATATACATTAGTTAAAACATACTTAGTTGCCTTTATCAAATCATACATGATTTTCCACAAATCATAAGAAAACAGTTTAGTTGCAATACTTCTCCTTAGTTGAAGTGGAGCAAAACTCAACACCCCAACGTCGAAAACGAATAAGGCTCGATGCGGAGCAAGACTCAACGCACCAGCATATAACTTCTATGTGCACATAGGAATATGACGGGTTGCCCAAGTACCTTCTCATGTCCCTCAGTACTGGGTCCCGGGGAAACTCACGTGCATTCTCAAGTCCATCAGCGCTGAGCCTCCTCTTAAACATTTTTCTTTAAAGAAGAAACACTTTATACAAACAAATTGTATGCAAATCATTCATAAGAACACAGCGCAACTATTATATCATTAACATTTCATAAACATACTTTTCAATAACTTTAAGAACATAAAGTATGCTTCATAAATCATTTGATCACAATCATATTCCATTGGAAAACCAAACTATTATGTACAACAAAATTGTTTTAAAGTAAGAAAAGTGTCACTCACAACTCTTCCTAGGTCTTGAGCGGGTTATACGCCTTCCCTATCTCCTCTTGGCCTGAAATAAACATTTTACCTTGCATTACATTGTCCTTTACTTGATCATTAAATATTCATAAATTCTAATTGTTACTTATCATTGAGTCTCCCCCTTTTCCCGAAACAAACACCATAAGCGAGATTCCTAGCGGTACTATCCAACAGAACTTGTTACTAGCGATACTAGGTTGAGCGACACTAGCGTGACCTTACCTTAGTAGCGACACTAGCGTGACCTTACCTTAGTAGCGACACCCAGTGATATCTAGCGAGTTTTGTGAGACGGAAGACTCCTTTGCGTCTCAGCGAAACTCGTCTCGCTATCAGTACTTAAACAACGCAATGATATTCGGTTCTTAGCGGCACCCGGCAACTGTGATTTCTTCCTTTCCTCTTGTTCTTATTCCTATCTGTTAAAAGTCATAGATTCAGATAGATTTAGAACTTCTTCCTTTCTACAAACTTGTAGAGAATTGAGTTTCACAGCTTACCTCAAAATTTCAAGACTTAACTCTTCTTCGTTCTTTAGTTATTCCAAAATCACTTCATACTGCTCCAGATTGCTTAACAATCCCGTAAGCGCTGCTTTTACCTAAAGATTCACATGATTAACTTCAATTTCAGCTTTACCATCCTTCATAAGACTTGTTAGGAATTATGTTAACTTACTGACCTCAAAATTTCAGCCCTAAAATCGGCTTCCTCGATTTATTCTACTCCAAACATCAACCACTGTTCAGTCTGTGCGACTAAAGATCAATCTTCAGTTCCAGCTCTGTTTCCAGCACCAAGACGAGTAGAATTTCGCCCAAAATCTACAAGAACACCTTCCTCGACCTTCTCTTGTGGTTTGTTTGAAAAATGAAACCGACTTAAGCTCTCGAAAGTGTCTAAAAATGATTAAACATTTAATTAATTCAACTATATATACTACCGACTTAACCCTCACAAGCACCAAGATTTATGTTGCCGACTTACCCCTCATCCACAGGCTGGCGCGAGGTTCTCACTTCGACGTGAGGCACTCATGTTAAAATTCTGTTCCAACACCTTCAGCAACTATCCACACCCAACGCATGGCGTTCTCAACGCCTCATACTTTCGACGCATACAACTCAGTCACACACCACTATCTTCGTCGCGTCAAGACCACTCTGTCTCCGACGCGGAGTGACTTCAACGCATGGCTGTCTTCGACGCAGAGTGACTTCAGTGCATGGCTGTCTTCAACGCAGTGACTTCAGCGCATGGCTGTCCTCAACGCAGAGTGACTTCAGCGCATGGTTCAAGCACATTTCTTCCTCCGCCAATGATCACTTATCCTTCGATGCGGGCAGCTACTTCAGCTCACAACCCTTCGTGATTCAATCAACAACGCATGGTTTCTCAAATAGTTCCAACTTTCCTCTCCATTCACCAACGCATAGTCTTGGCCAACACTTTGCCAAAATTTTACTTTCCTCTTCATTCACCAACACATAGTCTTGGCCAACACTTAGCCAAAATTTTAATTTCCTCTTCATTCACCAACGCATAGTTTTGGCCAACACTTAGCCAAAATTTTGCTCTCATTCTCGGCTACTTTTTCTCTAGCAACGCCATAGCCACAATGTCATTGCTTCTCCCCAACACTTGGTATTACAAGTCAGTGCTTACAGCTTATGTTGAACCGATACATCCGCTTGGGCACCATTCAGAGTGGAAGCAATCACCAGAGTTCGTTGATGTTGATACATTGCCTCCAAAAAGAGTTGCAAGAGCAGGTCGCCCTAGAATGACAAGATTTCCTTCTGCTGGTGAAGTTCGTCAAGTTCACAAATGTCCAGATGTGGGCTTAGGGGCCACAACAAAACAACTTGTAACCAACCACTCAAAATATTGCTCAATGACGGATGTTTAGGTTGGTTTTGGACACATTTTGATTATTTTGCATGTTTTAGACACATTTGGATATATTTTCATGTCTTTGGTGAATTTGGATTATTTTACATGTTTAGGGTGGATTTGGAGGATGTTGCATGGTTTTTCATGCTTAAGGTGGTCATGGTGGATTTGAATATATTTTCATGTCTTTGGTGAATTTGGATTATTTTGCATGTTTAGGGTGGATTTGGATATATTTTCATGTATTTGGTGAATTTGGATTATTTTGCATGTTTAGAGTGGATTTGGAGGATGTTGCATGATTTTGCATGCTTAGGGTGGTCATGGTGAATTTGGATATATTTTCATGTCTTTGTGAATTTGGATTCTTTTGCATGTTTAGTGTGGATTTGGAGGATTTGGATATATTTTCATCTCTTTATCTTTTTCTTATCTCTTTGGAGGACTTATGTAGTTAGGGTAATAAACACCATTCAAAACATGTACTAATATTAAGAATTTAATTAAACATCATTCATTACATGTACTAAAATAGTGCATGATTGGCCCAAATTTGAATAGCATACTGCTTACGAAAATAACTCATCCTATCCTGTGTTATGGTATCCATGTTGGAACCAGTTACATCATATTCAAAAAATTTGCATGCAAATATACCACAATCACCACCTTCATCTTGTTGAGGCACAGTAGCGTCTCGTCGGATCCTCCACTAATCTAGAGCTATGATATTAGACTCTATAACTCCATCGACAGCTAGTAGACTTGGAAAATTTGTACATATCATTCTTAGCTCACGTTCCAAATCAGAATTAGAGTGAAGGACAACCATCGAGTAAAAAACGATCAACTTTTGGTCTTGAAGTTTGCACATATAAGCACCTAGTGAATTCCAGAAAGGTTCCAAGGCATGTACACGGCATCAATGTCGCTCCAAGGTACACCATGGTCCGTGTGTTCGCCCTTGACATACTTTAAAACGCTCTTCTCCTTACTCCAGTCAATAATACGATCATGTCTTAGAAAACTTTGGTGGAATAGGACATTAAATGTGAACAAATTGTTTTTTAAATTAAGCAATAAGAACTAAAAGCTAGAACATACCGTCACTAGAAGGTCAGCTATGGAAAATTCTCGACGACACAGGTTTGGACAGATTTCCAACTTTTTCTTAATAAACATAAATATAATGTCTCTCACCTGTACACGTTATTGTATATCAAATAATAAAATAGTTTCATAAATTAATTACAACAAATAAACTATTCGTACCTCGTCGTTCAACCATTTATACGCCGTCAGGAGACTATGAAACCATGTTATATCCAAATAAGCATAATTATTCCTTCGTACTGCAGTAGTCATGTCGGAGTTGATCATCCACTTATTGAATTTCACTTCAATTTCTTCTGGTATGTTGATGATGGGATTGTAGTGTTTAATTTTTTGTCTCTTACCATCGTTTCTTGTGTCTTTCTAAGGCGTCATTAACATCAAAGATTTCTTTTTCTTTCGACCCTCAAAAACTTCTATCACATTTCCAGTATCCTGAGAACTTATATCAATCACCTACATACAAAATAAAATCTTCTAACCAATCAAAATATAATATCGCAAATATCCATGCAAACTAATCCAACAATCCAACATCATCCAATATCTTGCAAAATTATCAAACTAATCTAAAATCAACAAAAATAATAAAAAAAAATCCATGCAATTCATGCAAATGAATCCAACATTCTCCGATATTAAACAAAAGCAATCCAACAATCCAAACAATCCAACCATCCAACAATCCAAACTAATTAATCCAACATCATCCAAAAAATTCGGACTTAAACTACTTACATATACATAATGTCTACAAACTCATAAACAAAAGAACTAAATTTTATGGTATTTTTACAATGTGTGCCCTACTGTTGCCGGTCATACCTCGTCCCGGACATCATGTGTACCCAATGTTTCGTCTAAAGCAACCATCGAGTCGCGCAAAACTATGTTGACTTGATTGTCACCATCCAAATGTACTCTTTGCTTTATTAAACCTTCATGTTCATGGTCATTTTGACCACTTGGACCATCATGGGCATCATCATTCTTAGGCAAATGAGTTTGCGCATCCACAGATTTACCCTAAACGAAAATAAATTATTCAGTATATTATCCATGCAAACTAATCCAACATCATCCAATATCTTGCAAAATTATCAAACTAATCTAAAAGCAATAAAAATAATAAAAAAAAAATTCATGCAAACGAATCCAACATTCTCCAATATATTGTCTGAAAGTAATCCAACAATCCAAACTAATCCAACATCATCCAATATTATAAACAAATATCCAACAATCTAAAAAATAAAAAAAAATTCATATTTACCTATAACGTCTACAAAAGCATCCGAATATAAAAAAAAAATCAGACTCAAACTACTTACATATACATAGTGTCTACAAAATCATAAACAAAAGAACTAAATTTTATGGTATTTTTACAATGTACGCCCTACTGTTGCCGGTCATACCTCGTCCCGGACATCAGTGTACCCGATGTTTCGTCTAAAGCAACCATCGAGTCGCGCATAACTATGTTGACCTGATTGTCACCATCCAAACGTTCTCTTTGCTCTACTAGACCTTCATGTTCGTGGTCATTTTGACCACTTGAACCATCATGACCACTTAAACCAGCAACAGTATAACACAATGATACACATGTTTTCTACCCAAACCGGGTTATGACCAGGCTAAATCGAGCTCTGGTTTTTGGCTTGATATCTACCCCGCTAGGTAAGGACCAGGTCAATTGAATTTGGTTTCAGCCCAGTCTATACTCGGCTGGGGTTGAGACCGGGTGATCTTTTGTCTTCCTCAACAGAAGCCCGGTCAATACCTAGAATGAAGCCCGACTGGGCTCCTTCGTTTTCCAGAAAATAAAAATTTCATTTTTATGCACAAATATGAGCTTTTTTGGCTCAAACAATTTAGAAGACGCCAAAAATGAAGATTACATGCATAAAGTCAACTAAAAGCCTTTGTTTAATAAAAACTCTAAAATCTGCTAAAAAAAAATAATAATAAAAAAAAGGGGAAAATATGAGATTGAGTTTGAAGCTTACTTGTTGAAGAAATGCAATGAATGTGTGGGAAGCTAAGACAGTGAGAAGAGAAGAATGGATGCTTTTGGAGATTTGCGTGGGTGTACTGTTACCGTGAGAAGAGGGAAAAAGAGGGAAGAATCGGGGGAAGAGAGGAAGGAGAGAGGAAAAATCTTTTTCAAATTTGAGGGGCAAGTTTGTAATTTCATATATACTTGAAAAATAAAGGGGGTCAAAAAAACATAAAATTTAAAAAAGCGTTAAATGTACAAATTATAAACTCTAAAAGGTCATTTATGTCAATTACCCAAAAATTATATACACAAGATTTCATAAAGGGTGCTAATTTTGTAATGTGAACTCAATTGGGTTATTTTTTACCATTTCCCACGAAACCCTCTTCCCAAAAAAATCGAAACGCCCAACCTCTCCTTCGATTTGCTGCCTATCTCTTCAATCCGCCGTCGAGGGCCGTCTAAGACCATCACCGAGGGCTTCACGTGGCCTTACCTTCTCACTGCATTGCCGCCCGTCGAAGTGATTGTTGGACCGGTATGGCAACCTTAGAGAGGGGGTGAATAAGGTTTAATTAAACTTATTCCTAAATATGCTCAAATTAAACTAATTGAATTAATTTTTGAATTAAATTAATAAAGACCTTAATTGATGCTAAATATCAAGATTGATAAAAAAATATATGGAACACAAGATTCAATCAATCTCAACAAAAAAGGATAGTAATCTATAACATGCTACTAAAAATTGAATGCAAAATAAATTGAGAAAGAGTTGGAGAAGAAGACACCGTGATTTTTATAGTGGTTCGGTCCAACTCGACCTACATCCACTTTCCCAAGTGCCTCTTGGGATTTCGATTAAAAAATCTCCTTTGACTCTTTCCACGGATGAGAGTCGAACCGCTACCTTGCTCCTTTTTCGGGTTCAAGAGCAAACCCGATCCTTTTCACGGGTTAGGATCTAACCGTTACAATATTCCTGAAGTTTTAAATCACACACTAAAACTCTCTAAAAAGAGTAGATGTACAAATTTGAACTCACAATACTCAATCCTCACAATACAATGAAAGTGTCTCTCTAGAATAAGATGAAAAGAAAGAAATATGAAAGCTTGGAGAGAGAGCAACAATGGTGACCTTTTTCAATTTTTGAGGATTGTAAAATTGTAAAAGTTGGGAAAACTTTTTGGAGAAGATGAAATATTTAAAAAGAAATGAAAGTGAGTGAAAACAAATTAATTTGGACCATTAGATCTTTGTAAAAGAAAATTGAATGGTGGAGATTTAAACTCAACTAGCCGTTAGACACAAACATATAATAATATTAAATTAATTCTTTTAAAAAGTCAACTAGCCGTTAAACACAAACATATATAATATTAAGTTAATCCTTTTAAAAAAGCAACTAGCCGTTAGACACAAACATATATAATAATATTAAATTTATTTTCTTTTTAAATTCATTTTCTTTTTTTAAAATCATTTTCTTTTTAACATCAATCCAAAAATAAAAGACTCACCAATTGTCACTTCTCCATTGCTCCAAGTGGCACCTTTAAATTTGTCCACTTTGATTAAAAAAAAATCTGCCATGTCATCAGCTCGAGATTTTTTCATTAAGCTTGTTTCGGTCATATCTTCTTCATTTGAACTCCGATTTGAGTGATTCAAATTGCATTGGAACCGTTGTTCCAAACTCCACACAATAGATACTTCAAAACACTTAAATGGTTAATAAATAAAATCAGGTTTGTTATCATCAAAACACTAATTAATCAATTAATTAAAATTAATTAATTGTAGATTAAGGGCCAAAAAGCCAACAGTGATCGCCACCGTCTGTCTTTACCTTTGTTCATCGGCTCGTGGTTCATGTTCCAGCCATCCGTCCATTCGTCGATTCATGTGTAATATCTCTTTCTCTGTTTAAATTTGTTTAAATCTCACTATTTGGTACGTGGGTTTTGAATCCTATTTTTAGCTATCAATCGAAGGTATGTTAGTTTTGAATCCTTTAAGGTGATGTTATTTGGTTTAATTGATGTCTTTGGGACGTGTATGTAGCAGCAGCAAATATTTTTCTTTACTATGTTAGGTTTTTTTTTTTTTTTTTCATAGTTGTTGAAAATAGAAAAGATTGTGGGAGATTTTTTGATTTTATTCTTTCCTTGTATATCTCCCATGATTTTTTCCTTATATGATTTTTTAGGCTCTACTTATTTTCCCCCTTTGTAACACTTTGGTTCATATCAAAATTAATAAAAAGTGAGAAAAGTTGTACCGTTGTTTTTCTCCCTGAACTAGGGTTTTCCACGTAAAACATTGTGTTCTTTTCTCTTCTACTTTTCAATATGGTATCAAAGTAGAAAACCCTAGAAACCCTAGCCGTTGTCGACGAAAATACCCCTAGGCAAGATCTGCTGCTGCCACTATTGCCGACAGAGCCCGCCGCCGCCGCTACCTCCGAGTGAACCATCCAAGCCACCGTCGACCGCGACCTCTAATCACTCAACCCAGAAGTTGCCGCCGCCCTCTTTCGAAGTTTGTCACCACCATCACGAAACCCTAGCGCCGCTTCCTCTCAGATCCGATCGTTGCCAACGGGGAATGGTGAAGCCGCATTCGATTTTGCAAGATTGAGTCTCGATCCAAGTATCGCTCTTGAGTGTCGCTACGAATCGCAGTCTCGCTCCAAGTCTCACTGCTAATCTCGCAAGTCTCGCTCCAAGTCTCGCTCCAACTCTCGCTCAGACCGCAGTCGAAGGAACCTCTCAATCAGCGAGAGTGAATCTCGCTCCAACTCTCGCTCCAAATCCAGTGAGAGTGCATCTCGCTGCTCCGACTCTCGCTCAACCTGCAATGGATCTTTGGGAGTATTTCCCTCCTACAGCTGCTGCCACTGCTGGAATTTCTCACCAAGGGGTCGGAAACTACTATGAGCAACAAGGATCGGCTGTCGCTTCCTCGGCTATGGTTCAACAGCACCTTGCTAACCTACAAGCAAGTTTCCAACAACAAATTGCAGCTCTTGGGGCAGCCCTTGGTGCTTCAACCACTCTAGATCAAAGTGCAGAAAGTTTAGGTGTTCAATCAGGGTTACCGATGTATCCAGACAATCCGGTAACTATCTACCCTACCTTAACAACTACACATCATATGTCTGGACAAATGGGTAACTCTACATGGTTAATTGTTGGTGAAAAATTGAATGGCCAAAACTATTTCTCCTGGTCTCAGTCAGTTAAAATGGTGCTTGAAGGGTGCCACAAGTTCGAATGCCTGACTGGTGAAATACCTAAACCCAGACCCAAAGATCCTCAGAAGCGTTTTTGGAAGGGAGAAGATTCATTACTTCGGTCCTTGTTAATTCACAGCATGGAACCTCAAATTGAAAACCTTTGTTATATGTAGCTACTGCTCGAGATATTTAGGATGCGATTCAGAAACTATACTCCAAGAGGCAGAATGCATCACGACTTTACACTCTGAGAAAACAAATCCATGAATGTAAACAGGGATCCATGGATGTAACGTCATATTTTAATAAACTATCTCTTATTTGGCAGGAGATGGACTTATGTCGTGAGCTTATCTGGGACTGTTCTTGTGGAGGAGTCCAATATTATAAACTTGAAGAGGTTGACCGTGTTTATGATTTCTTAGCAGGCCTCAATTCTAAGTTTGATGTTGTACGGAGTCGAATACTGGGACAAAGACCAATACCGACCTTGATGGAAGTTTGTTCTGAGGTTCGGAAGATAGATCAAGCGCCATGAATATTACTGCCTCTTCCACAGCTGATTCTGCTGCATTTAGTGCGAAATCATCTGGAACTACTGGGACAAGTAGAACAGGAAACCACCTCCAGTGTGTGAACATTGTAAAAAGTTGTGGCAAACGAAGGATCAGTGTTGGAAGTTACACGGTCGGCCCCCGAATGGAAAACGACGACCTCCAAATAACAAGCCCAACCAGGCTTTGGTAAGTGAGACCACTAGCCAGCCTCAACATTCAGAGAACCACCCTAGTGATACTAGTACTTCCTCCCTTGGGGCAATTGCACAATCAGGGTACTTCTCAATCCTTGAGTCTCCTCAATATTACAGGTAAGAAACCTTGGATTCTTGACTCAAGAGCTACAGACCATTTATCTGGAACTTCTGCAAACTTCATATCTTATCATCCGTGTGCCGGTAATGAGAAAATTCGGATTGCTGAGAGGACACTTACCCTAGTGGCCGGCAAGGGTCATGTTTCTCCTTATGATGGTTTAATATTACAGAATGTACTACATGTTCCTAAGATCTCCTATAATCTACTGTTTGTGAGTAAAATAACCAGAGATCTAAAATTTTTGTGTAGCTTTCTCACCAGATGATATTCTTTTTCAGGACTTGAGCTCGGGGAAGGCAATTGGCACTGCCCAGCACAATAAAGGACTCTATTTCCTTAATGATAATTCTTCCTATAGGACTAGTCTGCTATCTTCCTACTTTTCAACTTTTGAAAATGACTGTATGTTGTGGCATTTCCGCCTTGGCCATCCTAATTTCTAATATTTGAAATATTTATTTCCTCATTTATTTAATAAAGTTGACATTTCCTCATTATCGTGTGATGTGTGTATTCGAGCAAAAAAACATAAGGTTTTTTTTTTTCCATCCCAGTCGTACAAACCCTTTCACTCTTATTCATAGTGATGTTTGGGGTCCCTCAAGAATTACCACTTCCTCTGGTAAACGTTGGTTTGTCACCTTCATTGATGACCACACTCGTCTTACTTTGGTTTACCTTCTTACAGATAAATCTAAAGTCTCATTCATCTTCCAACAATTTTACACCACCATTGAAACTAAGTTTAATACCAAAATTGCCATCCTTCAGAGTGGCAATGGTCGTGAATTCCTTACCAATACCCTCCATGAGTTCTTATCCTCTAAAGGCATTATTCACCAGAGTTCATGTGCTTATACTCCCCAACAAAATGGAGTGGCTGAAAGGAAAAATCATCATCTCCTTGAAGTTGCTCGATCTCTCATGTTGTTGACCTCTCTACCGTCTTACTTGTGGGGGGATGCAGTCTTGACTGCCGCCCATCTCATTAACCGGATACCTTCCCGCATTCTTAATTTCCAAACTCCTCTAAACTGCCTCAAATTGTCTTATCCGACCACTCGCCTAATACCTGACGTCCCTCTCCGAGTATTTGAGTGTACTGCATTTGTCCATAGCTTTGGTGTCACACCCCCTCCTTGATTACCTACTTATCCTGAAAGGAGATGTGAGGACAATAAACATCACCCCTTTTGTGACGCATATTGCCCCATCTGACATAACTTCCTATTTAAGCAATCCTACATATACAATCGTAGAATCCAGCCATACTAACGCATGATCATAATATAAACAATCCATCCTATACAGCGTACACTTTTACAACATACTATCTTACAACCCACTTGTATACAACTAAATCTACATGCCACCAGTGTTAAGTTATTTACACGTACAACAACACAGAAATAAACTGTTTCTGGAAACTCGAAGGTTAAGCAGGGCAGCTGGAGTAGGCTAAGCACCGGGAACGTCCTTGCTACCTGGGAGGAAAAGAAAACATTGAAAACATGAGCTAACAGCTCAGTGAGTGACTAATTTTAACAAACTGCTTTTAGTTCGGAAATCATCAGGATAAAAACTAAGTTCAATGTCATGCGTAAAACATAGAATCAATTCATATTCATTGGATAAGACATGCTTAAATGCCCTTATCAAATCATACATGATTTTTCAGCAAATCACAAAGAAGTCAGTTTAGTAGTAATACTTTTCCTTAGCTGAGGCGGAGCAAAACTCAACACCCCAACGTCGAAGTTAACTCTGGCTCGATACGGAATAGAACTCAACGCACCAGCATTTAACCTCTATGTGCACATAGAAACATGGCAGGTTGCCCAAGTACCTTCTCTATGTCCCTCAGTACTGGGTCCTGGGGAAACTCACGTGCCTTTTCATGTCCCTCAGCACTGAGTCTCCTCTAAAACATTTTCCTTTAAGGAAAGCAATACTTTATATAAACAGTTCATATGCAAATCTTCCATAAGAAAACAGGGCAACTCTTAAATCAATAACATTTCATAAACATACTTTTCAATACCTTTTAAGAAGCGTAAAGTATGCTTTGTAAATCGATTGATCACAAAATCGTATTCTATTGGAAAACCGAACTAACATATACAACAAAATCGTTTTGAAGCAAGAAAAGTGTCACTCACAACTCTTTCTAGGCCTTGAGTGGATTATACGCCTTCCCTATCTCCTCTTGGCCTGAAATAAACATTTTTTCCTTATTATTCTTCTTTTACATTCACTTTAACATAAACAACTAAACATATGCACAATGTCTTTAAATTTCATCATGCGGCTAAGTTTCCACTGGTTCATTCTCAAGCTTTAAACACTAATGCTATTGCTACAAAGCTGCTCCTTAACCATTCTGTTATACCTTGATTTCAAGAAAAATTTGTGTGCAACACAAGCCCTCTGCAACACAAATGTTTCTAGCTTACTTTCCTCCTTAACAAAGCTGACTGCTGCAGCTTCGGTTCTTCTTATTCACCCCTACTAAAAACACATTTCCAGCCCAAACTAAGATTTCTTCCCTTCTACAAACTTGTAAAGAATTGCGTTTCACAGATTACCTCAAAATTTCAAGGCTTAACTCCTTTTCGTTCTCCAGTTATTCCAAAATCACTCCGCGTTACTCCAGATTGCACAACAATTCTATAACCGTTGCTTTTACCTAAAAATTCACATAATTAACTTCAATTCCAGCTTTACAATACTTCACAAGAATTGTTAATAATTATGTTAACTTACTGACCTTAAAATTTCAGCCCTAGACTTGATCTCCTCGATTCGTTCTACTCCAGACATCAGACACTGTCCAGTCTGTGTGACCATAAACAACCTTCTGTTCCAGCTTAGATTTCAACACCAAAGCGAGTAGGATTCCGCCCAAAATCCACAAGAACACCTTCTTCTACCTTCCTTTGTTGCTCGTCTAAAAAATGGAACCGACTTAAGCTCTCGAACTGTCTAAAAATGATTAAACATTTAATTCACTTACCTATATATATACTGTCGACTTAACCTTCAAAAGCAGGCTGGCGCGCAGGGTTCTCATTCTTACTTCAACGCAAGGCACCCAATTTTCTTACTTCAACGCAAAGCACAAATAATGCAACCTACTCTAACGCCTTCAGCAATCATCCACACTCAACGCGTAGCGCCCTCAACGCCTCCTACCTTTGACGCATACAACTCAATCATCCCCACTCAAAGCATGGTGCCCTCAACGCCTCCTACCTTCAACGCTTACAACGACCAACTACACCAGTCTTCGACGCATAGGGACCATAACGCATGACCACCTTACCAACGCATGGTAAGCCAAGTACGTTTCTTCCCCCGCCAATGATCAACTTGTCTAACGCGGGTGACTGCTTCAGCTCACAACAACCCTTCGTGATTCCTCCTTCAACGCATGGCCACTCAAAAGAAAAATGCAAACTCTTCTCTTCTTTCATCAACGCATAGTCTTGGCCAACACTAGCCAAAATTTTTGCTCTCACCCCCGGCTACTTTTCCTCTAACAACGCATAGCCACAATTTCACTTGCCTCCTCCCAACACTTAGTATTATAAGCCAATGCTTACATTTGGTCCCAACCAGACCAAGTTTACCCCTCGTGCTCAGAAATGTGTGTTTGTTGGGTATCCTCTCCACCAGCGTGGTTATAAATGCTTTCATCCTACTTCTCGAAAATACTTCATTTCTATGGATATCAGTAACGAAGAGACTAACTGTCACACCCCCTCCTAGATTACCCTACTCAACCTGAGAGAAGATGTGAGGACAGTAAACATCACCCCTCTTGTGACGTATACTGTCCATCTGTACCTGATAATCCTGATAAATCATAACATACACATGCCCTCATACAACCAGAACTATAAGAACTTGTGTTTATATAATTAAACTTTCAACATATCCACAATATACTTATACAACAACTTCCCATCTGAGATTTTGAGGTTAGTAAGTTAACTCAATTCCTAACCATTTCTATGAAGGATGTTTGAGTTCAATTTGAGGGGAAACATGTAAAATTGTAGGTGGAAGTGATTGCTATTGATTTGTTGGGCAATTGAGAGCAACTGAGGGTTATTTGAGAATATTTCTCAAACGGAGAAGAATCATGCTCTGAAATTCCGAGGTAAGTTAGAGAACTTACTCCTTTACAAGTTTGTAGAAGGGAAGAAGTTCTGAATTTAGCTGGAAATACAATTTTTATCAGGTAGAAGTGGGAACAAAAGGAAAGGGAGGAACTCTGCTATCGGGTGTCGCTAGGAAGCGGGTGTCACTAAGTAAATAAAGTATAAGTAGTGAGACGAGTGTCGCTGGAACGCAGGGGGTTTTCCGTCTCACAAATCTCGCTGGGTCTCGCTAAGTTTGGTTCCTTAAGTAAATCTCGTTAGTCTCGCTTATCCTGGTGTCGCTAGTTTTGTGTCCTGTTGTGTGTTTTCGCTAGTAATCTCGCTAGGAATGTGGAATCTCGTTGGTAATCTCGCTAGTGACACAAAATCTCGCTTATTATGTTTACTTTGGGAAAAAAGGGAGTCTCGGTGATGAAACATGATTAGTTTAATTATGCATACTTAATGATCATGGAAAGGAAGTTTAAGGAAAGCGTAACGTGAGGAATGTGTATTTACAGGCCAAGAAGAGCTCGGAAAGGCATATAATCTGCTCAGGGCCTAAGGACAAGATGTGAGTGACACCTTTCTTTCTTCAAAAACGATTTTATTGAAACAGTTCAGTTCAGTTTTTCTGATTAAATATGGCACCATGATGAATTGTTTTGAAAAGCATGATGTTTGATTTTATTGTTCACAAGGTATGTTATATGTTTCCTGTAAGGTGTCGGAAAGCATGTTTATGAAATGTTATTGATTAAAGATCTGTCTGATTTTCTATGAAAAGATTTTCATATAAAACTATATAAATGTTTTAGAGGAGGCTCAATGCTGATTTTCTAAGGTTGTTTTCGACGTTGAGTGCGTTGAGTTTTGCTCCGCCTCAACTAAGGTTGTTTTCGACGTTGGGTGCGTTGAGTCTTGCTCCGCCTTGACTAAGGAAAAATTTAAAACAAAAGAAGACTTGATGCGTTGTAGACTGTTTTATTGAATATGATTGGAAACGTTGTTTTAAATGTGATTTCATGTGATTTGATTAAGTGGTTGGAAAGTATGATTTTTCAGAAATGATGATTCGGATCCATGTTTTATGTAACACCCATCTTACTAATAAAATCTTGACACACGGGGTACCTCTACAAAAAGTCCTACTCTGCAGAAAATTTACGAAGTTGGCAGAGCGATAGTGTTGCCTCTTAACTTGTTGTGCACAAAGTGGATTAGATGTTATAATTTCAGTACAAAGTTTACGTCGAGAATTACGCAAGTATGATCATGAATTAGCAAGTTTTCCTATAAAAGCCCAAGTGTAAGCTTCTATAGGTTTCCAGGTGAGTCTAGGGTGGAATGTAGGGATTTGTGATAGATTAGGCGTTTGGTCGACGAGCTTCCCTTTGGTCGACGCCTCCCTTTGGTGGAAGGTTTTAAGGCGTCGAGCTTCCCTTTGGTCGATGCCTCCCTTTGGTCGTAGGTTGAGGCGTTGAGCTTGCCTTTGGTAGACACCTCCTTTGGTCGAAGGTTGAGGCGTCAGGCGTCAAGCTTCCTAAATAGTTTCCAAACTACAATATTTTCATAATTAATTTTACTAAATGCAATATTTCTATAAAAGGTGAAGCATTATTTTTTTAATTTTTTTGTTTTTTGATTTGATTTGGAAATTTTATGAATTCTGAATGCATGGCTCAAACCTTTCTTACCCCCAAATTTGGAAGGCAGCAAGGTCCCCATTGCTGAAATCGAGTTATGAGATTATCTTAGAAAAATGTTGTAAAAGAGGTTTGAGGCAAAGCTTGTACGCATACTAACTTTTTAGAAGTGTAATATCGCAAGGCTTGTGAGAATCCTTTTGTTTCAATGTCTACAGGGAAAGTGCATAAATTTCATCATGGAGGTTGGACGCAGGAACAGAAACAAGGCAGAGAAAATAATAAAGCAAGAAATAAATGAAACCACAAACTAAAGAGAATAAAGAGCAATTCATGAATTGAATGTTGTATTGATGTAAATGTATTCTGCGTTGTACTATTTACAAAAGAATCAAAGGAATAAACATAAGAAAAGAAGGAAAAATCCCAAAGAACACCCCTAAATTTAAGTTCTCCCCGAGTCGTGGTCATTGTTGTCTGCAGGGGGAGGATTTGGATCGTTGAACTGAAGGGGTTGCTGAAGGCAAGGAGGAATAACTGGCGTTGGGTATGCGCTGGACGAACACTTCATAAATGTAGTTCATCAAAGTGTCGAATTGTTCGTCCTGACGCTGAGCTTGGCGTTGAACAAAACTTCGAAGCTCCAATTGTTGTTGCACCATCTAAGCCACTTGCTGACCCAACTGTGAGACTTGTTGAGCCAACTCTTCTTGCCGCTCGAGAAGTTTCATCTCCTTGCGCCAAACTTCATCGAGATCTCCCATGACTGGGTGAAGGATCCCATCGTCCAAGTACCGCAGCAAGTCATCCAGACTCAAATCAACAAACTGCAGCGGAGCAGAGGCGTGCCGTAAGTGATATGGGTCCTCTTGATGATGCGTGCTTGTAGTTGCTTCTGCCTGCGGGTGAGCGGTTGTGCGGGCAGAAGTGTCAGTAGTTGGTGGAGTTGGAAGATTGGAAAGTTGAGGTTCATGGCGAGGCGGGGAAACTTAAAAGGGCACCGACTCCTCAGGATCCAGAGTCAAGGTCGGCTCAACGGGTGGTGGTGGTGAGGATGGAGTTGCCTCTCGAAAGGTAGATGATTGAAGCAGGGAGAGGGTTAACTCCAAGTGGAGTGAAGAAGGCGGCGACACTTCCTTCGACTCTTTATTTAAGTCTGCGACAGGAAGGCAAAGAGGCGAAGGAAGGTTGCGTTGGGTGGTAGGTGCAGGAAGTGGCTCTTTTTGGATTTTAAGGGAAGAGGAAGGAGAAGGTGACAGTGAAGAGGGCTCCTCGGTAGTTGGGTTGATAGGAGTACAAACGGTCAAGGCTTTCTTGTTGGCGTCGAGCTGAGCAGCTTCTTCGGCTTCACTATGTTGCGAACTCGACGCCTTCATTTCAAAATGCTTCTTGACAAGTTTCCTCTTCTTGGGTTGAGGTGGTTGGGGGGATGATGGTTCTTGTGACTTGGTTGGCCTCTTCTTGTGTTGGCCGCCTCAAGCAGATGCGGGGAGTCTTTCAATATCCTTCTCAGACCCTGGCCTGAGAGAACCCCATTTACTTCTTTGACTGGCGCATCCTCCATCCATTCCGCGTTGGCGCACAGTCTTGTCACAAGAAAGGGGAAGAACAACTGACCCCTAGGCTTGAAGAACATCCCCCGAATCTGTAGGGCAATGATGCGTCCAACATCTAACCGAATTCCCCGCATGATGCAATAAATGACCATGGTACGGTCCCTTGTTATTGAGGCGTCATGCGTAGTGGGGAGGAGCGACCGCTTGATGAAGTAAAGCCACAGGTTGGCCTCCGCAATCAAACAGTTTGGCGACAATGTATGAATGCCCTTTGAGGAAGTGTTCCACTTTGACCCCGGTTTGGCGATGGTTGTGAGGGCATCATTCATTTCGGCTTCTGTTGGCGTCGACATGATTCTGTTACCATCTACCGCGACAATGTCGGGAAGATTGATAACTTGTAGAGATACAAGTTATTGTAGTCACTATTTGATTTAATTAGAGAAACTTTAGAGCTAAACGCATGATTTTGGTAGTTAAATGATGAAAAATGTATCACCATGCGTTGGCACTATTTACAAAAGAAAATACCTGAAAAACAATGAGCTTTTATGTTCCTAACGCAGGGTTAAGAAGAAAAGAAGCACTAACAATCAGAGTACGAAGAGACGAAGCTACTGCAAAGACAAGTGGAAACCCATGCGTCGAGCCTATGCGTTGAGACCATGCGTCGAGACTATGCGTTGACGATCTGAAAAGTAGAAACAGACGCATGCTCAAACAGCTGTCATGTCATTATGAAAAAGGACAACACCAAATCAGATCATGGCAGAACAAATAGGCTAACAATCTGAAAAGTCTATGCAGCGTGGGTGAAATTTAATGCACAAGGTGTCAGGTCATCATGATATTAACTTTTTTACGCCTATAAATAGTCCACAAGCTTCTCCAAGAAAATGAGGATGAGAGACTAGTTCAAGAGGCGAAAGCTCTGCATTATTTCTCCCTCACCATAACCAGCCTCCATTTCGAGCTCTTCTGAGAGAAGAATTCTGAGCACCTTCAGAGTCGTCTCCCAGTGAGTGAGAATCTTCACCTTATGGAATATATGTATCAGATAGCAACCATCTCAAGCCTCCATGAAGTAAGACGTTGCCAGTGGCGGCTTGACGCCCTTCATCTTTATTTTATTTCCATTTCTCTCCTTCTTGCTTATATTTTGTTAATAACATTCGAGAGAATGATTTATTTCTTTAATATAAGTTCGATTGACTATCATCTTCCATCCATTTATGTATAAAATACTTTACACCATGCTGTCTAAATTCTAAATGAGTTGAATGTTAAAAGTTAGTTTTTCTTGAGCAATTCTGAGTATGTTACATCTTGATTAATGCATATTTTTAGCTTGCATAACTTTGTCTGACAAACAAACGTAGTAAACATCACTGTCGAGCTTGAGAGAGTGGATAGTTAATCTTTAGCATTAATTAAGACTAGATGAGTGCAGAGATGTAGTTCATCTTTTGCCACACAAACTTACCATGCATCTTAGAGATAAGATAAATGTGGCGTCGAAACATCGAGAGATGGATTCACACACGCAGTTTGTAGGTATGTAATTGTACTTAGAAAGTTTAGGTAACAACTAGCTCTTGCGTTCAACTCTACCTCTATCGCATGGTCCCATTCATTCTCAACGCATGCTATCTGACGCATTGTTTGATATGACTACCCAACGCCGCGTCCACTTCATTAATAGTAGTAGGAAATTCTTTTCATTCTTTTTGTATAGTTTAGATACACAATCAACAAATGCATATATATTTACATGTACATTCACCGCATAGTCATACATTTAGTCTCAACGCCTAGTTATTACAAATCCCTGCGTTCGACCCTAGACTCACCAGGAAAACCTATAAATACTTATACTTGGGTCTTTATAGGAAAACTTGCTTAGTCATGATCACATCTAGAGTAATTCTCAACGCATGCTTGTACGGAAATGATAAATCTATTTTTGTGCAACGAGCTAAGAAACTCAATTCAATTTAATTAGAAATTAAACGAACAAATTCAAACGAACAAAGATCAAATAACCCGTTGATCTCCTGAGGCTCGAAGGAAATCACCTCATCTTCAACTTTGACCAAGTGTGCCTTGCGGTGAATGGTTCCTTCGTAAAATGCCTTCACGGCGGTGGGTTGGATGACTTGGCCACTTTCACAAAATTGCCTCCAACCCATTGCGTCGACTCCTTGGATGATGAAGGCAGGCAGCTCAATCGGCTCTGGGAAAAACCCCACTTCAGTATGGAGCCTACAGAACTGCTTCCTTCGGCCCTTCGCCGCCTCCTTGGGTTGTTCCTCAACCATTTTCTCTTTTCCCTTCACGTTCCTATTGGTGGGACTACCAGGCGTGCTCCTTGCTCCCCCTGCGTCCAAATCCCTTATTACGACTGCAGGTGCCTTGGCCACCTCAATCCTCTTCTTTTTCTCCGGTAGCCTTTCCTTGCTTATTGCTACCTCCTTTTCTTTCTTTTTCTCCTCCCTTATCTTCTTTATATTGCGCTTGATGCATTCGGCTCTGGGGACCCTCTCCGCATCACATCCTTCCAACTCAACTTCAAACTCCGCCGCAATCTCTGCTATACGACGGAGAAACTCAGCTTCTCTGGTGGCCTCCTTGGCAGCTTGTTCACCAGATGCGATTTCCTCTTTTCTTTTCTTCTTTGCGGCGAGAAACCCCTCCGTCCTTTCTTTCATTCTTTTGAAGTCGTCTTTCAGCTTCTTGCACTTCTCTGCCGCTCTCGCTGCTAGCCGCTCAATCGATGATGCGGCGGAAGATGCTGCGACAGCCTCGGATGTCCCCGCATCCCTGACTTTTTCATTTTTTCTTCTTAGCGGAAGAACATCTTCCTCAGCTTCTTCCTCCATGGCCCTGATTGGCCTGTTTTTCCTTTTCGCGGCGGATTTCTTCCTTTCCACTGCCGAAATTACCTTTCCAATGGGTCTGTCATCGAAGTCCGACTCCTCAAGACCACTCACCACAGGGACTGACCCATGCGGCATACTCTTCATCCTCTGGTCGACCAAACCGTCCAATCAGTCATCGTCTTCTTGGTCTATTGTGTCCAGAATGTCTCCGAAGACGTTGGCCTCGTCATTCCTCTCAACCTCTTGAGCTTCAGACAGGTCCTCGGAGCGTGGCGGAGATATGGTTGATGCCGCCTCCAACTCAGGACTGTTGGGGCGGACAACGGCGAGGGGTTCAGGTGTGGTGGAGGTAGTGGACGGATTTCGACTACCATGCCTCGAGAATGAGGCAATGCCGGCCTTTTTGGAGGCAATGGGTTTGAGGCTTTTGGAGGAGGTCGATTGCTGGGAAGCCATGGGGCGGGTATAAGGAAAATGACAGAAAAGTGGGTGAGAATCGGGAAGTTTTCGAATACGCCAGAAATGGCAGCGGTAGTCGAAGATTTTAGAGAGTGAAAGCGTAAACTCGAAAAAGGGTTGAAGAGGGGTTTATAAAGGCTTTTAGCTGGGCGCGTGGGTTATCGACTAGATGCGTGGCATCATAGCCGCATTAAATGGTCTGACACTATTCGGTGTCAGCCGGCGAACACGCAGTCTGCTTTTCGAATTCTTGATCTGACTAAATCACTTCCGATCCCTTCCCCCCCAGGCGGCGAGTTAATCATGTCGCATTGTTTCGATGTCGACGCCTTGTAATTATCCTAGTTTTATTTAAGAGTTCAATTTCACTCATTACAGAATGACATAGATAGCATCCACAAGAACTTTTCAAAGCAGAAAAAAAAAAATAAAGCAACAAATGAAATAATGTTTAACTCTATTACTATCGCATGGTTTTCTAGTCACTCAATGCATGCTATCTGACTAGATGATATTTTACTACATTCTCCGCTTCCACCTCATCTTGTTAATTGTAGGAAATTTTATTTATTCTTTTTATGTATAGTTTTAGGCACATAAAACTCTTGAATATAATACGTATGGTCACTGTATAGTTTTTGTATTTAGTCTCAACGCATAATTTATTACAAATACCTGGGTTATCGGCTCGATGCGTGACATCATAGCCGCATTAAATGGTCTGACACCAGTCGGCGTCAGCCGGAAAACACGCAGTCAGCTTTTCGAATTAGTGATATGATCGTGATCTGACTAAATCTCTTTAGATCCCTTCCCCCCCAGGCGTCGAGTTAATCGTGTGGCATTGTTTTGATGTCGACGCCTTGTAATTGGATAGTTTTATTTAAAGAATCACAGAATGACATATATAGCATCCAAACAAACTTTTCAAAGCAGATAATAAAAAAAAAAAAAAAGGAACAAATGAAATAATGCATTCTTTACTATCGCATAGTTTTACCGTCACTGAACGCATGCTATCTGAATGATATTTGACTACATTCTCCGCTTCCACCTCATCTTGTTTATTGTAGGAAATTTTATTTATTCTTTCCTATTTATTCTTTTTATGTATAGTTTTAGGCACATAAAACTCTTGAATATAATACGTATGGTCACCGCATAGTTTTTGTATTTAGTCTCAACACCTAATTTATTACAAATACCTGGGTTATCGGCTCGATGTGTGACATCATAGCCGCATTAAATGATCTGACACCAGTCGGCGTCAGCCGCGCGCAGTCAGCTTTTCGAATTCGTGATCTGATCGCGATCTTTTCAAATCTTGTGATCTGACTAAATCGCTTCAGATACCTTGCCCCCCAGGTGTTGAGCTAATCGTGTCGCATTTTTTTTTTATGTCGACTCCTTGTAATTATCCGAGATCCCTTGTCCATGGTTTTTCTTTTCCGTTTCTTTTTTGTTTTTTTTTTAAGAAAGAGTTCAATTTCACTCATCACAGAATGACATAGATAGCATCCAATTAAAAACTTTTCAAAGCAGATAATAAAAAAAATTAAAGAAAAGAAAGGAACAAATGAAATAATGCGGAAAGAGGTGAAAAAAAATAGAAAGTGTCACACCCCTTCCTAGATTACCCTACCCAACCCGAGAGGAGATGTGAGGACAGTAAACATCACCCCTCTTGTCCATCTGTACCTAATAATCCTGACAATTCATAACATACATATCCCCTCATACAACCAGAACTTATATTATTAAACTTTCAACATATCGACAATATACTTGTACAACATCCTATCTCACATCTCAACATATGTATAAAGTTATATACACATACAACTCCTCAAAGCTTAGGCAAGGTAAAATTATATACACATACAACTCCTCAAAGCTTAGGCAAGGTAAAATTATATACACATACAACTCCTCAAGCCCCGTGAATGACTTGTTTTGTAAAATTATCTTTTGTTCAAAAATAGGCATGTTACAACCATTATAACACCACTTAATCAAATCACATGAATTCACATTTAAAACATCGTTTCCAATCGTATTCAATAAAACAGTCTACAAAGCATCAAGTCTTCTTTTGTTTTAAATTTTTCCTTAGTCAGAGCGGACCAAGACTCAACGCACCCAACATCGAAAACAACCTTAGTTGAGGCGGAGCAAAACTCAACGCACTCAACGTTAAAAACAACCTTAGTTGAGGCGGAACAAAACTCAACGCACTCAACGTCGAAAACAACCTTAGTTGGGGTGGAGCAAAACTCAACACACCCAACGTCACAACCTCTATGTGCACACAGGAATATGGCGGGTTGCCCAAGTACCTTCTCCATGTCCCTCAGTACTGGGTCCCGGGGAAACTCACATGCCTTCTCACGTCCTTCAACATTGAGCCTCCTCTAAAACATTTATGTAGTTTCATATGAAAATCTTTTCATAGAAAATCAGACAGATCTTTAATCAATAACTTTTCATAAACAAGCTTTCCGACACCTTACAGGAAACATATAACATACCTTGTGAACAATAAAATCAAACATCATGCTTTTCAAAACAATTCATCACAGTGCCATATTTAATCAGAAAAACTGAACTAAACAGTTTCAATAAAATCGTCTTTGAAGAAAGAAAGGTGTCACTCACATCTTGTCCTTAGGCCCTAAGCGGATTATACGCCTTTCCGAGCTCTTCTTGGTCTGTAAATACACATTCCTCACGTTACGCTTCCTTAAACTTCCTTTCCATGATCATTAAGTATGCATAATTAAACTCGAATCATGTTTCATCACCGAGACTCCCCTTTTTCCCAAAGTAATCATAATAAGCGAGATTTTGTGTCACTGATTACCAACGAGATTCCACATTTCTAGCGAGATTACTAGCGAAAACACACAACACGACACGACACGACACTAGCGACACCATGATAAGCGAGACTAGCGAGATTTACCTGAGGAACGAGACCTAGCGAAATTTGTGAGACGGAAAACCCCCTACGTTCCAGCGACACTCGTCTTGCTATTTATACTTTACTTACTCAGCGACACCCGCTTCCTAGCGACACCCGACAGTAGAGTTTCTTCCTTTCCTTTTGTTCCCATTTCTACCTGATAAAAATCGCATTTCCAGCTAAATTCAGAACTTCTTTCCTTCTACAAACTTGTAAAGGAGTAAGTTCTCTAACTTACCTCGAAATTTCAGAGCATGATTCATCTCCGTTTGAGAGATATTCTCAAATAACACCCAGTTGCTCTCAATTACCCAGCAAATCAATAGCAATCACTTCCACCTACAATTTTACATGTTTCCCCTCAAATTTAACTCAAACATCCTTCATAGAAATGGTTAGGAATTGAGTTAACTTACTAAACTCAAAATTTCAGCCCCATCTTCCACTTCCTCAGCTCGCACTTTTCCAATGACTAGACCATGCTCGGATTTTACGACCACAATCAAACTTCCTATTCCAGCTTTAGTTACACCGCCAAAATGAATAGAATTTCACTTGAATTCGACATGAACATCTTCTTCTACCTTTCCTCGTTGTTTGTCTGAAAAATGGAACTGACTCGAGCTTTGGAAAGTGTTTAAAATGATAAAATATTTGGGCCACTCATATATATATGCTGCCGACTTAACCTCCACTTTCATTCCTTTTTAAAATAAGCTGGCCGGCGCAGACTTTTCACCAACAAACCAACGCATAGCACCCTCGACGCAACCTACCTCCAACGCTCACAGCAACCATCCACACATAGCTGCCTTCAATGCATGGGAACATTTAACGCATAACAGCATTCCAACACTTACAGCCACTCTCCAACGCATAGTAACATTAACCAATGCATGGTAGGTCAAGTACAACTTTTCCCCCACCAAGTGCCAACTTCCCTTCCAACGCGTGACACCTTCAGCGCATGGTGGCACCCTCAACGCATAGCAACTTTTCATGGTTACACCTTCAACGCATAGTAGCTCTATCAAAATATAACAACTCTTCTAACTCACCAACGCATAGCCATGGCCAACACCTAACCATTTTTGCTCCTTCACTCTCGGCCACCACTCCTCTTTTCAACGCATAACACAGACTTCTTAGCTTGTTTTCTCACTTCTATCGCATGGTTCCATTCATTCTCAACGCATGTTATCTGCCACTCATATGACCACCCATCGCTGCGTCCACCTCATTGTTAGTTATAGGAAATTTGATTCATTCTTTATGTATAGTTTTAGACAAACCAACAATTGCACATATTACATGTATAGTTCACCGCATAGTCAAGCACCTAATCTCAACGCCTAGTTATTACAAATCCCTGCGTTCGACCCTGGACTCACCAGGAAACCTATAAATGCTTATACTTGAGTCTTTATAGGAAAACTTGCTTAATCATGATCACATCTAGAGTAATTCTCGACGCATCCTTGTACGGAAATGATAAAATCTATTTTTGCGCAACGAGCTAAGAAACTCAATTTAATTCGAATAGAAATTCAAACGAATAAGTTTTTGGCGCCATTGCCGGGGATTTGAATTAATAATTTAGGTTTTGATATTATTTGTTGATTTATGCAAAAATCTCTATCTTGGGTCGTACTGAGCGTTTTGGCGAAGACGTATCTGACAGTTTATGAGCAAGGAAGAACAGCCTTCGTTCATTTCTGACCGTAAGATCGAGAGAACCTTTCGGAAAAGAAACAACTCATCAAAGGCAGCGACAACTTTGTAAAGAGAAGTAATTGAAAAAATTAAGCAAACCAGCCTTTGAGAGCCAACAATTGGGCTAACATCAGGCAACAAAGTAATGAACGATACGTTAGCCCAAAAAATTTCACAAATTGAACGCTGCGGCAGCAATCTCAAATTTTCAGAGTTCTTTTTTACGGGAATTTTTCCTCATGGTGCCGCAGAGTTGATGAATGAAGACGGCACCAACGCATCCAAAGTTAATGGTCAACGCGTGAAGCCATATTTTGGAGACTGCCTTGAACGTGACAAAGTAACCGTTGACCCAGCAAAGATCGAATGAGGAAAAGATGGACGCGCCCTGCGTTGACAACAAGCACTTATATCCTAGGGACGCATCCTAATTTTTTTTTCTTACCGCATTGTTTCATTTCTTCCTTTCTTTTCGTCATTTTATTTGATTTTATTTTATTTTTATCTTTAGTTTATTTTTAATTTATTTTATTTTATTCTATTTTATTTCATTCTTTTATTTGCGTTGAAAAATTTTGTTTGGTGCTATCTATTATCTTGCGTTGAGTGAAAACTGAACTCTCAATTACAAGGCGTCGACATCTAAAACGATGCGATACAATTATCTCGATGCCTAGAGGGGAATCTGAAGCGATTCTGACACATCGCTCAGATCAAGAATTCGAAAAGGCTAACGGCGGTTAAACCAGCTGATATCGACGGATGTCAGACCATTTAATGCAGCTATGATGTCACGCATCGAGCCGATAACCCACGTGCCCAGCCTAAACCCTTTATAAACCCTTCTTCAACCCTTTTCCAAGTTACGCTTCCACATCTCCCAGAATTCTCAGATTTCCGGCGTGATTTCCGATCTGTTTGAAAAATCTTCCGATTCTCACCCACTTTTCTCTCTTTTCTCCGATACAATTTCCATGGCTTACCAGCAACCCACTTCCTCCAAAAGCCCTAAACCTATGGCCTCATCCTCGAGGCAGGGTAGTCGGAATCTGTCCACTACCTCCACCACACCTGAACCTCTCGCCATTGTTCGCCCCAACAGTCCTGAGTTGGAAGCGACATCATCCTCATCTTTGCCACGCTCCAGGGACCTGTCTGAAGCTCAAAAGGTGGGAAGGAATGACGAATCCACCGTCTTCGGAGATATTCTAGACACCATCAATGAAGAAGACGATGACTGGTTGGACGGATTGGTCGACCAGAGGATGAAAAATGAATCGCATGGGTCAGTCCCTGCAATGAGCGGTCTTGAGGAGTCGGACTCCGATGAAAGACGTATTGGAAAGGTAATAGCGGCGGTGGAAAAGAAGAAATCCGCCAAGGAAAAGAAAATCAGGCCAGTAAGGGCCAGGGAAGAAGAAGCCGAGGAAGATGTCCCTCCACTAAGAAGGAAAAATGAAAAAGCAAAGGACGCGGGGACATCCGAGGCTATCGCATCATCGGTCGCCGCATCATCTGTTGAGCGATTAGCAGCGAGAGTGGCAGAGAAGTCCAAAAAGCTCAAAGACATCAAAAAGATGAAAGAAAGGACAGAGTCGTTTCTCGCCGCCAAGAAGAAAAGAGAAGAGGAAATTGCGACTGGCGAACAAGCTATTGAAAAGGCCGCTAGAAAAGCCGAGTTTCTCCGTCGCATAGCAGAGATTGTGACGGAATTTGTAAAGTTGGAAGTGAGTGATGCGGAGAGGCCACCCAAAGCTGAACGCATCAAGAAGAATATAAAAAGAATAAGGGAGCAGAAGAAAGAAAAAGAGGTAACAGTCACCAAAGAGAACCTACCGGAGAAAAAGAAGAAGACTGAGGTGGCTAAGGCATTTGGAGTTGTTATAAGGGACTTGGATGCAAGCAGAGCAAGGAGAACGCCTGCTAGTCCCATCAGTAGGAATGAGAAAGAAAAAGAAAAATTGGTTCAGGAACCAACAAAGGAGGCGGCGAAGAGCCGAAAGAAACAATACAGTGGGCTCTACACTGAAGTGGGATTTTTCCCAGAGCCAATTGAGGTGTCTGCCTTCATCATACAAGGAGTCGACGCATTGGGTTAGAGGCAATTTTGTAAAAGTGGCCAAGTCATCCAACCCACCGCCGTGGAGGCATTTTACGAAGGAATAATTCACCGCAAGGCACACTTAGTCAAAGTTGAAGATGAGGTGATTTCCTTCGAGCCTCAAGAGATCAACGCGTTGTTTGATCTTCCCAACATCGCGGCAGCGGAAGGTAATAGAATAATGTCGACGCCTACAAACGCCGAAATGAATGACGCCCTCACAATCATCGCCAAACCGGGGTCAGAGTGGAACACTTCCCCAAAGGCCATTCAGTCATTGGCGCCTAACTGCTTGATCGCCGAGGCCAACCTGTGGCTTTATTTCATTAAGCGGTCGCTGCTCCCCACAACGCATGACGCCTCAATTTCAAGGGACGGTGCCATAGTCATTTACTGCATCATGCGAGGAATTCTGCTAGACATGGGAGCATCATCGTCCCACAAATTCAGGGGTTATTCTTCAAGCCAAGGGGTCAGCTATTCTTCCCCTTTCTTGTGACAAGACTGTGCGCCGACGCACAATTCTTGGAGGATGCACCAGTCAGAGCATTGAATGGAGTCCTTTCAGCGCAATGTCTGAGACGGATATTAAAGGACTCACCGCATCTGCTTGACGCAGCCAACTCAAAGAAGAGGCCGCCAAAGTCACAAGAACCATCATCCCCTCAACTTCCTCAACCCAAGAAGAGGAAACTGGTCAAGAATTTTGAGATACAGGCGTCGAGTTCACAACTTAGTGAAGCCGAAGAAACTGTTCAGCTCGACGCTTACACCCAAGCCTTGACCATTTATACTCCTCTCATCGACCCAATCACTGAGGAGCCCTCTTCATCACCAACTTCCTCTTCTCTTTCCCCTAAAATCCAAAAAGAGCCACTTCATCTACCCACTACTCAACGCGGCCTTCCAACGCCTCTTCAGCTTCCTATCACAGACTTAAATGAAGAGACGAAGGAAGTGTCGCCACCTTCTTCGCCCCACCTAGAGTTAACCCTCTCACCCTCTCAATCATCTACCTTTGAGCCGACCCTAACTCTGGATCCTGAGGAGTCAGCGCCCTTTCAATTCTCACCGCCTCGCCATGAACCTCAATTTTCCAATCTTCCAACTCCACCAACTACCGAACCTTCTGCCCGCCCAACATTTCAACCGCAGGCAGAAGCAACTACCAGCACGCATCATCAAGAAGAGCCATATCACTTGCAGCACGCCTCTGCTCCGCTGCCGTTTGTTGATTTAAATTTGGATGATTTGCTGCGGTACCTGGATGATGGGATCCTTCACCCCGTCATGGGAGACCTGGATGAAATTCGGCGCAAGGAGATGGAAAATCTCCAGCGGTAAGAAGATTTGGCTCAACAAGTTTCACAATTGGGTCAACAAGTGACTCAGATGGCGCAGCAACAATCGGAGCTTCGGAGTTTTGTTCAACGCGAAGCTCGGCGTCAGGATGAACAATTCAGCACTTTGATGAATTATATTTATGAAGTGTTCGTCCAACGCATCCCAGCGCCAGTTATTCCTCCTTCCCTTCAGCAACCCCTTCAGTTCAACGATCCAAATCATCCCTCTGTGGACAACAATGACAACGCCCTGGGGAGAACGTAAATTTGGGGGTGTTCTATGGGACTTTTCCCCTTCTTTTCTTACATTTATTTCTTTGAATTTTTTTGTAATTAGTACAACGCATAGTACATTTGCATCTATGCCATATCTTCATGAATCTTTTTGTTCTCTTTAGTTTGTACTTTCATTTAATTCTTACTTTATTATTTTCTCCGCCTTGTTTTTGTTTATGCGTCCAACCTCCATGATGAAATTTATGCGTTTCACCTGTAGACTTATTGAAATAAGAGGATTGACTCACAAGCCTTAGGATATTACACTTGGTAAATTACTTCTAAGAGTTAGTATGCGTTGCAAGCATTGCCTCAAACCTCTTTTACAAAATTTTTCCAAGGCAATCTCATAACTTGATTTCAGCAATGAGGACCTTGCTGCCTTCAAATTTGGGGGTAAGAAATATTTGAGCCATGTGTTCAAAATTAAAAAAAATAATAAAAATAATAAATAAATAAATAAATAAATATATATATATATATATATATATATATATATTTCTTTGGACAAACAACATCGCTGACAACGCATAAATTAGTCTGTTAAGAGTTGAGTTGAGAATGGCTCTTTAACACCCCATAATCAAAGGTGAGTCCAAGATCAGCGCAAAATGAATAAATGGTGCCACTGTCGACGTAACCAAAAAGGAACGCGATAAGTGCCGAGTTGTGAAAGGGTATTTGCTCGATGTTGGTTGCCTCCATGCACCTCATCGTTGGTATGTCAAAACGAAGGTAGATAGCCTGGATCAACGCAAGTCCACTAATCAAAAAAAAAAAATTGACTTTATGAATGAATGAACTCCAAGGCACATTACTAAAATGAGGACATCAGATTGAGGAATAAGCTTACCGCATCTAAAAATTAGAAGTACTTTCAAAGCGTCGATTGAAAAAGAACTTGGTATGGTTATCTGATTGTTGATATAGTCAAGGATTAGAAGGCATGTTGAGAGGGTGCGCTTTCACTTAGACTTGGGCTGTAGAATTTAATAAATAATTCTAAATCTTCAAATAAATGTTCGAGGACAAACATTAACTCAAATTTGGGGGTGTGATAACTTGTAGAAATACAAGTTATTATAGTCACTATTTGACTTAATTAGAGTAACTTTGGAGCTAAACGCATGATTTTGGTAGTTGAAGGATGAAAAATGTATCACCATGTGTTGGCACTACTTACAAAAGAAAATACCTGAAAAACGATGAGCTTTTCTGTTCCTAACGCAGGGTTAAGAAGAAAAGAAGCGCAAACAATCAAGTACAAAGAGACGAAGCTGCTGCGAGAACAAGTGGAAACCCATGCGTCGAGCCTATGCGTTGAGACCATGCGTCGAGAAATAGTAGACACAGACGCATGCTCAAACAGCTGTCATGTCATTCTGAAAAAGGACAACACCCAATCAGATCATGGCAGAACAAATAGGCTGACAATCTGAAAAGTCTATGCAGTGTGGCTGAAATTTAATGCAAAGAAATAGCCCAAAAGCTTCTCCAAGAAAAGGAGGAAGAGAGACCAGTTTAAGAGGCAAAAGCTCTGCACAGTTTCTCCCTCACCATAACCAGCCTCCATTTCGAGCTCTTCTGAGAGAAGGATGCTGAGCACCTACAGAGTCGTCTCCCAGTGAGTGAGAACCTTCACCCTATGGAATCTATGTATCAGATAGCAACCATCTCAAGCTCCATGAAGCAAGATGTTGCCAGTGGCGGCTTGACGCCCTTCATTTCTGTTTTATTTCCATTTCTCTCTTATATTTTGTTAATGACATTCGAGAGAATGATTTATTTTCTTAATATGAGTTTGATTGACTACTATCTTCCATCTATTTCCGTATTAAATACTTTACACCGTGTTGTTTAAATGCTAAATGAGTTAGCTGTTAAAAGTTAGTTTTTCTTGAGCAATTCTGAGTATGTTACATCTTGATTAATGCATATCTTTAGCTTGCATAACTTTGTCTAAAAAACAAACATAGTAAGCATGAATGTCGAGCTTGAGAGAGTGGATAGTTAATCTTTAGCATTTATTAAGACTAGATGAGTTGCAGAGATGTAGTTCATCTTTTGCCAACGCAAACTTACCGTGCGTCTTAGAGATAAGTTAATGTGGCGTCGAAACATCGAGAGATGGATTCACAAACGCAGTTTGTAGGTATGTAATTGTACTTAGAAAGTTTAGGTAACAACTAGCTCTTGCGTTCAACCTACTTCTATATCATGGTTCCATTCATTCTCAATGCTATCTGACACAATTACATATAACTACCCATCGCCGCGTCCACCTCATTGTTAGTTATAGGAAATTTGATTCATTCTTTATGTATAGTTTTAGACACATACAACCAACAATTTCACATATTATATGTATAGTTCACCGGATAGTCAAGCACCTAATCTCAACGCCTAGTTATTACAAATCCCTGCGTTCGACCCTGGACTCACCAGGAAACCTATAAATGCTTATACTTGGGTCTTTATAGGAAAACTTGCTTAATCATGATCACATCTAGAGTAATTCTCGACGCATCTTTGTACGGAAATGATAAATCTATTTTTGTGCAACGAGCTAAGAAACTCAATTTAATTCGAATAGAAATTCAAACGAACATTGTCCCTTTTTGCTTTCTAGCCTTACAACACCTCTTAATTTCTCAAACATGCTTTCAAACATTTGCGAAATTCTTTTCCTCTAAAACCCGTTTTCTAAAACCATTTTGCTTGGAACGGGGCCGGAGGTTACGAGAGGCACTCAGTGTGCCGTAGGCGATAAGAATTTGATCAGGCTGACTTGTTCGCGAGTTAGAACAAGTTCCGCACAATCGTTTAGCTCGGCGCAGAACTACGATTGTGACAGTTGGTATCAGAGCCAAGTCGGCTCACAAGAGAGAAGGCCAGAATTATGTCGACCGCGAAACAGTTAACCAAGTCACAAGTGGACCGACTAGTAGAGATAGAAGAGCAGATGCTCTACCTAAGAGAAGTTCCTAATGCCCTCCGTTTCTTGGAAACGCGAGTACAAGAGATCTCTGAAAAGGCTAATGAGATTGAAGCCGGCATGGGATGCTCGTCAAAGAGTTGATGTTAAGGGTTGAGACCCTAGAGACGAAAGCTGCGAGACCTAGTAGCTTCGAGCGTGGCAACAGCTCATCGAGCTCTATAGCCCATATGGAAGAAAGAGTCGAGGAGCTAGATAGCTCTCAAAAAGCAATAATCCAGATGGTGACGGACTTGTCAGAAGACTTTCGAGCCGCATTCGATGTCGTCAGGACAGAGATTGCGGATGTCAGTACGAGGGTAAATCTCACCATGAGAGCGGTGGGAAACCAAACCCCAGCTGGGGATGCAGTCCAGTTGAATCGAGTGAAAATCCCGGAACCCAAGCCCTTCTGTGGGGCTCGAGACGCAAAAGCTCTGGAAAATTTCATATTTTACATGGAACAATATTTCAGGGCCGCGAACACAACTGTTGAAGAATCGAAGATTACCTTGGCGACGATGCACTTAGCAGACGACGCCAAGCTATGGTGGAGGTCCCTGTACATAGACATGCAAGAAGGTTGTTGTACTATTGATACCTGGGATAAACTGAAACAAGAACTACGCTCTCAGTTCTTCCCCGAAAACGTCGAGATTTTAGCACGGCGAAAACTCCGGAAGTTGAAACACACGGGCCTGATCCGAGACTATGTGAAACAGTTTGCAAGGTTGATGTTGGACATTCGTGATATGTCCGAGAAGGACAAAGTGTTTTGTTTTGTCGAAGGATTGAAACCATGGGCGAAAGCCAAACTGTACGAACAGAGAGTACAGGACCTCACGTCGGCATATGCGGCCGCCAAACGATTGTTCGATCTCAGCAGTGACGTCCAAGCCACTAGACGACAATCAACTTCCTCGAGCGGAGGAAATAAGAACAATCGGGCAAGCCCGCCTCGGAATGCTGGAGGAGACAAAATTTCGAGTGGAGATCGAAAGCCCTATCAACCCCCTCAACCTAGGAGTGGGAACACTTGGCGGGGGCCTAATCAACAGAACAATTACCACCGACCCCCACAGTGCTTCCTTTATAGAGGCCCTCACAGGGTGAGCGAGTGTCCGAAACAAACAGCATTTAATGCCTTCCAAGCTGCCCTGGCAACTATGCAGATGGGCAAACTGATCAACTGGAGGCAGAAACCCCGCCGTCAGAAGAGGGGGACAACCCTCGAATGGGGGCACTGAAATTCTTATTGGCCCTCCAAAGGAAGATCAAAGAGACCAAAGAACCCGTCGAGCGGGGCCTCATGTACGTCGATGCCTGGTTGAACCAAAGAGCGGCCAAGAGCACCATGGTCGACTCTGGTGCCACCCATAACTTCATGACTAAAATGGAAGCACGCCGACTAAACCTTCGATGGGAGAGAGACGCAGGGAAAATGAAAGCCGTCAACTCTGCAGCCCTACCCATCATGGGAGTAGCGGAGAGAACAATAGTTAAGTTGGGAGAGTGGAGTGGACCTACCGACTTTGTGATCGTCAAGATGGATGATTTTGACGTAGTCTTGGGGATGGAGTTCTTACTCGAACACAAAGTGATACCGATGCCGCTGGCAAAGTGTTTAGTAATCACAGGATCCACCCCCACCGTGGTTCAGACCAACATTAAGCAACCCAACAGGGTGAAAATGATCTCGGCCCTCCAACTCAAGAAAGGCCTTGCTCGCGATGAGCCTACTTTCATGGCCATCCCGGTTGAGTTAGTTGAAACAGAAGGAGAGTTCATTCCCGAAGCTATCCAAGTTGTCTTAGAGGAATATCGGGATGTTATGCCGGATAGTTTGCCAAAGTCCTTGCCTCCAAGAAAGGGGATCGACCATGAAATTGAATTGTTGCCAGGGGCAAAACCTCCTGCAAAGAATGCCTATCAAATGGCGCCTCCTGAGTTAGCCGAACTCCGAAAGCAGCTAGATGAGTTACTAAACGCAGGGTTCATTCGCCCTGCAAAGGCACCCTTCGGAGCACCAGTGCTATTTCAGAAGAAGAAGGACGGAAGCCTTCGGTTGTGTATAGATTATCGAGCTCTAAATAAGCTCACTGTTCGCAATAAGTATCCGTTGTGGATTATCACAGACCTATTTGACCGGCTTCATGGCGCCAAATACTTTTCGAAACTCGACCTTCGATCAGGGTACTACCAAGTGCGAATTGTTGAAGGAGATAAGCCAAAGACGACCTGCGTCACGAGATATGAGGCCTTCGAATTCCTCGTAATGCCCTTTGGCCTCACCAACGCCCCAGCTACCTTTTGTACTCTGATGAACCAGGTTTTTCATAAGTACCTTGACAAGTTTGTCATGGTGTACCTGGATGATATCGTGGTCTATAGTGCGACCATGGAGGAACACCAACACCACCTTCAATTGGTCTTTGAGAAGCTGAAACAAAACCAACTGTACGTGAAGAGAGAAAAGTGCTCATTCGCTCAAGAGCGAATAAACTTCCTTGGCCACGTGATCGAGTGTGGCCGAATAGGCATGGAACAGAACAAAATCCATGCGATACGAGATTGGAAGATCCCGATCGCTGTTAGTGAACTACGTTCCTTCCTCGGATTGGCCAACTACTACAGACGATCGTAGAAGGATTCTCGGAAAAGGCGAGACCATTGACCGAATTGTTGAAGAAAGACCACAAATGGTGTTGGACTCCGGAGTGTCAAGCTGCGTTTGAAGGCTTGAAGAAGGCCATGATAGAGGGACCGGTCCTTGGAATTGCCGATGTGACTAAACCTTTTGAAGTCGAGACTGACGCGTCTGACTTTGCCCTGGACGGTGTCCTCCTCCAGGACGGCCACCCCATCGCCTACGAGAGCAGAAAGCTAAACGATGCTGAGATAAGGTATGCAGCATCTGAGAAAGAAATGCTGGCAGTCGTTCACTGTCTGTGAGCTTGGAGACAATATCTGTTAGGTTCCAAGTTCGTAGTCAAGACAGACAACAGCTCGATCTGTCATTTCTTCACCCAACCGAAGTTGTCGTCCAAGCAGGCTCGATGGCAGGAATGCCTGGCCGAATTCAACTTTCAATTTGAACATAGATCGGGTAAGGTTAACCAAGCGGCAGACGCCCTCAGCCGAAAAAGTGAACATGCGACCCTGTGCTTGTTTACTCACCTGAAAGCCAGTAGCTTGAATGGAACTGTCCGGGAAACCATCAAAACCCACCTACACAACGACACAGCTGCCCAAGCATTAATTCAATTAGCTAGAAAAGGCAAGACTCGTCAGTTTTGGGTAGAAGAGAACCTCCTCCTTACGAAGGGAAATCGTCTATATGTCCCCGATCTGGGGAGCTACAAAGACTGTTAATGAAGGAATGTCACGATACACCGTGGGCTAGACACAACGGTTGGCAACAAACGTATGCGCTATTGAAACAGGGTTACTACTGGTCGAGCCTCAGGGACGACGTTATGCAATTCACGAAGACTTGTCTTGTCTATCAACAGGACAGAGTGGATAGCGCGAAGCTAGCAGGTCTGCTGGAACCCTTACCAGTGCCCTCAAGACCTTGGGAGAGTATGTCTCTTGACTTCATCACTCATTTACCAAAAGTGGGGGAGTTCGAGGCAATACTCGTGATAGTTGACAGGTTTTCTAAATACGCAACATTCATCTCGGCGCCAAAGTTGTGTTCAACCGAAATGACGGCCCAGTTGTTCTTCAAACACATCGTGAAACTTTGGGGGGTCCCCGTCAGCATTATAAGCGACCGCGACGCAAGATTCACTTGGACTTTCTGGACAGAACTATTTCGGATGTTAGGTTCAACATTGAATATTTCCTCCAGCTACCACCCACAAACTGATGGACAGACAGAACGCTTCAACAGTATGCTCGAGTAGTATCTCCGCCACTTCATCGATGCAAGATAGAAAAACTGGGTCTAGATGTTGGATATGGCTCAGTTTAGCTTCAACAGTCAGAAAAGTTCTTCCACTGGTAAGACACCTTTTGAGATCGTATGTGGTAGACAACCACTCATGTCGCACGTCGTTGACCACCCCTATGCGAGTAAGAGCCCACAAGAGCACAACTTCACCAAAGAGTGGAGAGAGTCCTCAGAAGTAGCACGTACGTGCTTGGAAAGAGCTTCGAAGTGCATGAAGAAGTGGGCAGATACGAAGCGCAGGCCCCTCGAGTTCCAACCTGGAGACAAAGTTTTGATTAAGCTACACCCGGAACAGTTTCGATTTCGAGGGCAGAGAGACCAACGACTGGTGAGGAAATACGAAGGACCAGTGGAGGTGATCGAGAAAGTCGGGAAGACCTCATATCGGGTTCAGTTACCCTCATGGATGAAGATTCATCCTGTCATACATGTGAGTAATTTGAAGCCTTACCATCCTGACCCCTACGACGAACGACGTAATGTGGTGACTCGCCCTTCTGTCACTATGAAGAACCCAACAGAAAAAGTGGTCGATGAGATATTTGCTGACAGAATTTGCCGAGTAGGGAGACCAAAACAAGACCTGAAAGAGTTCCTGGTAAAGTGGAGAGACCTCCCAGAAGAAGAGATCAGTTGGGAGCGCGCTAAAGACCTGCAGTCAGCCACCGCACAGATTGCAGCGTTCGAGCACAGACGGTTGACAGGGACGTCAACCAATTAAGTGGGGGAGGATGTCACGGTCATGCTTGTCCAGGGCGTGTTGCTCGTGGCCGCATGCCCGCCTCAACCCCTTTTTATCATGCTTTAACCTTATGTATTTTATTTTGCTAGTTAGTTTACTTTCCTAGTACTTTTCTTTGTAAGTTACCGCTCGCCACTTTGCATGTGCAAGAGTGATAATCCTAAAATTGTTCAGAATGTACTATATGGGGGTGAGACTAACCATCAAATCCTCATATCCGGAGTTGTGAGCTATAAAGCCGTTGTTGTCCCTTTTTGCTTTCTAGCCTTACAACACATCTTAATTTCTCAAACATGCTTTCAAACGTTTGCGAAATCCTTTTCCTCTAAAACCCGTTTTCTAAAACCATTTTCCTTGGAATGGGACCGGAGGTTACAAGAGGCACTCGTTGTGCCATAGGTGATCAGAATTTGATCAGGCTGACTTGTTCACGAGTTAGAACAAGTGCCGCACAATTGTTTAGCCCGACGCAGAACTACGATTGTGACACTAAGCATGCCTTACAAGTTAGGGCTTACAGAAAGACATAAAAGCAACTAAGGTACAAAGTTAGGAAGCGTCCCTAGGATATATGTGCTTGTTGGCAACGCAGGACGCGTTCATCTTGTCCTCATTCTATCTTTTCCAAGTCAACGACTACTTTGTCTCGTTCAAGGCAGTCTCCGTAATATGGTTTCACGCGTTGACCATTAACTTTGAATGCGTTGGTGCCGTCTTCATTCATCAGCTCTACGGCACCATGAGGAAAGATTTCCTTGATCACAAAAGGACCAGACCATCTTGTTCTTAATTTTCCTAGAAATAAACGGTCTTGAGTTAAAAAAGAGGACCTTTCGACCTACATACAAAGATTTCTTACTGATGCGTTGATCGTGCCAACGATTTGTTCGCTCTTTGTATATTTTTGTGTTCTCATAAGCTTGCAGTCTCCATTCCTCCAATTCATTCGGTGCGGCTAATTCCATATCTTTAATGCTAGTACAACTGCGGCTAATTCCAAGTCATGTGTAAGATAATTAATCTCATGGGGTCTCAACTGTCATAGAGGCGTAGGCGATAACCCTACCCTCTTGCATCAACATGCAACCTAACCCTTAATGAGAAGCATCACAATACACTTCAAACTCTTTTCCTGCTTCTGGAAGTGCCAAAATAGGTGATGTCACTAGTCTTTTCTTTAACTCCTGGAAACTTTGTTCACACTCTTCATTCCACTCAAAAGCAGTACTTTTCTTAGTCAATAGTGAGTGGCAAGGCTATTCTAGAAAATCCTTGCACAAATCTTCTATAGTATCCCGCTAGGCCTAGGAAACTACGTATTTCAGTCACGGTCTTAGGTCGTTCCCATTTGACTATTGCTTCTGTCTTTTGAGAATCTACACTAACTCCTGCAGCTGAAACAATATGCCAAAAAACACAACCTGCTTTAACCAGAACTCACATTTGCTAAACTTTGCATATAATTTCTTTCCTCTCAAAATCTGCAAAACAATCTTGAGGTGTTCAGTATGTTCTCTTTCATCTCCGAGAATATACTAGAATATCATCAATAAATACAATTACAAACTGATCTAAATAAGGATGAAAGATCCTGTTCATTAAGTCCATAAATACAGTTGGTGCATTTGTCAACCCAAAAGGCATTACTATGAATTCATAGTGTCCATACCTCATTCGAAAATCTGTCTTTGGTATGTCCATTTCCCTAACCTTCAACTGATAATATCCTGATCTCAAGTCTATTTTAGAAAATATTGACGCCCCTCTGAGTTGATCAAATAGGTCATCAATACGAGGCAAAGGATATTTATTGCGTATTGTTACCTTATTTAACTGAGGTAATTAATACATAATCTCATAGTACCGTCTTTCTTCTTTACAAATAACACCGGTGCACCCATGGTGATACACTTGGTCTAATATATCCCTTATCTACCAACTCTTGTAACTGCACCTTTAACTCTTTTAGTTTCGATGGTGCCATACGATAAGGGGTCTGAGAAATAGGAGTTGTTCCAAGTATCAGGTCAATAGTGAACTCCAATTCTCTATCAGGGGGTAATCCTGTCAATTCCTTAGGGAAAACATCAAGAAATTCTTATACCACAGGCACATCTTCTGGTTTCAATCTTCCCGACTTCCCTTCCGGCACATGGGCTAAATATGCCTCACAACCTTTACTAAGCAATTTCCTGGCTTTTACTGCCGAGATCACACATGTAGGAAGAATCCTCCTTTTCCCCTTAACAATCACGCCAACTCCATCAGGTTTTATCAATTTTACTTCCTTCTTAAAACAATCAACTTTAGCATGGTATTTCGACAGGAAATCCATACCAAGAATAACATCAAATTCTATTAAGGGCAAAGGTAACAAATCAACTGACAAGGCTATGCTATCAAGTTCCAACACACAATCAAGATAAGCATATTCTATTATAACAGAGTCACCAACTGGAGTATGTACCAACAAAGTATCAGGCAAAGGTTCTAACTTTCTATTTATATGCAAAGCAAACTCACTAGACACAAATGAGTGAGTAGCTCCAGAATCTATTAATACATATGCATTTCTAGAACATATAATTAGCATACCCGTTACTACATCTGGTGCCTCTTCTGCTTCCTGTTGAGTTACTACAAATACTCTGCCCTGTTGTCTCAGTCTACCTACCTGAGCCTTCAACCTGCCCCCACTGCTACCTTCTTTATTTCCCATCTCCTGCCGAGGTTGACTTACTGTATGTGAGATAGTTTTCTGTTCTGATTCTCTTCCTACTTTAGGCTGAGGGCAATCTTTCTTAAAATGTCCCAGCTGACCACAGTTATAACAGACATCAGCTCCCATTAAACACCGACCCCAATGTTTTCTACCACAGTTATTACACAATGGTTTCTTTGCTGAACTAACTGATTCACTAGGGTGACTATTGATTACCACCGGTTGATATTGACCTCAAAGGAAACCTTCCTGAACCTTTCTGTATACCTCCACCTCGGGATCCACCTGCATGATATGTTCCACCACTAGATATGGCTTTAAACTTTCCTCCACCAGAAACTCCTGGTGTGAATTTTCGTCCCTCACCTCGGTGCATCTGCTCTCGAGGTGCACTGAGTGGCTGTCCAGCTTTACTCCCACTTCTGTCTGTTCTTTCTTCTACCAAACTCTTTTCTACTCTCATGGCAGCTTTAACCAGTTTAGCGAAATCAACCAATTTTGTACTTGCTGTCACTGAAGTGCGGATTTAACTTCGCAAGCCTTCCTCAAAGCGCTTGCATTTGCTTCGTATGCAACAATTGCCAAGGCATACCTAGCAAGTTCTGTAAATTTCCTCTCATACTCAGCTACAGACATCTGCCCCCTGTACCAAGCTCAAGAATTCATTCCTTTTCTCATCATAGTACGATTTAGGATAGTATTTTTCCTGGAAAAAGCTTCTTACACTTTCAAGCTCTAACTTACATATAAGATATGTTCTACACCCCCAAATCATGCTTCACAGGTATTATTGAGCATATAGAAAATGGTAATCAAATAAGCTTATCTCAAACCATAATGTCACTCACAACTTATTCTTAACTCCGAGCGGGTTATACGCTTTCCCTAGCTTCTCTGGGCCTATAAACACACCTTTTTCGTGTTAGACATTTCTAATATTTCTCTTTATATTCACTATATTTGCTTAAACATCTCAAACATGTGTTTCATCACTAGTCCCTCTCTTGTTTACAACTTTTCATAATGAGCGAGATCCACAAGTATCAGCGAGATTATTAGTGAAACCTACTTACAACCATGCGGCACTAGTGAGACCAGGCTTAGCAAGACTAGCGAGATTACCTTAAGGAGCGACACCCAACGAGACTTCAACTAGAGTTGTGAGACGCAAAGCCCTTTGTGTTACCAGCGACACTCGTTTCGTTGCTCACTCTCCAGCTCTTTTAGGGATACCACTGTCTTAGCGACACCTGATGGCCACTACTTTCTTCTTTCCCTTCTAACTCTTTCTTTAACCTGCTAAAAATCGTATTCCAGCCAAATTCAGAACTTCCTCGCTTCTACAAACTTGTAAAAAAGTGAGCTTTCTAACTTACCTCAAAATTTCAGTCCATAACTCTTCTTCATTTGAGAACTATTCTCAAATGACTCCGGCTGCTTTGAATCATCTAGCATTTCAACTTCGATTACTTCTACCTAGAATTTAACATATTTTTGCTCAAATTCAGCTTAAACATCCTTCATGGAAGTTGCTAAGCATTGAGTTAACTTACTAACGTTAAAATTCCAGCCCTAGCTTCAACTTCCTCAGCTCACTCTTCTTCAAATACTGAATGATGTTCAGATTTATCGACAACAATCAAGCTTCTGGTTCCAACTTCAATTTCACCATGAAAATGATCTGGATTCTACTTAAATTCGATATAAATACCTTTTTCCACCTCTCCTCGTTGTTCGTCTACGAATTGGGATCAATCTGAGTTCAAAAATATGTCTAAAGTATTTAATTATTCGGTGCACTCACTTATATATAAATATAGACCATCGACTCACCAGCACTGCCATCACCTTCCTACTTAGGTTGGCCAACAAAAACCTTCTGCGCATGGCTTCAGCGAAGCATAGCCTCAACTTACTGTGCTACTAATTGCTCAACGCCCCATCGCCGGATAGCCGACTAACGCATGGTCCTCTCGGCTACTTTTCTATACACCAACGCATATCAACCTTCAACGCATAGCCCTTCTCAACGCTACTAATTGCGCAGCGTGTCACACCCTACTTTTAAAAATCGATGTGTTGAAGAGCCTATAAAGAAAAGAAGTAAAAGACCATGTTGGACGCATGGTCAGGACTAAGGTAACGCATGGTAAGGGTGGACGCATGGAAGTAACTCGAGAGCTTGAAGGGAAAGAAGTGAAACGCATAGGAGGTAATTATGAAGAAGTCGGACGTATAAGTAGGGATTAAAGTTGAATAGTGATCCGTTGAAAGGAAATCTAAAAGAAGGATAAAACGCATAAGGTAGAATTGAGGAAAGAGGCTATAATAATTTAAGGGTAAACCACTTAGTCGGATGTTACCCTTCTTCGCAGCTACAAGAAGCTTCCAAGCAAGATTTAAGCTCCCACCTTTGATAAACCCTCTCACCATTGCCTCAAGCACGCCACGACTAGCAAGTTCAGTGAACTCTTCCAAGTTTAGAGGTACCTTCAGTTCATGGTTCCTTGCAAGGACCTCAACCGTTTTGGCCAAAACACGATCATCCGGGAAGAGGCGAGGTCGTTCCTGTGCCCAACAGAAGGTCTTTAGAACTCTATCAGGAAGACCCATATGACCTAGTTCCTTGATCGTCAATGATAGAGAGCCCTTTTGCAAAAAAGGACCCCACCAATTGAGAACCTTGGACACATTTTCCTCCAAGGACAAATCTATAATCGCCCTGGCAAGGCCAATAAGAAAATCAGGACGCTTGTAAACTTGCTTAGACATCAAAGCACGTGAAGAGACCATTGTTCTTGGGCGGATTTTTAGGTTAGGAAGTCTTGGTGGTCGTAGCTTGTGAGGAAGTGGGAGAGGAAGAGATCTGTCCCTGTTCAATGTACCAGGTTTCTGAGGAATTCTCCCTTGACAGAGTGATGAAATAGCTTCAATTTCATCTGAATCCCAAACAACATCAGTATCCTTATAGTCATAAGCATAGATTTCTTCATGCTCATTGTCTTTACCTTCGGAGAGTTGGAAAATCTCAGAGGAAGTTAAATCAGTGAAGGATGAGGAAGGGGCAGAGATTTTGTTGTTCAAGAATTGGTTGACGACGACAGGGTCAGGAGGAAGCTTGGCCCGTCGTGGATAGAGGAGGTTTTTGGGTGGGTGTCTTCTGGAGTTGGTCTTGAAATGAGCCATTGTAGTCTGGTGTCACGGTCATGCTTGTCCAGGGCGTGTTGCCCGTGGCCGCATGCCCGCCTCGACCCCTTTTTACCATGCTTTCACCTTATGTATTTCGTTTTGCTAGTTAGTTTACTTTCCTAGTATTTTTCTTTGTAAGTGACCGCTCGCCACTTTGCATGTGCAATGGTGACATCTCTAAAATTGTTCAGAATGTACTATATGGGGGTGAGACTAACCATCAAATCCTCATATCCGAAGTTGTGCGCTATAAAGTCGTTGTTGTCCCTTTTTGCTTTCTAGCCTTACAACACATCTTAATTTCTCAAACATGCTTTCAAACGTTTGCGAAATCCTTTTCCTCTAAATCCATTTTCTAAATCCATTTTCTAAAACCATTTTCTCTCGAAACGGTGGCGGAGGTTACAAGAGGCACTCGGTGTGCCATAGGCGATCAGAATCTGATTAGGCTGACTTGTTCATGAGTTAGAACAAGTGCCGCACAATTGTCGACACCTGGGTGAACCAAAGAGCGGCTAAGAGAACCATGGTCAACTCTGGAGCCACCCATAACTTCATAATTGAAACCAAAGCACGCCGACTAAACCTTCGATGGGAGAGAGATGCGGGGAAAATGAAAGCCGTCAACTCTGCAGCCTTACCCATCACGGGAGTAGCGAAAAGAACACTGGTTAACTGGGAGAGTGGAGTGGACCTGCTGACTTTGTGATCGTCAAGATGGATGATTTTGACGTAGTCTTGGGGATGGAGTTCTTACTCAAACACAAAGTGATACTGATGCCACTGGCAAAGTGTTCGGTAATTACAGAATCCACTCCCACCGTGGTTCAGACCAACATTAAATAGCCCAACGGGGTAAGAATGATCTCGGCCCTTCAACTCAAGAAAGGCCTTGCTTGTGATGAGCCCACTTTCATAGTCATCCCGGTAGAGTCGGTCGAAACAGAAGAAGAGTCCATCCCAGAACTCCGGAAACAGCTAGACGAGTTACTAGACGCAGGGTTCATTCGTCCTGCAAAGGCACCCTTCGGAGCACCAATACTGTTTCAGAAGAAGAAAGACGGAAGCCTCTGATTGTGTATTGATTATCGGGCTCTAAATAAGCTCACTGTTCGCAACAAGTATCCATTGCCCATTATTACCGACTTATTTGACCGCCTTCATGGCGCCAAATATTTTTCCAAACTCGACCTTCGATCGAGGTACTACAAGGTGCGAATTGCCGAAGGAGATGAACCAAAGACGACCTGCATCACGAGATATAGGGCCTTCGAATTCCTCATAATGCCCTTTGGCCTCACCAACGCCCCAGCTACCTTCTGTACTCTGATGAACTAGGTTTTTCACGAGTACCTTGACAAGTTTGTCGTGGTGTATCTGGATGATATTGTGGTCTACAGTGCGACCCATGGAGGAACACCAACACCACCTTTAGTTGGTCTTTGAGAAGTTGAAACAAAACCAACTATACGTGAAAAGAGAAAAGTTCTCATTCGCCCAAGAGCAAATAAACTTCCTTGGCCACGTGATTGAGTGTGGCCGAATTGGCATGGAACAGAATAAAATCCATGCGATACGAGACTGGAAGGTTCCGACCGCTGTTACTAAACTACGTTCCTTCCTTGGATTGGCCAATTACTATAGGCGATTCATAGAAGGATTCTCGAAAAAGGCGGGACCGTTGACTGAACTGTTGAAGAAAGACCACAAGTGGAGTTGGATTCCGGAGTGTCGAGCCGCATTTGAAGGCTTGAAGAAAGCCATGATGGAGGGACTGGTTCTCGGGATTGCTGATGTGACTAAGCCTTTCGAAGTCGAGACCGATGAATTCGACTTTGCCCTAGCAGCGTCCTTCTCCAGGACGGCCACCCTATCGCCTATGAGAGCAGAAAGCTAAGCGATGCTGAAAGAAGGTACAAAGCATCTGAGAAAGAAATGCTGGCAATTGTTCACTGTTTACGGGCTTGGAGACAATATCTGTTAAGGTTCAAGTTCGTAGTCAAGACAGACAATAGCTCGATCTATCACTTCTTCACCCAACCAAAGTTATCGTTCAAGCAGGCTCGATGGCAGGAATGCCTGGCTGAATTCGACTTCCAGTTTGAACATAGACCAGGTAAGGTCAACCAAGCAACAAACGCTCTCAGTCGAAAAAGTGAACATGTGGCCCTGTGCTTGTTTGCTCACCTGAAAGCCAATAGCCTGAATGGAACAGTCTGGGAAACCATCAAAACCCACCTACACAATGACACGGCTGCCCAAGCATTAATTTAGTTAGCCAGAGAAGGCAAGACTCGACAGTTTTGGGTGGAAGACAATCTCCTCTTCACCAAGGGAAATCGTCTGTATGTCCCTCAATCTGGGGAGCTACGAAGACTATTATTGAAAGAGTGTCACGATACGCCGTGGGCTGGACACAACGATTGGCAAAGAACGTACGCGCTGTTGAAACTAGCGGGTCTGCTGGAGCCCTTACCAGTGCCCTCAAGGCCATGGGAGAGTGTGTCTCTTGATTTCATCACACGTTTGCCAAAAGTTGGGGAGTTTGAGGCAATACTTGTGATTGTAGACAGGTTTTCGAAATACGCGACATTCGTCTCAACACCAAAATTGTGTTCAGTCGAAATGACGGCTCAGTTGTTCTTCAAACACATTGTGAAACTTTGGGGCATCCCTGCCAGCATTGTAAGCGACCGCAACGCAAGATTCACTAGGACATTCTGGACAGAATTATTTCAGATGTTGGGTTCAACATTGAATATTTCCTCCAGCTATCATCCACAAACTGATGGGTAGACAGAACGCTTCAACAGTATGCTCGAGGAGTATCTCCGACACTTTATTGAAGCGAGATAGAAAAATTGGGTCCAGATGTTGGATGTAGCTTAGTTCAGCTTTAACAGCCAGAAGAGTTCTTCCATCGGTAAGACACCTTTTGAGATTGTATGTGGCAGACAACCACTCATGTCGCACGTCGTTGACCACCCCTATGCGAGTAAGAGCCCGCAAGCACACAACTTCACCAAAGAGTGGAAAGAATCCTGAGAGGTAGCACGTGTGTGTTTGGAGAGAGCATCGAAGCATGAAGAAGTGGGCAGACATGAAGCGCAGGGCCCTTGAGTTCCAATCTGGAGACAAAGTACTGATTAAGTTGCGCCCGAAACAGTTTCGGTTTCGAGGACAAAGAGGCCAAAGGGTTGTGAGGAAATACGAAGGACCAGTGGATGTGATTGAGAAAGTCGGAAAGGCCTCATATCGGGTTCAGTTACCCTCATGGATGAAGATTCATCCTGTCATACATGTGAGTAACTTGAAGCCTTACCATCCTGACCCCAACGACGAACGACGTAATGTGGTGACTCGCCCTCCCGTCACTATGAAGAACCCAACAGAAAAAGTGATCAATGAGATACTTGCTAACAAAACCCGCCGCGTGGGGAGACCAAGACGAGATCTGAAAGAATTCCTGGTGAAGTGGAGAGACCTCCTAGAAGAAGAGATCAGTTGGGAGCGCGCTGAAGACCTGCAGTCAGCTACCGTTCAAATTGCTGAGTTCGAGCAGAGACTATTGACAGGGACGTCAACCAATTAAGTGGGGGAGGATGTGTCACACCCCACCCCAAACTACCCTCCCGTAGCCCGAGACGGAGTGTGAGGACAGCAGTTACCGACTACCCTGTCACGTAACCCACTGTCAATCTCACCTTAGTTCCTTTAAAATCCTTTTAGGACGTAATACCATTAACACGCTCTTGACAAACCTCGACTTCGATCGACAACGAGAACTGTTATGCTACCTGAAAATGGAAAACATATAAAAAGGGTGAGCTAATAGCTCAGTGAGTAACGATTTTTCTGAAACATTTTACTTTAACTGTAAAACTGTATAATCTAAATATTTTCAACCATGCATGAAAATATAACAGTTCAAATCTTATTATAACATGATCAAATCACTGTTATAACATGTATACATATCTGTTTGGAATAAATAATAAAAATCTCATTCCTTCAAAATACTTTTTCCTTAGTTGAGGCGGAGCATTGCTTCTACGCTTCTCAACGTCAAATTCATTCCTTATCTTTTCCTTAGTTGAGGCGCTAACGCTACTCAACGTCGATTATCTTTAGCTATGTGGAGTAATCTCAACACATCAACGTCGTATATATATATTCTTCTATGTGCACATAGATATTATTACTCAGGCTGCCCATATGCCTTCCTTTTATCCTTGAGCATTGGTTCCCATTTCTATTTTCCGGTTACCCATTTGCCTTCCTCTAGTCCTTGAGCATTGGCTACCTTTTATAATTCGGGCTGCCCACAATGCCTTCTACGAGTCCCTGAGCATTGGGGTCCCTTTTCAAAGCTTTATAAAACACCATATATATTTTGGAATCATTATATTAATTGAATTAACCGTTTCCAAATCTCACATCATCAGCATGATAAATTCAATTTCCAGCTTTAATATCAAACAACATGCTTTTCATACAAATTTATTTTCAAATCTTTCTTGAAATCATATAACACCATGCTTTTCAGAAAAACCATGAATACAAGTATCAATCAATCATCATGCGTTTCATAAACTCATAGTAAGTACCCAGAATTCTCAAAGTTTTCAAGTAAAATGCATGCTCTCAGCTGGCTCATATTCTTTTATGTATATATAAACGCATGCTTTTATCTCTATAAACAACATATTCATATGCTTTATATATGAAAAGGCATGCATTATTTCATTAGAAACCATAAAATCATATTCATAAAGAACTCATTTATATTTTGTAAAATGCAGGTGTTACTCACCTGTACTTGCCAAAGAATACTTCTTCTTCCTTTCCTCTATTTCCTCTTCCCCAGCTTCTTGGACACAGCGTTCTAACCTCAGAAACGCAAAGCTCCATTTTCCTCTGTCAGCTCGGTTGAACGCAACCCTGCCCTTCAACGTAAGGTTGATATCTACCGCAAACCCTGCCCTTCAACCAAGGTTGATTACTTCCGCAAAGTGCATCCCAACTTTTCTTACTTCTCTTTCGGATGCGTCACCCTCTCTTGGATGCAAGGTCCAACTTGAACGCATCACCTAACTTTGGACGTCGCGTTCATCTTGAGCGTAGTGTTTGTCTTCAACGCAAAGCCGACCCTCTTTTAACGCAAGACAACTTCTTTTACATAAAATAGCTAAGCTGTCAAAATACCTTCTCTTTTGGCCGCAAACTTCTACTACGGACGCAAGGATTTCTCCTTTCTGCCTTCTTTTTTCCCTTTCTCTCCAGAATTCTTCTTTCAGAGCCATCAGTCACTCCTTTTCCCTCAAGGTTCTATTTATAGGGAGCTTGCCATCCAACTTTTCCTCTCCTTTTGCCACTTGTTTGCCACATGTCACGCTGCATGCTTAATTACCCATGCATTTATCCAAGCGTCACCTTGCATGAAGCAGTTAACATGCATTCTAACACCTCCTACTTTTAAGGTGTCAAATCTATATGAAGCCACCTAACCTTTATAAACTTATCTTATGCATCCAACATTTTCCAATAAACAACTATTCATTCATCATAACGCCCCCATGCATTCATTGAGTTTCCTTTAAGGTTTGAGTTTTACTACTCACTTTTCTAACTCTCAGCCATACTTCCTTTGAACTTGTTCTTCCATCGCATACTACTAGGCGTCAACGTCTCAACGCACACTACTATGTGTTTGTCTTACTGCATAATACCACGTGTCAACCTGAACCGCATACTATCATGCGTCCATGATCTTCCTCCTTTCCTTGAGGATTCCTTAAGTATCCCTCTATGCGTTCTTGGCTTGTTTTCCAAGGTTATTCATTTAACCTTTTTCCTTGCACTAAAACATTTTCTGATAATAAAGTAGTATGCGTCCACCTCTTATTCCAATCTTAAACTTACTTCTCACCTTCCACTTTCCAACACTCGTGAGCATTCCTTGCTAATAGTCTATGCGTTTCCCAATTGGCTATAATATTCTACCTTTCCGAGACTTAGATTTCTTTCAACACTTCACAACATAACTTTATTCCTTTCTTGCTTATGCGTTTCACTTCTTTCCCTTCTCGGTTTACTTCCATGCGTCCACCCTTATCATGCGTTACCTAGCCTTGACCATGCGTCCAACATGGTCTTTTACTTCTTTTCTTCATAGACTCTTCAACGCATCAGTTTCTTAAAAGTAGGGTGTGACAAGATGTCACGGTCATGCTTGTCCAGGGCGTGTTGCCCATGGCCGCATGCCCGCCTCGATCCCTTTTTACCATGCTTTCACCTTATGTATTTCGTTTTGCTAGTTAGTTTACTTTCCTAGTATTTTTCTTTGTAAGTGACCGCTCGCCACTTTGCTTGTACAAGGGTGACATCTCTAAAATTGTTCAGAATGTACTATATAGGGGTGAGACTAACCTTCAAATCCTCATACCCGGAGTTGTGAGCTATAAAGTCGTCGTTGTCCCTTTTTCCTTTCTAGACTTACAACACATCTTAATTTCTCAAACATGCTTTCAAACGTTTGCGAAATCCTTCTCCTCTAAACTCGTTTTCTAAAACCATTTTCTCTCGAAACGGGGGCGGAGGTTACGAGAGGCACTCGGTGTGCCGTAGGCGATCAGAATCACTCGGTGTTCCTCCATTTTGGTCAGAAGGTAAGGCCACATGAGGTGTCACACCCCTTCCCAAATTATCCTCCATAACCCAAGAGGAGGTGTGAGGACAGCAACCTTCACTCCTTTGTGAGGTTCACTGTCCAACTACTAAACACTAAAGATAGCCCAAACGAGATTCTTGTGTAGGCTAAGCACCCCGAACTCGCTCGCTACCTGGAAAAATAGAAAAATAGGAAAGTATGAGCTGGGTTGCCCACTGAGTGACTGGTTTTGTAAAATTACCTTTGTTTCGAAAATTAATTAAAGTAGAAACATTTAAACACATTGCATATAAAACACTGGTTCAAGTCATATCTATTGTAAATACATGCTTAAATACCCTTGTCAAATCATATATGTTCATTTCAGAAAAAGATAACTCAAGAAATCAAATTATGCTCAAACATAGCATTTGTATACAACTCCTGTTAAGCCTTGAGATAAAACATAAGCTAGATCTTTTAAATAAAATAGTCTACAAACGCATCAAATCTTCTTTTGTTTTAAAATTTCCCTTAGTCGAGGCGGAGCAAGACTCAATGCATCCAACGTCGAAAACGAATATTTCCCTTAGTCGAGGCGGAGCAAAACTCAATGCACCCAACGTCGAAAACAAATATTTCCCTTAGTCGAGGCGGAGCAAAACTCAATGCACCCAACGTCCGCAACCTCTATGTGCACATAGCAATATCTCGGGATGCCCAAGTACCTTCTCCGAGTCCATCAGTACTAGGTCTGTCACACCCCCTCCCATTCAACTCGTCCACAATGTACTTATACAAAACCATATCTCACATCCCAACACATGTACAACTAGGTCTACATGCCACCTACATAAGGTGATATACACATACAACTCTTCAAACAGGACTAATTTTTGAAAACTCAAAGCTTAGGCAAGGCGAGCTGGAGTAGGCTAAGCATCGGGAACATCCTCGCTACCTGGGGTAAAAGAAAACATTGAAAACATGAGCTAATAGCCCAGTGAGTGACTAATTTTAATAGACTACTTTTAGTCTGAAAATCATCAGGATTAAACAAATTCCAACAACATGAGTAAAACATGGAATCATTTCACATTCATTGGATAAATCATGCTTAGTTGCCCTTATCAAGTCATACATGATTTTTCAGCCATTCATAAAGAAATAATTTTGGTTACAATACTTCTCCTTAGTTGAGGCGGAGCAAAACTCAACACTCCAACGTCGAAAACAAATAAGGCTCGATGCGGAGCAGAACTCAATGCACCAGCATATAACCTCTATGTGCACATAGGAACATGGCGAGTTACCCAAGTATCTTCTCTATGTCCTTCAGTACTGGGTCCTGGGGAAACTCACGTGCCTTCTCATGTCCTTCAGCACTGAGCCTCCTCTAAAACATTTTCCTTTAAGGAAAGCAATACTTTGTACAAACAGTTCATATGCAAATCTTCCATAAGAAAATAGGGCAACCCTTAAATCAATAACATTTCATAAACATACTTTTCAATACCTTTTAAGAAACATAAACTATGCTTTGTAAATCGATTGATTGCAAAACCATAATCAATTGGAAAATCGAACTAACATGTACACAAAAACCGTTTTGAAGCAAGAAAAGTGTCACTCACAACTTATCCTTAGGCCTTGAGTGGATTATACGCCTTTCATACCTCTTCTTGGCCTGAAATAAACATTTTTCCAAAGTAAACCTAATAAGCAAGATTACCAACGAAAATCCCACATTCCCAGCAAGATTACTAGCGAAACTACCCAACAGGACACGATACTAGTGACACTAGGATAAGCGAGACTAGCGTGATTTACCTGATGAGCGATACCTAGCGATACCCAGCGAGTTTTCTGAGATGGAAACCCCCTTGCGTCCTAGCGACACTCGTCTCGCTACCTTTACTTTATGTACTCAGCGATACCCGACAGCAGAGACTCCTCCTTTCCTTTTTGTTTTTCTCCTATCTGTTAAAAGTCATATTTCCAGACAGATTTAGAACTTCTTCCCTTCCACAAACTTGTAGAAAATTGAACTTCTCAAATTACCTCAAACTTTCAAGGCTTAACTCTCCTTCATTCTCCAGCTATTTCAAAATTACTGTGCGTTGCTCCAGATTGCACAGAAATTCTGTAACCGTTGCTTATTACACAATTCATGACAATTAACACATTACTAACACAAAGCTAAACATGTACACAGATAGCATTCATGCCTTTTCCTCAGTACCTCGGCATTGAAATCCATTCAAATTAATTGATAGTATCTCAACCATTCCAACACCTTCAACATTCTTATATTTTCCTTAAACCTTACCACCATATCACAGGTACTTATTCATATTGTTCACATACTATTGCTCAGTCTGTGTATATAATTATATATCGAAAAAACTCATTATACGACACATGGAACTCACATAAAGTTCATAGAATTTGATCATATAAGCATTTACCGACAAATATTATCAAGAAACTATGTTAGAATCAAACACTTTTAGATAGGAAGTCACTCACGAATTGTCCTAGGCCTTGAGCGGGTTGTACACCTTTCTTAGCTCTTCGTGGCATGTAAATACACATTTATCGTGTTAGACTTCCCTAAACTTCCTTCCCATAATCATTAAGTTGGCATAATTAAACTTCAACATTGCTTCACCGAGACTCTCTTCTCCTAAAACAACTCATAATGAACGAGAGTATAAATAACCAGCGAGACTACCAGAGAGATTGGGTTACACATATACAACACTAGCCAGATCATAGTGAGCGAGACTAGCGAGATTCACCTTGAGTAACGACACCTAGCGACACTCAGCGAGATTTGTGAGACGCATAGCCCTCAGCGCTACCAGCAATACTCGTTTCGCTACTCCCTCTTCAACTTCTCAGCGACGAGCAACTCTCCAACACAATTAGCCTTACCAACGCATGATAGGTCAAGGACAACTCCTGACCAAGTTCCAGCTTCACTTCCAACGCATGGGGACACTTTCAACGCATAGCTGCAGTTCATCACATACAGCAACTCTCCCAACACAATTAGCCTTACCAACGCATGAAAATTGAGGCATCGAAATTGTTTTGATTTAATTGTGCTGTATTTGTATGAATTATATAGGTCATTGCCATTTCTTCCAACATGTTTTTTTTCTTTTCAAAATAAAGACTTGAATAGGCCCCACTCATGAAACCAAAGAACGATGGTTCTCGTTAATTACATTCAATAGCTATTTTGAGAAACAATATTTCCAACGTTTGACAAAAACTTATGAATTGAAAGATATATAAAAAAAATCAAAATATTGCCGCCTGATTAATAACTGGAAAAAAAAACCACTCTCAAGTGCTGTATTTGTATGAATTATATATTTTGCAAGTTGGTGGCTTTCTAACAAAACTGAGGAAGAAATCAAATTTAACTATCAATTTTATCAGACATGCATATACAAGATTCAAATATAGGAAATACACTTGACTTTCATGTGAGTGACTTTGTATGAAGGGGAGAAAAATATGGATAGAGAAGAGAAAATCTACAAACTGATACTGTGCTTGTCACACGCACTCTGTGTATAAGTAAAAGAGAGAAAGAGCGCGGAAGTTATGGAGTGAAGCTATACTTATGTATTTATAAAGGTGATTGACATAAGTTGTTTCCTATTAAAGTTAACTTTAGAATAATCATGCAACTTATCTTAGTGAGAGGCATGCCATATTTTGTGTTTGGTTAGGATCGACCTCGACCGAGCATCATCCTATAGGACCATTTTGGTCTTAGAATTATGTTTTAGGTTGGGGCATACACGAGACATGCCTCGTTTACTATTTTGCTAGGCTCAGCCTCAACCTGGGTCAATGTTGAGTACATCAATTTGGGTTTTGATACGAACCAAGTTTGGGCTTACAATCTTATCTTTGACCCAAATTTAGTTATTTTATCGACGTTGCTGCTTTTATCTTTATTTTATGTTAACCATATCATTATGTCAAAAATTACCATCATAAATATATTATATAATTTAAGTAAAAGATTCAAACCACATGCATTTTGTGGCTAACACAATAGAACTTTACTATATCATTTTATCTCTGAAATTCAGAGCAAGTATTGATGGAGAACTAAAAATCGTTACATATTTAACAATTTTAAGATCGTAATTATTAGGAGAGCTTAAAATGTAAGATGACTAAACTGAAAGTGGGGTGAAAATTACAAATTTATGGGTCAAAATTTCCCCATTACGGAATAGAAAGTACCCCCGAGCCCCATTTCTTCATTTACTTTCACTCGATTTCTTGCACTCAAACTTGTAGGGAGAAGCTTTTCCTGCCGAACCCAGAACCCAGAACCCAAAACCCGGAGACCGGAGACCGGAGATCGGAGGCCGGAAGCCAGAAGCCAGAAGCCGTAGCTTTCGATCTTAGCGTTACCGTCGTCCCAGTAGCTTAAAGATTGATTATGTATGTTGCTCCCTCTCTCTCTTTCTATGTTTCTATTTGACTGTATTTGGTATGTGGGTTTTGAATCTTTGACGGTGAAATACATATTTAGTTCAGACATTAGATCGCTAGCTATCAATTTGATTTTTAGGGTTTTTTTTTTTTTTGCTGCCCAATCGGTGTTTTCTTCTTTGAGTATTCTGAAATTACAAGACGGTGGATTGAGTTCAATATAAATGTTTTTGGGTTAGTAATTAAAAGCAGTGAGCTGGTGGTTATGCGTGGAAATTTTCATCGAGCTTGACACAATGGGGCACGTCCAGCTCCTTCTTGCATTTTGTTACTGAAGGAGTTGCTTAGCTTTATGTCTTTTTTTTTTTTTTTTTTTTTTTTTTTTTTTTTTTTTATATCTATGAGTGTCCGAGCCCACTTACGTGCATCTCATCTTGGGAGAACCCGGTTGACTCTACAACATTTGGGTGTGAAGGAAACTCGTAAGATATTAAATCATAGGTAGGTGGCCAACATAGATTGAACCCATAACCTCTTAGCCATTTATTGAGACAATGTCTCATTTTTTACCACTAGACCAACCCAACAAAATGTGGGAGTGATAAATTCTATTTACTTTGAGAAGTTGGTAATATTTGGTTTTCCATTTCGGCCTTCAGTTTCTTTCCCAACAAAATGTTGGCTTGAGAAAATACTTCTACTTCAAGGAGTTAAGTAACATTTGGTTTTATAGTTACCTTCATAATCTGTTGATGTCTGCAATAGCATATGGTGTTATTATACGGCCTAGCAATCCTGAATTGGCACACAAACTTTGCTTCCGCCTTAAAGAATCCGCTCCCTTTCCTAGTTTCCTCTATTCCAAAATTGTCCACCTTTCTTCTAAAAAAGAGAAAAAATATTAATAATTGAACTTTCTTTGAGAGAAAAAAAAAAGAAAAAGAAAAAACACAAGGTCATACAAAATGAAACCCACAAAAAAAAAATGGAAAAAGAGACAAACTACAAAACGGTCTCCAATCAAGTATAACAAGACCTACATAGAACAATGTTTTGATTAATCCTTTCATGGCAGACAAGGATTTACATAATTTCAAGGGTGAAAACTCAATAAAGGCTCTAGAATTTGAAGGAAAATGGAAACTCTATGGTGATTTTCATTTGCATATTTAAAAGTGGTCTCGAGAAAAACCCAGTCTTTCAGATTTTATCGAAGGTCATAGTGGGAGGATCGCCATTAAGAACTTACCTTTAACCTATTGAGATTGTAGCACATTCAAGGCCATCTGTCATTATTTTGGTGGTCTTGAGAATATTTCTTCTCAAACCCTTAAAATGTTGGATTGCACTATACACTAACACAAGTCAAGAAGAATTTGTATGGTTTTCTAGCAACTACATTAGAAATCAATGATAAAAAAGAGAGAACGCTTCATAGATATGGTGATGTTGCTGCCTTGGATCCTCCAAATATCATTAATGACATTCTTTCCTAGAAAGACTTTTCCAAATTTTTGGATTTGCATTGTTCAGATCAAGTCATGGAAGACGAAGGAGTTTATAATGTGAATGATGTGGTAATTAATCCTCCAGCTTTAGTTCTGGCAATAGGGGAGATGATATTTGCTTAACAAGGAATTTACGTTTGTTATGGGTCTAGTCTGCATGATCATCAACAACCCATTCTAAATCTTCAGGATCTTTGTAAATCTTTTGAGCCACTTGCCATTGTTAATGACCATTCTTCTCATGCGGTGCCTATTGAGATTCTTGAATCCCCTTTTAAGACATCCATTAAATCTCTCAAGTCCTCAAAGCCCTTTAGTGTCAAAGAGATTAAAAATTGTTACATGCAACTTATCCCTTATACTATACTCGGAAAAGTGAACCTATAATTTCTTCTCATTCACTCATTGGAGACAATACTATGAATCTTGATTTAATTGAAGAAAGTTGTTCAGGTCTCGATCCCCTCTGTATTAGAAGTGGCTAATAAGAACTTATCTGAAATATCTCCATCAAAGCCTTCAATTCCCAATCCTTGAAGCTATAAGGATTTCTCTTCAAAAGATCTTGTTTTGATTCATGACATCATCCATTCAATAGAAGACCCTACAACTCCTCTTTCTCCTTTCGGTGTGATGACTTTGATGTTCAATTTGAAGTTAGCCCAAGCAATGTGGAATCTCTTATGTAGCCTATGAATAATCACTTTGATGATATGGGGACTGAAGTCTCCCTTTCTGACGCTTTTGAGTTTCTATTTCAGAAGAATGACAGGGACTCTTCCTCCTTCCTCATCAATGCCTAACAAATATGCATCTTTTATTCGAGCCCGTGGTCACTGATCATAAGAATCCACTTTTCAAGGTTCCAAGGCTCTCATTTGGTCTCTTTATTTTCTTTTGGAAGTCATGGAAGATCGGTTGCAACTTTTTTTGCCCATTTATTCCTTGATAGTTTTGTTATTTAGTTTGGGGATCTTGTTCCCAAAGAATTTTAGGTGCCTTGGTTTTTCTTTTTTGGGTCTTGTGTGGTCTTCAAAGGGATGATTTCTTTGGTTGAATCGCTTGATAGATTTTAGATTATCATGCTTTTACCTTCATGGAAATTTGGTTTTTCTAGATTTTTCTGGCAAAGGTTTTTGGCCAACTATTACTAGTATTGGTTCAAGTACTTCAAGTTGTCGGTTGTTGTGGTTGCTTTTCAAGGTTTCTCAGTCACTGAGCTTTGATTTGATGGGATATGTTATGTGTATCCCTACTTGGGTTTCTAAGTGAGTTTGTGTATATTTTAGGGGTGCAAGAGAAAATGAAAAAAAATTGAAAAATTGCTTAAATCGATCGAAATTGATGTTGGTTTTGTTGTGAACCAATTTGGTTTAGTGTGTTCAGTTGACATATAGAAAAAAAACTTGAAGAAATTTGGCCAGATTTGGGTTTTGGTTAGATGGGATGGAATATAACCGAGCCAAACAATATATATAGAACAAATATCAATTATGTCTCGAAAAACATTTGTGATTAAAATGGCTAAGCAACCAACAAAAAAAAAAAAAAAAAAAGAAAAAAATGAAAAAAAGGCTAAGCAACCATGCTAATATCCTCAAGGGTAAGACTAGAGCGACGTTGTTGAGGGCAGCTCAGGCAGTTGCCATGACGAGAGGCGAGTCATGTAAAGCCCAATGGCTTGAAAGAATTCAAGGTGAGAGCCCTCAATTAGGAGCTTGCGTGGGTGCTCCATTTCTCGTCTTTTTGCACCGTAGCCATAAAGCTGTACATAAAAAAGAAGAAAAATAAGAGAGGAATGAATAATAACAATAATATGGTCAACAGTAACCTATTAACATGGTCAACAGTAACCTATTAACATGGTCAACAGTTACCCTATTAACATAAACAAAGTTGAAGAGTTGGGGAAAGAAGATGAAGAACAAGAAGAGTCCAGAAGCTTTTGAAGAAGAAGAAAAAGAAGAAAAATAAAAGAGGAATGAATAATAATAATAATAATAATAAAGATGAAGTGTCTCAATAAATAGAGGTCGTGAGTTCAATCCATGGTGGCCACCTACCTAGGATTTAATATCCTATGAGTTTTCTTGACACCAAAATGTTGTAGGATTAGGCAGGTTGTCCCGTGAGATTCGTCGAGGTGCGCGTAAATTGATTGGACACTCAAAGATATCAAAAAAGAGAAAAAAAAAAAAAGAAAAAAAAAAGAAAAAAAGGTGAAGTGCATGTTTGGGAGTTTTTTTTCCTAAAAAGGAAACAAAAATGTATGTTTGGGAGTGATTTTAAAATTGTTAAAATTACTTTTGTCATGTTCAAAATCACTCCGAAACACACTTTTAATACGCAAAATAAATTTGATGTTTAATTCTGCACTTTTAAATTTAATTTCCATATCATCAAACTTGATTTTGAAATGATTAAAAGTAGGTTTCATAGTAATTTTGAAAATAAAAAAAGTGATTTTAACCATTTCAAAATCACTCTCAAATATACCCAAAGAAGAAACAAGAAGAGAACAAAGAAGAAGAATGCGAATTACGAAGTGAAGAAGAAGAAGGGTCGCACAAGTAGAAAAGGCAAAAAAATAAAAAGAATGTAAAAATCATAGAATTGCATGTTGCATGTTGCAGGCTATAATGACAGATGGAAATCTCTCTACCATTAAATTTAATGCCTAGCATTATCTAGTTCTATGACTTATAGATGACATCGTTTGAAGCTTGTTTAATTTAATTTTTAGTCATAAGCCTAAGCCAAAGCCTTTAGGACCTATTCTTTACGATAATAATAATAATGAAAAAATCTCTACTTTATTTTTATAAACATCTCTACTTTTTCCTAGCTTTATTTAAATATCAAATAGTTTTTTTTCCCCTTGTTTTCATGTTTTTAAAATTAAATATTTATTATTTTTATGCATAATATAAGTTATATCGAATATTTACTCCTCATTTTATTACATTCGCCTTGCTTCACTCCGGCATCACTTTAAGGTGATTAAGAGACTTGTCACCTTTGAAAATACTAGGTAAGAGTTCGAGATGAGTGTGCTAAATTTGCACGTGATATATTTTTGCTAGTACTCGTGAATGGACGTGAGAGCTTAGCAGGCCCATCAGCAGTGTAACCCAAGCCTAACAACCTAATGCTCACTTATTTCCTCGGGTTGTAGGCCCAACAAATGCACTTGGATTGAATGTAAACAAAAAGGGCAAAACTGACCCGACAAAACTGTCGGTTAATTGGTTTGGGCGGTTTGGCTCAAGTTTCCTATTTTCTGTATATTTCTAGTGGCTCAATTTCGGTTTGACCCCTAAACTGAACTGATCTTAATCGTTTACATTGCTAGTGTATTTTACAAAATAAAGAAGCCTCAAATTGAGATGTATATGGTGTTAAAGAGAATGATTATGAAAACAACTGAAGATGATGAAGCAATGACTTCTGGTTGAAATTTCGATAACACCATTTCTACGTAGCTAGTTTTGAATTCTGTTTGGTTAGTTTTCTCAAGTCTGTGGCCACTTGGCCTTCTTTCTACCGAATGCTGGTTCTTTTGTCCTGTAGATACTAAATATAAAAATCTTCTTTTTCTTACATAGGTGACTTTTTTTAATTTAATTTTTATTTTTTATTTTTTGTCTCAGTGAGTGACATTATAGTTTGAGATAAGCCTATTTGATTATCATTTTCTATATGCTTAGCAATATCTGTGAAGCATGATTTGGAATGTATTCATAGGTATGAAACTAGTACATATCTTATATATAAGATTGAGCTTGAAAATGTATTAGTTGAGGTTCCTAACTCTTACCAAGCTAGTTGTCACGGGGTCACAGTTTTCCTATGACCTACGTGCGGCACTTGGTGCTAAGGGATCAACCAAGTAAGCCTATTTGAATTTTAAGGATCGTTTCCTCCCTAGAACGATCGGGTGAGATTGGCAAGGGAAGTGGATTAACAAGGAGGACTTAAGAGTTTGAGTGAATGAGAGCTTCAGAAAGGGAGTTTCACCAACCGATGGGAGGACACACAAGCTTTGAAAGTTGGCTTGTATTGCTGACTCTCTTCTCTATGCGTTACAAATGGGGCCCCTCCTCATATTTATAGAGGGGGACTTGCCGACTTAACTATGATGATCGACTTACTATGTCGGTTAAGAGGGATCTAGACTCTTCTTCTATGTACAAGGGCGGCAATCCTATGTACAAGTCTGGACTCCACCGACTTAGGCCCATACTAGAACTATCTAGACTTATCGAGGGCCTTCTAGTTATTTACATGGATGTCCGACTGTTCTAGAAGGGTCTGGACCTGTCTATGCGCCCAACGTAGTCTCCAGCAATGTCGGGAGGCGTCCCGCATATCCTCGCCTATTCGAGGTTCTTTTGGAGTTTCTGGTGCCGTTGGGGTCTTGTGCGCACAGTCGCGATCATTCCCACGTCTTCCAGAGTCTTTCCGCGGCGTCGGGCATCCGGGCATGGGTGCTGGCTCTGCCCAGCGACCTGCCCCTTTCTCCAGACGCGTCCCGAGGGTTGTCGAGGTTTCTGGCGTTGTCCCGATGCGTCCAGCATCTTTCGAGACTTGCTCGAGGCGTCTGGTATTTTCTATGCGTCGAAGGATGCCGTTGGACGCATGGTCTTTAGGCGGTGTACGCATGAGGCGTTGACGATATGCGTACACTACTGACACTTATGAGGCACGCATGCGTCATTCTTATTCTGAACGCATCGTGGGTATGCGTCGAACTTGCACGCCTGGCAACTTTGCATATGCGGGCACGTCATGTTGCTTACCCTTGCAATTGAGCGTGTACGCCGCATACTTATGGCTGGTTGCGCAGCCGCTCCACCATGTGTCAACGCACATGGGCGTCTGTTGAGGCACTCGGGTGGGGTTTCGGCCATGTCGAAGGCACACGCCTGAGGCTTGGGCGTGGCCCGATGGTACTTGCGTCCCGTCTGCATGCGATGGCATCCTCGTGCAGCGGCTTTGTCAACGCGTTGGCCCTTCACTCTCGACCTTTCTTTGACGATGCGGCACGAGCTAAGGGCGTTTGTGTCGCGGTTTGAAATGCCATTATTTCTACTCGTGACACTTAGCTTGCCATCTACAAGGCTAAGTGTGAGGCTTACATCAACTCTCCAACGCATGATAAGCTCTCCAACGCAAGGTACTTCCAACATTTGGTGGTTCTTGCCCAAAAGCTCTCAGCCAAGCTCACTTCACCAACGCATGATACATCACCCCCTTTAGCTTACTATCTTCCAAAAATAAACCTTTTAGCTTGCCAGTTTCCAAGGTAAGTGTGGGGCTCTTAGCCATCCTTTTGCATATTGACACAACTATTTTCCAGGCGTCTGTATCTGCTTTTTCTTCTCAACGCACGGTCTTGACGCCTGGGTTTTCACTTCCTTTGTTCTCGTAGCAGTTTCCTCTCTGGTACTTTGGTTATTTGTGCTTCTTTTCTACTTAATCCTGCGTTAAGAACAGAAGCATATTTTCTCAGGTATATTCCTTTTGTAAAAGGTGCCAACGCATGGTAATACATATTTCATAATTCAACTAGTATTTCTACAGTTATCAGGAAGAGGAAGGAGAGAGGAAAAATCTTTTTCAAATTTGAGGGGCAAGTTTGTAATTTCATATATACCTGAAAAATAAAGGGGTAAAAAAAACATAAAATTTAAAAAAGGGTTAAAAGTACAAATTATAAACTCTAAAAGGTCAGTTTTGTCAATTACCCAAAAATTATATACACAAGATTTCAGAAAGGGTGCTAATTTTGTAATGTGAAAACTCAATTGGGTTATTTTTCACAATTTCCCACGAAACCCTCTTCCCAAAAAAAAATTGAAATGCCCAACCTCTCCTTCGATTTGCTGCCTATCTCTTCAATCCGCCGTTGAGGGCCGTCTAAGACCATCGCCGCCTTTTGTGCTCTGGTTGTCTCCATCGCCGAGGGATTCACGTGGCCTTACCTTCTCACTGCAGTGCCGCCCGTTGAAGAGATCGCCACCGTCCGTCTTCACCTTTGTTCGTTGGCTCGTGGTTCATGCTCCAGCCATCCGTCCGTTCATCGATTCATGTGTAATATCTCTTTCTCTGTTTAAATTTGTTTAAATCTCACTATTTGGTATGTGGGTTTCGAATCCTTTAAGGTAAAGATACATATTTAGTTCAACTATTAGATTTTTAGCTATCAATCTAAGGTATGTTAGTTTTGAATCCTTTAAGGTGATGTTATTTGGTTTAATTGATGTCTTTGGGAGGTATATGTAGCAGCAGCAAATATTTTTCTTTACTTTCTTAGGTTTTTTTTTTTTTTTTTTTTTTTTTTTTTTTTTTTTTTTTTTTTTTTTTTTTTCTTTTCATAATGTTTCTTACATCTTGAAAATCTTCCATTTTGGTTTGAATATTGCGTTGGATTACATGATTATAGAGTATTTTTGGAGTCTATTCTTTGTCAAATTCTCCATCGTTTGCTTCATCTTTGTTTAACAAGTTCAATTCTTATTCACCGACTGGAAATAGGGATATGGATATTATAGTAATGATTGAAAATAAGATATTCCACCTTTTAATTTATAATCAAATTTAGATAACACAACAAAAGAAACTATATAGTAATGATTGGAAGTAAGAAATTCCACCTTTAGATTTATAATCAAATTTAGATAACACAACAAATGAAACTAATAAGTAGTAGTAGTATTTATGAATTTGGAGTACTTGTTCTTTCAAGATAATGAAAATGAATGAGAGGGGAGTTTGACTATATAATATTATATATGTGAGTAAGTGCATATTAAAATATCACCTTCAAAACAACTTATTTTACTAGAAGATCAACATATAAGTTAGGGTAGCTTCATTATCTTATTCTCAGTTAAATTATACTTTATTGTTGCACTTTATTTTCTTTCTTGATCACTATATATATTTGATTGTTGTTTCATGAATTTTTCCTTTGGGCATTGATCCATTTTATGTGATCTTTGTTTTATTTCGTAGCTAATTTAGCTTTATGTCATTTTCCAGTTGCTTTGATATTGTTTTTATGTTGATTATTCTAATATGATATTCTATTTATTTGTTGCCAATTATATTTGAGATATAAATTAATAAACATGGATTTTGACCACTTTTTGCTGCAATTGTTGGTGTATATATAATTCTTTTACCTCCAACAAGAGTATAACACAATGATACACATGTTTTTTTTTTCCTTTGCTCTCTATACCATTCTTGTTTCTTGATTAGATATTTTTGTTACAGCTTGAAGAACATCAAGTGATTTTTTGGTTTCTATTGAGTTTCTTTTTTTTTCTTTTTTATAGTTCACTTCATTCCAAAATAGTTGTGTTTGGGAATAAATCATATTGAATGGAAGATTCTTGTGGACATTTTGAGCTTTGAAGAATATCTTCAAATTTCTTTTTTTAAAAAAACAAGAATATCTTCAAATTTTGAATCTTATAATCAATTTGATTTATGGTATGGTTTCTTCTATTGTCTTTTGTAATCTTATTGAATGTTGTTATTGATTTGCAACTTTTCATCATTGTGTTGCTTTGCTTCATATTAAATTCCTCAAAATGCAAGTTGAAAATTTCTATTGGATTTTGTTTAATTTCGTACTTGACATATGTTTTCAGTATTGTTTATAGTCTGCTGCATTCTTGTTATGTCTGAGTTGAACAAATCAAAACCATGGTAAATTTGTGTGTCTTTTACATTCTTGATTGTTAACCAAAGTGGTTTAGATGGAAAAATGTTGCTTCCGTCAATCAATTTTAAACAAAGGAGGTTTAAGATTAGTTCTATTAATGGATAAATTGTTGTTTTAATTTTGGTATTCAACTTGTCTGTTCATGGATTCTTATCGTAACACAGATGCCAAAGTCAAAAAAGAGGAAAAGAAAAAAGAAATTTAGTGCTCCTATTGGAGTTTGTTTTCTTTTTTTTAGTTCTTGAGCCAATTAATTATTCAACTTTCATTGCTCTCTTAAATGCACTTTTCTATTGCATCTTATTATGACTGCCATGTTGTAAGTTTTAATGCTAATACAAATTTTTTATTAAAAGAACCTTGAAGACTTTTCTTCATAGTTTCCATTTCTTTTTTTACTTTCTTTTTACATACCTCACCCACCTCATTTGAGAACACCTTAGTAGTATTTTTTTGGAGTTTTTTTTTCATACTCTATTCCTATTTTAAAATCTCAATGCTAGATGTAATTTGTGAATTGCATATGATGACAACAACTATTATTGCAGCCCACAAGCCAATACTTGGTGAATTTAAGTGTATTCACATTTTTTACGCTTTTCAAGTTCATTGATCGATACCATGTTCCTAAATAAAATACCATATAAGTATCTTAGTAACTAGGACTACTTACAACTTCTACTTTGTATGAAAAGAATTGTTTGTTACACAAGTTTATGAGAAACCGTTGAGTCCTTTTTATTGTTTATATTGAAGGGTTGAAAGGAAAGATGCCAAGGAATTTGTTAATATGTGTTTGGTGGAGATGTTTATTTTATAAAGTCATTTTCTTGTGAAAGTCATGGTTTTTCATTTTCTTTCTTATTCCTTGTAGGGTTTGAAGTGAGGTTCTGAGCGTGAATCAGTGATGTGCACTTCTTGTTGTTCTTCTTCCTCTCTCGAATGGAAGATGGAAGGCAAATTAGAGCAAGAGGGAGAAGCTAGAGCGAGACCAAAGGGAAACAGAATGTATCATTGATACTACTAATCGGATAGGTTCTTGTAGTCGTGTTTTGAGTTGTGAGGTCAACTATTTTGATAATCCCGTGGAGTTTGTAATTTGCACCTTCAAACCTTCTAACTCGGATTTATGGATTCCGTTTTGTTAGCAACTTCAGTCTCTTCCATTCTGGTGAAAGGAAATGGAGAACTTGGTTGCCAGACTACGATGGCTCATTTCAATACCAACTCCAGAAGACACCCACCCAAAAACCTCCTCTATCCACGACGGGCCAAGCTTCCTCCTGATCCTATCGTCGTCAACCAATTCTTGAACAACAAAATCTCTGCCCCTTCCCCATCCTTCACTGATTTAACTTCCTCTGAGATTTCCCAACTCCCCGAAGGTGAAGAGGATGAGCATGAAGAAATCTATGCTTATGACTATAAAGATACTGATGTTGTTTGGGATTCGGATGAAATTGAAGCTATTTCATCACTCTTTCAAGGGAGAATTCCTCAGAAACCTGGTACATTGAACAGGGACAGACCTCTTCCTCTTCCACTTCCTCACAAGCTACGACCACCAAGACTTCCTAACCTAAAAATCCGCCCAAGAACAGTGGTCTCTTCGCGTGCTTTGATGTCTAAGCAAGTCTACAAGTGTCCTGATTTTCTTATTGGCCTTGCCAGGGCGATTAGAGATTTGTCCCCGGAGGAAAATGTGTCCAAGGTTCTCAATCGGTGGGGTCCTTTTTTGCAAAAGGGCTCTCTATCATTGACGATCAAGGAACTAGGTCATATGGGTCTTCCTGATAGAGCTTTAAAGACGTTCTGTTGGGCACAAGAACAACCTCGCCTCTTCCCGGATGATCGTGTTTTGGCCACAACGGTTGAGGTCCTTGCAAGGAACCATGAACTGAAGGTACCTCTAAACTTGGAAGAGTTCACTGAACTTGCTAGTCGTGGTGTGCTTGAGGCAATGGTGAGAGGGTTTATCAAAGGTGGGAGCTTAAATCTTGCTTGGAAGCTTCTTGTAGCTGCGAAGAAGCGTAAGAGAATGTTGGATCCCAGCGTTTATGTGAAGTTAATACTGGAGCTTGGGAAGAACCCTGATAAAAACATGTTGGTTCTTACCTTAATGGATGAGCTAGGACAAAGGGAAGCCTTGAAGTTAAACCAGCAAGATACTACAGCTATAATTAAGGTATGCACAAGGCTTGGTAAATCTGAAATTGCTGAGGAACTTCGTAGCTGGTATGTTGAATCTGGACATGAACCTAGTGTGGTTATGTATACTGCCTTAGTTCATAATCGCTACTCAGACAAGAAATACAGGGAGGCATTATCTTTAGTGTGGGAAATGGAGGCTGCAAACTGTCCTTTTGATCTTCCTGCATATAGTGTAGTGATAAAGCTTTTTGTTGCTCTTGGTGATCTTTCAAGGGCTGTTAGATACTTTGCAAAGCTTAAGGAAGCTGGTTTTGCCCCTACATATGATGTCTATAGGAATCTGATCACCATTTATTTAGTTTCAGGGAGGTTAGCCAAGTGTAAGGAAATTTATAAGGAAGCAGAGAATGCTGGATTTATCATGGATAAACAAATTACTTCAATGCTGTTGCAAGCAAAAAGATGATTCAGCTGTAGTAAGAGATTTTTATTACCAATCACCGAATGTCTCTTTTGTTTGTATATTTTTTGCGCCATTGGTTTGTGTTTCATTGAATAATTAGTACATGAATTGTTTTCAATGCATTGGAATTGCATTTCATCTACACTAATAGATTGATAATGAATATATTTTGTTCCCTCTCATCTGCCATGTTCATATTGATGCTCCTGATTGCTCGATGGACAGAATGTCATGTACCATTGTGTGGTTGTCTAGGTGCATGTGTGATTCTATATAGAAAATTTGTTGGCTGCCCTTTTCATTTAACCTTGAATCATTGCATCTATGGATTTCAATAGTACTTCTTAAAATATACTTGGTTTTTTTGTTTTAGTATACATACATATGATTCACATAATATCTTCTGGACCAATAATATACATCATACAAACTCAATGAAGATTTTGACATATATTGGCCAATAATTCTTATTCTATTTCAGCTACTATACGTTATTAGTTCAACTGTTCAATGAAGTAACTGTGGCTTTTTCCTTCCATGTATCTGTGTCTAGATAAGTCTTATAAAAGTGTACCATCCTTGTTGTAGTTGTAGTCAATACAGTTGTGCTTCTAATACCAAAATATCCCTGTGTTGAAAATGATGGAAGACTAAGTCAAAATTTCGGCTGCGAATGAAATGAAATTGTATGCTTACCAGAAGGGTGTGAAATTGGACAAAGACGGGTCGAAGTCAGGGGAGCATATATGAGGAAGTTTGCCTTCATCAGCTTTAACGACGTCCCTCATTAACCTCTCAATCAACCCTTTCTTAGGTATTTCACCTTCGGCAAATGCACGAAGCTGTTCATTAAATTTTAGCCTCAAGTGTTGCGCCTGTATGCAAGTCAAAGCCTTCAGCCACTCACTATTTTATTTTTCTTCACTTTTTCTTTCTTCCATGTTGGTTTGGCTTTTCATGTGCATATATATATATATATATATATATATATATATATATATATATATATATTTATTTATTTATATATATATATATATATATATATATATATATATATATATATATATATATATATATATATATATATTTATTTATTTATTTATTTATTTATTATGTGACTTGAATAATATTAAGGTTACAAGTTACAAACCTTATGCCAAGCGGAATCAAGTTCTGCATCAGCTAGCACATGTAAGCCATGGTTTTTGGACATATGTCACCTACTACTAGGTTAAATCCATTATATTGATACTCTTTGTGCTCTGAGAATAACAGTAAATGGATTCAATTATATGGAACCTAAGATAGATTCTAGAGTTGAAAGTGACTTCAGCAGCAAGGGTGTTTACGAATGATTCTATAGAAGTTCTATAAAAACTGTTTTTAACAAAAAGTATTTAACATTTTGATGTTGATCTATTTCTATATTTGAAAATTTTAAATTACAACGAAAAAAAATTGAGTGAGATAAGTTTGAAAACAGAACAATGAGATGAACTACATGTGTAATGAGTAAGTGTGTGTTGATGAGAGATTGGGAAGAAATGTCTGTAGAGAAAATAAAAAAGTTGGTAAGAGAAAATTTGCTCTTTGAAAAGTTAGTAGAGTACGTGCAGAAAATAATACCAAAAAGAAGGCATATTAAGAATTAATAGATTAAGAATGAATTTCGAAAATGAACATAGCTCAATAGTTAAAATATCTTTACTTCCTCGTCATGTATAAAGTACATTCAAGGTAGGAACTTCAAAACTTTTAAATGCATTTTTTCTTTAGTTGAAAGCCCTTCCAAATGATATATCATACATACAAAAACACATTAGTAACAAATGCAACCCTGCCTTTCCTTGAACAACCTAACAAAGTTCCGACCCAGACCTCGCCTCTCCATCCGGCTATCTCATGGACCTCCCTCCATGAATGAGATTGTTAGGTTGTTCATATGAATCTCATTCATATTAATTTTAACCTATAGTTTTTACATGAATCTCATTCATATAATTAATATTTAAATCTCATTTAAATATTCATCTCTCTTATAATATAAAGTTTATTTTGAATGAGATTCAAAATTTATACTTTATATTATAACGTATCTATATACATTTACTTTATTTCTCTTTCTCATCAACAACCAATTTTTATGTTAGTATCATTCCTCAATTTAATTTTGGTTTGTAATGATTTATTTCGCCTACTTTCAATTTTATAACATTTTAATTCTTAAATTTTACTATATAAATAATTAAATTTTTGTACTTTAAAAATTGCAACGATTTAATTAGTCTCTATAGCAATTAAAATAAATGTTAAGATTTAATGAGATTTCATGGAAAGGTAGATTGATAAACTAAGTAGAGATCCAATATGTTTATAAATTATGAAGTCTACATCATTAAATAATAGAAATTGGCATTGAATTTTGATAAAATATTTTATAGTAGTAATTATGGCCCCGTTTGATAAATGGTTTTTTTGTTTTTGAAAATTAAGCTTATAGAAACTACTTCTACCTCCAATTTTCTTCCTTTGTTATCTACCTTTTTATCAATGGTTTAAAAAACCAAATCAAATTTTGAAAACTAAAAAAGTAGCTTTTAAAAACTTTTTTTTGTTTTTAGAATTTAGCTAAGAATTCAACCATTGTATTTAAGAAAGATGCAAATCATTATAACAAATATGGAGAAAATATACTTAATTTTTAAAAATAAAAAACCAATTGGATTCTAAACTATTACAAATTTGAAAGTACATGGACAAAATTGTTACACTCTAAAGATCATGAATTATTTTATTTTAATTTATTATTTTTTTTAGTACATCAATTGCGAGGTGGATTAAACTTCTAGCCTCTAGGGACGGAGCACATGCCAATACTATTGAGTCAAACTCATTTTAACTCATGATTAATTAAATTATATTACTACCAGGTAGAAGACTAAATCATACAATCTAAAGTTGAATAACTCAGGAAATTCACTTAGGTTTTCGGTGAGTGTCTAAACTATATAAATGGTGATGAATGGGTCAATGTTTGACATAACATATGCACCCTCTCCATTGAGGAAAATCATATTATCTTATTGTGATTTGAATTATTTAACTTTAAGTGTCAATAACGGTATTATTACTTTTTAAATCTTTTATTTTTTTTACTTGACAACATTTGGTACATGGAAAAGAAAATCTTAACACAAACAAAAGAGTGGGAAAAAAAAAAAAAAAACCACTACAATCACTTAAATAAAGTGGAATGGTGGTGAATGCAACAAGATAAACCTGGACAAAGAAACTTTAATTAAGAATATAAAATAAAAAAAAGTAAAAATTGTTGTCTTGCTTTTAAAATTTTCAAGAATGGAGAATTTCTTGCCTAGAACTTTGATTTATCTTACAAATACTAAACTACTTATAAAAAGAAGGCAAATTTGCAAAAATTTCCTACAAATATTTTAGCAGCTGCAATTATACCCAACTTTCAATTTTGAAAATGGAGCCCTCAAATTTATATAAGTGTTAAAAATTGAAGGATTTGAATCCTTAGTAGAAACGAACGATCGCCTTATGCCAATAAGTTTCTTTTGAAAAATACAAATTACAAAGAATAAACAATTTTGATAAACTAATACAATTAGCATGCTATTAAGAAGAATTAAGGATTAGAAATACTTCCACCTTTAATAACCGTCTTTAGGTAGGATGTAAATCTTTTCACCAAAATCCCGACAAGTATGAAAACTCCTCCAAGGAATGCAGTAGTTCTTCTTGGGACACTACCAAGAAATCTTTCTTGTGCTTCTTCTTCTTCATTTATTTTTTCATGATGGAACATTTGTATTTTAATTATAAATTATACCTTATATTTTGAAAGTAAAAACTCTTTTTCGTATAAATCTTTCAAATAGGATCGAGAATTGAATTGGTATTTTATTTTATTTTATTTTTTTGGTTCTTTCTTTTATGCTCTCATGAATTAGGTGAAAGAAAATTTGACTTAAAATTTTTTTTTGTTGTTCTTGACTGTATTATTTTTTTTTTTTTTTATTTTTACACCTTGAATACACATATTTAATCACATATCCTAAGATGCGTTTTATATAAAATAAAAAGAAAATTGTATAATACAAATGATAAACTAAAATATACAATTCAAATTCATTGATCAATAATGAAATACGTAAAATACACATTAATTTTTCAAACTGTTTTTAAACAAAGGTGGAACAAAATGAATTATACAGAAACATTTCAAACAAAATAAAACATACATTTTTCAAACAACAAGTTCTACAAATAACATGTACTTAAAAAACAAAAAAGAGTAGTACAAATGATTTATGTATAATGTAGTGACGATTGGACAGGGTAGATTGGTTAAATGTCAATTTCCACGCTACATTGACAAAAAAAATATATATATATATATTAATTAAGTAAAGATTACGAACAAGAACAGAAATATAGAAAAGACCGAAGCATATGTACGTACCCGTTAAAAACCGACTATCAATTGGGTTGAACAAGCAAATGAATAAGACATAGAAGAAATAACAAGTCCACCGTCACATGAAACAAGGAAGTAGAACAAATTGAGAACAAAGTTTGATGAAAACAAATTCATAACATAAGGAGGAAAAAAAAAGGGGGGTCGGGCTTCAAGGGGACTCACCACTAGACAGGAACAAGTTGGAGAGAGAATTTCTTCTTCAAATGGTGTGCGATCAAGAATAAGAGTGAATATAAACATAGAGTTAATGAGGTTAAGCAATCCAACCACCCAAATTAAAATGAGGAACAGTGCACGTTTTTAATAGAAATGACAACCATTTTAATAAACCAACAACCACATACAATAATAACATAATAATTAAAAAAATAGTTGTGATCCAACAGATTCGGTTTGAATAGAACTAGATATCCAATTACTCAATTACTATGATTTTACTTTTTGAAAATGGCCTCAGGTGTGGTAAAAAAAAAACGAAATAAACAATCATTTTTAGTTAGAAAATAGAAACAGAACCGATCAACTGGTTAAAATCAAAGAAAAAATCTAGCATGCTTCAAACAAATGTTCATTTGAAAAGGTAAGATGAAAATTGTAGAGTTCGAAATGGTAATCGAGGAAAGAAAATTATCTAGATAAAACAGTTTGAAGGAAAATTGGAAAAACCATCATCATCGGCCAATATGGAAAATGAAAACCACATATATGTAAACATGCAAAAAATGGAAGGAATAGAGTAACAAAATGCAAACCCATCCGAAAATGACAAAAAAAAAATTGAAACTATGAATCTATGAACATGCAACATAATCAGAAGAGGAAAAAAATGGCAATAAGATCTATCAAAAGAGATTCATCTAAACATGAAAGAACCATATATCTACAAACATGTAACAAAATCAGAAGACGAAAAAATTATACAACAACAGATCTTCAATGAAAAAAATAATGGAACACAAGTCTACATCCAATCTCGGCCGAATGTCGAAAAAAAAATGGAACAAATATATGAACATGCAACATCGAAGATGAGTATGATAAATATGCAAAACATGAAAGGAAGAAGATTAGACCATAGATCCATGAACATGTAACAAGATGAGAAAGGAAAAAATTATAAAACAACAGATATCCGAAGAAAAAAGAAATGGCAAACAAATCTGCACCTAATCTCGGCCAAATGTTGAAAAGAACAAAAAATCGAACGACTATATGAACATACAACACCGGAAGATGAAAAAAAAAAAAAAAAAAAACCCCACATACTCACCATATAAGTTGGAAGGAGCCCTCCCCTACCAAAGCCCAAATCCAGTGTAACGATACCACCTACCAAGCAATCGACGGCAGTAAAAGCCACCATTCCCGCTGTTAGAGCGGCAAGAGAGGGCTTCAACGTCCCCTCTCGTCTGCTTTGAAGCATTTGATTAATGCTTCAGAGCAAAGAATGAATGAGGAAGACGAAGGGCAGAAGACAAAGGGTAACAGAGAGAAGGAGAAGGAATGAATGCGGATAGGAAATAAACTTTACTTACATTGTTATTGATGAATGTGTTCGATGTCAACAAGTTCATAAACCACGACAATCTCCGTATGCTTATAACAGTCCCACATGTCTCATTGACTCATCTAGGGTCCGCAATATATGCAGAGAACTGATTCTCAAACTTGGTTGGTCTCTTAACCATCAGATTATACGACTTCACTCCTTTATTCTCTTCTTCCCAGCCAGTTGATCCATCTTTGGACTACGGAGTTTCCATGGTACCCTCCTTCCTAGTGGGCATTTCCTTATGAACCACATCCGGAAGCTGAGACAACGAAATGACATTGTTGTCAATCTCCAAAGGCTACGTACAAAGAAACCGTATTAAGGTAACATGAAAAATGTATTAAGTAGTAAATGTAGAAGATCATATCTCGTCTTTAGGCTTCTTTAGTGGAACATTTGCTAGACCAATCGTATCTTCACCTGCCGATGATACATCTATGGGGACAACTGATGGACCAGCCATATCTTTGCCATTGTCCAAGTTTAAAGGAGTGGGATCCCGAGTAGGTGGATCCTCAGCAGGTGGATCCTCAGCAGGTGGATCCTCAATAGGTGGTTCCTTAGCAGGTGGATCCTCAATAGGTGGATCCCGAGCGGCAACCAGTTCATGAAACGACGAACCTTCTCAACGCCATAATACTGATGCGATGATTTTTATACGGCTCAAGTACGTTTGCTCCTCATCACTCGGATCGATGACATTATATGACCTTGGATGTAAACAACAATAAACAAAGTTACAACCCTAAACCCTAAACCCTAAAGCATAATATAAAACGTAGTGAAGAACGACTTACCATTTGCGATCCAAAAACCTATGTTTGAATCACCTTCTGTCACACCCTACTTTTAAAAACCAATGCGTTGAAGAGCCTATAAAGAAAAGAAGTAAGAGACCATGTTGGACGCATGGTCAGGACTAAGGTAATGCATGATAAAGATGGACGCATAGGAAGTAACCTAAGAGCTTGAAGGGAAAGAAGTGAAACGCATAGGAGGTAATTATGAAGAAGATGTAAGCATTGGCTTAAGTAGGACATATGAGTAAGGATTAAAGTTGAGTAGTGATGCGTTGAAAGGAAATCTAAAAGAAGGATAAAACACATAAGGTAGAATCGAGGAAAGAGGCTATGATAATTTAAGGTAAACGCATAACTTCCATTAAGGAAGATTTTGAATTGGATAAGTTAGAAGGTTGAGAAGTAAGCCTAAAGAAAGGAGGTAGGAGATGGATATATGATAGGATTTATCGTTGAGAAAATGGCTCACATAAGGAAGAGGTTGGAAGCATAACCTTGAAATACAGCACAAGAACGCATAGAGGGATAATCAAGAAATCCTCAAGGATAGGAGGAAGGTCATGAACGCAGAACAAAGTAAAGGTAAACGCAAAGAGTGCAAATGCATAAAGGAAGGTCTTGAGTTGGATTTTGTAGTTAAGATATGGATATAAGGAAAGAAGTGATGGACGCATGATGGTATGCGGCTAAGGCTGACGCATGGTATTATGTAGTAAGGTACAAACGCATAGTAGTGTGCGTTTGAGACATTGACGCCTAGTAGTATTGTAAGCCCCGTATCTGACGTTGAGAGATGACAAGTTAAGAAGAGACTATGAGACGGGCATTGAGTAGAGAAAGTTGGCCAAGTTGTGTGGGAGCAAAAGTGGCTAAGTGTTGGTCATGCGTTGGTGGGGCTATGCGTTGAGAGTATGTCTGAGGCTTGACAAGACCACTGGTAGTTATGCGTTGAAGAAGGTAGCTCGACATGGACGCAGATGTGAAGGAAGGAAGGTCACTATGCGTTGAAGGCCACTATGCGTTGAAGGCTACTATGCGTTGGAGAAAAGGTATGCATCGATTAGTAAATATATAGAGATGAAGTGGAGATTAAGTCGGTGGTATATATATATGAGTGGACTGAGTATTCAATCATTTTTAATCACATTTCAGAGCTCGAGTTGATCCCATTTCGAAGCTAAACAACGAAGGGAGGTAGAAGAAGATGTTTATGCTGGTTTGGGGTGGAATTCTAATCGTTTTTGTGGAGGAACTAAGGCTGGAACAGAGAGTTCGGCCGGTGTTGCTTAATCTGAATATCGTTCAGTGTTTGGAGAAGAAAAAACTGTGGAAGTTGTGGCTAGGGTCGAAATTTTAAGGTTAGTAAGTTAACTCGATTTCTAGCAATTTTCATGAAGGATACTTGAGCCGAATTTGAGTAAATGTGTGTTAAACTCCAGGTAGAAGAGATTAGAGCTGAATTGCTAGATGATTAGGAGCAATTCGGGGTTGTTTGGAAATATCTCTCAAATGAAGAGGACTTTCATTATGAGACTTTGAGGTAAGATAAAGAACTTATTTCTCTACAAGTTTGTAGAAGGGAAGAAGTTCTAAATCTGGCTGGAAATATGACTTTTAACAGATAGAAGTAAGAACAAAAAGGAAAAGAGGAAAACTCTGCGGTTGGGTGTCGCTTGGAAGCGGGTGTCGCCGAGTAATTGAAGTGTAAGTAGCGAGACGGGTATCGCTGGGACGCAAGGGGGCTTTCCGTGTCAAAAATCTCGCTGGGTCTCGCTAGGTCTCGCTCCTCAAGTAATCTCGCTAGTCTCGTTCATTCCGGTCTCGCTAGTATAGTGTCCTGCTGTGTGTTTTCGCTGGTAATCTCGCTAGGGACATAGAGTAACGCTAATTATGAATATTTTGGGAAAAAGGAGAGTCTCAGTAATGGAGCGAGAATAGAGTCTAAATATGCATACTTAATGATCATGGAAAGGAAGTTCAAGGAAAACTTAACGTGAGAAATGTGTATTTACAGGCCAAGAAGAGCTCGGAAAGGCATATAATCCGCTCAGGGCCAGGACAAGTAGTGAGTGACTTCCTGTTTAATATAATGGTTACTCTTAGCATATTTTATTAGTATTGTGTGAGTGGAAACTATTATATGGTGTAGTTATTGAATATTTGTGTTGTACTGTAAAGTTTAAAGAATGTTATACGTATTATCTAAATGCCCCATGCCTGAGGGACCTTGAGTGGAGGCGTATGGGGAATACGTTATATGATACTCCATGCTGAGGGACCACATGTGAAGGCACTTGAGTAGCTGGTTGAAATGGATTCCAATGCTTAGGGAACTTGTGTGAAGGCATATGGAAATCCAATATATGATAGCCAAGTGCTGAGGGATCACGAGTGAAGGCACTTGAGCAGTGGATTGGTAGGGAACCAGTACTGAAGGATCACGTGTGAAAGCACATGGGGAACTCCGACATAGTAAAACTCAGTGCTGAGGGACAATACGTGAAGGCACTTGAGGGATTGAAATACCGAGGGACGGAGTGTGGAAGCATTTGAATATGAGAGTGATGAGAATTGGTACACGAGGTTGAGTGCGTTGAGCTTCGCTCCGCCATAGCTAGGAAGGGATAATTGTACTGCTATTGTTCTATGGCATGGGTTAACTTAGGTATTGATGATCCATGTTAACTCAAGTAGTTTAATAGTAATTGGATAAATTCCGTCACTCACTAGGCTTTAGGCTCACGCGTTCTTCTTTGTTTGTTTGCTTGTTTCAGGTAGTGAGTGTGTCCGGGACGCCTAGCCTACTGAAGATTCTCGTATGGGCCTACTTTGGATCAGCCCTCTGGGATAGTTGTAAATACACAATTTATGTACATGTTTACTTGTCATACATGTTCCTTGGGGTGTAGTGGGATTTGATTTTGTAGTGTATATAAAGAACACTTGTTTTGATGAGTTATGCTATCTTATGAGGTTATATGACATATAGTTAAGTATAAATGATCTGTAGTTGATTAATGTTATAGTTACAGTAGGAAACGGGTGTATGCAGGTTTGCACTCACTCCTAGTTTAGAAGGGAATCTGGGAGAGGGTGTGACAAATATGCGGTGGAGAAACGAGTTCAAAGGTAGAATGGCGGAGAGTAAGGAAAGTAAGTAATGAAGCTAAAACCTTAAAGGAAATTCAATGGACGCATAGGGGCATTATGTTGAATGAATAGTTTGTATATTGGAATATGTTGGACGCATAAGATAAGCTTATAAAGGCTAGGTAGCTTCATATAGACTTGACACCTTATAAGTAAGAGGTGTTAGAAGGCATGTTAAGTGTTTCATGCAAGGTGACGCTTGGATAAATGCATGGTTACTTAAGCATGTAGCATGACATGTGGCAAACAAGTGGCAAAAAGAGAGGAGAAGTAGGATAACAAGCCCTCTATTCCAAAACTATAAATAGGACCTTAAGGGAAAAGGAGCGACTGAGGATTATGAAGTGAGAATTCTTGAGAGAAAGAGGAGAGAGAAAGCAGAAAGGAGGAATCCTTGCGTCCGTAGTAGAAGTCTGCGGCCAAGAGAGAAGATATTCTTGACAATTTAGCCATCTTGTGTTAAAGAAGTTGTCTTGCGTCTAAGGGGTCAGCCTTGCGTTTAAGACAAACTCTACGTTCCAGGTGAACACTGCATCTTAAGGTAGACTCTGCGTTCAAGTTGGACCTTGCATCCAAGAGAGGTCGACGCATCCAAAAAGAGAAGTAAGAAGAGTTAAGTTGCTCTCTATGTTACCTGTCAACCTTGCGTTCATAGGCAGGGTTGCGTCCAACCGAGTTGACAGAGGAATATAAAGCCTTGTATTCCAAAGTTAGAACGCTGCGTCCAAGAAGCTCGGGAAAGAGAAAATAGAGGGAAGGAAGAGGAACTATTCTTGAGCAAGTATAAAGTGAGTAACACCAACGTTTTTCAAAATATGAATTCATGAGTTTTCACTGAAAAGTGCATGCGTTTTTATTTGAAAAGCATTTGAGTATGCTGGTTATTTGATATAAGTTAATTAAACGCATGTTGATTGATAATACATGATTTCATGATTTTACTGAAAATCATGATGTTTGATGTCATACGATTTCATGAAAGATTTGGAAATAAACTTATTGAAAGGCATGCTGTTTCATATTAAAGTTTTGAAATTGAGTTTACTGGAAGCATGCTGTTTTGATATTATATGATTTTATTTGAAAACGATTAACTTATGAGTTTATGATATGATGTTTCCAAAACATATTGTGTATTTTATTAAACTTTGAAAAGGCACCCGAAGCTCAGGGACTTGGAGAAGGCCAAAGGGAAGCCGCGATATAGAAAAAGGTACCCAATGCTGAGGGACTCGTAGAAGGCAAATGGGTAACCTGGATATGGAAATGGGACCCCAATGCTCAGGGACTTGGAGAAGGCATTGTGGGCGGCCCGGATTATAATACCTATGTGCACATAAAGGAATATACGATGCTGATGTGTTGAGATTACTCCACACAGCTAGGGAAAATCAACGTTGAGAAGCATAGAGCATTGCTCCGCCTCAACTAGGGAAAATGATTTTGAAATGAATGAGATTTTTTAGTATTTATTTTAAAACAGACATGCATGATTTAATAATGGTATTTGAGCATATTTTAATATGATTTGAAACATTATATTTTATGCAAGATTGGAAATGTTTCAATTATGACCAGTTTTATAATTAAAGTAAGATGTTTTCAAAAATGTTACTCACTAAGCTGTTAGCTCACCCTTTCATATGTTTTCCATTTTTCAGGTAGCATGACAGTTCCCGTTGCCTATCAAAGTCGAGGTTTGTCAAGAGTTAATGGTATCACCATCCTAGGAAGGGGTAAAATTGGGAAGTAAGGTAAGTTTGACAGTGGAAATCGATAGGAAATCGATGACTGCTGTCCTCACACTCCGTCTCGGGTTACGGGAGGGTAGTTCGGGGTGGGGTGTGACACCTTCAATCCATGTGAGTACGTGCAACTCCATCGCATTATGCAGGGTATTCCATCAACAGAAACTTTAGTGGCAACCCGTCCACTAAGTGAAGAAACTATCTTGTACGCCAAAACCTACAAATTTAAAAAACAAATAATCGTAAGTGAATAATAGAGTCATAATAGCAACAACAATTACAATAACACAAACTTAACGAACTTGAAAAGTGAACGGAAGTCCATATAAGCTGTATGACTCCGGTGACTTACTATTCGCAGGCTTCTTCTTGTACAGTGCAACTTTTCCATTAAGTGCACCCTTTAAGCTACTCAATGTTTTGACAAAAATCATGTTCCCCCAGTCATAACTACACAAATTCTCTTAGTCATCTATAAGTCCCAAAATAGTTGAGTCCATGTGTTGCCTCTTTTCCCTTCCCATCATCGCCAACTCGATGAAATAGAATACAACCATCTTTACCACATCTTCATCCCTCTGAAATTGGAAGTCTGGAAAATCTTTGTCCAACTCATTCCCATTCATGTTAGTCCTATTGCCCAAATATTGTGGATGGAACTCACTTAAGGGGTAAATATAGTGGTAAGCTTCTGGTTGCGACTAGGGTCGATGGAAATAATCAAATATATCTAATAGCTTTTGAGATATGTGGTGGAGAAACTGATGAATCTTGCTTGTGGTTCTTCCAACATCTAAAAAGTGCAATTGGACAAGTTCATGATTTGGTTATCGTGTTAGACAGACACCCTAACATTAAGAAGACAATTATAACGGCCTTCCCAGAAGCATTTCATTATATCTGTATCCATCACTTGACTGAAAACTTATTGATCGCCTTCAAGAATAAAGATGTCTTGCAGGTTTTTGACAAAGCAGCTAGGGCATTTCATGAGTCAAACTTCAACTAGCATTGGGATCAACTTGCATGTTATCCAGGTCCACGAAAGTACTTAGAAGATATCGGCCTTGAGCGGTGCCTAGGGTGTATCAATGCAGTAGAAGGTACAATCAAATGACGACAAATCTCGCTGAGTGCATAAATGCAGTGTTAAAAGATGCACGATAGTTATCCATCACGTCATTTCTAAACCACATTAGAGGTTGGTTGCAAAACTTGTATTATAAACGTCAAACTGAAGCATAAGCACGTGAATCGAGACTATCAGAATACACAATGAAAATACTTACTAAGGCAGAAGAAAAAGCAAGCAAACACGAAGTTAAACCAGTTAACCAATACGAGTTTGAGGTCATAGATGGGGGCTTGGGAGGCCCTGTCAATATTCATGCAAAAACTTGTACTTATCGCAAGATTGACTATTATGAACTCCCTTGTTCACATGCCATTGCTGCATGTAGGTATCGGAATATTAATCCCATCACTCTTTGCTTCAGGTCATATTATGTTGAAGTTGTATTGTCTGCTTATGTTGAACCGATACATCTGCTTGGGCACCATTCAGAGTGGAAGCAATCACCAAAGTTCGTTGATGTTGATACATTGCCTCCAAAAAGAGTTGCAAGAGCAGGTCGCCCTAGAATGACAAGATTTCCTTCTGCTGGTGAAGTTCGTCAAGTTCACAAATGTCCATATGTGGGCTTAGGGGCCACAACAAAACAACTTGTAACCAACCAATCAAAATATTGCTCAATGATGGATGTTTAGGTTGGTTTTGGACACATTTTGATTATTTTGCATGGTTTAGACACATTTGGATATATTTTCATGTCTTTGGTGAATTTGGATTATTTTGCATGTTTAGGGTGGATTTGGAGGATGTTGCATGGTTTTTCATGCTTAGGGTGGTCATGGTGGATTTGAATATATTTTCATGTCTTTGGTAAATTTGGATTATTTTGCATGTTTAGGGTGGATTTGGATATATTTTCATGTATTTGGTGAATTTGGATTATTTTGCATGTTTAGAGTGGATTTGGAGGATGTTGCATGATTTTGCATGCTTAGGGTGGTCATGGTGGATTTGGATATATTTTCATGTCTTTGTGAATTTGGATTCTTTTGCATGTTTAGTGTGGATTTGGAGGATTTGGATATATTTTCATCTCTTTATCTTTTTCTTATCTCTTTGGAGGACTTACGCAGTTAGGGTAATAAACACCATTCAAAACATATACTAATATTAAGAATTTAATTAAACATCATTCATTACATGTATTAAAATAGTGCATGATTGGCCCAAATTTGAATAGCATACTACTTACGAAAATAACTCATCCTATCCTGTGTTATGGTATCCATGTTGGAACCAGTTATATCATATTCAAAAAATTTGCATGCAAATATACCACAATCACCACCTTCATCTTGTTGAGGCACGGTAGCGTCTCGTCGGATCCTCCACTGATCTAGAGCTATGATATTAGACTCTATAACTCCATCGACAGCTAGTAGACTTGGAAAATTTGTACATATCATTCTTAGCTCATGTTCCAAATCAGAGTTAGAGTGAAGGACAACCATCGAGTCAAAAACGATCAACTCTTTGGTCTTGAAGTTTGCACATATAAGCACCTAGTGAATTCCAGAAAGGTTCCAAGGCATGTACACGGCATCAACGTCGCTCCAAGGTACATCATGGTCCGTGTGTTCGCCCTTGACATACTTCAAAACGCTCTTCTCCTTACTCCAGTCAATAATACGATCATGTCTTAAAAAACTTTGGTGGAATAGGACATTATGTGTGAACAAATTGTTTTTTAAATTAAGCAATAAGAACTAAAAGCTAGAACATACCGTCACTAGAAGGTCAGTTATGGAAAATTCTCGACGGCACAGGTTTGGGCAGATTTCCAACTTTTTCTTAATAAACATAAATATAGTGTCTTTCACCTGTACAACGTTATTGTATATCAAATAATGAAATAGTTTCATAAATTAATTACAACAAATAAACTATTCGTACCTCGTCGTTCAACCATTTATACGCCGTCTGGAGACTATGAAACCATGTTATATCCAAATAAGCATAATTATTCCTTCGTACTGCAGTAGTCATGTCGGTGTTGATCATCCACTTATTGAATTTCACTTCAATTTCTTCTGGTATGTTGATGATGGGATTGTAGTGTTTAATCTTTTGTCTCTTACCATCGTTTCTTGTGTCTTTCTAAGGCGTCATTAAACATCAAAGATTTCTTTTTCCTTCGACCCTCAAAAACTTCTATCACATTTCCAGTATCCTGAGAACTTATATCAATCACCTACATACAAAATAAAATCTTCTAAACAATCAAAATATAATGCCGCAAATATCCATGCAAACTAATCCAACAATCCAACATCATCCAATATCTTGCAAAATTATCAAACTAATCTAAAATCAACAAAAATAATAAAAAAAAATCCATGCAATTCATGCAAATGAATCCAACATTCTCCCATATTAAACAAAATCAATCCAACAATCCAAACAATCCAACCATCCAACAATCCAAACTAATTAATCCAACATCATCCAAAAAATTCGGACTTAAACTACTTACATATACATAATGTCTACAAACTCATAAACAAAAGAACTAAATTTTATGGTATTTTTACAATGTGTGCCCTACTGTTGCCGGTCATACCTCGTCTCGGACATCATGTGTACCCAATGTTTCGTCTAAAGCAACCATCGAGTCGCGCAAAACTATGTTGACTTGATTGTCACCATCCAAATGTACTCTTTGCTTTATTAAACCTTTATGTTCGTGGTCATTTTGACCACTTGGACCATCATGGGCATCATCATTCTTAGGCAAATGAGTTTGCGCATCCACAGATTTACCCTAAACGAAAATAAATTATTCAGTATATTATCCATGCAAACTAATCCAACATCATCCAATATCTTGCAAAATTATCAAACTAATCTAAAAGCAATAAAAATAATAAAAAAATTCATGCAAACGAATCCAACATTCTCCAATATATTGTCTGAAAGTAATCCAACAATCCAAACTAATCCAACATCATCCAATATTATAAACAAATATCCAACAATCTAAAAAATAAGAAATTTTCATATTTACCCATAACGTCTACAAAAGCATCCGAATATAAAAAAAAATTCGGACTCACACTACTTACATATACATAGTGTCTACAAAATCATAAACAAAAGAACTAAATTTTATGGTATTTTTACAATGATGCCCTACTGTTGCCGGTCATACCTCGTCCCGGACATCATGTGTACCCGATGTTTCGTCTAAAGCAACCATCGAGTCGCGCATAACTATGTTGACCTGATTGTCACCATCCAAATGTTCTCTTTGCTCTACTAGACCTTCATGTTCGTGGTCATTTTGACCACTTGAACCATCATGACCACTTGAACCAGCAACAGTATAACACAATGATACACATGTTTTCTACCCGAACCGGGTTATGACCAGGCTAAATCGAGCTCTGGTTTTTGGCTCGATTTCTACCTCGCTGGGTAAGGACTGGGTCAATTGAATTTGGTTTCAGCCCAGTCTATACCCGGCAGGGGTTGAGATCGGGTGATCTCTTGTCTTCCTCAACAGAAGCCCGGTCAATACCTAGGATGAAGCCCGACTGGGCCTCCTTCTTTTTCCAAAAAATAAAAATTTCATTTTTATGCACAAATATGAGCTTTTTTGGCTCAAACAATTTAGAAGACGCCGAAAATGAAGATTACGTGCATAAAGTCAACTAAAAGCCTTTGTTCAATAAAAACTCTAAAATCTGCGCCAAAAAAATGATAATAAAAAAAAAGGGGGAAATATGAGATTGAGTTTGAAGCTTACTTGTTGAAGAAATGCAAGGAATCTATGGGAAGCTAAGACGGTAAGAAAAGAAGAATGGATGCTTTTGGAGATTTGCGTGGGTGTACTGTTATTGTGAGAAGAGGGAAAAAGAGAGAAGAATCGGGGGAAGAGAGGAAGGAGAGAGGAAAAATCTTTTCAAATTTGAGGGGCAAGTTTGTAATTTCATATATACTTGAAAAATAAAGGGGGTCAAAAAAACATAAAATTTTAAAAAGCGTTAAATGTACAAATTATAAACTCTAAAAGGTCATTTATGTCAATTACCCAAAAATTATATACACAAGATTTCAGAAAGGGTGCTAATTTTGTAATGTGAAAACTCAATTGGGTTATTTTTTACCATTTCCCACGAAATCCTCTTCCCAAAAAAATTGAAACGCCCAACTTGTAACGACCTGACCTCTTAATATCTAACTTTTCACTACAACATGCATGAACATTTAGGTAAAAATGATGGAAACAAGAAGACATGACATCATCCATTTTAAACAACGGGGTCCTGCAGTCCGCCCTTTTCCTTCCTCTTTCCTTTGTCCTTTGGTGCCATCACCTATCATATACATTGTCAGCCACGTCATGTTATTAATTGTTTTTAGGTTATACATATACATGATTCTTTTGTTTTTTTTTTTTTTGTTTTTTTTTATATGGAGAGCATACCTGGCGATGACGAGGAATCCATTACTACCATGGGACATTTTGACTTATAAAATAATTAAGTCTACAGAACCTACAACTGAGGCTCTGATACCAACTGTAATGACCTGACCTCTTAATATCTAACTTGTCGCTACAACATGCATGAACATTTACATAAAGACGATGGAAACAAGAAGACATGACATCATCCATTTTAAACAAATGACATTTTACTTATAAAATGGCCAAATTATTGAAAGTTCATTTAATCAACATAAGAAAAAAAGAAAAATACTTTAGCGGGGTACCCCTTATATTATTAGGCAAAATCTCAAGGAAGGAATCGATATAACCCAAAACATTTAAACAATAGTTTCATGAATTACAAGTGCAACTACCCTAGACTAAGGTGCAAAAGCAGTGTGACGGTCCCATGGTATGATCACGGATTTCCTCGGACATGCGTCGGACCACCATGCTCCTTACCTGGAGGAAAAACATAGAAAAAGGGTGAGTAAAATATACTCAGTAAGAGACCCACTACTAGGCCTAGCTGTTACCCCTTTTTGTCATGTGCGCCCGCGTACCCGGCATAAGCATAGGAAGCGTCCCGAGGGTACGCATTAACTAACATTATAACGTGAACATAGGTGGTGATCCCGAGGGACACCCTTCGTAGCATAGTACAGTGAGGGTACGGGGCACAACAACATGGCAACCTATGACGTGTTATGGCATAATTAATCTATAGTTGAGATTTTAGAGTCACAACACATAAGCATGAGAAATAACCTACAATACAACAATTTGACATGCCTGAATAATTATAGCAACAACATTCGAAACATGAGTTCATAGCGACATTCAAAACCAACAACGCCATTAGACAGTATACATCACAAAAAAAACCCGATAGTAAGTCCCTTACCTGCGAGAGCGAAAAGGATCGACACTGAGCGACACTGAACGATACGAGCGATACTTAGCGTTACGAGCGATACTGAGCGTTACCAACGTTATCGAGCGATACTGAGCGTGTCCGCAAGGTAGCGACTTCCTTACAATGCGGCAACGCGCTACGCAGGCTTTGACAGTGCGTCGCGGGGAGGACAAGCGACGCGACGATGCAGGCTGACAATGCGTCGCGGAGAGGACGGGTGACGGGGCGACACGGACTGATGATGCTCGAGGGCTAATGATGCGGCAACGCGGACTGACGATGCGTCGAGGCTAATGATGCGACAACGCGGACTGATGACGCATCGAGACTAATGATGCAGCAACACGGACTGACGATGCGTCAAGACTAATGATGCGGCAACGCGGACTAATGACGCATCGAGACTAATGATGCAGCAACGCGGACTGACGATGCGTCGAGACTAATGATGCGGCAACGCGGACTGACGATGCGTCGAGACTAATGATGCGGCGACGCGGACTGATGATGCATCGAAGGCTAATGATGACCAGAACGCTGCGGTGCGACGACCAAGACGCTGCGGCGTGGCAACTATGACGATACCACAACGTTGAGCACTGCGACTAAGGCCACACCGTGAGGGCTGGAGCGCTGCGACTGAGTGACGGGGACAAGCGAGAATATGGCCGATGAATGGTGTCTCCAGAAAAGAAAACTAGACTGCCTCTTTTTTCTTCTGCCTCCCCTTCCTTCTCCTCTTCTAAAACGTCCCCCCCCCCCCCCCACGTTCAAAATTCAACCGGGGATCTCTCCACCAACCGAAAACGGCGCAGCCTCCTGCTGACTCTCAACTCCCTCCACGCTTCCCCTGCTGTAAAACTATTATTAACGATAATTAATAAATTTTTTTTAAAATAAATTTAAAGGGAGGAAATGATTTACCGAAATTAGGGCCGTTATACAACCTCTCCTTCGATTTGCTGCCTATCTTTTAAATCCGCCATCGAGGGTCGTCTAAGACCATCGCCAAGGGCTTCACTTGGCCTTACCTTCTCACTGCAGTGTCGCCCGTCGAAGTGATCGCCACCGTCCGTCTTTACCTTTGTTCGTCGGCTCGTGGTTCATGTTCCAGCCATCCGTCCGTTCGTCGATTCATGTGTAATATCTCTTTCTCTATTTAAATTTGTTTAAATCTAGCTATTTGGTACGTGGGTTTTGAATCCTTTAAGGTAAAGATACATATTTAGTTCAACTATTAGATTTTAGCTATCAATCGAAGGTATGTTAGTTTTGAATCCTTTAAGGTGATGTTATTTGGTTTAATTGATGTCTTTGGGACGTGTATGTAGCAGCAGCAAATATTTTTCTTTACTCTGTTAGGTTTTATTTTTTTTTTTTCATAGTTGTTGAAAATAGAAAAGATTGTGGGAGATTTTGTGATTTTATTCTTTCCTTGTATATCTCCCATGATATTTTCCTTGTATGATCTTTTAGTCTCTACTTATTTCCCCCCTTTGTAAAACTTTGGTTCATATCAAAATTAATAAAAAGTGAGAAAAGTTGTACCGTTGTTTTTTCTCCCTGAACTAGGGTTTTCCACGTAAAATATTGTGTTCTTTTCTCTTCTCCTTTTCAATATGGTATCAGAGCAGAAAACCCTAGAAACCCTAGCCGTCGTCGACGAAAATACCCCTAGGCAAGATCTGCTGCTGCCACTGTTGCTGACAGAACCCGCCGTCGCCGCTACCTCCGAGTCAACCATCCAAGCCGCCGTCGACCACGACCTCTGATCACTCAACCCAGAAGTTGCCGCCGCCCTCTTTCGGAGTCTGTCACCACCATCACGAAACCCTAGCGCCGCTTCCTCTCAGATCTGATCGTTGCCAACGGGGAATGGTGAAGCCGCATTCGATTCTGCAAGACTGAGTCTCGATCCAAGTATCGCTCCTGAATGTCGCTACGAATCGCAGTCTTGCTCCGAGTCTCGCTGCTAATCTCGCAAGTCTCGCTCTGAGTCTCGCTCCAACTTGTGCTTGAAGGGCGCCACAAGTTCGGATATCTGACCGATGAAATACCTAAACCCAGACCCGAAGATCCTCAGAAGCGTTTTTGGAAGGGAGAAAATTCATTACTTTGGTCCTTGTTAATTCACAGCATGGAACCTCAAATTGGAAACCTTTGTTATATGTAGCTACTGCTCGAGATATTTGGGATGCGGTTTAGAAACTATACTCCAAGAGGCAAAATGCATCACGACTCTACACTCTAAGAAAACAAATCCATGAATGTAAACAGGGATCCAGGGATGTAATATCATATTTTAATAAACTATCTCTTATCTGGCAGGAGATGGACTTATGTCGTGAACTTATCTAGGACTATTCTTGTGGAGAAGTCCAATATTATAAACTTGAAGAGGTTGACTGTGTTTATGATTTCTTAGCAGGTCTCAATTCTAAGTTTGATGTTGTATGGAGTCGAATACTGGGACAAAGACCAATACCGACCTTGATGGAAGTATGTTCTGAGGTTCGTCTAGAGGAAGATAGATCGAGCGCCATGAATATTACTGCCTCTTCCACAGCTAATTCTGCCACATTTAGTGCAAAATCATCTGGAACTACTGGGGACAAGCAAAACGGGAAACCACCTCCAGTGTGTGAACATTGTAAAAAATTGTGGCACACGAAGGATCAGTGTTGGAAGTTACACGGTCGGCCCCCGAATGGCAAACGACGAACTCCAAATAACAAGCCCAACCAGGCTTTGGTAAGTGTGACCACTAGCCAGCCTCAACATCCAGAGAACCACCCCAGTGACACCAGTACTTCCTCCCTTGGGGCAATTGCACAATCAGGGTACTTCTCAATCCTTGAGTCTCCTCAGTATTACAGGTAAGAAACCTTGGATTCTTGACTCAAGAGCTACAGACCATTTATCTGGAACTTCTGCAAACTTCATATCTTATCATCCGTGTGCCGGTAATGAGAAAATTCGAATTGCTGAAGGGACACTTACCCTAGTGGCCGGCAAGGGTCATGTTTCTCCTTATGATGGTTTAATATTACAGAATGTACTACATGTTCCTAAGATCTCCTATAATCTACTGTCTGTGAGTAAAATAACCAGAGATCTAAATTTTTGTGTAGCTTTCTCACCAGATGATATTCTTTTTCAGGACTTGAGCTCGGGAAAGGCGATTGGCACTGCCCAGCACAATAGAGGACTCTATTTCCTTAATGATAATTCTTCCTAGAGGACTAGTCTGCTATCTTCCTACTTTTCAACTTTTGAAAATGACTGTATGTTGTGGGCATTTCTGCCTTAGCCATCCTAATTTCCAATATATGAAATATTTATTTCCTCATTTATTTAATAAAGTTGACATTTCCTCATTACCGTGTGATGTGTGTATTCGAGCAAAACAACATAGGGTTTCTTTTCCATCCCAGTCGTACAAACCCTTTCACTCTTATTCATAGTGATGTTTGGGGTCCCTCAAGAATTACCACTTCCTCTGGTAAACGTTGGTTTGTCACCTTCATTGATGACCACACTAGCCTTACTTGGGTTTACCTTCTTACAGATAAATCTAAAGTCTCATCCATCTTCCAACAATTTTACACCACCATTGAAACTCAGTTTAATACCAAAATTGTCATCCTTCGGAGTGACAATGGTCGTGAATTCCTTACCAATACCCTCCATGAGTTCTTATCCTCTAAAGGCATTGTTCACCAGAGTTCGTGTGCTTATACACCCCAACAAAATGGAGTGGTTGAAAGGAAAAATCATCATCTCCTTGAAGTTGCTCGATCTCTCATGTTGTCGACCTCTCTACCGTCTTACTTGTCGGGGGATGCAGTCTTGACTGCCGCCCATCTCATAAACCGGATGCCTTCCCGCATTCTTAATTTCCAAACTCCTCTTAACTGCCTCAAACTGTCTTATCCGACCACTCGCCTCATACCTGACGTCCCTCTCCGAGTATTTGAGTGTACTGCATTTGTCCATAGCTTTGGTGTCACAACCCTCCCTGATTAGACTTATCCTGAAAAGAGATGTGAGGACAATAAACATCACCCCTCTTGTGACGCATATTGCCCCATCTGACATAACTTCCTATTTAACCAATCCTACATATACAATCGTAGAATCCAGCCATACTAATGCATGATCATAATATAAACAATCCATCTTGTACAGCGTACACTTTTACAACATACTCTCTCACAACCCACTTGTATATAACTAAATCTACATGCCACCAGTGTTAAGTTATTTACACGTACAACAACACAGAAATAAACTGTTTCTGGAAACTCAAAGCTTAAGCAGGGCAGCTGGAGTAGGCTAAGCACCGGGAACATCCTTGCTACCTTGGAGGAAAAGAAAACATTGAAAACATGAGCTAACAGCTTAGTGAGTGACTAATTTTAACAAACTGCTTTTAGTTCGGAAATCATCAGGATAAAAACTAAGTTCAACGTCATGCGTAAAACATGGAATCAATTCATATTCATTGGATAAGACATGCTTAAATGCCCTTATCAAATCATACATGATTTTTCAGCAAATCAAAAAGAAATCAGTTTAGTAGTAATACTTTTCCTTAGTTGAGGCGGAGCAAAACTCAACACCCCAACGTCGAAGTTAACTCGGCTCGATGCGGAGTAGAACTCAACGTACCAGCATTTAACCTCTATGTGCACATAGGAACATGGCAGGTTGCCCAAGTACCTTCTCTATGTCCCTCAGTACTGGGTCCCGTGAAACTCACGTGCCTTCTCATGTCCCTCAGCACTGAGTCTCCTCTAAAACATTTTCCTTTAAGGAAAGCAATACTTTATATAAATAGTTCATATGCAAATCTTCCATAAGAAAACAGAGCAACTCTTAAATCAATAACATTTCATAAACATACTTTTCAATACCTTTTAAGAAGCGTAAAGTATGCTTTGTAAATCGATTGATCACAAAATCGTATTCTATTGGAAAACCGAACTAATATATACAACAAAATCGTTTTGAAGCAAGAAAAGTGTCACTCACAACTCTTTCTAGGCCTTGAGTGGATTATACGCCTTCCCTATCTCCTCTTGGCCTGAAATAAACATTTTTTCCTTATTATTCTTCTTTTCCATTCACTTTAACATAAACAACTAAACATATGCACAATGTCTTTAAATTTCATCATGCAGCTAAGTTTCCACTGGTTCATTCTCAAGATTTAAACACTAATGCTATTGCTACAAAGCTGCTCCTTAACCATTCTGTTATACCTTGATTTCAAGAAAAATTTGTGTGCAACGCAAGCCCTCTGCAACACAAACGTTTCTAGCTTACTTTCCTCCTTAACAAAGCTGACTGCTGCAGCTTCGGTTCTTCTTATTCACCCCTGCTAAAAACACATTTCCAGCCCAAACTAAGATTTCTTCTCTTCTACAAACTTGTAAAGAACTAAGATTTCTTCTCTTCTACAAACTTGTAAAGAACTGAGTTTCACAGATTACCTCAAAATTTCAAGGGTTAACTCCCCTTTGTTCTCCAGTTATTCCAAAATCACTCCACGTTGCTCCAGATTGCACAACAATTCTGTAACCGTTGCTTTTACCTAAAAATTCACATAATTAACTTCAATTCCAGCTTTACCATCCTTCACAAGAATTGTTAAGAATTATATTAACTTACTGACCTTAAAATTTCAGCCCTAGACTCGATCTCCTCGATTCGTTCTACTCCAAACATCAGACACTGTCCAGTCTGTGCGACCACAAACAACCTTCTGTTCCAGCTTAGATTTCAACACCAAAGCGAGTAGGATTCCACCCAAAATCCACAAGAACACCTTCTTCTACCTTCCTTTGTTGTTCTTCTGAAAAATGGAACCGACTTAAGCTCTCGAACTGTCTAAAAATGATTAAACATTTAATTCACTTACCTATATATATACTGCCGACTTAACCTTCAAAAGCAGGCTGGTGCGCAGTGTTCTCATTCTTACTTCAACGCAAGGCACCCAATTTTCTTACTTCAACGCAAAGCACCCGTAACGCAACCTACTCTAACGCCTTCAACAATCATCCACACTCAACGCATGGCGCCCTCAACGCCTCCTACCTTTGACGCATACAACTCAATCATCCCCACTCAACGCATGGTGCCCTCAACGCCTCCTACCTTCAACGCTTACAACGACCAACTACACCAGTCTTCGACGCATAGGGACCATAATGCATGACCACCTTACCAACGCGGTAAGCCAAGTACGTTTCTTCCCCCGCCAATGATCAACTTATCCAACGCGGGTGACTGCTTCAGCTCACAACAACCCTTCGTGATTCCTCCTTCAACGCATGGCCATTCAAAAGAAAAATGCAAACTCTTCTCTTCTTTCATCAACGCATAGTCTTGGCCAACACTAGCCAAAATTTTTGCTCTCACCCCCGACTACTTTTCCTCTAACAACGCATAGCCACAATTTCACTTGCCTCCTCCCAACACTTAGTATTATAAGCCAGTGCTTACATTTGGTCCCAACCAGACCAAGTTTACCCCTCGTGCTCAGAAATGTGTGTTTGTTGGGTATCCTCTCCACCAGCGTGGTTATAAATGCTTTCATCCTACTTCCCGAAAATACTTCATTTCTATGGATATCAGTAACGAAGAGACTAACTATCACACCCCCTCCCAGATTACCCTACTCAACCTGAGAGAAGATGTGAGGACAGTAAACATCACCCCTCTTGTGACGTATACTGTCCATCTGTACCTGATAATCCTGATAAATCATAACATACACATGCCCTCATACAACAAGAACTATAAGAACTTATGTTTATATAATTAAACTTTCAACATGTCCACAATATACTTATACAACAACTTCCCATCTGAGATTTTGAGGTTAGTAAGTTAACTCAATTCCTAACCATTTCTATGAAGGATGTTTGAGTTCAATTTGAGGGGAAACATGTAAAATTGTAGGTGGAAGTGATTGCTATTGATTTGTTGGGCAATTGAGCGCAACTGAGGGTTATTTGAGAATATCTCTCAAACGGAGAAGAATCATGCTCTGAAATACCGAGGTAAGTTAGAGAACTTACTCCTTTACAAGTTTGTAGAAGGGAAGAAGTTCTGAATTTAGCTGGAAATACAATTTTTATCAAGTAGAAGTGGGAACAAAAGGAAAGGGAGGAACCCTGATGTTGGGTGTCGCTAGGAAGTGGGTGTCACTGAGTAAATAAAGTATAAGTAGCGAGACGAGTGTCGCTGGAACGCAGGGGGTTTTCCGTCTCACAAATCTCGCTGGGTCTCGCTAAGTCTGGTTCCTCGAGTAAATCTCGTTAGTCTCGCTTATCCTGGAGTCGCTAGTTTTGTGTCCTGTTGTGTGTTTCCGCTAGTAATCTCGCTAGGAATGTGGAATCTCGTTGGTAATCTCACTAGTGACACAAAATCTCGCTTATTATGTTTACTTTGGGAAAAAGGGGAGTCTGAGTGATGAAACATGATTATAGTTTAATTATGCATACTTAATGATCATGGAAAGGAAGTTTAAGGAAAGCGTAACGTGAGGAATGTGTATTTACAGGCCAAGAAAAGCTCGGAAAGGCATATAATCCGCTCAAGGCCTAAGGACAAGATGTGAGGGACACCTTTCTTTCTTCAAAAACGATTTTATTGAAACTGTTTAGTTCGGTTTTTCTGATTAAATATAGCATATGATGAATTGTTTTGAAAAGCATGATGTTTGATTTTATTGTTCATAAGGCATTATATGTTTCCTGTAAGGTGTCAGAAAGCATGTTTATGAAAAGTTATTGATTAAAGATCTGTCTGATTTTCTATGAAAAGATTTTCATATGAAACTATATAAATCTTTTAGAGGAGGCTCAATGTTGATTTTCTAAGGTTGTTTTCGACGTTGAGTGCGTTGAGTTTTGCTCCGCCTCAACTAAGGTTGTTTTCGACGTTGGGTGCGTTAAGTCTTGCTCTGCCTTGACCAAGGAAAAATTTAAAACAAAAGAAGACTTGATGCGTTGTAGACTGTTTTATTGAATATGATTGGAAACGATGTTTTAAATGTGATTTCATGTGATTTGATTAAGTGGTTGGAAAGTATGATTTTCAGAAATGATGATTCGGATCCATGTTTTATGTAACACCTATCTTACTAATAAAATCCTGACACACAGGGTACCTCTACAGAAAGTTCTACTCTGCAGAAAATTTACGAAGTTGGCAGAGCGATAGTGTTACCTCTTAACTTGTTGTGCATAGAGTGGATTAGATGTTATAATTTCAATACAAAGTTTATGTCGAGAATTACTCAAGTATGATCATTAATTAGCAAGTTTTCCTATAAAAGCCCAAGTGTAAGCTTCTATAGGTTTCCTGGTGAGTCCAGGGTCGAACGCAGGGATTTGTGATAAATTAGGTGTTTGGTCGAAGGTTGAGGCGTCGAGCTTCAATTTGGTCGACGCCTCCCTTTGGTGGAAGGTTTTGAGGCATCGAGATTCCCTTTGGTCGATGCCTCCCTTTGGTGGAAGGTTTTGAGGCTTCGAGCTTCCCTTTGGTCGACGCCTCCCTTTGGTCGTAGGTTGAGGCGTCGAGCTTGCCTTTGGTCGACACCTCCCTTTGGTTGACGATTGAGGCGTTAGGCGTCAAGCTTCCTAAATAGTTTCCAAACTACAATATTTTCATAATTATTTTTACTAAATGCAATATTTCTATAAAAGGTGAAGCATTATTTTTTTAATTTTTTTTTTATTTGATTTGGAAATTTTATGAATTCTGAACACATGGCTCAAACCTTTCTTACCCCAAAATTTGGAAGGCAACAAGGTCCCCATTGCTGAAATCGAGTTATGAGATTGTCTTAGAAAAATGTTGTAAAAGAGGTTTGAGGCAAAGCTTGCAGGCATACTAACTTTTTAGAAGTGTAATATCGCAAGGCTTGTGAGAATCCTTTTGTTTCAATGTCTACAGGGGAAGTGCATAAATTTCATCATGGAGGCTGGACGCAGAACAGAAACAAGGCGGAGAAAATAATAAAGCAAGAAATAAATGAAACCACAAACTAAAGAGAACAAAGAGCAATTCATGAATTGAATGTTGTATTGATGTAAATGTATTCTGCGTTGTACTATTTACAAAAGAATCAAAGGAACAAACATAAGAAAAGAAGGAAAAATCCCAAAGAACACCCCTAAATTTAAGTTCTCCCCGGGTCGTGGTCATTGTTGTCCGCGGGGGAGGATTTGGATCGTTGAACTGAAGGGGTTGCTGAAGGGAAGGAGGAATAACTGGCGCTGGGATGCGCTGGACGAACATTTCATGTGCCGAATTGTTCATCCTGACGTTGAGCTTGGCGTTGAACAAAACTTCGAAGCTCCAATTGTTGCGCGCCATCTGAGCCACTTGCTGACCCAACTGTGAGACTTGTTGAGCCAACTCTTCTTGCCGCTCGAGAAGTTCCATCTCCTTGCGCCGAACTTCATCGAGATCTCCCATAATCGGGTGAAGGATCCCATCGTCCAAGTACCGCAGCAAGTCATCCAGACTCAAATCAACAAACTGCAGCAGAGCAGAGGCGTGCCGTAAGAGATATGGGTCCTCTTGATGATGCGTGCTTGTAGTTGTTTCTGCCTGCAGGTGAGCAGTTTTGCGGGCAGGAGTGTCAGTAGTTGGTGGAGTTGGAAGATTGGAAGGTTGAGGTTCATGGCGAGGCGGGGAAACTTGAAAGGGCACCAACTCCTCATGATCTAGAGTCAGGTTCGGCTCAACGGGTGGTGGTGGTGAGGATGGAGTTGCCTCTCGAAAGGTAGATGATTGAGGCGGGGAGAGGGTTAACTCCAGGTGGGGTGAAGAAGACGGCAACACTTCCTTCGACTCTTTATTTAAGTCTGCGACAGGAAGGCGAAGAGGCGAAGGAAGGCTGCGTTGGGTGGTAGGTGCAGGAAGTGGCTCTTTTTGGATTTTAGGGGAAGAGGAAGGAGAAGGTGACGGTGAAGAGGACTCCTCGGTAATTGGCTTGATAGGAGTATAAACGGTCAAGGCTTTCTTGTTGGCGTCGAGCTGAGCAGCTTCTTCGGCTTCACTAGGTTGCGAACTCGACGCCTTCATTTCAAAATGCTTCTTGACAAGTTTTCTCTTCTTGGGTTGAGGAGGTTGGGGGGATGATGGTTCTTGTGACTTGGTAGGTCTCTTCTTTGTGTTGGCCGCCTCAAGCAGATGCGGGGAGTCTTTCAATATCCTTCTCAGACTCTGGGCTGAGAGAACCCCATTTACTGCTTTGACTGGCGCATCCTCCATCCATTCCGCGTTGGCGCACAGTCTTGTCACAAGAAAGGAGAAGAACAACTGACCCCTAGGCTTGAAGAACATCCCCCGAATCTGTGGGGCAATGATGCGTCCAACATCTAACCGAATTCCCAGCATGATGCAATAAATGACCATGGCACGATCCCTTGTTATTGAGGCATCATGCTTAGTGGGGAGGAGCGACCGCTTGATGAAGTAAAGCCACAGGTTGGCCTCCGCGATCAAACAGTTTGGCGCTAATGTATGAATGCCCTTTGAGGAAGTGTTCCACTTTGACCACGGTTTGACGATGGTTGTAAGGGCATCATTCATTTCGACTTCTGTTGGCGTCGACATGATTCTGTTACCATCTGCCGCGGCAATGTCGGGAAGATCAAACAACCTGTTGATCTCCTGAGGCTCGAAGGAAATCACCTCATCTTCAACTTTGACCTTGTATGCTTTCCGATGGATAGTTCCTTCATAGAATGCCTCCACGGCGGTGGGTTGGATGACTTGGGCACTTTCACAAAATTGCCTCCAACCCATTGTGTTGACTCCTTGGATGATGAAGGTAGGCAGCTCAATCGGCTCTGGGAAAAACCCCAATTCAGTATGGAGCCTACTGAACTGCTTCCTTCGGCCCTTCGCCGCCTCCTTGGGTTGTTCCTCAACCTTCTCTTTTCCCTTCACGTTCCTATTGGTGGGACTACCAAGCGTTCTCCTTGCTTCACCTACATCCAAATCCCTTATTACGACTGCAGGTGCCTTAGCCACCTCAGTCTTCTTTTTCTCTGGTAGCCTTTCCATGCTTATTGCTACCTCCTTTTCTTTCTTCTTCTCCTCCCTTATCTTCTTTATATTGTGCTTGATGCGTTCGGCTCTGGGGACCCTCTCCGCATTACTTCCTTCCAACTCAACTTCAAACTCCGCTGCAATCTCTGCTATGCGACGGAGAAACTCAGCTTCTCTAGCGGCCTCCTTGGCAGCTTGTTCGCCAGATGCGATTTCCTCTTTTCTTTTCTTCTTTGCGGCGAGAAACCCCTCCGTCCTTTCATTCATTCTTTTGAAGTCGTCTTTCAGCTTCTTGGACTTTTCTGCCGCCCTAGCTGCTAGCCGCTCAACCGATGATGCGGCGGAAGATGCTGCGACAGCCTCGGATGGCCCCGCATCCCTGACTTTTTTATTTTTTCTTCTTAGCGGAAGAACATCTTCCTCGGCTTCTTCCTCCATGGCCCTGATTGGCCTGCTTTTCCTTTTCGCGGCGGATTTCTTCCTTTCCACTGTCGCAATTACCTTTCCAATGGGTCTGTCATCGGAGTCCGACTCCTCAAGACCACTCACCACAGGGACTGACCCATGCGGCATACTCTTCATCCTCTGGTCGACCAAACCGTCCAACCAGTCATCGTCTTCTTCGTCTATTGTGTCCAGAATGTCTCCGAAGACGTTGGCCTCGTCATTTCTCTCTATATCTTGAGCATCAGACAGATCCTTGGAGCGTGGCGGAGATATGGCTGATGCCGCCTCCAACTCAGGACTGTTGGGGCGGACAACGGCGAGGGGTTCAGGTGTGGTGGAGGTAGTGGACGGATTCCGACTACCATGCCTCGAGAATGAGGCAATGCCGGCCTTTTTGGAGGCAATGGGTTTGGGGCTTTTGAAGGAGGTGGGTTGCTGGGAAGCCATGGGACGGGTATAGGTAAAAAGACAGAAAGTGGGTGAGAATCGGGAAGTTTTCGAATACGCCGGAAATGGCAGCGGTAGTCGGAGATTTTAGGGAGTGAAAGCGTAAACTCAAAAAATGGCTGAAGAGGGGTTTATAAAGGGTTTTAGCTGGGCGCGTGGGTTAACGGCTCGATGCGTGGCATCATAGCCGCATTAAATGGTCTGACACTATTCGGCGTCAGCCAGCGAACGCGCAGTCGGCTTTTTGAATTCTTGATCTAATCGCGATCTTTTCAAATCTCGTGATCTGACAATCGCTTCCGATCCCTTCCCCCCCAGGCGGCGAGTTAACCGTGTCGCATTGTTTCGATGTCGACGCCTTGTAACTATCCTAGTTTTATTTAAGAGTTCAATTTCACTCATTACAGAATGACATGGATAGCATCCACAAGAACTTTTCACAGCAGAATAAAAAAGTAAAGCAACAAATGAAATAATGCGTTAACTCTATTACTATCGCATGGTTTTCCAGTCACTCAATGCATGCTATCTGACTAGATGATATTTGACTACATTCTCCGTTTCCACCACCTGTTGTTAATTGTAGGAAATTTTATTTGTTCTTTTTATGTATAGTTTTAGGCACATCAAACTCTTGAATATAATACGTATGGTCACCGCATAGTTTTTGCATTTAGTGTCAACGCCTAATTTATTACAAATACCTCTGTTATCGGCTCGATGCGTGACATCATAGCCGCATTAAATGGTCTGACACCAGTCGGCGTCAGCCGGAGAACGCGCAGTCAGCTTTTCGAATTCGTGATCTGATCGTGATCTTTTCAAATCTCGTGATCTGACTAAGTCGCTTCAGATCCCTTCCCCCCCAGGCGTCGAGTTAATCGTGTCGCATTGTTTTGATGTCTACGCCCTGTAATTGGATAGTTTTATTTAAAGAGTTCAATTTCACTCATCACAGAATGACATATATAGCATCCAAACAAACTTTTCAAAGCAGATAATAAAAAAAGAAAAAAAAAAAAGAAAGGAACAAATGAAATAATGCGTTCGTTATTACTATCGCATGGTTTTACCGTCACTGAACGCATGCTATCTGTGATATTTGACTACATCCTCCGCTTCCACCACCTCTTGTTTATTGTAGGAAATTTTATTTATTCTTTTTATGTATAGTTTTAGACACATAAAACTCTTGAATATAATACGTATGGTCACCGCATAGTTTTTGTATTTAGTCTCAACACCTAATTTATTACAAATACCTGGGTTATCGGCTCGAGTTTTATACTTCCCAACCACTTAATCTGGGCCACTCATATATATATGCTGCCGACTTAACCTCTACTTCCATTCCTTTTTAAAATAAGCTGGCTGGCAGACTTTTCATCAACAAACCAACGCATAGCACCCTCGTCGCAACCTACCTCCAACGCCCACAGCAACCATCCACACACAGCTGCCTTCAACGCATGGGAACCTTTAACGCATAACAGCATTCCAACACTTACAGCCACTCTCCAACGCATAGTAACCTTAACCAACGCATGGTAGGTCAAGTACAACTTTTCCCCCGCCAAGTGCCAACTTCCCTTCCAACGCGTGACACCTTCAGCGCATGGTGACACCCTCAACGCATAGCAACTTTTCATGGTTACACCTTCAACGCATAGCAGCTCTATCAAAATATAACAACTCTTCTACCTCACCAACGTCACTAGTCCCTCTCTTGTTTACAACTTTTCATAATGAGCGAGATCCACAAGTATCAGCGAGATTATTAGTGAAACCTACTTACAACCATGCGGCACTAGTGAGACGAGGCTTAGCAAGACTAGCGAGATTACCTTAAGGAGCAACACCTAACGAGACTTCAGCGATAGTTGTGAGACGTAAAGTCCTTTGCGTTACTAGCGACACTCGTTTCGCTACTCACTCTCCAGCTCTTTTAGCGATACCACTGTCTTAGCGACACCTGATGGCCAGCGCTTTCTTCTTTCCCTTCTAACTCTTTCTTTAACCTGCTAAAAATCGTATTCTAGCCAAATTTAGAACTTCCTCGCTTCTACAAACTTGTAAAGAAGTGAGCTTTCTAACTTACCTCAAAATTTCAGTCCATAACTCTTCTTCGTTTGAGAACTATTCTCAAATGACTCTGGCTACTTTGAATCATCTAGCATTTCAACTCTGATTACTTCCTCCTAGAATTTAACATATTTTTGCTCAAATTCAGCTTAAACATCCTTCATGGAAGTTGCTAAGCATTGAGTTAACTTACTAACCTTAAAATTGCAGCCCTAGCTTCAACTTCCTCAGCTCACCGAATGATGTTCAGATTTATCGACAACAATCAAGCTTCTGGTTCCAACTTCAATTTCACCATGAAAATGATCTGGATTCTACTTAAATTCGATATAAATACCTTTTTCCACCTCTCCTCGTTGTTCGTTTGCGAATTGGGATCAATCTGAGTTCAAAAATATGTCTAAAGTATTTAATTATTCGGTGCACTCACTTATATATAAATATAGACCATCGACTCACCAGCACTACCATCACCTTCCTACTTAGGTTGGCCAATGCAAACCTTCCGCGCATGGCTTCAACGACGCATAGCCTCAACTTACTGTGCTACTAATTGCCCAACGCCCTATTGCCGGATAGCCGACTAACGCATGGTCCTCTCGGCCACTTTTCTACACACCAACTCATATCAACCTTCAATGCATAGCCCTTCTCAACGCTACTCATTGTCCAGCGTGTCACACCCTACTTTTAAAAATCGATGCGTTGAAGAGCCTATAAAGAAAAGAAGTAAAAGACCATGTTGGACGCATGGTCAGGACTAAGGTAACGCATGGTAAGGGTGGACGCATGGAAGTAACTCGAGAGCTTGAAGGGAAAGAAGTGAAACGCATAGGAGGTAGTTATGAAGAAGTCGGACGTATGAGTAGGGATTAAAGTTGAATAGTGATCCGTTGAAAGGAAATCTAAAAGAAGGATAAAAAGCATAAGGTAGAATTGAGGAAAGAGGCTATAATAATTTAAGGGTAAACAACTTAGCCGGATGTTACCCTTCTTCGCAGCTAGAAGAAGCTTCCAAGCAAGATTTAAGCTCCCACCTTTGATAAACCCTCTCACCATTGCCTCAAGCACGCCACGACTAGCAAGTTCAGTGAACTCTTCCAAGTTTAGAGGTACCTTCAATTCATGGTTCCTTGCAAGGACCTCAACCGTTGTGGCCAAAACACGATCATCCGGGAAGAGGCGAGGTCATTCTTGTGCCCAACAGAACGTCTTTAGAGCTTATCAGGAAGACCCATATGACCTAGTTCCTTGATCGTCAATGATAGAGAGCCCTTTTGCAAAAAAGGACCCCACCGATTGAGAACCTTGGACACATTTTCCTCCGAGGACAAATCTATAATCGCCCTGGCAAGGCCAATAAGAAAATCAGGACGTTAAGTATTATGCGTTTGACAAAAAAAATTTACGGCTCTAACCTCACCCCTAATCTTAACTTGATAAACACAGAAATCGTTTATCGGTGAACGCATAGTTCAATTATGCGTTGGACGCATGCATGAATGACAAAGTATGCGGTGAAATCATATAATTTACATTAAAGCTCGACGCCTAATTTCATGCTTATCTAATTAACACTACTCCTAAAACTGAAATTAAAGAAAAAGAAATAAATACTAAAAACAAAGTACGAATAAAGCGATAGTATGTACATTATACTAAAATGTGGAAGATGGAAAGGCATGCGACACAGCAAAGTCAGCTAATGATTTGAATGAATGGATAAAAACAGGGTTCGGGTTGGTTAACATCTAACATCGGAAACGCATGGTGGTAATCTATTCATACTTGCTACTCTTCTCCTGGTTGTCAGCCACTATACGTTATATGTCTATAACGCATAGGAGAGTGTTACTCATGGATTGAAAGTAAAAAGCGGAAAGTATAGAGAAATCAATAGACATGGAAGAAATATATATTGATGAACGGAATACAACTTTAGATAAGCTCAATGTCTTGACACAAATCTAAAATCAAGATAGAAAAGTAAGATGGAAAGCAGGAAAAGGCGTCAATTATGCCTTATAGACTTTTCATGAGATAATGTGAGTTTGGTGTCACGGGTAGAAATAATGGCATTTCAAACCGCGACACAAACGCTCTTAACTCGTATCGCATCGACAAAGAAAGGTCGAGAGTGAAGGGCCAACGCGTTGACAAAGCCGCTGCACGAGGATGCCACCGCATGCAGACGGGACGCAAGTACCATCGGGCCACGCCCAAGCCTCAAACGTGTGCCTTCGACATGGTCGGAACCCCACCCGAGTGCCTCAACAGAAGCCCATATGCGTTGACACATGGCGGAGCAGCTGCGCAACCAGCCATAAGTATGCGGCGTACACACTCAATTGCAAGGGTAAGCAACATGACGTGCCCGCATATGCAAAGCTGCCAGGCGTGCAAGTTCGACGCATACCCACGATGCGTTCAGAATAAGAATGACGCATGCGCGCCTCATAAGTGTCAGCAGTGTACGCATATCGTCAATGCCTCATGCGTACACCGCCTAAAGACCATGCGTCCAACGGCATCCTTCGACGCATGGAAAATACCAGACGCCTCGAGCAAGTCCCAGAAGATGCTGGACGCATCGGAACAATGCCAGAAACCTCGACAACCCTCTGGACGCGTCTGGAGAAAGGGGCAGGCCGCTTGGCAAAGCCAGCGCCCATGCCCGGATGCCCGACGCCGCGGGAAGACTTTGGAAGATGCGGGAATGTTCACGACTGTGCGCGCAAGACCCCAACGGCACCAGAAGCCTCCAGAAGAACCTCGAATAGGCGAGAATATGCGGGACGCCTCCCGACATTGCTGGAGACTGCGTTAGGCCCATAGACAGTTCCAAACCCTTCTAGAACAGTCGAACATCCATGTAAATAACTAGAAGGCCCTCGATAGGTCTAGATAGTTCTAGGATGGGCCTAAGTTGGTGGAGTTTAGACTTGTACATAGGATTGCCGCCCTTGTACATAAAAGAAGAGTCTAGATCCCTCTTGACCGACATAGTAAGTCGGTCATTATAGTTAAGTCGGCAAGTCCCCTCTATAAATATGAGGAGGGGCCCCAATTGTAATGCATATAGAGAAGAGAGTCAACAATACAAGCCAACTTTCGAAGCTTGTGTGTCCTCTCATCGGTTGGTGAAACTCCTTCTCTGAAGCTCTCATTCACTCAAACTGTTAAGTCCTCCTTGTTAATCCACTTCCCTTGCCAATCTCACCCGATTGTTCTAGGGAGGAAACGATCCTTAAAATTCAAATAGGCTTACTTGGTTGTTTCCCCAACACCAAGTGCCATACGTAGGTCATAGAAAAATTGTGACTCCGTGACATTGGGCTTGGATGGCCATTAGAAACACTCAATTTGGACTTTGGACTTGGTTGACCTTTAAGCCGAAAAAGCCTATTTCGAACTGAATTGAATCGAAATATCAATACCCAATTGGACTATGGCAACAAGAGAATACATTTTGCCTTCAATTTCAATTTGAGACATTTGTAAACTTACGATTGGTCTCGAATTCAATAATCTCTAATTTTGTTATTAATTTAGAAAATAGTGCAGTGAGATGTGACAAGCCCAAAATTTTTTTATCAATTTTTTTTTTTATAGAGATTGTGACTCTATTAAAAACAAAATTGAATGTTCATAAAAATGATTTAAAAGAACAATTTAGAAACATCCATATAATTTCACATGACTAAAGATGAATAATAATAACTTTTAATTCCATCCATATACATTTCATGGTAATAATAGTTTAATTAAAAATAATTATAATATAAACATCCATATAATTTCACATGACTAAAGAAGAAGAATAACTTTTAATTCCATCCATATACATTTCATGATAATAATAGTTTAATTATAATATAATTCAACTGATATAAATATGTACAATGGCTCCGAAATACATTCAATACTCCATTTGGATATTTTAAAATATATATTTATAATTTCGACCATAAGAATTTATAGTAAAACTCTATTTGGAATTTGGAATTATACAATTTAATTGAAAAAATAAAACAAAATTATATCAACTATAAGAATATGAACACCAATCATTTTGCTACACGTCACCCCACAAAAATGGTAAACTCTCTTATTTAAAACGCGTACCGCCGCCATTGGCGCTTCCTACTTCACTGCCAATGGTCAACTTCCAGCTCATTAGTTGAAAAATATACGTCAAAAGCCCAGTACCGGACGGAAACTGTCCGTTCAACTTCACCGGAGAAAACAAGACCGCCACCGCCATCGCCGCAACCTAACCATTCACCGCCGCTGCCGACAATGACTTCACAGGAGCCGGCACGGCAGCAAACCGGTCGGAGAAATTCTGAAACCCACCACCATTGTAATCATCCCCTTCAAAATCCACATCACCATTGTGCCCCTCGTCGAAATTCAAAGCGTAACTTATAGTATCATATTGGAATTTCCCGAGCTTCACAGTGGCCGGACGGTTCCTATTGAACCGGCGAATGAAAGTCTTCCATCTCGGACCGGCGACGATCTCCGACCATTCACGAAGCTTTTGGAGGGATCTGATTCCGCCAGTCCACCAGCGATCATCGCTGTCGAACTTCGTGGATTTTGCCTTCGTCTTCACCCGTTCCCACCATGAGAGCTCCTCGGAAGCCGACCGGCGAGGTCCAAAGCAAGGGAAACAAAAACAACTATAACATTTAGAGGCTAAAAGAGCATCGGCGCCGTCAATTTCTCCAATTGATTCTAATTCTTTGAAAGCTCCGTCACGGTCTCCCATGGCCGTAGAGAGAGAGAGAGAGAGAGATTAGGGTTTTCGGAGAAGGATACCGCTCCCGTATATAGAGCCAACGGGTAGAATTGGAAAGAACGAAACGGTGGGCGACCAGAGACTGCCGGTAAAGTGGGGGGGTCCAGTAGTTGTTAGCCGGTAGTTGTATTATCCAAAAGCCACAGAGGCGTGAAAGGGATTTAAAAAAAAGAAAAAAGAAAAAAGAAAAATGGAAAATGGGATTTGTTTTTAGAGCCGTTGTGTGTGGGGAGGGTATGATCTGGTGTATCGCGAACAGAATGAGACGGTACAAAAAAGGTGGGCCCGGGATTAGCTGGCATGAGAAGATTAGAAAAATGAGGCGATGATTAGGGAATGTGGGGTCCCACTTACGGAATCTTGTTTCGCTGGCGCTTCTATCCACTGCCTACTGGCACTAACTAATATTCACTATTTTATAATTTTTTCCGGATTTTCATATGTTAGATGTATGATGTTTTTTTTGGTAATATTGACTTTTTAATGTTATTTAAAATAAAAAGTGTCTGTCTCAAAAAGAAGAAAAAAAAAAGTATATCTCAAGTGGACGGTTTTTGTTAAAAAGAAAAAAGTGGACGGTTTTTATTTTATTTTATTTTTATTTTCACGAAAAGTGGAAGGATTCTAAATGTGTTGGTTTTGTGTCATTGACGACATGAAATGATAAGTAATCCTCGAGGACTGACTTGGTTCTAGCAACTTTGTTGACAAACAAAGACTTTTAGATCTCAAACTCATACACACTAAGATGATCTCAGCCCCTAAGAATGGTTAGACGATGGATTACTTTGACAATCTACAATCTAGACGGATTATTTAGACGATCAATAAAACCATGGATCAGATAAAGCTTGATGCTTCCATCGACCCTTGATCTTCGAGCCACTTCAAGATTTAGACAGATTACTTAGACGATCAACAAAACCATTAATCGAATAAAGTTTGATGCTCCCATCGATCCTTGATCTTCGAACCACTCCAAGATCAATCAAGTCAAAGCTTTAAAGATTCTGAACATGCAATCTAAATGTCATAAACTTGCAAAAGAAACATAGCACGAGGCTAAAATAAAGTTCAAAGACTCTTTTTTCTATGTTTTCCAAGTCTCTTTCTTTTTTAACAATTACTTGACATTATATAGGCCTCAAAATATAACCCTAGACATTTTACTAAGAACATAAAAAATACATAAAATTACTCAAAACTGAAAAATACATTAATTACTACAATAAATCCGAGATTATTTTTTTTTTCCATCCCTATTCCATGCATTTGTAAGTAAATGACGTCCCTTTGAAGTAGCTTCACTTGACTTCACATAATTGCAAGTTCTTTCACTGTGAATTTGGATAGTATATTTTGTGCATATTTTATGTCTTTCATAATGTTCATATGGCATAATTGAGGTTCTTCCGTTCATATCATGGAAAATAAAAAAAAATATATATTAGAAAAAATCTATACTATCTAACACGGACTATAGGAGAGAAATATTTGATTTTCTTTTTTACCTTTGTTAGTGATTTATTATAGGGTTATTTTAGATAATTTTATATTTAAATTATTTAATAAAAAAATCTCCCTATTTATTTTGTAATTCACATGCAAACTAAAAAATATTTATTTCATATTTAAATAATTAAATAAAAAAATCTTCTCATTTTTTTAATTCAGACGTTCAATTAAAAAAAATCCCTATTTATTTTAGCATTCACAAGTTAAATAAATTTAAAAAAAAAAAAAAAAAAAAAAAAAAAAAAAAAAAAAAAAAAAATCTAATGTTCTTTTGGTAAACAACGGTAGTTGTTTTTTTCAAAAAACAAACGTACTAAATCTTATTATAAATTGGTAGATTTTTAGTTGATGCACATAAGATATCTGATTTAATTTCACTAAATCCTATTATAAATTGGTAGACTTTTTTTTTTTAAGAACTTGTTTTCTCAGCTATTCTATCAAATTTACTGTATAAATTTACTTATTTACACTCAAGTTACTATCTTTCTTTCTCACTCCCTTTCTTATATTCTCTCTCTCTCTCTCTCTTTTTTTTTTATTTATTTAGCTAATAACTTTTTATTTACTTTTTTTTAGTGTGTTAGGTGTAGATTTTAACTCCAATTACTCTTCTATATTTGTAAGTTGCTTTCTTTTTCTTTTGTTTTGGTGAGGTAACTCTCTTCCTTTCTTTTTTTCCATGTATTTTTTTTTTTATGTAGTTATGCCTTTTTCGGCCATTTTTTGTTTTGTTTGATATTTTATTAGTCCCCCATGTTTCTTTGTTTTTATTAAATTTACAAATCTATGAATACTAATTGGGTGGATGAGAAGACCATTACTCTAGAGGTTTAAGGAATTTCTCCAGATTCATGCAATCCACAAAGTGTCAAAGAATATATTGATTTTCGTGTGATTTTTCTTCACTTTTTGATTTTGTAAACATATATAGTGATTTATTGTAATTTATTATTTTTTAATAAGCTTTTGTAGGTTTTTTTCTTTCCAATTTTTAACTTTGTAAACTACATGACTTCAAGGGTTTATATTAATTTATTATTTTTAAAAAATGTTTTTGTACCTTTTTTTTTTCTCTTTTTAAAATAAATACTACACACCAACTCATTAAATTTAATTAGGAAAAGTATAGTATTTTAGAGTTTCTATCTGCATAAAAAAAAATATTATGGATTTTAGGGTTTGCTATAAATTAAAATCTGAAATTATTTTGCAAATATGGAAAAAAAACAAGTTTTTAGGATTTTGAATGCATAGGAAAATAAGATTTTGGTATGAATTAAAATTTGAAAATATTTTAAATTGAAAATATATTCTGATAAAATTAAAACACAAATAAAAATAATTGTATATCATACTAAAAATTTAATCAATTATTCAAATCAAAAGAATTGTATTTTATATTTAAGTAATTTAAAATCTTTTAGATCACATAATCTTGAAATTCAAGATTATAGTAAAAAGTTATTATTATTTTAGAAAATTTTAATTCAAAATTATTCTCTTCCATCAATTTAATTTAAACTCTTATATAAATTGCCCTTTTAAACTTACAATTTAAACTCTTATAGGGAATTTGAGGGAAGCTGGGAAGTTGGGCCGTGGGCTTTATTTGCGAGAAGTTTGGTTCTCCAGAAAGCCCAGCCCATTATTCAAAAGCCCAAAAGGTAATGAAAGTCAAAGTCAAAACTCTGGCGTCGTCAAGAAAGTGAAACACGAAGCAGAGCTCGCAGGGATCCCACGAGGCACAGCTTATGCGACAAAAACAAGATTCATATTACCTTACCATTTTCAAATAATAATTAAAAGAAAAATCATTAATTAATTTACCATTTTCAGCGAGATGAAAAGATAATTTATTTTATTATATATATGACGGTAAAAATTTAAATCGCTAACTTCTTAATCAATTGATATATGTTTTAATCAATTAAATATATAGATTGAGAAAAAGATATATTTTATTATAGCTAACAGTAAAATTATGACAAATCATTATAAAATAGATGCTTAGATTGAAGAGAAAAATGATGTACTAAATACAACCCTTGAAAGTAAGGGCCGTTTGGATTGACTTTTTAAAAAATTCATTTTTATTTAAACGCTTTTGATAAATACGGTTTAAAATGTATATCAAAATTTATTTTGAGTGGTTACCAAACACTTTATTTTTTAAAATTAAACACTTAAAATGTATTTCAAATGCATTCTCATTATTGTTTTGATTTTGATTTTGATTTTTTTTTTTAAAAACAAATTTTGGTTTTGACAACTTGTTAAGGAATTTTGAGATAAACTGATTTTGGTAATAAATTAGGTTGAATAAAAACTATCAGTACATCTATTTTAATTGACGTAACAATTTATTTATTTTGAAATTACAAGTTTATTATGGTATTTTAACGTTTGTATAGATTCTAAACACTAAAAGCTATAATAACCTATAAATTTTAAACTTTGTTTTCAATGCATCATTAAATTTTAACAAATGTCTAATAAATTTTTAAGCATTTAATCTGAGTTATTCACAAATTTGATACTAGTTCTTATTTATAGGCATTAATCCGATTTCTATTGTTTAAATTTGTTGATAATCGAAATTTCGGTATGTTCAAGAATGTTTTTTTTTTTGGCTCAAATTTTGTAGATTTATTTTTTAAAAATTATTGGCACTTTCATTTACAATGTTAATCCTTAAACTTAGAAGGTAATTTTTTTATTTTATTTTATTATATTATTATTATTTTTTTTTTACTTTAAACTTTGATATAACAATTTCGATTTAAGGATTCTTCTTCATACTTGCCATAAAGTCTCATCAAGTTAGTGGCTTCCATTCCCTTCGGCACTACTGTGTATTGAGATCGGAAACTTGGGTTGCGATTGCGACTTCGATCGTTGAGACGGAACCATGCCTGGACCTGGGCCTCACATGCTCTACGCCATGGGCTCAGGCATGGCTCTGACCACTCTCACCGACGGTCGATTCAGCCCCCACCATACCCTCGTTTACACCCTCAACGCCTTCTTCGGCCCCGACATCGGCTCCTTCTCCGATTGGCTCTCCTCCGTTCTCGGTTTCTCAGCATCTTCCCTTCCCGACGCAATCCATCATCCCCTCTTCTACGTCCTCATTTTGGGTCTTCCTCTCTGCCTCTTCTACTCCTGGCTCTCCTCTTTTCTACTCCACAAGGCCCTCCTCGATTCCGTCTTTGGGGTGAGTCAATTCACTCCACGATTGGCAGATTTAGAAATTCTGTGTTCCATTTTTTGGATCATTGTATTTGTTGTTTGTTACTTGAATCTGCAGAATTGTGTGGATGACGTAATTGGGTCTCTCGATTTTTTTGTGATTGATTATATTTGATTTTCTTTGTTGTAAGATGATTATTAAGTTATGCTCTCGCGTCGATTGATTGCAAGCATGATGATGAATTTGTTAGAACGATGTGGTTTTTTGCTTTTATCTTATGGTTTGAAATTGTGCTGTGAAATATTACTCTTTACTTTCTTCGATTAACGCATTTATGAATATGCTGCTTCTAGTGAAAAGAAATGGAAAATAATGCCATCTTTTAGAAGATTGTCCGAGAGATTTAATCTTCATCCTTGTTCATTTTGCTCTAATGATGTAGGTATCTCTTAATAGAAGGCAATGCTTGTTGTTAATCTCTGCTGGTTCTTTCTCACACTTCTTTCTTGACCATTTGTTTGAGGTAAGCTTTACATCATCAAGAATTTAAATTGCCCCATCACCAAGCTTTCTGCCTCAGTAAGTTCTTTGATCATTTTGAAAAATAAATATTCTTGCTTCGTATAATAATTTGTGACAATACTACTTAGTGGTACATGGGTAAGATGAATAGGATATGTTGGAACAACTACTTTCTTGACCGTCAGGAAGAACAACATCTTTTGTTTCTACTGTTGGAAATTCGCCCCTACAAAACGGAAAGGACAGTTGAGATCAGAGGACATGATGTCGTTTTGGGTTGACAGTGCCATCACAGTAGCGGTTATGATGTCATAAAATTGTTCGAACAGCTTTTCTGATTGACAGCAACAAACAACACGAACTGCAACCGTCAGTAATAAATGACCCGAACAAACCCTGCAAAATTGAAACTTGTGATAGGCTGAGTCGCGGAGCTCGCTCTCTTTAAGACGTTTCGCAGCTCTGTTAGAGTGCAAACAGTTCTTCAAGATACCACGTCATCCCCAGGATAAAATGGTCTTTAACGGTCAACCGAACTTGCCCCTAGATCGGTTGATAATGCTATCACCCTTAATTTTCTCGGAAATGTGAATAAAATAAATTATTTTTGGAAAGAGGATTTTTGTGAAGGAGAATTGGGAGACAAAGGTGTGGGAAGTGAAGATGAGAAGAAGAAGTGAGGAAGAAGCAAGGGGAGGAGGTAGTATATATAGTGCTGATGACCAACGGGCAGATGCGTATGTCTAGGAGGGAACTCGACGACTAATCTCAACCTGACACGTGGAATCACTTTGTTGATTGTTCTCGACCGAACACGTGGACTGAGGTTTTAAAAAAGTGTTAAATAAAAATTCTTTCTTTATTCCACGCCATGTTCGAACGGACGGTGATGGCACGCTTATGGAGATCCTGATAAGCCCAGCTTGGCCTATCTCCTCACCCTTTCTAGAACTCGGGTTCCCCGTTGAGCCCAAAGCCAAAAGGGTAAGAGGGAGTTAATAAAGAGGAGTACCACCCATAAAATAACTGATGTGGGATTTTTTAAAAAACAAAACTTCTTTCTTCAAAACAAAATTTTCCACCAGCAATAAAATTTTTGCAAAGAAAATCTTTTTCCTTAATTAACTCCCACATCGGTTATTTTAAACCTCGGTCCATGTGTTCGGTCGAGAACAGTCAACAAAGTGATTCCACATGTCAGATTGAGATTAGTCGTTGGGTTCCCCTCCTAGACGTACATACACGTTCTTTGGACTGTATGCTTCCACGTGTCAGGCTGGGAGAAAGTAGTGCATTTGACCGTTGGTCACCAGCACTATATATATTGCCTCATCCCCTCACTTCTTTCTCACTTCTTCTTCTCATCTTCCCTACCCACACCTTGTCTCCCAACTCTCCTTTATAAAAATCTTCTTTCCAAAAATAATTTAGTTTTCGAGCAAATTATTAGAAGGGTGTTAGCATTATCAACCGATCTAGGTGCAAGTTCGGTTGACCGTTAAAGGTTGTTTTATCCTGGGGACGACGTGTTATCTTGAAGAACTGCTTGTACTTTGGCAAAGCCGCAAAACGTCTTAAAGAGAGCGAGCTCTACGACTCAGCCTATCACAATTTTCTATTTTGCAGGGTCTGTTCGGGTCATTCGTTACTGACGGTGGCAGTTCGTGCTGTTTGCTGCTGTCAATTAGAGTAGTTGTTCCAACAGGATATTAGTTAGAGGTATTTTGGGTTATTAACTAGTGGTGTTTTAGTTATAAATAAAAGGAGTTGGACACCTTAGGGTGTGTGGTTCATTTTGTTGAAAGTTTTGATTGTGGGACTTTAAGAAAGAGATCAAAAGACTTATTACTATTAGTATATTATAACTTCTCTTGATATTGCAATATATTCCGATCCTTGTGTTCTTTGTGTTTCTTTGAATTTTCTCATTGGGTGGTTTCCTAACATAATGCTGCTAAACTAAGCATCTCCTCTGGTAAAGCACCTTCCGTGAAGAGATGTGATGAGTGTTCAAATAGAAGTTTTCTTATTTTCTAGGAGGGTGCAAGGGAAAATAAATGTGGTAATCTGGTTAATGGTGTTTGAGATCTTTGTTGTTTTAACAAGTTAGTTGAAAATCGTTCACGATGAGATGGGAAGTACAACTGATATATCTTGTCTTTGATAAATCAGTTTGTCAATGTTCAACTCTCTTTAAGTCATGTTGTATGGAGTGGGATTGCTCTTTCCTGTTTTATATTGCTCAGAAACTTTTATAATTAAACAAGATGGGTTGTACTATTATATCTCTATTGCCAAATTTGCAGGAAAATGGGCATTCGTCAATGTACACTTGGATATTGAGCACTGGTTGGTGGGAGAACCGAGCACCAATTAATCCAGATGCTGTTCTCGTTGTTGGATTCTTGTGCACTTGCTTAATTGGCGGCTTTGTATACATTAACAGGTTCTTAAATACCAATTATACTCATTCTATTCATTTACTCCGTGTGCCATTTGAGTTTTTTTTTTAATCTTTAGCATGCCCTTAATATACCATTCATGCTTCTTTTATGAGACAGAGTGAAGTCTGCAAAGTCGATTTCAGAACAATCGTATCAGTCGGTAAAGCTTATCGTAGTTGTAGCTACCCTATATTCCATGTGGTGTGCAAGCCAGATATACTGGGCTAGCCCTCGTCGACCAGCTGTCGGTGAAGAAGCCGACCTTGGAGTTTTAGTGTTTCTGGTTGTCTATTTTTTTCTACCTCATTATCTTTGTATGAAGTCCATGCAACCAAAAGATCTCGAAATCAAACATCTCCCATTGTGATAGATGAGATATTCATTTATATTAGAAAAGTCTCAATTGACAACAGTTCCCTTTTCCCACTTTGACATTACAGCCTACAGTTGAGAAACCACTGAATTTGCTCTAGACTTTAGTCTCGCATAATTTGTTCGCATACATATGATTCTGACTTTCTCATGCATATTTGGAACCCATTGCCAACTTTGCGAATGCAGGAAGACAAAACGCAGCAGTATGGATCTAAACAGCAGAGTTAAACAGCCAATTAGTTAGATCATAGAAGGGGCAAGCATAGAGCATAGGCTTATGAACAAATGTGAGCAAAAGAAAGAAGAAACCACCTCAGAGTTGTAGAACTTGGGGGGTCCTTTTGCAACACCAAAATTTTCTGGATCCAACAGGTTCACTGGCTGTTTGAAGTCGACTGATGGACCGTCGGTTGAACAGAGCATGAACCCGATTGCCCCACTGAGTTTGGATCATTTAGCAGGGGAAAGAAAGGCATTAGAGAGAACTCCAGATTGTGCAGAAGCATAAAAGTAGAGAATTTTGGAAATGAAACAAAGCTTTAAATGGTTGTGGTTGGGTTTGCCTTGGATATGAAGGAACCGAGGTCCAAGCATAGTTTACAGAGCCTTTGAATATGTCACGACAGAGAGTTATGGTATCTTCCATGGCGAAATTGTTGAGCCATATGCTGTCCGCCGGAGTTGACATTACCCCGCCGGGCTTCAAAGCCTTTGCTATTGATTTAAGTAAGTCTTCATTTGAAAGCTCTGTTGCATAAGCCCCTGATATCCATATTCAATTATATAGGTTTTAACTTCACTTTGTATAGTGAAAACAAATATCATGATTGGTACTGTTCGGTTGTCAGATTTTTTTTTTCTTTTTAATCTATTACTATGTGTTTTCATCTTTTTTTTCTTGAGTAAAAGATTGAAATTCTAAGTCAAATTGTAGAAATAATTTTTTTTTTTAGTTTTTAAAACTTGGCTTAGTTTTTTAAAATTTGTAGAAAATAAATAATTAAGCAAGAAATCTAGGAGTGGAAGAGGTGTTTATAAGCTTAGTTTTCAAAAATTAAAACTAAATAGTCAAATGGTTACTAAATAAAGCTTAAAAGGTAGTTTTAAATGTATTTATTTATTTATTATTCTTTTTTTATTTTTAGATTTTGACTAAGAATTGAAGCCTTTCTTTAAACGAGTTAAAAACCTAATTGATTGAAAAATCAAGAGAAAGAAAGTATTAATTAAAAAAAATAAAAATGAAAAACTAAAAATTGAAATAATTATTAAATGGGGTCTAATTTCTTTTTTTAATTCATGTTAGGGAAAAATCAATTTATACCAAATTGTATCACTTAGAACTTCAAACCAATATCTGTATAGATTGAAACTTTAAGCTTGATAATCATTTGTTTTTTAGGTTTTAAAATTTTTACTTGTTTTTTTAATCACTTTTTACAATGGGTTTTATTAATTCTTTGGGACAAAAAATTGAATTCATAATTAAATTTAAAAGAAATATGTATTTTTAAACTTGACTTGAATTTTGAAAATTTTACTTTTGAAAAATAGAAAACAAAAAAAACATATTAGTAGGAAAGTAGTGTTTATAAGTTTAATATTAAAAAAAAAAATCAAATAGTTATTAAATAAAACCATGAATTTTTATACCATTTTAAAATTGTCAATACATAATTATCAAATCTGCAGTACTAATTTTAACTTTCTCATATACTTCATTTTTTTTCAATTATTTACGATAATCGTTACATTTAAAATTTAAATTAATACAATTATTAATTATTTTAAATTAATACAATTATTAATTTAAGATTTCGTGGGTGAAAAAGAAAAAAAAAACAACATACCCATGCCCTGAAATGCATCAATTATAATGGCATCATAGGTGGCTGGAGGAACAGAGTTGATGAAGGCCACACCTAAAACAACAAGCAACCTTTATAACAATTAGACGACAATACCAAACACAAAATCCGACAACAATCCTCAAACGACATGTAGTTTTATGTTTCATACCGTCGCCTATGTATACATTCACACGAGGATCCTTGTACCCGATAGCAATGTCTGGGAAATACTTATGGTAAACCTAAACCAAACACCATTTTATTAATTATTAAGGAAAAACAAATTATTTTCATTAAATATTCCTCTCTCATAATTTCAGGCTTTCAGCAATGCAAAATTGAAATTTAAAACATACTTAATTATGAGTTCCTGAGGTTAGATTATATGTTGAGTTGACTGTATTTTGTTGAACTCTAAAACTTTAAAAATATCCCCTAAACTTTTAATTTAGCTAATAATAGGTTATTGGACATTGAACTTCAAAACTTTCTAACTGGGTTTTTGAACTTTTGTTTCTAATAAGACTAAAGATATATTAGACACAAATTAATGAAAAAGTTTAAGATCTTATAGGACACATAATGAGAAGTTTAAAAGTCTAGTAATGTGCACATATTAGAAACAAAATCGAAGGACCGAGGACTTATTAGACAATTTTAAAGTTTATTGACCTATTTAATACAAACTTAGAAGTTTAGGGACTAAACTTTTAATTTGATCTAAAATATATGATATTTGGGAGTATAACTTACATCGATCACCATTTTGTCGAGATCACAAATGTCGATTTGCTCCACACAAGCATGTCGAGATATTTCTCGAAGAATCCCTCCATCCCCACCTCCAATGAGCAAAACCTATAATGTAAAGTACTAATTAAATTCTGTATTCAAATTAGCTAGTTTAACTCATAAGATATTGAAATCTATGAAGAAAAAAATAACCTTTTTGGGATTGGGAATAGAACAGAGTGGGAGATGAGTGAGCATTTCTTGATAAGCAAACTCATCCTTCTCTGTTAGCTGAAGGGACCCATCCAAGATTACAACCTTCCCATGTGTTGGTGACTAAATTTCAATTGAAGAAACAAAAACTTAACAAAATTAAATGAAAATAGCAATTAATTTAAGGAAAATAGACTAAAAATAAAAATGAAAAAAAAAAAAAAACCTGAAAAACAAGAAGGTCTTGATACTGGGATTTCCCCTTGAATATGACATTCTCTAGCTTATAGACATGTGCCTCCTCTATATATTTAAATTAAAACAACAAAGGATTTATTATAATTTTGTCCATATAATTTTGATTAATCGTAGGTCGATTCTTAATAGGTTAGGAGGGAAAAAAATACCAGGATAACCTGGAGCAATATCCACATAGCAACCTGGAAAAACAGGAGAAAAAGAGGTCCCATTTTGAGTTCCATTTTGAGTGTCATTTTGAGCGGGAGAAAAAGAAACGATTTTTATAGGTTTATTGTGGTCAGTTTGAGTGATAGGGACAAAGAGTTGAGCTTTTGTAGCAGAAGAGACACCATTTTGAAATGTCATTTTTGAAGAGTTTAGCATATCAACGTGAATTTAAAAATGAATGTGAATGAATTTTCATTTGGTGATGGTGCAATGTGAGAAATTTATATAGTAGTTGAAAGGTTTGAAGAACAATAGTTTGGATTGAAGGAAGGAAGAAAGAAATGGAAAGTTTTTCAATGCATGAAATGAGAGTGGTGGATTAGAAAGTTTGTGGTTTTCCCTCTCCTTACAATAATGCCACCTTTTACTTTAGTCATTCCCTAGATCACTCAAGATGGAATGGATAACAAAAGTGTTGGTTTTTTCTTCAAGGTGAGTTGTACTTTGTTATTTGGAATAATTTGGATTCTTATGCTAGCTAGGAGGTTTCTCTCCTTTTTAACCTCATTTTATGATCACTTTTGTTGGTTTACATTACAAATCTTTTTTTTGTGGTTGGTGGAATGGGGAGACTTGAGGAAAAACGTGTTTTTCCATTCAGTCTTATCTTTGGCTTTAAATGCCTGAATTAATGTATATTAAAATTAAATAAAATAGCGTTTTTCTAGTTCATCAATATTTGAATTGGGGAGATTCAAATTTCTAACTTTTTGGTTGATAGTACACTGTAGTTTGATAGAATATTTTGTTTTGTATATGATATGTTTATTGGTTAACCATCAATTTCAATTATAAAAATTTTGTCCAATAAAAAATAATAGAAAAAAGGGGGTCTATCTCTAGAACTTGCATGCTCTAAGTCAAAACTTACAAGTTATGTGTACCTTCCCTAGGGAACAACCCTACAAAACATACCTAAATGATCCTATTTACACGTTTCCCTATTACAAATAAGGGGTTTACACATTGTTTCATGCAATTGACAATGCTTTTTTGGGAGTTATTGTTTGGTGGATATATGTTTATGGGTAAAATTCTTTTTTTGAAATTCATGTTTACTTTTTCCAAATTTTTATGGAAAATTTACAAAAATATGATAGTTTAAAAAAATATTTAGTAAAATATAGTTGTTTACAAAATATTTATGGATATGTGGTTGTTTTTCTTGGTAAAAGAAACCTTTGCCTCTCTCCCACGTCTGCAAAAATAGGTCGCAACTTCAATTTGCGACCTTTTTTCTTTTTTATATAAATTTTGGGAGTCCTAAATCTCCTTATTTTTTATATTTTAATTTTTTTTCATCTAAATCTTAATTGGGATAGATTTCAATTTCAATCAAACATTTTTCATAAAATTTTCATCTCAAAATTGAATTGATGTGAGTTTTTTCTTTTACTATCTAAAACTTTTGTAATTTTCACCTCAAAATTTTCTTTTAAATTTATGTTCTCACATCAACATTTGCACATACATTTACAATAGACATCTAAATATTGTCTTACTTTATAGAAATTGTGATTAAAAATGATTAATTATAATCTAATTAAGCCACAATCTATTTTCATTAACTAATTATAACAATTTCCATCAAGTTCCATAGTTTTTCCCAAAATTTCCATCGACATCAATATTTTAAACCTTGATGATAAGTATATTTTAACTTAATTTCAACCATAAAAAACGTAATATTATTATTATTGTTATTGTGATTTTGTGTCTAAAAGATAAAAAATTTATTATTTACTTCAAAATCAAATCCATTTGAATCTAATTTTTTCTATAAATTGGTTAAACTAAACTCCCAAATTTCTTATTCAGGTATGTTAATACTTCAAAATTAATATTTTATTTTAATTATGGTTGATAATCAAGATATGGTATAAAAATCTAAACTTGCAAAATTAGATAATTCAAAATATTTTAAATTACTTATGATAAAAAGAAATATAGAAACAATTTTATGTTTTTTATTTTGATAATCCCTATTAGTTGAAAAAATATGTCTTATTTTGATTTGGATTATTTGATTATCTTTCCAATTTCAAATTTTAATTTTAATTAAAGTGTTTTTTATTTCGTTATAATTTCTTTTTAATTTTGAAATTTAATACTTTATTAGTTAAATAAATGTTTTTCTCACCCATCATATCTCTAAAACTACAATATTTTTCTAAATAATTTCAAAATTACAATATTTCTCTAAATATTTTGTAAATCTATAATTTCCTTTTCCAATTTATCCATATTTAATTTTAATTTATAAAATTTAAATAATAAGTATGAAAGATTTATGTTAACTTTGACAATACTACAAAAAAAAATTGTGATAATCCTTCTCTAAAAATTCAGGTCTTGTATTTAAGAAAGAGATTATGAGCATCCAGGGTCTCAATTAGGATGATATTTGAAAACCAATTTGGTTAAAACCATGAACTTTCTTAAATTAATTGATTTAGACTTTCAATTAGGATAATATTTGAAAATTGTTCATGCATCAATTTTAATCGTCCATTTTTTAATCCTATATTTGAAGAAATCTACATGTGTAAGAATTGTTGTGTGGATGATATTCAATGGTTATCTTAATAAATTGTCCACGTTGATTTACTTATTACAATTCAAGAGTTTAATTATTATAAGAGCAGTTGTAAATATAGCAATTAGGTTCAAATTATTTGCAAATATAGTACAATGCAAAACAAATTACAAATATGATAAAATTTAGAGAAGTCCATCACGAATAGATTTTGCTAAAATATTGTTATACACTTAATTATTATTCCTAAAGGTGATATCCAATGCAATTACCCTTATTATAATGATAAATCTACCCCATGACATTTTTAATGTAAATAGGTATAAATTGATAAATATAAGGGGAGCATAAGTATACTGAGAGGGAGTCTCACATCTAGATAGAGTTTAGGTGGTTAGCTTGTTAAGCTCTGCAAGAGTCGCTGTAGAAGTTGTTGCTTTACAGATAAGTATTTTGTTGTAATCGCTTAACATTTTAATATTAGTGGATTATCTTTCTTGGGCATACTATCCCCAAACGTATGTGATTTATCATCGAACTGTGTTACCAACTCTTGTGAGCAATTCTCCTTAATCGTCTGTTAATTTCATTTGTTGTAATAGTGCATGTCAATGCTCTTTGGTTAACATTCATATTCGAGTATCTAGCCACCTTATATCTTTTCAATTTTTTTTCAACAAAAAATCTTTAAAATTATGTATCTTTCAAATCCCCATTGTATGTCAAATCTCCTTATGCTTAATTTTTATAAATTTATTTACTGTTTTTTCCTATTATTAATATAAGTATGTTTAATATTCGGTCACTTTAGTAGGCTTAATTATTTGAGTAGGACATAAGTAAGTTTAATAATAATAGAAAGAGAAAAAAAACCACATTTAAAATTTGAGCAAAAGTTGACCTTTTGAATGATATCAAGTTGATATATATGGAAAATCGCCTAATTTGTATACAAAGTTTTGAAAACTAAAAAAAGTAGACCATGTTTGATAATCATTTGGTTTTTTTGTTTTTTGTTATTGAAAATTAAATCTATAAACACTCATTCCACCTCTATTTTCAAAAATTAAGATACAAATTTTGAAAACTAATTTTTTTTTAAAAAAACATGTTTAATATAAATAGGTGTAAATTGATACAATATATTATTCTAAAGGAAAAAGACAAAAATGCAATAGAGGGAGAGAGTGAATGGTTTAAAAGAAAAAAAATGAAATGATGGGATGGGAGAGTATGATTGATGAGATTTTAATTTTAATATTTTTTTTTTCAAACAACAAAATTTTCTAAATATTTTAGAAACTACTATATTTTCCCAAATATTTTTTAAAACTACAATATTTTTAAAAACATCAATTTTATACTATGATTTTCACATATTTCAAAGTATAGTTAATTTCTTAAAACAAAAACAAATTTGTTAAAATTATATATTTTTTTTCCCTTTACAATTTGGCTTCATTTTTAATAACATTGGTGAAATGTGAATCAGAAAACAAAGGAAACTACGAGTGAAAACAACATATAAGCTTAATTCTAAAAAACGAAAAACTAAAGATCAAATAATTACCATACGAAGTCTTGGAAGAAATCTTCAAGTACTCGATCTTAGATCTTAGGATACTCAAAACTATATTGGTGCAAGGAAAAACTGGAAAAAAAAAAAAAAAAAAACTGCTTAAACTAACCGAAACCACTTGTTGTGTCGAGTTGAAACCGGTAGATTTGGCGGTTTTGGTTTGAGAATTAAAAGAAACAAAAGATTTAAGTCGAGTTTGGTTTTGGCAAAACTAAATAAAACTGAACCGCTTGATAGTACAAGTTTTGGTTGGGGAAAACAATCTTTTTAGTCCCTAAGTTTTGAAGCATTTTTGTGTTTGGTTTCTAAGTTTTTTTTTTTTTTTTTTTTTTTTTTTTTTTTTTTTTTTTAATAACCATGATTGTTCACCCCAACTTATGCACATCTTTACTAATCTCACGGGACAACGAAAACCCACCCTACAACATTTTGGTGTTAAAAAAAACCTACACTACATTTGGGTGTCAAGGAAACCCATAGGATATTAAATCCTAGGTAGGTGACCACCATGGATTGAACCCACATGACCCCTAAGCCATTTGGTTTTTTTTCTTTTCTATTGTTCTCAGTACCACTAGGCTAACCAATGATGGTTGTTTGGTCCCTAATGCAGGATCGGTATGACAACCCTAGAGGAGGTGAATAGGGTTTATTAAAACTAATTAAAACTTTTTACTAATGTGGACTCAATTAAGCAAATTAACAAACTCTTTGCAAATAAGAAGTCTAAACAATATTTTTGTGCAAATAAATTTAACTTGAATTAAACAAGAAATTAACAATCACACTTTAAAACACCCTATTTAATTCTTATAAAAAGATTAGTAATGAATATAGAAAATTAATAACGACCAATCAAAATATACAAATATGAACAATTAATCTCAAGAAATAAAAAATGCAATTAATTTCATACAATAAGATATAATAACAAAAATTAATTGCAAAAATAAATTAGGAGAGGGATAGAGAAAATGATACCGTGAATTTTACAGTGGTTTGGCACAATTGGCCTACATCATCCACTTTCCAAACTCCTCTTAGGTACTTCACTAGAAGTGTTTGACTCTTTCCACGGCTTAGAGTTGAATCGCTACAATGTTCTTTTTCCTAGCGCAAGAACAAACTCGATTCTTTACACAGTTGAGGATCAAACCGTTTCAACAATTCTTTTTCTGGGATCATGAGCCAACCCATACAAAAGTTTGGAAAAAAAACATTGGACAAACTCTCTAAATAGAGTGGGTTTACAAGTTTAAGCACTTAACAAGTAAATCCTCTCAATACAATATATCTCTCTCAAGAATAAGAGAAAAATAAGAAAGTTGAAGCTTGGATAGAGTAACAATTGAGGCTTATAAATTGTGGAGGATTGTAAAAAAAAATAAAAGTTGTTGTGAAATTTTGGAGAAGATGAGGTGTTTAAAAAGAAATGAAAGTGGGCGAAAACCAAATTAATTTGGACCATTAGATCTTTGTAAAAGAAAATTGAATAGTGGAGATTTAAACTCAACTAGTCGTTAGACACAAAAATATAATAATATTAAATTAATTTTTTTAAAAGCAACTAGCCGTTAAACACAAACATATATAATAATATTAAATTCATCTTCTTTTTAAAATCATTTTCTTTTTAACATCAATCCAAAAATAAAAAATCCACCAATTGTCAATTCTCCATTGCTCCAAGTGGCACATCTCAATTGTCCACTTTGATTAAAAAAAATCTGCCATCGGAATTTTTCCGTTAAGCTTGTTTTGGTCCTAGCTTCTTTGTTTGAACTCCGATTTGAGTGATTCAAATTGCATTGGAACCATTGTTCTAAGTTCCACACAATAGATACTTCAAAACACTCAAATGACCAATAAATAAAAGCAAGTTTGTTATCATCAAAACACTAATTAATCAATCAATTAAAATTAATTAATTTGAGATTAAGAGCCAAAAAGCCAACATCTAAGTTTTCAAAACATACTTTTTTAGTCTCTTAGGTTTTTAGAATAGATGTATTTGGTCTAAAGTTTTCAAAATGTATCTTTTTTAGTCCCCAAATTTGGGGTACTTGCAAAAAGAGCAAAATAAAATACATTAATTAGGTCAATAGCCTTGACTTATTACTTTTACAAAAATGACAAATAAATAAGCTCAGCTGCGTGATACACCTGATACACTTGATACATACTTGATACACCTAATACACGTGTGTGATATATTGATACACTTGATACACACTTGATACATGTGATGCACGTGATACACTTGATACACATGATACACATTTGATACCCTTTGATACACTTGATACACTACTGTCTTAGGTTTGATATATCGTTGATACACTCATGTTTTAGGTCTGATATATTTATGTGTTACTTCAAGTATCTATTGATTAATATTTGATACACTCACGTCTTTTCACCGCTCAATTTCCTAATTTTTTTTTTTATTTCATTCTCATTTTGTTACTTTTCATCTTCCCAATTAATTAGAAAAAAAATCCAACAAATTTAAAAAAAATGTACTTCAGTTGATATACTAATATATTGTTAATATACTGTTAATAAATTTTATTAAAATTATGTTGATATACTTTATAATGATACACTCATTTTGCTATATATATATATATATATATATATATATATATTTTGGTATATTTGAAAACAACCTTATTATTATTTTTTATTTTTAACAAAAAAACAAAAAGAGATTAACGTAGTTTGTTATGGTGTGAATGAACAAAACATATATGCGCGTTCTAACTGTCGAAAAACTATTGGACAATGGTTTTATTTTAATTAAATAAAATCTGTTGCTTTTTCTATTAACAATATTTTATTATTATTTTGAAGAAATAGTAACATCAAAATTATGTTACAATCAAATCAATTCCACCAAATTCAGCGACTACGTCTTATTACTATTACTATTATTATTATTATAACTAATTTTCTTTGTTTTCTAATTTCTTGAAAATGATAACCCCATGCATATTATTGAGCCACATAATATGATTACTATGACCCACACACTATCTATATATGAATCTCTACACAAAAATATCTACTTTTAATTCCACCATATATTTTAATTTAAAATTATATTCTGTTACTAATAACCATATCATATTCTTAAAAACACTACAATACAGTACTTCCTAGATGCTTCTTAATGTGTTTTGTTGACTTTATCAATGTCTTTTTTTCTTTTTCTTTTTCTTTTGTTGAAATTTAGAAATGTTATTGTTTATATTTCAAAGAGATGGTGGTTTTTCTTCTCCCCACTTAATAGTCTTATGAAAATGAATAATTTATTTCAATGTTTTAGAAGTTTCAATATGATTTGTGAAAAAAAAATATTTTTAATTTTGAATTTAATTTTTCATTTGGTTCATAAATTTCAAAATTTTATATTTTTACTTTTGTGGTTTGAGTTTAATTTTCGTACATATGTTATTTCAATATTTTATATTTTTGTCCTTGCATTTTTACTAATGGTCACTTTAGTAATTGATGTTAACTTTTAGTGAATTGATTTAAATTAATCATGACATGGAAATTTTTAAATAATTTCAGTAATGGTGGAATAATCATTAATTAAATTCTTTTGAATTAATCAACTCAAGGTTAAAAATTTTGTAGAAACTAAATCAAAACAAAACTCAAACTCAAGATAATAATAAAAATAAAAAATTTTGAAACTTATAACTAAATAGAAACTAGACTCAAAATTTAAGTAAAAAAAAAAATTCTTGTTTAGTTTGAGTTTGAATTTCAATTTAGGCTTTATAGTTTCAAAAAGTTTTCAACATAGTTATATGATTTTAATCAAGTTTCACCAAAATTGTCCCTTGCATCATTTAATTTGACCATCTTCAATTAATGTGATAAAAGTAAAACTAAATCTAAATTACACAAATCAATTTTGAAAATTATAATTAAATCATTTTTAAATATAAATGAATGAAGCACAAACTTTTTGGTTCTAAATACATACGAATGCAACTAAGCTCAATTTGACAACTATAACTATATAATTGGGATTAAATTGAAATTATTGTAAATTATGGAGTCTGAATTAATTTAATAATCTTTATTTTATATAGTCTATATGTGTATATTGGACAAAAGGGTCAAGTCTATATTGAAAGATTAATTAATGCAATGAGATAGCTAGCTGTCCTTGGACAAATTGATGAACCTATTAATTGCAATTAATTAATGATTTGAATGCAACTATAACTTGAAGCTTTGAATATATGTTTTTGTGATTAAATTATAAATAATTAAGCACTTAAAATGACTTCTGATTTAATATAACCCAACCCATTACCAACCGACAGCTTAACTTGAAGGAAATCTAAACGCTAAGGCTAACATTTTTGTTTTTAAAATTTTTAATATTATATATATAATTTGATTGTTTTGTTTTATAATTAATATTATAAAAACCTAAACACTGTTTAAGTCAATACTCCTCACGAGCATATAAATCAATATTTGCTTCTATATAGCAAGGTTCTCGTGTCACATTTGACTTATTATTTTCATTAATTAGTTTTTTATTTTTTTAATTCAAATGGGTTTAGATTTTAGAACTCATAAAATGTTTTATTTTTGTTTTTATAATGATTTAGATTCTAGTTGATATTTGTAGAAATGTAATCACATTTGGTATATATTTTTTATAATTATTAAAAAAACCTAAATATTATAAAAATCAATCTAATAAGCATTAATTAATTAATAGACAATGAACACCCCGCCTACATGATCATTCAAGATTACCTAGGCACTAAAGGGAATGTGAATAGGATTGTCTAGTCATGCGAATAATTGAAAAAACGAGTTATGTGTAAATACATCCCATTGAACCAGAGAAAGATGATGGAGAGTTGGTTGAAATGGGCAATAAATACATTTGAGAGATCTCCTCCAAATCACTAGTATGGCTATCTAAATCATGAGCATCAATATGAAGGTTCTAGATCCAAGTGGTAGTATCAAGATTCTTAGTTATTACTCTCCAGAAATAACCAAAATTTTGGCTCTTGGTTCCGGCAAAGGAATAATCAGAGTCCTCTTATTAGACAACACATACAAATAACTCAATGATAATTTACATATACTCTTATTTTTTTTAGTTTGAAATTTGTATTTATATCTCCTATTTATAGTAATATAAAATGTATGAATTAATCAATTGGGGCATTTTAAAAATAAATTGCTATTTGTTAATATTATTTTTCTAATAAAAAAATATTGGAATGAGAATTTCAAACCCTAATTTCATGATGGCATAAAAAAGTTCCCGTCATTTTTTATTTGTCGTACATAATGTATTGATTTAGACATGAAACTATGGAAATGTATTAAAATAAATATATTATAAATAAATATTAAGAAACAAAGAAATCATTAAAACAAAGCAATATTTTTATTTTCCGTAAAGAAAATAACATTTAGAAAAAGATAAAAAAAAACGAAGAATAAATCTCAAAAGTTTCAATAGTAAAGGAAATTTAAACCTATTATTATTATTATTATTATTTTGAGAAAGAATTTAAACTTATTTTCTTTCGTGAATGGTAGCTTAATATTTTGAGGATAACCTTAATTATTAATTTATATCGACCTACTAAAAAACCTTAATTAATTTTTTTATAAAAAATAGAAGATAATATTTAATTTTGATTTGAGCTAAACACGCGTCCAGCCACGAGTCGGGTCTGACGTTGCTTAGACCAAGCTGACAATACCTTTGCCGCAAGTAACATGTCGTCACACCATCGGTCCACGTTTCTAGGTCGGTTTGTGGACCCCACAATTTATCCATATCAGATTAAGAAGCTCGACCCGAATCCGAGAAGGATCCGTGAAGCCACACATGCCCAAGGGACTTCGTCCACGTGTCACCTTACACGTGTACATATTTTCGCGGCAAATCCAACCCCCACCTCCGTCCTTTTCATTTCAACTGAAACTTGAAAGATCCTCAATCCATGATTTTCCATTTCTTAAATTTCCATCTTCTTCTCTAAATTTCATCTGTTGAAAAAGAAAATCTGATCCATTCATTGAAATTCTTCAATGTTTCAAAATTCCAAAAGCTCCGATCGTCGGATTCTTACTTTTCCGGCGGTTCATCCCTGCGAAGCAATTTCTCCGGCGACTCTTTTGGCTTCCTTGATCGGTCTCTGCCGTCAAATATGCAATCACCAGACGAAAAACTTCGTAACCCAGAAACGAAACGCTCGAGAAACAATTCGACAAATTGGAATCTTATTGATATTCTTCGAGGAACTTCACGACATGTCGTCCAATCTTCCGGATTCCATCGTGCTTTGTTTTTCAGAGCTTCACCTCACGTTTCAGAAAATCTTGTTCTTGTTTGAAGATTGCTCGCGTTCTAATGCGAAGATTTGGATGTTAATGAAGTCCCAATTCGTTGCTACTCAGTTTTGGGTTCTGATTCGGGCACTCGCTACGGCTCTCGACGTTTTGCCGTTGAATCAGATTGATACAGGCGATGAAGTGAAGGAATTGGTTGAATTAGTTGTGAAACAATCACGAATTGCGAACTTTGGTTTGGATAAAGATGATGAATTGATGATGAAGCGTCTTCAATCGATGTTGCTGCAATTCGAAAAAGGGATTGAGCCGGATGTGACCGCCATTAAACGGGTTCTTAATTACCTTGAAATTCGAAAGTGGAGTGATTGTAATAAGGAGATCAAATTCTTGGAAGAGGAAATTGATTTTCAGTATTCGGATCTGAAAGAACGAGATGTTCAGATTTTGAGTAGTTTGGTGGGTTTTATGAGTTACAGCAGAGTAACTCTGTTTGAAACTCTGGATTTTCGGGACAAAAATCAAGCGGAATTCAAATGCAATCCCGAGATTCTTAGTTGTTTAAACCCAGAAGATTTTCGATGCCCAATTTCTCTTGAACTTATGATCGATCCGGTTACTGTATCAACTGGACAGACTTACGATCGAGCTTCAATTCAAAAATGGCTTTCCGCCGGGAATTTCATCTGCCCCAAAACAGGGGAGAGACTCACAAGCTTAGAACTGGTTCCAAATTCTAGTCTCAAAAAGCTAATCAATCAATTTTGTGCTGATAATGGAATTTCCTTGGCGAAATTCAACGCCCGATCTCATGATATAACTCGAACTATAATTCCAGGAAGTCTGGCCGCTGCGGAAGCGATGAAATTTACATCGGAGTTTCTTCTCCGGCGACTGGTTTTTGGAACGGGTGTGGAGAAGAACAAAGCGGCTTACGAGATTCGTTTGTTGGCGAAATCAAACATCTTCAATCGGTCTTGTTTGATTAAAGCGGGTACAATTCCGCCATTGTTGAATCTTCTCTCGTCTTTCGACAAATCCACACAAGAAAACGCCATGGCTGCAGTGTTGAAGCTTTCAAAGCATTCAACCGGGAAAATTTTAGTGGTGGAAAATGGAGGATTAACGCCAATTCTCTCTGTTTTAAAATCTGGGTTTTGTTTAGAATCTCGTCAATTAGCAGCCGCCACATTGTTCTACCTCTCGTCGGTGAAGGAATACCGGAAATTGATCGGCGAAATTCCGGACGCCATTACAGGGCTTATCGAGCTCATCAAGGAAGGAACAACTTGTGGGAAAAAAAACGCAGTAGTCGCCATTTTCGGACTCTTACTCTGTCCCAAAAACAACAAAACAGTTCTTAATTCTGGCGCCGTTCCGATTCTTCTCGACATAATCGCCACCTCCGACAATAGCGAGTTGATTTCCGATTCACTTGCAGTAATAGCAGCGTTGGCTGAGAGTACAGAAGGAAGCAATGCAATTCTTCAAGCCTCGGCTCTGCCTCTGCTTATAAAGACTCTAAATTCCGCAAGTTCGTCGGCCGGAAAAGAGTACTGCGTTTCGGCGCTGCGTTCTCTGTGCAGCCACGGCGGCGAGGTGGTGGTGGCGACGTTGGCCGGAGATCAGTCTATCGCGGGGTCGCTTTATTCGTTTGTGACGGAGGGGAATGCGGCGGCAAGGAAGAAGGCGCGGTCCTTGTTGAAGATTCTGCACAAGTTTAGGGAAAATGATGTGGCGGTTAACTCGGCGGTGGATCAAGGAAGATCTGTTCATGTTTGGTAATTAGGTTAGGAAATTGGATTATAAATGATTTGGAGATTTAATTGTTTGTTAGTTTTTTTGTATTTTTGTTGTTCATTTTGAAATTGAGCTCGGTTTTTAGAAGAGCTCGTTTGGTTTAGTTTGGGTACAAAAATATAAAACAGTGTTACATACTTGTATATAAAACCATACTTTATACTAAAAAATATATAGTTCATTAAATCTTTTTGGAAGTTGTGAATGTGTAACATCAAATTTGTAATCTAAATTAGTAAACTAGAGAGTGATTTGCTAGAGCATTGCAAGTATCTCATAATGGAATCAATTTTCTTGATTTTTTTTTTCGCTAAATCTATATTTTTGTAGTTCACTAGTAAACTATCTTTTAATTGATTGGATTCATATGTAATGGTATCTTGATTTTTTCTACTATAACTAGTCATAAAAATATATCTATGAATGACATCTCTTTTGATTTTTTTATACCTTACGTTTTTTTTATAAAATATTCACCTATGATAAAAGAAAAATTATAAAATATGAGTATCTTTTATTTTATTAGATGTTGATGAAGAAATCTAATTGATCATAAGTACCTGCAATTTGGACTGTCGCTCTATTGAGCATTGGAGTCAGATAGAGTAGAGTTTAGTTGTATAGATTAAAAGTGAGGTGGTTTATTTGAGTAATATTAGTATCAAGTATGTAACTTAAACGGTCCTAATCTCACAAACAATCATATGCCTGTTGTCACCAACTCAAGCAAATATTTTTTTCTTTATGTTGTAATAAACTTGATCATGCTTCCCTAGATAACTTATATTTGAGCTAATACATGGGTCTTAAGTCCCAAGGTGTCTTGGTGGATTTTTTTCCTAAGCATAATGTAAAAAGAATATATAACAAAGTTTTAGAAATTTGCATAAATATAATTTAAATAAAAGAGAAACTTAGGTGCACCCATATTTGTGGAAAATTTGAGCCTAGCAATTGAAAAGGAGAGGGAAATGATTTTTTATTTTTATTTATATTTTATATTTTTTATTTTTTATTTTATTTTTTATTATTATTATTTTACGAATGACCCAATATGTATTACGTTAATGCCAAACGATCCAAATTTTGAAAATAATGAATACTAACCTTTTGTTTAGTCATGTACCACTTAGATCACATAGCCACTTTCTTCGTTCCTCTAGCTGGAGCTCCTTTCTCCCCTTTGCATTTGTGCTACTTTTTTCCTTCCCTCCCTCCCTCATGTTTGTGACTACTGTTTGACCCTTTATCACCCACTTCGATAATTGTCCATGCTCGCACATCAAACCATCAAATAGCTATTCATCACCCATTTCAATGACCTTGCACTCGTCCTTTTAACCACCTTCCAAATGTTTATTACAAAGTACAAGAATTTACTCTGCTTCCAATGTTTGAAAAAGGAGAAAGAGAAGCGTGAGCACGAAAAAGACAAAGAAAGTAGCGAAGGCAATCTAATTACTTTGACAATTACTCTTAATTGTATTTTGGACGTGGGAACGTCAGCATAACCAAATTTAAGTCATTGGCATGAAAATTTAAAAAAAGAAATGAGCGAAAACTTAAAAGCAAGTGAAAATCTATAGATTCGAACACGGCACCGCAGCCTCAGGGGTTTGACGTGATAATTAGGGCTAAAAGTTCTTCAGTTGGTTCGTCTTCTTACCCATCTCTCGTGTCTTCCACTAGAGTTCTCCACTTCCTAATAGAACGAAGGTAATGGTCTCTACTGTTCTTCTCTTAAATCTTAATCCATTTTCATTCTTCCAATTTTACGACTTCCTTGTGTCTAGATCTGTATCTTTCTCTGGAGCTCTTCAGTAATTTTATGAACGAAGAAGTATTCTATTCACTTTGCAACCTTTCGCGATTTTTGTGCGTCTTTGATTTTATTGCCGACTCTTTTGTGAGATTCTGCAAAATACTTGACCCACTCCGATCTTCATGGTTTGGTTTCTTGTGTGATTGGGATCTTAGATTGGAAAAGTTAGGGTTTCACTACATTGCTCTTTGTTATTTTAATGCTAAATTCAATTACATATTCGTCATTTAGAATGCAGTACAATATGACTTCTGATGTGAGTATATATTACTTGTTAACGTGATTATTGCTGAGTTTTGTTGAATACTACATCGGTTGACAGTTCAAACTTTGTGATGGCGACTGAATCCAAAACTGCGACTGAGGAAGTTAAGATTGACCTCTTTGAAGATGATGACGAGTTTGAAGAGTTTGAGATTAATGAAGGTACAACTAATTGTTAATTATTATAAAAAAAGAAAAAAAAAAAAAAGAAATCATCCCCTTATTTGGAGTTCTTCGCTACTATTTCCAGTGTATACTTGTTTGTCATTTATGGTTGGTCGAGGTGGAATTACTTACTTGATGTTCCAGACAGACAATGGGAATGGAATAAGGGTCTGCATAGTCCTATTACTGCCTTGGCGATAACTTTGAACTGCTGTAACAATAATAGCATCCTCTAATTTGGATCAGCATATCCTATATATTTCTTGTTCACCCATGACCACTATTTTATATTATTATCTCCATCTGATACTATTAGAATCACTTATGCCTTATGCTGAGCTGGAATTGCATTCCATACAATTATACTCATAATCATGATCAATTAAAGAAACTATTAGTTAGAGAGAAAAAGGGTCAGAGTTACATGTTTTTGGCTTTAGAGGAATACCCTTACTATCTCTGAGGTTGGTATTCTACTGTTAGGACTTGGGAAGTCTTTATGTACATTAAAGTTTGTATGATATTTGGGATGACGCCCATAAATTGAGAAGTTTTTTTTGATATTTGTATATTAATGTGCGCTCAAGAACATTAGGAGTTTTGGTTGTATATAAGAAAATTGGAGGGATGGTTTATTTATTTATTTTAAAATTTAAATAAAGTGAGAGAGAGAGAGACAAATCCTTTTGCAGTTCAACCATTTTGAATTACCGTAAATCAAATGGTGGATATGCATTGACCTTGATGTATTTAGGGAAGAAGTAGAAGTTTCTGTTAAGTAGGCCCCTACTTTTGCTGGTGGGGGGTGGTTTGCTCTGCTACTTGATTTGAATCCTCTCATGGGCAATGCGACAGTGTTTTGAGGAAGGAAATTAAAGTCTTGAGGCAAAGGATAAGGATGGTGTGTAACCATCATTCTGTGGTTTTCTGTTGATATGTTTCGATTTTAGCTGATATCTAGCTTGTCTCATCTGTCACAATCTGAACTTTTTTTACTATCTTGAACTCTTGAAGTGATGTATTAGCATATTAACACGAATGGATTGTTTCTTTTGTATCTGTTAGGAATCTTCTACTTCTTGCAATCAGAAAATCCCAACAAGAACTAGAAAAACATGGGAATAGCCTCACTGATCAATATATATATTCAACTAAGAATAAATTACACCAAATCAGGTCTCAAAATCAACATTAATAAGATGGAAAGAAAAGAGCAAAAGAAAATGATGACTCCCCAGCGCATTCGAGAGTGCCAGAATACTCTCCCAAACCTCAGCCTTCAGCCAAAATTTCCACACCCACAATAGAGCCTCCAAACCTCTACATAAACCCTTGCATTGGTCCTGACTTGCCATGTAACTAACTGTATGACTCCTCAACCCATTAACAAGAGTGAATTCTCCTTCTTTCCCCTTCTCTTATACCTATGGATGATAGGGCGCGTCACAGTGTCTTTACCACTTAAAAATGAACTCGTTAGAGAGAGCTTATGGTGGGGCTACTTGTTTGCTTTTTATTGTTTCTAGCAATTAATTACAGGGTCAATCATAAATGGGAGGACGCCATGACACTGCTGTATGAATTGTCCTATTAAATCGATTGTAATGGCAACCAGTAATTGGAGCTCATATCTCAGAGACGTTTCTCTCAGATGCTAGTGTAAAACTTGTTGTCATGGCTTCTTCTCCCCCTCTCTATCTGATGGAAAATGAATCTGCTTCATGTTCTTTATGGGTTTGATAGAAATTTGGTTCCATAGGGGATGCTAATCTAAACACTCTGTTACCATAGACATTTCTGATGTTATGAATGATCATATCAACTGCAGAGTGGGAAGTCAAAGAAGAAGGGAAAGAAATTACACAGCAGTGGGAAGACGATTGGGACGATGATGATGTCAATGACGACTTCTCTTTGCAGCTTAGGAGAGAATTGGAGAGCAATGCCGAGAAGAAATGAGACGACTTTTTTTGGTCTTGTACGTGTTCATCTTCTAAGATCTATGTTTAACTAGGTCTTTTGTCCCCAATGTGGTTTTACACTGTTTGTCTTCTATCCTTGTACATGGTGCTATTATGAATATGCTTGGAAGCCTAAAACATTGTTGCCTTTTCAAATCAGATGATTGGAAAATTGTGAAACCTTTGCCCCTTGAGAAACCAGTTTTTTATTTTTTTATTTTATTTTTTAAGAAAACAATTTTAATTGCTGGTTATTGTTGTCACGGACCATGATTCCATCGAGATTATCAACATTGTAAAGGAATCATTGTTGGATTGTCACAAATGTCGACAGTTGGGATGTTGACAAATTTTCTGACTGAAGTCACTGAAGTTGGAGAAAACTTGGGGTTACAAAAAATTAAATTAAAAAAAAAAAAAAAAAAAAAAAAAAATATATATATATATATATATATATATATATATATATATATATATTAGTGGTGTTTAAATGACCCGACAACTCGGACTACCCAACCTGAATAACAATGGTTGAGTTGGTTGATTTATTATTATTATTTTTTTTTTTTTTTGTTTTTTTCAGGTTGGGTTGAATATTGGGTTGCAATTTTGAAAAATTCGAGTTGACACAACTCAACTCGAATTTCTAATATTAATATTAAAAAAATGTATATATGTATATATATATTAGTTTAAGTTAATGTTAAGAATTATTTTATACTTTTTTTTGAATCAATGTATTTTATACTTTATTTTGAATCAATGGCCTGAATTTTAAGGGTTGGGTTGGGTACTCTATTTGGGTAGCCAACCCGACTAACTCGAATTTTTGGGTTCGTCTAAAAGATGTCCCCAATCCAACCACCCCTAGTATATATAATTCTTTCAATTTTTTTTTGCATTAAAAAATATTTATTTTCTTATTTTTTGTTTCCTCTAAAGGCATTGCTGTCCATTTCTCCATCCATTTGAATTTGTTTCAAGTTCAATTCCTATTCACCTTTCACTCATAGTTTTAAAACTTCTATTTTCATCTCTTGCATCACAATACAATATTGTTCACCTTTTCCTGTTTGTGCCTATTAGTATCGGTTTTATAAACTCTTTTTCTTCAATAATAAAGTTTTTTTATACAACGACTTAAAATGAACATAATCCAACTAACATATAACTTATATTATCAATCTCAAAGTTAGAGATTTGATTAATAAAAAAGAAGAAAAAAGACTTTCGAGTGTTTAATTTCTTTGTAATAGTATATAGTCCTTCAAAAGAATATTTTGTGAGACTTGACTTGGTTTCTCAAGATAACTTTTTTTTAACCTTTTTGTTATATATATATATATATATATATATATATATTATTTTGGAGTGTTTGCTCTTGCTTTCACTCTCTTTCCAGCAGTGAGAACTCATTGAGAAAGGAAGTAAAAGTAAAATACGAAAAGGAAGGTTTAGTGATGAAAAACTTTTTAAAAGGTAGAGATTATAAATGTAGATATCATTAGTTTCTATCAAATTGATCGTTGAAATAATAGCCGCAGATGCAGTCTCGTGAAGATCGTTTCCAAGAATCCAGTGCCATAAATCCTCAAAAATCACAAAAAGCTGATGAAAAATAGACCACAAATCTTATTAATTGCAAAACTTAATAATAATAATAATAAAAAAAAAAGACATAAACCAAACATAATAACAAAAAAAAAAAAAAAGTTACAGACAAGAAAAATATTCGACCACAATCCCCATCCACAGAGGAAAAAAAAAAAAAAAAAAAAAAAAGCTCCGTTAACACCAATTTTCCCTCTTCTTAGGCCTTCCTCTTTGCCAAATTCTTCAACTTTTTCACCAATTATATAACAGAAAGCGGCGCTTCTTATGAACTTCAAATTCCTCCGGCCACCACCGGCGGCGGCAAACCACATACCCTTAATCAGACTGTCAATCAATTCAATTGAATCAGTGAAATTTTAGGAAGAGCAGCAGCAAAAGTTCTACAAATTGGGCAAATGGGTCTGTTCAAAAGCCAAGAATCTATACATTGGACATGAAAACTATGATTACAATTAGGCAACAATCTGCATCTTTCCCCATTTTTGAAATTCTCCAAACAAACTACACATTCCATTTCCAAATCCCTCATTTTGTACTCATAACAAGGAAGTTTCTCCAAATCCTCCTTTGAAAATCTCTTCATCCCATAATTACTATTACCATTACTATTGCTTCTCCAAATTCCTTCCCCTTCTCCTCTCAAAGCTCTCCCAACAATACACACATGAATCACTACCAAAACAGCTATCCCCACCACCAAAAGAACAGCTGATACAACAATCTCCATAACCATAATCCCCACAAATCCTTTTTTCTTTGTGGGTTTGTTTTGTTTTTGTTTTGTTGTTTAAAACTCACTCATCTTGGATCTCTTCAAAAGGAAGAATTTGGTGGGATTGAGTTTTAAGGACAGAGAGAAGAAGAAGAAGAAGAAGAAGAATTTTATGATGAGTGTCTTTCTGGCTTTTGTCTTTTTTGGAGTCATTTCACAACTTTCCCTAATTTTATCAAACATCCTTTTTGGAAGCTCTTTTGTTTGGATCATTAGAGGGGAGAGTTCTCACCAAAGGGAAATTACAGATATATCCATCCTCCATGAAATCCAAAAATGACAGACAGCATTTGTTAACAAAAGTGTTTCTCTGCTTCTATCCAGAAGCATCGTTTCATAATCATTTAGGTTTCATTTGATGATATCTAGGTTTATAAATATTTATTTAAACCAAGTGAAAATTTAAAAGCTAAAAGAAGTAGTTTTCTAAAACTTGTTTTTAGAATTTGGTTAAAATTTTAACTCTTTTGCTTTAAAAAGAGGTAAATTATTGTAAGAAACAGAGACGAAATATATTTAATTTTAGAAGACAAAAAACCAAATGGTTACCAAATGGAATCTTAGTTTATGAAAATTAAGCTTATAGTTATTACCATTTCTTTGTTTTGTAATTTACTTTTTACAATTGTTATTTAGAAACCGATCAAAATTTGAAAACTAAAAAAATAGTTTTTTTTTTTCTAAAATTTATTTTTATTTTTGGAATTTGAACACAAATTTTGTAATCAAATAGGGTTTAAGTATTTCATTTAGAATCTCATGCTTCAATTAAAGTTTCTTTTTCTTTTCTTTTTTGTTTTTTTTTGTGTGTGGCTTTTGTAGGTATATAAAAAAGGTTTTTCAATTGAGTATAAAAACCAACTCTTTCTTGTTGCAACCAGTTTAGAAATTGAGAATATTCTATATGGATTGAGTAAGAACACCATCTCATTGATATCTAAGTCTTTTGGTAAAATTCAAATTAGACAATAGGTTAAGTATTATATTTTTCATGTTTATATTGAATAGGTTTTTGACTTTAAAAAGGATTAAATAAATTCCTAAAATTTTAAGTTTGTGATCATTTAACTTATATGACTATTTAAAACGTTCATAAATTTATTGGATAAAAAGTCTAAAGTTTATGTCTACGTCTAATTGGACAGTTAGTTTAAAAAAATGTATTAAAAACAAAATTAAAAGTTGATTAACTCGAAACTAAATAATTTATAATTATTGAAAATAAACAATATCAAATCAAATGGTAAATTGTCTAAACAGATTGAAAGGCAAGGTTGATCAATGATTGGAATTGTCCTTTTCAATTCCCAAATGTGTTAAGGAGGAGAAAAAAGAAAAAAAAAAAATAAAGAATTGGATACCAAATTGAAGGGCTTCATAGGCCATTGTTTTAATACAAAAACAATTATTCAGTAGCTCCACATGACATGAAATGATTGGAAAACCCATTTTTCTATTAAAAAAAATTAAATAAAAAATGATTAGGAGAATCTAATCATGTTCATGTGTATAACAAAGTCTTATGATTGAGAGAATCCAATCATGTAAGTATTGTACATCAAATTTTTTTATTGTCTCTGAGGTCATTAAGTGGCCTAAATTATTGAATTTTAATTCCAACTCTTATAAATGATAATCAATTAGGATATTCATTTTCTTCTTAATAAAAAATTATTTGTTATTTTTTCTTTATGAAACTCCCTGCCATGAAATTTTATTTTCTTAAATAGTATTGGATTAATCCATTATTCATGTGTATAAACCCTCATTACAAATATATGGTTAAGTAAGAGTTTCTGAAAAAAAATGTAACTTTTATATTTAGGTTAGTAGTTCAAATTTAAAACTTGGTACCGATGAACTGATATCGATCTCTTTGTTTTTTATTTTGTGTTTTCTTAAAAATAAGTTCGACGTGTATTCTATGAGCATCATTATAAGGGTTATTTTTCATGGTTTGATTGTATAAGTCTCTTCATATTTACTCATCCTTTCTTCTAGCTAGTTTCACTCCCTATCAAATAAAATTATTGATGTTAAGGTGATTAAGGACCTGTTTGGAGTGACTTAAGGAAAAAAGAATGTTTTTCTTCATTTAAACACTTTTGATAAAAAATCCTTAGAATAAAAACACACATGTGTTTGGTAACTCTTTTCAAAAGTTTTTTATGTAAAAGTTTGTAAAAGAATTTTCCAATAGAAGTGATGGCTGGTGATCGGAGGTGGTCGCCAATGGTTGTTAGAGATGGTGATCGGAGGTTAGCGGGTGGGGGTCGTGGGAAGTGGTGTTCGGAGGTTGGCCAACAATTGCGGGAAGTGGTGACCGGAGATGGCCGACGTTAGTCATCGAAGATCAATGCAGGAGGTTGGTCGGCAGAGACCGTGGCCGATCGGAGGTTGTTGGAGACAGTGGCCGACGATAGTTAGCTATGGTGGTGGCTTTGAGTTTTTCATACAAATTAGGGAGAAATTACTCAAAATTCATTTTTCTAGAAGTTGGTTTTAAGTATTTATCCTAAACCACATTATTTTATAAACTAATTTTTTCAAAATTCATTTTAGGTGGTTGCGAAACACATGAATTTTTTTTTTCAAAATGACTTATTTTTTAATTTGATCACTTAGAAAGGTATTCTAAACATACCCTAAAAATATACAAATAAATGAACCTTTTTCATATTATATGGCCAATTGGTTAATAAGTTGGGGTATAATTAAAGTTTGGTTAACTACTAGCTTCTCTCTGTCAAAATGAATATAATTCAATTGATATAAAATATATAAAATTTGTACTATCAATCTCGAGGTTAGTAATTTTTTTTTAATTTTTAATTTTATTTATAGTAGGTATATATTTTAGATAGTTAAATCACAACAATTTATTTACCAAACGTTATGACCTGCTCCTTCGGGTTAAAATTTACCAAGTACTAATTTACTTTATTTTACAACTTATTTTTTTTGAAACTCCAATCAACAACCATTATTATTTTAAAAGCTTTTAAAAGAAATTCAAACTAAGCATTTAATTATGATCATTTGTAACTCCTTGTCCCTTGCGACTTGACAACGTCATCTTTGCTCGCCTTGAATGCTTCTAAGAGTGATGACTATTCCCACAAACCAACGAGGTTCTTTTAGCATGTTTTGCCCTCACTCACATGTTTCAGATGTGATATCAGTTCATTCACGTCCCCCTTCTAAACTCGGGGCATTACTTTACTATTTTTACAATAAATGAAGCGTGAATCATAACTCGGGTCTCGAAGTCGATACTAGTATAAATTTCATACCCGTTGAAGTATATATATTTAAGTTAGCTCAAACTAAACCTTTAACATATCCACAATCTGACCATCTTAAATTAATATTAATTGGTAAGTAGATCCAAACCCTTTAAACCTTGTTTTAGACATCCACATGCTAAAATTCTTCTAAAAAATTCCTAAAATTAGACTAAAAATCCTCAAAACAAGGGAAAAAAAAAAAACACTTTAATACATATAATAAAAAGATTTGACTTTGTCTTCAGTCAATTACATAGTTATCACTTGCTCAGCTATTTACGTTTAGCCTTTAAAAAAGCCCCTAACCATTGAAATAAAACCATCCAAATTTAGCCTCCTTCTTCACTCTCTCTTTACACACTTTGTATATAAACACCCACAAAACATTATCATTTTCAACCAACATTTTTTTAAATCTTTTTTTTTTTTTAAAAAACCCAACCAAAAAAAGAGAAAAAAAACTAGAAAAGAAACCCAAAAAAAAAAAAAGGTTACATCTTTTCCTTCCTTTTCTTGTGATCCTTCCTTTCTTTTTGTTCTGAATTCTATTATTCAAGTTTTTCAAACCCTTCTTCACTCTTAGAAAGGGTTAAAAAAAAAGACAAGTAAAAAAAAAAAAAAGAAACTTTGTTTGTTTTTGTCACAATGGGAAATACAGAGGTAGCAAGGACAGTTATTGGCATTATAGGTGAGAAATCTAATGAAATTATCCTATCAATATGAATTAGGGTTTGAATTTGTAATTGTAACAATATATTAAATTGATTGTTTCTTTTTTTTTTGTTTTTTTAGGAAATGTCATATCTTTTGGTTTATTTATGTCACCAATGTAAGCTTCTAATTTCTCCATATTCTTTAATTTGTTACTCAAAAGTTCATTACTTTTGTTGATTTTATTATGGGTAAGATTGTTGAATTTTGAGATGAACAAAATTTTTGTTTGCAGCCCCACATTTGCTCAGATAGTGAGGCGTAAGGCAGTGGAAGATTTCAAGCCAGATCCTTACTTAGCCACAATTCTCAATTGTGCCATGTGGGTGTTTTATGGAATGCCCTTTGTTCATCCTGATAGTGTCCTCGTCGTAACCATCAATGGCATTGGTTTTTTCATCGAACTCGCCTATATTTCTATCTTCTTTATCTATTCTCCATGGGTTAAGAGAGTAAGTTGAAAGACAACAAAGTTTCTAATTTCTGTTCTAATTTTTTTCATACGGTTTAATCATAGTTTCATTTCTTTTGTGAAATTTTTCAGAAGAAGATGTTGATCTTTCTTCTCATCGAAACTATTTTCTTTGCTACCGTCGTCCTCATTACGCTTTTGGTGTTCCACAACACCACAAGTAGATCCTACTTTGTTGGCATTTTATGTATCGTCTTCAACATTGGAATGTATACTTCTCCATTGACTGTCATGGTATTAAGAGCTAATTCAAAAAAGAAAATCTGAGTTTTTATTTTTCCCTTTTACATTTTGAATATTAAATTTTGTTGTATTTGGTCATGTGTGTTTCTTTTCAGCGACTAGTCATCAAAACAAGGAGTGTGAAGTATATGCCATTTACTCTCTCCCTCGCCAACTTTTGCAATGGTATCATATGGGCCGTTTACGCTATTCTGAAATTTGATCCTAATGTCTTGGTAAAATCCTTTAATTCTATAATTACCTATTCCTTTTGTTATCCATTTAGTTTTAAATTTTTAAATTTTATTTATTTATTTATTTTATTTCTTCAGATTCCAAACAGTTTGGGAGCTCTTTCTGGATTGATACAATTGATCCTGTATGCAACTTATTATAGAACGACAAATTGGGACAGCGACGACACGTCGCACTCGAAGAGGCCAGAGGTGCAAATGACGGATGTGTAGTTTTGGGAGGTGGATAGAAGTCGACATGTCGTCTAGCAATTTCTTTCCTCCTTGAAGGCTCAGCTAAATAACTTGGTGTAATCTAATTCATTGCTCCATTCTTTTTGTTGCTGTGTACTTCTAATTCTTTCCTCCCACCAAAATTGTTCTTACAATATTCATTATTGGATATTCAATTTTCCTCACTCAACATTTATTATTCCTTACTTTTAATTTATTTTGTGATGTGAAAATTCTCAAACACTTTAAAAACTTCCAAAACGATTTGATTTTAACCCTAAAGATTTGATTAGACAATAGATTACCTTAAAATCAAAGGTCTTAAGATGAACAACACAAGTTCCTTACAATGTTCTTGGCATCCAACTCAGTGCATGAATTGTAAATTCAAGAAAGAAGTACGAATGCCAAAGTTGGATTCATTGTAATTTGTCCAAACAATCTAATGACAAGACTTTAGATAGCCTCTTATTGATCTAATGTCACATCATTAATTATATTTGAATGACAAAAATGCCCTTGCTTGATATGTCATAAAAAGGATAAAATTGAGAACTAATAAAATAACATAAAAATTATTAAAGATGGTATATAAATAGTAATTTGATGTCTTTGATGGTTCATATCACCATGGCTTAGTTATAACAAATATCCTTGAACTTTGCCATTTGTTCCAAAAGTATCCTATACTTTCAAAATAGTAATATTAACCCCTCAACTTTTGATAAACATTTCAAAATTACTATTGGAATAAAAATTCTTTAGAATTTTGATAAAAACAATCGAGAATTAAAACTGTGTAGTGAAATCTAAAAGTCGTTGTCATACCAGTTTCATATCTCAATTTCTATCCATAATTCTATAAAGAATTTCTACTCAAGGATAATTTTGGAACGTTTATGAGAATTCTTGGAGTAATATAATTGCCGTTGAAAGTATACAAATGGCAATGTTAAGAGAGGATTATATATATCTATATTTCTATATTATATTAAAAGAGGAAAAGTAGGAGAATTTTCACCTTCTTATTTTGCCCTTGATTTCTAAACATATTCCTATTATACCCTCCCATCATAGTTAGTTATAACATCTTTCTTTTTCTTAAAAACACTTCTTTGCAAAGGAGACATTTGTCAAACACCTTTCTATATAAATGGACCATTCATCATGTAAGCCATTGATCATATAAGTCATCATGTGTTTACTTCAACTCGCCACTTCTGCATAACATTCTACACTTGTATATATATTTTTAGGAAATTTAGAATTTCTTTTATTTTGATTTATTTTTGTTTATGAACACTTTGTTTCTTTTCTTCTCTCTTTTCTTTTGTTTATTGTTTTGTAGTTTTTTTTTAATGTATTATTGTATGTGCTTTCTTCGTTACATTTTTTCTCAACATCCCGAAAAAAAGCATTATAAAAAAAAAGAAAAACAATGTAAGTAATCCTTCATATACTTCAATTTTTTCTTTTAATTCAATAGGGGTTTATTTTTAAAATTTAATTTAAAGTAAGAGCTTTATTTTGATGGAGAAAAATGTGAGAATGAAGAGGAAATCTTAGAGATGAGATTAACTTGAGAAATTCAGGGAAGAGAAATATATGAAATAGGTGTTAAGAATATTTTGAATATTTTTTAAAAAAAAAAATAAAAAGAACTTATTCTCTATTTTGATTGAGAAGAATGTAATATGACAATGATAAAGAAATAAAAACTAATTTGAGAAAATTAGGGAATAAGAAGATAACTATTTTGTTCTAAATCTATACGAGGGGATTTTATTTTCGGGAGGATATTGGGGAGAGAAGGATTATTGCATCATGATTCATATTTTATATTTATTTTTCTCTTAGTTTTAATTTTTCTTGTATTTTTTTTTATCAGATCATAAGTTTATGACTATAACTAAAACAAGGTAAGTTAAAATTCTTTATTAAACTCCTTTAATGAATGAAATAGAATAAACTATTATGTCTTGAAAATAAGAAGATTCATTTGAAAATAATAATGATAAAACACAGAGGAATTTCAGAAATAAAAATGATAAAAACAGGGTAATGTGGAAATATATTATGAAAATAATATAAAAGTGAAAAAATATCTCACATTTAAGTTAGTAAGAGAAGTATTGATAAAAATAGGTATTGTAATCGTGGACCGAGTCCATGATTTTTAGAGGAACACGTGGATCGGTCCACGATTTTCTTGCTTCCAATCAACCCACTCACCAACATTTGCCACATCAGCCACATGGATGAAGTCGTAGACCCGGTCCATGATGAAGACTGAACTCGGGATTGGGTCCACAAGTCTTTTTTTTTTCCAACTTAAATTTTACCGACAAACACTTAATTTTTGAGCTAAATTTATTTTTTTCAACTCAAACATTAAAAGTAAAAAGTTTGACACATAAGATGGTGAATGATGATAAATATTCTTAAATAAAACATCTAAAGTGAGTATTATCAATTACAAGTTAATGCAAACTCATGTGCCACACGGTGTCTTCTCTCACACGGGCCACGATGAGGTACATGAACCTCAAAATGTTGTTGATGATGAATTACACCATCAATGTCTTGTCACCCTGTTGTTGATGATGAATTACACCATCAATGTCTTGTTGGGTGACAAGATATGAAAATGTATCAGTTGCATAATACTCATTTTAATGACCAGAACTCAATGCGATGTCTCCTTGAACTCCTAGGAAGTCTTTAGGAGAAGATTGAACTGGGTTAGTAGGTACATGAGATTTTGGGTCAATGTGTTAGCTCTGGAATATTCTCGACCTGTTGTCGTTGATATCAATGACGAACACGTCTTCTATCAGTGTTGGCAACATTAAGAAAATAAAACCCAAATAATAGTCCAAAACACAACAAAATAATTATTGTCTACAAATTAATCCATTCAAGAATATCAGACAAAAAATAACTTACACAATGCTTGAAACTTAGATATATTCAACCACATAGAACAAAACAAATATTCTTTAGAAATTGATCCATTCAAAAATATCAAACAAAAAAAAAAAAAATAACATACAATATGTGGTAAAAAGTAACATATGCTACAAAATATCACACACAAAAGATAGCATAAAATCACACAAAATCTAAACAATAACTTAAAAAGTCGTGGACCCGGACCACGATCATCTTGAAAATATGTATCTACAAATTGATTTGTTCAAAATATCAAACAAAAAATCACATATAATGGAAAAAAACATATACTTCAAAGTATCACATACAAAAAATAGTACAAAATAACACAAAATACACAATAAATCTAAACAATAACTTAGAAAGTCGTGGATAGGTCCACGATTATCTATGTAAAAAGTAATCATAAATCTAAATTTAAACAATATTATAACCCTAATTTTGTAAAAAACACCCTAAATCTAAACAATATTATATACAATGTTAAAAGAAAAAAAAAACTACATTCTGGTGGTTGGTGAGTGTTGGGGGCGACGGTAAAGACAATAGCAACAGAATGTAGTGAGGAATGATAGCGACGGCAGAATAGAAGGAAAATGGCGTTGAGAGAGAAGATGGTTGCCTGGAAGGCTGCTGCACGGTTTATAAGGAACGAAATCGTGGACCGAGTCCACGTTTTAGGTAGTCATGGACCCCATCCACGATTCTTATCTCCTTCCATCTGGCAGACATGCTCCAGACATGGAGATTTGTAGAAAACGTGGATGGTGTCTACGATTTGTAGAAAAAGTGTATCCGTCCATGATCTCTCCACCCATTTTTTTTAATTCTTTTTTTCTACCCTATTTTTGTTATTATTTATTAAAACAATATTATTTTCTAAAAAAAAAAGTTCAACTTAGGCTTTTTCATGACCATGAAATATTGACATAGATATTGATTTGAAAATTTGAGATTTGTAGATAAAAAAAGGGTTTAATGTTTTACTTATAAATGAACTATTTATTTTAGTATTTTAAATATAACATAAAATCGAAATTTTTGGTAATATATATAATACAAGATTTTGTTCCTTTCCCCAAAAAAAAAAAAATATTAACTCTATTTTGTACAATTTTTTAGAATTAAAAAATATTTTAAATAAAAAAAATTGACTACCCAATTCTCTTAAATTTAATAAAACCAATAAATAGACTATTTTTTCAAATTATAAAATATTTACATAAATATTAAAATTAAAATTTCGAGATTTGTGGCCAAAAAAAAGAAAAAGGTTTACTATTTTATTTAGAAATTATAAATGATGTATCTATTTTAATAGTTTAAATATAAAAAATTGTAGTAAATATTTTTTTCAATAATAACAAGATTGTGTTCTTTTTAAAAATGATTTTTTTTTTCATAATTTATAAAACCAAAAAATTTAACAATCTCAATTATTCTTACATTTAATAATAGAAATAAATAAGACTGTCTTTTTCCAAAAATAAAAAAATTAATGGAAAAAAGGTTTAGAGAAACAAAACTTATTTTATAAAAAGAATAAAGACAAACTTTTTTATTTTAAATACAAATACAAATTATAAAATTTGGACTTCTTAATTTATGGAAAAAAGTGTTATGAATGAATTTATTTATTTATTTATTTTTTTTTAACAATTTAAATATAACCATAATATCTTTTATGAAAATAAGGTTTAAATTATATGTATCTACGACATAAATAATCTTAAACAAAAACTAACACTCTTTAATACTATAACGACAAGTATGTGAGTACTATAACAACAAGTATGTGATAATATTGAAATAAAAATTGTTGCATTATTTATATTAAAATGTCAAAAAATTACCATATTTATTTCATAACTTAATTATGAGTATAATTTTTATTTTAATACTATGTAGAATAATTTTTATGGAATAATGATAATATCAAAACATAAAAATAAAAATTCTTACATTATTATTATAATTATTATCATCATAAAAATAAAAATTCTTACATTATTATTATAATTATTATCATCATTATTATTATTGACAAAAACAAACAAGAAACAAGAAATTAGGAAAAACAATAATCAACCTTTAAAAGGGAATCCACCTGTGATACTGATCTTCAAGACAAATCGATATCAATTAATGTTTAGGAATGTGTAGTGTAGAATGTTTGTCCATAATAGAACTCTACAATGTAAATCACGCAAAGAGTCCACGAAATACTAAATTTCATTATCATAGCGTTGATGATCTAGTCAAAAGCAATTAAAATTGTTGCATTATCTAACTTTTAAATGTTGTAGTAATTAAAATTTATAACAAACTTATATGTTATTTATTTATTACATGTTAAAAAACTAATATATTTTAAACTTTTTAATTAAAACGAAAAGATCTCACGTACATTGCACATGTGTTTTTCCTAGTATATATCTATAATATATATAAAAGGTGGTATAAGGGGAGAATCTGTCTCCCCATTTGCCCCTACATTTTTATTAAATTCCTAATTTACCATTTCTGGAAGGGGCATAACTATTTGAGTGTAGAGTATGTTGAGTCTAGTAGGTGCAAATGATGTAACTCTTCAAGATGGGTCATGATTCTTCAAATGCATGTGTCTTTTGAGCTAATAGATACAATTGATATCAATGGTTGCGACTAGCACAAACTCAATGGAGATAGTTACCGAACTGTTGCATTCTTTCACTTACAAGATGGGATGTATGTGTACTATAATAATAATAATAATGAATAGATTTGTTTACAATATAAAAAAAAGACTTAAAAAAGTTAGTAGAACAAATTAATTCTTTTATAAATTGGAAGAAAGTTTATAAAATCAAGTTTATAAAATTTTAACACAAAAAATTTATAAAGAAAAAAAAAATATTGGCGGCTTGATGACTTCTCTTTTCTTTCTTTCATTATGAACACCTTTCTTTCTTGTATTTGTTAATAACTTTTGAGAGATCAGATTATCTACTTAATACAATTTTGATTGACATTAAACTTCCATTTATTCTCATTGGTAACATCTTATACCATGAATGTTGAATGTTTCATGAGTTAAGCATAAGTTTTAGTATTTCCAAATGTGATTAAGTTTGCTTCATCTTGATTAAATGTGTATTTTAAACTTGCTTGAATCCATTGAACAAATAGGTCTAAGTGTGTATATTCATCTGCTTGAGAGAGTCGGTGAGTAATTTCCAGCATTTAACAAGAAAGATTAAGCTTTAGAGATAAAGTTTTTCTTTTGCCCAAAGAGCTCACCATGTGTCTTAGAAATAAGATTAATGTGGCGTCGAAGCATTGAAAAATGCGTTCTCAACCTTGAGTTTGTAAGCATGAAAAATTATTTATCGCTTAGGAAAATGCTAGCTACTTATCTTAACTTACCCTTTTTCATGGTTCCATTCATTTTATACCTACTATCTGGACTTGTTTATACTTGACTAACTTCATCCATTATTCATTCCGCATTACCATCCCACATGTTCATCCACAAATTTATTCTTGTATAAAATTATTCTTTGTAGTTATTTTAGAAAACAACAACAATTGTAATTATTGTACAGACCAAACGCATCAAATCAAAGATCAATCTCAACGCATAATCATTACAAATTCCTGTGTTTGATCCTGGATTTTGTACACTTGGGTTTTTATAGGAAAACTTGCGTCTAACATATATATCTTTTATGATTCTTAACGCGACATTAGACCATTATGATCATAACGCATCATACACATATAAAATGCAACACTCCTACAACTATAAAAGGAGCCTATGCCTTTGGTTTTAAAGGAATTGAATCCTCAACAGAAGCGAATGATCGTTTTATGCCAATAAGTTTCTTTTGCAAAACACAAATTACAGAGAATAAACAACTTGGATAAACTAAAACAATTAGTATGCTATTAAGAAGAATCAAGGGTTAGAAATTCTTCTACCTTTGAAGACTGTCTTCGATGTAGGATGAACTTCTTCTTCCTCAAATCACACACCAAAGAAAAAACTCTTCCAAAGGAATACAAGAAATAACTTTGGAACACCACCACGAAATCTTCCTTGCTATTCTCAGGAAGAATCAATGAGGAGTTGTGGGCTCTATTTTGATTTTGGTAAAGGAAAAGTATATTTTAAGAGGAAGAGAGAACTTGAGAAGAAAAAATTTCTTAAGAGAAAGTTTTACAGAACTCTTATGCAATGTGCAACTTCTCTTTCTCTCTTTTTTTCCTTCTTACGTATTCTATTAATGTAACGACCTAACTTCCTAGGACTTAAACTAGGTCGTCACTATATGCATGCATATATCCAAAACGACTCATTTTCATAATTTTACAAAAATCAAAATAACTTTTTGATTTAAAATAAATATCTTTTGCAAAATTCAAATAACTAAAAATCTTTGATCGGGTACCCCTAGTACAATTTCAATAAAATAGCAATCTCGCATAAAACATTTGACTGTGAGAAATTTAAAAGGAGAAAAAAAAAATAATAAAGTTATGAATTGGAATGACATAACCAAAATTCTTAAAGATGAAAACATGAAATCTCTTGTGCGGAAGCATTTGACTAGTCCAAATGACACGGTCAAGGTTTTTTTCCATCATTCGCCAAAGTATCCTTTCGCTTACCTGAAAAACATAACATGAAAATAATGAGTACATAATACTCAATAAGTAACCCCATTATCGGAGTCAGGCTAAACACTTATGTCCAATAAGTGCGGTAACATTGCAGGAAACCCGTAAGCTTCCAGTAACGTAGCATGAAACCTGTCGGCTTCAGGTGTCATAGCAGGAAACCCGTCGGCTTCCAGTATCGTAGTAGCATTAGGAGGGTAAATTGTCACTTTTCTCTAAATATGCTTGAGTTAAGTTCGCATCATAAATCATATCAAACATGTGCTAATATCATCATACTTATAAAACAATACTAGATATGCACAACTCAATTTCACCCAAATTAAGAAAGCGTTCAAAATTATTTACAATTGCCTGGCTAAAATGCAGTTCTAGTAGTAAGATTACTTACCTTCAGACTAGGTGCAAATAGCTAACCAAGCAGCCAATTCTCACAAAGTCCTTAATTTAAAACCGTAGAATATAAATCAAAACACAAATTAAGTCTTTAGGCTTGATTCCAATTACAATTTACTCAACAATTAAACCAAATAATCTTACCCAAGGTGCAACTAAGCAACAATCTTCTTCCATACTTCAAACAATGGGTCCAACCAAAATGGACCCTTAACCCGCTTGGACAACTTGTTTTCGTTTCCAAAATCCTTGGAAGCTTGAATCTAAAACCCAAACAGTAACAACAATTAAAACCAATTCACGAAATTACAAGAAAATCAACAATACTTACCAAAAACCTAACCAAGTCTTGAAATCCCAGCGTAACCCACGAAAAGGGATAATGGCGATGAAGCTGACAGCTGGATGGCAGCTTGCAAACCCATTGACATCCAAGATTGGCTTAAGTATATATATATATATATACTTCTTTAAATTCTCTTTCTCTTCCTTTTTCTTTTCCAAAACCTTAAATATATATATTTAAATTTACCTTTTCCTTTTTCTTTTCCTTTACCCAAAACAAAACACAACTTATTTAATATAATATTCCTCAACCCATCAAATCAAATATTTTCCAACCACCACCTAATAATTTATTTAACCAAAATATCTCCTAACAAATCAATTCTCCAACTTAAATTCAATTCCAACTTATCCTCATCTTTCCTTAAATTAACCAAGTTCTTAAATCTCACCCCATTCCAAATCTTCATTTTAAATCCAAATTTTAAATCTCCCCCAAATAAATTCAATTTTCTGCTAATTAAATCAAATCAAAATCTTTTATCACGATTATTTTAAATTGAATTATTTTCTCACCATAATCCAATTAAAGCTTTGGGATGTCATAGTTAAGAAGAAGGGAAAAATAACTCCCCACTACGTGTGGTGGGAGTTATTTTAATATAATAATATTAATTTAATTATATAATTTATTGAATCATATTTAATATATATCTCAATAAATTAAATATCACATATTTAATTTAATTTGAATCATATTCAAACAATCTTCTCTCTCATAACCTATAGTTTTAATATGAATCTCATTCATATTAATTTTAGCCTATAGTTTTTATATGAATGAGATTCATATAATTAATATTTAAATCTTATTTAAATATTCATCTTGCTTATAACAATAGTTGATGGCCAAAAAATGTCAAGAAATGTGAATTCTTGATGGCCAAAAAACGTCAATAAAAACACACCATACTACATTTATCTTGATGGCCAAAAAACGTCAATAAAAAGGGTTTTCTTGATGGTTATTTACAAATACTTGATGGCCAAAAAACATCAACATAGGGTTTGTGGTGATGTTTTTTGGCCATCAAGAAAACGACCTTTCTTGATGGACAAGCTCCAATACTTGATGGTCAAAAAACATCAACGTAACCTATCTTGATGGCCATGACCATCAAGATAGGGTTTGTGGTTATGTTTTTTGGCCATAAAGAAAACGATCTATCTTGATGGACAAGCTTTCTTGATGGTCATTGGCCATCAAAATATGACAATCAACAAAAGCCAAATTTCTAGTAGGGGCCATTTACTCTCTCCCTCGCCAACTTTTGCAATGGTATCGTATAGGTAATTTATGCTATTCTCAAATTCGATCCTAATGTGTTGGTAAGCCTCCAACGATCCGAATCAATCAATTTGTTAACTTAAGTTTTAGAAAATCAAATGATTGATCATCCAACCAAGTTTAAATTTCTAGATTCAATCATAAAAAATTATCAAATCTCTTATATCAACATTTAGGTTTTTTTTTTTTTTTTTTTTGAATTTTTTAGATTCCAAACAGTTTGGGAGCTCTTTCAGGGTTGATACAGTTTATTTTGTATGCAACTTACTACAAAACCACAAATTGGGACGACGACAACATGTCGAACTCGAAGAAGCCAACGGAGGTGCAAATGACCGACGTGTAGTTTTGGAGAGTGAATTGTCACGAAGTCGACATGTCGTTTTGCCCATTTCTTACCTCCTTTTCGAAGCCTCGTGTAATCTAATTAATTGTGCATCAATTCTTTTCATTGTTGTGTAATTTTCCCTCACATCAAAATTATTCTTAAAATATTCTTTATTGGATATTCAATTCAACTTCAATTTCCCTCGATTCTTTATTTTAATTTATGAGTTACATTCATAATCCCACACCAACCAGATAAACTTATATCATATAAATACATGATATTTAATTTTTAAAATATCTTTTATTATGTCAATTTATTGAACCAACAAAAGATGATTTAGTACAATGAAAACACACAAACAAATTAGGTAAGTACTTTATAAAATAAGGAGCGGGTTGTAGGACTAGTATTTTAAATTTATTCTATTAGGATGTCACAAATTTTTTGAATTTCATTTTCAATAGCTTAAGGGGCAAAACAACCAACAAGTTATCGAAGAATGACATCCAATATTCAACTCGGAAAGTTGGAAATCCAACTGCACCCTATATGTTCCGAATAGGAAGAATCCCGAAAATAAACAAAATTAGCAAACCCAACAGCATACTGGACTACATAGTGAACAACCATATTACACACATGGGGACTTGCTTCTATTTTGTTTCTATTTGTTGGGGTATGTTCTAAAAATTTATCACTCATTAGTCTTATTAATATCATATTAACATTTAAATAATGGTCTCAATGTGAATATAACACAATTGACAGAAATTATGAACTCTCTATCTTGGTTGAGATTCAAATCTTCTACTCTACATAAGATTCTGAGTCTTCTACTCTAGATATAGTTGAATTAATAAAAAAAAAAAACCAATTAATTTGTCAGATATTTTATTACCATCAAAATATAAAAAATTAATTACATATCTGAAACTTGTAATTGGTTGATATGTTGTGACTGTAAATACACATTTATACCTTGGTATAAATGAAAGATATTTTATGAGGAAACATAAAACATATCTATTTTCTTTCCAAAAATAAATAAATAAAAACAAAATAACAAAAATAAAAAACAATAAGTGGTGAAGGAATAAAAACATACTTTTTTTTTTCTTAAAAAAAAAAAAAAAATTTGGAAGGAGTTCAACAAACTAAGTGCAAATGTTTCACAATACGTCTTAGCACAATTAGAGACAACAAGAACTCGTAACTAATAAAGCGAGAATAAACACATGAGAATTGGTAACCCAGTTTGAAGATAAATCATCTACATGTGGGAAGTAATGTGCTTGAGAAAATAATCCACTAGTATGAAATGGTTAAGCAATTACAACGTTATACTTATCTATGAACAATTTCAAGTACAGCGACAACTGTCAAGCCTAACGTAGGGAAATACCTAGGCTCCCCGTAGATGTGAGACTCCCTCTCACTTTGACTTAGGCTCCCCCTAAGTATTTGAATATTAGTGGTTCAACACTTAGACACACCTAGGTGAATAAGACTCCCTTTCACTTAATATTATCTTTCTACTTCGTGTGAACTTCTTCACTTCGATTAACAACCCAGGCTCCCCTTGAGTGAAGAGAACTCCTTCTCGATTCGAACAGTCTTAGGCTCCCCTTAAGACGGAACAACCTGTAATACTGATATTCAGTTGAGAAGAACAAAGAAGATTAAATTGCTTTTAGCATAACACGATCTGCTTCAAAGAGCATAAAGAACAAAGATTATGATGTAATTGAATCACAATCTCCTGAATTAATTGAAGCGGCTACCCTAGCTCACGAGCTTTTTATGCATAAATAGCGCTGCTGAAAGATAGAAAAAAATCTCATACAAAATCGGCAGATCATCGAAAAGGAAAAATATCCCATAGAACAAAATATGTAGAATAATATAAATAAGGAAAGAAATCATTTGCAAGATCAGCAACTGGGATGACAACTTCTGAGACAACTGTATCTAGGACTTTTGTAAAAATGTCAGCTATTTGATCTCTCTTGCGGACGTGTTCAAGCAATATTTGTTTTCTTTCAATAAGCTCTCGGATAAAGTAATGTCGAATGTCTATGTGCTTAGTCCGACTATGTTGAATAAGATTCCTTGAAATATTGATTGCACTCAAGTTGTCATAATAAAGTGTCATGGCTTCTTGTGGAAAATCATATTCTTTAAGCATCTTCTTCATCCACATTAGTTAAGTACAACTACTACCTGCTGCAATGTATTCGACTTCTGTAGTAGATAGAGAGACACAATTATGTTTCTTGCTGAACCAAGATATTGGATTGTTTCCAAGAAAGAAACATCCACCTGAAGTGCTCTTCCTATCTTCAGAACTCCTTGCCCAATATACATCAGAATAGCTAACAAGAGAACTATTTGTATCAAACGTATAGTATAGCCTATAGTCACTAGTCCCATTTATGTCTTTGATAATTCTCTTTGCACCAAGAAGATGATTGGATTTGGGACAAGATTGATAACGAGCACAAACTCCTACAGCAAAAGCGATAGTAATCCTAATAGCAGTGAGATAGAGCAAACTTTCAATAATGCTTCTATATAAACTTTTGTCAACATTACTTCCATCCGCATCTTTGGATAGCTTAAAGTGTGTGGGAGTTGGGGTGCGTTTAACTCTTGCTTTTTCCAACCCAAATTTCTTCCCAATGCTTCTAGCATACTTACTTTGAGAAATAAATAAGTCATCTTTAAGTTGTTTGATTTTAAACCCTAGGAAGTAGGTCAATTCACCTACCATACTCAACTCAAATTCCTTCTTCATTTGTTCCACAAATAGATCAACCATCTTCTGAGGCATCCCACCAAAAACAATATCATTAACATATATTTGAACAATGACAAAGTTTTTGTCTGATTTTTTTGACAAATATTGTCTTACCACACCACCTCTGCTAGAGCCAATTTCAACAAGAAATTGAGACAAACATTTGTACTAGGACCTAGGAGCCTGCTTGAGGCCATAGAGAGCTTTCCTAATCTTATACACATGGTTAGGATGCGAAGGACCGATGAAGCCTTTGGGCTGTTCCACATATACTTCCTTGTTCAAGTGCCCATTTAGGAAGGTAGTTTTAACATCCGTCTAAAATAGCTTGAATTTCAACAAACATGATATTCCGATGAGCAATCTAATAGCTTCAAGATGAGCCCCTGGAGCAAAAGTTTCGTTGAAGTCAACTCCTTCAATCTAAGTATATCCCTGAACAACTAGTCTAACTTTGTTTCTCATCACATTACCATTCTCATCATACTTGTTTTTTAACATCCATTTAGTACCAATAATATAAACAAATTCTAGATGAGGTAGAAGAGTCCATACATTGTTTCTGAAAAATTGACTCAACTCTTCCTACATTGCATTTATCCAACAATCATCCTTCAAAGCTTCTTTAATATTTTTTGGTTCAACAGAAGAAGTGAAGCAAATGTTGCTGGTCATCTCCATATAATTCACTTTACCCTTCTTTCTTGTAGACACTCCTTCCTCAAGTTTCCCAATTATGTTGTTGGATGGGTGATTTTTACGTACTTTGCTTAAGGGTTGTCTTTCACAAATTTCAACCTCTTTAGGATCTATTTCATCAATTTCACCATTTGCAACTGAATTCTCAGGAGTCAGATTGGAGGACATGTCTGCCATCTTGTTAGGAACAACTTCACCGACAAGCGGGAGTACCCCGTTTTCTTTTTCATCAATGCTAAAGACAGACAAGTTTGTAGCATCATTAGCCACAACATTTATAGATTCCATAAGACAGCGAGTGCACTCGTTGTATAAGTGATATGCGCAACTATTTTTGGAATTACCAAGAAATATGCCTTCATCAAATTTGTAACCCCATTTTTTTTTTCTGACTTCTCTGTCTACTAGAATATAACACGTACTTCCAAAAATATGAAAATATTTGACATTGGGTTTTCTTCCCCACCATATTTCATAATTCGTGCTAGATGTGTTCCTAAATGCCAGACAACTCGATTGTGAATATGACAGGTAGTGTTCGTGGCTTTAGCCCAAAAGTGAAATGGTAAGCGCTTTGCATGTAGCATGACTTTAGCCATCTCCTAAAGAGTACAATTCTTCCTCTCAACAACATCATTTTGTTGAGGTGTAATTGATGTTGAAAATTCGTGATGTATGCCAGCTGAAGCACAAAAGTCTGCAAATTGGGAATTTTCAAACTCTTATCCATGATCACTTCGGATTCAAACAACATTTGGATTCTTCTCACGCTAAAGTTGAAGGACTAGAGCTTGAAAGGCAGAAAGGTATTTGATTTCTCACACAAAAAAAATGAACCCAAGTAAATCGATAGAAACCATAAACACAAACTAACACATACCTTTTGCCTCCTAGGCTTTTTGATTGCATGAGACCCATTAGATCAAGATGAAGAAGTTCCTCCGTGAGCAACTAACAAGATATCCCAAGCGTCTTTTGCAGAAATGCAAGTGTTGATTAGACAAAATATATTTCGATCGACTCCATTAAATATGACATTAAGAGCACGAGAGTTTCCTAGTGAGGCTTCATCTTCAACTTTAGACCAATGAACTTTGGGTTTCAAAACCTCTTTGTGATCATCTCCTTTCACGGTTGGATGAGACCATCCAGTCACAACATCTTTCCAAGACTTATTGTCGATAGATTTTAGAAAACCTAACATCTTGGCTTTCAAGTAAGAATGATTCGTTCCATCGAGAATTGAAGGTGTAGTGGAACCACCTTCCTTTATCCCATTCATGATCGAAGCACCTGAGATAAAGGTGACCCTCTCTGATACTAATTGAAATTTTGGAAGGGGTTCAACGAACTAAGTGTAGATGTTTCATGATACGTCCTAGCATAATTAGAGACAACAAGAACTCGTAACTAAAAAACACAGGAATAAACACACGAGAATTGGTAAAGCAATTCTACGATAAAACCACCTATGTTTGGGGGCAATGTGCCTGAGAAAGATAATCAACTAATATGAAATAGTTAAGCAATTACAACGTTGTACTTATCTGTGAACAATTCCAAGCACAGTGACAAACGTCAAGCCTAACTTAGCTAAACACCTAGACTCCCCTTAGATGTGAGACTCCCTCTCACTTTGACTTAGGCTCCCACCAAGTATTTGAATATTAGTGGTTCAACACTTAGACACACCTAAGTGAATAAGACTCCCTCTCACTTAATAGTATCTTTCTCCTTTGTGTGAAGAGAACTCCTTCTCAATTCAAATGAGAAGAACAGAGAAGATTAAATTGCTCTTAGCACAACACAATCTACTTCAAAGAGCACAAAGAACAAAGCTTCTAATGTAATTGAATCACAATCTCCAGAATTGATTGAAGCAGCTACCTTAGTTCATGAGCTTCTTGTGCTTAGCCATTGAAAGATGGGAAAAAAATCCCTTGCAAAATCAATAGATCACCAAAAAGGAAAAATATCTCATAGAACAAAATATGCAGAATAATTTAAATAAGTGAAGAAATAATCTGCAAGATCAACAACTGAGATGACAACTTCTAAGCAAGTTCCTAAAGCATATTTTAAAACAACCACGCAGGACCAAAGGACTTAAACAAACTTAACAAAAGATTTATCAATTTTTTGTTGACATGGTTTGACTCTGTAAAAACATTTGATATACTGAGAGTATCTTTTTTAGATATCGAAATGTTAAAATACATTTCTAAAATAAGAAATAACCATCATTTATCCAAGTTAGCATGTAATTGATTAACAATCTTCACTCTCTTTACACAAACATCCTCAAAGTGATCATTTTCATAAGAAACATAGTATCTTTTTTTTTTTAAAACCCTCACAAAAAGTTAAAAAAAAAAAAAAAAAAAAAAAAAAAAAAAAAAAAAAAAAAGTTACCTCTTTTCCTTCCCTTTCTTGGGTTCTTTCTCTTTTTCCTTATCTAATATTCAAAATTTTCAACACATTCTTCACTACTAAAAGAAGGGTTACACATTGGTAAGTACAGAGGTAGCAATAACGGTCACTGGTATTATAGGTAAGAACTATAATCAAATCATTGATGAATTAAGGTTTGAATTTGTAGTTATAACAAGAAGTCGATTGCTTTGTGTTTTTTTTTCCAGGACATGTCATATCTTTTGGTTTATTTATGTCACCAATGTAAGATACTAATTTATCTATGTTCTTTGTTTCTCAATAGTTTATTGATTTTTATTAGTTTTGTCATTGGTAAAATTGTTAAATTTTGAAATGAACAAAAAATTTGTAACCCCACATTTACCTAGATTGTGAGGTGTAAAGTCGTGAAGATTTCAAGTTGGATCCTTACTTGGCCACAATCCTCAATTGTGCCATGTGGGTGTTCTATGGAATGCTCTTTGTTCATCCTGATAGCGTCTTTGTCATTACCATCAACGGGCATCGGGTTTTTCATCGAACTCATCTACGTTTCCATCTTCTTTATCTACTCTCCATGGGTCAAGAGAGTAAGTTGAGAGAACAAAGTTTCGAATTTTTCTTCTAGAATTTTTCAAACTCGAAGAAATAACTCATTTTTTTCATACGGTTTAGAGTTAATTTATTGCATGAAAATTTTCAGAAGAAGATGTTGATCATTCTTCTCATTGAAACTATCTTCTTTGCCGTTGTTGTCCTCATCACGTTGTATGCTTTCCACACCACCACAGGGAGATCTTACTTCATTGACATTTTATGTATTATCTTTAACATTGGAATGTATACTTCTCTATTGACCGTCATGGTATTTCACCATCCAACCTATTCCTTAATATTAATTAATCTACAAAAACTGGGTTACTTAACATGGTTCCAATTAGGAGCTAATTAAAAAAGAATAAATTTGTTTTTTTCCAATGTCAAGTCATCAAAACAAAGAGTGTGAAGTACATGTCATTTACTCTCTCCCTCGCCAACTTTTGCAATGGTGTTATATGGGCCATTTACGCTATTCTCAAATTCGATCCTAATGTCTTGGTAAGCTTACAACGATCTCATAAGGCCTCATTTGATAACCATTTGATTTTTTGTTTTAGAATATTGTTTAAGTGCCCTTTTTTTTGCAACTTTGTTGCCATAATTTTTCAGTTTTCTAATTAAACATTTGAATCCTTAGCTAAGTTTATATATATATATATATATATATAGTATTCTAGAAAATCAAATAATTATTAAACTAGCCTAAACTTTTCGATTAAATAAAAATCCATCAAATCATGTATAATAAACTTTTTGGTTTAATTGTAAATTTATATAGAGTTTCATTTTGTTCTTATTTTTTGTTTTTTTATTTTATTATTATTTTTTTTCAGATTCCAAACAGTTTGGGTGCTCTTTCTGGGTTGATACAATTAAGTTTGTATGCAACTTACTACAAAACCACAAATTGGGACAGTGACGACATGTTGAACTCTAAGAGACCAATAGAGGTGCAAATGTCCGACGTGTAGTTTTGTGATGGGTTGTCTTCAATTCCTTACCTTCTTTTTGGAGCTTTCTGTAATCTAATCAAATGGAATACAAATATTGATAATATAGAGTTTGATTTTCCAGATATATCCAAATATATAGATGGATATATTGACATATCTTAAATTTAATTAAAAAACAGTTATATATATATATATATATATATATATATATATATATATATATATATATCTTTTTAATATTAAGATTAATAGATTCTTCTTAATGTTTTTCATGAGTTAGACATAAAAGAAATTGGATTTGGAGTTATTAATTAATTCATTGTTGTCGAATGCTCCAATTTACAAACACATCAAATATATAGGTTGTTTGATGTCTCATCAAATATTCTTAAACCCTATATCTTTGTTTGATGTTTTTTTTCTTGGCCTTTCATGGCTTTAATAAAAATCTTTTAAATAAATATATAGGTTGTTTAAATTAAAAAGGTCAAATAAGCCTTTGAATCTTCCATTTTAGTATTTGATATTTTAAAAAATTAATAGACGTCAACTGTATAGAAAATTGAATGTAGTGTTTAACAAGTTAGTTTTAAAAATTTTCAAATACATAAAAGAATTTATTAGACACAAAATATAAAGTAATTTTGATAATTTTTTGAGCAATTGTTTTAAATGGAAAAACTCGTGAAAATATTTTTAAATATAGTAAAATGTTACTGTCTATCGATAATAGACAACGATAATATCAATAATAGACAGTAATATTTTGTTATATTTGTAAATATTTTAGCTCATTTTGTTATATTTGAAAACAACCTTAATTTTTAGGCACAAACTTTGGAATTTTTCAAACCTAATATTCTTTAAAAAAATTTAAAAACTTATTAGATAAGTAAAAGTAAAAATTTAAGGAATGTTTGGAACACTGATTTAGTTATTATAGTCAGTAAGTTATAATAGTTTGTAGGTTATAATAGAGTCTATATTATTTTTGTTTGGGTAGTTTATGTTTGGGATGCAAACTATTTTTGTGCAGGTAGAAAACCATAGCAAAGAAGAAAAGAGAGAGAATGAGTGAAAAATAGTAAATACTGTAGCAAGTAGGGTTTGAAAATAGTATTTACTATATTTAATTGTGAGTTATAAATAGTTGTAAATATCATTATTATATTTGGTGTCCAATTAACTATAATAACCCATTTTACCGACTTTAAGTTGGTGTCTTGAACATCCTTTAAAGTTCAAACTTGATTTTAAAATTTAAAAACTATTACATACATAAACTTAGATAAACTTAGAAATTCTAGAAGGAATATTTGTAATAAAATCTAAATTATAATAGAGAAAGCAATCACTTTTGATTTGCGTTTAACAAATGGGATAAAACCAAGTCAAATGTGTCAAAATTGGATGCTGATAATGATATGGAAAATGGAAACAATTAACCTCATGATTTGAAGGCTTTTGATACGCATGCATTAAATATGAAAAGTGATTTTATGTCTAATTCTTTTTCCCCTTTTTCTTAATTCATTGCAACAAACAGCGGTTTGGTTCGAGGTTTCATCTATGTATTGATTTTTTTAATTAATGTATCAAATTTTTTTTTAATATATTTTTATATTTTCATAAATTTGACATCGATCAATATAAGAGGTGAAATTAACATCTTTTATATTTTGTAAAACATTTATGAAACATAAATAAGTAATAAAATGCCACTTATGTTGGAATATATTATAAATGGTATACATTTTAACTCATTAAAAAATATAAATTATTCATTCATTAATTTAAACATTTTTTTCAACTTTTTGTCCTTATAATTTTTCCAAACCAAAATGCATTCACATATATTGACATTCCATAAAATAAAAGACACTCATATTTTTGTCAACATCATCGAGAATCGAGACATTTTAAATAGTAGTATATATCATCTTGTTCCTAATTTTAGAATTTTTAAAATTGAATAAATATTTTAAATTAGGTAAATTAACTTAAATGACAAAACTGCTAAAACTATTTAGAACTAATAGTAAATACACAGTCTATCTGCGATAGACTGCGATAGATCGCGATAAACTACTATCTGTGTCCGTAATCTATTGCGATCTATCATAGATAGATAGACAGCTGCTATACTTGTAAATATTTTGATTTACACAGAACCATTTAAATTATTGAAAAAAAATAAATCCTTTATTAAAGAATAAATATTGACATTCAACGCGGATGGTAATAATAACCCTTTCTTTAAAACTAAGTCCTTTATTTATCTTTTACTTTTAAACTTTTAGCTAATTGGCTAATTGTTAATAAATGTTTTAAATATTTGATTAAATGACAAGGGAATTATTGGTAATTAAGATTGATTAAGGTATTCAATCTATTTTAGTTTTCATTCAATCCTTAAAATATATATATAAAAAATTATAATATAAAATCTTTTCAATTTTATAATCTGAAAAAGAAAAACCGTGAAATTAAACGTGTCATTATAGAAATCCTTTACGTCAAGCTTTAGCCTAATATTCAAATCATAATCATCATAAACTTGAAAGGTGTCCATGAGTTAAAAGACCTAAATAAGTATAATTTTTTTTAAAGATAATTGATTTTACATTTAATTTTCAAAAAACCTATATAAGATTTTGGCAATCTATACAAAATGGTCCACAATCTTAGCTTTTTGGTAAATGGTCAATTTAGACTTTTTGTTTAAAGTTCAATTCCTTAACAGATTTGGGATATATAGATATATAATGCTACATGGAATGCTACTTCACACATGAAAATACACTTATCCGTCATTATAATTCTAACCCATTACAATAACAAATCTATTTTCTTCCAAACAAAATGTTCAAGAGTGCCAAGGTTCATGAATCTAAATATATGGCAAAAATATCAATGTATATCGTTACAATATTATTTTAGGGTTTGTATTAGTTAAAACTTTGGATTAATAATTGTATCAATTTAAATTTTGAACTTTTGAAACTATATCAACTTAACATCCTCTATCATATGGTCGCATGCCCAAACCATCCTCAACCACCTTATATTTATGTCTTATTAGTAGCTTAGTACGTTGTTTTCATTTCCATATTGTTTTTCTTTCGAGTGACATGTCGCCAGTTTCGATATGCAAGACTGGCAAACTAGTTTTTGCTTAGAATGTTCTAGATTGACTCCCTACCCAAGCATTTTTGTACTCTTTGCAAACAAGCTTTCTTGTAACTGTTAGTCCTCAATGCTTTCTTTAATGATGTTTTCAAAACTTTTCTCCTCTCCCATTTTATAAAACCATTTTCTCTCAAAACGTGAGTAGAGGCTACATCATACACCGAGATTGTCCGTAACCTATGGTTTTTGTACGACTGACTTGTTCGCTGGGTTAGAGCAGTGCCGCACAATCACCCGTCTCGTATTCGAAAGTTAGCGATTATGACAAGATTTCATAATTTGGAAAAATCTTTTGTGAGACTTATAATTAAATATAACAATTAAACCACTAAGCTTTCACAAATAAATCAATTTAAACTCTCAACCAAAGTTTTCTTTGAGAATCATTCATGTATTTGCTCTAATAATCTATTTTGTAAAACTAATATTTGAAAAAGTCTACACATGTTTGAGAATTATTATATCGGTGATTTTCAAAGATATGTGTAATGAAAAGTCTAAATTGATTCACTTTTGAAAATTTAGGAATTTAATTGACTCAAATTATAAGTTTCACACAATATTTATCGAACAAAATCTAAAAGGAAGTATAAATTGACACATGCATTTATGAAAATGTTATGGGTTTAAATTGATACAATTACTAGTTTAAGCTTTTAATTGTTACAACCCTTTAGCTTATCAATGAGATTTAACAAAAAATGCAAGTATTTTTTGTTGATAAATTTAACATATAATATTGGCTAAATTATAACAAATGCCCATGAACTTTACCTTTTGTTTCAAAACACCCTTATAACTTTCAAAAATTTCAATAGTACCCGTCAACTTTCATAAACATTTCAGAACTACCCTTGGAGTATAAATTCTTTAGAATTTTGAACAAAAATCAGAACTTTGACCTAAAATGTGATGTGGTCATTCAAATGTATGTTCTATCACCTACTATATCATTTCATATCTCAATTTCTACCCAAATTCTAAAGGATTTCTACTCCAAGGGTATTTTTTAAACAATTATAAAAGTTCAAGGGTAATATTGAAACTTTTGGAAGTGTATGAATATTTTTTTTAGACAAAGAATTAAGTTCAATGGTATTTTTTTTAATAATTTAACATATATTTTTTACCAAATGATTTAATCGTGAATTTTATCATATGTAGAAGGTTTACGGCGTTGTAATTTTATAATAATTTAATTGTGGGCAATTGCATTGGGTAATACTTTTAGAGATAATAATTAAGTGTGGCAACATTTTTAAAAAATTCCAAATATAGGAAAATCTATCAATGATAGACTCTATCAATGATATACTACTATCAGCGATATGGTCTATCCCTAATAGACCTCTACCATTTATATGGTGTATCACTATTAAACTTTAAATCAGAATCTAAATTTCGCTATATCTACAAATTCTTTTGTATATATTTACAACTGTCTCTATATATACCTTCAACCGTTTTAGATGATAAAAAGTAGTACTTTTTATCCACACAATTACTTTTGAAAATACATTTGATGTAATTGGCTTAAATTTTAAGTCAACATATATCTCATTGATATAACATATATTAGATTAGATTAGGTTATTTGAACAAGGTAATTGGTGTGATTTGAGTTTATTTTGTAGGGGTAAATTATCGTTTTTTTGCTTATTAATTATATTATTTTGATAGCATAATTAGACTATTTGGTTTGTATTTCATTATGCAATATTTTTGTTCAATGAAACCTTTAATCGTCTTGAATTCTTTTCTCTCTATTATTCCCTCTTTAAATATAATAAAGTTTCAATATCCAATCCAATACAAGAATGCTTTAAACTATGAAACAATAGAGAAAACAACTTAAAAAAAAAAAAAAAAAAGACTTCTAATCATGTCCTAAATAATTTGCTGGCACATAAAATAGGGACGTTTTTATTATTTTCTTTTAATTGGCTTTCATAATATACGAGACAGGAGGAGAGTTGTCGTCCGCTCATTTGCTGACAAGATTTCGAGACCGTATTATTTATTTATTTATTTTTTTTTATTTTTAAAAAAATGACAATATTAATTATTCTTAAAAAGTCTACACGCATGGACCAGGAAAATAAAACCTTAAAATCTCATTCTTCTTATACCTTTTTTTTTCTCTTTTAAACTAAATGATCATCTTATTCTTTGTTCATCCTTGAAAAAAAAGAAAAAGAAAAAGAAAATGAGATTTTTAGAATAATCATTTTCTTTGTTGATTGTATATTAAACTGCCGGTTCGAATCTAGTTTTAATTTCGGGATACTAAGTTCAACAATCTTTGTTGAATTCTCGAAGTCTCTATTCCAACTCTCGAAATTTTTGCCTGCAAAATTACAAGATTATATAAGTACATACGTCATGTTAAGTTTGTTTAAAAGGAGTTTTCAAGTGTTATTAACTTACTTCAATGTGGAGAGAGTAAAAGACTTTGTTGCCAATTGTGGACAAGCTAGCGTTGACGACCTCGCCGCCTTCCTCTTCGACGACACCAATAATTTGGTGGAGCATGAAGGTTCTATTGAGGCTACTAATTAGCAATATGTGAACAATGCCATTGTCTAAATCTCTTAACTCAACCACTGGCAATGTAAGAGTAAGATCATCATTATTAACTATCATCCTTTTGGCAACCCTATCAAGATCATCGGCTGCTTGATGATTGTTATGATTATGAGAATGGTTTCGTAATTGTAAAGCTTGTTTCCTTTTCCCCAAATTCTCCACTCTTTCTTTCAATTCATTTATGTAAGCAATTACATAAGAGATTTGATTTTGTTGCGACAACAACTCCTGTGAAACAAGAAAACAAACAACATTATTAACTAAATTGGAAAGGGAATTAAGCTTAAATGTTAATTAAGCACTGAAACATGTATATATTGTTTAACGAACGGTGAGAGATGGAGTTTGAGGAAAAAGAGAGAGAGAGAGGACCTTAGAGATTTTGAAATGGGAAGGAGGAACAAGATTAAAAAGCTTAGAACAGAGAGATTTCATAAGAATTCTTCTATTTTTCTCGATAGTTTTGCGATCTAATTTCAAAGAAGAAGAAGAAGAAGTTTCAGCATTATTCCCAGGCTTGGCCATATTTAATACATACCAACATTAACGAAAAACCACAGAATTTATGTTAAATATATTTGTATATGGAGAGAGAGATCCAGTGGAAATTTAGGAGGAAGGTGGCGAAGTCCTTTTCATAAGTGGGGAAGGGAAGGGAAGGGAAGGGAAGGGAAGGGAAATGACTTGTACGGGCAGGTTGGATTCCATGCAACAGTCTCACTTACCAGTTGGCCATTTTGACTTTCCGACGTCGTTTTATCCTGCCCGCGTTTTCCTCTCACCGACCACTTTTCTACTTCTTCCTCTCTCCTTTTTCTTTTTGTCTTTTTTTTTTTTTTTTTATCCGATTATCCAATCCCGACTTTAGTTTTTTTTTTTTTTCTTCCTATTTTTAAATTGCTTATTTTATTCTTTCTTACTCTTGATTTTAGTTCCTTTTAGTATATATACTTTTAAAAAGTGACCGTTTTGGATCATTTCACTCTATTTTTGTTTAAACTTTAAGGAGACGTTTGAGGCTAAGTTGGTTATTATAGTTTATGGGGTATAATAATCAATATGTTTGAGATGTAGACTATTTTAGTATAGGTAAGAAATGATAAACACAGTAATAAATTAAAAAAAAAGAGAGAGAGAATGAGTGAAAAATAGTAAATAAATAGAAAAGAAGGGTTTTGAAATAGTATTTATTATACTTAATTGTAGGTTACAAAATAGTTGTTAAAATGAACCAAAATCGAAATTATACAATGACCAAAATGAACCAAAATTAAAGTACAATAACCTTAATGTACCAATATTGGAAAGCATAAATACCAAAAATAACATTTTGAAAGTCTTAAAACTAAAATGAATCAAAGTCGAAATTACAACAATCAAAATAGAAATTCTAAAAGTATATGAACCAAAATTAAAGTAAAATCACCGAAATGAACATTTTGAAAGAACAAGAATCAAAATGAACCAAAAGTAGAATGTACGTGCATTTGTTCCTGCGGAGAATCCTTGATTAGAGGGAGGGAGCAAGGAGAATTTTCTCCCCTTTGGCTAAATGGGGATGGGGACGGGGATTATATTCCCCATCCCCGACTCCAAACATGCCCGCCCCACCTTATTTAATTTTTTAAATATATATTTATTTATTTATTTAAAAAGAATTAAAAACTTCATACCATTCATCTTTTTCTTCTGAGTGTGTTAAAATTAAAAAAACTTAAAATATTAAACTCAATTTACCTGCTCTTTGTGAATTTAAAAACGTTCGATTTAGTTCTCTTTTTTGTTTAGGTTTAGTTTGATTTTTGGTATATCTTAGGTTTGAGATTAGGTAGTTTGATTTTTATAATTTTATAAATCTTAATTTATGCAATTTTGAAAGGTCTCTACATGATTGGAGAATTTCAATTTAATTTATAATATAGTTCAGTCAAATTTCATAAATAGTTTTTAAAGCTACTATATTCACGCGTTGTGTTTTTAACTTAGACAGAAATTGGATTTCTTAAATTAGATAATTGTCTCAATTTGTTGTGTTAAATATTTGAGGTTCAAATTACAAATTGGGATTCTTTTTAAAAACTAATGTTATTTTAATATTTATTGATAAAAATGGAGTTAAGGGGAAACTATTGACAATTTTGGGATAGTAAAATTGTGGATGGGATCCACAAGTATGGATAATCAAGGACTGGGTCCACGATTTAGGGCATTATTGTGGATTAGGTCCACAATTAAGATGCCACGCGATTGCCGAAGTAGGAATTTCTCTACTAACTTCCCGAACCAGATGACGAGACTGCCACATGTTGAGTTGACTAGCAAATTGTGGACAGAGTCCCCCCCCCCCCCCCCCCCCTTTTCCCTCTCCCAGCCAATCGCCGCCCACCGTCTACTGAACGCCGTCATCTTCTCCCTGTCATCCACCTATGGCATATGTATATACATTTTTTCCAATCATATGATAAATATCTATAGATCTAATGTTTTATTTTGTATGGATGAATGGGCTTGTAGTTCTAGAGTTTGTTTTTACCAAACAATTTGTTTTGTTTAAAATTTGGAAGATCTAGCTTGTTTTTTTACCATTAGTTTGAGTTTGAGTTTTTTTATCGTTAGTTTGGACTTCAAATTTTATTTTTGAATTGTTTGAGTGTTTGGACTTGAAAGTTTTTATTGTTGTTTGGACTGATGATGGATTGGGCTGTAGGGTTTTTTTTTTTTTTGAAAATTTGGACTCATCTCTAAAACGTAGTAACTTAGACTAATGTTTTTGGACTAATAGATTTAACATTGTAGCATCACAAGTCCAATTACAACCTTTAGATCACATTATGGGATATCCACTCAATGTCAGGTATTACTTTTTGTATATATTCATTCTCTTGTCAATTTAAGTAATAAAATATTTTAATTGTTTTATATTCATGTGTTAGATGAAGCGGTGGCTTAGCTATATCTCAACAATCAGCAAACATGTTGCTGGTATATCGACTATTATTTGATCAATTGATGTAGAATTAGGTAATAATATATTTATTTCATATACAAATGAATATTACATATTATTTTGGTTCCTAATATTAGTGTATGAGATTTCAGATCAATTGGGCGACATACACACCACATATTATGTCGTTATTGTCTGATTATTGTTAGCCCACTTATATGCTTTTATATCGTAGAGTGGCATCAGCTAGATCGGGTGTTGAGACAGTTTGATCTTCGACAAACGGTACCAACGTTGTGTTGTACACTCCTGCAACTACACCAGATTTATTTAAGAGGTAAACATGTCCAAAACTAGCGTCAAATTCATGCAAAATATATGTCCTTGTGGCATGCCCGTCATGATTGTTGTCATAAAGAGAAACTTCTAGTTTATCAGGGAAACCATAGAAAATGAATCTGCTAATTCAGGTTATAGATTCGGTCAAGAGGAAGAAACTTCTCATATCGTAGCTGCTTATGGTTATTTTGGCCGATTGATCTTCCAATATGCTAATGTTTCAACAACTCTCATTCTTTACATTTCTTCCGAGCTGCTTGGCCTGAAGTACGTATCTGGTTCACCGCTTTAGGTATTAGCACTATGACTTTCAACTTGAATGGTTGAAATTTCAACAGATTGAATAATCTTTTCTATTTCATAGGAGATCCTGGTCCTTTATTTATAGTTATTGCATTAACCGGTTTGGAATTAGGTGTAGCTATATCATGATTTTAAATAAATTACTTTGTTTGGAACAAAAAAAAAGTTGTTTGATTGGTTACCAAAAAACAGAGAAAGTTAAGAATTTACTAACATGAGCTTTTAATTACAGTATGTTTAATTGAAGTAATTTAAATTCAAATCTTATGAAATTTTGTAAAATCTAAGCGTTATAGTCACGAAAGTTTTTTAAGTAAAAATGGGATTTGAAATCATTTTGAATTTTAAAACCATTCTTTTTTCAATAGTACTAGACAATAAAGTCTATTATGAATTAAAATTCCTCGAAACAATGAGATTCCAAACAAAACGTGAAGTGTGAAAAAGAACACCATCTTCTATGGATTTTTTAACAGTAAAAGCAGAAAATTTGAACCACGATTTTTTAAAAAATTATTATAATAATTTATAATTTATTATATTATTGTACAAAGTTTTTTAAAAAGAAATAAATAAAGATCCAGATTAATGTAGCAATATATAACACGTAAGTGCAAACGTCACCGTATAATAAATTCTAAAAGGTGGAAAAAAGAAAAAAAAAAATTGCAATTTGAACAGTTTGGGTTGCAGTAGGGACCATCAGAATCCCTAATGTAGAGGGATTCCTTTTTGTTGTTTCTAGAAAAATAATTAGTACCTTTTTTATTCAACTTATTTATAAAATCAATTATATTCAAGTTGTTTAGGCATATTTGGATTCAAGATTATAGATATTAAATATTTGGATTTCGTTTAAATGTCTGAAATAATTAATATTTGTATTTATAGTTGCAAGATAATTAATGTCTTAAAGTTAAATGAATATTTTTTATTACCCAATTTTGTATATAAAAATTAAACTAAATAATTATTTAATCAAATGTAAGAGAAAAAGTAATGTAATCATAATTAAATTTAATTATCGAATATATTGTCACATTTATCATTATTTATTTAATCACTCAAAAAATATAATTTTTTATTAAACATTTATTTAAATTAATTTATTTAATTAATATAAATAATGAAATAAATATGAATTAATTAGAATATTAATAATTAATAATAAAATTTTAGATTAAATAGTTAAGATAACATAAAATATCAATAATAAATATATTAGTTGAAATTTATTAAGTCTAAGTAATATGTTTATATTCAATAATTAATTAAAATTAATAATTATGATTAATCGATATTAATTTATTAATTTATCCGACTCTATTCATCTCCAAGTATAAAAATTCTACAAGTATGGAGGTTATTAAAAAAAACCATGTCAAATGGGTCTTAAAGTTTTAAAAAGTGAAATGTGAAACAAACTAAGATATTAAATGTCTATTTGAAATCTTATGAAAATATCCGTGAATTAAACAAGCTCTTATTAGTATTTTATTTTTTAAGATTTTTAATTTTTAATAAAAACAATATATATATATTGTTCTTTTCTTTTTGCTGTTTCAAGCTTCTAGGTCTTTTTGTTTAAAAACAATTAAGTAGGACAATTTGTTCTTATTTTTCCGTTGCAAATATTCTCTCTCTTTTTGATTTTGAGATATTCAAAAATTCTCTTTTTTGTTTGATTATTATTTTGGGTTTTCTTTCATAGAAAACTTTGTCCCCAGATAATGGGTATGAAGTCTCTTTCCTCAATATGTAGATTTTTTAAAACTTTTTTCATTAATATCACTTTGCTATTTTCAAAAGTAGAAATGAGTACTCAAAATTATATTGAGAGAGAATGTTGTTTTTAATTATTAAATTTGTTCACAAATCAAGTTATTAAATGATGATGTAACATTGTGATAATGTATCATTGAGAGGAAAATGAATGAAAAAGATATGAAGGTGGGAAAAGGCAAGTATGTTCACACAAGATTTTTTTTAAAAAAAAAAAAATTAATTAATTAATAGAAATGAACTTCATTTGATTGATTTCTAGTATAAGTGTTATAATCAATAATTTTATCTTTTGATTCTTTCCTTCGAATGCATAAATTTTAATTTTTAAGCTTGGTGATCTTCTTAGATGATAGGTCCATAGAGTTGTTGATTTTCTTGGACGATAAAAATCAACCAACAAGTCAAAAGCTGATCCAAGTTGCTCACCAAGCCATAAGCTGATCCAAACTAATCAACAAGATCAATAAGTCTAAAGGTATAAAATTGACATGATGATACTTTTAGCTCATAATCGACATGATGGACATCAAATGAATTTTTAGATACATGAACAGATCCAAAGGATGAAGAAAATAGAGAGAAATCGTGGTTGAACCAGTTGGAATCCGTGATAGATTGACCTAAGCAGCTAATGTTTTCTATTATAAAATTGCGATAGCACCACACCGCTAGGTGGAAATGTCGCGACGCTTGAAAGAAATTTGCACGGATGGATCATCGGAGCACACGCGGCGCTAGCTGCATCTCAAGAAAAATGGCCTCTCGGGAAAAAGCTTCGAGTTGGCGCTATGCATCACTGTTGCGTTGTAGCTTTAGAGGTTGCTCATTTAGACCCTTTCTTTCCTAGTTGATGCAACTAAACTCTATTTTGACCCGTTTTAGCTCCGATTCAGCTCTAATGCCTGATTCTACCTCACAAGTGCTCAAAATTCTATAAAATAACCAAATAAATAAGTAAAATCTAAAAACAACCTTGAATTAAGTGAATTAAATTACCCTTTCTCCATAAATCTCATGTGAATTGTCTATGTATAAAGAATAACGGAAAAAATATCTTAAAGATAAAAAGTAGAGAACAATTTGAAGTAAAACAATATGTTAAGAAAATATATTTAATAAGTAATATGATAAGAATTTAATTTTATCTCTATTTCCATTTATATTCTACTTAATATTTTTTCTTCATATCTTTACTTGAGCATAGTTCAATTTATATAACACATATAGTAAGAAACTTAAAAAAATTGAAAGATAATAATATTATTTTCAGCTAACTAAGTTTAGAAAATGATGATGTAACATCACATATGAGACAATGGAGGAAAGATATACGAAGAAGGCATAGGTAAAAATTTAAGAAAAAATAAAATATTTTCAAAAAGGCGTGTGGAAATATATATATATCATCATAATGTTAATGTTAGTTAGTATAGAGATAATATTTTCTAGGTGGATAACTAGCTAAGTTGAACACTAGTTCTAATATTGCCTCTATGGCGTTTTAATATATAAGAAGTATCCTAAAAATTAAAAAAATAAAACATAAAAAGAATAAAAAATATATATTTTTTAAAGCAAAAAGTAGGCAAATATTTGAATTCGAATTTCGAACAATCTATAAAAAAAAAAAAAAAAAAAACGTTTAATAAAAGGGCAGGTAAAAAAGTGAAATTTAATAAGAAAAAACCTTTTTGTTTAACTTATGGAAACAAGAAATATAAGAATATAGTTGAATAATAAAGTAATCCTTTGATAGCTGCAAGTTTTGTTTGTTACGTGTCAAATTATAATTCAATAATTTGGGATAACTAAAGAATCGAGTGTAAAAGTAACTAGGTTAAAAAATATTTGTGATTTTTAAACATTTATGAGTACTTGAATTTTAGTTCGTAATTAATTTAGTCTTAGTACTTCCAAATTTGTAACAATTTAGTCATTAAACTAGTTTAAGGAGTAATAATTTAGTCCTTGTATTTTACAATTTGTAATAATTAGTCCTTATTCGAAAAATATTATTAAGATTTAATGATTTTTCTTACACATATAGATCGATAAACTAATCAAAAGTTGACATTTATTTTTTATGAGATTTTTCATGATAGAAACTTAAATTGTTAAAAATTTCAAGTATTGGTACTATATTGTTATTTATTAAAGTATTGAGACAATATTGTTATTTACTAAACTTTAGGAATTAACTTGTTACCACAAATTTGAAAGTAGAATGAGTAAATATATATCAACCAAAGTTTATGTTGGGTTGTATGTCCTAAAACCCGTAGTTTTTGTAAATAGGTGAATTTTAGTACATATGAAGTTATTCAAGTGAATTAGTTATTTATTAAACTCTAAATCCAATTATACTACAAACCCTTGGCTACTATCATGAGTACTTGGACTTTATGTGGAGACATAAACAGGATCAAATTCGAGTAAGTAGCCTTAATAGTCTATAGTACATGGATCAGTTTAGATATCTCTTCCTGGAGACACTATTGAATACGGCCTGCTTCATGATTGTTACAAATGTTGTAAAGTGTCATAAATGAAGTGATCCTGGTTTGCTCATGTAAAGACATGTGAGTGAGGAAATTCTACATAATGAGATTGTGTAAGACTGACCCTGAAATAATCACTGTTATGTATTAACACCATTTACGATTAACACTGATTAATTTCACTTATCGATGACCTAGATAACTTGATCTGAATCTTGAGCTATCTATGAACTCCTGTTTATTTAGAATTATCCCTTGATTTGCATAGGTGAGAGTAAGCTCAATAGCGATGCTCAATATTCCTCCCATTTTAGGGATAAGACCGGGTAGATAGTTGGGGACATAAAATTTGCAAGACGGAATTCACTCCTACCCAACTTAGGGATAGAAGAGAGGTTTTTCTCTTAAGTGTTGCTCCCAAGACTTGAACAAGGGGCCCCATCCTCTCACTGGCCCGAGAGGGAATGGATTTAGTGATTAGATCCTAAATCAATTGTTCATTAGAGGGACAATGGTAATTAAGGAGAAAAGATGTAACTCAGAGGTAAATCGGTATTTGACCTAGCTGAAGTTATGAACAACCTGTGAAGGATTGACTTATCGATGACAGTTATATCAAATGGACACAAATATATCTACAGTGAGGAGAGTGCAGCTACGGGCTTCAGTGGAATGTCTCGTTAGTTAACGTATGTTGGTTAACTAGGTTAAAGAGTTTAGCCGGTTAATCTCAAATCGTTGGAGCTCATGATCTGTAGGTCTATTAGGTCCTCTACTAGCTCATAAATGGACTAAAATCTTAGATAATATGGTGAATAAGTTTGAACCGTTCAAATCTTGGCTTAAGGAATGAAAGTGAGATATATACGATATATCGACGTTTAATTATGAATTAAACGTACAAGTAGAGTTAATTATAATATTTAAATATGATTTAAATATTAATCATATGAATAGGGATTCATATCGGTTTTTTAGAAAAATGGGGACAAGTAGGAAAAATAATATTATTTTATTATTTAATATTAAAATAATATTTAATTAATTAAATATTAAATTATTTTTTATTTAATTATTTAATTATTTTTTTGAAATTAAAAATTAATTTTAATTCAATTTTGAAAATTCATTGAAAATTGATTTTAAAATTGATTTTTGAAGATTAGATTTTCCCACTAACTAAACTAGGAGCTTGGTTGTCTTCTTCACAATTAACCAACAAATTAACCATTTTGTGTTGTCAAATTTTGATACAATTGGATTACATGTTATTCTTTAATAAATAGAGATGATTTTGACATAAAAATGGTTAAGAATTTTGTGAAATTAAGGGTTATTTTGCAAAATTCCGCCCATTGTTCATCTTCTTCCCAACCTTCATTCTTTCTCAAATTCACCACAAATTTGGATCCCACCATCCAATCTAAGCCTAGAGAATAGTAGAAAAGACTCTTGTGGTGGTCTACAACCAAGTGGTGCTGAAATTCATCAAGAATTGAAGGAGAATTTGGAGCTTCAAGGGTAAGTATTCTTGAAACTTTGGTTTTTCTTCTTAATTGCATGTTAAATCCTCTAAATTGAGCATCTTAGAGTGAAAATTTTTCAAATTAACTTCCGCTGCATGCTCATTTATCCATCAGTTTAGGGACTAAATTGTTTTTGTTAATGAAAATTCAGGATCAAAAGTGTTTTTTAACCAAATAACTTATATTTTGAACATCATAAAAATCATGGTTCCTCATTTGTTAAAAGTTTTTAGAATATAAATTTATATATATATATTTGTATTAATTTTTTTTGTTTTTGGAAATTAAGCTTATAAGTAAAGAATATAGTGGGTTGTTTTAAAGGGAAGAAAAAAAAAAGAAAAAAAAAACTTTTTATTATTTTACGTAATGATGAAAATGTTAAAGTATTCATTTTGGCTTTGATGTTAAGGACCTTTTATTGAAATATTGTATTTAGTAAAAATAATTAGGAAAATGTTGTAGTTTGGAAACTATTTAGGAAAATATGGTAGTTGGTAGGAGAGAGAAGATTGGATAGTGGAGAGAGGAAAAGGTCGAGACCTCAACCTTCGACCAAGGCAAAGGTCGAGACCTCAACCCTCGACCAAAGCAATCCTTCAACCAACACAACGCCTACTTCGACCAACACAAGGCCTACCTTCGACCAACGCAAGGCCTACTTCGACCAACGTAAGGAGGCCTCAACCTTCGACCAACGCGAGGCCTCAACTTTCAACCAACACAAGGCATATTTCGACCAACGCAAGGAGGCCTCAACCTTTGACCAACGCAAGGCCTACTTCGACCAACGCATGGCCTACTTCGACCAACGCAAGGAGGCCTCAACTTTCGACCAACGCAAGGTCGAATCCTCAACCTTTGACCACTGCAGACCCATGGGTGGAAACTTTTACAGAGATTCCGTCCGCCACAAGTCTCGTCGCGTCGTCGCAGAGATTCCCTACCGTCGCCCGTGACTTATGGTCGAGGGTTGAAACCCTCGACCAAGTCTCTTTAAATGCCACCCCGCCCTCTTCTTCCTCCCACTATTTCTTCTTCTTCCAATTCCTTGCTTCTCCTCCTTCCAAATCCATCTGAGCAGTTCCTCTCTTTGGCGCAAATTCTCACAAATTCTCCACTTTCTCCAAATTTTCTCCCTCTTTTTTTCCTAAATAATTTGATCTATCGAAATATTCTCTTTTTTTTTTTTCCAAATTTACGAGGTTTGTAAATAAATTTGATTTATGAAATATATATTTTTTTAAGATAATATAATTTTTTTCTCTATTCTCATTCTATTTTTTTTACAGTATTTGTTGCTATTTGGAAAGCAAAGATCGATCGTTGTCACTTCGAGGAAGAATAAAAAGTAAACCATTGCTGAATTTGTGAGTTACCATTTCATTTTCTGGTATTTATATTATGCTAGACATATCATTTTAAGCTAAATATGTCATTTTAATGTTCGTATTTATTTTGTTAATTGTCTTTGAATTGAATAATATTTATATATTGATGTTATGAGTTTTTTCTATAATTTAATGTTCTTGTTTATATTATATTAGATTTATCATATTAATATTATATTAGATCTACCATGTTAATGCTACATTAGATCTACCATGTTGATAATTTTAATATAATATTTTTATAATTTGTCTTTGCTTTGCATTTTATATTTATAATTTTTTAATTTTTTAGTCCAAATTTATATTTTCATTGCATATTAGATATTACTAAATAATTAGTGATGTATATTGTTGTTTTCTTTTTTTAGAAAATGGCAGACAAGTGTTTGGGATTTATGTTGTTTACAAATGGGCATATGATTGATGGTGTTGATGGAGTTGAATATGACCAGCCAGCATGTGGGGGTTTTAGCATAAATGTGAATAGTGGACTTGTTTTTTAACAATTTGTTGAAATGATTGGGCTATCACTTGGTGTAGATATGAGATTAAACCACTTAGAAATAATATACAAACATCCTAATCTACCACCATTAGGATCTGTAAAGTATATGTCATTCCCCATTCATAACGAACAAGCGATGAATTTGATGCTTTCAATTGCAATGCCGCTCCCGAACCTAGTACATTTATACGTTAATGTGAGTAGGGTAGGCTTGGATGTAGACTTGAATGCACAATCGTTGAGTCAGTTCGAAGACCTGAATCAATGTATTGATCCTAATCTTAAATCAGTTGCACCAGCCTATGACGATGAAAATATGGTGGCTGATAATCAATATAGGGATTTTAGAACAGAAACAGACGATGAATTCGAGGAGTTGGATTTCGATGGTCGTGAACATGAAATGCTGTCAGGTACATTCGCTAATCTTGACATGAATATAATAGATAGCGTTAGAGAACATGACCCAGTTGTAGCCCCGGTAGTCGTTGACAATACCCAATTGTAAAAGGGTATGATTTTTCAAGACAAAGAAATGTTACAACATTTGGTCAAGTGTTTTGCTATCAAATGTCACGCACCATATGAGGACGTGGAATCGGTGTAAGAAATGGGAGGATGGTTGCAAGTGGCGACTCCATGCAACGAAGAAAAAATCTCACAATTTGTTCGAGATTACTAAGTATGTTGATCAACATATATGTTTTTACTCAGAGTTTAGCCAAACTCATGTGCAATTAGATTCTTCGATGATTGCACTAGAGTTTTGTGAAGCTGTGAGGGAAAAACCGTCCATCAGTGTGGCACAACTATAATCCGACATCAAAACAAAATGGGGATACCATGTTCCTTACCACAGGGTGTGGGAGGGTAAACGAAAGGCATTGGCCAGAGTGTTTGGTGATTGGGATGACTCGTACAAACTGTTGCCCAGGTGGTTGTATATGGTCAAGCATACAAATCCTGACACACGAGTGGAGTGGAAAATAAAGAGCACACCTACTGAAGGACATGTCATCCTTACTTCTGTATTTTTGGCATTTGGTCCTTGTATAAAAGTATTTAATAGATGTCAGCCGATTATTCAAATAGACGATACTCACTTGTATGGAAAATATCGAGGAAAGTTGCTAATTGCTACATTAGTTGATTCGAATGGGCATCTTCTTCCTCTTGCATTTGCCGTTGTAGATGAGGAGTCTGCTGACACGTGGGGATGGTTTGTAAAACACCTCACAGAAATTGTTATACATGAAGAGGTGTGCTTGATTTCAGATCGGCATGGTGGCATCATCTCGGCAGTGAACAATCCAAAAAATGGTTGGACAAGACCAAAATGTCACCATAGATTCTGTTTACGCCATATTGTAAGTAATTTTAATAAAAAATACAAGTACAATACATTAAAAAATTTTGTGTATTGTGTTGGATGTCAGTTCCAAGTTCGCAAGTTTAATAAAGTAGTGGAAGATATCAAACAAATAAATAGAAGTTGTATGAGTTTTTTGGACAACATTGGTATTGAGCAATGGACTCAAGCGCACGATGGATGGTTTAGGTACGGGTGGATGACGACGAATCTATCATAGTGCATCAATGGAGTCTTCAAAGGAGCTCGAATGTTGCCGATAAATGCTCTTGCTCAAATAACATTCTACAAATATGTAAATTATTTTGAGATGAGATGAGAAGAGAAGAGAAGAGAAGAGATAAGAGCTGGCTTGGAGCGTCGAGATAAATACACCCGGTAATAATTTTCTTTTTAGTAATCAACAATTTGTTCCAAATATTTCTATAATACTAAGTGAGTAAATATTTAGGTACGCACACGAAAAAATCTCAAAATGGGCTGCAAGATCCAGTAAACATGAAGTCCAATCATATGATCAATATGAAGGTGTATTTCATGTGAAAACCGGACGTCACAGCCTCAATTCTAAAGGAGCAAATATTCAATTACTGAAGCTAAGTGATTCTGAACGGTACTGTTCATGTAACAAGTGGCAAGCATTAGGCATTCCATGTTTGCATTTTATGGCAGTTTGCTCACGATTTAACATGAACTATGAAGATTTCATTGAGAACTACTATAAAATGTCGACATATGCTGCATGCTACTCTCCTCAATTTCAACCGGTACCGCATGAAGATTACTGGATCACACCTCCTAATATGCCTATTTTACATGCCGACCCAACGTTATTGAGAAAACCTGATAGACCAAAGAGTTCACGATATCATAATGAGATGGACTGGACAGAACCAAGTTCTCAAGTACGTTGCGGATTTTGTAATCAGTTAGGTCATAATCGAAGGAAATGTTCTTCGTTACAAAGACAGGCACCAGAAAGTTAGAGATTTTTTCGTTAACATTTCTATCATGTAACCAATGTTTCAATAATAAAACTAATATTTTTATCATGTGCTCTCACTATCTCATTGTCTCTTGCTTTTAAGTCCTAATTTATTTGTATGTTTAATCGATAAATATCTAATTTGTTTTCTTCTAGGTTATGGCTTTAAACCCAGGACCGATTGATCCTGATATTTTATACGATCAGTCTGTTCATCGATCAACAAATGTATGGCAAGATCGGACTACAGGCGAGATGTACTGTAGACGGCGTGGGGCAGTTGTTTATCGTACCATCCCACTTCATTGTCGCATACTACCACTTCTGCATGCATCAGGCTTTTACAGGGTTGCCAGACTAGGATTCATTCAGTTAGACTGGCACCTCATCCCTGCACTTATTGAGAGATGGAGGCCAGAGACCCATACATTTCATGTGCCTACTGGAGAAGTCACTATCATGCACTTATTGAGAGATGGAGGCCAGAGACCCATACATTTCATGTGCGTACTGGAGAAGTCACTATCATGCTCCAGGACATAGAAATATTATTTGGGTTACCTGTCGATGGCGAGCCTGTTACTGGGGTAATGCATGACGATTGGTTGCATATTTGTCAGATGCTACTCGGTGTGACCCCACCTGCAAATAAAATTAGGGGATCAAAGTTGAGACTAACATGGCTAGGGACACAATTTCCAAGACTTGAGGATGATGCAGACGATGAATCTGTCACGAGATACGCAAGAGCATACATACTGCAGATGATGGGCGGAAGTCTATTTTCTGATAAATCAAGTCACTTCGTGCACCTAATGTTCCTTCCACTGTTAGACAATCTCCATGAGGCGGGGCGGTATTCTTGGGGTGGAGCGTGTTTGGCATGGCTGTATAGACAGCTATGTAAAGCAACAAAACCTGATGTTCGTGAAATCGCTAGGCCTTTGATATTGCTACAAATATGAGCTTGGGAACGATTTCCAACAATGGCTCCACAACTCCGACATGTCAACGATCATCAATTAGCAGAACGAGCATACGGTTCTCGGTATGTCATTTTAATTTAATTTAGCTAATATTTTTTGTGACTAATATAGTTAATTTTAAACATAAAATATTGATTTAATAATGTAGGTGGAGAGACCAATTTTGTGTAACTCGGTCAGCTACACATGTAGTGAGTCAGTATAGATATATGTTTGATCTGCTTCAACCTAACCAGGTATGTGAATACTAAACTCATGAATTTTTTATAGATATTTTTTTATATACTTGTATTTAATATTTTTAATATAATATGTTATGTTTCAGATTATTTGGGAGCCTTACAAAGCTGTTATGGACACTTTGCCCAACAAGCGGTCAAGACATATGACGGACGATGAGCCCACTCATATTTTTTCACATTGGTGAATGGCATCTTCCTGACAAGGTAATCCAACAGTTTGGGTTCAAACAGGATGTCCCGTCAGAGTGCAATACTGAACCCCTACTACATGACATTGACCTGAGAACTCCAGATTGGTATGAAAAAATTGCACATTTGGTAGTGCGATGGCACTATCGTAGAAGATTTATTGCAGTCGGCGTTTCAGTTGGGCAATTCGATAGGGATGCAACTCAAGATTACATCCTTTGGTATAATAATATTACGAGACGCTACATTACTCGTCCGGGAGCGGCTTTGGGTCATTTGGTATATAATCAGATATTGTTTAATTATTTTTTATTTAAATTTATTTGAAATATTATCTAATTGTTTTTTAATTCACAGAGATCGAGCAATAGTAGTATTCGTGATGTTGCAAATGATCTAGATCAAGTATTTACTATATGCAATAATAACGCAAGTTACATGGAGGAATTACACTACATGTACGATATACCTATTGCACCTCCACCAGTTCCTAGGCATAGGGGACGTGCTCGAGCAGAAGAAGATGAGTTTGATGCGGTTGACCATAATGTGGAAGAATTGCCTCTATGATGCAGACGCAAACGCAGAGCCAGACTGGTTATGCCAGTCCGATGATGATGCAACCAGCCTTTGGTTTAGGATATTATGATTTAGAGGCCGGACCATCATCTTCATACATGCATACACATGGACACGACGTCTATGAAGCGCCTGCAGAGGTACCAGAGCAACCAGATCCACCAGAGCAACCTAGAATGCAAAGTCGGCGACGCCAACCAGCTTGAAATCGGCGACGTCCGCCTTGTGGAAAAAAATAAATTGTTGTATTAATATTGACACTTTAATGTTATATTGATTGGTTAGTGATAAAATATATGTTTGTTATTATAATGGTTTTTAAAATTTTCCGAAGTGGGAAATGGAAGTGGGAAAAAACAATTTAAATAATAAAAAAAAAAGATCGAGGGTTCAACCCTTGACCAAGCAAAGAAGAAAAAGAAAAAAAAAAAAAAAAAAGAGATGGTCAAGGGTTCAACCCTCGACCAAAAACACAAACTCCCAACTTCCAATTCCCAATAAAAACTACCATATTTTCATAAATATTTCCAAAACTACAATATTTTCATAAATAATTTATAAAACAACAATATATTTCCAAATTTTCCTTAATGTTGACTTTTGATTTCTTGACTAAAGTATTAAAGTTTCTTATAATTGAGCTCTTTTTAATCTCATAGGGAACTATGTAATTATTCTACATACAATTTTCCTTATTTTATCGGTCATATCAAAAACACGTCCATTTCCATTAATGAGAGATCAAATCTAACTTGAATAACTTTCCCTGAAAAAATAAATAAAAATAATTATGGTTGGTTTGTTAATGATTTGAGTTCCGTTTGGTAGTCATTTCGTTTTTTTGTTTTTTGTTTTTAAATATAAACATTACTTCCACCTCCAAATTTATTCCTTTTTTATCTAGTTTTTGCCATTAGTTTAGAAAACGAAGCCATAATTGGAAAACTAAAAAAATAGCTTTTAAAAGCTTGTTTTTTGATTTTGAAATTTAGCTAAGAATTTAACTATTGTAAGAAAGATGCAAATCATTATAGTAATTGTGGAGGAAATAAGCTTAATTTGCAAAAACTAAAAACAAAAAACAAAATGGTTACCAAGTGGGGCTTTGGTGTTTGGTTTCTAAAAATTAAGCCAATAAATACCACTTCCACTTCTAGATTTCTTGTTTTTTATTTATTTTTATTGATATTGTTAGAAATCAAGCCAAATTTTAAAAACTAAAAAAAGTAGTATAAGAATTATTTTTATAGTAGCGTTTAAAAATTTGCTTCTGTTTTTTAATTTTGGTTAAAAATTCGAACTATTAAGAAAAATGTATATTAATAAATGGTAATCATATTTCAACTGACCAATTTTTTTAGCTTGATTACTTTTAGTTTTTAGTTTTAAAAATTTTATTTATTTTCTCATATTATCTTTACAACTTTAAAGAAACATTTGATTTCACTTAAAAAAAAACAAGATTTTTTTAAAAAAAATAGGTTCCAAAAAAGTTGTTTTGTGTTTTATAATTTGACTTAGAATTCAAATATTTCTTATTGAAAATCAATTTAAGGATGCATTTCGAAAACAAAAAATTAAAAATGAAATTGTCAACAAAATATAAGACCTTGGCGATTGATTAGACACTTTTCAAAGATCCATTAAACACAAAACTAAGAGTCGAAGTCTCGTTTATAACTATTTGTTTTTAGAAACTTGTGTTGGTCTCCATTTTTCTAAAATATTTGAATTCTTAGCCAAATTCTAAAAACAAAATTAATTAACTTTTTAAAACTTTTTTTTTTTTAGTTTTTAAAATTTGGCTTGGATTTTCAAAACACTTGTAAATGTAGAAAAAAATTCAATAGATGAAATAGTGTTTATAAGTTTCATTTTAAAGTAGTTAAATTGTTATCAAATGAAGTCTTAAAGATTTAGTAGATACTTCTTAAAATTAGACTTATAGGTCACAATTCTAAAATGAAAAAGAAATGGTATTTAAATTGATAATTTTTTAAGACGAAAGAAACCAAACGAACCACAATCGACAGCTACATCACCTCATCATTAGGAAATGACATTTTTTTTCAAAGCAAAGAACTACCCTGAGAGAATACCAAAGTAGCAATAGAGTGAGCAATTTTGTTCTTCTCTCTCAAGATGTGACAAAAAAATAGAGATATAAATAGAGTTAACAAAAAATAAATAAATATTCTCAATGAGAACCTTGATCTTAAACAAAGAATTCTTGTGCAACAAGTTGATCACATCCAATACATCAGATTCCACCTCTAAGAATGGCGAATTTGATATTTAAATGAAAATATATAGTTCATTAATGTCTCTCCCCATGTTCATTATTGTACATGGAATTTAATGAAGTGAATATAGAGAAAGTAATTTATGTAGGTTTTCCATATATTGGAGTTAGAAAAATATCTAATTAAGTGAGAACACTTGGTTCCCTTTAAAGTTGTAACAATTTTAAGATATAGAATAATCACAATTTTTTTCTCTTTTGAAGAAAAGAATGACGAAGTAACAACATCTTGAAATTTAAAAATAAAAAAAAAAATAAAAAATAAAAAAAAAAAAGCCACGAGGAAAGAGATCCCAATAATTGGATAGAAAAAAACAAAAGCTGTACATGGGTTTGTCTAAATGGATTTAATGCTTTTGTACTTGATTTTTTATGCTATTAGGTATAGTTTTCTTCATAACGTTCACATCAATAATTCAATTTCATCTATAATACACCAATATGTTCAAAGGACGATAATTTTGAGCAAGAATGGGAAAAAAAAATTACTGAAACATGTTTGTGGAACATTGAAAGAATTTGTAGTACATTAATAAATTTGATTTCATAATTATTTAGTTATATTTTTTTAGGTTTAAGTTTTTTACTTCTATTTATAAGTTTCTTTATTATTATTTTGAAATTTGACTAAGAATATAAATTTTTTTAATAAAAATGAAATTTACATTGAAGAAACATGAGAGAGAGAGAGATTTCTATATTTGTATTAAATAGTTGTATTAACTAGATAACAAAACAAAGAAAATCATGCATGAAATTTGTATTTATAAATTTAATTTTTCGACAAAAAATTATATGGTTATCTGATCGACCAAATGTATGAGTGATAAGAATATAAGTAGATGAGGTCTAAGTGCAAACATACACTATTAGGACTAGGTCGATTTTTAAGTTGATTATGAATTTAGACCAATGAAACCAAGGTAACTAGTGAAAAGTTTGTATTGTGGTAGGTGAGAGGAAAGTTAAAAACAATAAACAATGGTAATCAAACAGGTGCAAACAATGCTACAACCATTTGGGTGTTGTGCCTTAGGTGATGCGACTACATCATACCAAAACATTTAATTATACACGAACAAAAAACTGCACCTATTCGATCTTGTGTCAAGTTCCTTTAGGAGGTCTAAGTAGCTAAATGCCTAATGTTTCCATGGTTAGCTAGATCTTAAGTTCAAGTTTAGTTTCTTTATCTTATGGTGCCTTGTTACATGATTTCTATTCGAATCAAATTGAGTTTCATAGCTTGTTGCACAAAAATAGATATTATAATTTCAGTACAAGGATGCGTCGAGAATTACTCAAGTATGATCATGATTAAGTAAGTTTTCCTATAAAAAGCCCAAGTATAAGCTCTTATAGGTTTCCCGGTGAGTCTAGGGTCGAATGCAGGGATTTGTAATAACTAGGGAACTGTACACGTAATATGTGCATGTGTTGGTTGTATGTGTCTAAACTATACATAAAGAATGAATAAATTTTCCTACAACTAACAATGAAGTGGACGCGGCGATGGTTAGTCAAATGTCATTTAGTGTCAGATAGCCTGCGTTGAGAATGAATGGAACCATGCGATAAAATTAGAGTTAACGCAGGAGCTAGTTGATTACTTAAGCATATCCAAGTATAATTACATACCTACAATCTTAGTTTGTGAATCCATCTCTCGATGTTTCGACGCCACATTAATCTTATCTCTAAGACGCATGGTAAGTTTGCGTTGGCAAAAGATGAACTACATCTCTGCACCTCATCTAGTCTCGATAAATGCTAAAAATTAACCATCCACTCTCTCAAGCTAGACAGTCGTGCTTACTACTTTTGTTTGTCAGACAAAGCAATGCAAGCTAATGATATGCATTATTCAAGATGTAACATACTTAATATTGCTTAAGAAAAACTAACTTCTAACATCTAACTCATTTAGCATTCAAACAACATGGTGTAAGGTATTTAATATTAAAATAAATGGAAGATAATCGTCAATCAAACTTATATTAAGGAAATAAACCATTCTCTCGAATGTCATTAACAAAACATAAGTAAGAGGAGGGAAATTGAGATAAAACAGAAATGGAAGGCATCAAGCCGCCACTGGCAACGTCTTGCTTCATGGAGGCTTGAGATGGTTGCTATCTAATACATAAATTTCATAGGGTGAAGGTTCTCACTCACTGGGAGACGACTCTGAAATTTCTCAGAATCCTTCTCTCAGAAAAGCTCAAAATGGAGGCTGGTTATGGTGAGGAAGAAAATTGTGCAGAGCTTTTGCCTCTTGAACTCGTTTCTCTCCTCGTTTGAATGGAGAAGTTTGGGCTATTTATAGGCGTTGAAAAGTTGAAACTCATGATGACCTGACACCTTTACATTAAATTCCATGCCCTGCTGCGCAGACTTTTCACATCGTCGGCCCATTTGTTCTGTCATATTCTGATAGCGTGTTATACTTTTGCATATTGACATGATAGCTTTTGCCCAGGCGTCTGTATCTACTTTTTCTCAACGCATAGTCTCGACGCATGGGTTTCCACTTGTTCTCGCAACAGCTTCGTCTCTAGGTACTTTGGTGATTTGTGCTTCTTTTCTTCTTAATCCTGCGTTAAGAACAGAAAAGCTCATAATTTTTCAAGTATTTTATTTTGTAAATAGTGCCAACGCATGGTAATACATTTTACATAATTCAACTACCAAAATCATGCGTTTAGCTCTAAAGTTACTCTAATTAATTCAAATAATGACTATAATAACTTGTATTTTTACAAGTTATCATGCCCCTTATTTCTAAGGTAACATGATCATTCTATTTCTAGGCTCTTAATCCCATATCTCTTTATGACATCTGCTTACACCCTAACCTTCTCAGCATTGGAGCTCTGCTAAATTGTTAAATTAAATGGCCCATTTAACTTATCAATTTTATCTTTTAAATTCAATAAAGAGAATGTGTCAAACAAGGTGGTATGAAGTGCAACATAACCTATGCCAAAACAACCTTAGGGCTTTCACATTGCCAACCCCCTGGAAAGATTTAGCTCATGACTTTTGATAAAAATAATTAATTTTATTAAATCAAGAACCATAGCTACAATATAGAGTTTGATTGGTAGAAGAAAATGAAAGAACTTCAAGAATTAAATGGAAAATGGTGCTGGAAAATAAAATACAACTCAAGAGGTGTGGACAAGTCCTCAATTTCTTAGTCTTTCCTTAGGTCGATTCCCCTTTGTCAAGAAAGAATCGTTTCTCACCTCACACTTTCACGGGATGAGATGACCTAGCCGCTATGCCTCACAGGGATTTTTCGTTCTTAAGGCTACCGACTTTGGGAATTTAGAATGTTACAGTTGTGGTTTGGCAGTTAATATTTTCTTTTATCTCATATGTTTTTTCGTCTGTCATTGACTTCTTGCACGCCCTATTTCATGGATATTCTTTCCTTTTATGGTTGAGTGGTGATCGGTTTGTAGGCATTATATCTTGCCTTATTTGGTTTGGATTTGTTTCCAAATTGGCGTACTATATATTATTGTTGTTTGTGTTGGGACTGGCATGTCCTAAATCTCTTAGGGTCTCGTAGTTTTGTAAATTTGTAAATACATTTTATTTATTCAATAAAATAATAAGTTATTTTATTTCTCTTTTGCATTAATTCAATCCAATAAACTAAGATCCATAGTTATTTTATGTAAACTTAAACATGTATGTGGTTGACATACGATGATGGATCATGTTTAAGTAATAACCAAAAGGTCTGTAGTATAGGGATAAGGTTGGGTACCTTCTCTGGTAACACTACGGATACAACCCACTTTGTAATTGTTACAAAGAGTTGTAAAGTGAGTTATGAACTAAGTGAGTTAGTTATGAACTCCTGTCTATGAGAACAATCCTTTTATCTGTATGGGTGAGAGTGGTTAGATCGTCGACTCGATATGCCTACCATTTTGGGCATTTGTCTGAATAGGAAGCTGAGAATATACCTTCACAAGATGAAATTCACTTCTTCCTATGTTTAGGGTAAGTAGATAAATTACTCCCTTAATGGCTGATTCTGAGTCTTGAACAATGAAGCCTCACCCTTTTACTGGCCCGAGAGGTATTAGTTTATAGTTGGACTATAAACAATTTTTTCATTAGAGGGATCAGTGGTACTTAAGGAGTTAAATGTAACTACAAGGGTAAAACGGTAATTTGACCCAACTGTAGTTATAAGTAATTTGTGAAGGGTCGACTTACTGTTGATTAGTGACTTCCATGGACACAGAAATATATCTATAGTACAAATAGTGCAGTTGTAGGTCTTTAGTGGAATGATCTACAGTTACTGAATATTGATTAATCTAATTAAAGAGTTTAATTGATTAATCTTATATCATTGGAGCTTCTCATAGGTATATAAGGTCCCATTGCTAACTCATTAAGATTTTGTATAAGAATCAAATATTTTGGTTTAATTTGAAATGTTCAAATTAATAAGGGAGTTAATTGTATATGATACAATTAATATAATGTATATAGATACATTATAATATCAAGTTATTTTTTAATGAGATTTAAAATTTATACCTTATGTTATAAGAGAGATGAATATTTAAATTTAAATATTAATTATATGAATGAGATTCATGTAAAAACTATAGGTTAAAATTAATATGAATGAGATTCATATTAAAACTATAGATTATGTGAGAAGAGGTTGTTTGAATAAGATTCAAATTAAATTAAATATGTGATATTTAATTTATTAATTGATAATTAATTAATTTTATTTAATTATATATTAAATATGATTTAATATATTATATAATTAAATTTATATTATTATTATATTATTATTAATAAAGAAAATAACTCCCCACATTTAAGGGAGTTATTCCCACTCTCACATCTCTTTTTACATAAAAAGAAAAGAGAGAAAAAGGGATAAGAGATAGGGCAGTTTTACAAAAGAGTTTTGTGAAAGAAAGAAAAAATTCTCTCTAAGTTTTTTTCATCACAAGTTCTCTCAATCATCATCTTCTTCTTCCTAAAACGAAAAAGAGAGTCCACAACTCTTCTTTGGTTCTTCCTGAGAATAGCAAGGAAGATTTCTTGGTAGTGTCCCAAAAGGTATTTATGTGCTCCTTGTTGAGGAATTTCTTACTAGTTCATGAGTTGGTGAGAAGAAGACATCCTACACTGAAGATGATCTTCAAAGGTAGAGATATTTCTAACTCTTAATTCTTCTCAATGGCATGCTAATTTCTGTAGTTTATCCTTGTTATTTGTTCTCTATAATTTGTGTTTTTCAAAAGAAAATTATTGGCACATGGTGATCACTTCCTTCCATTGAGAATTCAATTCCTTCAATTGGTATCAGAGCCAAATCGTGCCTTTAAATTTCGTTTTGAAAACAAAATTTGGAGAAAAGGTGGGTGTTTATTCTACATTGTGAATGTGAGTTTGCAAAATAGATGTCTTCAATTTTAGCACCTTAGATTTATTGTTTTGATGAGATCAAAATGTGTAAGGGCCTATTGTTTTGGACATTTAATTTCTACTATCGAGTCTGTAAGTTTGTTTTGTTCAAGGAGCAAGAGTTGCTAAGGTAGATGTTAAAAAACAGGGTAAAAATGGAGCAAAAACGAAGTAGAGGAAGTTGTTTGTGCTTCAACATAGAGCACAACGTCACGACGTTGTGCGCTACAATGCAGCACAGAGGCGTAAGCATCGCGACGCTCCAATGGTTTCTAACACGCCCAAAAATCGCTAGATCGTGGGTTGGAGCGGGGGCTGGAGCAGTTTTTCCATTTTTTGTATTTTATTTATTTTAATTAATTAAATTGATATAATTTGCATATATTAATTTAATTAATTTTTAGGGGTGCCCAAAATTGGTCTATTTTGTTGTTTTAATTTCATTTTTGCATGGGATGTATGATTAAATTTAAGTTGAGATATATTGCATAATGCATGCCATAAAGTTTAAAATCCCACCTTAGGATAAATATTATCATGCATCATATTTAATATAAGTATTAGATTACTTGAATGTATGATATGATTAGTGTGCACATGCATTCTATTTAATATACATGTTATATTATATAGTTGTATGTATAAATAAACATATTCATGCATCATACCATAATATAATTGTTATATTCTATGATTGAATATGCTTAAATTTCATTATTTAATATAACGTGTTATATTGTTTAATGAAAATGAATATGCATTGAGCATGACATTATCTTAGTAAATATAATTGTTATATTTAGCTAATGTCATTAGAATGCATGTTATAGGTTTTATTTTTTTTATTAAATATAAGTGTTATGTGTTTAATGAGATAGATTAAAGTCTATAATAAAGAGTTGCATGCAAACATAAGTTAAGAATTATTTTAAATGGTTTAAAATTGATTCACCTAGACTTATGATATTTTTTATATGATTAAAAATAGGTCAATCTTTTATATTTGTTTTAAGAGGATTAAAATGAATGCAAGAAGAGATTAAATTTATAAAATATTTGCCTATAAGGGACCTTTGTCTAACGAAGGTTTTGTATAAGGTTGGGGTATTTAAGCTAGCAGAAATGGAACACCCCTACTTGGAAACCGACGTGGAAGGTGAATTAGTCAAATATTTTATAAGCATGCAACGGTTGATGATGAAAATAAGGATCCATTGACCTATAATTAGGCAATAAATGATGTGGACAAGAATGAATGTGATAAAACTATGAATCTTGAAATAGAGTCTATGTACTTCAATTTAGTCTGGGAACTAGTAAATCAACCTGAAAGAATAAAACTTATAGGTTGCAAATGGATCTACAAGAGGAAAAGAGGTGTAAATGGTAAGGTGCAAACCTTTAAGGCTAGACTAGTGGCAAAGGGTTATATCCATGTTGAAGGAGTGGACTATGAAGAAACTTTCTCACATGTTGTCATGCTTAAGTCTATCTGAATACTCTTATTGATTGCCACATATTATGACTATGAAATATGGCAAATGGACGTCAAGACTGCATTTTTGAATGGTAATCTTGAAGAGACCATTTACATGAAACTACCAGAATGATTTATTCAACAAGGTCAAGAGCAAATGGTTTGCAAGCTTAATTGGTTCATTTATGGATTGAAACAAGCATCTCGATCTTGGAATATAAGATTTGATACTACAATCAAGTCTTATAACATTGACAAAATGTTGATAAACCTTGTGTTTAGAAGAAAATCATCAAAAATTCAGTAGCTTTCTTAGTGTTGTATGTGGATGATATCCTACTCATTGGGAATGATGTAGGTGTACTGACAGTTGTAAAGAAATGGCTAGTTGCTCAATTCCAAATGAAAATTTTGGGTGAGGCGCAATTTGTTCTAGGGATCCAGATCATAAGGGATAATAAGAACAAAACGTTAACCTTGTCTCAAGCATCATATATTGACAAAATGCTTGTCAAGTATTCGATGCACAGTTCCAATAGAGGCCTATTGTCTTTTGGGCATGGGATTGTATTGTCTAAGGAACAGTGTCCTAAGACTCCTCAAGAAGTTGAGGAAATGAGACGAATTCCCTATGCATCAGCAAACGACAGTCTAATGTATGTTATGTTGTGTACAAGGCCTAACATTTGCTATGTAGTTGGGATTGTTAGTAAATATTAGTCCAATCCAGGATTTGATCATTGGACTGCAATTAAAATCATCCTCAAGAATCTTTGGAGAACGAGAAACTACATGCTTGTGTATGGGGCTAAGGATTTGATCCTTATGGGATACAGATACTCTAATTTTCAGACTGATAAGGATTCTAGAAAATCCACATCAGGATCAGTGTTTACTCTTAACAGAAGGGTTGTAGTTTGGCGGAGGACAAAACAAGGTTGCATTGTTGACTTTACCACGGAGGCAGAGTATGTAGCTGCTTGTGAAGCTGCTAAAGAGGATGTCTAGCTAAAGAAGTTTTTGACAGACCTAAAAGTTGTTCCTAATATGTTAATGCTCATCACTCTGTATTGTGATAATAGTGGTGTTGTGGAAAATTTTAAGGAGCCTAAAAGCCACAAACGTTGAAAGCATATCAAGCACAAGTATCATTTGATACGTGAGATTGTGCAACGAGGAGACATGAGCATCACACAAATTGCTTCGGAGCACAATGTTTTTGATCCATTTACAAAGGCTCTCACAGCTAAAATGTTTGAGGATCACTTGGAAAGTCTAGGTCTACAAGCCATGTCACATCTAGTCTAGGGCAAGTGGGATATGGGTAGAGTTATACCCTAGTTTATATATATTGTACACCTCACTAGCTTTAGGACAAGTGGAAGATTGTTGGGATTGTTGTGTCCTAAATCTCTTTGGGCCTCGTAGTTTTGTAAATTTGTGAATACATTTTATTTATTCAATAAAATAATAAGTTATTTTATATCTCTTTTGCATTAAATCAATCCAATAAACTAAAATCCATGGGTATTTTATGTAAACTTAAATATTTATGTGGTTGACATATGAGGATGGATCATGCTTAAGTAATAACCAAAAGGTCTGTAGTATATAGATAAGGTTGGGTGTCTTGTTTTCTTAACACTACGGATACGACCCACTTTGTAATTGTTACAAAGAGTTGTAAAGTGTTACAAACGATTTGATCCTAATCATTCATGTGGAGACATGTGAGTAAGAGTATCCTATGTAAAGAGTTTGTATAAGACCAGACCGCGAAATGTTTAATTTCTCTTTGTAACGTCGTTAATTGAAGAAGTTAACAATTCATAGGATGACTATAAGTGACTTGACCTGAATCCTGAGTGAGTGATGAACTCTTGTCTATGAAGACAATCCTTTGATCTGTATGGGTGAGAGTGGCCAGATCGTCGACTCAATATGCCTACCATTTTGGAGATTTGTCTGATTAGGGAGTTGGGAACATATCTTCATAAGATGGAATTCACCATGTTTAGGGTAAGTAGATAAATTACTCCCTTAAGGGCTGATTCTAGGTCTTGAACAATGAGGTCTCACCCTCTAACTGGCCCAAGAGGGGTTAGTCCATAGTTGGACTATAAACAGTTTGTTCATTAGAGGGATCAATTGTACTTAAGGAGTTAAATTTGACTACAGGGGTAAAACAATAACTTGACCTAGCTGTAGTTATGAGTAATTTGTGAAAGGTCGACTTACTGTTGATTAGTTAATTCTGTGAACACAAAAATATATCTATAGTGCGAAGAGTGCAACTGTAAGTCTTTAGTGGAGTGGCCTACAATTAATGAATATTGATTAATCTAATTAAAGAGTTTAATTGATTAATCTCAAATCATTGGAACCTCTAATTATAGGTCCATAAGATCCCCTTGCTAGCTCATTAAGGCTTTGTATAAGAATCAAATATTTTGGTTTAATTTGAATTGTTCAAATTAATAAAGGAGTTAAGTGTATATGATACAATTAGTATAATGTATATAGATACATTATAATATAAAGTTTATTTTGAATGAGATTCAAAATTTATACTTTATATTATAAGAAAGATGAATATTTAAATATGAATTATATGAATAATATTCATATAAAAACTATAGGTTATGTGAGAGAAGATTGTTTGAATATGATTCAAAACTAAAATTAAATATGAGATAATGAATTAATTGTTAATTAATTAATTTAATTTTATTATATTTATTAAATATGATTTAATATATTATAATTAAATTAATTTTAATTTTAATTATTATTTTATTATTAATTAAAAATAACTCTCACGTAGTGAGGAGTTATTTTGGCCATTCTCTCACATCTTCTTTACGTAAAAAGAAAAAGAGGGTAGAAGAAAGAAAGAAGTTACAGTATAGTATTGCATAAGTGTTCTGTGGAAAAATTCTCTCTTCTTCTCAAATCCTCTCTTCATCTCAAATTCTTCTTCTCCCTTACCAAAAGTAAAAAAGAGCCCCACCACTCCTCGTTAATTCTTCCTAGAGAATAGCAAGGAAGATTTCTTGGTGGTGTCCCAAAAAGAAGTTTTTCTCTGGTTCGTGATTTGTAGAAGAAGAATTCCTATATCAAAGACGGTCTTCAAAGAGAGGAAACTTCTTTTCCTTAAATATTCTAGACAACATGCTAATTGTTATTATCCAAGTTTTGTATGTTCTCTGTATTTTGTATTTTTCAAAATAAATTTAATGGCACATGGCGATCACTCGTTTTTGCTGAGGATTTAATTGATTCAAGAACAACCTCTCTACTATCCCTAGAATCAGGTAGAAGTCAATTTCATCACGCAATACTATGTCCCTAACTATCTACTCGATCTTATTCCTAAAATGGTAGGCTTATTGAGTTAGCAAATTCAAGTCACTTTCACCCATGCAGATCAAAAGATAATCTTGAATAAACAGGAATCCATTGTTAGCTCAACATTAAGATCGAGTTACCTAAGTCATCATATTGAAATAATCAGTCTTAACAATAAACGATGTTCTAAAGTAAAAGTGACTATTTCGTGGTCCAGTCTTATGTAAACTCATTGCATAGGATGCCCACTCACATGTCTTTACATGAATGATTTAGCATCACATCATTTGTATCTAATTGTTCGTTAAATTTGTTCATTAAATTTTGTTCGTTTGAATTTCTAATTAAATTGAGTTTCTTAGCTCGTTGCACAAAAATAGATTTATCATTTCCGTACAAGGATGCGTTGAGAATTACTCAGGTGTGATCATTATTAAGCAAGTTTTCCTATAAAAACCCAAGTATAAGTATTTATAGGTTTCCTGGTGAGTCAAGGGTCGAACGCAGGGATTTGTAATAACCAGGCGTTGAGAATAACTGCATGACTATGCGGTGACTGTACATGTAAATATGTGCATTTGTTGATTATGTGTGTCTAAACTATACAAAAAGAATGAAAAGAATTTCCTACTACTAATAATGAGGTGGACGCGGCGTTGGGTAGTCATATGTAAAACAATGCGTCAGATAGCATGCGTTGAGAATGAATGGAACCATGCGATAGAAGTAAAGTTGAACGCAAGAGCTAGTTGTTACCTAAACTTTCAAAGTACAATTACATATCTACAAACTACGTTTGTGAATCCATCTCTCGATGTTTCGACGCCACATTTATCTTATCTCTAAGATGCATGGTAAGTTTGCGTTGGAAAAAGATGAACTACATCTCTGCACTCATTTAGTCTTAATTAATGCTAAAGATTAACTATCCACTCTCTCAAGCTCGACAGTCATGCTTACTACGTTTGTTTGTCAGACAAAGTTATGCAAGCTAAAAATATGCATTAATAAAGATGTAACATACTTAGAATTGCTCAAGAAAAACTAACTTTTAACCTTGAACTCATTTAGCATTTAGACAACATGGTGTAAAGTATTTAATACGAAAATAGATGGAAGATGATAGTCAATCAAACTTATATTAAGAAAGTAAATCATTCTCTCGAATGTCATTAACAAAATATAAGCAAGAAGGAGAGAAATGGAAATAAAACAGAAATGAAGGACGTCAAGCCGCCACTGGCAACGTTTTGCTTCATGGAGGCCTGAGATGGTTGCTATCTGATACATATATTCCATAGGGTGGAGATTCTCACTCACTGGAAGACGACTCTGAAATTTCTCATAATCCTTCTCTCAGAAGAGCTCGAAATGAAGGCTGGTTATGGTGAAGGAGAAATAGTGCAGAGCTTTCGCCTCTTGAATTGGTCTCTCTCCTTTAATGGAGAAGCTTTGGGCTATTTATAGGCGTCGAAAAGTTGAAACTCATGATGACCTGACACCTTTACATTAAATTCCATGCCCTGCTGCGCAGACTTTTCACATCGTCGGCCCATTTGTTCTGCCATATTCTGATAGCTTGTTATCCTTTTGCATATTGACATGACAGCTTCTGGCCATGCGTCTGTATCTATTTTTTTCTCAACGCATGGTCTCAACGCCTAGGCTCGACGCATGGGTTTCCACTTATTCTCGCAGCAGCTTCGTCTCTTCGTATTTCGCGCTTCTTTTCTTTTTAACCCTGCGTTAGGAACAGAAAAGCTCATCGTTTTTCAGGTATTTTCTTTTGTAAGTAGTGCCAACGCATGGTGATACATTTTTCATCATTCAACTACCAAAATCATGCGTTTAGCTCCAAAGTTACTCTAATTAAATCAAATAGTGACTATAATAACTTGTATTTCTACAAGTTATCACTAATACAAAGTGAGCCACATCCATAGTATCCTCAAGATAAGGTACCTACCCTTATTCTTATACTATAGATCGTTTTGGCTTTTACTCGAACTTGATCCATTTTTATATCTACACATAAAGTCCAAGTATTCATGCTATAGCCAGGGGTTCTTAGTTTATTGGACTTAGATTTATATTATACACAACTCACATATTCAATAACATCTTTACTAAATAAACTTCAATATTAACTTTATTGAAAATATAATATGTTTATTGTTTACAAACCACGAGTTTTAGGACATAAAATCGAACAAAAAATGCAAAAGTTGAAACCTAGAGACCAAATTGAAACAAAACTCAAATCTCAAGGATTAGGTGGTAACATTTTGAAACCTTGGGTCTGAGTTGAAATCAAACTAAAAACTTAATGATTGAATGTGTAATATTTTGAAATCTAGGGACGAAGTAGAAACTATAACAAAAAACCTAGGCATAAAAAATAAATCAATTTTATTAAAATCCAAAACATATATGTCACACCCTCACCCATGTTACCTTCTGTAACCTGAAAAGAGGTGTGAGGATAACAGACATCGACCCTCTTACGAAATCTACTATCAACTTATACTCCTTTAAGACTTAATAGGTACAATGTAAATAATCAAATTCAATACTATATTATTTTAACATGCATAATTTTATTTACACAATTGTTTATAGGGTTTATTTACAGGTGATGAAACCCTATCTCGATACAAGTTTCTTCCTATTTCAAATGACAACATTATATCTCAGCAGACCTCAACTTCGTACAACGACGAAAACTCGACTACTACCTGGAAAGAAAAACAAAAGAAAATGATGAGTTTCACGAAGTCTAGTGAGTGGTCAATATAACTAGGGTTCATATGACCATTCAAACATAACGAATATGATAAAATTGATCGTTAAACACAACTATGACGAGTTATACTTAAACCTCCCGTTTTTGCTTAACCTCTGGATCAACTATTCCGTTGGCACTAATGGCTCAACAATTCTTATGTCTACTCCGTTGGCACATATGGCTCTGATGCGCACTTTGAGTGTTAACCGCAAGTGTACGGGTCAAGTTATAATATAAGATGGTTAAGTCCGAATATCGTTCCACTGGAGATCCAATTGGGAAGGTTTAAGTTACTTAGCTATTCTAGAGTTGAATCAATTTTATTTGAGAATTGAAATTGAATATTATAAGTTATGGAAAATATAAATCAAATAAGAAAAGTATTAAAGTGAGAAATACAAGAGTCAAAGAGAGTTCTAGGGTAATGAATCCTTGTTTATTTCATCATGCAATATTATAGATTTCATGGATTTTATTGTAATTCATATGCCTAAGTCTAGAAACTTAATTCCAAGTTATTTTCTCTAAAAAACAACCCTTTCTCGTGCAACTCGATTGATTATTAATCTCTTAAAACCAATACAAAATTACACGGCATTAAAAATAGTCTTTAGCAACTTTTATTGTCAACCTAACTACTCTCATGATAGATTAACAACAATTCATTATTATACATCAAGTTAAACATACAATCTCTCAATCATACATCTGACCTAACATATGAGGATGGCCAATCCACAAGAATTAAACACAATAACAATGAAAAGCATAATCATTCCAACAAAACATGAGTCTACAAAATTAACATGAATTCATAAACAAATCATCAAAACCCTAAAACTAAAGAGTTTAGCCACTCATAGCTTGAAGTAACATGTTTAAGAAAAATAAACAAAGAAAGAGTGTAAAGAAAGGGAAACTCTATTGAAAAGAGGCTCTTGATTGAGGTAGCATCGTCACGATCTTCTTGGCTCTCATGTCGGAATTCGAAGAGCACCACGACTATCTCGAACTCTTTTCCTCTTCCTTGCAACTAACTCACTCTTTGAACTCTCACTTAATTCTCTCCTTTTTGTGTCTCTTTAGGTCTGCAACTTCCTTGCTTTGCTTTGATTTTTCTTCATGATTTGGGCTGTTGGAAACCCCCAAATTTATAGAGTTTGGCCGCCCAAAAATTTTTCAAAAATACAAAATTTTCATTTAAGGAAAGCTGGCGCCGCGGCGCTAGGGCTGCATCCAAAATTGTTGCTCTCGGGTTTTAGCGTCGCGGCAACGCCGTCCAAGCGCCGCGACGCTGTCATGCGTTCAACAAGGATGTGTCGAAGTAGCGCCATCTCGGCGCCGCAATGCTACTATGTGTCCAGAGCTATGCGTTTATGAAACGGCGCTGCCGCGGCGCTATCCCAAAATTCGCCCTTTTTAGTTTTTCAACTCTTTTTCGCCGTATTCTTGCTCAGTTTTGATCTTTTAGTCGTTTCTTCTAATTTTCCTCGTTTTAACCTGAAAATCACTAGCAAACAAGTGAAATCTAATATAAACTCCCTTAATTTGAGAGAATAGAAATCACTTTTCAAGTGCTTATCAGGCTCAGCTATTCATTTTTCCCCTATGTGCACATAGTTTTACCTTTGAGGCTCAGAAGCTAGGCCCATCGGCCCTCGAACCATCCTCCCGAAGTACTTCTTGCAGGCTCAAGAACTAGGTTCCGGCACCCCCTGACCATCCTGCGAGGTTTTATCCTTGTCACAAGCTTAGAAACTAGATCCTTCTAATCCTCTGACCATTCTATGCGGACTCAATTCATGGTCCCAGTCACGACCACGATTGTAATCATGTTCATCAATGCCTTCTCATGGTTCTTTAGCATTGGGTTTATAACATATGGATTCATCATAGCTTGATATGCAACATACTAATCGATATCTTACCATAGCACACATATTAATTGAAGGGAATTGAATTCTCGCGGAAGCGTGTAATCGCATTCTTTGATTTATTGAAAGAATTAAAAAAAAAAAGTAAAGAAAAGGTTAAGCATCATACATTTGCCAATCTATAATTCTCGAACGGATAGTCTTCTCCTAGTAGTTTTCCTTACCAAGAGATCTTCCTCACTATGACTCTAGCAAGGATTCGGTTTATGGGAACCACTTCTTTGAAAGAATAGGAAGAAGAATTTTCTTAGAATTTTTCTAAGAAAATTGGGAGAATTAGTAAAGGAAAATTTTTAGAGTAATCGTAAAGATTATTCTTTTAAAGAGTGTGTTTTATGAAGGCTCCCAAAGTCCCTATTTATAGAAATCTATAGATTACTTCTTATCCTATTAGGATAAACGCTCGTAGAGATTTTAAATTAGATATTTAATAATATCCAATATTAATAAATATCTACCCAAATAATATCTCATATTGAATGGTTTAAAATATTTAAATTTATTTAAGTATTTATTTTCTGCATAATCTTTGATTTGGATCTCATACAAATTAAATAATTAATTATTTGAATCCAATTCAAATCAATTAATTAATTCCCACTCTATTTATTTTCTGCAGAATCTTTAATTTGGATCTCATCCAAATTAAATAATTAATTATTTGAATCCAATTCAAATTTATTAACTAATTTTCCCTCTATTCATTTATATGGATTTTATCCAAATAAATAATTATTATTTGAATCATATTCAAATAAATTAATTCTTCATGTTATAAAGTTATAATTTAAATCACATTCAAATAAAATTTATAACAAATCATGCAATTAATTGTATCCAATACAATTAATATTTTCCCTAGAACATTTCAAATTTTTCTTTCAACATAGTCGATTCTTGTTGGTCTATAGTGAGCTAGCAAGGGGACCTTATGGACCTACATATTAGAAGCTCCAACGATATGAGATTAATCGGCTAAACTCATTAACCACATTAATCAATATTCGTTAACTGTAGGTACACTCCACTAAAGACCCACAACTGCACTCTTCTTACTGTAGATATATTTTTGTGTCCATGGATATAGACCAATAATAGAAAGTTAGTCTTTCACAAGTGTTCGTAACACCAGCTGGGTCAAATTACCGTTTTACCTCTAGGTTACTTCTAAATCCTTAAGTACCAGTGCTTCTCTAATGACCAACCTGTTTATGGTCCAACCATTAAACAGAAACCCTTTTCGGGCCAGTGAGAGTGTAGGGCCCTTTGTTCAAGTCCCGGAGACACCACTTAAGGGAACACTTATCTACTTACCCTAAAAATGGGAATGAGTGAATTCCATCTTGTATGATTATGTCCCCAGCTCCCCACTCAGTCTTGTCCCCAAGATGGTAGGCATATTGAGTCGACAAACGGCCATTCTCACCCATTCAAATCAAAGGACAATCCCTCGTGGACAGGAGTTCATAATATACTCAGGATTAAGACTAAGTTGCCTAGGTCATCCTATTGAAATAGAAACCTAACTAGTCAACGGAGTTACATCTAGTGATTACTATTTTATGGTTCGGTCTTATGCAAACTCATTACATAGGATACCCCCACTCGCATGTCACCTACACGAATGCGTTAGATCATTGCGATTGTATCAAATACAAAATGGGTCGTATCCATAGTGTCATCAGGATAAGGTACCCAACCTTATCCCTATATTATAGAACCTTTAGATTGTACCTTGAACATTGATCTCCATATATCCCCACATACAGTTCAAGACTCATGAAACAACCTAGGATGTTAATTTATTGGATTTAGGGTTATTAAGACAAAACAAACAAAAACACTCAATAACACTTATTAAAGTAACACATCAATAACTCTTTATTAATGGAATGACGGTCAAATAATTGCATTTACAATCTAAGAGTTTTAAGGCATAAAACCCAACACAACATACTTTCAAGAGTCCAATGCTTAGCCACAATTCCCTCATTTATGAGGTATGTGTCCAACTAGCTTCATGATTCCCACACTTAGCAAAGATTCTACTTACAAAGCCTTACTATGCGTGTGGATTTCCTCATTCTTTCTTAGATATGCGTCCACTTGGCTTAGGTTCCTTGGTTCATGCGTTCAAGTCTCCCCCATATACCCCCACGGACTCCTTGATAACTCTTTTATGCGTCCATGGTATACTTTCCAAGCCTATGCTTCCAACTTTTCTCACCTATGCATCCCACACTTAACCATTTCCTCCTAAATTTTCAAGGTATGCATCCAATGCTTCCTCTTCTTCCTTTAGGTTGCTTCTCAACTCCCCAAGTCATCCAACACTAAGCCAATTCTTCCTCGGAGTATGCCTTGTGCGTTCAACCTTTAGCATGGTGAGACTCCTTCCCAAGACTTAGGTTTCCTTTCAACACCTCAACAATTGGCCAAAATTCTCTCCAAAAATGTCCACCATGCATTGAGCTTGCTTGCTATGTGTCCATCATGGTGGCTCTTCCCAAAAGGGTGTGCTCAACTCCCAACCAACTCCCAACTATGCTTCCAACTCTACCTTCTTTAACACTTAATGAAATTTCCTTTCCTTCCTAGGGTTATGTGTCACACCCCACCCTGAACTATCCTCCCGTAGCCCGAGACGGAGTGTGAGGACAGTAGTTACCGACTACCCTGTCACATAACCCACTGTCACACTCATCCCATTTTCATATAAAACCTTTCTAGGACGGTAATACCATTAACAAACTCTTGACAAACCTCGACTTCGATCGGCAACGGGAACTGTCATGCTACCTGAAAATGGAAAACATATAAAAAGGGTAAGCTAACAGCTCAGTGAGTAACGGTTTTCTGAAAACAATATATATTAACTTATAAAACTGGTCAAACTCGCATAAAATATAACACTTCAAATCATATTAAATTATACTTAAATACCATTGTGAAAACATGCTTGTCCGTTTCAGAATAAATACTCAAAAATCTCATTCTTTTTTAAAATACTTTTTCCTTAGTTGAGGCGGAGCAATGCTCAACGCTCCTCAACGTCGATTTTCCTTAGCTGTGTGGAGTAATCTCAACACATCAACATCGTATATACCTCTATGTGCACATAGCTACTAGAATTCGAGTCGCCCTCAATGCCTTCTACGAGTCCCTGAGCATTGGGGTCCCTTTTCAAAGTTTTATAAAACATCATACATATTTTGGAAACATTATATTAATAACTCATAAATTAACCGTTTCCAAATCTCACATCATCAGCATGCTAAATTCAATTTCCAGCTTTATTATCAAACAGCATGATTTTCATACAAGTTTATTTTCAAATCTTTCTTGAAATCATATAACACCATGCTTTTCAGAAGCATCATGAAAACAAGTATCAATCAATCTCCATGCATTTTATAAACTCATAGCAAGTAACCAACATACTCAAAGTTTTCAAGTAAAACGCATGCATTTATTCATTCAAAACTCATGAAATCAAATTCATAAGGAACTCATTTATATTTTGTAAAACGCAGGTGTTACTCACCTGTACTTGCCAAAGAATAGTTCCTCTTCCTTCCCTCTATTTCCTCTACCCGAGCTTCTTGGACGCAGGGTTCTAACTCTGAAACGCAAGGCTCCATTTTCCTCTGTCAGCTCAGTTGAACGCAACCCTGCCTTTCAACGCAAGGTTGATTACTTCCGTAAATTGCATCCCAACTCTTCTTCCTTCTCTTTCGGATGTGTCGCCCTCTCTTGGACACAAGGTCCAACTTGAACGCTTCACCTAACTTTGGACGTCGGGTTCACCTTGGACATTATGTTTGTCCTCAACACAAGGCCGACCCCCTTTTCGACACAAGACAACTTCTTTCACATAAAATAGCTAAGTTGTCAAAATACCTTCTCTCTTGGCCGCAGACTCCTACTACGGACGCAAGGATTCTTCCTTTCTGCCTTCTTTCTTCCCTTTCTCTCCAGAATTCTTCTTTCAGAGTCATCAGTCGCTTCTTTTCCCTCAAAGTTCTATTTATAGGGAGCTTGTCATCCAACTTCTCCTCTCCTTTTGCCACTTGTTTGCCACATGTCACACTGCATGCTTAATTAACCATGCATTTATCCAAGCGTCACCTTGCATGAAGCACTCAACATGCATTCTAACACCTCCTACTTTTAAGGTGTCAAGTCTATATGAAGCCACCTAACCTTTATAAGCTTATCTTATGCGTCCAACATTTCCAATAAACAACTTTTCATTCATCATAACGCCCCCAGACGTTTATTGAGTTTCCTTTAAGGTTTGAGCTTTATTATTTACTTCCCTGTCTCTCAGCCACACTTCCTTTGAACTCGTTTTTCACCGCATACTACTAGGCGTCACTGTCCCAAACGCACATTACTATGCGTTTGTGCCTAACTGCATAATACTATCCGTTAACCTGAACCGCACACTATCATGCGTCCATAATCTTCCTCCTTTCCTTGAGGGTTCCTTGAGTATCCCTCTATGCGTTCTTGTGCTTATAATCCAAGGTTCTTCAATTAACCTTTTCCTTGTATTGAAATATTTCTTCTGATAATAAAGTGGTATGCGTCCACCTCTTGTTTCAAATCTTTAGGCTTACTTCTTACCTTCCACTTTATCCAACACCAAAGAACATCCCTTGCTAATAGTCTATGTGTTACTCATTTTGCTATAGTATTCTACCTTTCCGAGACTTAGATCTCGTTTAACACTTCACAACATAATTTTATTCCTTTCTTACTTATGCGTCTTACCAACGCCAATGCTTACATCTTCTCCTATGCGTTCACTTCTTTCCCTTCTCGGTTTACTTCCATGTGTCCACCCTTACCATGCGTTACCTTACTCCTGACCATGCGTCCAACATGGTCTTTTACTTCCTTATAAAGGGGGTGGATACCTTTCTATGTACGAGGCCTTTTGGTAGGCGCAACTCTACCAAGAACAAAACCGTGAGGGGTAACCCAAAGCGGACAATATCGTACAGCGGGTAGTCTGGGCTGTTACAAATGGTATCAGAGCGGGTACCCGAATCGATGTTAAAACCTCAGGTAGGTCAAGCGGGGACGCTTGACTCGTTAGGGGGGGAGATTGTAAGGGCTATGGCGTTGACCCTGGCTATACATTGTCCCACATTGGTTAGGAAGGAGAACGAAACCTTCCTTATAAAGGGGGTGGATACCTTTCTATGTACGAGGCCTTTTGGTAGGCGCAACCCTACCAAGAACAAAACCGTGAGGGGTAACCCAAAGCGGACAATATCGTACAACGGGTAGTCTGGGCTGTTACATAAGGTGCAAGAGGTAATTATAGGGGTAAAACGGTGATTTGATCCAGCTACAATTACGAACACCCTGTGAAGGATTGACTTACATTCAATGGACTCACAAATATACTGCTCTTCTTAAGAGTGCAACTATGAGTCTTTAGTGGTATGCCCCATGGTTAATGAATGTTGATTAATATAATTAATGAGTTTAATTTATTGATCTTGAATCATTGGAGCTTATGATTGTTGGTCATTAGGTCCCTCTGGTAGGTCACAACGGGTTAAAACAAGAAAACAAAGTAATAAAAGAATTTGAATGTTCAAATTGTTCAAGGGAATTAATTGTATATGATACAATTATCATTATGTATGAGATACATCATAAAGTTTATAATGGGAGAAAATAAACTTTATAATATGAGAATATCAATATTTAAATGAGATTTAAATATTAAATTAGTATGAATGAGTGGGGAGGGAAGTTACCTCACTTTAAATTGAGAAAAGATCTCAATTGTTTGGAAGTGAAGAAAGTGGAACGTAAAATCTCTACAGAAAAAAAAAAAAAAAAAATTTCCCTCACTCTCAACTCTCAAACTCTCTGCTATTCCTTTTTTTCACAGAGGTTTCCACAAACCTCCTTGTCCCAAGAGTTTACCAAAGAAGATTTATTGGTGGTGTTCTTGGAGAATTAGATCTTCAAAGGTATTTATTTTTATTTCTCTCCTTTGAATCATTTAATGTGTTTCAATGCATATGTATATAATCTTGTTTTGAGTAAATTCATAAAATGACATTGAAGCAAAGCGATTAAACGCTTCCGCTTAGAGGATTCAATCCCTTCAACCTTGTGGTCCAAGACTCGAAAATCACCTATCGTGGTTTTCTCCCAAACGCACCTATGACTTATTCTCAACCCAAAACTCAAGTTTGCTCAAACATTTTTTCCTCCTCACAATATTCTCAATGCATAGTACTCTCTTAGTTGGCCGTCAAAATTTGACTAACTCCACAAGCCTAGGTTTTCTGTCTCAACGTTTTTTCTAACTCCATAGACTTGTGTTCAAGTTCCTCTCATTTTCCTTGTTTCCTTTCATTATGCCACATAAGCTACTAGGTCAAAGTTCAGGGTTTCATATATGCAAATTTGAAAATTTAAAACTTGGCAATAAGGAAAGTAACAACAAATGCAATCGAATAGCGTGATAGGAGGTCATCCATGAGGCTGATTAGAGACGTGTGAAACTTTTGATAGATATTAACATCAGAACAAGGTTACGATGTTTTCGTGTTGGGTGAGACGTTTGTAGCGGAATACCAAGTACCAGATAGTTAAGTGCTGTATAATGTAAGCAAAATGTTAGTTTTCATTGGTTTTTTTAGAAGCGGGCCATTGTTCTTCATTAGCACATATGGTGATCAAACGATTTTTTTTTTTTTTTTTTTTGACAATTGTAGTGCAAAGAGATTGAACTTCTTAACTCGAAGTTATTGTATTAGTCTAACTTAATTTTTCACATTCTCCATCTAGGAAGCACAATTACTTTTAATTGTGTGAATCGGAATCAAATATGTATCTAATTGTGTTTTGAAGTATCTTACTTTTTTTAAAAAAAAATTCAGATACACATTTCCCCTTCTAGATAAATGAAGGAGATACGTTGGGTCAATTTTTATTTTCAAATTTAAGCCCAACCACTTAGATACCCAACCTACCACCCGTTTTATTTTAAAATCCACTTAAATTTGACCATGCAGAACTAAAGAGATTAAAAATCTTAATCCTTCTCTTCTTTCTCACTATCTAAATCACGATTCTCAGCTCCTCTCCCCTCCCCCTATCATTCTCAACTTCATTTTTCAATCTTCATCTTCTACTTTCTACTTCCTTGCCCTACGTCAATGCTTTTTTTTTTCTCGCTCTCTTCCTAAATCTACTTTAATCCAACTTAAAATAAGTATCATAAAAATTAGTTGTATATATAAACAACGTATCTTTGACATATTCGTATCTTAGATTTTTAGAAATTGGCATATTGTAGTATCTTATTGTATATGTAGACGCTATCTAATATTCACGTCTGTGCTTCTTAGTTCTCCATGCTTTGTTGCCCACTCGTGATTTTTAAGAAAATTTCCATGTTGGTATAAAAGAGTGTTAATTAGAAAAAAAAAGGTGCTTTTTATCAAAAAAAAATATATATAGGTAAAAGGGGTAGTTTGAAAAAAAAAAATTAGGTAAAAATGGTAGTTTTTTTGTCTTTATTTTGAATGTCAAACTCAATCTTTGCTGCCACACGATCAAATTGGTCAAATCGAACAGAAAAGTGAATTTCTATTTCGTTTTGACACATTCTGACAAATTTTTTTTAAAATTATTTTTTAATGTCCATTTGAATTTTTAATTAAAAAAATAAACAGTTGTGTCCACTTTCCTGGTACCACCCAGAAAATGGAAATAAACCTTTTTTTTATATAAAAATTATTATTATAATGAAAATTGAATTATTAAAATTAAAATTAACTATTAATTATTATAAAATCAAATTAATTCTAAATTGTTAGAAGGTTTAAAAATATCATTAATTCTAAATTTAATTTTATAATCTTAAATAAAAATAAATTTCCGAAAAAATAGGAAGATAGTAGGAAGTAAATGAACAAAGATGAGAACTTACCCAGAAGGAAAAGTCACAGGAAGGAAAGGAATGGAAGGTCCCTGTTGCTTTTCCCATAAACAAAGAGGAATTGAGCTCTATGTGACTTTTTCCGTAAAGTGCTGAAAAGTCATAGATAGCTCACTTCCTGATGAGTCTAAACTTACCAAGAAGTAAATAGCTCTCTGTCACTTTTTCCGTAAAGTTCCGATGGCCAACTTTATGAAAAAAGTGACAGAGAGCTCAATTCCTTCTGGTAAATTCAAACTTACAGGGAAGGAAATAACTCTCTGTCACTTTTTTTATAAAGTTCTGATCAGCACTTTACGGAAAAAGTGACAGAAAGCTCAAATTCTTCTAGGTAAGTTTGAACTTACCGAAAAGGAATTAAGCTCTCTGTCATTTTTCCCGTAAAGTTGGTTATCAGAACTTTACGAGAAAAGTAGGAGTGAAAGAGATTGAGGAATATGGGAAACATTGATTAAAAAAATTTAAAAAATAATCAAAACTTTATGAGAAGGAATTAGCTGTGAAGTTGACAGTGACTAATTTGACGTGACTTTTATGTCACAATTGACATAGATTAAATTTTTTTAAAAAAATAATCAGAATGCATCTCTTATTCAAAAAAAAAAAAAAAAAAAAAAAAAAAAAAAAAAAAAAAACTACCATATTTCCCTTTTATTTTATTTTTTTTAAAGTATCTTTTTCACTTAAATTTTTTCTAAAAATACCCTCATCTAATAGATCCGTATAAAATACTATTAAAATTCATCAGGTTAATGGTCAACCATCAATTCCACCACGTGAAGAAGATAAAAAGCCCTGAGAAATTAAATAAAAATAGCCAACAAAAATCCTCCATTTTCTAAAAAAATCCATCGATGAATCGATGGTGGGCATTTGCGAACACTAAACGAAAATGAAGGATAAGGCTGAGATTAAAGGAATATCCACTAATGATTTTGCGCCAACACGCCGCCGCCTCCGCCACTGCCGCCGGCTAAAATGTACGCGTCGTCCTCCGTTTCGATCGCAGCCCTTCCTTGCCCACGCTTGCTTCAGCCTCCATTGAAGCCCTCCGCGTGCTTTCAAACTTCTTTCAACCGCCGCCATCTGATTACCACTCTGCTCTCTGTCTTTACCCCTTCTTTTATCGAATTTACTCTGCCCTGTTCTTCTGATTTGGTTGCTGAAGCTCGTGGTCTGTTTCAAATGCCCCCTCTTCGTCTCGTCAATCGGTAATTTCACTAACCCAGATTTTTTTTCTCGTTTTATTTGGCTTTTGGAGGATGATGATAAAAGGGGTTTAAGGGGTTTTAACTCTCCGGCACTTTCTCTGGATGATTTAAGTTTATTAAGAAATTAGGGAAAAAGAGATTGATCAAAACCCTAGTTAATACACTGCAGAGTTTTCGACTCTGATGACAGTAGTCTTCCAAATTTGGTTCTAATGTTTTTGTTTGAACATTTTTATGGGGTGTGAGAAGGTACTTTCTGGTGAGGGCAGGGGAGTCTGAATTTGATAGTTTTGGAATAATTAACACAAACCCAGTTGCAAAGACATCTGTTGATAGTGGATTATCTGAGGAAGGGAAGAAGCAAACTGTTAAAGCAGCTTTTAAGTTGAAGGAAATGGGAGCCTGTGAAAATGGTTGCTGGATTTGGCCCTCTATTACACAGAGGGCTTATCAAGCAGCAGAGATTATTGCATCAGTTAATGGTGTGAATCGAAGGTATGTCAACATAAATTTTGGGAAATTCAATCCACTTTTACCTTTGTCTTGAACGTTGATGTTCTTGCCATCATGGAATTAGACTTTGTTATGGCAGTATGAAAATTGTCTAATCAAATTATCCTCTATTATAGCTTATTGATGACAAAGGAAAATGTCTCATTTCACCTTCTCTCCATCTTGGTGTGTGAATCCTGATGTGTTTTTCTAATTCAGAGCATACTTGTCATCTCATTGCTCTTTTGCTTCTTGGTATTGGGTATCACTGCTTGATGTTTCTGGTTGGTCCATGGTTTTGTCAAACAACAATATTTCGAGTATTCTAGCTTCATTTTTGTGGGCCATCCTTCCCATGGTGTGAAAAAGGACTTTTTAGCTTGCTATAAACCGAGGTTTCTTTGGATATCTTTGGTGGAAGGATATTCAGGACATTTTCTCAACTTTGAAAGCTTTTTGGGTTTGATTTTAATTTATGTTTTGTATTGGTGTAAACATAAACTCCCTATTAGAGATTGTAGTCTTTCTTCTTGATTTCTAATGGAGAGCTTTATCGTAATACATGTATTGGTATTGAGAGCCTTCTAAGCTCCTTTTATTTCAATCATCAATAAAATTTGTTTATTAGTAAAAAAGGAGATATAGTCTCAATAAATGGCTAAGAGGTCATGGGTTCAATCCATGGTGGCTACCTACTTAGGAATTAATGACCTATGAATTTCCTTGACACCCAAATGTTGTAGAGTCAAACGGGTTATCCCATGATATTAGTTGAGGTGTGTGTAAACTGGTCTAAACACTTGTGGATATTAAAAAAAATGTTTATCGTCGCAAAAAAAGGACTGGCCTAAAAAGAATAGTTACTTTAGTCTCTGTTTGGTGATCATTTGGTTTTTGTTTTTATTTTTTTGTTTTGCTTGTTATCCCCTTTCATCAACGTTTTGAAAACCAAGTCAAAATTTGAAAACCAAAAAAAGTAGTTTTCAAAAACTTGTTTTTATTTTCAAAATTTGACTAAGAATTTGAGGATTTCTTTTGAAAATCACAATATGGAATTTAGGAGGAAGCAGACATACATTTCAAAAACAGAAAACTAAAAACAAAATCCTTACCAAACAATTTATGGTTGCAATGACTTAGGAAGCAAATGTATGTTGTACCAAAGTGAACGTTTCATTTGCCCAAATCTTGGCTCTGTTGTTTCTCCGATTGTTATCATCTATTGAATGGATAGTCTTTGGCTTATCAAATCTCTTCTGTTGGTTTCAGTTATATAGTTCCTGAATACAGTTTTCTTGATGCCCGTGGACTTGGAGCTTATGAAGGCAAGAGATTGGATTCTGTGTCAGAAGTATGGTTTCTTTCAATCTTTTGTTAGAGTTGACAGTTGATATGATTGTTTGATTTAGCAAGTCGTCCTTTTCCTTATAACCCACGTCGCTCGAAATGAATGGATTTGACGAGTCTTGCTTGATGAACTATTAACATAAAAAGACCTTCCTTTGTAGGCAAGTGCAACCTATGTTTTGCTTGAAATTTCTTTCCAGAGATAGAGAATTGTTGCATTGTGTTTATAAAATGTGTTTAAAAACAAACAGGTATATGCTTCAGATACCATCTCTTCAAGTATCAAACCTCCTCCAATAGATGATGGCACCCCAAACGAGAGCGTATCTGATGTCTTTGTTCGCGTAACACAACTGATGTCGATTCTCGAAACCCAATACTCTGGTGATACTATCATTATTGTCTCACCAGATTCTGATAATTTGACAGTTCTTCAAGCTGGTTTAATTGGCCTCGACTTGCGAAGGTAGCTGTATATCCGAAGCTTTGCTGTCATAAGCATGATAGTTCCATTGTGTAATCCAAATAATTGACAAGTTAATCTTATTTTTGTCTCGAATTCAGGCACCATGATCTTTTCTTTGCTCCCGGGGAGGTTCGCTTCGTTGATATACGCAGCATCCCTTCCTATAAGCAACCAGCTTCAGCTGTATATAAATGTTTAAACCCTCCCAATTGTAACTGACATACCATTCTTGTCTATATTAAATAGGATGGGTATGAAATTATCACAAGCCCTCTGATTCTATTGAAGTACAACTGTTCATTGTCAGCTTCAATGCCCCAATTTCATAGCTGCTGTATCTTAGTGTTCTAACTTAGAATTTAAACAAGTCAAGCAGACTTACTGTCAGATTTGATTAGGGGTGTTCAAAATGACATGACAACTAGAACAATCCGGAACTACCCAATCCAAATTCTAAGAAGTGAGTTGGACTGGCTTTGTTTTTGGGTCAAGTTGGTTAAATTTTTTCTATTTTTATCGGGTTGGGTCTTGGGTTGAATTTTTTTTTTTTTTTTGTCCGGGTTGACCTAACCCAACCCGAATTACATATATATCAATAAAAATATATATATTCTTTTAGGATCGATGAATTTGTGAAATTTTAATGTTTTTTTAAGGATGTTTGTCTTTGTTTAAAGTTTGTAATAGATATCATATATATTTGTTATTTAATATTTGAGTTTTAGGTAAATAAGTATTTTAAATTAATAAGTAAAAAGAAATAATAATAACCTGACAACCCAACCCAATCTAAAGTTTAAAGGTTGGGTTGGAGACCTTGTTTGGGTTTTTCGAGTTGCCAACTCGACCAACTTGATTTTTTGAGGTGGTCCAAAAAGACCTTACAATCCAACTCAACTCAATCGATGTAGACCTCTAGATTTGATCATTGTGGAATAGTTTGATAATAAATAATCTAGAAATGTGAAGGAATAGGGGAAAAACCAATTTCTACCCTTACACTTGCTAAGTTCGTAAGATCTTCGTAAACTTACTAATTTCAAAAAAAATTGAGCTTTGTACAAATTTAAGTTTAGTTAATACACAAATTAACCATCAAATTCTTTGTCAAATTTCAACAAAAAATTAGTTTTAATGTAACAGGCTATCAATTTTGTATCAAGTTTATGTCATACAATTCATTGAAGGAACTAGACAATGTTTTTTCTTAATGATCTTTCAAATGAAATTTTATTAGAGGGGTAAAACTGTAACACTCAACATGGCAACGTTTATCTAAGTTGGAGAGGTGCAATTTGAATATACTTACACATTGGTTACATCCTAACTAAAAACATATTTGTTATGAATAACCTTAAACTATGCTATAATATATGAGACAGAGAGACCAGACCAAATTAATGTAAGTTTTAACTTAGAGCCGACAGTCCTAAAGAGAAAAGCTAAAAGTTTTGGTTGGCTGATAAATCACATCTTGACAAGTGGAAGCTAGAAGGTGAAGACATAGGTTTATTTTTGAGACATTAAAGTTAAAAATCATAAAAATAAAAAGAAAAAAGAAATAAATCCTTTATTGCTGCTACATCACTGTCAATTATTTTTCTTTTGATTCTGCTATAATATGAGTATCTCACACTCACACCTTACCTGTCCTCTAAATAACTAGCATTCATTACCCTCTTTTGCTGAAGGCTGAAGCTGGACCACTGCTTATTGATTTTGATAGCTAAGTTTGCATGCATTTTATTTCTTTATTTCTTCTTCCTTTTCATTACTAATCATTGCTAAATCCCTAATTTAACAATTTTATCACCAATCTCTACTTTATGGTGGTGACTGAGACTGATGATGCACTGTATGGAGCATTATTCAATTTGATCCTCAAAATTTATTGGTTTTTAGTAACAACCCAAATCACAAAAAGTGATATAGATTTCAGTGTTCCTTGTGACTTCTTTTTCTGAGATTTTATAAGTGAAGAAGAAAGGAAGCACAGTGTTTTGAATTATGGGGTATGTTAAAAGTGAAGAGGAAAATGAAAAAGAAGAAAAAAGAAAACATTTTGGAGGGGCTTCTTTGTTGGGCTTGGAGTAAAGTCGCTATCTTTGGTTTTTGTAATAATCCCATTGATGAAAGCAACTTGCTTATGTTGAATTTCTTTGTGACCCCACACACCCAAGTGTTGTAGATAAATTTCATCTGAATTTTTATTCAATTTTTTTGGGAATTGTTGATTCTGCCTCTCTTAAACACCTTGTAATTTGTCCAATTTTTTTCATCATTAAGCTTTGTTTGAGAAGGGTTTAACTTAAATATCCAAATGAAAAATGGTGAGAAGAAAAGTTTTTTAATTTGAAATTTACTTTCCTTTTTACAAGACAATGGGAAAAAAAGAAAAGAAAGTTGTATACATACTTTAATAAGGGTAGATATTTGAATTTGCAGACTTGTGGTTACAATTATGCTCTGAAATGGCAGTCATTACGCTTTACAGTTGTACAAGCAACGCTGCAGAGAAATCAGATAACTGCTCAACCCCATGGCCGAAAGGGATCCATTCCATTCTAGCCTTCTTCAATTCCTTCTACCCTTTTCCACTCGCCATAATCTTCTCTTTTTCCATCTCTCTGTTCATCAATGATCCAACCCCAGAAAGAATTTCTAGCTAAAAATTCTTGTTCTTCTTTGATTTCCCCTTTTCTTGTGGTTCTTCAATCCTTTTCCTACACTCACATGGCTACCCTTTAGCCGTTTTTTGCAGCTCCGAGTGTTTTTGGGGTTTCTTGTTTTAGTTTTTGGATATGGCTATTCGAGGAGTCGATTTCAAATGGTAAATCTCTTCCCCCCATCGTTTTATTGGAATGCAAATTTACCCATATTGATGGGGTTTTCACTTGTTTGCGTATTTTGGGATTTTTCAGGTACGATGGGTTCTTCTTGTCGATGCTTGCTACTAGTATGTATCCTTTGCCATATTAGTGGAATTTGTTGCTATTTAGGCTTGTTTTAACTCTTTTTAGAAAATTGTTATCGGATTTCATCTCTCTTCTCTTACATTCACTCTGAAATCAAGCTGTTCAACTAGAAACTCTTGTTTCCTTAACCCCTACTTGTGTTTTTCACTTGAGCCTTTTCAGCACTCAAATGATTATACATAGGGTATAAGTTTCATTGATATATATATATATAAATACCCTTTTGGCTCTTTATGGAGGCTTTCATTTTATCTATTCTTTTTCTTTAACTGTTTCGCTTGTTAGAATAATTGTGACCATCAATTGGAGAAGGTACAATACTTGTACGTATCCTTTGCACATATGGATTGTGGTATGTGTCCAAGTTTTAAAGAAGTGATACAAGTCTTAAGTTAAGATATATTTATGATTGCTTGCTTCTGATGGCTATGTATATCACTTTCTTCATTCAGGTTGATTATACTTCTGTGTTTGCATTTCGCCTTTTGCTGTTCATCGATAATGCACTTTCAGCTGGAATGGGATTGTAAGCTCTATGAATCTTTTCCTTGTTTTTGAGGTTCTCCTTATTGCTCTCTTCCGCATTATGGCTCACTCACATGCCACTTGTGGGGAGAGGCACCTAAATTCTTCTGTTTAGTATATTTCAGATTCATAAGGGTGCCGTATTCTTACTGTTGAATTTAAATTTCGTTAGAGATTTTGGATGGCAGCAGCGATATGCTCGGTTTTGTGGAAGAGTTGTGGTTCTTTCTATTCTCTCTCTATTGCTCTACCCCTTTCTATGTGCCTGGACTGTAATTGGCACCCTGTGGTTTAGAGATGCTAAAGATTGTGTAAGTTATATTATCTTTCAGTTAACATAAGCCATAACATCTATTTATAAGCTTCAATTATTTAGTTCGTCTTGTTGATGCAAGCAGTTGCCTGAAGAAGGACAGAAATGGGGTTTCCTCATTTGGTTGCTTTTCAGCTACTGTGCCCTCCTTTGCATTGCCTGCATGTCAGTTGGAAAGGTTATTCATTTTCTGTGTACTTCTCCATTCTCTTGCTTAAAATTTTCCTGTTTTGTACTATACTGAATTTTAGAGGGCCTGAGGCACACATTATGGAACAGAGCTATTCTTTTAAGTCTGTTTCTAGCAAGATCTTGTCTGTTAACTACATACTTAGTGCTTCAAATTATTCTTGTTTGATACTAACCGCTTTTCTTGTCACTTCTTAAACTGTCTTATGCAGTGGCTAGCGCGTAGGCAAGCGCACTTGTTCCGTGCCCAACAAGGCATACCAGTATCAGAATATGGGGTAAGCTTGAAACTTTTTGTTGTTGAACCATGGAATGGTTGGTAATGTCCAACAAGGCTCTCCTGTATCTTTTTGTTTTGCTTTTTTTGCTATTGTCATATACACTTTATTTTATCAAATGCTCTACTTTAAAAGTACAAAAGTTCTATGATTTGGAATCATATGCCTTTTTACTCTGTAAGTATCAGTTTATAACCATCAAACTAAGAAGCACGAATACACGGACACTTTAGTTTCACTAGCATGTCTGTGTGCAACATGTGTCGGATACTTGGACACTTCGATGCTTGTTGGACACATATCGGACACTTGTTAGTGCAACAAATGTGTAGACATGCATAAAACACTTGTTAGTGCAACGAATGTGTTAGACATATATGACAATAATAAAAAAATTTGAATATGAAAATACATCAAACTCATTTTTTAAGTATATAAATGCATCAACCTATTTACTATGAATTTCCTTCCGACATAAAACTGATATATATTTCCGAAAACATATATTTCAATAAACGTGATCCTTGTCCTGTTGTGTCCTAGATTTATAAAAAAATGACTTGTCGCCGTGTCCATGTCGTGTTGTATCCATATCTATGCTTCTTAGCCATCAAACATTGAATTGACTAGCATTTTCTGCATTCCAGGTACTGGTTGATATGATTAGAGTTCCTGATTGGGCATATGAAGCTGCAGGACTGGAAACACGAGGCATAGGCCAAGATGCTACTGGGTACCATCCCGGGCTGTTCTTAACCTCGGCTCAGGTAAACATACGGACCTTAAATCGGTGCATATGGAATTTTTGCCCTTAGCTATGGATCTGTTGTAATAACATGTATTCAAATAATGTCACTTGTCTACCGACATCTATAATTGATATTTCACAAACAGTATGATAAGGTCCCGTAGCATGTTACACTTGCAAAGTTCAAGAGTAACGTGGGAGAAAATCTGGGTAGAACTTCTTTACCTTAAAAATGCGTACTGAAAACATGTAGGATTGCTCTTTCTTTGCTTATTATGAAGCAGTGGTTTGTTTTGTCACTGTAATTGATAGTCGTCAGCACAAAGTTCTTATTAATGGGCGATTTTTTTGCAGAGGGAAGCTGTGGAAGCTCTCATCCAGGAACTTCCAAAGTTCAGGCTGAAGGCTGTCCCAACTGATTGCAGTGAATGCCCTATTTGCCTTGAAGAGTTCCATGTAGGGAATGAGGTAAAACTGTTTGCTTCATATTTCATCATTCGTCTCATAATGTCTATATTGTCTGTTCTCGTATTTAGAACTTGAGACAATGAGATAATTAGGATTTAATATCCTCCGAGTTTCCTATATCATGTGGTTGACTCATGAGATAGTTAAAATGTGCTCAAGCTGATCCGGATACTCACGGATATATGTAAAAGAAAAAACCCTTTTGGTGCAATTCTTATTCATTTTTACTTTGTGCAGGTCCGTGGTATGCCATGTGCTCATAATTTCCACGTCGAATGTATCGACGAGTGGCTTCGTCTGAATGTTAAATGTCCTCGATGCCGCTCCTCTGTCTTCCCAAATCTCGACCTCAGCGCTCTTTCTAACCTGCATTCAGACACAGAACAAACATCTGACAATGCTTTTGTAACAACCCAACCTTCAAGTCTACCAAGATCGACTCCAACCCGTGCAGCTCATACCGAAAACACAACAGACCTCTATACTGACACTGCCTTAGAAGCTGTGGAGAATGGAAACTCACCTCTGCCATCTGCTTCTCCACATTGATCTACAGCCATCCTTTGAACCATCTTAACCAAAACTCCTCAGAAAAGCACCAAGCTTTCTCCTTTATTCAACACTGATATAAACCAAAAAACAGAACACTGACATCTATAGTTGTTTTTATTGTAAATCCTGTGAAAACTTGCCCAAAGAGTGAAGTGTTTTTGTTGGGTTTCCAAAGATGGTTATAAAATATTTATGAATCTGACAGTGACCTTCAAAGTTTTAGCCATGGAGGAAAGAAGAGTTCACGTGGGTTTCCTCTATTAGGCCATGTTCATGGCTCGTGGATCTTACAGATTCCTCACTACTTGACAAATATTTCCCATCAGAATCCTCCCTTTCCATTTCCAACACATCCTTTTGTCTTCTTCTTTTCTTGTTTCTGCTCTTTTCTTTCTTTTTTTTCTTTTCTTCCTTTCATTTTAAGGTTACATAGTGAAAGATATGTAAGTTTGTGACATTAATCATAGACATAGACATTACGAGCTAATTAAAACTCCCTCTGACATAAGCCTATACTTGCCACGATCAATATCGAATCGGTTGTGAGAAGATTGGAAATTGTGAAGAAGCTTATCATGTAGAAGTTAGAATCATATATACATTCGATGAAATACAAAACATGGGTATAACTTAATAGTTAAATGTACCAACTTAGTCATAGTTCGATATTTTACTTATTATATATATATATATATATATATATATAAAACCATTAGATGAGGTGCAAAATGGGCTCTTAGATTGATTGTGGTTTTATTTTGTTTGTGAGAACATTTGAATGGATAATTTAGTGACAATCATATAACATTCAATCAATTACAAAACACAGAGTATAATTTAGTGATTAAAAGTATATCAATTTAAATATAGTTTAATTGGTTAAGATGTTGTATTTTTAACCTGTTGCCCATGAAGTTGAGAAGAGTAGAGGGGTGAAAAAAAGGATAGGAGTAGAAATGAAAAACACTTAAATCTTGATTTAACACTAAATAATAACATCATTATAAATCATGATCTCATGCATGTGCATGACCACATTTGACACTAAGTATTTATTTATTTTTATTATATAGTTCTAAAAGTGGACCAACTAGGAATTAAATAAATGAAGAAAATCAGATAATGAAGATTATTGTTATTGCTATTATTTTGGATGAAGATATTGGTTTGGTTATTACATATATATTTCTTTTGATGATTGAAAAATGTATAATTGGTTGATAATATAGGCTGGAGTTAGGCACACAGAGACAATAAGAAGTGGAAAAAGGAAATAAATAATTAATTACATAGAGATAATGATTGAGACTTAAAATTATTCAGATCCTTAACCTTTAATTTTATGCATTATTTTATGCTGTCAACTTTGTGGTGTCAATCTAATCCTTGATTTTAAATGTCTTAATTAAACAGCAGTAATCATATCGAGAAATCAAAAAGAAAAGAAAAATAAATAAAAAAATAAATCTTTTTCCTTTTTCCCAACATTAATTACAACTCAATATCTCGATTATTGTAAAAAATAATAATAAAAATTTAAAAAAAAAAAAAAAAAAAAAAAAAAGAAAAAAAAAGAACTATTTTTTTTAGAGATAAAGTTCCAAGTTCCCATATCCACGTCAAAGGAAGGTTTTTGCGCGTGGTGGTTGAAGATGATTAAGAATTGAATTTTAAGTAAAGAGAGGTTAATTGAGGAAATGAGTTATAATTAAGGTTTAATTATTAATTTAAGTCATATTTTCAAATATAGAAAAATAAATCAAAATATTTACAAATATAGCAAAATTTTACTATCTATCTGTGATAGACCGCAATAGACTACTATCTATATTTATCTGTGTCATGATAGATACTGATAGTAGTCTATCGCGATCTATTGCAGTATATCTATGATATTTTGCTATTATTTATAAATATTTTCAATAATTTTGTTATTTAAAATAATTTTGGTTAGCTTAATCCTTCAACTTTATATTTGGTACTTCATTGTACTTTTTGGCTCATTTTAGTTTTTGTACTTAGACTAAATTGAACCAAAGTTGTATATAGGAGTGCAACAAAATATTGAAAAACCAAATCGAATAAGTTGGTCCATTTGGTTTGGTTCAATGGATAAAAAATTGGAAGAGAAAAGAAATGTCCAAACGTAGAAACCAGATCGAATGAAAACTAGTTTATTGGTTTTGTTATTTATTAGACATCAGTTTGATTTCTTTATAAAGCTAAATAGTTTAGAGAAAGAAAATATCAAACCAACTTTCACCCGGAGTAGCATGAAACTTTAAATTTTCATTTTTTTTCTTCTTCTTGCTATTGTTAATAGATTTATGAATTTAAAAAGAAAATCAAATAGTTCATTGACTTACCAACACTAAAGCCACGTTTATCTCAACTAAAATGTAATATATATTACGTTTGTTGTTATTTTACATGTATTCTGTAATCGTAATGAATTGTGGGCTCTGCATCAAAATCTACGAATGGAGGGTGCTCAATTTGATTGCGGTTGAAAATTACGTGGGACCTACTACCTTTATCATTACCGTTACAAAATATTGTTACTATAACAGTATGAAAATGATGAATCTACCACATTTCTTGTTACCTATAATTTTATCATTACTGCTACCAATGCCATTAGGGTCAAGCAATAGCAATAATGGTAACAGTAACAATATATTGTGGCAGATTTGAAATTCTAAATAAACACAATTAAAAGTAATTTAATTATATTTGTGATTCAAACATACTACGATTATTCCATCAATGAAATTTCTTTACAATTACACTAATATTCATTACGGTCGGTAAAAGTAGCCTAAATTAAAAAAAGAAGTCAAAGGTCTTTTAACAAAATTGAAAGGTGAAGATCTACCCCTAATAAACTTTTAAATACAAAATTAAAAGCTTAAACATCTTATCACACCATTTTAAAAGTTTATTACTAAATTTGTTAATGAAACTTTAATTAATTAAGTTAAGTAATTTAAAATTAGAGGATGAAGGGAAAAAGATTCCGCAAATGTAACGTACGGACAACTTTTTCCCTACAGTGAGAAAACAAAACAAAACACTGTCCTTTCTTCCTACGTGAACGTGGGACCCACTTTCGGCCTACTTTTCATAGGTATTATGAACACCTAACACACAGACAATTTTTAGGTTAATTTCACACAAAAAAAAAAAAAAAAAAAAAAATTCTATGCTATAGTAATATGGTAACGTGCTTACCTACAAACATAATAATTTTGGAGTCCATAAATATTAAATAAGAAAAATTTATAATGTAAACGTATAAATTATGATACTATGGAAGTAGTAAAAATTTCCACTAATTCTACAGACAATATAGATTCTAAAAAAAAATACAAAAGTGAATCATAAAAATCTAAATAAGATCCGCTAGAAAAATTAGCATTCTAGTCTCTAATTTTTCAACTATAGGTATGTTTATGTTTAATTTAAATGTAATGTTAACCTTTAAAATAATATTAGTAAGTTATTCAATGATGTTTTAAGGGTAATTGTATTGAGTAGTACTTTTAAGCTAACAATTAAGTGTATAGTAAAATCTTAAAAGAATTGCAAATATAATAAAATGAAAATCTATCAATAATGAACTTAATTTATTGTTGAGAGACTCCTATCAACAACGTTTATTAAATAGTATAGGGTTCCATCTCAAAAACCAATTGACAATAAGTAGAGTAACTCATCTATCTTATTAAGAGTGTAAGATCCGTTGATTTTTCACATGTGGGATCTTCAACAACGTTGCCTATCACTAATAGACTCCGAAAAATCAATCTAATTAATTTTGCTATATCTACAAATATTTTGAACTTAATTGTTATATTTGCAACGGTTCCATCTTTTAAAATATTTTCACGAAAATTCAAAGATTAAAATAGTAATTTTTGAAATCGAGGGGCAAGAGACTTGAGAAAAAAAGTGACTTTTCCAAAACCCTTTTAACTAACCTACGTACGTTTAATTCAATAATAAATTTATGTGAGTAAAAGAAACGTTGAGATAAGAATCTAAGCTTAAGAATCTTGTCAGAATTTATGTTTTAAATTTGGAAGTGGTCCGAAGAACCAAACAACTCCATTATTAAAATATAAAGAAACTTTTCATTTCTATAAAATTATAATCAAGACATTCTATATTAAAAATTACACTCTTTTTTGCATGGATGATACCAAAGTTAGTTATGATAATATTATTCTCAACCGTCAACTTGAACAATATAATTCATATTATTATTTGAACATATAAAACACAAGTTTGTTCAAATTAATTATCGAGTCAACATCTTACCTAAACTATTTATCCTCGATCAAGAATCCTCATCCACTTTATATATATTATTTGATTTGAGAAGAAAATTAATTATAGAAGAGTATTAGCTAGCTTTTTCCTACTTTCTATCAAATTTAAAATGGCATCGATAATTACATTAAAAAAAAATGTAAAATTACAAATTCATGATTTGTTTAATTTTTATGAATTATTAACTTTATTTGATTGGTGTATAACCTTTAAGAAAGCGTCTAATAATGCGTTTAAACCTATAATTTTGTGTTCGATGGAATTTTAATTTTGTATTTAATAGGATTTTAACCTTTTTATTATTTTTTTTGAAAGAAAATTTATAGGTTTACTCAACAAAAATTAAAAATTATGATTTCATTTAACATAAAATTCAATTTTTCTCTCATAGGTAAATATTTTTAGGGTTTTATTAGACATAAAATTTATGGTTGTTTTTAAATTTAGCAAAGTGAATCAAAATATTTACATGTCTATCACTATCTATTATTGTCTATTAGTGATAGATGCACTGATAGACAGTGTCATTTTGCTATATTTGTAAGTATTTTTAACAGTTTTGTTATTTAAAATAATTATCCTAAAATTTAAATTTAAAATTAATAAATATATTTTTTTAAAATATAAAATCTATGGTACATTTTTATGTTTAGAAATTTACTTGTCATTTTTAGAAATTAAGAGATTAAATAAACAAAATCTTCAAAATTTTAGGCCCCGTTTTGTAATTATTTCGTTTTTTATTTTTGTTTTTGAAAATTAAGCCTATAGACAAGATTTTCAACTTCAAATTTATTCAATTGTTATATACTTTTTACCAATGGTTTAAAAAACAAGCAAAAATTTGAAAACTACAAAAAAAAAAAGAAAAAACTTTTAAAAACTTGTTTTTGTTTTTGAAATTTGGCAAAAAATTTAGCTATTGTATTTAAAAGAGATGCAAATCAATATAAGAAATGAGGAGAAAATAGACTAAATTTTTAAAGACAAAAATAAAAAAACGAAATAGTTACGGAAGGAGCCTAATGTCACGAAGTCACAATTTTCCTATGACCTGCGTGCGGCACTTGGTGCTAATGAATCAACCAAGTAAGCCTATTTGAATTTTAAGGATCATTTCCTCCCTAGAACGATGGGGTGAGATTGGCAAGGGAAGTGGATTAACAAGGAGGACTTAAGAGTTTGAGTGAATGAGAGCTTCAAAAAGGGTGTTTCACCAACCGATGAGAGGACACACAAGCTTTGAAAGTTGGCTTGTATTGCTAACTCTCTTCTCTATGCGTTACAAATGGGGCCCCTCCTCATATTTATAGAGGGAACTTGCCAACTCAACTATGATGACCGACTTACTATGTCGGTCAAGAGGGATCTAGACTCTTCTTCTATGTACAAGGGCGGCAATCCTATGTACAAGTCTAGACTCCACCAACTTAGGCCCATACTAGAACTATCTAGACCTATCGAGGGCCTTCTAGTTATTTACATGGATGTCCGACTGTTTTAGAAGGGTCTGGAACTGTCTATGCGCCTAACGCAGTCTCCAGCAATGTCGGGAGGCGTCCCGCATATCCTCGCCTATTCGAGGTTCTTCTGGAGGCTTCTGGTACCATTGGGGTCTTTCGCGCACAGTCGTGAACATTCCCGCGTCTTCCAAAGTCTTCCCGCGGCGTCGGGCATCCGGGCATGGGCGCTGGCTTTGCCCAGCGGCCTGCCCCTTTCTCCAGACGCGTCCAGAGGGTTTTCGAGGTTTCTGGCGTTGTCCCGATGCATCCAGCATCTTCCAGGACTTGCTCGAGGCGTCTGGTATTTTCCATGCGTCGAAGGATGCCGTTGGACGCATGATCTTTAGGTGGTGTACGCATGAGGCGTCGACGATATGCGTACACTGCCGACACTTATGAGGCGCGCATGCGTCATTCTTATTCTGAATGCATCGTAGGTATGCATCGAACTTGCACGCCTGACAACTTTGCATATGCGGGCACGTCATGTTGCTTTCTCTTGCAATTAAGCGTGTACGCCGCATACTTATGGCTGGTTGCGCAGCCGCTCCGCCATGTGTCAACGTACATGGGCGTCTGTTGAGGCATTTGGGTGGGGTTCCGGCCATGTCGAAGGCACACGCTTGAGGCTTGGGCGTGGCCCGATGGTACTTGCGTCCCGTCTGCATGCGATGGCATCCTCGTGTAGCGACTTTGTCAACGTGTTGGCCCTTCACTCTCGACCTTTCTTTGACGATGCGGTGCAAGCTAAGGGCGTTTTTGTCGTGGTTTGAAATGCCATTATTTCTACCCGTGACATTAAATTAAGTTAACCTAAAAGAAAGAAATAAAAATCGAAAAGAGATCGGATAGAATGACTATTTTATCCTTGAAAATAAGGGGAGGTTTTAAAGTAAGTTTGCATGAGATGAGATGAGATGCGGGAGATATTCAACACGCGCCAAAAAAAATTTAAAAAATAAAATAAAATAAAAGTTGATGGCCTCACGGCAGCTTTATTTTGAGGCGTTGATTAAAAAATTGGAAATTAAAAAAAAAAAATTATGATAAATCTAGAGAGAGAAACACGCGCAATGGGAAGAGAGAGAACGACCGTATACGGAAGAGGACCATACGGCTTTGTCCGACAAACCCACGGATACCTTCCTGTAATGTGGGACCCGCTCCCCTTCTTGTTTCTGTTACTTCACTTAACTACCTCTCTCCCTCTCTTTTTTACCCCTCCCATTTTCCCTTTTTCCCCATTCTACCCTTCCTTTTCTATTCTGTCCCACATTTGGGTGGATGTTTCATTCAAAATCCAAATAGTTTACTATTTTAACTATTCATCTTTAAGAATTTGATGGGTCTAACATGGTGACATGCTTTGAATTTTTTCTCTAATGTTTTATCTAATGTTTTAAATGATCAAATACAGATATTTTTTCTATTTTGGACCTATTTTGTTTAGGGTTTAAGAGGAGTACTATATACGAACTTTCATAACCGTACATGCACTTTACCTCTATGTTAGATACTATTTCGTTCCTTAAAATAATAAAACTGCTTTTCTTTCATGCCCGTGGATGTAGCTAACATTTGATCATTTGGCTTGGTTTTGAAGGATTTTTCTATAAGGTTGGAGATGTTTTGCATGATCGAGCACAAGTCATGTTTCTAGCTATTTTGAGTCTATTCTGTTAATGGTTCATGAAGAATGTCATATATACATCTTCAAAACTTATATGCGGGTTATCTCTATAATATGTACTTTGTTGCTCCTCAAGCTAACAAATTTGTTTCTTTGTGGAAGTAGGTTAACACAATGTTAGTGAATCACGTAAATCTGTGTGTTGATTTCTTTACATTTTTATTTTTTGTTTGTTGATTGTTTTTTTCATAACATACAACAATATGTGAAGTGAGAGTTTCAAACTTTCTGACCACTTGATGGAGTACAACTTGATCATTTGATAGGTTTTAAATAGATGAAGCTTAAACAACAAAGCTAGTAGTTTCATAACCATATATTTAATGACAATTAAGAAAGTGGTAGCAACAACTATGTCGACCACAAGGACTATGTGGCATTCATTTGATATTTTTATAATCATAAATTCAACAATGAGGAGTGCAATAAGGAGGTCACAAGGACTAGGCATTCATTTTTTTAAAGGATAGTAACAATATGGCTAATATCTTTAGAATCACACATTCAATAATTAAGAAATCATGTACTATTCATAATTGTTAGTACATATGGGGCAGGAGGAGGAATTTGAGAGGAAGGGAGGAAAGGAGGGGCAAGGTGGAAAAAAAGAAGAAGGTAAGGGGTGAAAGAGGGAGAAAATGAAAGGGTAGGGGTCATAATCAAAGTGGACCCATATTGTCCCCTAAGTAGAGGATCTTTACACGTTATGAATGTAAAGGGGCATAAACCAAAGGCATTGCCATTAACTTTGGCTTTGCCACAAGACCAAAGAGAAAGGGAAAAAAGAAGGAAAATGGCCTAAGAAGACGAGTCTTTAATCTTTTACACATACACACAGACAGAGAGAAAACCCGCCAGCTCTTCCCCCATATGCTTTCACTGCACCACCAGAAACAACAACTACATCTCAACCGACCCTTTTAGCTGTAAACCCTCTCTCAATCTCTATGAAGAAGAAAACCCATCTTCTTCTTTTTCCCATTTCTCTCTGTTTCAGCTGCAAATTTCGATTCTAATGTTTGAAATAAACCGCCGTTTGCTTTTCTTCTGCTGAGTCGTGATGTATGTTTGTCTAATTTGAATGAGATTAAGGGGGGTTTTCATTTTTTTTTTTTTTTTTTTTTTTTTTTTTTGCTGGGATGAGTTTCATTCATGTAGCTTTTTCTTGTTTCTTTCTTGCATAAGTATCAAGAAAGGAAAATGTAGCTAAAACAGTGAACCCATTAGACAAAGAGGGTAGTTCTGTGTTCTCCAGCTACAGATCTCGTTGTTGCATCGATTGATTTAAGCTAATTTTGAGTGGATTTAGAGTCTACATTGGGAGGTGGAAGGATTTAAGAGAGGGAGATTGATGAGATTGATGATATTGGTAAGATTTGGCCACACCCCATGAGGAATTTAAACTGGTTTAAGCCAATTTCGATTAATGGGAAGCCTGGGAGGAGGCTTTCACTAGGAGAATACCAGCGTGCTGTGTCGTGGTCTAAGTATTTGGTGTCTTCAGGAGCAGAGATAAAGGGAGAGGGAGAAGAGGAATGGAGTGCTGACATGTCCCAGTTGTTCATTGGCTTCAAATTTGCTACTGGAAGGCACAGTAGGATTTACAGAGGTGTGTATAAACAGAGGGATGTTGCAATTAAGCTGATAAGCCAGCCTGAGGAGGATGAAAATTTGGCTAACTTTCTTGAGAATCAGTTCATTTCAGAGGTGGCATTGCTGTTTCGATTGAGACATCCCAATATCATCACTGTATGTTTCATTACTTATTAACTTTTTGTGTGGGTTTGTGTTATTTTTTGTCTGAAGCACCTGAATGTTTCATGAAAGGGAATATTAACGTGTTGTGCTAAATTCTTCTTGTGTTGTTTACCTTTTTTCTCTTTTGTTATGTCCTATTGGTAACCTCATTCCTTAAAAGGGTTTCTGATAAGTTCATATATTCTACTGATTTCTGTAGTGCCTTTTTATGGCAGCATGCAATGCTTTTTAACATCTTATCACGGGAAGAGCAGGGGAAAATGACTTCTGTATTCCCTGAAAATGATAAAGATAATGTCATAATGTCAGATTTCCTTTGGAGATTCTTTCTGTTTATTGAATGTGATTTGATTTTGAGATGCAATTAAGTGGTTTTCCCCATGAACTCTAATCTTAGCCCAAGTAAAAAGATTAGTTGCTTCCCCCCACCCCCTCCAAGATAAGATTGAAGCTTAAGTAACTTTCCTTAATCTCCCTTGTTCCTTTTCCTTCTTTGTACACTACAACACAGAAATCTCCAAAAGGGGGACTATTGGATGTTGGAGCTAAAGAAGGCAACACAAGAATCTTTCATAGTTGCAAAATGAAGAATGGGAAACTTAATAAAGCATTAATCTGGGTTTATTTCTTACAAGGGGTTATGATTTATTAGGACTTGGCCCCACTTTGGAATTGTAGTTTTCGTTAAAACTTGATCTTCCCTCTGCTGATTGTGATCTGCATTTCTAACCTGTTATATAAAGAACTTTGAATTAGATCTGCAAACATTAGCATAATTGAATCTATGTTGCTTCGCAGTTTCAAAAGTCTCTAAAACCTTCCATGAGATCTTTTTTACTGCTAAAATTGCTATTTTGTGCCTTCATCATGCAGTTCATTGCAGCTTGCAAGAAACCTCCAGTGTTTTGTATTATCACGGAGTATATGACAGGAGGTTCGTTAAGAAAATATCTCCATCAACAAGAGCCACATTCCGTTCCGCTGAACTTGGTTCTGAAACTAGCCCTCGAAATCTCACGTGGGATGCAGTACCTTCATTCTCAGGGAATACTCCACAGAGATCTCAAATCAGAAAATCTCTTACTCGGTGAAGATATGTGTGTTAAGGTAGCAGATTTCGGTATCTCATGCTTAGAATCTCAATGTGGAAGTGCGAAGGGATTCACCGGAACTTACCGCTGGATGGCACCTGAAATGATCAAAGAAAAACACCACACTAAGAAAGTTGATGTTTATAGCTTTGGCATTGTCTTATGGGAGCTCTTAACTGCATTGACACCATTTGATAACATGACTCCTGAACAGGCAGCATTTGCAGTCTGCCAGAAGGTAACATACACTTTTTTGTGTTAATTTCTTTTGATATCAACAATGTCAAATTCTAATCTAAAAAACCACCTCATTTGCTAATTTTAGCTTCGATTGATGACACCATTTCGTTCATGTATCTGTACTATGTGTAAACAATCATGTTGGCTTATGTCTGTGCTCTTCAGAATGCAAGACCACCGCTGCCTTCTGCTTGCCCGCAGGCATTTCGTCATCTGATCAAGAGATGCTGGTCGAGAAATCCCAACAAGCGACCGCACTTTGATGAGATCGTTTCAATCTTGGAAACTTATGCGGAGTGTTACAATGAAGATCCAGATTTTTTTGGTCATTACGTCCCCTCGTCTAGATATACTGCTTTGCAATGCTTACCAAAATGTATTACCAAACAATTATCTGCTTCCTTGAAACCTAGGAATTCTTCCTCATCTTGAATCCTGTATAATTGCCAAATATAGCATCTTATCTTGCTTCAAGCCTTAGGGTATTATTATAATCAAGGTTGTGAATTTTTGTGCCTTTTTTTTGTGTTTTAAGACAACAATTATTTTTATTTGGATGATGCAAATTGTAAATAGATTGCTTGTGCATTCTTATTTCTTTTGTTTTTCAAATTCCAATGCTCCCTCAGTAATGGCCCTGAGTGATGGAAATACTTTATATTATATATGTATATATATATATATTTAATTAAGAAATTTGAATCACAAAGTGACAGTTTGGCCGAGTGGTCTAAGGCGCCAGATTTAGGCTCTGGTCCGAAAGGGCGTGGGTTCAAATCCCACAGCTGTCATTTTTTTAATGGGCCTTCAAATTAATGAAGCTCGGCCCAATATATTGTTTGTGGGCCCATTAAGATTTGGCGGGGAACTGAAGAGGGGATTAATTTATTTAATAATATCTAATGACCGTTTAAATTAAGAAAGGACTCGACTAATCCGCTTTGAAATGAACAATTTCGCGATCAACATTAGTGTTCTGCTTCTGTGATCATTTTAGCGTAGTGATTTCCATTTTGATTCTGTTTTCAAAAAGGTTATCGATCAGGAGCTCTTCCGATGGCGACCGAGAATGTGCAGAATTTAGGTTGAAACATCTCTTTCATCTTTTCAAGATTGAGTTTCTTTTTCTTTCTGTGTGTTGTGACTTTCTATTGAAGCATCTAATTTCAAATGTTCTTTGTGATTAGTGGAGGAATTTTTAGGGCCATGTCAACGTTTTGAGTGAGAGTTGAGTTTTTGCTATCGATATTGAAACTGTGAATTTCTTCGAGATATTTAATTGAAGTATCATGTATGCTTTTCAAGACTAGGATTATCATTTAGCGTGGATCCAAAGAATCTTGAAAAGATAATGTGATCACTGTTAAACTTCCAGGATCGTTCCATCAGCTACCTACTTCGTTTTCAAGTATCACACTAATATTCTATACCAATATTGTTAGTTGGATTATTAGACTCCGATTGGATTCCGATTGCTAATTATGTACAAGCTTTGGAATTAGGTATTTCAGCCTTTCGCATAAACTACTCATTTTCATTCCACCTGTTTCATATGGGATCTTTCTGCACGATAGGGAAATTTGTGCCGTTATGTTTGCGATGAATTAGTATTTTATTGCTTTTTTAAGTATATAATTTGACTTTGTTGTAGTATTCAATTTTATCGGTGTATCACTTATGTCATTCTTCTTGTAGTCCTTCTAACCTGTTTTAAAAGAGGGAGAAGTTTTTGCTCGTCAAGTATTAATATCTACACCAAATTATATTTCCCCAACACTTAAATATATCAAACAAGTCTTATTAGCACTCATATCAGTTGAAAATTATCATACTAACAACTACTGGAACTATTTCTTGACCACATATTATGAACATAATGCTTCAAGATGCTTTTTTTCCTCTCCAAAAGTTCCACGTGATATAAGTACTTAGTATCTTTATTTTGGCCACAGGGGTTGACCAAGAAGAAAAGGAGTTCAGCAAGATGGGAAAGCTGAAGTTGATAAACTAAATTCTACAGCCCCCTTGATTGTCAACCTTGAACCCGTTCGAGAGGAACAAGTACAAAATGCTGTGACGTTCTTTTCATCTCCCAGCGTAAGGGGCTCTCCTGTCATCTATAGAAGATCTTTTCTTGAGCAGAATGGCCTTACAAAGGAGGAGATAGATGAAGCATTTAGCCGCGTGCCTGCAAGCGAATGTTTTATTCTATCAAGTCATATATACTTGATTTTTTTTCATCCTAAACTTCGTGTAACATGGATTGTGATTTAACATGCTTCTTGGTTATCTATCCGATCTACCTTGATATTACAGTTAGATACTACTGATATTAATACTGTACCTGACTTTGATTTTCATGGCAAATCGTAGGACCCATCTCCAACAGCAGTTGCATCTAGTGCGAGTCAAGGTAAGTTATGGACTTTCAGCCTGTTGTTTTGCCATGAATTTTTTGAGTTACTTCATCAAGTAGCTTTATGAAGAACAGATGGAGGGGTGAAGTCACCTTCAAACAATCAGCTACAAGCTCAACCCAAACTTTACAGCCTTCAGCTTCTGCACCCACCACGATTGTTTCATCTACGGGTACATTGAAGGGGTCTGAATTTCATTGGTCTGGTGTACTTCTAGCTGTAGGACTGCTGTCAATTTCAGGTGCTGTAACAGCATTCATAATTAAGGTACCTGTCCAGTATAACTTCCTGTTGAAGTTGGATATTCTAGGGAATTCTATTTTATTTTCAATAAACTTCATTTTGCCGTAGCTTCTCTGAGCTTTTGATGAACTCCTGCTGACTCGGTTGTGGAAAGATTGCAATACATCTGAGATACATTTGAAATTCGTTAATGCATATGTGCTTGCACAGCATCTGATTTCAAATTACTTGTTTTAGAACAAAATAATTCCAAGAATGAAATCCTGGATACGCATGTTGGTAAACGATGGACATGAAGAGATTGTAAAAAGAGAGAGTTCCATTTCAAGTTTGGGAGAAGAAGCAGCTGCTGCTGCGAAAGCAGCTTCAGAAGCGGCAATTGATCTAGCAAGAGCAAGCCAGGATATGTTGAACTCAAAATATCAAGGTACGACATGGATGCTTTGTCTCATTTCTTCAAAATACTGGCCAACTATTGTCTTTCACCCATCCCTACTCACTTTTTTTTTTAAAAAAAAGTAAAACATTAATCACTTTTCTACATTGAAAATGTCGAAGATTAAGGGGGCGTTTGGGATGCTGAGTTGGTTATTTTAGTTAGTGATCATTATAGTTTATTAGTTATAATAGTCTGTGTTTGCAGCTTTTGATGTTGAAGCACCTTCAGAAGTGGCAATTGATCTAGCAAGAGCAAGCCAGGATATGTTGAACTCAAAATATCAAGGTACGACATGGATGCTTTGTCTCATTTCTTCAAAATACTAGCCAACTATTGTCTTTCACCCAACCCTACTCACTTTTTTTTAAAAAAAAGTAAAACATTAATCCCTTTTCTACATTGAAAATGTCAGAGATTAAGGGGGCGTTTGGGACGCTGAGTTGGTTATTTTAGTTAGTGATCATTATAGTTTATTAGTTATAATAGTCTGTGTTTGCAGCTTTTGATGTTGAAGCACTTTCAGAAGTGGCAATTGATCTAGCAAGAGCAAGCCATGATATTTTGAAAGGTAAGACATGGATGCTTTATCTCATATTCTTCAAAATACTGGCCAACTATCGTCTTTCATCCGTTCTACTCACTTTTTGTTTTAAAAAATAAATAAATATTAATCCCTTTTTTCAGCATATTGAAAATGTAGATGATTAAGGGGACATTTGGGACGGTGAGTTGGTTGTTATAGTCAATGGTTATTAGATTTTGTGTTTGGGGTGCATACTATTTTAGTTTGAATTATAATAGTCTATGTTTAGAGTGCGGACTATTTTTGCTTGGGTAGGAAATAGTAAACATTGAACAAAGAGGAAAAAAGAAGATGGGTAGAAAAAAATAGACATTGTAACAAAAAGTAAACACTGTTACTGTAACAAAGAGTGATTTGAAATAGATAATTATGTAGTAGATAATTGTAGATTATAATAGATGTAAATACAAACTATTATAATTGGAGCCCCTCAACAAGGAATGGGCTAGAATAGCCACTTCACCCACTTGAAATTGGGGGCAAACAACCTCTAATTGTTTTTATGATGACTGAACCTCATTTTGTACGTTGCCAGAGATAGCAAAAAATTGTGGAGATTGTGGGTTTATTACATATGCGACTACAGGAACTGGAGACTCTGACAAGTGTCTTTCTGGGTTCGGAAGGTAATGCAGTTATTTTGAATGAACTCCTAAACTACTTTCGTTTCTTTCTATCACATTTTTCCTGCCAACTATATAGTTCATGAATGCCAACATCCTGTGCTATGTAGAGATTATTTTATTTATTTATTTAAATTTATCCTTTTATGATGCATTGTCAAGGAGATTTTCTAGAAGGAATATGCTTTCTCTAGTTATACTTGAACCTTATTACCTCTTCGGATTCAATATCCTTGCATTATGTAGGTTCGTTAATGGAATAGAGATCGAGGCTAAAACATTGGATTTTGAATAAAACGATACATCTTTAAGCCTCTATTGTTTCTTCTGTGCTGCAGATGAACTTGATAATTCGTGAACAATTTTTTCCTTTTTAAAAAAAAGGTCTTAATCAATATACTAGGAACCCACGAACGCGACGATTGAGCATCCTCTCTTCTTTTCACATTATCAGGCGATTCAGAACGAACAAATTATTCTGGCGAAACAGCATCTGGTAACAACAATCCTTTACACAAATTGTAGAGCCCGGGGGGAGTTCTTATTCCACGATACAGAAATATAGGATGAACCATCAGCGGAACGATGACGATTCAGCGTCTTGGGAGCAGCCAATTAGGCGGCCCAGGATTCCTCCTCCCCCCTACCACTGATCTAAATACCAGAAGCAGCAGATTCTATTCATACCTCTAAATCAACTGTCCAGACTGAAACATTAGCTAACAATCAGTTGGTCACACCTCCAGATATGGCTTGTGAGTGACTAGCAAGGGATTTCAGCTTGGAGAAAATTTTCATAATGTCATAGCGCAACAGATGCTTCTATAGTACATTGTAAGTATCAGAATTTCCATTCACAATGGACTCCATAGATCTCAGAGCTGCTCATCTACTTTTAGGTAAAGGGTGTCTGTACGTTGATCTATTTTTAGGTAACAAGTGTCAGTATGTGAGTTGACATGTTTGTTAATATGGCATTCTAAGCAACATGTGACAACTTCATTTTTCCATCATAGATATTTGACCCGTCTTAAATACTCTGGGGTCGTAGTCTTATTCTAAATAAGCCAGTTGAGATTGGAGTGGGAATGTAGAACTTAAAGGAACAGTTTAGGAAAAAGGGGTTGCTTCTTCTGGACATGCACATGGGTGGGTTGGCTATTCATTTTAGAAAGAAGAAAAAACCTTTTTAACTTTTAGTAAAGAATACAGATATTGGAGGATACACTTTGGAAAGAAACTTCATTATTCCTTTAACGACTGCGTCTCTCTCTACATGATTGACGCTAACCAAATGACAAAAGGATTTGCACTACTGTCTACTGCTGCTGCTGGAAGTTGTCATGAACCTGTTTTTATAAGGTCCTTAATCTTTGATTTTGTGCCTAATAGGTTGAAACCTATTAGACATTTCATTTTACAGGGAAAATATTTTAGTTCCTAGGATTTGGATTTAGTTTATATTTGCTCTTTAGGGTTTAAAATATTATATATTTAGTTCTCCAAGTTTTGAGTTTGTTTCAATTTAGTCCCTAAGTTTCAAAATGTTACAATTTTACTTTGAGATTTTAATTTTGTTTCAATTTGATTCATAGGTTTCAAGATTTTACATTTTTAACTTCGATTTTTCATTAAATACTCACTTTCAATCATTGACATTAATGTCTATTGATTAGTTTAAAGTAAATATGAAGAAATTTGAAATAATTTTAAAAATGATGAAAAATAGTGACACTTAATTAATTTTAACTATTTTAAATTTATTAACATACATTAACACTAAAAATGAAAAATGAGTTTTTAGAGAAAAATCAAGATTAAAAGTATAAATTTTGAAACATAGGGACCAAATTGAAACAAAACTCAAATGTGTAATATTTTTAAAATTAGAGACCATATAGAAACTAAATCCAAAATTTAGTGGCAAAAAAATGTATTGAATCTATTTAAATACAAAATTACATTTTATGCTTAAGAGAGGACGTCCAAACTCAGTCACTATATCACAAGTTGAGTTCCAAATTTTGGAGAACATTCAAAAAGTCAAATTTTAAATTCTAGAAGTAGAGAACTTTTTGTGGTATTCCTTTGGTCAATATAATTAATAACTTGTTCGTAATTTCCAAAAAAATAAGGGTGTTCTTTCATAAATTTCCAACCAATTGCAAGTTTGGAAAAATATTATAGAAAAATTATTTTAAATGATAAAATTATTGAAAATATTTACAATTAATAGCAAAATACACCGTTATATTTGTGTCACGATTGACACAGATAATAGTCTATCGCAATGTATCATAAATAGATAGTGAAATTTTGCTATGTTTGTAAATATCATAGTTTCTTTTACTATATTTGAAAATATCTAATATTATAGTTTTATTCTTACTTAAAAAATTGTATCCATATATATGTATATAAACCTTGGTAAGAGAATTTCTTTTTTCTTTTTTGAAATTTCTCAATTGCAAGCCCACCGTTTTGGAATTTTCAAGGGAGTCTCGTCCAATTAACGTCCCATTTTCCAAAGTAGGGATTAGCTTTTGCTGTTGGATTATTGTCTTTGTCTTCATCCATCATTGTGATTACCATTTTTAATCTTGACGATAAGAACATAAATTGCAATTGCTTTTTTTTCTTCTCCTTTCTTTTTTCTCTTTTGTAGATTTAAACTTACGACTTTTAAGAGGCTCTTAGAGATGTTTTCATCATTAAATTATGCTTAGTTGTTCATGTTAACAATAGTCCTTCACGATTATAAAACATATATATATATATATTTTTAATTTATAATTAATTAGTACAATTTTTAAAAGTAAGAATCAGATGTAAATCTTGGTGTAAGCTTAGATTTTTATGTGAATATTATTATTATAGATATTGAAGTGTTCGAGATATTACACCTTTACTCAAGACATAGAATAGGACTTAGATATATGGATAGGTATCTTTTATAGGCCAAGATTTAAGCAAAGTGTCATGAAATATTCTTATGTCACATAAAAAGTAATCAACTCCAATTATTTTAGCGATGTTTATTAGTCATGGAAAATTCTATCAAAGAGATGACGTGCCCCAATAAAAAATAGAAAAAGAAAAAAAAAAGAAAAAGAAAAAGAAAAAGATAGTTAAAACGAGATTAAGCAGGATTGAAATAAGTACAACAAGAAGAGTTGGCGGACGTCAGTTTGATTGAATTGATTTGTGGTTTGAAGATGAAAGTTAACCTAATTAAAGGTCCAACAGTTTTTTTTATAGATAAGGTATAACAGTTTCATGGTTATTGTTGTTGGCGCTCGAATTTTGTTCATTTTGGGCTATATTGTAAGTGTCTGATGGCCTTGACCTCTAGCACACTTCCCTCTGGTTTGGTTTTGATCTTGTGCGAGTTGACTTGCTTAAAGATCCTTGCGCTGGTATAGTATCGAGCCTACTGTACTTTGATGTTTAAGTTAGTATTAGGAGTGACTAATTTAACTAAGCACAAATAGAAACAAAGTCAAATCTCTCCTTTGAAAGTTATTTACCCTCCTTTTCGGGATGGTCGAATGAAACTATTTAAAAGCTAGTCATCTGACACATGCTCACAGTGAATGCGATAGTAGGAGTGTCGGGGATGCTTTTAGGCCTCGAGGTTTAGGGTTGGCAACGGGGTCGGGCGAGGCGGGTGGGAGTTCCCCATCCCCTCTCCCATGGGGGGAATTTAGCCTCATCCCTTCCCCCATCCCCGCCATTTGTAGGCGGAGAAGGGGGTGGGGATTCCCCAAGATAGAGTGAGAACGAGCCAGCGAGAGAGGGCGAGAGTGAGAACGAGACTGTGAGAGAGAGCGACAAGTTGTTCAAGAGGGACCAAATTACTACCAATAAATTGATGGACTGCTCTACAAAAAATAAACAAAATTTACAAACTAAGAAATGAGAAATCCATGAAAATAACTTTACAACTTAGATTAAATAAAGTTTGAAGTAAAATAAAATTTAAATGTTTTATACAACAACAACAATCATAAGCTTGTTCGTCCTTCTCTCTTCACCAATTCATTCATCTCTCTTCACCAATTCGTCCATTTTTCTTGTCTCGACATCATCTCATTACTCATTCCTATATTTAAAATATAATTTACAAATAACGTGAGAGAGTATTACTCCTATATTTAAACAAATCGTTTGTCTTTGAGTTTGGTTGGAATTAGGCAAGAGAGATTGAGAGAGTATCAATGATAAAACTCACTTAGCGAGAACGAACCAGCCAACAAGAGAACTCACTTAGGGAGAACGAGCCAACCAGCGAGAGAGTCATCTTTTATATTTTTTTTCTTTTTTGAAAAATTATGTTCTTGGTAATGAGTTTTTACCTTTTGTCCCTAAATTTTTAAAAGATTAACTTTGAGAAATGTGTTTAAAAGTTCTTAGCATTACTTGTTCAGTTTGCTAATTGCTACGGTAATAGATGATTTTTTTCCCATCACGCTAATGTGACTTTTTTTTTTTTTCTCTAAAAAAAATATTATAATTTTTCTCTCTCCTCCCTCCCTCTATTTTATCGGCAATCCCTTAATTTTTTTTTTTCTCTTTTTGACAACATATATCTCAAGCTATTTAAACAATTGATTTAATTTTAGTCACAACGAACATATCTCAATATCTAGATATCAATTTTCATCTCAAGAGGTCGATAGTTCTATTTCTCACACCACAACAGCTGAACTTGAAAAAAAAAGATTATTCTCTTTAATTTCTACAGATTTTAGAGAGAATAATTTTAAAAAAAAAAAAAAAAAAAACTTTTCAAAGATAATTAGGTATACGACACAAAAATAGTACAATCCAAGAATGTGCTAAATATTTTCTAGGTAACAATTTGGTCCTTATAAAATTTAATTCCAACAAACTTCAAAAAATTGTTGCGAATTTAAAATTCAAGAACTAATTTATGTTTTGTTAACCTATTTTTCAGAAAGAAAAAAATGAGGTTGAAATGGTCCCTCTCTCTTTCCTTTTTCCAACAGGAGTTCAAATGTCTTGATATCAAAGAATTTTCAACAAATAATTGAAACATAAAAATCCAATTATAAGGTATGGACATTAACTCCACATTTCTAATTTTCCCTTCATAAATTTAAACCTATCTACCAAACTCCCTCCAAATCAATATACTCATCAAAAGCATAGATTAATAATAGAAATTTTGATGTAATTAGCAATAATAATGAACATGAAAAATACCCACCGATTTAAATCATAAATTTTGGAATCCTTTAATATTAAAAGACCTATTTAATTTTGTAAAAAGAAAGGGGGTCCTATTTATCCCTTTTCACAAAAGTAAAAGCATACATCTAAACTTTAAAAATTCCTTGACAATTGTTTCTTTCTTTATGAAACCTTAATAATTGTTACATTTTGCCATCACTTGTTTTTGGTATTAATGTATTTAGGATAATAAAAATGCCACACCTTTATTTCTACTAAAAAGAAAAAAAAAAAAAAAAAAAAAAAAAAAAAAAAAAAAAAAAAGACCATTTATACACAATTTCACAATATTGGCCTCCCATAAATATTTTTAGAAAAGATGCATCATATATATTATATCTAGTTTATTATTTCATACTTTCTAATAAGAAGATAGTAACAAAATATTTTTAAATATTCAATCAACTCAAGTTCATTCCCTTTACAAATTAACGCGAAAGAAAATTCATAAATAGATAAAAGAGAAAATTATCTTAAATAGAAAAACTACTAAAAATATTTATAACTAATAGCAAAATAAACAGTCTATCATAGACTGCGATAGACTGCTAGACAGAGATAGTAGATCGCAATCTATATAAAATTTTGTTATATTCGAAAAGCGCCTAGATAAAGCACCATTTCTTTTCTTCATTTTTTTTTCTTTTCCTATTTTTAATTTTTAAAATTGAAGGAAAGGAAAGTCACAGAACACGTGTAATACAAACATAATACACTATAATACACCATGTCTTGCTTTAACACGAGTATGTTTGCCTTAAAAAAAACACAGTATATATATTCACAAACTTTTTATTATAATTTTAATAAAATTAAAAAAGAAATACTATTTCATAATTTAAACGTTAAAGCAACAATTGTAAATTTATTTTAATACTATTAGACATATGTGCTTTAAAAATAAAAAAGGATAATAAAGAAAAATAAAGAAAAACTCGTACAAAGCCTATCAAAAGAATAAAAACAAAGCATATCTAAAGAAAAAAGACAAAAAGCTATATGTCAACACTTTCAATTCTGGACCTTATGAAAAAAATTCAATTTTAATCTCAATTTAAACGAGTTGCTAAATTGATACCTCCTTAAAATTAAATTAAAAAACTCCCTCGTAACTCAATAAACCAACATTATTAAGAAGAGGGAAAAAGAAAAAATTAAATTCAACCAACATCAAGCTCAATTTCGAAGGTGTTCAAACCTAGCTAATCCAGAAAAGCACATATATGTCCCTATTTACGAATGTATAAATAATAATAATAATAATAATAATATTTAAAAAAAAAAATAAAAAAATTAAAAAAAAAAACTAACAAATCTTCATTTAGTGATTAAACACTCAAAATTAACCACAAATTACTTACTCATTAAGACATATACCTCTCTCCCAAAGTGTCTGAGATTGAAAAAAAAAAACATTATTTTTAGAAGAATAAAAATAACTTACTTAAGTTGAAGGATAAATTCAATAAAATTTAAACTTAAAAATTAAGTTTGTTGAAAGGAGAAAACATAATTAAAAAAGAAGAAAGGTAGAGAAAAAAAGATTATGCTTGTAATAAAGCAATACAAGCGACCCCCAAGGTGGGTGGATGTTTGGTTAACCAAGAAGATAAAGAATAAAAATAAAATAAATAAATTGCAAAGTTGAAGGAAATGCTTTTTTTTTTTTTTTTTTTAAATAATAATAATTATAATAATAAAAATATAAAGTTCAAGCAAATGCTGGACCTAGATGTCATTTTCTCAGTGTGCTTTCATGTGATGCACCAATTTTGCCTCTTTTCTATTTACCAAAAACCCAAATTAAAAATAAATAAATAATTTGTATTCCTTTTGGTTCACAAAATACAAAATTCCCTTCCAAAAAAAAATTAAAATTAAAATTAAAAATTCAGGTTCTCTAGATACCTTGGTTTCTTTGAAGGAAACCCCATGGCCATTAGCATCTATTTTATATTGGGTTTGGGATAATTTACAAATATTTCCAAAGAATATACAAAAACACAACACCACAATTTTTTCTTCACTAGATACTGCCAATATTTTGTTGCCTTATATATATATATATATATATATATATTTTTTGTCACATTTCTCAAGCTTTTGACCCAAAAACAAAGGTCAAAATTAAATATTTCATATTCAGATATATATATTATATAATATATTATGAAAATAAATGTACAATATTACAACTCATTCCCAACCATTCACACATAATATTTGCTATTTCTATTTGGTAGAAGATTATCGTTTAACAAATTAATTATTCCGAATTAAGGATGATTTTTCGCACACAAACAGGCTAAAAACTCATTAATTAATTAATTAACTAATTAATTAGGTTTTTTCTTTTCTTTTCTTCCCCAAATCAAATCTTATTACAAACCCTAATTATGTTCAGAATTGATGTGAGTTTTTGTTCATACCATTGACATTGTTGAATAAATCCGTCATTTCTTGTCTGCACGGAGTCGATTGACTCTTCCTATCCGCTTCCTTCGACGAATTCTTTACTTGTTCTCCTTCGTCGGCCGCCGTAGAACTCACATTTGTAGCCGTCGCAGCCGCGGCGGCGGCAGCGGCGACTCTGCTGGATTTTACTTTTCCGGCAATCTTTTCGTCTCCGGTACCGGTAGTACCTTTTTCCTTTGAGACTTCAGCGAATTTCTCAACTCTTTTGCTTGAGGATAAAAACACGAAGGTCTCCTTTCCGTCACTGTTGCTTCTGTATAGAAGGTCTCGGAGTTTCCATCTCTTCGATGAGCCCATAGAATTGCTCTTTTTGCATCTCTCGAGCGATTCCTTCGGCGACCAAACGCAGTACGTTCCAGGAAGGACTCCGTCAAGCTCTTCGGCCTCAGACGAAGAACACGAATTCGTCTCGCGCTCTTCGCTCATTAGTTTTCCAAGCGACGGACGATGAACTCTCTTCGGCTTCGATTTCTTCATCAAGTTTCCTTCGTCCTCCTCGCCGTCAACGTTGCTATTGTTCTTATCTGCAATCGAACCGTCCATCAGCAGATTCGTGTTGAAAACAGGATAAATCGGTCTAATCTGGCCGTTGTGGAAGATATCCTCGGCTGAGATCGTTACCTCTTGTGGCTCCCGAGGAACGACCGCGAATTCGAACTCATCGTCTCCGATTTCATCTACAACAGTCTCTGTTTCACCATTACCGTCTTGAACTTGAGGTGCTTGGTTGAATTCATCCGGTTGGAGTCCGTATTGGAGAGAAGAAGCGGCATCAGTTTTCCAGTCGAACATATCGGGATCAGTATCGGATTCTTTCCGGAATTCCTCGACGACACGGGCTGCGATTTCTGCAAATCTGCCGGAGGAGTAGCTGCTGAAGCTAGGAGAAAGGGAAAGAAGCAACGAACCTTCACCGCTTTGCATCATTGTAGTTCCTGAGATACTTCAATTTCCACTAATTTTCTTCAGCTCTAACTTCCATTTTCTTTTTCACAGACAGAAGAAGAAGAAGAAGAAGAAGAGAGAGAGAGAGAGAAGGAAAATGACCAAAATGTATTGGCCGTAGCTTGTTGAGAATGATATAGTGGGCAGTCCTTTAGGGGAATTTTCTTTTCTTTTCCTTTTTTTCCTAATAATATTTTTCACTTTTTCCAGTTTTTATTTTATTTTTATTTCAAGAATTCACTTTTTGAGTTTTCTTCTGACAACTACGCGCCACTAAAACGGAGCGTTCCACTAATTATTATTATTATTATTATTATTATTATTATTTCATCAAATTTTTATTACCATTTTTAACTTTTGAATATTTGCCACAATTTTTTTCATTGGAATAGATTTTCATTTTATTTTTACCGAGGTTTAAAATGATGTTACCACAGAAATGACGAGGTCTAACTTTATGGATATGGATTGAATTTCTAAAAATTATAAAAATTAAAAAAATTAAATTAACAAATAAATATTTTATATTTTTTAAAAAATTTAAAATATATCTCGTAATTAAGATATGATGAAAATAGATTCACATGTCAAAAATATTAAAAATTAAAAATAATGTTGATGATAAAGATTTATGAGCTCACGACCATAGGATAGTACGGGTTACTAAAATATGAGTTTTGAAATTTTTGTTTGGTAGAATATTTTTTATATATAAAACTTGACTTCTATTGATATTTTATATTTTTCAATTAGGAGACAAATTTAGCAAAAATTGAATACAAAGGATAGAAATTGTAAATAATAGTCAAATTTTAGAGTTTAATTCAGTAAAATTAAAAGTATGAGGTTAAAATAAATAGATACATGAAGGTAAAAATTGTATATATTGTTGAAATTATTTAAAAGGGAAGAAAAACTTATAACTTTGTTTATTATTCTAGTATCTAAATTAAATAATGAGCTTTTTTTAAGTTCTTTACACCCGAGACACGTAACACGTGCCAGAATACACGTGGAGGATACATAGAGTTCCTACGTGTTGGTAGATATTTTGTACGGTCGAAACGTATTGGGATTAGGGAGCAATTATGTATTTGAAAAAATGATATATTAATTCATTTGTTTCTGTTATAATTTATTGAATATGCTGTCAAAAGTTTTGTATTGGATATATGATCATGAGTTTATAGGGAACCACAGCTATTTCTAATGGTATAATTATTTTTTTTTTCTTTTTATTTTTTTGGGTAAAATGTAAAAACAAACTATAATTTATACCGAAACAAATAAAGGATAGAATTATTTTTAAATATAGCAAAATTAGTCAAATTATTTATATATATGTGTATAGAAAAATTTCATTGTCTATTAGTGATAGACTGCGATAAACTTATATCATAATTATAAATGATAATTTTCTTTTTAATAAATAGTTTAATATTTATAATAATTTTTCTAATAGATATTCAAGAGGCGTTAAATAAAAAGTAGAATTCGAAATAATATTTGACTACTCCTCATCCATATAAAATTTGTCTACTTTTAAAAAATGTTGCTATTTTTTAAAAAGTAATTATTTTATCTATTTTAGGATCTGTTTGGTTTAACTTTTTAAGTCTTTAATTTTAAAAATAAGTCATTTTTTTAAAAAAAATTTGAAGTGTTTGACAATGACTCAAAATAGTTTTTGAACACCTTCAAAATTTATTTTAAACGGTTTTTATTAAAAGAGTTTGAAAGTATTTTTTTTGGAAAACAATTTTTTCTCTAATCAATTCAAAGGAACCTCTAATAAACTAAAATTAAATATATGAGAACTAAAGAGAATATTTTAGATGTACAATAATCAAAATAAACAAATTCATTAGGTGGGGCCTTTGGGCCGATTTGATAACTATTTTTAAAATTTTATGTTTATTTTCTTTGGTTGAATATCTTTGATTTCACATATCTTAAATAAACACTTAAACTCATAATTAAATTATAAAAGTAAAAATAATTATTTGAAAAACATATTCAATTTTTAAAACTCATTTGTATTTTTCTGAAGAATGTAATTTTGAATTTATTAATACATATTTTATGTAATTTGGGGTATGCTATAGTAAATTATAATTTTTAATAATAATAATTAATTAATTGTTATCAATTAATCTTGTTTTAGTTTTCTGTTTTTCTAAAAAAATACTGTTTTCTGTTTTTGTTGGGTCTTTTATCACTTGACTCTAATTCTTTTCCAGAATTGCCATTCAGTTTTTTCTTATTGTTTAGTTAAAAATAGTACAAATTAAAAAAATAGAAGAAGAAAAAAAAAATAAAATCTATAGTGACCAAACTTGATTTATGGAATTTATGGGTGCCCAAAATTTCTATCAGCTTGGGGCCTGCCTCTAACGTTATGAGTAATCTTAAATTTAATTAAGCTCAATACTACAATACTACTTAAATTATGTCCGTTTTGACTTTAATTAGAGAAATGTATTTAAATAAAGCAGAATCAGCCAATTTATTTATAAATATACTGTTATCAACTAGTGAGGGCATCTATCATTATTTATTCCTAATAAATAAAGATCATATTTTACTATAAAATATTTATAAAAGTGTTTCCCATTTAAGATAATTATTCTTAATTAGGTGTATTTAATTAATAAATAATTAAAATAGGATAACTGGTAAAGGTAATATATCCCTTGTTTGGAATAAGGATTGTGTTATTGAGAATGAGGATAATTTATTCTTAAACTTTCTTTGGTACTCCCGAATGAGATAGAATTGTCTCGAACAAAATTCTATATAATATGATTTTAAAAACCTTCCTATTAAAAATTAAAAATGACTATTTATTATTTTTGAAAATAAATAAATAAATAACTAATTAAGTCTAAAATATTAAAACCTGATAATTTTTTTTTATTATTATTAAAAAAGTGATGTTTGTTTCTTCCTAATTAAAAAATTAGGCACTCACCTTTATTAAAATGACCATTCCACAATTAAATTCTAAAAATAAAAATTACTTTAGGAAAGTTTTTTCTTTTCCTTTTTTCTTTTTTTTTAACTTTCAAATTTTAATTTGATTTTTGGAAATGATAGAAAGTGGTTAACTTGTGGACGAAATTGGTATTTATAAATTTAAGGGCAAATTACAAAAACCATCCCTAAAATATGATTGTAGTTGCAATTAGATCCTTAAACTTTTTGCTTAAAAAATTTAAACCCTCAAAATTATATAAATGTCAAAATTACTTCAAAGTAGACCTTCAAACTTATATAATTGTGTAAATTGTAACATGTGTACAAGTTAAAGATTTCAATTTTTTATAATTTGTAGATTTAATTACTAGAAATATTATAAGCTTGAGGGTCCAATTTTAACACTTGTAGAAGTTTAATTAGGAACCCAATTTTTAGAATTGAAAGTTCGAGGATCTAATTATAACTACTATTATACTTTAGTTCTTCCAATTTTATCTGAACTTAATTTTGATAAACTAAAAATCAAATATGCTTAAACAAATCATTAACTACACTGCAAATCTCTAATAACGCGACTTAATTATTTCACGGCAATAAATTAATTTATTACAATATTTGCTTAGTTATTTGTTTATTTATTATCAATTAATTCTTTTACAATAATTTTGATTATTTATAATTATAAGAATAATTATATAAAGATATATAAGATCATTCTCACTACACAAGCACATGATTGATTCTTATATCATATAAAACTAATCATAACAGTCATATTTCTTATTTTCATTAGAGTGTGTTTGGCTAAATAGTATTGATATGCATTTTATCCCTAGAAGTTAGAGATTCAATCCTTATCCTATAATTATTGTACTAAAAATACAATTTTATTTTTAGACATAAATGATCTATAACATCTAATGATGTAAGCATTACGGCATTAAAAAGTAATTTAACTCTATGAAAATAAAATTTGTAGAGTGGCAAAAACGAAGTATATGTTTCAACAATACTTAAAATTTTCCGGTTTTTGTAACGTTTTCTTATTTGAATAAAGCGAAATTATACTCTCATGTATTTCCATTATGTATTTAGATTTGTTCATTTAAGCCATATATAAACAAATATAAATTATTTTTCGTCCATAAATTGAATGGCAACGACCTTTAAAAATTTCAAACTTCAAATATTAAAATTAACATGACGGGTTTTGCAAAATATCCTTAAACTTTTAAAAATTTAAAAAATATTCTTAAACTTTTAAAATGAGTTAACAAATACCCTCACCATTAGATTTGGATGGAAACTATTAATATTTTGTGTAAAAAATACAACTATGAAAAGTTTAAAAAATACCTTTAAACTATATATATATATAAAAAAAAAAAAAAAAAAAAAAAAGGAAAGAAATACCCTTATAGTTAGTATAATAACAAAAACTGTTAATGTCCTCTTAATAATGTTGTTCGTTAATGATCGAGTATATGTTAATAGCCAAATCCAATTATATTTTTATTTGACTATTTATCGTTTTGGTATGTTTTAAAGAGAGATTTTGATTGCGGAATTTTGTGAGATTTAATATTTTAACTTAAAGTTTAGTTTCGGTTTTTATTTTAGTTGTTGATGTAAGAATTGGAAAAATAGGAAAAAAATTATTATTTTTTTTTTTGAAAATTTAAAGTTATTTTTTGAAAAGAAGCATTAACCGTCACTTTTTATATACCAACAGTAAAAATGTTTCAACCTTTATTAAGTATAAATATATTTTTTAAACTTTTGAAAATTTTAAGATATTTTAAAAATAAAATACTAACGGTTTGTACTAGCGATAAGTTATTTTTAATCATTTTCTAAAAGTTTAAGGATATTTTAAAATTTTAAAATTTAAAAAAGAGTATTTTTAACCATTTTTAATAATTTAGTCTTTATTAGTTCAATAAATTTCAATATTTAGGGGAACCTTTTTGGTTGTTAAAAATTGGAAAAAAACAGGAGAGCTCCGTGTGCCGCCTGAAAGACAGCAAGTTGAGTTAACGTAACATGGACGGTGAGGTAATATATCACTGTCACTGTCCTCCATTCACTCATTGACACGTGTAAAGCTATAGGTGTCGTCAAAACGTATGTACATTCCACGCGTATATGTAACCGTATCTCCTCCCTTTTGCCTCATCTGATTACCTCCGCTACTACGTCGTTTTGCGAAAATGACTTCACAATTTATTCTTCTTAAATTAAATAAATGAAGTTATTGTTTTTTCTTTTTTTTTTTTCCTTTCTTTCTTCTTCCTTTTGCTTTTTAATGATGTCATAAATAACAAAACCTGCCTATTTTGCCACACAAGAATTTAGGTTTTAATATGATTTATGTTGTTTGGAAAGTTTCAATTTAATTCTTGTGGTTTTATTAAATTTTAGGGTAAATTCTTATTTTAGTCCCTAAATTTTAGATAATATATGCGTTTAGTCTCCGAATTTTAAAAATGTACTTTTTAGTTCCTCAGTTTAATAAAAATATGTTTATTTGATTTCTAAGTTTTCAAAATATATATTTTTAGTTCCTAAGTTTTTAAAAATAAATTAAAAAAATTTTTCATGTATTTTTTTCTTCGATTTTTTAAAAATAATTATGATATTTAAAATTAAAAAAATATAGTTTTAGAAAATTAAAATGTCATCTAATTATTTTAAATAATAATAATAAATATTTAAAGGAACTTTTAATCCTATTTTTAAAAGTTCACGGGTCAAGAAATACATTTTAAAAATTTTATAAGTCATTTATGTTATTTTTTGTATTGAATACACGACTGACGACACGTTTTATGTTCAAGTGACAGCGAGGGTTTTTTTTTTCTTTTTTCTTATTATTTAATTATTATTATTATTATTATTATTTTTCTTTTATTGGGATATTGTTAGCTAATTATGTTAAGAAAAAATTATTGGGTAAATCTAGGAGAGAAAGAGTTAGATTTTACTAAACTTGTAAGAAATCGGATTTAAACCATATAAAGTAAAACTTAATGTACAAATTAAAAGGAAAACTCATTCCATTTGTTTTCAAATATAGAAAAATAAATAAAAATATTTATAAATATAATAAAATTTTATTATTTATAGATTGTGATAAACTAATATTTATGTTATAATAAACAAAAGTAGTAATCTATCACGATAGATTGTGATATTTTGACTTTCTAATACAGATAGTAGTCTATTGTGATCTATTGCAGATAAATTGTATATTTTGTATTAGTTATAAATATTTTCAACAGTTTTGTCATTTAAGATGATTTTCCTATTTTAAAAGAATACGCAATAATAGATTTTGTTGAAACTTGTAAATTTTAATACGATAATCAATATTATGCATTCATTTGTTTTATATTTTGATTTTTTTAATTTTAAAATTAAAAAATAAGAAAAAAAATTAATATCTACCTCTGAACTTTGTCAAGTTATATATATCATGAATTATACATATATATATCTATGATAAATTAATAAGAACATAGAGTAAAACAATATTATAGATGTTTTTTTTTAATTGAAATTTGTGTATTTTAGGAAGATTATATTTTATGAATAGACTAGAAGATTGTAGCTTATATTTTGATTTATTTTCTTATATTTGGAAAGAATGGTTTATTAAACTTTGATTTTATGTAGAATTAACCATGATTTTTTCTTTTTCATTTTTGTTTGGTTAAAATTAGGGGAGGAATTAAAAGAGATAAGCATTTCATTAAAAGAAAAAAAAGAAAAATCAAGAATCAATGTCGGTGGAAAAAGAAAGAAAGACAACAAAAGGGAAAGAAGGCATATATTATATAGCCATTGGAAGGGACAATTTTTTGGAATATTATTTTTTGGCAATGATTTGAAGAATATATATATCTCAACCATCCCCAAAACTTCTTCTTATTCTCTCTTCTTTCTTATTTTCTTAAATTAATTAATCAACCAACTTTAGAAACAAATTTTTTTTTAAAAATTATCTCCAGGTTGAGTTGTTGTCACGCTCTACAATCGTCACTTTATGAATCTAATCTTAAAAAAAAAAAAAAAAAAAAAAAAAATTAATTGATGAAATCTTTATTCACAAGTTTTTTCAATGAATTATCATTACTTCTACAAGTAATAAATAAATAAAAATATATATTCAAAGCAAACTTAATTGTCATTAGTACTCATAATTCATCATTTCTTCTCATTTCACTTGCATTCCTTTGTAGGTTTTATGGTAATTAATAATAATTCCAAAGAGAGTAAATTAATTACATAACATGCCCTACAAAAAAAAAAATTAATAATAAATAATGATAATAAAGTTAAAATACTCTCCTTTAGACCTTATTTAATTTTAGATTTTTGTAAAAATTAATGTTATTTACTTACTATATTTTCTTCTATAAAAATTATTATTAATTTTTAGTTAATATTTTAGAAATTTAAATGTAGTAATAAAGTTGAATAAAGTTGAGGTTGGATTAAAGGGTTTTGGATTTGAAATATTCCCAAAAATTATAATTACAAATACAACTTTTATATCCATCACTTTGAATCTAATGCTAATTAAGATTTATGAGTTTTCTTTGCCTTTACTAAAGTCTCATTCGTAATGATTAGACATTTGGGAACAAGTATTATATTACATATCATCAAGGTTTTGTATATTAAAACCTTAATTAAAGTGAATGGCGTAGTAAATTATTTTAATTGAAACATTTCTGTAATATAATTTATTGGTATAAGTAGGTACACCAAAAAAATTCCAACTAATGGTAGTCCAATTTTAGCATGTTTTGTCATATAATCCATATTAGTATATATCATTAAAATAAGATTATCACTACAAATAATAATAATAATAATAATAATAATAATAAATACATTAAAAAATATAACAAACTCTTATAAGTTTATATTGACTCATCCAATCAATGAGATTATTAAAGAAAAATATAGATATATAAATGATTATAATTTACCTATGAGGACAACTTGATCAATGGTTGCTTGTGTTACAAATAATTTGCATTCGAGAATCAATAAAGTTGTCAAACATACAATAATTTCAATCTTTTTATCAGACAAAAAGAGTTGTTGCAAATTTTATACTATGAAATATAGATAAAAATTGAGTTGTTCATCTATGCCATAAGTAGAGATGTTTACGAGGCAAGATTGGGACAAATAACTTTTTCTTCCTCACTCTTATCTCCCATTTCATTCTTTATTTTATTTTTTTTCAAAATATTCGTTAATTCTTGTGAAGATCAGAATAGAGATCCTCAAAGAAAATTCACGAAAATCAAAATTTTCATCGAGAATTTAATAATTATTTATTTTTTTTTGTTTTTTTTAAAGAGAAATGTTTTAAATGTATTAAATTATGTTTGAAGTTTTTTTTTTCTATTTAAATAAATAGTTTTCACCCAAAATATTATTTTATAGGTTAATTTTATGATTTTTTTTTCCAAATATAGCAAAATAAGTAAAGTTATTTACAAATATAATAAAATTTCAATGTTTATTGGTGATAGACCGTGATAGACTTCTATCACTTAAGCGATAGGAGTCTTAGAAGTCTATCGTTGATAGGCAGTGAATTATTTTATTTTATTTTATTTTTATATTTGTAAATAGTTTGATATTTTTTCTATTTATAATAATTTTCCTTAATTTTGCACCACGAATACTTTAAAAGTTCTTAAGCCTCTTAATATAAACAAAATTATTAACCAATTAAATTATGGGTAATTGCAATAGGTAGCACTTTTAGTGCAAATAATTAAGTGTATAGCAACATTTTCATATAATCTATATATCAAAATCTATTAGTGATAGATTATATCGTTGATAGACTCCTATTAGCAATATGATCTATCACTAACAAACCATGAGAGTTGAATCTAAATTTTATTATATTTGTAATTATATTTGTATTATGTTATATTTCCTAATATTTTAGACTTGATTGTTATATTTATAATTGTCACTTAAATTATTAAATTCGCAATACATATAGTCGAAACATTCAAACTTTATGTCTAAATTATGTAAGTCATTAAACAAAACTTGAAATTTAAATAATATATATGGCATTACACGACAATAATAAAAATGTTGTAAATGGGTGGGGACGAGGAACAAGATAGTGTCAAGAGTGAGGATTATTGTATTCCTCACGGCTCATTCCGACAGAAAAAAAAAAAAAAAAAAAAAAAAAAAAAAAAAAAAAAAAAAAAAAAAAAAGCTTAGAATCCATTTCTGATTTGTGAATGAAATCTCCAATGAGTCACTAGTGATAGTGTTTTCCAAAATTTTTGGGGTTCTTAGCAACTTGTATTGGGCCACACACATTTGTATTGCATAGAGATTTAAGATGTATTTGAAATACATTTTTAAACGTTTAATTTAAAATATAAGTCATTTTGGAATAAATTAGAGTGTTTGACAACTACTCAAAATTAATTTTGAAGTATATTTTAAACAATTTTTATCTAAAGAGTTTAAATAAAAATAAAAAAAAACATTTTTTTTTCCAATGTCAATTCAAATGGACTCTTTTTCTTTTTTTCTTTTTTTATTTTATAATTTTAAAAGTTTCAATTTAACGGGGATGATAGAACTTAATTTAGATTTGTTTAATTAAATACCTCAAAACCTTCCTCGACAAAAAATAGGGAAATGAGCATATTTTGAAGGATATAAGGATAATTTATGATGCTGAAATCGAATCTAAAGGATGGGCATGGGTACTCAAAATTTTGTCTTCCAATAATCAATCTATTCTATGAAAATGTAATTTGTTTTAAATTTGAAATACATATAAATACAACATTCTTTTTTTTTAACATTCTTCTCTTATATAAATTAATTCTTACTTATTAGTAGACACTCATAGACAATGATAAACATCTATTAATATTTACCAGGATCTATCATGGAAAACAACCCATTATTAATTATTTACTTCTTTATTTCTTTTATTGGTTTTAAAATGTAATTTTAATCTTTTGTATGACTGTATATTCAAGCTTCATCTAAATTTAATTCATGATATTATTACAATTAAGTTAATTTAAATTTAATTTACCCAATCATGTTGTTGCTTCCTCTTCCTCATGTTCCTTGTTCATTAATTCCCCCTTCAACTCTTCAATCTTATTGGGGTTGAGATAGGTGTCGGTGAATATTTTTTTAATTAATTTATTGAGGTTCTGATTAAAAAAAAAGGTCATTTTTTTTTTTTTAACTATATAAATATTTTATTCCCTCCTCCACAATTAGAAAAAATGCATTATATAATTTATATTATTATGTAATTATTTGACCATTTTCCTATATATAAAAAGGAGATAAATTAGATAAAACATTATAGTTTTCTTTGAATAATTAGTATGTAATTTATTCATTATTATTATTATTGTTATTATTATCAAAGCCCCTGGATTCATTAGCTTTAAACTTGCCCTAAATTGAATTGAAATACTTGAGAACCCATGGACCAATATGAGACTACACCCAAACCATATGGATAAATTTCATAATCTAGCTTCTTTTTCTTTTTTCAAAAAAAAAAGAAAAATCCACTAGAAACAAGAAAAAATAAGTAGAAATGATAGAGTATTTTGAAAGAGAGAGAGAGAGAAAAAGAAAAAAAGAAACAATGAATATAGAATAATAATATTTGATGGTGTATTGAGGAGTAAAATGGGAAAATTGAGGGAGGAAATCCAACGGAGATTAGATTTTGGAAAAATTATAATAAATAGAAAAAGTATCAAACTATTTATAAATACAGCAAAATTTTACTTTCTATTTATGATAGATTGTGATAGATATCTATTTGTGTATATTTAGATCTATCACGGTATAAAAAGTAAAAATTTGGTGTGTATAATTATTTTCAACTATTTTTTTATTTTTTTAATTTTTGAAAATAAGGGTGGGGTTAGAAAAGAAATGAAGAGAGAGAGAGAGAGAAGTACATCAGAACGCATTGAGAATGAGACAATGGCATGTGTGAGTGTATCACAATGACCTAATCCCCAAATCATTTTCTCTAAACATTAATTCATCTTTTAGTGGATCCTATACTCTTCTTTCTTCCTATATATATGTATATATATATATATAAATAAATAAAGTTACTTGTGATTTTTATGGTTTATAGTTTGTTGAATATTAGTTTTCATATTTTTAAATGTCTAATTTTGGTCTATATACTTCAATAAATCTTAAATTTAGGATTTGTTTGGTTTAATTTTTTCTAGTATTTAATTTTGAAAATAAGTCATTTGAAAAAAATTAAAGTGTTGAAAAACTAATTTTCAAAATATATTTTAAACAATTTGTACCAAAAGAGTTTAAATAAAAATAATTTTTTTGTAAAAATACTTTTTTCTCTAGTCCATCCAAATAGGTTATTAGTTATTCAAAGTTATTATTATTATTTTTTATCGAAATTAGCTAAATAATAATAATAATTTTCATGGAAGAAGATGCAATATATGAATATGCTCACAAAATTTATAGTGAAAATGTTCATGAATAATAACAAGTTTTTTAAAAAAAATTAGTAATTAAATAATAAAGACTAAATTTAAGATTCGTTGGAAGTATAAAGATTAAATTAGACATTTAAAAGTATAAAATACTTTAAATAAGTCTCAACATACAATAACCAAAATGATATTTTAACAACACGCGCGCGCACACATGCTAAGTTTAATCTACTCTTTTTTAAAGATTTAAATAACATCTAAATTAAGTTTATTCTCTAACCATTCAAATTTGTGTCAAATATAAGTTTTTGTACTTTAAATTTTGTGTCTTTTAGATATTTAAACTTTAAAATATCTAATAAGTTCCTATGTTTAATAAATCTTTGTTTTTTCATTTCATGTATGATATGTGTGGGATATATTCAACAATTTTTTTAATTAACAAATTTATCAGACAAAAAGCTGCATTTGTTTTAAATAAAATTGTTAATTTTTGAAAGAAATATTGTAGTGATTTATTAGATTAAAAATTAAAAGTTGAGGAACTTGGTTAATATTTTCCAAAGTTTAAGGATTTATTAAATATTTTTTAGGATTATTTATAAATATAACAAAATGAGTCAAAATATTTACAAATATGAAAAGAAAAAAATTTAATGTCTATTAGCCATATACCACGATAGATTCTATCACTAGACGTAAACCATGATAGGCTTCTATCGCCCAGTGATAGAAGTTTATCCCGGTCTATCGTCGATAGACAGTAAAATTTTTTTTATATTTGTAAATAGTTTGATATTTTTTTTTTCATTTATAATAATTTTCCTATTTTTAAAATTCAAGGAACCTAATACAAATAGATACAAAAGTTTATTGACTACCTAAAAGTATGTTTGGAATATTTTTTTCAAATATTTAATTTAAAAAATAGATTATTTTAGAAGAAATCTAAGTGTTTGGCAACCACTCAAAATAACTTTGAAAAAATAAGTTTATATAATAAATGTTTAATGGTTAATCTCTTTCTAACTTGTATAATTAAGTTACCAAAAATACCTCAAAGTCAACCACCGCACTTCCACTATTTAGTATTTGTCTTGGCTACCATTGTTCTCCGTCGGCCAACTTCAGCCATTGCTGCCGTCGCTGATCACCGTTGCAAGTCAACTCTGGCCAACTTTCACGATCATCTCAGACCACCACCACTGTCGAACACCTTCGTCTAATACGATTGGCGACCAACTCCAAAAAATCCATCCCAACAACTATTATTTTAAATTATTAGTCCATAGTTTTATATCCGTCCTTTATTATTTGATATTAATAAAAACATTTTTAGTATATAATAAACCAAACAAATTTATATATAAAATTACATTTGAGAAAAAGTTGCCAAATACATAATTATTTTTATTTAAAACCGTTTCTATCAAAAGTGTTCAAATGAAAATTAATTTTTTAAAAAACATTTTTTTCTAAGTTAATCCAAAACTCATGGCGAAGGTTTTATTTAACTTAAAAAATCCATTAAAAGAAGATATATGGTGATGTAAAATCTATCTCCATCCAAAACTACAATATAATGTAGTGGAAAGCATGAAAAAGTATGCCAAATAAATATTGAAAATGAGATCTTGTGTGACAGCCTTTGTGAGCAAGTTAGTAGTTTATATAGAATTATAGATGAAGGAACAAGGACAAAGTCAACTTAGCATTTGATAATAGCGATGTTGAACTTAGCAAATATGACAAAATCAATTCGACCTTTGATATTCAAAATACAAAATTATAATAATAATGATTTAAAATTCTTAAATTATTAGAATATTTATGATTTCTTCGAGCTACTATTGTTGAAAACGTTTTATGATTATAGGGTGAACTATGAAGGGCAAAAGAGTTGTAGATATATTACTCTTGAGGAACTCTTCAAAAATTATGTTAAGTATTGAATGGTGTATATATTATTTCTTTTGAGACGAATTCAATACTTTATACTATGTTTATAAGCTTTAGTTGGAAGAATATGTCACACAAGTATTAATTAATATATACACAAAGAATAATACTCTTATAAATGAATATATGATCATTATAAGAATTTGACTTAACATGATCTCTCCCTTGAACTCACAATGAAGTTGGTAAAAAGCATGGAAAGTTTGCCAAAATTAAATATTGAAAGTGAGATGTAGTGTGGGACTTTGTGAACAAGTTTAAAAAATTGTATAGAAGACAGGAAATGATGGCGTCAAAACACTATTTTAAAGATGGTGATAACCAATTTCAATATTTAAAACATACATAGAGTTTCCTGTACACTGTAAATGTTGGAATTTATTAGGTCTCTAGTTACTTTTACAAATTACAAACCCACATATCAAGTCCAACTCTCCCTAAGCCCAAATTGGTTTGACAAATTATCAACCCAAACAACCCCACATATTGCTCACAAGAGTAAAGAGCAAACATCCTTTAGGTTGAAGTCCAAGTTTTAAGTAAAGCCTGCTCTTATCTCCTCCACAAGAACCATATTCATCTCTAAAATTAAGAAGAAAAAGGGAAAATCCTCAGGAAACTAAGAAAGATAGCTGTCTTTCAAGCACAAACACATTTTCTTATTTTCTGAAGTAAAAGCAGTATTCATTTTGCCGGTAATGCTAATTCTTCCAATTGCAAAACACTTTTAACTGTACAGTATGGTGAAGATGATCAAATGTTAGTTTTAGCCACTGATTTGCTCCTTGAATTCCCGCCTTCTTCGCTTGCGCTTGGATCTTTCGTCGTAACAGAACAGAAACTGCAAACTTCCCAATCCAACTACTCTAACAAAATTGGTGAATCTACACACCCTGCTGCTTTCTGTCCATTTCTTGCTCCATTTCTGCTTCCCTTTCCTTCAAATCCAACATACCCATTACTTTCCTTCACAAAGAAAAATGGCCAAGTCATTAGCTCAAGGCCTTCTTCATGATCCATGGAATCTATACATAGCTTTTACATATGGGGTTTCTAATTGAAAATTCACAGTTACAAAAGGAAGAAGTAGAGGAAGAACTTTATGGGCTAAAAAGTAAGGAATTATCAAATATATATGCCAAGAAGAAGTGATTGATGAAGACTTTCTACAAGCAAAAGTAGAGATTCTACATAGCTTAGCAGGTAAGCATACAAAAAGTTATAGGCCAGCCTCTTGCTATTATATGATATGAAAGTGAACAACATATTTGCATTACAATACAAATAATTTCTATCTCTTTATTTGAGTGAACAATATCAAACCAAATCAAAAAAGGACAGAACTCCATAGTTGATGCCAAAGCTAACAATCATTTACATTGCCACAGAACTAAATCCTAATTCCCACCCTTCTTTTCATATTCCATGGCCATAATCAACAAATTCCAAAGCAAAAGAATAAGGAGAAAAAGAAGGAATTGAATACCTGTGTCCTGAATGATTTGATTACATGTATCAACAACTTGTCCCCCGCTATCTGTCTCACTCGCTTTATCAGCTCATGCCTCGAAATCTTATGATCCTAGAATTCAGAAGCTGAACAAAATGAGATCACCATAGACATAAAAAGTTATTTTCAAAATGGAAAATAAACGAAAACTCCCTACATAGACAACAAAAATAAGTGATCAGATTTTACATACCCTGTGGTCTTTGTGTTGTTTGGTAATCAGGGCAATTTCAGAGGCAGGCAGAAACTTGGAGAGAACAGAAATCAGAGATGGAAATGGCATCCAAGGGGAAGTTGGCATTCTGAAAGGCTGTTTGGCTTTCAAAGTTCCTAAATATTATTGAAAACGCCATTAAGATTATAATCAAACAATCCAATTTCCTTGCACCCTAAAATTTCCAGAAATTAAGTTCCATGGTGATGATTACTGACCTCTCAAGCGAGGAGGAGCTCTGAAACTGATTAGATACTCAGGCAAGATGTGGGTGTTCATGTGTGTACTCCAAACTATGTATTTCTTTGGTGCAAAGAGATTGTCAGCACCAGAATCAAAAGCTTCAGAACTTGGATGACTCTGTCTAGAACCAGGATTCACAAGCTCTGATTTCCCCAATATTACACGACAGAGCAATAAATGCCTTAAACCATCTTCATCAACAACAGTATCTTCCAGGCTAAAAAATTGAAACAAACAAACAATCAATCAAATGGGTCTGAAAATTCACAATCAGAAGATAAACTCAAAAAGGGGCAAGTTAGAAGAACATGAGTTTAAGGCTAACCTTTCTAGGGGATGATTATCAGGGGAGAGATAAATGCCACAGCCAAGAAACTGCGAACTCTCGGGTTTGTTGCAATGGGAAAAACCATAGCCCAGAATGCTATTGATTTGATCTTTAGAAGCCCCCAACCAAGCGTACTTGACATTGGCATTACCCCCATTTTTCTTCTCTACTGCTTGCGAGTAAATCTGAAACGTGTGCAAACGGGCTTGTCCAATATGAGTCGAATGACTATTCTTGTAAACCGCGGAGACCGTAGTTTGCGGACCAAGTAATCCCAAACCAGTAACGAATCTTCTCTTGATTAGGTCGTAAATTTTGTCTTCTTCTACAAGTTTTACCAAGCCCTCATTGATCCATTCCAATTGCTCCATACTCGGCCCTGAAATTCCACTTTCAGAATCCGAAACCACAGAATCCTGATCAGGACCAGTCGAATCACCGGCGTCGGAGAATCGGTCGGAGAAATCATGATTCCCTGAAGTCTTGGAAGAAGCCACAAAAGCCTCAACTCCATTTCCAAATTGCTGAAACTGTAACCGATATTGATCCTGATTGTTGTTCTCCATCGATTGAAGACACAACTAACAACCAAAACAGAGTACCAAAACAAAGAAGAAAAAAGCCCAGATATCTAAAACAGAGACATCCCAATCGAGGCTATATAGAAACCGAAATCAATCATAAACCAAAGAATAACAATCCCAACGGCTAAATTAGTGAAAAAAAAAAAGAAGAAAATCGAAGATACCCAGAACCCAATTGAAGAAACAGAATGACATAAGAAGAGAGGAAGATTAGAAAAACTAAATAGAACCCAGTAATCGTAAGGCAGAAGAAAAGAAACCCATAGCCGCCAATGGGAAGTCGGTGAAGAGAACAAACTTAAGAATCAAGAAAGCAAAGGGGTAAGTATGAAACTGGGAATTGGTTATTCAAAAGAGGATGATGAATCTGAATGCAATAAGATGAGAGTGGGAGAAGAATGAGAATAAGAAAGTAGTTAATTACTTGGAGAAGAGGAAGAAGAAGAGGGAATTGACAGTTATAAGATTTTTGAAGAAGAATTGGACGGTTTATGAAGATTATGATGGGCGGTGCGCTATTAGTTTTTGCTGAAACCCATTTGATTTTTTTATTTTCAAAGCCTCTGCCCCAAAGGCGGTAACTCCGTATCCCATTAGACTCTCCGTTTTCTTTTTTCTTTTCCCGATTTTTCTGAGGTCGGCCAAAATTACGTTTATACCCTTGTAACGATAACATGAGTAGATTACTTTTATACCCTCGTACGTGTCAGTGTCAGACCTCTCTCTATAATTCTTATCCTTGTGGTAAAATATTCAAATAGATGTGTGATTATAAATTTTAATTATAAATTTATTATTATTATTATTACTACTACTTTTTAATTAGGGTAGATATTTTAATTAATTTTTCTTTTTTGAAAAATAAATAATTGTTTTACTCTATGATTTGTGTGCTAAGGGCTTACGCCTTGCGGGATTAACTTTTTGGATGGTGGAATTTACAAACTTATTTTTCTTCTTTTACTTATTTTATTTATTTTCAGACTTTTTGAAGATTTAATTTGTATTATTGTACTTTTGATCATGGATTTTTCTTTATCATTATTATCATCTGTGATTTGTTTATTAATATGTTGGATTATTTGAGTCTTTTACTATGTTAAACTAATTATGTGAAATAGAGCCAGAATATAAAAAAAGTAAAAAATAAAAAATTATCGAACTAAAAAAAATTTATTAATGACTTAATTTTATTTATAGTTATAGTCAATTTGTTCAAGCATAATTTAATTTAGAAAAATTATTTTAAATGACAAAATTGTTGAAAATATTTACAAATAATAGTAAAATATCACAGTCTATTTGCGATAGATTGTGATAAATAGTGAAATTTTATTATATTTGTAAATATTTTTTGGTTTATTTTCTTATATTTGAGAATAATGATTCAATTTATCGAAAGTTGTTGTATTGGTTATTTTAATCGTATTTAGTTTTCCTTTTTTTCTGTTGTATTCTTGGGATATTTATACGCTACCCTTTCATTCAACTGTAAAATTGGATAATTGAACTTTTTGTTTGAGGCATGATTATAATCCCCTTTGTGTTAGAAAAATCAAACCCTTTTTTTTCTTTTTTTTTTTTCCTTTTTTTTTTTTATATAAAATTTCCCCTAAGATATTTATCCCCACTTTAAGTATGAATCTTAACATTAACCTTCATATGATTTTACTTTTAATTTTTTAACCTAAGATTTTACTTTTTAATTAAAGATTGCAAATATCAAATATGATATTTTCCTTTATTTAAAAATCTATAATTTTTCTTTACACTTATCAATATTGGATTTTAGTTGCAATCCTAAAGAAAAAAGCAAAATAATAATAATAATAATAATAATAATAATAATAATAAGACACTCCTAGAAGTTAGAATAGAACCAAACCATTTGGCAGTCCTAAGTTGATAGCTTCAACACTTAACAATATTTGCAATTATACATTCTACATGTGTAGGGATTTAAACTACCAAAGTATTTAATAAATTCTTTAACTTTAACTTTTGTGATTTATAGGTTTTTGAAATTTTAATTTTATATGTAATAGGTGGTTGACATATTATCCTAAGTTGAAAGTTTAAAAAAATTTTAAATTAAAAATATTATTTTAACACAATAAAAATAGAGAAATTAGAACCACAAACATTTAGGTGCTAATTCCAAAATTTGAATATCAAACTTATACTTTAAACATTAAAAACAATCCCAAAAAAGGCATAAGAAAAGAAAATGATATAGAGAGAGAACTTTCCCACAGATTTAGAAAGAAACAGAGGTGGAGATAGTTGTTATTCAAATGATTAAATTGCAAGATGGGTTTCCATATGTGGAATTATACAATTCACCCACATTTTTCATTAAATTATTGGGCTTTTATCTTTATATTATATTATTAAATTAAAGGGATAAAATATTGTTTATCTGAAGTAAAGTTGATGAGCTCAATAAAATGCTTACAAATTTAAAACACTAGAAGTTTTTCCTTTTAGTTTAAAATATCAATTAATTTTAATTAATTGATTAAATAATTATAATAATTGTTATGTAAGAGAAATTAAGATAGAATATAATTTAATCTATAATTATTTTAGAGAGAAATTATTAGCATTTATATTCTATTATGGATAAGATGGCCTTGGGGTGGGAGGGTCATGTGGCCAAATTGTGTATATGGTCAACAAAAGTAGGTTCTTGTTCTTGTTCTTGGTGCCTTGGAGACAAAGAAAATACCATATATGTTTTACTTGTGTAAACACTATTATTTATTATTATTAATGCTGCACATGAACTTAGCCATTAAAAATAATAATTACTATATCATAAAATAACACACCTCCAACTTATTATTAAATTTATTATTTAATATACACACTTTAGGTCACTTTTTCTCTGAATATTCCTTGTATATTTAAATTGGGAAGTTTATAAGAATTGTTTTTTAATATGTTAAAATAATTCAAACTATTTATAAATATAGAAAATTTTTAGTGATAAACTGTAGTAGTCTTTTATGCTTAATGGTAGAAATAGTGACAGGAAGTTATTCTATATTTATAAATAGTTTGATATTTTTTCTACAATTTTATGTTTTTTAAAACGTTTGTTTTATTTAAATTCTAATTATTTTATTTTAAAAAATCTACTATTTTATTATAAAAATATGTCACGTCAACTCTTAATTAAAATTTCAGGGTTTCTAAACTAAAATCATCCATTTTTATAAATATTGGAGACTACAAAACATTGAAACTAATTTTACACCATTTTCAAATCTCACGAACCAAGAGTGTATATAATTTACTATTTTTTTATTATTATTTGGAATGGTTGTTGTGGGTGAATTTGGACCTAACAAAATAGGCCAAAAACAGGAAAAGATAAGGGAAGATAAATACAAGATAAAGTTGACTTGATTCAAATAAGTCCAAATTATCTTATCACATCTAATCCTAACTTATTAGGATTAGAAAAGATCCATCTCATTATGATAAAGAGAAAAAGGTAAACTCTATCTCATTCTTCCTATAAATATATCATCATAACTTCATAAGAGGGGGATCTAGATCTAAAAACTTATTCTTCTTTTCCATTCTATAATTCTCATATTGATTTAGGTATCAAAGTTTTTTTTTCTTTGTTTTTCAGGTTCTTTCTTTACAAACTTAATTATCGTTGTTATGTAGAGGTGGTTAGGTGCGTTTTATGTTGACCAAAATTTTGCATCAACAATTGTAATATTGAAAAGTAGTTGATTTGAAAAATGAAGGAGAAAACGAGTGAGAATAACTTTTTAAAAAATACAGTATTTATAAAATATATTCTTCCTAACTTATTTATTTTTTAAAGATGAAAACAACCTTTAAATAACTCGAATATTCTAAATCGAAAATTTGATAAATATAAGTAAAAAAGAAAAATGGTATATATATGGAGGTAAAAGATTTTTTAAAAAAGTTTCAAACCGTCTTGGAGGATTCATCAAAACTTCCAATTGATGACTCAATTCCCACTTGGGAACATGGAATATTGTTTAAAAATTAAGAGAAAAAGGAAAAAATAATTTATGTTCATTTATTTGTTTCTTAACTTTGATATATATATATATATTTTTTTCCTTCCTACACTTAGCTTTCTTATCAAATGCCTCAATTGATCTCATGGCTATTAAATGTTTGCCATTCATAGATACTTCCTTTTCTTTTGTTTTATCTCTTTCAAATATAAACCTATGGTAGATTGAGTAGGTAAAGAAAAGAATATTTAGAGGTAGAATTGATTTCTCGTTATTAGATATTTTTTCACTAGCCAAACTTCGTTGGCAAGAAAAATAATGCATAAAAAGTACAATGTATTAAATATTTAGCTGAGTAATCAACAACCAAGTTTACTTATTTAATAAGAATTACTTGAATTATAAAAAAAATATAAAAAGTAAAATAAAGTACTTAATTTTAGCTCAACTTTGACTGACGTGATGAAATATTATTGAGTATTAACACATCTGATTAGTCGTGGAAAATTGTTTTTCTTTTAAGTTATGTGATATGGTTGATGGATTTATCATCGTTTGTTATTATATGAGATTATAATCTATAAAAAGATAAAGTTTGCCATCAAAAGATTGGTTTATGCATATCTTTTTAATTATTCAATTAAATCCTTTTCCTTTTTTATTTTCTCCCTGTGATACCCATAGAGAGGACTTCGTAACTAAGAAAATGAATATTACCTTTTTTTTTTTTTTCCAACTATTGATTTGTTAATTGGGTGTGTTTTAAATCAAAAAGTTTCTTTGAGAGATTATGAATTCGAATCTTTTTTCAACTTTAAAAAGTATCATTCATATTTATGTTTTGGTTGCATCATTGGATTGCATATAGTATCGACATCCTATAGAGATGAGATATATTTTTATGTAGTTGTAAATATACAAATAAATTAGAAAATGGTTAATAGAATAAAATGGATGTAACTTTGTAGAAATAACTTTTGAACTTATTTAGTTTAACTAGCTTTTCAACAGAAAATTACACACACACAAAAAAAAAAAAAAAAAAAAAAAAAAAAAAAAAAAAAAATCCTTGGGAAAAATACACAACCAATGGTAAGAAATGTAGTTACTTACACTTTTACTTTTATGTCATTACATGAAATCTAACTTTAAGAATAATATATTTCATATTTGTCATTAAAACAAGTGTATTTGGCATAAATGAAAAAATAACACTAATTTTTATCCACGTTAGTAGTCAGCATTAGAGTTGCCAATGGGGTTGGAGTGGGGCAGGCGGGTGGGGGTTCCCTATCCCCACGGGAGCGAGCTCTCGTGGGGGAATTTACCCCCATTTCTCAAGATAGAGCCAGAGCAAGTTAGCGAGAAAGGGTGAGAGCAAGATTGTGAGAGAGAGTGAGATAGCGACAATGAGCCGGTGAGAGAGGGTGAGAGCTAGATCGAGATCGTGAGAGAGAGCGAGACTGTGAGTTCAGATGTAGGACCAAATTACTACGAATAAGTTGAGGGACTACACAAAAAAATAAACAAAATTCACAAGCTCAAATTGTTTGCCTTTGGACGAGAGAGAGAAAGAGAGAGAGAGAAACTTGTGAGAGAGTATCAATGATAAAATTCAGTTAGCATCAGCGAGAGCGAGCCACCAAGAGAGGGCGAGAGTGAGCTGGCGGGTTGATGTTGGGGATTCGGGGTCGGGGCAGGGATACCCTCCCTGTCCCTGGACGGGTACCCGAAAATTTTTTCCGGTTTGACCCCCATCCTCGGTCAAATCGAGGATTCCCCGACTCCATCGGATCGGGGCCTTGAGAGTTTTTTTGCCAACCCTAGTCAGCATTTATTTGTCGACATCAGTTTTGGATTCAAAAAGACGTTGATCATGAACCTATGAATTTTTTATTGGTCAATTTTATCCAACTTTAAAGTATGTTAATATGTCGATCAACCGACGAACCATAAATTTTGAAAAAATTATTTTAAATGACACAATTGTTGAAAATATTTACAAATAATTGTAAAATATTATAGTCTATTTGCGATGGACCGCGATAGACTATTATTTGTGTCTATCATGACACAGATAAACACAAATGGTAGTCTATCGTAATCTATCACAAATAGACAATAAAATTTTGCTATATTAATAGAAAAATTATTAAATAAAAAAAAAAGGTAGAAGAGAAAAAGAATAAATAAGGAGAAAGAGAGAGGATTAGAAAACATAAGATATAAGAAATGAGTGGAAAGTTAGAGAGATGGGAAAGAAAAGAATTATTTATTATTATTATTTATTTATTTTAATAATAATTAATCCTACTATGTAGATATTATTAGGAAGACAAATAAAATTATGTAGTTGGTGCATTAAAACTTTTTAGTTCATTCATCCATCCCTAATTTGAATTTGAAGGTTTGTAAAATTAATTCGAATCAATTTTTGGATCAGTGATGTTTATTATTGAATATAGGGTATTAAACCGGCTCCCAAGGCAAGAAAGGAAAGATTGGGTTGCTTGTTGGACCAAGAAGCCACACTACTTGAATGTGCCCTCAAATCTTGATAAAAAAAAGTGGACACATCAACATGATTTAATATTATTATCAACATTATTTGAGTGGAAATAGACAGACTATCATTTTTTCTTTTTCTTTTCTTTTTTTTTTTTTTTTTTTTTCCTTTTCAAAACCCTAAATTTTATGTTATTGAAAATGGGCTTCAATTTCATAGGTCCAATGTTGTTCAAAACCCCTTTTACCTAAACCAATCAGAAAAAAGAGCCCATAACTCATTTCAGCCAAATTGGGACCCCATTAGAACTCAACTTCCCCACCCCCAAACTTTTCTTTTTCTTTTGGGAATGGGAGTCTATACCAATATTTTGTGTTTCAATTCAAAAAAATGACAAAAACCCAAAATTAATAACAATTTTAGTAAAACAAGTGTCTCTCACGTTCTCACTTACTATGCTTTTTTCATATCATTTTGTCCTTATTAATTTTTGGAAATCAACTAATTTACATCTATACATACAATGTAATTGTCATATGAGATTATGAGATTTTATCTATTATTTTTCGTGGTTTCTAATTAAAATAAAATATTCTAATTAAAACAAACCCCCCAACCTTCTACCGCATGACGTCATCCCGCCATCGATCGCTGCATGACATCTTCTGTGCCATGGATCTTCATCTCTCTCTCATTCACTATCTCCTTCTCGTCTTCTCTCCCCCTCAGATCTCTTTTCTGCAAAATTTGACTTCCAAAACAAAATTTCCGACCCCATGCTTTACCATCGTGTGGTCGCCGACCAACAATGTTTTGCGATTTTGTTTAACTTTTGGTTTTCTTCAATGTGGGTTGGCTTCGATTGATTTGATTTAAGATTTGGTGAGGATTTTAGCTTATTTTGGATTTGGTCTAAAATACTTTTCAATATAGTGTATTTGTTATTTTTGGAATTGTTGTTGTTTATGGTGTTGGGTTCTATCAATTTGAGTGTGTAGGGGTAGTTTAGGTATTTGCTAATTTGTATTTTTTATTTAATAAAATCATTTTGCTATTTTTATGATTTTAAATTTGTTTGGCTATTTTTCCAAACAAAACTTTAAAATTTGTTATTTATCTGGTTTTATTTTTTTTTTTATTTTTTTACAATGAAAGAAATGATAATCAATAGTTCAAACTTACGTACACCCCTACTAATCTTGGTCAATAGTTTTTTAGCTCTATATTTAGTGGTGAACATCGATTCAATTTTCTTCTGTTTTGCTAAAATCAATACCAGTATCGATCATTACAATTTGAAAGGAAAGTAAATCAAATCAATGTCCAATCTCTAGAAATTTTGATTTTTTAAACCCAATTTTCCCATTTTTCATTTATGTTATTTTTGTTAGCTATCAGTCACATTCTCTCGTGAAAGAAAAAGTGTGTTTGGAATACCTTCTTAAATGTTTAATTTAAAAATGAGTAATTTTGAAAGAACTATGAGTGTTTAGCACCCACTCAAAATAGATTTTAAAAACCATTAGTGTCTTTATTGTAAACAATTCTTATAAAAAAAATGTTTAAATAGAAATGAATTTTTGAAAAACATTTATTTTTTAAGTTTAATCCAAACGGACCCTAGGTATTATGGGCTACTCATGCAAGTGAAATGGGTTGGAAGATCTTGGGCCTACTTAATGGGTATAGAAGGCTAATTTTTTTTTTCCTCTTTTTAAATATATATTTCAATACATTTAGTAATTCAAACTTTTCTTTTTTTAATCCTTTTAAATATACATCGATTGAATTCAGTTTTTTAAGGTAACCAAATCAAATCAATCAACTCGGTTATTTGGTTCGTCAATTCAAAAGTTGTCTTGTGCATCGTACCCCTACCTACATATCATGTAGTTGCCAAAAGAAACTAATAGAAGATCTTAGAGGCGTAGATTCAACATTTTACACTCGAAACAGAGGGATAGTTGTAGACGACGACCTAGGGTGGTTCATCGAAGTGGAGATAGAAGAATTAATCTCTGGTGGCAATAGTGGTAGATCATCTAGATTGGTGTTGGAGGATGGCGCCATAGAAAGAAAAAGGAGCCTAAAGCTCTGATACTATATAACAGAAAATACAGAGAATGAAAAACTCACATCTCATGAATAAAATAGAGGAAGTAAGTTGAATTAATCATACGAGAGAATGCTACTTGTGACAATACGATTAGTAACCCTAGAAAATTTGGAGAATTAAAAAAGCAAATTTTACAAAGATAATCAAGGTAAAATTCAAATAAAAGAGAACTCATTTTTCCAAAATCTCTTTATTACTCTTATTCCTCTCTTTGCACTCAAAAACAAACAATTAAAAATGAAAGGATATAAAGCAATGGAAGAAAAGAAAGAAAAATTAGAAGAAGAGAGAGAGAGAGAGAGAAAAAAAAAAAAAAAAAAAAAAGATTTTGTAAGACATTCTTCCTTGTGCGGCGCTGTCTGTATTTGCTGGTGTCGCGCGTGCCTTCTACATGGCCCCATTCTTTTGCCCTTTCCTTTATATTCTAATTCTATATTTCTATTTCAATCCCATTTTTATTTGAATAATCTCTCTAATTTCCCTCTTTCTTCTTTTCTCTTTTTCTTCTAACCAATTCACCAATCTTTTTTTACTTCATGCACCCCAACAACAATCTTTGTTTTTTAACTTCCAAATTCAATTCCCCCATCATCTTTTCGTCTTCGTTGATATATCGATTGATTTTGTCGGTTATGTTTTGTGTGTGGTTTGATTTAATATGATGATGATGATGGTTGAGTATATTAGATGATATTATGTTGCAATCGTATTTTTTTCAACGTAACTTTAATTATTTTGTTGATTGGAAAGCTTTTGATTCTACCCGTTTAACGCCTATATGATTGTTGTTGATTTGCAAATAATGTTAACTTTGATTACGAGTGAGAGAGCATGTGATTTCTAAGTGAGGATGATGTCTTTATTGGAACATAAGGTGTTAATTAGGATAGAGCTTAGAAGAAAAACAATTCAATTTTAGGTTCAATTAAAAATTTAAGGGATAGGGTCGATGAAATTTTCATTGATGTTTTTGACTAATCTCTAAACTACTTTTTTTCATGGGAGGACTATTGAAAAAAGAACGTTATAGTTCATCAAATATAAGAATATGATATCAAATCAAATTTTCTTTTTCTTTCTGGTGACATTTTATCACATGGAAGTAGGGGGAAAATTTAGACCTATGGCCTCTTAAGAAAAAGTAATATTACCTTTAATCATGAACTATACTTATGTTGACAATATCACATTGATTATGAATAAGAAAAAATCTTTGATACGTAGAACCAACATCTCATTTATTTAAAGTTTTCATAGTAAATTTAAAATGAAATTGATAACTTAGATCAGATATGAACAATATCGTCATCTTAAGATTAAAGAATATGTTGAAAATTTAATATCTAATATGTTATGATCTCATTTTTAAATCATTATTAGTATATAGTTTTCACACCCGTATAAAACTTCTCTAAAATGTAGTAATCAACATAATATTAGAGTTAAATGATTTTGGGTTAATTTTGAAAAGGAATCATTATAAATAATCAATAAATAGATTTGAAAAAATTTAGGGTATAAATGGATTATATTCCGTTATAATGAATATTGGGGAACAATCCTTATAATAGGTATATGGGTGAAAAATAAAGCCACGTTGACTGCACCCATAACGAGGTGGCAAAGTTTGACCAAAATCACATAAAATTCAGGACCATCTTTGCAAATCTAAACTATTCATGATGAGATCTACACCGTTTGATCTAAATACTTTACTCCCTTTCTTCTTAATTTAATGATTTAATTAAGAATAACGGTGTGGACCAAAAGGGAAGCCTTTATATAGTTACCGCCGGCAACGGCGGCGAGGGAGTGAAAAACTTTGAGAATTTTCTTTTTTACAAAAATAAAAAAATAATAATAAAAAAAGGAAAAGATTTTTTAAAAATCCAGAAAATAAAACATTTTGTAAATCAAAGTTTTTAGGGAAAAAAAAATCCAACTTTTGAATGCGTCGATTATTTATTGGCCTTTCGGAAGCTTTCTTTCCTTTTGGTGTTTTTGATTTGTGGGTTTTTTTTATTAAAAAAAATAAATAAAGAAAATGGATGGAGTTTTTAAAATTGAGAAGCAAAAGGGGACGAAAATTGAAAAGAAAGAAAGGGAGAGGGTTAAAAATGCAAACTAAAGTTCATAACTAAAGAGAAGATCAAAGATGCCAGCATCTTGGAGGTTGCTTGAAACTCAAGATTTTGATTTTTTTTTTTTTTTTTAAAACTTAGTTTATTTAAATTTGACAGAAAAAAAGTTGGATCCTAGTGATTTTGAATCATGATGTGCCACTGCCAACTATGAGATATAATATTATCTCTACATTCATTTTATAGAAATATTTTAAATTTTGAGATAGGAATACACAAAATTTTAAGTTCGGTTTGACAACGATTTTGTTTTCTAAATTTTGGCATTTACATTTTTTTTAATAAGGTTATCAAATAAGATTTTAATGATTGAGAATATAGTGTCTTTTTTTTTTTATATTACTATTGATGTCGATTACTATTTATCTAAACTCAATTCGACGAACATTGTACTTTTAGTTATAATTAAGTTTTGTAATTAGAAATATGTTTTTAGAGAACAATATACACAATAAGAAGATTAAGATATATACTATTATTGATCATATAGGCGTAGAAAGAACTAATAAATTTAGATTTTGCTATATTTATAATTTTTAAAAAATGTTGCTATACATTTTATTATTATTCCTAAAAATGATATTCAAGGCAATTATATACATATGTGTGTGAGTAATTACATACATAGAGGTATAAAACAACAAACAATGAGACATAAAAGATTTGTCCACCACATTATCTCAAGAAAGTTTTCATCTTTTAAAGGAATAAACACTCCAAACAAAATATAATCATGATGATGTAAGTTGAGAATTTATCGATACCTAATGATTTTAGACATGGAAACAAATACTTAGAACTAAAGTCTAAAGAGTGGAAGGAAGTTAATTAGTTGAGATGACAACTTATATATGTTGAACTAAAAAAAAACAAGTTATCAATGAGAGTGAGACATTAAGAAGAAGAAGAAAGGAAAAGAAAAGAAAAGAAAAGAAAAGAAAAGAAAGAAGAATGAGTTTTGTAGAGTACAAAATCTGAATGAATATGAGATGGGGAACCAACATGGGGGGCTTAGACTCCACTTTTGTTTTTTAAGTTTGATAGTGACTTCTTCTCTTCTTTCTATTCATTTCTCTAACACACTATTTTATTTTTCTCCCTATTCAATCTAAGTGTGTTCCTCAAGCTAATATATTCTCACATGCTCCTCATTTTCTCCCTTTCTCTTTCTCTTTCTCTTTCTCTTTACACATATATTTCTATATATCAAATGTTTTCATTCCAAATTTCACCCCTTCTTTGATTGGATCCATCAAAAGACCCCAAAATCACACTTTGCATCTCTTATATTTCCCATTAAGTCAAACTTAATTAACTTTAGAAAAATGTTACTTGTTTTTTTTCTTCTTCTTTTTCTTAATGCAATACTTAATTCTCCATATTGTTATTGTGTGTTGTCAATTATCTATTTGTGCTTGATTCTAAAGGTGATTTTACAAGGTTTTTGAAAAAATTATGTCATAAAAAGTGTTAGCCATGGAAAACTCCCATGCATCTATCACCGTTTTCGAGCGTTTTGTCGACTTGTCGTCTGCATGCAACCTCGCCTTTCGAGCTGAATTGCATGAGAGTTTCTTGTATTGGTGTGGTGTCGAGCTTACCACACTCTAATGCCTAAGTTAGTAGAGTGTGTAATTCAGTTAAACATAAAAGTAAGGTTGGAGTTTTCCTTTGGAGATTACTTATTCTTCCCTTTTTGGATCATCCAGTGAGGCTATTTATAATGTTTTTCTTCTGACATTCGTCTGTGGTTACATGTAACTCGGGCGATGTCAAGATAGTTACGACACTCGAAGTTGTAGGGTGATGGGTTAAGCCAAACTCAATTACTTTCCAGTTGGTATATATTCACAGACTTAGCTGGTCGACCCAAGACCCAAAGCTCTGATCTTTCTCTTTTGATGTGTACGTTTTTCCACATCGCCTCCCAATTTTTCTTAAACGTAAGCCTGTTTAGACTTTGGACCTTGCCTTGACAACCCTTAACAAAAAGAAATACATATAAAACAAAACTAACAACAAAAAAAGAAGGAACCTAGAAGAATGGTGTTAAAGCAAGATTTGGAGGATGGGAGGAATGAATTAGTGTCATGAGATTAGGAGGCACGTGACATGGATTATGAATATCTTTTTATTTTAATTTTTATTTTTAATTTTTATGAGAGAATCTATCCTTTGCTTGTAGGAGGGGGAGGAGAGTTGGGTCCCACACATTTTTGGGCCCTCAAGTGGAGTGCTCTTTGGGGATGCTTTCTTTAACGAAGACCCAAAAATTCTCACACTACACCTCCACTCTCTACTCTCTACTCTCTTCTTCTACTACTACCACTACTTCCCTTACTTACACATCACCATCATCTTCAACCTCATCAAATCTAAGCCCTCCATTTTGCCACCTTGGATTTGTTTTTAGTCTTCCTTTGTGGGGTACCCCCTAAAGAATTAGGACCCCACTAAAAATGTTTCCTTTGCCACCGACGATTGTTTAAGCCAAATAACAAACAAACCCCTTCTCTCCCTCTCTTCAAATATACCCTTTTTTTCTTCCTTCTTATTCACTTCCCATTCTCTCAAACCTTCCTCAAAATCCTCTTCTCTTTCTCTTCTTATCTCTTAGTCTTTTGTTTCATGAACTTTCACCTTCTTCTTATAAGTAGAGCAACTCAAAGACACAATTAATGGAGTAACTGTGAAGTGAAGTTCTTTTTCTTTTTCTTTTTTTTTTTTTTTTTTCTTTTTTCTTTTTTCTAATCTCATTTCCCTCTCTCTCTCTCTCTCTCTCTCTCTCTCTCTCTGCTTCCTTCTTGCTCATTTCATCATTATGGGTCTTACTTCTCTTCAAGTCTGCATGGACTCTTCTGATTGGCTACAGGTATATCTATATACACACATGAATGAGAAACAATGTCAGTAACTCTAAGCTCATCATAGCTTCAACTATCAAAAACAGAGCAAATGTACAATGTTTATGTGTGTGACACGATATAATATTAAATCTATCTTCTTCCATCAGCTTAAGTTTTTGGTTCATTGACACGTTTTTTTTTTTTTTTTTTTTTTTTTTTGGGTTTTAGGGTACTATAAACGAGGAGTCAGGGATGGATTCTTCTTCATTATCAGGAGATATGCTTTCATGTTCAAGGCCATTAACAGAGAGGAGACTAAGGCCACAACATGATCAAGCTCTGAAATGTCCAAGATGTGATTCAACTCACACCAAATTTTGTTATTACAACAATTATAGTCTTTCCCAGCCTCGTTACTTTTGCAAAACTTGTCGTAGGTATTGGACTAAAGGAGGAACTCTAAGAAACATTCCAGTTGGTGGTGGCTGTAGAAAGAACAAGAAAGTTTCCACTACTAAAAAATCCAATGATCAACAACAACAACAACAACAACCACAAATTCAACAACCCATTTCTCAAAATCATCATCATCTTCTTCATCATCATCATCATCATCATGGCCCTTCTTCTTCTTCTTCTTCTTCTCTTCACATTCACAATCCAACTGATCTCCATCTCTCATTTCCAGACCAAGTTCAATTCCCTCATTTCAATCCTCTCATTGGAACAACTCCTCCAAATTTCACCATTGGAATGCTTGAAACTCATCACCATCATCATCAAACTAGACCCATTGATTTCATGGACACTAAAATGGAAGCCATTGTTGGGAATAATGGTCATTATTCCACAAACACTGATCATTTAGCTATGGTTGGAGGGTTAAATGGAGATCATCATATCACAGCTGCTGCAACAAATTTCCATGGTCTTTGTTCTCCTTATGGACTATCACTTGATGGGAATATTAACCAAATGATGATTCCTTATGATCAACATCAAACAAATGAAGATCCAAATGGAATGGATGTGAAACCAAATACAAAGCTTTTGGCTTTGGAATGGCAAGATCAAGGATGTTCAGAGAAAGTTGAATCTTATGGATATATAAATGGAATTGGGTCTTCTTGGAATGGGATGATGAATGGATATGGACCATCAACAACCAACCCATTGGTGTAAAATTGAAAGGGAAATGCCAATCAAAAGGATCAAATGAAATCAAACTTAAAATGTGGCCTATCATAATTAGTGCCTTTTTTTTTTCTTTTTATCAGTTTCTTAAAAAGAAAAAAAAATATATATGTGTCTGATTTTTGTTTAATTGAAATCTCTCTAATTTGGAGTGTGGCTTTGGGATTGTGTCTGCAAATCCAAGGCTCTCTATTAGGATTTTGTTGTATTCTAGGGAGTGCTTTTGTAGTATAAAAAAAAAAAAAGACTTGTTTTTCTTTTTGTCTCTCTCTCTCAAGTGGTTGTTGTTAATTAAGTACTAATTATATTTGATTATTGATGTATAATAACTAAACTAGTAAAGTTCATTAAGCGTAGAGTCTCGATTAAGAGGTCTGATGTTCGAATTTTCTACTCTTGATATCGATATTGTTAAACTCAAAGAGGAAGAAGAGGAAAAAAAAAAAAAACACATGCATCAAATATTCCTTCATTGTATAGAAAGCTCCATGCATGTCTTTCGGCTCTAAAATAGGAGACATTTGCTTGTAAGAATATAAGAATAAATTAAGAGAAAAAGACTTTTGAAAAATTAGTACTAATTTACCATAATATGTTATTGAATCAATTTTATTTCAAAAGGTAGAAAGATGTTTTTTTTTTTCCAAACAAATCTTAATTGCAACTCTTTCTTCTAGTTGGATTTTCCAGACATAAATTTAAAATTGAGAAGAAAAAAAAAAAAAGGAATAACTTTTGTGGAAAATATTAAAAGGAATTTGCAAATAAATAAATAAATAAATTTTGTTATATGGATGAGTCATGATTTTACCGTAAAATATCTGCAAAGATAGTGTTCATACCTTGGGTAAGCTCATATTAATTACCATTTAGATTGAATTTTAAATTTTAGATAAGTGGAGAAAAATGAAGCAATAAATGTGGAGTGAAGTTTGTGGGTAGGAAAAATAAATGTGGGAAAATTATTAAAAAGAGTTAAAATCTTTTTTCTTTCTTTCTATCTATGGTATCAAAAGGGGTTTATTCTACCAACACAATTCCAGTACACTACTTTATTTCTTGAATAGAAAAACTAATAATTTGATTCTTTTAAGTTTCAATTTATCAATTCTGGATTTTTTTTTTTTATAGTAAATTTCAATTTTAGAAATTTCTGTTTGTCCTTTTCCTTTTCTTTATTTCTATTTTTTTAAAATTAAACTCTTAAATAGATAATTTTTTCTATTAGATAGAAGATCGAACTTCTGACTTTATAGTGTAATTTATCATGCTCATGTTGGCCCCTAAAATAGATCTTGTGCAACCGCACAGTAAATATAATATTGCAATGATTAATGTTTTTTTGTTTTTTTGTTTTTTTTTTTTTTTTTTTTATGAATTCAACAATGGAGAGAAGATATTTGATAAGTTGCAAATATGTCTTCGATAGCCATTTAGTTTTTTTTTTTTTTTCCAAAAACAAATGTGTTTGTATTCTTCTAATTGTTTCACTATTTTTTTCATCTCTAGACAATTTGAATATTTTACCAAATTCTAGAAACAAAAACAAATTTTTAATACCTACTCTTTTTTTTTTTTTTATTAGTTTTCAGATCTTGCCATAAATTTTAAAAATAATTGTAAAAATATTATAATAAAACAAGTAGATGGAAATGGTGTTTATAAGTTTAACTTTTAAAAATCATAAGAAAAAAGATGGTGAACAAACGAAGCTGACTTTTAAATTTTAGTCAATATAACATGTGATGGAGAATCGAACCTGATCATTGAACGTTCATTTCTTGGGTTAATAATTTTCTTAGATGTTAAAGTGTCAAATAGATTTTGACTTAGTCTAATAGAATCATATCATAGGCATAACATTGGAACATTATGATTCTTTTTTCTAAGCATCAACCTTGGAGATAGGTGTGAGTTGTTTCACCCAGTCAACAATGGAGAAAGAGGAGGCATCTTGGATTGGAGGCCTTGACGTTGAATGGCAATGGCAGCTGGCGACACAATGCAGCAATATGTATAATTCACTGTTCATATTCATGCAGTCCGACATGTTAGCTAAATAGTACATTACTCGTCTGCGGTGATGTTCAATCTGAAACCTTTCGACTCTGTAAAGTGTACAGGTATCAAGTTTTGGTTTGTGGATTGTGGATTCCTTCTCTTTGCTTTCGTTTGTCAGCCTCAGTTCTGTTCATTCCATCATCCCATTATTATTAATCCCATTCCCTCCTTCGCCTGCAACCTGTTTGTCAAAATGCTCATGTGAAATTCCCGTCCTACGTTTCTTGTCTAATGAAAAATCCTATCTGATTTTCACCCACTCATGAAAGAAATTCGCTCTTGTTGTTTCAGAAGTTCAAGATATTATCTTTCTGACTTTTCGCTTAAAACTACTCAAAATCTTGAATGAAAATTGAAATAGAAATTTGGAACCGGAACACTGTGTTTCAAGTCTCAATTCCATCCAAAACTCTAGCCGATTTCAGAGAAAATGTGTGTGGTACTGATTGGGAAAATTTATTTTTCTGTGAAGAAACTGAGAAAGAATCTTCAGAATATTCAAATTGTGCTTGTTTGAATCATAAAAAACTGGAGGGGTGCTTGATTGCTCATCCACCGGACGAAGGGTTTTTTTTTTTTTTTCTTTTTTTTTTTTTTTTCCTTGGTTCACTAATATGAAAAAACTGAACTTGTATAGCATGAATTTGGATTCACTTAAATTTAAATAAGTTCATGTTCGGTTTGTAAGCATAAGAGATGGTTCTGAAATTCGGAATTTATATAATCTATGGAACATGCAGATCTATAATCTAGAATTCTGAGGATTACGCCAATGGTGAAGGGTTTCAAGTTTCCCTGTGTGTGGCTCGTCCATTGTACTCATTGATTTAACACAACCAGCTTTGCCATTCAAAGAGCCCAGATTATTTGCTCATTGCGAAAGCCATCTTGCTACTTCCAGGCAATTTTTAAGAAGATACATAACAAAGTTGGGCTTGGAGTGGGGTTTTAGTGAGAGATGTGATGGTTCAGAAAAGTGAAACCTACAAAAATGGCAAGCTGTGTTATTAGAGGGACGATGCTAAGGCGTTGGCTTGGCAAAACCAGAAAGTTCATTCCTAGCAAGACAAAACATTGTCTGATTCAAATTGCACTGAAAATATTGGACTTCCACATGGATTTCTTGAACTGTGGATTTTGATCTCAAAAGCATATACTTAGTCTGTGCGCAAGCTTACACTATAATGTGTAAGATAAGCGCACAGTTACAACTTAAATCCAAGGTTGGATTTCTTGCCTACACAGAGGGAATAAGACTGTAAAAAGTATGAGATTAAATAAAGGTGGTCACCGCCAAATTCATCTCATGGAATACAAAAGGCTCCACATTGCTTACACGATTTTGTAACCAAAGAGAAAAGGGGGGAAAACTAAAAAGTGCTAATAAAAACGAGAAGCTCCACCTACAATATTTGTGTCCTCGAATACATAAATTACACCTACAATACATCAACAAAACTAACAAGGGGGTTGATAGAACCTGATCAAAGACAATTCACAACGGTTCTGTTACGTTGAAGAAGGCCCCGCCATGGAACTCACCTTCTTGAGGAGGCCTTCAATATCACTCTCCAATTTCGCTCTCATGTCTGGGGAGAGATTGTCTCCTGACTTCTCCAGCATTGATGTCATCATCTGAAGATTTTTCCTTATAAACTCTATAGGTGGTGCCTCACCTGCTTGATTTCCTGATTCAGCAGTCTTTGATGGGTTCAGAGTGCCCTCAGAAGCTGGATAGGCCAGTGCTGTGCAAGCCCTGTCCGAATCTGACGTCCTGGGGGGAGCTGAGAGATGATAGAGCTGATATTTTAAAAGAGTTGGGCCAAAAATGTTGTTTTTCTTTAAACTCCGAACTGCTTCCTTAGCGTCAGCGCTTCGGAGGAAAACTATCTCAACAGTGGAATCTTTCAACTGTATCTCGGATTCCTTCAATGATCCAAACTGGCTAAAAGTAGTAATAACCTGCTCCCGCGGAGGCAAGGGAGCTTCTGAAGAGAAAGTCAAGAGAAGAAGAGATCCTAAACCTTCACCATCAGTTTCAACTCTATTATAAATATATGATCGGCTGTCAGAAGGATTTGGATGGTTCAAACTAGCTTCACCTTTTCTTCTCCTCCTCCTTTTAGGTTTAGTCTGCTGCGGAAGGTTGTTAGTCAACTGGGAATCTTTCCCTTGACTAGAGTCAGTACCCATTCCATTGAAATAAGATAAGATAGCCTTTGGATCCGCCAAGGGTGGTTTCTCCTTCCTCTTCCGCTTTTTGCCCCCAGATTTGCTCTGATCCTGGCCAATTGTCTGATTGTTCACTGACTGGTTAGGCACTCCTGCAAAATCCACTTTATTTTGCTCTGGAATTACACCAAGTGGTTGTGAAGCTGTGACCTGTAGATCGATGAAAAACGAACCAGGTTTATTGCTGTCATTCACATTTACATTTATGAATTCAGTAGACGCCTTTGAATGCTCCTTAGCAGCCCCAAGCTTCCTTCTCTTCTTTGGCGCAGACTTCTGTTGGGAAGCCTGCTGATCTTCCACCAACAAGCCAGATACGGTACCACTTCCATTTAAATCTGGTATCTCCGTTGTTGGTTTACTTTGGGGATGTGATCCATCGTTCTTTCTCTTCCTTCGCTTTGGTAAACCATTGGGTGAAAGGGATCCAACCTCTGGTGAGTCTTTTGTGAGTAAGCCACAGGAAGAAAGGTTTATGTTCACATCTGACAAGGCAGAAAGGGATTTAGTCTTCAATCTCCCAAAGCTTTCTTTATCTTTTTTTGATTTAACAGTCAGAGGGCTTTTTTTCAGTGCATCTACTGCAGGACTTTCAGCTTTCCCAGTCAAATCCACTTCACCGGAGACTGGTTTGGATTTCGTCTCTTCCATTTTCGTAATGGAACTTGCCTGACTTTTTCTTTTCTTGATCCCAGATTTTGCAGCCGAAGGGTGCTGCTTAACCTCTGACACATCTTGCCCCAAAAACATTAAAATTCTAAATATGGAGAAGAACCGAGCAACCGTTTCAAAGTTATTATTTTCATTTGGATATAGACAATTTACAGCAGTAAAATGAAGCTCAGAGAGAAACTCAGCTGGCAATGCACTCATCAAGTCTGGATTATTGACGAAATCCCTCCCCAAGCTTTCTTTATCTTTTTTTGATTTAACATTGGAAGTCGGAGGGCTTTTTTCCGGTGCATCTCCTGCAGGACTTGTTTCATCTTTTCCAGTCAAATCCACATCACCAGAGACTGGTTTGGATTTCATCCCTTCTACTTTCGTAATAGAACTTGCCTGACTTTTTCTTTTCTTGATCCCAGATTTAACAGCCGAAGAAGGATGCTTAACCTCTGACACCTTTCCCCCAAGAAAAAACAAATCTGCAGCCATTGCCTCATTTTGACCACCATTAACAGATTCATCATGAAACATCAAAATTCTAAATCTGGAGAAGAACTGAGCAACTGCATCAAAGTTATTGTTTTCATTTGGATAAAGACAATTTACAGCAGTAAAATGAAGCTCAGAGAGAAACTCAGCTGGTGATGCACTCATCAAGTCTTGATTATCAGTTACATCGCTCCCACTGGTGATATTCCTGTACCATTTCTTCCAGAACTTGCCACTGCATTTAGATAGCAATGGGGTTTCATTCTGGCCCTCAACTGCATTTTCATCCTCGCCTTCACCAGAAATTTTAAGAACCTTAATATCTTCTGTTTCAGCTGGCATAACTTTCTGCCCCCAGTTTATATATGGAAAGGACAAATACTTGCTCTTCTTCCGCTCACGTGTCTCAGACCTCTTTTCAGACATCTCTTTGCTCCCATCATTGAAGTTATCTACACCGGAATCCTTAATTTCATCTGTTAATGGATTGATTGCCTCTTCCTTGATTGGAGAATCCATTTTACTAGTGTCTGTGATTCTGAACACCTATTATAACAATAAGACAGAAAACGTAACAATTAGAAACTCTTACAACTTGCACACTAAGCAGAAGCAACTTATTATAAACTGTTCTAGGATAAACTATCAAACTTAAAAGAAGCATCTTTCAATGCCTCATGCCAAAATGCTTTCACTTGATCCTCATTTGAAAACATTTTGGAAAAGCAAAAAGGAATACGAAAACCTTAATCAAAATCGCAAGTGTTCGAGAGGGACATTTACCAAAATCAACCATAAACCTTAATTGACTACTCCGAATTAGCCCAGAACTACAATCAGAAAAGTTATAAACTGATCTAACATACTTCAATCGAGTTTAAAATAGTCCAAAATGTGTTCATACTTACCAAACCTTATCGACCACTTACAAATTTACCCAAACATAATGAAGCATTCCAAAGACTAATAACCTAATACCAACACTTCAATCCAATTTGAAAAAGCAACAGAGCAAGGACACTCGCTGATTCTTACCAAAAAGGGCTCCGAGCCCTGCTGGTTGGTGTTCGAAAACGTCCGAGCTTGTAGATCTGAACCCTGTGGGTTGGGAGTAATCCGATTCGAGTGTAAACCAATTCGAGGCCGAACCGAGTGTAGGTCAATGTCGAAGCTCGTCGAACGGGTGAGGAACACTGCTAAGAAGCTTGTTCAAAGTGGGTGTTCAGTATTCACTTCGCAGGCTAGCTCCGCCGCTGAGAAAAATATCACCGTCACAGAGCTGGTCGTGAAGCCCAGTGTGCTACCATCGAAAATAAGCTGAAGGCATGGGTGCGGTGCGTAGCGACAGGTCGCCGGGGTGCGTGGTCTTCTCCGCTGCTCGTGGGTGTGGTCGCGCAAAGATGGGTCATCAAAGCTTGACTTTCGCGCGTGGTCGGAGGTAGTCGGAGGTCGTTAGAGATGAACTGAAGAAGAGGGCATCGGCCTGAACTCGGTGGCGAGTGCGTGGAGTCGTCGGAGGGTTGCCAGCCGTCGCTGGAGAGGAGAGAGGAGGGGGTGGTTGGCAGTTCCAAGGGGGAGAGGAAGAAGAAGAAGATGATGATGAAACCCCTAGGGTTTCTTTCTTTTTTTTTTTTTTTCCTTTTTTTTTTTTCCTTTTATTTCGTCTTTTACCCATCTTTTTTATCCTTTGCTATTTATGACCTCATAAATAGGTTTCCTTAAGTTTTTCTTCTGTTTTTTTCTTTTCAAAATTTTGAAACTATCCAATTTCCCCAAATAAGGGAAAAATTAAATTTGATATTTAATTAAAATTGTATTTGGTTTAAATTTTCAGGCATTTGTACTCTAAATAATTTTTATCAAAATAATTTAAATAAAAATAATTTTTGTCTAAAAATATTTTTATTCACTCAACTCAATTCAAACGGGTATTAAAAATGTGTAAAGTTATAAACTAGATAAGTTAAATATAAATATAATTTATCAAAATTGATGTTTTTGAAGAATGAAGGAGACCCATTAAAGAATTTCATCTATGGAAACAAAGAGACTAAAACCAAGCAAGGTAAGGAGAATAAAGTAAAAAAGAAAGTTTCTCTTCCCGCCTTTATTCCAGTTGAATTTAATAATTAGCTCAAATACCACCTCTATTTAGTCTTTCTAATCTATTTTTCTTTAGCAATTTCTTTTTTTTTTTTTTTCCTTAAAAAGAAAACTTCAATCCTTCCAACGTAGCATTTTCAATATAATTTTCATTTATAAAATATTATAAAACTTTCTAGTAAAAAGCCTGAGAAAAATATAATCAAAACGTTAAATCTCATAGTTTTCTTAATTTAAATATTACATTATTTATTGTGCAATTAATAACGTGTTTTTAAAATTAAGGTTAGAATAGAAATGTGATCCTATAGTTTAGAGAAGGTTACAATGAATCCCTATAGTCTTAATAGTTAGAATTTAGTCCTTATTAAATAGTTTGCTTTGATAAAATCCTCATAATTCCTGTCGTTGGGACTATATATGAGAATTTTATCAAATATATGCACTAAATTCTAATCATAGACCATAGGGACCAAATTTGCAATTTTTTTTGAATATTAATTGAGTAAACTAGACTTGCTCCAGGAAATGAAGTTGCATCCTTACATTTAACACCACCTTTTGAAAGAATTACTTCATTTGATACTCTATTAATATTTTCACGTGTCTACGAGGTTTGCGTGATAAAAGGGTGAATTAACATTTACATTATATCATAAAGAATGATAAAACATATGAAAAAAAAAAAATAAACAAACACTAATAGAAATATAATATAAATAATTAGCATTTTAAACTTCAAACAAAATATATCTAACTAGTACAAGAAATTAATGAATTTGTATTAAAAAAGAATCCTTATAACTTGGTTGGTTGGAGTATAATTTATTGAATAAAGATACATACCACCTTATTTAAGGTCAAACCTAATGTAGTACTTTATCTATGTATATATTTATTTAGAATTTTTTTTTTAGAAAAGGAAATTTATAAAGGCCCACCTTTAAAGGGCAAAGAAACTAATAAGTCACCGTGAATTACATCCAAAACTCAACTCGAAAAGTTAAAACCCAATTGCACCCCACATCTTCCAAAATGGAAGAAATACAAAATCCATCGAAATTAGAAAATTCAGTCGCAAACCGGGCTACACAAAGAACAACTTTCTTATAAACACAGGACAAAACGAGAAAAAGACAGGACCCAACCTATCGCTAAATCTCTAATCTTGACAACTACATCTCTTACCTCTTAAAATTATCCAAGCAGTTGTTAATTAAGTTTATCACCTATATTTCCTAGTTTTTAGCATTCAAAATTCAAATTAACTTAGAACAAAATCGATCAAAATTCGAATTGTGAAAGGAAAAAAAAAAACCACTTGATATTCAAGCCATTCTTGTTAATCTAAGTATATTAAGACATTTTGTTTACAATTTCTATTAACCATCAGTTTAAATACCCCACGGGAACCTTTTTCCCTTTTTTCCTTTTTAGATAGAAATATTCTACAAGTTATAATTAATTTGTAATTGACTTTTATCTAAAATGAGTGAAATCAACCAAACCACACCACGTTGGATAAGCAAGCCGTAAGGAAAGAAAAAGGAAATAGAATCAATATGGTCTTGTTTGTTCATTATTATTCTTCTTCTTCTTCTTCTTCTTCTTCTTCTTCTTCTTCTTCTTCTTCTTCTTCCTCTTCTTCTTATTATTATTATTATTATTATTATTGTTATTATTATTATTATTATTATTATTTTGACTTGTTTGTAATGATATGCAATTTGTTAAGTTCATGGTTCCAACCATTAATTAAATTCAAATACATATACACCAGAATATATATACATAGAGGGAGTGGAAGTTAAACAAGGATATGATGCTCGATTCTATCCTTCTACGTTGAGCATAATTTAACGATAATTGATATATAGGTTTAAATACGGCTTTGGTCCCTATACTTTTGGTTTTCGTTCATTTTAGTCTCTTTACTTTTAAAATGTTCATTTTAGTCCACATATTTTTAACTTTGGTTCATTTTGGTCAATGTACTTCCAAGTGATTATTTTAGTCCTTATACTTTCAAAAAGTGACAATTTTAGTCCGTTCATTTTCATTTTTACTTCATTTCTAAAGGATCAAAATGATTATTTTTTTTTTTAAGTTCAAGGATAAAAATAAACCAAAATTGAAAGTATAATGAACAAAATAAATATTTGGAAGTACATAGACCAAAATGAATCAAAGTTGAAAGTATAAAAACCAAAATAAACATTTTAAAAGTATAAGGATCCAAACGAACCAAAACAAAAAATAGAGCGACTTTGATTTGTATTCTCAGAGATACATATCGTCCCTACTCTCATTTGTTGTGAGGATAAAAATGTAAATAGATTGAATTTTATATTTCTATTAATATTGAAATTCCTATGTATTCACGACAACAATATCAAATTGAGAGATAGAATCAACATTTTCCTACTGTTATAAAAGATTTAAAAAATACAACAAATGTATCAAACCAAATATCAAATTATATTAACCTAATATTAACAATAAACTTATTTTAAAAAGAATGAAATACTTTATGCTAACTTAAATATTATCTTTATAAAAAAAAATTTATATTTATACTATTTTTAGAAGTACCATGTTAACCTTTTTCTTCTTTGTTTCCAAACCTCTTACCTCGAGATTGATAGAATAAATTTATGTTAGTTGAACTAGGATAATGACATTTTCCCATATTTGATACCTTTGACATTTTAGTTACCTTTGAACAAAGATATATGAGGTCCTAACACAATGAATTTGATGTATAGTAGTAAATATTCGCATTAAAAAGCTGAAGAATATTTCCAAAATTCTGATGAAGAAACCGAGTGACAATTTGGAACTTGGAAAAAAGCTTCAGTGGGATGGTTCGTATCTGCAGACACAATCGTATATGTTTCCTTTGATCAATTTTTCTGCCAGCCTCTGATTTTTCACCATGGCAAGCTGCAAAAGTAAATACTTTTATCATGAAATTTTGAAAAGAGAAAAGATTCTTAAAAAACATGCGTCCCAGAACAGACTTCACAATTATTCGAGAGTCCCTTCTTTTTCAGTTTAAATTCTAAGAATATGATATTACAAAACTAGTGAATGTCATGTCACCTTCAAAGCATCACATTTAAACTTAGCATTGAAGTTGGTGTGAAGGGCTCTTCCCATCCCTTCCAAGATAACCTGCAACACAACAAACTCTGATTATCATGATGTGTTTTCTCTTCCATTTTCTTCTTTTTCACTTTACAGATTGATGGCAACCCCAAATTCTTCATGATATTTGACAGAAAGTTTCAGTTCATTATATTGGTCTAAGACAGCCTTTTCTATGTTACCCTCACTATCTCCTAGGCTCCTAGGTAGTTACGTGTCGTTCCCCTCGACAATGATGATTTCCTATTCACAACCCTTATTTTTTAATAGATTAATTAATCTAACTTACGAAATTGGAAGAATGTATTACCAAATCAGCATCTTTAGCTGCGGCAGCCAACTCAGAGCTGACCTGCCTTAGATCTATACATGGACTACCACACCCATTTTCAACAACCATCAAGGGAACAAAAGATGATCTCTCTTTAGAACCATCCGCAGAGTCGATCATGGCATCCACAATCAGTCCCCCTGCTTCGGCAGCTCTACGTAGTATGTCACAATGCTGCAAGTAAAAGATCGTAAGTTAAATTACCTGAATGACAATCAGAGATAGGACCAAGATATAGATTTTCCTCCCATTGAATTGAAAGGTTCTTCTAATGCCTCTTTGGGGCATTTGAAAGTCCATGATGTTCATTGCACACATTAGAAACAAGGAAACAACAAATACCTAGGAATTAGTTATAGTAAGAAAAGTCAGCATAAAGAACGTCTGTGAGAAGGGCTAGAGTATAGCCAGAGTAATTAAATACGTGTGCAAAGCAGGTCGAACATGCTGAATACCAAGTTTCCGGTTCGCGGGGAAGAAAAGTACCTTGGCAGCCTCAGCTACAATATCAGGAAGCTCCATTGCGGTAACATCATTTAGGGCAGGAAGAGAGTTTGCAACTAAAACAACCTGGAATAAATACTCCCGATCACTACTGAGGGCATACATTAATTGGGAATAAGTGGCACAGAGAAAAATTGTTACATGGAAGGGACAAGACATGTATTCTCTCGAGATGCCATTAAAAATTTCCTCAGAAAAGACAACAATATGAAACTAAAGTAGGACTTACTCCAACCTATAGAATTAATTTTCATTCAGCATCAGGACAAAGTAAACTTACTTCTGTTCCACGTCGGAGGAGTTCCCTTGCCAAGGGAAGCATCCCTAGAACAACATCAGCACCTGAATTGTCCACAAAGAGAAGAGCTCTTTTATGTGGAAGGGGTCTCTCGTCCCCAGATCCTAACATTCTCTCTCTGAAGACATCAAAATCATCAACCTAAATCATGAGAAAAACTCAATCAACTCTGATAAGAAGATTTAGCAGTTAAAGCATAGTCGATGTTTTTCACCACACCAACTCCTGAAGTCAGGTTTGGTTACCCGCCATGGCCTCTGCATCTTGTTGCGACTCATTCGGTAAATCTCAATAATTGTCCCCTTGTGATAGAGATCAACACAAGCACGAGAGCCCCAATCAAAAATGTTTGCAGCAAGAACACCTTCAATTAGGGTAAGCAGTCTTGCTTCCTGCAAATTAACAAGCAATTTTATTTTTCCACGTGTCAAAAAGTTCACAAAGTTAGGTGCTATGTTTGATGAACAAAAGTTGTTCACCAAAAAAAAAAAAAAGAGAAAATTGAGATACATTGTAAACCGTATCTTTCTTTAAAGATAGAATGATAAATTGGATATGTTACTATAAGCAAAATATTTAAGTTCTTGATTTATAATTGCTGGACTTCTAGTGGACAGGATAGGAGTGTAAAGTCTTTATAAATACCTCATTCATGCTATCAAGTTCCAACAGCAGGTCAGGCAACACAGCAAGTGATGCCTCATTCTCCCTGTTCAACCAAGAAAGAATAGTGCGTGAAGTGGGGTTGCAAAACAGGAGATTTCCGTTTTCCAATAAGTTTCGGCCAGGGGTAGAGGATTAGAGGGCAGGAAGAATGAAAAATAGCTGTATAGAGAAACACTTACCTCTGCTTTATGCTTCTATAGGCATCAAAAAATTGGAATTCCCTCAGGCACTCTTCCCTCAGTTCCAGAAGATTAGCCAAACCCAACTTTCCATATGCCGTAGGTTCCTCCATCAACCTATTTAGAAGTTAGAATTTGGTAGGATAGAAATTTTTAGAAAAGAACAGGTAAGACTAAAACAGAAAAGTAAGAGTCATTTTTTCTTTTTGCTTCTCTTGAAGTTCTATAATGTGGGGGTCAAGATTTAAATATCTGAACTTTAGACAGATACATAAAGCCTATTACCACTCGAGTTAGTAGAATATAAATTTTTTAGCAAAGAATAGGTAAGACTAAGGCATAAAAAGAGGCATTTTTCTGAAGTATGTGGGGGTCAGGATTGGGTACCTAAACTTTGGACAAATATATAAAGTCATTAACCAATAGAGCTATGTTCAAGTGATAGCACTTGAAGCTTTATGATGTAAGCTTTTAAGTCAATGATATTTATTCACCATTAATAACTGTCTACTAGCATGTTTTTCAGTTGATGGTTCAGATGGCAACCAGGTCAACCTTCGTAAATTTCTCGAAAATATATTTTGTTTTAGAGATAATTACAATAAGGTTTTCGATTCTCCAAGGTTGGATTCAACATTTTGAGATCACAGGTCACAGCAGTCAATTTGAACCCAAGTGAACGGCCGAATGACAATAGCAGGTAAGTAGCAATGGTGACAAGTAGACCCAATAACCAAGAGTGAAATTCTACAGTGAAAAGTAGTGCAAGGCCTAACAAGCTTCTGAGTAGAATTACAACATGGAATATTTACTTCTAAAAATCCATTGAATTAATAAAGGCAGCAACTTTGGGTTCGGGGTTATGGAGGAGGTTAGCAAACATAAGGATTCTGAAGCAGGATTGACACAGGCAGCCCATATAAGAATTCCAAGAACGAAAAAACTGGTAGATGAAAGAATTTGAAATTGGATCACTCATATGAAAGAACGATAGGATGGTAGTGAAAAGAAATTGAGCTGAAAGACCCATCGTAGAGGATCTTCAGACTCAGAGGTGCGCCACTCTGCATGGTGGAATCAGCTCCAATTTGGCAGAAAGATGGATTGACCAACAACCAATACGTACATGCATGGTCATGTACACAGAAAATGATTAGAGAAGCTCTTTTTTCCAATAAACTACAATGAAACTTTTATGATTAAATGCGTTAAATCTGAACTTTATGTTTTGAAACCCCAAACAATCTAGTATTAGAAAATATAAGGGTATTTTGTGTTGGGTAGCATTTTTAGGGACAATAATTAAGTGTATAATAACATTTAAAAAAATTGCAAATATAGCAAAATTTATGGAGCTATTGCTAATAGACTCCTACCAGCAATATGGTCTATTATTGATAGAATCTACTATTGATATGGTTTATCACCGATAGACCTCTACTTGTGATATGGTCTATCATTGATAGACTAGTCTAATGGACCCATACTAGTGATATAGTCTGTCATTGGTAGACTTCGACGGTAGAATCTAAATTTTGCTATATGTGCAAATTTTTTTGCATTGTGCTATATCTGCAAATATTTTGGGCCGATTGTTATATTTGCAACTGCCCCAAAATATAACCGTGCGGCATGTACATAGTCTGAAGTTAATGAAGTTACCTCCTCAAGTGGGCAGAAAATGCCCGAGCAAATGCATCACCCCTTCTCTTGGCATCATCAGTCCCACCTTCACTTGCAACAGCCTTACATATCCCGATAACAATTCTCTCAATCAGTAAAAAAAAATTCAGAAACGTGTAAGCAAAACTGTTAACTAACAACCAGTTTATTGCACATGAAAAAGTCGAAGAAAGAGGAATAAGATGGAGTGTTTCTTAGGGTAACAGAAAATCAATGCACGACATTTGAAATGAAGGAATGAAGGAAAACATGGATCACTAGATTCATAAGAGAAAAGAATGCACAAATTCCTTCTTGTAGTAAAGAAATGAAGGAAAACTTCGGTTTTTATAAGCCCAAAGACACTTCTCATGAATGAAAGCTCAAAAGCTTCAAAATGCTGGAAGAGTATAGTAAAATAACAGGGTTTTCTGTCATTTACTTTCTCCCAATAATCATCGATCACAGTACCTTCATTTCCCCAAAAGAAAAAATAAATAAATAAATAAATAAATAAATAAAAATTGTTGGGGCAAATATGAAAATCATTATGAAATAACTAAGCAGTTCCTTGTTATTTTGTACAAGATGAGATATAAATTGATTATGAGAAACTGTGTGTTGAGAGAGAGAGAGAGAGAGAGAGAGCACTTAAGACTCGATGTTTGCCCTTGCCTTATCAACAAGGTCTGCTAGATGCTCTGAAAGCACGGTGAACCAGTACCTGAACATGGACAATATCGTTGTTTCTAGTTGGCATTCATAACAAATGTTCAAATAAAATATCATTGGTTCATATGATTCTCAGAAATATTGAAATGAGCTTTATTCAAGTACTTACTCCAACTCACTGTGATCAGAGAGATCAATTGTATTAGGTTCATATCTGCAAAACACACATGCATGAGAAAACTGCAAGAATATAAAATATAATCAAGAGGAGCAAAATCTTTAACTAAATACTTCATGCATTTTCTTCATTCAAGAAAAATCAGTAAATGAGTTTAGAAAAACTAGGCTGCTGCCAGCTTTGACATAGTTTTTCTTCACGTAGCTAATTCAGCAAAACCATTAAACTAATAAAATTCTACACATCTACTGCATGACATAACCTTAATTCGTAGAAAGAAAGTGAAAAGTTGTAGTGAATAGCCTACTAAAAGTACTGAATAATAATAACAAAGACAAAAGAGAAAATGGAAAACATGCAAATAGGTTAAGAATCAGACAGGAAATTATTCAGCGCAATAATAAAGGAAGTTGAATATGGATAACATACGTCTTTGGATCAGCTAACAGTGGAAACACCTCCAAAGTGGGTACCAGGTGAAGTACACCGACATTTAGGGCACTTGCATCAGATCGCAGGGTTTCTCCTTTGGATAAAGGGACTTCAAAGCCTCCAAGTCCAGTTGTTCCAGGGGGAGCCATAGGGACAGGTGCAGTAATTTCTGTTCTCTTCTGCAAAAATTTCTCCATCCAAGAAATCTGCAATTTTGTACATGTCATATTTACAAACTCATGGTATAACCATCAAATCTAGTTCCGCTATAAGATGGATTTGTAAACCTGTCATAACTCCTTGTCTTGAGTCGCAATAGGAACACATAAGAAGAAAGAATAGAATATATTTCACCCTGCATCACTGATACTTGAATCTAGAAACATCATACAGTCCTACCAGCATTTAAACACCAACCCAATCATTAATCACATCCTTAATGGAACGTTGGTTTCACAAACCAACCACAAAAGCCTGGGTGATTTACATAAAATTATTTTTATTATTAGAAGCTGTAAAAAGCCAGAGTGTAGAATTGACTCTAATACACCACATTGGTTGGTGAACTTAAAGTCAATCTTCCCACCAATCATCAAAGGTTCTCATGGTCTCTTCATTAATCCATATGAGGTTTTCTCCCGCCGTTCATTCTTCCACATCTTTTGTCCCTTTTCCTAACAAAGGAGCCTTAGTTATTTCCTTTCTTCAGAAGGTTAAGATCTCTAAGAAAGTGAAGCTCTTTGTCTGGGTATTGCACAGTAGCGTGGATACCCATGATCGTATCCAGCAGCATTGTATCTTGGTATTGTATATGGAATGGTGCGCCCTTTGTAGATGGCAGGAGGAGGATCATGATCATCTTTTGTGGGGTTTCTGGTTTGGTTATTCCCTCTGAAGCCCGTGTTTTAGCATGTTTAGGGTTATTGTGGTGGTGCATAATAGGAGTTGTTGCTCTATGGTTGAAGAGATCCCAATGACCTCTCCCTTTCGAGATAAGGTAAAAGACTTGTGGCAGGCCTGTTCTTTTGCTATATTGTCAGGAGTATGCCTCGAGGAATAGTAGATTTTCTAAAGGGGTGAAGAGGCCTCTGGAGGAGTTGTCAGAGGTTGTGAGAATTAATGTGTCTTTATCGTCGTTGATTAATTGAACTCTTTGTGATTCTCAGCTTGGTCCTATTCTTTTGGATTGGAGTCCTTTTCAATGGTAGTTAAGGACTCCTTTTGTGGGGGGTTCTTTTTTTTATGTCTTACACCTTTTTTTTTTATTTATTTATCTCAAGGAAAGCTTGGTTTCTCACCTAGAGAAAAACTAGCATAAAGATTCGAAACCTTTAAATACAGAGGCCACTCATGAAACCAGTTAGATACAATTTGATTCCAAAGAGAGAAACATTTGATACCAAGGGGGAAAAGAATTTAAATCATTCTATCTATGGAGCATTTGATAGGAAAGAAGTAGCATGGTTTTCAATGGCAAGGCAAAAGCACGGTGAGAGGACGTGTTTGAGTCACCTAATTTTCATTGTTCAGTTTAGAGTTTTAAACAGGAAGTTTAGAAACAATTAACCGTTCGTAATAAATTCAAATTTGGGTGGAAGGTAAAGTTACCGAGGGGAGTTTGTATTTCACTGTAACATTCTGTCCTTTGGAGTTACTTTGTACTTTTTACTAATAAATTGAGAGTGTATTTTTATTGTCCAAAAAAGAAATACGTAGATAACAATTATCAATTAAAATCTGGTATAGTTAGCAAGCCAATTTATAGCCCAAAGGGTAAGTCAATGCTAGAAACCAATTATTGATTAATAGACAATTGTTATTGGCGTCGAGAGAACAATGCGTCTGCAAAAGTAAAATGTCGCTACTGTACCATTACAAGCATAGAACAAATTTGTTGATTCCTTTATCTCATTTTCGAATCGAATTTTGATTTTTCGTCAAGCGATTTCAAATTTTGAAGGGAAAAAAATTCTTAAATTCATTTCTAAAAAAAAAAATAATGAAAAGCTATTATAAGTTAAGTTTTAGATTGAAACCCCGTGATCTACCGCCCAAGATTTAAACATCCTCCAGTCTCTTTTTTATTAGACATTATAGATTCAGATGATAATTCCCAAAGTGGATCGATCATGCGTAGAAAGGTTAGAAAATTTTGAGCTACGAAAAATAGAAAAGATATAATAACAGACACACAAATGAACTTTACAATAACCCAAGCTTCGTCACAGAAGCCACTGAGATGATCTAACGTGATTCCAAAGTAAACTCTAAGATCAAATTGAAAATTTTATAGAGCCAACTGAGCTTACCTTTTCATTCAAATCACCAAGTGGAGGACCATGAACTTTCCCTCCCGTGTATGGTGCACCCATAGGAAACCTTTCGACTAACTGATGGGCCAATAGATCATCAAGACCATGCTTTTCATAGCTCATGAATGCACCTAAGGCTCCTAAGAACCCCTCATGACGCAAGAACATTGCCTGTGCTTCTCCTTTCGACCTAAACAAAATGTACAGTTCAATACTCTGTCTTGAGACTGTAAGAAGTAGAAAATAAAGAAATTAAGGTAAATAAAAATGACAATGAAAAATATAAATTTGTTAATGCACATTACCAGAATTGAACTGCGAAAGAAATTGTATCCATGGTATATGCATGTCCCCTGATAAAGAATCCTCCAAAAAATATTCTCTTAAGTCCAAACCGTAGAGCATTCAAGTACGAAATCTGCCAGTAAAAATTCAAAATTAGATCTCATGAACGAAAAATGCTATTTATAGCTGCTTATCTAACAAGTCATTCCAATTGATGGTGTCAAATAGCTAGTTAGAAAAAACGTGGCCTCCAACAAGCATTTGAATCTATTCATTTCTTCTTTCACCTCTTCTAACATCTCCCGTTGAGAATGTGGACTTAGGACTGGGAAACTTAGGCCAAAGGAAATAAGGAGTCCATCCAGACAGTAATAAAGAGGCATACAGCTTTCGTCCATTTCTAAATTATCAGCTCATTTAACTTCAGTTTATTTATATGTAATTGTCGTATGCACAAATGAACAGCAAAAACTTACAACTTTATACACTAGCATCACAAGCTAATTCTTCAGATGTAATATAACCATTCCTTACATTTTAATTAACTAGTTAGACGTCTCCAGTTCTCCTCCATCATAAACCTAAATGATGCAGACGCTCATGTTCAAATCTGGCCTTCCAGCTACATTCTTCAAATAATTCTTGGTCTTCTCAGCCATCTATTCACGTTTCCTAATCTCCACTTCATGTCTCTAAAATGAAAAATCGACTTATTGAAGCCTACCCTCTCCATTATACCCAAAAGAAATACCATTCTAGTTTCCCTGAAAATTCAGAGATTAATTCAGACATTTTAAAAGAAGCGTTCGGCTCCTCACTTCCTCACCAAAGTTATAGCAAACCTCCTTCCCAACCTTCCAAACTCTCTCACATTCAGTGATTACTCCTCCAAGATCAAATGTCATTTTAACCAAAAGTATCATTAGCTCTCCTACTACTGAGGATCCTAACCTCTCCAATTGTCCACAATATTGAACCTAATGGAGCATCTAATGTTAGTATAGTATGAGGAATGAAAACTCCGAAGTACATGTAGATGATATACAGATCGATAAATTTTCTGTAGAAGACTCTTTTGCATGAGCATTCGAAAATCTTTTTTCAATTGATGATAAAAGGAATTCAGATGAAGTTTTCCCAATTAGCATATCTCTTCTCACCCTTTCAGAATTTGATTTGATTATGCTTTTATGGGTTTCCATTCTTCTCTTATCAATTTCTTTCAGCTTGTTGCTTTAGTTTGGTCCATATCTTCTAGTTGGTTTGGGATTTCTATTCAACTTCCAAGAGCAATGTTCTCCAGATTTCCTTGGCTCCTCCCTCCTTCGGTCTTCTTTTGCTCAAAGCTCAGCATTTTTTACCTCTATTTCAGTGTTTTGGTTGAATAGTTACTTTTGGTTCTTCAATGAAGAGGATTCAATATTATTTAAATCGCTATTTATATCCTTTGTAATCCTTCTTAGTCATTTTCTATTTTTTAGTGAGCTTGTATCCTTTGAGCATTAGTCTTTTTTTATTAATTCAATGAAAGATTTTACTTTCTTGTTAAAAAAAAAAAGTGTCTTTATTTTTCTTTAACAAGAACAAGTTTTCGAACTTTTTTTTTATTGATAAAATGATAAGAAGATACAGCCTAAGGCATGGGAAGTTGGTGTTTCTGCTCTCTCTATATATATATTTAAAATTTAAAATAATAATAATAAATAATAAATAATAAAAAAAGTATATGAAAAAAATAACCCTTTTTCCAGAATCACGCCCAAACAATTCTTAAAATGTCCATAGCAGCATAAGAAATGAAATCAAGAGAACAGAAATCAATTTCAAGTCCTGAGTTACGAGTGAGGAGGATTTAGTATTTGATGATTTGGTTGATTTTGTTCAGTTAACTTTTACGCAAAGACTCAATAAATTGCTAAGAATGGTTGCCTTAGCAAAGCAGAATCAGTTATCTTGATTTACTTGTACATTAAGATAATTCATCTGTATCGAGTTGGATCCCTAGTAAATTTTGATTAGATCCTGAGAAATCTGAAGTACTTTTTTCAGTGCAGCACTGACCTGTCCAATGTTATACGAAATCATTCGCAAGAGAGACAATGAGATATCTTCTGGTCTGTAGTCTTTAAGCTCCTTGTTCACTGAGATGGTCTTGCCAAAACTAGATGCAATCGTTGACGCAGAGAGACCAATCTGGATCAGTAAAAGAGAATAAAAAATAAGAGATTTTTAGAAACTGATAACATAAAGAACAATCATTCAACAATTATTCACATATTATGGCAGAGTAGTGCAGGAAAACAATAATAATATCAATCAAACAAACAAAAGAACAACATTCTGCACACTTTAACAAGAACAACGTGTTGAAGCAATGACACAAACTTGAAGAGAAACACAGAAACACAAGGAAATTGAATTTGCATTCAACGCACCTTGGAGTAATCCATGCCACCATATATGTCCCCAACAAGCATGTCAATTGTGCCATTATCTCCCTTTTGACTAAGCTCTAACAACTCATCAAAGCTGGAGCAGGGGAAGCAAATGTCAAATCTTCACAAATTTTGTAGAGAGAAGACATGCACAATATACAACAGCATAGTTACCTATTACATTTTGTTAACAGTCTTCCTAAGCCCCAGTAAGTGCCCCCTCCAACATTTGTCCCACTAACTCTCTGAAATTTCCCATCGCCATCAACCTAAAAAAGTGCAAAGCATATAATATAGTTTAGCATGCTTTAGTCATCCTTGAGATGAAGAGCAAGAAAATTGAATAAGGTAAAGCAAAAGTAGAGATTAACAGAAGCATTACCTTGATCATGCTGACACCAGATCCAATGTTGACAAGCAGATAAGGAAACAATTCGTTATGGTCAAGTTGCACAAACTCTTTTTTGCCCTCCATATGAGTGAAAGCTTCGTGACGTATTGCCTACTAAAAATTTGTTAACAGCTAGAGTATCTAGGCAGTCGCATGTGACTGCTATTTCATAAGTGAACTACATATTTAATATCTTAAAACAATAAATAAACAAGCTCAAGGATCAAGCCCTCAACCTTCTGAATAATTAACATGCCATCATCATAGATGTTTCGAAAGAAATATACATGATAATAATTCAATATGTAACTCGGTCCATCTTTAAAGTTCTCATTCTTTAAATCAATTGGCATGATCTAAGACAAGAGACTTGTGGGCACAATGAAGCAAACAAAAACGTGGAATTCAAAGCTTTCAGGTAATTGAATACACAAGTAGTAAGTAAAAGAACTGATGAAACATAATAATTGTGAGATTTGAAACTGCAGTCATAATTTAACTTTTATTTTACTACAGTGAAAAATAAATAAAACTACAAAAACACAACCTTTATACCAGCAAAAAGAAGAAAGTATTTGAAATCCACCTTTAGCAGAAAATTTGCTCCAGCCACAAGACAATCCATTTCATCTTCTTTATCAAGGCTTACTCCAAGTCTTTCTTTGAAAAGATCTGCAAACTTGTATGCCCCTCCACCTGTAGCCTTCTTGCAGTAAATGTTACAGGGTAAGAGGCATTATCCAGCCCAGGCACAAAAAGCAAACAAAAGAGCAAACCCACTGGGACCAGGGTGAATCAGCCCAATGGGAAAAGATCTCCATAACAATTAAAGCTAGCTGATACATGCAAACGAGGTCCTAAGAAAGAACGTAAAATAGCTGAAAGTAAATGATATTACTGTAGAATAGTAGTTCTTTGTTAACTCTTCACAGAAAAGTAAAACACGAATTTGAAATATAAATCAGGTCCTGCAGCATATTACTTTTCATTCTGTGGCTACTAATATTTTTTGGGATCGTTTCTCAAAGATACACAGATCTGATATGAAGTGATATGCTATCAAATCGAAAGAATACCTTAATGACGGCATTTTCATTTGCTGAGTCTGAATGCCAATGAGGTAAATCTTTGCAAGCTGAAAAAGTTCAGGCATGGCAAGAGAAAAAGAAACTCAGATCATCTAAAAACTATGAATGAACTAAAAGTATGATGACAACCTACATACCACCACGATGTAGCTGCTTCGAATGGATGAAGTCTAAACACTCGTTAATCTTGCTTGTCTCAAACTTTACAAAATGAAGCCTCCCACCAAGAACTGGATAGCTTCTTCTATTACCATTTGATAACCCCAGCCTCTGCTTCATGCTTCTCTTTCTCTTATCATCAACCGATTGATCTTCATGTCTTGAAAAGTACACCAATTTGATGAGAGATCCTGCAAATTATGAATAAAAGCTATCATCGACTCCCTAAAAAAACCAAAAGTGTTAAAAGAACTATGTTCTAAATTAACAATAAATTCCTACCTTCCAACACCTTATCTTATTCACTTTACAATTGATACGTACAAGAATGGTATCAATGATGATTAGTCAAGAAAAACGTTACGCCAAAAGTAATATATGTCAAGAGTTGGATATCAACAAACAGATGAGGGAAATGAGCGGTGAACAAAAAGGAAAAACCTTTTTCATTTAAAAACAAAACGAGTACTTTCCCCATGATTTGATTGTGACTCGCCTCATACTAGGTGGAATCAGATTCTCTATCTATCATACTATAATATACGAGTTGAAACTAACTAACAGATTGGCTCAGTAACTATTTATCAATAAAGAAATGTGAATGGGATTGTTCATTACTCACTATTTTAATTTTTTAATAATCACTTTCCATTTATTTGTTATCATACCAGCCATTAGCTAAGTATATCTCTACATATACAGAAAGTTCGGATTTGGAATCGAACATGGAGAATAATACCAAAGAAAATGTTTCCTAGTGGAAACAACAAAATGTCTTGACTACTTGCAAGAATTTCAATCATTTACAAAAAGGAAAAAGGAGAAGAATATACGATATGGTTTACCCAAATAAACAAAGAAATATGTCCAACTAAAATCATCTTGATCAAAATTCATAGTGACACATCACTACGTGCCTCATTAAAATATGGAGCATATAAAGCTAATTTTATTTTCAATTTCACCTTTTCTTCACACCCTTCAGAAAAATCCTTCACAATAAACTCATCATGAGAATTAACCAAAAGCTAAAAAGGGGGAAAGAATAAACAAATGGATAGAATGAACCAATAGCCATGGAATATACCGCCGATGTCAAGAGCAAGGTGAGATATATCATCAGATTGGTTAGGCAACAGAATTGTGGGGTCTCTCTCCTCAAAATTTCCCTGAATTTCTGCTTTGCTGAGGTCTAGCTGTGGACGAGAACCTGACCTGTGAATGGAATTGCCGGTAACCGGAGCCATGTCCCTTTCACCACCACTCAGGCCACCCTCTTTGTCAACATGCTGGTTTTTATCCTCAGCTTGCTGATTCAATCCCTTTAAACCACGAAGTTCAGGATGTAGGTTTTCCCCAGGACCAGCCATTAATACCAAACCTTCACCACCCAGCTGCCTAACCCACAACTCCTCAACTTTACTTGACCAACCACTCGTCGTACACCTACGAACCCAACTATATTTTATAGATACTTGTCATTTAGAAGAAGAAACCCCAGCCAACTATGACGATCCCAATATTGTCGTTAAATAAAAACAAATAGAAACATATATTCAAATCCTGACAGTGGAATTCTTGCTTCTAAGGCCCACCTTTGAAAAGTAGCTTGCCTTTTACTCTCTGACGCATACAAAACAAACTCTAGAACAGAACGGACAATTCATTGACTTGAAAAACGAGGCCAGTAAACAATCAAAAGTAAACAGAAGTCGAATTTGGCCAACCAGGAATGAATTCGGAAGAAGTAGAATGACTTCGGATTCTGATCAAGCGACGGCCGACCGGTGATTTGCAGTGAATGGTTGGAGAAATTCAATCAATCGCCTGCCAAAGGTGAAATAGAAATGAAAGTCTTGGAGAAGGTAATGGTTGGCTCGACGATCAGCAGTGAACGGTACCGGAGATCCGACGACCGTCGAGCAGGTTGTTTAGTTCCAAAGAAATCGCGCCAGGAGAAGTCGTGTTACCTTCAAACTCATGGTCGCTGTTTGGCTCGCAGCCTAGAGGCGCGTAATAAATGCACCACTTCTCTTTTTTTTGTCCTTTTTCTTTTTCTCTAAAATAATTTTGATTTTTTTAAAAAAAAACTATTATAAATAAAAAAATATCAAACTATTTACAATACTTTACTTTCTATCTACGGTAGATCCATTTCTATTTGTTAAAGTGGTAGATTTATTACATTTGTTATATATGTTATTATTTTCAATTTTTTTATTTTTAAAAACATCTTTTTTCTGTATTTGTGTTTGAAATTTTAAGAAAATAAAATTAATTATGTTTTTTTATGTTAAAATCTTTAAAAAAAAATGAATATAAGAATTTAAATATATGATGTATTCGTTGATGATACGCGGTTATATTTGATAGTTATATAAAAACTATACAATACTACCAATTAAAAAGTAGAGGTTTTAATTTCTCACATTTGAAATATTGTCAAATATAAGGATATGATTAATTTTTTAAGGTATTGTTGAGTAACTTAATACTTTAAAATATATATATATATATATATATATATATATATTTTGAACCAAAAGATACAATTTTTTAAAAGTATGTAACTGTTTTTTTTTTTTTTCAGTTAATAAATATAACCGTTAGTTTAAATACTCGATTATTTGTTTGAATTTGTCGCAGGAAATATGGAAAAAGGCTTTAAATAATTATAAAAGTAGTTTGTTTGACTCTTGATTGATTTAAATGAGTAATAAGAGTTGCTGAAATTTCTTTAGTTGAAACATTGTTTCAAGTTGACCAATCCATGTGTTTTCAGTTAGCAACTCCACCATAATAGCACTTTACAAGGATTAGGAAATGGATTTTAAAACTGGACTTGTTGTTATATCCATTTAGACTCTAAAATTTTAATTTAATCAATTTAAATATATCAATCATAATTGGAGGATGATAATATATCCGTTACAATTGGAGTCAAGGTGATGGAGGCAAAAGATGCAGTGAATGGCCCGTTCATAGACAAAATCCTCGATCAAATCTGATTTTATGGAAGTGGTTAGATTTTTTAATCGAGTTGTTTTTAAATATAGAAAAATGAACAAAAAAAAATTTTCTAAATGTAGCAAAATTTAACTTTTTATCTACGATAGACCGCGATAAAATACTGTGCCTATTAGTCTATCGCGGTCTATCACAGATAGATTGTGATATTTTGCTATTAGTTGCAAATATTTTCAACAATTTTCTCATTTAAAATAATTTTTTTTTTTAAGGACACTAATTTGTCAAGTTTATATTTTTGGTGAGAGAGACTCTTAACTTTACTATGTTGGTAAATATTTATAATTTTTGTAAGGTTTCTAAAGCGGAGAATGAAGTTGCTCATAATCTCATATCTCTAACTTCTTCTATTGGGTCTTCTTTGGTCTGGAATTATGTCTTTCTAGCTTCTGTCCTCTCCCTTATTCTCGAAAGGGAGTGAGGCGTTGTGGTTTGGACGTTGTATATTTTTTGATTAATGGATCTCAATTATTAATAAAAATAATAATAAATAAATAAACTAAAAACAAATATTACCATTTCAGCATTAAAATTTAACATGTAATGCAATTTTAACCATCTAACAAGTTTCCACTTTAAGTATTCTTAAATAAATTCTATTATATATTTAATGAATTATGGACAATATGAAATTCATAATTCATCGAGAGTAAAACAACACTATAACTAATTTTTGTATTCAAATTTATAAATTTTGAAGAATGTTATTCGGTAGCTAATTTATGTGTTGATTTTTTTTTTAGAACTTTATTTTTACTGAAATTAATGAGTTCACTAGAAACTATACATTGTTTTTAATTAAAATTAATAGGTAATTAGCTAAAATTGAACTAAAGACTAAAATTGCAACACTTGTAAAAATAGTCAAAATTGGTAGGTCCAAGTTGATACAAACATTTTAGAGTCAAAACTATTGTCTTCCCTTTTATGTTAAATGATATAACTTGCATTAGTTTCTGTCGTGTTTTTACTCAGTTTGAATGAAGTTCAAATTTAGCCTTATGTTGTACTTATAATGTAAAGAAAAATTTTCAGTTAAATGCAAATTTTCTTATCAAAAGCTTGAGTGCAAATTTATAATAGGGTTCCTGGAGAGTTCTATGTCGAACACAGGAATTTGAGAAAAAATGAATGTTAAGAATTTGTTGGTTTTGTGTAGTATTCTATACAAAATAATGCGTTGACGGAGCTCTACATAAATTAAGAACATACAAGTGTGAAAATAACATGGAGAGTGACAATGCGTGGATGGAATGGTAGTGAAAATGTTAAGTACAAATACAGTCAAGACAACAGACATTGATAAGTGGAAAAATCAGTGGAGGAAATAGGGTTAAGAAGAGTTCACTAACATTTTCCTGCAAAAGCAGATGTTCATATCTTAAACTCTAAAAATTGAGAACTCACATCTTGATACTTTTTGCGCCACATCTATCTTATCTTTAAGACACATGCAGAGTTTCTTTTAGACCAAAGATCAATTTTATCTTTAAAACCAATTTTTTTCTTGCTAAAGTGAAAATTGTAATTACTCACATTCTTAAGCAGTTGATCATGCTTAATCTAATTTATATTAAAGAAATCGTGTATCTTTCAAAATCACTATCTCAATATAAATAAGAAAGTCTTACAAAATAAAGTAGAGTATGGAAAGAATAACGTCAAGCCATGAATTGCAACATCTTGCTTTTTGGAGGCTTTAGATGATGGATGTTGATGTATTTGCACAAATGGAGGAAGTAGATTCTCACTTTTCGAGAGGTAAGACTGAGCTCTTAAAACTGAGCTCTCACTTAAATTCCTCAAAGAAAGATCAAGTTCAAAGAAAGCTCGAGTTTAAAGATAGAAAAGAAAATGAGGGAGATTAAACAGAGATTCCGCTAGATCATTTCTCTCTGTCTTCAAATTGATGGAAGTGTGGGAAAATGAGCAAGAGTTTTCGCTAGATCGTTTCTTTTCATTTCCAAATTGATTGATACCCTTGCATCTAATTATATGCCCTACTGCACACTATCTATTTTTTTCCTCCTCAGCATCGAGTTTTTATCAATGATGTGGTTCGGTCCCATACTTTTTGGCAACATCTTAACTTGTCCTTAGTTATTTTCAGTCTCTTTTAATTAGATCCTGCTTTACAAATCTCATAATTTTCAGAATAAAAGCTTTTGTAGACATTATAAACGTAGAGTTGCTCTGTTTGCACTATTTTCTTTTCAAGTCCATTCATTTTTTTTTTTCTAAATTAACCTAACTATTTCAAATAAAGATTATTATAATATCTTGTATTTCTACAAATTATAAATCTCAATTAGAAGAATTTAATACGTGCTAATACACTCTACACTCATTCATAATTTGAATGCCATTAAATTATATATCAATTTATTATTAACTTACTTTGCAAACTTTGCATCATTATTAAATACTGCCAGGATAAAAACCATGAAATGAAAGTAATATGAAATTTTTTTCCCTAATATCGTAGTAGTTTGAATTTTTTTGTCTCAAATACACAAGAAAAATTCTCCAGTGAAAAAATACCACATAGCAATTTTTGTTGTTTTTTCTTTTTCTAAAAAAAAATAGATTTTTAAAATTTTTTTTGCTTTGGAAAATAAACATACATTTATTGCTTACCAAACCAACCATCCCCAAAGTAGACTGTCAATTGAAGCTAAATAAAGAAATTGTGTACGTCAAACATAATAATGACTATGGCTGTATTCATTACTCCATCATTGCTTTCACAAAAGGAAAATAATATAAAATAAATCCTAACTACCTTCTCGATTAAAACTACATTTATTTATCCTTTCAAAAATTAGAATATTACCCTTTCACTTAACATTTCAAAACTATCTAAATAAAGTGGTAGAATTTATTCTCCAACAATAATTTTGGAAAATGATCGATAACATGAATGCCAAAGATGTTAGACATTCGAACAGTCAACCAGCACCGACTAAAATATATATATATATATATATATATTCATCCTCCTGCCTCGTTCAACTTTATAAATTAGGCTCCAAATTAAATAATAAAAAAATCAAACCGAACGCTAAAGATGATCGTGAATTTGATTCTGATTTCAAATAAAGAATAAATGCTCCTTTCATGTCGAAAGGTAGCATAAAAAATTTTCAAATCCTTATTATGTTACTATTTTTTAGCATCCAAGGATCCACAACGTCAGAACAATTGTAAGAGACAACGAATGCACTTAAATATTATCAACCTATATTATTATTCAAAATGTAAGTAAGAACATATATCAGATCAAATATTAGAAGCTCTGTTACGTTAGTGAAGCAGGTTTCAAAAACTGGATCAAGTGGATAAATGAGTCAAATGCTTGGGTCTGCTCACAACTACTAATTGCCAATGAGCCATTGTTCATATTCAGGCCTCCAAGCATGTAACACCTACCCTGTTAATATGGATACACTAACACAAATTGTTAAAAAAGAACATAACTGTCAATATCAAACAGTCTAGAAGACCTTGAAGACCCGTTCGTTTGAAATGACTTTACAGTGCTTAAGAAGAAGTTCTATAAAATTACTTACTGAATCAGAAGGCCACATTAATTCTCCCCTTCTACGGTTTTAAGTCAGCTTTATTAAGATGAAAAAAACTGCCATCTGAATCGATAAGCCGATATTGTACATACAATCATTGAAATACGCAAGGCAGTAACATTGGACTTTCAAAGGTGATTGACATCCCATATTAAGAACTGGACAGAGAACTCGCACCTTGGACGGCAGATTTTAATTATAACAGTTTTTACATCATTTACAATCATTAGATGGCTAAGCATTTGAAGCCTTCTCCACAGGATGAGATTCAGCACCATCTGCCAATTTTGCACGCTTCGCTTCATAATCTTTAATAGCAGCCTTGATAGCGTCCTCAGCAAGCATGCTGCAGTGCAACTTAACAGGCGGTAGGGAGAGATGTTTTGCAATTTCCCTACAGAATTGAGTGGATTTCACAAGTCAAACATCGAAGCCAAATATGCTGCTTGGCACAATAGCATGATCATCAAATTGGATATTCATGAATTCAACCATAACCAAAAGGAGAATAGTGTGATGATAGAAAGAAGGATTGATATCAATAATTAAATATCGTGAACAATTTTTTCAAACGGTCTCAGAAACCATTTAAAACTGCAAAGCTTGTTCTAGTTCTGTCATCCTTAACCTGCTGACTCATGACATGGCTGACTGCCTAGTGCAACAGGAAACATCAATTTTGAAAAGAAATGAGATACTGCAATATGGAAGTAAAAAAAAATTTGGAACCTTCACTGAAGGTAAAATACATGTACCATTCAGTGCAGAAAGAAAGAAATGTTGTTAAATGTTAGCTGTTCGACCAACAGAAACAACTTCAAATTCAGATGGCATAAGCTGTAGATAGACACCAAATTTTATGATGGTCAGCAGTGGATGTTCTCAAAAAACCCAACACATATTACCTTCAAATCTGTTGGTCATATCCTATAGTATTAATTATAGATGAGGGAGGGAACAAACACTGAAATGACTCTTGAGAGTGCTTTTCAGGTACTTATAAAAGGAAAAGAAATTAAAAAAAAAAAAGAAAAGAAAGAGGCCCACCAAAGCACTTTAAAAAGCTTACTTAACTTTAAAAAAAGAGCTAACTGAGTATGTTCTGAAATTTCATAAACATTTTGCGGATGTAGCCAAACATCACAATGGTTTCCACAATAGTAGAAATAGCAAAACATTTTCCCAAGGACTATTCATCACCATCTCCACCCCTAAAATACCCTAAAACCCAATGGAGCAAAAACGGACAGAATTAAAAACCTAACCAAGTAAGAACAATTAACATGATGTGATAAAAATGAGAGATAAATACCACAGGCTACTTTTACAATTCCAGAGAAAATACAAATTAAAAGGCAGGGGCAAAGAATTAGCAAACAAATTGCCTATGACACCAAATCTTCCAAGTGATAGTACAATTATCGTTGTTAAAAAATTATTGTTCCAGAATGAAAAATAGCAAAAGGAGAAGGAAGGATACACAATACAAGAGAGAGAGAGAAAAAAAAAAAACAGACAATATAACTAATAGACAAAAATCAAATGAAACAAAATAAGGAAAACATGTCGAACAGTAATGCGATGAAAAGGTTCAAGATGTATGAAACTTACGAATTTTTTATGGTTAAGGCTTCTTCCATTTGCTTCCCTTTCACCATTTCTGTAGCTGCAAGTTCAAAACATACATATTGATATAAATAAAGGTCTATCTACACATATGACCTTATCAGGACCAGAATAATTCACATCCGGTCCAAAATAAACAAGACCAGTGTTTTACAAAGCCCTCTGCACAAAACAAGGAACCCACCTTCGGACCTTTTCATTATTTTAAAATTTTAATAATAATTAGGCTTTCATTTTTCTTAATTAAATAAAAAAATATATCTTTATTAAGCCTAAATGGCAAAAATGAGTTTTTTCATATTCCCACCTCAACTATCCATTCTCTCCTTTATGTATCCTTTTATATCTAGTGCACTACCAGAAGAGAATAAAAAAAAAAAAACAAGCAAACCCCGCACTTTTTCTTGTGCCTTGAAGTGCCGCTTACTGAATAAGACATAACACCTCAAACTCATTGAGGAGGACAGATAAAACATACTGAACTCGGTAAAAGTACCAAAAGCTGGTAAAGAAACAACTACACAGGCAGGATGCGAAGAGAGATCAGCCCACTCTATTCCATATGTACAAAAAATCAAAAACTTAATTTACTCCAAGTGAAGGCAAGAAACAAAGAGATCAAGATTTTCATTTTGCATATTCTGTGTGTAAGAGAGAGAGGGAGAGAGACTGGCACTTCCGCTGGCCTTAAGGAGAACCACATTAGATGATCATGACAGGACTCCCAACGTCCATGGAGATTAGCAAACAATGAGACTCACTTTGGTGATGTTTCTCACGAATACTTCAATAATATTTTTGTCCGTTCAACGAACTCAGGAGCTATTCATTTATTTTTAATATTCGTGAGTGTCTAGGCTTAGTAAGCCTACTAATCTCCCGGACAACCCACCTGGATTGAACCCATGACCTCTTAGATCATAGGATGTTCCCTATTTACCACTAGTCCACCCTCACAGCTATTTATCTGAAAACCATGCTAAAGAAATCCTGAATCCAGTCGTGGGGATACTTTCTAAATAGAGTAACATAGAAATCAATTCATCCCAACGATTCCAATGGAACCCAGGTATCAAATCCCCAACATCGATTTAAAAGAAAAGTGTGAGATTTAAAAGCCCACCCCCTTATCCTAGGAATTCAAGAACACCTCCTTAAAAGTATCGGCTGTCAACACATACAGTACAGTGATAAAACTTCACAACAGAAGACCTAAAAAGTAAATAAAACAAATCCAGCACAACAATGCCGATTCAAAAAATTCAAGAAATGCATTCAAATCGCAAAATCCTGCACTAATAAAAATACAATGCGTTCCTTAATCTACCCCATCGTTCCAGAAATCACAATGAAATAACACAAGGGTTAAACAGCCAGAATTTCGCTCAACATCTCTCAGGAACAAAAATCAAGGAAAAAGAGAAGAAAAACCTACCCAACGACGAGGAAGCAATTGCAGAACCGCAACCGAACGTCTTGAAGCAAGCATCTACAACCTTACCAGTCTTCTCATCAACCTTGATCTGAAGCTTCATAACATCGCCACAGGCGGGCGCGCCGACGAGGCCGGTGCCGACCGTCGGATCGTTCTTATCAAACGATCCAACATTCCGAGGGTTGTTGTAGTGATCAATAACCCTCTCGTGGTAGAAACGCGGGACGATTTGAACCGCCGGTGACGGCAAATCCCTAGACGCAATCCCTAGAAGCCTCTTTGAACTCAACCTCAACATTTTCACCGCCTTCGTTTCTCTCCTGGATTTCGGGAGACGGGTTTTCTATTGTTTTTTCTTATCTGGCGTATTTATAACCCCTTACGATGATGGCGGTGATCGGTTATCCCGTAAACACGTGGAAGGTCGAGATTAATTGGAATTTAATGCTCCTTTGGTGATATCTTCGAATCTTTTCTCACGATTTAACTGATGGGGTTAAAAATATCTTTTCTACCGAAACATCGTGGGCTTTATTAATGTGGGCCTAGTTTCGAAATCTTTTACATATGGGCGTAGTTCTAATATCTTTCATTCATGGGCCATAATGGGCCTAGTTGGGCCATCAACCCAAGGTCATGGCAATGGACGTATTTAACCCTAATGCAAGATTATATTTCGCTTTTTTAGCTCAAAGGAATCGGGAGATTCGAATTACAAATATCGTGGTCATGCAGATGCTAGTTGAGTTGTGCTCTCTTTGGTGATTATGTTTCACTTTTACCCTTGAATGGTTGGTGTTTTTATTTATACCCCTCACCATTGTTCCTAATATTAGTCTAAAAGTTAAAATATTTGTTGTTACGTTGATATATTGTAAATCAAAGGGTTCAACACCGATATTAAAGATTAATTGATATCTTTAATATCTTTTTTAAATACCCATAAAACATTGCAAAAAAAGTATCATTTATTAATCTCAATATGAAGATAGATACTAATATCAAGATTTATAACTTGGATGGAAAGTAAAAGCAACTTAATTATTAATTTAAATAATTTTCAATATAGATATTTTTTCGTGACATCCTAAATTTGAAATTCAGATATATTGAAATCGACATCGTAATTTTATACCCTCCACTTTGTATTCGTAATGTTACTACAAATGTGTACAAGGGAAAACTTATATTGTTGTTAGGATATTTAGAAAGTAAATTTTGTGTAAGGGTATTTGTGAAAATAACTTCAATTTGAGGACTTCAAAAGAAAAATTTCCATGCAAAAGCTTTCATATTGAAACGTATAAGGTATAAACTTCAAAACAAAGTGGAAAGATGTGAGTGGTAAGGCCCTACAAATTATGCATATGATTGTGTGAAAGACCAATGCTCATAAAATCATTGTCTATTGGAAATAGACTGAAGTTGCAAATTAGGTTTACATATATTCGACTGGTTATTTATTTATTTATTTTTCAAAAAAAAAAAAAAGTAAAAAAGAAAAAAGACTTGCTTTTCATCATGAGAAGTGGAATAATTTTGCAAGGATCAATTTGCTGTCTTGCCTCACTAAAGTTTGTCTAATTCAAAGTTCTAGTCCAATTTTCCCATCATAAAATGCTAGAAAAATATCAGATTGATATTTTAAATGTGCTCTTATTTTTTATATAGATATTTATTAAAACTCACCCATGCATATTTATGAGATGAATCACGCTAAAATGAATATAGTTCAGCTGGCATAATGCTTGTATTATCGAATGAGAATATAGCTTTTAGTATAAGATGAGAAATTCGTATTTTCCCTAAAGAATATACAAGACTCACCACCATCAAGGAGAAAAGAAAAAGAAACGAATAAAGATTACAATACAACTTAACCACGTGATTTGAGGACCTAACCACACGATTTAAGGAAGGTTAGGTAAAAATTAAATGTTAACAACTAAAACGTTAGGTACAAGAACAAATAAGAACCAAAAGATTATGACTTAATAGAACTTCGTAGTCAAAAGTTCAATTCTCTTACCCCACATACTGTAAAAAAAAAAAAAGGACGTGTCACTTTTTTTATTGAGGAAGTGAACTCTATGATGAGTGAGTCGGGATATGTTTCCTTCTCACGTGTGAAGCATGTGCCACAATTTTTTTTGGCTCATTCCCTTGCAAGCAGGACGTTGTAAGAGTGTTTATTTCTCTTTTTCACTCCCCTCATCCGGAGTAATTTACTTTGTTATTGTCTCATGATGTTATTGATACATGGCATAAGGCTTGTTTTTGCATGACATTTTCATTCATTTGCTTAGAAAAAAGGTCATTTCTATGTGTATTGCCCCATCATATGGTTATAAATAGACAAAATGGTCTTAGGGAGGTCTTTGAAATGTCAAAAAGTGATTTTTATTCCTTTTTTATGATTTTATGAACTTTGGCAGGTGATTTCATCTCATTTTTAGAAATTGAGTCGATCATTGCCTAAAGTCAATGCGGCCACATCAAAACCCTAAAAATCAGAATTCAGCCCAATCGTCTACAATCACGTTTTCTTCGATGCAAAACTATTTTTCAGTGCTGAAATTAGTTGGTCCACCTTCGAAGCATCATTTTCGGCCCTCCTACAACCGATTAGGGCCTATAAAAGGATTGGAAGTTCTCCCTCTTCAACAACCAGACAATCCACGATAGAGCCCAACCCTTTTTAAGGAAAATCCTCTAGTTTTTAGTCAAAAACTTCACTAACTGTGGCTCCTCTGAAGTACTTTAAATCTAGGTCATCCCTATCCTATGAGAGCAGAGTGTAGAGACGAAATTCACCCTTGAAAGAGGAGAATTGAGTCTAGGGAGAGATTTGGGAATTGGAGATTGTTCCAAGGGATTGTTCTTATCCAAGTTCTAGCACTATTTTCTTTCTTAAGTTATTTTCTATTTGTTTCTATCATATCTTTAGGTGAACACTACATTGTAATCATGTTTTATGAGTTAATGTGAAATCCATTCATTTATTCTTAATCATGAGCTAAATCCTCTAAGGGTTTAGTTATGTGAATACACTATCATAATATGGCTTGATAAATGTTTATGTTTCATACTTGACTTACACATTTCTTTTGTTGAATTTAAAGATAAGAATTATTAAGTTAACTTGGTCACTTAATTTAGCAATCTAATGGAGTCTCAATGTTGAGAAGGTTAGGCCATAAACTAATGTCACAAAAGAATATGAGACCATGAGCCTAGAAATAGGACGGTCATGTAGCCTTAGAACTAAGGTACAACATAGGGTAAAGAAACTGCATGAAATTAATCTATGATCCAAGTAACCATAGAAATATAGGCATTAGTTGCTAGGAGCTTCTAAAGGAACTTAATACAAGATCGAATAGAAGAAGTTTCCTTCTTATGTTAAATTACTGTACTAGTATGATGTGGTCGCATTGTTCAAAGCATATGGCTTGAACAATTAAAGATGCTGGGTTTTATCCCTGAAAACGCTTGAAAATTGCTTTTTATTCTCTTAAATTAAGGATGTTTTTCTTTTTAATTATTAAATTTCATGTATTTGCTAGTAGTTTTTAGGTCCGTATGAAGAAATAAGTGTTGAAGGCCAAAAGAACCAAACCAAGCCAAAACTGGGTGAAAAAGAGAAGAACATCACAAAAACCCTAAAAACAGGGCAACGCTACAATGCCAGCTCGACGTTATTTCCCGAAAGTTGCTTGTGGAGGAATGTCTTCAGCATTGCGACACCAATTGATAGCACCACATCGGTATGTAAGGAGCGTCACAACACGACGCTAGGGTAAGGAAATTATGACCCACAACGCCATCTTACAGCGTCACAATGCCACCCTTTAATAACGATCAGATCGCGACGCCAACCTTCCTTTTTTTAAAAGTCTACATTTAAGGAAAAAATCTTGGCTGCCACTTCTATATAGTGGGGGGTTTTCAGCAACCATAATCACGAAATATAAAGCCTCAAAGAGTGAGTTGGCTGCAAGGAAGAGAGTGTTTGAGAGAGAGTTTGGTGCCCGTTCGAGTTTTTGACATGAAGATCAAGGAAGCCTTGGTAGTTCCTCCTGATTAAGGGCTTGTTTACAGTAGAGTTTTCCTTTCTTTGCACTCTTTCTATGCTGATAATCGTCTTTGATATGTTGTCTAAAGCTATGAGTGGCTAAACTCTTTAGTTTTAGGGTATTGATGAACTATTTATGAAGTTATGCGAATGTAGTAGACTTTTCATGGATTGTTGTAATGAGTATGTTTTCTTGTTGATTGACCATCAATGTTTGCTAGATTAGATGTCTGATTTAAGGAATTGCATGTCTGCTCGAATCTATAACAATGAATCGTTACAAATCTCTCATGGAAATAATTAGGTTAATAATGAAAATTGCTAGAGACTAATCTTAATGCCATGTGATTTAACTTGGTTTCAAGAAGTTAGTAATCAATTAAATTGCATCAGAAAATGTTGTTTTTTTTATGGAAAATAACCTGAATTTATGTTTCTAGACTGAAGCACATGATTTACAATCAATTTCATAAACCCTAGAATGTTGCATAATGGAGTAAATAAGGATTTAATATCCTAGCATTCTCTTTGACTCTTGATCTTCCAACTTTATTTGCTTTCTTTATTTCTTTCTTAATCATAAACTTGAAGTCAAATCCTCAACTAAAATTGACTAAAATCTTGAATAGCTAAGTAATTTGAACTCTCAATTGGATTCTCAGTGGAATGATATTCAGACGTTTATCGTCTTATATTATAATTTGACCCCGTGCACTTGCGGCTTGCATCAATGCCCTAAATTTGTGGTTTATAAATAAATAAATAAATAATCTAATGATTCATAAAATAACTTTTTATTTTATTTTATATCTTTAGTTTGCACAACTATATCCAATAAAGCAAAATCTAAGGTTATTTGCATGAGACTTGAATAACATGTAGTTGACATACAGTGGATTATGTTTAAGTTGAAGGAATGGAATTCCGTAGCGGAAGTGTGTGAATGCACGTGCCAATGTAATTCATTTTAGAGAAACTTGAAAAATAGAGAAAATATAGAAGATGAACATATTAATTTACAACATGCTGTAGGGAGAGAGATGAAAAGATCTTACCTTTGAAGACTGTCTTCTTGGTATTTCTTTCTTCTCTGCACGAACTCATGAATTTCTCTCTCGAGCTCAACGTATTGCAAAGGACACGAGCAAGACATCACCATGAGAAACTTTGCTATTCTCCAGAATAACAAAATACGTATTATTCCTACTTCTCTACAGACTCTATTTTTATGAGAGAGATGGATGGAAAGGAAGTTAACTCCTTCCACTATGCATAGAATAACTCTCGAGGAGTTATTCAAATTTTATATTATTTAAATAATATATTAAATCTAATTTAATATATATAATTAAATAATATTAAATAATTAACTATTAATAATTAAATATCATATATTTAATTCAATTTGAATAATAACCTATGGTTCTAATATGAATCTCATTCATATTAATTTTAACTTATAGTTTTATACGAATCTCATTTATATAAATAATATTTGAATCTTATTCAAATATTTATCTCTCTCATATTATAAAATATAATTTTGAATCTCATTCAAAATTAACTTTATATTATAATGTATCTATATACATTATATTAATTATATCTTATCCAATTGAGTCCCTTATTTAATTTGAACAATTCAAATTAATCCAAAGTTAATTGATTCTTATTTAACCCTTAGTGAGCTAGCAAGGAGACATTATGGACCTACATATTAAACGCTCCAATGATACAAGATTATTTAATTAATTCTTTAATTAAATTAATCAACATCCATTAACTACAGATCACTCCATAAAGACCCACAACTACATTCTTTACACTATAGATATATTTTTGCCTTTAAGTGAGCAATTCATCTACTTACCTTAAAGACAAGAAGGAGTGAATTTCATCTTGTGAAGTTATGTTTCCAACTCCCTACTAGGACAAATCTCCAAAATGGTAAACTTATTAAGTCGGCGAATCCGACACTCTTATCCATACATAACCCACTTAGGATTCAAGTCGAGTCACCTATGGTCATCATATGACTTGATAATCTCTTCAACTAAAGATGTTATAATTACAGAGAGACTAATCATTTTGTGATCATTGATTGATCGGATTAATTCCTATTTGTTCCACCCTTAGCCAACTTGCTTAGAAACACTAGGTGAGTGTCCAAATTATCAAATTAGTGGAATTAACTAGATAAACACATCCTAGTTAACCTAACCAATTGCATTCAGTCTAAGGAATTTGCTAAGTCGAACATTAAATCATAACGCTAAATTAAACATTCGAATTGATTATCCCCTAGGTTCATAGATTAATGTTCTTTGTTTTACACAACAAAACACAAACCTAACTAACCTATTACTACTTTTCAGATTAGGTTGCAATTAAATGCCATGTATTACAATTAATCTCTAGCATGCGATTACAGAATTTTAATCATGTTTAGATAATTATGAAATTAAATAACCAAGAACACACAAAAATAGAGAATAATCAGATAACGATGATAAGAATTATAAAAATTGGCCTAGAATCTCACAAGTGTACAATATAAGGAAAAATCACTCTAAACCTAAGCTAAAACGAGTACCTTAGCCATAATTTCCATTATGGACATCCAAGAGTTGTTTTGATGCATAAAAGACTCAAGAACAAAGGAAAATAGAGAGGAAAAACCACAAAAATTTGGCTGGTGGTGATCTGAAAACCCTAGGCGACAATATGTATTTTTTATAGAAATCACGATAACGCCGCGACGCTTGATGGAGATCTCTATGCATCCAACTTCGGAGTGTCACAACGCTCTTGGTTAGCGTCGCAACGCTTGCTGCATTTCACCAAAAAATAGCTCTCGGGAAAAAGCGTTGAGCTAGCGCCTAGGCGGTGACACTGCGCTATGACTTCAAGGGAAAAATGGTCATTTTGTCTCTTTCTTTTCCGATTGATGCAATTGAGCTCTGGTTCGATCCGTTTCAGCTTTATGCCAACTCTAATTCCCAGTTCTGCCTCATAAATACTCGATAACTGTAAAATAATGAAATAAACATGTAAAATCTAAGGACAACCTTGAATTAAACAAAGCAGATAGAACGTTTTAGGTGCTATCAATCGTCGAAGTTAAACGTCAAAGGTGGTTGCCGGAGTTGGCCGTCAGAGCTGGCCATCGAGGTGGTCGCCAAAGTTGGTCTCAAAGGTGGTCTCAAAGGTAGTTGTCGGAGTCAAGCAATAAAACATTGGTGGTGATGAGAGTTGAGTGCACTGTTGGTGGACATGGTATAAACTTTCGGTGACATACAAAGTTGACCTCCCAAACAATGAGTTGAGTTCATATCTCAACTCATCTCATCTCATCTCCTCACTCCAAACACCCCTTTTTTTGTTAAAACACACAGAAAAATGTTGTATGGGAAACAAACGCAGAATACACAAATTTGTTTTCTCTCTAAAAACTTGCAGATAAAAGTTCTGTTCAAAAATCGATTATCCATTTCTTCCTCTTTCAACAATCACTCCCACCAATGTGTCCTTGCCAAAAGATATAGCAAGGAAGACCCTGTTGAAAAGGAGAAGACCAGTTTGCTGGAAAAGGAAGAAGAATTGTTGTGGAAGAGTTCTACAAAGACGTTTTAATTTTTTTCTACCCTTTTATGCTTAACCATTAATTAAACACAACATGAGTGGTCTATTTTTATATTTTAATTATGTATTTCATCTTCCACAAAAAAAAAAAAAACATGCATTTACTTTTGGTGTGGGATTTCATCCCTTCAAAAACATGGTTGGATCCTTATTCATTCATCATCATTTCTATCTCTTTACAATTTTAAACATTATTTATTCACCTTTGGTTACTTTAGTTTGATTACATTGTTTTCAGAAAACTTAAATTAAATAACTAGTCTTATACAATTCAACTCTTGGAATATTCCAAAATTTATCACTTCATCAATAGTGTATGCTTGCACTTGGACCACACCTAACTATATTTTTATCATGCATACACATTAAGTCGATCAATTATTTAAATAACTAGTCTTATGGAATTCAATTCTTGGAATACTCTAAGTTAAGTTGGTGTGGCTATGTTTCCTAAAAAAAACAGGATCACTTTCTATCTTTTATTTACTTTTGAGTCTAAACTTGTTAGACTTTTTTGTACATATATAAAAGAAGTATTAGAGTTCAAAAGTAGAGAGGGAGAAAAGCACAACTTTGTGCCCATGAACCAATCATCCATACTTTATATATTATCTTAATATAGTTCATATAACACACTAAATTCACATCTCTAACATTCCTCCGGTTTAGTTTTCAAAGTAAAACAACAAACTCACAAAACCCTTTTTATCCACATAATTGCTAAAGTGCGAGGACATGCATGCGACAACTTTTTAAAATTTTAAATATTTAATTAATAACTAAAATAATATACTTTAATTACTTTCACCCCTTATGAAATAAAAATCACTCAACCTTCCTTCAAACAGTCATTCATTTGTCCAATTATGAGCCTATCACAATCGAGAGGTTACTTCTATCATAAATCAACTCTTCTTCTACGAAACGCACACCCCCAGCTCTACGACAATGCTTTAGACTTTAAACATGATAATAAACATAAAGTATTACCAAATTACAATCAATCTTTGTCATTGGGATTGACTTGCGAGCACTAGACAATAATGGCAAATGTAATAGCGTTTGTGAATGGAAGTTTGGGAAATGCGCAAAAAAGCAAGAACCATGACCCATGCATCTTTAACAAAAGCTCCCTTGTAAAATAAAAAGGAAAAAAAAGAAATATAATACACACACACACAAATATAAATAAATAAATCATCATCTTTCAAGCTTAGAAATGTCCTCTTTTCTGCCTATTGATTTGAAAGCTCTTCACTTTGATGCATTATTAAAGACCAATCTATAACGTGTGCAACATTCATAAGCTTGGCTTCAATGATTTAAATTTGATAAAGACTAATCAATAGAAAATTACATCGAGACTTTTAAGTTGTCTTTTGATGATCCACTTACAAAAACTACAACTTTGTAATTTGAATAAGGTAAAAAGCAAATGAATAATTTTGTTGAGAATAATTGGATTGTCATCCCAAAACAAGGAAGGAATCATACCTAAAGGGAGACAAGTCATCCATCCTTAGTCAAAATATTATCTATCCTAAAGTTTTTTTTTTTTTTTCTTCCTTTTGGATTGATTTGTTGTTAAGAATCAAATTCATCTATCATTATGGTTTTTGAGTTTTTTATCTGGGCCACAAAGTAAGTTTTTGGGTAAAGATAGAAAAAGAAATTCAATATCGGTAATAATGGTGTCTTAAAGTAGTTTGATATAATCAATATTTGAGTGAATTATGTTTCAATTTGTGTGAGAGACTTCTACGTCTTATCCAAATTGAAGTTCTGACTTTTAAATAGGCTAAAAAGGTCCTAAAGGATTATTTATATCAAATATATTAAATTAAGTACATATATCATCATTCTCTTTGCATCTTCTCCAAACATTTCTCAAATTCATATATTGTTTAATTCTTTCGACATTTTAAAGTAGTCCAATAATCTTAAACTTCTCTTTTTGTTATTATTTTTGACCTCTAATTATGATCACGATCATCATTGATATCCTCTACATATTTATTTAATTGGGATAATTAAACTTTGAATGCTAGTAATTGGTTTTTTTTCCCTTTTTTTGAAAAGCTATATTACACCATGAATCAAAAGCGACCATGACCCATTCAAACTTAAAACGGAAGAAAAACATGATCACTAAATCAATTTAAATTGATTAATGCCCTAAAATGCAAGAGGCAAAAATGATAGGAAGAAGAAAAAAGAGGTTACCAAAAAAAAAAAAAACAAAAAAAATGTCAGCTATCTCCAACTCAATCATGCAATATTATCAACATGAACATAAATTCACATCACACGCATCCTTTGGCCTTGGCATTGTAACTATATCTTTTAGGTTTTTGCTTTTGTGTCCTTTGCATCAAGATATGAAATAATACAATTTTCTTAGACTTTTGCACCAATCAATTATTGGATATCATTTTCCTTCTTTTTCTTCCCTCTTTTATGATATAGGTTATTATTGCGTTTTAACTTCAAATCAAAATGTAATAATTATTTAATATTAAGAGAAAAAAAATCTAGTTTAAAATTATACAGTAAGGTAAAAGAGTAGCTTTAAGGCTATTCATCAAAAGTTATTTTAGATTTGATATAATTCTTTTTTATGTTACTTTTGTAAAAGTGTTGTCTTCAAATATAGCAAAATGAACCAATTTATTTATAAATAAAACAAAATGACACTGTCTACTAGTGATAAACATTGATAGGCACAAGTAGACTACTATCATTGTCTATCAATGTCCACTATCTATTAGTGTCTATCATTATTTATCACTAACAGACAATAACATTTTGCTATATTTATAAATATTTTCAACAATTTCATGATCTAGAACCATCATCCTTATGCAAAATTAATTTGAAAGTAATGTATAGAGATCAGTTTGGCCATATATATATGGAAAGTTTGGCTAAATATTGATATTATTGGTCTCTCCTTTATTGAAGAAAATAATGAATTATTAGTCTCACATGCATTACCTTATATTCCATTTTATTTAAATTATTGCACCGTTATTATATATTTGAATATGTTTATTCCTTAATTTATCATTTGGACTCCTGGAGGAGAGTCAATTATCTTTAAATGTTTAGTTAGGACTATATGCTTCATTATCTTGATCAATACAATGATTAATTGAATCTTGATCTTGATTAACTAATACATATATAATTGAATTTGATCAAATTATCACATCAATCTCAAATATTGCATATATAAGATAAGAAAATTAAGTTCAGTCGAGGTTAAAATTAAAATTACATTCAACTGCACTGGCAACTACTTAGGTTTCAGAGAGTTACCTAAGCTAAGGTTTGGAACACTCCGCACCTCGAGTTCACATGCTCCGGTGGGATGATTTCTACAACATCAGTCGATTCTTTTTTTTTTTTCGAAAGATGGTCAAGGTAGCTTGCTTCCAAGTCACTGCACTAGATGCGCATGTAGTCGTAGTAGTCGACTCAGAATGCCTCTGTTCTATACTAAAATACTACTTCGGATGAATGGGGTCTTTGCTCTGCAAAATAAGGCAGACGAGTATACCATTGAAGATTTTTATGGTTTTCTCAGTTTCGATAGCCAACATAGGCATTTAGAAAACGATGCGGAGGTTTTGTGTAACGGCCCTAATTTCGGTAAATCATTTCCTCCCTTTAAATTTTCTTTTTTTTAAAAAAAATTATTAATTATCGTTAATAATAGTTTTACAGCGGGGGAAGCGTGAAGGGAGTTAAGAGTCAGCAGGAGGCTGCGCCGTTTTCGGTTGGGGGAGAGATCCTCAGTTGAATTTTGAACATGGGGGGGCGTTTTAGAAGAGGAGAAGGAAGGGGAGGCAGCAAGAAAAAGAGGCAGTCTAGTTTTCCTCTCTGGAGTCACCCTTCGTCGGCCATATTCTCGCTTGTCCCCGTCACTCAGTCGCAGCGCTCCAGCCCTCACGGTGTGGCCTTAGTCGCAGTGCTCAGCGTTGTGGCATCGTCATAGTTGCCGCGCCGCAATGTCTTGGTCGTCGCGCCGCAGCGTTCTGGTCATCATCAGTCCGCGTTGCCGCATCATTAGCCTCGACGCATCATCAGTCTGCGTTGCCACATCATTAGCCTCGACGCATCGTCAGTCCGCGTTGCCGCATCATTAGCCCTCGACGCATCACATTAGCCTTGACGCATCATCAGTCCGCATTGCCGCATCATTAGCCCTCGACGCATCATCAGTCCGTGTCGCCGCGTCGCCCGTCCTCTCTGCGACTCATCGTCAGCCTGCATCGCCAAGTCGCTTGTCCTCCCCGTGACGCACTGTCACAGCCTACGTAGCGCGTTGCCGCATTGTAAGGAAGTCGCTGTCTCGCGGACACGCTCAGTATTGCTTCGTAACGCTCAGTATCGCTCGTAACGCTCAGTATCGCTCGGAACACTCAATATTGCTCATAAAACTTGTATCGCTCAATGTCGATCCTTTTCACTCTCGCAGGTAAGGGACTTACTACCGGGTTTTTAGTGATGTATACTGTCTAATGGCGTTGTTGGTTTTGAATGTCGCTATGAACCCATGTTTCGAATGTTGTTGCTATAATTATTCAGGCATGTCAAATAGTTGTATTGTAGGTTATTTCTCATGCTTATGTGTTGTGACTCTGAAATCTCAACTATAGATTAATTATGCCATGACACGTCATAGGTTGCCTTGTTGTTATGCCCCGTACCCTCACTGTACTATGCTACGAAGGGTATCCCTCGGGATCACCACCTATGTTCATGTTATAATGTTAGTTAATGCGTACCCTCGAGACGCTTCCTATGCTTATGCCTACGCTTATGCTTATGCCGGGTACGCGGGCGCACACGACAAACAAGGTAACAGCTAGGCCCAGTAGTGGGTCTCTTACTGAGTATATTTTACTCACCCTTTTTCTACGTTTTCCTTCCAGGTAAGGAGCATGGTGGCCCGGCGCATGGTCGAGGAAATCCGTGATCATACTATGGGACCGTCATACTGCTTCCGCACCTTAGTCTAGGGTAGTTGTACTTGCATTCATGAAATTATTGTTTAAATGTCTTTGTTATATCGATTCTTTTCTTGAGATTTTGCCCAATAATAAAAGGGGTACCCCGCTAAAGTATTTTTTCCTTTTCTTACGTTGATTAAATAAACTTTGGATAATTTGGCCATTTTATAAGAAAAATTTCATTTGTTTAAAATGGATGATGTCATGTCTACTTGTTTCCATCGTATTTACGTAGATGTTCATGCATGTTGTAGTGACGAGTTAGGTAGTAAGAGGTCAGGTCGTTACACTTTGTTTATGAGATTAACATCTTCAAGGCAATGCGAATTTTTATTGTTGTGTTGTGTTAATGTGAAGATAACAAAAATATTTACAAGTTAATTTTGAATGACCTAATCTGTTGTATTAATTTTAAAATAACATTAATATTGTGATCTCACACCCACCGCTCATGACTCGATGTTATGTTACCCTATAAACAAGAGTTTGATAAGGTAATGCTTTTAGAAAGAATCTAAATTATTTTAGAAGTTAAAAAGGCTCATTGCAAATGGGGTTCCATCCTTTGTAACCTAACCATTGACCTAAACTTTCCCTCACTAATAACTACTTTAACAATATTCTCCATCATCCCTTTCTTCATTTTCCTCTCCATACTTGGAATATAAAATATAATTGAACACCAAGCTTTTGTCCAATACCAAACATGATTCTTTTGATTTTTGTTTTCTTGTTTTTTTTAGTACACCCTCTTGCTTTTCTTTGTATATATGCCTTTTTGGAATTCAATATTTGACATTTTTAAGTGGAATAAACTTTTTTCCAAACTTTATTACAAAATCAAGATATAAAATATCAAAGTTGATGGAAATATGGAAGGCTAAATTAATATTCATGGAAAAAATTATAAAAATAAATTTAAATTAGTAAAATTAATATTTTATGATTATTAAACAAGTTAATACGTTTATTATTTAATTTATATTATATTTAAATTAGTGACATTTTTTTTTTGTGTTGTGAATTTTTCTACGATATAATGAAAATATCAATTCACCTCTCATATTTATGTCGAACCCATGAAAACGTGGAAATATTAATAGGGATATCGACATGTGTCGTGAATAGAAATTTAATACTAAGAGTGTAACACATTTCAAATCTGCCACATCTTTGCTTTTATATATTAATTTTAGAAGATTGAATTACAAATTTAGTCTCCAAACTTTCAAGTTTGTTACTATTTAATTTTATTGAACTTTAAAAGATGTTTAATAGATTCTATGAACTTTCAATTTGTGTCATTGAATTTTGAGAGGTGTTTAATAGATTTTATGAACTCATTGAACTTATAGGTCCTTAATTTTCAAAATTTTTCTAATAAGTCTTTTGCATTTGATTTTTTGTAAAAAAAATAATTAATCAGCTATATAATTGAATTTTATGACCAATAGAATTTGTAAATTTGTGAATTCTAAAATATATCAAATAAATTAATAATCTATTAGACACAAAATTAAAAATTGGAAGGCTTAATATTATAAAAAAAAAAAATTTAAATTGAGTCAACTATTAAACATTTTTTTGAAGTTCTAGAAACTAAACGAATACAAACTTAAATTAATTAACCATTTATTTTTTCTAAAGTAATCATTGATCATGATATTAATTAACTTAATGTCAACTTAAACCTAACACAACTCTAATAACCGTGTTAAAAGAAGTTTTAGATATTGCCATCTTATTTGAAATGCAATCAATATCTTTTAAAGAAGAAGGAGGAGAAGAAGAAAAGGAAAAAAAAAATCCAACTTATCACTTTTAAGGAAAGACTTCAGTATTCTTAAACTATTTACGTAGAAAAAATATTTGGGTGCATCTTGGATTTTATAAAGATCTCCAACTCATCTAAGTGTCTAATCATAAATCGTTTATTTTTTTTTAAAAAAAAATATTCTTCCCTCTTTATAATTGAAGGGTTGAGATTAGAGATGTTCAAAAAATCCGATAATTCGAAAAAACCGGTCAACCCAACCCGTACAATTTGGATTGGGTTATCAACTCATTTGGGTTGAGTTGGGTTCAAATAAATGAAAATTTTATGGGTTGAGTTGGTTCATGAATTCACCTAAAACAACCCGAACCAACCCGAATCTATTATTAATTTTAAGATGCATCTTTTTAAAATTTATGATACAATTATGTATACCTATATTTATTTTAATTTAATTAATTTCATTTTTTTTTTTAGATAATTTATTCTCCTAAAAATAGTTTTTTTTTTAGCACTTTAGAAAGAAAATTTTCATTATAAAATTGAAATTGAGTTATCAATCTTAAATCAATAGATCAACATAATTGAATAAAATATTTACATATTAACATTTTACTTCTTTTAAAACAAAAATTTAAATAAATGAATCGGACCAACTCAACTCAAATATGCTTGGGTTGGGTTTGGTTCATTTCTTAATACGGGTTATTTAGGTTGAAGAAAATTACAACTCGAACAATTGAGTTGGGTCTAAAAAGTACTTCAACTCAGCCAATCCAACCCACAAACACCCAAATAAGATGCATGAGGGAGGGGTTGCACCCAAGTATTACTCTCTACAAATTTTGTATTTTTTTTTTTTAATTTTTAATGGGATAATTGTTATTAAATATGGATTGGGTTTGTTTTCTCTAAAAATGATGAAATATTTTATAAAAATTAATTATATAAATGGTCCACAATTTTTTTTTAATCAACATGTGAGAGTTGAAGGATTTAAAGCTCAAACCTGTTAATCTAAAATTCATTTTATGTCTTAACCAGCTAGGCTACATATGCTTAGATATAAAATGGTTCCTCTTTAACCAATATCACTTTCATCTTCTGCAATCCTTTTCAAAATCTTCAAGTTTAAGTTGATGGTCTATGATATATTTAATATAATATATCAACCCTTTAAAATATTCTCCTCACTAGTAAGCTTAAAAATTTATGAGATGATGGGTGTATTTCAGTTAGCAAATAAAGTCACCTAATTGTCAAGTTATTTTTTTCATTGGTCAGCTACTAATCAAAATAAGTTTGGAACTATTAAAATGACAAAACTACTGAAAATATTTACAAATAATAACAAAATATCACATTTTATTTGCGATAGATCGCAATAGGTTATTATATGTGTCTATCATCATGACACAAATAGTAGTCTATCGTGGTCTATCACAAATAGATAATAAAATTTTGCTATATTTATAAATATTTTGATTCATTAACTTATTAATAAAAGGATGGATACTGATGTGTGTATATATATTTTGAAATTTCATGTAAACCCTTTAAATTCAATCAAAACTTTAAATGGTCTCCACTACAAGCAAATTTAGCTCTTATTTTACTTCATTTAAAAGATATTTCACAACATCTTATCTATAAATGTATAATAAGATTTGGTTAGTGTATTCATCATAATAGGTTATGCGAATTATAAAATGGAATGGGCATGGGCCTACGCATATATTTATATCAAACTTGAAAATTTTTAAGTAAGACTAAAATATATAAATTCTATGGCTAATAATTTACGTATTTCTCAATTTGGTTCTAAATCTCTAAAATTTTCAATTTCATTTTTAATGTATTAAAATTTCTCTCTTTTCCAAAAAAGAAAAAGAAAAATTTGAAACTTTTATTTTTATAAGTTTTCTAAAAACATCTCTAACCACTAACATTTTGTCAATATTTTTATCCATATCCACATTTTAAATCTTAATTATCATATATACATTAGTCGTTGTTTTTCAAGAAAGCACCCCAACTCTTTGAGAGAGTAGTGCACTTAAAAAAAAAAAAAACATATTTGGAATCTTTTTTAGAAAATTATTCAAAAGATAATTAATATTAAAATTAAAGACCATAGGCCCTATGGTTGATACGCTTTGAGTCAAAATAATATATTTTATGATAAATATGTTTTAGGAAATAAAATCAACATAATATACTTTCCACGATTAAATTACAAATTTAGTTTTTAAATATTATTATTTATTTATTTATTTGATTTCTAAAAATTGGTGGAGTGAAAGAAATATTTTAATCCATATGTCCAGTCTCATAAATATTTTAGATTATTATTGAACTAATGGTCTTGAAAGATAAACTAAAAAAATTATTATAAATAGAAAAAAAAATATCAAACTATCTACCATTTATCCACAATAGACCTCAATTGACTTCTATCTCTCAAGCAATATGAATCTATAGCAATCTGTTGCTGATATAGAGTGAAATTTTTCTATATTTGTAAATAGTTTAACTCAATTTTACTATATTTAAAAACAACTCATAAATTATTCAATAAAACTGTCACAATATGACTACTTCATAAATCAAATTAGATGATAATTTAAATTTTGTTTACTTTCTAATAACTATTTTTCTTTTCCTACAAATGAATCATATTTATTACGAAGATCAATGGCATGTTTTATCCTAAGTAAACTATTGTATTTTGAAGAGATTAAGAATAGCAAAAAGGAATTTTCTTTTTCTTCAAGAATAATATAGTAAAAATTTGGCGTAATCCATCAACCAACAAATTATGAAGTTTGTATGACGTATTGTTTTAATTTTAAATTAATGAAAATGCAACTAAAAATTGAGGGTTGTACATAAATATAGAAAAATAAATTAAAATATTTATAAAATATAGCAAAATTTACTATTTTTCTGCGATAGACCACGATAGACTACTATCTGTGTTTATCTATCGCAGTCTATCGCAGATAGACGATAATATTTTGATATTATCTGTAAATATTTTCAACAATTTTGTTATTTTAAATAATTTTTCAAAATTTTATTAAATCCTTGCAATAGCATATATTATTGTACCAATTATTTCGTTATCAACAAACATATGATGGAGTATTTTTTAGGACGAAACCCAAATTCATGGTTGAAACGTAGTAAATAGAAGGTTAAAATATAATTTTTGATCATATAATTTGGTTTCATTTTATTTCAATCCTATTTTAAAATTTTAATTTTAGTAAAAAAAAAATTATTTTAAATGATAAAAGTGTTGAAAATAAATAATAGCAAAATATCATAATTTCTCTACGATAGACCGCGATAGACTATTATCTATATCTATCTAGCAAATAGACAACGAAATTTTGTTATATTTATAAATATTTTTGTTCATTTTCTTATATTTGAAAACAACCTTTTTAATATATATATATTTTCAATAAACTTTAAAATGAGTTTAGTTGTTGATTTATATATATATATATATTAGCATCATCTAATTTTATGACTTGTAATTTTTACATAGCAAAATTATTGTTGTTATTCAAATAGTTTTTATGGAAAAATAATTTTGAATTACTAAAATTAAACAAAATAAAGTAGAAATACTAGCTAGCCAAATCGAACTTAGCTCAATCATAATAGGTATGATCTTCAATTTTAGAAGTGGGAGATTTAATGATCATTCCTACAATTGTGAGATTGATAGACTTCCATCATCTATCAATGTTTGAACTGTTATTATAGTATATGTCTAAATTTAGTATTTATACTTTTAATATATTTTAAAATTATTCTTTTTTAGTTCAAAGTTATTTTTTAATCAAATTTTGTTAAATAATAATAGTTAGTTTTCAAGCAGAAAAGAAAAAGGGGAAAAAAGACATGAAATAAGTTTCTCAATATGAGAGAAAATGTTGACAAATATGGGTGAAAGTCAATTTAATTTTGTTGATTTTGGAACCAATTAAGAATCAAAACAAACATATCTGTTTTATAAATAATGGATCCAAAACAGATGTCTAATAAAAAACAAGATTAATGGATTGATTTTTATTCAGTTTGGTTTAATTATTGTCGGTTTAGTTCTCGATTTTTTGTCTCTTCTTTTTTTTTTCTTTCAATTTTTTATTTTATTTCTACTTTTATTTTAAATCGGTCATTTTTGCTATTTTCAAATTAAAATTGATACTATTTTTTTTTTTTAAGATTGAAATTAGACAATCTTTTTTTTAGCTTTTTTCTAAATAACAAACATACCTAACATCATGGTCTTTTTTTTTTTTTTTCCTAAAAAACAAATAATACATGCAATATAATAATTATAATTAAAATACTAAAAAATATCTAAGGTTAGAGTTTATTTTTATAAATGTTATGGGTGATTTTGGATCAAAAGTCATAACTGACATTTAGAAAGGACAAAAACAAGAAGAAGCATGATATGACCCGAAAATGGCAACTAATGGACCTAGGAGAAGGGGGCTCGCTTGGGCTTGGCCCAAACTAGCAACTTGAACCTCGGCCCAAGGTTGAGGCCGACCGTTGCTGAATGACTATTGGGGGATGCTTTACGCATGCCACAACTCAAAATAACATTTTAGGCACAAGATATGGCCTAATGGAGATGTTCAGCCTTGGCTCGAGACCAAGGCCGACCTTAGCCAAACACAAAATTGGGAACGCCCATTGGCCTGACAAGTTATCTGCTTATCCTAAAGCAACTCGAAAACCCTAGAGAATACCTTAGGTCAACTTTCTCTATAAATACATTAAAAACGATTTCGTATGAGGTAACTTGAATCTTACTCTCAAACTCTAACTTCCATATTCATTCACTCTCTGACTTAGACATTGGAGTGTGTGTGGCAAACACCACATCGGTGTGCAAGTTTTCTCTCTTGCGGGCCACGTTCTTCCCCCTCCAAACAAATTCACCGTTGGTGTCACATGAAATTTAGGTGCTTTTATCCATTTTCAAAATTTGGCATCTAAAATAAGTATATCTATACCTTCCGTTTGGTTGGGCTTTAGAGTAAAAAACTATTTTTTTTCTAAATACAAACCAAGATGTTCAATTTTAAACTAAAAACTCAAACGAAACTAAATCAGTTTTGTTTTTTTTTTTTTTTTTTTGTTGCTACAGACATAGAGATACTAATCTTTCTTTTAAAATAATAAAAATAAATAACTAAATTTAGACATCTCAAAATAGTGACTAAAATTGAACTGCAAACAAAGTATAGATCCTAAATTAATAATTTAAAAAAATATATATTTTATTGTTTATATATAAAATGTAAATATACAAATAAAAAACTATTTGCACGTTGTTTGTTTTGAATTTTTTATTTTTGTTATCTTTAAATAAAAAATTAATTTCTAGTCACTTCTTTAGGAAAATTGTTTTACTAACATACATTAAAAAAATCGTGTTAATAAAATTAAAGGTTTTTTTTTTTTTAAAAAAAAAGGAAAAGCATTAAGTTCTTAAATTATTCAACCATTAAGTTCACAGGGAGTGATTTTTACATTAAAAACATTTTTTTTTTTTACTACAACAAAGATTGAATGACCTACCTTAAATGTATAAATACATATCAATTATTAACTAGAATTTATTTATTATTTTTGTAATTGGTAGATAGAGTTTATAATGGCAAAATATAATTGTCCGAATTTAGTTTTTAATAAATTTAAATTTAGCCTATATATATTTTTAATAAATTTAAATTTAGTTATTTAAAGTTGGAAAAGAAGTTATTTTAAATAATAATAATCTAGATGACTATTAATATAAACTAACAACATGGTTAAGTTGCTTAAAAAGAACAATATAGTTAAGTTTAAGATTTATTAAAAAGAATTTAAGTATAGAACCAACTACAGATTTTAATTTAATAATAATAAAATTAAAAATTAAAAAAAAAAAAAAAAAAAAAAAAAAAAAAAAAAAAGTAAAATTTGTAACCATCAAATCGAGGGTTAAATAACTAAAAAGAAAAAGGAAAAAGAGAAAAATAAAATAAAATAAAATCAAGGGTCAGATGCCAACCGCGAGCGGAGGGGCCATGGCCCTTTTTGATGAAAAGCCGAAAGGTTTTTCCACCCACAATATTAGGTATGGTATTATAAAGTTTTATTATTTTACATTATAAAGTATTTCTTTTAAGTTATTATTATTTCTTCTTTTGGTTTTTTTTTTTTTTTTAGTAAATCTTCTTTTTGGGTTTCGTTCGGTTGGTTTAAGTCTCTGATTTTTTAATTACTTTTTTAAAAGTGCAACGACTAAATGGACATTTTTAATGTAAGTTGAAACACTGATACGTTGGTCTACATTTATTTTCTACTCATTTTAGTTTTTGTACTTTTAAAATATTTATTTTGATGTCAAAACAAATATAGCTCAACTAACGTACGATCAAATATATTAGTGACAGAAAAATTTGTAGTTTGAATCTTTCAATTTTTATTGTACTACAAATATGTTTATTTTTGTTCATATTCTATTCTGACGGCAATTTGTGAGAGAGGATGAAGAAGATTCTAGCATAGGGAGTGTAACACATATCTAAGATAATTAGAAAGATAAAAAAAAAAAAAAAGAGAGAGAGAGAGAGAGAAAGAGAGGCAGCATCCAAGATCGGGAGGTGGGCGACGACAGGTAGTGGAAAACTTGACAGCAAACATTTCATGAAGGAGCAAGGGAATGTTTTGGGGACCATGAACTCGTGGCTCCTATCCATGAGTTTCAAGCTAGCACCATAACCTAAAATTGAAGGTATGTGTACTTAGTTCACGGTTTAGGGTAAATCATATATTAGGTTAAAAAAATTGTGGACCCAATACACGATTTACCCTAAATTGTGGATTCAATACATGGTTTACCCTAAATCGTGGATATGATCCACGATTTCATAACCCCAATATTTTTCCTTTCACCTTATTTTTGTCATTATTTATTAAAATAATGTTATTAAAAAAAATGAATAATTACTTAATACGATATTTTATAACACAAGCCTTCAAAATAAAATAATGATAATTGGGTCTGTCCAATCAAATCAAATCAAAGCATTATGATCTTGACGATTAGAAACTTAAATTAAATTACATAACTTGTTTGGTTGGGTGTGATTTGGAATCAAGTGGACAAAATAATATAAGATAATTACATAAGGGTAGATATTTTCTCCAAAATAAATAAATAAATAACATAGGGGTTGTTATTTAACAAAGTAGTATATAGAGTCTAGTTATTGCATCATCAATTGAGAAAACAACATAAAGAAAATTATTTCTTGCCTAATTCTTCAATGATAATCAACCTATAAAGGTAACCTAACGGTGAAAACTGTTTCATAAATGTTTTCTTATTTTTATATGTCTAACGATAAAATTATGTAATCGTCCTACCTTCCATTTTGTTTATATATATATATATATATATATAACAGTGAGAAAAAAAAGTTTGAATTACTTTTAATTGTGTCTATCTGAATTCAAAATGTAAATCAATTGAAGTGTCAAAAAGTGTTGCACTACCCATGCATGCGGTTTATTTAAACTAGTACCACTCAACCACCTTCGCCCATTATAAAAAAGGGTAAGTTCTTGTTTAATTTTTATATTAGTAGTTTGCTTAAATTATTGTCGTTTTGTAGCTTGTATCTATTTGGATTGAACTAAAGAAAAAAATGTTTTTTATTTAAACTCTTTTGATAAAAAAAATAGTTTAAAATATAATTTAAAAGTGTTTCAAAAGCTATTTTATGAAAATAGTTGTCAAACACTTCAATTTTTTTTCCAAAATGACTTATTTTCAAAATTAAACATTTTAAAAATTTAAACCAAACACATCCTATATCAATTCATAAACACATTTCATTTTGTATCTAATAAACTCACAAACTTACAAAATTGATAATTTAAGCCTCGTCTGATAACGAGTTATAATTTTTTAAAATTTAGCTTATAAACACTACTACATATAGGTTTCTTTGTTTTGTTATCTATCTTATTGGTTTGCTAACAACGAACAAGAATAAGAAGAAATTAAACAACGCTGTTTAAGAAAAAAAAAATTAGAAAATCAAAGTACTCAACAAGAAGTAATAAAAAAAAAAAAAAACGTTTATAATGGTTGGACCAAATAAGATCTACATCCAAAAAAAAAAAAAAAAATTAATCGACAATGTCAAATTCTCTATTATAAAGATAGCTCTCTCACAATTACTCTATCTCCCTTACACACAGATACCCAACTCTTAATCGTGGGGAAATTTCTTATACCACGGTAGTACAGACAATTTTTCATACTACCTCCACTAATTCTATATCACGTCAATATACTTTAAAAATAGAGTAAGACGTATGAACATGGGATCCATAAATATTTATAAAGGTTAAACTTATAGTGTGAACAAGGGGAGTATGGTACTCCTCTAGTATTAGAATATTCCCATTCATCATGCTACTATCTATCATATTTGACACGAATGACTCAACTTGTACGATTTAGATTGGATTCAAATAAATAAAATTTTTATAGATTAGGTTGGTTCATGGGTTCACATAAAATAACCTGAACTTATTATTAATTTTAAAAATATGTTTCTTTTTTTTACTTATGGTACAATTATATGTATACATATATTTATTTTAATATTAGTTAATTTTATGATTTTTTTAAAATAATTTTTTCTACAACAACTCCTAAAAACTATTTTGTAAACCCTTTGAAAAGAAAATTTCTGTATGATGTTTTACTTATTTCTAGTACAAAAATTTAAACAAATGACGACCCGAGTAACCTAAACTAACCCAACCCAAATGTCTCGTGTTTGAGTTGGATTGAGTTCATTATTTAATAAGAGTTGTTTGAGTTGAAAAAATTTATAACCCAACTTACGAACACTTCTAGACTACATTGCATCCTTCCAAGTTAAGTAATCTAAGTGTTATTCTTAGAACATTTTTTTTCTTGAATTGTGTGTGTTTTTTCTTCTATATTAATAGTTAAGATTCGTCGTTATTCTCTTCTAATTAATCCCTTTAATTGTCTTTCATTTGTATGTGTGTTGTGAAATCCATTTCTATGTATTGCAAGTTTGGATTTCGGTACTTTGAAATAAAAAAAACTGTAATTTAATTATTAATTTTTAAAAGAGGAAACAAACAAGTAATATAATAATAATTGATGAGATTTGGCAGTAGGATTAAAAGAACCAAAAAAAAAAAAAAAAAAGTTAAAGTAAAGAGAAAATGTGGCTTTATGGTTTTCAGTCGCTTTTAATCAATCTTACTTTACAACAACCGAGCACAAAGCTTTCCGTTGAATGGCTCTTTCTATGTGTTTATTTATTTATTTATTTATTAAATGACTATTTATTATTATCACTATCATTGTATTTTTCTCTTAAATTATAAATTTTTCTTTCACTACCTAAACTCTTTATTTCATGCCTAATTTTCTTTCTTTCTATAATAAAACAAACAACATGGAAAGAAAAAGAAAACAGTATTATCTTACACAATTATTTCATTCATATCCCCTCAAATTCCTTAACAACTTTACATGATATATTAGTATTTTTTTTTCTGTTTTAGGAATTTCACTTAAACTTTAAGGGTTTATTAAGAAAAGATGAAACCACATCATAAAAATTAGGAAGAAACAAGTATATTTATAAAAATTAAAAAAAAATTAAAAAAATACTAAAAACGAATTGATTATTAAAGAGACGTGTTAAGCAATCATATTGAATACGAGTTCATAAAGTATAAACCAAGAAAATTTGAACTTCGAGTAGTTTTATTTTATTGTTATATATTTTTTAAGTACAACAAGGGAGTATAAGAGAATTTGAACCTTTAACTTCAAAAGAAGAAATATACATCAATTATTGTAGCTCAATGGAGTGACTTATGTTCCCCTTAGTATTATCTCTTAATTGTTAAATTGTATTTTTTTTAAAAAAAATTGAATGATGAGAGATTTGAACTGTATCTCTTAGTGGCTAACATAAATCGATGCTCAGTTTAAAATTGTCTTTTTTTTTCTTTTCTTTTCTTTTTTTTTTTTTTTTGAAAAAGCTCGCTTTAAGTTTAGTTTGAGATTTGTGTAGGTTTTAAAATAATTGCTAAGAACTGAGTTTTTAGAAAAATCAATTGTACTATGAAGTAAATTAGTATTTAGTAAATTATAGTTTTAGATCAGGTATTTATTATATAAATATTATATTATTATGTTTTACATGCAATAACTAAATAAACCTATTATTAAAATTATTTTTTTAAATAATTTAACATATTTAAATAGTTATTTAAAATGTTATACCTTCTCCAAATTAATTCTTAACTACTAAGAGATAAAAAAAAACTTTAATTGTCTTTTAAGAAAATTAATATGGTATAATTTAAAAATAATAGATGTGTTGTATGAAAAATGATGAAGATATAAAATTGAAAATTAAAAATTAAAATTTATAGAAAGGTAAATTCTGATTTTATAAAAAACTAAAATTGTAGAAAAGTAGCGGGGACATTCGTTTAAAATCAATTCTAAGTTTCTTAAAATCAACGTAACACACCCTTTAGAATTGTTAAGCCGTATTTAATTTTAAGTAATACGTATATATATAAGCTATGATCGTACACGTTTTGGATTTTCATTTGATATAATACGAAGAAAAAAAGATTGTTCTTTTACAAGTGCGCAAGCATGCCACTTCCAAACAAAAAAGGTCGACATGACAAAGGATGAAGAAGATTAGAATTAAAAAAAAAAAAAAAAAAAAATCAAAAGTAGAATTATGATTTAATTACGATAATTATATAGTTTGCGAGTCAAATTTGAATTTTAATTCAACTTTTAACCAATTAATTTGTCCCTCTCCTCCAAAAGAGAAAGAGATAGAGAAATGTGGGTCTGTGTCATCACTCATCACTGAGCAAGAGAGAGTTATTTATGTGCTTTGGCTGTCACCGCACACTAATCTCATTCACGCGAAAAGATATCATTCCCCAATTCCCCATTGCTCAATTCAGTTCCAATTTTCTCTCTTATTTGCTTTGATCCTTGTTCTATGTGTTTCTGAATCCCTTTTTTCCTTTGTATTTCTTGTGTATCTGCTGTTTCAGGTCATGTAACTGTGAACCATTTTCATCATTTTCCTTTTCTCTCTGCCTTTTTCCCGTTTTGTGTGTCTTTTTTGTTCTTTTGAATAATGTAATCTGGGGATTTAAGCCTTCTTGCTTTAATCTTTCTCTGTTTGGTTAATGTTCATTTCATTGAAAGTTCTGTTCTGAAGCTGTGTGTTTGTGTTTTCAATTATGGGTTCTCGCTAATCTTGCTGTTTCTAGTCGGTGGGACTGTTTTGTCAATGCCCATTTCCTTTCGGTTGGTCTAAAACGCTTAGAATGCAGTTTGGGAAAATGGGTTGTCGTTAATTATTGAAGTCTTGCTTTAAAAAGCAGTTAATGCTCTTTTGATTATGTGTCGAGTTTAGTCATCTTTAGGATGTAAATCCCTCCCACATTACCAAGATCTTCTTAGTCGGTTAGTTCTTGTTCATACTCCTTTGGGTGGAATTAGTTGACTGATACTTAGTAGAATACTTCTGATTAGAGATTTTAACTTCTGATTGTCACAGTTGGAAGTTCGTTTTGATCTGAAATGATGGAAGTTCGTTACCCTAGATTACCTTAGTTGCAATGAAAAATTCCACCCTTGTTTTTGTGTTTGATGTGGAGTCAAGAGCTATTTGGCTCACTCCTAATTAGTTCATTTTTTTTATTTGTTCATTTGTTGCTAGAATTGATATACCCACCATTCTTTACAAATACTCTTAAAGATGTAAAGTTCTGTTAACTTCATTCAACTTTGTAGCGTTTTCTAAGGTAACTATATGTATTACATTCAATTTTCCAACCTCTTGTTCAATATCTATGAGAATCTAGAGTTTTTTTTTTCTGTCCATAGGACATCCCGAATTATTAGTATGAAATCTTAACCATCATGTTGGCCTCTCGAGTCCTGTTAACTTGATTATGGTTTAGCTTACATGTTACCATTTTGGTTTGTCTTTTCAATGTTACTTCCACTCTCATACTCTTAATATCTCAAAAGAAAAGGGGGGGAAATCCATTCACGAACCTTCTTGTTCACAAAATATTCCACTCAAAATGGAGGAAACATTTTTTCCGTTTCGTGGGATTAAGAATGATATAAAAGGAAGACTTCTGTGCTACAGACAGGATTGGACTGGAGGCTTTCGCGCTGGTATCAGGTTTATTTCCTTATGACAAAAGATGATCTCTGCATAAACTTCCATTTTATTGCCTCAGCAAGTTAGAACTGTATATTTATGCATGAGGTTTATGTTTTGTTAGGATCTTGGCCCCAACAACGTATATATTCTTTGCTTCAGCAATTCCGGTTATATCGTTTGGGGAGCAGCTAGAAAGGAATACATGTATGGATACTTTTTTGGTTGCTGATATGATTTTTATGATTTTCAAATTTGTCGTAGTCTGCTCAGATATGTTTCTCCCTTTCATGGGTGTTATAGACGGGACTCTAACTGCCGTACAAACTCTAGCATCAACAGCACTTTGTGGCATTATCCACTCAGTCTTTGGGGGACAGCCTCTGCTTATCCTTGGTGTTGCTGAACCAACTGTTTTGATGTATACGTTCATGTTCGACTTTGCAAAGGACCGAAAGGAACTGGGACAGGAACTATTCTTAGCCTGGACAGGATGGTATCTGTTTAATTTACTTTACCAACTGTATAAATAGCAATAGAAGAGGTACATGTCTGGTGGCAACAAAAAGTTAATCTTGTATTTTACTTTTCTCTGTCTATTCTAGGGTATGTGTATGGACAGGCATCTTGCTTTTCTTGCTTGCGGTGTTGGGTGCATGCTCCCTGATCAATAGGTTCACACGTCTTGCTGGTGAATTGTTTGGTCTGCTAATTGCCATGCTCTTCATGCAGCAGGCAATACGTGTGAGTATGCTTTGTGATAGTTAGTTGTGATGTCCTTGGTCTTGGTCTCGGTCTCATTACTAATTAGAAGAATTCGATAGTTGCATTTGTCTTATGATCTTGATAAGAAAATCCAGCTTCTTGAGGAAGCTACAAAATTTGTCTCATAACAGCTTGATGGTCTTGCATTCTGTTCAGAACAACTGCCATAGTCCAATGTACTATTTCCTTGTATAGGGTGTTGTGGAGGAATTCGGCATACCCCAAAGGGAAAATCCTAATCAGGTGGCGCTCCAACCTCCTTGGCGCTTTGGCAATGGAATGTTTGCATTAGTGCTGTCCTTCGGGCTTCTGCTAACTGCCCTTAAAAGCCGCAAAGCTAGATCATGGCGCTATGGGACTGGTACAACCACACACAAGCTCTTTTTTTTATTTCTGAAATAAAGAATTTAAAACATGTATATTGCATATACATACAATTTCGAGGATAGTTTTGGATAATAAGTTGTATTCCTTTAATGATTCCGGTATGAACCTGTCTTTTCTTAATTACTTTCCATCATCATACAAATATTGATCTGATTTAGCATTTTTCGCTTGAAATATGATCTAAAAATATAGGTTGCCTACGTGGCCTTATTGCTGATTATGGAGTTCCACTTATGGTGCTCGTATGGACAGCCTTATCTTACATTCCAGTCAACAATGTCCCACTTGGGATCCCAAGAAGGCTTTTCAGTCCCAATCCATGGTCTCAGGGTGCCTACTCAAATTGGACGGTTATAAAGGTTCGTCATATTTTGCTGATATCCAAGTTTCTAATAGTTTGATACCTAGAATCTGCATAAAAGCAAAACCTTATTCTTACCTATCTCCAGTGGCATGTCTAAGTAAATATTCTTTTGACATATGCAGGAAATGTTGAGAGTGCCTCCATTGTATATAGTTGGAGCATTCATACCAGCAACCATGATAGCAGTTCTTTACTACTTTGATCACAGTGTTGCATCTCAGCTTGCCCAACAGAAAGAGTTTAATTTGAAAAAACCAGCTTCATATCATTATGATCTTCTCCTCCTAGGTTTCCTTGTAAGCTGCCTCATGGAAATATAATATTTCCTCTTCTTTCCCCTTTTTACTGCAAATTAAGTGGCTCCATAAAGGGGTTCTGGCTTCAATTGTTGCTTTCTAATTTGTTGGGAAAAGGTTTTCCATCTCAATAGAACTATTTCTCTTCTCAGGTTATCCTGTGTGGACTTATAGGCATACCACCTTCTAATGGTGTAATTCCTCAGTCTCCGATGCACACAAAAAGCTTAGCTACCCTAAAACATCAGGTAATACCTTCAATTAGTTCTCAATATATCTGATTATATATGCATATCTCCATTTTCTCTGCATTCAACTTGAAACTTGGAAGTATAGAACTTTACATCCAGTAGTCATTATGAACCTCTCTTTCTGAATGTATGTATGCATAAACCATCCCTTTTATCACTGAGATCTCGGCTTTCAACCATTTTCTAGGCTCATGGAGTGTTAGATTATGTTTGGTAGTCAACTTCCTTTTCAGATATGCTTGACTGCATCTCCTTTTTCATCTATCAACATGTGCAATTTCTATGATTGTAATCACTCTCTTAAAATGTGATGTAGTTACAGGAGTATAAACTTCTTTGTAACGTGAAATTTAAACAAACTGGTTATGTTTTATTTCTTTTTAAATAGCTTTTGCGGAGCAAGCTGGTAGCAGCAGCGCGACAAAGTTTCCGTAAAAATTCGAACTTGAGTCAATTATACCGGAACATGCAAGAGGCATATAATGAGATTCAGACTCCTTTAATTTATCAAAATCCACCAGCTGTGGTAATGATCGTCATTTGGACTACACTTTGCGTTATTCTCATTTTTACTTACGTATTCTCACATGTTCTGTCTTCAAGCAGGGGCTGAAGGAGTTGAAGGATTCCACGATCCAACTAGCTTCAAGAACTGGCTACATTGATGCACCTGTTGATGAAACTGTTTTCGATGTGGACAAAGATATTGATGATCTTCTGCCAGTAGAAGTTAAAGAACAACGTCTCAGCAATTTGCTTCAGGCAGTAATGGTTGGTGGTTGTGTTGCTGCTATGCCTCTTTTAAAGAAGATCCCGACTTCGGTTCTTTGGGGCTACTTCGCTTTCATGGCAATCGAGAGCTTACCCGGAAATCAATTTTGGGAAAGGATTTTACTTCTTTTCACTGCTCCGAACCGAAGATACAAGTTAGTTTACACATCCATATGCACACTATATTAATCTTGTCAACAAAAACACTTCAAGTACACCCCTGAACGCTCCACCTTCCACCCCCTATCCCAGAAAATATCCTGACAGTGATAACATAACAAAATTAAAAAACTCCAAATGGAAACACAACAAAAATGCATTGATGAACCCCAAGGTAGATTTAACCAAACAGGACATGTAAAAGGAAAAAAAACTTCCATACATTTTTTAGCTTTAATCTATGAAAATGGGACACTTAATTTTGTATTCTGTAGTTGTTGACCAAAGATTGATTAGTGATTCATTTCACTTTCAGGGTGCTGGAGGAATATCATGCAACCTTTCTAGAAACTGTCCCCTTCAAAACAATTGCCACCTTCACCTTGTTTCAGACAGTATATCTGCTGATGTGTTTTGGATTAACCTGGATTCCAATTGCTGGTGTTCTTTTTCCGCTGTTGATCATGCTTCTCGTCCCTGTGCGCCAGTACTTGCTCCCCAAGTTCTTCAAAGGTGCTCATCTTCAGGACTTGGATGCTGCTGAATATGAGGAAGCTCCTGCAGTCACTTTTAATCCGTCATTCGAAGTAAGCAGACAGAACTCTCTGTTCGTTTTAGTTAAATCTGTTGATCATCTTAGTTCAAGTCATGGTTAAGATTATTCGATAAAACAGAGCTTCATCTTAACATCAATATCTTAGTTCGAGTAATGATTAAGATTATCGGATGAACAGGGTTTCATCTTAAAATCAATTGACAATAAAAAAAGTAACTCATGTATCTTATAAAGATTATGAGATCTTTTATCTTTCCAATGTGAGAGTGTCAATATGCCCCTCAAGATGGTGCCTCTTTGGGTCCATTATTCTTGGGTCGGGTCCCCTTTTGTTGACCGAATATCCGTTTGGGCTCTAAAACCATATTAGATTAACTTGAGGTTCCATTTCAAAACCAATTGGCGACGAAAAGAGTAACTTTGGTATCATATAAAGATTGTGAGGTCTCTTGATCTTTTCAGTGTGGGATCCTCAACAAAATGTCATCCACATCCCTCCAGAGTTTGAATAACAATGTGAAATTTTAACATAGGAGCACATAATCATCCTGTTAAACAGTGGCGTACGTGAAGCAAAGGCAACGACTCCATTCCATTCCATTTTTGGTTATGTGGGAGGTTATTTGAACTCAATATAATGTTTCGTCTCCGACTTTTCAGGATCGAATGGGAAGAACTCCCAACATTGATGACGGTGAAATACTCGACGAGATGATCACAAGAAGCCGTGGCGAGATTCGACGTACACAAGGTTCAAAAGTGATAAGCTCATCCCCAACGTCTCTAGAGGGCATCAAACCTGCCTACAGCCCACAGATACCACAGAAACTTTACAGTCCACGGATCAATGAGCTGAGAAGAGAGAGAAGTTCTCTATCTCCTGGAAAAGGACTTGAGTTTAAGCTAAATTCTAGTCCTAGTCCTAGTGAAGAACCAGGGCCAGGACCTTCTTTTAGAAATTAGCAGTTGTAAGTGGTACTTCTTCTTGGTTTTGATATTGTTGTTAATTGTGTTCGAGAGGCCTTTTAACGTTGCTTTGCTGCAGCTAATGTCAGTTTGTAATGGGTATTTTCTATTTTTCTTCCCCTTTTATATTTTTCTCTTTTAAATAAAACGAAGGAAAAACATAGATATACTGTTTATTTAGCTTTGTCATATACAAATTATCTGAATGTTTAAAAAAGTGGTTGTCTTTTTATGTTATTTTCTTCCATTATTATCTGCCTTTTTACCCCCATTTCATCATGTGGTGTGATTTATTCATTTTTCAATTTAAGAATGCGTTGTTTTCGGTAAATTTTAAGATGACTCGTTATATAACAGAAGTCACATAGGATGTCTTGGCTAATTCAGAGACAACAGATGAATAACAAACAATAAATCAAGAATGAACACTTAGAGTTTGGTAACCTAGTTTGGCAATATACTACTTACGTCTGGGGGCAGTGTGCTTGGGAAAGATAATCCACTAATATGAATAAGTTGAGTGTTTATAGCAAAATACTTATCTGTGAAGTAACACTTCTACAATGATTCTTGTAGAGCCTAACTTACTAAACACTTAAGTTCCCCTTAGATGTATCTTCTCTAATAGAACTTAGGCTCCCCCTAAGTTGTTGAATATTAATGGTAGACACTCCGGCACTCCGTAGTGTAAGAGACTCCCTTTCTTCTTTAAGATATCTTTCCAATCACTTGTGAAGACTCTCTACAAGAATAACTTAGGCTCCCCCTTAGTTGGCAATGTTTTAGGCTCCCCTAAAACCGAGAATCCCTTCTTGCAATTAATGTCTCAAACTCCCCTTGGGACAAAGAAGAGCATGTTGATTCAAGAACAATTCTCACATTTTGCATGGCGGAATAATTAAATACAGTTCATAGTTCAAATAGCAAAGAACAGCCTCAGAGCAAAAACCACACAATTTCTTTGAATGTTCTGAATGACGGCAATCCTAGATCGACAACAAGCACACCAATAAATAATTCCTTTCGAAAAGGAAAACAAATCCACAATAAATCACGCAACCCATAAAGAAGGAAAGTATCCAACAAAATCAACTATGCATAATATTTCCATATAAGGAAAGTATAATATGTAGAGACGACACTTATTACTGCAACAATTAAGGCGACTTTTGTGACAACTCGCGAATGGTCAGAAAAACACAACTTGCTAGCCTTAGATAAATATATAGTCAATCACAAATTTCTAACAAATTTCCCTTTAGCTAATATTTTTTAAGGCAAAACAACCCCAGAACCTCAACAAAAACCAGCGAATCAACTCAAAGGACAAAACCCAAACAATCTTGAACAAATATAGCCAACACCAAATCTCTAACAAATTTCAAATATGTCACTATTTTTTTAGTAAGATACAGTGACATTTTGTTATATTTAAAAATATTTCTAGTAGTTTTGTCATTTAAAACAATTATCCTTTAAGAAAAATCAAATCTTAAATTTATAGGTTAAAATATTATATTTATAGGTTAAATTATTTGAATATCTATATACATATGTGCATGTTTTAATTATGCTTTTACACTTGAGAATTTTTCATTTTGATTTTTAAATTTTGAAATTGTTAAAATAAATGTTTGACTGGCTTTTTTCCTTTTTCTTTTTGTTAAAATGATGAATTTTGACATAAATTGAAAAACATAAATTACATTGTTTATAATATTATATCTATACTATTTTGACGTAGGAGGTGATGTGAAATTATTGATTTTGTAAATAATATTGACAATATCTAGAGAGTTGAAGTAAGTTAACAATGGTTTCAGTTTTCAATTTAGGCAACTATTTCGTTGGGTGAATGAGTATCAATCAATTGCTATTTTGGTTAGTGGAGTCCATCTGATTGCTTTTGATATTGTTTACACATATATTTCCAATTGCAATTAGATGTGGGGTCCACCATACCATTTGTAATCAAATTTTGTAAACTGATTAGCTTCGGAAGGTGCTCAATCTGATTGAGTTTGAATATTCAGTGGGACCCACTTAAATATTTTATACCGAACTTCCATCTTTTACCCTCAAATATCATAAAATGCAGCTTTATAAATGCACCAATTAGTAAATATTTAAAAACACATTCGCTCATATGGCTGTCGATATACCGATTCCGATTATAACTGATACGTTGATTGGTAAATGTTTTATAAATTTTACAAATTCCAACTTTCCATATGCTTACCTCCCTACCGTGTATATCAGTCAATATCGATAAAGTTGACCCAAATTCATTTGAGTCACCCTGTTCGTTGCATGCATGTCTTATTACCAGTTTGTTATCTCTTCAGTCACTCTGTGGTATATTCTAATGGCAACCTCATGAACCAAACAAAAAATGGATAGAATAAATATAAATAAACGATTTATAGGAATTTTATTTCATATAAAAAAAGTTAGAAATATGTAACATGATTTAAGTTAAAGAAAATAATGGGGTCGAGGTTCCCATTCACCAAACCAAACAAAAAAAAAGGCACCCAAAAAAAAAAAAAAAGGCACAAACCCTAGACCCCCTTCCACCCCACAAGCACCAGAAGAAAAACTCATCCTATTCAGAATCACTGGATATGATCATAAGTGTACGTTTGCGGTTCTTCTTCTAGACCTTTGTGCCACTTAGTCCTTCTCCGACATGTCACTTTTTCCCCACCTCTTTCACCTTCCCCTTACCTTTTCGGTTCAACGGGCAGTTGACTAACAGCAATGATGCCTCGTGGGGGGTTGGTTGGTTCACGCTAGGTTGTGAACCAACCAAATTAACTCCCTTTGTTGCAGTGAGAGTTGGTGACTGATCACTTATGAGCATGGTAATGGCATCTTATTAAAACTAGAGAAGTAATGGTGGTGAATAGACATGTTTAAAATTCAAATGAATCAATAGGGCGTATACATTGATCGTAACTCTAACTACAGTTGTTTGAACAGGTAATTGAAGACAACTGCAATATAAAACCACATAAAAAAAACAAGTTCAATGGTAGAAAATGTTCAACTTACAGATGGGCGAGGGAACAAACTACTTCGAGGAACCTTAAAAAATGGAAGTACAAAGTTGAAGCTCCACAAAGCGAGGAGGAATGGTCTCAAACGATCAACAGATTGTTTGAAAGTTAGTCAATAGACTTGTTGATCAGAAAATATTTAATGGGGGCAGTTTGGTCTTTTTAATTTTACGTTTCAATTAATGATGTGAAATAAAACGCCTCAATGACAGTGACACTGCTTTTGAAAAAATTGATGAGTAAACACCAACAAACATAATAAAATCATTTTACCTTTTAGGCCCATTGCAATTGATGGTCCATTGGAATCAACTAAGATTACATATTTTTTAATTCACCCGATGTAAACGTGCCCTTAGTTGAAATTGAGTAAAAAATGATGTACCATACCACTTTCAATTTTTATACTTTAGTTACCATGTAAATTTCTGTTTTCATTTTAATGGAAAAGTTCTACCAAAGTTAAGTTGTATTAGTTTTGAAAATATCCATCATCTTGATGGTTGCTGCATATATTATTATTTAAAATAATATTTCTAATCAAAAAATAGAATATAGCAAAATGACTAAACTATTTATAGATATTAAAAAATTTCATTGTCTATAGATTGTGATAGATTTTTATCTAAATTGCAATAGACAATAATTTTTTCTATATTTGTAATTTTTCTTTTTTCAAGCATTGACTTATTTTGACTTAAAATGTGAGGAATTTAAATCTTCAAACTAAATATTATTATTGAAAAAGAAAACTTATGTTATATTATGTTCATGGGTAGACAGAGATCCGGGATAAATCCAATTGAACATCAAAATCTATGTGAATTTAAAATTTGGCATTCTTGCAATTAACACTGAAAATAAAATCGTATGGAATCTATGTGAATTTAAAATATGGCATAATGCGTCTTGATTATCAACGGATCGTTTGATTCGAATCTAAACGTGCCAACCTAGAAAGAATCGACAAATCATTTAAAGCCAAAATGGCTTCACACTTCACTCTCCACTCTTTCATTAATTTTAAATCCCAGAGTTCGCTATCCAATGCTGCATTTTTTATTTCTCTTCCAAAAATAAAATAAAATAAAATGCTGCATGTGTTATGATTTCAATGAGCAAATATATTCCAAGATCATTTGTTACAAGAGATTTGTACATATGACAATTTAAGAATTGTTTCTTTAATTGTTTTTTCTTTTAAGGGGGTGGCTTAGAAAAGGTTAAAAATTAAATAGCCTCAAAGACAGTCCACACTTGACACTATTTACAGATTAAGTAATTGTAATCATAACTGTGAATCATTAATTCACCATATTCCATGTTTGTTATGGGAGAATTTATTGGATAGAGCCGTCACATGATGCTAAAAGATGTAGGCGAGGTGTATTAAATATATATATATATAGGATATGGAGAATTTTGTGCAATTATTATTACGAGACAGTTACATTGTGTGTCAACCTTTTTAAGGGTTAGGGTGATTGTTGTTACATTTATACCCTAATATTAATTAGGGCATATTATTGACTTCAAAATAGTAAATCAATGTTTTTAAAGACTTTTACTATTTAAAAGAAAAAAAAGACTCCTACAAATAAAGCCACTTTTAACAATTGGGTAATACTTAGTGAATCTCAAGATGCACTCATCTTTATCCTCCATTCTTATCACACATAAAAAAAAGAATTAAAATATTTCAATAAAAAATGTTGTTTTTAAATATACTGAAATAAACCAAAATATTTACAAATATAGTAAAATATATGAGTAGACAATGATATCTATCACTATCTATTAATATCTACAGTGACATTTTATTTTGCTATATTTAAAAATATTTTCAATAATTATGTCATTTAAAACAATTTCTTAACACTTTGCATTGCCTACAGTTTAATGAAAAGTTTGTTTGGTAACCTTTTTTAAGTGCTCAATTTTTTTTTTAAAGAAAAAGAAATTTTAAGAACTTAAAAAAGCAGTAAATATTTTCATCACAAACGGATGAAAAAAGTTTATTAGAATGAAAATGAGAGAAAGGTTGTTAGAATGAAAAGGAAAAAAGAAAAAGTTGTTAGAATGAAAATGAAGACACGCTCATAATGCCTTTCCCACTTGATGCAGATAGCAAAAGAAGCAGCCGATGAATATTCCAAACCACCACAAATAATGATGAACAAGCAAAAAGATCTCAAGTACCTTGGCTTGCACGATAACACCAAAACCGAAGTAGACCCCACCAAAATTAGTCCAATTTCCAAACTGTATTAAGCATTACAACTCTTACTTAGAATCTGTATCCCACTACTATTTGAAAACAATCTCATTGTGACGGCCAAATTGGCCAAAATTCAATTACTTAAGTGGTAATCGTAAACAGAGGAAGAGATTGGGCAGATGTGAAATAAGTTTGCAACAAAAGGCAAACAGACTGGGTTTAAATTTGAAAACTTAAAACGTTCACTAGGATTTCATATCTAATATTGTGGAAACTTAAGGCTGGCGAATCGTGTGGTCATGCTAGTAAATTGAAATGGGCACGGGATATCCAGAGGAAATGAAGATGGCTATTTATCCACAAAGAATAAAAGTCATCCTGAAGGGCAGAAATAGTACAAAACTGAAATGAACAAAAACCTTACAGTTTGTTTTCTACAACGATTGCAACTACAAACAAATCATTGATGGATTTTGCGTCATGGATCGCAACTACCAACTTACCGAGGCAAAATTTCATGGGAGGCTTTTAAGCTGTCTTCGGCTTAGCTTTGATGCGCTTAACCCTCGAATAAAGGAAAACCCCAGCAAGAGCTATTCCAGTGCCTGCATTGGATCCAAGAACAAGTATTTTAGTGCATCAAGAAGTGTGACACATATATACAAACAGAAGACTGAAGCAAGTCTCAGTATTACCAAGAGAGTTGATTGGAGAAACAGGTGTTTGGAAGAAGATAACAGAGCTCACGATGACCACAACACGCTTTACACAATTGCCGACCGAGTGGGTAACAGGCGATACTCTTTGCAATATCATGTAAGAAACCTGCAAAAATCATCCCAGTACCCGTCAGTGAAAACCCTTTATGTGAAAAATGAATGAGCAGTAGGCATGGCAGAAGTTTAAAGACTGCAAGTGCGTCAATGCCATCATGCATCTTTATACCGGAACTACAAGTTTCTCATATATTCCCTTTTATGAAAATATCAGAGACTTTCTCTACAGATGCAGCATATTCGTGTTTAATTTCTAATCATATTAGCTAAAGAAGTAGAGATTAAAAATAAAACTATATGTAAAAGGTACAAGGTTAGGAGAAAGTTAGAATAGAATCTAACTCCGCTGTGAAATTAGAAACCTTACCTGTTGGTAAGCATGGAAACAAAGGGCAGCAAGAAGAGACCTAATGTATAGTTGATTCATGTTCAATCCCTGTAATGACAAAAATTACATTGAAGATCAAGATATAAAAATAACGGAAACTTCGACTGAAGTTTGCTTATTGAATTACTCACAGCTGATTGAAGGTATGCAGGAGTGAACTTGACACCTTCCATGAAGATGGCCACAGGGGATAGTAAGAAAAAGGACATGACTGTTATAATTGAAAAGAGGGTGATGTTGTCAATTGAGTCCTGTTTCAAGAACAAAATGTTGTTACTTTCACCATTCCCACAAATATTTTCTCCTCCATTAGATGTAGAACAAGAGTTTCAAATCAATACAACTGCTAACAGAAGCAACAAAGGTAATCGGAAATATACATCTGTAGTCGTTACCTCTTTTTTCACCATGACCTTTTTGCTAAGGACATTACGAGATTGATTAGTCACATTGGATGCCATTGCGCTCCAAAACCCAGCCCTTTTACATGAAATATGATATATTAGAAATTGCACAAATAATCCATTGTCAGTCATCTACTTAAAAGAGTAGACACGAATATAGACATACTAAAACACTCGACTTACCAGTTGAAGGAGGCCTCAGTGGCAGATGCCAATGCAACACCACCTACGATTGGCAGAAGGGACGCAACAACCCAGGGAGTAGGAGTCTTCAAAGACATAAATACAAATGTCAGAATTAAAACACCACCAACAATGGCCTTAAGAGATACAACAACACCAGCATTTTTCTCATGATTTTAAAAGGTTAATGCTTAGACTTGAAGCATAAAAAGCACTAGAACATTGGCCAAGGATACAAGCACATGGTACAAAAATAAATAATTAACTAAGAAGTGACCGCGTGCAAGAATACCTCTCCAAGAAACATTGCTGACAGGACAACTGAAAAAAATGGCTCCATGGCTTTGATTGTGTGAGTGAACGATACCGCCACTTTCCCAAGACTCATATTTGTGAAAAGATTTCCCAATGTGTGAACAAATGCCAGTGGCAGAATAGCAGCAAGCTGTTCAAGTTTAAAGAAGTCAAAACCTCATAACAAAAATATATATATATATATAGTATAGTAAACAGTTACCTAAATGAAAATTCATTACTCAAAACAAGTTTCACATCCACAAGGTTCCTAAAACCTGAAAGGAGGAGAAGTACTGATTACCTGAGCACCACTAATCTTAGGTCTTTTGTAGAGATTAAGTCCCCACATGAGAAGAACAAGTACAGTGCCTACGGCAAATTGAACTGCAGTGACAGTCACAGGAAACGGATACACCTTGAGAACCTGTGAGCAAGTAGTGTCAGATTATTATCAGCGGTCTCATCTCCAAAAGAAGCTAGCATTTCAATTCATCTTGATCGGTATAAAGCAAGTTGAAAGTTGAAATGAATGCGCATGTAAAAGAGTTACACGAAATCTTGAAGGAGCAATTTACTGAATCAGACACCATGGATCTAATTCTGAAGTCTCCTGATTATGATTATTTGCAAAGGGAAAATTGCTCTGAAGGTTATACGACTTTCAAGTATCAACATACCAGCAAGAGCTTAATCATACCTAATTATTCCTTTGCCCTTTCTTGTTTCTCATAAAAAAAATAATATAAAAAGAAAAAGGAAAAAAGAAAAGAAAGGAGGCGTTCACTTAAAATACCACAATCCTACGGATCTAATAAGAGAGTTTGATTTTACATCTTCATGGAACAACTCTTTATCTACCTAGTTGAAATATGAAATTATCGGAAGCGAACGGGAAAATTTGGCGTCAGTATCTTATAAGAAAGACTCCTGGATAAATCCGCATACAATAATATTGATCTAGAGAAATACTGAATACAATAAAAGAAACACATCTAACACCATGGTCGTGCGTATTTGATTGATTACGAAGATAATTTAAGCATAAGAATAACTTTCTTTTCTCTAAAGGATCCACATACGGAACATTGCCAAGCCTCGGTTTCTCGCGGTGCAGGCATTTCATGCAAATCGATCAAAATGACGACGAATTCTAACAACCGTACCAAACAAAATGCACAAACACCGTAAAATTTCAAAGAAGACGAAGACACCTAACCTGCTTGTTGTAGATGTTAAAGTAGATGTTGAAAAGGTACCAGAGGCCAAACAACAACCCGAGCTCCAACGTTTTCATTAGGCTTCCGCCAGCACTCGCGGCCTCCCCTGAGCTATCCGGCACCGCAGTAGCCTGAACCTTAAAATGACTCGCATCGGAATCCGAAGCAAGCGAGGGCACACCGGTCCATGGGCGGAGTTTCGAGGAGGAAAAAGGAGACGAAGACAGAGTCCAAGATCGGCGGGGCCAAGAGGAAGGGAGGCCAACATTGTTCAGGTCTCCGAGATCTCTGGAATTTGAGGATGACGAAGAAGATAACCGAATTGAGTTACATCCAGAACTGAAGGATGAAGTATGAGGCCTGCGAGGCTTGAGAAGAGGAAGAGAAGGCGAGAAGGTGACCGCAGAGCTCTGCATTTCGAAGGCTTGAGCTCGAGATCTGAGATCGGAGAAGAGGACGAAGCAAAAGAGAAGGGCCTCGGAGCGTCCGCCGAGGAGAAAGTTGGTGAAGCAGTGGTTGGTGGCGCAATGCAATAGCAAGAATGAAGGACTAATAGGACGCTTAAAATTGGGGAATTAACTAGTCAAAATTGAACACCTAATGACGGATATTCTAAAGCATTTTATTTCGTCATTATATATATTTTATTTATTTATTTATGTAGATTTTTACTACAGTAACTGCACCCCGAATTTTTAGGTTGTTAGTATTTATTTAGTCCATTAGAATTGATTTTAAAATGGTCAAAATCAATTTATTAATTTTTAAAATCACTTGAAAACATATTTTTAATTATTAAAGTAATTTAATTTTTAATTTTATACTTAAATGCAATTTTCATATCATCAAAATTAGTTTTGAAAGATTAAAAATATTTTTTTTTAGTGATTTTAGCTATTTTATAATCTCTCAAATATGCTCTCATATGTTGAGCTAGGTTTAATTTAGAAAAGAAAAAGATTGTTGGTATTTGTGATGTAATTTGTCTTAATTAATGGTTATATATTTATATTTAAAAGAGGTTAGATTTTTGTCTTTAAATTGTAATTAATGTGTTGAAAATCAGCCTAATCATTTTCTTTTTTGGTTTTCTATTTTTCTAAAATTATACTTATTTTTCCAAAAACATTTTTAGTAATTTTTTTAAATTTGCATTAAAAACGCATCTTAGTTCTAAACCAAAATCACAATAAATAAACTATTTTTTTAATTTCTATAAAAAAAATTGATTTGTTTCTTAAAATATTTTTAAATATTATATAATAAAATATGAAAACGTTAATTGAAAGTAGTGTAAAAAATAAGTTACAGCAGGTGTAATAATAATATACTAACAAAAAATTTATTTCATTTCAAAATATATGGTTTATTTTTTTAATAATATGTATGATAGTACTCTCACCTACCCAAAATCAACCTCAGTGGGGCTGCGGGAGAAGATTTATAAAATGTAAAGCACTTTTTAAAAGAAGAGGGTTGAAGTGAGCCATGCAATGGTATTGGCATGGGATTTTATTTTTTTAAATTGGAGGTTGAATTTCTTAGTCTACAATTTTTTTAACATAAATAGAGTGAGGGTAAATACTTTTCATTTAATTTTTTTAAGTAGAAATATGTGTAATATATATATATATATATATATAACAAATTGTTGGAAGAACAAGAAAGAGAGTCTTCTTAATAAAAATAAATAAATAAACCTTGTTACTTTTGTAATTGTTAATTACTCATTTTATTTTTGTAAAATTCTTAGAAATGATAACAAAATTGTTATAATCTAGGAGCTTTAGCTTGTTCGGAATTTCATATAAAAAAAAATAATAAAAAAATAATAAAAAATTGGAGGAAAGAGAGAAAAACACACATTTTCCACCTGCCGGCGATCACTTTGGATAACTTTCTGTCTGATCCCTTCTTTTTTCCATCTTTCTTTTTTCCTCACCTTTCTTTATGTTAATTTTCTTCGGCTATTATTTTATTAAAAGGGGGGGACATGGAGGCTAGAATATAAATAATATATAATGATAAGTTTTTTTTTTTTTTTGAGAGTATTAATATATAAGGATAAGTTGGTTTTTCTTTTTTTTTTTTTCCTTTTTTTTCTTTTCAAATCATCCCTTTACGAATAATAGGTTCATTTGGTCCCACTTTTAAATTCAGTGTTAAGTTTTATCGGTTTATTGTGTTGCCAACATGAGCATCGCTCAACAAATATAAAATATGCTTCCTTGAGTCAACTAAGAGATTAGAGATTCAAATCTCTTGTAATACTATATATTTTGTTAAATTAAAAAACAAAATAAGTTCATAATGTTGAATTTACCATGAGATATGAGTTGTGAATTGTGATGATAAATGAAACATAGGGAAATTATTATTTTTTATTCTAATGCCACATCAACATTAAAATTAAAATAAATAAATTAATTAAAATCCCTTACGGTGATAAATGGGAAAAAATAACTTCAGCGGTCTTAAAATTTGTAGACTAAGATTATACATTTTGAAGCTCCCGGAATCAAATAAATTTATTACTAAAAATTCAAAGTTTAAACATACTATTTTTATGTTTTTTTTAAACAACATCCATGTGTGTATATGAAATTTTATAATACATGTAAGTACATTGTGAGCATAGTTCAATCATAATTGACATATATTATTGTTGGCTTTTTGGCCCTAATTTCAAATTAATTGATAACTTGTAGAAATTCAAGTTATTATATTCACTATTTGAAATAATTGGAGTAACTTTAGGGCTAAACGCATGATTTTGGCAGTTGAAGTATGTAATATGTATTACCATGCGTTAGCATCATTTACAAAAGAATATACCTAAGAAAATATGTACTTTTATGTTCTTAATGCAAGATTAAGAAGAAAAGAAGCACAAATAACCCAAGTACCAGATAGGAAGCTGCTGTGAGAACAAAACAAGTGAAAACCCATGCTTCAAGCCCAGGCGTCAAGACCGTGTGTTGAGAAGAAAAAGCGAATACAAACGCTTGGGCAATATCTGTCGTGTCAATATGCAAACGGATTATAAGTTATCAAATCATGGGAGAACCAATGGGCTGACGATGTGAAAAGTCTACGCAGCAGGGCATGGAATTTAATGCAAAGGTGTTAGGTCATCATGAGTTCTCTTTTTCGACACCTATAAATAGCCCAAAGCTTCTCAATTCAAAGAGGAAAGAAAGGAGTTCAAGAGGCGAAAGCTCTGCACAAATTCTCCCTCACCATAACCATCATCCATTTGAAGCTCTTCTGTGAGAAGGATTCTGAGAATTTTCAGAGTATCTCCCAGTGAGTAAAAACCTTCATCCTATGCCATTTATATATCAGATAGCAACCATCTCAAGCCTCCATGAAGCAATACATTGCTAGTGGCGGCTTGATGTCTTCCATTTCTGTTCTTTCTTCATTTCCCTCCTACTTATGCTTTGTTAATGACATTCGAGAGAATGGTTTATTTACTTAATACAAGTTCGATTGACGATTATCTTCCATTCATTTCCATATTAAATACTTTACACCATGTTGTTTGTATGTTGAATGAGTAGATGTTAAAAGCTAGTTTTTCTTAAGCAATACTAAATATATTTACATCTTGATTAATGTATATCATTACCTTGCATAGATTTGTCTGACAAAAAAATTTAACAAACATGACTGTCTAGCTTGAGAGAGTAGATGGTTAATCTTTAGCATTTATCAAGACTAGATTAGTTTCAGAGATGTAGTTCATCTTTTGTCAACGCAAACTTGTCATGCATCTTAGAGATAAGATTAATGTGGCATCGAAAGATGGATTCTCAAACCCAAAGTTTGTAGGTATGCAAATATACTTAGATATGCTTAAGTAACGACTAGCTCTTGCGTTAACTCTATTATATCACATGGTTCCATCATCATTCTCAACGCATGTTATCTGACTGTAAATGACATTTGACTAACATTCTCCACGTCCACCTCACCATGTTAATTGTAGGAAATTTTATTTATTCTTTATGTATAGTTTTAGGCACATAACCCCCTTTGAACATAATACTTGTATAGTCACCGCATAGATTATGTATCTAGTCTCAACGCCTAATTTATCACAAATCCCTGTGTTCAACCCTAGACTCACCAGGAAACCTATAGAAGCTTATACTTGAGTTTTTATAGGAAGACTTGCTGATTAATGAACATACTTGAGTAATTCTCAACGCATACTTTAACCAAAATTATAACATCCACTTTACGAGCAACATTAATTAATTTTAATTAATATTTTGATTATGACAAACCTGAATTAATTTACTAACAATTTGAGTATTTTGAAGTGTTCATTGCATAGAGCTCGTAATAACAAATCCAACGTATTTTGAATCACTCAAATCGGAACTCAAACTAAAAATATATAGCTTAAACAAGCTTAACCTAAAAAATCTGTGGCGAATTTTTTCCTCAAAGTAGACCAATTGAAAGGTGCCACTTGGAGCATGTGAGAAATGAAAAATGGTGGGCTTTTGCTTTTTAGATTTATAAAAGAAAATGAATTTGAAAAAGAATATGAATTTAATATTATTTTATATTTGTGTCCAAGTTGATTTTAAAAGTAAAAAAAATTTAATATTATATATGTAACAACTAGTTACCTTTAAAAATAAATATATATTACTTTTTACTTTTAATCCCAACCATTCAATTTTACTTTACAAATATCTAATAGCCCAAATTGAATTTAGTTTTCACATATTTTCCTTTTTTTTTTTTTTTAACACTTCATTTTCTCCAAATTTCAACAACAAAATTTCAAATCTTTTTACAATCCTCCATAATTCATAAGTCTCCATTATTGTTCTCTCTAAACTCTTCTTTTCATCTTATTCTTGAGATATATATATATATATATATATATATATATATATATATATATAGTATTATGAGGATTGATTTGTTGAGTGCTACAAATTTAAAAATTCACTCTATCGAGAGAGTCGTAGGTGCGCTTCTTAATTTTTCCCTAGTTTTTGTAAGGGTTGCTCTTAATCCAAAAAAAAAAAAAAAAATTGTAACGGTTTGATCGTTATCTGTGGAAAGATTGAGTTTGCTCTTGAACACTCAAAAAGAGCAGTGTAGCGGTTGGGCTTTGATTCGTGGAAAAAGTCGGCAAGATTTCTGGTATGAAGTTTTGGAAGTGGACATATGGCGATTGTACCAAATCACTATAAATTTTATCACGGTGTCATTTTCTCTATCTCTCTCCTAATTTATTTTTACAATTAATTTTGGTTATTATATTTTATTGCATGAAATTAATTGAATTTTTTTAATTCTTGAAATAAATTGCTCATATTTGTCTTATTTTGATTGGTTGTTCTTAAATTCTTATATTCATTATCAATCTTTTTATAGGAGTTAAATAGGATACTTTAAAGTGTGATGGTTAATTTATTATTTAATTCAAAGTGATTTATTTGCGTAAAATTCTTGTATAAATTACTTATTTGCAAAGAGCTCGTTCTACAACTCGTAATCAGCTACAGCTAAATGAAACCAAAAGCAATCCATCTAGGGTTGCCATAACGATCCTACAATTATTTCATATTAGAAGTTTGATCTCTCGTCCTCAAACACGTTCGCGTGTTTTCAAAACCGCAACAATTGGTTTTCGCAAATAGGACAAATATGGTATAATAAGATTTTGCCTTTCAATTTTGGAACTTTCAAAGATCGATCCTTTAAAAAAATGATATAAAATTGAGGAGCAAAATGACAGGAAAAACGGGAATAAGAAAATCGAAAAATTATAATATTAAAATAACCAATATTAAAATAATATCAAAGTAAGTAAAATAACCAAATTAAATAAAGTAAACTTAAAATAAACTGAAATAAAAAAGTGGAATTTTATGGGAAATGAAATTTCTCAAATTTCATTTCTCTCCAATGTGTGTGTTACAATATCTACCAAAAGCCTTTATTTATAGGCAATTTGGCAAGTAGGCAGTGGTATTTCAGGGCTACTAAGGATGTATGACACATGATCTTTAGTCACTAAATAATGGACATCTAATTTGTTATAATATTGATAATAGATTTAACCTTTTTCCAAAATTAATTAAATAGGATAATTTACCAAGTTACCTCTAATTAATTTTCATACAGCAAAACAGAGAAAGGATCTACTTGTGTTTGTTTATTAGTGAGTGGGCTTCGAGCCCATTCTCCCTTCTTCTTTATTGATCGGGCCCCATATTTATGCACTAAAGCGCAGTCCATCGAAGGGAATTTTGAGATGAATTTAGGGCCCGCTTTTTTTAGGTTTAAATTGTAAAATTCTTTCAAATTTTAAAAGCAATAATAAGTAATGATGCATATATCATAGTATATATGCTATGGATGTGATATAGTGAAGAAATTAACTCAGCTCAACTCGTTTAACTATGTGACAATTAAGAATTTGTAATTCGAATCTCTTTCTTTTAATGTATTAGAAAAGAAAAAAATGAAGCATATTATTATTATTATTATTTCCTTTCTATTAAGGTGGGAGAAGAGGAAATGGTTTTTTTTTTTTTTTAAAAAAAAAAAAACGAAAAAATAACATATCACCATTTTTATTATAAAAATGTCATGATATTCCAACCATGTCAACATGTCCATTAGCTATTTTACTTAGAAGTTAATTCATAGATCAAATTGAATGATTTCCAAGACTTGGAGATGAAGGTTGAACACTATTTTCAAATATAGGGACAAAATTAATATGTTTCTCAAACATCAAGAATCAAAGAGTATAATTTACCTATATATTATTTATTATCTCTAATGTGTGATGTTTATTTATTGTAACAGGGAAATTGAACTATCGATCTTTGGTTGGTAATCGGTGTCTTATTCATTAATTTAGGCATAACTCAAGTTATTAAAATGTGTGCTATCGACCAAATAGTTAGACATTTGAATCCAACAACCCCTGCTGTATGCATTTTTTAAAAGAGAAGCAATGGAGAATAATGAAGAAAATAATCCCTCTATATTAAACGTTAGAAGGAAAATAATATATATATAGTTAAATTATAAATTTAGTCACTATAGTTTTGAGAAAATTAGAATTTAGTTTCCATGAGTTTAAAAGTTAGAATTTAGTCCATGTGATCTGATAAAACCTAAAAATAGTCCATATAGTATGATAAAATTCTCATGAATAGTCCCTACTATAGGGACTATTCATGAAGTTTGTTTAATTAGCCTCTGTAATTTCAAATGTCCATTTTTAGTTCTTGTGCGTTTAATACATATTAAATTTAGTCCATCAAAGCTATATTTTAGTACAATAAAATAGAACATGAGAATATATTTTCAAAATTTATAATAAAAATGTTAATAACTAATAAAAAATCATTTGGGAAAATCGACAATCAACCCATAGTAAAACTAAATTAATATCTATTGAAAGTATTTAGAATAAAATTAGACATTTGAAAGAAACAAGTATGAAAGAACATAAGCTAAAATAGTATTTAAAAAAAAAAAAAAAATCTCACCATCAGAAATTGCCAATGTAAAAATCACATTTTTTGTCCTTAGGTTTTAGGTTTAGTTTTTATTTGTTTGTTATACATTTAGTTCTAAAGTTTTAAGTTTGGTTTCAATTTAGTCACTAAATCTCAAAACATTACAATTTTACTCTTGAGATTTTATTTTTGTTTTAATTTGGTTTGTAGATTTTAAGATTATTCATACTTTTAACCTCGATTTTTCACTATGATCTTTAGTGTTAATATTTGTTAATTAGTTTAAAATAATTAAAATAAATTAAATTTCACCAATTTTCATCTCTATTAAAATTAAATTTAAAATTTCACTTCATAATTATTTGAAATTAATTTATACATATTGACATAAATGACCGAAAATGAGTGTTTAAATGATAAATTGAGTTAAAAGTATAAAATTTTAGAACTTGTGAACTAAATTGAAACAAAACTCAAATCTTAAAGGTAAAATAGTAACATTTTAAAACTTAAGTACTAAATTGAAATCAAAATTAAAACTTAAAGACTAAAGTTATAATATTTTGAAATCTATATATCAAATAGAAACAAAACCTAAAATGTAGGGTCCGTTTGATAACGTTTCCTTTTCTTGTTTCTCATTTTTAAAATTGGACTTATTTCATAACTGTTTTCGTTTCTTATTTCTAAATTTTAATAAACATTTGTAAAAAGGGTGAGAAACAACAAAAATTAACTTCTCTTGTTATTTCTCTTCTTATTGTTTTAGTTCTACTTTATGGTTTCCTTAAGTAATAATTGGTATATTTTGGTGCTCTTGTTACTTAACTTTCTCTCATTAGTTATGAGTTGAAATCTCACTTTAAGCATTTTTCTTTTATTTTATATTTGTTTTCATCTTCGAAAATTTATTTATTTACTTTATTAATTTTGATATTTACGGAAAAAAAATGTTATATTCACATTTTATTTTAATTTTGAATTTTAAAATTTTCTAATATTTACATGTTTATATATTATTTTAATTCTAATATTTTCACTATATTTGAAACCGAGTAGAATTTTATAATATATAAATTTTGTTGACTAAGACATTAATTTAATTTAACTTTAATATTTTACAATTATAACATTTATATAATTATATAATTAAGTTAATATCATTGAAGACAAATGGTACAAGTTAGAAATAATAATGCGGATCAAATTTGGGCAACACATGAAAGATATGATATAACTTTGCTATTATATTTACTTGTCATCGAGACTTACTGCTATTAAGTGACATAAACTTTTGATAACATCTTTTTCGATGTTTAATGTATGACATTTTTTTTTTTATATTATATTGTTAAAAAGAAAAAATAGTTAACAAATATAGTAGTATTGTTTCTTGTTTAAATTTTTTTTTTTTTTTATTTTTTTTATTTTTATAATGTACTATAAGTTATCTAGCAAAACTGAACAAAAGGAAGGAAAAGAAAAGAGTTCGTGAGGCGAAAAAAGTTTAGCAGCATTTAGATGACAATACTATGAAGGACCACACTGCATCTGACACGTGTAAATTTCTCTGCCACGTACTTCGTGGAAATCTTCGTATTTTCACATAAACAAGTATTGAGCTGAAAGAGACAAAAAAAGGAAAAAAAGTATTGAGGTTATATAAGGAATAGGTGATACATACCTTTTCCCCACAAACCCTAATTTATCTCATCCATTCTACTCTTGCACCAGGGATACTTACGTAATTTCCTTAAAAGATTTTGGATTATAGTCCCAATTTCTCGTAGAAGGTATTATATTATATGTGGAAGAAGAAGAACAGAGCGTCTTCACGGCCAACACAGAATTCCAGCTATCACTCGCTTATTCAGTCGTTTGCACAGTTTTATCAGATCAGATAGAGAATCTCTCGATTTGAACAGTGAGAAATTTAGCAGAATTTTGGAAGAATACGGGAGAATGCATTCGTTAAGCTTCAAGGTTGTAGGTGATTTTAGTGCGGGATTGAGGATGAATTTTCCGAGACGAGGAAGCTTTTGCTTTCCGGAAATGGAGGTCGGGGCAGTGAGGTGTTTTGGGGGCCGTCGAGCATTTGGAAGAACTTGTAGGATTGTAGCATGTGCTTCGGAGAGAAATGGTGATGGTGGCGGAGGACAGAGCCAGAGCGCCAGTACGAGTCGGAGTCGTTCGTTTCTATCCCGCAGTGAAACTTATGCACTACTGAAGCAGCAATTGGAGGTTGCTGCCAAGTCCGAGGTCTATCTCTCTTCTTTTCTCTTTCTCTCACAACCACGAGTCTCGTAAATCGTGTTTAAGCTAATTGGTGCATAAAATTCACGAGTCTGGTGGAATTAGTTCCGTAGGTTCCTATAGTGATACGGATGTATGGACAGTTTGCCCTCTTTAATCGTTGCTGATACATCGTATTACTGACAATTGCGGCCAGATTATCCTTTAACTGTTTAGTTAAATTGACTCCACACTGATTTTCTGGTTAGGGAGCCTTTTGCTACTTATCTACGTTAATTATGGCCAGATATTCGTCTCCTGTGTTCTATTATTTCCTATGAGTTGGAGTTCTTTGATGTCGGCTTAGTTATTGATTCTATTTTGCTTGTAGCCTTTTGTTTCTATATTAATAAGAGTAATTTCGATGGGTAGCACTTTTAGGCCTAATAGTTAAGTGTCTAACAACATTTTTTAAGAATTGCAAATATAGCAAATCTACGAGTGATAAACTCTCTCGGTGATAGACTTCTATTAGTGATAGTCTATGTTGAGTCTATCATTGGGTCTGATTGCTATATTTACAACTGTCCCTATTAAATATGGTTGAATGGGAAGACAATTTCGGGGCTGGATGCCGTTTTGCGATCTCAATATGTTTGTTAACAGAATTGGGAGTCAAGAAATTTGGGGAAGAGATATTCACTTGATTTATGACCTGAAAGGGTTCGAGTTTCTTTCTGGCCATATGCGTCCTAGAGTTTAGATGTATTGTCCGGCAAGAAACTTAAAGGCCCCCCCTTCCCCCACGAAAAAAAAGTCGACTATGGACGACTAGTAGAGGTGAAACTATTGTAATCTTGCAGCTTTCATATACTACGTTCATTTTTTTGAATTTTTCCTCTGTATATCACTTGTCAAATCTAGGATTATGAAGAAGCTGCAAGGATACGGGACTCATTAAAATTATTTGAAGAGGAAGAGCCAGTTTTGCGTATTCGAAGACTGATGAAGGAGGCTATTTCTAGTGAGAGGTTTGAGGTACACTTTGTTCCAATTCTCATCACTTATTGCCATGCTATTCTACCATGCAATCTTTCATCATGGAAGTAGAGCTAGAATGTAAATATTCAATCCCACTGTGATTAATTGAGAGTGTCTTAATAGAATAATCTATTTGCCTTCTCAGTTCTTAATATCTTGTTCCAGTTATGCATGGTTGTTGTTTGGTTCTTCGTAATACCTTTTTTCAGTTCTGCATAGCTGTTATTCTGGCTGGCTTCATTTCTTGTTCAAAAAATTTGCAATGAAAGACATAGAATAGTCAAATGCTATGTATTACCCTGTTCTATGTTCTATGAATGACTTATAAATATGACTTCAGAGCCGATAGATAGATATAATAACTTTATTTCATATCATGATACCATGTCTTCCCCATTACTTTTTTCTACTGATCTTTACAAAAAAAAAAAAAAAAAAAATTCAGGATGCTGCTAAATATCGTGATGAACTGAATGAAATTGCCCCTCACTGTCTTCTGAAATGTGCGAGTGATGCAACAACTTTGGTACATTTCTTGATCTTCTTATCAATATTGTTGATGGATTTAATACCAGATCAATTTACACTCCAAGACTTTGGGGGTTGTATCAATCTAAACCATAAACTTTTGTAAGTGTATCAGTTTACATTTTCCATTACGTTCTGTTTGGATAAACATCATGTGAGACGTACAATTTTATCAATTAAACCATAAACTTTCATAAGCGAATCAATTTAGATTTTTAATTAAAGTTTCATTTGAAAATTGTCCATGCATCAATTCTAATTGTCCATTTTATTTATCTTATATTTAAAGAAGTCTACCACATGTAAGAATTTAATGCATGGACGAATGCCGAATGTTATCTTAATAAATAGTCTAAATTGATTCACTTATAACAATTTAGAAGTTTAATTGAAACAATTTTATGTTTCACATGATATTTTCCAAACTGAGCTTAAAGGAGGGCGTTAGTTGATGCAATTATGAGTTACGAAAGTTCATGGTTTAAATTGATCAACTATTAGCTTGGGGTTCAAATTGATACAACCCCCAAAGTTTAGAGGTGTAAAATTGAAATTTTCCCTTTAATTATTTATAGAAGTAATCTGCAATCTGACTAAACACACTATCCTATATACTACTTAATAATGGCTATACCTCTTTAATTCATAAGGAGTTGGAAAATAGTAATCATGCCCTCCTTTGGAATAAATTGATTAGAGCAATGGAGTACAAAAATATCGAATATAGACATGATTTTAATGAGTGATTCTGTAGGGTATCAGGGTACAAGTTAGGAGTGTATACATAGAAGGCCGAAGCCAACCTTCGAAGAACCAGTACTTTTTTGCATACCGAATAAGAATTACCAATAATTCAAACCGTCCAGTTCAACTTCTCAGAAGACATTGGATTATCACCGATGCAAATGGGAAAACAGAAAATGTCTGGTAAGTTTGACTTGATTCAGTACTTTCCTCTTTGATTCATTAAACCTGTGAGGGTGTTCTCCGACACAACCTGGTCATGTTTTTTTTTTTTTTTTTTTTTTTAATAATTTTATTTTGCAGGGGTGTTGGTGTTATTGGTGAACAACCAGTTATACTTCCTGGGACTGGATTTGAATATTCATCAGCATGCCCACTAAGTACTGCTAACGGCAGAATGGTTAGAATGATTTTACTCATGGATTCTTGTACTAAAGATTTTTCTTTTCTCATCTATAGACTATAACTATAAGTTTTTCTGATCCAGGAAAAGAACTGCTATAGCGTATTGTTTTGAATTGATCAGTAAAATTTACAGTCAAACTTGTTTTGCATAATTAAACTTAAAATAGCTGTCACATTCTTTTACCGTGGGAATTTTTAACTCTCATGTGGAGTGCACGCTTCAAACATGATTTCTTGGGAATCTTTAATTTTTGGTGTTTTTTTAGTGAGATATCTATGATGCAATATTATTTTCCTTCTTGTTTATGTCTAACAAGGTAAGAAGCAACCCTCGTCATTTTTCAAACTCAGAGATGTCTAACAAGCCTGAACCTCCTTGATTGATGAAAAAGATGAAAAAGAATAAGTCTCACAAGGCATTTTCTCTGGAAATTGCATTGATGCTAAACAAGCTATTTATCTTCAGTAATTGCTTGCTCGCATTGCAAAATCACATCATCATGCTTTCCATCAAATTCTTCTCAATCAACTCATTCTTTGATGTAAATTTTTGTATATGTAATATGTTAAAAATATATATATAAATTGTTGGAAAAATACAGAATTTTTTAAATGTTATAATCTTACATATTAAATAAATATTTATTCTCAATTGTGAATTCATGCTTTTCTGGCATTTTGGATACGGGTTAGAAACTAAGTTCTTACTAAATGTGATGCAGGAAGGTGACTTTGAAATGAAGTACATCGACCGAATGGGTGAACAATCATTTAACGTTGCTATTGCTCCGTTTTCTCTCTCCATATTAGGAGATGGCACAGATGCTTTCTAATGTTTCAACTGCAACCTAAAGTCAACCATACAGAGGTTTTTCGGGACATCAAGAAGTCTGTCAAAAATGCTGTTTGCAGATTTTGTAGATATTCTTTCGTTGGGGATGCAGAAGACCAAAGCTTGCCAACAAATCCATTATATTCACAAATGAATTTGGAAATGTTAGGATCTTCTTATGTTTGAACTCTGAAGAGAGTTGTTGTAAAGATCAATGTGTATAGATTTGTTGCAACTTTAAGCGAATAGGTAGACCTAATTCATTATTACGAAGCTTTCAGTTAGATTGAAGTTGAACCATATTGTATTCAAGAATTGTCATCAAGATGTCAGATTAATGTAGGACCCGTCTTGATGATTAAAAGTGGCGAAGATCTCATATTTATGTTCAGTTGTACATTGCAGTCTTGCTTTAAATTTTTCTTTCTCATAGGTTTTAATGCTTCTTCTTCCTCACGCTGCTGCGTTAAATGATTGGTCAGCGGAGTGAATATGCTTGTACAAATTGTTATTAATTATTATTACTATCCTTTACCCTTTACCCTTTCCACTTTGCTTTTGACATTTTTCCTTTGATTTAACCGTTTCCAGCACATAAATTTTACAGGTTCGATATGGGCTTGGAGCTCTCTCTTGACCAGGGCAAGCCGGCAGGAGTGGATGATCAATGCAGCAGTGAGTCGGTACAATATATGAATAAATGAACATTATTTCTACCAAATATTTACATTATTTGAAGATCCATTTACTATGTCTTTACACATGTTTAATGCCTCCAAAAAGCAACCTCCCCAGTTGACCACTACCAGCCCAGTTGACCACTACCAGGGATTCTTATTGCGAATGCTTTTACATGTTTGGGAGTGATCTTGGAAAGGTTAAAATGACTTTTGTCATATTTAAAATTAATTCGAAACTCACCTTTAATCACTCATAATCAAATCAATGTTTGATTTTACATTTTTAAACACATTTTCCGTACCATTAAAATGTATTTTGAATGATTAAAAATATTTTTGATTTTGAAACGACAAAAATGATTTTAATCATTTAAGAATCACTCTCAAACATGCCATAAATTTTTCACCACATCAAATTACGTGGTAATGTAATCAATTACAACTGTAAAAAGTCATATAAGTCATATAAATTGTTCTCTATTTTGGTTGTACGAAAAGGGCACAATACAAAAAATTTAGTCTCGATGGATCTTGGAAAAGGGCACTCCACGACTTCTCAAAACAGTGAGCTGATGTATAATGTTTAATGTTTAGGTGAGTCTTTGAACAATTGAAGAGTGTTGGTTGCAGATTTCTAGTGCTTTCTTTTTTCTTTTGTTCTTCTTTTATCTTACAGTTCATTCCTTGTACTGCACTACAATCTCTAGAGGTTTGAAGACGTGAAAACACACAATTGCTTAGCCATTACAGCTTAACTTTGCATTTTTTAAAGTCTTTTCAGACGCATCCTATATATGCATTTGCTCCTCTCTGCCCTCACATTCTGCATTTTTTAACTGCATGGGAGTTTGTTTCAGTCCCTTTTAAATACCAGGTTTCTCTCTGTATATACCTTATTTTATCTCTTTACAATTATGCTTATTTTGATACTATTAGTGTAGGAGGGAGCTAGAGAACAAGGGTCTGCTCTTTAAACGTAAGTTTGTAATTTTGATTTCTGCTTGGTTCCTACTTAGCGTCATTTCTAAACAGATTTCCTCTTTGTTTAATTATTAGTTTGAATGGCCAAAAAAAGGGGGGAGAAAAGCAACATGTATTTATATTGAGAAAATAAATCGAAGTATTTTGCGATGATATTATTTTCTTCCCAATTAATCAGAGTAACTTCGCTTTATTCCTTTTGATTTACTGTTTATGATCTTCTATATTCTACTTTATTCTAGCTAGCTGTATGTTCTTTTTTTTTTTTCTCCTTTTGCTTCATATATGAACAGCAAGAAAAAAAAAATGAAGCTATTCATTGAATTTCCCAATTTCACAGGGAGACCAGCAAGATGGAAGATGGACCTTGGAGTTTGCTAACAGGTGATTAATATATAACCCTGCTATTTTTGTTCCCAATAATTATATTACATAACCTATACACAAAAAAAGGGCAGTTTGCAATGTGCATTAACCCTTTCCATCGGTAATCAATTTGCTAAATTTCCTGTATCCAAAAATAAAATTTGAAATTAAATTGGAAATGGTATCCGAATTTTTGAAAAATCACTAATCTTTTGAAAATTATTAATTAACGAACCTTTTTTCTGAGTACTTATGTGCAAGAAAATATTAATGACAAGATATACACCTTTTTTTTTTTTTTTTTTCCTTTTAAGGTCAATCACATAACACATGCATGAATCCATAATAATAATTCAAATGTGTGTAGATTCTCAATCTCTGCCCGACATGAGACATGGCACAAAATAAAGAGACAAGTGTCATCATATGTAGTCTTCAAACTAGATGGACTGAGGTGGAGAAATATCTAGTAGTCTGGTATTACTATGGTACTGAACGCCTTCACGCCAATGCTTTTTTTTTTTTCTTTTTTTTTTTTTTTTAACGTTTCTTTTTGTTAAAAATATTTTTGGTCTCTTGAAATTTTTTTTGGAATTAACAATGTAGTCGCAAAAGTTTATTTTAGAATAATTTGATAATTAATTTCTGAATTTTGGTATGTAACTATTTAGTCCCTATCTTTTTTTTTAAAGATTTAATGAGATTTTTTGGAAAAGTTAATTTTAGTCCTTGATGATGTATGTTTGGTCCATGAATTTTTAAAATGTACTTTTTTTAATCACTTGAGTTTTTGAAATGTACATGCATGTCTTGGATTTTAAGAATAGATTTATAAAATAATTATATAATATTTAAAATTAGAAAATATTTAAAAATAATAATTTTAGAAAGGAGAGATAATTTTTAAAAATTATTCTTCTAATTTAAAATGACATATTATTATTTAAAATAATGATAGTAAGTTATTTGAGGGACCTTAAACTATTTTTCGAATTTGAAAACTATAAAGGTACATCTTGAAAACTTAGAGATCAAATGGATTTATTCATAACAACTTGGAAACTAAAAATATACATTTTGAAAACTTAAGAATTATATACCATGTTCTTCAAAATTTTAGGGCTAGAAAGGTTTTTTTTTCTTTTCATATTTTTCTTATAAATAAACAAGTTAGGGACTACATATGTTTATAAACAACAAAAAAAACTTGTTGAGATTTTTCATAGTATAGATTGAATAGTTACAAACAATAAAATTTAGATACTAAATTGTGCAAATTTCAAAACTCAAAGATTAAATTCCTACAAATTTGAATGTATGAAAATTACATCTTATTCTCACAAAAATTTAGGGTTCAAAAGTATTTTTCAACATCTCTTTTTCATCTATAAACACTTTTTATATTATTGGAGTGGTCATAAATCTTACACATTTGAGAAAAAAAAGGACATATATCTTTGTAGTTTTTAACCTATTCTTTTTCATCCATAAACACTTTCACACTTGGATTACAAATTTCTTATAAATTTATAAGTAAAAAAAACTAAAGGATTATTTTTACAAAAGTTCAAGGATCAAAAATACTTTTTTACTCATTATTTTCACAAAAATTTAAGAATCTAAAGTAATTTTAACCGTTTTAGTTGATCCCTAAACTTTATATGTATATATATTATTAGTTTTATCTTTTTCTACCACAATAGAAAAGAGTGGCAATGCATGAAGGACAAGTGTCCTACAAACTCATATTGTCATAAATTTTCAAAGGAGAGTCAAGATCACATGTTAGGGTCCCACCCCTACACCATTCTAAACACACACCAATCTCATTCTTTGTCATAAAGCTAACATTATGATTATAACTTTTAGATATTAAACGACACTATGCCCCCCAATCGTAACATCAGATTTTTTTTTTTAATGTATTATTATTTATTTATTTATGGACTAGACATCGGCTCTCATGTTGCCTTATGCTTTCAACTTTTTTATGATTTTCATCTTGATTGATCTTGGATTGCAAAAGATATATCAGATGGCTCAAAATCATTGGTCAAAACTATGGCCCCACGTCCAATTATAGTGCTTCCATTACCAAATCATTTGCTTCACTTTTTGCAATTCCTCTGTTTTGGAGCACAAAATGCCTCACTCTATCATATGTTATTATTTTTCTTATTATTATCCTTTCTAAGTTTTTGTAAGTTATCATAATTGGATAAAGTGTGCCTTGTTTGTCTTGATTACTTAATATTATTATTTGATTTATGTATTTTTTTTAAATATAAATTTATTGATTAGTCTTTGATCTAGAGTCAATAAATTGGCATAGCACATTTTCCAATATCAAGTTACCTTCTCAACTATTTGAAAACAATGAGTGTTTTCAAATAACTTGTGAAAAAAGTACTTTTTTTTCTTTTTCTTTTTTTTTTTTTTTTTTTTTAAGAAAATCAATTTTCTACAAATATTTTTGGAAATATTAATTTAAAATGTGTTTAGTGTAAGAATCTTGAATGACTTTAGACGATTAATTGAAAAGTTAGTTTTGAAGAAACTCTTTTAGAGATATATTATTCAAAAATAACTTTTAATTAATTCAGTTTTTTAAAGTGCTTTTTATTTATTAATATTTTATTAAAAAAACACACATTTCATAATCTAAAATCATTCGAGAAACTATACTAAACCCACTTAAATTCTTAATTTTTCAAAAGTATATTTTTTTTATTTGTTATTCCAAACACACTCAAAATATTTTTTTCACCAAATATTTAAATAGGTTATAAGTAGTTTCTTTTTTTAGTACAATAGGGATTCAAACTTAGACCTTGTGGTCAATAATATTCTTATATGTCAATTGAGCTATGTTCGTCTTGGCTACAAATAACTAACGTTGAAAACTAAACCAATGTACTTACAAAAACAAAATATAAGGATTAAAATGAAGAAAAAATATTCAAACTACAAGCATGCAAAGATAAAATTGCCAAATGGAAGGACTAAAACGACAATTTTACTTAATAATATTTATTTTTTTCCTATTATTATTTTTTAATTTTATTTTGAGACTTATCACCTGTTTAGAACCTCATAAGTTTGAGGGATTTCAATTCATACTGGATTTTAAATGAAACCCATTGTTTGTTATTGTAGGAAAGAGAACTATGTTATAATTCGAAATGATTTCAAATCATGTTTTTAATTTTAAAAAAAACTTTCCTAACCAAAATGCTCGAATTTTGCAGGAGTTCATAAGATTTAAAAGTAAATTACTTAATTGACTTTGTCATATTCTAATTTTCAATTAACACGTCATAGTTAAAAGTCTATATTAATAAATTCTTAATCTTTTTCTTTTCGGTTATCATCCAAACATAAAATTTTAACAACATTCATTTCAAATCTTTCTCATTTCAAACAAAGTAATTAGTTTAAAATCATTTCTATAACTTTTAATGAATTTCAAATTTAGAGTGGATAGCTAAATGAAGAAGTGAGATTAAATGCTGTCTTATTTTATTCACCTCAATCCATTCCAAAAAGCACCTTCCACTTCATGCACTCCAACAAAATTATTCTCTCTCTCTCTCTCCCTTCATTGACACATTGAAAATGAAAACCAAGGAGAGGAGGGGACAAATATTTACATGCTCCTTGGGGGAAAATAAAAAAATAAATGGAAAATTGCATGGAAATATGGGGAGAGATTAAGATTTTGGCAGAGGATTCTGGTCTATTCCTATTTTTCAAGATTCTGTATTTGATTTTGAGGTAATGGGAAAAAAGAGAAGCTTACGGCCAAAGCTCCACAGGCTTTTTCTTCTTCTTCTTCTTCTTCTTCTCTCTCTCTCTCTCTCTCTCTCTCTCTCTCTCTCCAGCTTTGCTTTTATTTAATTTCTCTCCAAGGCAAAGAAGAAAAGCATCTCCCCCAATCACACACTTCCCACTTTCTTCCTCTCCATTGTAAGTATAAACTCTTTTCTTGCCTTAGAATTTAGCTGCTCTTCCTTTACACTATATTATTTGTTAATGTCTATCACTCTATTTTCATATTTCTTTCTAAAAACTTGTTTAAAGTTTCGAATCTGTCTTCCCCCATTTCAAGCATTTTCTTTGGTCAAATGGGAAATGGGTTGTTCTTGTTTTAAGCTTCTTATCCATCTCACAATCTTCTTTCACATACTTCCATTATTTTATGCACAAAAATCTCCCTTAAACTTGTCCACTTTGGCTCTGTTTTGCATTTATGGATTGTGAAGATGTTTCTGTTCACCTTTCCTCAAACTGGGTTCTCCAGAAAGTTTGAGTTTTTTTCTTAAAATAACTGTTTATTTCAGCTCTTTCAGCCTTAGTGCTATCCTTTTCTTTGTTAACAATACATTCTTTTATTTGTTTTTGAGTTCTCTCCTCTGTCCAGTGAGGGTTTTGATTTCGATCATTTTATTTCTTCTACCTCTGGTTTTTCAAAAGTCATTCTTTCTTTTGGGTTTCCCAGTTGCCTTCAATCCTTTCCCTTTCTTGCCTTCTGGTTCTCAGATTCCCTGAAAAATAACTGGTCACTGTCAATTCTTTTGTTTTGTTTTTATCTTCTGTATTCTTTCCCTGTTTTGTATTCTTTTCCTGTCTCTCAATTTAGCTGGATTAAAACCAGGCATTCAAAATTTTTACTCCCATTCCTTGAAACTAAGTGATTCTTTCTTACCCAACATAACCTCTTAATTGAAGAGGAAAGTTGTTTTTTTTTTTTTTTTTCCTTCTTCTTTCAGTTTGTTTAAACATTTTGCATTCTTCATTCTTGGACTATTCAAGGAAAATAATTTCCCTTTTTCTAAATCCACATTTGGTTTATACCCTCTACTCATAAAAGCTCCATTTTCCTAACCCTGGTAACAAAATGAGTTTTTTAACAGGATCCCCCAAAAAATCTTGGCAGCCTATCATGACAGATGATACAACAACTTCCAATTACTGGCTCAATTGGAGGGTTCTGCTTTGCATTATATGGGTTCTGCTTACACTGAGTTTTGCATTGTTCCTGATATGGAAATATGAGGCCCGTGGGAATAAGGAATGTGACAGAGAAGAAACTCAGAAAGAAGAAGCTGGAGCTTTGTATGACGATGAAACATGGCGGCCTTGTTTTAAGGGAATACATCCTGCTTGGCTGTTGGCCTTCAGAGTGTTGGCTTTCTGTGTACTCTTGGTGCTCCTCATAGTCACTGCTATTGTTGATGGTGGCGATATATTTTACTTCTACACTCAGTGAGTTTTCATTGATTTTGTTTCTATACTTCAGTCAAAGAAATGGGGAAGTTTTGTTTAGAAATTCAAACATTTTTAGCTGTGCAAAATTTTGTTCCTTTAGTATTGCATGTTGTTACTTATGTCAGTTTTTTCATGGTTGTGTTGTGTGAAACAGGTGGACTTTTACTTCAATCACCATTTATTTTGGGGTATGTTCATCAATTTTCGAAGAGCCTTGTTTCCATATATGTTCCTCTCTCTCTATATCTCTCCTTTTTCAATCTTTATTTGCTCATAATCTCCAATTTTCTGTTCATAGCTTGGATCACTACTCTCCATTAATGGCTGCTACCAGTATCAGAAGAAAGTTAGTGGTGAGAAAGTGGATAATGTGGAGGGAGATGCAGAACAAGGCACTTCTGCAGGTGGAAATGGTTCAATTACTTCAAATACAGAGAAAAATCCATCCCTTCGTGAAGAACATTGTCTCGTACGTCAACGTGCAGGATTTTGGGGTTATGTCTTTCAGATTATCTTCCAGGTTGGTGCATTGTTGAGCATCACCGTTACCATTTTCAAAGTTTTGAAGATTTGATTCCATTTTCTTCATTAGTTTACTGACCTTTTGCTTTTGGCCCCTTCTGTTGTTATTGAAAGATGAATGCAGGTGCTGTTATGCTGACAGATTGCGTCTTTTGGTTCATAATCGTTCCGTTTCTCACCATCAAAGATTACAACCTTAATTTCGTAAGTGCTTAGCAGCTGCAAATTGAGCTTATGAAAATGCATAATCATATAACCACGTAAACTGCTAGGGGGCTCATTTCTATTTGTGTTTACAAAAAAATGGTTATAAGGAAGTTTTCAAGTGCTCCCAACTTCATTGCTCTAAAGAGCTACTGTGATATTTTTTTTTCTTGGCAGTTGATAATAAATATGCACACAATCAATGCTGTTTTCTTGCTAGGAGATACCGCTTTGAACTCTTTGGTAAGTGATGAAAAACAACTTCACTTTGCTTCTCTTGTTATATCATGGCTCAGTTCTTATACATCACAACTTTTCAGCGATTCCCATGGTTTCGAATCGGATATTTCTTCCTCTGGACAGTCGTTTACGTAATCTTTCAATGGATAGTTCACGCTTGTGTGAGATTATGGTAAAATCATTGCCTCTCGTCCTTTCTTTTTCAGTTTGATTCTATTCATGTTGTTACAACAATGATTTCTTCCCGCAAAACAGGTGGCCATATCCCTTTCTTGATCTCTCATCTTCATATGCTCCTCTTTGGTAAGTGTCTTGGTGTTTTCTTGTCAACTCTGTTTTGCATTTTCATCAAAACTTCAGCAACCAAAAAAAAAAAAAAAAAAAAAGCTTTGAATATGCGTGTAAACTGATTGTCTTGTGATTTAAGGTACTTATCCGTGGCTCTAATGCACATTCCTTGCTATGGCATCTTCACACTAATCATGAAGCTGAAGCACCATGTATTTTCGACACGGTGCCCACAATCCTATCAATGTACGAGGTAATCGACGAAGACCGGAAAGATATCGTTAAACTTCTCCAAAGGAGGAAAACAAGCATAAATGGCATAAGCAAACTTAATATAATTGATCTGTAGGGGAAAGTGTTTGCTTTGATGTAAATGAGTTCTGCAGACATGAAAATCTTGATAGGAAAGAAAGGAGCAAAAGATTCAAGGTTTTCTTAGGCAATTAGATTAACAATCTCAAAAAGAGTTGTATGCATAATACATATAACTTATATGTATGTAACCCACAGGAATATTTTTTCTATTTGGTATAGAATATAAAGAGAGCTCAGCCTTTGTTCTCTATTTGTGTCCACCATACCATATTCATCCTTTCTAATGGTTTGTCATTTTCGTTTGCCCTTTCTCTTTTCCCAATATAGGGATTGGATCCCTGCCTTGCCAGCATGAAATTTGATAGATTAGATTCTTTGCATTGGAAAGACAATGTTCTCTAAGTTATTTGTTTTTGAGTCATTTGAATTAATGCAAATGGAAGCCAGTAGAGCATAAAGTGGCAAAGGGAGGTCAAAAAGGGGCTCAAGAATAAGAACATCCTTTCACTTTGGAATTTAAAGTGCTAGTTGCAAGGTAAAGTTAATATCTATCACTTTTTTTCCTTTCCCCCTAAAGATCCATATTCAAAACTTATCCACTAATCCAAGAATGATCATTGCATAGCTAGTTTTGGAAATAAAATATTAGTTAAACTAAAAATTTAGTCCAAATTTGTATCTATTTAGTCTCACCTTATAAAAGAGTCTAACGAATCTATCAACTTCTAATTCTTTGTCTAATAGGTGTTTAAACTTTAAATTGTGATCTACTATATATAAGTTTGAACTTTATATGTCTAATGGAACTTCAAATTTTCTATATTTTAAAAGTTATCCAAAGCTTGAGAACTGAATTTGTAATTTGATAGTTCAAAAACTAAATAAACATGAACCTCAAAGTTCATGACTAAATTTGTCATAAATATTAAAGTTTGAGGACTAAATTTATAATTTAGAAAGTTTAGAGATCAAATAAACATAAGTTTCAAAAGTTATGGGCTAAATTTGTAATTTTAAAAAAGTTTGAAAACTAAATTTGTAATTTTAAAAGTTTTAGAGACTAAATAAACACAAATTTTAAACTTTAAGCACTGCATTTGTAATTTAGTCTAAAAAATTACTCGAGAGATATCTTGCAAATGATACATCTCTACACAATCTATTATTGGATTAAGACTCTGCAACTCTTAAAAGCAAGTTAGATGATTAAAGCTCATGATGACCATCTCTCTCTCTCTCTCTACATTGGGTAGGAGGGTATGCACGGAAAATGTCCTATACTACTAAAGTATGGAAAATGTCCTATACTACCTCCAATTATTGTTTGTAAAGTCACGCACTTTTAAAAATAAGGTGGAATCCCCTGCTATCAATGTGAGGTCCACAAACATTTATGAAGTCAAATTTATAGTGTGAACATAGAGTGTGTAATACTACGAGAGGACTAGAACTTTTTCCGGATATGCACCCCACTATTTCAAATTTCTCTAGAAGACAACAGTCATTCATTTGGATCCATCTCCAACATCCATATAATTAAGCGATCAAAGTCGCTATCTAACACAACTGGAAGAAATTGTTTGAAGAAAGAATCAACTCACATTTCGCTTATGAAACAAATCTTTGAAGGTATACAACCCAAAAAGATAATCCTATATGAGAAGGCTGATTGATAATGAAATGAGATTAAAGGAAAAAGATGAAACGCATTTTCTTCCTAAAATGGTAATACCCAAGGATGGACAGCTTATTATCTTCAAAACCACCAGAAACTCCTGCAAAAATGGCAGAATGCAAGCAAAAAGCCAACTATCCTGGTTGGAAATGGTCTGTATATTACTCCACTTTGACTTTGTTCATGGCATCTTCTATGGTGGACAATGGATAGGAAAGCATTGGATCTACTTCTTCAAGTTTTCTTCAAATCTCTCAATAGCAGCACCGACACCACTCTTTGATTCTCCCTTTTGAACTGTATTGGTATAAGCAAGCGCTTCATTACCTTCATTTGCTTTCTCTACAAGCTTTAAATGAAGCCAACCTGTCATCGCAATGTCTCTTTAGTAACAGGCGTCCAACGCTTTCTAACAAACTTAACCACCACTTTTTCCTCTTTGTTGTTCATACTTGAAAAAGTTCTTATGATTGAGGGAATTTTCATGTAGAAAAGATTCCTAAAACCATCCTATAAAAGATCACAGCATCCATATAATTTTGAAGAGAAAGAAAAATGAATAGACCATTACCAAGAGGGAAGCAAAATGCTGCACCTAGGACAGATCCCAATGCTACATTCCTTGCGCGCCACTTGAGTGATCCTGGCACTGTTACAGTAAGCCAAATAACAAAATAAGTTAAGTTGCAGCTGCATGTTTAAGTATTTGATACAACTCTGTTGTTCACATCTTCAAACTTAAGCTGCCCCAAGCTTCAAAGTAAAAATTGATAAAACTTAAGATAAGGAATAACCCGATGCAATTAGATCCAAGGGATAACAAGTGAGCAAACAAATTATTCGCATTAGTATTACTTACATATTAGACCAAATGTAGCAGCTGTGGCAGAACCAGCTGCAGCAACATTTAAGACATCATGTACACCACGCTTCTCAGCTAGAAGATTTTGTAGACCATAGAATGCAGCTGTAAACATCCCAAGGCGCACACCACCAACTATTGAGCCTCGTGTAACTCGGATAAATCTTTTCTCCATTGCATCTCTGATTAATCTATATTGTTCACGCTTGTCAGGTGTGCTACCAAGCTTCAATGTAACTTCTGCATCCTTACTCTGCCAATTGTCATAGTACTCTCAAATTTCATCCAGTTGGAAAATTTTAATGTTATTAAAGGTGAGTCTTTTCAGAAAGGCAAATTGCAAAAGATACTGAGTATATGCGGTGCAACTGGCATTTCTACATTTAACATCTCCAAGTATTTGTCTAAACCGTTTATTTCTTTCCCTCTTCTTTCTCTTATAGCCATGGATTCAGAAGCAAAAAGTTAAAGGCATTAAAATGATAGAAGCCCTGTTTTCCTTATTTATATTTGTTTGAAAACTCATGAAAGAAGTTAGGTTCAATTAACAAATAAAAAACCTTATGTACACTTGTCATAAAAGAGAAGTCTACTACCATGAAAACCTTATATGGATAAAAGAAGTCTACTGTCTACCCTTTTGGTTTCCCGTGATCTACAACTTTCGAGCGTATTCTCTTGAGCAGATGCAATCATCATTTGTTGTCATGACATTTATGCAATACTAGAATTACTCACTACTCTTAATACATTTAATGATCAATTCTGAAGCTTCCATGAAATCATTCAAATTAACACCCTCAAAATATTTACATAACAAACGAACCTGAGGTTGGAATGAATAATGAGATCAAGGGGAACAAATTTTCATTCACACTATCCCATCGTTGTATCATTTCTTCACAACTTTAAATCATCCAAGCAGCAAGAGAAAAGAAAAACTTCCCAACTTTGAAAATTCAATTACAATAGAACATTAGGGATATATATATGTTCACACAAAATTAACTTACCACCGAAGCGGCCGCTTCTTTGCTTCCTCCATAAAACATGCCTGCAAACACTCCAATAGTTGTTGCCGTACCCCAGTTCACCGTTCCGGGCAATTTTTTAGTACTCTGGTTAAATGAACATTGATGAAGTGAGCGATGAGAAAAGGCGGTTCTAGACCCAGTGAATCATCAGTAAACGCAAATTACTCAAAATCATTATAAAGAAAAACCTAATTCAATAAAAGGGCAATGCTGAATGATCGCAAAAGAAACAGCCTTCTGATGATAAATTGTCAAAGACGGAGAAATGTTAATTGTAAGAGAGAAATTCTTACAGTTGACGCCGTTTCTTCGGATTTCTCAGCTACTTCCATCGTCAAATAGATCTCTAACTATAAACTTGAAGCAGATGGTAACACTACTACACCGAAGGCCAGAAAACCATTGATCGCCGGCGAAAAAAGAAACCTTTCCACCGCCTCGTAGATGGGAACAGTACCTGAAGTAAGATTCAGACACTCTCAAAGTCGAGACTCGAGAGCGAAGCAGAAGGTGCGGAGTTTTGTCCGATGAAGATGCATAGGCGGAGATGGCTTCATGTTAAGAGTATCTCACTAAAACGACGGCGTTCTCTTCGGTTTATAATAATATTAAGCAACACGACGTCGTTTTACTGTATTTATTCATTAGTAAACAGCAGCTAACAACTGCGGCTTAGGTTTAGCCTATAAATTTTTATCGTGTAGTTGGTTACCACTCTCTAACCTTATGTACTCTATAAATTCTTGGGTTATTGAGTATGATCCCTGTGTCTATTATATACTAATACAAATTCTTGTGTCTTCAGCCGAGTCGTTAATCAGAGCTTCATATTTTCTATTTTTAAAAAATACCCCTTCAATAATAATAATAATAATAATAATAATAATAATAATAATGTGCCTTCTTAAATCACCGATTCACCTAACAACTTAAGGGAGTGAGTGGAAACAAATTTGATATTATATCATTCAACAATCATTATACTCAAATAAATAACTTTCATCAACATACTCAGCTATATCATAATTTTATGGTATGTTTTGATACACAATTCAGATTCTGTTTTATGTTTTCATATTTAACCGAGTGCAACGAATCTCCGTTTGGTCGGATAGGCAATTTAAATTGTGACGTCTCAAATTTTTAGGTGAATTTGAAGTAATTATGTTGAAAAGATAATCCAATTAAAGAATTGAGTTTAATTCAATTAGTGGAAAATTTAATTTATTTTGGAAGATTTAGAAGTTAAATTTAATTTGAAGATTTGGTAATTTGTGAGATTTAGAATTTGGTTAATTGGAGAGAATTGGAATTTAAAGTTGGTGATTTTGTTTTTGAGAATTAAATAAATTATTTTGAGTGTTTGGAAAAAATTGGGTTTGATGTGTTGAATAATACATTAAATAAGTTGTATATTTTGTTTTATTGGGAGGAGGAAAAGGAAAAGGGACCGATAATATATATATATATATAGAATAAGGGTTTTGTAAAAAAAAAAGGAAATAAATTATTTATATATATATAAAGTGCTTTTTTCAAATATAGCAAAAGTTACCGATATATATATAGAATTAGGGTTTTGTAAAAAAAATAAAAATAAATTATTTATATATATATAAAGTGATTTTTTTAAATATAGCAAAAGTAACCAAAATATTTATAAATATAGCAAAATTTCACTGTCTATCTGCGGTAGACCACGATAGATCGTGATAGATTAATCACACGATGACACTGATAGTAGTCTATCGCCGTCTATCACTAATAGATTGGGTATTTTGCTATTAGTTGTAAATATTTTCAACAATTTTGCCATTTAAGATAATTTCCACCTACACCGATAGAGTAGTGTCCACCTAGCTGTCACTCGCCCTCGTTGTCGCAAACCCGTCGTGGATAACTGTCTTTCGTCGTTCGTCATTCGAGCACACGCTGTTGTTTGCTTTCATCTGTGCAGGTGCAAGTCCGATCAGTCCGTGCACCATCGACTATTTGCTGATTCGGTCCTTCCGCTGCTGTTAGGATCACGCGCCCATCGTTGCAGACAATTGAAACAAAAGTCTGGCGCTACTGGATTTTCTTTCTCATCAATTTTCGCTGCCGCCATGGTGCTAAAATCTTGAATCTTGTACGATTGTTTTATTTTGATTGGGTTTCTTGAAGCTACTTAAATACCCATTAAATATTGGTTTCAATGCATTGGTACCCACCATTAAGTATGAGTTTCAATGCATTGGTACTCACAATATTTTGGTTATTAGATTGACAACTTGGAGTCTTTGGAGCCATTGTCTATTTCAATGAGTTTTCTATTGAAATTTGAATTAGTTTTGGAGCAAACTTGATAAATTTTTATTTGTAACTTTACATTGTGTTTTGGAATTTAGTCTTGGGCCTAAATTTGAGGTAAGTAATTCTACTACTAGAACGCCTTAGAGCGCTACGAAAATTTGATGTTCGTTGATATACATGTTTTTAAGCGTTTTTTTAATTTAATTTTTTTTTTTTTTTTATGAAAGTATAAATGCCATGTGATTAGTTATAAATTGTGAATGCTTTGTTACGTACTTGAGTTGGTGCATGAAAGTGATGGTGATGTACTAGAATCAATTCGTTGTTATAATATTATGCATGTTTGTCGAGATGGTTTAACATGACATTTTATGAGATTTTATGTGGGACTCACACTATGTGAATGTAACAAGAAATTATGAGTTTGGGTGTAATCTCCTTTCCTTCCCACAACATTTGACTGCATGAAAGTGGTGCATGTCCTAGGGTTTTAGTGCATGAAAGTGTATACATAACTATGTGTATGTAAATGGTGCACATCCAACGTTCTTAGAGATGACCTGGAGTATTAGCCTGAAGTATATGAAAGTGATGCATACGCAAAGGGTTCTATGTATATGAAAGATATACCTCATACTACATATGCAAGAGATTAAAGGCATGCCTAGGGGAAAGGAGAAAAGAGAGAGTGAACTAGGAACGAAAAATCATTAGGTCCCATTAGCATGAAGCATCGATTCATGTTTGCATGAGATTGCGCAGCCTGGCCCCAGTAGTGGGGTTATTTATTGAGTATTTTTATACTCACATTTTATTATGTTACATTTTTCAAATAAAGGCAAAGACAGATAGACGTATGACAAGAAGAATATGTGACCGTTCTATTGAGACTAAACAAAAGTTTCTGCACATGTTTTTCATGTCTTAAATTCCAATCTTGATATTTAAATTCAGAATTCTAGTTTTTGCACTGTCAGACATTTTACAAAAATCTTTAGTTTTATTTTTTATATAACTTTAGGGGTACTCGATCAAAGATTTTCAGTTATATAAATTTTATAAAAGCTATTTAATGTGTTGAACTCTTTTGGTTTTAGTTAATTTATAAAAAGAGTTTGTTTGATTTGCAAGCATGCATGTAGTAATGGGCTAGTTTAAGTCTTAGAAAGTCGGATTTTTAAATGAATTCTATTTTCGAAAATTGTTTTCGGATTCAATAATTCAAATAGTGCAAACTTTGAAAATAACATTTTATATTTTCAGTTAATTCAGATTTTAAATTTGAAATTTTAAGATGTAGAATTATATTAAAAAGAATAAAAAACATTAATAAATATAGTATTTCATATCATAAATTTAATTATTTTTTGTTAAATTGAATTATATATTATATAATGTAGTATGCTACATTATATGATATTAGAAAAATTATAATATACAAAATGTTTAACATAAACTAAGTTCATAAATTAATAGGAAATTATTTTAAATAATGAAATTCTAATTTTTTTTTTATATAAATATAGTAAAATATCACGGTGTATAGATGATAATAGTTAATTTGTGTCTATCACCATCTATCACTAATAGACTTTTGGTGTATTTGAAAATAGCCTTAAATTAATTAATAATAATTTTTATTCAACCTAATATTTAGTGGGTAACTACAATTAGTTTTATGGATTATAAATACGTTATAAAACACATTTTGAACCATTGTTTGAATTGAAAATTAAGTTTTGAATTTGCTACCAAACACATATATATGAAATTAAGTTTTGAATTTGCTATCAAACACATATATGAAAACATGAAATACCCCTCTATAATCTTCATTATATTATATTCCTTGGTTTTCAAATTTCAATTAGAAAATTAAAAAAAAAAAAAACGACAGAGTTAATTTTTTTTCTCTCTCCTCAAGCTTTTTTCTCTTCCCTTCTCTTATTTCTCCCCCTCCACTTTCTTTCGTTGGAACAACTCTCCTAAAAAGAAAAAGAAAGACAATGGGAGAAAGGACTTTGAAGCCAGTTCAACTAAAAGTTAAATTTTGGAATAAATATTGATATCATCTTTTATAATTATATCGTTAATTTTATTCATTTAAAGAAAATGAAAAATAGTGAAGATCCGATGAGGAAGGTTTCGTCCAATGGAATTTGAATTCAATTGAGCAATTCCTGACATCGATCTTGTCTTTGATTAAAAAAACTAATGGTGAGAGTTTGGAATTGGAATTGACACCTAGAGAAGAACAAAACACAACTTGATTGTAATACATTTTGGACAAACTCAAAATGCTCTGTTTTCTATATATAAAAAGAAATAGAAAAAGACCCATCCACATAAAAAGGAGAGAAAAAACCAATAACAACATGAAGATCAAAACTTTAATACAAATATTACATCTTCTGGATGAATTAGTTTTTCATGTTAGTTACTTATTTCTCCTCTGTTTATACAAAGAGGATGATCATGTAATGTATGAGTTTATTTTGAGAAACTTAGATGTGAAATTGAAGAATTACAGTGAAAGTTCATTCATCTTCTCTCCCCCAAAAAGAAAACAAGATTATAGAACTGGAAACTTCTGCTTTTGGCCGGAGAATCTCCCCTTCAATGGAGAATTTGAAGAAAAAGAAGAAAAAGCTTATCAATGAGAGAGAGAGAGAGAGAGAGAGAGAGAGAGAGAGAGATAAAGGTAGCAGTATTTCAGAAAAAGCAGAAGAAAACCATCAACCAACGAACACAAAAACAAATCATATCCTCATCAAAAAGCGGAAGAAAAAACAAAATCAATTCAAAGTCACAAATTCAATCCAAATTCTTCAACATTACTCATCCGAATAAAGTAGCCCTAATCACTCCGTTAAACCGACACCAATTCTCCTCCCTCCTCAAGCAAAGTATCATTTCCCCTAAATCACATCTCTTCTTCTTCTTCAAACTCAATTCTCACTCACTCCTTCTCCATCTCCTTCAACAATGTCAACAACATCTCTCCTAATTCCTCTCATCCTCTCATTTCTTCCACTCTTCACTTCCACCACCAATATCCACTCCGACGCCTGCCGCTCCTTCTGCGGCAACATCACCGTCGACTATCCCTTCTCTCTCCAATACGGTTGCGGCCATCCCGGTTACCGCGACCTTCTCTACTGTATGAACGATGTTCTAATGTTCCACATCCGATCCGGATCTTACAGAGTGTTAGACATCGATTACGCTTACGAAGCCCTAACTCTCCACGATCCTCACATGTCCACCTGCGATACCATCGTCCTCGGCGGTCGAGGCAATGGCTTCGACATCGAGGAGTGGCGGTCGCCGTACCTGAATCCAACTGCCGATAACGCCTTTCTCCTCATCGGCTGCTCCGCCCAATCGCCGCTCTTCCAAGGGTTCCCGAACAAGCATCTGGTCTGCAGAAACATTTCGGGAATGGGTTGCGAGGAATACTACGACTGTCCGGCTTGGGATTTATTGGGCCGCAGAAGACCGGGCCGGGTTTATGGGTCCGGTCCACCGGAGTGCTGTGCGGTTCCGTTTGGGTCAATTAAGGCTATAAATCTCACGAAGCTTCAATGTGAAGGATATAGTAGTGCCTATAATTTGGCCCCGTTGAGGATTAATGGGCCTGATGAGTGGGCCTATGGGATTCGTGTGAAATATTCGGTCCAAGCAAATCAAGACTTTTGTCGAGCGTGCCAAGCTACTGGTGGCACGTGCGGGTACGGTACGGATAGTGTTAGACAGCTGTGTATGTGTGGGACCTCCAATTCTACCTCCACTTGTGATTTTGGTAAGTTGCGGCTGATTTCCCAATTTTTTTTTCTTAAATTATAAATTCGGTCACAAGAATGTTACAATTAAGTTTAAAAATCATAATTTACTGCTAATAGTTTGACAAAAGTTCATATATCAAATCATAAAAAGCTAAATTCTAATTAAAAATTGTAATGATTAAATTCTATCTTTCTTCCAAATCTAGTTTCTAAATTAAAATTGAATTTTTTTCTTCGTTTTTCGTTTGTAGGTTTTGAGAATTATAAGGTTTTTTTTAATAAAACAATAAATAAAATAAAATTTGTTTTTTTTTTTTTTTTTTTTTTTTTTTAATTAGTATAGAAAACTTAGTAGCTGATTTAATAATTTCGGTAACTGTAATTATTTTTTCTTGTAAACGTTTCCTTGGAAACATCAAATTTCCCCCCTAAATTTCGTAAAGAGAATTATGATTTTTATAATATAAAATATAAACAAATATTAAAAAACTATGAAGCTTATTATATATATATACTGTCCAAATTTTTATCAAACACCCACCTAACTGAGCGCTTGTGATTCGAAACATTTTGGTATGTTTATAAATAATTTGAGGAAAACAACCTTAAATATTATAATTTTAACTTTAACTTATAAAATGTCAGACAATTTTGGTTTCTATAATAAGTTTTTTTTTTTTAATTATTATTATTATTAGTAGTACTGAAATTAGTAACCGTTTTAATAATTTTGGCAACTCTATATTTTCTTTTCTTTCTGCATCAATTTTTTTTATTTTCCTAATTTTCATAAACAGAAGCAAGACTTATTAATATAAAATATTAAAAAAGAAAAAACAAATAAAAAATATAGGTTTAATGAGGGTGTTTAGATGTAAAATTAAGAGAGTAAAAAATACAAAAATGATTATTAAGACATATCTTTTCTAATAAATAAAAAAGGTAGTCATTTTAAATAACAAAACTAAATATTTTTTAATATAGCAAAATATTAGTGATAGACAATAATAAATATTGATAGAAATTTATCAATATCTATCATGAATAGACGGTGATAGACGATAGTAGTTATTAATGTTTATTACTCTATTTTATTGTATTTTAGTTAATTTTCTTATATTTAAAAATACCTTAAAACATAAGTTGGATTTTTAATCTTGCCTTGAAAGAAACGATGGAGAAAAGCCAAAAGGATCTCTTTCTCAAAACAAAACCAAAGAAAAGGAAGGAGAAAAGAGTCCTAACCGAAAACAAAATGAAAAGATGATAAACTTTACGTTTTTGTAATTTTAAAATCATTTTATTTACACTTTTCTATGTATTAGACGAATACTAACTGTTTAATAGGAATAAAATAAATACTTAAATAATCAGAAAAAAAAAAATATGTAATAGAATATATGTTGATTAATTAATTTTTTATTTTATTTTTTTATTTTGGAAGCCACCCATAATTGAGCTCTTCGATACCAATATTCCATAGACTTGATATTATTATTTGAGCCATAATTGAGATTACGCAAATTCTCATTACTTTTTCATAGTACCAATAATTGAGATACGAAAAAAGAAACAATAATTGAGATTACGCAAATTCTCATTATTTCATAGTACCAATAATTGAGATACGAAAATCAATATAGTTGATGTTTTAGGTTCCTAAATCCAACAAACTTTTAACAGATATAAAGATATTTAAACTATATTAAACTATTGTTTTAAATAGAAATTATTGTTGATAAAAAAAAATATCAAACTATTTACAAATATAGAAAAAATTTAATGTTTATTATTAATAAGTAGTAGTAGACATCTATCGCTTGAGCGATAAAATAGATAGAAATCTATCGCAATCTATTGCTGATAAACAATGGAATTTTTATATATTTATAAATGGGTTGACTCATTTTGCTATATTTGAAAACAACTTTTTTTTTTTAAATTAAAAATTTGGATCTAAGAAAGTTAAAATTTAGTGTTTATGGTTTGATAAAATCTCATAAATAGTATCTATAATTTGATAAAATTATGTACTATTTATGAGAGTTTATCAAACATAATTACTTATTCTAATATTTTTCAAATTATAAGACCAAATTTATAATTTAACCTTGTTTTTAAGACTACATACATTAAACTATATATGTTCGTGTAATTTGCAGTTATGAGCTCCTCACCAAGGAGGAGGACACTGTGGACAATAATCAAAGCCCTATTAGCAGGTAATTACTTATGAAACGTTTAAATTTTGAGATTTGTGTCCATTTGGTCTTTTTGTTATTTCAAAAATCTCTAATCAGTCCAAAATTTTAATGTGTGTAATATAGGTTTGTAGTCTTTCAATTTTGTTTCTTATATACCTCTAATAAATTCGAAAATTTTGAAAAGTAATCGCTCTCCAAGATTTAAATTTGAATATTACTTTTAGTAAAACTTTTAACCTTCAATTTTGTGTACAGTAAATTCGTGATTTTTTAAAATTTAAAAGTTAAGGCCCAATTTGATAATCATTTGGTTTTTGAAAATTAACCCTAGAGGCACTACCTCTACCTTCAAATTTATTCATTTGTTATCTACTTTTTACCATTGGTTTAAAAAACCAAGCCAAATTTTGAAAACTAAAAAAATAGTTTTTAAATTTTTTTTTTGTTTTTGAAATTTGGTTAAGAATTCAACCATTGTACTTGAGAAAAATGCAAATCATTCGAAGAAATGGGAGTAAATAAGCTTATTGTTCGAAAACCAAAAACAAAAAACAAAATGGTTACCAAATGAGGTCTAAGTTATTAAATTTGTAATTTTAAGTGTGTGGAGTCTAAAAAGACACAAACTTATTCATGGACTAAATTTGTAATTTAACATTTTCTACCCTACAAAGAATGAGACGGAAGGAACAAAAAAAAAAACTCTCTTCTTTCCTTTTTTTTTTTGTTTTTTTTTTTAAAAATTATTTTAAATAAAAAATGTTTAAAATATTTAAAAATAACAGCAAAATACCGTCGTCTATCTGCAATAAACTACAATAGATTACTATCAGTGTCTATATCGCAGTCTATACAGATAAACAGTAAAATTTTACTATATTTATACAATTTTTTTTATAAATATTATTATTGATAAAAAAAGACTTTACTAAATGTGTAAATTAATACCGTTTTTCTAGCTTAGAATAATAATATTTGAAAAGTCTACAAATTGAAGAAGTATGCGTACAACAATATCTATGGTACTTTTTTTTTTTTTTTTCATACAATAAATTTGATGCTTGATATTATTTGTATTATTATTATAATTATTTTGAGAGTTTTTGTATTGTTATCTTGAATTTTGTTTAATTGATTTTGTTTGTAAATATAATAATTATAGGAAGCTGGATGCTGATGTTGTAGACAGAGAATGAGAGAAGAGCCAATTACGAAGTGAGACATTGCTGGCCAAACAAAATCTGTTACGGTAGTTAATTTCTGAATCTTAATATTTTTTTTATGTACACGTGTACGGTGGGAAATTCAAATCAATTTATAAATTTTGGAGATTTAATGGGTCAGGGGTAGAATATCATAAGCTTTTTGTAACGTCTTCTTGTGGAAAATTGAGTGTCATTTATAAATTTTGGGCAATTTCATAGATTTAATGGGTTAGGGGTTGAATTATCATTAGCTTTTTGTAACTTTTTGTATCCATTTTCATGAATTTGAAGTACGATGTAGAATTTAGAAAAGCAATATTTATGATGATCATGCCCCATATGAATGGTAATAAATTTGAAATTCAAACATTTAAATTTCGGGATGTTTTCAAATATAATAAAATGAGTTAAACTATTTATAATTATTTTTTTTTAAATTTAGTCTATTTTTCTTATAAAAAAATTAGTCATTTAAATTTAATTTTTATTGATATTAACTAAATAATAATAATTTTGAGGTAAGAAAAGAAGTTATGTAAATATTTGTTCACAATTTATAAAGGGATGTTCATATTTCACAAAGACTAAAAGTGTGTTTGGAATACCTTTTCAAGAGTTTAATTTAAAAATAAGTCACTTGGAAAGAAATATAAGTGTTTGACTACGATTTTGAAAGTCATTAGTGTCTTTATTTTGATAATTTTTTATCAAAAACATTTAAATGAAAATGAATTATTGAAAAACATTTATTTTTAAGTTAATTCAAATGGACCCTAAATATTTTGGAAAAATTCAACTAGAAATCAATGAAGAATCAATTTTAATATTTATTGAAAGTATATGGAGGGACAATCAAAAGTCATATGAATCAAACTGGAACAAAATCTAAAGTATAAGGACTAAAATGATATTTTGACTTTAAAACTTTATAAAAACTAGTTAGAGAATATATAGTTACACTTTCAAAAGTTTGAAGATTACTTTTGAACTTTCATATACATTTCAATACTACACTGGATGAAAAAATTCTTTAAAATTTCAAATTGAAATAGAGAACTGGAATGGTGTTGCGGTGACCTTTAGGGTTAATCTAAATTTTGTTATAGATCACCACCACACTATGAAAATTCTAAAGAAGTATTATAAAATTTTAGGGGGTGTCTGGCCCCTACTAGATTTCCCTCTTTGTTACAATATTTGCTATTTTCTACCCAAATTAAAATAGTTTGTGCGTCAAACGCAAACTATTGGGGATTTTTTCAAATACGACAAAACTGTTGAAAATAATTACAAATATACCAAAATTTTACTAACTATCTGCGATAGATCACGATAGACCCAAATAAGACATCTATTACTTTAGCGATAGACACTAATAAATACCTATCTAGGTTTATCACGGTCTATCAAAGATAGAAACTAAAATTTTGCTATATTTGTAAACATTTTCAACACGTTTGCTATTTACAATTGAAGGAGTTAGAAACATAAATGCGGAAGTAATTCAAATCTAAGTATTCAAACTATAGCTAGGGGTTCTTAGTTTATTGAATTTAATAAATGCAATTCACATATTCAATAACATCTTTATTAAATAAACCCCGATAACAAATTTATTGAGAATATGTGCAAAGTTTACAAATCACGAGTTTTAGGACATAAAACCCAACAAACTCCCACTTGGACTAAAACTCGAGTGGGTATATATACATAATGTTGAGTTTGAAGAGAAAATCATATAAATACAATAAATTAGGGCATCACATACACATGACTTTCTCCCACCTGTTCTAGTTTACATAACTCAAAGTCCTAGACTCACTAGCTGACCCTCAAACACTTTAATCGTGAGGGCCTTTGTAAGCGGAGCAGCAAGGTTGTGCTCTAACGCAATCTGCTTGACAATTACGTCTCTTCTATACACAAACTCCTTGATGAGATGATATTTCCATTCGATGTGTTGTCGCGCTTATGGCTTCTGGGTTCTTTAGAATTTGCAACTGCACTACTGTTATCACAACAAAGAGTGATAGACAGATGCATATTTGGAACAACTTCCAAATCTACTAAGCACTTTTTAAACCATACTACTTCCTTTGTTGCTTCACATGCAGCTACATACTCAGCTTCCATTGTGGAGTCAGTTATACAACCTTGTTTGATACTCTTCCAAACTATTACTTCTTCGTTTAGAGTGAACGCTGATCCCGATGTAGATTTCCTTGAATCTATATTGGTCTGAAAATTAGAGTCAGTGTATCTTGTAAGAATCAGATCCTTAGCGTCATACATGAGCATATAGTTCCTTGTTCTCCTAAGATACTTAAAAACATTTTTAACGATAGTCCAATGATCATATCCTGGATTGGATTGATACCTGTTGACTATTCCTACTGCATAGCAAATGTCAAGTCGTGTACACGACATGGCATACATCAGACTTCCAACGGCTGATGCATATGGAATGGTCTCATATCCTCAACTTATTGAGGTGTCTTAGGACACTGTTCTTTTGACAAATGAATTCCATGCCTGAATGGTAATAGATCTCTCTTGGAATTTTGCATCTTATTTCTAGATAACATTTTGTCACTATATGATGTCTGAGACAAGGCTAACGTTCTATTTTTGCGATTCTGAACTATTTGGATTCCAAGAACATACTAAACCTCTCCCAAATCTTCATTTGGAATTGGGTTGCTAGCCATTATTTAATGTCAGTCAAGAATCCTACCTCATTCCCAATGAAAAGGATATCGACATACAATACGAGAAAAGCTACAGTGGTGTTGATAATCTTTTTGTAGACACAAAGTTCATCAACATTCTATTCAAAGCCATAAGATTTGTTTGCTGTATCAAAACTTGTATTTCAGTACCGAGATACTTGTTTTAACCCATAAATGGATCGTTTAAACTTGCAAACTTTTTGCTCTTGACCCTATTCAATGAACCTCTCTAGTTAAGCCATATAAATGCTCTCTTCAAGATAACCATTCAGAAAAATGCTGTCTTGACATCCATTTGCCAAATTTCATAATCATAAAAAGTGGCAATGGACAAAAGTATTCTAATTGATTTTAACATGGCAACAAGGAAGAATGCTTCTTCATAGTCCACCCCTTCTCTCTGGATAAAGCTCTTTACCACTAATTGAGCGTTAAAGGTCTGTACCTTACTGGCTTGGTCTCGTTTTCTTTTGTATATCCATTTGCAACTAATAGGTTTTACCCCATTTGGTTGATCTACAAGTTCCCAGATAGAATTGAAGTACATAGACTCCATTCTGAGGTCCATGACTTTAATCAATTGGTCTCGGTCTACCTCATTCATTGGCTGCTTATAGGTCAATGGATCCTTTATGCCATCATCAGGTATGACGACTTGAGTTTTTGTTAAACCCATGTAACGATCGGGTTGATGAATAAGCCTCCCACTACGTCAAGACACTCTTAACTCTTGAGAATGATGTGTTCTATCAACAACTTTTGTGGAAGGACCAGCCTGACCAACAACTTTTGTTGACTTATCTGTAGTTTCTTTGAAAATTTCACTTAATACTAGTTTACTGCGAGGTTGATGATCTCTTATGTGGTATTCCTCTAAGAATGTAGCATTTGTTGATACGAGCACTTTATTTTCTTGAGGATCATAAAATAAATCACCTTTCATTTCTTTGGGATATTCTACAAATAGGCATAATTTTGAATGACATTCTAACTTCTTCAAATCTTGCACCAACACATGTGTTGGGCATCCTCAAATTCTGAAGTGACGTAAACTACCTTTACGTCCTCTCCATAATTCGTATGGTGTTTCTGAAACACTTTTAGAAGGAACCATGTTCAAAATATATATAGCAGTCTTTACTGCATATTCTCAAAATGAATCAGGCAATTGAGCATAGCTCATCATTGAACGAATCATGTTTAACAGAGTTCTATTTCTCCTTTTTGATGCACCATTCTGCTGAGGTGTACTAGGTGTAGAAAGTTGAGACTGAATTCCATGTTCTATCATATAGTTTTGAAATCTCAAGTCTATATACTCTTCACCTCGATCCGATCGAAGTGTTTTAATAGTTCTACCTAATAGGTTCTCAACCTCAGCCTTATACTCTTTGAACTTTTTAAGAGCTTCAGACTTATGATGCATTAGGTAAACATAGCCATACCTAGAATAATCATCGATGAAACTAATGAAATATTCATACCCTCCTCGTGCTTTGACACTCATAGGACCATAGAGATCTGAACGCACGAGTTCTAAGGGTTCTTTGGCTCTAAGACATTTTCCAGTAAAAGATCTTTTGGTCATTTTACCCTCAAGACAAGACTCACATAGAGGTAAAAAGTTATCTTCTAACTGATTTAGAAGTCTACTTTTCACCAATCTCCCAATCCTATTGAGATTAATGTCTGATCAATATATGACCACATCGTTTGTATCAAATACAAAGTGAGCTGCATCCATAGTGTCCCAGGATAAGGTACCCAACTTTATCCCTATACTATAGACCGTTTGGCTATTACCTAAACTTGATCCACTCTTATGTTTACATATAAAGTCTAAGTATTCAAACTATAGCTAGAGGTTCTTAGTTTATTGGATTTAATAAATGCAATTCACATATTTAGTAACATCTTTATTGAATAAACTTCGACAACAATTTTATTGATAATATATTCAAAGTTTACAAACCACGAGTTTTAGGACATAAAACCAAACAACAATTTTCCTAGACTATTATAACCTAGACTAAATAGTCTACACCCCAAACACATACTAATATAACCATACTATAATAACAAACTCAATGCCCCAAATACCTCTTAGAGGGTCATTTGGATTGCAGATATTTAAAATTTAAATGTCTGAGATAATTAAGGTCTATAAGTTAAATATATGTGTTTTTGATTTACCAATTTTGTACATAGAAAACAAAATTAAATAATTACTATTTAATTAAATATAAGAGAACGTAATGTATTCATAAGTTAAATTTAGCGTTATTTAATAGGAAAATTATTATAAATAGAAAAAATATCAAACTATTTACAAATATAACTTTTTTTTTTTTTTTAAATTTTCCATCGCTTGAATGATAAAAGTCTATCATGGTTTATCACCCAAGCGATAAAAGTCTATTCGATCTATAGCTGATAGACAGCGTAGTTTTTCTATATTTGTAAATAGTTTGACTGATTTTGCTATATTTGAAAACAACCCTATTTAATATATTATTATTATTATTATATAAATTAATTACTTAATCATTTAAAATTAAAAAAAAGTGAATACTTTTATATCAACATTAATTAAAGGGGATGTTTTCAAAAATAGAAAAATGGTTGAAAATAATTATAAACATAACAAAGTTTTAGTTTCTATCCGTGATAGACTCAGATAGACATCTATTTAGGTCTATCACAGATAGAAAATAAAATTTTGCTATATTAGTAAATAATTTGATATTTTTTCTATTTATAATAATTTTCCTTAATTTTTAAACATCTATTTAAGGAAAATTATCTTAAATGGCAAAACTACTGAAAATATTTACAACTAATAACAAAATACACAGTCTATCGATGATAGATCGCGATAGATCACGATAGACTACTATTTGTATCTATCATGACACAAATAATAGTCTATCATTGTCTATTGCAGATCAACAGTAAAATTTTGCTATATTTGTAAATATTTTAGTTTCTTTTGCTATATTTGAAAAGAGTAATTTATTTAATAACTTAATTGATTTAAATAATTATAATATTAATAATTAACGTTTATTAAATAATTTAAGTTAACATAAAAATTTATTAATAATAAGTAACTAGTAATAATTTATTAATTAATTAGATTATAAACCGGTCTTTAGAGAAAACATTCCACAAAATACAAGAATATTTCTCTTAATTCAGTTGAGAAAGAAACTTCATGCTTCCCACGACAAAAATTGAAAGCAACAAGCATGGGCAACAGCATTTTCCCTCAAAAAAAGAAAAAAAAAAAAAAAAGCAACTGGTTAAAAGAAAGAAACAGAGAAACCCTGTCTTCCCCAAAAAAATTACCATAAAAAGAATTCGGAAACCGATGAAGAAAAAACCAGCACGGGGAGTGGGGCCGAGCGGCGATTTCGGAGCCGATCCTTCTAACGACACAACCTTCATCTCTTGAACAAAATCGTCTTCCCCTCCAATTCAGGGCCAAAGCTTCGCATCGATTTCCATTACCAATGGCGCTTTCTTCTCGCCTATCTCCGATTTCGTTGCCTTCTTCTTTCACTTCCCATTCTGAAGTAGCTTCTCTGTGTTTTACTACCTTCGATTGTCTAAGTCCTCAAAAAAGACGAGGCTCTAGCAAGTTCCGGGGTTTGAATTTCCACCTTCCGCCTTCGATTTCGGCTTCGAGAACGGTGGCCGCCGGTGCGGTGTCACCGTCAGCAGTTGCAAATTCGAGCGGGCCAGTTACTTCATTCAGTAATGTAATTGGTTTAATTAGTATTTCCCCATTTTCATTTCCTGTATCTTCCTCGTTTGAGAGTTTTTCCCCCTCTCAAATTGTTGTCTCTTTTTGAATGTTCACTTCAACAGTTGATTGAATCTCTGATTAATCGCGTGGATTTGTCGGAGGATGAAGCGGAGGCGTCTCTTCAGTATCTTCTTAACGATGCCAGTGAGGCATCAATTAGTGCTTTCCTTGTGTTACTCAGAGCCAAAGGAGAGACCTATGAAGAAGTAAGTCCGTCATTTGAACTACTTTCTGTTTGTTTCAAAGAATGAAAGTCTAGTTAAGACATTGCAAATCATCGACATATTTGAAATACTTTGTGTTTATGCTACACTGTACTTGTTTCAATAATGAATAAAGATGTAGTTTAGGATAAAATTAGGAAGAACAGCAGAGTAATTTCTATGATAAGCTAGATGTTTTTTTTTTTCTCCCGATTATGGATAAAGATTCATTTGTTCGAACCTTTTATTGCGAATGTTAAGACCCAGCCCCGTTTATTGTGCATGCCATGTGCTTGATAGAAGGTCTTAAGATAAGAACAGTACAATAATGAGTAATAGAAGATAGAGATAAACATCAGAGGAATTATTTGAAAGCACATTTATGATTAAGCAGATTGTGGGACTTGCGAGGGCGATGATCAAGCATAGTGTGAAGGTGGATGGCTTATTTGATGCCATTGACATTGTTGGAACAGGTGGTGATGGAGCAAACACAGTAAACATCTCAACTGGTGCTTCAATACTTGCTGCAGCATGTGGCACAAGGGTTGCGAAGGTGAGAAAAAAGATTTTTCTGGTGTACTTTCAATGCTATAATTTTTTGAAAAGTATTTGAAAGAATATATATACTAAGTGGAGATAACAGTTATCAACTGTGTGTTTTGCAGCAAGGAAACCGTTCGAGTTCTTCGGCATGTGGAAGTGCTGATGTCTTGGAGGCATTGGGGGTAGTTATTGATTTGGGACCTGAGGTTAGTGCCTTGCTAACTTGGATTTTAAGCTTTTTACTCGTATATTGTGGTTCTTGTTTGTTGACTAAACTAAATAGATGCTTCCACCATAATATGCTAATGTTGACATTACAAGGATGTCAACAAACTGACAGGACTGTACTTCACTGATATTGGTTTACTGTCACATGTAAAATGGAAATTGGAATCAATAAAGATGTTATTAATCATGAATCTGTTGGCCCTGGCCGTCATATTAATTCCATTATTTTTGTTGATTGCCACATAGGACTTTATAAGAAGTAACGTATATCATAGGGCATACACTGCGATGAACAGTAATATGCAAGAATTCCCATAAACCTGTGTGGATTGAAGAGTTAAGATTCTCATATTTTGTGAGGAAATAATTAATATTCATGCCAATAATGCATTTCTTGATCTCTTGAAACAGGGAGTTGCCAAATGTGTTGATGAAGTTGGAATTGGCTTCATGATGGCTCCCAAATACCATGCTGCAATGAAGATTGTCAGTCCTGTCAGGAAGAAGCTAAAAGTAAAAACTGCATTTAACATACTGGGCCCTATGCTTAATCCGGCTAGAGTCCCCTTCGCTGTTGTTGGTGTATATTCTGAGAACTTGGTAAGGTTCTTTTGTTTGGCCTCCTTGAGCTAAAGTTGATAATTTATGCCCCCTTCTCTTAGAAAGGGATGCATTTATTATTTTCATTATACATGCATTCTTAATTTGAATGAAGCATCATGTTGCTGGATGGTTGTGAATATTAATGCAATTGGTTTTCTGCCTGCGTTATACTTTTGAATTAGGAGCTTTAATAATTGTTATTTAGCTGGTAATAAATGAAATCTACAGCAGAGTAGTTAATGGCTAATTATTTCAAGGAGGTCATAGTATTTTCTCCAAACAAATATGATCTGCATCCCTGTAGACTCGAGTAGCTGACTAAAAGCTACTGTACGGCTTAGACTAGATGTTTCAATCAATTTACTTCTTGACTAGATGTTTCAATCAATTTACTTCTTGATGCAGAATCATCTCATTTTATTGTATTTAATTCATGAACTTTGATTTTGAATGGATTGTGCAGATGTATTCAATTAAGGAATAATATTATCTTTTTGCTTACAGCTACAGGCTTTTTTTTTCTTAGAAAGTTTGTAGTTGCCTCTTGAGTTCGTTTTCTATGATGCATGTAGTTAAAAACTTTGGCACTATCATCTTTTGGTCGGCTATCTTTCCTAATTTCATCTGTGAGCATGTTGTTCATCATACTATTCTGTGGATAGGTCTCCACAATGGCTAAAGCACTGCAACTATTTGGCATGAAAAGATCATTAGTAGTTCACTCTGAGGGTTTGGATGAGATGAGTCCTCTTGGTGAGATTTTCTACACTCGTAGTCATATAAACTGCTCTTTCCATGTTGATGCTTTAAATACATCTCCCATCTTACTATTATGCATGTGTAAACGTATACAGGACCGGGATTTATTCTTGATGTAACGCCCGAAAAGATTGAAAAGTTTGCATTTGATCCATGTAAGAATCTTTTGAGTATATGTTAAGTTTATCACAGTACCGTGATCATCAATTAGAAAAGTCCATTAAAATCTTAAAATTGTGCGATAGTGGATTTTGGCATTCCCCGCTGCACCATAGATGACCTTCGAGGTGGAGGCTCCGATTATAACGCAGAGGTGTTGAAGCGCGTGTTATCCGGAGAAAAGGGGCATATTGCAAATGCACTCGTAAGTCAATCTTGTAATCAAGTATTTTCCTGTTGATTATGTGCTCAATTATCTGAACAACCTACAGATCCTGAATGCTGCTGCTGCCCTTCTGGTTAGCTGCAAAGTAACCACCTTGGCCGAGGGAATCGAGTTGGCTCGGGAAACTCAAGAGTCTGGAAAAGCCATGAAGACCCTTGATTTGTGGATAGAACTCTCCAATGTAAGTAGTAGTGTTTACTTCTCAAATTCCATTCATTTAGTGTAGCATTCTCATTTCCAGTTTTGAATGATTGCAGAAGCTAAAAGAAGTATATGCTTAGGAGCACTTAAACTTGAGCTGCTGATAAATAAGGCTGAGAGCTTGTTTTTTTTTTTAATATCAGACAAGTGATTTCAAAGATGATAATCCGGCATTTATCAACCGACAGCTTGAGTTGACCATCTTTTTATGATCAAATCAAACAGTTAATTACTTAAATAAAATACATTCTTTTTTCTCCTTACTAACGTGTTGTTGAGGGCGAGAGAATTTGAACGAAAAATTTAAATCAACTGAGCTAGTATTGGAAGACTGACTAATAACCATGGTGGAGTATGTAAACAATCCTTGTCATAATGTTTGTAATAAAGCTGTGAAAGTTTTATGTTTGGACATTCAGTTTGAGGAGTTTAAGATTGTTGTATTTCGTTTTCATTATGAATAATAAGAAACTTATATACTTAATTTTATTGACTGATTGATACAAATATAGGATTAGGAGATTTGAACCACAGACCTCTTAATCATTAATACAAAACTATATATGAAAGTTAAGTTATGGTAGCTACCTACTTAGGAATTAATTTTCTAGGAATTTTTTTGACACCCAAATGTTGTAGGATCAGGCAGGTTGCCCTGTGAGATTAGTCAAGATGTGCATAAGCTGGTCTAGACACTCGCGAATATAAAAAAAGAAAAAAGTTAAGTTAGGTTCATTTTGGCAATTGAATTACATAATAAGAAATTCTAATATATATGATATTTATCATTATCACTGATCAATATATTTTGTACTAGATGACTCGATTAGACAATGCAAATATGTGCTATTTATTTCTTAACTATTTTTAGGATAGTGTATTTGATAAAGACAATCCAAGTGTAACTCATTGAATTAGGCTTGGTCAACCATTAATTAGGTCATATAAAAGTAAAACATAATTTCATAAAAACACCTACAAAATGAACAAATTTAAAAAAATTCAGAGTCATTTTTAATCGATTCTATGTACTATAAGTAAATGTTAACCGTCATTGACAAGAGGTCATAGGTTCAATCTATGATGACCATCTATCTAGAATTTAATATCTTATGAGTTTCCTTAACACCCAAATGTTGTAGGGTCAAATAGGTTGTTTCGTAAGATTAAGTGTGCATAAGCTAATAAGCTAATTCAGACACTCACGAATATTAAAAAAAAAACCATAAATGTTATTGAAATTATATTTAAAACTACCTCTCTATAACTCTATCTCTACTCTTTTAGACAACGAGCTTACAACATTGGGCCCTCGTACTACTATAAATTCGAATTCATGAAATCAAACAAATTACTTTTCTTTTTAACCACTTGATCACCCTCGGGGTTAAGCCAACCGTGGTGCGATATCGCTTAAGTAAGCAGAACCAAGAACAATCCATCATTGGGTTCCAAATATTTATCAATGCACGAATTCAATCATAGCTATCTATTTCTTCAGCTTCCACATTTTAAATCATTCAAAAAGCCACATTAAAACATTTTCACAACTGTTTTGTCCACACCTCAAATCCACCAACATACATTTTCTTCATTATTAGAATGTGAAGCAATGAACCAAAGCTTAGAGCTGAGCAGAGTTACTGGCAATGGCACCAGCCTCAGTAAGAAGGGGTATCAACTGACCTCTGCGGTGTTTCTCAGTAACCGCTGCAACGATGCAAATGGGGATAGAAGATGAGAAAAGTTGGGAGAAGTACACCCTAACTAGGCAGTAGGCATTATGCAAAGAAATTAATAAGCTGTTCTTACCATCGCAACCACCGATGTGCTTTTCTCCTATAAACACATTAGGCACCGTGGTTTGGCCCGTCCACTCCGCTAAAGCTGACTGAATTTTATCTCCATCACCTTCATATAGATGAATTCCTCAACATAGTATTTGAAGAACACAGTTATAAGCAAAGAAGCTCAAAGAACTTGTTATGGGGTAATTATACAACTCAAGTCACTTTATTGTAGACGACCCGAAAACTAAGCTAACGCACGTTATCTCAGCCAGAAAACATTCATACTGCATCATCATGTTTTATGTTGTGAAATGATTCATCCAGAATCGTCAACTTTGAGTATTTTACTCAAAACAGTGAAGAAAACTGCAGATAGTGCATTGTGCAGGACATTGGCTGAGACTACTATAGCAATTATGGGGTTTTCCAGCCCACATTTTGTTTCTATTTTAGAGCAAGTTGCAAAAGTTACTCTTGGGTTAATGGTGCAATATTATCTCATTACTCTTGACACTTCAATATGTTTTTTTCAATAAACATATTGCAATTTTTTTTGATGTGGCATGATTTATTAAACATAAGGGCTAAAGTTGAAGGGTACTACTTGAGATTAACTCTCCTTTTAAAATTTCAATCTCAGTAGTCAACTATGAGCTCATAAGTTACCATAAAGGGGGAACTCCAATTTCCCAGTTGCAAATAGCAAATATTTTTCATTCAACTTCCATTTTGAGCTTTCAAGATATAACAAGATTATGTTTCCGCAAAAGAACACATTTATACTCACTTTTTTGGTTCAATTCAATGACCTTATACCTAGCTCCAAGCCGTGTGAGCAGTTCCTTGACACTCGAGCAATACCCACAATAAGTCTTACTGCCATGTGAACAAAGAATTGTTGAATCATAAAAAGAACAGCCTTCCCAAAATGGAAACATTCAGCCAATTTTCTTAGCAATAAGAGTTAATCATTCAACATTCTGCACGTTTTCATTATTACAGGATCAAACATAGTGATAACTAGTAAATGGTGGGGAAATCAACAAGAAATTCATACAAGGAAGATCAAAACCCAAAGAGAGATTTTCCACTTTGCCTTGACATTTGGGAATGAATTCTGGTAAAACTTCAAAAAAAAAAAAAAAAAAGAAAGAAAAAAATAGTTATCGGGGAGTGATAGAACCTGAAAACAACAACAGGGTCAGAGGAGATTATCTTCTTGGCTTCGTTAAGCGCTAATTCAAGCTCTTCTTTACTCAATTTGTTTGAGCTGAACCACGACCCCATGACCTCGCTTAATAAGATCAAACGGGAGAGTTTCAAGGATGCTTTGTTATGAAGAAATCCTAATGAATTCGGAAACAGAGAAGAACAATTTTAAGGTCAAAAGAGACGAATTTTGATGTCAATTTCACTTGCTGAAAGAGTAAAAGAATAAGCTCGCATGGCCGTCCGAACTCCGAAGATCCTCAATGCTCAGGATTAATTTATTTCCACGGTTCAGATTTCTTTCTTTTCTTAATTCTTTCTTTTTCAGAAAAGTTAATTATTTATTATTTCTTTTTTCCTTTAGATTTTGTTTGGGTCAAAAACTTACTTTACTTTCTTTCGCAAATTATTTTAAAAAATAAAACTGTATAAAATATTTATAAATAATAGTAAGATATCATAGTTTATTTCACAATAGAATAAACACAAATAGTAATCTATCGCGAATTATCATAAATAAACAATAAAATTTTGCTATATTTGTAAATATTTTAGTTTATTCTCCTATATTTGAAAACAACCCTAGTTCTTTTTAATTCAACAATCATGGGTGAGATTGAATCATTAAAATAATAAGGCTAAATTATACAAAATGTCCTTGAACTTTGCCCCTTTATGTCAAAAATATCCTTTAACTTCTAAAAGTTTCAAAAATACCCTTGAAATTTAAAAAAAGAGTTAAAAAAATACCATTACGGTTAAATTTGGTTGGAAACCGTTATTGTTTTGTTTCAAAAATACTCTTAAACTTAAGGAAATATTCAAAAGTACCTTTACTGTTAATATATGAACAAAAACCGTTAATATCTCGTTGCATAAATATAAACTTTCAAAAGTTGCATTAGTACTGTAAAAAAAAGTTTAAAATGCTCTTACTGTTCATTTACACTTCATCATCTTTTCCATTTTCTCTCTCCTACTTCAACTTATGACTTATCGCTTCTCTATTTTCTCTATATTTTTCTCCCCTTTTACTCTCCTTCTTGTTAACGGTTTAACATTTTGTTTATCTCATTAAAAAGAAAAAAAAATGACCTTGATTATAACAAAAAGAAAGAGAATAATGAAAGAATCAAAGGAACCTTAGGACTTGTATGTTTTGACAAGATTATACATTATGTTGAAATTGGTGCCCTAAACCTTGTGGGTCTCGTAGTTTGTAATTTATGTTAAGACAAATTATTTATTTAATGAAATAAGAGGTATTTTATTTGACATTTAGATTGCATTTAACTCGATCCAATAAACTAAGATCCAAGGTTATTATATGTAGCTTGAATAGTATGTAGGAGACATACAAATAGATGCTAGTGACACCGTAGATACGACCCACTTTGTAATTGTTATAAGTGTTGTAAGTATTACAAACGATTTGATCCAAATCGTTCATGTGGAGACATGTGAATGAGAGTATCCTGTATAAAGAATTTATATAAGAGCAGACCACGAAATGATTAATCTATTATTATAACACCGTTGGTTGAAGAGATTAACTTTTCATTAGGATGACCATTGGTAACTTGATCTCAATCATGAGTGAGTTATAAACTCCTTTTTATAAAAACAATCCTTTGATTTGTATGGGTGAGAGTGGTTTAGGTTGCCAACTTAATAAACTTACCATTTTGGGATTTGTGCGAGTAGGGAGCTGGGAACATAACTACACGAGATGAAGTTCACTTCTTCACGTCTTCGAGAAGAGTAGATAAATTGCTCTCTTAAGTGTTGAATCCATGTCTTGAACAAGAATCCCTCTCTCTTATTGGCCTGATACGGATTTGTATATGGTGGGGCCATAAACAGATTGTTTATTAGAGGATCAATGGGACTTAAGGAGAAAGAAATAATTACAAGGGAAAAATGGTAATTTTTTACCCAGCTGTAATTACGAGCAATTTCTAAAAGGTCGACTTATTGATGACTGGTTATATCCATGGACACAAAAATATATCTACAGCGCGAAGAGTGCAGTTGTGGGTCTTTAGTGGAGTGACCAACTGTAAGCCCCGTACTTGACATTGTGAGAAGGCAAGTTAAGAAAATACTATGAGGTGAGCATTAAGTAGAGAAAGTTGGCCGAGATGTGTGGGAGCAAAAACGGCTAAGTGTTGGCCATGCGTTGGTGGAGCTATGCGTTGAGAGTATGTTTGAGGTTTGAAAAGAGTAGCCACTAGTAGCTATACGTTGAAGAAGGTAGCTCGGCATGGACGTAAATGTGAAGGAAAGGGAGTGCGATATGCGTTGAAGGCTACTATGTGTTAGACTGCTAGCACAGCTATGCGTTGAAGGTCACTATGCGTTGAAAGCTACTATGCGTTGAACTCTACCATGCGTTGAAAGCCACTATGCGTTGAACGCTACCATGCGTTGAAGGTCTGTGCATAGAAGAGGCCAAGAAGGGCTATGTGTTGAAGGTTGGTATGCGATGGGGCGTTGGGCCATTGTAGCACAGTAAGTTGAAGCTATGCGTTGCTGAAGCCATGTGTAGAAGATATGCGTCGATTAGTTAAATATATAGAGATGAAGTGGAGATTAAGTCGGTGGTATATATATATGAGTGGACTGAGTATTCAATTATTTGGATCACATTTCAGAGCTCGAGTTGATCCCATTTCGAAGCTAAACAACGGAGGGAGGTAGAAGAAGGTGTTTATGTTGGTTTGGGGTGGAATTCTTATCGTTTTCGTGGAGGAAACTTAAGTTGGAACGGAGAATTCAGCTGGTGTACTTAATCTGAGTATCGTTCAGTGTTTGGAGAAAACGAACTGTGGAGGCTGTGACTAGGGTCGAAATTTTGAGGTTAGTAAGTTAACTTGACTTCTAGCAATTTTCATGAAGGATACTCGAGCCGAATTTGAGTAAATGTGTGTTAAACTCCAGGTAGAAGAGATCGAAGCTGAATTGCTGGATGATTAGGAGCAATTCGGGGTTGTTTGAGAATATGTTTCAAACGAAGAGGACTTTCCTTATGAGACTTTGAGGTAAGATAAATGACTGATTTCTTTACAAGTTTGTAGAAGAAAGGAAGTTCTGAATTTGGCTGGAATGCGATGTTTAGCAGGTTAAAGAAAGAGGTAGAAGAGAAAGAAGAAAAACGGTGTCGCTACGACAGTAGTATTGCTGAAAGAGCAGGAGACTGAGCAGCGAAACGAGTGTCGCTGGTAACGCAAAGGGGCTTTGCGTCTCACAACTCTCGCTGAGTGTCTCTCCTCAGGTAATCTCGCTAGTCTCGCTCAATTCGATCTCGCTAGTGCAGTGTCCTATCATGTGATTTCGTTGGTAATCTTGCCAGGGACATAGAGTATCGCTATTTGTGAATATTTTGGGGAAAAAGAGAGTTCGGTGATGGAACGAGTATAGAGTCTAATTATGTATACTTAATGAATATAGAAAGGAAGTCCAAGGAAAACTTAACGTGAGAAATGTGTATTTTCAGGCCAAGAAGAGCTCGAGAAGGCATATAACCCACTCAGAGCCAGGACAAGTAGTGAATGACTTCCTATTTTATATAATGGTTACTCTTAGCATGGTTACTTGGTAATGGGTGAGTAGAAATTATCGTATGGTGTAGCTATTGAATATTTATGTTGTGTTGTTAAGTTTAAAGGATGTTATACGTACTACCTAAATGTAACCCATGGCTGAGGGACCTTGTGTGAAGGCCTATGGGGATATGTTATATGATACTCAGTGCTAAGGGACCACGTGTGAAGGCACATGAGTAGTTGGATGAAACGGATTCCAGTGCTAAGGGATCTTGTGTGAAGGCATATGGAAATCCATTACATGATAGCCAAGTGCTGAGGGACCACGAGTGAAGGCACTTGAGCAGTGGATTGGTAGAGAAACCAGTGCTGAGGGACCACGTGTGAAGGCACATGGAAATTTCAATATAGTTAAACTTAGTGCTGAGAGACAATATGTGAAGGCACTTTGAAAATGCTGAGGGACGAAGTGTGAAGGCATTTGAAAATGTAAAAAATGAAAGTTTGTACAGGAGATTGAGTGCGTTGAGCTTCGCTCTGCCACAGCTAGGGAAGGATAATTGTATTGCTATTGTACGGATAATGGTACTGCTAGTGTTCTATAGCATGGGTGACTTAGAAATTCCTGTTTATATAACATGTGGTAGTTACTATGGTCTATATTAACTCAAGAAGTTTAATAGTATTTGAATAAATTCAGTCACTCACTGGGCTTTAGGCTCACACAATTTGTTTGTTTGTTTGTCTGTTGTTTCAGGTAGAGAGCGTGTCCGGGACGCCTAGCCTACAGAAGATTCTCGTCTAGGCCTACCTTGGAGCAGTCCTCTGGGATAGTTGTAAATACACAGTTTATTTTCATGTTTTGTTGTCATACATGTTCCTTGGAGGTGTAGTGAGGACTGATTTGTAGTATATGTAAAGAACACTTGTTTATAAGTTGTTATTTTTATGCATGAAATTTGAGCAGTGATGTTTATCTTATGAGGTTAAGCTGGCATATAGTTAAGTCTTAATGATCTAGAGATGATTTATGTTATAGTGTAGAGGTAGCATGGTATGCAGGTTCGCACTCACTCCTAGAGGAGAAGGGTATCTGGGAGCAGGTGTGACACACACAATTAATGAATGTTAATTAAGTTAATTAAAGAGTTTAATTTCGAATCATTGGAGCTTCTAAATTGTAGGTCCATTAGGTTCCTGTGCTAGCTCACTGAGAGTAAAATAAGGAGCAGTAAATTATAGAATAGTTTGAATTGTTCAAATTTTTTAAGGGAATTTTATATTAATAAGGATTAATATAAAGTATAATGTACTATGATACATTATAGTTAATTATAAATGTGATTTATAATTGAAACTATATAATATGAGAAAATTTTATTTGAATGAGATTTATATTTAATTTAATATGAATTATATTCATATTAAAACTATAGAGTAAAATTAATATGAATGAGGTTCATATTGAAACTATAGTTTAAGAGAAAGATATGCATTTTTATATGATTTAAATGTATTATGAATAAATATGTGATGTTTACTTGTTAATTAATTAATTTATAGTTAAATTAATTAATTGATTATTATTTATTTAATTATATTAAATTTGATTTAATATATTTAATAAATAATAATTAGAGATTAAGGTTAGGGCTTGATCTCTATATAACGATATGGAGATATAGGAAACTCACCGAAAAAAACCATAAGCTCCCTTCTCTTAGAAATTCTCTAAAAACATTCTATCTAAATTCTTCAATTCCCTAGAATAAGAAAGGATCTCACCATCCCGTTGATCCTCCCTGAATCATAGTAGGGTTACTTAACGGTGGTGTTCGTGATTTTGGAGTTTTTGTTTCAGAAAGCTCCAAGTAATATAGAAGAATCCTCTTCATCCTAAAAGGTATTTTCTAAATTTTGTTTTACTCCACTAGAAATAGCTTGAAACTCCACTTGAAGTAGCTTAAAGTCATTGTTCATTAAATGAAGCTTGATCCTTCATAAGTTCCACTTGACATAACTTTTCTTCTTTGGTTAGTGTAAACTTAAACAACATGTAGGGTGCCTTTCCTAAGGTTCATATTGCATGATTGAGGTTCTTCTGTTCATATCATTCTCCCCTTCTTCAAGAAAATTCGTCCTCGAATCTAAAGTATTGCTTGGAAGTAACATCAAAGTGTTGGTGCAAACATTTATACTCTTAAGAATTAATCTATTGGCTAGAATTTGAAACATTGGAGTTACATTCTTAACTAATGGCTAGAAAATTCAATGTGCCAAAATGTAACTGCCATATTTAATGTATACCAACCTAGTTTGCAATTTTTCAAAGTGTAACATATGAGATTGACATCCAAATGATGACATTAATGAAAAATTGGTAGTAATATTTAAGATCTTACATGCTTTTGAGAAAGAAAGAACAACTTAAGAACAAATGCTCTTATAGATAACAATTTTTCTTCTTTTGACTGATTTTCAAAACACAAATATTTGACATTGAAGGAAGTTGAATTTGAAGACCTCAAAGAAAGCAACGTTATAGATAAGACTCTGATCTAAAACATTGAAGTTTACGAAAACGTGAAAACATGGCTGGATATGAGACTTCTGTTTCGAGTTTCATAAAATGGACAAAATGTGATGTGATGAATAGACAAAAATAAGAAAACAGCAACAATGGAAACACATATATATGCTATACACTATAACACTCATAATTAAGGTTCTTGAGCTAAGCTTGCTTTGGCAAGTTCCTCCATTCATATCAAGGTATCTATATGAAAAAAAAAAAAGAATATTTATATAATTTGTTTTAAACTTGACTATTTTCAAACTCAAGAAAACTTCAAACAAAATAACTACTATATTGATGATAGGAGCATTTTTAAACTTTATTTTGTGTAAGGCTAAGAAGTATTAATCTAACTTTTAAAAGTTTAAAGATATTTGAAATGAGTATTAACGGTTTGTGTTCATATACTATCAGTAAGGGTATTTTGAAACTTTTTGAAAGTTCAAGAGTATTTTTGAAACAAAACACTAATGGTTTCCATCCAAAACTAACAATAAAAGTATTTTTGAACTCTTTTTGAAAGTTCAAGATTATTTTTGAAACTTTTGAAAGTTCAAAGGTATTTTTGACACAAAGTGCAAAATTTAAGGGCATTTTGTATAATTTAGCTAAATGATAATTGCTGACTTATACATTTTTCATTTGAAAATATCATTTTAATTGGTCTAATTCAATACAAATCCTAAAATATTGTTAGTATGAAGTTAATCTTTAATTAACTTGAAAAAATTATTAAAAAAATAATTATTTTAAATAAAAAATTGCTGAAAATATTTTAAAATATAGTAAAATGTATTTGTATATCTATCATTGTCTACTACTAATAGACAATGATAGATGATAGTAGTCTATTAATAGACAGTTACATTTTGTTATATTTATAAATATTTTAACTGATTTTGCTATACTTGAAAAATGTTAACTAACTTTAAAAAAAATCATAAAAGAAAAACAATGTAAATATGTTTAGGCTGATTAATAATATATTTTAGTAAAATAAGAGTGAGAACTAACTTTGAAGTTTATGGGGTGGAGAATACTCTAACTAAATTTGTGTATTTAAAATAACAGAAATTAAAATAAAATTAATCAAGAAGTATTTTGAACTACATTTTTTTTCCATTGGATTTAAACTAAAAGTGGACTAATCAAGACAATATATTTACTAATTATAGACTAATTAGACACAAAATTGAGAGTCTTGAAACTTATTTGAATTTTAAAAATTAGTGACTTATTAGACACAAATTAAAAGTTTAGAGACTATTAAATACTTTTTTAACCATATAATTTAACATCTTACCCACTAGATTTGACATAGAATCTTGATATTAAACATAGAATTTAACTTTTTCTTTTTTCTTAATCTTCAAGAATTAATTGATTTTGTTAAATACATATTTAATATATAATACAAACCTTGCTTTTAAGTCTTCCATTTAAAGTTCAAACTGATGCTGACATGCTTTGCAAACGATTAAATAAGAATGAAGGATTAAGCACAGAATATAATGTAAATCTTTTGGGTGAATCTTCGGTTTCTTCTTAAGTGTACATGGCCATAGAACCAATTACAATTTTAGAACCCAATTGTCTGTAATCTACACCCAAAATGATCAACTATGGGATGATAAACTACCAATGAATGAACTTCTCAAGATCATACTAATACATTTTGTGTTTTTGTTTCACTTGGATGAAAAAATGGTTTCGAACTCCTTGTACAAACCTTTGGATTTAGGCCTGAAATCAGATGAACTTATGGAGGAGCTTCTGCTACTTCTGCTCCGACTTCTCCGCCCCCAAAATCCGCTCCATTGCGTACCGCTTCCTGAAGGATCATTTGAAGTCCCTCCTTGCTCCTTAGTGAAGCTTGCCTTTGCCAACTTTCGAAGTTGTTTCAACCACGGTTTCTCATTACTCGAGCTTTGACTGCCAGACATGTTCCTATCAGACGAGTTATCGACAGTTTCGGAGTCTCCGCTAAGGTTCACTGCGAATATACTTTCCAAGTTTTTAGTGAATCTTTGTGGGAGAAACAGGAGGAGGAATCCAATAAAAGCCACCTTGAGTCCTGAAAAGAATGATTGCCCAGAAAAGTCAAGTTGTTTTGCTTGTTTGTACAAAGCATACCATTCATTGATCAGTTGTGGACAGTAGCCTATAAGGAATAGCACCAGCATTGTTATTCCGAGTTTCTTTTGATCCGTGATCGAAAATTCTTTATCTAAGAGAACCGCACAAATAGCGAAAAGACCAACTTCACATGTGTTGGAAATGATCTCAACCAACTGAACTTTTTTCTTGATAAATGGCTTCTTGAGAACAAGGAAAAAGAGCTGAAATGACGAGATGCATAATAAGGTAACTATTGGAGTTCTGGAAGAGAGTGTTTCCTTGTAAGCACCAGCCATAATTCCAAGAGTGACTCGTCTGATAGATTCGAGGAGCGTATAGTATATTCGAAGGATGCCAAACAGCTTTTGGATGAATGGTGCTTCTGCATCTTCTGTTTCATCATCTGAGGCAATAATGCGATCGTCACGTTTGTTGGGATTCGCCACAGAAATCTGAGACAACATATACTTTGGGGGACCTCTCAGATCTTCAAACATTGGCCCAAAAATGATAAGGTAAACAGAATTTGGTTGGTTTTTCCAAGTCCATTGACTTCTCTTGCCAGGACCTAGAGTTACACGAACGAGTTCTTGATACCAATGAAATTTCTGGCCTTCTTGATGAACTTCTTTGTACTGAAGTAGCTTCCCGAATGTTATTCCAACTGAAAGAAACAACAGCAAGGCTAGCAAAAGAAGCGACAGAATGCCGAGCAGCAAAACTCCAACTATTACTGCTGCAAGAGCTCCACCTTGCACAATCAAAATAAAGATAAAAACAAGTTAGAATCTTTTAGAAATTCTTTGTTCCCAAGTACATAGAGAGCAAATAAGACGGTTAGAGCAGATAAATATTCAAAAGTCACCTCTAAATAGTGCGCCCGAGGCCATGGACATGGAAGGTAGTGCAACAAATGTAAGGAATATCTCAAATCTAGGGAAAGTAAGTGCTCCATAACTGCCCTGTGTGTTGTATATTTTCTTTCGACATTTCATAATGAAAAGGAAAAGCGCATGGAGGAATATCAAACTGCCAGCAAAAATTCCAAACCAGAAAATGCTTCTATAAAAATCGTTCCACCTGCTAGGATAAAACCAACATGGTCATTAGTAAGGAAATTGAATCTCAACAACGATAACGGTTTCATTAGCTTCATAACGTTCATCAACACATCTAATTTTGAACACCTCCTTGGAACTTTGACATTAAAATGCAAACAATGGAGAACTTTACTCTGAGATGGCCATCTTTTAACAAAATGCAGACCAGTCTTTCTAATCATATTTATTCAAAATGAAGCAAGCACTAGGATAAACATCTTGCACTGAATTTCGATTGTAGGCTCCAATAATATTTTGAGTATATTTCCATTCATTTTGATCCATACCAAGAAGAAAGAACCACTATTTGATAATGAAAAGGCAAAACAAGAGAAATACTTACTGACTGTAACTTCCAGCTCCAAAAATATTATCAGCTTGGGGTTTGATATTTTGGTTCTGTAAATAAAAGGTCATCTGTATATAAAAACAAGTTCCTCTTTCATTGGCATTGGAGCAGGAGAAGATAAAATTCATCGTTACCTCAAAAAATGATCTGTATTCCATTGGGGTAAGGGGCAACCCATATAACTGATCAACCATAGTAATGTTATTGCCTGGAACCTTGTTTTGCAGAACTTCTAAATGACGAGTTTTGGAAAGATAAGGATTTGATCCAGCGAAGGGGCTGTAGCCACTTAAGTCAGGACGATCATGCTCATCTTCCCATGGAAGTCTAAGGTAAGGAATACTCCACTGCAAACCCTTAGCAAATTCGTAGTACTCAACAGGCAGCGTAACTGGCAACCATATAGATAGCGCAAAAATTTGAATGTGGCAGGCAATTCTCTGCATAAAAGGGAAGCTGCTTAATGTGTTGTATTCAAGCAGTCTATTTTGAGTGTTAACATGTTTATGTTAGCAACTCGAGAAGACAGTATTTCAAAGTGGTCGATGTTTGGATCAAACATCCATCCAAGATGGTGAAGTGAGAATTTTAAGAAAATTTTGGTGCTTGTAACTAAAGAAGTTATGTACCATGATTACTCTCTATCTGAACCAGAAAAATTGTCTTCAAACATGTTCAAAATGAAGTATCTACTTTAAGCTATGGAATAGAGAAAAAATTCAACAGTGAGAGACTGCCTCAAAGTTACATACGAAAATGTTTCTTGTAGGATTATATGTCAGAGAAGAAGATGATCTCATGAATACTCCTTCTGATTGAAGGCTAGCTGTTGATACAGTGAGTAGTCCTGCTGCGAGGGATGTTGCCGTAAATGAAGCAATTGTAAAGATCGAAACGACTGTAGATATTGTCGGTATAGAATCTGCACATTTTGTTCATAACATATCTTATATGCAACGATTGACAGACATGAATGAAAGGAAAAGAGATTTATCCCTATGACGCAAATGCAAGTATTTGAATGCTTACAGTGCCACACTTGCAGGACATTTGATGGTAGATTACGATTTCCAGCAACATCGGCTGTTACATTTTCAGGGACACTAATAGATATGACTTCATCCTCAGCTTGTACTTCAACAGAGTAGGTATTTCGGCCCATCTCATGAAAGCTGGACCGTAGACAGAGTTTATAAGGGAAAAGATAGATAATCTGGTTTCATTAAAAACTTAACCTATATATAAACACTAACTTGCCTCTGCAAACGACCTCCATGAATCGATACAAACGAAGAGTTGAAGTCAAATACAGGCTTCATGAAATTCACAGTGACCGAAAATCTTTTTTCTTTTGTCCTCATATAAGTAGTTGTACTGAGCTTCACAGTGGGCCTAAGAGAATCTGAAATTCACAGTTTGTTTTGAATTATGAAATTCTCAGACTTGTGAAGTTCATAAGTTTACTGGCAGGGATAAGTAAGAAGTTCTGCTAATAAGTTCCTTGACTAAAAGTATTAGTTCTGCTAATAAGTTCCTTGACTAAAAGTATTGTTTACCATAAAGGAAAGTGACTGGTGGAAGTGGAGAAACAGGATTTCCTTGTCTGCTTATTATAGAGTGAGGCTTGAGGCTCACTGTGATTATTGCAATTCCCGGAACATTTGTAACCTGAAAGAGGGAATTTCATATAAAGTGAAACTAAACATATACAGATGAACATCAAAAAATGAAAAAAAGAAAAACATATAGAATCAATAAAGCACTAACCGAAAAACTGAATCTGCGATTTCCAAGGCTCCTTCCACTAATTGGAAGCAGCGTGCCATCGCTTACTTCAAGAGAATTCAAAACTTCCGCAGATGAATTAAGAACTGGTTCTGAAAAGTACAAATAGACCTTTAAGTTATCATGTTTGTTTGTTGCTTGTACCAGTCTGGTGTCACTGTTGAGCTGGAGTAGTCTTTCCGGAACACGAGTTTTGAGGTTGGCAATTAGTTTTCTTCTATCTGGCAAGTTCAGAAGTTTGTGTTACAATTGCAACAGAATTAAGAAATGGGAAATAATGATTGTCCAGTGAGCTTACCAAAGTGCACATAAGAAATTGAATTTTCTGTTCTCGTGAATATATTTCCTGCCCTATCAGTACAGAAATTCTTATCCATCACTAATATAATTCTTCCATACTGAATCGTAGATGGCAAAGCCACAGAAAGTGAATATTTGAGCTTGGGCTGAAGAATTTTGAAAGATGATGGTATAACATGCCCTTCACCATACACCAGTAGCTGCAATGAATAATGTTTTTAAGATCAGATTTTAATTTCTTTCCAGCCAATAAAAATGTTTCCTGCCAGCAAAACTGGACAATATGCATGACTTCTTTTGCTTGTAGATATCTTTGCTTCAATATGCTGTAGTTTTGTGTGATTTATGGGATATAACATTATTTCATATCTGATTCCAGGATGTAAACAAAAAGATCAAGACCAAGAAACTTATTAGCAATATTGTTAAACAGTACGAAAACAAAAGCAGCCACCTACTCACGTTGCAGGCCTCTAAAGATGAACATCCGAAACCACCACCACCATTACAAGGTTCAGAGAAAGAAATATTTACAGAAACATTTAAAGCATTCGTAAATGTCGTTGAGGCCATAATTGATGCTGTGGGGGGAACTGTATCTGCAAAACAATGGATAATAAAGAAATTAGCAAAGTTCAAGGGAGAAAACTAACACTTGTTTCCTTTCAGTTTGTGAATGTTATGTGTAACTGAGGGTGCAAAATATACAAAATTCCACTTTACTTATTAATTTTTTCAAACCTTCAAGTGAAACATGTTGTCGAGGGAAAACAAAAGTTTGAGAGCATTTTATTAAGTGTTATAGAAATTGAAACCGTTATAAAGGGTATGTCCAGTTTCATTATTGATAGAAGCTTAATTATGTTAGTATGGAAAGAAAAATAACAGAATTAAGATTTCTTCAACTTAAGCAACTAATTACAACTTACAAGTGCTAACTGAAAACAATATGAAACCACTTTCTATTTCCTCAGTGAGAGATTTTGATCAAATTCCATCATCTTATCTGAAGTTAAGTGGCTAATGATCCAAGTACTGTGTTGACTGAGAACAATAATTGAGATTCTTATATACTCACCAACAGTCCACTTGTAGCTAGAACAACCAATTCCCTTGGACAGATTAGTGCAGACCTTGAATTTATGCTCTCCATCCTCCAATTTAGAATAGAAAATCTTTCTCTCACTACAGTCTAAATAGTGGTTGTTATCCAGCTACAGGAGAGAAGTAGAGGTGCCCTTGAGTATATTATCAATGAAAAGTACACTGGAAGGTGAAGATAAACATGAGGAACCACATTTTCCAATTCCAACAAATATAGATCAGAATATTCTGTTTTGAATTCCAAATAATGTAGCAGCTAATTCTACGTAAATGTGAGTCAAATTCTGAAATTTCCCTCTTATTCTCAAGCAGCCAGAGTCTTCCATGAATAGAGAAAAAAGCTTTAACATCCATGATCTTACCAAATCAGCCAACTAAACTGGAGAATCATATTGCAGAAGAAGAAAAGAAATAATAAGTCAATACAGAGAGAGAGAGAGAGAGAGAGAGAGAGAGAGAGTACCGAGCAACTGATGTTGCAGTCCTTGCAATTATAACTGTGGCCATTCACTAAAATTTTAAACACAAATGTGGCTGACTTTAAGCGTGAGAAAGCATTAGGAGCCTCCAAGAACTTCACAGTGAGCTCCGAACCATGGCAGCGAGTTCCAAAACACAAAAGAGAAAATACCCAACAAAGACAAACCAAAACAGCAACTTTAAGCAGACCCATTTCAGAAAAGTACTAAGTTTGCAGTCTGAGACATGAGGCCAGGAATCAATTGGCACAAAAATGCCATTTTGGAGTTATGACTAAGGAGGTTGAGCTTTCAGTGTAGGTTATGGTGTGGAAGAAAGAGTGGTGAGGATGAAAATGGAAATGGGAGCTTAGGCAAAGAAATGGGAAGAGCTTACAAGGAAACAATAAATGGTCTTAGAAAAAGTGACAGAGATATTGAAGAGGCTAATTTAGTGGTTCATGAAGGATCTAGTAAAGAGATAGTGAACAAGATTACAAAAGAATGACATGCAGCCTACAAGATAAGCATTTTCAGAGGCTGATTTAGAGAGAGAGAGAGATAGGGAGAACTTTTTATATGAAAAATGGACAGAAACCAAGACAATGAAAGAAGCACCATCGTTTTTTTTAAGCCTAAATGGTCGTTTGGGGGCTTCTATATCTTCACGGAAGTAATTCGAAACAATAAAAAGAATATTAAACAGTTCAAAGATTAAAAAAAAAAAATACTTCTTTTTATTAGTTAATCAACATAATGGCTGATCTTTTGCACATGAGAAAGAGCCAAAAAAGAAAGCAAACAAAACAAGAGAAGTTAAATAGTTGAATGATTAAAAGAACAAGTACATTTACCACATTCTTAATTCTATAACTATGCTATTTTATTACTATTAGAAAAAACTCTAGCCAGGACAAAATTTTCAATGTTTTATGTGAAATTCTAAACTGTTTTCATAGGAAAGTTCATGGAAAAAAAAAACCCTCTACTGATGAGGTCATTGAAGTTCTAAACTAATATGGAAGTGTTGTACCACAATTTAAAACACTTTGAATTTTGAAAGGATTGTTAAGAGATTTTTCCTGGCTCCTGTTCATTTAATCTCAGACCCCATTTGAAACAAACGGCAAATTTGGGGTGTCTGGCCCATATTGGAACGAGCAGGAACATCATGACATCGCCATTAATGGCAAAATAGGAACGCAAGCATTCAATAAGCAGAGAGAAAATTTTTAAGTTGGGTCTTTTCTGCTTTCTTTTGGGCCCATTTTCAGGTGCATGGAAACCGGAAAATTATAAAAAATAGCCCTAAAATGTTTTCATCTTCTACAATTGATGTTTTTTTAGAACCCGTTGAAGTAGTTTTTTTTGGGTTCTTTCCGGCCGAGATCAACCGGAGATTTGAGTAAACTATTTCAATGAATTGCCGTAAAGAGTGTTAGTTGTGAAGATAAAAACTTTTAGAGGTTATAACCCTTGTCTTCTTGGTGAAAAAACTTGCCATATGGCTGGCCAATTGGCAATGTCCTGCCTTGAAAAACCAAAGGACAACCACTGTTTCATTATCTCCTCACTTTCTCTCTCGAAGCACAGCCTCTGATTCATTATCTCTTTCAGTGTCTCAGTTTGGCTGGCCTTTGGATAAACACTAAGAAAATGGAAGCACAGCCTCATGTGTCAATGTTAGCAGAGGAATGGGGGAATATTGACATTAGGCCAATAGAAAGGCGACGAAAAAGGATAAGAATGTTGACATTAGGGAAGCAGACAAAATGTGGGTATATGAAATTTGGGAGGGTATGTTGGAAATATCTAATTTTTCTTAAAAAAAATATATGTTAACTTGCAAGGTATGCAAAGAAATAAAGAATAATCCAAGATTACAAGGAATTTGATAATGGGGTTAGTTGTTCAACCAAAGAAGGGGAGATTTGGATGAAGAGAAACCAGCTTGAGAGCTCAAAAAAAATTGATAATGGGGTTAGTTGTTGTCATTAATGAGAGGTAATGTGGATTGTACTATATATGAAAGTCAAAAATGTTTGATCACTGAAGAAGGAAGACAAGGTCACAAAGGAAGGGGGAAAAAAGAAACCATTTTGGCGTTTTGAATTTACTTCAAAATGTGATATATCAGAATATTAATGACATTGATGATTGAGGTCTTGGTTGTTGAACAAGAAATGGTGGGTTGCGTATTTTATACGATAAAGATGTCCGGATTGAGCCATGGCTAAATTGGGAAAAGGGAAAGGAAGCCAGATCAATCACTGTTCATATTCATTCTCAATGATTCTCTCACTGCCTTGGTTTTGCAGTGGATTTGTCATTGTAAGCTTCTCTGTTGCCTTCTTTCTCTTCCTTGGTTCTTGTTTAGGCTACATGAAGGCATCAATGAGGAAAGAAAGATGGTGTCCAATGAGGTTGAGATGTACTTTCTTGCCTTGTCAATACTTTCTTTCATCAGGCCTCCATGTTCTGATTATGTCTTGTTTAACTTTGCTTTAGTGCACAGTAATCAGGTCAAAGAAAGATAATGTTCAAGTATGAAATGCTCGAGAAAATGCTACCTTTTGTTCGATATGTCGAGGAAGTTACCCGACGATGGGCAGATACAGACGAATTCTTCAATGAGGTAAACTTGATTGGAGGAATTCAAAGCAGGAACTTTGTAAAACTTTTGGGATTCAAGTATTGAAGGCCTAGAAAGTCTTTTGGTTTATGAATATGTGCCTAACATAGAAATGACTTGCTGATTTAAGAACTTCAAAGTATGAACTCTGTTACATCATCTTGGATCTAATGTTTACATGTTTATACATTTTCCGAGCAACTTCCTGTTCCCTTTTTGGTTATTCCAGTTGCAGTTTGCTATAGAAAGGAGTTCCTTTTGCTGCAGATTGTCATTCAAGTGACTCTAAACACTTCACCATTGTTTCATTGACTAAAACTTTCCAGTAGCAAGTAAACATAAGAACTTTCTATATACTACTGGTTTTGATTCTTGGAGAAGTAGACAAACAGTCAAGATTTAAAATCTCAGTAACTTTCTGGACACAATAGCCTCGGCTATACCTTCACAGAGATATAAAAAACGTGCAAATTTCTCTTTGATAAGCGTCTTACAATTCTAAGTGGTATATCACCTATTGACACAAAAGCTTAAGTTGATAGATTATGATAAATTTAATTATATCAATACTTTGACACTCCCCCTCACTTGTAGGATTGACTTGGAAATTTGTAGAAGTAATAGTATGCACGGTTCCTTTTCTTGTTTGGAAGAAGAGTCCAGCATCTAAGTTGCATGCTATAAAATGATATGTGCGGAAGATAGAGTTGAATATATATAGCTTATGCTTTACTTTCTCATTTGGCTATTACTTTAGGAATAGGAGATGACTTTCACAATGTAAGCCTAAATAACAACATAGTGAACTGGAGCGATGGATGCTTTGAATTAGCAATGCAATGAACATAATCCTTCACACAGTGGATTTTGAAATTTTAGATGCAACCTGAACATATTTCAAACAGGACGCTTCACTCTCGCCAAACAAGTCTGATTTCTTTTTCTCCAAGTATATATGATCCCTTAATATGTGGTTCAAGGATTACTGATGGAGAAGTTCTGCATATGCCTTTGCTGTTCTGGTTCTTGAGATTGTATGTGGAAAGAAGGATACTTTTTTTCGTGGAAGGCTCGAATTCAGTTCTACACACTGTGAGATTCATATAGATTTTTCATGAATGAGATACATCAGTTTGCTTGGCAGTAGTTGTATGCTATGTGTCTCCGAGGACACGATTTTCATTGTTCTTGCAACAGTACGGAGGCACTCTCAACGTAAGAGTTTTAATTGCAGATGATTCGATCTACCGGAAGCAATTCCGAGAACACAATAGAGTCAGAATGCATCTAACTTTTATATTGTCAAGTCCACCTCTTTCAGAAGAACTCAATGGATGGAACATATCAATGACACCTGAAGTCTCTAAATTTTGAAGCAAAATGTTTGTGTAAAGTATAGAAAAGCGGGTTAGTGAACTCACATTTGAAGGTGATTGGAATGAGAAAAGATCTCGAAAGAATTTGGTTTCAACTGCAACTCATTTTGGGTCCTGAAACTGCTGTGAAATGGGATGATGACACTCAGCCCGTTCAGACTTTTGTTGCACTTGTATTTGCACCATGTTCTATTCCACTTCTGTTCTCTGTGTAAATTAAAAACGATTGCTTGAAATGAAGATCATGCAAATGGAAGTTTTCCATACTTTTCCAATCAAGTACCAAGTATTTGAAGATTGTTAGTAATCATTTAAAAGAAAAATCTAATTAAACTTGTAAGAGAACTAATCAGAAGAATTTAAATGTTTTTTCAAATCTTTGCTTTTCCTCTACCTTCTCATTCTTTTTACTTATCAAAAGGCATCATCATTTCAATCTTCTTTTGCCTGTACATTAAGCAGTCAATATTTTCCCACATGTTAAACCTTTTCCAGCTTACCAACAGTCTATTTGACAGATAAATGCAGAAGAAACGAGCCAAAATTCCAACACGAATCATTAAGAAATTATGTACAAATATTTCCAGTTTATTTTTACAGTCCCTAGGCTCCAAAATTCATCAGTAAGAAATAATCTCAGAAAGCTTGAGGTTTCAGATGAGAGAGCTCTATAGACACATTTACCAATCAAAGGAAAAAAGGAAAAGAATGAGATCTTGGAATGACCCACCAAAGAAAAACCGAAGGAAACACCTCTGTATCTGACGATGGCTTATCCTTTAGAATGCCACAGAATCAACTTTCCAGTACTGACCTACATTCTTGTCATTTCTATAAACCCATTTCACCTCTTCTCTGCCATGTTCATTCCCACTTCCATCAGAGCTTGAAATTACAGAAACCTTTCTCCAATTGCACCACATTCTCAGCATAATATACAGCATTATTAGACATATAACCATGGAGGTAAAAACGATGGCCACAATAATGCCTATCACTGCAGCCTTGGATAATCTGCTTGTCTCTTTCCCTGAAGATTTTGAACATGATGACAGAGGTGGGCCACAGAGTTCATCATTACCCTTGAAGGAGGTCAATGGAAACTCTGAAAATAATTGAGGGATTGAACCTTGTAGTTGATTATCAGACAGATTCAGGATATGTATGCTTGTCAGTTGTTCAAGTGAACTAGGGATTTCCCCCATGAGATGATTTGAAGAGAGATCCAATCTCTCCAGCTTCATTAGATTTCCAATGGATGATGGGATTTCACCAGAAAAGAGATTTTTGCTTAAATCCAGAGCTACTTGTAATTCACTCAGCTCTCCAAGTACTTGAGGGATCTCACCTGTCAAGAAGTTTTCAGATAGTCTCAGCTCATAGAGTTTTCTGCATTTTTCAATTGTTGAGGGAATGGGGCCTGAAAGGTTGTTTCTTTGCAGGTTAAGGACATAGAGGAAGGTGAAATTTCCAATCTCCGGCGGGATTATTCCTGATAAATTGTTGCTATGGAGAGAGAGCTTAAGTAATTTGGAACAGCTTCCAATTTCTACAGGTATTTTCCCATACAAGTTATTGGATGAGAAATCGAGCTCACCAAGTGATTGTAAGTTTCCTATCAGTGGTGTGATGGTTCCTGTCAGTTTGTTGTCATTAAGCAAAAAGTGTTCAAGCTTGCTACAGTTGAAGAGTTGAGGTGACATTTCTCCTGTGAGATTGTTGTATGATAAATCAAGAAAGTTCAGCTCTTTCAATTGTCCGAATTCGGAAGGAATATAACCAGTGAGTCTGTTGTGTGCAAGGCGAAGACGCCTCAAGTTTCTGGAATTGGTCAATCTGGAAGGAATAGGACCTGAAAAACTGTTGTTTGTCAAATCCAATGCAGTTAAAGAATCCAAGCCACTGAGAGGAAAGATGCTTCCATTAAACCTATTATTGGAGAAGTTTATTATCTTTAGGCTTTTGAGAATGGAGAATGATACAGGAAGAGGGCCTTCAAGAGAGTTGTTATATAGAGTAATGGTGCTCAATTCTGAGAGGAGACCTAAAGTGGAAGGCAATGATCCTGAGAGATTGTTGTCAGCCAAAGCCAACAACTGAAGGCTTTTGCAGTAGCCCAAACTTGCTGGGATGGGACCCCACAAGAAGTTTTGCCTTAGATGAAGCACAGCCAGGTTCTTCAGGTTCCCAATATTCTCAGGAATGGGCCCTATAAAATGATTACCAAAGAAATCGATCTCCATCAAGCTCGTGCAGTTTGTAAGCTCATTCGGTATGCTTCCTGTCATCTGATTATCATAGAGGAAAATGAAACTTAACTTATGTAGCTTCCCTATCTCCTTTGGAATAGTTCCTGTGAGTTTGTTGTCAAACAGAAACAAGTCCTCCAAGTTGCTCATGTTTCCAATTTGAGGAGGTATAAATCCAGTGAAGCTGTTGTTGTTGAGCAACAGATCTGTTAGGTAATTAAGATCCTCCAAAGCCGACGGGAGATCTCCTTCAAGCCTGTTACCAGAAAGATCCAACTGTTGTAGTGAGGAACAGTTGAGCAACTCCAGTGGGAACTTGCCAGAGAGCTTGTTTTTGGCAAGAAATAGTTGTTGAAGATTTGAAGATTTGAAGCAGAAGCTGCTTGGAATGTTACCTGTTAAAGCATTATCTGATAAGACCAGAGTTTTAAGATTCTGCAGCTTTGTATTCAGTAGGCTTATGGTTCCAGAAAGGTCGTTTCTTGACAAATCTACATCCTCAAGGAGAACCAACTGGTTTATCTCAGAAGGTATTTCTCCATTGAGTCTATTTCCAAGCAGGTTCAAGTAGACCAAATTGGAAAGACCACCTAAAGCAACAGGAATTGATCCAGAAAGGCTGTTGTTGGCCAAATTCAAAACTCTCAATGACCTTATTGAGCCTAATGAATCAGGAATGTTGCCATCAAGCATATTGTTCGATACCAGCAAGTCTTCAAGCTCTTCGTTTCTGCGAATGCTATCGGGAATCGAACCACTGAGCCTGTTCTGCTGCAAATTAAGAGATTTCAGATGCTTCAAGTCACCAATCTCAACTGGAATACTTCCATTGAATTCACAATAGCCAAGACCCAGAACAGTCAAATTAGTCAAGTTACCAATCAATGGTGTGATTTCACCTGATAACATGTTGTTACCTATTCTGAGAACTTGCAAGTTCTTCAAAAGGCCTATCTCCGCAGGAAGCTTTCCAGACAGATTATTTGAATGCAAAATCAGTACCCTTAGATTGTAAAGCTGGCCAAACTCAGAAGGTATGGAACCAGAGAGGGAGTTTGAAGACAAATCTAACACTACAAGTGAAGTGATATGCCATAACTCACTCCAAATGGAACCTGATAATCTAGACTGAGAAAGGTTTAAACTAACAATTTGGGACTGATCCTCCAGACATGAAATGCCATGCCAACTACATACATGAGCACTTGGAGACCAGTTTTCAAGGACTCCAACAGGATCAACCAGTTCTGATTTAATTTTCAGAAGCCAGTCAGAATCTGATGGAGCCTGACCCCGAGCCACCGAGAGGAGAACGCTGAGAATGGAGAAAAAGAGACAGAACCGCAGCACGTAAATACCAGCCATGTTTCAGCTGGAAGAATGATATAAAAGACATGAAGCAACCAGCATTCCAGCTCTGGTAAGTGGTTCTATTTGTAGTTATAGAAGGCAAGAAAAATGAAAGGGATGGTGAGAAGTTGGAAAATATAATTATATAATCTGTGGCTTTTAGTTAGCCCTTATGAGACCATTAGGAGTTACAGTGATGTATTTAAATATATGGCATCAATGACTGTAAACAACAGGGAAATCTATCCTGAAACACACTAGAAAAAACCCTCCAAAGAAAGAGAAAATCTTATTAAGAAACACTGTTCTCTTTAATATCAATGTCAAAAGCTAACATTACAATTCAAATAGGCTATATATAGCATAACTAATTAACTCCAAAGAATATTTAACAAATTCATGTAGAACTCATTGACAACTTGATTGGACTATAAACTGAAGCTATTTATAGCCTTACAAGAAAGTAATAGAATCTAATCAACTCAAGATTGATAATTAGACCATAAACTAATATATTATTCTTCTTTTCCCAACTCATATACTGTAAATAGTTCTGCAGAGAAAGTCCAAAACCAGAAGCTTCAAAAAGTAAATGCACTTTTTTAACTGCAACTTCTCTTTGTAGCTAGTTGCCTTTTTCATCACCTTTCCTAGTTCTTCTAAAACTTTGTCAGTTTATTACTCTTGTTCTTGTTTTCTTTGAAAGAAGTTCCAAAAAAACAGTCCCTTGTTGGATTGGAAACTCAATGGAGATAAGATATAATGATGGGCATAGCTAAAAGCAATGCAAAAAGTAAGAGGGCAGACCCACTTGTGCTTACACAGGCGTGGGCTTTCCTTTAGGACCCTTTGGGAGTGTTCTTTCCTCCCACTCTCTTTCCTTCTGTCATCTTTTTGAAAGGAATGGTCACAATAATAGGATTTTAACTCACATATCACTTTCTTTTTTCTTTTTTTTTCCTTAAAATAACTCCATTGAAAAAAAAAAAACTAACAAGAAAAGTCCTTGTAAAGATAGAGGACGCCCAACTAGGGTAAACAACCTCCCAACAGGTATCCCGTCCTACCTTCACAAAAGGAGAAACACGGAGAACAAAAATACTAACAATAGCTCGCGCTAGAGAGTGGACGACAAAATTAATTACAGTAGCTTCATTAATATCTCATTTTATTAGAGAAGAAAAAGGGCAGTTTTCTTATTTGTTTAGTTCATGCTGTTTTTGGAGTCCAAATTTCAATGTCAACCAAAACTACCTAATACCCAATTAAAATACAGGTAGAAAAAACAGAAGCAAAACTACTACTATTGTTTTTAGAGTAAAGGCCAGCTTCAATAGTCCTACCTGTTCAAACCCACAACCCAAAGGCAAAGAAACCATGTGAGGTTTGGTGGGAGTGACTAATATAAAACCAGCCCATTTGATATCTGACTCTATATGCAAAAGAGAGAGAGGGAAAGAGAGAGTTGCCTCAGTACAAAAGTTTATTCCTTTTCAAAAAATACAGCCAATTGGAAGAGGACAAGACATTTCCCTTCATATAATGGGGATTATCCTCTTTGATGGACAATTCAGAAAATGTGTTTGTTGAGCCATCACTATACAACTTTTTGTTTTTTTTTTCGTTTTCTATTTCTTACCTTTGCTTGAGTAGAGGTGTTTGTGGGTTACGTTGGGTTGTAGCATATTTTAGACCCTACTTAATTGTTCGGGTGGTAAGTTTTTTAATCCAAATAATCCTTATTAAATGATGAACTTAACCCAATCCAACCATGAAATATTTAGGTTGAATTGATTCCGGTTACTCGAGTCATTTATTTAAATTATTTTTTCTAAGAAAAATAAAATGTTAGTATGTAAAAAATTTAGGTTAAATTATAAAAAATGCCTTGAACCATACACTTTGTGTCAAAAATACCCCTAAACTTTCAAAGTTTCAAAATACCCTTAAACTTTCAAGAAAAAGTTCAAAAATATCATTATCGTCAGGTTTGGATGAAAACCGTTAAAATTTTGTTTCAAAAATACCTCTAAACTTTTTAAAAAGTTTCAAAAATACCCTTAACTCAACAAAAGTTAAAAAATACCTTCTCCGTAAGTATATGAACCGAAACTGTTGATACCTTGTTGCGAAACTAACTTTAAAATTAGAAAAATAAAATTAAAAAAAAATTAAATTTGCTCCTACCATTAATATGGTGATCAATTTATTTGAAATTTTTTAAGTTCGAAAAGAATGAACTTTAAAATAAATTAGGTAGATATCCTCTTTTTTTTTTCATATAGATAGTCTCATTTTCCTCTTAATTTTCAAATTCTTGGCTCAGACCAATTTTCTCACCAACCAAAATTTTAAGTTAAAACATAAAGTCCTATAAAATCTCATAAAAATCTAAATTCAAAATGTCTCCTTAAATATGCCAAAACGATAAATAGTCAAATAAAAAAATGTATTCAGTTATTAACACACACTCAACTACTAACCTTTTTTTTTTTTTTCCTTATCGTTTTGGTATGTTTAAGGGGAGATTTTGATTTTAGATTTTTATGAGATTTTATAGGATTGTATGCTTTAACTTAAAATTTTGGTTGGTGAGAAAATTGATGTAAGTTAAGAATTGAAAAATTAGGAGAAAAATGAGAGAATCTATATGAGAAAAAAAAAAGGATATCTATATAATTTGTTTTAAAATTAATTAAACTTCAAACAAATTGATCACTATATTAACAATAGGAGCAATTATAAACTTTTTTTTTCAAAATTTTAAAGTTATTTTTGCAACAAAGTATTAATGGTTTATGTTCATATACTTACAAGAAGGTATTTTTGAACTTTTTTTTTTTTTGTTAAAGGTATTTTTGAAATTTATGAAAATTTCAAGGGTATTTTTGAAACAAAACCTTAATGGTTTCATACAAAACTAATCGCAAGTTAATTTTTTTTTTTTTTTTTTTTTAAGTTTAAGGGTATTTTTGAAACTTTTAAAAGTTCAGATTTATTTTTAACACAAAATACATAGTTCAGGAGCATTTTTTTTTTTAATAATTTAATCAAAAAATTATTTAATTATTTTATGTATGAATTAAGACTAACAACTCAATTTTTTTCCCAAACCATTAAAATAATTAATTTTTAGGAGTTGTAGGAGAATAAATGATCCAAAATAATCATGAAATAATATAAAATTAAAATAAATAAATATACTTTTAAACTTAATAATAATTTCAAGTTGGATGGGGTTATGTCTATGAACTAACCCAACCTATAATATTTTCATTTATTTAAACCAAGGATTAAAATATCGATATCAAGATTTGAATTTAAATTATTTTTACTCTCAAACTAAGTTATGGTATTGTTATCGGTATTCGACATTTTTTTATGTTGTACGAACATTTATAAAAGATACAGATATTTATTTGAATCTAACCGAACCCAATGGAAGAAGGTTATGGGATTTTTAGGATAGTTGTAGGAGGCATTGAGGAACATTGGTGAAAATGAGTTATGTGTTTGTAAGTGACATGACCATTTGTTGCCCATGTATGCTTATTGCCAACCTTTTGCTTTTCTTAAGAATCAAACTCATCCTCAAGTGCTGCGCACGAACACATTAGTGAGATACAACTTCAAATATTCAAGATCTTGATCCTCTAAGATATGTTCATACTTTTTAACTTTTTATTACTCATTTGTAGTGAGATTCAACATTTTCAATTTGTACAAGTAAATGATAATGCCTAATACTTTTTCTCATGAGATAACTTGGTGATTAGTCTCAATCTTATTGGCATTTCCTCCTCGTATTCAAAAGCCATATTTACATGGAGGACATGACAAAGTTATCTTCTTTTTCTAGGAAAAAAACAACGACCACACAATTTCAATCAATCAAATATTGATATTCCTTCCTCTACAAATTATCGGGAGCGTCGTCAAGCAATTGTGAATCTTAAAACTTTCTATCAATTTAAATATAAATCAATTAAGTGGAGTTGCATAAATATCAAAAATGTTTTTTAATATTAGGTCTATGACCCATGTTTATTGAATTTTAAAAAATGGCAAAATCTTTAAGTTCGCCCAATTCACTAATGGATTGAAAAAAAAAAGTAAAAAATATTCCGGATTTTTTGAATCAATTTGCGCTTCCTTCTTTATTTCACGTAACTTTAGGGTTTGCTTTCTTCATCTTCACTTCTTCAAGCCCATTCCTTCTCCTTCCCACATGTTCCTTCACTTCTTCAACGTGGATTCATTCCTCTTCCCAACTATTTGATTTCTTCGAAAATACCTACCCGATTTCTTCCTCAAAAAAATATATGAAATCACAACATCGAAATATATAGAATCACCGTGACTGTGAAATTGCTTCATCTTCCTCCTTAGGTTTCTTCGTCTTCCGATTTCGCAACACCCATTGACGAGGAAGATGATGAATGAAGATTGGATTTGGAAACTCTCCTTGATTATCTGTTTAAATCTTTCCAGCAATGATGGTACGTACGACATGTCGATTTCTTTCTGTTTCATGGATTTGATTGGTTTTTCTTTTCTAAGTGATTGTGAAACTGGATGATTCTTATGAAAAATCTAAGCAGAAAGTTATGAGTGCTGTGTTTAGCTTATAGGTATTGGATTGAATTTTCTTTGATTTTCTCTCCTATGTTTTGTTTGACTTCTGAGAAACATGGGAAATGAAAATATCATTGAAATTTTTTGTCCAAATTAAAATTTTCATGCCTTGATTACATTTTCATGGTTATCTGATTATTAATTTTTTTTTGGTCACATAATTAGTAGTTTCTAATAATACCATCGGATTGTCTTTTGGTTATCATCGGATTTTTATCTTATTTTCTTTTGATTGTCATCTAATTACCTTTTTTTTTTTGTCACTTTTCTGATCGTCATCTAATTGTCATTTGATTGTCATCCAATTACCTTTATATTTTTGCCACCTGATTGCCTTTATTTTTTATCATATAGATAGTAGTTTTTAATTGTCTTATGATTGCCATCTAATTACTTTCTATTTTAGGGATAGTTGTATGTATCATTGTTTAGTCCTGACTTCCAATCATATGATTGCTATCTAATTTTCATATGATTGTTATCTGGTTATCATATGATTGCTATTTGATTATTTTCTCATACTTGTTTCTAACTCATTTTCAATTTTTTTTTTTTTTAGTTTGCGGAGAATAGAATGCAAACAAGGAAATCTTCACTAGATAAGCTTGAAGTGGAGAATGAACGACCAAAATGAAAATTGAAACTCACACCTAATGTTTGTTGATTTAGAAATGACAAAAAAAAAAAAAAAGACAAATCTTTAAACAAGGCATAAAAGATATGGCGTTATTCAAACGCCTGGTTTTGATTTGGAGATTTCACAATGGATATGAGATGTTTTTCTTTTGGAAGATTTTTAGACTTCGATGTTAGACTTTATATTTTTGTTTGATAAGATACTGAACAATGTTGTATATAATTGTTATTTTATACTTTATGTTAAACTTTCCCATTAGCACGTAGCTTTTGATTGATAATGTACTAAAGTGTTAAACCACACGGCATGAAAAGTTATTACCAAAATTTTGAGTATTGCATATCTATCATTGTTATATCACATGTCTATTTATGGCAATGATATACCTTATAATGAGTATATCACTTAGCAATCTATTGCATTGATATATTATACCTTATTATAAAGAGTACAACTCACTGGTATCATCTAATTGGATATCACTTAGCAATCTATCAAAATTGTGTGTATATATATTGGGTATATCATTAGCAATCACTTATTGGAAATCACTTATCAATCTATCAAATGGGAGATCATTATACAAACCATGAAATTAAAATGTACAAAGCTACAAATTTTACCAACCATGGTAATTAGATAGAAATGAAATATCAATCCGATAGCACTCACATGGCAATCAAATTAGAAATCAGATATCAATCATATAGTCATATTTGATTCTCCATGCTTAAACTATTGGAAGCTTAACCATAACAATAATTAATATGTGATTGCATATGATTACCATTTGATTATCAAATAGTCAATGATACTGATTGTTACATGATTATTGGTTGATTGCTTACTATTTGATACACTGATTACTATCTAATTGCCATATTTTATTGATTTGTTATTTGATGGTTGTTTGATTGCTATGATATTAATTGTTCTCTGATTTTCAGATAGAAATTAAATATCAAAGATGGTAATCAAATATAAATTAGATATAAATTAGATAGCAATCCCATGACAATCAAATAGCAATAAGATGAACACTACTCACTTCCAAAATATGAAATATGAAAACCAAATCAGATCATCATATTAATGAATCTACACTCCTCAATCTCTTCAAATCCAAACAAAATCACCTTAATGGAATAGAAAAAGAAAAACAAGACCATCCTTTTGAAATAATATTATTTTGGGAAAAACTTAATGTAGAGATTTTAACAAATATCATTGTATTGAACAAAGAGGCCGAACAAAGGCGGCAACTAGACAAGCGCCACCAAAACATTGATGAATTTCTTTGCAATGCCCTCAAGTAGTTTTTCCAAATATGGCATATACTGCAGTTTCCTTTGCTTTCTAAAAGTGTGTTTACAAAAAACCTAAATAAAATAGCAGCAAACACAAAAGATCGAAAACAAAGAAATTGGCTTCAAGAAACTTTGATTCACGAAATCAAAACCAGTAAAATTCTTATTCTGAAAACAAAATTTTTAACATGAGCACAATCGTCAATGAGAGTAGGTGAGGATAAAATTCAAGCCAAAAAAAAAAAAAAAAAAAAAAAATCAAACACAAACCATGGCTTTAAGAAATCTCCAGCTAATCAAATCGAAACCAGCAAAAACTGATTTCGAAAAAAAAAAAAAAAATTTAAGTGAGCGCAATCGTGAAGGAGAGCAATCGTGCATCAAAAGTAATCAAAAGAAATCTTGAAGTTGATTTTAAGGCTGGTTGTTACAGAATGTTGGAGTAACGCACATACAGGTTAAAATGTGGCATTGTTTAATAATGAAGGAGAAGATCAAATTGTTTTACTAGTTTTCCAAATTTTAATAATGAGGGTAGTTTTGGAATAGAAAAATATCAAATAAAGTGATTTTTAGCCATACATATAATTTTCAAGATATTTTGCATATTTGACATTGATGCTAAAATATAATCTTAATTCAATTCCTAATGCGATTCTCCATCATTTAATGGTAAACATTAATATTCTCATAAATGAAGCTTTTGTTAGTTCTTTAATTTGTGCCTAAAATATAAGCACTCAAAGTAAGTTTTTTTATTTTTATTTTTTTTTAATAATATATGGGGTGGGAGAATCTAGCCTCTCAATTCGAGATTGATAGTACAAACATTATGTAAATTCAACTTTTGTTTATTTATTTATTTTGTTGTGTTCTTTAAAAAGAAGATATTCATGGTTACATATAAGTTTTTAAAAAAAAAGAAAAAAAAGAAATTGAGTATATATATATATATATTTTTTAGGCTATGTGAGCATTTGATTTAAATTTTAATTAGGTTTAGGGCTCTAGTGGTAGGTTTACAATCGATTCTTTGTAACTTATTGATTTTGAGACAAGTTTGGAGGGTTTTATATTAAATTGTGGCTAGACATCATGTTTTATGAACCAAATTGTGGCTAATCATTGATTAGTTTGGAATAATTTTTTTGTTCGGTTCAAAAAGTTGTATTGCCTTTTCAATAAATCAATATATAAGGTTTAAAAACCATAAACTAATACTGTAGGAATGGAAAGTGAATTTCTTTACCTAAAACATTATTTTAATCCAACAATATATGAAATCAAGATATTCAAACCTCTCGACCAAGTACAACTTGGCAACTTGGCTCTTAAAACATGGGTCTAGCAGATGAATTATCCAAAATCATAAAATTGAATTTTTTTTTTTTTACCCTTTTACCAAAAACGACACCCTATTGTTCTTGCTCTCTCATTGTCTCGCTCTTTTGCTCTCGTTCACTCACTCTAAGTCTCCTCTCTCTCTTGCTCTCCTCTTTCTCATGCTCCCTCTCTTGGTCTCCTCTCTATCTCTCTATCTCTCTCTCTCACACTCTCTCACTTAGTCTCCTCTCCCTCGCACCCTCAATCTCCTTTCTCTTTCTCTATCTCTTTGCTCTCTCACCCTATTGCATTTGATGGTCTGATCAACATTTCAACCCTATTGCATTTGATGGTCTGATCAACATTTCAACGACTAGTGACTAATAGAAAAATGAAAAAATGGAGAATGACCGACGCAAATGAAGGAAAATCGGAAAGAAAAAGAGGAAGGGGGAGGTAATTTTGTAACTTTAGCTCATGACGATGAAAACAAGAAAGCAAAATTCTTAAATTTTAAAAAAGGAACAAAAACTATTTTAGACTTTGAGATTGAATATATCATCCAATTATCTCCTCAAAACATGGCATTACACAGATAAAGAGCTACAATTGCCGAGAGTACAGCCAAAGACGCATTGTAGCTAACATTAAATTAATTTTGTGTGTTTGACCATAGCCATAAGTTCCAAGAATTAAACTAATCGAAATCTACATAGTGGGTTAGAAGTTCTCAAGTCAAAGCACAAGCCAACCACTAATTCAGCCATATGTGCTTTAGAATCAGTCGCCTTAGACCTTGTTCTGTTGGGATGTCCTTTCGATTCGTTAGTCAACTCCTGCCTCATGGAGTTTCAGTTCATCAAAATGAATATGAAACAATATAATATCAAAAGATGATTGGTAACATTCAAGTTTACAATGCTTACACATACATCATTATAACAGGAAAAATGGAAATTAATGTGGGGCCTCTTCCAATTAAAAGGACAAGAAGGGAAAAAAATTACATCCTCATCACAACAATCACAGAAATCAGACAACTCAAGTTGTTCTGATCTTTCATTAGCTCACTAAACACCAAGATTCCCACATTAGTGGTCGGCCAGCCCTGCTTTAATGACAAATCATGCTTCATAGAAAATGTGAGAAAGAAACTGGATCTAGCCTTTGCTCTTGGTAATGATTTGCCTCAAAATACAAACCGTGTAGTCTAAATCAGATTAGCTCTCTTTAAAAACCTGATTGTTCTGCAGTAGTATGGCCAAATTGATTCCACAAAGTCAAGGTACTTCTCAACAACCCACTCTCTTAACTCTATGAGCTTTCTTTGTGATAGTTCTTTGTAGTCTAGATTCTTAATGTTGATTATAGGTTGCAAGAAACGAGCTACGAACTCTTCTTTAAGTTTCCCTTGTACGATATAGTGATGTGCTGTCTGGTAGTAAGTGGGGGAGTTCTTTATTAGTTTAGCCGTCTGCTTAAAGCTGAAGATATAGAGCGCACACAACCAGTGAAACATCTTGATGTAGAAAGCAGTCGTTAAGGGCCCCAAAATCCAAAGAGGAGTCAATTCTCTTGAAACTTCAGCCCCATAAAACACATTGACCACCAGGTATAGAGGAACACTGAAAAAAGAAGGGCATCTAGATTAAAAAATATAAAAAGATTGGTACCTGGCCTATGCATTATGCGATGTGTAGGGTATGGTTTATGGATGGTACAGAAGTATTAAATATACCATGGTAATCATAGTCATAAAAGAATTCATATTAGATTGTTGAGCATGTACATTCTTTTCATAATTGAAAATTAATCGTCCTTATGAATATTAAGGAAAAGCATACTAATGTCATTCATTTGAAAATTAATCGTCCTTATGAATATTAAGGAAAAGCATATTAATGTCATTCATTTGAAAATTAATCGTCCTTATGAATATTAAGGAAAAGCATACTAATGTCATTCATTTGAAAATGTAGATGTAATGTAGATTTAATACTAATGTCTCCATCACATTTCCATTTTCATACTACTGACACTACCATGCTTGTTGTTGATATTCACAGTTTTACAAAGTTCCAGATAACTACATAAATCTAGCATTAAATCCTTTCTAAGTTAACCTAGGACTAGCAACTTAGGAATCAGGGAAGGGGTGAGGAAGATTTACAATGTTCAATGAAATTTGAGTTTGACTAAAACAAGAACATGATCTTTTTATTGTCGAGAACAACAAAAAGATATTTGGTTGTCCCCTCTTTCATATTCTTTTAGTACTTACTCAACCTTAAAGGTTAGGTGCATTTTTGTAAACTGGGAGATTTAACATTTTTGCCTATAACTTAATCCCTCATCAATGATAGGTTGTGTTTACTACGTCCAAAAGAATGGCTAATCCAAACTTTCCCGTCTCTCTCATTCAACTGGGTGGGCCTAAAAATATTGAGTAGTCTTAATGTGTAAGATGATTCAAATCCTGTTCCAACATGGACATCTGGGTCATTCTCTTGTAGTTCATCTTCCTCTCTATTGTGTGATTCCCTTCAACCTAAGTCCTTATTTTGTTATTTGTGAAAGGTTAGAGTCTCCAAGAAAGGCAAATTCTTTGTCCGGTAGGTCTTACATGGGAGGCTTAACATTATTGATTTTCATTCCAATGTCTTCTTCTAAGCTGCTAAGGCCTTAGTCATGCGCATTATGCAAGTGTCTTGAGGATTTGGATAGTGTATTATGAGGGTGACATTTCACAAATTCAACAAGAGACTTCCTTTTCTCTTTTTTATAAGACTTTAAATGTAAGGCTTGTAATTGATCCTGGGAGGTGTAGTTTCACCTGCCGTTTTGGGACAAGGCAACATGGTGTTCTTGGGCATTTCAACCTTTCAAGTTATTTTGTGAATCAATGGTCGGAATATTTCACAAGGGAAATTCCTAAAGAAGTAGAAAGCCCCAAGAGGATTGGGAGGCGTTGTCCACAACTAAGTTCAAAGAGGTCTTTTTTGTTAGATTTACCGAAGAGTTCTGCAATCACCCTTGATCTTTTTTAACATTGATAGTTAGAGCATTTTTTCCCACTTTCGTTTCTTGTTTAGGCCCCTCTAGTGGTATTCTGTTTCTTTTCGTATTTGACCTTCAGAATTCTTTCCCTTGTCTTAATAAAAGCTTCGTTTCCCAATAAAAAAGGGAGCGTCTACAATCTACAGTTAAAATAGATAATAGTGTTGCTACAGAATAATATTTGGTTAACAATGAGATAACATCAAAACAATGTTACAGGAGAGTATGCATAAAACAAGAAAATAGCTACTTACAATATTAGCAAAGGTATCTTCACTGCTGCATTAAGTCCTAGAAAGTGGAACCAAACCCCTCGTAGAATCTCGCTGCTTTCCTTTTTATTGGACTCTTGATGAGTATCGGACATCTCTGCTGAGGGCAGATCCTCCAGAATTGCATCCACATCTTGACTTACAGGTTGTCTTCGCAACAATTCCAACCATTTCTTGAACAAATTTTGAATAGCAGGAGATGGAGCAATATCCTCATTTGTTCCAGAGGCATAGCAAAGTGGAACATTGTTTGCCTTTGGAGTTTCTGTACAATAATCACCATCTTTAAGCTTTACAGAGTAGCTGGGAATCTTGGATCCATTTGCTACCCCACTTGTCTCATCATCTATACGAGCACTGCTTTTGAACGCCGAAACTCTCAAGAGATTGGGTCTTGGGCCACATAATCGAGGAGTCCCTACACTGAAAATAAGTTCCATGAGTTGGTGGGACAAGGATACACACACCACTGTAAATATGACACAAGCATACCCATGCACATCAGAGAAACTTAAAGGGCAAGCACAACACCATTGTTTATACTGATAGAAGGATCCCCACATACACCAGGGAAACTTCAAGGGAAGGCAAGCTAAATTACTGGATTAATTGAATTTAACACTTAAGAAGTAAGAAATCATCTCAATATTACAAGAACAGAAAATTGTCTACTTTCAGCACAAACATTTCCCAAAATATATTGGCAACAAACAACACAATGCAGCAACTTGCCAACAAAAATGACACAGAGAACGGTGACAACATGGAATGTCTACTTTAGTCACAGTTTGTTTTTTTTATAACCCAGTATCACCACCCTCACTAATCTAGGGGAACTTCTCCACCCCATGGTCCCATTCCAAGAGACATCAAGGGTTTATCTTTTTAAGCTCACCTGAATGTTCTAAAACATGACCTCTGAGTTGGTGTAACTCAAAGACTACGAAACTTTGCCAAAGGAGCAGGGGCTGCCCTTGGGGGGCCACTTTAGTCACAAGAGTGGCAACTGACAAAGTAAGTAGAATAACCTTGAGATTATCTCAATTGGTATGGTCTTTTAACTAGGATGAACATTGCTTGAGGTTCAAGTTCAGTTAATTATTAAATTTTTCTAATTTGAGAATGGTTTACAGGTTAGAAAATGTAAGAAAAAAGCTGAAAAGATTTTTAAAGGCCTTACCTTAGACAAATATTGCTCCTCAATGGTGTACGGTGTTCAGTTCTCCCAACTGTGCGAACGGATGTTACACACCGTTTTAAATTCAAAGAGCCATTCCAGGATGACAACCTTGATGAAAATTCTGCATAAGAACCCTACAACACGTCCAAGGTTGTACCAAACAAGGATTACGCACGACTAAGGAAAAGTAAAACGTGGGTATAAAATCAGATGCATATGGAAGACAATATCAAGATGAGGGTACATGGTAGTTTTTTAGCCAATTGATAAAATTTAAAAATTTCTTCATGATTGTCTAAAAACTTCACTCAAGACCCTTTTTTTTTAGTCTCAACAAATGGGTCGTTTTTCACCCAAGTACCAAATACTTTGGATGTATTAAAATATAGTTCCATTTTATTTTATTTTTTTTCGTTTCAGATCAGTTCTTTTACTCATAAATGAAAAGAGTTAAATACTAAAGAAGAAAATGGGAGCTACTCCCTCTCTAAAAATACAACCTGAAATAGATATAGAAGTTCCAAGGACGAAAAAGGAAAGCTTATTAAATTGAAATCCTGAGGAGTTTACTTTATGACTTCTCAAATACCTGAGGATGATGGGTAATTAAGGCCATTTTCTAGACCTTAACGACCAAATCATTTAATCAATGCACCTGAAATCAAACAAAGAGAAAACATGCCTCTTGTTATTGTATTACAGAAGTATTGAAATATGACAGTCGACAGAATAACAAAAACATGGCACGACAACATGGACAAACTATCTCTGTGCCTAATTATAAACCCAAAATTCAAAACAGACCCATCCCAGTATTGATATGAAGAATGTAATTTTACAATGAAGAACACATTCAGCTCATATTGAAAAACGAATCCCAATCTCCAAAACTACACATTCAGAGGAGCTGAATAATTACAACGACTATCATTACTACACATGCCCGCTTCATCAAAGCATGTAACTTGAATTGTGCAAAAAGGTAGCTTCGTACACTATCAGATACCACATCAGAACCGCACAAAGGGGAACTGTCGAGTCGGGTGATCAGACATAACATTCAAAGGCAGAGGCTAGGGCTTCCAGCATCGGAATGACTTATCCTCTATTGTTTCTCCACAACCCTCGCAGGTCAACTAATAACTACCTAATTCCTAGCCTGCACCAGGGAAAAATTCGCACATTCTGCTAAAAGAAAACATAAACCAGACAGGCATAAGACTTGAATATGCTAAAGTTTTAGCTTCTTCATCAATTTACTCCGCTACCAACAGCAATTAACTGAATGACCAACAACCAATCCCCAACCAAAGGACAAAACCGAAACGAAAGAGGCAAAAGAAGTAGCTAATAACGAATTCGATTAACAAAAGGCCAACATGTAAAACAGCAGGTAATTCAAATCCGAAACTAACCTTTGGAGAATTGGAATTCATGCCCCCTTCTAGTCCGGCAGCAGAGAGAAAGAGAGAGGATCAAAACGAAATCAAAAGGGTTGCCGTCGACAAGCAAAGTTGTGGAAATAGAAAACGCATAGGAAGAGAAGAAGAGGTGGAGGGTTGGAAGAGAAGGAAGCTGGAATGGGGAATTGAAGGTTTCTGAGGGACCTGAACTATAGACGATAAGGAAGCCACAAAAGCGAAAGCAGAGGGTAAGGTCGCGTTAATGGCTATTCCGAATGAGAAATAAGCGACCCGGTTAAGAAATTGGGTTGACCGACTGAGTCCAAACTCCAAACTCGGGTTATTCCACCGAGTGAAGGCAAGGGGTTGCCAGTTGGGCCACGATCTATAAATTTGGGCTTTCCAGTTTTTTTTTTTTTTTTTTTTTTTTTTTTTAACTAATATATCATTTATCAAAGTATGGTTAAATTGAACATATAAGATTAGAGTTACTTAAAACGAAAAGATAAATTTGGGCTTTCTAGCTTTTCTTTTTATCTTTTATATATTTTTTTCCTATATTTAAAGAGGAGAATTTATCTTTTTCGAGGTCGATAATGGAATTTTCATAGTAATTGTATACTCATGTTGGCCACTTCCTCCTACTTATTTTATATATTGTGGGTATATAAGTCAATAGTTAATATATCATCGGTCAAAGTAAGCATGGCTAAATTGAACATACAAAGTTAGAGTTTCAAATTTTCATACTTTTTTATTGTATTTGGGCCTTCTAATTTTCTTTTTTTTTTTAAAAAAAAAACCTATATTTAAAGTGGGAAATTGAATCTTTGTCTTTTATAATAGTTGTTCACTCTTGCTAGCCGGCTTCTCCTATTTATTCTATATATTATGGGTATATAAGTCAATAACTATTATATCATTAGTCAAAGTAAGTATAATTAAATCGAACATATAAAGTTAGAGTTTCAAATATTCATAAATACAAAATATAACATATGATATAAATTAATTTTTGTTATGTAATTAAGATTTCTACTTATATAATTAATATATTAAAGTTTTAATTGGCAAAATTTAGGAGTACAGATTAATTTGTCGATGTGAGCTAGTTTAACTTTTATATATATATATATATATATGTATTTGTGGCACTAAATTTGTTATTATAGTTAATAATTATTGTAGTATGTGTGTTATAGTAGTTTTTAGATTATAATAGCCTGTGTTTGGCTGCAAACTATTTTAATATGAATTATAATAACATGTGTGTTGGTGTGCAAGCTATTTTAGTATGGAGGTAGGAAATAGTAAACAATATAACAAATAGGAAAAGAGAGGATGAGTAGGAAATAGTAACATTGGAATAAAGAGTAAACACAATAGTAAAGAGAAATTTTAAATAGTAATATTGTAGTTAATTGTAAGTAATAATAGTTGAAAACATAAAGTGGACGGTATTAGCTCACTCCACCAACTTTAAATTGATAGCCTAAATACCCGCTCAATGTTTCATATTAAACTAAAAAAATATAAATTTATTTATTCAATAGAGAAAAAAAAACGACATTATCATTTTTAAGAAAAATAAAAAACTATACGTTAAATTTTTTTTTTTAGTCCCTCCTTTACTTTAGAGTCAATTTCATTTTAGTCTCCATATTTTTTTTGAGGAATTATTATTAATGAAAAAATATCAAGCTATTTACAAATATAGAAAAATTTTACTTTTATCACGGTCTATGCATTTTCAATCAACCTTAAATTAAGTTATGTAAAATTAGTTTCTATCTAAATTGATAGAATAATAAAGATAAGTTTAGTGCAAAAAGAATATATGTGTGAATATATTTTTAACAAAAAAAAAAAATTAAGGGTATGTTTAAAATACATTTTGAAATATTTAATTTAAAAAATAAGTTATTTTTTCAAAAAAATTAAGTGTTTAGCAACTACTCAAAATAGTTTGTAAAGTATATTTTCAACTATTTTTTATCAAAAGAGTTTAAATAAAAATTAAGTTTTTTTGAAAAATATATTTTTTTCTGGTAAATCAAACGGCCTAATTATTTATCTTTAAAAAAACATCAGCAATAAATTAATTATAATAAGCTAATTGTTGTTACTAATTTGAAGACTAATTGAAAAGATCCAAATTTAATCTAATATATAAGCGTGGAAATAGAAAGAAACTTGCGAAAACGGTATTTTAACCAAAATTATATATCTAATTAAAAAAAAATAAAAGAAAAAAAAACAAAATTATATATCGACAGAAACGCGGCTGCGCGGGTTGTTCGTCCGATGACCAAAGCTACTCTCTCTGTGATCACTCGCTTTGGCGCGAGAGAGGGAGAGACGCAGTGGCGGACTAGAGGATTGATGAGATTCCTAAATATTGTCTCAGTAAGTTCCATCTCTCTATCATTTCAGATGTTTCCAAATCAAACGATTTCTTTAGAAGTGTGAGATTTTCTGTAAATTTAGTGACTTGCAATTAGTAATTCGATAAAGAAGTATGCGCAATTGCCGTGGTTTGCTTTGACTCATTAGGGATTTCACAAACAACGATCCCAAACCTCATCCAGAGCAGATACCGAATCGATTTTTCTATATTTAAGTTTAATGGACATACTTGATTCTTGATCCATCAGATTTCATTTGCTGGTTCTGTTAATCGATGAACCCTATTCAGGGATTCGGCGTAAATAGAATCTAGTGGTTGTTCCTTCCATGACATCCTTGGATCTAATAATTCAGTCATCTGGGCATTATGTTTTAGCTACTGTTAGGTTCGTTGATAGTTCTCTTCCAAAAGGGAATTTTGATAGAAAAGGTTTCAAGGAAAATGGGCACCTAGGAAATGTAGATCTTAGCATGCTTACATCTTGATGTTTAACCATGGATCTCAAGTCGCCTTCGAAACTTAAGCTGTCACCAACGAGATTCTCTAAGCATAAGTGGATGGTAAGCATAACTGTTATTGTCGTAGTAACATTTGTGATTTCACGTGGTGCAATTTTGGCATATAAATCTCGAGTTTCTAATGCACCAAAAGACCTTTATTATACTGTGGTTGTGGACTGTGGAAGCACGGGCACACGAATAGATGTATATGAATGGAAATGGGGGGTGAAGAGTGGTAGTGACTTGCCTGTTTTATTGCGTTCTTATCCTAACAATTCAACTAAAAGTCCGCTTCGAAAGAAATCTTGTAGTTATCACTGTATGCAAACCCAGCCGGGGTTAGACAAATTTGTGGGCAATATTTCAGGTGTAAGGGTTTCTTTGAATCCATTGATTGAGTGGGCAGAACAGGAGATTCCGGTTGAGAAACATCCACTTACTCCTATTTTCGTTTTATCTACTGCTGGACTGAGGAGATTGGCAAATGAGGACGCCAAGCAGGTTTTGGAAGATGTCGAGGCTGTAATAAAGGAGCATTCTTTCATGTATCGAAAAAGTTGGATAAGAGTGCTGAGTGGTATAGAAGAAGCTTATTATGGTTGGGTTGCTTTGAATTACAAAATGGGGAGCTTTAGAAACAGTTCAAGGCCAGGCACTTTGGGAATTCTTGATTTGGGTGGTTCCTCGTTGCAGGTTGTGATGGAATTGGACCGTAAAAGGGAAGAAAGGGAAGAAATGAAGTTTGTGAGATCAAAAGTTGGGTCCATTGAGCATCAGGTTTTGGCTTTCTCATGGGAAGCTTTTGGTTTGAACGAGGCATTTGATAGGACTCTTCTTTTGCTCAATCAAACACAGGTACTTGGAGAAAGTAACATGACTACAGTTGAGCTCAGACATCCTTGTCTTAGTTCAAGTTTTATGCAAAAATATACATGCTACAATTGTTTAAGTCATGACAACTCGGGCCGGGAAAAATTGAGTCATCAAATCAGCAAAATTGGCCTTCCTATTTATTTGGTCGGGAGCCCAAATTGGGAGCAGTGTAAACGAATTGCAAGGGCTGCTGCAATCAATTCCAGCACTTTAGCTTGGTCGGAGCCTATAGATGCTACAGAATGTCTTGCTAGCCCGTCATCTTCAAATGGTATGTATCACGACGTGTTCTATCTGATGGCAATCCTTTTTATCATGTTCCTGATTGTTGGCAGAATATATACGTCTATTTCCTTATTGTTCTCAGGACTCAGAAGAGATGTAGAGTTTCTTTCTAATTATCTATTTATAAATTAGTAGCAGATCAAATGGTGAATGGAATGCATAACTTATGTTACTTATCTGTAACGTGGATTACTGTGTATATTCCTCCATTTAGCCACCTGTTAGTCTATTAAGATATTTAGTAAGAAGGCTTTTCTTATCATTTCAAACGATCTTTTGAGAATATACCCCCCCCCCCCCCCCCCCATTGAACAGATTCGGGAGGTTTAAGTTCAAATTCTTAATTCACTATCATTTGTGTAATGGCAGGTGGTAATAATACAGTTGTGGCCATTCCCATCACGCGTTTTCATGCTCTATCAGGATTCTTTGCAGTATATCAATCATTAAATCTGTCTACAAGAGCCAATTGGACAAACATATGGGAAAGAGGTCTGGAATTATGCTCTGCTTCTGAAGCTGATATGATGAGAAGTATTTCAGCAAACCAAAGTAGTTTGTGGCAATATTGTTTCCAGTTACCTTATATGGCATCTCTCATTGAGGACGCTCTTTGTCTTGGCAACAAAGAAGTGATTTTTGGCCCTCCAGATGTCTCCTGGACTTTAGGAGCCGCGTTGATAGAGGGAGAGTACTTATGGTCGAGTTCAAGTACAACAACTACAGCTGGGAATCACAATTCAACTTTGGGAAAAATTGAGCCTGTATATGTATTTTTGTTACTTCTGTGTCTTCTATTGGTTGTTTATTATAATCAAATCAAGCTGCCTATGTTAGGCAGAAAGTCAGCTGCGGCCGGGGCATCTTTGCCATCTTATGCCCTTCCAAAACACAGGCCGAACTGACTCAGAGGTGATCTAGCTAGTGTCCTATACATTTGATTCATTCTGTAAGATAGCTGTAGTATCAATTATCAAATATGTCAACAGTATGGAAAAACATCAAGAATCTTCTTTTAGCTAGATGTTATAGTGATTCATGTTGAGAAAGTTCCAATTTTGTTGAAGTTATAAAGACCCTTCTATTGCAAAGTTTCCATTTTATGTAAGTATACTTGTTCACTCGGACAGTGTGTTAGACATGGAGTTGTCTCTGAAGTACATAACATTGAGGACCATATGAAAGTGAAACTAACCGAAACTGAAATACATATCCAGCAAAGTCCATATGGACATATTGAAACATGATTTCTTCCTCCACATTTCAAGCTCAAAATGCAGCAATGGCACTGGATTTACATCCATCCAAATCGTCTGCATCGACATCAACCCAGACTTCATTAACTCGTCCGATCAACCGGAAGGGAGAGTCGTATTGTGCAATGGCATATGCATAACCCCCTTCAGAGGTGGAATTCGCCAAAGGGAACTTACTTAAGCTGGTGGCAAGTTTCTCTGCCTCCTTTATGACCTTATCATCCCTTGCAAATCCAGAGAATTTTCTAACTGCAACACAGTGAGCTTCCCAACCACAGGGCTTCAGTTTCAGTTCAGGAAGAGGAAGAGGGGGTGAAGCTTGAAACTTAAGTGGCAGATAGAATTGAACAAGATAAGAGGAGGAGTGAAGAGGGCCAGCCCCAGGGACAATGCTTGTCAAGACAGGAGCAGTCATGGCAATTCTTGACCAATTCAGATTGGCACCTTGTATGTACTGGAACAGTCTGTGCAAATTGATCATTATAAAAGGTTCGGTCAACCTAAGGGATGATTGAAGATGATCACAAACACAGTCAATTTTAGGTAACTTTTAGATATGCTTTCTTCTTTCCCAAGTTCACCAAGAATCGATGAGGAAGAGTACATTTGGGGTTGATGGGATTGAAATATGTCGCAACTGGAAATGGAATTACCTGTGGAAACCATTTCTCGTAGCTTTTCCGAAAGATGGGTCTTGAACGGGAGCAGACATCCAAGTGGATTTTCTGTAAAATCTGATTTCGAAGTCGGATTCTGAATGAACAATAGTGTATTGGGGTGATTCAATGGCGATGCAAAGACTGAGAAAACACAAGAGATTGACAAGAAAGACTGATAATTTCGGATTCTCCATTCTGCTCGAATCTTGTTCTGGGACCTCTTTCTCTCTCCCCTCTTGTTCCTAAATTCGTTGTTGAATTTCATTCGGAGCAGAGCAACCAGTCAAGAGCATCATTTGGGCCGTACATCGGCAAGGCCCATTCAAATAGGCCCATTCAGAAAAGTTTGGTAATCTTGATATTGCAGTGGAAAGATTAATGAAAGAGAAGTGTATTTGTTGTTAGTCTACTCTCGCGATAATGCTTTGCATTGAGTAGTTTCAAATGTTTAAGACAAGAATTCGCGGCAGACACTTGGGATCTATTGCTTTTTATTATTGACAGTGACCAAGCTATGATTATCAATTTTCTTTTTTCGAAGTCTATGATTGCCAGTTTTGGTGCATATTAAATTTCACATATAGGATTAATTGGAATTCCAATCACCTCACTTTTCTGTGTTTTAAACTTAGACCATGGAATCATTCCTAAAAAAGAAATGATGGGGAATCAAATTTTAAAGTATTATCTTTCCCTTAGCTAAAGAAAAAGGAGATTTGACCAGTTGCGTTTTCATATGTAACTTTCTGTCTCTTAACACCAATTCGAAGTTACACCTTCAATTTCAGGCACTAATTCTTCATGAGGAAACCAGTAGTTCGTCCTTGGCAAATCTTTTACTGAAAAAAAAAAGCCAAAAGTTTCGTTAAATCATTTACAGTGAACAATCTTGTAGTATAATAAACCATCTTTTCTCTAGACTATATGATTAAGCTTCTTTTTGCTGGTTGGTTTTCCACTTTTTCTTTCCCCTTCTCCTAGTTAATTAAATTAACTCTTGGTATGTTTTATTATTGGTAAATACTAACAAAATGCACTGTTATTTTCGTTACCGGAACTCCAAAGTTTGTGCTTGGTTTGGAGCAATCATGGATTTTTTTTTTTTAAAAGTCATGTAAGTAAGAACAAAACGTGTTGAAAGAATCCATGTTGGTCTATAGGGATAGTATTCACTTTAAGAAACAGTTTCAAGTAAGTAGGTCGCGTGGTTAGGTCATGCAGAGCTGCAAGGTGCCAAAACCAAATTTCGTAATTATCTGCTAACGAGTAGTTTAAAATTTCACTTGTTTAGTATTTCTTTTTCTTTCTCCTTTTGAATTGGGAGTTGGGGGATTTAAACTCGTGAATTCTTGATGCTGGTTATTATTTATCTACTATGAATCACCTCTCTAACATGTTGATTATAGATTATAAGTCAGTTTTCCTGACCTATTATCATAGCTAGATATTCAATAGGTTTTGCTTGTTGCTTATGCTTCATAAGATATCAAATTTGTGTATCCCAAACAAAGTAGTTGCTAAGCTAGAACAGAATAAGATCAGGTCTTATCATTGCCAAAATATGGTGATCATGAAAGTAAATGACATCATTGACACTCCAGAAACAGACTTGCTCTTGGGTGAAGGCCAGCATCTTTCAGAGTCATATTCATCTCATCCATACCATATACTCTTCTTGGGAAGTTTGCTATCAATCTATAGTTTTGAGTACCTGGCAGGCCGAGCGAATTGATATAACTATAAATTGATTTCACCTTGTCAATGCTTGAAAAGCTTTTCTCTCTCTTTTCTCCGTTTGGAAACCTTATTAGTATCTGGAAGATGAATCAAGTGTTAATTAGACTTAATTAGTTCAATGTTAGAAAGATTTTAGATTAAAGTTCTGCGTTTGTACAGTTATGTACCTGGGAACTAGGCTGAGAATCTTTTCCTTTACTTACAGGATCCTTCTTTGGATTTTCACGAGTAAATGTAGGTTCTTTCGCTCTATTTTGTTGTTTATTTGGAGAATTCTGCTTGAGCCTCTCATCATTTTCTTTTTTCGGTAACACCAGAGGTAGATTTTTAAGTCTTTCCCTTTCCTAGATTAGGCAACCAGGTTGATTTATTGCCAAATTTTGAGTTGCAAAATTATAGAATTGTGTTTTGTTTTAAAAGTACTAGTATGCTAAAGTTGCAATATTACCCTTGACCTATAATAAATGATTTGCAACTACTCTTAGAGTAGAAATCCTTTAATATTTTAGACAGAAATTCTAACCTGAAACTATGTGACGGCAATCTAGAACGGTGTGATAATCAGCATTTTGTTCTAAGTTACTACTACATTGTTTTAGGTCGTGTTTTCATCCAAAATTCTAAAAGATTTTTAGATAGTTTTGAAACTGATCAAGGGTAATATTGCAAATTTTGAAAAAATGACAAAGTTTGGAAGTATTTTTTTTTTTATTTTAATAAGTTAAGCTTTTGAGTTTAGATGGGGTGATTAAGATATCCAAATTGGGACATCATAGAAGATCATACCTTATCTTCTTTAAGAGCGGCATGATATGCTCTGTCTTGCTCTTCTCTTATCCTGCGATCTGCTCTTATCCTTTCTTCTCGCTGTAGTTTGGAGCTACAAAAAGCTGATCCCTGCTCCTCAATTGTCCTCTGTAGAATCTCCACCAGCTCAGCTGGAGAAACTTGCCCTTCAAGCTAGTTAAAGATGAAGCAGAAGTTCAAACTTCAGCATGATCTCAACTTTTGCTTTCTAAGACATAATTGGCAAAGTTAAATCAGAACAGAAGATCTAGAACTCAAACTTAACTAACCTGTTGTAGAACTGTTATGCTTTCCCCTGGAGCCGGAGCAACTACGGCACAGAAAGGGAAACTGGTAGCTCCTAATGTTGTAGCCATATATAGTCCATCTCCTCTGTTTGCAACTGCTCCCCAACAGATGAAGTTAGCATCAAGAAACTGCACTACTAGCTCTGAGCACAGTGTCTCCCCACAGAAAGAGGGTGTGAATGGGTGATCTGGTGAGTGCAGATACAAGAATAAGAACTTGTGTTCATCTTCTGCTATCTTCATGGCTTCTGGGAATCGACATGCGTAAAAAAAAGGGTGCATCGAGCCATACTGGTACTGGAAACTGGTGAGGAAAGACCATTCTTCCGGGACATTTGGTGTGTCCTGCTGCAGAATCTGATATTGGTAACTGGATGGCAGAGTCTGGTTTCTTCTTCCTCCATTCATAACTCTTGAAAATCCTCCTAATATGTTTCTTGGAAGATTAACCATCCGTCGGACCATACTGTTGATTGAGGCCTCAGCTAATCTCGAAGTTTCCCTTATTGTTGATGACATTTTTTTCAAGAGCAAATGCAGTTAGCAGAGAAGCATATGACAAAAATGACTCTTGATTTTTACTCTACTTGACTGAGATCATGGATCATGGTACTATTAGCAATGGGCTGATTGACAGTGGCCGAGACCTTGAGAAACTTAAGAAAGAAATAACAGTTCCACAAAATATCAGTCTTTTCAGATACCCTTTCCAAGAGAATCAACTTTCTTTCTTTTCCTTGAAAACTTGGATTGGATGCTTTGCTTGAAACAAAATCAATCACAAATGCTCAAGAGATGGGAGTTTCAAGAATAAAATTCTGAACTTCTTTCTCTACTTCTTTTTCCTTGAAAGTTCAAGAATCAACTGTCTGAACAGAACACTTAGCTTTTTGATCATTTTCACTTACAAATTTATACTGGAAAAGAGCAGAGGTATAAATTACCCAATCACATATTATTCTCCTTTTCTTTATTTTATCAGAAGATTTCCTCCATATATACTTCACCTGCTCCCACAATAGACATGCCAAGATTACTAAAAGAAACATGAACAAGAGCACTACACATGAACCATGCTGCACCAAAGTTCACTGCTTTCATTTATTGCATGTTACATGCTGAAAAAGCTGGACTTAGTGATTTGTGACATAACCAGGAGTTTCAATTTGATGGAATTGCAATTGCTAGATTGATCTGTAGATCCTTCTCCTTCTCATGAAGGATCCAGAGTGGAAATTTCTTCAAAAATATTTGGACTATTTAGAATGAAAATGTTAAGTTTGATACGTCCTTCCATAAGGAAAGATATGTAAGGAATAGTAATAGGATATTAGGAAGGGCAGAGTGATAATTAGTTTAATGGTATTGAGCTAAATCTGTATATTCCTGAAGATTTTGGAACTTATTGAACTTCATTAGCCAAGAATGTTACTCCTTCAAGTTTTAACCTCACTCAAACCAAAGAAAACAAAATCTATCCCATCTGTCTTCTTTATGCTACAGGTGATTTTGAATCAAAGACAAGCAGACAAGAAATCTTCTAGATCTGTCAAAAAAGGAAGGAAATTACTTTTATGAAAAGTGGAAAATTTTACATTCTTCAGCTTGAACAAACCTCACATTTCTGATTGACAACAATTTTATTCTTTACCTACCACTATGGAGAATCCAATTCATATTCCCTACCATCTTTTTTTTTTTTTTTTTTTTTTTTTTTTTTTTTTTTTTATCATTCTTTAACTTGGAATTTATGCTCTTTGCACAAAACATGCTTATCCAACAAGGAAACACATCTACTTTTGCAGTTTCAGAGCTGATTCTTGTTGATTTTATATCTTCCAAACTTCAGCAATATTCAAAGAAACTTGTCTTGTGTTCAAATGGGTGTTTAATTGTAATTGCATAGCTCTTGAGGGACAAGAAAAAGGGGGTCTTTTCTTTACTTTTAAGCCCCTGCTCAGAACCTCATTTTCCTCTTATTCATGATTCTTGGTTGTTGCATTTTTTTTTTTTTTTTCTTTTTTCAATTTGTCAATTTGAGTGGCCAAAGTAAAACATAGTGCTCCTAATGCTTTCAGCACTAGAGTGGAGTTTAAGATGATTTTTAGGTCAAATTACAAATGAGTATTTTTTAAATTTGTGGTTATTTAGTTTTTAAATTTTCAAAATTACAAATTTTATCTTTAAATTTTGATATTTTAAAAGATTTTTAGAGTTGTTTAAGGTGACGCAAAACTCAAATTTACATCTAAGAGTTGATGTAAATTTTAAAAGCACTTGTATGTTGATTTGTTTTCCTTTTCATACGTGCTGCAAAAATAAAGTATTTTTACTTAATAACAAAGTATTTTAAAACAGAATAAAATTAAATTTATAGCCAAGTGCTTTTTTGACCAGCTTTTGAAGTATATGTTAAAAGAAACAAAACCAAAAGCATATTATTACATTAGCATGACACTTTCAAAAAGAAAGAAAGATTTCAAAATTACTTGAATTCTCCAATGCAAATTTGTTTAAACTCTTTATACAAAATTTTGTGTGATGATATACTTTTGAAAAGTCACAGAAATTTTTGCCTTTTTTTTTTTTTTTTCATAAAGTTTGTAAAAAGAGTTGCAGTTTTTGTAATACAAAGATAGCATCATGTGGCCTCCACATTCAAATGATCATCAAAGCTCACATCACCATCTTCTTCAAAGGTTTAATTTAGTGCCATTCCCACCAAAAATTTAACACTCCAATATTAATATTATTATTATATTCTTTATTAGTGGTCACAGCACTTTTGAAAACATAACATATACACATTCTATGGCTTTAGAACACAAGGCATCATTCATTTTGCCTAAGTGGAGCATGCTGCCTCATAAATTGACTCTCTTGAAATGAAATATATGAATTATGAATAGTACTGTGACATAACTTTCACTTTAGAATTAGTTTGTTGAAACTTTCTATTTTTGCCTTTTTCTTTTTTTGTTCATTCAATATCCAAAAAGGAATCTAGCAATATTAGATAATATAGGAGAAACACCCCCCAAGAAAGAAATATACCTACCCTATTTCTATAAGGACAAAACATTTCTCACCATCCATTTTTTTCTTTTTTTTTTTAAAGTACCTAATTCTAATTCTGCTTTTATTATTTAAAGATGGTGATGAAAAATAATTAAATTTAGTTAAATTTCAAGTTTAGTTTCTAGTTTTTTAATTTGTAATTTCATGTCTCTAAATTTTCAATTTTTTTTTTTTAATAGATTCTTGGAATTTTCATTTTATGTTTTACAAAGTCTTTTTAACACATTTTATGACAAGACGAAATTGAAAGAATAGAACAGTATGAGGTTAGACATAAAATTCAATTATATATAAAAAGATTAGGTTAATTTTTAAAATATTCGAATATGGATGTAAGAAAATTATTAAATAGAAAATGAAATGTTAGGAATCAATTAAACATATTAAAACTAATTGAACTCATGGGTTTCACATCAGATGAGAGTCACTTGGGCCACCATTTAGCAAAACCAAAGTCAGTTTATATATATATATATATATAAATATAGCGAGAAGTGAGTATCTGATTATAAATTAAAGAAGGCATGGTTTTTGAGAGTGCAAGAAATTGAGAAGGCTGCTTCATAAGTTGGTTGTTGGTTGTAATGAGAGGATGAGGCATTGTGGAATATGGACCAATATTCCTCCACTTTGTCCTTTTTAACACTTTCTTTGCTGTTTGCTGAGGTATTGTATTGTGAAGTGGGTCTGCCTGAAAAGAAGAGAGAATTTTTATTATTTAATTAACTTATTAAACAAGAAAAAAAAAAAGAAAAAAGAAAAAGAAAAATCCTAGCTAGCAAAATAAAAGGGGAGTTCTTGAAAGTGGGAAGCATGAAGCACCACTTCCAAGAGCCCTAAAAAGAAAACTTGAGTAATGTCCATCCCATTTTGTTCCTATATTTGCTAGTGCTAAGCCACACCACCCCTCATGGGGCATCATTGCTTTTTCTTTTTTCTTTTTTATTTTTTAACAAAGCTTGTACTAGTTTGGATTTAAAGGTTGAATGAATGAATGGATGGATGGATTTTAGCTATTTTTCTAATTTCCAAATTTTATTAATTCTTTGCCAACATGCATGCTTTAGTGAGTGCTTTCTATTTCTCTCAAAATCTAGATTTGATGAGTTTGGTAAATAGGTTATATTACTCCCTTACAAATTCCAACTACAAAACTTTTTAATTCCTAACAATTAGTTAATCGAATTATGCTCTTTTTTATTCTACTTCTCAGATTTAATCAAAAAGATGTTAAATATGTGAAAAATTTATTAAACACAAAATTGAAAATTTATGAAATTTTTAGATATTTTGAAAGTTGAGGGACTTGTCAAATAGAAATTAAAAGTTAAATGACCTATCAGATAGTTTCATAAAGTTTAAGCACCTATTAGAGGTTTATTTGATATTTCTAAAATTGAAAGACCTATCAAATACAAAATTAAAAGTTAAGAGGACAACACGAAAATTCACTTAAATTTTTATATTTATATGAAACTATTCTATCCACTGTAGATTTGAATTTTCATATTTGGAGATCATGTAATCCTCAAATGTCAAACAACTCGACAAGGTGTGTGAAAATAGAGATCTCAATTAAATAAAATAGCATGGTGCACTTTGATTGAGATATGTTGACATAGATAATGGCAAATTTTCAATAGGCTTATGAATGAATAGACGAATGATTATTATTAAATGAAAAAGACTTTTTTTAATCGAAACTCTAAATTCTAAACCCTAAAATTATTATGCCCATTATCCAAACAAGGTTTTATTCAAAATGAGACTGTTAGGACTTTAAAATCCTATCCTTAATTAACATTGTCCATTGTGACTTTGAAATGTCAAAAAGAAAAAAAAAAAATAAAAAAATAGCTATTTTCAAATATAGCAAAATGAATCAAAATATAGCAACATCTCACTGATAGTAGTCTATTGCGACACAGATAGTAGCATATCGTGATTTAGTGCAAATGAATGGTGTATTTTGTTATTAATTGTAAATATTTTTAGCATTTTGGCATTTAAAATAATTTTTAAAAAAGAAAAAGGATTTTATGGTTGTAAATGAAGGGCAAAATGGAGAAGTTACTGTTTGTGAAATGATAATGCACAAAAATATGGGCACTCACAAATGTATATGGCGAAGATTTTGGATTCCTTTTTCCAAAATATCCACTTGTGTCATTCCTAAAGTAAATTTTGCTTTGAATAAAATCTCATTCTCTTCCAATTTACTCATCAAGATATGGTGGAATTTTTAGCTGTTATATTATTCCATTATTCATTTCTCTTAGTTTGGGATTCTTACAAGCTAAGTTAAAACCTTTGTGAAGCTTTATAATGAGCTTCAACATAATTCTTTCACCTTTTTCTCCCATTTGTATTTGACCCATCAATTGTTTTTCACTTCCTTGATGATCTAATCTTAATATTTATACAAAAATCATGTTAATTATTGCTTGAATGATCAAGATGGTGACAATAACATAACGAAAGATCTTTCAATTTGGAATCTAATGGTTTAGTAGGAATGATAGACAATTATTTGCTCATATTGTTTTCTTACATAAGTTTCAATAAATTAAAAAGAAGCTAAACTATTGAAAGTAAAAACACACACACATATTCTTTGAAAAAAGTTGCAATATTACATTTTAGAATTTCGAATGAAAATTAACATCTGGAATAATATAATGATGAAACAATATGGTTATCCAAATTTTCATTTAGGTCACGGCCACGTTGTTCCATATTCCAATTTCCATTTTTACTTAAAAAATTTAGAGAGAGTTTGGGTTGCACCTATCTATTATGCAACCCATCAATGAAAATCTATCTCGTGGTAGTTTTTTTTTTATGATTTTTTCTACTATGTATAGAAAAGATTTTTCGGAGATTAGGCACATCTCAAGTTGCACCTAATCACTATTCATTAACTTTGACTTAAAAGTGTAATTTAGAAACATTTATGAAAAGTTAAGAAAGATATTACTCCTTTTAAAAGAACGTAGGTATTTTTGAAACAAATGACGAAATTTAAGGTATTTTGTTTAATATATATATATATTATCCAATAATAATAATAATAAAAAAAAAAAGAATAGAGAGTTAATAATGATATCCAATGGGCAAGCATGATGAGAAAAATGGAGGTGGTCCAAAACAAAATCATTTCTGTTTGGTACACTACATGCTGCAAACAAACATTTTTACTCAATATTGTGTAAAAATTAGGCCAAATGGAAGACATGAATTAGCATTTTCTTAGGATGATGATCATTCTATTTTAAAAGCAATCAATCAATCTCTTTCATCTCTCACACCAAAAATCTTGATGGAAATGAGCACATGAGTAATATGGGGACTTAAGACATAAAAATAGGAACCATTTTGATGGTAAAATAAATGAAGTGATTATATCAAAAAGTTAAAAATCTCTCTCTGTCTTTACTCCCGATAGTGCTTTGTGATTGAGTTATTAATGGAAGTGAGGAAATGGGTAACATGATTTTGCATAATCAAAAACAAAATATTTATTTTTTGATGGTCAAAAAGAATTGCACATACCAAAAAGTAACCCCCCATCCCCACCCCCTTCTTGGTGTGGAAAATAATCATTCAAAATGACCCACCATAAAATTGAGTTGTTTTCTATATCAATCACCTCTTCCGTTTTTTTTTTTTTTCTTTTTTCAACCTAAACTATTTTTTCCTCCAAACATTTTCACCCTTCGATTTTGAATTTGTTGTATGGCGCTCCAAATGACTAAATACAGAAGTCTCACTAAAAACTTAAGTGCGTGGGTCTCGCTAAAAGTCAAGTACGGTTGTCTCGTTGAAAACTTAAGTTGATTGATTATAGTAAATTTACGATTATAACCTTAGAGTTTAGAGAATTGCACTATATAAACTTTCTAATCCTAAGACATCACAATGATGTATTTTGTAACATTCTCCCTAATAAAATTGTTCTTCTTTTGTCTTGTGGATATAACTAACACACTGTTAGTGAACCATATAAATTTTTGTTTGATTCTCTTCTATTATACGTTTATTGTATTTTTTATTTGTCAATTTCGTAACAACGACATTAATTCTCACTTGTGGGTTAAGAAATTGGCAAAAGAGCCAACAAGTAGATATTTACAAAAGTTCAAGAACACAACTTTCCGCTCTAGTATCACATCAAATAACTAATCAAGGATCAATCCAATAATTTAGACTATGTTTGTTATCTATTTTTTACGAATGTTTTCAAAATTAAGCTAAATTTTGAAAGCTAAAAAAAATAGTGTTAAAAATTTGTTTTTATTTTTAAAATTTAGTTAAAAGTACAACTCTTACCTTTAAAAAAATACAAATTATTAGAAGAAAGTGAGTAGTAATATGCTTAAATTAAGAAAAAAACAAAAAGAAAATTACCAAAGAGAAGTCAATAAATTTTAGTGTATGAATGGGTTCAACATTCGGTGTGCATCAAAATTTGAAGAGTTGCCAATGAAGGAGACAAGGACACAACATTAATGTACTGAAACTGCAGAAAAAGGCATTGAATGGAAATGGAGTGGTTTGGCCAGTTGGTGTAGGTGACTGTCTTAAACCACAATCATTTCTACAACGGACCGGCTAGAGACCATGTACGTTCACATATTTCTATAATGCTATGATATTGTCCACTTTGGATATACACTCTCATAGTTTTGATTTTGATTTCACCCAAATGACCTCGTACATTAGAGATAGTTGTCCTACCTCGTAAATCCATGATCATTCTCCGAATGTAAAACTTTAATCACATTCTAACAATCCTCTCCTCGAATAGAGAACCACCGAATCTTCCTTCAAAGACTCATCTAATCTTTGAATTACACTTGAGCACACGGTCTATTTGAGCAAAATCCTTTAAAATTTTATACGAAAATTAGAATCTAAAATGGTGTGACAATGCCTTAAAACAAAAAAATTGAATACCACATTGTTTCATATTTTTAATTCTCTTCTAATTTCTACTCGAGTAGCATTATTGCAAATTCTAAAAGGAGGAACATGTATTTTTTTTACTGGAAAATGGAGGGGAAAAACATAATTTTTAATATAAGATTTGAATGTGAATTTTTTTTTTTTTTTCCTTTTTGAGTTGCTCTTGGAATTCAAAATATAGTTCCAATTTCCCAATATGGTTGCCATTCCACCCAAATCCTAACTGTCTGCACCACACAGTACTGCCTAAAGTTTGAATCCCTCTTTCTCTTTCATCTTTGTTGAGCAATGAAATTTGAAGCATAGTCCTTTTATTTTATTTTATTTTATTTTTGACTGCTTGATATGGAAAAAGTAGATGTCAAAGTTAAAATGGGTGTATGTAAGAAAGGCAAAGCCATAGAAAGAGAGAGAGAGAGATTGTTTTTATATTATATGTTGGGAATGGTGAAGCAGAGAAGAAGAAGAAGAAGAAGAAAACAAAACAAAAGTTTGGGTTTTTGTAAGTGAGAATTGAGATTAGAGAGAAAATGAAGTAAATGGTTTCTTTTCTTTTTTATTCTTTTCTCTCTTCATCCATATACAACCAGACAACCTCAATACTTACAAATCTCACATCATTACACTAAAACAAACGACTTCCCCGAAAACATTCTAACAAAATGGCTTCTTCTTCTTCTTCTTCTTCTTCTTCTTCTTCTTCTTTTGTTGTTTTCCTTCTGCTTTTTACTTCTTTCTCCTCTGTTTTCTCAACTTCCATTTCCCATCAAATCCCACCAAAAAACCAAACTCTTTTCCATCCAACCAAAGAGCTGAAGAAACTAAAACACATCAGATCTTATTTACGCAAAATCAACAAGCCTCCAATCAAGACAATTCGGGTAATTTTTTTTTTTTTTTTTTTGGTTTTGATTGTTCTGCAAAATTTAACAATTTGGGTTTTTATTGTGGAAAGCAGAGTTCAGATGGTGATGTTATAGACTGTGTTCTTTCTCATCTTCAGCCTGCTTTTGACCATCCTGAGCTCAAAGGGCATACTCCAATATTGGTAATTAACCAATTTCCCCCCTCCCCTTTTTAATTTTAGTAACTATTTAGGAATTTAAATGAGAAAATTTGATGAACAGGAACCAGGTGAGAGGCCAAGAGGGAACAACTCTATGGAAGAAGTAGCAGAAAATTTGCAATTATGGTCAGCTTCAGGGGATTTTTGCCCAGAAGGAACAATTCCAATAAGAAGAACAACAGAAAAAGACATTTTCAGAGCAAGTTCTTTTCGAAGATTTGGAAGAAAACCCATTAGACATGTGAGAAGAGACTCTTCTGGCAATGGCCATGAGGTTAGAACTTACCTTCAATTTCACTTCACTTATACAGACAAAAATGGGAATTAAGAGATTAAATGTTTTGCAGCATGCTGTTGTATTTGTGAATGGAGAACAATATTATGGAGCAAAGGCGAGTTTAAACATATGGGCGCCACGTGTAACGGATCAATATGAATTTAGTTTATCACAAATATGGGTAATTTCAGGGTCTTTTGGGAATGATTTGAACACCATTGAAGCTGGATGGCAGGTAAGTTTTGATCTCAATAATGTTATTGTTGGAAATTTTCATTTTGGATTTGAAATTCTTGTCCCTTTTTCCTTTTTTTTTTTTCCTTCTTCAGGTTAGTCCTGAACTGTATGGAGACAACAATCCTAGATTCTTTACGTATTGGACAGTAAGTTTCATGTCTTTTGTTTCTGGTTGGATTATGTCTAAGGATTTTTGTAGCATTATTTATTTGAAGAACACAGAGAGAGAGAGAGAGAGAAAATTAATGATTTTTAATTTTGTTTTTGTTGGGCAGACCGATGCTTATCAAGCGACTGGGTGTTATAATTTACTTTGTTCTGGGTTCGTTCAAACCAACAATAGGATCGCCATTGGAGCAGCAATCTCGCCTATATCTTCTTATAGAGGAAAGCAATTCGATATTGGTTTAATGGTTTGGAAGGTAAGTTCTTTTTTAATTCATTCATTCGAGTTCGTGGAAGTCAAATATTGGAACTTTTTTTTTTTTTTGAAAATCAAACACTTCCTCTCCCAAATTAAATTAAACCAAAATATTTATAAATCATCTATTAGTGTATATCATTACATTTTGTTATATTTGTAAATATTTTCAGTAATTTTGTTATTTAAAATAATTACCCAAAATTAAACTATGTTTTTTTTCTAGTTTTTAGTTATTTATTAATTTTATTTTTTTAAAAATTAATTTAAAATTGTCTATATGAAATAATATAACCGGTTAATTCACTTAAGTAAGATATATATTATTGACCCAAAAAAAAAAGTGTGAATGGTGATTGTTGGAAATATTTGTAAATAGAACAAATAAAATAGTAATAGACATGATAAACATTTTTTTAGTATCCATCACCAATAGACATTTTGTTATATTTATAAATAAATTGACTTATTTCGCTATATTTCAAATTAAGAGAATCAAGGTTGTAAAAAATAATTGGTTTTTATAATAAAATATCTATAAGATTAAATTATAATCTTAGTTTTTAACCAAAAATTGGTGTAATTAAGTCTCTAAAATTTTTAAAAAGAAAAAAAAAATTAAACCCTTAAATTAGATATCGAACAAGCTTCTGTTACATAAAAATTTTATAAAATTGACCTGCCTATTAAATAGGAAAATGAAAAGTCTGTGGTGTTATAAATGATTATATAAGTTTGTAGAAAGCATTTGTTTAGAAAAGAAGAGAAAAGAAAAGGTTACAAATGGAGTTTGAAATTAGGTGAGTTTGATAAGTTCATTGGTGAAGAGGAATAGGGTTTGATGCAGGATCCGAAGCACGGGCATTGGTGGTTGGAATACGGGTCGGGTTTGCTAGTCGGGTATTGGCCAGCATTTCTGTTCAGCCATTTAAGAAGTCATGCTAGCATGGTACAATTTGGAGGAGAAATAGTGAACAGCAGATCATCAGGGTTTCACACGGCCACACAGATGGGGAGTGGTCATTTTGCTGAAGAAGGGTTTGGAAAAGCTTCTTATTTCAGGAACTTGCAAGTGGTTGATTGGGATAATAATTTGCTTCCTCTTACAAATCTTCATCTCTTGGCTGACCATTCTGATTGTTATGATATTAGACAAGCCACTAATAATGTTTGGGGCACTTATTTTTACTATGGAGGGCCTGGTAGAAATGTCAAATGCCCTTAGAATTATTTCTTTATTATTATTATTATTATTATTATTATTGGTAATGTTTTGATAAGGTTTTAGGATATAATGTAATTAATAATTGTTTTTTTGTCCTAGGCCAGCTTGAGGTATGGTTTGGGTTTGCTTTTGGCTTTTTTTTTTTTTTTTTTTTTTTTTTTTTTTTTTTTTTTTTTTTTGTTTTTAGATTTACTAATATTAGTTATATAGAGAGGATGAAATTTTTGTAATTACTGAAGAATACAAAGAATTAGAAAAAGTTGTGCTCACCTTATACCTCTGGCTTTCCTCTCCTAATTCTCTTGTGGGTGTGTTTGACATATTTTTTTAAAAAAAAAGGGCTTTTAAATACAACACTTTATGTGTAAGTTTTTCTTTTTGAAGAATTATGTATAAGCATTTAAATCAATATATTAGTGTGTCTAAAATAATAATATATGAAAAAGAATTTGCGCAAAAATCAATTATGATACATTTATAAAAGTTTAGAGTTTAAATCGATACAAACTCTTAAATTTAAGGGTATAAATTAATGATTTATCCAAAAATTAAAAAAAAAATTCTTAAGTACATTTGAAAAAAATAGTATAATTTAAAAGTGTAATTATGGAATGATTTTAGATCGCCAATTTTTTTTTCATATATATACATATAAAAGAAACTATCCTAATTAATGAATAAAAATAGTAAAGTTATTTTCAAATATAGTAAAATAAATCAACTTATTTATAAATATTGTAAAATGTCACTATTGATCTATAATAGACGAAGAGATGTCCACTTTTTACATGGGGACAAGGCTCCACGGGGACCCACCCCAAACAAGGTGGAGATTTCATGTTTAGGTGGGGAATGAGGGAGGGAGTGGATGACAAATTTTCCAAAAGCTAAATGGGGACAAAGACGTCCCCGCCTTGCTTCGGTAGACTTTTTCTTATATTTATTATATAAATATTATATTTAATTTTCAAGATTTATTGTTCAATAGTCAAAATAATGAATATGTTTGAATTAGTGTAAAAAATGATATGTTTAAATTCTAATAAATTTAAATTATATATGTGGATAATTTGATAGATAATTATTTCCTTCAACTTAAAAACTTTGAGTAATTTCTTTTTAAATTCTAATTGTCCATGTGGAACTAATCATATCAAAGTTAACAATTTAATTAAAACTTGTCTGTTACAATGTCTATCACTAGGTAGACACTGACATACAGATGTCTTGCCTATCACAATGCCTATCACTATTACACATTTTATTATAGTTGAAAATATTTTCAATAATTTTATCAATTTAAAAGATTGCACTAAAAAGTAATAATTGATTTGGTTTAAAAAAATTAATATGTTTTCACGAGTAATAATTCTAAATAGACTAGTAATATTTTATCTAACAATGTCTTAGGTACTTTTTATCCATTTTAAAATTTCTCAAATCCCTTTCGAATATAGAAAATCTTTTTTTTTTCTTTTTTTTTTTTTTTTTTTTAAAAAAAATACTATCTAAGACTTTTACCAAAGACTAACATTTAAATAAATAAATAATAATAAAAACAAGAAATAATTTACTTGTCTATATAAGTGCAATTGGCTTCAAAAAGAACAAAGTGTAAAAATTTCTTAATTACAATATAAAAGTGTGAGATTCAAACTTATCCATTTTAAGAAAGATACAAATGTCTTAATCATCACTAAACTAAATTACATTTGAAGTTTAAAGAAATAAAGAAAAGCAAACATATCACCCATATTGCATGGTATCAACCAAACCTAAGTCACTTATATAGAACTTAATCTGCATATATAGTGTAAAATGTGATTTGTAAGGAACTTATATTCATAATTTAATAAATGGGTTTGTCTTGATACTTAAAAAATTAACATAACCTTGATTAAAATATAGAAAAGAAGCTTGCACATGTGATGTGAGGTCTAGAAGCTACAAAAGGCCAAGACCAAGCAATTTTTTAAGCCAATTATATTATAAGTGGAGAATATTCCAGTGCTGTTTTTCAATGCAGGAGATTAAAAAGTTTATGGGGAAGTGGATAATTAACTATTGAAGACACATAATTTTTTAACAATAATATTAAGAAATAAAGAGTTTTTGAGTGTCATCAGAATATTTTGAAGTGGAGAAAGGCATCAAAAGCTGTGGAAAAGCAAAGCAAATTAAAGGCATATAATTTTACTGATATGTATGCCTCTCGCGTGCTGCTGCTCCATTACTTCATTGCCATATCCTTCTTACTTTTCTTCTCTCTTCTATAATTTTCTAATACATATCTACTCGTCTCGTCAAGGTAACGAGTCTTTACGTATCTTTATAATAATATTTTGAAATTAAGTGATTGTAGAAGTACGACGTCGAATTTCTCTATGAGTTGAGGCTTTTCCATATATCTTCATACTGGTATTATAAAACTAGGTGTCCAATCTCATCGTGGTGCTTTGACTTGAACATGATAGGGAGTTTCCATTTTGAATGAGAATAAGAGAAGTTTGTTTCCTTATTTAAGGGATATTCTTCGTTCTTGTCCTAACCTCAATCCAAAATTTCTAACAAATATTAGTAATTAGGTTAAAATATAATGCTTTTTTGTATTTCTAAACTTTTATAGAGATAACAATTTAGTATTTGAACTTTAATATGTAACTTTAGGCTTTGTTAACTTAAAATAAAATGCATAGAAGCTTCTTATAATTTTGACTCAAATATATAACATAAATATAAATATTAGTTGTTTAGAAAGGTTTGTAAGATTTTAATTGATCATTAGTAATGCAACAATCACCATCATGATTAATGAGTACACTATTGAGGTTTCTTCTTTGTATGGATGTGCAAGCTTTGTGGAGAAAAACAAAGTTTTCATCCCTTTCAATAAGCTATTTCTTTTTGTATATTTGAGCCCAACATTGAGTTTCTTTGAAAATAATGCTATTTAAATCCGTTTTGAGAGCAGTTCTACGAAGGTTATCAATATCTATGATACTCATGTTTGCTTCAAGCTCGTCCATCGCTTCTATTTCTCTGATCCAATCTTGCTTCTCCTTGGTTGTGGATTTTCCCTAATTTTGTTGCCATGTTCGAGTGGTCTTAGATAACTGTCTAAGCCTTTTGATAAACGATTAACAGGTAGTTTCCCACCAATCTCTAATATTTTTCTTAAAACCAGCCTCTTCCAGATTAGTATTGTTGAACCTAAAGGGGCAAGGTCCCCAACAAAAATTTTAATTAGTTTAAACCACATGGAAATGATTAGATTGTTGGGATGTATATCCTAAAGCCTCATAGTCAATATGTTATTTGAAATAATGGTTGATTATTTTATATAAGCAATTGTCTATTAAACAAAGATCCAAGGTTATTTTATGTAACTTAAACATGTATGTTGTTGACATACAGGTGGATCATGTTTAAGTAATAACTTAAATGGTTTGTAATATAAGGATAAGGTACCAGGGTACCTTATCCTGGTAACACTACGGATACGACCCACTTTGTAATTGTTACAAAAGTCGTGAAGTGTTACAAACGATTTGATCCTAATCGTTCATGTAGAGACATGCGAGTGTGGGTATCCTATACAAAGAGTTTGTATAAGACCGAACCGTGAAATGATTAATCTCTTTTTTATAACACCGTTGACTGAAGAAATTAACATTTCATTGGATGACCATAGGTGACTTGACCTTAATCCCGAGTGAGTTATGAATTCTGTCTATGAGGGCAACCCTTTAGTCTGTATGGGTCCGCCAACTTAATATGCCTACCATTTTGGAGATTTGTCCAAGTAGGGAGCTGGGAACATAGGTACGCAAGATGAAATTTACTCCTTCCTGTACTTAGAGTAAGTAGATGAATTGCTCTCTTAACTGCTAACTCCAGTTCTTGAACAATGGGGCCCCTCCCTCTCACTCGCCCGAGAAGGTTTTGTTTTGTGGTAAGACCATAAACAAGCTGTTCACTAGAGGATCAATGGGATTAAAGGAGTTAGATGTAATTACAGGGGTAAAATGGTAATTTGACCAGTTGTAATTATGAGCAATTCGTGAAGGGACGACTCACTATTGATTGGTTATATCCGTGGACACAAAAGTATATCTACAATGCGAAGAGTGCAGTTATGGGTCTTTAGTGGAGTGACCCACAATTAATGAATGTTGATTAATTTAATTAAAGAGTTTAATTAATTAATCTCGTATCATTGGAGCTTATAATCTGCAGGTTCATTAGGTCCCTCTGCTAGCTCATTGAAGCTAAACACAATGAGTATTTAGTTTTTGAAGAATTTAGATTTTTCAAATTATATGGGTTATATAATTTGAACAATCAAAATTAAACTATAAAGTTAATTTTGAATTAGATTCAAAATTAAACTATATATTATATGAGAGTACTAATGTTTGAATAAGATTCAAATATTAAATTAATATGAATAAGATTCATATATAAGAGAATTATATGTTAATTGTATATGATACAATTAATGTAATGTATATAGATACATTATATTATAAAGTTAATTTTGAGATTCAAAATTAAACTATATAATATGAGAGAATAATATATTTGAACAAGAATCAAATATTAAATAATATGAATGTGATTCATATTAAAACTAAACATAATATGAATGAGATTCATATTTACACTAAAGGTTATGAGAGGGAAGTACATTTGAATCATATTCAAATACACTATTAATTAAATATTTGATATTTAATTAATTCATATTAATTAAATAGATTATTTAATATTATTTAATTAAATTAAATCAAATTTGATTTAGTTTAACTTTATTAAATTTTAACTCCTAAGGGGAGTTAAAGGATGGTTAAAGGAAAGTTAATCCATAATTGAGTTCCCCTCTCTTAATCATTTTTTTTTTTAGTCATGAGAAGGTTGTCTGATGAATCAACAATCTCTCTCAACAATTCTTCTTTTCTCTCATCACTCTCTCATATTGAAGAGAAAGAGTTTATCTGTAAAAAGTTGAAAAACTCTTCCCTTATCTCCCAAAAGAGGTTCCCACAAATCCTAGTCCGTGCCATAGAATAGCGAGGAAGATCTTGGTAGTGGTACCTTGTTCGTGATTGAAGAGATCGTATGGATGCATTGAAGATTTGGAGAAAATTGAAGAGTTGTCTTCAAATATATTTTCTTTCTCCTTGAAGTTTTTTAGTAAAGCTTGCTTAGTTAAATATATTTAAAGTTCACTGTATGTTTTGTAAATTCAAAACGCAAATTAAAAGCATATGCATTTGCACGCTTTCGCTAAGGACTTTGATTCCTTACAAATGTGATCTTGGCTTGTCTTATTGTAATTTCAATTAATAAATCATAATTAAAAGCCTGTAATTAATAAACTTTTTAACTCTCTCATTCATTTCATATATTTCTAATTTCAAGTAAAGTGACAAATTTAAACTAATTTGTTAAATTTTATTGAATCAAGACAGAGAATTAGTTATGCTCACAATTGACTATAATCTATACTATATTAAAAGTAGCAATAAGGAAGAATTTTTACCTTGCATTTTTGCCCTTACACTCTTAGTAAATGACTATTTTACCCTTCCATCTTTAAAGGACGACTCTTTATTTAGTATTTGTTGAACGATATTAGGAGAATAGAGTTTTTACTTTATGTCGATGGGACACAACCCATTGGCTGCACATGGTTACACATATTGAATTAGTATATCCATTCATCATTCATGTATGAACATGATCCATGTATAAAAATATGACTATTCGAGTTTAGGTGTCCATTGATACCCTTTAATCTTTGGGACACGACTCTTCGAGTTTAGATGTCTATTGATTGTTTGTGTGTAAGTGGTTATATATCGAACGAATTTATTCATTCATGTATGGATGTGATCTATATAAAATGCGACTTATCAAGTTTAAGTGTCTGTTGAGAGATGTTAGAACAATAATAAAGGTGATCCTTCATATTTTTACTTTACAATTAATCAACATAATTTACAATTAATAAATATAAATGAATTTTTAACCTTTACAATAAAAAATAAAACAATAAATTATTAAATTCATAAATACGTGCATCGTAGGTGAGTCATTACTAATTCCTTTACATATGGCTAGATTTTCAAAGAATTCTACATATTTGGAATTCCGTAAGTGCCCATGTGAAGATATTGCAAGGTTAATATGAATTTATGCATATAAATGTTTGAAAAATTAGATATACTTTTTTAATAAATGTCTAACAAATATTTAGCCTACTTTAACTTTGTACAGCTAGTGCCTAACACATTTATTGCATAAACAAGTATATGATATGTGTTAGAGTGTCCCATTATTAAACACAAACACTAGCTAAATTAAAATGTTTGTGCTTCCGGCGTTAAAATTTATATTCTCTTAATAAATTTTTTTTTTTAATAAAAAGTTGGACTCTTTATTTTTGTGTTGGTTAAGTTATTTCACGTGTTAGTATCCCAACAATAGTCTTCTAGAAAAAGGTAAAATAAAGGTAACTATCAACCTCATGGTTATAACTTTACAACCCAAAATGTAAGAGCTAAAAATATGTGTTTGTATTGGTTTGTTTTCTAAATTTTGGTCACCTAGTTTCAAATGACGACCCGACAGCTCGAACAATCTAGATTATCCAACTCAAAATGTAAGAGCTGAATTGGATTGGATTGGACTCAACTTTTTCTATTTTTTTTGTTGGGTTGAATTGGGTAGTGGGTTGGCTAAATTTTTTTTTGAGTTGACCCAACCCATACCGAATTATATATATTTATTTCTCTTTTGTTTAAAGTTTGATTGCTTTGTATTGATTAATTTGTAAATTTTTAATAATTTTTTTAAAAATTGTTATGATATTAGTCTTTGTTTAAAGTTTGTAATAAATATAATAGATATTTGGTATTTAACATTTGAATTTGATGAGATTTTAGTTATTAATTATGTGTAATAGATAAATTTACATATTTTTTATTAAAAAGAAAAAAATAAGTTAAAACCCAACAATCCAACTCAAATTTTAAGGGTTGGGTTGATTGGAGACTTTATTTGGGTCTTTGGGGTTGCCAACCCAATCAACTCGACTTTTCAAATTGGTCCAAAAAATACCGTCCATCAACCTAACGCAATTCATGTATACCTCTGTCCTTTCAATTTTATGTGTTGACATTTCAGTTTAATCTCTCCACGTTGGTAATGCTATATATATATATATATATATATATATATATATATTAGTTGATGAATTTATATGTACATAAATCATATAAGAAAAGAAAGATTGAAATATTTTTCAATGCTCATAAATTTTGGACAAGGAATTAGAACATTACTTCTATGGATGGTATTTTTCCTCCCTGATCATGATAGATTAAATTGAAAATCGTTGAAACATAAAATACTAAGTAATAGAACTTTATTTAAATAATAAGAACTAAACTAAAATATATATATATATATATATATATATATATATATATATATATATATATAGTGACTTGCACGAATTACATAACATAAAATAAAAATTAAACTCATAGCCGAACAATTTAAAGTTTGTAAGAATGACAAAATTAACAAGTTCAGTCAAATTCAGATGGTAAAAATGTCCTTACAGTGAAAATTTGTGTGATTGCATCTAATATAATTATTATCTAATTATCATTTAATTGTCAATAAATTATTGATTGATATTTAATTGTTGTGCGATTGTTATTTGATATTGATCAAACATTTAATGGGCTTTTGACCACATTTCCTGGGTGTTGGACGCGGTTCAAGGTCATCGCCGGAACCCTCACCACCCTCACTTTTCTGCCACCATCCAAAATTTCCTAATCATCCAAAATTTCCTAATCATTAATTGTAATTAACGTTTGCACAAAATAAAGCCATGAAAATGAAAAATTAAAGAGAGATCTCTTCTTGGAACAATGACATCGAGTAGAAGAAGAAGTAACGCAATTGCAACCCAAAAAAAAAATCGAAAACATATTGATTTGTTGGTTTTTTAGTATGAAATTTAACCTATTGATTTGTATTTGGAGCAAACCAAAAAATATTAGTTTGAATCGATTTTTTATTAAAAAGACCAATCAAAACCGAACCAAATCAATTATATGTATACTCTTGAAAACAAACTCTTTATTAGGTATTTTTTAGCCTTTTAATTATTAGGGTGCATGTATATTTAATGTTTAGATAAAAAAAATGAATTATTATGGAGCGTGTATATTTTTTAATTTAAAAAATAGCAAATATTGATTTATAAAAAAAAAAATAGACCCAATTTTGATTTAAAATTAGCCCAAAAAAATACTGATTCAAACCGGTTTCCCTTACCATGATTTTAGTTTTCAATATATTTTCATATTTGCAAAATTTTAATAGTTGATAACATGGTTGCTAAATCTTATATTTAATTTGCTAGACCTATTGTAATTTTTTTTTTATATAAAGAAAACACATAAATATTAGTGATTAAAAACTTATTTAATTGAAAAACAAGTCATAATAAGTTTTTTTATACAATAATTGAGTTTGAGGAATTTGAACTTTTGATATAAAGGCAAGTAAAAAGCATGTCAATTATGTTAATTATACTCATATTGGCAGTCAAATAATGGTTCTATGATCATTATTATCAATGATAATGGAATCGACTTTAGAATAATTTTCTTATTATTTAGAAATAATTACCATTCAGACTTTTTTTTTCTTTTTTCTATTTTGTTGCTACAATGTATAACATAAATTAGAAGTGAGAGAAGATCTGTAAAAGATTCAAACTTCTAAATGGTTGATTCAAAATATATAGTTTAACTATTTGTTACTTTCAACTCAAGTAACAACTTAGATTATTTTTAAGTTGATTTAAAAGAAATAATATTATTAAATCTTACTATGTTAATACCGACAATAATTATAACACATCCGATGTGATTAGCCATTGTTCTTCCCATTCTATCATAGATTCATAATTTGTTATAGAAAAAGTTGTAGTAAGTTTTTTAATTTTCTAATAAACGAAAAGTAAAATATAAGATTAGCATTTAAAATGAAATCATTTTTAGCGCGAGAAGTTTTGAAATTAGGCCACCGAATGATGAGGATTATCCAGAAGAAGACGAGTAAGCCAAAGGAGGCGATCGATTTGAAGATAACTAATACGACTGAATTTCGAATCTCTTCAACCTATTACCAGGTTTGTTTCCCTTGATCCTCATCATCGTTGACTCGGTTCGAATTCTTCTCAATAATGCAGCCACATCCTTCATCATCGGGCGATCATGGGCGCGATGATTGGTGCATAGAAGGGCGATTTCAAGGACCTGCAGCATTTCATGAATTTCGGCGTCGGGATGGATTTTAAGTTTTGGATCTAAAAGCTCGATTGGATCGTTCTGGCTGTGTAGATGATGTTGAACCCATTGGATTATGTGTTGGCCTTCTGGAAATGAAGGATCGGCTGGCTTTTTACCGGTAATCATCTCTAAAAGCACGATTCCGTAACTATACACGTCGCTTTTCTCTGTTACTTTCAGCGTATGAACATACTCTGTCAATAAAATCACCGTTAGCACAAAATTAGAATCGATTGAAAAAGTAGGTTTACCAAATGGAAAAATCTATGAATACAGTGCTCACCCGGTGCAATGTAGCCGTACGATCCGACGAATTGCGGATTGGCAGACGATGAGTCGTTTTGATTGCCTTCGGTGAACCTTGCGAATCCAAAATCTGTAAGGCACGCGTCGTATTCATCGCTCAACAATATATTTTGGACTTTCACGTCCCGGTGCGAAATCGCCGGCACGCAGTCATGATGCAAGTAAGCCAATCCGTCCGCCACTCCGATCGCGATCTTGAACCGTGCATTCCAGCCGATTACGTAACCGCCGGTGCAGCGCTCGTGTAACAAACCGCCGAGGTTTCCTTGTCGCCAATAGTCATAGAATAACAATTTCGTTTTACGATTCACCGCCCAACCGAGCAATCGGATAATATTTCGGTGCCGGATACTGGCTAGAGTCGAGATTTCGGAGGTGAATGCGGCGGCGGCGAACTTCTCCGATGTCTTGAACCGTTTGACGGCGATTGTTAAACCGGGCGGGATGTTGACCTGGTAAACGACGCCGGACCGGCCGCGGCCGAGGATGTTGCCAGCTGTAAGTTTCTTTGCCACGTCAGAAATTGATAGGTCGAGTTTCTGATAGAGCGTCATCTCCCATTCGAGTTCATTGCCAATCTCCAAGTCGCTATCGACGCTGTCACCGTCGTGGCCACCGTAGAAGCGTCTTTGGGCCATTTTCTTCGATCCGAATGTCACGTAAAGCGCCGCGATGAGAAGCGTCCAAGCTAGGCATAGCAGCAGTACCACCGCCACACGAGACGCTGATTCATGCTCTGAATTTCTGCTTTCCTTTTCATCGGTGCATTGGCTGCCGAAGCAGAGGTCTTGATTGCCGGAGAGGACGCTGGGAGGGAGTTTTTGGAAGAAGGGAGTCACCGGCACTCGACCTGAGAAATTGTTGTTGGAGATGTTAAGTACCACGAGATTCTGCATTACGGCGATAGTTTGGAGGTCGCCGCTGAGGTGGTTGTGTGAGAGATCCAAGATTCCGAGTCTGTCTAAATAGGCGAACTCCTTCGGTATCTCACCGTCAAGTTGGTTCCAACTTAGGTTTAGAGCGATTTCTAGCGCTGGAATTTCTCCCAGCTCCGCCGGAAGATAACCGGAAAGTTGATTAACACTGAGGTCCAATAACTGTAACCTCAAGCAGGAGCCAAGCTCCCTAGGGATTGGGCCGGAGAATCGATTATTGTACAAAATAAGCTTTGTCAGTGAGCTTAACAGTCCGAGACCCCGATCTATGTTCCCTTCAATTGCATTATTTGAGAAGTCAATGATTTGAAGGGAAATGAGCTGGTTGAGACCTGAGGGTAAAGCTCCACTAATGTTGTTGGAGTGTATGTCGATGAATGTTAGATTCGTACAGCCAGAAATCTCATCAGGTAGGACTCCAGTGAACTGATTCTCTCCAAGATCCAAGAAACTCAGATTCTTCAAATTTCCAAACTGTGGTGGGAGAGCGCCGAAGAGCATGTTGTTGCTAACTCTGAAACGATTTAGCGACGAGCAATTTCCGATCTCTGGAGGTATAACGCCGGACAGATTGTTGGAGAGGAGCATGAGGCTATTTAGCTTCTTGAGGTGGAAAATTTCTTCAGGAATCTGACCTGTCAAGCCGTTTACAGATAAATCCATCTCTTCAAGCATCTCGCAGTTGGAAATTGAAGACGGAATACTTCCCTCGATCTTGTTGTGCCACAAGAACAACATTCTCAAATTTTTCAAATTTCCCAGTTCTGAAGGTATCAAACCCGTGATTTGATTGTTGTCAAGCATCAAATGAGTAAGTTCCTTCCAATTCTCAATCTCGGTTGGTATCTCGCCTGAAATATTATTCATGCCCAAATTCAATTCTTGTAGCGAAGTCAAGTTACCAAATGTGGTTGGAATACTTCCCGTCAAAGAATTCATTGAAATGTCGATATCGAATAATTGATAACAGTTTCCAAGCTCCTTTGGCAACGTGCCTGTCAATCTATTTCTATATAGAAACAGATTTAACAGGTTCTGGAGATTCCTAAAACTGGTTGGAATCGAACCTGTGAGCAATGTCTCATAAAGAAACATGTATTGGAGCTCACTGCAGTTTCCAATTTCAGGAGGAATTTGGCCGGAGAGAAAGGTTGTGTACAATGCGAGTGTTTTGAGCTTCTTGAGGAGGCCTAAACTTGGTGGAAGAGAGCCTGAAATTCTGGTTTCAGCAAAGCCTACAAACACCAAATTGGTACAGTTTCCAATTTCTTGAGGTATATTCCCTTCGATGTCTCTGTTCCCACCAGCTCTAATAACCTTAAGCTGCTTCAAGTTTCCTATGCTTCTGGGAATTTGACCCCCAAGTTGATTATCATGAAGACCAAGCTCTTTAAGGACCGTGAGATTCCCAATTCCAGTTGGAATCGAGCCCACAAGTCTATTCGAGCTGAGATCGATTTTTTCGAGCTTGAGCAAACCACATATCTCAATTGGGATTTCTCCTGTCAAGGCATTGCAACTGAGGTCCAATGTATTCAATTCCCTTAGATCGCCAATCTCTTTAGGAATTGAACCAGTGAGGTTAGTTCCCACCAAGATGAGCTTGTTCAGGGTCAATAATGAGCTGACACTAGAAGGAATTTTACCCCACAATTCCACGTACCTGAATTCTATTTCCACAACTTCCTGTTTGAAGTTGCAGATGATTCCAAACCACTCACAGGGAGTTTCATCATTGGAATCCCAATTGTTTAACTCTTGGGCCGATAAATTTAGAGATTGCTTCCATGATAGTAGAGCTTGGCCTTGATGGTTGACAGCAGAAGCGACTAAAAAGAAGGAGAAAAGCAAGAATATTATGAAGTAGAGGATCCACTGTTTTGCATGCATTTCCACCGCTGTGCTATGAACTCAAATGGGAAAAGCAGAAAAACGTGTTTGAACCTAGGCAATGGGCAAGAACAAATCATGTCCTTTTGGCTTATCGTGCTGCTGAATAGCTTTGAACAAAACCATATTCTCTGGATCCAACAGACCTTCTAGTCTTTGTTCCTTTTTATGAACAAGGTGAGTATTGTTATTATAATTCAAAGTTCAGAGGGAGATAGACAGAGGAAGGGTCCAAGGGAGAGACTAGCTAGGGAGAGACTAAGAGAGAGAACTTATTAAAAGTTAAGTTGAGCTATCTCAAAACAAATATAACTTAGTCTGGACAAATTGATTATGTCCAAACAAAAGCTTGCATGCATTCATTTTGTTTATGAATTATGTAGAGAAGAAAACCTGTAAACTGGATATAAAGCTTTTGAAATTTAGAAGAAAATGTCAGTGGAATAAGGATGGATTGGTATTATTTGTCTGAAAGTCCACTTGTACATTATCTGGATGTGCAATCATATTCTATGCAGACCCTTAAAAATGTAGGTATGTCATGTTAAGATCTCTAGAGAGATCTGTTCCTGTTTAAGAAAATGTAGTAGTCCCAAAGTCAGTGGTAATGGTAACTCATAGACTCAGCCTATTCTACTCCCATTCTTGTAGTCACTACTTTTCACTATTCGTTAAGGTTTCCCAAGTTTATACATATACACAGAGCTCGTATTTGTATCCTTCCACTAGATATTCTTTCTTTATTCAGCGTTATGATTTTAATTTATATTTTTCCATTTATGATGCAGGACCGTACGACCCTTCGAGTAGAGAGTTGAGGACTTGAGCACTACGGAAAAGTATTTTCTGTGATGGTAATACAAACTTCAAAACACTATTTATTATCTGTGACATCATATGTATATTGTTGTAGATTGATAAGAACAAATATTGTGAGATATATTCAACAATAACATCGATTGTTACATCTAACTTTTTTCAGAGAGAGATTACAATATTGAAACTAAAGGCTTTGAGGCAAAAATAAACTAATTTAAAATGTAGAAGGAATATGATGTATCTCAGATTCCTTTTTCATGCCAAGCTATCAACTAAAGGATGAATATTAGGTTGGTTGCTTTGTATTTTTTGGGGATGTGTCATGAAAGCCTATGTCCATGGGTAATGTTTTGGCATTTTGTTTGGAGTTCATTTATTTCATTTATCAATAAAATTGTTTCTTCTTTTAACAAAAATGGTCTCTTTTTGTTTGTTTTTGTAGTTTTCAAAATTAGTGGTATTTACAACTTTGATGTATTTATTGGCTCTTGATTTCTTAGAAAATCTTCTAAAAACTGTTTACGAATGTAAGTCAGATTTCTATTTGTTAATTTAGCTAACAAATTTCATTAGAGTAATACTTAGGTGTAAGTTAGGTTGCACCTAAGTTCATGCTCCCCTCCTCTCTATAGAAAAAATAAAAAATAATAAAAAAATCATTTTTTAATAAAAATAAAAATTGACACGTGTCAACTTTTAACTGGGTGTAGCCAAGTATTTTCCATTACATTATATATGAAATCTTGACACTAACATTGTTTGTGAATAAAAATGGAGTGGTTGATATGTAAGAAATGAGAGAGAGTGAAGGCGAGTCATTACCATTAGCCCACAATCTTCCTTTTGAAGAAGGCCTCTAAGAATTCTCCTTATTCTATCAAGCTAGATGTTCTACAAAGTAGGAGAGAAAGTTGCCCACTTAAGAATCCCCCCTTTTGTCTCATAGTGACGGGTGAAACAACACTTCCACCATTATCAGACCACAAGTTCAATTATGCACTAGAAAAATGTCATAAGTTTAAATTCTACTTCTATCTCTATACTTTTTTCGATTTCGGTTCATTTTAATATTTATCATTTTAAACTATTCATTTTTTATCTTTGTACTTTCGACATTTTATTTATTTATTTATTATTTTTTTATCCCCTTGATCCATATTTGCAAAATTATAATGTAAATTTTATACGCAATGAAAACTTTTTAATACAAATTTATTGCATTATCTTAAGGAATGAAATGTCATGCTAAAATTTCAATGGAAAGAATAAGATAAAAATGAAAATAAAGAAACCAAAATGATCCCTATTTAAAAATACAATAACTAAAATGAACATTTTAGGAGAACCAAAATAAACATTTCAAAAATACTAAGTCCAAAATGAATAAAAGTTGAAACCACATTAAGAAATTCCAAAAATGAATTAATATTGGAACATGGGTGAAATGGGGTGTTTTGGGCCTCCAACTTGAAGTGGGTGTAGAGTGCTATTATAGCCCACTCCTTGTTTAGAGCTCTAATTAAAATAGTTTGTGTTTCTAACCATTAGAATCTACAATTAATTACAATATTACTATTTCAAATCCGTATCTATTAGAGTGTTTATTGTATCTTACTCATTCTCTCTATTCCTCTTTATTATAATGTTTACTATTTGCACCACAACGTAATAACCCATTAAATATAATAATTAAATCAGTGCAGGTCGCGACAAGGTCAACAAAACACTAAGACAAATGTAAAAGAGGTTCCAAAAGCGTCCAAATTGGTAATGGGAGATAGATAAAATAGGTTGAAAATAGGTATAATATTGGGTTTGTACCACCAGAATAAATCAAGTGAGGGTTTGAAATTGAAACTAGGTAGCTGAGAGAATGCTCTAAACTTTTATTTACACTTAACACTACTAACGAAATGAAGGCCATCTTAAAACACAGTCTTTGTGATCATCGTCTACCTACCAATCACCCTGAATACCTTCCTATCATTCTACATTTCATCTCATTTCACATAGAAAATATAGAAATTCCTCTTATATATATCCGAGGATATGTTTTACTCTTTGTTTAGCTTTTTAATATTTTTTTCTTTTGTGATTGAAGGGAATGCATGGAGATGAACGAGGTAGAGGTATTGGTATTGCTGGTTTGTTTTCGTATTATATATATATATATATTATCTTATTTGTGAATTTATGGTCGATTTTCTATATTTGCATTTAATATACATCTTTGCATAAAATTAAGAAATGAAAATGGAATAGGAATATCCATCCTCAGTTGGCTTAGTTGTCATACGGAAAAGTACATTGATAAAAGTAAATGAACTTTAAGCAGAATAAGTTCAACCTTTATATATTGGCCACTCTTACTAATTTCAAATACTTAAAAACGTATGATTTTCAATTACACCATGTTTTTGTAGTGAATTTTTAAATTAACTGAGGATACATTTATAATGCATAATACTTCATAATTCGAACAAATTAGACAAGAAATCAAGTTACCTACGAAAAGAAAAACTTTGCCAAAATTTGGAGGAGAAAAAAAAAAAAAAAAAAAAAAAAAAAGTTTTCCTCTCTTTAGGAGATTAATTTTATCTTTTATGAAAAAACAATAAGATGACTTATCACTTTAACTACGGATGTTAAAGAGAAAGCACAAACACACACTATAACAACAACCAAAGCTAATATCAAGAAAGCAAATGAACACACACAAAAGTTGGTAAACTAATTCGGTGAAATCCAACTATTGTGGGGGGTAGTTTGTCCAGGAAAGATAATCCACTAAGAGTCAAGCAATTACAACATAGTACTTATCCATAAAGCTCAACTTACAAGTCATCTAGGCTCCTCTTAGATGTGAGACTCTCTCTTAAGTGCACTCAGGCTCCCCCTAACTGTGTTAATATTAGTGTTGAACACTTCGACTTCTGACAATGTGCGAGACTCCTCTCCTTTTGATTATTTTCCTTGCAACTTAGTAGACTCCCTTCACTGATGAATCTTAGGTCCTTCCTAAGATGGAGAAATCCTTCTCAAGATTGAACTCCTAGGCTCCCCCTTAAGACCGAGAATCTCTTCTATTCAGAAATATCTTAGGCTCCCCCTAAGACAAAATTAATCTTCAATGATTCATACTTGTCGATTGATTAACTTGCACAGCAAAATAAGTGTGCAAAGAACAAAATACAATGTTACACAAGTCGTCCACCAAGAACAGAAACTCTAGCTCATAATAAACAAAATTGACAATCCTAACTGATCGCCATGAACTCCTTTTAAAAACCGATTGCATAAAAGGAAGTAAATTTCCAATAGAAAATAATAAGATGTGCCTCAATTAAGGAAAATATTAGCCAAGATAAATCAAAAACATTTTGCCAGATAAGGAAAGAAAAATGATATGCAAGAAATAATGAACGTTTGAGAAAGATGACACGACTTCATTTATGACATCTACAACAATCACCACAAGCAACCTTAGAAAAATATAAAATCAATCAACAACCACAAGCAACCTTAGAAAAATATAAAGTCAGTCAACAGATGTTCACCATTTTAAATTTCTACCAACTCACTAATTATTATGTCATAATAAACTTATCATCATCCAATTTGAACATTAATAACACCATGTGTATAATTGAAAAATATTAAAGCAAACTAATTTTCTTAGTTAAATTGTGAGTTTAGTTCTTAAATTTTTAGGATGGTGTATAATAGATATCTAAACATTCATTTTGTTATAATAGATTCTTTAACTTAAAATTTTTTTAATCATTTTCGAACTTTCAATTTTATAATTTTTTGGGATATTTTTATTTATTAGATTAAAAAAACAATTAATGAATTAATGAATTTTATAGATAAAAATAAAAAAAATAAAAAAATAAAAAAAAAAAAAGAAAAATCACTACCGTAAAATTATACCAAAAAGTATCTAACTTAAAAGAATATAAACATGTTATAAACTTATTAAAGTTCTAAGGGGCTATTTGCAGCACCAACTAGAAGTTAGTGGATTGAGTTATTATAGCTCACTCAATGTTTTGGACACTAAATATAATAGTGGTTGGTTTATATAACTATTTATAACCTACAATTAATTATAGTAAATACTATTTCAAAACCATATTTATTACAATATTTACTATTTTCCCTCGTCCTCTCTTTTTTTATTTGTTCTTTATTATTTTTTATCCAAACAAAAATAGTTTACATCCCATATAAACTATTAGACAACACCTTAAATACTAACCAATAATTATAATAACTAACCCATTGTCCAAACACGCAAGCTACTATCATATGCAACCATACAACTTTGAAAAGCCACACAAATGTTAAAAGACAAGCTGACATTTGGCCCTTGAAACAATGGAGATAGTGCATAATGAAAGGTAAAGAATATTGTAGAAGTGAAGGCTAAAAAGTGAATTATTTGGATGGGACAAGGCTGGGGATTTTCTGCAAAAAAAAGAAAACAATTGTGAGTGGTTGTAGACTTGTAGTGGAAAGTGAGGGCTAGGTTAGCCTCTAAAAACTTTGGAAAAAAACAAATGTGAGCCACATCCCCTCCCCCTACCTTACTTTAGAGGATGGAGGGCAGAGCATAAATTAAGGGGAAATATGAAACATGAATCTACCTACATTTTACTATACAATATTCACTTTCTCTTCAATTTTTTCATCATAATGCATTCCCATATTCTTACCCCCACTTACTTATACATTGACACACTCACACGTTGATGGTGAATTCAAATCCACAATAAAATTTCATTGTCATCTTACATACTCTTAGAGGGTGTTTGGGGTGACGGCCAACTTCGTATCTCCATTTTATACCATGTCCACCAACAATGCACTCAGTCTTCATCACCAGCTATCTCAACTTCAGCAACCATCTCTAACGGCCACCTCAATGGCCAAAAAATTGTTGGACACATAAGTGTTTTTATTTTAAAAAGTTTTTTTTCTTTAATCAAAAGTGTAAAAATAAAAATGATTTTACTAGAAACGTCACGTGCACAAATTTGTAAATGATTGGTTAAATTTAAAAATAAAATAAATTGATATGCATAATCCAAAAGTAAACCCTAACCCTCATTTCCCAAAACTCCCAACAATATGTGTGCGCTTAAAAAACAATAAAACAAAGTGAAATCATCGTAATTCTACGTATATATATATGTTTGTGGAGTTTATATATCTGTGTTTTAGGTGTTTGGGGTGGAGTTTATATGTTAGAGGTATCTGGTGCAGTTTTTTTTACGTAAATAATCTATTTTTATGATGAAGACATATAAACTCCACATACATATAAATTTTATAGATATCATGTCTCAACTTCGTGTTCCCAACACCACCTTATAATCATACTAAATCTAGCAATAACTTAAATAACTAGAAATTTGGAGAGAGTATTTCCTGAAATATGACTATAACAGCGATGATAAACATTTATAGGCTTTCTTAGAAACAAAAAAGATTCTCCTACATCACATCCTGGAATCGGGTTTTAGACACACTAAGTGTCTCAAACTATATTATTTAGTTCAACACTTTGATACAATTAAAATATTTTGCAAACAACCAATCCATGCAAACATGTTCTTAATACAAAAGTTCCACCCAACAAGATGTACAAATATACAAAAAGTTTTCCTACACACCAACTCTAGTGGGAAAAACTTGGCTCCGCTAGCCTTGTCTAAACTCACTAGCTGCCTGCTGGAAAAACTAAAGGAAAGAATGAGCTAATGAATTTAGTTACTATATGAAAATAATTCTCGAAAACCATTAAATCAATTTAATAGAAGGCCAATATAAAACATTTGTAGTTCGTCAACTTAAATCAAGAGTTATATAGTAATACCTCTTTTAAACACAACTAAGAATTCATAAAGCTCGTCGCTAATCTAGTACCCTAATCTCTAGTCGGGGTAGAGCATTCTTAATATGCATATCAAAGAGAACTCTTCGTGTATTTAATTTTTTAAAAAAGAAAAATATACAACACACCAATTCAATTAATACAGAGATAATAGTGATCATAGTTCAACAATCATTCAATTTGTTATGTATTATTGTTGAGATTTCAAATCTTGGATATTTGTATTTTTAAAAAAATAATAATAAATTGGGGCACAAATCATTAAAATTGAAAGCTTATCCATGGCTAGAAACCCAACCACTAAATAAAAACATCCTTGACAATGCATGTAAGTGATATTTTGTCTTTGCTTACTTGCATTCTTACATATTATTATTTTATTCTTCATTTATTTTATTTTATTTTATTTTATTAGTAATGAGCCACTAAAAGCTTTTTCTTTTATCTTTTTATTTTTGGAAATAATATATCAACTAGAAAAAAAATTGCTAATTAGAAGCTACAAAATTAGTAAATAAATATTCTTTCTTTTTGGGTACACACAGCCATTATTGGGAATATACATAAATAGCTATTCTTTTTCTTTCTTTTGGTTGGCAAAAATCTCAAAAACAATATGAGTTGTTTTCCTAGTTTCTTTTTTTGTCACCCACTTCCCACAATTATTGGTTATATTAATATCTTTGGGAAATTTTATTTCAAAATATTGAGTTTGGTGTTTGAATTTTCATAAGTTTATTCAATTTTGATAATTTTATTAAACTTTTTTGATGTATATATTTTAGAACTTTAAATTTTTAAAATAGTTATGGTTGAGATTGCCCAAAGTAAGACCCATATTTTATGAGTGGGCCTAAATCCAAGGAAAATTGGGAGGCAGTATAGAGGAAAAGCGTGTCCTAAAAAGAAAAAGTCAAAGCCTCAAGTTTTGGGTTGACCAGTTCGGCCCATAAATATATACCAATCGAAAAATAGCTGAGGTACACTTGGTCTCGCCTGCAACTTTGGGCGCCATAAACTACCTTGACAATGTCAAAGTTATGTGTAATCACAGGCGATTGTTAGAGGGGATATTATAAATAGTCTCATTCGACGACTCCAAAAAGAAAGTAAATAATTTCCAAATGAGAGCACTAACCATATTTTTTTAATGTATTTAGTTGAACTATACACTCCTTGTACTAACTTAGGCATCAGAGTATGCTAGACTTGACATCACATCGAAGTGAAGATCTTCCATGTAGGTCGACTTAGAAAGCGAGACCAAACTAGGAGAAGCGAACTAGAAGTCAAGTTCATAAAGGGCCCTCGACACGATGAACGCATGTGGGATCCAAACGCCAACCATTGAGTTCTTGTTATACTACTTTTCTCATCTAGTTGTTATTTGTCCAATGCTCGTGTCTAACTTAAGTGGCTGAGCAACACTAATACTATAATGGTAGTTAGTATACATACGGAAAAGGACAAGAAGAGAAAAAAAAAAAAACCAAAATTATTCATTTATTAATGTTTAAATATTAAATAGCATTTTAAGGTTTAAGGACTTAAATAAATTTAAAAGTTCAAGAATCAAAATAGAAAATTTGAAAGTTAAAGGATCAAACAAAAATATGAAAATTTAAAGACTAAAATATGATTTTGATAAAGTTAGCAAAGCAAAAGCGGAAGCAATTAGGATCTAAAACACTCTAATTACATCAATTTAGCGAATTAAACATGCTTGTTCAAAACTGGAAAAACATAGGAAGAAAACTTACTTCTTGTAGCACAAAATTGAATCAAATTCCTCTAAATTTCTGATCATGAACACTTCGTGGACCACTACAAGAGTCTTCCTTGTTATTCTTAGCAATTTTGTGAAGAATACACATTTTTGGAGGTTTTGGAGTAAGTAAGAATTTTCAGCAAAATTCACTAAAATTGCCAATCCTTTTTCTAGATTTCCTTCTTCTATTTAAAGAAGAAACCATGCAGATCAGCTTTACCGGTTAATTGACAACAAACATGGTGAATAAGGTGGTAAAATTAGAAATGGAAGAAGAGGTTGAAGATGAGGTCTACACCTCCTACTTCAACATGCAAAGTGGGAAATTCTAATTTCTCAAATTGGATTGAATTTCCAAATTTAAAATTAATTTCCAAAATAAATTTTAAATAACATTAATTTAATATAAAATTAATTTAAATAATAATTAATTAAATAATTAATTTTTCATATTAAATTAATAATTTTTCCACTTTTCCCCACAATTTCAAATTCGATGAATCTCTATTCATCCGAAAAATATTTAAATCACATTTAAATGTTTTTAACTCTCCAATTTCGTCTAATTTATAATTAAATGAACAAACCGTAAATTTGCTCCTTAACCGAATTTGAACATTTCAAATTCTTTCAACATATAGTTCTAAGGTTTAGTCCATTAGCTAACAAGTGGACTTGATGAACCTACAGATCATGAGCTCTAACGATATGAAATTAATTGGCTAAATTCTTTAACCTAGTTAATTAACCTTCGTTAACTACCGGGACACTCCACTAAAGCTTAGTAACTGCACTCTTCTCACTGTAGATATATTTCTGTCCACTTGATATAACTATAATAAGTAAGTCGATCCTTCACAAGTAGTTCATAATTACAGTTGGGTCAAAATTACCGTTTTACCCGTGTAATTACATCTCGTTCATTAGAGGATCAGTGAGACTTAAGGAACGAGATGTAATCACTGATCCTCTAATGAACAATTAGTTTGTAGTCCTACCAACAAACCGAGTCCCTCTCGAGCCAAAGAGGGGGTGGGGTCCCTTATTCAAGACCTAGAGTTAGCATTTAAGGGAACAACTACTCTACTAACCTAGAATTATATAGAAGTGAATTTCATCTTGCAAGACTATGGCCCTGCTCCTTTATTCAAGACTTAGAGTCAGCATTTAAGGGAACAACTTCTCTACTAAACTAGAATTATATAGAAGTGAATTTCATCTTGCAAGACTATGGCCCTAGCTATCTGCCTAGTCTTATCCCTAAAATAGGGGGCTTATTGAGTTAGCAAACTTAGGTCACTCTCACCCATGCAAATTAAAGGATAATCTCAAACAGACAGAAGTTCATAGTTAGCTCAGTATTAAGATTGAGTTACCCAGGTCAATTAGTTTTAACAGTAAACGATGTTATAAAGTAAAAGTAATTATTTCATGGTCCGGTCTTATGCAAACTCATTGCATATGATGCCCCCACTCACATGTCTCTACATGAGCGATATAGGATCACATCGTTTGTATCAAATATAAAGTGGGTCGCATCAATAGTGTACCTAGTAGGTACCTAATCTCTATCCCTATACTATAGACTGTTTTAGCTATTACCAAAACTTGATCCACTTTTATGTCAAGACATAAAGTCTAAGTATTCAACTTATAGCCAGGGGTTCTTACTTTATTGGATTTAATAAATGCAATTCACATATTTAATAACAACTTTACTAAATAAATCTTGATAACAATTTTATTGAGAATAAGTTCCAAAATTTACAAACTACGAGTTTTAGGACATAAAACCCAACAGATTTAAACCCTTAAAATGTTATAATAAATCATGGACTCTTTGCATATAGAGCAAACTAAGGTTAAAATATTGCAAAAATAGCAAAACTTAAGACTAATTGCAAATATAGCAAAATTTACCTTTCGTCCGTAGAAAATGTCCAAAAAATCCATTAAAGGCAAGAAAAATACGCTTGAGGCACAAAATTTTCAATTTTTGATGACTATCACGAGATACAGATACGATAGGATGAGGCATTAACCTAGATTAAAGTAGATTTAAGAAGACGGTGAGAAAAAAAAAAGCAAAAAAAAAAACATCATCGACAAACCGAGTGGTGGTTGAGCGACATGCGTATGGTAGGGAAGAAGTAGAAAGTAGAAGATGAAGATTGAAGAATGAAGTTGAGGATGAAAGAGGGACGAGTGTAAATCGTGATTTAGATAGTGAGAAAGAAGAGAAGAATGAAGATTTTTAATTTCTTTAGTTTTGCATTGCTAGATTTAAGTGGACTTTTAAATAAAATGGGTAGTTACAAATATAGTAATTAAGTTTAAAGTATTTGTAGATATAGCACAATTTAAAAAAAATTGAAAGTATAGCGAAATTTAGATTTTACTTTTAAAGTCTATCAGTGATAGAAGTCTATCAGTCATAGAGCCTATCATTGATAGATTTTGCTATATTTGCAATTTTTAAAAATGTTGCTATATACTTAATTATTATGCCTAAAAGTGTTATCAAATGCAATTACTCTAAATAAAACGAGTTGTGGGTTGGGCTTCTATTTGGAAGGAAAAAAAATGACTCAACATATCCTCTTCACGTATTTGGAAGGGGATACGTGTATTTGAAAATTTTAAACAAATAAAAATTAGATACTTCAAATCACGTATGGGACACGTATTTGCCACATATCTTGATGTATCCGTATCAAATACGTATCTGATACCTATTCTCTACACAATTAGAAATATTTGTGCTTCCTAGTTCAGGTATTAAGATGGTTTGAGATTTAGGCTTTAGGTTTATAGTATATACCTTGTCATATGATCTTATTTGGTGGTTTTATGGTATATACCCTGTCATATATATGTTTCATGTTGAACATTAAGTTCATCTATGATCTATAGATTGTGGTATATACTTGTTGAAAATTGAGTCCATCTGAGATTTATACATACTGTAGTAGATATTTTTGTTTATATTCGACTACTTTGAATTAATGATATATACTGTGATATAAATGGAATTTATGATATATACCACTTCAAATGGTACAACCATCTATTTGAGTATAGGTATATTTCATATATTAGTTAGAATATTTGCAAACATATAATACAATGTTCTATGATATATTTAAAAATAACCATGAATCTGCGAGCAAAACCAACAACTTGTTGTGAAACTAGTTGCATGTGAGTACATATCAAATACATTTATCATTATATTTCATATATTGGTTAGAATATTACAAACATCTAATACAATGTTTCTAAGATATATTTAAAAATAACAACAAATCCCCCTGTATTGCTTAATACGTTAAATAAAAAATAAAATTATATTAAATGTATTTTCACTCTCTAATTGAAAATGAAAATAAATCTAAACTAATTAATAGTATATAATAAAAGCATTTTCTCTCTTTAACATTAAAAATGTTTGGTAAATATGGAAAAATATATAATAAACACATTTTCTCTCTCTAGCCACCCACGGATGCTTTATGAAAATATTCAAATATTAAAAAATTTATAAAAATAAGTTTTCAAAAACGAATTAAATCTCTAATAATCCCTAATTAATTGTCATAAAAATGCTGCCCATTGTAATTATGAAAAGTAATACTATTTCATGACTGGGCCAATTCGCTGATCCATAAATTGGTGGGCTTAAAAATCAATGAGGCCCAAACTTCTTCTCTTCCTCTCTCTCGAGTCTGGACTGGACCGAAAAGAAAGGCCAATAACAGAGGAGCTTCAAGAAAAAGGCGAAAAAGGCGAAAAAGGCCGTCAATGGCGGCGGAGAGAAACATTTCACTTAGGCGGGCCAACGGCAAAGCTGCCTGGTGTCACTATGGCTACGTCTCGGCGATCTTTCGTATCCAATTGGAAAGTGTTCCAATTCTAAATTAACTAACATTAGTGTTTTCAAATTTCCCCCATTCCCTTGTTTGTGATTTGATCCACGAAAGATTACTTTCTTGTTATCTGATCAATTAGAGATTCTGATAACACATTGTTAATCTCCGATAGTTTCCGTTGGTTTAGAAATTATCCTTCATACACAAAGTTGAAGAAAGTGGGCGTATTTTTATTACGAGATCTTCTTCGATGAACTTCTCTAGGATCTCTATTCATTTACAAGTGCATAGATTTATACATACTATTCTCTTGGTTGAAAATTTATTGATGATGAAATAGAAAGCATATTTAAGTAGCTAGAGCTGCTTCACCAAGTTCTCTGAGAATTAGGGCACGAGTTTGCATCCATAGCGTTCGTGCTGCTAGCTCGTCGTTGGCCACGGATGAACACTTAGTTTCATTACAATCTGCAAAATATTTTCCTGTTTTTCTTTGTGTTTGTGGACTTAGAGCTACATAGCATGTTGTAGCAGCACCCTGTAGCCGCAATAATTGTTACTAGCAAGCCGTTTGTATGGGAGGAAAAAAAAAAAAAAAAAAAACCTAGGCAAATCCAAACCCTCTGAACTGCTTTTACTCATGAATATACCTGAGGAATGGATTTTAGTAACTTTGATGCCATGAAAAACAGAGAATCTGCAAAAGATGTTAGAATATAGTTATGATAAGTCAATGTCCTCTTCTGCATTTTCCTTTAGGTTGAAGGAGAAATGAGAGAGTAAATAGTTCATGCCTGTGATAAATCCTCGATGTGCTCTGATAATTGCAGTCTTCACAATTCCTGGATGCACTGCATTGATTGTCACATTGGCATCTCTTTCCTGTAAAAATGGCTGGAATTTTAGAATGTGGGCTGTTTTTGTTAACTCTTTGCAGGAAATGTAGAAGGTGAAGAAGGAAGATAACCTTCAACTGTCTAGCCACCTCCTTGGCATGTAAAATGCAAGCCAGTTTTGACTGAGCATAAGCACGCGTGCCATTGTATCTGCAGAAGTCCCAAACAGGTATTAGTTTGATTCTCTAACCATGGCTGATTGTTGACCAGAAACCAGCTAGAGAACCTTTTGTGTTTTGAGGAATGGAACTCAACGAAGAAGTCAAATTGCAAGTTTAGGAACTTTTTTGTGTCCGTTTGGTCCCCAAACTTTTAGTTTTGTGACTAATACCTTTTGAACTTTAAAAAATGACTCATGAGTTATTGAACTTAGAATTTTGTATTTAACATGTCTCCAATTTATTTTAAAATTCAAAATTATCCAATCAATTAGTCATAAATTTTAATTTTATGTTTGATAGAATTTTAAGCTTCCAGTTTTTTTTCCACCAGTCCAATGAAGTTTAAAAAATAAGGAATAAGTCATTGATCTATTAAACACAAAATTGAAATTTCAAAAATTTATTGGACATGAAATTGAAAGTTTAAAGATCTATTACACTTTTTAAGGTTTAAGGACATATTAGACACATTTTAAAGTTTAAGGATTTGTTAAACACAAAATTGTAGGTGCAAGACCCTTAGATGCTTTTTGAAAGTTTAAAGAACAAGTAGACACTATCCTAAAATTGAAGGATGAAATTTGTAATTGACCAAAAGAAAATACTTTAGAAGAGGGTGGTGCAAGTTTTTCTAACTTGTTTGGGTTGAGCAGGTGACTGAAGCAGAAATCATCCTTCTTCACCCACCCGTGGAGAACAGAAGAGACGTTTATAATTCTTCCTTGGATGCCTGTTCTCTTTGATGTTTCTATCAATTTATCTAAAAGCAGTTCTGTCAGAAGGTAATGTCCTGCAGGAACAAAGAGACACGCAGATTGAAACACTGCCAATTATCTTGTTTGAGTAAATTATACAGAGAGAACAACATTTTGAAATGCATTATTTTGTATCCTTTTTTATGCTAAATTTGACATAACTTCATTCTTCTTTAGCCATTATTAAGTAAAATCAAGTTTCTCTGACTTTGTAGAACTAATTCATTTTAATCATTGCTTACAAATGATGCTATAAGGAGTTCCCAACTTTCCAGAGTTGATATAATTTACATGCAGGTGCTTCACAGGTATTTTCCCTTTTAACATTCATCTATCTATTTGAATGTTTTTCATGTGTTCACATATTACAATCAAACTGGTCTTCTCTGTTTGAGTTTAGGAATGAGAAGAAAAATAATTACCCAAATAATTAGTAGCAAATGTCAATTCAAATTTGTCATCAGAATACTCCAAATTTGGAGAGAAAACCCCACCATTGTTTCTGCAAAAAGGCAAAAATGTGTCCAAAAAGGGGATGAAGTTAGAGAGGGAAAAATGGGATTTTGGTTGGGAAAAGTAGAGACAAACTCACATGAGAATGTTGAGTGGTAGCCCTAAAGCTGCAAACTCGACACAGAACCTCCTAACAGAAGCAAGAGAGCTGAGGTCTATTTCTGACACTAAAATTTCTGCCTCTGGACTTTCTCTTTTGATCCTCTCTTTCACTTTTGCTGCCTTCTTCATGTCCCTTGCTGCCATTACTATTCTCACTCCTCTTTTTGCCAAAACTCTTGCTGTTTCCTCTCCAATTCCTGATGTTGCCCCTTTTTGCACCCACAAGAATAATAAATAAATAAATAAATAAATATTTTCCTTGTTTGATGCTCTTGTTTTTCATCATTCTTGTGGATTATTTTGTCTTGTTTTAAGCATCATCTTTTAATGTTAATATTCTTCTTTGGGTTACATTATATGGTTTGATTGATGTTGCTGATATGCTCAAAGACCCTAATGAGTGAGGTTTGATTGATGATGCTTAGAGATTTCTCACCTTATTTTTCTTTGTAGATGTATAATTAAAGTTGTGTCGGTCATCATTTAGTTTTGATTTTTGGTATTTAAATTTTTGCCAAATTATATAACAAAAACAAATTTTTAAATACTTTTCAAAATATTTCTAAAAAGTAGATAGCAAATCAAAGAAATTAATAGATGTATCGTTTAACTATATTTACGAGCTTAATTTTCAAAATTAAATGATTGTCGAATAGTCTAAACTTTCTCTATAATTTTGAAACTACTGACAAGATCAAAACCAAAATAGACCGTCTTCAATTTGGTTTAATAAATTTAACTTTGAACACTCGCATGAACCAAATTAGAGAGATGGAGCCTTGACGGTAAGACATTAATTAAAATCAAGCTAAACATAATTCAATTAGTTAAAAAACTAGGACATTGACCAAAAGGTTAAAGATTTGATTTCCTTCTCACACATGTAGGAAGTAAAGTTACAAAAATGAAAGTAAAAGAGTAACTAAACTAGTAAACCCCCTATGATATTTAGTTTGATTATCCCGTATACACACATGAATTTTGTTCATTTAGGTTTCTAAATTTTAACCATTTTAAATACAAAACCACAAACCAAATCATAGAACAGTTTGGTTCTGTTCAGTACTCTTTTTTGTGGCTTTTTTTTTCTTCCCCTTAAAAAAGATAGCTTTAACTTTGCACAAGTGACCAGAACTTCGAACTTAGCACCATCCAAAAATTAGATGCAACATGCAGAATAAAGTGAACTTAGACAATCAAATATGTTTATTTTATTTTATTTTTAATATAGTAGGTGTAATTGTAGAAGGTTTATTGAAATACTAACCAGTGATAATGGTAGTGAAAGGAGAAGAAAACTGATAAGTTTCAGTAACTTGCTCTGCACTTGCTTTAGAGCCATACCCACTTGGCCCTGCTATTCCAACCAAATACCTAATAGTCTCCTTCATTTCTCTCAATATAACACCATCCACAAAAGAAAAAAAGAAAAAAAAAACACATCAAACCTAAATATTTATACTACCAAAAAAAGAAAAAGAAAAAAAAAAATCCTAAAGTTTTATGATCTCCTACTCCCAAGACCATCCCATTTCCCTGCTCTCCTCTCATAATAATTACCTTACCAACTTTTGGGGTGTTCCTCCTTTTATATCTCAACACTTCAAACATAGGTTAAATTTCAAATTACATAAAAAGAAGGGATCTTTATCTTCATATATACGACATAATAATGTCTCATTTAAAATGAAAAGAACAAAAAACAAAAACATGGCCTTTTTGTCTCTTCTTTCTCAATTGAATATATGTTTTTTTCCCTTCATATTTTAGGTTTGTTTTGAGGGCCACCCAACTTGTGTTCTATGTTCATAATCTGATATTAAACCCATTTTAACTTTTAAGAGTCCAAGAATACTTTTATTATTTATTTATTTATTTGCATGTGCTATCTTCGATAATATAATTTATATGATTAAACAATGTATCAATTTGCGTCCTTTCCATATGGCTTATAAAGCTGAAAATACAAAACTTTAATTTATGATCCATTTCTAAGCCAAAATAGTAAAATGTCAATGCTATTATTCAATAACCCAAAACACATATAATTTAAGAAAAATTGCACAAACCACATCATTAAAAACTATAGGATTAGTTACAATTATACTCCTAAACTTTTATTTAGACCGATTAGCCTCTTATAATTTGTTAATTATTGCAATCAACACTTTATATTAATATTGATATCGATATATTTAATGAAAAAGAAATCAGTTTATATATATATATATATAGACATACATACAAACAAAGTATATGTAAAAGTTTTACAAATTATAGAGTAAATAATTAAATTAAAATTTTAAGTATGTAATTATAACAAACCACAAAACTCAAATGAATAATAGTTCGAAAATGGTTTTTCTCTTTTACTTTATTTTTTGTTGGGAGTGGTATGTAATCTATATGTAAGTTTTACAAGAAACTTAAAAAAAAAAAAAGTGAAAATAATGGATTTTGCTTACACGTGTGATTGCATGCAGAAATAGAAATCATAATGCGAACGACCCAAAAAAAAAAAATATATATATATATATATATATAAAGAAAAAAGATTTTTTTTTTTTTTTTTGAGAAAATAGAAATATTGTTGGTGTAAAAAATATGAATTTCCTACATATACCATTCTTCTTTTAAATGATATTGTGTCTCGTTAGGGACAGAAATTGCTTTAGGTTGCATGCGGCCAATCTTTCCCCTTAAAAAATGATGGCTTTTACGTTATATTGGAGCCTTTGTTGAGTTAAAGTTGAGGCATTGAGTTTGACAATTTTTCACTTGCTATTTTACTATTCTTCTTCTCTCTTGTATTAATCATCTAAATTTTCTATCATAACATAAGATAGAGATTTTAAACTTCTTATAAAATTACCTACCATTTTTCTTTTTCACTTTACGTCTCTGGTAGAATTCCTATGCTAATGAAACATGACACAATGATACTTTTTAAAGTTTTTTTTTTTTTTTTACCACTCGTCTTTCTTAGGGTTGGCTGAAATGCGGCTGCTTGTAGAGTACATATAAGACACAATCAGTTTTGCAAGGTTCTAATGCTATAATAACCATTCATTTTTAAAAGATCTTTCATGGATAGATTAAATAATGAACTTTTCAAACTATATTTTAAGCTACTTATATCGTTTCTTGACATCTCTATTATAGAAGAAGAGTATAATATCATTTTGGGACAAGATGGACCCATTGTGTTGAAATATGATTCAAATTGGTTGAAGCAAATTTGTGTGGTAATTAATTTGACATGTGAAGTTGGCCTTGTAATATTGACATGGATAGGTCATTTCAAAGCATATATATTCATGGCATGTCCCAAAAAGTGTAGAATAAAAAGAATTGATTAGAAAGCTCGTATGCCCCTACTTTTTGCTTGGCATGCATATAATATATATAATATATATTCTTTCTACATTATTATGTGTATTACAACCTTCTTTGATACGTATTAGACATATATATGTGCATTTTTAACTCACCCAATAATCAATCACTTTTGTTTTATACTTTTCTAAGTAATCCCATATTATTGCTTCTTGAAATCAGTCCTGGTTTATCCCAAGTTAAATGTAATTTATCAATGGTAACCTGAAAAGTAGGTCCCAGTTGATTATGTTTGTTGTTGTTTACTCGTGTTCTGTAATCGTAATGTACTGTAAGACCTGCCTGCCTACAAATCTGTAATCAAAATGCGTAATCTGATTGAGGAATGGTGGGTGGTCAATTTGATTTTGGTTGAAAATTACGTAGGGCTCACTCCCTCTACTATTACTGTTATCGTTATCACTATAGATATTGTTACTATAACATGATGAAAATTATGAATTTGTCACATTTATTGTCACATTTACCTTTATCATTACTATTACTGCATGTTACGGTCAAGTAATAACGGTAATAGTAAAATGTGACAGCTTCATAATTCTAAGTAGACGGGATAAAAAAACAATTCAATTACATTGCAATTCAAGCGCATTTCAATTAATATAATCTATCAATGTAATCTCATTACAAGTACACTAATTTTCATTACCAATGGGTAAACGTGGCCTTAGGGTTAACTAATGAAAAGGAAACTAATTACTTATAATAATGTTCGAGACTTTTTTATACCTAGAGTTTTGTTCTTTGATTTTTATCATTTACGTTTATCAACTCCGAAAGCTTCATGATTTTTAGGAAGCCGGTGATTTAAATTTAATTTAGATCTAATTCATACTAAGAACAATAAATTCAATGGTTAAGATATAGTTTTAATTTGTACTTGTTGGTGTGTTTTTTTTAAGGCATGGTCTAATCACCGAAAAAATCTTGGACCCCGGTCGTGCTTCTGGTTTCCATTTCCATCATCATATTGATGATAAATCCTCTTGTGCTCCACCATAAGAACATGGAGTTCGTATCATAGTGAAAGTAAGGTAACGTTGTGATTCTTGCTCAAAAAACAGACTAAAGGTGTCAATAGACAAATTAATAGAAAATAATAAAACTAGAAAGACAAGAATTTACGTGGAAAAACTCCAAACTGAAGGAAAAAAAAAGTCACAAACCAGAAAAATTCCACTTTGTGAAAAATTATTACAATCACATAAAATAATTATCTCTTCCAATTCCAGTTACAAGAGCACTCTCAAAACTTTTATACTACTCACACCATTTTTTCACTCTCAAATTAGAGAATACAAAAAGGAGTTTTAACTAGAGTTACAACACCTAACCTTACAGTATTTCTAACTGGGATAATTTAAAACCAAACACAGTGTTTTAAGCTCTTCACTTTCTTCAATTTTTTCAAAGTGGGATAATTTTAATATTTTGTCAAAATGCAAGGGTGAAAAAGGTAAATATAAATTAAAGGAAAGTAGAAGAAAGGAAAAAGCTTTGATGAAAGAATAAAACAATTCAAAGTTGAAACACACAAATAGTATTTATCATTCTTATGCAAAACTTGAACATAAATTTATTTCGAATTAACAAGGGGCTTCAAGATTTTTTCTAGTACAAAGGAATTCAAAATTAAATTAAGAAAACAAATAAATTAAAGGCTGAATTTAAGGAGGATGGATTTCTAACCTATGAGTAGCTATGGGCAACATCCTTTCAAATAAACCATAAAGTAATTAATATAACAATGGATAAAAAGCCCTCTTTTGATTTTAATTTATTAAATAAAAGAAATACCATATTCATGAGCAATTAATTCCAAAAAAAAAAAAAAAAAGAAAAAAAGAAATTATGAGATATTGTCTTTCTCACGTGTCACTGACCAATAATGAACTTCCATTTGGCAACCCAAATTATATCTCCATCTCCCACTCTAGCTAATATATTCATACATTATCATAAGCTTTTATCATTCATAATGAACATTGCCAATGCTTTCAATACTATATCCAACCAATTAAATCAATCTTAACAATATTGATATCGAAATAAAATTAATCTTAATAGTTCAAAATGACTTCTTATATACTATTTTAACTTAATCATCAGCTGTTTTTAATATATATTTCAATGGGATAAACTTGTGATTAGTATCAATTAAAGATTAGGGGAATTTTCTATTTACACTTTGTATTAATTTAAACCATGGACTAATGGTTATATCAAATTTAAACTATGATGTTTCGTAAGTGTATCAATTAACATTCTCCTTTAAATTAGTTAGAAAAATATCATGTGAGACATATAATTGTTTTAATTAAGCTTCTAAATTGTTATAAGTAAATCAATTTAGACACATTATTAAGATTACATTTGAAAATTTTTCGTGCATTCAATTTTTGGATGCATGTAGATTTCTTCAAATATTGAATTAATAAAATGGACAATTAGAACTATTTTTTAGATAATTTTCAAAGGAAATCTTAATTGAAAATCTAAATTGATTCAGTTGTGAAAGTATATGATCTAAATCGATAAAACTATAAGTCTTACATGATGTTCATCCATACAAAACGTAGAAGAAGGTATAAATTGATACAATTATTAATTCAGAGTTTAAATTAATGCATTCCAAAGTTTAGTTATGTAAATTGAAATTTTTCCTCAAAATATATAAAACCAATCCCCATTTAATTAATGAAAATTAAACAAATTAGAATTTGAAATATACATGCCTTGGAACAAAATGCATGACACAATATTTCAAAATTGAGTGTTGACTTCTTGTCAAATCTTGTCGTACTGTATCTTGGGTTGGCACAAATTTTCGCGAGTAGGGTCCTTGCAGGTACCACCCTGACTAGGACGAGGAATTCTCGATTTGAACTAGGGATAGAGTCAAATCGAGGACATAAAATGGGTCTTTGGCGCTGTCCCGAATAATTTTTTTAATTATTTTTAATAATTATTGTTATTATTATGTATATTAAATATTATATATTATAACAATTAAATATGACTTCAAATTTAGCATAATTGAAATGAAATGCAACAAAATAAAGCTGAACAATATTTATAAATGTGACAAAAGGTAAAGCACATATAGCTCAACAAATCAAAGTTTCAGCTAAAAGATCGTTTAAAAGTAATTTGCTGAGAAAAAGAAAATCAAATAAATAAAATTCACATTAAATTATACTAATTTTGTAATAATAATAAGGGTCTTCTACATAAAAGGTATTATATATCTTTAACATTCCATTTTTTATATAAAAAGTCTTCTACCTAGACTTTTTTTTATTATTGTCATAGATTATTTACCATTTAGGCCTTATATATATAAAGTTTCCCTCTCCTCCGTCTACAAAGTTTTTCTCTCTCCTCCATGCACAGGCTTAGGACTTCACATCGGTTGATGTCTTTTAAAAAAAAAAAAAATGTTAAATTCTTCCACTTCCCCTTTTTTCCTCCTCCCTCTCTTTTCTTCTTCCTCCTCTCTTTCTTTTCTCTAGTCAGCCCCTCCCTTCCTTAATCCACCCTGCCACTGTAGATGGCGTCGTTGTTGTCGTTCAACTTGTTGTTCGTTGTTTCCATCGTTCAATTTGTTGTCCGTCGTTCAAGTTTCGGTCGTTCCCACTTGCACCAGTGGTTGTCATTCCCATCATTCCAGCCATCCTTGTCTGCACCAATGGCTATTGATCTCGAGAAGATTGCTAACTATGAAGAACTGTTTTTATCCTTTTTTTTTTTCTTCAAAGAAATTTCTTTCTCAGACCTCGTCGTCGTGGGTTTCTTCCTCAGATCTCGTCATCGTGGTTTGGTAGGTTCAGTAAGACCACTTTGGTTCGGTTTGGGGATATATGTAGCCTTCTTCAATTTTTCGATATATATTGTGATATATATATTTGTTTATATACTTATATTTCTTGTTTTATGATATATACACATATATATATTGAATATCTAGTACATCCATGATTATATATATTGTGGTATATAGTTTTGTTTATTTGAAAATTATGTGGTTTGAAAATGAATTTGAAGTTGTCACATTACGGAATTAACAATTTCTGTTAGGAAGCTTATGTTAATTTTTGATTTATTGGAATTTCTAGCTGTAGGATCGGTATGGCAACCCTAGAGGGGGTGAATAGGGTTTATTAAAACTAATTTAAACTTTTTACTAATGTGAGCCCAATTAAGCGAATTAATAAACTTTTTGCAAATAAGTAGTTTAAACAATATTTTTATACAAACAAATTCATTTTGAATTAAACAATAAATTAACAATCACTTTAAAGCACCTTGTTTAATTCTAATAAAAAGATTGGTAATGAATATAGAAATTTAAGAACAACCAATATGAGCAATTAATTTCAAGAATTCAAAATTGCAATTAATTTCATGCAATAAAATATAGTAACAAAAATTAATTGCAAAAATAAATTAGGCTCTGGATAAAGAAAATGACATCGTGAATTTTATAATGGTTCGGCAAAACTGGCCTACATCACTTCCCAAGCTCCTCTGGGTACTTCACTAGAAGTCTTTGACTCTTTCCCCGGCTTAGAGTCGAACCGCTACAATATTCTTTTTCCGTGCGCAAGAACAAACTTGATCCTTTCCATGGTTAAGGATCAAACTGTTACAACAACTCTTTTTCTCGGGATCAAGAGCCAACCCATACAAAAGTTTGGAAAAACAAAAAACACACTTGACAAACTTTCTAAATAGAATGGATTTATAAGTTTTAAGCACTTCACAAATAAATCCTCACAATATAATATATCTCTCTCAAGAATAAGATGAAAAGAAGAAAATTGAAGCTTAGAGAGAGAGCAACAATGGTGGCTTGGTGAATTATGAGGATTGAAAATAATAAGAGTTGTTGTAAATTTTTGGAGAAGATGAAGTGTTTAAAAAGAAATGAACGTGAGTGAAAACCAAATTAATTTGGACCATTAGATCTTTGTAAAAGAAAATTGATTGGTAAAGATTTAAACTCAACTAGCCGTTAGACAAAAACATATAATAATATTAAATTAATCTTTTTAAAAAGCAACTAGCCGATGGACACAAACATATATAATAATATTAAATTCATCTTCTTTTTAAATTAATTTTCTTTTTAACATCAATCCAAAAATAAAAAGCCCACCATTACTTCTCCATTGCTCCAAGTGACATCTTTCAATCGGTTCACTTTAATTAAAAAAATCTACCACATCATTAGTTCGAGATTTTTCCGTTAAGCTTGTTTCAGTCATATCTTCTTCGTTTGAACTTCGATTTGAGTGATTCAAATTGCATTGAAACCATTGTTCCAAGCTCCACACAATAGACACTTCAAAACACTCAAATTTTTAATAAATAAAATCAAGTTTGTTATCATCAAAACACTAATTAATCAATCAATTAAAATTAATTAATTTGAGATTAAGGGCCAAAAAACCAACACTAGCTACTTAATTAAATATAATTTATGATATATACTGGAATTTACAAAATATACTGTCATTTAGGTTGAACATGTAGTCAATCTTACCAATATATTTCATCAACATACATATTAGAATACTTGGAATATATACACCAAATAAATAATAGAATATATTACAGGCACAAGGAATGGAATATATTTACCGGCTTAAGTGATGCCTAATTAGAAGAGCATACATATCAGAATACTTAGGATATATACCCTAAACAAAGAATGAAATATATTGTCATACATATCATAACATCGGAATACTTAGGATATATGCCCCAAACAAACAATGGAACATTGTCATACATACAGAATACTTAGGATATATACCCCAAACAAACAATGGAATATATTGTCATACATATCAAAATATTGAGAGAATATATTATAGGTACAATCGATACCAAATTAGAAGTGCATACATATAAGGTTGGCAACGGGATCGGGGTAGGGCGGGGGTATTTACCCTCATCCCTGCCCCCATCCCCGCCATTTGTAGGCGGGGACGGGGGCGGGATTCTCTGTCGGAGAAACGAGTCCCCCATTCCTGGTTAATTTTCACGAAAGCGAGCGAGTGTAATTAAGGTCTCATAGGGTGAGAGAGAGTGAGAGCGAGAGTGTGAGAAAGAGAGCGCGAGACAGAACGAGAGAGAGAGCGAAAGCGAGAATGTGAGAGAGAGCGAAAGAGATAGAGTGACGGGTTGGTGTCGGGGAATATCGGGGTCGGGATCGGGGCGGGGATACCCTCCCTATCCTTAGTTTGACCTCAATCCCCGATCAAACTGGAGATTCCCCAACTTGCCACGGGAACTCGTCCCTGTAAATTTTTTTGCCAACCCTACATACATATCAAAATACTTAGGATTTATACCCCAAACAAACATTGGAATATATTGGCATACATATCAAAATATCGGGGGAATATATTATAGGTACAAGTGATACCTAATTAGAAGTGCATACATATCAGAATATCTGACATATATACACCAAATAAATAATTGAATATATTACATAAAAACAAATAATATTCAAAACAAACAATAGAATATATATCACATAATATCAAAAATCAAACATGAAAAACGAAATGAAAAATAAAAACATATTAAATACATTTTCTCTCCCCAATTAAAAATGAGAAAAAAAATCATATTAAATACATTTTCTCTCTCCATATGAAAATGAGAAAAATCATATTAAATGTATTTTTTTCAATGCATCTTTCTCTCTCCAACATTAAATGAACTTCGTAAATTGAAAAAGAATATTAAAAAATAAATATAAATAAATGAAAAAAAAGTAGAATTGTCCAAAATTAACACAAAAAGCCTTTTTCGAGAAAAAATTAAATTTAAAGACATTTATAAAATATAGGGTCCAAACATGCCCTCTTTGGTAAAAATCGCTAATAATAATATTTCAAAAAGCTAAGTTTCTCGCTCTAAGACGTTTCGGCCGAAAAAATGGCCCAAAGACATTTAACATCAGCAATGGAAGAAACCAAATGGACCGGACAAATTTATGGGCCTAGCGGTTGGGCAGTCGACACTAAATTCTAGTTGAGAAGCCCAGCCCACTACCCGAAGGAGCTCAAATGGTGGATGGCTTTATATGTGTATATGTTGTTTTTTTCTTAAGAAAAAAAAAAAAAAAAAAAAAAGAGCTAATCTAACAGATTGTATCAATTTCAACCTCAAACTTTTAATTTCATCAATTTAAATCTCAAATTTGAATAAATGTATTAACTGTTAAGTTTTCATTTTAATCTCTATTAAAAATTCTCACACATGTCCAAGTCACATGTTGCTTTATGATATGCACTTATTCGTTTTTTTTTTTTTTTTTTTTTTTTAAGAAAGAAAAAACATAATAAAATTACTGAAGAAAACTAGAGCATACTAACATAGAGTGTTTTCAATTGAAGGGAAAGGCTTTTTTTTCACATCTTATCTTTTATGATTATTATATTATTTTCATTTATTTTATGGAGAGTTTTTTGGTTTTAGGCAAGATACTTAGTCCATAAACTTTGGAAAGAAACAAATCTGATTTAATCTAAGTTTTTCTCGATGGAGTACTCACATTCTTGGATTGGTACTCAATGGAGTTCCTTTTATTTTCTCGTTAGCCTTCAGCTCAATTTTTCCTCCATCTGTCGTAGCAAGAGCAGAGCTTTTAAAATTGATCTCATGGGAATCTTTACCTCCTTCTTCTTCTCCTACACCGGTGTCACCTTCACATATCCTTCGTAAGATCATTGATGGGACCGACATGGTCGACTACAACTAGTTAATTATATTAATGGATTTCACTCTATCCTTCAGGGAAACTACCATGCCCCCTCCTACCTTAGAGTGTTGTTTCCTGGATCTTCCTCACACTTTCTGTCATTGGCATGCAACATCACCGAAGACTTTTCATGCGTGCCTTACTCTCAAGATTTGGGTTTATGATTTTTTTTTTTTTTTTTTATGGTGACCAACTGGAGTTGAAGTAATTTCCTTATTATTTATTTTTTTTTTGGGTATATACACATTTGTTTTAAAAAAAAAAAAATAAATAAACACCTATCATAGAGCAACACATGATTTAATTTGAGCGAGAAACCTTTCTAGCAATATGATTGAAACAAAAGTTAAATTGAGGGTAGAAATTAATATACTAATTCAACGTTGATTAGATATAAATGTATAAAATTGAAAGTTTGAAGTCCAAGTTCAAGTTGATACAACCGGCAAAGTCAAGTTTTTCCATCTAAATATATAAATATATTTATGAACAATTGGAAAAAGCACTTCCATGATAAATATCAGTTATACACCTCTTTTTTTATTTATTCCTTATTATTATATATAAGCCTATACAAATACCAAAACTTTAAATGAAGAGTAAACATGTCAAAGTGAGTGGCATGCTCTCCGTTTCTAGAGGTCGGAGGTTCAATATATAATCTCTCACCCTCGCAATTGTTGTACTAAAAAAGAGAATGAAGAGTGAATTTATTTCACAAACAAAACAAGCATAATTCAATTGATATAAATATGTTAGTAATCAAGAGATCTGTTATTTATAATTGAAATTTCATACTCTTATTGTACTACAACAAATCTTAAATTGACAATAATTTTCTAACAGTCCAATCTATGCAAAAAGTTCGAAGTTTGTATTTTTTATTTTTTTAAATGTTTAATAAATAGCGCTAATTTGAATTTGTGTGAATCTGATTTTAATTATTTCATTTTCATCAAAATTTCACACGGTCTTCTATTTTTTTTTTTTTTTTTTTTTAAAAAACAAGATATTTGTTCTTTTATATATATTGTTATTTAGGTAAATTAGAATTTATTTTTAAGAAAACAAATACACTTTTTTGGTCAAAAGTTATCAGTTTAACTTTTATGGAGTCTTTTATATTTCAAAATTTTAAACTAAAAAGTTTTGAGTTGGATTTTAATTTGGTCCATCGATTTTAAAATGTTATAATTTAACACTTGAAATTTGAATTTTGTTTCAATTTAGTCCTAAGTTTCTAAATTTACACTTTTAAACCTTGATCATTTACTTAGCATTCACTTCGTCTTTTAACATTAGTGTCTATTAATTAACTTATAATTATAAATTCAAAATTTATAATTAATCTTAATAGTAATGAAAATATAGTAAAATTTAATTAATTTTAAATCATTTAAATTACTTAGTAAATATTAATACTAAAAGCAGAGAAAAGATGACTAGTAAGTTTAAAAATATAAATATTGAAATTGAGAGATGAAAAAAGAATTAAAAAGAATTTAAAGGAAAAGTAGGTTAATAGACGTATATATTTAAAATTTGTTGTTATTGTTAAAAGGTAAAGGACAGATGGCAGTTAGTTGGGTGGGTGAGAAGTGACATGTATGAATGCATCGTGGCGGAGAGGTAGAGCTCCACACTATGACACAACACACTCCCCCAAACACCTTTTATTATTAATCATATCTTTATTTCATTTTACACTAAATTATACACAAAAATTAAATACAATAATAATCTCTTCTTCCGGTTATGTTCCCATAATTCTCCTTACTAAAACTTTTTTTTTTTTTTTAACTAATAATTTAATTTTTTAATTTTTATTATGTAACAATTTAGTTTTTGTAATTTAAAATTTGTAACAATTTAATTCCTACCCCAAAAATTAGTATTAAGATTTAATAAAAAAAATTTTCATACGTAAATAGACTAATTAGAAACTCAATTATTTTATAAAATATATAGTCTATATCATTAAAAAAATTGACGTCTAATTTTAATAATATATATATATATATATTTTAATGTTAGAGACTAAATTGTTACAAATTTGAAAGTACAAAGATCAAATTATTATATATTAAAATTCAAGAATAAATTGTTACAAAATTTGAAGTATAAAAACTAAATCGTTACAAACCAAAGTTCACATAAACTAAATTGTTGATTTTACGAAAGTTTAGAGATCAAAAATATTTTTTAACCTAAATTTAAAAGAGTTTTCTATGAACAATTTTCTTAATTATTTATTTATTTTTTTGTTGAATTTAGATTGGTTCATTTATAAAATTTTAAGAGTTTAATTAATATAATGGTAAGTTTCACACAAAATCTTCTCAAATAAAACATAGTGAGGATATAAATTGATAAATTTACGAAAGTTTAAGATTTAAATTGATCAATTATGAGTTGAATATTTAAATTGATACAACTCCTAAAGTTTATGAATATAAATTGATATATTTTTTTTAACAAAGTTACAATATTTATTATTTTCATTATATTAACATTTTGTTAAGTAGATTTTGTTTATTATATAATTAAAATGGTGGATCCACTTTATGTCCGTACATCAAATACATAAAAATGTGAAAATAACACTAAAAATTTTAATGCAATAATAGAGTGCAAGTAATTTGGAATATTATCATCAACAAAAAAGTAAATAAAGTAAAATTAAGGGTAATTAATTTAAACTTCCTTTTTCTATTTAGACACTTACTTTAATTCTTTGAATCTTCAGCTTTGCAAAAGCATCCTTTGAATGTGGTTTTAATTTGGTAGTCATGTATTATTATTATTATTATTATTATTATTATTATTATTATTATTATTATTATTTCGGTGAGAAATTCATGTAATGTTACACAAACCGACAAACCTAAACTCATTTCATGACTTTATATGTTTATGGTAAATTCCAAATGTGCTTTTATACGTCACCTCTTTCTCTCTTTTCCCTTTGTCTTTACTTTAGTTAACAAATCACAATTTTAAAATAAACATCTTTATTCTCTTCACAACAATACCTTTACTACACTAAATTAAAACTATACATTTCGGAGGTTTATAGAATATAAAATTAATTTAAAATTTTAGTTATATATATGACATGCATTTTTTGAGTTATTAAGTGCAAGTTTGTTGTATTATGATCCTTAAATTTTTAAAAGGTGTATTTTACTTTATAAACTTCTTTAAAAAAATCATTTTGCCTTAAATTTACTTTGTCCAATGTTCGTTTCTAACTTATATGGCTTGAAATCTTGTTTGTATTAATATGCTAATACACATACTTGAAGCTATGCCATTAACTTGTTTAAGTTAGTGAGGGTCTTTTTTTTTTTTTTAAGTTTAATAATTAAAATATATAAATACTAAAAATTAGGAGACCGAGATAGAACAAACTTGAACAAACTTGAAAGTATAACCAAAATATAATGAACTTGAAAACTTAATGATACCTCCTCTAATAACTATTTGATTTTTTATTTTTTAAAATTAAATTTTTTTATTTTTTTTAATCTATTTTTATAAGTGGTTTTAAACAGCCAACTCAAAATTTGAAAAAATTTATAACGTAGTATTTGTTTTTGAAATTTGACTAAGTTTTTAAATGTTTAGCTCGTTTGATAACTATTTGATTTTCTTAAAATTAAGTCTATAAATCCCACTCCCATGAATTAGTTTTTATGTTTTGTCTACATTACAAAGTATTTTTAAAATAAAAGCCAAAATTTAAAAATATAAAAAAGTATTTTTCAAATACTTATTTTTGTTTTTAAAAATGGTCTAATCATTCAAATATTTATGTAGAAAGTAGAAATAAGAAGTAGGAAATTTTGACAAAACTAACACAATTCAAAAATAAAAAACTTAAAACTGAATGTTTAGGAGTATAGTTAAAAATATGAAAACCATGTAAGAAAGTGGTAGAAAAAACAAACACAATTTTGTATTCTTTTATCTTTAGAAAAATAAAAAGAAATAATTACCAAGTGAAGGCTTGATTTTTAAAACTTAAAAATGTTATCAAGTGAAACATTTATTTTTAAAGAAGTATATTTATAAATTATTTAGATTTAAAATTACTATCTACATAAGACTTAAAGCCAAGGACTTATTAAAGTTTTAAAATTTGTTAGAAACTATTTTAGAATTACACTGGCTTATCATACACAACTAGGTGTAACGTTAATCTAACTAAAAAGAGAGACTGCCTCAAAAAAAAAAAAAAAAAAAAAAAAAAAAAAAAATCTTAAAAAGGAGGGAAAATGTGATAAAAATCGAAGAATATAGCTGAGTTCACGGCTCTAATTGTTGTTGCGCAATAATTATGGGACCTTACCTTAAAAAAAAGGTAATATATAATAATAATAATAATAATAATAATAATAATAAAAAAGTTAATCTCTAGAAAAGCAAGAAACCTCCAGAAATAACTCAATAGAGGCTGATTTTCTTCTTTTTCCCCACAATGATTCAAGACTCAATTCCTGGTACGGAAGGGAATAGAAACTTTTTTTCTTCTTTTTTCTTTCTTTAGTTGTCAAATAATAAACAATAATTGATGTATTATAAACTGTTTCAGTTTTCAATTTTGAAGTGTTGAGCCAAATATTAAACTTATTTTAATAATAGAATGAGGACTACTAGGTCAAAATACACTTTTGGTCCATCAAGTTTCATTTAGGTGTCTATTTGGTTTTTGAGATTTTATAATAAGCATTTTTAGTCTTGGAAGTTTGAATAATGGTTTTAAATCTTCCACCCATTTGACCATGGATGCTGACCCAACTGTTAGATGATGAGGTTTATCTGTCAATTTTTAATCTAAAATTATATGAATTGAAAATTAATTATGTTCAAAATTTTACATGGTTCCAAAAGATTAAAAAAAAAAAAAAAAAAGAAAACAAACAAAGAGAAAACAAATCTTTTATTTGTTTGGAGAATATCTTTCTTCCACACCCATCAAATGACAACTTTCTTCGACAAAACTACAAGTATTGAAAAACCAAAAATCTTTTTTTGACAAACATCGGATGACAACTTTCGATCACTTTGCGCCAACTTCCAAGGTTGCTGGGGGACTGAGGTTGTGTTGACTGCTGATAGGGATATGTTTAACGTCCATAGCTACTAGTATCTTCAACCTGGTTTCAAATTATCTCGTGGTTTACGTTTGAGACTAGCGAGAGCAAGAGTGAGACAATACCAAAGAGGGCGAAATGACCCAACACAACCAACTCCGATGAGCAAGATTAGCGAGACTAGCGAGATGATACCGAAGAGAGTGAAATGACCCAATGCGACCAACTCCAGTGAGCGAGATTAGTGAGAGAGAGAACGAGACTAGTCTTTGTAATTTATTTTGGTTACATCTTTAATTGAAACAAACACTTCCTCCTCGAATCCTTTGCTCTAATTCTCGACGTATTTAGGATGAGGGAATTAAAAACCTAATTCTGAACAAAATTTTCAAGAAAAGATAATAGAAAACCAAATCTTGAACAAAATTTTAAAGAAAAGATGAACAAAAATCTTTTGGTCTTTCGATACTTGACATCCAATGCTTGTCAAAGAAAGATTTTAGATCTTCCAATGCTTGTCGTCCGATGCTTATCGAAGAAAGTTGTCATCTGATGCTTGTTGAAGAAATATATTTTCCAACAGTGACTTTTAGTCTTCAACACAAGATATACAACAAATAAAAGATTTATTTTCTGTTTTTCTGTTTTTTTTTTTAAATCTTTTTAAACCATTTAAAATTTTAACTTAATAAATTTCTCATTCTTATAATTTTAGATTAAAAATTGACACATAAGTATACATGATCATTTAAACAGTCTAGTCAGCGTCCCATTAAGTCATCTAACGGTCAAATGAGTGTAGGGACCGTCATTATTTAAACTTCAAGAACTAAAAATGCTCTTTATAAAACCTCATAGACCAACACCTAATTGAATCTTCAAATACTAAAAGTATATTTTACACCCTTTTTAATTACCGGCCAACATAATGCTAATGCTCTCAAAATTTGATTTGTAAAAAAAAAAAAAAATACTTTTAAATTATCTACACATACGACATACCTGGTGGTTGAGCTTCATGCAGCTTCTGTAGTGTGTTCCCTTCAGAAAAAAAAAAAAAGAAAAAAAAAAAAACGCTAGAAGATTCTTTCCCTCTTCACTCCTTTTCTCTGTTTCATCCTCCTTTCTCCCAGACAAATACAACACTTGTAAGCTTCCATGTCCTTTTCTTTCTCTATATAAACCTTCCTTGTTCCCTTCTCCACCAAACCCAACTCAACAAAACTCTCATCTTCCTCCATTTTCTCCCCATCTTCCTCATGGCTCCACCAAGCTTAACCAAAACCGCCATAAACATAATCCCCACCTTGCTAGACACTCCCTCACCCAATCTCTCAATCACCTTAAAAGGCTCAGAATTTCTTGCCAATGGCCACCCAATTCTCACCCATGTCCCTTCAAACATCATCTCTACTCCTTCTCCATTCAAATCCAACAACTCCCTCCTCGGCTGTTTTGTTGGCTTCAATGCCTCCGAGTCCAAAAGCTCCCACTTAGCTCCCATCGGCAAACTCAAAGGTATAAGATTCTCAAGTCTCTTCAGATTCAAAGTCTGGTGGACCACCCACTGGGCCGGCACTTGCGGCCGTGACATCCAACACGAGACACAGATCATGATCCTTGACACAAATCATCAGGGCCGTCCATTTGTCCTCCTCCTCCCCATCTTAGAAGGAGCTTTCAGATGTTCCTTACGTCCTGGTGATGACCATGATGACAGCGTGGCGATGTGGGTTGAAAGTGGGTCCACAAATGTCCAAGCGTCCCAGTTTAGAAGCTGCTTGTACTTGCAAGTCGGTGAAGATCCGTACAATTTGGTCAAAGAAGCAATGAAAGTGGTTAAACTTCATTTGGGGACGTTTAAACTTCTACAAGACAAAACCCCACCTCCCATTGTGGATAAATTCGGGTGGTGTACATGGGATGCATTCTATCTTAAGGTGAACCCTCAGGGGATTAAGACAGGTGTCAAATGCTTAGTGGATGGTGGCTGTCCACCGGGGATGATTCTGATTGATGATGGGTGGCAATCTATTGCTCATGATGCTGATTCCATTGCAGATCATCATCAGGAAGCCATGGATCTGACGGCTGCAGGGGAACAGATGCCTTGTAGGCTGATCAAATTTGAAGAGAATTATAAGTTCAGAGACTATGAAAGTTCTGGGAAGGGCTCTGGTTTAGGGTTGGGTGCCTTTGTGAGGGACTTAAAGGAAGAGTTTAGGACAATTGAGCATGTGTATGTGTGGCATGCGCTTTGTGGGTATTGGGGTGGGATTAGGCCCAATGTCCCTGGAATGCCCCTGTCAAGGCTCATTACTCCTAAGCTGTCACAGGGGTTAGAGAAGACCATGGAGGATTTAGCTGTGGACAAGATTGTCAATAATGGGATTGGATTGGTCCCGCCTGAACTGGCTCACAAAATGTACGATGGACTCCATTCCCACCTCCAGTCGGCGGGTATCGACGGCGTCAAGGTTGATGTTATTCATGTAAGTTGGCTGAAAACTCCACCTCTTTGTTATCCTGCATTCGTTTTTTCCATTAACAAAGTTTAAAGTAATAATATAGATAATATTTTGTAATAAAACACGTTGAACAGTTCAGAAGTTACATTCAAAATAATATAGAAAGTCAATCAATATGACGAAGGACTCGATCATAGGGCTTAAATTCGCGTATACAGTATTATTCATAGTTATTAGTCGTAGAATTAAGGTTAAATTACAAAAGTTTAGTACGAAATGTTCTATTTGGTCCTTTAACATTAGAAAATGTCTAATAAGTTTATGGGTCTCATGGGTAACTTAGGTCCGGACATATTTTAAAATTTTAAAACCTAATTGATTTATTTGATATAAATTTGAATTTATGTCTCATATAACCATATGCATTTCAATGATATGTTTAATGGGTCATGAACTTCAAAGTACAGGATCGATTGGACAAAAAATCCTTAGTTTAAGGATTTATCAGACAATTCGTAAAGCTCATGCCATCATCTGACACAAAATATAATAGACTTATTAGACACTTTTAAAAGTTTAGACAACAAATAGAAATGGACAGAAACTTAGACTAAACTTGTAATTTAACTGAAAATCAATAGCGAACTCTGGGGCTCACGACTTTGGCATAACTTGTTTATGGGGTTATGTTTTGTTTGAAGAAAGGAAGAACAGTGTACAAACCTGGTTTTGAAATTGCTGGGCACAGATTCATGTAACTCGACCAAAAATGTCCAAAATCATGTCAGCTAGCCTGCGCGCTCCAATAGGCTCGCTCATTTTCCCTTTCTCAATCGGTAATTAATATTATGAGCCATAGTGTATCAACTGGATTCTTGCGAGAGCATCAACGAATTGGGAACTTACTGACTTCATTTTTCATGAGAGGGGCCTCAATATAGTTGGTTTTTCAGTGTTGAATTAAAAAGCAATCCAAGAAATGCCCAGTATTTCCTCCTCTAGCTTATATCAACTGCAATGGACAGAATTCCCAATACAGCCAGCATTGAATCAACATCACCCTTCTCCCTGGAGATCCTGTTAGATGAGATATGTTGTTCTTCTGTTCTCTCTGTTTGCATTGGTAATGTTTCTAATTCCTGCGTCTGCGATTCGTCATGCAGTTGCTTGAAATGCTATCGGAGGAATTTGGAGGTAGAATCGAGCTGGCTAAAGCTTACTACAAAGCACTCACTGCATCTATCAATAAACATTTACAAGGAAATGGGGTTATTGCTAGCATGGAGCATTGCAATGACTTCATGTACCTTGGAACAGAGGCCATAGCACTTGGACGTGTTGGTATGGAAATCCCACCCACCAATCCAACTTTCAGCTAAATGTTACAAATCACCATCAACCCTTTGTATGTTTATACTATTGTTCTGTTGACAGGGGATGATTTCTGGACAGTGGATCCTTCTGGAGATCCATATTGGCTACAAGGGTGTCACATGGTGCACTGTGCTTACAATAGCTTGTGGATGGGCAATATAATTCACCCAGATTGGGACATGTTCCAATCCACTCACCCGTGTGCTGAATTCCACGCAGCTTCAAGGGCCATCTCCGGTGGACCAATCTATGTAAGTGATTCAGTCGGTAAGCATAACTTCAAGTTACTCAAAAGGTTAGTTTTGCCTGATGGGTCAATACTGCGATGCCAACATTATGCCCTTCCTACCAGAGACTGTCTGTTTGAAGACCCTCTTCATGATGGCAAAACCATGCTCAAAATTTGGAACCTCAATAAAGTAAGACAAAACAATCCTTACCCTTGATCATCTCTTTTCAATTCACAGGCCTATATCTCGTTTTAATGCTCAAATTTTGGTCGCGACATTTAATCAAACACCTTGTGGTCAATTCCCAACAGTTCACCGGCGCATTGGGCTTGTTTAATTGCCAAGGAGGAGGGTGGTGTCCCAAGACAAGGAAAAACATAAGGACCTCCGAGTATGCACGCACACTAACTTGCGTCACTGGCCCAAAAGATATCGAGTGGAACAATGGGGAAGATTCCATTTCTTTGAAGGGAGTGAACTTGTTTGCCATATACATGGTTCGAGACAAGAAACTAAAGCTATTAAAGACATCGGAGAATTTAGAATTTACCATCGCTCCATTAAATTACGAACTACTTGTAGTTTCCCCTGTCACAATTTTATCGAAACCAAACATGGAATTTGCTCCAATTGGACTGGTGAACATGCTGAATTGTGGGGGTGCGTTACAATCACTAGAAATTGATGAAAATGAAGGTTTGGTAAAAGTCGGAGTAAGGGGATGCGGAGAGATGAGAGTGTTCGCTTCGAAAGAGCCGAGAAGCTGCAAGATTGACGGTGAAGATGTAGAATTTGAATATGGTGATGATAAAATGGTGAAGATTCAAGTCCCATGGCCGAGCTCTTCGAGATTGTCCACAATCGAGTATCAATTTTGAGGTTCGAAAAACTCTGTTCTTCGAGAACTTCCCATGCAATGGTCGAGGATCGATCCAGTCTAGAACTGTTTATAAAGGGCGACATGTTAATCAATATGTAATGTCTTAAGTTAAAAAATCTAAGAAACAGACAAATATAAAAACCCGGGTGCAAGTGTGTAATTGTTTTTGTTTATTTTGGATTTAATTGTACACTTTTTAATTTTTGTTCGTTTTAGTATCTCTACTTTTTTTTTTTTTTTTCTTTAAATGATCATTTAGGTTTATTTATTTTATATATTTTTATCAATTTCTTAGAGTTGTCTTATTTTAAAATGTAATCTAAATTGGTATTCAACGGCTTAATGGGTGGATTGAACCACCTATTTCTAGAGATGGAACGCATGTTAATATTAATTAGTTAAGCTCGCTTTGAGCCTATGAATGTTGTTCTAATTTCTTATTAAGTAAACGTGGTGGATTGAACCACCTATTTCTAGAGATGGAACGCATGTTAATATTAATTAGTTAAGCTCGCTTTGAGCCTATGAATGTTGTTCTAATTTCTTATTAAGTAAACGTGTGTAAATATTTTTTTTATATATTTTTTTAGATATCTCAATTTGGTTGACATGTCAATATGAATATAATTTAAATTTAAAACTTATTTGCAATCAAGGTTTGAAATCTCGAAATTGACAAAAATATAGAAGTTTTAATTTTACAGAAATTTTGATAGATCAATAAAATGTCAATTTCGATGGATATCTTTTTTAAAAAATTATAAAATAAAATATTCAAAAAATAATTTAAATTAATAAATAAAAATTTTGTGATTTTAAATAATTTAACATGTATATTATTTATATTATATCTACAATAATAGTTATTGCTTAATTTTTCTTATGTTTGGTAGATTCTTTTACGACATAATAAAAATATCGGTTCACTCCTCATGTTGACATTAAACATATAAAAATATAAAAATATCTATAAAAATTTTAATATATGGATGAAAATTTGACATTATATTTGCAATGCAATTGATTTTTTTATTTTTATTTTTCAAAAACAAGACCACAAACAAAATTAATACAGAAAAGAAAAAAGAAAAAACAGTTTCTTCCTCCTCCGTTTAAATCTCCATAATAGAATGGAGACTGATTTCGTGCCATCACAAGTTTAATAATCCTCAAGTGTTACTTTTAGGAATCCGATTAAAAAATTTATTTTTATTTAAATATTATGAATAACAAAGGTTTTAAATAAGTTTCGAAATGGGTATTTGGAGAGCTGATAGGGATATGGTTGTCAGACACTCTATTTCCTTCAAAACTTAAAGTGGGTATTTGGGGGGAACGAATATGTAATCCAGAATGAATGTTTGAATTGAGCATTTTGGATTTGATTTGTAATACAAAAGTCATTCAGTTCCCTATTTCTCTCTGTTTCTATGGTTCACAATCTCATTTTCGTTGATTCCTTAAGTGCTTATGCATTTTCATGATCTCTTTTGATTCTAAGTAATTCTATTACATTTTAGCTCCACCTGAACCTAAACCTTAAACCTGGTCTTTCGGCCTTAAATTTTTCTAACAAATCTAAACTTCAATATTTTGTCTACTGTCTAGTTTATGGGTAATGTTTTCTTTTTTTCATTTTTTTTTTTTTTTTTTGTTAAAATCAGGATTGAATGGATTAATTAAACTTGTAATTAACTATTTTACTATTGTTAAAAGTAGAAAATGAAATTTACTATTAAATAGGGTGGTGAGAGAGATGAGGGTTGAAATTGAAACTAACATCCTTGATTTACTGAGATAAGAAATTAGAAAGAAAATTAAAAAAAAAAAAAAAAATTCCAAAAATAGAAAAAAGTTTGTTAATGTTAGAAGCTTAATTTGAAATTGAAGTCCCACCAGATTTAGAGTTGTTCGGAAATAGAGTGGAGGGTGTGTATTTAATCCACTCCCCAAAATTGTAAACTTTGCCGGAAAATGATTTGTGGGATTTATTATGTTCTTAATTAATCAAAATTAGGCCATAATTATCCCCGATCAGGCCATTGGGCGGATCCTTCCACTCTCTCCCCCGCTCTCTCTATCTCTCTCTCTTTCTCTCTTTCTCTTATTCTCTCTTTAACCTCTCTCTCTCTCATTAATTAGTCTACTTTATTCTTCATTATCCTTTTGAATAATATCGTAGACAATTTTGTTTGTTTTTGAATATTCCATACAATGTTCAACTTTTGTACTTGTGTAAATTTCAAGCAAGAGTCCTGCAGGTAATTCCATTATATAATAGCTTTCTTTTTTTTTTCTTTTCCTTCTCGTATATATTTATAACTTGTGTGATTTAATTCCAGTGATGAGGAACAACATAGGAATTCCCCTGCGTGGAAAAGAGATTTGAAGAAGAGTATAAATGAAACATGTAATAATCCTCCTTTGACTTTGGTTTCGACATCTGAACGTCGAGACTATGGGGAAGATCGAGTCATCAATTTAGATGCGTATGTCTTATTTACTTGTAAATTTCTTCAATCTATATAATTCTTATAAAATAAATGAACCCAACTATAATATGTTTAGGTTGGTGTTGGGTTCGGTTAGTTTGAAAGGCATTTAGTCTATAACACCCGGTTTCAATTGAATTAAGACAACATTATTTTTCAAAAAATATGAAAATTTTTTATTTATTTTAAAATTATTTCTCTCTTAGATATTTATTTTAAAATTATTTCTCTCTTAGATAATTAAATAAAGGGACCATTTTAGACTTAATAATATATTTCCATTGGTTCAGTTCAACCCTACCGATTCAGTTTGGTAATTCTTTGCTCTTACATATCTCATCCTTGCAATGTGACAAACTTTTCTTTTACTTTTTTAGAGTGGTAGTTGAATTTGTTGTAATATCTATGATGTTTTACTATATCTCAATATATTCTTTTACATTGTGCTATACCCGCTAATATTAATATTAGTTTCAAGGTTACCTAAAAATTCTCATTGTTTATGAAATTTTAGGCTCTAGAACTTCTGGTTCACGTTTTCTTTGTAAATTTGTGTTTAATTAGGGTGATTGGTCATTGATTAAGATTTAGATTGTTTGAAAAAAAAAATTCAGTGGAGACCCAACAATGTATGAGACGTATTGGAAGAAAATGGGAAAGAAAGCAACGGTGGTGATACCAGGGTGGCGATCCATGAGTTACTATTCTAATGGTCGGAGTCTTTGCTGGTTCCTTGAGCCTGATTTGTGCCAGCAAATTCTCCGATTGCACCGTGTCGTCGGCAATGCCATAACCGAAGGTCGATACATCATCGTTGGGACCGGCTCCTCCCAGCTCATATTGGCTGCACTTTACGCCCTCTCTCCACTTGATTCTTCTGAGCCTACCGACGTCGTCTCCGCCGTGCCCTACTACTCCGTGAGATTTCCTTTTATTGAATCTCTTGTTTTCAAATTCTTGTGGTTAATAATGACATTTTATTATTTTAGCTTTTTTAAAATTATATTATTATTAATTTTTGTGACAGTCGTATCCGTCAATGTGTGACTACTTGAAAACGAGTCTTTTCAAATGGGGTGGAGATGCTCATACATACGAGAAAGAGGGATCTTACATAGAAATCGTGACTTCACCAAATAACCCGGATGGTTCTCTACGTGAACCGGTGGTGAACCGGAGTGGAGGTGCAGTGTTGCATGACCTTGCATATTATTGGCCTCATTACACCCCCATTGCTGCTCCGGCAGACTTTGATCTCTCATTGTTCACAGCCTCTAAGTGCACTGGCCATGCCGGTTCTCGGATTGGGTTAGTTCTCTACCTTTCTAGACTTTAAAAAGTGTTGTAATTTACCTGTATAATATAAATTATTAAGATCTTTTTTTTAAAAAAAATATAAACACTTTATTTTTATAGAAATTCATGACTCTATCAAAATTATTTTCTATGGTTAAATTTGTGCTTGGTCACAAAATTTTATACAAAAGTCGATTTTATTAAAATTAGTAAGTTTATAGAGATTTTTAGATATTTTTATTTCTTTATTTTGATAAAATCAATCACGAGATGGATTAAGGAAAATTGAACCAAGGGTAAAGATGGCCTTTACTTGTTTTAGTATAGTGTCCCATGAAAGTTTCTTTTAGAACTCCTATCTTTTTCCACAAAAGAAAAACAATAAAAATAAATATTTTATTTTAGTCAAACTCTATGTTTGTAATTTTGTTTTGGTAAATTTCAAAATGGCGCAAACATTTTAGCCCAACTTGTTTTTAAAAAAATATATTTTAATTTAAGCAATAAATATATTATTATTATTATTATTATTATTATTATTATTATTAAATATATATACTTTCTTGAAACTTACGTAGCTTTAATATACACAATATGAACACAAATTAAAATTGATGCCTTTTTTTTTCAGAAAATACTATCTTGATAATTAGCACAATCTTCTTTATTATTTTAATTCGGAGCAAATCAGAATAATCTTAAAGTTAATTTATGTCCTGTTTAATAACTGTTTTGTGTGTATATATATATATATATATATATATATTTATAGTTAATTATGCAGTATTTAATTTAGGTAATGTTCATTTTGGGAACAAATAGGTGGGCACTTGTTAAAAATCCAGAAATAGCAATGAAAATGGTGAAGTTCATTGAGTTAAACACAATCGGAGTATCAAAAGATTCCCAACTCCGAACGGCGAGGATGCTAAGTGTAATATCAGATAGTTGTGAGCAGGCTGGGAGTACTTCCGATAATCGCAGTGAATCCTTTTATGGGTTCGGCCACCGCCTCATGACGGAGAGGTGGTGTCGCATCAGACAAGCTGTTAAACATGGCGGAATGTTTACTCTCCCCGACTTTCCTACTGCTTACTGTAACTTTCTCAACCAACCTACCGAGACCCGACCTGGTAATTTTTAAACCCTTATTAAAATTGCTTTAATAAGAAAAAAAGAAAAACCTTTTTTAAACCTCATTTTTTCTAATCAAAACTGTTTAAAATGACCCGTCCCTTGAAAAGATATGAAATTTAATCTTTTAGTTAGTTAGGTCGATGCGCGATACACAAAGACATTACGTTAGGACTTAAAAAGTTAAACCGAACACAAAATAATACTAATATTGATGTGACAGCTTTCGCGTGGCTAAAATGTGAAGACGAAGAAGAAGATTGTGCAGGTTTACTTCGACGCCATAAAATATTAGGTCGAAGTGGAGTTAGTTTCGGGTGCAGTCCAAAGTTCGTACGTGTGAGCATGATGGATCGAGACGACAATTTCGACTTGTTGGTTCAAAGGATATCTAAGATCACTGCTGCCCCTAATTCTGAACACTGAAACGACATGTCGTTCCAATAATAATATTCCCAAACATTTGCTATCAACGAGAGAGTAATTAAGAAGGAGGACGAGAATGATAGAGCCGAGAGCTGGGGGAGACAAAGGGAGTTGAAGCCCAATTTTATATTTTAATCTTTATATTATTCTCTCTTTTTAATTTTGCGTATATTGTTTGCGAGAAATTAATTAAAATTAAATGAAAAGGGAAAAAAAAATAATAATACAAGAGGCTCGTAGTAGTATTTTTATGCTGCCACCCACCCATTTACTTCACCCGCAAATCATGTAATACGCAATATTTTCAATTTTGTTATATATAAAAATTTAATTAGTATTTATTTAAGTGTTTATTTATTTATTTATTTTTGTCTCATCACTTTTAATTTGATGCCATTTTCAATGACTTTCTTTCATCTCTACCATGGGTTATGTTCAACCATATATTTGTGTGTGAATTAGATCATATATTAAATAGCAAAAATTTAGCAATCAAATAGAAAAATTCAGTCATATGAAGAAAACTGAACTTAAAATCGTCATCAAGTTAGTTCATATCCTTCATTCCAGCTTTGTCAAAAGAAATTGAATAGTGCATGTGTCACACGTCCTCAGATAAATAAATTCATGATAATTTTCCTTTGGTGATAACACAATTAGCCCTATATTTAACTTTAGGGTTAAAATATCATTTTGATCCCTATACTTTAGAGTTTGTTCAATTTTAATCTTTACTAGATTTGTTATTAGGATTTCACTATGAATTTTGAGAAAGTATTCACATATGTTTCTTTGCATGAAAATTATTGTGATTATTTAATCAATTTCGATAAAATTTAATTTTGAGGGACTAAATTTAAGATTTATTAAAAGTACCGGGACTAAGATTGAACATTATATTTAAAAGTAAGGACTAAAATTGAACAAATTACAAAGTATAAGGACCAAAATGGTATTTTAACCTAACCTTATTCATTGTGATTTGTGGGGTATACTAACAAATGTGAAAACCCTAGCGAATTGGAATTAGAAACCCTTTTGGTATGAGAACCCCTAATTCTCAATCACTAAAACCCTCAGATCAACTTGATTTCAACCCTAAGATCATATATCCCGAGACAAAGAATGAGTTCCTTGGCTCAAGATTTAAACACTCTACAAGATAGGATGATCAATCCCACTTGGGATGTTTTTGGCATGCAACTCAACATTGCAAAGTTCAAGAAGCTCTTTAGCTAAACTTGAAAGAGAAAGCATAAAGGTCAAATTCAATTTATCATAAAATTCCAAAACAACCTAATAGCAAAGCTTTAAATAGCCTCCCAATAAAAAAACCCTAATGCATCATGGTAAAAAAAAAATACAAAATTACTCCACTTAATATGTCTTAGAAAGGATAAAATTTGGAAAATAATAAAGTTACATCAAATTTATTAAATAAAATATAAATAATAATTTTTGCTTGGATGGTTCATACCACAAACCATCTTCCTGTGGTGCTCATTATTTTGTTTTTACTATAGTGGATATTTTTTACGAGTTGTTTGGGTTTATTTGTTGAGAAATAAAACTATAGTGGGTTTAGTTGTTTGGGTTTCTACAATATTCCACTCCTTCTTTGCTATGGTTGAACATCAGTTTGAGACATCTGTTGAAACAGTGAGAAGTCACAATGAGACAAAATTTCATGTATGCGTGACTATTTGGACAAGAATGAAATTCTTTTTCAAATTTCATGTGTTGGAACCCCACAACAAAATAGGCGAGTAGAGCGCAAACATCGATACGTTCTTAATGTGGCTCGTGCTTTGAAGTTTCAAAGAAACCTTCCTCTTACTTTTTGGGGAGAATGTGTTTTGGGTGCAATTTATTTGATCAATTGTACCCCACCAAGTTTATTACAAAATAAAACCCCTTTTGAAATTCTATTTGGCATTGGCTCCAAATTTTGATGTATTACGTATTTTTGGATGTTTGTGTTTTGCTCATAATAATCAACAAACAAAAAGGGATAAATTTACTCCAAGAAGTTGAGAGTGTGTGTTTGTTAGATATCCACATTGTAAGAATAGGTGGGAGTTATACAATCTCAAAATTGGAGAAATATTTGCCTCACATAATGTCAAATTTTATGAGAATAGATTTCCATATGCCGAAGCTAGTACTTCTATGTCTATTGATTTGGAGAGTACTTTTTCGGAAGAGTATTTTTCAGGAAGTAGAGCCCCTTGACAATGTTGCGCTTATAGATAAAGTTGTCTATTGATTCGGAGAGTACTTTTCAGGAAGTAGAGCCCCTTGACGATGTTGCTCTTATAGACAAAGTTGTCTATTGATTTGGAGAGTACTTTTCAAGAAGTAGAGCCCCTTGACGATGTTGCTCATAGATGAAGTTGTTGAATCCACTAGAAGGGTTTCTATAGTTGAGGATGAAAAATTATTAGGAAGTATATTTGCTAGTAAAGGAGACATACTATTTGTTCAAAATATTTACGAAGTTTTTAAAATGATACAGTCCAACTAACAGTAAAAAGTTTATGAAGCTTTTAAGTAGTTACAAATCTCGAGTTGAGATCAACATTTTTGAAGACCACACATTTAAAACCTTGTTCTTTTCATCGCTTCATTTAATAATTTTGTTCTTTTCTTCCCAGATATTGATCAATATCGAGATTTCATGGATATATCTTTCTTTCTTTTGAAAATTTCACGGATATATTTATATATGTTATAGATTTTCCTAAGATGTAAATATCAATAAAAAATAATAATTAAATTGTTTTAGATATAGATGTTGATGCAAAAAAAAAATAGATCAACCGTAAATTTGTTTTTACAAGAGAGATTCGTTCGAGTGCCTATAAGACAAAAGCAAATGAACACCAGTGTGGTGTCTAGCCGCACACACTCTGACACTCAAGTGGTGTTTCTGAGTAACTAGACAGTAGAGAAATAGTAAGTATTTTCTTTGCATACCTTCAACCAATGTCTCGATCGTTCTTATAGGGTAGTAAAATGTAACCGATGTAGAAGGTAATAATGCCTCTTTTTAATCCTCAAAACCATTGAGTTAATTATTTGAGGGGTTACACCATCGTTACTGCAACTAATGCACCACTTAAATTCTCAATGTCTTATTAAAGGCTTATTCGTTACGTTATGAATATGAACGACTTCTCCTCCAATCGCTTAGTGTAGCTCTCGAAGGCTCCTCTAAGCTCTTTTAGGCTGCTCTGAACTTACCTTAAGGGTCTCATTGAGCTCTCTCTAAGCTCTCTTAGGCTCTCCCGTGGGTTCTCTTGTGAGCTCTCTCCTAGGCTTCTTTGAGCTCCACTAAGCTTGTCTCGAGTCCCACTGAGCTCTCTCTAAGCTCTTGGGCTTTCCTGTGAGCCTCTCAAGCTCTCTCCTAGGCTCTTCTAAGCTCCACTAGGCTTACCTCACGAATCGTACTGAGCTCTCTATAAGCTCTCCCGTGAGTCCTCTCGAGCACTCTCCTAGGCTCAACTCCACTAGGCTTACCTCACAGGTTTCATTAAGCTCTCTCTCAGCTCTCTTGGGCTCTCTCGTGGATCCTTTTGAGCTTTCTCCTAAGCCCCCAGCTCCATTTAAGAGCTCTTTCCTAAGCTCCTAGCTCCACTTAAGAGCTCACCTCACAAGTCCTACCGAGCTCTGTCTAAACTCATTTGGGCTCTTGATCGACCAACCGTGTATGAGTGTCAAAAATGGGAATAAATGAGGTCTAAGTACAAGCATAGATTGTCGAAGAAGTAATAATCTTGAAATATTCCAAGAGTTGAATCCCATGAGACTAGCAATCTAATTAGGTTTGTTTTAAAGCAATGTAATCACGTGACCAAGGTAATCGAGATGAAATTGTTGTGAGTTGAAGTAAATAAAGCTTAAAAGATAAAGACAAACAATGATGGAAGTCGGGTTTCAACTACGTTTTTGCCTAAGTTCATTATGACTCAAGTGATGTGGTTGTATCATACCAGCACATTGCTTACTCATGGACAAAATCTTCACCTATTTGGTATTGTTTTTGTTGGGACTGGTGTCCTAAATCTCTTAGGGTTCTCATAGTTTATAGTCTTTGTAAATAAAAATTATTTATTCAATAAAATAATGAGTTATTTTATTTGTTTGTGCATTAACTCAAATCCAATAAACTAAGATCCGTGGTTATTTTATGTAAACTTAAACATGTATGTGGTTAACATACAAAGTTGGATCATGTTTAATTAACACTACAAGAAATCTGGGTTTTAGAGATGAAATTATAGCGACGTTTTTTTATCGTCACAACTTTAGCGACGATATTGTATTTCGTGGCAGCTGCTTGCGACGTTACTTGATTTCCTCGCACGATCGTGCGACGGTTTCTAGTTTGGTTGCTGATGTTTGCAACGATAAGGTGTTTCGTCACAAGTCTCATTTCACTTTCACCCGATCGTTTTTTCCCCTCTTCACTTTAATAGACTTAGGGTTTCCCAGACTTTCACCAGCTGTTAATCGCCGATTTCGTCTGTTCGAAGCTCAACCGACATCTTCGCCGCCAGTTTCGTCCCTCCATTCGCCGCCATCGACGAATTTCCGGTAGGTAATCTTCATTTCTCTCTCTTTTTTTTTTCTTCCTCTCTCTATCCGTCGCTCTCTCCGTCTCTCTCTGTTTGCTCTATCTCTGTCTCTCTTTCCGTCTCCTTCTCCGTTCGCCCTCTCTCTGTCTCTCTATCCGTCGCTCTCTCCGTCTCCCTCTCCGTCTGCTCTCTCTCCGTCTCTCTTTCTGTCTCCCTCTCCGTCCGCTCTCTCTCTGTCTTTCTCTCTGTCTCCCTCTCCATCTGATCTCTCTCTCTGTCTCCCTCTCCGTCTCCCTCTCCATCTGATCTCTCTCTCTGTCTCCCTCTCCGTCTCCCTCTCCATCTGATCTCTCTCTGTCTCTCTCTCTAACTGTGTTACCTCTTTGTCTCTCTCTCTAACTGTTGTAGTGGAAGCTGTCGATTACCTCTTTATCTCTCTCTCTAACTGTCGTCGCTGCTGTCGGATTTGCAGCGAAAGCTGTCGTCGGCGAGGTATTTATTCACTATATATATATCTAAAAAGATTGAATTACATTACATATATATATGTAATTGTAAGGCTAGGATGTATTGTATTTATTCTTCAGTTTTTTGATGTTATTGTTGCCATTTTCTTTTTTTACATATAGTTGATTCCAAAATATAATTTGGAGAAGAGTTGTGCAGTTAAATTGTTTGTGTTTGAACTAAGTTTTGGAGGATGCTTTGTGTGTTCAAAGTGTGACTTGGAAGTTGTGAACTGGAAGTCACTAGTCACTAGTAATCTACTGTTGTGCTTATTTAACGTCATTAGAAGATTGCTTGATTTGTGTGATTCCTCCCTAAGCACGTTTACATATAATTTTATTTACTTTAAATGAGTTTATGATAAGTTCCTATATGATTTGTTTTTCAGAAGATATATTATGGATAAAAGTTGGATAAAGCTTCAAAATAGATTGTGCAAAGAATATATTGATCAAATAAGATCATTTATTGGTTTGGCAGAGAAGCATGTTGATAAGAGAGGGTTTACACGTTGTCCATGTAAAAAATGTCAAAATGTCATAATGAAACATCCTCATGATGTCGAATGTGATTTGTACACATATGGAATGACTGTCACCTACAATACATGGATATATCATGGCGAAAACCTGGATTTGTTCTTTTTGAAACCCACAGACATGGATAAAACATTTAATCAACACGTAGAGACTTCTCATCAAAATTTAGATAATGCAAATGAAATGATTGAATTTTTGAATGATTTGACAAGTGGGGGAAACATTGAGGCTGAACACTATGGAGATGGAAACTACATCGAAGGTGAAACAAGTGAGAATATTGGAAATAGAAGTAATAAGTTTCAATCAATGGTTGATGAGGTTAATGAAGAATTATGTCCTGGATGTACTAAGATTTCTGCTTTACTTTTTTTTGGTGAAATTAATGCATATGAAAGTATTTAATCATTGGAGCAATAAGTCATTTGATATGTTATTAGAATTACTTAAAAGAAGCTTTACCTGAGGGTACCAAAATGCCTAAATCTTATTATGAAACAAAAAAGACCTTGCGTGATTTGGGTTTAGGTTATACATGCATACATGCTTGTAAGAATGATTGTATGCTATTTTGGAAAGAAAATGAGAATACAGAAATTTGTCCTCAATGCAATGAACCTCGCTACAAATTAAGTAACAAGAAAGGGAAAAAGGTTCCACACAAGATTTTGAGACATTTTCACTTGAAACCAAGATTAAAAAGATTATTTCATTCCAAACATATTGCTAGTGATATGAGATGGCACAAGGAAACAAGATTGAACATAGATGGAGTTTTAAGACATCCTGCAGATGGTGAGCCATGGAAAGATTTTGATAGCCAATATGAGTGGTTTGCAGAAGATCCAAGGAATATAAGGTTAGCTTTAGCTACCGATGGATTCAACTCATTTGGCAACATGAGTACATCTTACAGTACATGACCAGTAATTTTAATTCCATATAACTTGCCACCATGGAAATGTATGAAAAAAGCATTTTTTTTTCATGTCATTGTTTATACCGGGGCCAAAATCTCCAGGAAAAGAGATAGATATTTATTTAAAGCCACTAATAGATAAATTGAAAGATTTATGGAGTAATGGCATTGAAACTTATGATGCTTATAGTGGCCAAAACTTCCATCTTCATGCAGCTTTGATGTGGACAATAAATGATTTTCTAGCATATGACAACTTATCAAGATGGAGTACTAAAGGATATAAAGCATGTCCAGTTTGTAATGAAGATGTCTCATCTAATTCATTGCATAATAAAATATGCTACATGGGACATCGTCGTTACTTGCCGATGAATCATTCTTGGCATATAAACAAATAGTTTAATGGGAAAACAGAATATAGAGTTGCCCCACGCTCTTTTTCGGGATTAGATGTTCTCCACCAGTTAGATGCTATAGATTTTCTGCCACTTGGAAAAACTATAAATATATTACAATGGAAAAGGAAGCGTACATCTAGTGAGCTAAACGAAAAAGAGCATTTTTTTTAGCTACCATATTGGTCTAATCTTAAGATTCGACACAAACTTGATGTAATGCATATTAAGAAAAATATTTGTGATAATGTGTTCGGTACATTACTAAATATTGAAGGAAAAACAAAGGACACTAATAAAGCAAGAAAAGATTTAATGAAGTTGAATATTCGTAAAGAACTGAACCTTCAACGTGTTGGAAACAAATTGGTGAAACCACATGCCAGCTACACATTGACAACCGATGAGAAAAGAAAGTTTTGTGGTTTCCTGAAAACAGCTAAGTTTCCTGATAGTTTTGCATTCAACATCTTAAAATGTGTTAGTGTCAAAGATGGGAAGATATTTGGACTAAAAAGTCATGACTCACATGTGTTATTGCAAAGACTTTTACCCGCAGGAGTTCGTCCTTTTTTACCAACAGATGTCAGTGGCGCATTGTTGAGTTGTCAAACTTTTTCAAGGAATTGACTGCGAAGACATTAAAAGTTGAGACTTTGAATAAACTACAAGAATCGATTGTGATAATTCTTTGTAAGCTTGAAAGAATATTTTCTCCAGTGTTCTTCGATGTTATGATTCATCTAGCTGTCCATCTATCAGCGGAAGCCAAACTTGTTGGACCTGTCGGTTATAGTTGGATGTATCCAATTGAGAGGTATGTTTATTTCTTTTTAGTTGATTATTAAACTACATATGTTCAGGGTCCAACCACCACATTATAACATACATATATATGTAGGAGTTTGAGAACACTGAAACAATATGTAAGAAATAAAGTTAAACCTGAAGGTTCAATTGCAGAAGCATTTATAGCAAATGAATCATTGACATTTTGTTTATGTACTTGCATGGAATTGAAACAAAATTCAATAGGATAGTTCGAAATGATGATACAATAGACTTGGTACATCAAAGAATAATGGACATCTACCTATATTTTCACAAAAAGCACATCCTATTGGTAGTTCACGATTGAAGGAACTATCACATGAGGAATTACATAAGGCTCATTGGTATGTTCTAACCAATTGTGAAGTAGTAGATCCATATTGAAGGTATGAACTTATGAGCAATCAAAACTTTTTATCACTCTTTCTTTTATTGACTAATCATAATTTTTCAATAGAGAACACGAGATTGAGCTACAAAACAGAAATCTTCGTCATGATCTTGAGATGCATGAAGCACAATTTGCAGACTAGTTTAAAAATAAAGTGAGTACTCCACTATTTGTCTTATTTTTCCTTTGATAACGAAACTCATAATTTCATAGTGATTGTGAGTTTGTTAATCGTTTTTAGATGCAATTGCAAATTCAGTCAACACCTAATGAGGTTGTGCGTGACTTGTATGCACTTTTGTGTGGCCCTGATATTCGGATTAGTTCGTATACTGGGTGTATAATCAATGGTGTGAGATGCAACTCAAAAGATCAAGATGATCGTTGCACAACTCAAAATAGTGGAGTTTTTGTTTTTGGAGGACATGATAGTGAGGGGGTCAACTACTATGGTATCCTAACTGAAGTGATTGAATTAAAATATGTTGATAGGAAACAAGTTATTTTATTTCGATATGATTGGTACGATATAAATCCCAAAAATAACCGAACTCATGAAGATTACTATTTTACAAGCATAGATACTTGATACTTTTTGTATAAAAATGAACCATTTATTCTTGCCTCTCAAGCACAACAGGTATTTTATGTTGATGATATTCGGTTAGGGAATGGTTGGAAAATAGTCCAAAAAATTCAACATAGACATTTATGGGATGTACCTGAAATAGAAGAAGTTGATGAACCTGAGGTAGATGTATATCAATGCATCGATCAAATTGGAGATTTTGAACCTCAAACACTACATAGAGATGATGTAGATCCAACTATAGTTTGTGACGACGGTGATTTAATTGAGATAGTTTTAGATTTTGATGAATGAGTGGAAGACAAATTAGAAGACTATGAGAATGAGGGTGACGAGAAAGATAAAGAAGTTGAAGAAGATGATGGGGATGAAGTCGAGGACGATGATGAAGATAAAGATGAAGAAGACTATTGATAATGATAGACTTGATGTGGACACATAGTTAGTATATTGAACATTTTTATATTTATTTTTCTAATATAATTTTCTGTTTAAAATATAATTTAATGTTTTACAGGAAAGAATGTCATCAAGTAGACACGAGTAACACTCCCACTAATAGTCAAGTTCGTAGTGTTACACGAGGAGTCGGATTACATCGTGTGATTGAGGCAAGTGAAGGAAGAATACCTATCTCATGGGATCCTTTCCATGGGAAACCAGTTGGGAAAGTTGCAAATATTTTTAACAGTGAGATTGGTACACTAGTAAGGTAAACCATCCCTTTGACTTGCAAAGGAAAAAATCATATCCCAGATGACATTTACACCACCATTATAGAATGAATGTTGGTAAGTTAATTTTTTTAAAGAATATATAGTTCATTACTTAATTATAATACAATATTCATTAATGATATATTATATTTTTTTAAGAATAAATTTGACATGGATTGCTCTTAACCACATATCATAAAGTACATTGAATACGAGATTAGTACTTGCTTTAAGGACTATAGATCAAGATTGTACCAGTATTATAAAAAATTGGGTGATCAAGTCCAAGCTCGCCAACATCCATGTAAAGGTGTAACACTTGAAGAATGACAATTTTTGGGTAATAAATGTTAGTCTCCTACATGGAAGGTAAACATTAATCAATTTTTATTATATAAGTAAATATTTTCTTTTTATATTAATATACATTCTAATACAGGAAAAGTCAGAAAAAACAAAAAGTAACAGAAGTAAACTCCCTTTCAATCATTGTGTTGGACCGAAATTATTTTTGTCTCATCGAGAAGAAAAGGTATGATATTATACTTTATTAATAGTCACCCATATTATATTACTTACAAATTTTGAATAATATGTTTGAATAGAAAAGAGATGATGACACTTACTTAAGTCTCATCGATGTCTTTCACCAAACGCATTGGATTGTTGCAAAAGGTTGGACAGACGATTCAGCATGTCAAGCATATGTAAGTATTATTTAAGTTATTTTAACAAATAATATTATTTTCAAATGTTTTGATGTTTATGAAATTCCTTTATCCGTTTTGAATTATGTAGGAAAAATGGTTGCCTTAAAGCAAGAGCAAGAAAACTCAACTACACCAATGAGTCATGAAAAAATTATGGCAACAATTTTAGGGAAAAGACCTTCATATGTTAAAGGGATGGGAAACGGACCAAAACCTCCACGAAGTCAGAAAGAAATGTACTCACAAGATTATGTCCAATCACTAGAGGCACGCCTTGCACAGACTTAACAACTTGTGGGGAGTGAACGTCGGGAGAATGAGAGAAATAGAGCCATTGTGGAAGAAGCTCTACAAAGTCAACGTCTTCAATTTAAGATGCAGCGTGAAGAGTACGAAAGAAGGTTCAGTCAAATGAATGAACTTCTAGAAAGGTTCACCAGGGGAAGTTCATCTCTTAGTAAGGTAACTTTATTAGTTTCAACTTAAAGTTATAAATATCAAAAATAGAATACTTCTAGAAAGGTTCAAATTTGCTGATGTGAATATGGAGAGTAGGGGAGAAAGAAGACTGACTACAAAATTTGTTTTTTTTTTTTTTTTTTTTTTGGGGGGGGGGGGGGTTGTGACTTGATATTTGTATTTTTATTTGTGCAGGATTAAATTGAATATTGTGGGTGACAAGCCTTTCTCGATCGAGTATACATATATGTATTTTGTAATGGATCTTGTAATTGGATCAAACAAAAGGTATATATGTATATATGTATGTATATGTATTTTGTAATGGATCTTAATTAAATATTAAACATATGCCTAAATACTCTATAATATTTGTGTCTAATTTCATGCTTTAAATACGAGTAATATTTTTTTTTAATTATTATTAGAATTTGCCACGAAATTTAAATCATTGCAATAACTCGTTACAATACAACGTCGGGCAAAAACTGCAACTTCGCAATTTGCGACGTTATGATAAACATCGCAATTTATTTGCGACGTTTTTGCAAACGTCGCTGATTGCCACGTTAAGATAAACGTCGCAAACTGCGACCTTTACGGAAACGTCGTAGTTTGCAACAGTTTTCTGTTTTCATCATAGTTTGCAACGTTTTCGTACAGGACGTCGCAAAATGTTTTCACCGACCTGGGTGTTGGCTTTTTGGCCCTTAATTTCAAATTAATTAATTTTAATGGATTGATTAATTAGTGTTTTGATGATAACAAACTTGATTTTATTTATTAACCATTTGAGTGTTTTGAAGTGTCTATTGTTTGGAGCTTGGAACAACGGTTCCAATGCAATTTGAATCACTCAAATCGGAGTTCAAACGAAGAAGATATGACCAAAACAAGCTTAATGGAAAAATCTCGAGCTGATTACGTGGCATATATTTTTTTAATCAAAGTGGACAAATTGGAGCAATGGAGAAGTGACAGTTGGTGGGTCTTTTATTTTTGGATTGATGTTAAAAAGAAAATGATTTTAAAAAGAAAATGAATTTAAAAAGAAGATGAATTTAATATTATTATATATGTTTGTGTCTAACGGCTAGTTGATTTTTTAAAAAAGGATTAATTTAATATTATTATATGTTTGTGTCTAACGGCTAGTTGAGTTTAAATCTCCATCATTCAATTTTCTTTTACAAAGATCTAATGGTCCAAATTAATTTGGTTTTCACTCACTTTCATTTCTTTTTAAATACTTCATCTTCTCCAAAAAGTTTTTTCCAACTTTTACAATTTTACAGTCCTCAAAAATTGAAAAAGGTCACCATCGTTGCTCTCTCTCCAAGCTTTCAAATTTCTTTCTTTTCATCTTATTCTAGAGAGATACTTTCATTATATTGTGAGGATTGAGTATTGTGAGTTCAAATTTGTACATCTACTCTTTTTAGAGAGTTTTAGTGTGTGATTTAAAACTTCAAGAATATTGTAACAATTGGATCCTAACCCATGGAAAGGATCGGGTTTGCTCTTGAACCCGAAAAAGGAGCAAGGTAGCGGTTTGACTCTCATCCGTGGAAAGAGTCAAAGGAGATTTTTTAATCGAAATCCCAAGAGGCGTTTGGAAAAAAGTGGATGTAGGTCGAGTTGGACCGAACCACTATAAAAATCATGGTGTCTTCTTCTCCAACTCTTTCTCAATTTATTTTGCATTCAATTTTTAGTAGCATGTTATAGATTACTATCCTTCTTTGTTGAGATTGATTGAATCTTGTGTTTCATATATTTTTTATCAATCTTGATATGTAGCATCAATTAAGGTTTTTATTAATTTAATTCAAAAATTAATTCAATTAGTTTAATTTAAGCATATTTAGGAATAAGTTTAATTAAACTCTATTCACCCCCCCTCCCTCTAGGGTTGCCATACCGATCCTACAGTGGCTTTAGCGACGATCGAGTGCAACGAAAAATTTTCGTTGGTAAAGATTGTTAACGACGAAATGTAACCTTTAGCGACGAAAAAGTTGTGTCGCTAAAGCCCAGATTTCCCTTAGTGTAATAACCAAAAAGGTCTGTAATATATGAATAAGGTTGGGTGCTTTATCCTGGTGACACTATGGATATGACTCACTTTGTAATTGTTACAAAAGTTATAAAGTGTTACAAATGATTTGATCGTAATTGTTCATGTGGAGACATGTGAGTGAGGGTATCCTATGTAAAGAGTTTGTATAAGACCGAATTGCAATATGTTTAATTTCTCCTTATAACGCCATTAATTGAATAAATTAACATTTCATAGGATGATCATAGGTGACTCGACCTTAATCTTGAGTGAGTTATGAACTTCTATCTATGAGGACAATCCTTTGATCTATATGAGTGAGAATGGCCAAATCGCCGACTCAATAAGCCTACCATTTTGGGGATTTGTCTGAGTAGGGAGCTGGGAACATATCTTCACATAATGGAATTCACTCCTTCCCATCTTTAGGGTAAGTAGATAAATTATTCCCTTAAGGGTTAATTCCGAGTCTTGAAACAATGAGGTCTCACCCTCTCACTGGCCCAAGAGAGGTTAGTTTATAATTGGACTATAAACTGTTTGTTCATTGGAGGAATCAGTGGTACATAAGGAGTTAGATTTAACTACAGGGGTAAAACAATACTTTGACCTAGCTGTAGTTACGAGTAATTTGTGAATGGTCGACTTACTGTTGATTGGTTATATTCATAAACACAGAAATATATCTATAGTGCGAAAAGTGCAGTTGTAGGTCTTTAGTGGAGTAACCTACCGTTAATGAATATTGATTAATTTAATTAAAGAGTTTAATTAATTAATCTCATATCATTAGAGCTTCTAGTATATAGGTCCATAAGGTCCTCTTGTTATCTCATTAAAGGTTAAATAAGAATCAGTTAATTTTGGATTAATTTGAATTGTTCAAATTAAATAAGGGAACTAGTTGTACATGATATAATTGATATAATGTATATAGAATAATATAAAATTTATTTTGAATGGGAATAAAAAATTATACTTTATATTATAAGAGAGATAAATATTTGAATCAAATTCAAATATTAGTTATATGAATGAGATTCATACAAAAACTATAGGTTAAAATTAATATGAATCTTATTCATATTAAAACACTATAGGTTATGTGAGAGAATGACATTAAATATATGATATTTAATTGTTAATTAATTAATATTTTGTTATTAATGTAATTACATATATTAAATTAATTTAATATATTTAATTAAATTAATTTTAAAAATAACTCCCAAGGTGTTATTTCTTTTATGGGTGGATGTTTTGCAGAGAAGTGTAGGATCAATTCTTTGATCTGAAAAACCTTTTCTCACAAAGAAATCTCTCTCAGTCACTCAAGTTTTTCTTCTTCCCTCACCAAAAATCGAAGAATCTACAACTCCTTCGATTCTTATCCTGAGTTTAGCAAGAGAACCAAGTGGTGGTGTTCTTGATTTGAAGAAAAGAAGGTTCACTCTTTGTATTGTGAGTTCGAGAAAAGCATTTAGGTGTTCACATGTTTCAGTGAAGAAAGCACATACCTAGAAGAATTTCTTCAAAGGTAGAGTTTTCTCCAACTTAATTCCTTTTAAAAGCATGCTATTGCTTTAAATTGTTTATCCATGTTACTAGTTCTCTGTATTTTTAAGTTTTCCATAATGAAGATATTGGCACAAGGTGATCATTCACTTATGTTTAGGATTCAATTCCTTCAGTATCAAGTTCCTTTAGGTGCCTAAGGAGCTAAGCCAATATGCCTATTGTTAATTGTGTTGGAATTTTTGACCTAAATCTCGTAGTTTGTAATGTATAAAAAATATTCATTTATTAAATTAAATAAAAAGTTATTTTATTCAAATTGTTTTTGTGTAACTCAATCCAATAAACTAAGATCCAAAGTTATTTTATGTAACTTGAATAGTACATGGTAGACATACAAGTGGGTTACGTTCAAGTAATAACCTAAAATGTATGCAGTATATGGATAAGGTTGAGTGTTTTATCCCAGTGACATTGCAAATATAACCCACTTTGTAATTAACATTAAATTAATGTCTATTTAATTTAACTTTGGTTAAATAACCCCATGGTTAAGGGAGTTAAATGTGAGTTAGAGGAATTATCTTCTCCCCTGTCTTATTAACACATAATAACATGCTTTTGGCAAATGAATGGTGGTTTTACTTCTACACATTATCTCAAGATATCAATCACTCTCTAACATTCTAAAAAAATAAAAAAAATAAAAATTAAAAAAAAGCAAGAGAAAAGGAGTTTCTCTTGAAAAAGTTTTTTTCTTCTTCCCTTTGTAATCCAAAAGGTTGGTTCCCACAAACTCAATCCTTGTCGAAGAATAGCGGGGAAGTCTTGGTGGTAGTGTCTTGTTCAAGACCGAAGAAAAGTTACTAAGATCGTGATCATAGCGAGGTTTTGGAGAAAATTGAAGAATTGTCTTCAAAGGTTTTTTTTTTTTTTTCCTGGTAATTTTTCTTGAAAAGCATGTTATCTTGCTTTTATATGTTTATTTCCTTTTTTTTTTTTCTGTTGGTTCAAAATCGAATTATAATGGCACTGACGTTCATATGCTTCCGCATAAGGATTTGATCCCTACAAGATGCTACTTAGATTAATTTTTGTTCTTATTCTTTATCATACGGTGTTCCTTATACCAAAGGTAATGTGGTATTCCTATACCTAGCCTAATACCCCATATTTCCTTGTGAACTCTGCTTACATCCTAACCTTCTCAACATTATTAGAACTCCGCTAGAATGCTAAATTAGGTGGTCAATTTAACTAAACATTATTAAGCTTTAAAATCAACAAGAGAAAAGAGCAAGCAAGCATGGTATGACACTTAAGCATATGATCAAGTCATCAATCCCTAGCGCATTCATATAGCTGAACCCCTTAGTGGATTTAGCTCATATTAAAGAATGGATGAAATACTTTCATTACTTCTAAAGTCATAATTACAAGATGAATATGAATGGAATAGATCTTAACAAAAGAAGAAATGAAAGTAGATGCTGGAAATACAGCAAACACTCTTTTGGAATGAGTCTCACACTCTCTTTAACTCCTTAGGAATGGATCACACACTTTTGTGTGGTAGGGGTCCTAGCTCTAACTTTTCTAAAAGAACTCCCGTTTCTTGGAGTGGGTCTAAGATTTGAGTGGGAAATCTTCTAAGAATTGTTGTATTTCGTGATGTAGGAGCTAGATGGATCCATGGAGAGTCGACCGAGAGTTGATGCTTGAAATAGAAGGGTTCTCCTCTTTTATCTATACCAAGGTGGTTGAGGAATGACCTAAAATCATGATCTGAATATTTTTCCAAGCATTTTAGGTGTTGAATACCGAGAAAATAGTAACCAAAATTGACTGAGCCCAAATCTGGAAAAGTTTTTGATGTAGCCACAATGAAATCTAGAGATGTAGTAGCGTCAAAGTTAAAATCTGCAAAACAATTAAAATCAATGGCAAAAGTTAATAAAATCAACCCAATTCACTAAAAACACACTTTAGACGATTAAAATACATGTGATTGCTTGTTTTACCGAATTTAGATCATCATGGGGTCGAAATATCACATAAAATATCTTTTTACTATAAAAGAAGTAATAAAAGAAACATGCACTTTTTGACATCTATCAGCTCTCCCGTGAATCCTCTCGAACTCTCTCCTAAGCTCTTCTGAGCTTTACTAGGCTTACCTCACGAGTCTCACTGACCTCTCTCTAAGCTCTCTTGGACTCTCCCGTGAATCTTCTTGAGCTCTCTCTTAGGCTCTCAGTTCCACTTATGAACTTTTTCCTAAATTCCTAACTCCACTTAAGAGCTCACCTCACAGGTCCTATTTAGCCCTCTAAGCTCATTTAGACTCTTTTATAGAGAGAGCCTCTTGACCTCCCTCCTAGGTTCGTAATTCCACTCAAAAGTCCTTCTAAGTTATCTCTAAGCTCACTTAAAGTTTGCTCCTAATCTTGAGGTCCTTTTAAGTTGTCTCTAAGCTCACTGAAGATTTCCATAGATGAATTCGAGAGCTTACCTCAAGCTGAGGAGCTGTAGCTCCTAGTTCCAGGAGTTCCACTTAAAGAGCCAGAACTTCACTTAAGAGCTCACGATCCCATTGAGCTGTTTGACAGCTCACTCAAGTGTTCTTCATAGAGACAGCTGACTCAAGAACTCTTCGATAGATCAACTCATGAGCTTGAGGTAAGCTCACTCACTCAAGTACTCTTCATAGAGACAATCATACTGAGCCTGTGAACTCACTCAAGTACACTCTTCGTTCCAAAGATCAAACTCATCTCCAACTCACTTGAGTACTCTTTCATTAGATCAGATCAACTCATGAGCTAACCTCAAGATAGGAGACAGAATTTACCTCACTCTCTCACCCGCACTCAACTCACGGGTCCCACCGGACAGGGCAATATATGTTTAAAGCTTGAAAGTAATAGATAAATACTTAATTCATGAAACACATTTTAGCAGCAGCTCGCTTTTTCAGATTAATTTCTGGTTACTTTTTAAATTAATTTTTACATTTTTTTTTTCTGGAAATGAATTAATCCTTAAAAATTTAGGAATCCACCAACAGAGAACTCAATAAACTTGAGAAACAATAATGCGAAAAAATAATACTTTTATTTATGGGAGATGCATTACAACATCATATATAACTAAAGGAATCATACTCCAGGAATATCTTCTTACACTCCCTCTTTTCTTTTCTTTTTTTCATTTTTTTTTCTTTAATTCGAGGAAATTAAACGCACACGCATCTCTCTGCTCCAAATACTCAAAATCCCAAAATTATTAAATTATTTACATATAAAGTCCGAAAGATTTGGGGCATCTGTTCTTTCATTGGGCTACTTCGTCATGTCTTTCCTCCTCCTCGGGCCTTTCCTCCTTGGGCCTTCCCCCCTTCTTGGGCCTTCCCCCCTTCTTGGGCCTGCTCTCTTTCTTGAGTCTTAACCGGTTCTTGGGCCGTTTCCTCTTTTGCGGCACCTTGTGCTTGCGCCGTCCCTCCTTCCTGGGCCGGGCTTACTTCCTCAGTCTTTCCCCCGTCCTGGGCTGGGCCGGCTTCAACTTCCTCGGTCTTCATACCATCTTGGGCCTTGCTCTGAATAGCCTGGCCGGCCTCTTTAGCCGTTTGGGCTGCTTGGGCCGCAGTTTCACGGACCCATTGCTTAGCCTGATCCAGGTTAAGAGGAACACGTGATCTACGCAAGTAGTTAGCCATCCATGAGAGCGAAGACAAAGCCGTAACCCCAAAAGCCCCCGAAGTCAGAAACCCCGCGACGGCGAAGGCGATGACGACGGCGGCAGGGACCAAAACAGGGCTGAAAATGAGAAACAGAGGAGAAGTAATAGCCAAGGCGACGACGGTTCCGATGAAGGAGATTCCAGCGAGGAAAAGGAGGACGGCGGCGATGGGAAAGAGAGTAAGAAATGCCAAAAGATGGGAAGATGAAAGGGGCTTTTGGGGAAGGATGGCTTGGAAAGGATGGGTTGTGGGTGAGTCATAATTAGGCTGATTTTGATTTTGGGATCGTTGCTGGTGAAATTCGGCCATTGGAAATGGAAGAGGAAGAAGAAAAAGAAGAAATTAATTTGTGAAATTTGATGTGAAGAAAGAGTTTGTGGGTTTTAAAAGGAAGAGTGAAGAGGACACGTAGAAGAACAGGACACTTGTTTGAGAATTAAGGATTGAAGGTTTGCATGAGAAACATGTCGATGAATGGGGTTGGACCATTCTTTTTAGTTGTCATCTTCATGTTTTTGTCCAATTTTAAATCTTTTTGGGTTTTTTCTTTTTCTTTTTTGTTTTAATTCAAAATTGCTTCGTCGATCTCATCAGTTTATCCATACGCCCACTGCTTATCGCCGCTACTAACGTGGTTTTTTGTGTTCTTAGCCATTTGTGGAATCGGATGATTGTGAAGCAAACCAAATTTCGGACTATATTATGTTACGTTTTATACGAATTTACTAAATTCTAAAACCTTACTACCTTATATTTATTTATTTAGTTTGTTATGAATTCTTTAAATTATCTAGTAAATCGAAACTTTAAATTTTGTGTTAAGTCTCCAAACTTTTAAATAGTCTAATAATTAGATTTTTAAATTTTTAATTTTATATTTAATAAATTTTTTAGTTGATGTTTCAACACAAATTTAAAAGTTTATGATTCGGTTAAATTTAAAATTAAAATATATCTTATATTTATTAGACATGAAATTGAAAGTTTTACAAACTTATTAAATACAAAATATAAAGTATAAACACTCAAAATTCCACACTAACTTCAAAAATTCAATAACTAAAATTGTACTTTAAGCTCATTTTAATTTTGTAACTATGATATTTAAGCTATTTTTAATATTACATTATAAATCCAAGTTTAACTTTAAGAAAATGCTAGTTAGATTTCTAAACTTGAAATATTTAGTAGTAATTAATATGTATCCACTTATCTAAAAAATAAATAAATAAAGATTGACTTAACATATAATATATCAAACTTAAATTGACATAAGTGAATAATTTCTCCAACATATTACCAAATACTTTTCGAGAAATTATCTAATTAAGAATATATATATATTTATTTATTTATTTATTTATTTATTGGTGAAAGTTATTCCAACATAAAATAATATGGTTGGATTAATTATAAGTTTGGGAAGCATGCTCATAACTCTTAAACTTCTGTAGGTAGTTAGGTTAGGTAGGTGAAGTGGTTTTCATATATATACAATATTTTATATGTTTGCTGATCCAAAGAAAGGCTTCATATCTACACATACATTTAAAAATTTTAAAAATACCTAAGTGGATTTCACACATTATAATTAATTAATTTATATATTCAAGGAATAAAGTGATCTTAATTCCAATTGCATCTTTTGCAGAAGCATTGAACAGAAGCCTTCCTTTAATTTGTATATATTATTGGGAAATTAATTAACATGTGAGAGAACTATTAAAAAGATAGATTTGTTTATTATAAGGTTGAATACCCATATTTTTCAAACAATAATTATAAAAAAATTGGTTTTTTTTTTTTTTTTTTTTTTTTTTTTTTTTTTTTTTTTTTTTTGGGTATGGTGTGATTGAATATGTTTTGATTAGTCAACAAATGGAGAATACAAATATATTCATAAATGCCAAAGCAAATCAAAGGCAGTGTTTGTGTTGGATTTGGTTATAATGCCATGGTGTGGCTGCAATCATCATGCCTATCATTATTGGTACTCTTCACTAGTTAGTACTTAATACCATACTTTTTCTTCACCTTCAAATTATATTACAAAGTATCTTGACAAAATATATATATAATATATATATATATATATTATAGTTTATTGTATAAAATTTAGGCATAATAAAGACATTTTTCTAGGCACATGCATGTGAAGCTTTCCTTCCCAATTTGAATTGTTTTGGGCTAAAGTTCCCTTCTCTTGCTTTGGTATCATCCTCGCTTGATTTGGTAATATTTTTGTTTTTAAAATTAAGTCTACAAGTATCACTTCTATCCATTGAATTTTATGTTTTGTCGTCTAACATTTTAGAACTGTAAAACCTAAATTAAAAATTTCAAAATTAAAAAACATTTTTTTTTTTAGCTTCACTAAAAATTTAAATGTTTACATAAAAATTTGAAAACCATGACTAAGAAATTGTGTGAAACTGACACAATTTTCAAAAATAAAAAATAAAAAACCAAATGGTTATCAAATGAGACATATATAATCGTGATAACAATAAAATTTTCGACCACATAAATTAAAGTACTTTTATATTGTCTTATACCACACAAATTTTAATTCTCAAATGAATAAATGGATTTGTTCAACCACTCAGTTAACGTACGATTAAGAGTTTCTACTTTTGAATTCTCTATAGTTCAATTGACATACGAATATGTTAGCATTTAAAAATTCTGTAATTCGAATATCCGCATTAATTATAAATTTATTTTTCTAACTTTTCACACTTATTCACAGAGTATAAGTTAATGTTATTTGGTATAACAAGAAACACAATATAGACACACTATAGTGAGATAGGAAACTATAGAACGTACTGATATTCTTCTCGCTTAATAAATAAATTAGATTTTTGTTGTACTCGAAAAAAGAAAATAGATTTCAATTATATAGATATATATCACATCAACACATGTGTGTATGTGTTTGCGAGGTTAAATTATAAAAAAAATAAAAATAAAAATAATTATTTGTTTCGCGGTCAACCTAGATTCTCATAGAGTGGATATCTTGATTATCGTGTTTGTTTTACAATATTTTAAGATGCCCTGACATTTTTGGAAATTCCCGAACATTCTAGGATGCCATTACGAAGGGCATGTCTAGAGTTTTTTATGCCCTCCTGAAACATGGGTTCTTCAGATTCCCGAGTTGAGGACATTCCATTTTACATTTTTGTCCTTTCTTTAAGAGATGTTTTCAAAAATCGAAAAATTGTTGAAAATAATTACAAATATAACAAAATTTTCCTTTTTATTTATGATAGACTACGATAGACCCAATCCCCAGATAGACATTTATCTATGTTTATTTGATAAAGTGATAGATGTCTATTTAGGTCTATCACGGTCTATTACAAATAAAAAGTAAAATTTTGCTATATTTGTAAATAGTTTTATATTTTCTATTTATAATAATTTTCCTTTTTTAATATATAATATATTAATCTTCATTTGCATTATATAATTAAAATAAATACTATCAACCATATCTATCCTTTTTTTTTTTTTTATATCGTAATTCTTATTATTTTTAAGTAAAATATTCAAATTAACAATTATTTTATAAAATATCTTAAATTATGATATATTACTTTTTGAAAAAATAACATATAAAAATACTATAAATTGTATTGATTTAAAAAGGAATTCAAACTGATAAAAACAAATACGTTATATAAATTCAAATTATATCAAATTAATTATAAATTAATAAATAATCGAAAGGACATTCTTGGAACATTATGTAAATCTAAGACATATCTGGATATAATTCCTACGAAATTGAAACACTCCTATCCTACATATATATATATATATATATATATATATATATATACCTCGGAGTGAGGGTTAAAACTATTCTTCAACCTACTAACACTGTGATATACGTATTTATATATCATAACCTGCTGGCATTAGACTTAGTTTTACAATAGTTATGCAAAGGTCTACAGATAGGATAACACCATGAGTAAGATTTAAGAGGCTATGTATAATTTTTACAATATGCCTAATGATTCTCACTATGTCACTCAAAATAAGTACAATATCTACATAGGGATGGGGTTTACAAGTTCCCAAGTACAAAATCCTGATTAAGCCCAAACGAGTCTTGATGGTAGACTAAGCACCCCGAACACACTCGCTACCTGGAAAGAGAACATCAAAGAAACAAGAATTTATGAGCTACAACTCAGTAAGTGACTATCTAAAATATAACTCAATAATGCATAACTACAAACACTAGTATAATCTGCTTAGTCATGCACTGCAAACTTGCAACTAATTATAATCACACAACTGAGTTTCTTTTCATTAAACCTTAGTTGAGGCGGAGTGAACTCAACGCACCCAACGTCAATAAACCTTAGCTGTGTGAAGTAATCTCAACACATCAGAGTCAAATGCTTTCTATTATGCATATATGTCTGTCTGATCTCGGGCTGCCCGTATACCTTCTCATGTCCTTTGGTACTAGGGTCCAATTGAATACTTAATCACCTTCTCTATGTACTTTGGTGAGAGCTTCATAGAAATACTAGGGCTGCCCATATGACTTCTCATGTTCTTTAGCATTGGGTCTCAATTCCATCTTTCTAAGGTATTGACATGCACATCCCATTAATCATAAAATAACATAAATCATGATACCTCAGAGTTCTCAGAGCATTCATCTAGCAACTAGCTTGGTAAGAGTTAGGAACCTCAACTAATACATTTTCAAGCTCAATCTTATACATAAGATATGTATTAGTTTCATACCTATGAGTACATTCCAAATCATGCTTCACTCATATTACTAAGCATATATAAAATGATAATCAAATAGGCTTATCTCAAACTATAATGTCACTCACAACTTATTCCGAGCTCCGAGCAGGTTATACGCTTTCTCTAGCTCCTCTTGGCCTTTAAACACACCTTTTTCGTGTTAGATATTTTTAATATTCCTCTTTATATTCACTATATTTGCTTAAACATCTCAAACATGTGTTTCATCACTAATCCCTCTCTTGTTTACAACTTTTCATAATGAGCGAGATCCACAACTATCAGCGAGACTATTAGTGAGACTTACTTATAACCATGCGGCACTAACGAGACCAGGCTTAGCAAGACTAGCGAGATTACCTTAAGGAGCGACACTTAGCGATACTTCAGCGAGAGTTGTGAGACGCAAAGCCCTTTGCGTTACCAGCGACACTCGTTTTGCTGCTCACTCTCTAGCTCTTTAGCGATACTATTGTCTTAGCGACCCCTGTCGGCCACTGCTTCCTTCTTTCCCTTCTAACTTGTTCTTTAACCTGCTAAACATCGAATTCCAGCCAAATTCAGAACTTCCTCTCTTCTACAAACTTGTAAATAAGTGAGCTTTCTAACTTACCTCAAAATTTCAAACCATAACTCTTCTTCGTTTGAGAACTATCCTCAAATATCTCCGGCTGCTTTGAATCATCTACCAGTTCAACTTCGATTACTTCCTTCTAGAATTTAACAAATTTTTGTTCAAATTCAGCTTAAACATCCTTCATGGAAGTTGCAAAGAATTGGGTTAACTTACTAACTTTAAAATTCCAGCCCTAGCTTCAACTTCCTCAGCTCACTCTTCTTCAAATACCGATTGATGTCTAGATTTATCAACAACAATCAAGCTTCTGGTTCCATCTTCAATTTCACCATGAAAATGATTTGAATTCTACTTAAATTCGATATAAACACCTTCTTCCACCTCTCCTCGTTGTTCGTCTATGAAATGGGATCAATCTGAGTTCGAAAATATGTCTAAAGTGTTTAATTATTCGATGCACTCACTTATATATAAATTTAGACCACCGACTCACCAGCACACCCATCACCTTCCTACTTAGGTTGGCAAACGCAAACCTTCCGCGCATGGCTTCAGCAACGCATAGCCTCAACTTACTGTGTTACAATTGCTCAACGCCCCATTGCTGGATAGCCGACTAACGCATGGTCCTCTCGGCCACTCTTCTATGCACCAACGCATACCAACCTTCAACACAGCCCTTCTTGGCCACTCTTCTATGCATGAGCGTTCAACGCATAGTAGCGTTCAACAAATAGTGGCCTTCATCGCCTCGTGACCTTCCTTCACATCTGCGTCCATGCCAAACTACCTTCTACAACGCATAGCTACCAGTGGTCTCGTCAAACCTCAGACATACTCTTAACACATAGCCCCACCAACGCATGGCCAACACTTAGCCACTTTTTCTCCCACACAACTCGGCCAATTTTCTCTATTCAATGCCCGTCTCATAGTCTCCTCTTAACTTGCCATCTCCCAATGTCAGGTAGGGGGCTTACAAAAACAAACACAATTATCAAAATATTTTCAGATACCTACAAAAATATTTCTACAGAACTAACATGGTAATATTTTAAAGATGTCGAACATTTATAATCTCGTATATCTATAATTTCAAACATCTAAGATTTCGGTTATCTACATTTTCAAAAAAACAAATGACCCCTTAGTGTTTCTTAAACAGATCAAACCTTTATTTGAATAGAAATCCTATTGAAAACTTACGGAAATCAAGGCTTGGAATAATGTGAGGTGTGGTAGCCTAGAATGAAAAACTATATCACCGCATAATTGTTAGGTCATTTCCATGATATTAATCGAAGTTCTAATTTAATTTTGTCTAAAATTTAAATGTTTGTGAAAGGACAATGGTAATATTGCAATATTTGAAAGAATAAAGGGTATTTTCTAAGACAATTGGCAAGATTCATGAGTATATTTTGAATAATTTAGCATATATATTAAAGATAAAAAAAAATAGTATAAAAATTAGCATAATTCAATAAACGAAGTTCTCTCGATTGTGGGCTTGAATACCACAGTAAAGGGTAATTTGTAGCATTATTAGAAATGTCCCACCAAAACGTTTAGAATCCAAATCTTTGGATCATTTGGATCCTAAGAGTCCAAAAGGAATGAACATAAATAGTTATGTTGATTTATGGAGGGTGGGCCTAGAGGAGGCTGCCCAAGCTTTGCCCTATTTTGGAAGGTTCTTACTTCTAAATTGCTAATCAGTCCCTCCCCATTTCCTTTTTCAAAGAGAAAGAATATCGAACCTATCTAATTGGTGGTTATCAATATTTAGTAGTTTAAATTCTATTTTGAATCGTCTAAAGCCACTCCTCAATCACTTCGAAATTTGTAGCATAAACTTTTTATTGTCATTTAAGTTATACTTATTTTGGGTGCGTTACAAATCTAAAGTTACAAAGACCCGAGCTTGTATAGTTAGTATAAAATGTGCCTTTTATGAGTATATTTTTAATTGTAGAAAACAGAATACTTATGAAAAAGTAGAGATCTAAGGAAGAGAAGTTTTGCACTAGTGTTGTTCATAAAACATATATACTATTTTTATATATTTATGTGACAATCACAAAGAATTATTTCTTTTCTATGAAGGGTGTCTTCTGGTGTTACATCTAGAGAGGTGACAAATGAATGCTTCATCCAAAAAAAAAACTGCAATAAATAAATAAATAGCATTTGTACGTTCTTTCAAAATCTAAAAAGGTATGATCCCTAATTTTTCCACATTTATTTTTAAAAAAGAGTGATATTATTACAACATATACAACAAATTAAGCAAGCTAGGTATAGAATAATAACTAGTTTAGAGCAAATACAAGGAGATCAATTATCAAAAAAAAAAAAAAAAAAAAAAAAAAAAAAAAAAAAAAAAAGGACTTAGAAGTTCCAAGATGAGCCATAGAGATGGTAGTTTTTTTTTTTTTTTTTCTTTATCAGCTAAGATACGATCATTTCTTCGATCAAAGGCATTAAGGAAAAAGTAATCTGTAACACTTGGGTGCAATTCAAGCTACACTTATCTTCATGCATCTCCTTCAATCACAAAAGAGGAAAAAAAAAAGTTAATCACGTGACAACTTGTGATTAGACACTGCAGCCTAAAATGTACTCAAAGAGTTATTCTATAAAGTGATCCTCAATTGTTAAAAAATGAAAGGAGGAGATGGTTCTCAAAAGTAAGACTAAAAGTAAGACATAGAACTTAGGTAGGTTAAATTAAGTAGCATAAAAGTATATATAGATAGACATAATATTTATAACAACTTCCACAAGCAAATGCCTAGAGAGTTGGGTGTAAGAATAATAATAATAATATGATACAATACATCAAAACCCTAACAGCCCAAGCCATTGGTAGAGGCTACAACCCCTTCAACCACAAAGAAATCTTAAATCTTGAGTTCTTATTAGAATATTAAACAAACCCATTTCTTAAAACCTTCAATAGACTCAACCCCATTTCACCAACTCAAACACGTGAACTCTTTTCCTTCAAATTCCTCCATTAAAATACATAGAAGAATTAGTAATATCATGATTATTATTATTAAGATTAAGATTAAGATTATTATTCCAAATCAGTGGATGAGGAGTAGTAATAATCTGAGGGTGAGGAGGCAAAAGGGGAGTTGAGAAATCAGTGCAAGAGTAGAGAAAAAGGCAAGCTTTAGCAGCATCAAGTTCTTTTTGGAGCTTTTGGACCTGTTTTTGGAGGAAAGAAATTGCTCCAACACAGCCATAAACAGGATCTCTGATTCTCGCCTCGGCTTCATAGGCGAGCGAAACCACGGCATCTTGTCGTTGATGAGGAAGAACGTCGTTCAGGAGCTTCGCAACGTTACTCGCTCCGAATACCTTGTGGACATTGGCAAATTTTTGGGGTTCTTCAGGTGGAAAATAGGGTGCAAAAACACATCCTTCTAAGCATTTTCTTCTTAGGAATTTGCAAGCTGCACAAGGGCTATAATAATGGCTGTTTGTTGTTGTTGATCCCATTTTGATCTGCACCAAATAAAGAAACTTTAGAAAACAGTCGATTTAGGACGTGTTTGGATTGACTTTTAAAATAGTTAGCCGGTTGAAATTCTTGTCTTAAATTATACATTCTTTTTCCCCTTTTTATTTGTTCTTTTGATTCGAGTTTAATGAAATTCAGAGTTGTTGTATGTTTTGATTTTGAGGTAAGTTTTAAATGGATGAATTAAAGTAGAAAAGAAATTGTTTATGTTCTTGTCTCATCAAAACTCCTCTAATACAATCTAGCTAGTTATATTAAATTATGAATATCATTTGGTAATCAAAATATTTTCTTCCAAATAAAAAAGAAGAAAAAAAAATGTCAAGTTTGTAGATTTCTGTAATTTCATATCTTGTGAACCCCCTGGCTCCTTTAGTGAAAAATTCTAGAGAAGGGAATTAAATTTTGTAATTTTTGTAAAGCTTCAAACTTTTTGTGTTTTTTTAATTTGAAGACTCTGTGTTTTCATACTTCATATGAACTCTATTAACCCCTTAAATTCTTAAAAACCTTCTCTCAAATAAGGTAGTTTTTTTTCTCTTTTTTTTTTTCAACTTTTTAACTGAGTTTTCCAGTTGAAAATCATCAGCAAGTTCTCAGAACATGGCAGTAATATCCTAATTCTGAATTTTTGGGCAGAAAAAATAGAAATAAAGATGATTAGATTTGACATATATATGCATGTTTTCCAAAAACAAAATTAGGTTCACTATTGACAAAATTGAGACAGTTTCTCAAATCAACAAAAAAGTTCATCATCTTTCTCAATATATTTTAAGAAACATAAAACAAAATCAAAATCGAAATTTTACATGTCTCATGTGAATATCATCCTCCTTTTCTTCATATAGAGAGATTTAACATAAAATTTTTTTAAAAAAAAAAAAAAAAAAAAAAAAAGATTTGAAGAAACTACCTTTTGGGTTGCTGCTTAGGGCTGTCAATTTTCAAGATCCTTGCTTTGTTGATATATTCTTAGTAGAAATATAGGGAACTTTATTTCAAAAAAAAATCACCCAATAATAACTTAAATTAGATGAATGAAGAACTCTTAGTCTCTTCCATTTTCTCATAGAGAAACCCTAATTTAGAGAGAGAGAGAGAAGGAGAGAGAGAATTTAGTGGGGGAAGTGGAAGCAAGAGATAGAGAAATGAATGGGAAGAACAGTAAAATAGGAAGCATCAAATCAAATGATAATTATTTCAGAGATATGTCCCCTACTTTGACATTCCACCATATATATATCTCTTAAATCTTCATACAATTATACACTAACAAATGGAGAATACAATTAAACTTTTTTTTTTTTTTTTTGGTATAAAATGGGCAAACCCCAAATTGGATATAATTTATAAACACTAAGTTTGAATGGAATAACAAAAAGAAAAACCCAATACATATAATCATAAGTCATGAGACTTTCCTTTATTATATAAATGAGGTCACTTTTTCATTTAGAATCCTTTCTCTTCTGAATTTGGGAGTTAGGGTTTAGGTTAGGGAAGGTGCATGTGCTTTACCAACTCATAATTATGACATTACCTTATATAATTCCTAGTTTATACTTTTGTGGCAAGAAAGACAGTATGGAACATTTTTAGCATTATAAATTTTTTCAACTCATTTCAATACGGTTGTTTGCAACTTAGTCTAAGGACAAACAAGAACCCAAATTGATAGGATTGTTATATTTATATATATTTAAAAATGGCATGTATGATTGCCATATTTGTAATATTTGACGGGTTATTATTAATTACATTTCCAAATTTAAATGAGATTAAATCACATCAACCACTTTAATCATCATATTAATTTCCCTTTGGTTAATTAATTTCAATGATCATCCCATCCTCTTGATTTTCTTTATCTTCTTCCTTTTATTGTGGGTCATGGGCAAAATTGGAAAGATTTGTTAGATCGTTTTTAGATTAATTAATGGATTAATTAAAATGGACCTAATTATTAGAGACATGCCTTTTGGACCCCCCAAATGATTTATATGTATATTTGGTGGATCTTTTATTAGATTGTATTTAAACCTAACTTTAAATGCATTTATTTGATTATTTTTCCAACTAAAAACTTTATTTGTATTTAGATTCTTTGGATCAAGAGGATTTCATGATGATAATTTATTAAACTAAAAAGAAAAACAAAAAGATAATTTTTTTAAAATAATTTCTTTTAAGAATATTACATTATATAAATAGGAGAGAGATGATTCAAACAATGTCTTCCTTTGAATATTTAGTCAATGTGTAAATTAATCTACATTACTCAATATATCTAAAGTTAATTATCCATAACTATCATATAAAATAAAATCATACTAATTATGATGATTTAAATTAATCCATAATTTATATATATTTCTAAAATATTACGTTTGAAATTATTTTTAAACAATTACATATTTATACAATTTTACAAAAAAAAAAAAAAGAAAAAGAAAAAAGGACATAATTCATAACATATTTACATTTATATATACACACACACACACACATTCAAAACTAATTATTTACAAATTTATAAGCCATTAAACTTTTTTAATGCAAAATTTGCTAACATAATTCATAACTATTTACCCATATATACATTAAAACAAAAACTTGGAAAGTAATTGTACACATATATAGAAAAAATAAAATTTCAAAATTTCTATGCAAGTCCAAAGTCCTTACTTTCTATGTAGGTCCGCCATTACCCACTTACTATATATATATATATATATATATATCAGCTTGAGCATAGCTCGGCTCAATGTTAATACATAAGGCTCTGATCAAGAAAATTATTTGTAGTTTCATTCAAATTCAATTTTATGTTAGACAGTTTTAAAGGACCCAGTTTCTACACAAATTACAAATTCATAGGTATTTCTAAAAGAAAATCTTGACTTAGAAATGACACATTTTTAGTATGTTTCTAACAGCAGGTTTGAACTGACATTCTAATGTTTCTAAAATATATATATATATATATATATATATATATATTTTTTTTTTTTTTTTTTTTTTTAAGCAGTGAGAGTCCCTCCAAACAAGTCTATATCTTTAACAAATTAATAACAAACAAAATCAGTAATCTGGTACGAGTAATCCCACATTTCAGTTTCCAAAACAACAAGATGTCAGATCAGATCACCATTTCACAACCCAAACAAAAACATATTCTTTTCTTCTATGCAAATGTTAATGAATTCATAACATAACTCAAAACATTCCTACAAATAAAAGACAACACAAAATACAATACCTACAAAAAGTATTACCCTTCCCCATTTCAACAAACATTCCTAAAACAACTGATTCATGATCAGAGGCAGAAACAGAAGAATGTTGTTAAATTCTTATGTACCATTGTACAGATTCCACATATCAGGATAGAACCTCAGAGACCTTGGAAGCAACTTCTTCCAAGCATCAATGTCAGGCAAATCGCCAGTGAGAGCTAAGGAACTGTCATCTTCACCATTCCCAAGTCTCAAAACCCACAATTTCTTTCCATAAACTTGATGCATTGCCTTCAAAGTTTGTTCCATTACAACTTTCCCATCTCTCCTAATATCCTCAGCCTCCACACAACTGCCCCCAACGTTCACCATCACTCTCCCGTCTTTCATCAAACACCTTTCGAGCATTTTCCATGTATTCGGATCCTCAAGTTCAGGAATCAAACTCCCTTCACTAAACAGATCAACCAAAATCCCTGCAAATCCCCCTTTCACATTGGCTTTCAGAGCATTCCCAATGTAGATAAAAAGCCTATCTGGGTACTCTTTTTCCAGCTTGGAAACGCCGAAAAATTCCCTCCCAACAGCGATTACAGACGGATCGAGCTCCCACCCATGAACCACTACCTCAGGATATAGCTTTAGGATCGATCGAGCGGCGGAGCCGGCGCCGAATCCGAGGATTCCAATGGGTCCCGGGGGTAGAATCGGCGGCAATGTGGCGAAGACATCGAAGTAAGTGTTTGTTAGTGATTTGAAAAGGAATGAGATGCTGTGAATGTTGCCAGGGCCATCGAGAAGAAGCAATCTAGAACCTGCAAATGGGTGCTCCGCTCTTCGGGAAACTTCAATAACTCTGATGAAATTGTGGCGAGATTTGAATTTGGCGAGGATTTTGACGTCGTCTGATGGAATTCCGTCGTCTTGGGTTCGTTTTTTAGGGTTTGAAGATTGGGTTTGGTGGAATTGAACTCTAAGCCGATTGAATTGGGAGCGTTTGATCTGTTTTTGTCGAAAGGAAATGAAATTTGGAGAGATGGGTTTGAAAAAATGGAGGGAATTTTGAATTGGGTGTAGAATTAAAGGGATTTCTTTGTTCACTTGAAGCCGCATTTTTTGCTTTGATGGAGATGAAAAGCAAATACCAGCGATAATTTGACGAACAAACTTTGAGGCTGCCAGAGAAGAGAGACTTCTAATTTGGGCTTCACGGCCCAAAAATGAATAGGCCCAGTTCAACATCCGCGGCCCATTATGGAGTCAATATCATAATAATGATAACAATAATATTAATATTTGAGAAATTTGTGGAAGGTTAAGTAGCAGAACTTTTAATTTTTGCATGCTGATTAATGATTTGCTATTTTGATGTTAATCAGCTTAGTAAATTATTAATTAATAATACTAGCTGGTTTTATATTAGGACCAACCAACATAATAAGGAATAAAAATATTATATAATTTATGAATTATACTTTCATGTAAATAAATGAAGAATGTTATATGAATGAGCACTTTTGTTATTAATTTCATTTTTAAAATTGACTTTGCCAAATCATTTTCCATCCCTAAGAAAATTATTATTTGTGTTGGTCTATCAGTATAGAAGTTTGAATCAATTAGTGTCATTTGAAATCCAATTCATCAAGTTTTATTTTATATATTTTGACCCAACCAAAATTAATTTAGTCATTTCTTATTTTTGAGCAATGCGAGGCATATTCAAGATTTTATTTAAACTTAGAAAAAGAAAAGAAAAAACGAGTAGGTTATAAGTATGACAAGTCTTATTCTATGAACAACCAAGTTAGTAATGATGTATGTGGATTTAGATTGATTAAGAGAGGATTAGTGAAGAAATTATAAAGCAATTATCAAGAAAAGTGGGGCCAAGAAAGGGGGAGGGACTTTAATTAGAGTCAAATATTGGTGTCAAATCGGAAGCTGTTAGCAATTGAAGACATGAAAAACTTTAATGAAGTTTATGAAATCAATTTGCTAATTGGCCCTTTGGGATTGGCGATTTGACATATAAGTCCCTATTTTTCAATGTGAATTCTAAAAGCACTCTTATTGCTGCTTTTGACTTCCTTGTAGAGTGGGACTGCCTAAAGACACAAGATGGGCTCGACCAGAGGAATCTTGCAACTTTCAGGGTTTATTTTATAATTATTTTTATTTTATTTATTTGCACTAATTGACTCTAAATCAAGTTAATTTAACCTACACAATTATATCATTATTATTATTATTATTATTATTATTATTAGTTTATTCCATTGTTGCAATTATTAATTACATCATTTTTCTCTTTAATTATTCAACCCCTCCTCTTCTTTTTTTTTTTATTATTATTTTTTAACTCATTCACCTTCTTCTAAAATGCCCTTCTTTCCCCTCTAAACCTATTCTATTTCATTATTCTACTTTTGATTTTTCCTATCTCTTATCTATTACTTCTTTTCTTTTCCTAAAGAAGCAATTAAAAAAATTAAACAAAACTTAAAAAGCAAATTCCACACAGTAAATTTTGTTGGTTCAAACTATCTTTCATGATTTGCTGTTTTTTTACTTTTTTTGTTCTCGATTGGTATATTGGCTCCACGTTAATTTTGATTAAAATAAACTTAAATAACTCATACATTGGTGGTTAATTTTAACAATGCTAATTTGTTCTTTGATTTCTATTTCAATTATTTTGATGTTCGAAATAGTTTTAGTTTTGTCAATCTCTCTTCTATTCATATAATTAATTGAGAGACAAGACTTAACCTAACAATGTTACTATTCATATATATATATATATATATATATATATATATATATCTTTCTAAAAATAAGCTTTATTAAAAAAGAAAAACTAGACTACATGGCAATCATCTTCAATCTTAGCAACATTCATGTTCCACTAAAATCACTCCCCTTAAAACATAAAAGCCAACCCATTTGATTTAGTTCTTCCTTGGCATGCATGAATTTGATAACCCAAAACTTTCAATTACTTTACATTTAAAAGGTCATTGAATTTAAAAAAAAAAAAAAATATATATATATATATATATATATATATATATATGATAAATCTCTAAAATTTGAAAATGTATACAATTTATAAATTTTCAATTTTGTGTCTAATATGTTCTTTGTCTAAATTGAATTTTGTGTTTTATTAATACTCATTTTTTCAGTTTTATGTCTAATAATTAGTTCGTAAAACTTTATAGATGTTGTATCAAGAATGTAAAGAGTTAATTATGAAAGTACAGTTTTTGAAACTTCATTAACCCTTTTAAACTCTAAGTAAGATATATTTTTAAAGTTTAGAAACCTATTATACGAATATGTTAAAAGTTTAAGACTAAACATAATTAAAATTTGATTATAGAATGTGATTTAGTATTTATTTGTTAAATTTCTATAATTAAGTTATTTTTTAAACTTTATACAACACATATAACGCACATGCGTGGTATGTAATTAGGTTTTTTAAAAGCACAATTGTCAACAATTATTTTTAAATCTATAACAATCTCGCTTTTTTTTTTTAATAGTCAACAATCTCAAACTAAGTGAAAGTCTATTTTAGTTCATGTAATTAAATTACACAAATTTAATATTAACTTACTGAACACTGTAACTATTTTTTTCAAGTTTAAAATTAAATTTTACTAAGTGTTATTAATATTTTCCTAATTTAAACTTAATTTATCTAACACTATAACTAATTTTATTTTATTTAATGCTCTTTAATGCAAGTCATAGATTGATGACACAAAAAAATAAACATAAAAGTCGAAATATTTTTTAATACTCATATTTTCCTGTCGATAACCGTTTTTTTCATTTTTCAATTCAATAACTCTAAAAAACTGTCGCTTTTTAATGACTATTAATTCTAGTCATAAATTTGTGACATAAAAAAAATATCAAAATAGTCGAAAAATTCGAAAATTCATCCTTTTCCACCAAAATCTCACCTTTTTTGTTTTCTTACATTTAATGATGGTTATTTTCAATCATGAATTAATGACACGAAAAAAGTGTCATGAATGTTGAAAATTTGAAAAATTCCGTTTTTTTCCGCAAAAAACGCATGATTTTGATTTTAATGACTATTTTTCTATTTCTTCTCTATTTTCGGTCACTGTTCAAGAGTAAAAAATAACTGATTTTATTATAGTGTACCATGTGCCACTTGCGGATGTAACATCAAATCATAAAGAGTGTAGTTATAATTAATTAAGTCAAAATTACAAGAATATACTTTGCAAAATAGAGAATAATTAATATAACATATGATATTCATAACTTTCTGTCTCGTGATATATTTACATCTCGTGCATGATTATGTTATTATGGCCAATGATGAAGAATAAGAAAATACACAGCAATAATGAATGAATATAGCTTAGTATTATTTGTGGTGCATTCCTCATATATAACAATGTTTAAGACATTCATGTATCATAAATTAATATAAACGAACCTTCTGTCGAGAAGTATATGTTATTTGTAACAAAGTTATAGCTAGAGGAGTGCTCTTTCTTTCCATTTGCAAGAGGGTGTTATATATATAGAAATGTTATATATGTGATGGAAATAAATTTAGGGGAATATAAATTTTTAAAAGAATCAACACGAATTAATTAGTAATAATTAAGACAATAAAAGGATGGAAAAGCCTGTATTTTTTTGGATTGAGCATATGTTGATAAATGTGTTGTCCGTAGAGAAGATATGACTCCGATCCACTCTATTGAGTTATTTGACACTCCACTCTCGAATTTCAATAACTTGTGATGAGTTAAATTATTTTCAAATTAGATTCCCCATTTAAATACTCATTATATCTATATTTTGTTTTGTAAATAGATGGGATCAATTTGTTGGAGAAATTCATAAAACTTAATTCATGATCATTCTATAATAATCATATAAGAATCTAAACATGGATGGAAAACAAAATCTACAAGGTATTAAGATATTAAAAGAATTTTGATCATAACTTGCCAAAGGTACGTGGGTTAATTTGTGGTCTTCCTCAACTACACAACTCAAATTGGAATGGGTATACCTCTCACTATCAGATGGTCGGGAATAAGAGGCTAAAAAGGCATAGTACTTTAGGGACCATAACCCTATTTTTATAAGTTGATCCTAAAGTTCCCATAATTATTCCCTAGAACCAACGGACTAGTTTCTACTTAGCAGACTTCACACAATATGTGTGTGTTTTCTCTTTAGACAAATAAAATCTATTTCAATTAAATTAGCATAATACAACCTATTTCATAATAGTCCCCAGACGTGGATTAAAAAATCTACATATCTTTAATAATAAACTACTGAATATATATAAATTCAAGTATTTTTCTGTCATATATTAGCGAGAGAAGAATTGCAGGATAAGTCATGATAGGTTAATTTGACGAGAAGGATTGGAGACAAAAGCAAAGGAGTTATATCATAGTGATAAAAGGGACTAATCATTTGGAAGAAGGATGAAGGGAAGGGCTTCCTAGAAGCCCCCCCTTTACTTTTTCCACACCATCATTTTTGTGATCATCATATCTTTAAAAGGAAGCTTTATTGTTGGCCAATGCACACCCTTTTGAAAATGACTACTCCCTATAAATCAAATACCATATTATATATATTATAATAATATCATATCCAATCACATATTTTTAATTTCAATTCAACCTCATGTCATACAAAATCATTAAATATTTAATTAATAATTTACCTCTAGTATTTTTGTCTACCTACTTTTATATTTATAATAACTTCACTTCTAACTCTATTCATGATGTAATAATTTAATTAATATCGTTTAAAAAAATTCAATAATGAATTATATTTGTAATTTATGTTGGGAATGACTTGTCACTTGAATGATTTCTTTCTTTCATGCCATTGGAATGACTTGTCCTTTTGATGGTTTTAGATCTTATAATGGATGGTTACAAATCTAATGTTTTAATAAAATTGTTTGACGGTTACAGGTATATTATTGTAAAATCATTTGATCATTACAAATCTATAATTAATTTTAAATCTAAAGTGTTCTTTTTCCCCCTATAAATAGAGGGGAAAGATTTCGGTTTGTATATATAAATATTTCATTTTACTCTCTATATTTTTCACCTCTTTGATTTTATGTTTTGAGCAAAACTTTTTTTTCTTGATTACAACTCTTTTCCGACGAGTGCTCATCCGTCAAGAGTATTGTATTAACCTTGGGGAGCAACCAACATAAGACAATTAGGACCGAGGTTGTACCACAATTGCTTTCCTGTAAAAACAGAGTGTTGAAGAAATCGATATTGTTGTGCGGTGGTCATTCCACAGCAAAACAATCGATTTCTTCAACATTTCGTTTTTAGAGTTTATTACAAACATATTTGGCTCTATAAGACTCCACTTGGTAACCATTTCATTTTTAGTTTTTTTATTTTGAATATTAAGCCTATTTCTTCTAAATTTCTTAGGGTAGATTTCCAGACATCATGATGTATCGGTATTTTTCATGATCTATATTATTAATGAATCCGTAGAATAGATACTCATACAAATTCATGATGTGCCAAGAACCAGATTTGAACTGGTGACACGAGGATTTTCAGTCCTCTTCTCTACCAACTGAGCTATCCCGGCCATTTTCGACACATTATCCTTATTTTAATAGATGACTTTGGTCTATGTCAATTGTAAATAAGAAAAAAAGTATTCCAAAGTCTTCTTTTTGAAGATTTGCATCTTACTTAAGTACAAGAGTGTACTCTTAGCTAAATTTCAAAAGAAAAATAACACTCCTTTTTTTTCAAAAGTTGGCTTGGTTTTTGAAAACATGGGTAAAACGTAAATAACAAAACAAGAAATTTAAAAATGGAAGGGTATTTTATAAGCTTAATTTTCAAAAACTAGAAATCAAAAAATAAAAAACCAAATAATTATTGAATGGGACCTAATTAATGAACTAGAGTGAAATTAATATGAATAGGAGGCATGTTATCTCACGAGTCATAAAAATAGTAACAAAAATCTAAAATGAAGAATTAATATATAAATTGGAAAACACATAATTGTATAATAGTCAAATTAAGGCAAAGCCAAGTGGTAGTTGAAATTATGATAGAGGACATATACAATAATTGTAGTGAGTCCCTTTGGCATAGAATGATCTGTAAATATATATATATATATTATATATATGAAGATAGTTGTTTTTCTAAATGAACATATATAATATATATACCCCACACTTCAAAAACCCTCAACCTCACGAAACTTAATTTCAAGGGGTCTATTCTATATTTGTATGTTACATTTAAATATATTCTACTTTTTTTTTCTAGCAAAAATTAAATTAATTCTTTGTCCAATTATTTCTTTCCACCCTTTAATGTCATATGTAGTAATACCACCACGAAACCTAATCTCTTTTAACAACTATCACTCCCACATGTTGACATACATATATATATATCTTGGATGATCCACATACTTGTGACTCAAATTTAATTTCTATCATACGAACAGAACCTGCAAAACAGAAACTCGTGAAAGGCTGAGTTGCGGAGCTCGCTCTCTTTAAGACTTTTTGCTTCTCTACTAGAGTGCAAGCAGTTCTTCAAAATACCCGTCGTCCCCAGGATAAAATAACTGAAAATGGTCAACCAGAATTGCACCTAAACCGATTAATAATTCTAACATCCTTTAACTTATTTTTGCTCGAAAATGTGATTAAAAACACAGACCTTTGAAATAAATAATTTTGAAAATCAAAATATGTGGGAGGAGAAGAGTTGGGAGATGAGAGGAAGTGAAAAGGAAGTGATCTTGAAGCGAGGAAACGACGACAGCTCTCGACCAGACACGTGGAAGGACGTTGTTGACTGCTCTCGACCGAACACGTAGAAAGAAGTTCAACAAAAAATATATCTAAGTGGAAAATAAACATAAAGAAAAAGTTATAAAAAATTTCTTTATTGCCTTGCTCAGACAATGGCAGCAATGGCGTGTGCATGGAGATCTACCCTTTTGGGCTCAAATTCAAAAGTGTATAGGGGAGTTAATAAAGAGGGATCCCACCTCTAAATTAACCGGCGTGAGATTTTTAATTTTCTAAATCTCCTCTATTAAAATTTAAAAAATAAATTTTCACGAAGATTATGATTTTCTTTAACAGTGTTGTTATTAAAGTTTAATTTTCTTTAGTAGTGTTGTTATTAAAGTTTAATTCATGTCTTCGACTTTTAAATCTCTAGCTATTTTAGTATGATGTAATTTTTTTTTAAATAACCATTTTTGTCACTTAGCATTTAAAATGTTTATTTATTTCAATCTCATAACTTATGTATATACTTGAAATTAAAGATAGATAACGACCTAGGCAAAAAGTGATTGTTATCCTAAAATTGATAAGCTAAAATATAAAATTTGAATTAATTCAGTTCTATGGACAGAAATGAGAACATTTTGTTAATTTAAAAATCACAATAGAAGAAATTTTAAGCTTTTGAGACCAAAATTAAGTTATAACAAGTGGCCCTTGGTCTTTTAGATATTTCTCAACTTGGTCTTAATTAATTTTTAATTTCTCCACTTTATGTATAATGTATTAAAAATTTACAATGACATAATTTCATAAAATAATGTAATAAATTGACTACCTAAATGTTGATCTGTAATTAAATTATATTTTAATTAACGTATTTAGACATGTGAAAATGTTACCCAGAAGAAATAAATAAAAGCAAATGAGAGAAAGGAAATGAAATAGAGAGAGATGAGATGTAGATAAATGGAATTATTATCCACAGACTAAACGGTAAACCATTTTTAAACTTGTTTTGAGAGGTTAAAAGCTATTAATACAATTTTTTAAGTCTTTATCTTGTAACCCATTTTTAAAGATAAAAATGAGTGATATTTTCAAAAATAGAAAAACGATTGAAAATAATTACAAATATAGCAAAATTTTACTTTCTATCTGTTATAGATTGCGATAGACCCAGATAGACATCTATCACTTTATCAAATAGACACGGATAAATGTCTATCTGGTCTATCGTGGTCTATAACAGATAGAAAGTAAAATTTTACTATATTTGTAAATAATTTATATTTTTTCTATTTATAATAATTTTCCTAAAAAGTATGGATACCACTTTTAAAAAAGAAAAAACGTTGAAGAATATTTACATTATTTAGCCAAGACAATATTGAGAATTAAAAAAATATATATTAAAAAAACACTTTTGGTCCCTAAACTTTCATGAAGGTAACATTTTAGTCTCTGAACTTTGGTTTGTAACGATTTAGCTCCTATACTTTTAACTTTATTACAATTTAGTGTATGAACTTTCGCATATAACGATTTGGTTCTTTACGTTCAAATTTATAACAATTTAGTCCCTAACGTAAAAAAAAAAATTAAAATTATATGTAAATTTTTATTAGTTATGAAGTAGAGTTCGTATTATATAAAAATATTGAGTTTATAATTTATTTATCGATTTATTTATGCAAAAAAAATCTCATTAAATCTTAACACTAATTTTCACTAATAGAAACTAAATTGATATAAATTTTAAAATATAAATACTAAATTATTAATTAATAAAATTTAGAGACTAAATCTTATAGAATTGAAAAGTAGGGAGACTAAATCATTACAAATCATAGTTGGGAGACTCATAATGATTAGAAAAGTGAAAAAAAGAATTAGAGAACCAAAATGAAATAGAAATTAAAGTCCGGAAGGGGGACAGATATGTGGGCGACATCACGGTGACGTAACTAGACGGTGACAGTGAAGAGAGAGGAATGGATCGGGTCGACCCGAAAATGTAGGAAAAGCCACACGCGTGCATACACGTGGCGAGAAATGTTTGGGTCGGTGACAGATTACACGCTTGCTATGTCACAGTCGCAGTCAGAACATCTTTTTCAAATTCCGTACTGTTTTCTCATTAGTAGGCTTTGAATGTATTGGGACCATTTCTGTGGATTGAATGTTCCATCTCAAACTTTTTCCAATACCCAATTTTTATTCTCAAATTTTTTCAAATCAATTTTAAATCTATATAATTTTTTATGTTAAAATACCATTTTAATTTTTATATTTTGAAATTTATTCAATTTTAATTCATGTATTTTTAGTTATCTAATTTTAGTCACCATTGTTAATTTATTGTTAATTTCTTTAAAAACTTTTTTCCACACGTTTTTTCTTTAAATTTGGTAAACATATTTCCATATTTTACTTTTTTCTTCATGAAATTTATTGTTATTATTTAATCAATTTCAAAAAAAAAAAATTAATTTTGAGGAACTAAATTTAAGATTTATTGAAAATATGTAGACTAAAAGTGAACCATTGAAAGTATAGGGACTAAAATTGAATAAATTTCAAAGTATTTTAACTTAATTTTTATTATATTGTAAAAATAAGGCTAAATTATATAAAAAATCTCTGAACTTTGTACTTTGTCTAAACAATTCTCTTAAGCTTTCAGAATACACTTAAACTTCCAAAAAGAGTTAAAAATACTATTTACCGTTTGGATGAAAACCATTAAAGTTTTGTGTAAAAAATACCCTTCTACTTTAAAAGAAAAGTTAAAAAATACTCTTATTTATTAGTGTATGAACATAAACAGATATTAGCCTCTTACTTTTTTAGTTTCCCTCTTTTTTTTTTACTATCTTCTTCAATATCCTCTTACTCTCCTTTTTGTTAACTGTTTGACATTTCCTTATCTAAAAAAATATAATAAATAAAACTGTCAATATTAGTTAAGGTATATAGACTATAACAAGAAAAAAAAAACAAAAACAATTGAATCACCAAGGGAACTTAGGATCTAAATGTTTTAATAACGTTGTAGGTTAGTAGTCGGGTGTATGCTAATAAGTCAAATACGTTAGTAGTTGAGTGTATCTTAATAGTCAAATACCAAAGGAACCTAGGGCTTAAATGTTTTAACAATTTTGTATTTGGGAGATTTTGATTTCGGAATTTTGTGATATTTTATGTTTAACAGCTTGAAGTTTCGATTTTTATTTTTGTTGATGAGAAAATTGTAGTAAAAATTGGACTAATAAGAGAAAAACACTAGTGTCTATATGGGAAAAATGTGGATATCTAAGGTCCCGTTTAGTAATTTCGATTTTTGTTTTAAATTTGGTTCTTTTCAAATTGAATAAAACTTTAAACGAATTGATCACTACAACGACGACATAAGCATTTTTATACTTTTTTTGTTGAAAATTTTAGAGTTACTTTTGCAATAAATTATTAACTATTTCTGTTCATATACAAATAATAAAAGTATTTTTACTTTTTTTTTAAAAGTATAAGGATATTTCTAATATTTTTTGAAGTTCAAAGTTATTTTTTAAACAAAACACTAACAATTTTCATCCAAAACTAACGATAAAACTATATTTGAACTCTTTTTGAAAGTTTAAGAGAATTTTTTAAACTTTTGAAAGTTCAAGAGTATTTGTTTATAATTTACTAAAAATAATTCATAAAATATGAAAATAAGTAACAAAACATCCCTAATATAAATAATAAATACTTTAACTAATTTAAAATATATAATATGTTTTTGTGAAATTATTTTAATTGAGAAAACTGTTAAAAATATTTATAAATGATAGCAAAATATTACAGTCCATTTGCGATAGACCGCGATCGACGATAAAATTTTGCCATATTTATAAATATTTTAGTTCATTTTCCTATATTTAAAGACAACATTATATTTATTTATTAATTGAAATAATTTATTTAATTTATTGTTTTTATAACTTTTTAAAAATTGTTCATGAATATTAATAGTTTATCGATATTTTCATTTACATTTTTTTTTTTTAACCTATACTTCTCTCTTATATTTTTGTAATTTTTTTTCTCTCTTTTCTTCCCTTTTAATTTTTCAAATCTCTCTCTTCCTTCAATAATTTCTTATTTTCCTTTCTTTCTTTCTTTCTTTTTATTTTTTTTATTTTTTTTATTTTTTTATTTTTCCTTCCCAAGTTTTACATAAAAATACACGAGACCGGCACAGAATTGTAGGTAGAATTTTGTGTTCCAAGCAATATTGAATTCTCTCTCTCCTTCTTTTGTATGAGTAGATAGTTCAGAATATAAATAAATAATTCTTTTAATTGTTGCTTTAATTTTTAAATTTCAAAATGCCTTCAAATTTTGAGATTTCAATTTAGTATACAAATTTCAAAATATTACAATTATACATTCTTCCAACCTCAATTTTCATTAAATATCTAATTTTGTTTAGTAATTAATTTTAAATAATTTTTGAAATTCGAATTGATTTTATAATGCATCTTCTTTATTTCTCTTTTAGGGCATCTTATCAAGTTTCACGCAATTTCTTAACATTATTTTTTTATTTATTTTTTCTTTTTTATATCAAGTAGACTTGAACTTATTTAGTTTCTTTAATCCTCCACACTTTTACAATACTACACGTCTATTTTAAAATTTTTCAAGATGCATAGACTAAATGCTAAATATATAGATGTAAATAAAGTTTCAAAGCATCATTTTAGGGTTGAATTTTTTAAAAAATATATTATTATGTTTCTCTAGTTATTGTAAGTGCCACACAACATAATATTTGTTGATATTTAAAACCTGTCTCAACCTAGGAATATCTCACAGTTATTATATTATTGTCACTGACAAAACAACGTAAACTGAATAGATTAAACTTATTTTCACATATAAAATATTAGGTTTGTTCTAAAATTTGGACAATCCATTTTCAAAGTGTTCATTTTAGCTGATCATTTTTTTTCCAAAAAAAAAAAAATTATTTTAGTGTTTCTTATCATTATTATGTACCACACAATATTTTTTCACCTCTAATACTGCTCATGTCACGCGCACACACATTAACACTTGGAGTTATAAATATTTAAGAGTATATGAAGTTTGGAACAAAAACTTTATATAATATATATAGGACTAAAATGAAATTTAAGCTACCCAATTTGTAAGTTTTTTTTTCTTTTTTTTGCAAATATTGAACATTTGCAAAAAAAGAAATTAAATCACTTGTTGATTAATATTGTTATATTTCTATCTATATTCACACTCAAAGTCTTTGAAGAAGTTGTGACATTTACCCAGTGGCTGATTATGAAAGCATTTTGATTTGAAAGATGAAGATATTCTTCAACATTTTTGAATAGTTTTATTACGATTTTACAGTGATTTACACAGGAGATTTCTATTATTTGATTGTGATGGAAGTTCCATTCAATTTTGATTAAAATTAGAGGTCTTTAAATGGTGAATTGAACCAATCAAAAAATTTCCCTATCGAAAAGAAATGTGTATTAAAATAAAAAATTGAAACTGTGATTGATAGAATTAAAAAAATATCCATATTCTTTCAGCCTTAAATAATTTCAATTATTCCCTAACTGGATTTTGTATTTTTATTTGACATTTGATATAATTGATTATGACATTAGGAGAAGGTAGAATGAATATTAATTACAACATGATTATCTAATCCTCCTATTTTATTCTCGATGTTTTTCTTTTAAAATGTTTTGGACTCTTTCGATAAATAATAAAAATATATATATGAAAACCTTCAATGTCTTGTCGATAAATAAAGAATATATATTATATATATTGAAGAAGAAAAGGATTAGTCAATTAATAAATAATTGGAGATATATATTATAAATAATTGAAAGACAGATAAGAAAAAATATATAATTAGAAATGTAACACCGACGGCGATACGAATACGTTGCTCCTTTATTACATATCGACAAGTTTTAGATTTCACGTGTGAAGACGGGATCTTATGGCCCTCAGAATATAATGTTTTTTCATTTTAAAAAATAAATAATAATTTGACGGATTTTTTTTAATTAAATAAATAAATAAATAAATAATTGTGAGAGACGTAATGTAGGAAATAGTTTTGATGAGACAAAAAGTGTGGGCCAATCATTATGCCGATTCGGCGTATGAGGGGAGAGCTGAGCTGGCTACGTATTTCCGAAGATAACGAAAGAAACTGTATTTATGTCGTCCGACGTGGACGTGTCGGTCGTGTGTATATATATATATATATATTTTAATTTTTTAATAAGAAAAAAGGAAAAATGAAGTCTTTGTTTGACACCCTCCAATCATTGACCCCTTTCATTCAAGGATGGGAAGTCCTAGAATGTGCATCGCTCACACCCTAGTTCTTGTATACTACGGAAATTAATGAAGATATTTATACTTTTACTTTTGGCTTAAATTAGACATATATATGGTTGCTAAAATTTGAAGTAACGTTTGGAACAATTAATGAAATTGTTTAATTGGGTGCCCATAGGATAAATAAAATTAAATTAATTAGTCTTAAAATTGATGTTTTTAGACGTGAGACTTATTGTGTATTTAAAAATTATTTAGACGAAACATGCACTTAAGTTCGTGTCTATTTGATCTTTTTTTTTACGACAAACAGTAATGAGGTGGAATTTGATCGTCAGATAGACTTTGATGAATGTACTACATACTTATTATCTTTGATATTGTTCATTTGATATATACACACATATTAAACATATTTAGTTGATATTTGAACTTTAAAAAATGTCTAATAAATTATTTATAATATATTAAGTTATATTTGTAGTGATATAAATAACTTCTAAAATGTATGAAAAGTAAGTGAACCTTCTGTACTTATAATATAATAAGAAAGCTTTAGAAAGTGTGTCTAATAATTTAACTATAAATAAATGTTTAAATAGTTTTTTTTTTTAAAAAAAGAAAATTATATCTACCCATTCAATTTTGTGTCTAATAAATTTTTAATGCAATATCAATTTTATGCTTAATATGACAATGACATATCTATTTTTTATAAAAAAAAGTTTAAAATTTAACCTATCTAAAAGACATAATTGAAATTTATGTCTAATGGAACCTTAAATTTTCAAATTTTGCATCTAATACATATGGAATTTTAAAATGTATTGAATGGGTCAATGACGACTAATTATACACAAATTTAAAAGTTGTATTAAACATCATCAAATTTAAAGTTTAAAATCTTATTAGACAGATTTTAAAAGTTTATTGCCCTAATTATTAACTAAATCTCTCTCTTTTTAGTTTAGAAATCAAATATACCAACATTGTTTTTAGAAGTTCAGAAAACTTGTAATTTATCATTTGTTTCAAGACTTGTTGTAAACTACCTTTAAATTGATTTGTATTTTACAAAAATGGGACCTTCTTTTCTCTAGGATATATATAGTTAATATTTATAGTTCAATAATGTTGGTTTATTTAATTAGTTCATTATTTAAAAAATCATTTCAGCATTTTTTTTGGTGCTTTCAATACATTGTATTGTTGGCTGAAAAAAAATAATTAATAGAGCCTAAATTTAAAAACAAAAATCTATTACTGCTTAAAATTAACTCAATTTAGGTTCTCTCTATTAATAAGACTGAAAGTTAAAAAAAAAAAAAAAAAAATTAATTAATAAGATATTACTAACTTCTAAGATTGAAAAAGAAAAATTAACGATGGTTGTAAGGATCCAAGGAATGTTTTAATTCATGAAAATTTTAATTTTTTATTTCCTAACACTTTGACCATTTTTAACTTTTTTTTTTTTTTCTATTATACTCTTACTATTTATTTTTACATAATATGCTCAAAGTATTTAATAATTAGAAAGATTCGTAAGGTAAATTGAAATTATAATATATTTGAAAGTTTGAGACATGAAAGCAACATATATGAATATACCCTGACGTAAAATAAACTTCTAGTAAAATTTTAATAACATGAATTCTAAAGTTCATATATTACTTTCTTTGCACGATGTTAACATTTCACACATGTACCTTATTGAACACAATATATATAAAATATATTTCTTTTTACAAGAATAATAAACATGATCTCCTACTATATATTATAATGATAAATGTGTAAATTCAGTGTTTTGTTTTCTAAGATATATATATTGCATTTTCAATAAAGAGTGTTGGTCGAAACTTTAGATATTTAAAAAAGAAAAGAAAAAAAAAAAGTCTCTCAATGCATTAACTTATTGATATATGTGTAGCACAATTGAATATATTCGCAAAATGAGCCTATATAGTGGGTTGGATTCATATAGTAAAGTTTAAATTGAAAGTTACGAGCTCCAAGCGCTTATGACTTTAGTTTGAAATCATCCTCGAAATAAACACTTTTTGAATATATTAACTCTAGTTAAATTTTCTTTTCATATTTCTTTTACAAGTATGTTTATTCTATTACAAATGTTTTGATCAAGCGTGTGTTATCGTATATATTTTTGTTTTTTGTATTCTCCTAATTCGTGGCTATTAGATACACAATTTATTTAATAATATACAAAAATTCATAGAGAATGCTTTTGTAATTGAGTTAAGAAGAGAATTTTGTTTGATTATAACAATTGTTCACATAATAAATTTCTTTCTTGTGGGTCGTTGTTTTTCTTTGAATTTAGAATATTTTTCCACATATGTTTCTTAATTTTTTTTATTTTCTTTTAATTTCTCATTAGTTATTTATTTATTTATTCATGCAAGGTTTTGTCGGACAAGTTCAACTAACATAAATAGTATATATACCATCAACCAAAAGGTGGTAAATTAGAATCCGTCCATCCATGTTAAACCAAAAAAAAACATACTAAAATTGAATATCTTCCAGATAAAAGAGGTTTATTTTAAAGAAAAGAATAGTAAAAAAAAAAAAATGAATAAAGAAAAAGAAAAGGCAGAGACATGGAGCCCATGCTTGTGAATGCAAAGGTGTCGGCTGGACTTTATGATGATTAGAATTCAAAGAGGTAAACATCATATTTATAAAATATTTGAAGAAATGTTTTTTTATTTTTTATTTTGTTTTTTTAGATATTAAAAAGAAAAAACATGCGCCTAAATATTGCGTAACAGTAGATTGCACGCAATTCTTTGTTTAAAGTTTAACCCCAAAATTATTATTTAATTTACCTAAACTTTGAACCCTCCAATTTTAAGTAAATATCCACTTTTGGTTTATTATTTTAGATGTTGCTTCTAACTTAAATATCACTCAATTACTAAAGATCAGTTCTTAATTATTCACTTGTACTTAATCTCCCTTTTTAAATAGTTATTATGTTTAAAGTATTTATAAACATCAATCACATTCTTTTAATTTTGGCCCCCCCCCTTTTTTTTTCTTTTTTAATTTACATCATTTTAAAACTAATAAGAAAAAAAAAAACTCTATATATCACAATTGCTTGCATTTGATTTTATTGGGATTAATTAGTTAATTTGAAAGAAAGTTTTGGATCTCATTTTCTCTCATTAATAAATATATATATTATTTTGTTATTTGTTTAAAAAATACTTAAAATATTACCCTTAAACTTTTATAAACGTTTCAAAAATATCTTTGGAGTAGAATTTAGATGAAAATTGAGATATGAAATGGTGTTGTAAGTGTTAAAGAACAAATGGTAACTTTGAAACACTTATAAAAATTGAAGGGTAACATTACAACTTTCAAAAAGTATTTTTGAAAAGAAATAATTTGAGGGCATTTGTTATAATTTAGCCTTAATGTAATATTTTTAGAAAATAACCATTTTTATGCATTATACACTCCATTTTTTAGCTTTTCTCCCTAAGATTATACTTGAGATAAATATCATATATATTTTTTTATCAATAATAAAAAAGGTTGCTCATTTAAGTTAATTTTCAAACTAAGAATGTTTTGTTTTGTTAATTTATTAATTTAGGTTAATGATGATTATTTGATAGTCATTTATATATATTTAAACACTTTAAATCATATTCGAATATATTTTTTTCTATTCTTTGAAAAATATCTAATTCCCTTCTTTAAAATTTGATTTTCTCTTATTTTTCTTCTCGGAATGCATGTTAATAAACAAAAATAATTGATGCCCATTTAAAAAAAAACAATTTTGCAAAAAAAAAAAAAGAAAAAAAAGAAAAGAAAAGAAATCAACACTAGTATCATAATGATACTACTTTTTATTATTATTATTTTAGTTGCAAGTGGAAGAATTTTTTCATATAGACAAAATTACCAACAAAAAGTTAAAATGCTTTTTATAGGTTATTGGAATTGGGGTTAAAAGCGCAGCTAATAAACAGTGTTTGTTGAGATTTCAAAGTCTAAAACTCTCTTTTATATTTTCTTTAATTTTCTTTGCTTTGATAATTGCTATTTAGAAGGCAAAGAAAGGAAATAATTAATTAATTAATTAATTAATTAAGAAATGAAGCAGCCATCTTTTATTTATATATATATATCTAAAAAAAAGCTTTCAAGTACACGTTTAAATGGTTTTAATTAATTTTACTTCCTAACTTCTTCCCCCTTTTTCTCATTTTTCTATCTTTAATTTCTCTCTATATTTCCATACATAGAGATTTCTTAAAACCCAATCTTCTACTATGCAAAAGCAGCACCAAATTTGCGTAAAACCCACTTGATTGTTCGATCATCTCTCTTTCTTTATAACTTCAATCTTAAGTATGATTTATCCTTCATTTTATTAACAATATTTAGATTTAGATGTAAGCTTCGGTTGCTCTCGTTTTTGTGCATTTCACTTCAATATAATATACAACAAAAAATAAACTAAAACAAAAAAATTTTAAAAGATAAAAAGAATTTGCCATGTAACAAACTCTAATTGGCAATTGGATGTGTTATGTTGCACAAAAATAAGTGATGAGAAAATTTCAAGTATGCCATTCATAATTTTGGCACACTATTGAATGATATATTAATGAGAAAATTATCTACTTAGTCTCTAAGTTGTGAATAATATGTATGTTTAGTCTATAAAATTTCAAAATATACCTTGTTAGTCTTGCAGATTTAAAAAAAAAAAAAAAAACTTTCATTGAAGAAAAAAATGAAAGAATACAACAACATATAAAAAAAGTTAATTGCAAATATAGAAATCAGGCCCAAAATATTAGCAAATATATAGCACAATGACAAAAAAAAAAAAAAATTATTACTAATAAATCATATCGTCGGTAGGAGTTTATCACCGATAGACCATATCAGTGATAAAAGTCTATCAGAGATATATTTTATCTTTAATAAACTATGTTATATTTGCAATTTTTTAAAAAATGTTGTTATATGCTTAATTAATATTCTTAAAAATGTTACCCAAGCAACCTGCATTTTTTAAATAAGTTCAAAAGGTATATGAATTAATTTTTTATAATTATTTTGAAAAATTGCACGAATTAATTTTTTATAATTATTTTGAAAAATTGTACGAAATTTTAAAGTAGAAAAACAATATTAAAAAAATTACATCTTCTCTCTAAGCTTATATTTCTAATTTAAAGTGTCTATAATTATTTAAAATAATAAAAGAAATACTTAAGTTACTTTTTAAACCTATTATTAAAAACTTGGAGACTAAAAAGAAAGATTTTGAAAATTTAAAGAACCAAACACCTCTATTTTTAAAAACTCAACGACTAAAAAAATATATTTTGAAAACAAAAAATTAAACGCACATATTCTTCCAAGCTCAAGTCCTAAAAAGATGTATTAACCTTTTTTCAACAAATGTAGCTTAAGATACATCTAAATATTTTTCTTTCATTCAATTACCGTAAACTATCCTTCATTTTTTTTTTCTCCTTTTTTTCGATCCTTGAAAACCCAAAAAAAAAAATAATAATAATAATAATAATATTTATATATATATATTTGTGTGTCCTACGCAATTGGAATCCGGGGAGTCAAAAAATTCTCTCTCACCACAATGGGACGCCATTCTTGCTGTCTAAAGCAGAAACTAAGGAAAGGCCTTTGGTCACCTGAGGAAGATGAAAAACTGTTCAATTACATTACTAGATTTGGTGTTGGCTGTTGGAGTTCAGTCCCTAAACTTGCTGGTATTTACATTCTCTTCCTTTCCTTTCCCTTTTTTCTTCTCTGTTTTACTTTTCTTCTTCCTCTCATCTCTCTTTATATCTTATTTAGGTTTGCAGAGATGTGGGAAGAGTTGTAGGCTGAGATGGATTAATTACTTAAGACCCGATTTGAAAAGAGGAATGTTCTCTCAACAAGAAGAGGATCTCATTATCAGTTTACATGAACTCCTCGGAAACAGGTAAATATAACATATGTCTTAACCAATTGAGTTATGTGCTTAATCAAAATTCACAAATTCAATAAATGGGTTTGTTTGTCTTTTCTTTTTTTTTTTTTTCCTTTTGGATAGATGGGCTCAAATTGCAGCTCAATTACCCGGAAGAACCGACAATGAGATTAAGAATTTTTGGAATTCGAGCTTAAAGAAGAAGCTAATGAAGCAAGGGATTGACCCAAATACTCACAAGCCTATGATCAACATTCAAGAAATTAAAGAGAAGAAGATCTTCGAAGATAAAGAATTTCCTCAAATCCCACCGGTTCAAGGACTCGGCGGTGGCGGCGGAATCTCCGCCGCAGGCAACCAAGGCCCAGCATTTCTCCTCAGCGGCACCGATTACTACGACGGCGGATTAACGGTCGCGTCGATGCGAGACCATTTCATGAACAAACAAACCTTGGTTGATTCACTTTGCTATTTCGAATTCCAAACAGGATTCGATTCTTGCGACTACAACAACAACAATAACGACACGAATTTCGAAACTCCGTACCAATCAAATGTGCAGAGTTTCGGATTCAATTCGGTGCCGAGTTTGACGAATTCCGACCACGGGAGCTTGTCGGGGACTGAATTTTCAGACAATTCGGGTTCCAATATGAGCAACTATGGAGGATTTTACATGAACAACAACAACGGAGTGGAGAATTCAACATTTTGCTCGTGGGAAAATGAGAATAATAAATTGGAAAGGCTTTTGGAGATTGATGTGAATAATAATAATAATAATAATAATAACAACAATAACAATGATGGGATAAAGTCAGAGGAATTGAAGAGAGTAACAGGAGGAAGTTCTTCAATGGTTGATGGGCAGCTAATTCAGAGCCGAAGCTCTCTAGATTTCATTACCTATCCATTAACGTCGCTCTCACAACAAATTTCTACAGCCAATTTTGGGGCTTTCCACCATTTGTGAAAAACTAACTGTACATTTTTTTTTTTTTTTACTCTCTTTCTTTTTTTAAAAAAAAAAAAAAACACACACGCACACAGATGTTGATAGCAATAGGGGATTTCCACAAAAAAAAAAAAAAAAAAGAAAGAAAAAAAAAAGAGAGGTTTGAGGTAAAAATATTTCTTCTTCTTCTTCTTCTTCTTCTTCTTCTTTTTTTTTTATATTTCTTTTGTAATTCTCTTCATTTTTCTCTCTTTCTTTTGTAATATTTGTTATATGATGACTTGAAATAATGTGTCGAGTGAACCTATTTTTTTCCTTTTTTAATTTCTTTCTTTTTATTGTCATATCAAAGTTTGTGAATAATCATTAAATATGAATTTGAGATACGTTTATCTCATATATTAACATTTCCGTGTACTTGACTTTGGAGGGAAAAACAACATCCAAGTTATGAATTTAATAAAATTGAAAAATTATACGATTAGACATTAATTAATCTATTTGACAGAAATTGGTGAGATGAGATGGACGAATAATAATGAATTATTGGAGAGATAGAAGAAAGGGATGAAAGGATAGGGAAATCAAAATGGGGTCTGTGTAATATTTTAGAGAAATGGTGAAAATGAAATTGAAAAAAAAAAAAAAGAATAAAATTATTGGGTTATTTTTTTTTTTAAAGATGGGTTTTATGGTATATTTTGATATTTCTTGAAATTTTCACTCACTTTTATGAAGAAGAATAAAAGAAAAAAAAAATAAAATTATTGGGTTATTTTGGTTTTGTCTTCTAAGATCATGGAGGTGTGTTGAGAGACATAGGGGGGCCTCATGGGCTGGTGGGGGGTTGGAAGAGAAATGCCAACCACATTTGTGTTTTTCTTTTTCTTTTTTTTTTTTTAATAATAAAAAAAATTCTTTAACATAATCTTAATTTTTCAAACTTCAATTTTAATTAAATTATTATAATTCTAATTTTGTGTGATTGTTGTGAGCTTTAGTGTATTGCATTATTAATATCAAGATGAGATTCCTCTTCACTTTCATTGTAAGAGATGATGTTCATTGTATTAGACAATTTCGACTAAATCATTGATCAAGTGTCCTTATATTATTCGATTATATTATTATTTATCTTGTCTTAATATTTCTTTTAATTCCGATAATCACTCTAAATTTTGATAATGATAGAATCAATGATTAAAAAAAAAAAAATCGTATGATGGAAGGAGAATCTAGATTACCATGTTTGTTTCTTGGTAATATAAGATGTTTTGGCACTTAAATATTCTCGAACATCTTAAAATATTCTTATGTAGGGCATCTTGAGAGCTTAGAATGCCTTTCTTAAACATGAAATTTCTGAATTCCCATGTTGAAATCATCCTACTTTTACTTTTTTATCTTTTATTTTTTTCTTTTATATATATCTTTTTTATTTACATTTTATAGTTAATATAAATATTATGTACCATATATATATCACACTTATTGATTTTTAAAGAAAAATATTCAAATTTAAATGTAAATTAATATTTATTATTTTTGTGAGAAAACTAAGATATACAAATAATATAAACAATATTAATTAAAAAAAAATCAAATTCATAAAAAATTGTTATATTAGTTCAAATTATAGTTAATTTATGATGAATTAATGAATAGCCGTGGATCATTTCGAAACATTACGTAGATTCAACACATTTTTAAATAGAAATTCTACAAAACAAACACAGTTATCTAAATATTATATCTAAACATGGTTATTTAAAAATGTTGGACATCTAAAGATTCTGATTTTCTACCTTTGAGTGTTTACTAATAAAAAAAATCGTCTCAAGTCCAAACTTAAAATGTGAAGAGATAAGCAAAATTCTTCATAGATTTGAATATTTAAACCATGTTTAAATTTTGATTGAAAAAATTACCAAAAATGCAAATCCAATAAAAAAAAAAAAAAAAAAGTTGAGACTCAAGTCCAAATTTCTAAACATAATCAAAATAAACACACGACGAAAGATACCTAATCACTCTACACAAACTAAAGCAAAATTAGAAATTAATTCCATTACTCGTTAAGTAGTTCATTTACTTTAATTAAACAAATATGTTTTTATTATCAATTTTGGTTCACTCAATTAAGCTTCTTAGAAAACAAAATAAAGTAGAGTGGTGAAATTATAATCATTTTGTCTTTTAAAAAAATAAGTTTTTATACTATTTTTACCTACTCATTTCCTGACTTATTACCCACTTTATTCAAAATATTGTATTTATTATTAGAATTTGACCGAGAATTCAAATATTTAGTTGTAGTACGTAGGTGGTCTAAGCACAATCTTTAAAAACGAAAAAACAATTATGGAATAAAATCTAATTTATCGTCCTATATTCATATTTATATCTGGAAATAATTTATATGATACGTTACATTTTAGTTTTGTAGAGTATCTATACATGAAAATGCTTTGCCTAAAAAGTCCCTTCACTTTTCATTTTCACAAAAGTAAACTATAGATTAACAAAAATATTTTTTTCTATTATAAGTATAATTTCTATCATCACTTTGAAGTCAGATTTTTTCCCTTCAAAAATGGTACTTTTTTGTTTTTAGTTATTATATTATTTTGAGCCACAAGTTCCCACCACCATTTTTATCCAATAATAATAATAATAATAAATTTAAAAGAAAAAAAAAGTTCTAGGATGTAGCATAATCTTATTGTAAAATAGGATAATTTTAAGTAGCTTATAGATAATGGCAAAACAAATAAAATAATTGCAAAAATAGCATTTATATATATCTGAATTAAATAAGTACATCAACTATTAATTATAGTTTTATCTTAAAATTGGACTTTTCATCCTATTTTTATACAATAATAAATTTCATGAATAGAAGAAACTAACTAGTAAATGTAGAAATAAAAAGTCAATTTGGGTTCAATTGATGTTGAACGCTGATCAAACTAAATTAACCATTATATAAATCCCATATATTTTCATTTTTTAAAAATATAAATATCATATTTACATTTTTCAAAAGTTTATCTTAAAATATTTTAAATTTTATCTAGTGTAATAATCTCATCATTGAACTAAAAGAAATAGTTGAGATCATTCTAAATTCTAAATTAAATTAGTTTGGATTAAATTACAAATTTAGTACGATTTATGGATAGTCAATTCAAATCAAGTCAATCTAAAATAAATTTTTGTACGTTTTTTTAATTATTGTTTTTTACTCTTCTTAAAAAATACAGTCATTTTTAATATTTGTACAATTTAAGATATGTAAATCCAATAACACTAATAAAATATACTAAAAAGAGCAAACGAACGATGATAAATTATGTTTTTGGTGAGCTTTAAAACGCTTTTTTTTTTTTAGTACTTAATGAAAATTTGAATAATAAACAAGGAAAATAGAAGATTAGAGGAGGCTTTAATTGCACTCATTGTGATTGAAAGAAATGAGTTTGAACAGAAATTGATGTTGGAAAAGAAAAAAAGGACCCTTAACACCAAAAACACCATCTTAACAACTCAAACCCAAGTTGCTTTCTACGTTGTTAGCGTAAAAAACACAAACATTTTTTTTTGTTTTGTTTAATTTTTTGTTTTTGTTTTTGTTTAAAAACAGCTCAAAAGCGTGTAATTCGGGTCAGCTTGGGAATGGATCCGACATAATTAACAACTAATTCACAAGTCAATCAGCTAATCAAAATCCCCACTACTATTACATGTCATTTCTTCCCTTTGATCTAACCATTCATTTCAATGCTACTTTTTTACTTTACTTTATTATTATTATTATTATTATTATTATTATTATTATTATTATTATTATTATTATTATTTTGTGGGGTTGAAAGAAAAAGACATTTTTAGTTATGAGTTTTTCAACCAAAATGTTATACGTTTGTATTTGAGTTGTAATTTTAGTTTCCATTTAGTCCTATTTCACATGCTTTATCTCTTAAGTTTGGTCTTATGTGTTATTTATTATTTTTATTGATTAGATTAATTTTGTATAGATCTCTTGTAACTATTAAAATCGATTTAAAAATCTATATCATTATTAGTTTAAATTAATTAACTTGAAATTAACATGGAGGATCAAAATGGGAGTGTCGCTACGTGCCCAAGACGACATGGAGCAGCCGACGTCCTTGAAAAGGGTTAATTTTAAAAGAAAATAAAAAGGAGTTGTCACCAATCTTTTTTATGGTGTGATTGGACACTGAATTAGTAAAATAAACAAGTTTTAATTATAAAAAAAAAACAAAAATGGCATTCGCAAACTAGAGTTGAGTTCGGGAGTCATTTGTATATGGAAAAGTTGTTAGTACCTCCATAACACCCATTTAAAAAACGGTGGCCAAATTTCAAATCTTGAATTGAAAATATTCTTTGATTTTTTTTTTAAATGTCTCATTTTATCCCTCACCACTCCAATATTTGAACCAATGATCCGATAAATAAGTGGAATAAATTCCATTAATTTCACTATATTATAATTGAGAAAAAAACTCCTCACCTTAAGAAAGTGAAAAGTTATTACATTTAATTTTTTCAAAATCCGTCGTAGGATAGTTTTTAAATAAAAGAAGTTTTTTTTAAACATTAATTAAATTCATTTTTTCTTGAGATTAAATCTTGATGTTAAGATAGCCCATTAATATATGTAAAAGCCCAAGGCCCATTATTTATGAGGGCTTTGGGTCTTCTGATCTTTTATGTGATATTCTTCTAGAAACTATCTTTTCCGTTATGAGAGGACATTATTTTGATGTGTATGAGTTTAGAGTGATTATTTTACAATAGTTTTTCATCCCAACTTTGTTATATATATTATTGTATTCTTCTCAATTGATATATAACAAAATATGGTTTTCTCTAGCATTTACAATCGATCTTGTTCTTCATGAATTTTGTTTTTATTTTAAAATAGTATCAGAGCCCTATGTCTAACGACAAATGGATCTCTCCTTTGTCTTGCTTCTGCTGAGATTAGGGTTTACAATTTTTTTTTTGGAAGAAACTTTATGGCAGAAGGGTCAAATGAAGCAGTAGCTCCTTCTTTCCAAATCTTCAATCTGAGTAACAAGATTTCAATTGTAAAACTTAATGATGAAAATTTCCTGCTATGGCGATTTCAGATTTTGATTGCCGTCGAAGAATACGATCTAGAAAATTTCTAGAAAACGATCCTCCACCAAAATATTTGGTGCCTACAGCCTCAACCTCTGGCACTCCAACTTCTTCATCAACAACTAAAACGATCGACCTGGATTATAAGATGTGGAAGAGGCAAGAATGACTGATATCATCTTAGGTTCTTGTTCCATGTTAGAGGAGATATTAAACCAAATGATAAATTGTAAGTCGACAAAAGAAATTTGGAATACTCTCCTTGAAATCTACTTTGCTCGAAATTTAGCTTAGACTATGCAATTTAAAGGTAAACTTCAAAATATTAAAAAGGGATCTATGCCATTAAAGGAATATTTTATGAAAATACAACAATGTGTTGACGCTTTGAAGTCTTTTGGTAAACCAGTTGATGGGGATGATCATATCTTATATACTTTGTTTGGATTAGGAACTGAGTATGAACCTATGGTATTTGTGATTACTGCAAGAACTGATTCTCCCTCTGTCCAGGATGTTACTTCTTTATTATTAACTACGAATCTCGACTGGAGAGTAAATCTGTTGTGATCGATAGTACGCTACCATCGGTAAAATTAGTTACCAACACTTTTGAAAAGGAAGGGGAAAACTCTTCACGACAAAACAATACTTATCAAAACAACCAAGGACAAAGAGGATGAGGTGGAGGCCTAGGAAACAGAGGAGGTGGACGTTCAAATTGGAACAACAAAAATAAGCCTCAATGTCAAATTTGTACAAATTTTGGTCACACAACATCGAAGTGTTTCTTTCAATATGTTCCACCTTGTAATAGTCAGCCACCAGGTTTTTCTTCCCCTAATTTTCCTCAGTTTACTAATGCTCTTGGTTCTTCACAAATGGTAGGTATGGTTGCATCTCATGATCTGAATGTTGACAATAATCGATATCTTGATTCGGGTGCTACCCATCATTTGATGAATAATTTCAATAATTTGTCTACTAAATCTGAGTATGAAGGAGGAAATCAAGTATATGCAGCAAATGGTTTAGGTTTGTCTATTCTTCACTATGGTTCTTCTATTTTACCTTCTTCTAATCCTGATAAAAAGCTTGTTCTCAAAAACCTTCTTCATGTTCCATCGACATGTAAAAATCTAATAAGTGCTTCCCAATTCGCTCGTGATAATCATGTGTTTTTTGAATTTCACCCAAATATTTGTTATGTAAAGGATTAGGGTACTAGTCATGTACTACTCCAAGGGACTCTTCATGAAGGCCTCTATCAATTCCAAATCACTCCCATTCATAAGTCTAATAATAATTCTATTGATACAAAAGTCTTAAGTTCTGTGTCTAAATTTTCTAATTCCCTTGCTGATGTTTCTCATGATGTTAGTTTTTCTACTATGGATAGTGTAAATGTTTGGCATAGAAGATTAGGACACCCTAATTCCTCTGTGCTTAAGTCTGTTCTTCAACTTTTCAATCATCCTATTGTAAATATAAATCAATTGCAATTTTGTGATGCTTGTGCTATGGGTAAACATCATTCTCTTCCTTTTTCCTACTCTAATATTGTGTATCATTCTCCTTTTCAACTTGTGGTGTGTGATTTGTCAGGTCCAGCTCATACAATATCTAGTAGTAGTTTTCGTTATTACATTAGTTTCATGGATGATTATAGTAGGTATACTTGGGTTTATTTCTTGAAATCCAAGTCTGATAACTTTCATGCTTTTCAAAAATTTAAGGCTCTTGTTGGGAAAAATTTACAATATAAAATCATTAGGTTGCATATAGATGGGGGGGAGGGGATGAGTTTAGACCGCTTATTTCTTTTCTTGAACAAAATGGGATAGAATATAGGATCACCTGCCCTTACACTTCACAACAAAATGGAATTGTTGAAAGGAAACAAAGACACATTATGGACATGAGATTAAGTCTTTTATCCCAAGCTTCCTAACCTCTCAAATTTTGGGATCATGCTTTTTCCACTGTTGTTTACTTGATTAATAGATTTCCTACTCCTATCATTCAAAATAAATATCCCTTGGAGAAGTTACATGGTCTCAAACCTAATTATCCTTCCTTCAAAGTTTTTGGGTGTAAATGCTTTCCTAAACTTTTCTTTCGATCAAGGCCATGCACTTTCGTTGGCTATAGCAATTCTCATAAAGGATATAATTGTCTTGCTCCTGATGGTCATATTTTCATTTCTAGAGACATGTTCTTTTTGATGAATTCTCATTTCCTTTTGCTATACCACAAACATAAATATTTCAATAATTCCAACACTACCTTAGTTGAGTCCATTTCTTCTTTCATCCCTTGCGAGAACCATAATGGAGATAGACTTATGCTTGTTCTAGTTTATGATAATATTGATCATCTGAATCTTAGTAATGGGCATCCTTTAGATGTTGTTGAAAATTTTTCACAGGATATTTCTCTGGCTTCAGTTCCACAGGAGAATACTTTTGCTTCACAAAATAATGAACATAGAGCAGCTCCCTCAGATGTTCCAGAGGTTACTAATGCTCCAGCCTTTTTGGCTTCTACTCATCAATGGTGACTCGAGGCAAAAATGGTATTTTTAAACCTAAAGCCTTTTTAGTTGATTATACTCAAACTAATGTTTATGAAGCTTTAAAACATTCTCATTGGAAACAAACTATGGAAGCTGAATATCATGCTTTAATTAAAAACAATACCTGGGATCTTATTTCTAGACTTGTTGATAAAAAGGTTATTGGATGTAAATGGGTTTTTAAGATAAAACATAACTCTGATAGGTTGATCAGTAGATATAAAGCTCGTTTAGTGGATAAAGAATTTCATCAAACCCCTGACATTGATTATACTGAAACATTTAGTCCTGTGGCTAAACCAGTAACTATACGGGTTCTCTTAACTCTAGCTCTTATGAAAGGTTGGACTGTTCGTCGACTTGATGTAAATAATGCTTTGTTACATGGTTTACTTTCTGAGACTGTGTTTATGGAGCAACCAGTTGGTTTTCAACAAACTCCTTCATTGCCTTTAGTTTGCAAGTTGAAAAAGATTTTGTATATGGTCTTAAACAAGCATCGAGAGCTTGGTATGAAATACTAAGTTCTTGTCTTCATAAACTTGGTTTTGTTACTTCTAAAGTTGATACATCTCTACTCATGAGGATAACTTCGGTTTCCTGTTGTTACATTCTTGTTTATATTGATGACATAATAATTTTGGGTAGCTCATCGGTTGAAATTGAAAATATCATACATACTTTGCATCAATCCTTTGCGTTGAAGGACTTAAGCGTATTGGGATTCTTTTTGGGGGTTGAAGTCTCCTATCCTAAGGTTGGAGGTATGTTTCTTTCTCAATCTAAGTACATTATGGATTTACTAAAGCATACTAAAATGAGTGATGCCAAGCCCATAGCTACTCCCATGGTAAGTGATCCTATCTTATCTGCTCGGCAAGGGGAGTTATTTCAAGATACTTACTTGTACAGAAGTGTTGTTGGTGCTCTTCAATATGCTACCATTACTCACCCTGAAATATCCTTTTGTGTAAATAAGGCTTGCCAATTTATTCATGCTTCCAGACTTGTTCATTGGCAGTTGGTTAAAAAAATTTTACATTATCTTAAGGGTGTTATTGATCATGGTCTTCTTCAAGTGTCCTAAAAATTTATCTTTACATGGGTATGCTGATGCGGATTGGGCATCAGATCCAAATGATCGAAAGTCCACATCTGGTTGTTGTATTTTTCTTGGTGGCAACTTAATTGTGTGGGGCTCAAAGGAACAATCTATAATTTCTCGATCCAGTACAGAGGTTGAGTATCGTTGTTTAGCTCTCGTGGCAACAGAAATGGTATGGATTCATTCCTTACTAAAGGAACTTTAGTTACCTTTTTTTTAATACTCCAATTCTATGGTGCGATAATTTGAATGTTGTTCATTTAAGTATGAATCCTATTTTACATTCTAAAACTAAGCATGTTGAGCTTGACATATATTATGTTCGAGATCTTGTGTTTAAGAGACAGGTGATTATTCGTCATTTACCAGCGTCGAAACAGATTGCTAATGTTCTCACCAAACCTTTGTCAGCTTCAAGCTTTTTGAAACTCAAGGGTAAGCTGTGTGTGGTAGCTACGACTGACATAGGTTTGCGAGGGTGTTAAGATAGCCCATTAATATTTGCAAAAGCCCAAGGCCTATTATTTATGAGGGATTTTGGTCTTCTCTTTTACGTGATATTCATAGGCTTTTAGAAACTCTCTTTTCTGTTATGAGAGGGCATTATTTTAATGTGTGTGAGTTTAGAGTGATTACTTTGCAAGAGCTTTTCATCCCGGCTTTGTTATACATATTGTTGTATTCTTCTCAATTGATATATAACAAAATAGGGTTTTCTCTTGCATTTACAATCTCTCTTGTTCTCCATGAATTCTATTTTTATTTTAAGATCGGACTCCCAAATATGTAATCCCTCATCTTAAGAATTGAAGGAAATCGGACTCCCGAATTTTCTAGATTCCATCTTAGGATTTTTTTTTTTTTTTTAAGGAAAATGGTTTTGGTAATAAGTTACTAGAAAAATAATTGGTTAGGAAACTTTTTGAAGTCATAGATTAATTTTTGAATGTTTGAGAACACAAAAAGTGTACTTTTAAATAAAATAAATTTAAATGATTTAGAAAGAGTCTTTTGAAAGATTTTAAAAACTTAGAGAAATTTAAATTAGAAGTATTTTAAAACTTTGAGAGATTTTAATTAGAAAGATTTAAAAATTTAGGAATTAGAAATTAAATAAGACTTAATATGAACATTATATAAGAAAAATATAATTAAAGAAGCATCATAATAAATTAAGCAAACATAAAAGAGCATAATAAAATTTAATAGAAAACATATTGGAGATCGATCTCTGACTCCCAAAGAATCGACTTCTCATCTCAATAATTTTAAAAAATCGAACTCCCAAATTTTCTAAATTTTTTCGTCGAAAATTTTAAGTAAAATGCTCTTTAAAACAATTCTTTTTAAAAAAAGAGATTAAAACATTTTCTTTAACAAAACTCAAAGGGATTAAATATTAACAATTTGGAAAAAAAACTTAAAAGTATGGAAAATGCTAGAGAAATTTTACTAAAAAGGACATTAATTTAAATATGTAAAGTTACATTGATAAAATATATAATTTAATAATATATTTAAAGCAATACATACATAAGCAATGATATTTAGGAGAGCTTGAAGGAAAAAAAAGAACAAGAAAAAAGAATATTGAAATCTAAAACATTAAACTCTCTTGTTGTTTGAAGTATAGATACTTCGAACCAAAATCCTACCAATGCACCCCAAACTAAGTTGGAATTTTTATTTGTGTGTTGGATTCTAGACATTGTAAAGAATTTTTTATTTTTTTATTTTTTTTATTTTTAAAAATTCTTCCTTGATATGTGTAAGGATGGACAAATCTACTATATCCAAGTGCAGTAAACTGGAGCATAACAAAGACCTGTGCAGCTGGGCGGCGCGAACAAAGGTATTAGAGGTGATGGGATCTATACGAGCGGTGTGTTGTGGATTTGAACGGAGCCAGATTTGGTCTGGGTGACACTTGAACAGGTTGACGATCGTTTTGATCTGAGAAGCGGCAACGGCGGGAACTAGACCGGAATCCAGATCTACAACAAGCACCTCAGTTATGGACAAATTCTAATGTAGCGACAGTATGTAACTGGTTGATGGCAAGGCAAGTCAACAGAGAAGAAGAAGAAGAAGAAGAAGAAGAAGAAGAAAAAAAAAAAAAAAGAAAAGAAAAAAAAAAAAAAGAAAAGTGGAAAAGGTAGACTGAAAATCCTAAACTTGAAGCTCTAATACCATGGTGTGTAATGTTGGTATATTATTGATTAATCCTATGATGTAAACTGAACAATACATGAGTACATATACCCAAAATGTAGAGTCGTAATTAAGGAAAGTCTAATTCTAACCTAAATTAAAGATAATTTACCACTCATAATTGTCATTTTTTTCATATATGGTAACATAAATCATGATTAAAAAAATAATTATATGTATATTACCCTACTTGCTTTCCTACTTAATTTTTAATTATATTTAAACAACCACGTTCAAAAAAACATTTGTTTTAAACCACTAGAGCCACTAACACGATACAATTTTGTCTTTTTAACCATTTTATTATATTATTATTGACTTGAAGAAATGGAACTAATTTTAGTTAATTAGAAGGGAATATGAATATTTGATTTAAGTTGTTAAATTGTAGAAAATAACATAACGTATTGGTTATAAACATTTTTGTTCTTTTCAAATGCCTCGGTTTGAATCCTCATTTCATTGTTAAAGAAAAATATGCAGTCATTTTTTAAGGGGAAAATACTTTGAGATTTTTTTTTTTTTTTCTCTTTTAATATTGCAAAATTTGGAACTTATTATAAATTATTAAAGTTTTAAAGGAAGTTGCAAATTTATTGTCTTTTTCCTTCTTCTTTTGAGCAAATTGGTGTGTATTTTTAGTAGCATAAAAATTGAAGAGGATTGCACATACCTACTCTCTAATTAAATACTATGAACATAAACCAATACCACAACATATCATACATCCCAAAATTAATTGGACATCCTATTGACAGATGTACAAATATTTTTTTACAAGGTTCATCATGGCTTAAATTCCTATCTTAAATAAATATTAAACTATAAGTTTAGTGGATATAAATTATCTTTAATTTTACTTTTAGTAGGTTACAAATGTCTAATAAATTAAAAGAAAATTATCTTAAATAGAAAAATTACTGAAAATACTTACAACTAATAATAGTAAAATACACCATCTATCGCGGTTTATTAAAAATAGACAGTGAAATTTACTATATTTTTAAATATTTTGATTTCTTTTGTTATATTTGAAAAGAACCCTAAATTAAATACCATAATTTTGTTTAATATGTCACTAACATATTTAATAATTTTTAAAATTAAGTAATTTATTAGATATAAAATAAGATTTTATGCCTAATAAGAGCCTAAACTTTTGATTTTGTTTTTTAGGTTTGTAAATTATTAACAATGTCGAATAGATCTACTACCCATTAGACACAATAGATTGAAAATTTAATGACCTAATGGCTACAAAATTGAAAATTTAATGACAAGGTCGACATTTTTTTTTTAAAGTTTAAGGACTAAATAAATTCAAACTTGAAAGTTCAAGAATATATCAAACACTTATTAAGGTTTAAAGTTCAAGAATAATGGCTACAAGGAGTTTTTTTTTTTCATTCAAATTGAAAATAATATATATATATATATATATATATATATATATATATATGCTCTTTTCAAATATAGCAAAAAGAACTAAAACATTTTCAAATATAGCAAATGTTCACTGTCTATTTGCGACAGACTGCAATAGACCGTCATAGACTACTATTTGTGTCACAGTTGATATAGATAGTAATTTATTACAATTTATCGCGGTCTATCATAGATAGATTGTGTATTTTGCTTTTAGTTGTAAATATTTTTAACAATTTTGTCATTTAAAATAATATATATATTTTGTTTAAGACAACTGGTCGAAGACAAGACACAAATACAATACAGCATTGGAGGTTTGGAGAAATGTAATAAAAGTCATGACTTAATGTGCTAAATTTAATCGTCAAAAGAATATATTGATAGGATATAACAATGGTAAAAAAATATAAAGTATTAAAGTTCAAATACCACTAATAAAAAGAAGGATTAAATCTAAATCTAAGATTAAGAAGCTTCCGGGGGAATAAAATTTATAATAATAATAATTAATGTTTATAAATAAAAAATAGTTTTTCATGCTTCCTTTTAGTAAGTTGGAACAACATTACTTTTCCTTTCCGGCAAAAGATCTTTATAGCTTATCATAATCAAATAATTTTGCAATACTTATATTATATGTTTTTATGATTAAGTTTGTGTTTCATATTTGTTTTGCTTAGATTATGATTCAACGTTATTTCATCTAATTCATTTTGTTATTCTTTTGTGTTTTTCTTCATCATCTCAATCTGGGTTTTAAAAAATAAAAAATAAAAAATGTGTGTCTTTGGCACAGGAAACTTACATGTGCGTTTCGGATGCTCCTTAACCCATTGTTTTGGTTCGGTCATGTCGTTTGAGCTTACATGTGGGTGCTAAGCTGAGTATACTTTGATGCTTAAGTTAGTACATTGAGTATTTTGCTTAGCTAATCATAGAGATAGACTTAGAGTCCTTTCCTTTATTTACTGTTCTCTCCATTTTTGAGTTGTTAAATAGAACTATTTATAAGACCCTTTCTATGACACCTTCTTAGGGTTATTTGTAACACCAACGGTGTAGAGTGGTTGCAGTGTCTTCGAGATTGTAGTGCCCCAGAGTCGAGCTTGGCTCAATTATTTTCCTTTTGGTATAGTTCCTTGAGCTTGGCTGGTTGACGCAGAACTTGAGGGTCTGACTTTTTTCCTTTCGGGACCCACACCTCTTTGTTTTGCCTCGGTTTGGGCGGCTTGTGAGCTTTGAGTTTTGCATGCGACAACCCCTAACATGTGTTATCAAGAAAATTGCTTCCTCAAGCAAACTTTGATCCCATTTGATCAATGATTAAAATATTTATCAATACATCGATTGGAGGATTTGGCATCAATATCAAGATTTAATGAATATCTCTTATATCTCGTATAAATACCCCTTAATAGTCAACAATATAAATAACAATAAGATCTATAACTCATTAGAGAGTGCAAAAAATTTAGTTCTTAATTTAAATAATTTTTTAAAATTATTAGGTTTTTAAAATTTATGTTTGTATCCTCGTAATTATTTCTTATCTCTCATTGTTTAAAGTAAACATTTCAATTCTTTTCCAAATTTCAAAATAAAAAATAAGATTTTAAAATTACAATTTTTTTTTTTAGTGTTTAATAACTTAACCATATGAGTATAGATTTTGAAAACAGTATAAGTATGATAACAAAATAAAAAAAAACTCACATGTAAGCTTAATATTCAAAAAAGTAAAAAGTAAAAATTTATCAAATAAAGCGTTAATTAATAACCCACATAAGAGAAATGTGAAGAAATCCTCCATTTCTGTTTGCATTTTGGTAAATCAGTGCATTGGTTTCAACAATAAAGCAAAAAATTCCCAAATTTCAAACAAAAACATTCATCCCACCTTACAGAATCTCAAACAATGACGACCAGAAGCATGAAGGTGAATGAACAACAAAATTTCTTTCTCAATATGAAAGTCATATTAGTACTGTATAATGCTTGAAATCTAAGATATCGCGTTTTGATTTAAACTGAAGCACTTATTTACTTCGTCATATCGATTACAATGCTGCGAAGATAACGTAAAAACACTTTCAGATTTCTCATACATATACTATTTCATGTCATTAATACTAACCAAAATTAATTTCTTCATTAACTTTGGCTGGAAAAGTCCTTTGATTACAATGGCACATGATGCTGGAAAGAAATTTGTTGTGTTGGTGTCTCTCTAAATCTTCTGAAATGGAGAAGAGTCAAAATTCAGGAGTACTTGTTATCCTCATCGTTGTATCTGAGCTTCAACATCGAAGGAACTAATCTTTCCAGGTTTAGTAATCAAGTAACGCAAGACAGAATCTGATCATCCTCTAGATTCATTCAACATATATACAGTATAACTGTTGAAGATACTTGAAAAACATGCAACATGTTGTGTGATATGTTCATTTCCTTCTGAACTTCCTAGAAAGAATGCCTACTAAAGTAAATGATGTGATGAGACAACAACAATTCAATGACTGCCTGACAACTACATATCTGGATTCAGGAGCTACAGTATAATAACAGTAACTGAGAGCAACCAAAAAAAAGCATGATAATCTAAAAAGACAGGGCATGAAGCCTGCAACGGAACAACAAGATGAACGCCACGATAATGGTAGACAAAAGGTTAACCAAAACCTGAAAAGCTATAAACAGCAGGTGGGTGAACGAAAATCAATATCAGTCAGGATCTGATGTGTCCACAGACGGAAATAGCTCTAATGGCACCGAGGGACAAGCGCATCAGACTTATCAAGAGATTGAAACAGAAACTGGTGGCTCCATGTTTCACCGAAGTTTGTGTCCATGAATATGCTTTACTTCAGATGATTGATAATGCAAGTGACTTCTAAATGGTAGGTATAAACAGATCAACGCTCGGGAAAACTGCACATATTTTGGACTAAATACAAGAAGTAAACCAGGCCTAACAGCTACCAATAAATAATTCACTCATACCAGCAGCCTACAATGTTATCAAGACTTGAGATACATTAAAGACACCAAACCTAAACAATTCTTTTCGACGTAATTGGCTTTTCATGGACTCGAACCTTTCATTTTTGTTTTCTTTGTTATTGGGTAAATAAACAAGAATCAGAAAACAAGAGCCAACAAGTTAAGTGTCCTACCAAAGACCTTCATAGAGATTAAGGGCGCCGCCCGAGCCTGAAGTAATAGGCTGAACTGTCCTTAGCTGTCCTGTTTTCAGCCTCTACAGGCGATTTACCGAACAACTCGTGCAGCCGGAGTTCTATAGCCAGCTTATCTCAGATTATGAAGAACTTTGAACACCCTCCAATTTGTTTCAATGTACAACAACATCAATAAAAATAAGATTTAGGGTGACAAACTGTGTCTATGGATATGATGAGCTCCAGCCTGATAAAGAGTAAGGTGGTGTATGGCTTTAGCATACAATTCGTGCAAGTCAGGATGAGCGAAAACAAGCCGAGCCATCCCCTTCATTGCATTCAAGGCATGAGCCTGCTCTAAAGCCTTACTATTGCCTGCACTCAGTGCAAGATAACATAGCAGCATTAGGCCAGGCACTTGAGCCTGATCATTTTGTCTCAAAAGTTTCATTAGAGGAGGAACGCCACCAAACTCGATAATCGACTTCGAATGCGCTGCACAATTATAATTTTCAGGGCAAGCAAACTTCCCTAATGCAATGACAGCCTCTATGGCCACATCCATATCCATACTCTTCATTTGCAAAACCAAAAGATTGATAATCCGTGATTCCTTTGCAGGAAAAATCCTGGCAAGGGAACCAATCGATTGAATAGCAGGAACTTGCAACATTGGATCTCTATCCTTCTGAATCATTCTCGAAAGTTGATCAAGAACCGCTTTCGGAGCCGGTGAAGTGATCTTAAAGGCAGCATGTCTAAGATCTGGCTTGGACTCTGCAACAGCTGTTACCTCCATAATTGTCATCAAGGAATTGTATTGCAATTCCCCTTCTTCATTCTCAATAACCTTCGCCAAACACAACAACCCTTTTGTCTCTGTAATTTTTCGACTATTCGTTAAGCTCCCTTTAGAGAGTCTCCAAAGAGCCTCAGCACAATTCACTTTAAGCTGCAGCTTAACTTCAGAGCTTTCAACCTCTTTCTCCTTCCTGTGATTTCCCCCTCGGCTACTACCATCAGAATGTGAGGAAGACGAAGATGAATTCAGTGAAGTATTCGAAGCTTTCCCAGCGAGCTCCTTATTAATCTCAACCACAGAATGAAAACTGGGTTTCCCCAATTGAAGCTTAGGATCATCAAGAACCATATCAATCGACAAACAAGTAACCAAAGGTTTAGTTACGTTCTCTCTAGCAAACTCCTCTTGAGCAAGATTGCTAAGTTCCGCCATTTTGGAAACTAATTTTGCAACAATAATCTGAACCCTCATGGGGGAATCATTAAGAACCTGAACAATAGTCGGAACCCCAGGAATATTGATAATCGACTCAACCCTATCGGGAACAGAAGCGACATTGATAAGAACATTAGCAGCGGCGATTTGAGCATCAGGGGATGAGTATTCCTTGAGTAATTTAAGCAACGGCGGAACCCCACCTTCTTCAACTACGATTTTTTGATTCCGCTCGTTCCCACGAGTGTGTAATGTCAATTGATTCGCAGCTTCGACCCGATTTCTAACCGAACCCATTTGGATTGTGGCGATATTGGGCCAAATATAGGCCAAAGTTGGGTCATTACTCGCAATCGGAGGCAGCCCAACAGTGCCATCGGAATCAAAAATTGAAAGAAGCCATTTCATATCGCCAATGGAGGATTCAAGAAGACTTGAAACCTTACGAAAATCGGCGATGGTTGTCATGGAGAAAACTTGCCGTAGAAACCCACCATGGCGGCACTTGCTAACGAAGTTCCAAGCACGTTCGAGATTCTTCGTGACATCGGCCACGATCCGGCGAATTGGACGGTCGTACAGCGGCTGTGTGGTGGTGGTGATTAAGCGAACGGTGGCTTGAAGCATCCGGTAGATTTTATCGACTTGTTTGGCTAAGTCAACGCATTCTTGTCTCAAAGAAACTGCTTCTTGAGCTAATTTCAGAATCTTATCGGCTAATAGAATCGGAGGAGTGAAGTCGTGAAGAATTGCTCCTTCTTCAACAGCAGCAGCAGCGGCAGCAGGAGGCGGAGCTGCGGCAGCCATTACTGTATAACAAACAAAGAAACGAAATACAATATGGGTTTCCCCCGTAGTTTTCAGAGCTAAAGTAAGCTGTGTGTGAAGCTTCTTTGCAACCTTTTTTTTTTAGGGAGAATTGAGAGTAAAGTCATGAGAATTAGAACAATTGGGGAAGTGGGTCAATGGCAATGTCTTTCTTTATCTTTTTCTCTCACATTACAGAGTTGATTTCTTGACTTCGTCGTGTTGTTGGCATTTAGTGGAAAAGTCACACACACAAAAAAAGAGACTTTAGTTTATGAAAAGAAGACGTGAAGAAATTGGCAGGAGTTGACTGGTCTACTCGTCGTGATAATGAAGCTGACTTGAAATGAAATCCAGATTTCGACGGCACGAATCTTAGATTCTTCCAGATTATCTTCATCAATCTAATTCCTAACCAAAAAAAAAAAAATTATATCTTTTTTGGGGAAGAATAAATAAAAAGAAAAGAAAATACATATGTCTCGTGATTGAGGTAAGGAAGAGAATGAGTTACGATGGAAACACAGACATTCTTCGTGAAGAATCACCGCAGGGGCAGAGACAGAGAGGCTTTGTCGGTGTGCTTCTTCCAACATTTTCGTATGCAATTGAAATATCCTCATTTAACAAAAGGATTACTTTACTACTTTACTAAAGTTTAAACTAAACTATCACCAAAGATCTAAGTAGTTACTAGGATGAAAAATGTTATTTTAACAAACCATTGTATTCGGTTCTAATAAAGTTGATTCATACCACACTTCTTGTTTTGTTTTGTTTATTTTTAATAGAGTATTATAGCTAAAATGAATATAGTTCAACTCGCACAATATTTATATTTTCAACCTCGAAGTAAATTGTTTGATTTCTCCTCTAAATATATTATCAAAATATATATATATATATATATATATATATATATATATATATATATAAATGATAACTTGTAGAAATATAAGTTACTATATTTTTTTATTTGGAATAATTAGAGTAATATTGATGATAAACACATGATTTTAGCACTTGAATTATGTAATATGACTAACTCTGCGTTTACTATGTTTACAAAAACATCTATATCGAAGATCATTGCGTCGACCACCATGCGTTGAGAAGAAAAAGTGAATCAAACACCTGGGTGGCAACTGTCATGTCAATATGCAAGTGGATAATTGACTTTACCAGATCATGACAGATTTAATGAACCGAAGACGCAAAAAAGTTTGCGCAAAGAACATAAATTAAATGTAAAGGTGCCAACTCATCATGAGATCAACTTTTTTGGACGCTTATAAATAGCCTATTTCACTTCATGTTCAAGACAAAGAGAAATATACCATGGTGAAAACTCTGCGCAAATTCTCCCTCAATCTCCATAGTCACTCTTCATTTCGAGCTCTTCTGTGAGAAGATTCTGAGAGTTTTCAGAGTCGCCCTTCAAAAAGTGAGAATCTATCCCCTATACAAATCATATATCAAATGTCCACCATCTCAAGTCTTCAATAAGCAAGACATTGTAATTGGCGGCTTGACGACTTTTATTCTCATTCTTTCATTATGTTCATCATTCTTGCTTGTATTCTGTTAATGACTTTCGAGAGATTTGCTTATTTTCTTAATACAAGTTTGATTGGCATTAGTCCTCCATACATTCTCGTCTAAAGAAAATGTGTGAGAATTCCGGAAATTGCGTATTCAATTCAATGATGCATTACATTAATTAATACATTACTTAAAATTAAGTAAATTGAAAATTTTGATTTGAGTAATTACATTATTAATTAATTTATTTTATAAATCGAAATTAATGAATAATTTATTATATTTATAATATATATACCCATACATATGAAAGAGTATACAATAATGCTGTATTTGGTGAATCAAATACCATGGTCTAATAACGAACCATTCTGATTAGTTGATAATATTAGTTGAGAATTTTGTGAAAGGATTCCTATAAAAGGTTTCATTAACTCCTAATTCATGTCGAGTAGACCTTGTTGTTGCGAGAATTCTTAATTCATGAGTTGTAGGGAGGGACTTATATCACCACAAACAGAGACTAAAGCAAGTGTTGGATTCAAAGCTGGTGTTAAAGATTATAAATTGACTTATTATACTCCTTTACATCATGAATGTTTGAATGATTAATGAGTTAAGTGTATAAAGTTAGCATTTCCAAGTTTTACTAAGTAAGCTTTCATCTTGATTAAATGAGCACTTCAAACTCGCCTAAATCTGTCGAACAAATAGGTTTAAGTAAATATAATCATTTTCTTGAGAGAGCATGTGATTAATTTTAGACTTAACAAGAAAAGAATTGACTTTAGAGATAAAGTTTAACTTTTGCCTGAAAAACTCACAATGCGTCTTAGAAATAAGATTAATGTCGCGTTGAAGTATCGAGAGATGCGTTCTTAATATCGAGTTTGGTAGCATGAAAAATTACTCAAGTAACACTTAGGAAAATGCTAACCGAGTTATCGTAATTTTACTTTTCTCATGGTTCCATCTCCATCCTCAATGCATGCTATCTGAACATAGTTTGTACTTGACAAATTCATCCATTTCCATCCCGCATCATCATTCCATTTGTTTATCCACAAATTCTTTATGTATAAAGTTAGTTTTAAAGAATTCATTCATGAATATATTAGTAAATTTGTACAGTTCAACACATGAAACTAAAGAATTTTCTCAACACCAAATTATTGCAAATCTCTACGTTTGACCTTGAACTCCCCAAAAAAAACCTTTTTAAACTTGCAATTGGGTTTTTATAGGAAAACTTGTGTATTAATAGATACATTTTTTTGTAATCCTCAACGCGGCATTAGGCCGATATGAGCATAACGCATCATACACACTCAAAATGCAACAATAAACACAAAAAAGAGTATCATATATAATACTTGGAACGAGAAACTCACTCGCAAGTTATAACATTTTGGGGCAATTTGTAGATTTAGATTCATCTTTTTCAAAGTCATCATTCCTACTGATACATCGCTATTAGTGATATGGTCTATTAGATTTTGTTATATTTACAATTCTTTAAAAATATTGCTATGCTATTTACTTAATTATTATCCCTAAGGGATCATATGGTTCAAGGTTTCTAATATGCCTGGGAATAAGATGTTTGGGAATCAAAGAGATAGTAATGTTTGGTTGGCATGAGAAATGCTATTAGAATTTTATGAAAAAGTTCATGGTCATATTTGATTTATAAAATTAAGCATGACAATTTTATATAATTGTAATAGATTAATCAATTAAAAAATAAATATCATTCAATATAGAGAAATTATTTTAACCGACAAAATTGCTGAGAATATTTACAAATAAAGAAAATATATTACAGTCTATCTACAATAAATCGCGATAGATTACTATTTGTGTCTATCATGACATATAAATTTTGCTATATTTGTAAATATTTTGATTAATTTTTCTATATTTGAAAACAACCCTTCAATATATTGATAAAAATTAATTAATTAATAATCAATAATAATTTTAATTATAAATATTTGAAAATTGAGTAATTGATAATTAAAATCAGGGTTGTTTTCGAATATAGCCAAACTAATTTCACTGTCTATCAATAGACTAGCGGTAGATAGTAAAATTCTTAAATTACAACGACCGAATTGTTACATAGTAAAGCTTAAAGACTAAATTGTTACAAAATTGAAAGTTGATGGACTAAATTGTTACAAACCAAGGTTCAAGAACTAAATTGTTATCTAGTAAGTTGAAGGACTAAAAAAAGATTTTTAACCTATAAGTATTAATAAAGAATACTAAAAAAATTCTATAAATATGAGACATTAATAATGAATGGAGTAATAAAATCCTCCCTCTAACCAAACGACCCTAAAAATGCTACCAAATGCAATCACCCTGACATTTTCCTAGGGCTAATTAGACCAAAGTTGCACTTTAAAGACAAAAATTGTTCCTAAATTCTGGGAAAATAGAGAACTTTTGTAGACGCATTCTCACAAACACAAAAAACCTGTCCTATATTACTCAATATTATCAAACGACAGTTTTTTCCCCAACTACTCAAATTACAATATTAGTCTGATTAACCCAATTCTACAACCATCATATCCCAATGCAAATTATAGCAATTGATACCTGAAAACAGTATCCATATTCCATGATCAAATATCGCATCTTCAACGATATTACTAAAAGTTTCAACTGTGGCCTAAAATGTCAAGCTTTTAATTTTGATACTGACATACCAAATAGCATTAGTCAGCAAGACGAATAAGCTTCAAATAGAGGTCGACAGTACCCATTACCAATAGTCATGATGTCAAATTTCTCAGCTGCCTAATGCGTCTATGTGAAAGCTACAACAGCCTTTCAAATAAATCCTAATTCCATGCAAATTGTGGTTCGGCCAAACCGCCCTAACCAGTTAACCGTACCTTCGGTTTAGTCAATTTGGTTGAGTCTGAAAAGTTCCCCATTTACAAGATAGCAAGCTATGTCACATAAAAATTTAGCATAACCCGTACCATCGTGACAACTCTATACATTCAATCCCATCTAACTGAAGCTGCTAAACCGAACCTTTGAGCTTATTCGGTTTTCCCTTGCACCTCACACCAAGAGGTGATGAAATTAGCAATAAAATAGACCTCATGACATAGAAACTCATATCCCTATGATATCTTTCTCCAAAATAATTACTCGTGATTGACTGCAAAGAACTGAATAATTTATTTGGAGGGCTTCTTCCAAAGGAGAAAAGGAAACAATACCACAAGGTGGAATTTGGGTTGGGGTTTATATATTTGCAGCTAGAAATATGTTTCAAACAATATTACAGAACATCAGCACCGTGCACCTTTGAAAGGAAAATGGACTGAAAATGGAGGTTTTTCTTTCTGAAAAGAAATGGAGCAGTTTTAGAATTTAAAGAAGTAGCTGCTGCAGAACAGAAATTAATCATTGATACACAAGGTAAAAACTTAAAAAGGATGTTCGTATGTTCAAGTGAACTACATTCGTTTTTCCCTACTATTATTACTATATAGGATCTAAATGATGGAACAGTTTAAAACCAAATGGACATAATTGAACAGAGAACTCACACACAACAAACACACCAAAAAAACAACATTAAAAATCAATTGTCAGTGTTGTTCTGAGTCACTAAGACATGATATTCAAGTTTAAATCACGTACTTAGTTCAAACAATTAAATCAGTAATCCTCTCATAAGGAGGAATAAGGATTAGAGACATGACCATGATAAGAAACTTAGAGACAGAACGTTGAACCACATCTTTACAGCTCTAATGATAATATTAGACATACTCGAATCAGCAGCAATGAATACTATGCTAAATAGTTGGAAAAACTTCTGCTTACACACCTGTTGTTGTATGAAGGCTTCAATTTAAACCTCAAAACTTTTGCAACCGTATCAATTGACACCCAAATAAAACAAATTTAGGAGTGTAAATTGGTATTTTTTTTCAAAATAGTTGTGTCCAAATCTCGCAAGGTTGAGAATGAATATGGAGTAAGTCTTGTAAATAACAACATCAAAACAAATAGCCGAGCTGACACTAGAATGAGAAACTAGTAAAAACAGATATTTTTCGAGGAAAACTTGAACTGCTTCCATGGAGACAACCAAGTTATTTGTTATTGAGTCGGGTAAGATCTATAAGGAATGCAAGGAGCACTTTCAACAATGATAACTAAAGCCCAAGAAACTACGAAAATTAACAATGTATAACATTCAAGATAAATGATAATTCAAGAAACACATTCAAAATCGGAATGAGTTCAAAGTGAAGAAAACTGAAATACAAAGTTTGATAACATTAATCCAATACTTCGAATAACGCCACAAGACATCAAAACTAATTTGGAAACAAAATCATAACTAAGAGTTACCCAATAAACCTAAGCCGTAAGGACAACCGCACCACCATTCTCTTTGATCTTCTTCTCTGCAATTTTGGAGATGAGCTTGGCTTTCACAACGACGGGCTGGTTCTCAGGCAAAACCCCTTTACCCAAAACTTTGAAATACCCAAACTGGGTAACATCAATCAAAGGGACATTATCCTTAGAAGCCTTGTCCTTCACCTCCTGAGGAACGAGGGACCAGAGCTTGTCGACGTTTACAATGGGGCAATAGAATTTGTTACGGAGCTTGTGGAAGTACCTCATACCAACTTTACCAAAATAACCAGGATGGTATTTGTCGAAGAGGATTCTGTGGTGGTGCATACCTCCTGCGTTACCACGACCACCAGGATGCTTACGGTGCTTGCCGATACGACCATGGCCGGCGCTCACGTGACCGCGCTTCTTTCTGTTCTTCTTGAAGCGGGTCGTCATTTCGTCGGCGAGTGGAGGAGAATTAGGTTTTCAGAGTAAAAGGGAGCGGCGAGCGCGAGGAAGTTAGAATTAGGGTTTGAATGAACTTTATAGGACTGAGAACGGAGACTCGCCCTTCAGATTTTGGGCTTTTTTGTTTATCTTAGCTGAAAGCCCATGACATTGTTACAACTCGGCCCAGGCCCACGAGTTCGAACTTTTTATTATTATTATTATTATATTACTTTAGCTCGTCAACTCTATTTGTTTATGGTATGTTTAGATTAATATTCAAAAAAGAAAAAAGAAAAAAAGAATCACTGCATAAACACTTTTGTTTTAACGTATAACCTTTTTTCTTAGTGTGATTGTATTTTAAGTTGTCAACCTGGATATATAGCTTTAATTAATTAACACGTATCAGAAGTTCAAATTCTTAGCTTCAAAATAGCATTTTGAAGTTAAAATGCAATTTTTGTTTTGTTTTGTTTTGAGGGTTTTTTTTTTTTTTTTTTTTTTTTTCCTTCTTCTTCTTCTTCTATGTTACAAAAACATATTTATTTTATGCTATTTATGTAGAAGTCTTCATATAATTGTGCTTGGAGTACTAGGATTTGTACATAAAAGTATATTCAAAATAGTCACCTTCCCTTCATCATACAACTGCTCTAAAATACTATGATCACATAGCGCTTATTTACATATAAATATATATACATATTATTCTGTAATATTCATAAAAGGGAAGATTTTCAATTGGTTAAAAGCAAATGGAGTGGAAAATACAATAACAATAACTTTTAACACAAAGTAAGAAAGAAACATCGGCTCAAGAGGCACATAAATTTGAAGCTATAAGGTAGTTAACAAACAGAAAAAAACTAGTAAATTGAGGATTCTGAAGAGTAAAGACAGGAAAGGAAATAAAGATGCATATTAACCAGTTTCCTGCTCGAATTCTTCAGCCTCGGATTCCTCAGCATTGTCAGCATCATCATCTTCTGCCTCTATGTCTTCCTTATCATTGTCAGCAGTCATTTTGCCAATGACAACCAGGTTGCTGTTTGTCTTCCTAATTTCATTGCACTGCCATGATAGTAATACACACAAGTGAGAGAAGAGCTTACAAAATTGCAATAGTGCACATGGAGAATTGCATTGTTTGTTAGTTGAGTTCCTCTGATTCGAGGTCGGAATCCAATTGAATTAGTGAAAGAGTGAGAACAGAAGCCCCTTACCTTCTTCCTTCTAAGGCTTTAAGAGGGTAGTTGAATGAAGGCCTAATCACCGCCACACTTATCACATAGAAGGAAGATAGAAGGTCGCACAACATTTAATAATATCACACCCAAGAAATCATAATCGGCAAAAGTACAAATAGAGCTAACATTTTTAGTAAATTTTTGGCTCCAGTTTATAAACTTGGGATAATGAAGTTTGGAGTCAGGTGGGAAAGTGAACCTGTGGTATGCGTTGGATTGTAGAAAGGAATACATTATAGAAACTTGAGTTTGCTTCAAATGTGTTAGATGTATGGATTTGTAACTTAGTCTGTGCTACAAGTAGGCAAGTTTTGGGCTGACAATTCCACAACCCGAGTTACACAATTTTAAATCACTAATGAACCCAAAACCTTAAAGGTTAATAAGTCATCACAAATATAATCATATGAGTACTCAAACAGCCTTGCTCATGGAAAATACCATACTACACATTGGAACATCCCCTTTCTTTAGGTTTGAATTTCGAAACACAAGGTTGAACAGAAGTTCCTCGGTTGAAGTTTCCTTTGGAGCCTTTCAGTGAGTCTTTCAATGGATGGATGTTGTTTTAGGCGTGATCTCACCATTCTTCATTTTCTGTGGGTTTCCGTTAGCTCGTTCAAGGCCAATAGTTTCCAGTTTGGTTGGGCTTTTTGAAGTTTTTCCTTAGTTGTTTTGTCCATTTGCAAAACACAAGGTTGAACATAAATATCATATTCAATATATTCAAGCTAAACCTAGAAATGGGAATAGATCGTGCTCGGCAACAAACCCTTCAAGTAGAATATTAACAAGTTTTCTCCATGGTTTCAGCCTCACATAAACAAAATATTGATGAAGAAGTAATTAACAGCAATTCAGTCCAAGTTTCAATGATTATAGCAGCAAATTCCTCAAAAATCAAATATTCAAAGCAGACCTCCAAGGGAAAACTGTTAGAGATGCAAAAGTGAGAAAGGTGAAAACCTAACGGCGAGAGTCAGATTTAATTCAACAACAGTCTTTTGAGCAAGCGTCGATTTCAATCAATTGCACTAACTTCAACTTGACATTCGATGTATATAAGGTCTTTACTCGTGGATCAGTCCAATTCTCAGAAATACCCCAAAAACTTGTTCGTGTACATGAATGCGGAAGAAAACGAAGATAAAATCACAAATACTCAAACATAATTTAAAATGGTGACAATCAAGAGCGGACCGCATGGGAGAATCCACAATATGCCGTAATTAAACTAACATCAACATTCCGATGATTTCACATTCGATCCCTACGCATTTCCCAAGTCCAAGCAGGAGATTGTACAAATAAAATGCCAGAGAAGAAAGAGCATTAGGGTTTATTGAAAAGAGAATGGTAACTAGAGATAGAGTACCTTTTCTTCAAAATCAGACTCTTCCATGGCGAGCAGTAGCTCTTCGTTTTGGGGTTGTGGCCACTGAGACGGCAGTAAAAACGACGTGGGAATTGTCCTTGTAGACCAAGGGTACTGTGTCATGAAAGCCGGAAACTGCAGCATTTTTGTCGCCGGAGCTGGAAACTGGAGAGAGAGAGAGAGACGAATGAGCTCGCTCCGTTGCGGAATTCGAAAATGTCTGGTGTTTGGCAACTGGTTTATTTCTGTTCCTATTGCGGTCGAGGTTTGACCCTGCTCTGTTTTAACCCCTGAATTTTACTGAAATATAACAAAATAATCTTTTTTTAGTCCCTAAATTTTTAAGAATACATGCATTTAGTTGCTGTTGTTTCAAATTTATCATTTTAGCCCCCAAATTTTATGTAGAAGGTCCCTTTATTAAAAACTCTATTAAACTTAAATAAAAAAAAAAAAAAAAACTTGACTCAATAGATGGCTGGCTTGATGACTTGGAAAAATTTTCCAAGTCATTAAGCCACATCATCAATCTAGTCTACTTTTTTTGTTTAAATTTAATAGAATCTTTAGTAGAAAAACCTTTTAAATATATTTATGAAAATTTAGAGAGTAAAATAACCCATTTGAAACATTAGAGACTAAATACACACATTCTTAAAAACTCAAATATCAAAGGCTAATTTTTCCTTTATTTATTTATTTTCTTTTTATACTTTATAATATTTTAAAACTTGTTACATGACATGACGAGAATATCATTTCTGTTAGTTTTCTTCCTAAGTATATTAAAGCACATGTAAATTAAGTTTTTAGTGAAACAAAAAACATCCCATCTGAAAACAATAAAAAACTCTTTTACTAAAAGAAAGCCTAAGAACATTCACATGAGGGGTAAGGAAGAGAATGTCCTTGTAACATTCAACGACTTCGATAAATATTTTTGTTAGTCCAACAATGTAGTAATAAAGTTTCAATCACCTTATTGAAACTTTGTTTGAAAGAAAATAAAACTATGGGCAATACATACTAGAGACAAGACATTACACAAATTTCTAGAAAAATGGCATTAGCCATAAACTTATTTTGTTCAACCAAGTAGGAGATGTTGATTTGAGTACAACTTAAGAAATAAAGACATCAATTACGACCCTAAAAGTTGATTGATCAAAATGTTCCACTCCCATCATGATTAAACTAAAAATTAAACCTAATGCATGTCTTGATTGAATAATGAATTTTACCATAAAAATTTTATCCACTCAATTAAATTCAAATTCTTTATAGTATGAAATCATACTGGTTCCATCATCTATATCTAAATTAAAACTTACGAGCGTTTGATACAATGAGTTGAAATTGGGAGGAGTGAAGTTGTGAACTCAACTCCTTATTTGATGAACAAAGTTTGTGGTAGGGATGATCATAGTAATTTATCTGAAAATCGATTCAATTGACCAAAATTGATCAAACCAATTTTGGTCGGTCGATTTAAGGAGTGAGTTGATCGGTGCCAATTGGAATAAAAATAGAGAAAACTAGAGTATGAAGATTTAAAAAATAGTGCATTTAAAAAAAAATTTATACTACCTTTATTTATTGTTAACACCTCATGATCATCCAACTTTTAAAAGCAATATTTTAAACTTGTTATACTAAGAAATTATTATTTAGTTATTTCGGTTAGTTCAACAATGTAGTGATGGAGTTTCAAATCACCTCATCCAAACTTTATTTGGAAGAAAAATAAAACTGAGTAATATGTAATAGAGGCAAGACATTAAACAAATCCTAAAAAGAAAACATTTGACACAAACTTAATTAATTGAAACAAACAACAGATATTGATTCAAGTATAACTCAATAAATAAAGACATCGACTACCATTCTAAAAGTTCATAGATTAATGCTCCACTCCATAATTAATCGGCTAATTATGGATAGTCGGCTGGAGTAACTAACCTTTTTCTGAAACGCGATTAGTCGGCAGTTTTTGCTGATTTTAGCTCAAAATCGACTCCATTGATGGTTATCTTCGTAGTTCATGGCCCGTACAACTAAAAAAATATTAATTTGCTATTTTATTAGCTTCTTACTTAGTGGATTCCAATACTTCACAATTTCACTCATTACCTCAAACACAAGTGAAAAAAATTAAAATTTTCACTGTCTTTTTCCATTTTTCTTCAAATTATCATACTTTTAAACATAATAGTAGAATTTTTATCAACACCTCCTTATGCAAATACTAATATAGGCATAATCATATCTCTCTTTTATAACCAAGTTGACTACGAATGAGTTGTTTACCTCGTAAAAAAGATGCATGTCTATCCCTATGAGGAAAACTAGGAGTGGTAAGTTCACTCCACGCAGGTCACCATAGCATGGGGGACGTCTGTCTTTTGCCGCCACAAGACTAGCTAATCATATGTAGTAGGCTCGAAGTACCAATTCCCACGCAAGGAACCGTAGCATGGGGGACGTCTAATCCTTTTGCTGCCGCAAGACTGGTTAATCGTACACAGTAGGCTTGAAGACCACTGATTCTGTAATATCGTAGCAGATGAGCCCTAGCCTGTGAATTCGAGCAAGGAGCACTCTTGCGCTCTCGAGCAGTAAGCGGTTGAGCGAGATGAGCCGCCTTATTTTTCGAAAGAGAATGAGAGACAGTTCCTCCGAACCTCACTAGGGGGTGACTCATGAGATATCCATCTTTACAGAAGCTTTAATTTTTGTGCTTATCTTAATTGTTGGTTTAATTTATGCCTAGCGAAAAGGAGTATCGGAATGGTCTCAATTTTTGAAAATTCAAACAATTAAAAAAAAAAAAAGTTGAGACAATATGAATTCCATCAAATTTTTCTTAGTTAATCGAATAACCCAAACTTAAGTTGTTTTAACTACATGGAATTATGTTTCAAAAGTGTCGGGTTTATGGGAAAACCGGTTCCCTGTTAGCCACGTGAAAGCAACATTCGACATAAACCACACCGTTGGATATCCTAATAGGGAAGGAAAAGGAAAGCAAAGAGAAGAGAATTTGATTCCATACGTGTTTCGCCTTGGGAAATTCAACAACAACAACCACAATCTCCAAAGCAAAATGAACAAAACTGAAGAATATCTTTTACTTTGTTTACAGTTTTTCTGCTTCCTTCCTCCTCGTGTCTTCTTCCCACCTCTTCCACGTCTCTTCCATGGCCGCTTACGTCTTCTAACTTTTCAGTACAATTGAAATATTATGGTAATTATTCTTGAAATATTAGAAAATTAATTGGGAATAAATGGGGAAAAAAAGAATTTGAAGGGTTGGATAAAAGGAATGAAAAGAAACTAGGAAAAAAAAAAAACAATTAATTAATGGAGCCGATATTTTGGAAAGGTGTATGGTGGACAAGTGTTATTTGTGGTGGAACAAGTGTTGATAAATTGGGGTTTAAGGAAAAAGAAAGAAGAAGAGAAAGAAGAGAAGAAAAATTGAGGAAAGCTTCTCAACAACAACTAGGAGCTGGAATTGGTACCATGGAAAAGTAGAGCAAATAAGAGTAATGGATGAAGATTACATTCTTTGGTAAGTTTTGTAGTGAAATAAAGGGAAGTAAAGAATAGAATATTTATTCCATTTGTTAGTGTTTTTGGTCATGGGTGCCCCTTAATTTTTTTTGAATCTTGAGTTTAAGGTTGGTTGCAATTGTACCACTTTGTTAATATAGACAGGGAAGGAGGTAATTAAGGTTAAAATTTGCTAGAATTTGAAGTAATTTGAAGGAGGTAATCATAATAATGGAGGAAAAGAAGTGAAATGAGAGATGAAGATGTAGGAGGAAAAGGAACAAAGAACATATTTAAATGACAAACATGGATGGTTTGGGAAGTTATGTGTACATAAAAAGGGCTTACATAGAGAAAAGATGAAACAAAAATTGGTTTTCTTAAATTGAGAATAAGGACAAGTGGTAAGGTGAAGTTTATGCTTATGTTCCCTTGTGGAAATAGTTCATAATTGATTCTATATTGCTAGAATTTCAGGCTTGACCAAAGTTTGGATAACAAATAACGATTCGAAGTGTGATCGACAGAAACTCTGTGAGTAGTTTATTTCATAAATTGTTTTATTATTTAGCTAAGGATTATGAAATTTAATGTAGTTTAAGAATATAGGTGTTTAAAGAGTACTGCCATGTGATTTTCAGGGAAAGTTTATGAATTTCATGGTTTTATATTCAAGAATGAATTGCAAGATTTATTTGTAGAGTTTGAAGATAAATTATCAAGGTTCTGAAGTAAAATCATGTTTTTATCAGATTCTATGTTATAAAGTGTTTTTGAGAAAATGTGTTTCATGTAATTTTATGGATTTTTGAATGTTGTTCAAAAGAGAGATCATATTTCTAGAACGATTTATGAGATATGTGAAACTGCTATTTTGAAAAATGAGAAGTTTTATGTTTAAAGTTTGGTGTGGCTTTCAAACTACTAGATCAATGTATCCATGATGATTTCCCACCACACCGACGTGTATGTGTTTCCGTAGTGTAATCATGATATACATGAGGTCTTTGGGACCCACATCGGCACACATTGGGTCGTGTGTTGGGGTGCTTTGCCTTTTGGAGGCTGCTCTATGGGCAGGTATGACCATGTTTGCTCTGCTATTTACCTTGAGTTTATTTTGTGAATAATATGACCACGTTTGTTCGGCTATACATCTTGAGATTACTTGGTGCATAGATGACTATGTTGCTCTGCTATATACGTCAAGTTCCTCTATATACAGTATGACCACATTCGAGTACAGGTTTCGCGAAGTTTTTTACAAATTCATGATTACATTTGCAAGAGTGTGCTCATGACTTTACTTATGCATTCACATTTGTAAGAGTATGTTTATGATATTCAATACTTGACAATTCTCTCAAGTTGTTGAACTGCTCGTGTTTTAAATCAATTTACAAAGCTTGAATTTCTATTTAAAGTAATGATTATTTTCTCAAAATAGTTTCCTATAAACTCTTACCACTCATTGGGTTTTTTAGCTCAACATTTTATTTTTATTTTTCCCACCAGGTTGCTATTGAGTTTTAACCGGAACTAAGTGATCAGAAGTTGCCACCCAAGTCATCAGTTTATTACGACATAAAGGTAAACACGATGTTTAATTCAAGCTAAGTCTCAAGTTCATTAAGCTTGAGGTTTACTGTCGTCACATTTCATCTAAGGTGGTTTGGTAGGTAATTTGGGGCGGGGTGTGTCATTGCTTTTCAATTTTGCCTGTCGTACCAACTTCACTATCAACCCTCTGTTCATTCCTTTAAAATCCCACTTTCCCAACTACCCATTTGTGCAAATTTGACTGTTCATTAGCTATGAGGTTGTATGTGTATGTATTGGAGGCCAAGGACCTCCATGTGAAGGACTCGTTTGTGAAGCTTCGAGTTGGGAGGCGTAAGGCCAAGACGAGGATTATGAGAAATAGCCCAAATCCTATTTGGAATGAGGAGTTCATTTTCAAGTTTCGTGATGTTGATGATGAACTAGTTGTGTCTATTTATGAGCACAGTGATGAATCCAACTTCTTCCATGCCTCATCTGGTTTGATTGGTCGGGTTCGGATACCCATATGGACCGTTGCTGCTGAGGATTCACAGACCTTGCGACCAACTTGGTTTGATATACGAAGGTCCAAAACCGAGAAATTCATCAATGAAGTTGCAGGTTGGTTTTCCCTGTTTCTTCTATTTCTATACTTGATTAAGTATTGTTGGTCGTTTGAACTTAACCGTCTTGTCCTTTACTTCATTGTACGTAAATGCATGATGTTTGAAGATGTAAGAAAGTGTACCAGAATTTCTGTATTGTGGAGAAATAGTAACATTAATTCGAAGTCTTAGTAGGAATTTTAACTTACTGCTATGGCATTCTTGAGATAGGAAATGAACTATATATTGAGTTTGAGCTCTTTGGCTATCATTATTTATGCAGGGAAAGTGCTTCTTATTGTCTCATTACATGGAAAAGGCAATGTACTCAATCAATCAAGTGTTACTAATACTAATCCTAAACCATTGGAAGACTCATCTGCAACTTCGCAGGATTTGATTGGTGCCAAATCTTCATCCAACAAAGCTATCAAATGGAAGCCTAACAAGAAGACTATAGTGAGTCGTTTGGAGAGGTTGTTCCATAAGAGTGATGAGGATACAAGAACAGATAATTCTTCAGAGTCATCAAGTGACATGTCTGATACTGAAGAGCGCGTAAATGGGGATCCCTCTGAATCTACCTTTGATGAAGCTATTGAGGTACTGCAGTCAAGAAGCAATGAACAGGAAATGCCAGAAAACCTATCCGGTGGCATTCTTGTTGATCAGATGTATGTAGTTTCACCAGATGATATGAACAAACTTCTCTTTTCCCCAGATTCACAGTTCAGGAGAGAACTAGCAGAACATCAGGGAATAACAAATTTAGAAGAGGGAACTTGGTCTTGGAAACAAGGGGATGTACCTTGTCTATCACGGATTGTGTCTTATAAAAAACCCGCAACAAAGATTGTTGGAGCTATTAATGCTACGGAGGAGCAAACTTACATTAAAGGGGATGGATGGGAATTTGCTGTCTTAGTAAATGTAAGTACACCTGAGGTTCCATTTGGTAATGCATTCAATGTTGAGTTACTTTACAAGATAATGCCTGGCCCTGAGCTAATTTCTGGAGAAGAGACTTCTCAATTTGTAGTTTCTTGGGGTATAAACTTCCTCCATAGTACAATGATGAAAGGCATGATTGAGAAAGGGGCTCGACAGGGACTGGAGGAAAATTTTGTCCAGTTCACTAACTTGCTGTCTCAACATCTTAAAATTCCAAATTCTACTGAGCTATCGAACAAGGATCATGTGTTGTCAACTTCTGAGAATGACCGCCATTCAGATTTTGAATTGGCCAGCCAGTACTTCTGGAACTTTACTGTATTTTCTTCCATGGTCTTCCTGCTATACGTTCTTGTGCATATCATTCTTTCTAAGCCAAAAACAAAGCAAGGCTTGGAGTTCACTGGTATGGATCTGCCAGATAGTTTAGGAGAACTTGTTACTAGTGGAATTTTAGTCCTTCAGTTGGAACGCGTTTATAACATGGTCTCACATTTCATTCAAGCTAGGTTAAAAAGAGGTACATGAAACTAATCTCTAGCTTATATATGTATTTAACTCTCATTCTTACCTAAAATGTTGTTCATGTCTGTTGCTTTGCTTGTTTGTAGGAAGTGACCATGGGGTCAAAGGCCAAGGAGATGGATGGATCCTAACCATAGCTCTTATAGAAGGAGTGAACATTTCATCCTTGGATTCTTCCGGATCCTCCGACCCTTGTGTAGTTTTCACATGCAATGGTAAAAAAAGAACTAGCTCCGTTGAGCTTCAAACTCATGAGCCTCAATGGAATGGTAAGACTTTTATCACCTCCTTGTTGGCAAGGATTATCAAGGATGAGAATTTTGCCTTCTCGACGTGGAAATTTTTTCTTGATTTGGTTTTCTATTGCCAACAATAAGAATAAGAATAAAAATGAAGTGATATTAAGGATGAGAATACTTGCCTCCTCAACGGGGGATAGTTTTCTTTATTTAATTTTCTACTGTGTTAAATATCATATAAGGTGGTTTTGATTTATATCATGTAGTTCTTCATTTCAATACCAATAATTTCAATGCTTGTTAACTGAACAGAAACTAAATTTAATGTGCAGAGGTACTCGAGTTCGATGCCATGAAGGAACCACCATCAGTTTTATATGTGGAGGTCTTTGACTTTGATGGTCCATTTGACCAGGCTACTTCACTTGGGCATGCAGAGATTAATTTCCTAAAATATAAATCAACTGAACTTGCAGATATATGGGTTCCCCTTGAGGGGAAGCTTGCTCAGTCTTCTCAGTCGAAGCTACACTTGAGAATCTTCTTAGATAATACAGATGGAGTGGAAACAATAAGACAATACTTGTCCATGAAGGGAAAGGAGGTTGGGAAGAAGGTAAGCACGTTTCGCAGCACTCGTTTTCCTTTGCCAAGTTGATAAATTGTCGAAGAGATCAGTCCACTTTCATTTTGATGTTATGGAATACAAATAACCATCTTTCCTTTTATTGTGGCATTTAATTATTTATGATTATGAACTTGTGCCTCTAAGCTGGTCTTTAGTTACTTCAATGGTGGACTCTGTCTAACTTCTTTTTTTGGTGCTTTACAGCTGCATCCTAGGTCACCTTACAGGAACTCGACATTTCAAAAGCTTTTCGGTTTTCCAGAAGACGAGTTTCTTGTCAGCGAGTTCACGTGCTCCTTGAAAAGAAAAATGCTTCTCCAGGTAGATATTAGTATAATGGAGATTGAGATTCTCATATGAGAATCCTAACGTTTTACATAGTTTCTTCTGTTGAACATAGAAATGTGAATTAGTAATTACATCTTAGTATAATACAATAAATGATATCTTTCATTTGCTTGCTCTCAGTGCCCTGACTAGAACCAATAGTTCTATTATAACGATCTGATTGCTTGTGATTCTGTGGTATAGGGGAGATTATTTCTATCTGCCAGAGTCATTGGGTTTTATGGCAATTTCTTTGGACAAAAAACAAAATTTTTCTTTCTCTGGGAGGACATTGAAGATATACAACTACTCCACCCTTCCCTTTCCTCTCTGGGTAGCCCATCATTAGTCATTATTCTTAAAAAAGGTCGAGGTGTTGACGCAAGTCACGGTGCGAAGTCTCAAGATGAACAGGGCAGGCTCAGATTTTACCTCCAATCATTTGTCTCATTCAATGTAGCCAGCAGGTAATTCCATATATTTCTGCTGTCGATGAAACTGGAACTTAGTTTCATAGATGTTAAACCCACGGCGTTTCATTATCGGCAGGACGATTATGGGTATGTGGAGAACAAGAAAATCAGCCCTTGATCAGAAAGCACAAGTAGCTGAACCGTTGAATAATTCCGAAGAAAGGTCAGTTTTGGTGGAGGATGTGGAATGTTTTTTGGATGTAGAAGATACAAAGATGTCAAAGTTGTATGTTGCAGAACTTCCTCTAAATGTGGGTGATTGGTTTTATAATGTTCTTTGTAGAAATCTATTGAAGCTTGAAACAAAACTCAATGTCCAATGGGATGGTTCTACTTCAGCTTCTTCAATAACTTTGCCTGAGATTACTAGGAAAGTAAATGATGTGTTGGTTGAAAGCTCTCTTTCTTGCCACAATGTCTGCAGGTAAAATCATTGATGGATTTTTTTGAGGGTGGCAAACTAGAGCACAAGGTGATGGAAAAATCTGGTTGTCTAAATTACACGACGACGCCATGGGAATTCGTGAAACCCGGTACCCTCGAAAGACGCATTTCTTACCAATTCAATCATGACATATCAATCTTTGAAGGCAAAGTGACATGCATTCAGCAAAAAATCCCCATTGCAGACAGTGATGAAGACGAATGGGTACTAAACGAGGTCATGAGGTTGCACGATGTCCCGTTTGACAACTGTTTTCGTGTATGTAATGCTCTTGATTGATTGTTGTTGAAACTCTCTTTTGATTTTTTGAGAAAGTGATTAATTGATTGATCCTTTTTCTGATGATTAAATTCTGCAGGTTCATTTCAGGTACTGTTTTGAGGATTCTGAGATAGCTAAAAATGCTTGCAAATGCAAGGCTTTCTATGGAATCACTTGGCTTAAAAGCACGGAGCTTCAGCAGAAGATCACCCAGAACATAGCTGACGAGTTTGGACATCGACTTAAACTCATATTTGAATTGATTGAGAGGGAAATTCTTATTGCAACCCAATCTTAACTCTCTTTCATTTTCACACCATAATTTTACCTCAATCCAAGTTTAATTTGGAATTGTTGTAAATATTGATTTGTTTGAAGATTTTAATATTAAAAAAAAAAAAAAAAAAAAGGGAAGGAAAAAGGAAAAAAAAAACAATATATATTAGGAAAATTGGAATTAAATTTGCTCTTTATTTATAATTTTTGGGAAATTGTGGTATGTAGCAAATTTTGCAAAATTTAGGTTTCTTCAGGATAGTCTATGTTCATATGAGTATATGACTATTATTTTTGTGGTCAGATTTGCATATATTTCATGGTCATAATTAATTATTTTTTTTAATTTTCAATTTGAAAGTCAATTATCTTATTTAGATAGATTTTTATTATTTATATGGTCATTTTCAGAAAAATCTAATATTAATTGTTTGGTTTTTTTTTTTTAAATTTTTTTTATCCACTTAAGTTAATAACATTCTATTTCTACTCTTTTATCCAACTAAATTTGGTTGAAAATTCTAGATTCTTAATATTATTGGGATTGTTGAGGATAAGGATGTATCATGGTTGACGTTAGTTTGTTTGGACTCCCAGATTTGTGTGTGGTGCTTGACTAGGTTTTCCCCAGACGACTCCTCATATGATATTCCAGAAATAGATCATTCTTCCAACTTTGTGAGCACACTGAGATTATAGTTTTGAGAAGTTAAATATATGCTTTGGATTTTGAGATATATTTGAAAGATCCAAATTTTATCTCCTATATTTTCCAAAAGAAAAAAGCCCTAAAATCTTCTTCCCCTCACCCTCACCTCATCGCCGACGACCATAGATCACGAACGACGCCCAGCGAGTCTAGATGGTTGTCGGTTGACCTTTTCTAGTGGCCTATTTACAGCGGGTTTAGACCCACAATTTTGTGCCTAAGATTGGTGGCGTTTTCATGGGTTTTCTTTATCTATTCGTAAAGAGTGTCTAAGTTTAGTCAAAACTCATGATTTTTTGGATGTATTCATTGACTGGATAGTCTAAAAGAGGGTAATTTGGCTGGGGATGGAGATTATGTATGATAATTTCAAATAAAATATAGATAATTTATGCCACAAGAATTTGAACACTTTTAGAAAAATCTTCAGGAGAGTTTCTAGAAAGTTTCCAGAATAAAGCTAAGTATGGCACCGTTTGTGGTGAAGACAAATTTAATAGAACTACAAACAATCCTAAATGAGTAAGAGTAAGAGGGATGTTTTGAATCATCATCCCCTCAAGATCGTCATCCCAAAGCTGAAGCTTCTCAAGTCTGTTAATACTTTTGGCTTGATTGATATACTCGTAACTTCCCCTAAAATAAAAAAGATCATATGTCCTTATTAGAAATTAAATTGGAATAAATACAGAACCAAGCTCAAAATTAATTGGAATTTTAAAATTCAATCCTCGTCTTGATATAGGAAAATCTAAAAGGAGCGTGAACACAGACAACTCTAGTATGAGAGTTACTTTTATTTAATTATTTAATTAATTAATCATTTAATTTAACATTTAAATAAATAAAAATAAATAGTAATTAATTAAATTATATTTAATTAATTATTTCATTTAAATCATATTTAAATGAGCATCTCCTATATACTTATAGTTTTATTCATTTAATTTAATTAAATCAAATTTAATTAAAATAAATTAAGAAAATTAATTCTTTAATTAATTAATTGTCAAATTAAATATCTAATATTTAATTTAACCTACATTTGAATCATATTCAATTGTTATTCTCTTATAACTTATAGTTTCAATGTGCATCTAATACACATTAATTTTAACCTATAGTTTTAATATGAATCTAATTCATATTAATATTTGAACTTCTTCAAATATTTAATTCTCTCAAAAATTAATTTTGTATCCTATCCAAAATTAAATTTATATTATAAAGTTCAAAATAAACTTTATATTATAATGTATCATCATACATTATACTATTTCCCTAAGTAAATTTGAACAATTCAAATTTCATTCAAGACATAAATACCTCAACACTCTTTATGAGCTAGGAAGGAGACTTAATGGACCTACAAATCATAAACTCCAACAATATGAGATTAATTGGCTAAACTCATTAACCACCATTAATCAATATTCGTTAATTGTGGGTATACTCCACTAAAGACCCACAACTGCACTCTTCTCATTGCATATATATTTTTGTGTCCATGGATATAGACCAATAGCAGCAAATTAGTCATTTACAAATGTTCGTAACACCAGCTAGGTCAAATTATTGTTTTACCTCTAGGTTACTTCTAAATCCTTAAATACTGGTGCTCCTCTAATGAACAACCTATTTATGGTCCAACCATTAAATAGAAACCCCTCTCGGGTCAGTGAGAGGGTAGGACCCTTTGTTCAAGTCCCAGAGACATCACTTAAGAGAACACTTATCCACTTACCCTAAAGATGGGAATGAGTGATTTCCATCTTGTATAATTATGTCCTCAACTCTTCATTCAGTCTTGTCCCCAATATGGTAAACATATTGAGTCAGACAAACGACCACTTTCACCCATACAAATCAAATGACAATCTCTTGTGGACACTGTTTATAATATACTCAAGATTAAGATTAAGTTGTCTAGGTCATTCTATTGAAATAGAAACCTAACTAGTCAATGGAGTTACATCTAGTGATCACTATTTCGTGGTCCGATCTTATGCAAACTCATTGAATAGGATACCCCCACTCGCATTCACCTACACGAACGCATTAGATCATTGCATTTGTATCAAATACAAAGTGGGTCGTATCCATAGTATCACTAGAATAAGGTACCCAACCTTATCCCTATACTATAAACCTTGTAGATTGTATCTTGAACATTGATCTCCGTATGTCCCCATATACAGTTCAAGACTCATAAAACAACCTAGGATGTTAGTTTATTGGATTTAGGGTTATTAAGACAAAACAAACAAAAACAATCAATAACGCTTATTGAAGTAACACATCAATAACTCTTTATTAATGATTTAATGACAGTCAAATAATTACATTTACAATCTACGAGTTTTATGGCATAAAACCTAACATTTTCTCCATTGAAAATATCTTGTGATTTTGTCATTAACTAGTTTTACATCTCCATAATCCAAAATTGTTTCTCAAACAGTTTTGGAGGAAATAATGTTCATACAACCATCTCTATTGCAAGTCCTAACAAGAACGTAGTGTAATTTTTAAACGTAGGACATGTCTAACAAAGTGCTCATCATTATATATGGCCAAGTCTAACGAGGTCATTTTTCTCCTATGGAAGTTGCGTTTTTCTAGTTTTCTCATTTTAAAATGATATAATTGAAACGTGAAATCAAGGATATGACAAATTAGTTGGAAAGATGGATTTCAATGGGAAGCCAGAGGCCGATCCAAATATGCCACAAGCCGTAACTTTTTTGACACCTCTAGCTTCAAATTGATAGGTCAGTAAAAATAACTAGGTCTAGGCTATCGTTTTCCTACTCAATGTTCTCATTAGAAAGTAAATTTAAAAGTCTCCGACAGTTTCTATTAATCATTAGTCCTATCCCAAAGGGCAACATAATAGGATTGAAATCGCTAATGTATATACTCTAATTTCTTCAAAGTAACAACACCTTAGGCACAACCCGGTTAAGGACAAGATGAGTTTGTACATCCATTCACCAACATTTAAGCTTTTTTTTTTTTTTTTTTTTTTTTCTACTTAAGCATATAAACTTTGTGAGTTGTGTTCTTAGATGAAGGTGACAAGGCTCAAGGGATGCAAAACACTACCACCATCCGATCCACTCCAACGTTCAAGGGGAAGTTTTCTGTTCCCTTTCACGTTTATCCTTATTTTTATTTTTTTCTTCCTTTCTTAGTGACTGTCCATCGAGAATATCATATTTTATATCTAATTCAAATTGAGTGATGTGTTAAGTAAGATTAGATTTGGTATAAGTATAGTGTATTGGTGTATTTGGGTTTGGAGCCTTGCATTTTAGGAAAAATGCATTCTGATTTTTAAAGGCAATGTAATTATTGTTTATTCTTTTTGGAATTGAGGTATTTTTTTACCTTCCGTAATTCCTAATTAATACTTAAAAAAAATTGATCCTGTCATTCTTCTAACTTTCAAATGTTTTCGCTATTTTTACCGATAAAACTTTAGAATCTACTGTTTCTTAAGTTGATACTATTTTTTTCTTTTGGTTTTTTTTCACTTCAATCTTTCAAACTTGTGTTATTTGTTTTCCTAAATTTTTCCCTTTTACAAAATAGTCCTCACTCTAACAAATTTTTCCATCTCTATTTTCTGTCATTTTTATTATTTGTTTTTAGAATAAATAAATTTTTACATGTTTTTGTAGGGAAGATAAGGATGTAGTTAGGAAAAGATTGTTTACTCCAAATGATTGTAATTTTTTAAATACCTTAAAACCCAGTTTGAAAACAAAATCAAAACATAAAGTTTGATTAGATGGAAAAGATGTGAATCACAACGAGCAAATTAGAATTAGAAGTAAATTGTAACTTTAGAAAATTAAAAAAGATGTAGTAGTTTTGAAAATATTTATAAAAATATTGTAGTTTTAATTATTTAAATGAAAATAAATGTTTTAACTTTTTTACAATTATATTTTTTAATAATTAAAAATATATTTTATTAATAACAATATTTTAAATAACCTTTTTTTAAACCATTGTGGTTTTTAATAATAAAAAAGATATATTTTATTAATAACTAATAGTTTTGCAAAGAAATTGTCTAAACCAATGTTAAAAAAAAAAAAAAAAACATTAAAACTATTGTTCATAATGGGAAAATGATGATTTTGAGCTGGCTTTCATCGTTGACTTTAAACTCTAGATTGCTCTGGTTGCTCTAGTACCTCTGCAAGCGTTTCATAATATAAATATTCATTATGTTCTTTGTGATTGCGTCCATGTGTATGCATGTATGAAGGCTGGTTGCATCATCATCAGACTAGCATAACCAGTCTGGCTCAGCGTCAGCGTCATAGGTGTAGCATAACCAATCTGGCTCAGCGTCAGTGTCATAGGAGGCAATTCTTCCACATTATGGTCAACCGCATCAAACTCATCTTCTTCTACTTGAGCACGTCCTCTATGTCGAGGAACTGGTGGAGGTGCAATAGGTATATCGTACATGTAGTGTAACTACTCCATGTAACTCTCGTTCTTACTGCATATAGTAAGTACCTGATTTGGATCATCTGCAATATCACAAAAGTTACTGTTGCTCGATCTCTGCGAATTACAAAACAATTAGACAATATTTAAAATAAATTTAAATTAAAAATAATTAGACCCTACTACAAATTTGGCATTTCTTGATGGACAGGTTTTTTATTTTCTTGATGGTCATGAAAAGAAACCATCAAGAAAACCATAATTTAGATGTTTTAAAATTATTATTTATTTAAATTTACATTTCTTGATGGTCTTAGAACATCTAGAAAGGTTTATATTTTTCTTGATGTGTATGTACATCGATTGAAAAGTATGTAAGAAAAAGCCCAAATAATCAATTACCGGTTTTTGGAATCTTTGACCCAAAGCTACTCCTGGATGAGTAATGTAGCGTCTCATAATATTATTATACCAAAGGATGTAATCCTTGTTGGGACTGGTGTGTCCTAAATTTCTTGGGTCTAGTGATTTTGTAAATTGAAAATACATTTTATTTATTCAATAAAATAAGAAGTTATTAACTAAGATTCTATGGTTATTTTATGTAAACTTAAACATGTATGTGGTTGACATACGAGGTTGGATCATATTTAAGTAATAACAAAAAAGGTGTGTAGTATAGGAATTAAGTTGGGTGCCTTATTCTGGTAAGGATATGACCCACTTTGTAATTGTTACAAAAAGTTGTAAAGTGTTACAAACGATTTGATCCTAACCGTTCAGGTGGAGACATGTGAGTGGGGTATCCTATGCAAAGAGTTTGTATAAGACCAGATCGCAAAATGTTTAATTTCTCTTTGTAACGTTGTTAATTGAAGAAATTAATATTTCATATGATGACTATAGATAACTCAACCTTAATCCTAAGTGAGTTATGAACTCCTGTTCATGAGGACAATCCTTTGATTTGTATGGTTGAGTGAGTTTTAAACTCCTGTCTATGAGGACAATTCTTTGATCTATATGGGTGAGAGTGGCCAAATCGTCGACTCAATATGCCCACCATTTTGGGGATTTGTCTGATTAGGGAGTGGTAAGCACTTGAAAAGTGCTTTCTATCCTATCAAATTAAGGGAGTTTATATTAGATTTCACTTGTTTGCTAGTGGTTTTTAGGTTAAAATGAGGAAAATTAAAAGAAAAGACCAAAAGATCAAAACCGAGCAAGAATACGGCGAAAAAAAGATGAAAAACTCAAAATGGCAAAAATTGGGGCAGCGCCGCGGCACTAAAAGCCGAGAGCAACAATTTTGGACGCAGCCCTAACGCTGCAGCGCTCTCCAACAGCGCCGCGGCATCATTTCAAAATTCTCAATAGCGCCGAGGCGCCAGTATTCCATAAATGAAAAATTGTTATTTTTGGTAAGTTTTTGGGCGGCCAACTCTCTAAATTTTGAGGTTTCCAACAGCCCTAATCATCAATCTACCATCAATTTACAGACCAAAAGAGACATAAGAAGGAGAAAATTGAGTGAGAGTTCATAAAAGAGTTCAAGGAGTGAGTTAGTTGCAAGGAAAAGGAAAAGAGTTCGAGATAGTCATGGTGCCATTCGAATTCCGACATGAGAGCCAAGGAGACCATCACGGTGCCACCTTAATTAAGAGCCTCTTTTCAGTAGAGTTTCCCTTTCTTTACACTCTTTCTTTGTTTATTTTGCTTAAACATGTTGCGTCAAGCTATGAGTGGCTAAACTCTTTAGTTTTAGGGTCTTGATGATTTGTTTATGAATTCATGTTGATCATGTAGACTTTCATGGTTTTGTTGGAATGATTATGCTTTTCATTGTTATTGTGTTTAATTCTTGTGGATTGACCATCTTCACATGTTAGGTTAGATGTATGATTGAGAGATTGTATGTTTAACTTGATCTATAACAATTAATTGTTGTTAATCTATCACGAGAGTAGTTAGGTTGACAATAAAAGTTGCTAAACACTATTCTTAATGCTATGTAATTTGTATTGGTTTTAAGAGATTAGTAATCAATCGAGTTGCATGAGAAAGGGTTGTTTTTAAGAGAAAATAACTTGGAATTAAGTTTCTAGACTTAGGCATATGAATGACAAGAAAATCCATGAAATCTATAATATTGCATAATGAAATAAACAAGGATTCATTACCCTAGAACTCTCTTTGACTCTTGTGGTTCTCACTTTGTTACTTTCCTTATTTGGTTCATATTTTCCATAATTCACAAATTCCATTCCAATCCTCAAATAAAATTGATTCGATTCTAGAATAGCTGAGTAACATAAACCTTCACAATTGGATCTCCAGTGGAACGATATTCGAACTTTCACCGTCTTATATTATAACTTGACCCGTATACTTGCGGTTAACACTAAAAGTGCGTATCAGGGAGCTGAGAACATATCTTCACAAGATGAAATTTACTCATTCCCGTGTTTAGAGTAAGTAGATAAATTACTCCCTTTGATCTTGGGTCCTGAAGAATGAGGCCTCACCCTGAGAGAGGTTAGTTTATAGTTGGATTATGAACAATTTGTTCATGAGAAGGATCAGTGGTACTTAATGAGTTAAATATAACTACAAGGGTAAAACGGTAATTTGACCAAACTGTAGTTATGAGTAATTTGTGAATGGTCAACTTACTGTTGATTAGATAATTTCATAGACACAGAAATATAACTATAGTGCGAAAAGTGCAGCTGTAAGTCTTTAGTGGAGTGACCTACAGTTAATGAATATTGATTAATCTAATTAAAGAGTTTAATTGATTAATCTCTTATCATTGGAGCTTCTAATTATAGATCCATAAGGTCCACTTCCTAGCTTATTAAGGGTTTGTATAAGAATCAAATATTTTGGATTTAATTTGAATTGTTCAAATTACTAAGGGAGTTAATTGTATGTGATACAATTAGTATAATGTATATAGATACATTATAATATAAAGTTTATTTTGAATGAGATTCAAAATTTATACTTTATGTTATAAGAGAGATGAATATTTAAATAAGATTTAAATATTAATTATATGAATGAGATTCATATAAAAACTATAGGTTAAAATTAATATGAATGAGATTCATATTAAAATGATAGGTTATGTGAGAGAAAGTTATGTGAATATGATTCAAATTTAAATTAAATATGAATTAATTAATTAATTGTTAATTAATTAGTTTTATTTAATTATATTTATTAAATATGATTTAATATTATTATATTATATTAAATAACTCCAAGTTAAATTTTGGCTTTAAATTTAAATTAAATTTTGGCTTCTTTCTCCCTCACAGTTTTACATAAAAGAAGAGAGGGGAGATACAGAAGAAGTGATGAGCACAGAAAAGTTATGTGCAAAAAAAAACCCTCTCCCTCCCCAATTCACTCTTCTTCACACAAAAAATTACTCCTTTGCCAAAATCCATTGAGAGCCCACAACTCCTCGTTGGTTCTTCCTAGAGAATAGCAAGGTAGGTTCTTCCTAGAGAATAGCAAAGTAACTTTTATGAAGGTGTTGCAAAGAAGAAGAATACCATATTATAGTTCATGATTGATAGAAGAAGAAGTGTTTCCCACATAGAAGATGGTCTTCAAAGATAGGAAACTACTATTCTTCTTAATCTTCTCCAAAGCATGCTAAATTATTAATTGTTTATCCAAGCTTTTGTTCATTGTAATTTTTTGTTTCACAAAAGAAATTTAATGACACTTGATGATCCCTTGCTTGGAATTCGGTTCCTTCAATCCTGAGTTGCATCCTATCGAATTGCCCAATTGAAATGCCCACGACAATAAACCTTCTACGATAGCGTCATCACTGCAGTTCTTAGGTCGATGTCAAGAAAGTGTTGTTTTCTTGATGGTCAAAAGACGTCAACACAAACCATATCTTGATGGTCATGTCCATCAAGATATCTTGATGTTTTTTGGCCATCAAGTATTGGAGCTTGATCTTCAAGAAAGAATGTTTTCTTGATGGCCAAAAACATCAAGACAATCAATATCTGGATGATTTTGGCCATCAAAGTAGGTTTTGTTGATTTTTTTTTGCCATCAAGTATTGGAGATTGACCATCAAGAAGGATCATTTTTATTGACGTTTTTTGGCCATCAAGAATCTACCTTTCTTGACGTTTTTTAGCCATCAACTATAACAATTTGATAAAAAAAAAAAAAAAAAAAGAGAACCGGGTCATTGTGACCCCTCACAATCGACATATAATCGACCCCAGATCTGTTTTATACCTGCAGTCTGCATATACTCCAAACAACTTAGATAGTCCAAACATCATATCACAACATAATGAATCAAATAAATTTCATTAATCAACTAATAAAAATCTTTTTTGTATAAAGAGTTAGTATCTTGAATAGAAACATGTAAAGCATACTCTACCAAACTTAAACCTATCTAACCAAAAACTTCGTCCCTAAATCTAATAACAAACTGTGAAGTCACAATACTCAAATATAACGTCCTATAAAGTCACAATAGTCAACTCTAATTATGTCTAATTCCAATTGACTATATATATTGTGTTTGTCTCGTCAACTGCAAGTAAACAAACCATATTAGATTGATTAAAAACAATGATATTAAGTGTAATAACTATAGTTAAATAATATGGTTTAAGCAAATGCATACCACGTCTGTAACTGTTGTGCTCCTCTGAGTTACTATGTCGTGTATAAACTTCATAGTATAATACCCACATTTCCTGCTGCCCGGTTGTTTAGCACATTATATATGTACACATATATTTCAGCCCATGATATGATAAACCAAATCTTGTAATCTAAAATATAATATTATTACATCGAAATTGAAATGCTTACCTTAACGGGTACCCACATAACAGGTTGAGATCGTGTACTTGTTTGAGCATAAAACATTCTCATGGCCCTAAACAAAACAAACACACAAATATATTAGATTGTTAACATAATGAATATACATAATGTGAAATACTTTTAATTACTTACGTATTGACAATAGTTTTCACATTTTCACGAAGACCAAGTCCTACGGAGTCAACTGAATACACTGTATTACTCCGTAGATTGATGACAACTACCATCCAATGATATCTATATAAAAGAAGTAACTAAAAAAATTTAGATAAATCAATGTTTATCAATAAAAAATTATTAAACTGATCATTTTTCTAAACTTACCCGAGATTATACGGACATATCAACAACTTATTCTTTGTTGAGGTCAACCTATTGCATAAGAATGTAGAACGTTGTTCATCGGTGCCTGAGTCACTTGAAATATGCCCAGGATGAATAAATGCATAGTCCTCTAATATACTTGGGTCGGCTGCTACCAAACATCTAAGATCATAAAAAAAAAAAAAATTGTTAATATTAGAAATGTTACAATAAATCATTAATACTAATCAGATTAGTTAATTATACATACGCGATATAACCCGTTATAATTGAGAGTGTCAATTCCTCCATCTGACATAATTGTTTTATGCTATCTTTCATCATATAGAAGTTGAAGTGGTATCCAAAAATCTGATCATCAATTGGGATATACAAAAATTCATCAACCATCTTCTCTTCCACGAATTTTAGCACAAATCGTATCGCTGCTGGCATGACACATCGACCTTTGGGTTTCTTTCCTTTTAAAGCAGTTAACTCTCGAGAATGCTTCTTATGTGACTTTCCAAAAAATGTCAAACATTAAAACGGAACTTGCAAATGAAATAATTCATGTTTTCATAAATAAAATTTACCTTTTCTGCTTTTTTTACAACCACCAAATGATTTGACCATGGGACATACGATCCAATTGCATCAGAAACCCTATAAATACTTCCAACAACAGGTATGGGTAATGTGGAGTTGGTGTCCTCCACAACTTCAATGAGAACTCGCACATCATTCACCCCAAGTGTTACCCCATAAACTACTTCGTTAGACCATTGTCTCTTGAAAACAGTACCTGCTGCCACAATTTTATCAATACTTCCAACAGCAAGACTACAAGGTCTCCCCTAAAATGTACATTCAAACGGTCAATCTATTATCAATGTCAAATAATCCATCAACACAATAACTTTTTAAGCATGTAAACATAATTTTTACCTGATCTATTTTTTCCTCATGTGTGGGCGATTATATGATTTGTTGATCATGTGCAACCGAACGTGTTTCCTCGACCTTCATTCGAGAATTTAACTTGTGCATACGTTTAACCATTAAATTATATTGATCCAAAATCAGTACTTTCTCCTTTTTCCAACTTGTCTCTGGATCGTCATTCTTTGAAGTTTGTGTGTTGTTGGGATGTGTTTGTGAAAGTATAATGATGGTGTAATCAAGCCCCCTACACCTCTTACCCGTCCTCGGTGTTCAAGTGTTCCCAATGCTTGTGTCAATATATCATCTGAATAACCTTTATAGTTAACACAATCTTTGGATAGTTCATCCTGTAATTTTAATAGATAAACATTTTATTTTCAAATAAGTTATAATGTATTACATACACTCATAGAGAAGCAATCATTAGATTAGTACTTACAATTTTCACTGCAACCTCTTCGACGTCTTTATTTAAAAATTTTTCATTTTTTCCTAGTCGAGCATGTTTCCAAACAGTAGCTCGATCTGCTATTGTAGACAACTTTCCTTGTTTTTTCTACAAGTATATATGAGTAAAATAAGGTTGGAAGAGCACCACATAATAAATTATTGGTAAACAATAAATTGTTATCACATAAAACTTACCAACTCCTCACTTAAATTTGCATAACCTTTGTGTGATGTTCTATGATTGTATTTGTATTGTTTGCGCCACTCTTTCTGCAAATTTCTACGTGCCTACAATACACTCCACATAATACAAGTTAAATTAAGCAACATATTTGATGATTCAAACATAAAATAATTAATAACACTAACCTAGAAGTCGTCTGATAGAGCTTGATTAACAAAAATTTTCCAATCATCTAGATTGATAGAAGGATACTCAGATGGAGGAAATTTTAAGCATTCTGACATGTCTGTATATGGGTCAACGTGCTTACTCCTTAGACAATTTTTGAAGTTTCGAAATGCAATACCAGTTTTTATCAAAATATCCTTCTTAGATTTCGGGTTTATCACAAAAGACTTCTGAAAATTACAAAATAGCATACATGTAAACATATCTAAATCCAAATACATCATATTTTATTGAATTAAACATTAAATGCATATAAGTTACCTAGATGCTCACGAAAATTTTTTCTTTCAGTTCTGATGGCACATCTTTCCACGAAGCATATGAAATTGGTATGTGATTCCTCACACAAGTCCCAATGTAACTTACCATTTTAGTGGCATTTTTCCCAATCCATTGGCCTTGATCATTATACTCAATAACCCATCGATCTGCATTCGATCTAATCTGTGTTAGTTGAATCATAGTGGTAGGACCACGAATCGATCGGCGGGTAGACGATGTCTCCAAATCATGTGCCGTTTCTAACGAATGACCATCACTACCAGGTGAGACATGGTCATCACTGCTAGTGTCCATCTGTAAGTATCCTGCAATGAAAGTAAATGTTATTAGTGGACTAAAAGTAAGTGTAACTAATAAGCAAAACTAATCAATGAAGTTAATTGAAACACTCAAATTGTTAAGGAATGCAACACAACATGCCAACACATTATAATAAGTCATACCATCTATAATTCATTATCATTGACTATCCAAGTGCCATTATCGTCACTTCAAATATAGACCGAATCATCTTCATCCATGTCCTCAAATGCATTTGAAGCAACGACATTTTTAGAACTACTGTAATTTAAAGTTATGTCACCTAACTCATCTTCGTTTATATGATTTTCTCAATCCCTATTTGGAGGGTGTAACACAACATGCCATTGAGTATCACTTGGGTCTTCGATAAAAAATACTTGTTTCGCTTGTGATGCTAGTATAAAAGAATCAGACTTATATCCAATGCGTTTAAGATCAACTAGTTTAAATCCCAAATCATCCATTCTGACACCACTGGCACTATCAACCCAATTACATTTAAACATTAGAATCTTAAGAGTAATATAATTCAACTCCCACGTCTCTTGAATCACGCCATAAAAAGACATGTTCGTCACTATTGGATTTTTATCTTTTGCACTAGCTATCTGCATTACCTTCGCTACTAAACAAACGCCACTATTTTGCACATTACGAGCACTATCACGGTTCTCTGTATTGTAATGAATTCCATTTACAAAATAACTAACATAAGTTATCACAGTAGGTGAAGGGTCATTTGATATCCACCTCACTATATCAGATACTGTGTTGTTCGGTAACTCAAGCTCTATAGCAACCTATGAGTGTATAAGCATAAGTTATAAGCATGAAACTAAAAATTTGTAAAAATACGTAATCAAAACACAATAGTCATTGTCCTTCGAAGCATACATGATCACGAATCCAAGAAATGAAAGTTCGATTATGCTCATCTTGTAGCCACTTTTGGTTCCTTGACTTTGATGGATACAATTTTCTCAAATGGTTCATATGTTTCCTAAAATGACATATAATTCATCACAGATGTTATAAATATCAAATTATTGGCAACATGATAAAAAAACATGAGCTTAAGATTAAGTCAACATACTCTATGTAAGGTTGTACGTCATCTGTATTTTCCAAAACATACAAATGAGCCTGCATTAGTTGTTCTTTTTCGGGATTCATGTGTGAAGCTGCAAATGAAGGTCGTCCTAACTTCATCGATCTGACCTCGGTCGATTGCCTTTCCAAGTCCAATTGGCATCCCATCGTGTAAAAATTCTGTACAAAATTCTACAGCTTTCTCAACCATATACCATTCTGCAATACAACCCTCTGGTCGATTTCGATTTCGAACATATCCCTTAAGAACTTTCATGTAACGTTCGAAGGGATACATCCATCGAAGATACACCGGGCCACAAAGACGAGCTTCTCTGACTAGATGTACAGTTAAATGCATCATTATGATGAAGAACGACGAAGGAAAGTATTTTTCAAACAGACACAATATCACTGCAATCTTGTGCTCCAAGACGCTTAAATGTGTAATGTCTACCACCTTACTGTATGTAGCGTTAAAAAAAGAACAGAATTGTGTGATAGCATTTCTCACGTGCTTAGGTAGTACACCGCGAAGTGCAACAGAAAGCAATTGTTGCATGAGCACGTGACAATCATGGGACTTTAACCCTGTCACTTTTAAAGTGTCAATTGATACAAGACTTTGTATGTTAGAAGAATACCCTTCAGAAACTTTCATTTTTGACAATGAATAACAAACAACCCGTTTCTCATTTTTGGATAACGTGTAACAAGAAGAAGGTATGTATATCCTTCTCCCCACGACCTTTGGCACCAACTCAGGACGAATTCCTAGTTGTTCCAAGTTACGACGAGTCTGCAATCCATCCTTTGTCTTGCCAGGGATGTCAAGCAAGGTACCAATCAAATTCATGCACATATTCTTCTCAATGTGCATAACATCTAAACAATATCGAACGTGCAGCTTTTTCCAATATTCAAGTTCAAAAATATAAAATTCTTTTTCCAACAACTGCGCAAGGAACTTATCGGATTCTTATCTTTTGACGAATCAAACTCATAAGGAGAATCATTATTGATGAACATTTCAAATATACTTTCTCCAGACAACGGTTGTAGAGCCATCCCAAGTTCTTTTTCATTATTGAATGCCTTCTTTTGTTTTCAAAACGGATGGTCAGGTGATAAAAATTTTCTATGTCCAAGATATGCCATCTTTTTTCCAAATTTTAAATGTATGGCAGATGTGTTTTCACCGCATATTGGACACGCACAATACCCTTTAACTGTGCAACCCACTAAATTACCATATGCAGGAAAATCATTAATAGTCCACAACAATACTGCCTTTAATGTGAAAACTTCACGTCGATACCCATCATAACATGGTACACCATCATTCCAAAGAATTTTTAAATCATCTATTAAAGGGGCCAAATACACGTCTATGTTGTACCCCGGTTGCTTTGGCCCAGAAATTAGCATGGTTAACATCATAAATTTGCGTCTCATACATAACCAGGGTGGGAGATTATATGTTGTCAAAATCACAGGCCAACAACTATACTTACTATTCATATCGCCATGAGGATTTATCCCATCAGTTGATAAAGTAAGGCGAAGGTTCCTCTCTTCATTTCCAAACTCAAGCCATAAATGATCGACCAATTTCCAAGATGGAGAGTCAGCTGGATGGCATAGGTTTCCATCAACCAATCTTTCATTAGTATGCCATGTTAGGTTCTTTGAATGTATCAGACTATTGAACATTCTTTGAAATCATGGTATTGGTGGAAAATACCATACAACCTTAGCAGGCACTCCTTTTTTCACTTCAGAAGAGTTCTTACGCTTCTTCCACCTTGACTCGTTACAATGAGGACAATTAGATGCATTAGCAAACTCTTTTCTGTATAGGCAACAATCGTTGGGACATGCATGAATCTTTTAATAGGACATTCCTAGAGTAACTAAAATTTTTTTTGCCTCATACGTAGATTTTGGCAATTCGTTATTTTCAAGTAATATACTTTTCAACAATGTCAACAGTCCTGTAAAGCTAGTATCGCTCCACTCAAATTTTGCTTTCAAGTGATACAATTTGACTAATGTACCCAACTTAGTCAATTTTTCACACACTTAGTCAATTTTTCACACCCAGGATACAAAGGTTTCTTAGCATATGTAAGCAACTTATTAAATTGTCTGGGATCATCAACACTATGTTGTTGTGTTGCTTCAACCATCTCAACAATGTTGTCATCAAAATCATCATTAAACACTTGTTTGTCAAGGTTTTTGTCTGATTTTGGTATTATATTCGATGGAGAATACCTAACAAGATTTTCTCCATGCCATATCTAATTATCATATCTTAAGTCAATACCATATATTAATAAGTGGTTTTTCACTTCTTTAGTGTTAAACATCTTGCAATTTCCACACTTAACACATGGACATCGTATAAAAGTTTTACCACTCAAATGTATTTGAGCAAACTCAATAAAACTATCAACGACTTCTTCGTATTCGTTAGATAATTTATCTTTTTTCATCCATGTTTTATCCATTATGTTAAAATCTGAGCAAATGAAGTGAATAAGTCATATCATATTATACTAATGAGACAATAAGGACACATAAGAAACTGAAATAAAATGGAGTACACATTTAACTTAACTAAAATTATAACACATCATATAAGTGACTACCATAGCTGCAGGATAGTCATCCACCTTATAGTAATTAACATAATACATTATACCCAGAAAATATAGATAATCAGACTCAATTGATTTAAAAAAATTTTATTTCAAAACTTACTCGAATTTCAGGGTTCTTAATTCATCTAGTTAACCTCCCCTTTCATCACGTTTTCCAAACACACACCTCTTTTTATACCTTGGTAGATAGTTAAGTTTAGTGAATTATTTATATGCCCACTAATAATCTAAACAACTATTTTTGGTTTGTCATCACTATACTCTAAAAAAACATAAACAAAAGATTCTTAATTGTGTTTGAATAGTTATTAATTTTATTAGCTTACAAGAAAATTAAACCTAAATCTTACAGCAACCAAATACCAAAATTAAAATACAAAAATTCAGAATTCATAGTGATAATAACAAAATTTTAACACTCATAAGCACCAGATGACGAGCAGCGAACAAACACCGACTGCTACCAAGAACTAGCAAACCCAAAAACTACCACGAACCGGCGGTGCAAAGTTGCTACAACGAACCACGAACCGGTCAACCCAAAAACTACCACGAACCGGCGGCGGCGAGAAAGGATATGCAGAGGCGGTGGCGGAAGGATTTGCACGAGGCAGCAGCGAACTGACTTGCACGATGCGGCAGCGAACAGACCTGCACGATGCGGCGGCAGAAGTTCTTGCACGATGCGGCGGCGGTTCGTGGATCTGCTCGACCCAGCGGCGGGGAAGGATCTACGCAATGCGGTTCGTGGATTTGCTCGACGCGGCGCCAGGGACAGATCTGCGCTATGCGATGTTCGTGGATCTGCTTGACGCGGCGGCGGGGACGGATCTATGCGATGCGGTGTTCGTGGATCTGCTCGACGCGGCGCCAGGGACGGATCTGCGCGATGCGGTGTTCGTGGATCTGCTCGACGCTGCGACGGGGACTGATCTACGTGATGCGATGGTCGTGGATCTGCACGACGTGGTGCCGGGGACGAATCTGCGCGATGCGGTGATTCATGGGTCTGCTCGACGCGGTAGCGAGGACGGATCTGCACGATGCAGTTGCGGGACGGATCTGCACGACGTGGCGCCGGGTACGGATCTACACAATGCGGCGGCGGACGGGTCTGCACGACGCAGTGGCGGAATGATCGAGATCGAGGAGGCGACGAATGGATTTGCAGAGGCGCGGCGGACAGATGAGACCACGAACCGGTGGCGGCGGCGGTTGATGATCCTTTAGGAACCAACGGCAAACGACCAACGATACAACTGGTTAATGCTTCCGGCCACGGCGAACTCAAAGGAATGGATATGGAGAGGCGATGGCGGATCTTATGAAGATGTGAGTTTCCAAACCCTAATGTAAATAGGGTTTTAATGAGAAACATTTTCTTGATGGGCATTGACCATCAAGGAAAGATGGACCAATAAGGTTTAGGCTTTTTCTTGATGGCCAATTAGTGACCATCAAGAAAGGCTTTTCCTAGAATTTATTTTTTGAGTTTTTTTCTTGATGCCCAATTAGTGACCATCAAGAAAGCCTTTTCCTAGAATTTATTTTTTGGATTTTTTCTTGATGGCCAATTAGTGACCATCAAGAAAGAGTTTTCTAATTTATTACACTCATTGTCAATATTTCAATCCTCACCTATTTCACTCATCATTGAATTAAAAAAAAAAAAAACCCACAACTGATAAATTAATTTTGTCTAGTCTTTAAATTTATTAACAAATATATATATAGTTTTGAATGTTATACCCCATTCATAACTATTTAATTTTTTATTTTTAGGATTTCAGAATCAGGTTTATGAACATTAAATATACAATTCGTTTGTCTTTCTAATCTTGTTGCTAACCATATTTTAGAAGAAAAGTTTTTAATTGCTAACCGATACTCTATGTCATTAGTGAGATTACTAGTGAAACCACACAATAGGGCACTACACTAGTGAAACCGACATAAACGAGACTAGCGAGATTACCTGAGGAGCGACACCCAGCGAGAATTCAGCGAGAGTTGTGAGATGCAAAGTCCTTTGCGTTACCAGTGACACTCGCTTCGTTGCTCAGTCTCCAGCTCTTCAGCGATACCACTGTCTAAGCGACACTTAACAGCCACTGTTTTCTTCTTTCCCTTCTACACTTAATCTACACTTCATCTCTATACATTTAACTAATCGATGCATATCTTCTGCGCATGGCTTCAGCAACGCATAGCTTCAACTTACTATGTTACAATTGCCCAACTCTCCATCGCCGGATAGCTGACGAACGCATGGTCCTCTCGGCCACTGTTCTATGCACCAACGCATACCACCCTTCAACACAGCCCTTCTTGGCCACTCTTCTATGCACGAACCTTCAACGCATGGTAGCGTTGAACGCATACTGGCCTTCACATCTGCGTCCACGCCAAACTACCTTCTTCAACGCATAGCTACCAGTGGTCTCGTCAAGCCTTAGACATACTTTCAACGCATAGCCCCACCAACGCATAGCCAACACAGCCATTTTTGCTCCCACACAACTCGGCCAACTTTCTCTACTTAATGCCCGTCTCATAGTCTCTTCTTAACTTGCCTTCTCACAATGTCAAGTACGGGGCTTACACATAACGTCCTATAAATGTGTTTTTTCGACTTTTTCTTGATGGCCGATGAATCCAAAAACTTATCCCTTTTCGGGATGGGCAATGACCATCAAGAAAGACTTTTCCTAGAATTTATTTTTTGGATTTTTTCTTGATGGCCAATTCGTGACCATCAAGAAAGAGTCGAGTTTTTTTTTTATGATTTTTGACCATCAACGAATCCAAAAACATATCTCTTTTCTTGATGGGAGTGTTCATCAAGAAAGTGTTTCTCTAGAATTTATTTTTTGAGGTTTTTCTTGATGGCCAATTCGTGACCATCAACAAATGTTACAACTTATCACTTTTCTTGATGGCCAATTCGTGACCATCAGGAAAGAATTGAGCTTTCCTGATGGTTTTTGCCCATCAACGAATCCAAAAACATATCCCTTTTCTTGATGAGAGTGAACATCAAGAAAGTGTTTCCCTATAATTTATTTTTTGAGGGTTTTCTTGATGGGCAATTTGTGACCATCAAGAAAGAGTTGAGTTTTCTTGATGGTTTTTGACCATCAATAAATGTTACAACTTATCACTTTTCTTGATGGGCAATCGACTTTCAAGAAAGAGTTTTCCTATAATTTATTTTTTGAGTTTTTTCTTGATGGCCAATTAGTGACCATCAAGAAAGGGTTTTCCTATAATTTATTTTTTGGGTTTTTCTTGATGGTCAATTAGTGACCATCAAGAAAGAGTTTTCTAATTTATTACACTCATTGTAAATATTTCGATCCTTACCTATTTTACTCATCATTGAATTAAAAAAAAAAACACGCACACAACTTGATAAATTAATTTTGTCTAGTCTTTAAATTTATTAACAAATAAATATATATATAGTTTTGAATGTCATACCCCATTCATAACTATTCAATTTTTTATTTTTAGGATTTTAGAATCAGGTTTATGAACATTAAATATACAATTCGTTTGTCTTTCTAATCTTGTTGCTAACCGTATTTTAGAAGAAAAGTTTTTAATTTCTAAAACATAATGGCCTAAAATGTGTTTTTTCGACTTTTTTTTATGGCCGATGAATGACCATCAAGAAAGAGTTGAGTTTTCCTGATGGTTTTTGACCATCAACGAATCCAAAAACTTATCTCTTTTCTTGATGGGCAGTGACCATCAAGAAAGACATTTCTTGATGGTTTTTGCCCATCAACGAATCCAAAAACTGGGAATTCATTATTTGGTATTTTTCGTACATACTTTGCAATCAAGAAAAATATTTTTCTTGATGTACATGCACATCAAGAAAAATATAAACCTTTCTTGATATTCTAAGACCATCAAGAAATGTAATTTTAAATAAATAATAATTTTAAAACATCCAAATTATGGTTCTCTTGATGGTTTCTTTTCATGACCATCAAGAAAGCAAAAATACCGTCCATCAAGAAAGGCCAAAATTCTAGTAGTGCATGGTTGAAAATCGTTCCTAGGCGCATATTTGTAGAAGTAAGTATCAGAGACCCAACGGTTTCACGAACATCATATTTTGTTGCTTTACATAACTATTTATACAATCATGCCAAACACGCTCCACCCTAATGTAAGCCCCTACACTTAGTTGAAAGGAAGGGCAAGCTAAAGCATGGTAAGTGTGGAGGCCGAGAGCTTAAGTCAAGAGTACCTTGCGTTGAAGAGTATTATGCGTTGAAGAAATCCAAGGCACTAACCAAGAGCTTCTGGTTGTGGTGCAGTGTATGAAGATGTGGTTGTCAATCGCTAAGTGATATTGCTATGCGTTGAGAAGGGCTATGCGTTGAAGGTTGGTATGCGTTGGTGCATAGAAAAGTGGCCGAGAGGACCATGCGTTAGTCAGCTATCCAGCGATGGGGCGTTGGGCAATTAGTAGCGTTGAGAAGGGTTATGCATTGAAGGTTGGTATGCGTTGGTGCATAGAAAAGTGGCCGAGAGGATCATGCGTTGGTCGACTATCTGGCGATTGGGCGCTGGGCAATTACTAGCACAGTAAGTTAAGGTTATGTGTTGCTGAAGCCATGCACGGAAGGTTTGCATGGGCCAACCTAAGTAGGAAGGTGATGACAGTGCTGGTGAGTCGGTGGTCTATCTTTATATATAAGTGAGTGCACCGAATAATTAAACACTTTAAACATATTTTCGAACTCAGATTGATCCCATTTCGCAGACGAACAACGAGGAGAGGTGGAAGAAGGTGTTTATATCGAATTTAAGTAGAATCCAGATCATTTTCATGGTGAAATTGAAGCTGGAACCAGAAGCTTGATTGTTGTCGATAAATCTAGACATCATTCGGTATTTGAAGAAGAGTGAGCTAAGGAAGTTGAAGCTAGGGCTGGAATTTTAAGGTTAGTAAGTTAACTCAATTCTTAGCAACTTCCATGAAGGATGTTTAAGCTGAATTTAAGCAAAAATATGTTAAATTCTAGGAGGAAGTAATCGAAGTTGAACTGCTAGATGATTCAAAGCAGCTGGAGTCATTTGAGAATAATTCTCAAACAAAGATGAGTTATGGTCTGAAATTTTGAGGTAAGTTAGAAAGCTCACTTCTTTACAAGTTTGTAGAAGCGAGGAAGTTCTGAATTTGGCTGGAATACGATTTTTAGCAGGTTAAAGAAAGAGTTAGAAGGGGAAGAAGAAAGCAGTGGCCATCAGGTGTCGCTAAGACAGTGGTATCGCTAAAAGAGCTGGAGAGTGAGCAGCGAAACGAGTGTCGCTGGTAACGCAAAGGGCTTTGCGTCTCACAACTCTCGCTGGGTGTCGTTCCTTAAGGTAATCTCGCTAGTCTCGCCAAGCCTGGTCTCGCTAGTGCTGCATGGTAGTAAATAGGTTGCACTAATAATCTCGCTGATACTTATGGATCTCGCTCATTATGAAAAGTTGTAAACGAGAGAGGGACCAGTGATGAAACACATGTTTGAGATGTTTAAGCAAATATAATGAATATAAAGAGAAATATTAGAAATTTCTAACACGAAAAAGGTGTGTTTACAGGCCAAGAGAAGCTAAGGAAAGCGTATAACCTGCTCGAAGCTAAGAATAAGTTGTGAGTGACATTATGGTTTGAGATAAGCTTACTTGATTACCATTTTCTATATGCTCAGTAATACCTGTGAAGCATGATTTGGGTGTACTCATATGTATGAAACTAGAACATATCTTATATGTAAGTTAGAGCTTGAAAGTGTATTAGTTAATGTTCCTAAGTCTTACCAAGCTAGTTACTAGATGAATGATCTGAGAACTCTGAGGTACCATAATTTATGTTTAATTTATGATTAATATGAAGTGCATGTTAGTACCCTAGAAAGATTGAAATGGGACCCACTGCTGAAGAACATGAGAAGGCATATGGGCAGCTCTAGTATTTCTATGAAGCTCTCACCAAAGGACATAGAGAAGGTGATTGAGTATTCACTAGAACCCTAGTACTGAAGGACATGAGAAGGTATACGGGCAGCCCGAGATTAGACAAACACATATGCATAATATAAGGCATTTGACGATGATATGTTGAGATTACTCCACATAGCTAAGGTTTATCGACGTTGGGCGCGTTGAGTTCGCTCCGCCTCAACTAAGGCTTAATGAAAAGAAACTCAATTGTGTGATTATAGTTAGTTGCAAGTTTACAGTGCGTGACTAAGCAGATTATACTAGTGATTGTAGTTATGCTTTATTGAGTTTATATTTTAGATAGTCACTCACTAAGCATTGTAGCTCATAAATTCTTGTTTCTTTGATGTTTTTTTTTTCCAGGTAGCGAGCGTGTTCGAGGTGCTTAGCCTACCATCAAGACTCATCTGGGCCTAATTAGGATTTTGAACTTGGGAACTTGTAAACTCCAACCTTATGTAGATATTATACTTATTTTGAGTAACATAGTGAGATTTATTAGGCATACTGGTAAATATTGCACATAGCCTCTTTAATTTTACTCATAGTGCTATCCTGTCAGTAGACCTCTGCATAACTATTGTATAAGCTAAGTCTAGATCTGACACACACACACACACACACACACACACACACACACACACACACACACACACACACACACACACATATATAATAGTGTTAGCAGGTCGAAGAATAGTTTTAACACTCACTCCTAGGTGTATATATATATATATATATATATATATATATATATCTAGGATAGGGGTGTTACACCTAAAAACCGTTTCCTTTCATGGAGATTGGCTAACAATAGAAGGAACATTAGATTCATGGAGATTGGCTAACAATGGAAGGACCATGACTTGATTTATTAGAAAACAGACTTCCATCCACCATATGTAGTATGTATGCTCGAGCATATCTCATGACAGATTCCTCGCATCATCATCAAGTCTTGGAAATTGTGTCCCTAACCATATTAAACTTAATCTTAATCCCTTAATTTAATTGGCCGGTGGAGTCACACTATGTAGCATTTGACAATCATCGTGCATTAAAATGATAGAATATTATGAGAATAGAGACAAAAATTTTATTATTTAAAAATAGAATTTAATGGTTAGTATGTGGGAAAGTGAAGAGAAATTTGGAGAGAAGAGAGGTATTCAGAAGATTGGGAGAGGAGAGAAATATGGGAAAAATGAAGAAGAGAAAAGGTGATGGAAGAGGAGGAAGAGGGGAGTTTAAAAAAGGGAGAGGTTGAGGGTTGAAGCCTCAACCAAGAACGTCGGCAACGCGAGAGTGTAATAGGCTTTCTTGGTTGAGAGTTCAACTCTTGACCTATTTAAAAACAATTTTCTTTCTTCATGCCTTTGACTCTCGACCTTCTCTTTCCCAAAAACCACCACATTCTTCCAAATACTTACCAAACTACCATATTTTGCTAATTATTTTGTTACATTGTAATATTAAAATAAAATATCCTCACAACAAGTACTTAAAAAAAAACTAAATTGAAATTTTTTCTTAAAAAAAAAACTGAAACTAACTTTTTCTTTTTTTTTTTCTTTTATCTTCTACCATGTCTAATGTCATTTTGATGTAACACCCTCACGACCACCTAATATAAAAGGATTCACTATTCCTAAAATAAGAAACAACCAAATCTTCCCATTCTTAGAACAACCATTTTCTACAAATGGCTGAAGCCCTTGTCGACAACCAATGATTGAATTGATTATTATTATTACTGGTTGGAACTACGTGCCTTATATATATCTTCTACCATGTGCCTTATTATTATTACTGGTTGGAACTATGTGCCTTATATTCCAAACAAATTTGAATTAATTTTTTTTTTTTAACGTTTTCGAATGGAATTTTTTATCTTCTAGTTTAAACCTTTGATAGTAAGGGAATGACAAACTAAACAATATTAGAAATAAAACCTATTTCTAATATATTTATAACTTCTTTTTTAAAAAAATTATTCTTTTATTAAAAAATTATTTAATCTAAATCTTAATCCAACAAAAAAAAAAATGAAAAAGATAATATATCTTAAACAAATAATAATAAAAAGGGGACATGTAATACCCTACATCTAGTCCTCAAATTCTAAAAAGAAAAAAAAAAGAAAAAAAACCAAAAAAAGTGATATTGAGGAGCTAAAAAAACTTAGAATGTTAAGAATAAAGAAAAAAAAAATTAAAATCAACGCCAACAAAATAAGAAAAGATGAAGTAATCTAATAGAAGTTAGAGTTTAACTCAACTATTTCCGCGGAAAAAATTTATATTTGAAATCATTTTAGAAAAATAATTTGGATAGAGAGATGTTTTAAAAATATTTTTTCTAGTAGATATTAATTAAAGGTAAAACATGATTTATTTTTATTATTTATTTGTGCATGATTCTAAAAAGAACAGAATCAATATATATATATATATATTTATATTTTGATTTTTTCTTGTATATTATTGTGTATATATATTATTATTATTTATAAATATGATGCTCAAAATTAGAAATAATTTTTTTTCTTGTATGCGTGATTCTAAAAAATCAGGATAATTTTTTTTTATGTCAATTAGAGATAAAAATGTGAAAATTTTTTATTTTGTAAAAAAAAATTCTTTTATTTATGTGTGATTCTTTTAAATAAAATATCAAAATTTGTTTTTTAAATATATTTTTTTTAATATTTAGGGAAACAAATAGGGAAAAAATTAATATATACATATAAACACATTTAACATAAACAAATAGGAAAATAATTTTGATAGATTTTTTTCTTTTTTTTTGAGTAAGTACTCATCTAAGGGGAAACAAATAGGAAAATTTTTTTTAAAATTTAGAACTTTTAAAAACCAAATATGAGTGATAGTTAAATCTCAAACCAATTTAATTTATGTGAGTTATAAACAATTTTTTAAATGATTTTAATGTATATCATATAATCTTATAACCATAAACTAAGGGCAGCCAAACAGAAATACTTTGCTCCTTTAGATAGTACACATAGATTATTTTATTGATGCAAGTAAATGGTTTGAAAATTTTAAATTTTAATTTAGAAATATATATAAAAAATTAGAATTGTAAAACTAGCAAACTAAATTAGTAAATATTAAATACCAATACTACATATTATAATTCATTATGTAGATGCTTCATAATATAGATATTCATTATGTTCTCCACGACCGCGCCCATGTGTATGCATGTATGAAGATGATGGCTCGACCTCTAAATCATAATATCCTGAACCAAAGGCTGGTTGCATCATCATCGTACTAGCATAACCAGTCTAGCTCTGCGTTTGCGTCTGCGTCATAGGAGGCAATTCTTCCACATTATGGTCAACCGCATCAAAATCATCTTCTTCTGCTCGAGCACGCCCCTACGCTTAGGAACTGGTGGAGGTGCAATAGGTATATCGTACGTGTAATTCCTCTACGTAACTTGCGTTATTACTGCATATAGTAAATACCTGATCTGGATCATTTGCAACATCACGAAGACTACTATTGCTCGATCTATGTGAATTATAAAACAATTAGATAATATTTCAAATAAATTTAAATTAAAAACAATTAGACAATATTTGATTATATACCAAATGACCCAAAGCCGCTTGCTCGAGTTGCATCCCTATCGAATTGCCCAATTGAAACGCCCACTGCAATAAACCTTCTACGATAGTGTCATCACACTACCAAATGTGCAACTTTTTCAGACCAGTCTGCAGTTCTTAAGTCAATATGATGTAGTAAAGGTTCAGTATTGCACTCTAACGGGACATCCTGTTGGAAACCAAATTGTTGCATCACCCTGTCGGGAAGATGCCACTTACCAATGTGAAAACATATGAGTGGGCTTATCGTCTTCCATATGTCTTGACCGCTCGTACAGAAATTAGGCAAAGTGTCCATAATAGCTTTGTAAGACTCCCAAATAATCTGAAACATAACATATTATATTAAAAATATTAAAGACAGGTATATAAAAAAATATGTGTAAAAAATTCAATTGGGTTTAGTATTCACATACCTAGTCAGGTTGGAGTAGATCAAACATGTATCTATACTGACTCACTACACTCACTACATGTGTGGCTGACCTAGTTACACAAAATTGGTCTCTCCACCAATATTATTAAATTAATATTTTAAGTTTAAAATTAACTATATTAGTCACAAAAAATATTAGCTAAATTAAATTAAAATGACATACCGAGAACCGTAAGCTCGTTCTGCTAATTGACGATTGTTGACATGTCGAAGTTATGGAGCCATTGTTAGAAATTGTTCCCAAGCCCATATTTGTAGAAGTATCAAAGGCCCAACGATTTCACGAACATCAGGTTTGTTGCTTTACATAGTTGTCTATACAGCCATGCTAAACACCCTCCACCCCAAGAATATCGTCCCGCCTCATGGATATTGGTTAACAATGGAAGGAACATTAGGTGCACGAAGTGACTTGATTTATCAGAAAACAAACTTCCGCCCATCATCTGCAGTATTTATGCGCTTGCGTATCTTGTGACAGATTCCTCGTCTGCATCATCATCAAGTCCTGGAAATTGTGTCCCTAGCCATGTTAGACTCAATCTTGTTCCCCTAATTTTAATTTTATTTGTAGGTGAGGTCACACCGAGTAGCATCTGACAAATATGCAGCCAATCGTCATGTATTACCCCAGTAACTGGCTCGCCATCGACAGGTAACCCAAACAATACTTCTACGTCCTGGAGCATGATAGTGATTTATCCAGTAGGCACATGAAATGTATGGGTCTCTTGCCTCCATCTCTCAACAAGTGCAATGATGAGGTGCCAGTCTAACTGAATGAATCCTAGTCTGGCAACTCTATAAAAGCCTAATGCACTTAGAAGTGGTAGAGCCTGATGCACGCAGAAGTGGTAGAGCTTGATGCACGCAGAAGTGGTAGTATGCGACGATGAAGTGGGATGATACAATAAACAACCGCCTCACGACGTTTACAACACATCTCGCCTGTATGCTGGACCATATACAACCACCTGGCCAACAACTTGTACGATTCATCCCAATCACCAAACACTTTGGTCAACGCCTTTCGTTTACCCTCCCACGACCTTGTATAGTGCGTGACACTTATAACAAAACACTTAGACTAAATGTTGTAACAGTTCTTTGTCTTGAAAAATCATACCCTTATACAATTGGGTATCGTCAACAACCACGGGGCTACAACTAGGTCATGTTCTCTAACGCTATCTATTATATTCATGTCAAGATCAGCGAATGTATCTGACGGCATATCATGTTGACGACCATTAAAATCCAACTCCTCAAACTCATCGTCTGTTTCCGTTCAAAAATCCCTATATCGATTACCAACCACCATATCTTCACCATCATAGGCTGGTGCAACTGATTTGGGATCATGGTCAATACATTGATCCGAGTCTTCAAACTGACTAAACGATTGTGCATTCAAGTCTACTCACTTTACCGATCCTAATGGTGTTAGATTGGGATGTCTGTATATTATTTCTAACTAATTTGATCTCATATCTACGCCAAGTGACATCCCAATCATTTCAACAAATTGTTCAAAAACAAGTCCACTATTCACATTTATGCTAAAACCCGTGCTGGTTGGTCATATTCAACTCCATCAACACCATCAATCATATGACCATTTGTAAACAACATAAATCTCAAACACTTGCCATTTTCTAAAAAAATAAAAAACAATATACATCACTAAATATTCGACTAAAAACTCTAATATTAAAAAAAATTAGTAATATTTAAAATGCAAAGAAAATATAAATTTGTACTAAAGAATTTACTGTAATACTAAATATAAACCCTACAAACTCTAATACTCAAACAATCTAATACTCTTTTTTTTAAAAAAAAAACTAATATTATTTTTTAAAAAATTCTAAAACTAAATAATATTTTTTTAAAAACAAAACTAATATTATTTTTTTTAAAAAAATTCTTAAGCTAATATCTTTTTAAAAGAAATTCTTAAGCTAATTTTTTTTTTTAAAGAAAACCTTTGATTAAATTTTTTCAATTAAAAAACGGATACTAAAAAATTAATATTATTTTTTAAAAAATTCTAAAACTAATATTATTTTTTTAAAACAAAACTAATAAAAAAAATTAATATTATCTTTTTTTTAAAAGAAATTCATAAGGTAATTTTTTTCAAGAAAACTCTAAACAAGGCCTAAATTTTTTTAATTAAAAAACGGATACTAAAAAAAACATGTATACCGAACTTTTTGTATTAAAAAAACTATAAATATAAGATACAAAACAAAAACACAAATTAGAAAAATATTATATTAAAATTATCAACATAGTAGATCTAATATAATATAAACATGATAGATCTAATATAATATAAATAACAACGTTAAACTATATAAAAAAACTCATAACATCATATATAAATATTAGATCTATTCAAAATAGTATGGCTAACATAATATGAATATCAGAAAATGGGAAGGAAACTCACAAATTCAGCAACGGTCCTACTTTTTTTTCCTCAAAGTGAGGACAATCAATCTTTTTTTATTATTTGTTGTCCGATCAACAATAAAAACTATGAAAAAATAGAATAATACTAGAATATATATCTATAATCTATTTTTTCTTAACAAAAAAAACAAAAATTTAACAAATAAAAAATGTAACTCTTCTTCTGTTGTTTGCTTCCCAAATAGCAACCTCTTCTTCTGTTTGCTTCCCAAATAGCAACAAATACGGTAATAAAAAGTAAGATAGTATGAGAATAGAGAAAAAATTTATATTATTTTAAAAAAATATTTATTATCATAGATCATATTTGAATAATATGGGGAATATGGATCAAATTTGAATAATCCGGGGAATATGGATCAAATTTGGATAGAGAAAATAGGAAAATGAAGAAGAAGCCGAATTGGAAGAAGAGGGGAGTGGGGAAGAAGAATGGGATTCAGAGCGGAGAGAAGATTGGGAGTCGGAAGATGTGGGATTCAGAGGAAGTCGAAGGAAGTGGGATTTGGAGGAAGTCAGAGGAAGGGGATTCAGAGGAAGAAGGTTGAGTTTATAAAGAGATTGGTTGTCATACCCTTTTTCTAAGACCATTTCGTGGAAGAGCCTATAAAGGGAAGAAGTAGGACAAAAGCAGTTGTGCTCAAGTGTTAGTTTACATAGGCCGTAGATGAAATTTGAATTAGAAAGATTTGATAGAAAGGTTGCGTTGAGTGAATTCTGAATCTTGGAATCAAAGTAATTCTTGAAGTTGAGAATTCTACTGTGTAGGATAAACAGATCAGGAGAACGAAACCATGATTTTAAGCTTAGAAGTAAGACCTATGGGAAGAAAGGAAACCTCATCAAGTGATGGGCAGGGTTAAAAAGAATAGCTGAGAGATAAGTGAAGTTGGACGCATGGTAGAGACGAAGGAAACGAATGATAAAGGTAAAACGCAAGATGGTATGTAATTAAGGCAGACGCATGGTATTATGCGGTAAGGAACAAACGCATAGAAGTATGCGTTTGAGACTTTAATGTTGGGTAGTATGCGGTAGAGAAACGCTGTAAGCCCCTACCTGACATTTGGGAGTTGGCAAGTTAAGAAGAAACTATGAAATGGGCAGTGATTAGAAAAAGTTGGCTGAGTAGTATGGGAGCAAAAGTGGCTAAGTGTTGGCCATGCGTTAGTGGGGCTATGCGTTGAGAATATGTTGGAAGCCACGAGGCGTTGAAGAAGGTAGCTCGGCATGGACACGTGATTGGAAGCCACGAGGCGTTGAAGGCCACTAGGCGTTGACGGCCACGAGGCGTTGAAGGCCACGAGGCGTTGAAGGCCACGAGGCGTTGGAGGCCACCATGCATTGGAGACTACTATGCGTTGAAGGTTGGTATGTGTTGGTACATTAGAAGAGTGGCCGAGAGAATCATGCGTTAATCGGCTATCCAGCGACTGGGCGTTGAGCAATTGTAAAACAGCAAGTTGAAGCTATGTGTTGCTGAAGCTTTGCACGGAAGGTTGCGTCGGCCAACCTAAGTAAGAAGGTGATGGTCGTACTGGTGAGTCGGTGGTATATATATAAGTAAGTACGCCGACTAAATAAACACTTTAGACATATTTCAAACCCAGATTTACCCCTTTTTGCAAAAGAACAACGAGGAGAGGTGGAAGAAGCTGTTTATGCCGAAGTTAAGTAGGAACCAAATCATTTCCATGGAGAAAGTGAAGCTGGAACCAGAAGCTTGACTGTTGATGATAATCTAGACATCATTCGGTGTTTGAAGAAGAGTGAGCTGGGGAAGTCGAAGCTAGGGCGAAAATTTTAAAGGTGAGGGAGTTAATTCTTAGCAACTCCTGTAAAGGATGTTTAAGCCAAATTTAAGCAAGAGTATGTTAAATTTTAGGAAGAAGTATTCGGAGTGGAGCTACTACATGAGCTGCTAGTTGATTCAAGGCAGCTGGAGTTATTTGAGAATAGTTCTCAAACGAAGAAAAGTTAGGGTTTGAAATCTCGAGGTAAGTTAGAAAGCTCACTTCTTTACAAGTTTGTAGAAGAGAGAAAGTTCTGATTTTGGCTGGATTTCGATGTTTAGCTGTTATGAGGACGGGTTAGAAAAGAAAGAAGAAAGCACTAACCATCGGGGGGGGGGGGGGGGGTCGCTAGGACAGAAGTATCGCTAAAGAGTTGGAGGGTGATTAGTGAGACAAGTGCCATTGGTAACGCAAAGGGCCTTGCGTCTTACAACTCTCGCTGACCCTCGCTGAGTATCGCTTGTTAAGGTAATATCGCTAGTCTCGCGAAACTAGGTATCACTGATGCCGCATGATTATGGGTAGTTTAATCTAATAATCTCGCTGATACCTGTGAATCTCGCTCATTATTGTAAGTTGTAAACAAGAGAGAGACTAGTGATAAAAACACATGTTTGAGATATTTAAGCAAACATAGTGGATATAAAGAGGAATATTAGAAATGTCTAACACGAAAAAGGTGTGTTTATAGGTCAAGAGAAGCTAGGGAAAGCATATAACCCGCTTGAAGCCCGGAAGAAGTCGTGAGTGACTTTATGGTTTGAGATAAGCTAACTTGAATATTATTTTCTATATGCTTAATAATATCTTTGAAGCATGAGTTGAAGTGTACTTCTATGTATGAAACTAGCACATATCTTATATGTGAGATAGAATTTGATAATGTTCTAAGTTTTACCAAGCTAGTTGCTAGATGAATGTTCTGAGAATTTTGAGATATCATGATTATAATTAATTTATGATAAATGTATTGTGCATGTCTGTGCACTAGAAAGATTCGAATGGGACCCAATGCTGAAGGACAGGTGAAGGCATATGGGCAGCTTTAGTATTTTATGAAGTCTGAGATATTATGATTATTGTTAAATTATGATAAATGCGATGTGCAAGTTAGTGCTCTAGAAAGATTATTATGATTATTGTTAAATTATGATAAATGTGATGTGCAAGTTAGTGCTCTAGAAAGATTCTATTGGGACCCAATGCTGAAGGACATGTGAAGACATATGGGCAGCCCTAGTATTTATATGAAGCTCTCACCAAAGGATATAAAGACGGTGATTGAGTATTTCCCTGGGACCCTAGTACCGAAGGACATGAGAAGGTACACGGGCAGCCCGAGATCAGACAGACTTATAAGCAGAATAAAAGGCATCTGACGCTGATGTGTTGAGATTACTCCACACAACTAAGGCTTATTGACGTTGGGTGCGTTGAGTTCGCTCCGCCTCAACAAAGGTTCAATGAAAAGATATCCATTTACGTAATGATAGTTATTTACAAGTTTATGAAGCATGATCAAGCAGTTCATACAAATGATTGTAGTTATGTTTTTATTGAGTTTATACTTTAGTTAGTCACTCACTGAGTATTGTAGCTCATAGATTCTTGTTTATCTGATGTTTTCTTTCTAGGTAGCGAGCGTGTTCGGGGTGCCTAGCCTACCATCAAGATTCGTTTGAGCCAAATTAGAATTTTGTAATTGGGAACTTGCAAACCCCATCCCATGTAGAAATTGTACTTATTTTGAGTGGCATTTGTGAGGATCACCAGGCATACCTATAAACTTTAAACATAGCCTTTTAAATCTTACTTATGATGCTATTCTATCAGGAAATTTTTGCATAACTATTGTAAAGGCTAAGCATTTTGCCAGCTGGTTATGATATCTAGGTAACACTCACTCCTAGTTAAAGATATAGATATAAATATAGATATCTAGGATGGGGGTGTTACATTGGTCGAGGGTCGACCAGCAGTCACAGACACCCAAACGGAAAGACTAAACGATCAGCGGCGGTAGATGACCGGTAGACGACCAGAGAATCTCTGCAAAAGCTGACGATCAACGGCAGCAGACGACCAGCGAAGCGAATCTCTGCAAAAGTCGACGATTAGTGACAGCAATAGGTAGTAGCTGGTGACGGGATGCGACACTAAGAGCTAGAGCGAGACCAAGCGAGAGCTAGAGCGAGAGAGAGTGAGTTTGAGAGAGAGCGAGTTTGAGAGCTGGGAGGGGAGAGCGAGAGCGAGACTGAGAGAGACTCTGAGAGAGAAAGAGCGCAAGAGTAAGGCCAAGCGAGAGTGCTCAAGAGTGAGAGGAGAGAGAGCGCGAGACTTAGAGCGAGATTTGGAGCGAGATTTTGCCTTGGTCGAGGGTCGAAGGTTCGACTTCTCCTTGGTCGAAGGTTGAAGTTTCGACCTTCTCTCTCCTCCCAAAACCACCACATTTTTCTAAATACTTTCCAAACAACCATATTTTCCTAATTTTTTTTGTCAATGACAATATTCAAATAAAACATTCCATTCTTGTGGGGTGGGCAGGCCAGACTTGCCCAATTCCACCTTTATTTCAATTCCATTGTAAGAAAGAATTTTTTTTTTTTTTTAGCATTTTTAATTTATTCTCAACCACATAAAACTTTTAAAAAACAATTGCCGACAATATCTCCTGAAAAAATTGAAAGCATATTATAGGGTTTGAGTAAATAAATAGTATCTTTAGTTGTTGCAGATATAATAACTAAAATAAACTTATTTAATTATTTTTTTTGTAATTTATAATTTTAATTAATTGTTTAGAAGGATATATTTTATTTGCGATTAATTTTTAAATATTGAAGAAAATAGCTTTATTTTTATTTTTAAAAAATCAATATGGTATAATTTAAGACTCTTTTTAAATATAGAAAAATGAACCAAAATTTACAAATATAACAAAATTTACAGATAAATAACTATACGTGTTATGATAGATACAAATATCTATAAATGGTGATATTTTGCTATTATTTGTAAATATTTTTAATAATTTTTGCTATTTAAAATGATTTTCATATAATTTAAAGAAATGATTACATTCAACTTATAAAAATTAGAAGATATATTTGATTAGGTGAGATAAATATATAATAGATTTTAATTTTAAAAAAATTAAATATAAATTAAATATAAATTAAAAATGGTATATTTTTTTAGATTCTATTGAAAATAGGTGTGAAATGAACGTAGTTTTAAAGTGATTTTAACCCAAACAAAAAATAGTTAAGATATTTTTATAATCACTTCAATCAATCAGTGATGATTGCAAAGAGCTAGTTTCTATGCAAGTTATAACTAAAAAAATACAAAATTTCAATTTAATTTTAAAACTAAATTATAAATTAAGTGAAAGATTCATTTAATTTTAAAATAACATTATTAGGCAATCTTCAAATAAATAATTTTAAATTAAAAAATTTACATTTTGTCAAATTAATTTTTTTGAAATTTTCTTCCTTAGGAAGAAACACAGAACAATTTCTTGGTGGATAAGCCAAACATGTTTTATTAAAACAAAGCAAGAAAAACTGATCAAACTTCAAAACAGCCTTTTGAGAGCAATGATTCCGCCTTAAGGATAGGCTTCTTCGAATTATTTTTCCTCTGATATTTCTTGAAAAGATCCAATTGCCTTCCAATCAGATTTTAATAACAAACAAAATCTTTTCATTTCTTTTTATTATCATATAATCTCAGCCCAATTCAATCGCATAGTCGGTTTTCAGTATTATATATAATTGTTTTTTTTTCTGTTCGTATCTTCTCTTCTCCGACGCTCATTGCTTTGGGTTTTTGTGAAGCCATGGAGTCTACTATTGTGATTAAGGTTCGAATTTTCCTCTTGATTTTATGGTTTTTTCTTTTTTTTTTCTTTTTTTTTTTTTTTTTGTCTATTTCCTTAATGACGATGATGATTATCGCTGCCTCTTTGTGTTTGTTTATGTGATGTCTAGTTCTGGGAGGTAATTAGTCATCATTATTATTATGGGCGGAGGGTTTTTAACTAGGTTTTTTTTGTTCGTGATCTCGATGAGTTTTTGCTTGGTGTGTAGGGTATGAGTAAATTGTTCATAATCAATTGGCTTTAGCAAACCTCTATTTTCCATTACGTCGGATTATGTTGTTGCTTTTTACGTTTATATTAGTCTTTGTTTGATGAGAACAATAAGGCAAAGCTTAGATTGAGAATTGGGGAATTTGGGAAGGTTAACTTGAGTTACCCAATTGATAATTGGTGGCCTTCTCGATGAAGGCTTTGATTTTCTTCTATGATTAGCAATATCGTACGAGGATTAGTACATCATATATGTACTTTTCGTGCACCAAATATGAAATCCATATTTAAATAGACTTTTTGCATTGTAATGGACCCCTGTTTTCTCCATATAATGTGTGTCATTGTTAGAAACAGGATGAACCCACATTCATTATGTTTGCAAGTGCAATTCATTTTTTCCATCTACGAAGTTATTTTGCCATTATCTTTTAAAAGGCTTTGGAGGTCTATTCTGAGGCCGTCTATCAAACATGGGTCCTGATAAATTAGGATGTAAAAGCCTCGAGCAGAGACCACTAAAGCTTATAGAGATTGATGTTCTATTAGGGAAAAACGGTGGCAATAAATTTTAGCTTAATTTGTCAGCTTTCTATGAGTAGAAGTGGTGCAGTTACCAACTTCGAATTAGCATGCTGGTGACCTCTTCCCTGACATTTTCTTTTCCTTACAGGCTAGGTACGGAGAAATGCTAAGGCGCTTTAGTGTTAGAGTCTATGAAAACGGTAGACTGGATCTTGACATGAATGGGTTGAGAGCAAAAATACGTAATCTCTTCAACTTCTCTTCTGATGCTGATTTTCTATTGACTTACATTGATGAAGATGGTGATGTTGTGACCTTGGTCAATGATGATGATCTGCTTGAACTGATTAGGCAACAGTTGAAGTTCTTGAGAATTGATGTGCATCTGAGAAATAAGGAAAATGACAAATCTCATGATAAATCAGATGGAAGTTCTACCCCTATGACATCAGAACGTTCATTTCAAGATGTTTGTAGTGGTATCTCTGAAGTTTTGAAATCTATACGTGAGCCATTACCTGAATTTTGTTCACAGCTCCTCCTTGACATTGCTTCAAAAGCTGTTAGTAGCCCTGTGCTTTCTGAGCTTGCACAAAGCTTTATTCGGTTGGGAAACACACAACCGCACACAGGTTCTCAGGTGTCATCTGTTCCAGAGACGAGCACACAGAATGTGGCCACTGAGTGTTCTACACCTCCCCTAAGTACAGATTCAAAAGCTTCAAAGAATGATGGCTCTCATCGAAAAGCTGGGTCAAAATTTCAATGCACTGGTTCTTCTTATAAAGATGGAAAGATAACTAGCAGTGAGAGTGTGACAAAGAACATTGGTGCATCTCCATCTTTCTTTTATCTTGATGCCCTCCCAGAAATGCATCTAAGTAATCTTCCAGCATCGATGATCAATAACTCACACCAAAGTAATCTTGCAGCATCGATGATCGAAAACTCACACCAAAGTAATCTTCCAGCATCAATGATCGATAACTCCACTTACATGGATGTTAAGTTTATTAACGAGTGCCCTTTTAGTGGAGTACCTGTGGCTCCTCCGTCTATGCTTGGAACTGTAGGTATAGAACCAGTAAGTAGCAGCATTGGTTCCACTGAATCTGCGGGAAGTATATTCCATAAAAGTCCAATAGTTAGCAGTGGCTACATTGAAGCATTCCATGAAGATCCAATAATTAGCAGCAGAGGTTGCGTTGGAACTGTGGGAAGTACCTTCCATAAAGGTGTTATATGTGATGGGTGTGGAGCCCGTCCAATTACTGGTCCGCGGTTCAAGTCCCAAGTGTAAGAACAACCTATCCATCAATTAATTTACCTTTCATTTCCCCTTGTTATCTGTTCCTAAATACCCTACTTTTTTGTCTTGTATTTCTCTCCAGGAAAAATAATTATGACCTCTGTAGCATCTGCTTTGCTAAAATGGGCAACGAGGCTGACTATATTAGGATCGATTGTCCTGTCTCTTGCCGGCATCCAAGAATGAAAGGATTCAACCGTAGAGTATGCAATTTTGATAACAGAGCTTCTAATGGATTCCTTTTTTTTTTTTTTTTTTTTTTTTTTTTTGTCAATAGCAATTTGATTTTGCTTTCAACTTCCATTCTCTCAATGCAGAATCCATTTCCTGGCCCCCAAATAATTGATGCTTTGAGAGGTCCTGTAAAGCAGACCAAGCTTGATAGTTGCTTTGTAGCTGACGTTAATGTCTTTGATGGCACTGGGATGGCTCCAAGTACCCCATTTACCAAGATATGGCGATTGCGTAATAGTGGGACTTCGAATTGGCCCCGTGGTACACAGCTAGTGTGGATTGGAGGAGACAAGTTGGGCTGTTCATCATCGGTCGAAATAGAGGTAGAAAAATGTTTCGAACTCTAATCCTAGTCTATAGGCATTTCATTTTCTGGATTTTTTGGTGTATGTATTTCTTCAATTTTTTTTCCTTCTTTAAAAAAGATCTCTAAGATTGTTCTTACATCCTCTCTCAGGTTCCTGCTGATGGGCTTCCTCCGGGTCAGGAAATTGAAATTGCAGTTGACTTTACTACCCCTCCATCTTCTGGTCAATACACCTCATACTGGAGGATGGCATCTCCATCTGGCCAGAGATTTGGGCAACGTGTTTGGGTTCTTATTAAGGTATTTATTCTATGCACACCTCTGTTTTTCTAGTGCTGTATATTCTATATGCCATAAGTACATATGATTACACTACTACTTAGATTCAACTTTTATTGTTTACAAACATGAAGGTTGATGAAGAACGTGGGATGCCGGATTCCAATTATTCCCGAGTTTTGGACTTAAATTTACCCCCCATACTCATAGGTCGTGCCCATGAAGGTGTAGAGAAGAATTCGACTCCTGCAATTTCTGATGGTGTCCCTTTCCCTCGTCGCGATTCCATCCCCATCAATGAACTGGTAAAACTTGATCATAATCTGTTTGTAACTGATCCGGGTTTACAATTCCTTGTAGATCAAGGTATTCTAGTTGGTGAAAGCCCGGCTACTTTTGCTAAGGTGGATAATTTAGGCTCATCTGTTTGCCATGGAGTTCTACCTAGTTCAACCAAGGTTCCCCTCGAGTCATATTCTCCTTTTGATTGTCCTGTACCAACTCCACCTGCAAACCCACCTCCAACACCATCCCCCAAGGTTTCTCCAGCATCATCTGAAAATGTCACTGCCAATAATGCCAATAACACTATTGAAGAAACTCTTCTTAAAACACTTGAGGATATGGGATTCAAACAGGTTGATCTAAACAAGGAAGTACTGAAGAGGAATGAGTACAATCTAGGGCAGTCGGTGGACGAACTCTGCGGAGTTGATGAATGGGATCCGATGCTTCATGAGTTGAAGGAAATGGTTAGTAATCCGTTTAATGAAGTTGCTAACCCTTGAGTTCTTGGGTTTTGGTTTATGATTATAAATCTTGTGTTATAGGGATTCAATGACAAGGAAATGAACAAAAGACTTCTGATGAAGAACAATGGTAGTGTGAAGCGAGTAGTGATGGAACTTCTTTATGGGGAGAAGGCTTAGTTGAAGAAGGCTCTGAAAACTATGGATTAGAATGTAAATACATTATCACCAACTAAAATAAATCAAGGGATATGACATTGTTGCTGTAGAACAAGGGATGGGTTTCATGTTTTGTTGGAGTGGTCTTTTGAGTCCTTTTTAGTTATTTGTTCATCTGTTTTTTCTCTTGGCAGAGGTACATATCTGTCTTTCTAGTTTTGGTTTAATTCAGTTAATATCTCAAACTTTTGTTTCTCTTTTAGTAATGTTTTGTTTTGTTTTGTTTTTTTTTTTTTTGGATTACTCTTTAGCTGTGATGTTTGATGCTTCCACATTTGGCTGGACTTGAAGGTAGTAGTACATTTCACAGATTGAACTTATTGAAGGGCTTTAGATTCATTAAGAAAAGAATTGGGCCATTAAGTTTAATATAAATGGGCCTTGATTGGGCTTCAATTTTCCTAGCAAATATAATAGGATAATTGAAGAAAGTTTGTATTTTAAAATAACATATTTAAAAATGATTTTTTTTTTTTTTGTTGTAAACTTATTTTTAAATTTGAACACTTGAAAAGATATTCTAAATCCAAAAGTGATAGACCCCTACGAGCGATGTGGTCCATCTTCGAAAACAAAATCTAAATTTTGCTATATTTGTAAATTTTTTTGTATTGTACTATTTTGTAAATATTTTGAGTTAATTATGAAATATCTGATTTGTTTGGATATTTTTTTTCTCCAAATATGGAAGAGATTTTTGTTGATGAGTATTAAAGAATTGCCAAATGAAACAGAAGAAAAAGCATTCTTGCTTTAAAGCTGATCTTAATTAAGGTTTCTTTTCAAAATCAAACAAAATAAACATTTTATTACAATAAAGAAAACATAAATACATTTTAAAATATATCATTTACAATAGTGATTTGGTGTAAGTCGGTACAAAATTGTAACCACCTCAGTATTTTCCCTCTTAGCTGACCTAATTTTTCTACATTTTTTTCCTACTCAATATTATGTCATTGCTTTTTTTTTTTCATCATTTGACTTTTAACATAAGAGAATGATAATATAGATATATATAAAAGTTTTAGGTCCAGTTTATCTTTAGGTTTTAAATTTCAAGATGTTAACTTGAGTTTTGAGGTTGGTTTCAATTTAGTTTAAAATGTTACAATTCTATTCTTAAGATTCATGTCTTTTGTTTCTTTCAATTTGATCTTTTCAAGATTTTCACTTCCAATATTACAGTGATAAAAAATAGTGAAACTTAATTAATTATTATTCTTTAAAATTAATTAATAGACATTGCTACTAAAGATATAAAAGTAAGTAATTAATGAAAGTCGAAGTTAAAAAGTGTAAATTTTGAAATTTAAGACTAAATTAAAACAAAATTTAAAATTTAAAAATTAACAATTAAAAATATAATATTTTGAAATTGAATGTCTAAGTAGAAACTAGAAAAAGGGTATAAATTTTTAGAGTAAAAATTAAAAAATTGAAAATTATAAATACTCAACGTGTGGATGATTCAAAGTTTTAGAAAGTTGTGCACATAATGAATTGGGGTTAGTAAAAAATTGTGGGCTCAAATTGGAAGTCAGCTAAATTAAATAGCCATATCATATTGTCTCTATCCTCTTAAATCCATATGGATTCTCCCATTAAATCAGTCAAATCTGTTGAGTTAAAAGCACTAAAATCCACAGCACTTAAGGCTCAAGCTGTAACCAATTTCTCAAAATAAAAATAAGGATAATAATAAATAAATAAATAAATCAACCACTCTGGTATAAATACAATTTGGTTTCTCTGGTTTTGGTCCCTATTTTTAAAATGTTTATTTTATTTTTGTATTTTCAATTTTGGTTCATTTTGGGATTTATTTTTTGAAAATGTTAAACTTTGGTCTATTTTGGTAATTGAACTTTCAAAAATTGACCATTTTGATTATTTAAAAATGAAAGTGAAAGGACCAAAATAATCACTTTAAAATAGTATTAAAATCTAATATCTATTATTTCATTCCTAATTTAACATGTTATTATGAATGGAAAAAGTAATATGAGAAATTTTCTCTACTACTATGCTACTAAATTTTTCACGCACTTTATCTCTATGAATTTAGTAGTTGTAGCAAAATCAAATTTAATCTTCTCTTCCTTTCTCCTTTCTATCTAATTTATGATGAAGCAATCAATATTGACTACTAAATCCTCCATCTTAAAAAGCTATTTTGCTCAAAATAAGCCTAATTTTCTTTTTAAAAAATTAATTTTTCGAGTAGACCAAGGAAGGAGAGAGAAGATTTTTTTTTTTTTCTTCTTCTCTTTAAGTAAACACTTCTCTATCAATAAGAACATGTTTTTAAATTTAAAATAAAGTTAGATATATGCTTATATGCCTATAATATTTACCTATGTAAAAATACTTTATATATGTTTGTTTATATGGTTAAAATATCACCCGAGTCCTACTTTATATACTATAATTTTTATACTTTCAAATGTCTAAATTTGGTTTCTAATATTAGATTATTGTTGATTTTTTATTTTAAATAAAAATTACTTTGTTCGTATTAGCATTCTTTTTATAAATATTGAAAATATATTTACACTGTCTCTTTTCTTACATGAAAATTATTGTTATTATTTAATCAATTTTGATATTTTTTTTATTAACTAAATTTAAAATTGATTAAAATCATAGAGATTAAGGTTAATATTTGTTGAAATGAGTAAAAGATTAAAATATTTACTTGTTGATGTATCTATAAATAAAACGGTTCGACATTGATATTAAAAATTTGTTAATATCTTTTATTAATGTTCATAAAATACATAAAAACAAATTCATCTGTTTAGTCTAATCTAAATAGAAATAATATTAATAACGATATTCGTAACTTAAATTTGAGAATAAAAATAACTTAAATATTATTCTAAATAATTTTTATATTATTTTTACTTATAAAAATATCCATCTATATATTTTAATTTTTTACCAGACTCTAAGATAGAACAAAATCTAAAGCATGAGAACTAAAATACTATTTCAACATTGTTTATAATCTTGGAAACACAAAATATTTTTTTCTTTTTTCTTCTTCTGCATGCTCTTGCAATATTTTCATAGAAGTATGGTGAAAATTTAGTTAAAGTAATCTCTTGTTTTTCTTCAGATGGTAGAGGGTAAGTATTGTACTCATAATTAAGAAATGATTCTTACAACCCAAAGAAGTGTCAATTTTTTTTTTTTTAATTTTTTAATTTTTTTCATTTTCCCTACAATTTTTTCTTTTAGAAAAAGATACAAAAAAGGGTTAATAATAATAATAAATAAATAAATAAATCCTTTTGGGGAAAAAGATTTGATGAACTTGAAAGGGGTTGAAATTGTAATGTAAAAGTGAAAGAGGGCTCTATTTTTGAGAAGCAAAAGTGAATTTTTTTTTTTTTTTTTTTTTTTTCCCACTACAAGACACAAAATGGAGACCCAAGACAGTGGATGCTTTTAACTCCTTTTGAGAAATTCCACCATTCTCAACTTAGATTCCCTTCTTGGATTGCCTCTTACTTTTCATTATTTCTATTGGATTCACCAAGCTGACCTACTACTTCCTTTTCTTTCTTTCTTTCTTTTTTCTTATTGGTCAACACTTAGATCATGAAATAGATAAGTAAATGTATAGAACCCATTAGCTAAAAGTGTTCAACTTTTGAGTTCAAACACATTGTTAAAGTTTAAATTTTAGGAATCATTAGTGAATCAAATTCAACATGTTATAACCAGCTAATTAAATGCTTTTTTTCTCTTAAAGTTATGCAGGGTGAAAAAATCGAATCTCTAACCTTGAGATCGATAGTATAAGATTTGTGTCACTTGAGTTATGCTAATTTTGACATGTTATTTTAAGACTCTAGATTTAGTGATGGGATTTGATGTTATATTGGGATGTAGTGAGATGTTATAATTAAATTTCTAAATAAATTTAGTAAAAAAATAATAAAAAATAGAAAATTTTTGAAGTTGAATTTTCTATTTTTTAATTTATTTAAGTGTAAATAGATTGAGTTTGATTCACCATAATTGACATGCACTATCTCTCTCAAAGTTGGATATTCGATCTTCTATCTTATAGTGAATTTTCATTTTAGGTGGTACTTTAAATTGCGATTTAGTTTATATATTTTTTGTAATTTCAATTATAGTTTTTTTTTTTTTTTTGAGTGGTTGGTGTGTCATTGTATTGCATATCATCTAACAAAAGAAATCTATTAAACAATTAAAATTCAAATCATTCTTTCAACTTGAGAATTGGCTATTATGTATATATATATTATTGTATCTCTTATCTTAATCTAATGATTCAAACTATAGTTGTTCTTTCATTAATATTATAAATATAAGTGGTAAACGAATTTATTTAATTAAGAATATAGAACATCATTTTCTTATTGTTAGTAATGCAACATCTGTTCTATGAAAATAGTCCAACAAGCAAAGTCTAATTAGTGTTATAGAACTTATCAAATTCCCATATGTGTATATATATATCGCTTAATTGTTAAAGATAGTTCACTTGATAAAGTCTAATTAGTTCTTTCTTTTTTTTCTTTTTTTTTTTTCTTTCAAACTTAAAATTCTCTTTTAAACTCTCGTTAAACTTTTGTGAAAAAGAATAATGTGATACTTTAATGAGTAATAAGTCAACAAAAAATGGTATTAAATAAAGATTTTTCAAGGGAACATGCCTACTTGTGTCTCTTTAAAATTTAGGGTGGGTTGGGGTTTGTAAGGGAAAATAAAAGATTTTGGACAATTTTTTTTTTTAAAAAAAAGTGTCTCCATGTATCCAAGACGATGCGGAGTAGCTGAATTCCTCGAAAATTGTTAATTTTAAAGGAAAATAAAAAGGAGTCGCCACCCACCTTTTTTACGGTGTGAATTGGGCACCAAAATAAAATAAACACTTTTTAATGAAAAAATAATAAAAATTGTCCACAACAACTAGAGTTGGGTTTGAGGGTCTTTTGTGTATGGGAAAAGTTTTAGCACCCATAACACTCGTTTAAAAAATGGTGGCCAAATTTTAAATTTTGAATTGAAAATATTATTTATTATTTTTTTTAATAAAATATAACGTCTTATTTTACCCATCATTACTTCAATATTTGAAATAATGATCCCATAAAATAAGGGTAAAACCATTCCATCGATTGGGCTATGTTAGAATTGATAAAAACTTCTTCATCTCAAGAAATTGAGAAAATATTACCATTTCTCAAATCCGTCACAAGATAGCCTTTTAATAAAGTAATTTTTTTTAAAAAAAATATTTTAATTAAATCCATTTTATCTTGGATTCAAATCTTGGACTCTCAAAGATTATGAACCATCAGCTCAAGAATCTAGAAAATCGGACTCCCAAATATTTTTGGATTCTGTTGCCATATGATTTTAAAACCCGTTAAAATGAATTTCAAAAAAGGATGAACAACTAGATACATTATGCGGGCTATAATAATATTTTTATCGAATTTAGAACATGATAAATGTAGATCAGAAAAAAATTGAAATTAAATACAGTGCCAAAACTAAAATAGATAAATACATAATCTATAAAAAGACAATTGATTAAAATAAGGAATTAAAAATATAACAAAAAAGTTAAAATAGAAACATAATAGAAACCCTAAAAAAAACACAATAGAAGAAAAAAAAAGTTGAGATGATGGGCAATCAGTCGCCCATCTCACATCCCTGCATACACACTTAATTTAGAAAAAAAACTATTTTTTTAATAACCTAATTTACTCAAACTTTCATCTATTTTTCTTTTCACTTTCACACTTTATTTTATTTTATTTTTTTTAAAAAAAGAGAAACTCATCCGACTAAGATGAACAAAAAATTGGTAAGTAAATAAGTAAATCGAAAATAACATGGAACAAATAGTAACAATAGATCTAAAACAAATAAAGATAAAGGTAGACGAAAACTACATGATAATAAAATAAAATAAAATAAAACGGAAAATGAAGAATCAAGAAGGGTAACAAAAAAAAACTCTAATAACTCTACTCTTCTTTTCAGGATACTCGAAATAGAAGAAACCAAGAACACTAAACCCTTCATCGAAAGAGATGGGGAAATTGATATTTCTAATCCAAAAAGTTTTTGATGAGACAAAACTAACCCATTTTTTAAAAACTTCTTTTTCTAACCACTTTTCAATTCTTCAGAGTTTTAGATGTGGGTCCCACATGGAGAAAAGTCTGTAATAATTTGTATCCCATCTAACTATCTCCAATTTGCATTCAATTTGTTTTAAGTTATACATTGACATAACTTACTTAACAAAGTTTTCAGACCTACAACTTCAGTTAAACCTTAAACTTTCCATTTTCCATTTTGGTTTCACTCTCCTTTCACGAAAAAAGGCTTATACTTTTGAGGGTTCCAATTTCAGAGAATTTTGTTTCCTTCCTTTTTGGGGGTCCCTTTGATACACTAGCCAAGTACATAGGTTGTTTGATTCTTTTTTCTTTTTCCATCCAAGTGGGGTAGTACGATACGTTGTAGTTTGTTTTATATCTTTTTTTTTTTCCATGTAGTCAATTTTTAAGGGAAAAAACACAGTTTTGTTGTGGGGGAGAGAAGTTTTTGTTCTTAAAATTATCAAAGTTTCCCGCTATTTGCGGGAAGAAAGAAGGAAAATGCTATTTCTCTTAAAAAAAAAAGGATATGTGATTTTTCTTGTAAGGCTGACAATCTTACGAGAAATGTTGTAAGCCTTATGGGAAAAATCACAAATCCTTTTTTTTCTTCTGCTTGTTTGCTTGTTTCTTTCCTTCTTTGTAGATCTTCTGCTGACGGTTATTAAATCTACTTGCAGAATGCGTCTCATATTTGTTTGCTACTGTACTTGGAAGGAGGATGAACGAGATTACATAGGGGTAATCTTGGGGGTTTGGAAGTAAGAGGTGATATCGGGTATGAGGAATTTTTATTAGAGTTGTATAAACTTAGTGAGATTGACCCGAACCATCATGACCTTATTCTAAGATGTCTATACAATTTTGGATCAAGAGTTCCTACCTACTTGATAAGAAATGACCAAGAACTAAGTTTCTTTTTAAATGAGGATGATGCATGTAGGCCTCCTATATATTTATCAACGAGTGTCAAGTATAGTGGCTATGAACTAAACTCTATGGCTAGGAGCTCCTTCTCTACTTCCCACTATTTTTTATTGGTTTGGTTCTCAAAATATAGCCTCCTAAGCCTACTCGAGTTCGCCGCCCTCTATACATTCCTCGTTCTAACCCTGGACCTAGTTACAAGGTCAAACTCATTCTTACCAAAGGGCACTCTATTCCTGAAAAGGTTGAAGGAAATTACGTCTGACAGCTCGTCTATTACCTCCCTAAGAAGTAGGAGGTGTATACGTTGGCCATTAAGGATGAGGTTATAGTCTAAGATAGGTCCAAAAATGGTTTTCCTAAACATATCTAACTAGACCCTAGATAACTTCCTCAAGATGACATCTTATGTGTGAACTAAATCACTACAGGATGTCAATTATGCCTTAAAGTAGTCCTCAGGCAAGATTCTTGGCTCAATGAAATCCCTACACATAACACACAATACAAAAAATAATATGAACATGAGAATTCGTACTAACATATACAAAATGATTAGAGATTCTGTGATTTTTTTCGTAAGTTCTTGCTTAAAAGCTTACGAGAAAAGTCACAAACTGCCAAATTTCCCGAAAGGTTTGAACCATGCAAGAATTTTGGATAGTCTGTGACTTTTCCTGTAAGGTCGTGCTAGAAAGCTTACGAGAAAAGTCACAGAATGCCCAAATTTCCCGAAGGTTTGAACCTACCAAGAAATTTGTGCATTCTATGACTTTTCCCGTAAGTTCATGCTCGAAGGCTTACGGGAAAAGTCACAGAAAACCAAATTTCTTGGTAGATTCAAACCTTTTGGGAAATTTGGGCATTCTGTGACTTTTCTCGAAAAGTTTTGTTGGAAACCTTATGGAAAAAGTCACAAAATGCCCAAATGTCCAGAAAGTTGACGTGTACTCATGAGATTTGGGCATTCTGTCACTTTTCCAGTAAACTCATTCAACTTTTGAGAAAAATGAACTTACGGAAAAAATGACAGCAAGCAAAAAACGCTTACCAAATTCCTTTTTTTATCCAATTTTAGACATTTCCTACATGTATTAAACCTCCTCTACTAGAAAATTCATTATATTTTCCGTTTTTTTACCAACAACGATTCGAAAACCTAAATTTCTTTTCACCGTTTCAACATGTTTTTTGTGGGTTTATTTCCAGAAATCAAGTCATATGTGTTGGGGTTTTACCACAAATGGGCAGAAATTAGAGAGTACTGTAAAAAAAACTGGACTCTAAACAAAGCACCTTTGAAGATATTGAAGGTACTTGTGTAGAATCCAACGACGAATGGAGATCTGGCCAAAGGTACTTTGTTTAGAGTCCAATTTTTTATTACTCTCTAAACGAATACGAGGGTTTTCAGGGATTCGGAAGAAGGCGAGGATTGTCACAGGGTTTATGGAAGAAGACGATGGTTTGAGGGTTGAGGAAGATGGTTTGAGGCAAGAAGACTCTGATTTCGGGAAATGTAATGAGAAGGAAAACTTTCGGGAAATGTAAGAAAATGGAAAGTCTTTCGAGAAACCCATTATAAAAGGGAGAAATTTAAATTTGAACCGTTGGATGGTGAATCGATTTTCAGGAAACCCTATAAAAGGTAAATGGTAAAGTGGAAAAATTGAACCGTTGGATGGTGAACCACTTATCAGGAAGGGAAACTATGTTCATAGGGTAGATGTGATATAAATTGGGGGTATTCCAGAGTTTTCACCATGTGAGACCCACCTTTGAAACTCTAGAAAATTGAAAAAGGTGTTAGAAAAAAGAAGTTTTTAAAAATTGGGTTAGTTTTGTCCCATCAAAAACTTTTTGGGTTAGAAATAGTAATTTCCCATTGAGATGGGGATCCTTGGGACAAGGCCCTACCAAATGCAACCTCCAACCAAGTGGCAATTTTTGTTGTGTTCTTAGGGGACTTGAAGGAAAAGAAAATATGGAGGTTCTCTCTAGTTAGGTTTTTTTTTTTTTTTTTTTTTTTTTTTTTTTTTTTTTTTGGTGTAAAGAATCTCTCCGTTCCAAATGACCAACGATCACCCAATTTATAGAAAAATCGAAATTCTTTAATTTAGGAAATGAATCAATCAAATTACCCTTAAAAGGAAAAAAAAATAAAATTAATTATGTGATTGATTTGTATTAAAAAAGATTATGTGATTGACTTTTCCCAAAATTGATTAGATACAATTTTCCCATAAATAAAAGATCTCTCCATTCAAACTCTATTATCTCTCCATAAAAAATATCTAAATGTTAATTATCAAAACTTTATTTACTATTTGTTTTGTGTTTGTTTTATTTTTGAAAACTAACCTCAAATTAGAAATAAACATCAATAAGTAAATAAGTTAGGTCAGACAAAATAGGTGATTACAAAAAGATTAAAATTAAAATTAAAATTAAAATGATTCACAACAAAGTTGTGTTTATTTATGGGCGGCCTTTTAGTTGACTTTACCAACCTATTTGTATTATTTTTATGGTAACTTAAAATAATTAAATTTTTTTTTTTTACTTAATTTTTAAATTTATTCTATTTTAGCTTATATGAACTTTTTAAGATGAGTTTAAGATGGATTCCATTTTTGTCCTTGATCATTTCAAAGACGTGCCTCTATTTTATTTTGAACTTATATATATATATATAAAACTATTATGGATTATTTTCTTTTTGTATTAACACATTAATGACGACGTGGTTTTGAGTATGTGTACAATATGTGTTAGTGACCAAGAAGTATGAGATTCCATGTCCTATTGTATTAAAAAAAAAATCTTTAAATTATATTTACCTGTACTTATAAATTATATCAACCAAGCAACCCAACTAAAATCTTGTCAAAGTTGGTCTCGAATGTGCTGGACAGTAACTAACAACACTTCCAATCCAAATCTAAAATCCAATCAACACACGTATTCATGTCACAAACTAGTTGAGTATTCAAGATTAAAAAAGAACCCAAAAGAAACTCACCAACAACTCACCCATTGTTCTCAAATCTCACTGAACAGCGTGTTAATTCTCCTTCAAACTTCGAACCCAACCCCAAAAATCAAAATTAAACCAATTATTAGTCAAAAACTTTAATGAGTAAACAATATTTTCAAGAAAATCCACAAAACTTACCAAAATAACCAAATCCTTACCTAAATTCAAGATTTTGGCAAAACCCACAGGAACGACAGTGACTCGTCAACGACAACGCACAGGGTGAGAAGAATAGGAGCAGATTGAGCAAGTTGAGAGGTAGGTGCGGGGTGAGAAGGAAGAAGTATCATTGGAATCCAATGTTTGGTCTGGGAGAGGGTCTAGGAGAGGAGAGATGGGGGTCAGTGGGTCAAGGTTAGGACAAATGGCATTTGAGGGGTTGGTAAAGAAAATGAGTGAACTAGATAGAGAGGTATGGAAGGAGGAGAGACTGAAAAATAAACGATGCTCCCAAAAAGTAACATGACAGGAAATACATAACCGTTTAGAGATAGGATCCCAGTAACGAAAACCTTTATGTTGAGTTCCATAATCAAGGAAACAAAACATGCACAACAAAAAATTTTAAGGTATGCTCATGAGGGTGTAGAAGAACACAATAGGCACAACAAAAAATTTTAAGGTGAAAGTAAGGTGGAGTACTGTAGAGACATTCAAAGAGGGAGATATCTTGAAGGACAGAGGAAGGAAAACGATTAACGAGATAAATAGAAGTGAAAGCAACTTTACCCTAAAACTTCTCAAGACAAGAAGCAAAAAGAAGTTGGTCACGGACATAATCCAAAATATGGCAATGTTTGTGCTCTGCTCGACCATATTGTTGAGAGGTGTGAGAGTATAAGCGTTCAACAAGGGTGCCTTGTTGGTTGAGAAAAGAGAGGAGAATTGAGTCCTTGTACTCCATTGCATTATTTGTACAAAGGACTTTGATGGTTCGAGAGAATTGTGTTTGAACCATATTTGCGAAGTCAATGTAGACTTGAGATAAGACAGAACGACTCTTTAGAAAATATATCCAAGTAAATCGAGAATATCATCAATAAATAAGACGAAGTATCGATAACCATTGACAATAGGAGTGGGAGCAAAACCCTAAATATTAGAGTGAATTAAACCAAAATGTATATCATAAGAAGAGGTGAATGGGAAAACGATAAAGCAGGTTGTTTCGCAAGTTTACAATTTAAATAGTTAAATAGCAAATTTTGATACGTTATGTAAATTGTCAATAGAAACTAACGTGCGAAGTTTTTCAGGGGAAGCATGACCAAGACGAAGGTGCCATTGATATATAGTAGAATTAGTGATAGATGTAGAGATAGATTGAGAAATAGGAAGCTGAAGAGAAGTTAACTCAAAAAATCGTCCTACCTTGCACCCTGTACCAACAATTTGTCCCGTTTCACTACTACAAATTTTCCCTCTATTGTTGTGCATATTTTTTTTTCTTTTATTGACGTTTGTGACATACAACCCTCAACAAAACCTTAATTTATTATTTAAAATAATTATTAATTTTAAAATACATATCTTAATGGTCATAAAACGTCAATAATTGTTTATATTTAAGTTGACATGCAAAAATGTCAATAAAAATACCTTTTATGACACAAAAATATGTAAGTTTCCGTCAAAAAGCGAATTTTTGATTTTTTGATACGTTGATGGGCAAAAACCATCAAGCAAATGATTTCTTGATGGTCGAAGCCCGTTAAGATGAACCCCTATGTTGACAGGCAATGCCCTTCAACTAAAAATTTTGTATTTTGGTCATGTGCTTTTTCAAATTTAGGTGTGCATTGCAATCTTTTGTTAATGAGCATGAAGAAATTGAATTCCTCGGGAGCAATTGATCGCCTTGTGCCAATAATTTTTCTTTTGAAAAAACTAAAAATATAGATAACCAAAACAAAGATAAGAATTCTAAATTACATCAACATGCTTTGAGAGGAGATTAGGAGAGAAAAATACTCCACCTTGGAAGACTGTCTTTTAGGTAGTTTTCATTTTTGTCACCAGAACTTACGGGTTTCGAAAACCTTCCTCGAACTTAATGTACAGTAAACTCCTTGGGGCACCACCAAGATGATCTTACTTGCCATTCTTAAGCAAAGAACCGAAGGAGTTGTGGGGTTTTACTTTTGACAAGGGAAGAAGAAAGTTGAGAGAGGATTCTTGGAAGGAATGTGCAGAGAAATTCTTTTTGAGATACAAAAAACACGTTCAATCATCCAATTATGCAAAAACCTCCTTTTTTTAGGTGTGTGAGAGAGAGGGGGAAGTTATTAAATATAACTTCTCACTATAACGCTTGGAGTTATTCTCCTTTTAATTTAATTGTAATTATATTAAATCAAACTTAATAAAATAAAATTATGTTAAATCAAATTTAATATAATTAAAGGCTCTTTTCAAATATAGCAAAAGAAACCAAAATATTTACAAATATAGGAAAATTTTACTGTCTATCTGCGATAAACCGCGATAGATCACGATAGACTATTATCTTTGTTACGATAGACACAGATAGTAGTTTATCGCGATCTATCACTGTTTATCACAGATAGACTGTGTATTTTGTTATTAGATGTAAATATCTTCAATAATTTTGCCATTTAAGATAATTTCTCTATAATTAGATTATATATTAAATCATATTTAATATAAAATTAAATAAATAAAATTAATTAATTAACAAATTAAATACACAAATTTAATTTAATTTGAATCATATTCAAATAATATTCTCTCACATAACTTATGGTTTAATATGAATCTCATTCATATAATTCATATTTGAATCTTATTCAAATACACTACAACATAAATGGGTTTTCATGACTCTAAAAATTGTCAAAAACACATTTCTTCACTCTTTCTTCTGTCTTTGAACCACCATCAAAGAAATTGTATAGATGACACATGAAAAATTTGTAATTATTGGTTATTTCATGGCTTTTCAATATAGTGAACAATAAACATTTGTTGACCTTTATTATATGTCACGACAACATTTTCTATGATAAATTTTCAAATGACTAAAAGATTGACTTTTTCTGTCAATTAAACCTTTATATCGACACTTATTTATAGGCATTGAAGTTCAATTGATGACAAAATTTTAATGTCATAAATATACATTTCATGTAAAATGTCAAATGATGATAGATAATTATTTGTTTCATACCTGCCATTAGATATACTTCTACCAATTTTGACACAATACTATACAAACATAAATATGAACCCTTATATATATAACAGTAAAATTTAGTAATGTTAATACAAGGAAACTAGTAACCAAACTTTGGTTAAGTTATTTACAAACAAATTAAATAAAACTAAGTGTTGCCAAAAAAGTGCTAGCACTATCTAATATATATATATATATATATATATATATAACTTGCTTGGTGGTTCCCTTGCTTCAATGGATCTGTCTAATACCTAGTAAAAAAACAACATTCATTTTAGAACTCAATTCAATATATCAACGTCAACAATAATAACAACATTCAAAAGGTATACATTCTTAAAGTTCACAAAAAAATAGTCATAAAAGTCGAAAAATCAGAAAAACTATGTTTTTTTCCACAAAAAACGTGTGAATTTGGCTTTAATGATTGTTTTTTCTCTTTCTTCTCTATTTTTGCTACTGTTCAAGAGTCAAGAAAAGTTATTTTTGTTGTAGTGATATTTACCTCTCTCATAATAAAGTATAATTTTAAATCTCATTCAAAATTAACTTTATAATATAATGTATCTATATACATTATATTAATTGTATCTTATACAATTAATCCCTTATTTAATTTGAACAATTCAAATTAATCCAAAATTAATTGATTCTTATTTAACTCTTAATGAGCTAGCAAGGGGACCTTATGGACCTATAGATTAGAAGTTTCAATGATATGAGATTAATTAATTAAATTCTTTAATTAAATTAATCAATATTCATTAACTGCAAGTCACTCCACTAAAAACTTACAACTACGCTTTTCGCATTATAAATATATTTCTGTGCCCACTGATATAACCAATCAATAGTAAGTCGACCCTTCATAAATTGTCCGTAACTATAGCTATGTCAAATTATCGTTTTACCCTTGTAGTTACATTTAACTCCTTAAGTACCACTGATCTGTCTAATGAACAAACAGTTTATAGTCTAACTATAAACTAGCCCCTCTCGGGCCAGTGAGAGGGTGAGACCTCTTTGTTTAAGACTTGGAATTAGCCCTTAAGGGAGCAATTTATCTACTTACCCTAAGATGAGAAGGAGTGAATTCCATCTTGTGAAGATATGTTCCTAGCTCCCTACTCAGACAAATCCCCAATATGGTAGGCTTATTGAGTCGGCAAACTGACCAATTTTACCCATATAGATCAAAGGATTGTCTTCACAAACAAAAGTTCATAACTCACTCAAGATTAAGGTTGAGTCATTTATGGTCATCCTATGAAATGTTAATTCTTCAATTAATGGCGTTATATAGAGAAATTAAACATTCTGTGGTCCAGTCTTATACAAACTCTTTGCATAGGATAACCCCATTCACATGCCTCCACATGAACGATTATGATCAAATCGTTTGTAATACTTTGCAACTTTTGTAACAATTATAAAGCAGATCGTATCAATAGTGTCACCAGGATAAGTTACCCAACCATATACCTATACTATAAACCTTTTTGGTTATTACTTAAACATGGTCCAACCTTGTATGTCAACCACATACATGTTTAAGTTTAAATAAAATAATCACGAATCTTAGTTTATTGGATTGAGTTAATGCAAAAACAAATAAAATAACTCATTATTTTATTGGATAAATGATTTATATTTACAAGGATTACAAACGACGAGAACCCTAAGAGATTTAGGTCACCAGACCCAACAATCTCCCACTTGTCTTAAAGCTAGTGAAGTGTACAAATACAAAGTACAATACAAGTAAAGTACACAAATAATAAACTAGGGCATAACTCTATACCTAGTAACATCTCCCACTTGCCTAGATTAGATGGTCCATATCTCGTAGACCCAAACTACCCTAAAAAACCTTAGCTGTGAGAGCCTTTATAAATAGATCAGCAACATTGTGCTCCGAACCGATCTTCGTGACAGCCACGTCTCCTCGTTGCACAATCTCTTATATTAAATGATACTTGCACTCTATATGCTTTCCTCGCTTGTGGCTTCTAGGCTCCTTGGAATTTTCCATAGCACCACTATTATCACAATAAAGGATGATGAGCATTCACATATTAGGAACAACTTACAGGTTTGTCAAATTTTTTTTAAGTAGACAGCTTTACAAGTAGCTACAGACTCTACCTTCATAGTAGAGTTAGCAATGCAACCTTGTTTTATGCTACACCAAACTACCGCCCCTCTGTTTAGAGTGAACACTGATCCTGATATGGATTTCCTATAATTCATATTAGTTTGAAAATTAGAGTCAGTGTATCTTGTAAGGATCAAATCTTTAGCCCTATACACAAACATGTAGCTCGTCATTCTCTGAAGATACTTGAGGATGGTTTTAACTGCAGTCCAGTGATCTAATCTTGGATTAGACTAATATTTACTAACCATTCCAAGTACATAATAAATGTCAGGCCTTGTTGGTCAACCAAACATGTATCAATGATAAAATAAGAATAAATATGGTCTTAGTGCAAGCATACACTATCGGTGAAGTAATAACCTGTAGGATCGGTATGACAACCCTAGAGGGGAGGGGGGGTGAATGAGGTTTATTAAAACTAATTAAAACTTTTTACTAATGTGGGCCCAACTAAACAAATTAACAAACTCTTTGCAAATAAGTAGTTTAAACAATAATTTTATGCAAATAAATTCACTTTGAATTAAATAAGAAATTAGCAATCACACTTTTAAAACACCATATTTAATTCTTATAAAAAGATTGGTAATGAATATAAAAATTTTAAGAACTACCAATTAAAATAAACAAATATTAGCAATTGATTTCAAGAATTAAAAATTACAATTAATTTCTTGTATTAAAACATAATATCAAATTAATTGCAAAAATAAATTAGGAGAGGGATAGAGAAAATGACACTGTGAATTTTATAGTGGTGTAACATAATCGGCCTGCGTCCAATTTTCAAGCTCCTCTTGGATACTTCACTAAAAGTCTTAACTCTTTCCACTACTTAGAGTCAAACTGCTACACCACTCTTTTGCGAGTTCAAGAGCAAACTCAATCTTTTTCATGGATTAGGATCAAACCATTACACCCACTTTTTTTAGGGATCAAGAGCAACCCTTACAAAAACTAGGAAAAATTAAGGAGCACATTTACAACTCTCTCGATAGCGTGGATTTACAAGTTGTAGCATTGAACAAATCAATCCTCACAATACAATATATATCTTTAAAAAATAAGATGAAAAGAAGAAAATTGAAGCTTGGAGAGAGCAACAATGGAGGCTTATGAATTATGGAGGATTGTAAAAAGATGTGAAATTTTGTTGTTAAAATTTGGAGAAGTTGAAGTGTTTAAAAAGAGATGAGAGGTAGGTGAAAACTAAATTCATTTGGGCCTTTAGATCTTTACAAAGAAATTTGAATGGTGGAGATTTAAACTCAACTAGCCGTTAGACACAAACATATATAATATTAAATTCATTCTTTTTAAAAGCAACTAGCCGTTAGACACAAACATATATAATAATATTTCTTTTAAATTTATTTTCTTTTAAAATCATTTTCTTTTTAACATCAATCCAAAAGTTATAAGCAATTACTCCATAGCTCCAAGTGGTACTCTCTAATTAGTCCAATTTAATGAAAAAATCTGACATGTCATCAACTCGAGATTTTCCCGTTAAGCTTATTTCGACCATCTTCTTTGTTTGAACTCCGATTTGAGTGATTCAAAATGCGTTGAATTTGTTATTTCGAGCCCCATACAATGGACACTTCAAAATACTCAAATTGTTAGTAAATTAATTCAGATTTGTTATCATAAAAACATTGATTAATTAATTAATTTGAGATCGGGCCAAAAAGCCAACATAACCTTGGAGTATTCCAAGGGTCAAACGCCACGAGACTAACTATCTAATTGGGTTTGGTTTAAAGCAATGCAACCAAGTGACCTAATGTAATCAAAGTGAAAATGCTATGTGATAACTTGTAGAAATACAAGTTATTATAGTCACTATTTGATTTAATTAGAGTAACTTTAGAGCTAAACACATGATTTTGGCAGTTGAATTATGTAAAATGTATTACCATGCGCTGGCACTATTTACAAAAGAAAATACCTGAAAAACTATGAGCTTTTCTGTTCTTAACGCAGGGTTAAGAAGAAAAGAAGCAGAAATAACCCAAGTACCAAGAGACAGAGCTGCTGCGAGAAGTGGAAACCCATGCGTTGAGATTATGTGTTGAGACCATGCGTTGAGAAAAAGTAGATACAGACACATGGGCAAAAAGCTGTCATGTAATTATGAAAAAGGACAACACGTTATCAGATCATGGCAGAACCAATGGGCCGACAATGTAAAAAGTCTACGCAGCAGGGCAGAGAATTTAATGCAAAGGTGTCAGGTCATCATGAGTTCAACTTTTCAACGCCTATAAATAGCCCAAAGCTTCTCCATTCAAGGAGGGAGGGAAGAAAAGAGAGAAACGAGTTCAAGAGGCGAAAGCTCTGCACAATTTCTCCCTCACCATAACTAGCCTCGAATTTCGAGCTCTTCTAAGAGAAGGATTCTGAGAACTTTCAGAGTCGTCTCCCAGTGAGTGAGAACCTTCACCCTATGAAATTTATGTATCAGATAGCAACCATCTCAAGCCTCCATGAAGCAAGACGTTGCCAGTGGCGGCTTGACGCCTTCCATTTCTGTTTTATCTCCATTTCCCTCCTTCTTACTTATGTTTTGTTAATGACATTTGAGAGAATGATTTATTTTCTTAATATGAGTTTGATTGACGATTATCTTCCATTTATTTCCATATTAAATACCTTACACCATGTTGTTTGAATGCTAAATGAGTTAGATGTTAGAAGTTAGTTTTTCTTAAGCAATATTAAGTATGTTACATCTTGATCAATGCATATCATAGCTTGCATAACTTTGTCTGACAACAAAAGTAGTAAGCACGACTGTTTAGCTTGAGAGAGTGGATGGTTAATCTTTAGCATTTATCAGGACTAGATGAGGTGCAGAGATGTAGTTCATCTTTTCCTAACGCAAACTTACCATGCGTCTTAGAGATAAGATTAATGTGGCGTCGAAAGATGGATTCACAAACGCACTTTGTAGGTATGTAATTATACTTGGATATGCTTAAGTAACAACTAGCCCTTGCGTTAACTCTACTTTTATCGCATGGTCCCATTCATTCTCAACGCATGCTATCTGACATTAAATGACATTTGACTAACCATCGCCGCATCCACCTCATTGTTAGTTGTAGGAAATTTTATTCATTCTTTATGTATAGTTTTAGACACATACAACCAACACATGCACATATTACATGCATAGTTCACCGCATAGTCATGCATCTATTCTCAACACCTAGTTATTACAAATCCCTGCGTTCGACCCTAGACTCACCAAGAAACCTATAAGAGCTTATACTTGGGCTTTTTATAGGAAAACTTGCTTAATCATGATCACACTTGAGTAACTCTCGACGCATCTTTGTACGGAAATGATAATATCTATTTTTGTGCAACAAGCTATGAAACTCAATTTAAATCGAAAATAGAAAGCTAACAACACTATGAGTTGGCGTGAATAAAACTTAAAAAGATAAAGACAATCGATGATGGAAGTAGAGTTTCAACTATGTTTTGCTTAAGTTCATCAAAACCTGAGCGATGCAGCCGCATCATGCCGGCGCAATGCCTTACACATGGGCAAAATCTTCACCTAGTTTTAGGATCTTTTAGGAGCCTAAGGAGCTAATCCTATATCTTTATGGTTATCTAGACTTTAGATTAATTTCGTGCATATTATTGACCCTATGGTGCCTCTTATCTCCAAGGTTGCATAGTGATCCTATTTCTATTCTTTAACCCCATATTCTGTTGGAAATCTGCTTACTCCCTAACCTTCTTAGTATTAGGACCCAACTATATTGCTAACTTAAGTGGAAAGTTCAAATTAACAATGCTTTCCATACAATCCACAAGGGAAATGTGTAAGTAATGCAAGACATGACACTTTAACAATTGCTCAAGCCATGAATCCCTAGGGCATCCACATTATTGAACCCTTGGATGGATTTAGCTCATGATAAAGAATAAATAAATCATTTTCAATAATTTCACAATCATAAGTACATAATGAACGAGTAAGAGTAGGAAAGGAAGAAGTAAAATGGAAATGGGTGTTGGCAAATATAGTAACACTCTTCAAATGACTTCCTCACTCTCCAAAAAACTCTAGGAAAGGACTTTCCTCTCTCAAAGACCAATTCTTTCGCTCTACACATGCTCTCATGGGGTAGAGAAGTCCTAAAGCCTAGGAACTCCAAAGGAACTCTCGTTCTTGCAGTAAGGCTGACAAGTTGAATGGAGGTTCTTCTTGGAGTGGTCTGATTTTGGGTGGAAGAAGTTGAATGCTTGAAAATAAGTCTCCAATCCCTTTTATAGGCTTCAAGAGAGGTTAGGTAGGGCCGAAATCCACGTTTTGGAGGCTTTCTAGTTAAATTGACGCTAAAGAACGCCCGAAGACAGAGTAAATCGCAACTGTGGCCAATTGGTTCAACGTTTCTAGAACTAGGGTTTTAATGCAAGTGCATCTCATTTTGGCAATACGAGTACATCAACAACAATTTTTGCAAAATGGTAAAAAATCAATGTAAAAGCCTTTAAAACATGTTTAATATGACAAAAATACACTTTCAGCATCCAGAAGACCCAACTTTTCACTATTTAATCCATTTAGCACATATTATGGAAAATTTTAACATTCAAGAGGCCATTTTCCCCAAGAAATACTACTGGCCTAAAAACATGTACTTTTGACATGAATCACACCCCTAAACTTAAGCCTTTGCTTGTCCTTAAGGAAACAAAAATAATCAAACAAATCATATAAACAATCAATATGCCAATTCAAAGTAAGGTGCAAAGCAAAAACTTTCCGAAGAGGTTTCAAACCTTAATGATTCGAATTCTCAATACTCCCAAAATGCCCTCACAAGAGTTTTAGCAGAAATTTGACTTAACATCCCTCAGTGACCTGTTTGACATGCCACTCACTCTAACCACCAATCATCAAGCCTAGTGAGATCCTATATGTCTTACAACTTTGCTAAAGCTTCCACCCTAACAAAATAACATACCCCTCCCCCAAACTTATGTTGTGGCTAGGCCTTAAGGCTCCATTTTTCAGCCTTTGTTATTCTTTTGTGCTTTTGCCTAGGATTGATCCTCTTGTGCTACCCTCAACATCATTCCAGCTTACCTCTACGAGTTACTTGCGAGGATCTGACTGTGAGCCATGACCAAATTCGAGGCGAATACTCACTTCCTTTATTAGTCTTTTCACGTAAAAAAGGCATGGGTATCAAGCCCTACTTCTAGCTACTTGAACTAACTTCGAAAGGAGGAGTGTCATCCTGGCTTTATTTTCTTTATTTTCTTTATTTTCTTTTTTCTTTTTTTTTTATAAGGCCTAACACACATACAAATACATTTGACAAAAATTTCGCCCATGGGATTGTGAGGCAAGATAAAACTACAAAGTATACCCCCGCTCCTTCCCTCCCAAACTTAAAGGAGGCAAAGTCTTCATTGACTTAAGAAATAAAAAAGGGGGCAAAAACAAGGTTGTGACTATAGCTAGGTAACAAAACACAAGGCTAGGCTCTTCTAGTGAACTAAGGGGAGTGAACATGCAATAGACCAACGTAATGATGTTTTGCTCATAAAGATAAGCTAAGACTCTTGGTTTTTTGCTTCTTTTGGGATTTTGAGAATTCAAATGCATGCTAGACTGAAATATGCTCTAAGTATTATCATGAAAAGCTACTATGCACCCCAAACACTAGCATAGAACTATATACACATGATGAAGATATTGTTTTTCATTGCTCTTTCTTTTAATTCCAACACAAAAATAACTAAAAACTAATAACAGAAACCAAACTAACAATAAAAAATAAAACCTATCTACAAAAAACAAGTGAAGAAATAGAAAAATCCTCTAAGTCCAAGCAGGAGTATCATCATCTTGTGCATTCTCCTTTTTCATCCTCGAGCTCAAGTGAATTGCGGAGGATATGATTTGGGAAGCGAGGGACAACGGGGTAATGGTCGGGCATCTTAGAGCTTAAGAACCTATTGAATGCATCGTCCCTAAATTTGACATAATGCTAATATTCCCGAGACTGGACCATGAAGTGCTCCAGCTGGTCAGCCATGTAGCCAACCACTGTTGTGGCATGTACAGATTGGGCAACAACTTCGAATGCTAGTGGGGTAAGGGATGTGAGTGCATGGCCTAGCACATTAGGCTACTACTACTCTTAAAGGGTGGGAGGTTGAAACTCTTAAGGGGCCGAAAGGTCTTCAGGGGTCAAAGGATCTTCTTCATTGGTGGGAAGATATCTTCAACCCTTAGTCTGTAGCTCTGTGATGATTCAGGGGTGGCCTGGATGGAGATTGGACCCTCTTTGTTGTAGAGGTGTGACTCTTCTTATGCGCTAGGTTATCCTTGAGCCTTTTGATCAGGGAGAGGTCAATTATAGCCTTGATCTTGTACCACTCATCCTCTTCTGCTGCCACCACACCAGCTCAAGCACATAGCTTGATTATCACCAACGTAAGAACAATCTCCCTCGAGCTTGGAGTCCACACTCCACCAAATCCCTCCTCATAATGACTCCCAAGTTGATTGGTGAAGGAATTGAATCCTCTAAGCGGAAGCTTTTAATCGCTTTGTTCCTTTGTAATTCTATGGATTTGCATAAAACAAGAAAATATACATATGCACTAAAACACATTGAATAATTCAAAAGGAAACATAAATACCTTTTAAAGATCAAATTCCCAAGATATTAACCTTTGATTCTCTAAGAACACCACCAAGAAATCTTCTCTGATAAAACTCTTGGGACAAAGAGATTTGTGGGAACCTTTGTGGAAAAGAAAATGGAAAGAACAGAAAGTTTGAGAGTTGAGAGTGAGGGAGAATTCTTGTAGAGATTTCATATACCTCTGAAAAAATTGAGTTCTCATCTCAATTTAAAGTGAGGGAAGTCCCTCCCCGCTCACCACTCTCTTGCATTGCAAGGGAGTTATTTATGTTATTTAATTAATTAAATAATAATAATATAATTAATATAAATAAATAAAATTTAATTAATTTATATATAATAATTAAATATTAATGAAATCTCATTTAATTAATTAAAAGAAATCAAATATCATATATTTGATTCAATGTGTCACGACACACATTTCTTCTTATAACCTATAGTTTTATTATGAATCCAATTCATACCAACTTAATATTTAAATCCCATTCAAATATTGATGTTCTCATATTAGAGAGTTTATTTTCTCACATTATAAACTTTGTGATGTATCTCATACATAATGATAATTGTATCATATACAATTAATTCCCTTTTAGCAATTTAAACATTCAAATCCTTTTATCACTTTGTTTCCTTGTTTTAACCCATTGTGAGCTACCAGAGGGACTTAATGGACTAACAGTCATAAGCTCCAATGATTCGAGATTAATAAATTAAACTCATTAATTATATTAATCAACATTCATTAATCATGGGGCACACCATTAAAGACCCATAGCTGCACTTTTATGAATTACAGTATATTTGTGTGTCCATTGAATAACCATACCATGTAAGTCAATCCTTCACAGGGTGTTCGTAATTACAGCTGTGTCAAATTATTGTTTTACCCCTACAATTACCTCTGCACCTTAAGTACCACTGATCCTCTAATGAACAATACTGTCTATGGTCCAACCATAAACAAAGTTCATCTCAAATCAGTGAGAGGGTAAGGCCTCATTGTTCAAGTTTCGAAATCATCACTTAAGAGAACAACCTATCTACTTTCCCTAGAGTAGGGAAGAAGTGAATTCATCTTGTGAATTTATGTTCCCAACTCCTCACTCGGAATCATTCCCAAAATGGTAGACATATTAAGTTGGTAGCTAAGACCACTCTCATCCATACAAGTCAAAAAATGATCCTCATGAACAGGAGTTCATAATTCACTAAGGATTGAGATCAAGTTACATGATTCTCATTTGAAATATAAAACTCTTCAGTTAATGGATTTATAAAGAGAGATTTAATTTTGTGGTCCAATCTTATACAGACTCACTGTATAGGATACCCCCACTTACATGTCATTGCACGAATGATTTGGATCAAACCATTTGTAACACTTACAACATTTGTAACACTTACAAAGTAGGTTGTATCCATAGTACTAGGATGAGGCACCCAATCTCACTCATATACTATAGATCTTTTAGGTTATTTCTTGAACATGATCCATTGATATGTCAACCACATATCGTTCAAGATACATTAAATAACCTAGGATCTTAGTTTATTGGATTTTGAGTTATGCAAACAAATAACAATTAAAAAATACTTTATTTATTAATTTATTTACAAAATTACATAGACTACAAGATTTAGGATATAAATCCCAACAATTGGGAGGACCTTTCTTAAGTTGTAGAGGAACATGACTCGTTTCAAGGATATAGTGGAGTCATGTGTGGTGGGCATGATGCGATGCTTGACGAAATATAGCCAGATGGCAAGGTTGTCTCTTATGACATCTGGTCGTAGTGTCCTGCATCCTGTGGGCGATATGACCCACTTAGCTCCTTTAAGCGCCACCAGCTTGAGTGCCTTGGCCACCTGCTCCTCTGTGGGAGTGTACATTCGTTTTCTGCACTCATCCCTTCCTTCATCAGGGACCATATACACCTCATTGATGGCCTCAAGAGAGAAATCCACTTGGACTACTTGGACCACAAAGATGTCCTTCTCAGGCCGCAACCCAAGGTAGAAGTCTTCAACCAGAGATCTGCTGGCAGGTGTAGGTGGGCTGGTTAGTGCTTCCCACTCATAATGCTTAATTAAGATCCTCACATACTCGGGTAGGGTGTCGTTCCTCCCTGAGAATTTGTATTCATAAAAAATTTTCCTCCTTTTAAGGGCCTCCTTTCGCTACTCAACCTCGTTCTCGCCTTCAAATTCACTAGACGAAGAAAGCACAATGCGTTGTGCATGCTTTGCTTTTACCCTTTTCTGAGTCAGGGCAGCTAAGCTCGAATTTGCCTTCCTCTTAGCTGTAGAGGCAGATCTAGTGACTCTCCTTGGAGCCATCACCTTAGGCCTCGAGGCCCCCTCAATCTCTTCCAAATCTTCAGTTGACGTGGACTCCAACAAACTTTCTTCACGTGTTCACCCTCTTGTCTCATACTCGAAAAGAGGAGCAATGTCCTCCTCTTCAACCACGGGGGCTTTCCCCTCACGATGCTGGACAAATAATGCGGCAACATTGCCCTTTTCTTCTGCAACCTATGTCTGATGATGCATCTGACTTGATGTAGCCACATTACCAGCAGTTTTGGTGCCTCGTGCACCATGTTTTGTTTCTCTCTCTCTCTCTTTTTTTTTTTTTTTTTCTGTTGGCTTCTTTTTCCTCCAATCTCAGTCTCTCTTCTTATTCTCTATCTCTTTCATAGGCTGGCAAATCCTTAACCCTCATCCTAGCTTGCTCATCTTCGGCTAATGCTTGCCTCAGAGCACGCTCTGCTTCCTCATATTGTCTCTCTCTCCAGTACTCATTTGCCAAGAACCTAGTTGTTTGGACAACTGCTTCCATTGCCTCTCTCCAGGCATTTTCATTAGTTTCTTCAACTTGCTTGGAAGATGTAGCGTAGGGTTAGTGGCAGAGGATGGGTTGCCTTTCTCAACCAGAATAGTATCCTTTGGCTAGGCTGGACATTCAACTTCTTCCTCAACTTCGACCTTTAAAGTCTTTCACCTCTTGACTTCTAATCTTCTGACTTCGTCCCATCATCTCTTTGATCGTTTCTTGGGCTCCACAGAAGCCATTATGGTGGCTTTAAAAGAAGACTCATCAGTGGTCTTCTTATGATGACTGACAACCAACTTGGTTGGTGTGAAGATGGGGCTGTTGGCACCCTCTAAACTTCTGAGGATGTAAATGGCGAGGACGGTAGAGCTTGGTTGAGTCGAAAGGCCTGATCTGATGACGTCAAGTGACAGCCAAACACTCTCTCGTAGCTAGGTCTTCGTGAAACCCTCTCAGAATGCTCCGACCGGTCCTCAAAGGGGGATGACGGCGAATTGACTCTAGTAGAATGTCACGAAGCTTCAGGTTGCATGTATGTCGAGCATGGGTAACACTCGCTTCTTCTCCTTCTGTATACGCAATCATCCAAACAACTGGTGTGGCGTTGAAAAGAGCTTGAGCTGCCCTTCCTCTCCATGCTTGATGATAGGAAGTTGGAAGAGAGTGATCAGTGGCGAAGTTGACTGAAAAAGAAGAAGGAAAGTCAGGCGTCATATAAGCCCTAACTTATTATTATTGTTGTTTGAATTTAAGTAATTAAATACTAGCTTGTGGACTTAGTTGAATTTTATGGTGTTTAGGAACAAGCTAAGCGTGGAGGTTGGTAAAGGCTAATTAGGCGGCAAGCGCTTGTGAGGGCTTGTGTCTAAGTGCAAGTGGGTGTTGAGTTGAATGGGTTGATGTGGCCGTTGAGCTCGCTTAAAGGGAAACCTCCAAGTGAAGTGGTCTTGGCGTTAGGGAAGTGTTGGTCAAGGGTAGGCGTTCAACTTCTTTAAAAGATTGGAATTACATAATGTCTTAGTAAATTCAATTGTGATTAGGTGGCAATTAAGGAAAAGTTTTGGCAAGGAAGTGGGAGGAGTTGTCATCTTATGGTAATGCATGGAGGTTTTGTCGAGGGGTATAAATAGAGGGAAGTAAAGCTGGACTCGGTTTGCCTAAATTGCTTGTGCAAAAGAAGAATTTCTTCGACCAAACCTCTCTTTAAACAATGTAGTAGGTGTATGAAGGCTACTGGAAGGAAATCAACCGAAAAGATGATGGAAATTGGAAGAAATTCCAGATGATTCTAATTTCCGAGCATAGTCAAGCAAGGTTTGAAGTTCGTTGAATTTCGAGCTGAGGAACGATTTATAAAAGGCCAAATTTGGTGGTAAGTTAGTCAAGATGTTGATTTAGTGATTTGTAAAAGAAATTGAGTTTAAAAGTGGCATAAAGGATTGGATTTGGTTGCTGAAAATGTAAACTAGTTGGTAGGTGTGCATTGGGTGACTACTAGTTGGAGGTCGAAGAAGGTAGGCGAGTAGGTCTGTCGATGGCTTTGAGCAATTGAATGCGCATTTAGAGGTTAGTTGGTTGAGTTGCATGCTTAGGTGGGCGAGCGAGGGTGCCCAAGTTGTACACACAATGGGTGGGTAGAGGTGTGTTATGCCTAGCCTAAGTGTTTTGTCGCTGGACGCTAGTAGCCCCACGATGCTCAGAAGCCACATGCACGTTTGACATTGGAAGACCCTGTGCGTGTTCGACGCCCATTGCGCATGCCCATGTTACTGTGCGTGTGTGCGTTAGTTGCCACTCAAGTCTGTGTGGGTGATGTGTTGCCGTCTGTGCGAGTGCCTTGTGCCTTAGTGTTGTGTGCATGTGCCAGCCTGCATCCAATCTTGTTGCACGCCTAACTGTATATCAAGCAATCTTAAGGCATTGGTTATTCTAGTTGGTATAGGTGAGTTAATTCAAGTGTATGCTTGACTTAAGGAAATCAAATACCTTTGTTAAGAATTAAGAAAGGTTAAGGGAAAGTCTAACCAATGGCAAATGATTTGTCTTTCCAGTCAAATAGAGATTTGGAGGGCATATAACCCATTGGGACTGAGCTAATAGTTGTGAGTGACAAAATATTTCCAAAGATTATTTTATTAGAAATATAATTATTTTTACTTGATGTTTAGTTGTTTGAAGCATGATTTCTAAACCTGGTTGAACACTGTTTTGAGCATGCTTTTATATGGTTACTTCAGTAAACGTTTGGGAAGAATGACCAATGATTTATCCATGCTCTTAAACTAAGTTGAATGTTATAAAAGATTTATTTCAAAGGATATGGTGTACCCTAGTAATGGTAAAGGAGGGACCTACAACTAAAAAAACATCAATTTTATAATTTATTAACTCCTTATACTAGCCAAAGTGAGTTTAGTTCAATATTAATTGACATGACCATCCCCTTTAGAGGTCGAAAGTTCAATCTCAATCCCAATCGTTTTACTAAAAGAAAAAAAATTCATACACTATGTCTCATGCTTCACAACTAAAACTTTACAATTCCTTAGACTTCATAACTCTACTAATTGTCCCAAACACCTCCTATCTTATTTTGTTCCTAATGTTAACTTCTTAAACATGTTTTGATTCTTGATTCTATCCATTTACATGTATCATTTTATTATTGAATGAATTATAAATTCAGTACATTTTGTACTGTAAAGAAAAAATCATAATATCGTTCATGAGCTTTCCATGTTTAATTCTATCTCTATTGGAAATTTTATAAGGTGCAAAAACTAGATAGATATAACTTTATAACCTTAGGAATCAATTATTAACCTTTAAATTATAGGAATTTATTACACAATTTGGAAACTTCAAAACCAAACTTTATAAAATTATTGGATGTAATCATTAAAATACTCAATTTTCATAGACATGTTAACTTAGTCATTAATATTTTTAAATTTTTATGGGTCCAATATTAACGGTGAATGAACCTTTCTATTTCTTCATATAAAATCATCAAGAATAAAAAAGAAAGAAAGAAAACTTATCTTACTGACTAAAATAATCAAAGTAACCAATACTTAGGTATAATCATGACCAACACTAATTGGAATGTGTTTTATGATTTATTTTCAGTTGCTACTTATATTTTGTCATCTTTAAAGAGAGTGGGGTGTTGTCAAAATGTAGAATAGATGTGGATTTGTTTCCTAAAAGAAGTTGAAATATGTTTGGGAGAAGAGATGATAGGTAGTTTTTTATTTATTATTATTTTTTTTTCAAGCAAAGAGATGATAGCTATTATACATGAAATGACATCATTTTCATTTCAAACAGAAGTTGACTACTCGACCAATTGTCACACATGTTGTTGGCCTATACACAAAACGGAGTCGTTTTCTCCATGGGATGAATCAAACAACAATCGCAGTAATACCTACTTTCTTTACGTAGTAAAGTTGATAAAACCTTCCATTATCATAAAATATTAAAGAGGGTTAACAAATCTATAGCAATTGCTATAAGAAATTTGTCATTTTTGTAAGGGTTAAAATTTTCAAAAAAAGTATATAAAGAAAAAAAACGTAGGAAAGTCTCTACAGAAGGTTTTTTACCATCGCCAACTAAATTTCGTCGGGATAGGCATACATTTTCTGACAAAAATAAGAAATGACGTTGGGATAACTACTTTTTCCCGCGCTTCATAAACCGTCGAGAAAAATGCTCGATTCTCAACTTCTTTACCATTTTTTTTATTTTTATCAAAAACATCCCAAAAATCTATCTAGCTTTTCGGCAAGATGCCATCAAGTCTCATAATTCCACAAAACCTCTCAATAAATAATGAGAGAATACAATACATAGATGCTAGGTATGCATAGAAAAACCCTAGTCTTTTATCTACAATGAATATTCATTTAGTTTCCACACTAGAAAACAAATTTAACATCGGTCCGATGCTACATGATTTTTACACCATTCAAAACCTACAAATTTAGGATAATGACAAGTTTTAGTATAGTAAATTGAGTGTCGTTTTTAGGATTAGATTTCTTGTTTGACTAAGCACTAACACTTTATATAATATATTTTTTTTTTTTTTTTTTTTTTTTTTGGTTTTAGAGAACCTAAAAGAGAAAGTGAGTTAATCAATCTAAACTAATCTAACTATTTACTTAGAACAATCGGAGGAATCGAAGCACTCCAAACCGCAAAAGTAGAAGTGATTAATAAAGGCCGGACGACACTAATTTTATTAACTACTCTCTCCTTATCTCAATTAAGTCTTCTACTTAGGTTATTCATAGAATCAACATCTTTATCTATTTTCTATTAAACAAATAAGGGTATTAACTGACCTCTATTAGAAATAACTTCACTGTTGTACAAGTTATTATAAAAACCATGCATCCAAGTTTATATATCTAAATTTTACATTTCTAAGCTATAATTTAGATCAAACAGATTTAACTCAGGGCTAAAGAATTAAACAAATAATCACAAAACACATTAATCTTAAGTGGCAACATAAAAATAGTCTGCCAATATAGACATTACAAATTCCAACTAAATCATTCAAACCCTAAAACACTAACGCCGCATCTACTTACTTATTTGTAAACGTAATCAATTAATGTAATATGAAAAGTGTAGCGTAGTTAATTATAATTTTTGGTGTTTACCAACATTTTGTAATCATAATGAAAATTGGACCCCACAACAAAAATTGTATCCCAATCCATAATCTAATTGTAGATGAAACGGTGATCAATTTGATTACTTTTAATAATTACGTGGGACTCATTCCTCTTTTTGTGTGAACCTTTAAGCATTTTTTAGATTTTGCCCTCATACATCTTCCATCCAATTCAATTACCATCCATATGGTTTTTGTTGCGTTTAAAATTGGTATCGATATCTATATATATAAACGGTTATATTTTTGTATCAGTATCGATATTTGATCTAAATACCAGTATATATATCGAGACACTTTATGTTATTTTTAATCATGAAGTGCCGAGATGTCGATCGGTATTAATATTGATTTCGATTATTGATATCGGTATTGATATTGCTACCTGTATCGTTCGAATATCGATAACGTATATGAGATCAAATCTAAACAATGTAACAATACCGCACAATAATTGAACCACAAAGCAAGATAACAATGAAGGAAAGGAAAGGAACAATTGATCATATAATCAGAAACCCAAATACTAAACAAAATACCAAACAAATAAAGAACAACAACATCCATTCCAAATATAATCAGATGCTTGGTAATATGTTTATTATAGTAATGACAACAACATCCATTCCAATTACAAATGTTAATATAAATGGCTTCAATGACAATCAAATTACAATTGAAAATTAACTATTTATGTAAACGGGCTAAAAAAAAATCTATTTTTCTTTACGATTTCGGCTCATTACGATTGACACATGAATGAGATCTACTACGATCACGATCTCGAACCTTAAATTCCTTATTTTCAAGAATGCTCTCTAAAATTGAGTAGATACCAAATTGCATTTTCCCCTCTAAAAGATGCCCTAAAATGGGATGAAAAAGAGAGGAATTTATAGCTCAAAATGATCAAAATGCCTTCGAAACACGTAGTTTCTGGACGTTGCGGTCTAGGGTAGGGATGTATGACTTGGAGCTGCTTCAATAACCCAACTTTGTCTGTTTTTCTTCTTTTTTGTTTTACTTCAACATTACTTTCACTTACTCTTCAATTCTAGTCTCAATGGCATAATATGCTCATTATTTTACCAAAAGTCTCTGATTTTACTCCAAATGCTCCAATTTTATAAAATAACCAAATATGAACATTAAACCATCAAAATATCCTTCAAAATTAGTATAAACTAAACCTTAAAGCTTAAAGATAATACATTATTTGCATGCTATCATCTAAATTTGCATCAACATTTTTGAATTTTTAATATTTTTTATAAGTCTTTTTTTATGGGACTTATTTAGCTCTGAAAACTTCAATTACTAACTAGTTTTAATGTATTTTTAACCTAAGTAGTAAGGAATGGTAAGAAAATAAAAATATTTTGCATGAGTTCATTCAAAATCCTTGATTCTTAATTTTTGAAATACATCCTTATAAATTTTGTGTTTATGGAAGGAAATTGGTGCAAATTTCAGAATTGCAGTTTCCTAATGCAATTACATTACCTGACAACTGGGCGGATCTCTAGAAAAAGAAATAATATTAGAATCACAGTAGCTCTGGAAGGAATTATCCAATGATTTATAAGCTGATTTTATGAGATTTATCCTGCAAAAATCTTGAAGATAATCTTTGTATGTAAAGGACTCAATACACACCATTCTCAAAACAAAAATTCCTTGTTACCTTTAGCATTTTGTTTTAGTTTTATTTTTTTATCTCCTCGAATTCTTGCTACCATTTTTTCAGTCCACCCTTATCAAAAGGTTCAAGGCATCAACACTCCAACTATCTTTGAAAAAGAAAGTTGAGTTGACTGAAGGAAGTGGTAGCGATCTCTTGGGTTGAGTTCGTCGTTCTTCTTATAATTCTACCGTTTATGGACTTAAATTATCCAACATTTATTTTAGTCTCTTGTTTTGTATTTTTCTCTTCATCTATCTTACAATTTTTTAGTTACAAGTTTCATTTGATTTTAACTTGTGTACATTTTTTCCATTAGTTAACACAAGTCCATTATTGATATTTTCATTTTTCAAGTCTTTCTTTCGATATATGCATCCTTTTCGACTACTGCTTTCTTATTTCGTCATGGTCTAAATTATTACGTGGGATTTAAGTATGTAAATACCGAAGAGGAAGAGAATAAGTATTTCATGCACAAAAAGTTATTTTGCTCATTTCCATAGCATGATTTGCTTTTATTGAGTTTATTTCCATTTTTAGTCTAGATTGATCATCTAGATTAAAGTACATAACTCGAGTTTAATACTAAAAAGGTTAAAGAGTCGTTTCAAATATTGCAAAATAAGTCAATTTATTTACAAATATAGTAAAATATTATTGGATTTTTGGCAAAACATTAGAAGTGCAGTTGTTTCGCATCAAATAAATTTAGGAAAGTCATGAACACTACAACAATTTTCACCTTCCATGACTCTTTGTACAGTAGCAGAAATAGATGAGAGAGAAAAAAAACAGTCATTAAAGCCAAATTCACGCGTTTTTTGCCGGAAAAAACGAAGTTTTTCAGATTTGTCGGAATTGATGACTGTTTTTTTGTGTCATTAATTAATGACCGAAAAAAACAGTCATTAAATGTAAGAAAATGAAAAATATAGTTTTGGCGAGAAAAGAAGTGAATTTTCGGATTTTTTTTTTTTACTATTTTGACATTTTTTTTGTCACCAATTTATGACTACAATTCATAGTCATTAAAAAGTGACAAATTTTAATAGTCATTAATATTTTTTAAAATTTCAAATTTTGAGAAAATGAGGGAAGTTAAAATTTGTGGATAAAAATTACTTAAATCTCACATCCTTAAAATCCTCCCCCCACTTTATTTTTCTCACATTTTTTATTTTATTTCCCCCATCTTTTTAATTTCCCTCTAAAACACTCCCCCTATTTTTTTGTTTTCTCTTCTCCTTTCAACCTCCCCCTAATTTTTTTCCTCACCATTGCCGCACCGGACGCTACCACCTCTAGGGACGTTCGCTACCGTCGTCGCACACCTGTTCGTTGCTGCAGCTGTTGCAGACCTGCTCAGAGCTGCAGCCGTCGCACACCTGCTCGCCGCCGCCGATGTCGCACGCTGTCTGCCTCCATCACCTGAACGCCGCTGCTGGTGGGTTGTCACCATCCAAGGTCTTCACTTGCTCGTCTGCCTTCGTCACTTCAACGTCGTCTCCTTTTGAGGTGAGTTGCTTTGCTTCTTATCATTTTGAAGTTTATTTGGATGCGATTATTTAGGGATTTCTTTTCTCTTTAGATTTGGGCAAATTGTTCCTTTGTTTTTTCATGTATGTAGGAAGAGTCTTTCTTGGAAAGAATGATATATCTTAATGCTACCAAGGTTGTATATATTGAACATTATGCTTTACTTTCATTTCTTACAATGTTATGTTGTATTAGTGGGTCGGAGTGATCAATTTGAACTTTCGTTTGTAAAAATCTATTTAGGTTAATTAAAATTCTAGTTTACTCTTTTGTACAACAATTGGCTAAATTTTCATTTGTTAGAACAATTCATCAAGTGATGTTTATTCTCTTTTTAGGTAGGTTTGAGAGTTAAATGTCACTTAGGCACTTTTTAGAAATTTTATATGTGTTTTTCATGGTCAAAATGACATTTATGCACTTTTTAGATTGTCTCAAGAGTTAAAGTCTTACTTGGGACTTTTTAAGAACTTTATATGTGTTCTTCATCATCAAAATGACACTTAACCACTAAGGTTTTAGGTGGTTTTGAGAGTCTTGAAGCAACACATGGGAATTTTCTTATACTTTTTATGTAGTCTTGAGAGTCAAAGTGATGCTTAGACATTTTTTAGATGGTTTTAGACTTAAAGTATCACTTAAGCACTTCTTAGGAACTTTATATGTATTTTTCATAGTCAAAAGGACAATAAGCGACCTTTTTTTTAAAAAAAAAATGGTTTTAAGAGTTGAAACAACACTTGGGAGCTTTTTAAAACTTTTTCTTTTGTGGTTTTGAGAGTCAAAGTGTTGCTTAGACACTTTTTAGGTGGTTTTGAGAGTTAAAGTGTCACTTAGACACTATTTAGGAATTTTTTATGTGCTTTTCATCGTTAAAATGACACTTATGTGCTTTTTAAATTGTTTTGAGAGTTAAATTATCACTTCAGCTCTTTTTAGGAACTTTATATATATTTTTCGTAGTCTAATGGATACTTAATTACTTTTTATTAATTTTTTAGGTGGTTTTGAGAGACGAAGTAACACTTAGGAACTTTTTCGAAACATTTTATGTGGTTTCATGTGGTTTTGAAAATCAATTGTATTATATTCTTGTGAAATCTGTTTGAATGATGAATAAAATATGAGACTTTGATTTTCTTTGAAGTGTACACGATTGTTTATGGGTTTTGACCACAAATATTGCACACTATTCATTTGATGAGATGTTTCTGAAGAAGTAAAGAAGCTAATTTTTGTTGTTTGTTTGTTCAATCAACCATGTTCTTATCTTCTCTTGTACTATTGTTGGCTATTGTGATTAGGCGGTTGTTATTGGAATGAATGCATTTTATTGCCTTTTGGGTTGCCATTTCTTCCTCAAATCTTTCAAGTTCTATACTTAGTATATTTTAAAATGAACCAGTTTCCTTTTATTTTAGATTATATAGCAATTGATTCCTTCTTTTTCTTAGCATTGCAGTTGACAAGTCTAGATGTCATTAACAAGGTATAAGTTTTGCTTTTCTTTTTCTTTTTTAAATTTTCAGTTGATTTTTTTCTCATTAGAGAACTACCCATATTTCTAACAAAATTGTTTCATACAAACAAGATACTAGGTAACTTTAAAGAAAGATATTTCATTCATGTGTATATGATTTCATCATATTTCATTTGTAGCTAGTTTTATCAAATTGGTCAAATTTTTCTTTGTTTGTAGCTGTTTGAGAAAGTTGTAACTCTTGCTGTTATACTACTCACTTTTGTCATTTTGAGTTTTGGAGTATGGTTATTAGATTTATTTGTTCTTTATTTTGGATTTTTTATCAACAAGTTTAGGATCATTTTCATGTAAGCTTGTTAAGTTTTATGGTTATAATTTGATTAGTCCATGATAATTTGATTGTTATATCCTAAAAAAGTTTGGACAAGTTGCTTATGTGACTATTTTCATGGAGCTTATATTGTGGCTTTGGAGTTTTGAGTAGATTACAGATATGTTTAGCAAGATTGAGGTCATTTGTTGACGTTTCGAATAGTCACTAATGAGGTGTAGATTTGTAAAAATTTCACTATTTACTATTCAAATTGGTGGGATAGATATAGTTTGTGACATTGGAATAGTTCATATGGAATTTATTGCTTTAGGAGTTAATAGTGTTCTCACCCTGTAAATATAGTTTCAAACTAAGTTTTGACTTTAAGAACATGTTTTTATTGCTTTAGGAGTCTTTCAAATAAGTAAGGAGTGCTTTGGAACGTTAGGTAAGTATTATTCTAGTCGAAATATTTATCTTCTTGTAGATAACAAGATTCTAGGCCATTCATGTGGTGAAAGATGGATGAGACTATGAGTGAATGGTTTGCTTTATCATTGGAAGCTACTAGTGATGTTTTGTACATTTTTGTGTAGTTGTTATTGATATTTTCTTTATATATTTTGGATATGATGTTGATACTAATTCATGTGGTGAAAGATGGATGAGACTATGGCATTTTTTGGCTGTCAACGAAGGTCCAAATTGTAGTAGTGTCGAACATTTTAGATTTTGTGGTAATTTTTTTCCTTTCAAATAAGTGTGTGACTAACGAAATTTCACTCCTAGGTGCAGAAGATACAACTCCTCTTATTTGAAGTCGGTGATTGTTGGAATACATTCTCATATCACTAAAAAATTGTTGGGGCAAGTTCGAACTTGTCCTATATTGAAATGGTTTAGGAAAGTCATGGACTTATCTTACATTGAAAAAGTAAAGTTTAGGAAAATCATGGGCTCTCTAAGCATTATAAAAAGAGTCTATGTCTTTGTAGTTCAGTCGTCCCAGTTAAAAACACTTTAAGCTTAGTGTGCTAACTCTAATTAAATTTCTTTTGTATTCTCTAGTTTGAGAATGGGAAAAAGGTGTGAGTAGTCAAAAGTTTTGAGAGAGTGTTATTGTAATTGGGATCGGAAAAGAGAGTTATTCAGTGTGATTGTAACAATTTTTTACATGGTGAATTTCTTTCTGGTGGGTTGTGGTTTTTCTCCGAATTTGAATTTTTCCACGTAAATTCTTGTGTTTCCAGTTTTATTACTTTCTTTTAATTTCTATGTTATTTTTCTGCTTATTCCTGTGGTAGAAGTGAGAGGTTTTTCCCATCAAATGCCATTATCTATTAGTGATAGATGGTGATAGACAAGGATATATATCACCTATAGAAAGTAACATTTTGCTATATTTAAAATTATTTTTAGTAGTTTTACAATTTAAAACAACTATCTTTAAATAAACTTGATTTTTATAAAAACAATTTAAGAAAAGAGTTTAAACATACTCTATATAACGCAAAACCTCAGGACTTTGTGTGTGCGCATGGATGTACGTGTGTGAATATTTAATGAAATTATGTTTTTTTTTTCCTTTTTAAATATTTTGCTTTATACACAATTATAAATGTGAAATTTAATATTATTATATGAGGGATGATTGAAATAGAAAAAGAATAAAAATAAAAACTATTTTTTTAAAAAGAGAAAAAGGCAATGGCGTCGGCAAGGCTCGCCTTTCCTGACATCAAAGTGTGGAACTCAAAAAATATTTTATTATTATCATTTTTAAATCTGTTTTTTCACAAAAACTAGCATCACCCATTCTTGAAGAAAGTCCTCATCCGATTAGAGCTTTGTTACATCTGTTCCTTTAGGTTCGATATATGAAGTACCTTCAATATTACTTGTTGATATTGTATACTTATACGGAGGACTAAAGACCAATTACACTTTACAGAAGACCACATCGTTAAATTATGTCTTGGTCGTGTTCATCAATTTTATTTGAAACTTTCTATGTAACAACGTTGCTTACTTAGAACAAACCTTATGCGTTACCATCGATGTAATGTTTGGAAAAACATAAAATTTAAAAATGGTTGATAAATAAACCACATCAATCATCCTATTATTAACACAAATGAACGAAGAACTTGTTATGAATCCCTTTAAAACAATAATTTAAACCAAACATAGTTGAAAATATAAACATTTTACTCAACTCAAGGATATTCGTTATACTCCTAAATAGTTAAATGAAAATGACAAAAATAATCAATGATGCAAAAGCTCATGATTAAATTGTTCCCATGGCCAGCATAACAACTTCTTGTAAGCCGTCTCAAATGTCTTTGCCCTTACCTAGAAAGATAACAAAATTGGAATGGTGGGTAATACACAAATATTTAATAAGTGGTGAGGTCCACCATGTACATTTTTGTCACACAAACTTGTTGCACAAATGTCGAAATACATATGACGCACATACAAGAAATAGAACATAAGTCTAAGGGGGTGTTTGGGGTAATGATATGAGATGAGATGAGTTGAGATGTAAACTCAACTCGTTGTTTGGGAGGTCAACTTCGTATGTCACCAACATTTTATACCATGTCTACCAATAATGCACTTAGCCCTCATCACAAGCGACCACGTTCGACACCCAACTTCGGCGACCACTTTCGACACCCAACTCCAGAAACCCCCCCCCCCCCCGACGCATCTCTGGCAACCACTTCCAACAACGAACTTCGGCGACCACCTCTGCCCAACTTTGGCGACCACCTCTGACGGCCAACTTTGACAGCTAACTTCGATAACCACCGGTTGCGGCCAACTCCAGCAACAGCCAACCACCACTATTAACACCCAACTCCAGCAACCTCTAATGACAGCCACTCCACTAACTCCGATGCCCATTATTTTAGATATAATTATTACAAATTTGAGTTTTGTTGACGCTCGTGACATAACATCGTCAATAAAACCTTGATTTAAAACTTATCGTCAATAAAACCTTAATTTAAAACTTAAAAATAACTATTAATTTAAAAATACATATAAAACATCAGTAAATGTTTATATTTAAGTTGATGCACAAAATTATCAATAAAAACATATTTGTTGACACAAAAGTACGTAAGTTTCATCAAAACATTGAATTTTCGATTTTTTTTTTATTAGTTCATAGTATTTTATAGTCGTTTTTTATTGTAACTTAACATTAATAAAATCACTTTTACCAGGTAAGAAATCAAACAAACTTGTATGTAAAAACATTTTTTTAGAAAACTTATGAAACACATGAGTGTTTTTATTTTAAGAAGTTTGTATCAAAAATGTCCAAATAAAAATAATTTAACTACAAATGTCATATGCACAAATTTGTAAAATGATTGCTTAAATTTTTTTTAAAAAAATTGAAATGGAAACTCTAAACTCAATTTTCCAAAACTCACATAATACATGTGTACATAAAAAGTAATAAAATAAAGTGTAGTCTATAGTTTATTAATATATATATATACAATTACTGAATAAAAAAGTTTCCCAACAAAAATAATCATCATAAAAAGAGATTATTTATGTAAGAAAAAAAAAAACTGCACCACATACCCCTGACGCATGAATTCAGCACCGCCCAAACACTAAAACCCAAACATATGAACTCCATAGACATATGAACTCAACTCAGCACGCCAAACAGCTGACAATTGCATCACATAGACAAACAAAACATAACACTTAGCAGTCAATATTCATGAAATATGACACCTATGTCACACAGACATGTCAAACAGATACCATGTACATATAACTCATAGCAGTTAATATTTCATGACATATAACACCGGCCTCACAGGGATACAGTGTACATAACTCATAGCCCACATAGAGCTCGTGTCATGCACATTCTCATCAAACAGACCGTGATTGTACATGACACAAATCAGTTATTAAACATACATACAAGTTTCACAATAAGATATCACATCAACACTAAGTCACATACATTGTTATAGCAAGCATAATCTTAGCCCTAAATTCCTTGGGAGGGAACCACTAATTACCTCAAGTTGAAATTAACAAAAATACTAGCAAGGTAATTTTCTTTAACTTAACTATAACGAAACATGCATATGGGTTAATCCCAATTCCAATATCCATAAACAACCGATTTTAAGGGACTACAAAGCCTTAACACTTAAAATGTCACCCAAATTTCTTTTGTGTGAACTCTTACTCATTGTTCTTATGTTGTCTAGATGAAAGAGCTACCTCACTGGATGCACTCTCGTTCATTCATTTATAATGGTTCTAGTTCAACAAGATATTAAGTTTCTTCTTTTTGTTTTCTTATTTTTTCTTTTACATATATATCAAACCAAGTGTCTTACCTTGAAATACATCTAAATTTCTATAGAATTATTAATTAAAATATAGAAGGGCAAGCTACACCTAGTCCCATAGTCCCATGCAGCCCCATTTTGGACATAATAGGAAAAGCATTAAAAAGAAAAACAATTTTTGTTTAAAAATTACCATGTGTCAAATGTTGAATGAGTGCTGTTGAGATGCACAATAGATAAATACAACTCGAACTACACCCAATATTTTTTCAATATAAAATAAGACAGATATCAATTTATACCCTAAACTTTGAGGTTGCATTAATTTAAACCCCAAACTCATAATTGTATTAATTTAAACCCTAAACTTTTTGGTTGTATTCATTTAAATCCCAAACTAATAATTGTATCAATTTAAACCTTAAACTTTCACAATTTAAACCTTGAACTTTCATAAGTATATCAAAATAAAACATAATGGAGGGTCTAAATTGATATACTTATAAAAGTTCAAGGCTTTGTTGGCTTTTATGTCCTAACACTTGTAATTTGTAAATTTTGGAACTTATTCTCAATAAAGTTATTATTGAGATTTATTTAGTAAAATTATTATTGAATATGTGAATTGCATTTATTAAATCCAATAAACTAAGAACCTTTGGTTATAAGTTGAATACTTAGACTTTATGTGTTGACATAAAAGTGGATTAAGTTTAGGTAGTAGCCAAAACGATTTATAGTGTAATTAAGGATAAAGGGCTAGGTACCTTATCTTGTGGACACTATGAATGCGACCTATTTTGTATTTGATACACATGATGTGATTGTATATCGTTTATATTGAGATATGATTGTGGGGGTATCATATGCAATGAGTTTGCATAAGATTAGACCATGAGATAATCACTTTTACTTTATAACACCATTTACTGTTAAGACTAGTTATTTCAATATGATGATCTAAGTAACTCGATCTTAATCCTGAGCTAACTATGAACTCCTATCTGCTTGAGATTATCCTTTAATCTGCATGGGTGAGAGTGGCTTGAGTTTGCCGACTCAATAAGCCCCCCATTTTAGAGATAAGACTAGACAGATAGTTGGGGACATAGTCATATAAGATGGAATTCATTCCTACCTAATTCTAGGTTAGTAAAGAAGTTGTTCCCTTAAGTGTTGACTCCGAGTCTTGAACAAGGAGCCCCACCCTCTTGTTGGCCCGAGAGGGACTCTGTTTGTTGGTTGGACCACAAATCAATTGTTCATAAGAGGATAAGTGGGACTTAAGGAAGAGATGTAATTATATGGGTAAAATGGTAATTTTGACCCAGCTATAATTACAAACAACACAAATATATCTACCGTGAGGAGAGTGCAACTACTGGGTTTTAGTGGATTATCGTCCTAGTAGTTAACAAAGGTTAATTAACCAGGTTAAAGAGTTCAACTGGTTAATTTCAGATCGTTGGAGCTCATGATCTGTAGGTCCATTAGGTTCTCTTGTTACCTCGTGGACGAAACCTTAGAACAGGATGTTGAAAAAATTTGAAACGTTCGAATTCGGTTAAGGAGCAAATTTTACGGTTTGTTCGTTTAATTATGAATTAGACGAAATTGGAGAGTTGGTAATATTTAAATATAATTTAAATATTATTACGTTGAATAGGGATTCATCAAATTTGAAATTTCCAAGAAAATTGAAAAAATTATTAATTAAATATTAATTATTAATTTAATATAATTAATTATTTATTTAATTAATTATTATTTACATTAATTTTATATTAAATTAATATTATTTAAAATTTATTTTGGAAATTTAATCCAATTTGAGAAATTGGAATTTCCCACTTTGTATGTTGAAGTAGGAGGGGTAGACCTCATCTTCAACCTCTTCTTCCACTTTCAATTTCACCACCTTACTCACCATGTTTGTTATCAATCAGCATATGAAGTTGATCTGCATGGTTTCTTCTTTAAATAGAAGAAGGAAATCTGGAAAAAAAGGTCGGAAATTTGAGTGAATTTTGCTAAAAATTCTCACTTACTCCAAAATCTTCAAAATTGTGTGTTCTTCACAAAATTGCTCAAAATTTAACTTAATTTGGATCCCAAATTCCGTTCTAAGGCTTGAGAATAAGAAGAAAGACACTTGTGGTGGTCCACGAAGTGTTCGTGATCAAAAGCTTGAAGAATTTCGAATCAATTTTGAACTACAACAAGTAAGTGCTTCTTTCTCTGTTTTTCCAGTTTTGAACTAGCATGTTTAATCTTCAAAATTGATGTAATTAGAGTCTTTTACATTGCTAACTCTTTCAGGTTTAAATTGATACACTTATAAAAGTTGAGGGGTTTAATTGATACAATTATTAGTTGGGGTTTAAATTGACACACTTATAAAAGTTCACAGTTTAAATTGATACAATCATTAGTTTATGGTTTAAATTAATACAACCTTCAAAGTTTACGAATATAAATTGATATTTATCCTATAAAATACAAAAACTAAAAAAGTTTTTTAAAATAAAATTTTAAAGACTAAAATAAAATATACAACATGAAAAATAGTCCTCATAGTTTCCTTAGAGTACTTATTTTCTTTTTAATTTTAAAGTCATTCAAATTTAAAACTTATATTATTTAGTTTGTACATGTATGCAGTGTACAAACATCCAAAATCACCTATAATATGCTGTAGATAGGTGTTGAAATGAATATAGAAATTTAAAAAATGATTTTTTGAAAAAATAAATAAAAAGACCAAAGAATTCTTTATGCAAATTGATGAAACACATAACTTAAGAATGGAAATGGAAGTTTTAAAGATTTTAATAGAACAAAGTAAAATATTATATAAGTTCATCCACCAAAATAAATTTTAAATCAAACAAATCATAGAATTCAATTTAAAATTAACAGTTGTTACTCTTGACCATGCTAGGTCAACAAAGATCCCTACCTTTTTTCTTTTTTCTTTTTCATAAAATACAAGTATCCCTGCTTGTATATACAGCTGGCAGCCCAATGTTTAGTTTTTATCAAAGCAAACAAACAAACCAATAAATAAATAAATAAATAACATCTGATTTCATGGTAAAGTACATACATAACTATAATCATGATTTAGCCTACTTTAAGAATATATGAAATGTTTATGTTATTCTATTTTACTTGTTATGAATTTAAATATAAGAGATGTGGTAGATATCTATTTGGCAAGTGATAGATTCTAGGCCTACCGTGTTTTATTATAGATAGAAAGTAAAATGTTGCTATATTTGTAAATAGTTTGATATTTTTTTATTAATAATAATTTTTCTAAATATAATGTGTGATTTAGTCTTTTAAATACTAACTTTGAATTGATGATTAGATCAATAAATTCAAAGTTTAGGCTAATTGAGAATGAACCTATGAGATATTTGTGTCATTTTTTATTAAGCAAAATAGATATTCAATCTTCTAAGTACACATATCATTCTTCACTTCAAATTTTTTAGAATATTTTGGTATATATATATATTGGAAGACAAGGGTTTTATCATCTAAGTACCAATTGATAACAATGTTTTATTTAATGTTTAAAATATCAATGTCAATTGAAGTGTCGATAAAGCATTGATAAAGTGTCTATTAAATAGATATTTCTAGAACGTTATAAAAACAAAAAAATATATATATATTTAAAAATATTTAAAGTAATAAATAAATTTTTTACACTTTTTTTAACAAGTTAAAATATTTATTATATATATATATGATATTCATACAAGTGACTTTTGTTGCTTATTTTTTTTTATGTTTCATTTTATGTTTTTATAAATACAAAATAATAAAATATTAATTCAATGTCGAAACCACCAAAATGTGGAAATATCGACTGAATGTTGCATGTCCATAAAAATTTACTAGCCTATAGTTCTACTTGCAAGTTTTGTTTTTATTTTGTTTTTATTTATTTTTTTTTTTGATAAATGATCAGTCTTATTGATCAATATTTTCTTATCCAAATACATATTGACAGAAATATTTTGAAAATAACTTATACACATGTTCTAGTTGTAATTAAGATTCTTTTTCTACAATATCTTATTCACACTTTGTTTTCAACAAAAAAAAAAAAAAAAAAAAAAAAAAAAGGAAAAAAAAAAAGAAAATTGTAATAATAAATAGAGTAAAAATTCTGTCACTGATTCCTTCAAATGTAAACCTAATTAGTTCTTAATCCCATCATTGATATTTTAAAAGTTGCGATTTTATGGCTAAGTAGTCAAACTTCAATCAAGTTCATACATGATTATGTGGTTGAAATTGAATTATAGATAGAGAATTTGTTACTTTAGAAATATGATTTCTTTTAAATGCTAAATATCAATCTTATCCTATTCGAATAAAAAATGCAACTATCCTATTTGGATGAAATATTCATCTTCTTGCTAAAAAAAAAGACCAAAAAAAAAAAAATTCATCTCCACTAATTCTGAGGTAAAAGATATGTTATATTAGACAGGGCAGTTCCATATTGATTGATAGAGTTTCTAATTTACCGATCATAAAAATCAAATAAATAGTATGAAAATAGAGACAAAATTGTTGTATAATACAAATATTGTGTCAAATTTTGGATAGAAGAAACACACCTGACTTTCACGTGACACCAACAATGAATTTGCTAAGGTTGGTCTTAACCTCGGCCAAGGCTGAGATCGAGCACATAAATTTGAGGTTTAACACGAACTAACCCTCTACCATAGGCCCATTTTGGGCCCAAGGTGCTATTTTGGCCCAAACCTTATTATTTTCTCAATATTGTTGCTTCTATTCTTATTTTATGTCGATTGTACCCTTCGGTCCAACCATTTATGTAGGATCAGCTATGATGCTTTTGATCTCAAAGGGTGGAGAGTTTCTATCTTCCCAAGGTCTACTTTCTCTAGTCAACCTCGACCTCCTATCTACATCTTCACTAATGTACTCCTTCAAGAATCCATTGTGAATTAGAGCTTCGATTTCATCCTTCAATTGAATGCATTCTTGAGTAAGATGCCCATGGTCATCACAAAAAAAAAAAAAAAAAAAAAAAAAAAACAATACTTCCGTTTGTTCCTCCTGGTTCTCATCTTCTCAAGTTCTTTTAACAAAGTCATATGTCCTACCTCCATAAGAATCTCCTTAGGTTAAAGTGTCATATGTTCTCATCTTCTCAAGTTCTTTCCTTTTTGAAGCTATGGTTAGTTCTGTCGACCTGACCTTCTCTATCACGAGGTTGAGGCGATCTACTCTTGTTATCTTTTACAACTCCCTTTGAATTCAGAAGCTTTTCTATGTTTATGTATTTTTTAGCTTAAGTGATAAGCTTTATACAAGATGTTGCTTTTCTCTTACCTAGGGATCTTAGAAACTTCTTGCCCTTAAGCTCATTCACCAGTGCCATTGAAGCAACCTCATCTATGTAGCCTTCTATTCGTAAGGCCTCATTGTTGAATTGTGCTATGTACTATTGCCAGGTTTCCTTAGATCCCGTTTGATTGTCAGGAAATATGTAGTCAGTTTACGTTGATCCTTACCTCCCAAGAACTGAGTCACGAATGCTCGAGCCAATTCTTTGAACAAACTAATTGACCTCCTCTTCAACTTTCTGTACCATTCCTTGGTCGTTCCTGTCAAGGTAAAAAAGAAGGCTCTACATCTGAATCTCGTGTAATTTGATCCAAGATCAATTAGATCAAGATGTTCTTTGGGGTCTTTCTTTCTATTATAAGGCTTTATTGTTGGAATCTTGAACTTGGGCGATACCTCTTCTTCCATGATTTCATCAGTGAAAGTTGGGTCTATCTGTTCGACTAGGGCATCAAGATTGTTATCTTCTTTTCCTGGACCCTTCCATAAGTTCTCTTGAATGTTTTCTTTTTCATCATGGATCTTAAAAAAGTATGCTTTCCAAGGTGCACTACTAGCCTCGGCCTCAACCTTCTTTTTGCTTCTCTTCATCTCGATCCAGCTTTGTAAAACTATCTTTTGAATATCTATGCATTGATTGACGTACAAGTTTCGTGGTTGGCCTTGACCTCAATAAAAGCTCCTTGAGACTATTTCAGTGATGGATTTCAATCCCTTATTTTGACGAGTAGTAGTTTGAATCGTTTTGAGTTGCCACCCTCCATTCGTTTTCTCTTTTAACATCTTGGTTTTTTAATAGAGGACTTAGGGATTCATATATCCCTCATCCTCAATCCCCTTACGTCTGTTCCCACCTAGGATTAGTTTTTTCCTTGGCCTCGGATCATAGGGATCCAACTCACCCATGTCATTCATTTGGCAAGATCATGAACTAGGATGTCTTGATTTTCCTTTTCAACCTGTTCTTTGTTTAAAGGGGTCTATTGGTCCACGATTTCTAGTAAGCTAGTAAGGTTTGATCCATCTTGCTCACTTTCTTTTCTAATGCTTTGATATTTTCCTCAAGCTGACTCTCTTTTGGCTGAGGCCGAATAGATTGATTTTCTGGAGTTCTTTGTAGGTAGCAATCTTGATTTGAGTCGTCTCTGTTCAGGTTCATGTTAGTAAATATTTGGCCAATTCTTGAAAAGTTTGGTGGTAAATCTCACGAAGAATGTTGCTTCTTTTCCACATACAACACCAACTATAAATGCCAAATTTTGGATAGGGGAAACACACCTGACCTTCACGTGACACTAGTAGTGAATTTGTTTGAAGGGGAGAAGAACGTGATCTATAAAAGAAAAAATTTGCAAATCGGTGTGGTGGTTGCCACACACACTCCAATGCTTAAGTCATAGAGGGAAAGAAAGTGGAAGTTAGAGAGTTTGAGAGTAAGACTCTAGTTCCATCATATCAAGGCATAATGATGTATTTATAGACGTGCTTGACTTAGCTTGTTTCGTTAGGATTCCAAAGTCACTTTAGGATAATTATATAACTTATCGGCTAAGGGGCAAGTGATGACGAAAAACTTGGTTTAAAACAAGTGCACGTATCAAGTAATAGTATAGTTAAAATGGCCTTAGCCAAGTATAGTCTCAGGTAATCAAATTGATAATCTTTTAGCTATTTTATAGATCGTTCCGATTTTATTTAAGGGATCGAAATGTGATGCAAGTAAATTAAACTAAGCTAAGAAAGCAATAAAAGTGATCAAATATGGAGATTTTTCAACATTGAGACATTTTAGGGAATATATTTCATCAATAATATTATTAAACACAATTGTTTTGACTCTTGAAGTGATTAATACAACACTTATATCTAGAAGTCTTTTATTCGGATTGAATCTTCTCAAAAGCAATCTTTTCTTTCACTTAATTTATAGTTACTAGTCACTTGAAACTAGATAATTAAGCAAAACATTAAGAACCCTAATCAACAATCTCTGTCCGATAACTTCTTATATGTTCAAACGATAGTCTAGCATGCATGATCTAATCTAAAGCCTACTTGTTAAAGAAAGATTTAATCATGAAATCATTTAAACATTAATCAAATATTCAAAGGCATTAAGAATGGTCATGCTAGAAAGTGGCAATGCAAATTAGCAATTAAAAATCATAAAGTGTTTAGCAATTAAATCACATAATCCATCTAGCCTCAAAACTATGAGACATTCAGCCTAACATGGCTTCAATAGACAAAATCAATATTAGAATGCAACAACATAGAAAATAAACTAAGATACAAAAGGGAAAGAAGAAGTTATCCGACATTTCGATTTTGTCTATGTGATGAAATTTTCCCTCAAACGCTCCTTAATCAATTCCAACATCAAGGAACCTCCATATTATACTTGGAACTCTATCTCTAGGCCTCAAAAACTCCAAAACGCGATGTGGAAGTTGGCTGCAAACTCTAGCTTAAATAGAGAAAAATTTCCAAACAATCCTAAAACTTTCCAAAACTGACCTAGCACTGTGGCACTACAAGACAACCTCACAATGCTTGTGTCGTTTAGTCCTTTGGCCTTGTAATCACTACAAAAAATTAGGCCTTTGAGGTTGGTAAAAAAAAAAAAAGACACTGATGTATAATGTTAAGCGAGCAGGGAAAGAAACTAAATCTTTAATGTCGATCTTCGATTAACGTTAAAGGTACATTTAATGAGGATACAATGTCGATTTAAAACCGACATTAAATATCCCAATTTCTAAACTTCTGAACTTTCCCACATTTGTGAGGCCCTAGTCGTTCTGATTCTCTCATTTCTTACGCTCACGTGTTTGCAATATCTCCCATTGCTCACAGGCTCTCTTTCTTCTCAAGCTCTGTTCAAGATCTCCATTCACGCTCCACTCAGGGAATCCATTCATGATCTGCTTATAGTTCCGCCTCTGATTCGTAGCGCATCGCTCACTTTGAATATGTTGAAGTTGATCCCACTGGAAGATATGGAAAAGTATGTTTCAATAATCTCGTATATATATATATATATATATACTAAAAGCCTTTTTTTGTGTTTTGTGTTCCATTGAATTCTTTAGCACAATGAAGTTATTGCCGAAGGAGCATCGAAGCCAGTGTAAGAACAAAAAACAAAGAATCTCTTCTATTTTTTTTTTCTCCACATTTCTGTTCCTTCCTCTAATGGGGTTTTTATCAAATAGTTATCTTATCAATCTAAAGTACTGCACGTGTTGTCTTATCAATCTTACACCTCACAACAGTACACTCATCAATAAGTTTAAAAAAAATAGCAAAGAAAAATCTACCCTTGCTAGGCTAGGGAAGTTGGGTTATTGTTTAACTGCTTTAATCCCCAAACAATGTAGCATGCAACTTTGTTGGATCAAGAAATCCTGGATTAAAGAATTTGTTGTTAACTTGTAACTAATAGCATGGTGGTCCTTCTAGAACTGCTTTGATTGTCATGCTAAGTATTGTAATGCTATAGATTGAAGAACTTGTTGTTACTGATAGTAATTTTTTAGTTATTGTCATGTTGAATATATCTACCTATCATTATATCACATTATAGCCCATGTTGTGTTCTCTTACTATATTTATTGATTATTATGAATATATCTACCTATCACTAGGTTTGAAATCGACTTGTTGGCGAACACAATGCACATGTGGTGACAAGAAGCAATTTTAAGCCTTTGTAAGGAAGTCCCACATGTAAACCCTATTTTCATTTGTAAGTAAGTAGTATCGTTGTGGATTTTTTTTTTCTCTCTTGTAGATTGAAGGAAGAAGTGAAGGAAGTTGGGAATATCTTGGTAAGTGAAATCTAAATCATTATGAGGTAAATCAAATTTAGGATCTACTTTGTTTATTAATTAAAAATAAATAAATAAAAGTAGATTTTAGAAAAAGAGAAGGAGAAGAAGAAAGAAAAGAATGGACGAAGGAAAAGAAAAGAAAAGAAAAAAAAAAGAAAGAAATAATAAAAAAGAAATAATAAATAAAATATATGGAGGAAGTGGAGAGGAATTGTTGGTTGAAATTTTTAGCAAAGGTGCCAATTGATTTTCCATTCTTTAAGCTCATAAACTGACTCAAATTTTAGCTGTATGTTGAAGGGAGGAAGAAGAAGGTGTTTAGGGCAAATTGGTGTAGAATTCGTGGTGCAATTGACGTTGGAATTGAAGGCTTGTTTGCTGTCACGAAACCTAAACAAGATCTGGTGTTTGGTGAATAGCGAACGGAAGAAATCAAGTTTGAAGCTAGAAATTTGAGGTTAGTAAGTTAATTCAATTCTTAACAACTTTTGTGAAGGATGGTTGAGCTTAATGTGAAGAGAAACAGGTTTAATTATAGGTGGAAGTGATTGATATCGATTTTTCGAGTGATCTGGAGCAGGGCGAAGTACATTTGGATTATCGAATGAACGAAGAGGAGTTAAGCCCTGAATTTTGAGGTAAGCAAGAACACACATTTTTCTACAAGTTTTTAGGAGGGAAGAAATTCTAATTAGGGCTAGAAATGCAACTTTTAACAATTATAAGTGCCGCGAAGATAGTAGCAGAGTAAGACAGGTTTTGCTGAAAAATTAGCGACACTGAAGGCGTGAGGGTGAGCAGCAAGATCAGTCTCCCTAGGTGTCGCTAATCGGTTTTTGTCTCACAAATCTTGCTAGTCTCTCTGGTATCGCTACTCTCATTAGTCTCGTTGGTCAAGTAAGTCTCACTGATTTTTGCTTAGTCTCGCTAGAGCAAATCTCGCTGGTTTGAACAAGTCTCGCTTGTTCTATAATTTTGTTTAGTAGTTGGTCTTGTTAGTGAGCTTTATCTTAATGCTTAAGACATATTTGCTACACTTTAATGGGAATTCTAAGGAATCTAACAAAGAAAATTAAACCATCAGGCCGAGAGGAGCTAGGAAAGACGTAGAATCCTTTAAGGTCCCGAGACAAGTATTGAGTGACAATTTTATTTAAAATGAGCATACTTTATACAAAGTTTTCATATCATATATCGTTGCTTGGAAACATGTTCTTATGTTTATGCTTTTCAGGGGTTTTAAATGTGCTATGATGACTATTTGCTTAAAGAAAGCATGTGTTTCCATGTAAATGCATATTATGGTTTTGCATTGAAAATATTTGAAGCATGCTAGTTGTTAACCGAGTTTTACAAAAGGCATGCTATTTGTTAATCTATGATTTTACAGAAGCATGATGATTGTTAAGAAATTTGTGAAAGTCTGAGATGTTATAAACTCGCGAATTTTTATTATGTTATTTTCAAAGCATGTTGCTTTTGAATTATGTTTTGAAAATACTCCCAATGCTAAAGGACTTGGAGAAGGCATATGGGTAGCCGGGATGGTTCCCAATGATGAAGGACTCGGAGAAGGCATGTGAGTGGCCTAAATCTCGTATATATAGGACCCGGTACTGAAGGACTTAAGAAGGTATTCAGGTAACCTAGGATTTGATATCTATGTGCACATAGAGGTATGATAAACGCTGTTGTGTTGAGATTACTCCACACAGCTAAGGATATTTGATGTTGGGTGTGCCGAGATTACTCTGCCTCAACTAAGGATGTTTTCGACGTTGAGCTTCGCTCCGCCTCAACTAAGGAAATGTGTGTGAAATGTATTGTATTTTCATGATTTTTCAGAAGTGATACGTATATGGTTTGATAGCGTTACCTTAGCATGATTTTTTTGGACATGAAAACGATTTATTGCTGCTTATTTATTTTCATAACTTGATTACGATTTTGATTTATTTATGAATTAAGGAAGGTTTTTACAGAACAAGTCACTCACTAGGCAACCTAGCTCATGTTTTTCCCTATTTTCTGTTTTTCAGGTAGCGAGTGAGTCCGGGGTGCTTAGCCTACACATTTCATTAGCAGCAAAGAGGGCAAGATCTGATATGTCAATTCCTTTCCTCCCACGAGTACAGTCTTAGTCTAAAAAGATTGGGAAGGATACCTCTCCCTATTTGGTCCTTCAAAAGCTGGTTAACTCCTCTCTGTCTTAGCTGAGCTCGGATCCTTTTCATGATTTCATGTGAGGAAACCTTTGGCGGACTTTTCATTTTGCACTTCTTCCCGTCGCATTCGTCTTCAGGACGATCTAGGCATCCATATGGAATTGAGTAAGTAAGATTCCACTCTGCAATAACTTTGAATCATTCTAGCTCATCTTCTTCATCATAAATGATCCGTAGCAACTCATCTGGGCCCACCATCAGTGTCTGGAATTTAGAGCATTGTAAATATTTGATCTTAAACCTGTGTTGTACATATAGAGGGTTAAGGGCTGGAAGTTAGTGAACTTATGTAAAGTAAAGGTTGAATGTAAATCAGTATTTTTATGATAGCTTAACTCTGGTTAAAGATTGATGTTCAATTAATGTATAAATATCTGCTTATTAGATGGTTGGTCAAGGTATGAGGTTGACAGTAGATGCCGTAAGAGGGTTGGTGTCTACTGTCCTCACACTTTCTCCTAGGTTAAGAGGGTACCCGGGAGGGGGTGTGACACCACAACTCTTCCAATGTTATATATAAATCCTAAGTGATGGTCATTACTCCTTTTGCAATGTATAGGTATTGGACGCAGACTCAACACCTTGCACACCATACAATTAATGGCAACAACTTTCAGCTAGGTGATCTCATGGGCACTGGGACCATAACTCTAAATCAATGTGTAGCCTCTATGTTTATGTAATGATGGTGTTTGATTAATTATCAACCTTATTTTAGTAGAGTATTTGCATCATCAAGATATGGTTAATGTTTTAATGTTTTAACGATACTAAGTACAAAGTATATGATATTATGTTTTATTCTTCCTAAACTTCTAAATATTGTTGGATGAAAGAAGAGTCTACTGCCTCATGAACTTTTTATTCTATGCATATAGGTGGAAAATAAATATTGTGGGGTAGCCACGTGTACAACTGTTGATTTTTTTTTTAAATAAAACAATGATGACAGACATTACATGTCACAAAATAAATATTTAATGATGGGCAAACTCCTTTAATGTCGATTAGACAATCGACATTGAAAAATGTGTTATTAAAAGTTTTCAATGTCAGTTATCTTTAACTTTGTTCGAAAACCAACATTAAAGTCATCTATAATGTCAGAGGAAAACCAATATTAAAGGTGACTGACGTTGAACACCTTTAATAACACCTTCTTTGATGTCGGTCACCTGATTGACATTGTACCCCTATAAAGTTGATTTTCAACTGACATTATAGCCCAATTTTGTAGTAATGAATCATCTCGTAGCACTATGCAGTGCTCTATAGAGCGATGTGACGCTTTCACCTAGCGATACAACACTGCGTATCTATGGCACCCCTTGAACATATGCTCTCTGTTTTTAGGGTAGAACCACCTTTTTCCTTCCCTCTTTTCGATGTTTGGTCCCAACTTGTCTTGATTATGCACAATTGGACCGTCTTGACTCATTTTAGCTCCAAATCTTGTTCTTTTGCTCAAATCCTGGAAATCACTAACAAACTACATTAAATCTAATAAAATCAACTGAAATTTCATCTAAATAAAAGGCAAATAGAACGACTTTTAAGTATTTTGTTGTCTGCCTAGTTTCATGTTTGACTAGGGTCAGCTTCGGCCTCTGCAAGCTGAGCACATAAATTTAGACTTCGATATGAACTAACCCTCCCCCCTAGGCCTGGCCTAGGGCTTTATTTTTGGCCCAAACCTTGTTATTTTCTCAACTTTGTTGCTTGTCGATTATACCTTCTATTCTTATTTTATATTGATTTTATTTCACATAACTTAAACGGTCTAAAAACTCAAATGAAATTAAAAAAAAAAAAAAGTTAATTGATTTAACTGAACTCAGGTGTCCGATATTTATAGGGACAAAGGTAAAATTTTTGTATATATATATACACACATATTATTAGTCTTCTCCTTAAAGTCTTCCTTTTTCACGAGATCTTCCTCGTTAACAGTCTGGCAAGGATCTGATTTGTGGGAACCGCTCTTGAAAGATGAGAGAGAATGGGGAAGGAGATTTTTCAGAGAATATTTCTTTAAAAATTGGGAGAATTTTCTTGTAGAAAATCTCTGCAGGATTTGGCTGTAAAGATTATCATTTTTTTTCTTTTTTTAAATGAGAGCTCCCTAGGGCTTGTACATGGTTACTTCTAATCCTATTAGGATAACTCCTCTATAAAGATTTTAAATTAAATATTTAATAATATATATCTAATATTAAAATATTTACTCATTTAATATCCCATATTAAAAGTGTTGTAAATATTTAAATCATATTTAAATATTTATTTTCCGCAGATTCTGTTTAGTTGTATCCAATATAATTAATATAAATTAATTCTCCATATTATAAATTTATAATTTGAATCTCATTCAAATAAATTTTATAATAAACCATGTATATAATTGTATCAAATACGATTAATATTTTCCCTCATAAATTTGAACATTTCAAAATTTTCTTTCAACATATTTGATCTTTGTTGATCCGTAGTGAGCTAGCAAGGAGACCTTGTGGATTTACAGGTTATAAGCTCAAATGATCCAAGGTTAATTAATTAAACTTTATTCATTAACTACAAGGCAAACCACTACAGACCCACAGTTGAACTCTTATGCACTATAGGACAAGTTGTGTTCATGGATATAATCAATAAAAGCAAGTTGATCTTTTATGAGTTTTTCATAATTACAGCTGGGTCAAAATGTTCGTTTTACCCTTTGTAATTACATCTCTTCTTTAAGTACCATTGATTCCTCTGATGAACAATTTTACTCTCCAACCATAAACTAAGTCCCTCTCAAGCCAATGAGAGGGTGGGGCCCTTGTTCAAGACTCGAAATCAGCACTTAAGGGATTACTCATCTACTCACCTTATATGAGAATGAGTGAATTCTATCTTGTGAAGTTATATTTTCAGCTCTCTATTAAGTCAAGTCCCCAAAATGGTATGTTTATTGAGTCAGCGACTTGGGACACTCTCACTTTTGCAAATCAAAGGACAAGCCCTCGAAGACAAGAGTTCATAGCTCACTCAAGATTAATATTGAGTCGTACATGATCATCCTATGAAATATTAATCTCATCAATTAACGAATTTACAAAGAGAGATTAATTTTTTCACAGTCTAGTCTTATAAAAACTCTTTTTGATAGAATACTCCCACTCTTTCTATAGGTAACATATTATAAAACGAGAGCATATGAAAAACAAGAAGTGTACAAAACAGAGAGAAAAAATAGATTTATTTGTCGTTTTCATTTAACTTTGGATTGGAGTGTTGTACCCACAAATTATCTCTACAGCTTTTGTTTATAATAAGGTAGTTAAAAGTATAGGTTACAAATAATCAACATGAGTCAAAGTGAGTTTAGCCATATAGACATGCACTTCCTTCTTTTGAAGTAAAAGGTTATTGTACTTCAAAAACATAAATAGAGTAAGAAGAAAAAAGAGAAAAAAGCTATGAAAATTGTATATTACAAATTTAAGATATGTAACCTATAGAAGTTATATATAAGCTTTAATTAGAATATTCTTAGTCTGAATACTCTATCACATATACTAAAGTTTAGAATTGTCTTTGTAATAACGACCACTGAAACTCTCTAACTCCTCTATTTTTCTCCATTTTGAACCCATAAAACCGGAAATGGTCAATTTTCACAACCCATTCTCCTCTTTTATCACATATACTAGAATTTCGAATAAACTAAACGTGAGTATTTAAAAATCAAGATTGAAAATGTAAAATTTTAAATTCATAGACCAAGTTGAAGCAAAACTCAAATTTCAAAGTTAAAGTTATAAATTTAGGGACTATTGGGACCAAACTCAAAACTTACGGACTAAATGTGTAATATTTTGAAACATAGAGCCAAATAGAAATTAGACCAAAAACCTAGGAACTAAACAATTATTTCCTCATTTTCTTATTACAATAGGGTGTAGGAGGATTTAAACCGCAAAACTCTTGGTCACCAACACATTTGTATGCTAGTTAAGTTATGGTTGCTTTGGCCCATCATTGTAATTGTTGTACTATGAAAGTTGATTATACAAATCACGTCGTGGTTAGTATAACCTCCTAGTGGAGGTGGCTTAAAACACATCCTAGTTTCTTGGGATTAGTCGAGCGTCTCGGTGAAGGTGGAATCAGAGATTCAATCATTGTTACTGTTCAGAAGGCTCTCTTTCTTCCTGCTTCTATAAAGTTTCTAATTTTTGTAAAATTCTTAGAGAGGAGAACAAAATTGCTCATAGTCTAGCAACTTTGGTTTCTTCCTCTTTTTGGAGAGAGTTCTTTTCCGATCAGACTTATTCTTTGTCCTCGAGAGATTGATGTTTGGTTGTTCGAATATTTTTTCAGTTTTAATGAATTTCAATTAAAATAATAATACAAATCAATAAGATGTGTTACCTATTGGAAGTTGTAGAAACTGTATTAGAATATTATTAATTTGAATATCTCTATCTATCACATATTGTAAAATTTAGAACCGTGTTAATGTAAAAAGTACTGCTGAAACTCTCTTTAACTCTACTTTTCTCCATTGTGAACCCCATAAAACCAAAAAAAGGTCAATTCTCAAAACCCTCTCTCCTCTGTCACAATCGCCAATTCCTATGGCCTTGACTTTTCTCAGTTGAAGTATTCTGAATTTTCTCTACCCATTTCCATTTCTTCACCAAAATCTCTTATCCCATTCATAATTTTTCTTCACAGTATGCTCTCTTCTCGCCTCAGTGTTCTTGAAATTTTTCATCTCCTTTCATACCCACTTGGATTTACTTAGATTTTCTCGCCCCTAGATCTGAACTGAAACATGGGTTCCACTTGGAAGAAGGTGAAAGTAGCTCTCGGCTTGAATATGTGCCTCTATGGCCCTCGAAATCTCCATGATTCTTTACCTTCCATGGCTTCTAGATTCTCCGACGCCGCCGCGCCGTCCAATTTGCTCTCTCCACCTAGTTTTAGCTCTGATTGCCGCCCGGCAGCCACACCCACTTCGTCGTCTTCCGGTCTCAGGCTCTCCAAATCCTCAACCAGATCATCCAAGGTTTGTTGGGGTTGGTTCCTTTTGCTAGTTTTGTTTTTCTCTTTTTTCAAAAAAAAATTTCTGCTGGTGTCTATCATGTTGTTGTACCGACGCAAAGCTACTTTTTCCTTTTCCTTTGATTTCTGAATTTGTATGTGTGGAGTTTTCTGCTGTGAAGCTTTCTTAGTTTCGCTTTCTTAGTTTCGCTTTCTTTAAGCTTGGTGGCTTTTTTGTTAAGGATTTTGGTGAATATATTTGTTTGAGGATTTTGTTTACTTCCTTTTTGTTTTTTTGAAGATTTTTGGTGAGTTAAATTTAAGTATATTATGCTCTTAAGATTGTTGGATATGAGTAGTAATCAAGGGAACTATGTAGAAAGAAAACCTATTATACTTGTTTTGAAAAAAATTCATTGGAATATCCTTCTCTGTTCATGAACAATTGCCTCAGAAAAGATACAAAGGAAAGAAAAACACTGTGCTCCTGTTCTGTACCACTTTTATCTGTTCTACTTTGTGGCTTCAACGTGATGAGTTGTAATGTTACTCTCAATTACATGAATTTATGTGGGGAATGGTAAAGTGGAGTAGTCCCTTCAAGGACCATTAAGCCTCTGGCTTATTAGTGAAGTAACTCTGCTCTCTGCCTTTACTTTTCAATCCTCCCCTGAAGAGAGAGAAGTGGTTTACACTGTCAGCACCATGAGCTTTTCCCTTTTGCTCCCCCAATGGTGATTTTTGAAAAGCCAGTGGACCCACCTCACCCTCATACCTCATTGTATGACTTCCACCAATCACCATAACAAGCTAGACTTAGGTGAATAGTAAAAAGAATTCAAAGTACAATATTTTTATGTGGAAACCCATAATTTCACTTCTTTTAATGGATTTATGTGGTCTCTTCTTTTTATTTCCTTCTTTTGTTTTATATCCTCTATTTGTTGCTTAATTACTCTTAACTTTTGGAAAGTTACCCAGTTGACTGTTAGTTTTCCATCATGTCATCCACTGTTACTAATATTGACTTTTCTTTTGCTTTTTTTTTCTTTTCCTTTTCCTTTTCTTTTGCTTAGAAGATTTACCATTGAGTTTTACAGTGGTAATGATAAGTATGTTTTTCCTTAAAGATCTTGAAATATGTATATTCTGGTTGGGGGGTTGTGTTGTTAAACTGTCTATTCTTTTGATACATGGTCTTGATAAATGAGCTGCACAAGGCAAAAGGACACTGTAGCATCACGTTGCCTTCTAAAGTTTCTTCTGAAATTTTACTTTTATCAAAGAAACGCATATACTGTTTGAATTTGGTTTCTTTCTCTCACGAGTATGGGGGAAGGGGAAAGGTAAGTTGAAAATCCCCTTTGGAGGCAAAAAGAAAAATTTGAAAGTTAATACCAAAAGTACCTGCAGATAATTGCTTTTAAGCAAATTGACCTTTCCATTTTACTTCTGTGCGTATGCCAAAGATGTCTGGTCTAAGCATAAGTGAATGGTTTGAGATAGGAATTGGGCAGGAAGTTTTGCCTTTTAGTTCAAGGTAGAATACTTGCGCTTATAAAGAAAATTTCAGAAACTATGTTAACATTAACTAACCTTGCCAGTTCAATTTTTTTGCATCTTCTTGAATTTGACATGCCTATATCCAAAGGAGAGTAGACTCGTTTATTTATTTTATTTACTTTTTGAGAACTTAGACACTTTGTTGTTGATATACCAGAATTAGTCTCTTTTCATAGAAATCATGTTGATAGTAAGATTTTCACTACCATTCTTGTACATTATGTTTAGGTACCATGTTGAGCCATTTGAGTTATTTGTCTGCTATGAGACCAGTTACTTTTCGTACGTGGAAGTGAGACTTTCATTCTTTTTTTTTTTGTGTGTGTGTGTGGGGGGGGGGGGGGGGGGTTTGCAGGTAAGAAACTTGAGGTATATATGCCCACTACCAAAAAATACAGCCAGGCAAGTGGGAAGAGAGAACCCCTTCCTCACAAAAAGATTTGATTAGCTTTCAAATTGGGATTGAATCATGGAGAAGTTGTAATTACAAACAAATTTCTTGTGCCTCCAGCTACACCAGGAAGCTATAAAATGTGCTTTTCTGTTTAATGATAAATATTAAGTGATGCTTTCATGTTATCATCTGAAACTGAATCTTCAACATGCTGTTCTCTAGTTTTTGTAATTATGCAGTTGGAGTTGTTGGTTCTTTATTCTCATCCTTTTATCATTTTCAAATTACAGAGGACATGTGCAATTTGCCTGACTGCTATGAAGCCAGGGAAGGGTCATGCTATCTTTACCGCTGAGTGTTCCCACTCGTTTCATTTCCATTGCATAACCTCAAACGTTACGCATGGAAACCAAATTTGCCCAGTTTGCAGGGCCAAATGGAAAGAGATTCCTTTCCAGAGCCCTGCTTCAGAGCTTCCAAATGGAATGATGAGAATCAATCAAATTGATTGGTCACAAGATGATTCCTGGATGACCGTTTTAAGAAGAGTTCGTCCCCCACCGATTGATGCGCCTAGGCAGATAGCATCTCTGTCTCATGGGCTCGAACCAGATTTGTTTGATGATGATGAAGTCCTAGATCATCAGTCTGACATTCCTGATGGAGGAACATCTGTTGTAGATGCTGCTGATGGTTCTATAGGAACAATTGAGGTCAAGACATATCCTGAAGTTTCAGCTGTTGCTCGATCAGCAATTCATGATAATTTCACTGTATTAGTGCATATTAAGGCTAGTCTTACAAATCAGAGGCAACATCCTTCTGAAAATCAATCCCCATTTCTTTCATCTCAAAGTTCTCGCGCTCCAGTTGACCTTGTTACAGTTCTTGATGTCAGTGGGAGCATGGCTGGTACCAAGCTTGCTTTGCTAAAACGAGCAATGGGTTTTGTGATACAGAACCTTGGCCCCTCAGATCGGCTTTCAGTAATTTCCTTCTCCTCTGCAGCACGACGCCTCTTTCCTCTCCGTCGGATGACTGAAAGTGGACGACAACAGGCATTACAAGCTATTAATTCTTTGGTTTCAAATGGTGGAACAAACATCGTTGATGGCTTAAAGAAAGGGACCAAAGTATTATTGGATCGGAAGTGGAAGAATCCTGTTTGTAGTATTATGCTACTTTCCGATGGTCAGGATACATATACTTTTGGCATTGGTAGTTCACGTCCGGAAACCGACTACCTTTCACTTCTTCCCATATCAATTCATCGCAATAACAACACAGCATTGCAGATACCGGTGCATTCATTTGGTTTTGGCACTGATCATGATGCTACGGCCATGCACTCTATCTCTGAGATTTCAGGGGGAACGTTTTCCTTTGTAGAAGCAGAGGGTACAATCCAGGACGCATTTGCACAGTGCATTGGAGGGCTCTTGAGTGTTGTTGTGCAACAGCTTCAGGTTAGAATTGAGTGTGTTCATCCTAGTTTGCAGCTCAGTTCACTGAAAGCAGGAAATTACCGATCGGACATCATGGCAAGCTCGAGAATTGGCACTATAAATGTTGGAGATTTGTATGCTGAAGAAGAAAGAGACTTTTTGGTGACAATCAATGTGCCAGTTGATGGTTCCAGTGATGAGATGTCATTGCTCAATGTCAAATGTACTTACCAAAAGCCCATCACGAACGAAATGGTGACTTTAGAAGACATCGAGGAAGTAAAGATAAGAAGGCCGAATGTGATTGGAGAACAGTCTGTATCAATAGAAGTTGATCGGCAACGCAATCGGGTACATGCCTTGGAGTCAATGGCCAAGGCTAGAGTTGCGGCTGAACGTGGTGATTTGGCCAATGCAGTCTCTGTCTTGGAGAACTGTTATAGGGCAGTATCAGAAAGTATCTCAGGACAAGCAGGTGATCATTTGTGCACTGCACTTTGTGCTGAGCTGAAGGAGATGAAGGAAAGAATGGAAAACCAACGCATCTATGAGGCTTCGGGAAGGGCATATGTTCTATCAGGACTAAGCTCTCATTCATGGCAGCGAGCCACCGCACGTGGTGATTCAACACGCAATGGAAGCCTTGTGCAAGCTTACCAAACCCCATCAATGGTAGACATGTTGACCCGGTCTCAAACCATGTTATTAGGGAACCCAACGCCACGGCCCCAAAGAACACTCCGCCCGACCATGACATTTCCTGCTCGAACTCGCCAACCGTAATCAACGGTGCCATCTCAAACTTCATCCTGCCTGCCATTGTTGTAGACATTTTCCTTTTTGCTCATTTTCCTTTTCTTTTTCTGCCATTCATCCTTTTTGTGGTATTTGGGGTTTTGTTGGGGGGTATATATTTACCTAGAGTTTTGGTGGGTATACTTCCTTGTTGTAAGTTGTAAATGAATAAGAATTGGGGGTGAAATATGTTAAATTTGGGGGTTAGTGAACAACTGTTAGAAGGCCTTGTTTGGGGAGATTGGTTTACTCGGGTGATTTTGGTTGGGGGTATAGAAGTGAATTATGGGATAATTGTGGTGAGTTTCTCACTAACTATTGTATAATACTACTCCTAATTCTTTTCCATGTTTTAATTTTCTCTTTCCACTTGGGAAATTATTGTGTTAATTTTTTTAACTGCTAAAGTGAGAAAAGTCTAGCATCACATCAATAGTTTTGTATTAAGTTCAATGTATCAAGTTTTGAAAATTTGTCATAACCGATTTCATCGAAGTTTAAGTGGAGTTTGTTACAATTACATACTTAAACTTTTAATATGATCAATTAGACCTTATAGTTTATCAAGTGTTGCAATAAGCCTCTTGTATTAGTTGATGATTAATTAGAAAAGGGCAAATTTGTCTAACTCCCAAATGAAGTTGATGCTGAAAAGATGGTCGGTGACCTCTCACCTGCAACAATATTGGACCGATGAAGGACGGCAGCGGCAGTGGCAGTTGTAGCAACTTCAAATGCCTAATCGACTTCTCAACCGAAACCCAAAATCTGGCCGGCTATGAGATACTAGAATCATCATATCGCATGGATTGGAATTTGACTAAATATATATATATATTTTTTTTTGACTTTTTTTGGCAAACAAAATCAATATAGAAAGTAGATTTCAGCTATCAAAAGAATTTGCTCGATCAGACTTTTGCATTTCAGATCTTTTCTTTCTTCTTTCTTCATTCTCCTTCTCCACATTTTCAACTCTCTCTCTCTCTCTACATAACCATGCCGGAGCAGTTTTTGGCCAACCCCATTAGGCATTTGAAGTTGCTGCAAGAGTGTTGTTGCCTCCGCTGCCCTTCAACGGTGCATGACTGCTGCTGGTCTGAGGTCTCCGACCAGATTCTTTTTCGATGTGTGAATGGACAAGTTTGCCCCTTTCTAATTCAAACTAGCCCAAGGGGTTATTGCAACACTTAATAAACTATAGGAGGCTAATTGATCATATTAAAAGCTTAAGGGTATAATCGTAACAAACTTCATCATTAGATAAATGTTGAAAAGTTTCGAAAGAATTCGAAACTAGGTTACCAGCCACTATGTGTACCATATAGGACTCCATGTGGGATTCGTGGACCTGGTCAAACTCGTGGACCGGGTCCACGATTTAGGGTCCTTTATTTAATTTTTAATTTTTTATTTATTTGTTTTCTATTTCTTATTCTTATTCCTCGTGAGTTTCATTGTTGTATTTAATGTTTCTCAATATGAAATGCAATTTGACCCATAATATGAAGATGACTAATAAAATTTTTTAGTTAAATAAAAGTTCATATAAAGTTAAAAAGTTTGAATTACAAGTCATTCATGTGCCACACGGTGGTCTTCTTCTGGTACATGTCCCACGACTAGGTACAAACACTTCAAAATGTTGCTTATAATGAATTACATCATCAATTTCTTGTCGGGTGACAACAAAAGAAAATTCATCATGCGCATAATACTCCTACTGATGACAAGAACTAATGCGATGTCTATTTGTTCTCCTAGCGAGTGTCCAGGAGAAGTTGGAATCAGATCATTAGATATTTGAGGTTCCTGTTCAATGTCCTGCTCTGGAATATCTTCAACATGTTGTCGTTGTCGTCTACGACGAATACGTCTTTAGTTATTGTTAGCCACATTGAGTCTTCGTGTTTGTTGAATGATATTTTCTATATTTACCAAGTTTTGGTCACAGATTAAACCAAATTCGGGTAAATTGTGTTGAACTAAATATTGGTATACATCCTGTACAAAATTATTCTATATGATGCAAAAGGTTAATATAAAATAATATTCATAACATATAATTGAAAAAACTAGATAATAAAATTCTTACCATGCAATAATAGTAAGCACTATCAAATGTGATATATCTTCTCGTAATTGAGTCATACCAAGACAAGTAATCATTTGATACAATTGACCCATCCGTTATTTCTCCTCTTGCACAACGATCACAATGTGCACGCCACAATGTAATATAGCCCACATGAAGTCGGCACTAGTCTTGGTCGTGTTTACCTCTTAAACCAACCTTGTGTAGTTGCGAGAAGGTATAACACGACGACGATACCGTTTGCCGCAGACCGAACTGTCTCAACACCTGATATGGTTGATGACACTCTATGATATGGAAGCATATAACGGGGCTAACTGTCAACAAAATGTCTTGACCATCATAAAAATAATAAGGTAATAATGACATAATATCTTGTGTGTATGACGCTCAATTGATCTGAAATTTAAAAGAAAAACATAAGAACTTGAAAAGCATATAATATTCATTTGTAAATGAAAGATATATGTTGTTACCTAATTATGCATTAGTCGATCAAAAGATAGTCGGTATATTAACAACATGTTTGCTGAGTGCTCAGATGTAGTTAAAACACAACTCCATCTACACATGCATATAAATTTCTGAAAATATTTGATTACATAAATATATAAAGAAAATAATATTTGGCACTAAGTGGTCGTCCCACAAAATGATCTAGAGTCTATAACTGAACCTGTGGTGCTATAATGCTAAATCAATCGTAAGCCTGTACTTGCAGTAGTATTAGCGAGCCTACTATTTCCAAAGTTGGTGCATGACTAGTACGACAGAATTCTCTGTAAAGCCATGCAAGCTGGCAGGCACAAGAAACATAAGGTGTACCAATGTGTTGGACTTGTCAGCGAAGAGAAATCTTCTAATAAGTTGCATAATATACGCTTGTGCATATCTCTGTATGTTGATCTTGTCAGCATCAGGGGACAACCCTATAAACTGTGACACTAACCATGGAATGCTCAATCTTGACCCTTTCAAATCAGGTGGTCAAACACCTAAAAAATCATCACAAACTTGTTTCCAATCGTATTGCCATGACCCAGCTACAGGTTCTCCATCCACTAGTAACCTGAATTGAACTGCAACATCTTGCAGTGTAATGGTGCATTCCCCACATGGCATATGAAATGTGTGTGTCTCTTGTCTCCAACACTCCACTAAAGCAGTAATGAGGTGTCAATTTTGAGGTGCCAATCTAGTTGGAAAAACTCAATCTGTGCAACTCCAAGAAAACCTGCATGTCGTAGATAAGTTACAATACGTGGATCTAGCATTAGACTACGTTCAACTATTTCCTCTCTTCTCTAGCAACCCAACACTATAGTAGACCCATTATCCTATATCGATTGTGAAAAATGAGTATTTTGTTGATATAATACTACGAGATTAAAAGGATCAGGATCCATAATCAATACTGAAAGAATATAAACATAAATTAATTATAAACAAAGTCCAATTATAAACAGAGTCAAACCAACAGGTCCAATTATAAATAAAGTCAAAGTAACAAGTTCAATTATAAATAGAGTCAAAGTAACAAGTACAATACAAACTAATAAGAGTGAAAGTAACAATTATAATTACAAACTAACAAACTAACAATTACAATTACAAACTAACAAACTAACAATTGCAAAATAGCAAACAAATAATTACAATTACACCTAAATGACCCATGGCTTGAAAAGGACGCACCTAATTCACCCATGGCCAAAAGAGGAAGCACCTAAATAACGAGTTGGACAAGTACGCTTGTTATGTCCTTCTTCCTTGCATAATTTATATTTGATTTTTTTTACTTGCTTCATGCCAATCAATCTCATTGTGAATCCTTGAACTTTTTGGACGACTGTGTTCTCTTAGTAAATTCTCATTTTGATGAACTTCTGTAAATGTTAACTCTAACTAATAGTCCGGGTGTTGTATTGGGTGGAAACGAGATTCGTAGCATCGCGCTAAATGAGATGATTTATAAGATTCATGAATAAAAGGTAAGAATGTCATGCGTATGTAATTACAAACTACCATGAGAGCATGGAATCTCGAATGACTGTCATTTGTTACAAGAACAAGTCTCTTCTTTCAAGCTCACAACCTGTGTATATTGCCCTTTGTAGGGAGAGATTATGCTTATTCTAGTTTGAACTTCAAAACTCTGGGTCTCCCTGTCAATGGACGTCACAATATGTGCAGATGCTCGTTTTTCCCACCTCTTAAGTTTCATGGCATATTCTTTGTATATGTCCCCACAATCAAGTGCTTCACTTATTTCTTATTTACGATATTCAAATATAGGATTGTGCGATAGAATGATAGCCTAACCAAAGACGTGATTGGTAACATTCTAGCTCACTTAAAAAACCTCATTCATACATTTAGCTGCATTGGTTGTCATCCAGCCATAACAGTATCAATTGTCATGTGATTTTGCCCATTTTTCTCAATCCATATCAGAAAAATATTCAAGACACTCAGGATTCAATTGCTTCAACTCTTTCATGCATCTGATGAACTTGCACCTTTGATGTTGATTTCCAGCCTTAAACACCAAATCTTTCAGTTGCTTGGATTTGTATTTCGTATTGAAATTACTAGCAACATGATGCAAACAATAATGATGATGTGCCCTAGGTTCACTCCAACCAATTTCCTCATTGTTAATCGCAACAATAATACCTCTATGTCTATCAGAAATTACGCAAATTTCATCTCGTTGGGTGACATATTTTCGCAATGCCCACAAAAACCATGACCAACTAGGACGTGTTTTCCCCTCCAACAATAGCAAAAGCAAGTGAAAATATATGCCCATTTGAGTCAATAGATAGGGCAGTTAGCAATTTCTCACTTGTCGTAGAGATGAGTTTCATCCATCTGAATCAATGACCAACAATATTGGAAACCTTCTCATGCAGGACCAAATGACCAGAAAACCCAACCAAAACTAATCTTACCAGGCACATTAGATGGAATAAAATGTAAATCCACTCGTATTCCAGGATTGTAGTGCATAACAACACTCAACCAATATGAAAGCTCTACATATGATTTTTCCCTATCACCAAAAACTTTAATTAATGCTTTTCGCTTCACATGTCATACACATCTATAATTGACTTTATATCCGTATTCTTTCTTAATCGTTTCTTGAAGTAAGACCACAGGAATGCCAGGATCAACTCTAACCATATTTTGAATTTTAGTATTCATGAAATTCGAATCAAGTTATGAATAATATTATGACAAATTATGAGTACAAACACGAGTGCTTTCAAATTTAGTAATTTCAAACATCCCATGGGTTTCATGCTGACAAGCACGCAACCTCCAATCACAACCATTCATCCACTGTTTGCATTTTACATACTAGATATCTTGGTTCGATTCTACCACAAAAATCTGATAATGTTCTTTCACAAAATATTTTTTACAACTTGTTGTAGGTTTTCTTTAGTGTCAAATAACATTCATTTTTGTGTGAATAACTCTGAAGACACCAACTCATTTTCATTTTATACATTTTACTTTTCTCCAAATAATTCATCAATTTCTACCTCAATATCACCATCGCCACCATTTCCAGGTTCAAGAATGACTAAATCTTCAAGACGCAACAACATATTCAACTAATTTGTTTACAATTGTTAACGTTAAGAAAATATTAGCCCAAATTTAAGGTCAAACTAAAAGCCCAAAATTAGTCCAAACCCAATCCAACATCAGTCCAAAACTAAAAATAGTCAAAACTAATATTTTAGTCCAAAATCTTTAAAACATCTAGGAAAAAAAAAAAACACAATTACAACTCAATTCAATATCAGTCCAAAACTAACAATAATCTAGATCTAATATCAATCCAAGTTTCAAATCCAAACTCAAACGTAATAAAAAAAAAAAAAGTATAATATTGAAGTGCAAACTCAAACATCCAAAAACAACATAAATAAATACTCTAGATTTACAACTCTTAGATCTATTCATCCACATGTTTGAAAAAAAAAAAAAAACTAGATCTAAGGCAAAATAACCACAATATTATATATTGAAAAGAAAAAATAAATAAATAGAAAAGACCTACTGTCAACTGGATGACAAAAGGTAGACGACAACAATGGCAGGAACGACAAAGGGAGGGCAGCGGCATAATTGGCCGGCATTAGCTGGAGAGAATCAGAAGGTATAAGGGAGGACAAGTGAGGAAAGGAGGGGGGGGAGGGGGGGAGGAAGCGGGGTATTGGGACCACAAAGTCATGGACCCCATCTACGAGTACTAGATGACAGCATGTCAGCGAACAGTGGGTCAACAGAGGAATCTGGCCGATGTGGCAGGCGAATGTCGTGGACCAGGTACACCTTTTTGCTCATACTTGTGGACCCAATCCACAATTACCCATACTTGTGGACCCGATCCACAATTTTACTACCTAAATTTGTCATTTCTTTTCTACTAAGCCTATTTTTGTCATTAAATATTAAAATAACATTATTTAAAAAAAAAAAAAATTCAATGATAGAGATAGTTTCTGGTGTCCTAATCATTTCTTGTCATATTACTTAAAAAAAAAGAATTCATTTCTTGTCATAATAGAAAGTATTTAATGATAGTACTACATTGTCATGAAATAAAATTATGTATTACTTAATGATATGTAAAATTATGGATGAAAGAAAGATGTATTATTGGGATCGTTATACCATGCGAACAACATTTTTATTTGTATTTTAACTCCTCAATTATCTTTTACATTTCATTCAACCGTAAGGATAAACAATCAAAATATGTGGTCATAGTTCAAAATTTATTTTACATTGAATAACTAAGAAAATGTCAAATTTATTTAAAGAATTCTATGATTTTTTATATAGCTTCTTCATAATGTTAATTTGTCTCGAGGGTATTGCAGCTTGTTCTCGAAGCTATAGTTCTTGAGTCTGGAAGCCGTTTGATCTTGGAAGTGCTTTTGGTCTTCAAATATGTGTTTGATTCTCAAGAGTTTTATAGAGTCTTTTGCTTTCTGAACTCTCTCTAAAATTTCCTCTAGAGTATTTGACTTCTGCTTTAGATTGTCAGTAGAGTTTTTGACTTTAGGAGCTTCAGAGGGATTTCTAATTTTCTAAAAATCTTTTAAGTTTTAGTCTTTAAATCTTCATGAGAGCAAAAGCTGATCTTTGGAGTTTCAGTCTTTAGATCTTCAAGAGAATCCTCTTCAGAACTTCAAAGCTTTTGTCTTCTGATCTTCAAAACTTCAGTAGAGTTGTGTTCTTTGGATTTCAGATCTTCAATATTTTGGTCTTCAAAGTTCAGAGCTTTAGAGCTTCCTTTCAAATCTTCTATTAAAAAAAAAAAAATACTACTCCTATTGTTGAGTTTCCATGGACCTTAAGTGGGTCTAGACTTGTTGGTCCATGAACCCTGGTCCTTGGGTCCAATAGCTTGGGTTTTGGGCTTGCTTGCTGGGCCTTTTGGCCATAATAGGCCTATTTTTAGGTTCAATTGAACCTATGCTCAAATATTAACACAAAATTGGATCAAACTAGTTTACTCCCTCCAATGACCATGATGAAGACACGTGACAATATCGAGATTGACCAACTTATGTCTTCAATTTCAATTTGGAATACATGGAAAACTTTAATAAGTTCCAAATTTAATAATTTATAATTTCATCATTAATTTGAGAAATAACGAGACAATTTGTGATTGGTCCAAAATTTCTCATTCAACACCGATAAACTAACAACATTATTTTACTATAAGAGATTATTCTTACAAAAAAAAAAAAAAAAAACTTAGACAAATTATCAATTTACACCTCTAAACTTTGGAGGTTGTATCAATTTAAACCATGAACATTTGTCAATGTACTATTTGGATAACATTATGTGGGACTTAAAATTTTATCAATTAAGCCTCTAAACTTTTATAAACGAATCAATTTAGACTTTTAATTAAAATTTCCTTTAAAATTGTTCATGCATCAATTATAATCGTCAATTTTATTAATCGTCCGACATATGAAGAAATTTACACACGTGTAAGAATTGAATGCATGAACAATTTTCAAGTGCATAAATTGATTCACTTATAACAATTTAGAAGTTTAGATTTGAAATAATTATATGTTTCACTTTATATTTTTTAAACTAAGTCCAAAGGAAGAGTGTTAATTGATATACAATATCAACCAAAGTTTAGAAGTGTAAATTGAAATTTTTCCAAGAAATTATATGAGCTCATAAATCAAAATATGTTGTAAAGTTGACAACTCAACTGGTTGAAACTTATATTTTTAACAAAATAAATAAATAAATAAATAAAAGTCAAATGTTCAAACTCCACTCTCATATGTCGTTGATTTTTAAAATGAAATAATATATATACATTCGTTAGCTAGTTCCTTATTAATAATTAAATTCCAAATATTAACTCTATTCTTTCTATTTACACTCTATTCAATTGTGAGAATTTTTTTTTAATACAACAATTGTTGAGATGAGAGATCGAAGGAGAAAACTTAGTTTAGTTGATGAAAATTAATTAAGCACATATTATGCCATGGCGACTTTGCAAATTATATATTTAATGTTGAATAAAAACAAGGAAATTTCATATATATTAATGTATCGTGATACATTGGATTACCTAATTTTCTGTTTATATACGCAAAACTTTTACATTTGAGAAGTTGAAAGGCTAAAATAAGAAAAATGAATGATAATACTAATAGAGATTTAGAAACGTTTTAATTACACAGTTAGTGATCAATGAATTATAAGATAGATAATTAAGCAAAAATCAATTCACATTTAATTATAAGTTACAGTCTAATTAGCTTCTCTTAATAAATTAATCTTATTTTCTTTTGTTTGCCAAAATTATTATAGATTATTTTATCTCTATATAAACCCTACCTTACATGATATATGTGGTCACAAAAGCAAACCCAACTTCCACAAACTTCACCTTGTTGTTTCAATCTCTCTTTTAAAATGGCTTACTTTTGGAAACTCTTCCTTGTCTCTTCTTTTCTTTTTTTCATCTTCTCATCCAATATGGTTGAATCAAGACCAAACCCTGAAACGAGTCTAGCAACATGACTTAAGTTGGATGGTGAGACATCAGATTGTTGGGGAACTTTGCACGAACTTCAAGCATGTACGGGTGAAGTTATCACATTTTTTCTTATTGGTGAAACTTATTTAGGTTCCAACTGTTGTCAAGCTATTAAAATCATTCAACATGAATGTTGGCCAACGTTACTTGGATCTTTGGGATACACGACAGAAGAAGGTTACATACTTGAAATCTATTGTGATACCACTATCGATGGTCTTACAAAATTATCATCTCCTTTATCATTATCTACCAAGCAAAACATAGTGGATTATGAAAGCATTGCACCATGAAAAGCAAAGTGATTCTTGTAATTAAATAACTATGAAGTTCTAATTATTTTAAGTTATGCTAAGTAGCGATTTCAAAGTTTAATTGGAGAATCAAGAATCACACGTTTCTATTTCTATAATTTTCAAAGAATACATATAAGAAGTAATCAAAATTCTATACTTAAAAACTTTCATCATGTCCACAAACTATTCAAATACTTCAAATTCATGCCCAATTTAATGAGGAAATCAGTACAATATTCCACTATCCATGCAGTTGTAATTAAAGTATAAATTGACAAAAGGAAATTTCAAAGATATATATAAATTAACAAGTCTTAATTTAATTTTCTTAATATGTATTTTATAATTTATTAGTGTAAAATTTATATTCAAATATAATTTAATATATAAACTTTACAATCAATTATCAATTAAAGTAAAAAAAAAAAAAAAAGTAGCTCAAATAAAATTCTTCTAGAGTAATAACTTTAAATGTATAATAGTGTATATATATATATATATGTTTTTTTTTTCTTTTTTTGCTTTTTGGCAAAATAGAGACTGCAAAATCTTGATCTAATTAAATTTCATTTAGATTAAGAGAATGGAAGACTTTCTAAGATTGCAGAAAACTCTAGTAAATTTATGTTATAATAAGATTAAGATGCATCATTTGTCAGGTCAAGAACTAATTACATTACTTTATAATAATTCTATTATATGTGGTATCTACAAATTTTGACTATATCTACGTGTCAGGGCACAATCTAAGTAGTTCTTTTCTTTCAAGAAAAAGAAAATTTTAATAACTAATGTTGCTAGACCTCACACATAACTATTAAAAAGTGCCTACGTGACAATAACTTAATGAATAATGTTCATTAACGTAAGCACCACATAATTGTTTGTGCTATTTTCTTTATACCCCATTCAGCGGAAGAATAAAGTATAAAGAAAATGTATTTTCATATCTCAATAATTTTATTTGTAGCCAACTCGCAAGGGAGAGAATGTAGTTTTAAATTTGTAATAATTTAATCATTAAATTTTTACATATACCAATGGAGCCCTTTTGTATTATTAACTTTGTAATAATTTAATCATTAAAATTTAGCATGTCAGAGTTTGCTTGTATGTTTTTAAATTTGAAATAATTTAGTTTGAATATTATTCCAAATTTGTAACCATTTAGTCTTGGGTAGACTAGATAAATGGCAAAATTAAAGGTTTAATTTGTAGAAATAGCAAAAAAAAATTTTAATTGTAAAAATGGCAAAACACAAATAAAAATTAAAAAATAATATGCATATATAGACAAAAATCTGCCCACCCAAATTCAATACTACAATGTTGACCATCTGGAAGGTGGAGAGTTTCAAAACTATTTAAAAAAAACAATAAATACCCTCTAACTAAATGATTATCACACTGCATAAGAAAACCTGAATATTTCGAATCAACCTTACAAGTTAATAAGTGTCACACTAAACAAGGTTTTTCTTAAAGAAACTAATTTTGAGATCAGAACGCAAATCAAAACAATTGGAAACTGAAAAAAAATAGACCATAAATGTCTCATCAATTGAGAAAAGAAACCCTAGAGCTGCAAGTACAAATCTAAACAATTTCTAATCGGTAGAGAGCAAACATGAAACTCAAATCCACCAAAACTAGTTCGTTACCAGAACTAAACTTCAACGAGCAACCACATTCCTTCAATTTAGGTAAAACACTCTAAATCTTTCATCAATCTTTCTTTTCTAATCATTTCTTGTACAACACGTTTCCCATCTAATCTTTTATTCTATAACTTGTTTCCTATTGAAGAAACAAGTTGATAACATGTTGATTGCTCGAGGAAGCAGAAAAGGAACATCAAAAGAAAAATCCTTCCCAATGTTTCTGAGAGGTAAACCTCACCCTCCTTCCCCAATCTTACATTCCCCAATTTGGTTCGTCCATTCTTTTTGGTTTTTCCTTTTAGGTTTAATCGTAATGTTATACTAAGAATTTTAAGATATAATATATAGATATCAATATTATCTTCAAATATAAGTAAAAGATTTACCAAATCATTGCTTAAAAAAAAAAAACCAAATCGTTTTAAAAAATACACCTATGTGTTTTTAAACAATATTTTAATTGAAATATATACTCTCCATATTTTTTTTTTTTTTTTTGGATTCTAGAATTGAAATAGTATATTAATCTATTTCTTTATAAAAGAGAGGACTATTTAACTTTTAAAACCAACCATTTAAATGCATTTCAATAATTTCATAAATACACACAAAAGGTTGAGGAGAAGGATATGTTCCGGCAAACTCATTATTGAAATACATTGTATTTCTGAAACTAGAAGATGTGTGGTCAACCACTACACATAAATTATTCCTGGGGAAGTTAGATAAAACTAAGATCAACCATGAAATATTCTTATCTTCAACAATTCTAATCATATTCGAATTATTGGAACTATTTAAAGTACATTGCCAACTGAGATATAGTAAGATTGCGAGAGGGAAAAAACTTACCTTGAATATATTCAATAAATTGTTGAAGGGATAAATATGATGGAATATAAGCTTTAACATCTCAAAAATCATGATAAAGTGAATTTTCATCCCATCTACCATCAAATAAAAGTCTAATTCGTCGTAAAGGTCATACCAAAAAAAAAAAAAAAAAAAAACCTTAAGAAGAAAACCAAAAGAGAATGCTTTTTTATTCTATGAACTAACAGAGAATACTTGGTCGTAAATAACAAACACTTTTGTTGAGATCGTGAATATATCTCAAAAACTTTAAAATGATATACTAATATAATAATATATCAATGATATAAAATGTGAAAATGAAATATGAAAAAATATACCATCAATGTGATCAAAATATATATAAAATAATGAAAAAGATTAAGGTACAATTAAAATATGAAATATCATTGGCCAAATATTTAAAATAATTGTTGATTAGCAAGACAACATAAAATTTAATAATAAAGATAAACTCAAATAAAAAATATAGAGAAGAAATTGGTTTATTTTTAATTAATTGGTAAAGTAGTTATCAAAATCTATTTTGAAAGATTCAAACTAAAAAGAGGAAATTCACGGGATAACACTCATTTTTAATTGTGAAATCAAATATGTTAGATATAATCTAATTAACTCGGCTATCAATAAAGTTCTTCAATTACACTGTATTTATATCTCGGTTTTTAATCAAGCTCTTCACTTACACTGTATTTATTGTTTCAGCCATAAGAACCAGCTAAAGACAAAACAAGTATTATAAAAAAGTCACCCATGTGCCTTGCACATATGTTGCCATTAATCTTAACATTCCCAATTTTTGGTATGCATCCAAATAAAGACACATATTTTTTCTTTTTTTTGCTATCTTTATCTAATCTCCCTTTAATCTTTATTGTTCATCAAACTTATTTGTGAATTTGGGCTAGGTAGGGGTCATTTGATAACAAATTGATTTTTGAATTTTTTTTTTTTTTTAGATTTTAGTTTTTAAAAAATTAAACTATTTAGCATCCAATTGAGTTTTCTATTTTTAAATATTCAAAAATGTTTTTAAAAATGTTAAGAAATTTGTTCAACGAAAAAAAAGTTATTAAAAAAAATTATCATTTTTTTTTTTTTTTGAGATGTTTGGATACATAATTTGCTTCACATATGAGAAGTTGAAAGGGTGGAGGACTAAAACAGAAAATTGATGAACGATACGAATAGAGATTTTAGAAACGTTTTAATTTTTTTTTTTTTTTTGACGTCTTAATTATAGTTAGTGATTAATCAATTCGATGATACATAATTAATCAAAAATCAATTCACATTTAATTGTAGGTTACAGTCTAATGAGCTTCTCTTAGTAAATTAACTTCTTTTCTTTTGTTTTCCAAAATTAGTATATATTATTTTCTCTCTATATAATCCCTACCTTTCTTGATATATGGTCACAAAAGCAAATCCAATTTCTACAAATTTCATCTTGTTGCTTCAAAACCCTCTTGTAAAATGGCTTATCTTTGGAAACTCTTCCTTGTCTCTTCTTTTCTTTCTTTTATCTTCTCATTCAATATGGTCGAATCAAGATCAAACCCTACAACGAGTTTAGAAGAACGACTTAAGTTGAATGGCGAGACATTAGATTGCTGGGGAATTTTGCACAAACTTCAAGCATGCACGGGTGAAGTTATCACATTTTTTCTTACTGGTGAAACTTATTTAGGTTCCAACTGTTGTCAAGCTATTAAAATCATTCAACATGAGTGTTGGCCAACATTGCTTGGATCTTTGGGATATACGACAGAAGAAGGTGACATACTTGAAGCCTATTGTGATACCACTATTGATGGTCTTACAACACTGTCATCTCCTCTATCGTTCTTTATCGAACAAAACGCAGTAACTAAAATTGTTACTCCATGAAAAATAAAGTGATTCTTGTAATAGAATAACTGGATTCTAATTATTTTGAACTATCCCCAGTAGTTTTTAAAGTTTAGTTTGAGAATCTAGAATCACCCTTATAGTTATCATTTCCAAAGAATATATATATATATATTAAACTTTTATTATGTGCACAAACTGTTCAAAAACTTCAATTCTTACGCAATCTAAAGAGGAAATAATTACAATAATATTCTTCCAAACCACCTATCCAATGCTAATTTTAAATATAAATTGAGAAAAAGAAATTTCAAAAGTTACATATAAAGTAACAAGAATTAATTTTTAATTTCATAATACGTTAATTATTATTGTAGAATTTATAACCATATATCATTTACTTGAGTATAACTTGAAATGTAAATACTATCTTTTTTTTCTTTTTTGGAAAAATAGAAACTACAAAATCTTGACCAAAATTAAATTCCATTCAAAATGATGAATGAAAGATTTCTAAGATTTCATAAAACTTTATATTTTCTTTCCAATATTAATTGTAAATCTATGTTCCTAAGTTTTGGATGCATCATTTGTCACATCTTCAATTAATTGTGTTACTTTATATATTATAAGCCTATTATGTCATGTCATGCACAGGTATATCATATTTACAAATTTTGATTATATGTATGTGTCATTGTACCCGTCACATATGAGCAAATTTGTAGTACTTTTTTCCTTTTGTTAAAAAAGTATTTAACACTGTATTGTTGACCCACATAATTATTAAAGAAGGTTGACGTAACAATAAATTAACTAGAGTAGTATACACGTATGCCAATATAGGAAATATTTTCCAATTCCCTGATATTGCTTCTGCTATTTTGTGTTGGATCGTTTATCCACGTTAGATGTGACATCATTGTCGCATTGGATATTTTAGTCTTTGAATTCTTTTTGTTTGTTTTAAATTTTAAATTTTAAATTTTGATCTTTCTTTTGAAAATATAAAATAATGTGTTAAAAATTCAATTTCTCAAACGTTACATTTTAAATTATCTTAAACTGACTTGCTACCAAGAGGTAAGGGATACGAAAAATTATGTACAAAATTTAGGTTAAAAATCACTTGTTGTATCTCAATTTTCATTCAAATTAATAAGTTAGTCCCTAAATTTGGTTTTCACTTTTAAATTTGTAACAATTTAGTCTTTAAATTTTAAAATATGACAACTTATACCTTCAAATTTGTAACAATTAAATCCCTATAGTAAAAAGTCTGATCAAATTTAATTGTCAATTTTGATTATGTAGCGATTTTTTTTTTAATTTGTAAATAAACTCAACCCTTAATAAATTTATCGATGTTAACAAAAAAAAATTACTTATTAACCTTAACAAAAAAAAATTATCAAATTTATACACGTGTAAGAAATTTTATTAAATTTTAATACTAATTTTCACGATAGATACCAAATTATTATAAATTATAAAATATAAGGACTAATTTCATGCGTATTAAAGTTTAAGAACTAAATTAGTGTTGATTCGAAAATATAAGAATTTAAATCATTATAAACTAAAGTTGAAGGAAAAAAATATTACTTGCAAGAATATTCAGAATTTTTACCAAAAAATTAATAAAGTAATAAAATAAAAAGGATAAAGAAAATATTTTTTTTCAAATATAGCAAAACAAACCGAAATATTTACAAATATAGCAAAATATCATAGTTTATCAGCAATAGACTGTGATAGTCTATGTCTATCAAAATACAAATAGTAGTTTATTGTGGTCTATCGCTGATAAACTATTATATTTTGCTCTATATTTGTAAATATTTTGGTTCGTTTTTTTATATTTGATACGTCTAAATGATGTAGGGCGAAGACAATTTATGTTGTGAAATCAGTCGAAGTGTAGGGTCCGGACACTACGAATATAAATTTTCTTTTTAATATTTTGCTGAAAAAAAAAACCAAACAAAAATCTGTACACAGCCGATAAGTGGAATAGGTGGAGAGAGTTAAAACGGAAAAGAAAATGAAGCCAAAGAGGCACTATATAAGACGTTTTAATTATTGGCTAATATTATTTAACCAATTATAAGAGAAGTAATTAATTATTAACTATTGAACATTTAATTGTAAGTTACATAGTTTTAATAACTTCTTCCTCATATATTAATCACATTCTTTCGTTTTTCTTTTCCTAAGTGTTATATATTATCTATGTTGCGTTCCCTGTGTAAACCATACATGATAGTTTTCCATTATTCATTCACTCGCACAACAAAATTCAACTTCCAAAAACTTCATCTTGTCACCATGTGGCCGAGACGACGCGGAGGAGTCAACGTCTTCGAAAAGAGTTAATTTTAAAAGAAAATAAAAAGAAGTCGCCACCAATCTTTTTACGGTGTGATTGGAGACCTAAGTAAAATAAACAATTTTTTATTAAAAAAAAAAACAAAAATAGTATGTGAAAACTTGAGTTGAGTTCGGGAGTCATTTGTGTATGGAGAAGGTGTTAGCACCCCATAACACCCGTTTAGACAACGGTGACCAAATTTCAATCTTGAATTGAAAATATTTAATAATTTTCTTTTAAAAAATAGTGTCTTATTTTACCTCTCATTACTCCAATATTTGAAGCAATGATCCCGTAAAATAAGTGGGACAAATTCCATCAATTTAACTACATTATAATGGAGGAAAAATTCCTCACCTCAAGAAAGTGAGAAATTATTATATTTTCTCAAAATCCGTTATAGGATATAGTTTTTAAATAAAGGAAGTTTTTATTTAAAAAAAACATTAATTAAATTCTTTTTTTTTTTATTGAGATCAAATCTCAGATTCCAAAAAATGTGATCCTTCGCCTTAAGAATTATGAGAAATCAGACTCCAAAATTTCCTAGATTCCATCGTAGGATTTTTTTTAAAGGAAAACAATCTTAAAACAAGTTATTAGAAAAATAATTGATTATATAACCTTTTGAAATCATAGATTAATTTTTGAATGTTTGAAAAAACAAAAAGTGTAATTTTAAATAAAATAAATTTAAATAATTTAGAAAGAGTGAAACTTTTTTTAAAAAAAACTCAGATAAATTTAAATTAGAAGAATTTTACAACTTTGAGAAATTTTAATTAGAAAGATTTTTAAAAACTTTGGCAAATTTTATTTAGAAATCAAGTAAGACTTAATATGAACATTATATAAGATAAACATAATTAAAGAAGTATCATAATAAGTTAAGCAAATATAAAAGAGCATAATAAAAAATTTTTTTTTTTTTAAAAAAAAGAGATTAAAACATTTTCTTTAACAAAACTCAAAGGGATTAAATATTAATGATTTGGAAATAAACTTAAAAGGATTGAAAATGCTAGAGAAATTTTACTAAAAAAAGGATGTTAATTTTAATATGTGAAATTACATTGATAAAATATATAATTTACAATACATTCAAATCAATAAATAAATAAGCAATGATATTTACAAATATATTAAACGTTTAATAAAACATATTGGAAATCAATCTTAGACTCCTAAAGAATCGATTTTCTCACCTCAAGATTCTAGAAAATCGGACTCCCAAATATTTCTAGAATCCATCATCGGAGTTTTTTAGAAAAAATAAACAAAGATTAAGAACATTAGACTAATATCACTTAATTATAACACAACATTAATATATTAGAATAGTGATAAAACAAATATTTTGAAGATAAAATGATTAAATGTGATACTTAAGATAAAATACACAAATAAACACCAAGAAAAGACCAAATAAAGAATATAAAAAGATAAACTCAAGAAAAGAAATAATAGTAATAATAATAATAATAATAATAATAAAGAAAAAACAGAAAAAAGAAGGTAAATGGCACATTAAAATGAAACAAATTTTTAAAAAAAATGAAAAGTTAAAGGCACATTGGCACACTTACATGATGATGATGATGATGATGATGATGATGAGTAAACAAATAACTAATAAAAAAACAAAAAGAGTAGCAAAATATCTAACACTCTTAGCACTTCTTTTTCTCAAGTTACTTGAAGAAGTAGAAGAAAAATAAAAAGCAAAGTTGGAAACAAGAACACTAAACTCCCTTGTTATAAGTAAGGATGGAGGCTCTAGTGTTTTTAAAGAAGATGGGATTTTGGGTGTAGTTACTGTTTTTGTTCTGGAAGAGATTGTGGTTGGAGGCTCTCAATGGTTTTTGTTGAGAATGAAGGGATTGATGTTTGATTAGAAAAGACGAAGGAGAAAAAAAAGGGTGTGGACTAGAGTTTTTTGAAGAGAAAATGAGGGTTAATGGAAGTGGTGGCTTGGTAGGATTTTGGGAGAGAAGAGGGGATTATAAAGGCTAAAGTCATTTCTACAATTGCCTATTTATTTTTTAATGGATTTTATTTCAATTTTGAAATTTTGCCAAATTTGGCTTAAGCCAAAAAAGGAAGAACGATTTTTAGGCAACTAAAACGAAATTAAAATTTTTTCCACATTTGCTTTGATTTTTCCCGCATATTTTTCTTACCCTAACTAAATTGGTTACTTTAGCCAAACTAAAATAAAAGTTAGAAGAGGTAGAAATTAGTATAAAAAGGAGAATAACAACCAAAATTAGTTTAGAAAAACTAAGATAAAAATTAATCTAAAAATAAATTAATTTAAAGGAAGCCGGATAAAAAGGGGTGGCTACAACATGCCCCCCTTCGTACATCCTTGTAGCATTAGAAGGTGGTCAAAGGTATAGCCACTATTTACCAAGATAAAATACTTCAATCATATTAATGAGCATAAAAAGTTCATTTCAAACATTCTTGATAAAGACAACATAAAGGTTGAGGATCGTTGATGAACAAGTTCTACTGCAACAAAGGTGTTAAGGGCCAGGGATAAACAAGCGCTTCATGACAAATAAAAAGAAACTGGAAGCTAGGGATAAACAAGCGCCATCACAACAAAAATAAAAGGCTGGGGGCCAGGAATAAACAAGCAACACCACAACAAAAGGTCTTAAGGGCCAAAGATAAACAAATGTCTCATGAAAAAATAAAAATGAGCTGGAGGCCAGGGATAAACAAGCACCATCACAGTAAAAATAAAAGCCTGGGGGCCAGGGATAAACAAGCACTACCACAGCAAAAGGTGTCAAGGGCCAAGGATAAACAAGCGTCTTATGATAAAATAAAAATAAGTTGGAGGCCAAGGATAAACAAGCACCATCACAGCAAAAATAAAAGGTTAGGGGCCAAGGATAAACAAGCACCATCGCAGCAAAAGGTGTCAAGTGCCAGGGATAAACAAGCGCCTTATGACAAAATAAAAATGAGCTGGAGGCCAGGGATAAACAAACATCATCACAGCAAAAATAAAACGTCGGGACCAAGGATAAACAAACACTACCACAGCTAAGAACATAAGGATAAATGTCATTCATGAATGTATGTATGTATATGTTTGCTAAAATATGCTTATTTTAATAGTTTTTCTTAGGCTTCTCTAGAATCTTTTTAAAAGAATAAAACAAGTTAAAGCATACAAAATATCTCACTTACTTTTCCACACAAACTTGTAATTACGTACTACAAACTTGAGTCTTAATCTAGCTTCTAACTTGCCTTGAAAATCTCCTTGAAGTGATTACTTACCAAATAAAACATCACCTCTAGACGTGAGATCGATGGTAAACGATGGATCTATAAGAAACTCGATGATCTGGTAGCTGAAAACCTTGATCTATTCAAATCAAAGGAATAAAATACTTAACTGAAGAAGGCCCTTAAAATGCCCAGATCTTTTCATAGTTGTCTTTGATAGTCTTTAATATAATGGGATGATCCTTCCAAACTGGTCCTCTTCTGTGAGCAATGCTGATGGACATTCCGTATCCTGAGATGGTACTTTATCTTTAATAGGGAAAGCTGGTTTTGACCCTATTAAATTATGGGAGACTGCCTCAGTTGATGTGGAAATAAATGATGGCGTCTCAAGAGCACCATTTTTTTTTTCTTAATAACCCAAATTGTTGGATGTTTCCACTACATCAACTCAAATTTCAATAAGGAATACTTGATGCTTCAATTTTTGTTTCCAATCCAAGTATAACCTAATGCAACTTTATACTCCCAAAGTCGAGGCATGATGGCTGAATAAATATACCTTGTTAACCATATGTAGGTTCATACTACTTCCAAATATTTTTTCGCCTGGTATTTTTTCAATCATCTTGTTATGGTTTTGAACATGCTTGTGAACGAAATATTTTAATTTCTTTCTTTGCTCAGGATTAAGAAATGAAACTTTATATTCGTCCTTGATATCGTTTCACTTTTAATGTTCTCATTGATCCTATATTTTCTTCCATGATAGACAAATAGGGATATAAATATAATCAGGAATATACTTTTAAAAAAAATTGAAGTCAATAATCCATTTCAATCCAAGAAAATATAATATAACAAAAGATTAAAAGTGCCCATGTTACAAAGGTTTCACCATGACCTTAAGGATAGCTAATGACCATTACTCTCGGACTTTCGATAGTGATCTTTGATAGCTCTTCGACTTCTCAGTAGTGAAGCTCAAATTTTGGAAAGCATATGGATAAATCACTCATCAGACGAAAATGTACTCCTAGAGATGACTGACCAAGGTGCTTTGTGCCCTTTCTTTATTGATCATTAATGTGGTGCATCTAGTTGACTTCTTCCTCTTCATTGAGGATTTTGAATGTAGTTCACTTGTTTAAATGATGGTAGTGATGCATGGCTATGCTTTGCCCCTAGCTAATCTCATGCACTTATCTTCTTTTCTTGTGGAATCATGCTTTTGGTGGTGCTAACTTCTCCTTCTGCATCATTTTATAACATTCCACTTTTAACTGCACTCTTAATTCTTTCTCCTATTGTTATAATGTTAAAGAAGTTTGTTGAGGCACTTTCAAACATTTTATTGTAGTATGGAGCATTTAGAGTGTCTAGAACCATTGATGACGTTTCCTTATCAGTCAATTGAGGCTACCCCTGAGCGACTACTTTTACATCTTTGAGCATATTACTTGAATATCTCTGTTGCTTCCTTTTTCATACATTGGAGATTTAAATGGTCTAAGGCTAAATTAATATCATGCTTGTATTGTTTCAATATTTGTGCACTTGAGAGCTATCTAACCACATATACCAATAAGCAGTTGAGTCGATTAGGCTATCGTTTTATGAGCAAGCAACTAAAGGGAGACGTGGGATCAGTAGGCCACCAAAACATCTCAACTAGGTTTACACCTTCATAGCGTCTTCTTCATATCCCATACCTGGTAGAGAAGAAATTCATTGCCATAAAATATTGCCAGACAATCTTGAAAGTGGTGAATCAATGTTTCGTCTTCATGTGAGTGAACTGACATTTTCAACATTACATGACAAGATGGCTTTTGGGGCAATTGCCCCATTATACTTTCAAATTTTGTCACCTTGAACCCTGGAAGAGTAATGATGTCTGAGACTAGACACAATTGTGTTGCCTCAATGCCTTCGTAAACAATGGTGTCTTTAGAAGTCTTCTTGTCGCTTGCATGTTTAGGATAGACATTGAGTCATTCAAATGGCTCACTTTTTATGGAGCTAGACTACAATCTTGTGTAAGGTAAGTACTCAATCCTACCGATGATTGATCTTGGTGCTTGTTAGGATTAAAAACCACGTGGGTAAGGAGAGGTATCCTCTAAAGTTTGGTTATGTAAGTCTACCTTAGAATAATGGAGTTACATAAGGCTACAGATTTCCCACATTCTCAGAAGTACCGATCTCAAAGAACTGGAAGTCCGGGATGTCCTAACTTTGCTCGTCTAAATGCCCCTGTTATGGGCTTTTCTTTTTCTTGAACAAAGTATTAGAGCTAGTGAGATCAGGAGATACACAAGGATATCTCAACTAGGTTAACACATCCGTAGCACCCTTATCATACCCCCTGCCATTGGCATCTCATTTATTCCTTGTAGTGAGTAAATCTAAAATCTTTAACATTTGCCCATTTAAACTCCTTGACATACTTTTTTATTACTTGCACTTGGCTCGTGGTCTCTTCCATGGTCCCAGCTTCCCTTTTAGTCCAATACAATGGTGGGGTGGAGATAATTTAAGTCATTTTGCAAAACTTTGACTCTTTTAATCTTTTTAAAGATAGAAAATGGTCTAATTAGTCAAAGTTACTTATTTACTAGAATGAAGTGTATGCATGTGAGATTTTATTAACAATGCACCAACTTAAAAACATAATATGAAAAATATTCTTTAATATTTTAAGAAGAAATTGCTATAAAAAAAAAATCCTAGATAACATTTATTTTTATTTAAACTTTTTTTCTTATAAGAATCGTTTAAAATACACTTCAAAATCTATTTTTAGTGGTTTCCAAACTCTCTATTTTTTTTTCAAAATGACTTATTTTTAAATTAAACACTTGAAAATGTATTCTAAACACACCCTAAATAGAAGAATGTGATAGAGAAATATGAGATGTTGCTTCCATGATTTAATTGGTAGAACAAAACTTGGCCATAAAAAAAAAAGTTTGCAGGATGGCTAGTGGAGAGGATGAATAAGACAACTGAGAAGAAGGGCCCATATTAATTGACTTAAAAAAATATATTTTTCAAAAAACTTATTTTAATTTAAACAGTTTTTATAAAAACCGATTAAAAATATACTTAAAAATCTATATTTTGATTGGTTGTCAAACATTTTAATTTCTTTAGAAAATGACTTGGTTTTTAAATTAAATACTTGAAAATGTATTCAAACATACCGAAGATGTGAGAGCCTGAAAGGAAAATTATGGGATAGTATGGGTGAAGATGAGGAAGAGAGAGAGAATGTGTTAAGAAGTTGAAACAAATTGCCCCGTTCCCTATTACAAAGTTGTTAAAACAGCAAATTAGTTGAAACTTGAAGATCTTTCACAGTGGATGTAGGTAAAATTACCAAACCACTCTAACCAAGTATGTACTCTTGGTCTGCAATTGATCGAGAGAGAAGGTAAGAAATTCCAAAACTATTTTTATTAGATTTGCATGGGCTATGGCTAAACTGGTTTAGATAGATGATAAATGCAATACAAGTGACAACAAGCAGCGTATATGTGGCACTTCTTTCATCTTACACGTTTTTGGCATGCATTAATAGTTGAACAGAAGTTTAGGAGAAGATTATTCTTGCTATACATGAAGATTAATTTGGTGGTTTCTCTAAAACTTCCCGTGGGGGAATTTAAAATTTTTGTGGTGGCTGCTTTGCTGCAAGTTCCCTGAAAAAGCTATGAGATATATAACTCGTGACTCAAACACAAATGTTAAACAGAAAGCATAGACAAATACTATAGCAACTAACAAAACTAACAGTAAGTAAAAGAGAATGCACGCAGGAGTTGGTAACCCAATTCGGTAATAAACCACCTATGTATGGGGCCAGTGTGCCCTAGAAAGATAATCTACTAATAATAAAGTGTCAAGTGTTTACAACAAAGTACTTATTTCTAAATTAGTTACAACTTCTACAATGAGTCTTGCATAACTTAACATGCTAACCACCTAGGCTCTCCAAAGATGTGAGACTCCCTCTTAGTTATACTTAGGCTCCCCTAAGTGTGATAATATTAGTGATGCACACTTCGGCTTTCGATAGTGTGTGAGACTTCTCTCAATTTGATTATCTTTCTCGTAACTCAATGAACTCCCTTCATGTGAGAATTTAGGTCCCCCTAGGTAGTGAGAACTCCCTTCTCAATGAATGACGTCTTAGGTTTCCCTTAAGAACAATCCCTTCTCTGCAGAAATACCTTAGGATCCCCCTAAAACAAAGATTATCTTCAAGGTTTTGCTCTTACAGAATAGCGAAAAATGCACCGTGGAATAACAAGAGCAAATAATAAACCACAAAGTTGTTCAACTCGGCCACTAAGAACAAAATCTTCCTTCATAAAACACGGAATGCGACAACCCTAAAATTCGTTTAATCACCTTTTTATAAGACGATGCCAAGAATGGAAATAAGCATCGCAATTGGAAATAATAAACATCACTTCCAATAAGGAAAAGTATCGAGCAGAATATATCAGCATGAAATATCCAAAAAAGGAAAGAAAATATTCTACAAGAATTTCTAATGTCACAGTCAGATGTTAAGATTATGTTTGTGAGATCCACAAGAACTCCATAATTGCCTTAAACTAATAGAGAGCCAACACTCAAATCTCCAACAAACTTCATTTGTCTAAAGATTTTTAAGGCATAACAAATTCACAAAAAAAAAAAAAAAAAAAATTAATCACCAAAAGGACAGTGCCTGTAATAAAGTCAAATAGAGTCTTAACAAGGATCATACAAAAGTAGATATAAAGAAGACATGGAAGATCACAAAGACAGCCAGCAACCAAACCAAAACAACATTCAGAATAGCCCAAACAATTCAAAAGATCATTTAGCCATCAAAACAACAACCAGCAACATCAACAAATTCTCCTCCATTCTATCTTAAAAAATTCAATCCATTTTTTGAGAAGAGGAACCACCAGATGAACTGTTAACACAGATTGCATCACCATAAGAATGTCATCCACTTCAGTTTTACGCTCGGTAAGCCTCTGAATCAATTGATCAATTTCCTTGGACTTGTTGGACATCAACTACAAAATACGGCTCCCAAAGGTCGAAGCAATTAAAGCTTGGTTGGGACTATCAGTATGAGGTGTAGCAGTGGTGATATTGATGTCAAGTACATGGTGTCCTTGCAAGAGGCGTGGATGAATGTTAAACAATCCCTGAGGGGAGCCAGCATCTTCCGAAGGCATGAGAAGGTCAGGTTTCTATGTAAGAAGAATCCTACAAATAAGTCGAGGATAACAGATAAGCAATTAGAGAGCCTTAGAACCAATATGATGCTTGATCTAATTCAACACGAATGCACCATAGTTGAATTGAGATTTGGTACCAATATGATAAATCAAAGTGGCAAGAGAAATGGAAAGACCAGATCTGTGTGAGGAAGGACATCAGCTTGTGATCCCAATTCTGTGGAGGAGGGCATATTTGAGACTAAGTACAGCAGTTGGTAACTATCCCTTCTTTGGCCATAAGGAAAGAGTAGCTCCAGTCAACTCAAAAACTAAATCTTTCAATGATGGGCAATTTTCAGTCACATTTTCAGGAGTATTCCTATGTAGAAACTAGTTGATAATAGCAGGGGATAATACAAACTGATGCCGACGGATATAGAAATTCTGAAATTCAAGACTAGTGGGATCATCAAAATCAACCGTTAAATTAACAATGAACTCACAAATGAGTTGGGGATAATAGGGTCCTAGATTCAGTATAGGTCTGTCTAAGTTGGCTTCTAGTAATAAGTCTATGAGATCTAAAAATTCCTAAGCATTTTCAAATAGCTCCTTTTCATCCATAATATTTCTTTTAACAACATATTTCTAGAGGTGACACTTTCTTTAGAGTGAAAGGACACACCATCTAAACGTACAAGAGAAACATTTGAGGTGAAGGTTTGTTTGATTTTGGCTTTACATAGGCACGAGTAATTTGAACAGAACTAGTATCCTCTTCATCAAAATTCTTTAGGAAACCCTAGTTAGATGCTTTTTCAGAAGGAGATTTTTCAAACTTTTCAAATTCATGATCTGATGTCATTGGAGAGAATTGATATCATCATTGACATCATCATTTTTCTCATCTTCATCGTCATCAACACCATCATAACCCTAATGAGCCATTTCATTCTTTTGAGCAGTGATAGGTGCTTCCTCAAGATTTTCTTGACTAGAAGCACGCTCAAACACATCAGTAACTTCACCTTCTTGAACCTTAACAGTTTTAGTATCCCTCATATTGTCAACAACATTTTTCAAGACCTCTTTCTGGATCAACCATTTTAGATGACTTAGAAGGAGGATCAACTTTCTTTTCACCAGATTGCGGTGTCTCACACGCAGTAGTACTCTAAGTATTTTCATCAACAACAAGTTTATCTACATCATAGGACTTAGAAAGATTGGAGATAGAAGCAATGGTTTCGACATAACTTGATCAACAAACTCAGTTAACACTTTTTCATCAGACATAACGACATTTCCCTTTTTAGGCAAATTCAAGCTCAGACACACTAACATTATCTTTTTCAACAGGAACAAATTCAAGCCAAATCTACTCATAATTACCAAAAATAGGAACATTAGGTTCATCAATAATTCCATTCTTGGTAACCCCAACTTCCTCAACAACAATAAAAGACGATTCAACATTTTCTCAAGGGTTTCTAGTAAGAGTGATCAACCAAACCGCCAAAACTGAACTGCTTTCGAAACCAAATCGAAATCGCTTGCATGCGGTTCAATTCGGTTACATATAATTCCTAAACTGATTTTATGCGATTCGGTTTGGTTTTAGTCTTGAAAGCAAACCCAAAACCGACCGAACCGCTTTATTTTTTAAAAAAATAATATTTATTTTTTTCCCTTTTCTTCTTTTCGAATTTAAGCGGTTCGGTTCGGTTTTAACCCCAAACCGAACAGAACCGAACTGCGAATACTCCTAGAAAATATGAAAAAGAGAAGATAAAAGCAAAAAGAAAAAAAAAAGAAAAGAGGTGAAATCGCAAAATCGAACCGAATCGAACCACAAATATATGGTTCGGTTCGATTTGGTCCAAACCAAACATGCGGTTTGGTTCGATTTCATATAATTTCTAAACCGATTTATGCAGTTCTGTTCGGTTTTAGCCCCAAACCGAACCGAACCGAACTGCGAACACCCCTAGTCTCTAGCAAGGGCTATAAATTCAATCATGTGACCTGATCACTCACTGGAAGTAGATTTATCTTTGGGTGATTTCTACTCCTAATCATATAAGATTAGTCATAGTTAGTGCATAAACATTTACTTTCTTTTTGCCCTTCTCCTCGGTAGAGACACCACCACCGGAACGTCTTTGTTTAGCAGTCGGAGAAGGAACACCGGTATCAGTACTCGAAATAGGAAGACTTTGAACCCAAATTCCATACTTGTTCATAGTAGATGGGGGAACTTCTTCTTCAACATACAATTTCCTCTTGGCATTTTCCTTATATCTCACCATCTTCATAGTAAAAGTCTGAGGATCTTGTCTTGTACTCACCATCTGAATAGAGACAATATCAAATACTAACAGGAAAGTGAGATGGAATAGTTGAGAACCCCAAACACCCACGATTCTTTGATGGAACTTATCAAGAACAACTTCCAACCTTTCAAATTAAAAAATAAATTAGAAATTAGAAAATAACTAAACATGTTTACGTTCTCAACAACCGCAATTAAGTGGTTAATGAAATATTTCTCCACATGGGCTTCGATTGCTGATAGCCCCTTTATCCTCAACCAAGCCTAATAAATTAATTGCTATGCTTTCAGGACACACAAGCCCAAAGCAACTCTCAGGGATTCAAAGCTAGTAGTATCCAGAGCCTTTGTAAAAATATCACCCAATTGATTCTTAGTGTTAATATTTTCCAAAGAAATTTGTTTACTTTCAACTAGATCACGAATAAAATGGTGTCTGATGTCAATGTGTTTCATACGATTGTGTTGAAATGGATTTTTAGAAATACTGATGGCACTTATGTTGTCACAGTAGATAGTCATGACATCTTGCAAGACATCGTACTCTTGTAGCATCTACTTCATCCAAATTAACTGAGTGCAGCTACTCCCTATAGCAATATATTCAGCCTCGACTTTAGACCATGAAATATAGTTTTGTTTCTTACTGAACTATGAGATCAGATTGTTGTCAAGAAAGAAGCACCCTCTAGAAGTACTTTTCTTATCTTCTGAGTTGCCTACCTAATGGGCATCACAGTAGCCGACCAGAGAGCTATTCGTTCAAGGTGTATAACAACTCATAATCACTTGTGTCATTGATGTATTTGATTATTCTCTTTGCACTTGACAAATGATTGCTTCTCGGACTGGACTGATATCTTACACTTACAACAAAAGTAATGTCAACTCTATTAGTTGTTAGATACAACAGACTTCCAATAATACTTCTGTATAAATTCTCATCAACTGGAGTGCCTCCAATATCTGTGAAGAATTTTGCATGTGTAAGAGTTGGAGTTTGTATAATACTTGCTTTTTCAAGGCTAAAACTTCTTGGCAATTTTCTTGACGTATTTAGACTGAGAGATGAAGACTCCCACATCTAATATTTGTTTGATCTGAAATCCTAGAAAATATGACAGTTCAGCAACAAACTAATTGATTCCCATCGAAGCTTCAAAATAGTCTCTGAAGACATGTTAGAGTGAATGTTCATCATATTTGTTTTGACAAGAGGAGGCATACTCGAATTCTCTTCGTCATCAGTAGAGGAGACATTTGGATTAGCTACATCATCAAACACGACATTAATAGATTCCATGACGCAATAAGTTCGTGTATTATACACACAATATGCTCTACTATTTGTGGAATATCCAAAGAATATGCCTTCAGCTTTGGAGTCCCATTTACGTCTGGCTTCTCCATCAAAAAGAATGTAATAGGTGTTACAAAAGATATGAAAGTATTTTAGGTTTGGTCCTCTCCCCCTCCATATTTCATAAATTGTGCATGTTGTACCTTGACGAAGAACAACACAATTATGAATATGACATGCAGTATTTAAGGCCTTAACCCAAAAATGAAATGACATATGTTTAGCATGAAGCATGCCTCATGCCATCTTCTAAAATGTCCTTTTTTTTTTTTTTTTTCCTTTCAACAATCTCATTCTATTGAGGGGTGATAGGAGCAAATAATTCATGATGAATGCCAGTTAAGTCAAAAAATTTCGTAAATTGGGGTTTCCAAACTCCCTGCCATGATCGCTCCTGATTCATTTTACATTCAGATATTTCTCACGCTGAAGTTGCAAACATAAAGCTTGGAAAGTGACAACTGTTTCTGGTTTTTCTCGCAAAAAACGAACCTAAGTGTATAGGAAGAAGTCATCAATAACAACTAAGACATAGTGTTTCCCTCCCAGACTTTCTGATTGCATTGGTCCCATAATGTCCAAGTGGATAAGCTCTAAAATACGCGTTGAACCAGACTGAGACACCTGCTTATGAGGAGCATGAGTTTGTTTACCTAACTAACAATCACCACAGATGGTGCCTATAGTAGAGGACAGAGATGGGAGACCAAATATGGCATTCTTTGCAAGTGCCTTTTGAATGGCCAAGATACTTATGTCAAAGACTAGCTTATCGAAGACACATTTTCAGGATTCCACGAGTAACAGTTGTCTGAGGACCGAGTGCCTATAATAACAAGAGCCTTAGCATCATTTGTAATAATACATTGTTTTGTGGTAAAGCTTACATTTAGGCCCTGGTCGCAAAGTTGACTTATGTTTATAAGGTCGGCAACAAGACCTTCAACCAAAATGACATCATCCAGAGTATGTAAGACTTGGAAATTTACCAACAACACCATCTTCGAATGTGACTTTTCCTGCATCCACAAGTTTGAGGTTAAACAAAAAGTTTCGTTCACCAGTCATGTGACGTGAACTTCCACTGTCAAAGTATCAATCTCCTCTAGTAGAGGATCTAAGAGAGGTCAAAACCACATTTCATCAGATCATTCTTCACTCTCCAAACAAGCTTCAAGTTTCGCTCTTCTGGACGTCTATTATGAGAGTAATGAGGAGCCTTGACTACGTTTGAGGACCTGTGAAACAAATTTAGTAATTGATGACAAAAAGTCATATGTGACTTGCTTTACCCCAAAAATGATAGATCTACCGAGATCTGTGACATCTGTTAGCTACCTTTTGAGACCTCCTAATGGAAGTTTCAGCAATGCCATAAGATTCAGGATTCTGGGCTCTGACAAACTCCACATTCTGCTTGCTTTTAGGCTGAGACTGTATGTTGTACTGTCCTTTAGATTTCAAAAACTCAAGTCCAGAATTATCACTAGCGACCTTTCCTTTGGACAAAATGTTCTCAAGAGAGTCTGTACCAGTGTTAAATATTCCAATATTCTTGCACATAGACTTCTTCTTAGCTCTAAACTGAGATAATTCACGTTTCAGTAATGTTATAGTGGACATGAGTCTGTAGTTGTCAGCTAACAAGGACCCAATTCTTTCTTTATGCACATTAAGCACCTTTAGGTCATCTTGCCATTTGTTGAATAGGGCTTGATAAGACAATTCATCAGACACTGATGGAGAAAAATTGTCAACATTATTTGTAAACACGTTATATTCTGAGATCTCAACTGATGAAGTGTCAGAGGAGATGTTACTGAAAAGTGCTTTGACATATGCCTCAAACTTACTGGTGTCTTCTAACTCATCATCTAACAAAGTCAAAACATAGCTTATATTTTGCTTCTTTAAAAAAATTGGAACATTTTGCTTAAAAATGATGATACCTTTCACACTCTATACATTTAAGAGTCCTTTCCTTTTGAAGAGTGGAATTCGCAGATTTTTCACCATCCTTCTCGTTGCCTGGAGGTCTTGAATTATTTCAAAGCAGATGTGCCAGCAGACATGCTTCCAAATTTCTTCTCAAACCCTTAAGAACATGGTTGAATTGTTTGGAGAGTAAAGAAATAGATTCAGCTAAAGACTCCTTAGATTCTTTGTCAGAAATATCAATTTGTTGCTCAATTAGGGATTGCAAGGCAATGCCCTTATTCTTCTTCTCGGGTTTCCCTTCTAATGATATTTCAAAGGTAAATAGAGAGCTAAATAACTAATCCACTTTAAAAGACGATATGTCTTGAGCTTTTTCGATAGTCATAACTTTCATATTGATTTTCTTAGGAAGAGACCTAATTACGAACAAGTCTTTCTTCTGAAATCTTCTCCCCAAGTGCAAATGATTCATTAACAATATCAAGCAACCTAACATTAAACTCAATTATGGACTCTTCATCATGCATTTTTAAGTTTTCAAACTTTGAAGTCAGCAATTGAAGTCTTAACATTTTAACTTTAGAGGCTCCTTCATGTGCAACATATAAAATATCTCAAGCCTCATTTGCAGAAACACATGTATTAATTAGCAAGAATATATTGCAATCAACACCATTAAAGATAAGCATTCAATGCAAGTGAATTTTCCAATGAAGTCTAATCTTCTGCTTTCGTTTACTGAATTTCAAGCTTTAAGATCTCCTTTTCGTCTGCTTCTTTCATAGTTGGATGAGTCTATTCAGTCACAATTGCCTTCCACATTTTATTGTCAATTGACTTTAAGAAGGTTGTCATTTGGGCTTTCCAATAAGAGTAATTTGTTCCATCTAGAACTAGAGGATAAGTGGTAGAGCCACCTTCTTTGATCCCATTCATGATCGACACACCTGAGATAAAGGTGTCTAGCTCTGATACCAATTGAAAAAGCTATGAGATAACTTGTCACTCAAACACAAATGTTAAATAGAAAGAACAGACAAGCATTATAACAACTAACGAAACTAATAATAAGCAAAAAAGAATGGCACATAGGAGTTGATAATTCTGTTTAGTGATAAACCACCTACATCTGGGTGATAGTGTGTCCAAGAAAGATAATCCACTAATATTAAAGTGTTAAGCATTTACAATAAAGTACTTATTTGTAAAGTTACAACTTCCGCAGTGACTCGAGCTTAACGTGCTAACCACCTAGGCTTCCCCTAGATGTGAAACTCCCTCTCAAGGGTATTTAGGCTCCCCTAAGTATGATAATATTAGTGATGCACACTTCGGCTTCCGACAATGTGTGAGACTCCTCTTAGCTTGATTATCTTCCTCGTGACTTAATGAACTCCCTTCATGTGAGAACTTAGGTCCCTTTAAGTAATGAGAAATCCCTTTTCAATGAATGACATCTTAGGCTCCCCCTAAGACTGAGAATCCCTTCTCTGTAGGAGTGTCTTAGGATCCCCCTAAGATAAAGATTATCTTTAAGGTTTTGCTCTTAAAGAATAGCGAGGATGCACAGTAGAATAACAAGAGCAAATAACAAACCACACAGTTGTTCAAATCGGCCACTAAGAACAAAATCTTCCTTCACAAAACAGAGAATGTGGCAACCCTAAAAATCGTCATTAATCATCTTTTATAAGACGATACATAGAATGGAAATAAGCATCTCAATCAGAAATAATAAACATCAATTCCAATAAGGAAAAATATCGAGCAGAATATATCAATAGGATATATCCAGATAAGGAAAGAGAATATTTTGCAAGAATTTCTAATGTCATAGTTAGATGTTAAGACTATGTTTGTGACATCCACAAGAACTCCACGACTGTCTTAAACTAATAGAGTGCCAACACTCAAATCTCCAACATGCCGAGTGGAGAATACAAATGTGTGAAAACGAATGGAATGTGCACTTTCGACTCTGATTGTGAAGAAGAAACTTCACTTAATTTGAAATGAAGGAGATCTTAAATTTGTTCCAAGTTGACAAGACCACATGAGATGAAAAGAAAGGAAATGTCATCTTATTATAAAAGCAACATTGAATTATTATATTTGGCCTCATCAGCAAAGTGACACCTATTAATCTACCAGCCAATTCATTTTTTAGTTAGTCAACTAACGGTCAATGTGGGTGAGAGACCATTTAGAACTATCTTCTAAACCTTGGGGACCAAAGTTTTCATTATGAGACTTCAAGGACCAAATAGACATTAAATCCAAACCTCAGGGACTAGTATATTTTATCCTTCTTTTTTCTATCCTTACAAAACTCCAAAATCAATGACATTTAATAAAAGTCATAGATTAATGACACTGAAGAATTGTCATAATCTTTGAAAATACGAAAATTTTCTGTCTACTCTAGCCAAAATGTGCATTTTTTTGGATTCTATGACACTTTTTCCTTTTTTTTCCCTTACTTTTACTTGGCTCTTGTGTCGAGGAAATTCATTTTTCTTGTAGTTAAAGTCATATTTGTGTTCATCCAAAACTTTTCAATTAATTAAGATAAAATAAAGTGAGGATAAAAAAAGCATCCTTCAAAGGACATAAATTTATACTATAAATTTTGAGATTTGAGATTTGATCCACATATATTTTAAGTACATCATAATAAAAAAAAATAAATAATAATAATAATAAATAAAACGAGAGAATATGAGATGGGGGAGAAAATAAAAGGAAGAAGAAATAGAAAAACAATGACTATTATTGGGAATTGAAGGGGTGGGTGGACGTGGAGAGCTAAATGGAAGAAAAGATAACTAAAAGACATTATTATAAAACGTTTTACTTCTTGTAAGTTCAATTATTAGAAAATTAAATAATTAAGTAAAAACCTTTACTACCCATTAATTTGTATAAGTTACAAGATCCTATTAACTTCTGCCCTTATCATATTATTTCGTTTCCCTAGTAATTAAATTTGCTACCCTCTATATAAACCCTAGATTTCATGATTCATTGGTATATCCTACTTCAACTTAAATTTCATTCTTTTTTCCTTTATAAAATGGCCTACTTTTTTAAGCTCTTCATTTTCACGTCTTTTTTAACTCTCATCTACCCATCGTCCATAACAGAATCGAGTCCAAATTCTAAAATGAGTTTAGCAACACAATTGAAATTTGCAGGTGATAGTACATCCAATTGTTGGAGATCTTTGTTTGAACTTCGTGCATGCACCAATGAAATCATTACATTCTTCCTCAACAGTGAAACGGACTTAAGCTACAATTGTTGTCACGCCATCAAATTTATTCAACATGAATGTTGGCCTACATTACTTGACTCTTTGGGATACACAATGGAGGAAAGTGACATCCTCGAAGCGTATTGTGATATTGTTGATGATTTGTTTCCAATATTAGCATCTCCTCCACCACTACCATCTACTATGCAAACCCTTGAGCCTACAAATCTCACTCCATGAAAAGATAATTGATCATACTTGTAATAAGTAATATGTAATGGTCTTCTTATTTTGAATTTATAGTTCATTGTATGTTTGAAGTTTAAAGTCTAAAACAGTTAACGAGTTGCAAGATATGTTAGTTCTTATATTTTAAAATAATATATGTAACTTTACCCAAAATTCTTCTATTGGGTTATTTTAAACTTACTATAACTTTCATCACACCACAAGTTTCTACTCCAATTTATTTGGAAGTTCAAGCACTAATATAGTATGAAAAATGAATTAACATAAAACTTTCATCTCTATGCTTGGTTTATATAGTTAAATATAAAAAGGGTCTATTTCTTTTTTTTTTTTTTTTGGCAAATGAAAATTGACATCAAATTGCATTTTCTCTGTTTTTAGAAATTTATGTTTATTTAATTAATTTTCAAATCTACGTTATTTAAGCCTACTTAAGATTATATAGCCAAATTTCAAAAAAAATTTATAAAATAATTTCTAAAGTTTTTTTTCTTTCCAAATTATCAAATAATAATAACTTTGTTTCAAAAGTTCAGATAAACAAGCCATACAATCCTAGTAAAAAAAAATTATTTATCCTAATTCGTATTATGTAACATAGCTCAATTGAGTAAAATATATATGCTAACAGTTAAGTGTTCGAATTTCCATCATGATGTATTTGTTGTTGAACTTCAAAAAAAATTTATAATAAATAAATAATTGAATCCTTCATAAATTATATTAATTAATGTGTGTGAATTAAATATTTTTAGTCATTGCTTCAGTGTTCGAAGATGATTGGGTGTAGCAAATAGATCTTCACATTCTTACCATTAATTATATAGTTAATTGAAAGGTCATATTGCAATTCATCCATAAAAATTTAAATAATAATAAATAAATAAAAGACATCCAAAAGCTTTGCTATTATTGAGAAGTTGAAAGGGTTATTAGTAAAAGGAAAACTGAAAAGCATTTCAAAAAATTGTTTTTAGTTATTACTAAGTGATGGTCAATTATTAATAACAGAACCAATTAAGAAAAACCCATTACATAATTTAATTGATATAAATTACATAATCTTATTGTTTGCCCTTTACAAAATTAATAATCAATTACTTAAAAAATAAATAAATAATCAACAATCTTTTTTTTTTCTTCATTTCCTCATGTGTTATATGTGTATGAGAATATATGGGAGTAGTCCGGGTGCGCTCATTCTCCCTACATTCTCTTCAAACAAATAAAGAAAAATATTTTTAAATTATCTTTATTTTTTTAGAAAAAAAGTTTGTGATGTGAAAACTTGTGATTGGACACTTGGGTAAATGTACCTATATAATTTTGGATAATGTTGATGACAAAATTCGGATAGAGAGAACGCATCTAACCTTCACGTGACACTAGCAGTTAATTTCTTTGAAGTGAAGAAGAAAATGACTTGCAAAAGAGAAAACCTACACACCGATGTGGTACTTTTCACACCCACTTCGATGCTTAAATCAGAGAGTGAAAGAGTATGCACTCATTCTTCATGCATTCTCCTCGAACAAATAGAGAAAAATATTTTAAAAATTATCTTAATTTTTTTAGGGAAAAAAAAGTTTTTTTCATGTGAAAACTTGTGATTGGACACTTGGGTAAATCCACCTAAATAATTTTGGATAATGTTGATGACAAAATTCAGAAAGAGAAAATGCATCTAATCTTCATATGACCTCAATAGTTAATTTGTTTGAAAAGAAGAAAGAACATGACTTGCAAAAGAGAAAACCTACACACCGATGTAATGCTTGTCACCACACTTCGATGCTTAAATCAGAGAGTGAAAGAGTGTGGAAGCTAGAGAGTTTGGGAGTAGGATTAAAGTTTACCTCATATGGAACTATAATGATGTATTTATAGAGGAGGTTGCCTCTAGGTTGTTCGATAGAGTTTCAGAGTCACTTTAAAATAGCCATGCAACTTACCAAGCCGAGGGGCTTGTCTTGTTTCGCATTTGATCAGCGTCAACCTTGCCTTGGCCGAGGTGAAGAATCTTCCCCTAGGTCCATTTTAGTCCTAGGGTGTTGCTTTGGTTCAAGGCATACATGAAGCATGCTCTATTAGCTATTTTGTTAGGCTTGTCAAGACCAAGGCCAAACACATCAATTTAGGCTTTGACACGAACTAACCCTCTCCCCTAGGCACAGGGTGCTATCTTTTGCTCAAACTTTTTTATTTTCTAAATTTTGTTGCTTCTATCATTATTTTATTTATATCGATTATTATACACCTTTAATCCAAAATCACCCATAATAGATAACTATATATAAACCCTTGCATTTCATGATTAAGCATTCATTGGCAAATACAAATTTAGCTTACATATTTCATTTTCATTCTTCAACTCTTTCTAAAGTGGCTTGCTTTTTTTTTTTTTTTTTAAGCTATTCATCACAACTTTTATCTTCTCACCTGCAATAGAATCAAAGTCGCAAAACCCTAAAAGAAGCTTAGCAACACGATTTAGGATTGGAGACAAGACATTAGATTGTTGGGAATCTTTATTCCTACTCCGAGAGCATGTAGTAGTGAAATTGTCATGTTTTTTCACAATGGTAAAGCCAACTTGGGTCCCAATTATTGTCACGCTATCAAAGTCATTCGACATAATTGTTCGCCTATGTTACTTAACTCTATAGGATACAATAGAAGAAGGTAATTAATTATATATATGTAGTCGTATCTTCAAAGTTAAATCTTTTAAGAGTTAAAAGTCTATTTGGTTTTATCATTTCAAACATTTTGTTCGACCTATTTTGATGATCTTGTATTCAATTTCATCACAATTACATGCTCTAATTCAAATTCAGCAGCAATTCTAAGTTCTAAATACTTAAGAAGAAAAATTAGAATAATCTCTTACAATTCTGTGTGCATGTTGAATAAAAAAGTAACCAAAAAAGAAATAGAAAAATTAAGTAAAAGTTTTGGCACGAGATTTTTGGAGAAACATGATTCATAGAGTTTATCTAGATGTGGGAAATAGAACTCGTTAATGTTTTAGAAGGTTGAAGTCTTAGTAGAGTTTTATTTTTAATTATTATTATTATTTTTTTTTTTTTTTTATCTTCGAGAGTCTTTGTTCTTAAAGGAGCGTTTAATTTTCAAGAGTTTTAGGGAGCGAGTATCCTAATAGTTGGAAAATTCATCAATCTCTCAAATAAAAAGGAACTTCTCTATTTATTGAATTTTCACGAGGCAATGTGGGCTCTTAGATGGCCCTTGACCCAATCAATTGTAAATTTTAGGCTTGGTTAGTCTTTGGGGCCAAAACATTGATTTTTGGGCTCAATTGAAACTAAACCAAAATATTATGACTCAATTGGACGAACAAACTTATTTGATCCATGGGTGTGACGTAGACACGTGGTATTATAGGAATCTGTAAATATTTTTCATCTTTATTTGTAACATATATAAGCTTTTAATTGGTTCAAAAAATTTGATGATTTATAATTTCTTCATTGATTTAAACAATAACATGACGATTTGTAAATAATCTAAAATTTCTTATTCACCAAAAAAAACTCTCAAAAACTCAGAAGCAGTAATAGTAAGAACATACACTCTTAAGTACATAGAGTTGAGTAACAAGCTCACTTATGTTTGTTTATTAAGAATTCCTACATATTATAAAATGTAGCTAAAATTTTGAAACTTTCAAGGCAACAATGAATAACAACTTTATTTACTTAAAAACTTTACTTTTGGCTTCCTATTTTTAAGTTAATTTTTTACATATAAAAAACTATAATCAGATCTATATTGTTTGTTTAAGGATTAAAATATTATGTTTTTTTCTTGAATGAAAGAAAATATCATATTCGTCTCTTTATATTTTGAGTTTCATTCCATTTAAGTATATATACATTCAAATGTCTAATTTTAGGTTTTTTTCGAAAAATAAATAGCCTCTGTTAATATTTCCTCAATAAATTTTAAAAATAGGTTTAGATAATGTCTTTTCTTACTTGAAAATTATTAGTAGTAGTATTTAGCCAATTTGATAAAAAAAAAAAAAAAAAAAAGAATTCAGATAACTAAATTTAAAATTTACTAAAAATACATAGACTAATTTGGACAAATGAAAGCATACAAGTTAAATAGATATAAAAGAACCCTAAGTATAGGGATCAAAACTAAAATAGTAGCTCTCAATAACTATGTGCTTCACTATCATGTATAACCATCACTGATGCAAAAGAGACATTTTGTTATAGTAATGACAAAAGTAGTGAAGGAATCTCATATTTAACCATCAACATCCAAAATAGTTCAATTGAGTAAGATATATATTCTCAATTAAAAGGTTAGTTAAAAAAAAAAAAAAAAAATTATTTAGTTGTGATCAAAATGAAACGTCATATTTTTCATATACTTTAATTTAAGTTTATGACACATGCAAATTTGTAATTGTTCTCTCAAATTTATCAATACATATTTGTATTGGTAATTCGAATTAATTATGTTAATTATAATTTATGATCCCCAAAATTTTTCAATCAAGAAGAGTTAACTATAGTGTTCGCTTTACAAGTATTATCAAAATTTGCCACTCAAACTTTATTTTTATTTGAGAAGTTGAAAGGGTTTACTTGATTGAGATTTTATTCTACAAGGGTCAAGTAGTATAAGTTGGGATTAGTAACCTATTATCATGTAATGTAAGAAAAGGAAAAAGGAAAGAAAAAGAAACTGAGAATGTATAGGATCATTTGAACTCCCTTTGATAATTATTTTAAAAAGAAAACTGAAATAGGTGTTTTTAAACGTCTATTGCAATTGTACATTGAGGTTCACACACCACTTCTACCAGTACATCTAAAAAGCTTGTCCGCACACCTTGTTCAAACACAATGCTTCATAAGTTGTATAATCAAAATGACAACCCTAAACAAGGTAGAACACCACAAATATATATTGCATCTTCCTAAGGAAAAGAAACAAATATGGATTGAGATCTTTTTTGCCACTAGAAAGAAAAAAACTCAGATAACAAGGCAATTCAAATTTAATAAACAAGAAAAATATTTCTAGACAAATTCTCTAAAGGTGGAAACATCATGTTTGACATTACGGGGAAGAAGATGTAGAACATATTAGGCAACATCTTGCCTATAAAAAAAATATAGCCAATATATCAACGTGATAATATTTTCTTTTTTAGAAGTGTTTATTATGACATTCCAAAATTTTTAGGTAATTTTGATTTAATTATTCTGAGCTATGTGGGCTTGAATTTTTTAGACTAAAATTGAATCATTGGGTTTGAATATAAAATTTTGGACTAAAACTTGTTCACTCATGTTTGTTATGATTTTAAATTTGAGTTTTGAGGGGTTTTGTCGTGCTGTCTAGCGGAGTCAAAGCCTGTTTTCGAGGCAATTTGGATTGAAGGTCAATTTGGGTAAAGTGATATGGATTCTTTATAGTGAACCTAAAATTGGGGGTTTAGCCATAAAGGATTAATTTATTTATAAAATTGTTATTTAGGATTTTTGTCAAAGAAGTTTTTCAAGCCAAGAGGATTGGATCGTTTCATTTAAATTGAGGTAAGTAACTTTATTATCGGAACACCTTCGTGTCGAGCATTTTAATCCCTTAGTTTCAATTTGGATTTAGTGAATTCAGAAGCATGTTTAGAACTCGAGATTATGGTATATATTGAACGATTTAGTTATGTACATGCTAGAACTATGAGAATGTACCAATGATTATGTTGTGGAACTCAAAAATAAAACACTATGGACCCGTTTGATAATGTTACTGTTTCCTGTTTCTCGTTTCCTATTTTTTGTTTTTTGATTCTTCTTTTTTTAAAACAAGAAACAGGACTATGTTTAATAACTATTCTTGTTTCCTGTTTCTTGAAAAAAAGAAATAAAAACAGAAATTTGTTTGATAACTATTTCTTGTTTCTTGTTTCTTGTTTTTTTTTTCTTCTTGTTTTTCTTTTTTTTTTTTGTAACAAAATAATATTAAAAAAAAAATATGTCATACATTAAATATCGAAAAAGATATTATCAAAAGTTTATGTTATCAAAAGTTGAGAATAATTATTTGTGGGAACGCTAAGATAGAAATAAAAACAGAAACAGGAGAAACTACTTTTTGTTATTTCTCAATTTTAACCCATTTTTTAGAAATATTTCTCAAAATCTAGAAACAAAAAACGGGAACAATTATCAAACAAGTCCGTCTCCTAAAAAATGAGAAATAGGAAACGGGAACGTTATCAAATGGGCCCTATATGAATCATGTTTAGTAGGTGACAATTTGTCCTTCTAACACTAGCCACGTTTTCGTGACCCTTCGGGTTAACTACTATGTCACCGAGAGCGTATGGGTTCCCTACCATGTTTCCTGATCCTTTGGATTCACTACCACATTATCATGATCCTTCAGAACCATTACCATGTTCAACTCTCTGAGGACCGAAGGTTCCTTACCATGTTTGTGTGCCCCCAGGCCACCAGATACATGTTAAAACAGGTTAAATCATTCACTAGATGGTCATCCATGTTTCCATGTACTCTTGTTTCCTTGATAATTTAAAGTATGCTTGTCCCACTAGTACGCATGCGTTTGCAGACATGTATGTATAGCCTAACCTCGATAGTGAGGTTATTTACTGAGTATTTTATACTCATTCTTTTTTATGGTAGGTTTTAAGGTAAGAGTAAGGACACATCGACGAATAACAGAAAGAATCCATAACCGTGTCATGGGACCAGACAAAAGCTTCGGCTCATGCTTTCATATTCTCATATTTTAAATTTCAGTATTAATGTTTAAATCCAGAGTTCTTGTTTTTGCATGGTCAAACATTTTTGCAAAATTTTCTAGTTTCTTTCATATAATTTTAAGGAAACTCTAATCAAAGATTTTTAGTTAGTTAAATATTATAAAAGTTATTTACTTTATAAAACTCACTTTTAGTTTAATTCATGAAAAAAAAAAAAGTCATTTGAAATGTATGCATGCATATAGTAACGACCTATTACATGTCTTAGGAAGTCGGTTGTTACATTTATTATCAAAAGCTAATCCACGAGATAGGGATAGAGAGAGAGAAAAAATTAAGATTTCACATAGTACTTTTGATCGAAAAATCAAACTGATTTATTTCGTACTTTTTGCTGAATGAAAAAATGGGTCAAACTTACCTGACAAGATCTATGAAACTTAAGTAATGATTGAAGGTAATAAAAAAATAAGTAAATAAAAATACTCGAAAAACTCTAATTTCAAATGAATGAAATCATGTTTTTAGTATAAGATATTGTAATAGTAAACTACAAGTTGAAGTAAACTGAAAATTGTTTATATGAAAGAAAAAAAAAGACTTTAAATAATAATTCTTCTTCTAATTTCCATTTTCGAAAAATATAAATATATGATGCGGTGATCATAGTTGTTTCTCACTTTTCCTTAAAAAAAATAAAAATTAAAAAATATAAAATATAAAAAATAAAAAATAAAATAAAAATTATTGTCACAAAAAGAAGACTCGTTTGAATTGACTAGTGAAAAAAATATTTTTAAAAAATTCATTTTTATTTGAACCTTTTTTTTATAAAAATTGTTTAAAATACACTTCATAATGTATATTGAATAATTGCCAAACACTCTAATTTTTTTTTAAATAACTTATTTTTTAAATTAAACACTTAAAATATATTTCAAACCCACTCAAAGTTTGAAAATGTTGTAATTACTTCAAATAATTAAAATTTAATTTAAATATAGGTCAATTGGTCTAGAGCTATATATGTTCAATTAAAAAATATTAATATATATGTAGGTTGGTCTTTAATCACACAGCTTGGTATTTCTAGTCAATTTCAAAGATATTTAAAAAAGAAAAATATGGAGAAAAAAATGTCAATAGTGAGCATTTGAGTTATTAATTTTCAATGAAATTTCATGAGAGAGAGAATGAAATATAATTGGGTGTGCCTCCACTTACTTCAACTTGAAGTATAACATTAATGACTTCCCTCTATAGACCATTGACTTTTTCCAACTAAACCTCTTTTCATACTACTTTATAACCTTTATAATTATCTATATTTTATTAAACTAACATCTCACAATTTCAAATTGATTTCATTGCAAGGTCAAGATAAATTAATATTATTTGATTTCCTTAATTATATTACAACTTTTTCACAAACTTTTTGAGATTAGTCAAACCTTGCCAACTAAACTTGATTAAACAATGTTTACTTACTTTGTCTCTCAATTAATTGACATCTTTTAAAGGAAAATTGATCACATTTCACTCTATTATTAATTACATCTCTTTGAAAAAGCACGTTATTATTGCTTCAATGAAGATATTTTAATCATTTATAGGTTAAAGTTGACCAATTGGTTTTTATCTTCAAGGGTTGGTCGTTTGGAAAGATCACATTATTCCATAAAGTCTTAAAATATACCTTTACTATAATTATATATTTAAGAATATAATCTTTGACTTTACAAATTTTAAAAATAAACCTATATGACTTATATTACAAGTTTAAGGATGTGTTTGGTTTAATTTTTCAAGTGTTTAATTTTGAAAATAAGTCAGTTTAGAAAAAATTGAAGTGTTTGAGAACCAATTAAAATAGCTTTTGAAACACTTTTAAAATGCATTTTAAACAATCTTTATCAAAAGAATTTAAATAATAATGACTTGTGAAAAATATTTTTTCTCTGGTCAATTCACATGGGACTAAATCTTAAACTTTCATGTTTCAACTTTTAAAAATATCTAATAAGTCGTCAAACTATTAGTGTTTTCTCTATTTGATCTCTAAATTTATAAAATGTTTAATACGTCTTTCAATTTTTTGTATAATAAATTTTTGGCTTCTTCAGCCTCTTTTTTTTTTTTTTTAATTCACCAAGATGTTATTAAACACAAGGTTCAATTTTATATCTAACAATATTAATTAAATTTTAAACATTTTAAATATGTTAGAGACTTATTAGATATATTATTAAAAGTTCATAAACAATTAGACATTTAAATTAAATTTAGTAAGACAAACATGACATATTGAGGAAAGAAAAGAGTAAGAACCCTATAAAGGATACAAAAATATTTATCTTAACAAACACCAACTTGAGCACAGCTCAACCAATCAGACTGCATCTCTGCATTCTGCTGCACTGATCTACTCAGTTCTCGCATGCACAGATCGAAGATTCCCGTTACCGTGTCTGCTTCGCTCACCCTCCCTATCGTATTTGGGTTGCCTTTTCTTCTCTGTGGCTAATGTTCTCGATCCGAGCCCCACATCCATTGTGGGTTTAATGATTTAATTGATTTAATTAGTTCAATTAATTTTTGTCCAAATTGGTTGGTTTGGTCCAATCAAACCAGTTTGGTTCAGCTCAATTAGACCAGTTTGGTTCATGGATTAATTGATTCTATTTTTGTCCCTAATTTTTGTTTGTAGGTTTCAACATCTATTTTTATTTACGGATCTCTGCTCTGTTTTTTTAGATCTTTCAAGGTCTCAGATCCGTTTTTCAAATCAGTCGCTTGTGGGTTTTGTTTCAAATCTCTATGTAGATCTCTATTTCTAGTTTAGAAGCTCTTCATAGGCCTCTATTTCTAGCTTAAAAATTCTCTGTGAGTCTCTATATCCAAACCAAAAGTGTTTCGTGGTCTCTATTTCTAGCCCAGATATGCTATGATTTTGTTTGGGAATTTTCTTTAGTTTCCATCATTTGTTTCACCTAGCGCGCACAAACTTAAGTTGGTTATCACCCTACCACCTTGAGTTTGAGGGAAGGTGTTAAGGAAAATTATGGGCCTATTAGTATTGTTCCTTTTTAGTGCTTTCCTTTCCCGTATCCTTTTTCTTTTCTGCTATTTTCCTTAATTGTATTCTTCGTGAGTCTACTTATCATGTAATTCACTATATTCTAATTAAGTTAATTATTTATTGAAATATACAAAACAACAATGACATTGTTCATTGTCATCTAAAGTTGAAATTTTAGTAGTTGTCGCAACGTCATCGCGACGTGGAGCGGCCGACGTCCTTCCCCATGGGTCTATTTCAAGGTAAAAGGTTTGGAGTCGCCACCAATCATTATGGGTGTGAATGGTCACCTATTTTAAAGGAAAAAAATTTAATCTGCTTTACCAAAGTTAGGCTCGAGGGTCGTTGAGTGTAGGGAAGGTGTTAACAACCTACAACACCCGTTTTAAAACATTTTACTTTTTGTTATCCAATTCATTTTATTAAAGATGATCTTTATTTGAAAGAAAAAAAAATGCTTGTTTCATTAAAAACTAAAATTAAATAAAATATGACTAATTAGACAGTTCCCAAGTAGAGGTGTTCCCTTACGGTTAACTTAAGTAGAGGTGTTCCCTTACGGTCAACTTAAGTACCCCAGCCTAGACAGAACTATTGCTTATTCAATTTAAAAGCGGAACATTTCATTAACAATTATATGTAAAAAGTAAGTTTAGACAATGTCTCACTAAATCACATTATAACTTTAAGAATAAAGTAGACTAAAATTTTGTGAGTAACCAAACGTCTGTTAATTTATTATCATGTTGATATTTGAATTTCAAAATTAAAGAGTGTATTTACCTCTTGACAATCTCAACTTCGTCATAGGATTAGTACGATAATTAAAGGAATGTCTCATGTAGATCTCAACTCATATTTTAGAAGTAAAATATGAATCAACCCTTATGAGTGGTGTAAGCCCTCCAAAAGGAGATTGAAATTCACTTTGTAAATCAAGGTGAAAACCAAATTGAAATTTCATTTAAAAACATTCAAATTTCAATGAAATTGATATTCATTTGAAAACTTTAAATTAAAACCGAGTTTAAAATCATTAAAAAAAAAAATCATTTTTATTTTGAGAATTCAGATTAAAACCAATTTGGAATATTTGGATATGAAATTTGAAAAAGAAATTAAAATTCAATTGAAAAATGTGAATTAAAACCAAGTTAAAAATCTATGACAATTTCAAATTAAAGTTGAAATTGATATTTTTTTTTATAAAAAAACTAAAGAAATACAAAATTCATTGAAAATCAAATTGAAGGGCTCAATATTATATTGATATTGGAATTTCTTTTAGTATTTCTAATTGAAATTAAAATGAAATTTGGGAAACTTGTAGAAACTAAAAGTCAAATTCAATTTATTTAGAAATTTTAAATTAAAAAATTAGATTAAAACATTTTTCTAAAATCTAATTAAAACTAAATTGAAATTTCACCTAAATATTATAACTAAACCCAATTTAGATTTTTTAAACTACGACCAGTATAAGATTGGTATAGGAAATTATAATTAAATGTTAATTAAGTAATGGAAATTTGGAAGTAATATCATATTGGGTTTTAAAATAATGAAAAGAAATAGTGAAGAATAAGTGAATAAATAAATTAAATGAATAATTGGTGGGCCACCATTTTACTTTACTAATTTTACCTTCTCTCCCTTTCTTTCCTTGTTCCCCATGATTCTTCTCTTCCTTTTCTCCTCCTTCAACTTCTAACTTTCTTCTCACTTTTTCTTCTTCTTCCACCATGCAAGCTGCAATCGGTGTTTAGAGTTTCGCCGGAGTCACCGCCATTCCAGTCTTCGTTGTCAAAATCGTTGCGAGCACAAGGTTGGATCTCTACTGGAGTTAATGTTGCGTGCAGTCGCCGTGGTTTGCTGCAGGGCATTTGATTTGTGATGGATATCCGTCGTGCGCTGCACAAGGAGTTCGCCGAAATCGTAGGTGGTAGCTCGAGGTGAATACTCATTTGAGCTTGCTGCTTCTTGCCTTGAACATTGAACTTATATTCTTACTTTCGATTTCCTCTACTCCCTCTTTTCAATGTCTCTACTTCTAATTGTCAACGTCCTTTTTTTTAATCTCACAAACTTTCTTTCTCTTTACAACTTTCTTCTTCTCCTCCCACTATATATTTCTTTTAACTTGTCACTCTAATTTCCTTTCCTTTTCTTCTCTTCCCCCCCCCCCCCCCCCCTCCCCTCCCCTCATTAAAATCTCCATCAATTTATAGGGAGAAGGTTAGGGAAGATGGAGGGAGAAGAGGAAATGGAGGAGAAGAAAAAATCAAATGGAGGAATAAAATAATAATAATAATAATAAGTAATAAATAAATAATAAATAAATGAAATAATGAAAATAAAATAAAATGGGGAAGAAGAGGAAGAAAAGGGAAGAAAAGGAGAAAAGAGGAAGAATGGGAAAAAGGGGAAGAAAATTATCTTTTTCATTTTTAGTATATTCTCTCTTTTTGTTTTTTTTTTTTACATCTTTTTAAAAGTTTCAAAAACTTAAGGAAAAATCTTTTTTCTCTTTTTAAACCCATTTATTTTATATAAAAAAACTAAATTAAAATATATGTTATCCAAAATAATAATAATAATAATAATAATAATAATAATAATAGTAGTAGTAGTAGTAGTAGTAAGTCGGACCAAATACGGTGTCTACAGTAGCATTTAGTTGGCATGGGAATCTCACTCTCCCTTTTCCTCATTGCAAGCCTTTCATGGGCTTGCCTACCAGCCTACTTCACCAGTCTTTTTTTGTGACATCTCGAATTTTTAGTTAATTTTAATTTAATTATCTTGAAATATTTGACTTATATGTCAAATTTTGAGGTTAAAATGAATTATTGTGCAAGAATAATTTAATTTAAAATTAACTATAATAAAGAATTTGAGAATTGAAATTTAATTTAAGGAGGGTTTGAATTGATTTAAGGAAAATGGTGTAAGATATTTTGGAGATTTTAATTTAATTTGGAGATTTGAAATTTTTGATGGGATTGATTTTAATTTGAAGGTTTAAGGAGAGAAAAGGAAAGGATATATATATGTTTGTGAAGCTTTAGCACCTGCAACTCCTATCGATGGGCTCCGTCATTCGTTCCGACCAACACCATTAAATCGCGTGGTTTATAATGTATAAAAAAATTATTCATTTAACAGAATAAATAGTTAATTTATTTGAAATTTAGACTTGCGTAACTCAATCTAATAAACGAAAGATCCAATATTCTTTAATGTAACTTGAACAGTATGTGGTTGATATACAAGTAGATCATGTTCAAGTGATAATCTAAATGGTCTATAATATATGGATAAGGTTGGGTACCTTATCTTAGTAACACTATGGATATGGCCCACTTTATAATCGTTACAAATAATTTGATCCAAATTCTTCATGCAGAGACATGCGAGTGAGGATATCTTATACAAAGAGTTTGTATAAGACCGGACCGCGAAATAGTTAATCTCTCTTTGTAACACTATTGACTAAAAAGATTAACACTTCACAGAATGACCATAGGTAACTCAATCTCAATCCTGAGTGAGTTATAGACTTCTACCTGTGATAGCTTATTCTTTGATTTGTATGGGGTGAGAGTGACCTGTGTCGTCGACTCAATAAGCCTACTATTTTGGGGAAGAGACCGAATGGGGAGCTAGGAACATAGCTACATAAGATGGATCCCTTCTTCCCAATGTTAGGGTAAAGTAGAGGAGTTGGTCCCTTAAGCACTGACTTCAGGTCTTGAACAATGGGGTTTCTACCTCTCATTAGCTAGAGAGGGATTTTGTTTATGATAGGACCATAAACAAGTTGTTCATTAGAGGATTAGGGTGACTTAAGGAGCAAGAGATAATTACAGGGGTAAAATGGTAATTTGATCCAATTGTAATTAAGAATGACTCATGAAAAGTCAACTTACTTGTAATGGTTATATCTGTGGATATATAATATTCTATAGTGCGAAGAGTGCTGTTGTGGATGTTTAGTGGAAGTGACCAATAGTTAATTATTGTTGATTATTGTAATTAAAGAGTTTAATTAATCTCGGATCATTGGAGCTTATAATTTGTAGCTCTATTAGGTCCCCCTGTTAGCTCACTAAGGGTAAAACAAGAATTAAATGGTTTTAGAAGAATTTGAATTGTTCAAATTAAATAAGGGAATGTGCATTAATTGTATGAGATATAATTAATATAAGTAAAATTATTATAAATAGAAAAAATATCAAACTAATTACAAAATATAGAAAAATTTTAGTTGTCTATCAGTGATAAATCACGATAGACTTCTATCGCTTGAGTGATAGAAGTCTATCGCAGTCTATGTTGAAACGATAGATGTCTATCATAGTCTACCACTAATAGACAGGGAAATTTTTCTATATTTTTAAATAGTTTGGCTCATTTTGCTATATTTGAAAACAACCCTTAATATAATGTATATAAATACATTATAATATAAATTTATTTTTAGTACGATATTCAAAACCAAACTATATAATATGAGAGAATAATGCATTTAAATAAGATTCAAATAATAATTAATATGAATGAGATTCATATTAAAACTATAGGTTATGAAAGAGATGTGCATATGAATAAATGTATATCTGAAAATAGTTATGAATGTTACATAAATATACAATTGTATATATGATACTTAACTACAGAAATATACCTCGTCATTTTCATGAATTCTAATATTTCCTCCCTCTTCACCTTCCATGGGTTCATTATCCTACACAATTTGAATTTTGAAGATATGTATATCAGTTAATATACTAAGATGTATCAAGAACATGTCTGGGACGCGCTATGTGATATATCTTGCCCTCCAGAATTTCTTCTTCAGGTGTCTCCATTACAAAGTTAGGTTCAAATTGATCAGGTAGAGTTCTTTCTCCCTTTGGATAATTAAATTATATATAAGAATATAACACTAATTTGCATATAACAAAATATCAATATACTAACTTTTACCTGCACACTTTCATCGTATGGTACTATTTGTGTACCTAATTGTTTAGCCTCAATTTCGTATGCATCTTCTGACATCATATGTTTTATAGGAACAAATTACTCGCCAATGTTTCTAAATAGACATCTATAGAATGGATCTATAGTCGGCATGCCTAAATTTGGAACTTTATCTTTTTATATTGGTACATTTTCATCCTACAATGTTATATTAGTAAAAAAATTAACATTGAGATATATATGCAGAAACAATTTTTGTATATAAGTTAATTCCTTTTAAAGATAAAAGTGTCTTTTGATCATATATTAGTATAGGGTATTTTTTGTTGGATGGAATTTCTCAACTAGTAGAATCTAATAGCCTTTAGTCTTTGCGCCTATCTCTACAATCTCTAGAGAGCTCCACATGACCCATGTTTTTACTGCATCAGATCAACATAGTATACATATACAGTAATATATATCATATTTACATATGATATATACACACTTCATGAACAATTACCCAATACATTGTTCATAAAAAAATACATAATAGATGCATTAAGAACAATTCAAATACAAGCGTAAACTTGATACGAATTTATTAGTACACTAATTGACTATTAGCCTTAATAAATTTTCAATTTCAATGTATTCATATATCATACATTACCAAATATATATAACGTTTTAGATTTACAGACATATACTGACAGATATCTGAAATATATGTCTCGAATTACAAGCTCTATTTTATACAAAAAAGAAAAAAAATATATATATATATAGCAATGCACGGTTCATTAACCATAATATATTCTGAAACTAGTACATAAGTCATAGAATATATTCAAGATAGTATATATTGTATAAATAAACCATAAAATGAATAAATACCTATTATGTTGTATAAATAACTATAGTATGTGTTGTAAAATGACTATATTTTTGTTTCAATAAGTGTAAAAAGTAACTTCAAACATTGCAAATATAACAAAGATTTCAAACTTTGCAAATGTACCAAAGATTTTAGGTCTACAAATGTTGATTTTAAATAAGTATTGTTACTGTAACTTCAAGCATTGCATGGTGCTAAAATAACTTCAAACATACACAATACAAGGGTTTCGAGTTTATATTATCAAATGGACCAAGTACATGGGTTCGGTCGCAAATATACAATGTTGTACCCAAGATATTAGGGCTTTGAAAACTTACCTCTTTTTGAAGGTTCTCGATGTTAATGTGTGAGATTTCCAGCGATTCTAACTTCAAAAACCATCACCACTCTTGCTAAGAGTTTTTCATTGATTGTGGGTTGAAGATGGAATCACGGTTTTTGTTGATTGTGGGTTGAAAATTTTCCTTCCGTCATTTGTTTGAAATAGAACTGTTTAGGAAAGAAAAAATTGCACATTACGTCCTTCCTGAATCTTTTCATATGTGTGGTTTGATTTTTCTTTTTTTTAAAAAAAAAAAAGAAAAAAAAAAGGACACGTGAGAATAGCATGGGTGCATATGACATTTGGGCCAAATTCTTTTAAAATATACAAGCCCATCCAGCTATTTATCGAATAAATGGTGGATTTAGACTATTAGTGTAATTGGCCTTACCGTTGATCTATACTCACTTTCGCCTATATAATAGTATCAAAATTACAATATGACACTTCTTTTCTCTCTACCTTGACTTAGCATTCCTCTTGTGTCATGGAACCCAATGTTGTTGTATTGTATATTCAAGGTTAAATTATAAATAATAATAATAATAATAATAATAATAATAATAATAATACACTTGAACTTTGTACTTTGTGTCAAAAATACTCCTAAACTTTTTGAAGTTTCAAAAATACCCCTAAACTTATAAAAAAATGATAAAAAAAAAAAAAAAAAAAAACCCTTATTGTTAGTTTTGGATAGAATTCATTAAAGTTTTGTTTAAAAAATACTTCTTAAATTTCAAAAGTTTCAAAATTACCCTTAAATTTTTAAAAAAGTATTTTAAAAAAATCTCTCACCATTAGTGTATGAACAAAACCATTAATACCTCGGTACATAAATAACTCTAATCTTTTTTTTTATTTTTTGAAAAAAAGTTTTAAATTGATCCTATAATTAGTATGGTGGTCAATCATTTTTTTAGTTTTCTTTAAAAAATACCCCTAAACTTTCAAAAGTTTCAAAATTACCCTTAAACTCTTTTAAAAAAAAATAAAATAAAAAAAAAACCTCACCGTTAGTGTATGAACAAAAACCATTAATATCTCGTTGCAAAAATCACTCTAACTTTTTTTTGTAAAAAATTTTTTTTAAATGATTCTACCTTTAGTATGGTGATTAATTTGTTTGAATTTTTATTGAGTTTGAAAATAACCAATTTAAAAACAAATTATATCGATATTTTCCTTTTTTTTTTTTCTCCCATATGGATACTCTCATTTTTCTCCTACCAATTTCATTCAAAATTAAAATTAAAATTTTAAGCTAAAACAAATCCCACAAAATCTTACAAATTTTCATAATCAAAATCTCCCTTTAAAACATACTAAAACGAAAAGTTCAAATAAAAAAAAATGTATTTAGTGATTAACATACATTCGACTATTAATGTACAACTTTGTTAAAATATTTAAGTCCTAAAATTTCTTGGTGCGTTCATTTGTCTCTTTCTTCTTTATTTTAATCCATATATCTTGATTGGAGTGTGCAATTTTATTTACGCTAAATTTAAATAAATAATAAAAAAAAAGAAAAAAAGAGAAAAACCCTAAACTATGCACTTTGTGTCCCTGAACTATACCCTTGAACCATGCATTTTTTCTAATTTTTTTTTATTATAAAAAATGCCCATGAACCATACACGTTGTGTCAAAAATACCTTTGAACTTTCAAAAATTTCAAAAATATCCTTAAACTTACAAAAAGAGTTCAAAAATACTTTTGTCATTGGGTTTGGATGAAAATCATTAAAATTTTGTTACAAAAATACCCCTAAACTTTTCAAAAGTTTCAAAAATACACTTAACTCAAAAAAAGTTCAAAAATGCCTTCACCATAAGTATATGAATAGAAATCGTTAATATCTCATTACAAAAATAACTTAAAAATTAAAAAAAAAAAGTTATAATTGCTTTTAACGTTAATATAGTGATCAATTTGTTTGAAGTTTTCTTAAGTTCGAGACGAACGAATTTTAAAATAAATTATCTAGATATCCTCATTTTTTTTTTTTTCATATAGATACTTTCATTTTTCTTTTAATTTTCTAATTCTTAACTTAAAATTTTGGTTGGTAATAAAACTGGTGTAAGTTGAGAATTGGAAAATGAAGAGGAAAATGAAAAAAAAAAAAATAGTATGTTTATATAATTTATTTTAAACTTCATTCTTTTCAAACTTAAGAAAATTTCAAATAAATTGATCGTCATATTAATGTTAGGACCAATTTTGAACTTTTTCTTTTTAATTTTAAAGTTATTTTTGCAATGAGGTATTAATGGTTTCTATTCATATACTTATAGTGAATTTTTTAAATTTTTTTTGAGTTAAGTACATTTTTGAAACTTTTGAAAAGTTCATGGATATTTTTGAAACAAAATTTTAACAATTTCCATCCAAAACTAACAGTAGGGGTATTTTTGAACTCTTTCTAAAAGTTTAAGGGTATTTTTTTAACTTTTGACACAAAACACATAGTTCAAAGGCATTGTTTATAATTTAACCTTTTATTTATTTATTTATTTATTATTATTATTATTATTATTTTAGAGAAACAAATGTCAAACCGTTAACAAAAAATCGTAGTAACAAGGTATTGAAGAAGAGAGGAGAGAAAAAGGAGGGAAAATAAAGAAGTAAGACGGTATTTATAGTTTATATTCATATAAGTAAGGATATTTTTTTAATTTTTTTAAGTTTAAGGGTATTTTTTTAATATTTTGAAAGTTTAGGGATATTTTAGATACACACCACTAACGGTTTCTATCCAAAATTAATGGTAAAGGTATTTTTAAATTTATATTAAAAATTGAAGGATATTTTTTAAACTTTTGAAAGTTTTAGAGTAGTTTTCACACAAATTACAAAATTTAGGAATTCTTCTTTTTTTTTTTTTTTTTTTTTTGTATAATTTAGCCTATTCAAATATACCAATATTTCTACAATGTACAATGTATATTATTAGTAAAGTGTACAATATTTTTGAATATGGTAGGCAACCAAACTGATTTGAATAAAAGTTTCCCCTTTAACATAAACTTTATCTAATATTGTTTGGTATGCAAATGGGAAACCATTGTTTTCAATAATCAAACAAATACAATAAAATTATTGTTGTTATTAATTATTATTATTATTGTTGTTATTATTTTTTGTTTTCTTTGAATTTTCTACATTGACAGGCCAAATAGAACTACACCAAACTTTGCTGTTTTTTTCTATATATAAATTCTAGTGGTCAAAGGCAGCTGAAAAGTTGGTTTCTCTTAATTAAGTCAACCCACTTGATGCTTTTGTTATAGTAAATTTTAAATGTTGTTAAAAGCTTTTCAATTGGAATTATCAATTAATTAGCTTTTCAAAAGGATTTCCATTATGGATACAAGTTTTCAATTTTTTCTTTAAATTTTATTAGGTAGTTGCTTTTGGGTTAAACCTCAAACTTCATACTTATTTTGACAGTAATTGAACTTTTAAGTCAATTTCAAACTATATTATTTGGTTTTTTATTCTTTATTTTTTTTAAATTATAAGTATATAATTTCATGATTTTTTATAATATTTTTCATTTTTCTAAGAAAACTTCTAAATTCTTTAGCCAAATTTTAAAAATAATAGCAAATTTTTAGAAATTTACATTTTTTTTAGGGTTAGATGTTGAAACCATCTCTAAAATGTAAATAACAAAGAAAAAATAACCATAAGTAGAAGTAGTATTAATAAGCTTAATTTTCAAAACTAAAAATTACAACGTTATCAAAAGTGCTTTTTTTTTATTTGTAATTTTTTACTTGGATTGTGAAAACATCTATAAAAAGTAGATAACAAAATAAATAAATAAATCAATGAAAATAGTATCACTACAACAAAATGGACATCCCATGATGCGTAAATATTAGCAAATTTGGATAGGAGAGAGAAAAAATAGTCATTAGAACCAAAACAAAAAACGAAATTTTTAAATTTTCCAAAATTTATGACATTTTTTTTGTATCACGAATTTATGACTATAAATAGCCGTCATTAAATGTGCTTGAATGAAATGAAATAAATATTAGATTATCATAATTACTTACGATAAAATAAATTTTTAAAATAATTATAAATTAGCATCAATTTTGTTTATTATTTCTTAAGAAAAATACCCATGAAGTGCTTACTTAAATTATTATATAAGCATAACTTTAATTGGTTTTAATTATTCATAGATTAAATGATCAAATCACGCATATTTGTACGCGTTAAAGTGCTTTTTAAATAAAAATTAAAAATTAAAAAAAAGGACACAAAAAGTATTCTTCAATCTGAGTGATACTTCGAATGTGCTTCCAATCAGCTAATAATTTAGTGTACTTTATTTTCGTGGATTTTATACTATTTTGATTAGTGAGCATTTATTTAATTTTTATATTTATAATTCTTTCTTTCTTTCTTTCTTTCTTTCTTTTTTATTATTATTAGTTATCTACACTTTAATTCTTTCAACAAGTAGATGAGAATACATTTTTAGTCTTTAAATTTTGGGTCTAATTTTTATTTAGTATCTAAATATTAAAATGTTACATATTTAGTTATTTAAGTTTTGAGTTTGGTTTCAATTTAGTACTTAGGTTTCAAAATTTTACAATTTTATCCGAGTTTTGTTTCAATTTGGTCCCTAGATTTCAAAATTTATATTTTAAACGTTGATTTTTCACTAAATACGAATTTTTCATCTAATGTATGTTAATAAATTTGAATTAATTAACTTGATTATAGTTAATTACGTCTCACTATTTTTCATCATTTTTAAAATAAAATTTAAAAATTTCACTTCATAATTATTTTAAATCAATTTATAGACATTAACGTTAATGATTGAAAGTGAATCCTTAACGAAAAATTGTGGTTAAAAATGTAAAATCTTGAAATATATTGATCAAATTGAAACAAAACTCAAATCTCAAGGGTAAAATGTAACATTTTAAAACTTATAAACTAAAATAAACTAAATTGAAACAAAAATCAAAACTTAAGGACTAAAGGTGTAATATTTTAAACCAATTTACAAATATCATTAACCACAAAATTTAGTGAGCGGCACCAAATTTTTCTATGGATTGCTTCTTTCGCCATCAAAGTGTCTATGTTACCAATTCATATCTGGTTATCCGAAGTTCATGTAGAGGCACCTACGGCAGGATCCGTCATCTTGGCAGGAATTCTTTTAAAATTGAGAACCCACGGTGTTTTAAGATAAAGACTAAATAGAAACTAGACTCAAAATCTAGAGTCTAAAAAGTATTTTATATATATATATATATATATATATATATGAGGCTGACTTAAAAATATGTGCACCATATAAATTTATTAAAAAATAATAATAAAAAATAAAAAATAAAAAAACTAGAAAATAAGTAAATTTGTGTTTGGATCCACTATAAGAATGTGCATAATTTTATTAGTTTTTTGATAGTTTATATTTTAAATAATTATTTAAAATTTTATAACATAAGTTGTTTTCAACTAACAAATTTATATTTTGGTTACATGTGTTAAATATAAGAAAAATGTGTGCAAAATCTTTTTTTTATAATATGATATTATTTTTTTGAAAAAAAGTTGTCATAAATCAATTTTAAAATTTAGAATATAGAATTTGGTCGGAGGAAAGATATAGTAACATCCAATTTTAATTTATAAAGGATTAAATTTGAGATTAGTAAGAAGTAACTACTTATTATACAGAAATCTACCTAAATATTGTGAAAATAAACATGTATTTTAAAAAGTGATTTTAATACATTTATTTTATAATCAACCATACAAACAATTAAATAGTTAAGATTTTTTACGTCATCAGTTCTTAAGGCCTTAGTTAGTTTTTTAAATGTAAAGTTAAAAAAATTAAATGAAACAAAAACGATATAATAAATTACAACCTCGGATGAAGACTAAACTTTGGTGGTGAAGATGTTTCATTTACATTAAACTATCATTTCCATTTCATTACACACGTAAACAGAACATGAAGTATTAGTTGAAATACTATCGTCTTTTTAAACTTTTAAATATTTAAAAATTTCATTATCTATCAGTAATAGAAGTAGAAAATATCTCCTAAAATTATTATTATTAATATTTAAACCAATTTTGAAAAAAAAATTAATGAATAAATTTAAAATCTATTGAAAGTACAACTATCATGAATTGGTCTGACAATAAATAAAGAACAATGAGTTTGATAAAGAGATAAGAGCGTTTCAATTCATGGTAACTACCTACTTAAAATTTAATATCTTACGATTTTTTTAACCCTGCTTGTTGTTAGGGTCAGGCAAATTAGTCTCGTGAGATTATTACATTTAAAATTTATTAGAAATATATAGATTATAATTGAAAAATAGAAGTACTTATATGAAACCGATATAGTTACAATGAACAACAACTTGTTGAATTTAAGAGCATTATGTGCAATCAAATCTATGGTTGAAAAATAAGGAAGATTGATGGAAAAGAAAAGGTTATCAAAATTACTTTCTTTTTGGTAGGAAAGTTGAAGAACTTCAGGTTTTCTAATATCTAATAAATGCTAATATACCCACTGGGAAAATATCCTAATTTCATATCAAAAAGAAACCCTTTGATTGTGGTTTGTGTTGTTTCATTTCAAAGTAACAAATGCTTTTTATTTTTCTTTTCCTTTATTATTTTTTACATTACCTTTTTCTAAATGAGTCTCTACTGATTATGGTATCAACCCATTTTAGAATAAAAAGATATTATTAGAGGTCAAATGGTGGATAGATTTTCAACTTTTTTTTTTTTTTTTTTTTTTATATATTATAAAAGATTGCATGAATCCTCATTTATTAACTACAACAAATTGGATCTTTGATATCGATATAAAAAATATATGCACACGTACCATGATGGTTAGAGGGGAAAAAATCACAAAAGGGAACAATGTCGGTTTAAATATTGAAATATTAAATTTTTACAATTTAGCCAATGAAACGTATTTGAATATTACATTTGCACCCTTAATTTCAATATAGGCCACATTTGTTACCAAATAAAACGTAATCCATCAATCGTAATGTAAAAAGTTGACCTAGTTGATTACTTTTTGTTTACTTGCATTTCGTAATTGTAATGAGATGTGGGATCACCTCTAATCAAAATTCTAAAATCTAATTGAAGAATAAAGTGTTCAATTTGATTGTGGTTGAAAATTACATGGAACCCACTCCCTTTACCATTATCGATATTGTTACAGAAAAAATTATGAATCTACCACATTTATTGTTATATTTACCTTTATCATTATCGGTAGGGTCAAATAGTAACGATAATGATAATGGTAATAGTAAAAATGTGTGATAGATTTATAATTCTTAATAAACGGAATCAAAAGCAATCAAATTACGTTTGTGATTCAGGCCTATTATAATTCATCTATCAATGAAATCTCATTCTAATTACACAAATCTTCATTACGGATTGGTGAGTGTAGCCATAATTTAATAAATAAGACATCTAAAAATTATGAACTTAACATAACATATAAAATTGTTAAGAGCCAGTCACCTTGGTACTGTTACCATTTCTTCTATAATTTTTTTTTTTTTTTTTTGTAAAATTTTAATAAATTTCTAACTTTATTTAATTAAAAATTAGCATGAAACAAGTACTCAAACACATATGTTTTCTAAAATAATAAAAAATAAAAGTAAAAAACATAAACATTATAAAAACAATACATAAACTATGTAAGACTAATTTCTAGGTCGTTAACGCATTTATACATAATTGAACTATATTTAATATATTTTTTTTAAAGCAAACTTCGTAAAACTTTATATTTGCATGCCCCCAAAAAGTAAAAACATACTAATGCATAGTTTCAAAAACTTCAACTTGCAGCTCAGCTCTAATAATTTCATATGTTAAATGCTAACAATGATAATGCATTTTGACTCATCTTCTAATCAAAATAATCCTAATTCTTGATTTCTTTATTCAAATTATAAAAATTAAAAAAAAAAAATTAAAAAAAAAAAATCATCTCTTTTCATCATCCTCCACTCACAAACAACCTAACCAAAAACCAACATGAACACTTTTTTTTCTTCTTTCCATTCAAATTGGCCAAAATTAAAGTTTGGCTCAAACCCATTTTTCAGAACTTGCTACTTCATTTCTCTACGTTTCTATCTCTATAAAAAGTCAAACATTTTTTTTTCCTTCTTTGATGGTATTTTAAGGCTTTATTTTGATGCCTATGGTTTAATTTCAAGTTGTGGGGTTTTATTTTTCGAGACTTTATTTTTTTTTTTTTTTTTTTGGCTTTGGATTGTTTGCTGAAGAAGATATCGTTAGCTGTTTATTTGGCCTCTCTTTCCATCATTCTTTTGCTTTAACTTCAAGTTTTTTGTAAGTATTATTTTTTTACTTCTTTTTTTTGTTGTCTTTTTGGCCATCTCCTGCTTCCTTTGGTTGCTTTCGCAGTCAGATCTGCCTCCAAATATGGCGTTTTGACCTTTTTTTTAAACCTTTATTTTTCCTCATTTTTTAATTGAAAAAGCTTCTTTTTTTAGAGTGTTAGTCATTTTAGAGATTTGGGTTATGAACTTAGCTTCTTGGTTTCATAATTTTAGTTTATTTCATTTATTTTGTAGGTCCATCAAATCTTTTTCTTAGGAGAGAGGAGAATATATGATGTGGTGAGGTTTTTTTTCAGTATTTTTAAATACTAAGTTAGTAGGCTTAAACATCTAAAAATAGAGTGTTACTTGTATAAGAATACTTGAAATATAAGTTTAAGTTTAAATTACAAACTTGGTCATGTAGTTCGGAGAAAATTTTCGAATCATTTTTTTAGGAGGAAAATATATGATGTTGTGAGGCGTTTTTTCTTTGCTGTTCTTTGTTCTTTTTAGTATTTTAGATACTAAGTTAGTAGACTTAAACATCTAAAATAGAGGGTTAATATCTCTCGTACAAGAATACTTGAAATATAAGTTTAAATTACAAATTTAGTTGTATAGTTTAGAGAAAGTGTGTTTATTGTTTAAATAGTTAGAATTCATCTCTAAAGTTTGAACATAAAATTTTTATGAATAGTCCCTATTTATGGTTTGCTAGACTATCATAGAGAATAAATCATAACTTTTAAATTAAACTGTAATTACTAAATTTTAAGTTTCCCCAATTTATTAGAAAAAAAATGAAATTTAACCAAATCTCAACAAAATGTGATTAGAATTAGTAAAAAAATTCACATTTGTACAATAAAATGTTTTCCACAATCAAATTTAGTTTCTAGATAGTTTATTATGGATATAAAATTCTCTACAATTGCATTTATGAGTCCATAATAATCTTATTTCTAGAGCTAACTTATGTATAATTCTATAGTTAAGAATTTAAGATACATTTACAAGCTTTTTAAAACTAACTTAATATACCTTTACCTCTTCTAAAAGATTGTAAATTTCAAATACCTTGCCAAACTAAACACATTTCAGCTGGCATAAAGTCTTACGGTGTGTCCATGTATGTGTGTATACACACACCGCAAGCTCCATTATGTACTATTTGGATCAAACTCCTAAAAAAATAAGAGCTCTAGTAGAACAAAACAAACAATGTCTAGTCACAAGCATCTTTATTCCTATATAATATAAAATAGTGTGTGTAAGAATCCACACAGTAGATCATGTCCTTCAAGTCATACGTTGGTTTTAAATGAAGGTGTAACCACACCGAATCTATTTATATTATCCAATCGAATTGAAATATCATAATAATGATAGAAATTGACTCACTTCTATTTTAATATAGATATTTTATACAAAACTTTACGAGGCTAAATAGAAATTATTTTATAATTTTAATATAGACATTTTATACAAAAGCATTTCATTTGTAGTGGTTGCAAATTTCAATTTGAGCATCAATCCTTCACCGGGTAATGTTATTGCTCATAAAAAGGATATTTTATAATTTACTTTCTAGAGAGAGATAGGAGTGGATTCTAGATGGAGAGAGAAAGTAGAGAAGTGATAAAAACGTAGGGGAGATGGCCATTTTCTAAGGCTTCAAATCCGGGGCTTCGTAAGTTGTATCTTGAAGGCTTTTAACATTGCAAGACAAAAAGGCAGTGAGGATAATGCGTTTCTTGACAATGTTTGTTATCAAAACTCTAATATTATAAGTGTCAACCCCATGTGACATTGAGTGTATTTCTTCATGTACAAACTCTCTTTTATCATATCTTACACCTTTCTTTTCTCTTTTATACACTAACCCAAAACCTTCTTCCTTTTTTAAGCCTCCTAATTCCTCCCTCTTCTTATTCATATCTCAACTTCCTTCACAAAACCCTTTCTCATTCCAATATCTGTTCACAGGTTTCTCAGGTGGAAGATATAGTTTTCGCCCCGGTTTCGTCAAGCTCAATATCGGAGAGTTTTAAGGTGAGAAAAGTACTTTTAGCTAGGTCTGAGTATCATTTTTGAAAAAGACATGTCTGATATGTGGTTGTGTTGTGCAGGTTGCGGTTGTTTTTAAGTTGTGTCGTGGAGAAGATGGGTATGTTTCGGAATCCTACGACGGGAAACAGTGATTATTTAGAAGGGGTGATCAATAATTATGTTGTTGGAGGAAAGGGAAAGTTAAGACCTCAAAGAAATTCTTCAACAAGAATTGTTGCTGGTCTCACATGTCTCCAGTTTGCCTTTGCACTATATGCAACATTTCTTCTGTATTATGTCAGTCCTGCAGTAGACTTGAGAACCAAACCAGATTTCTCTTGGGCTACAAGAATTGCTCAACAATGGAGACAGTTCGTAATACCGCCCCATGTTGTGGGTCGATACCAAGAACCAACTTCTATGATGATGCAAACAGAATTCAAACCGATCACTCCTGAGGAAGCTTGTGAGAATGAGAAGATTGATTTTGAGCAAAAGAAGTCCAATGATGGGCAGATGATAAAGTTGAAAACAGAGCTTTACAATGAGATTCTAGATTTTCAAAGCAAAAGCTTTGGAACTGAGACTCTTTCTCAACTAATGGCAATGAAATCCAAGTGGGATTTGAGGGGGCCAAACAAGCCAAAAATTACTGTGATCTTGAACCATTTCAAGAGAAAAACTCTGTGTGCACAGCTTAATTCTTTGCTTCATCAAACCCTTCCCTTTCACCATGTTTGGGTGCTTGCATTTGGGAGTCCAAATGAGCTCTCTTTGAAAAGAATTGTAGATAGCTATAACAACTCAAGAATTAGCTTCATTAGCTCAAGCTATGACTTCAAGTACTATGGAAGGTTCCAAATGGCCTTACAAACCGAAGCTGATTTAGTATATATTCTTGACGATGACATGATTCCAGGCCGTAAAATGCTACAGATTTTGTCTCATGTAGCAGGGACTGACAAGTACAAGAATGCAGTTTTAGGCAGCATAGGAAGAATTTTACCATTTCGACAGAAGGATTTCACATTCCCGAGTTATCGTAAGTTCCGCTCCAAGGAGGCAGGGCTTTACTTGCCTGATCCTGCTTACGACATCACCGTCAATAAAATTGTGCAGGTCGATTTTCTCTCCAGCTCTTGGTTCTTATCTGCAGAGCTTGTGAAGACACTTTTCATTGAAACCCCCTTCACTTTTGCAACTGGCGAAGATCTTCATCTAAGGTAACTTTACTCCATTTACATTACTGCTTTCTTCATTCCCTGCAATACTGAAAATGAACTGAGTCATAACATAATGTGATGAATGAAAGCACTAAAAAATTAAAATAGTGGAGGAGAGTAATAAAGAAATCATGCACTATTTCAATAAACTTTCTATAAAGGAATCTGATCGCCCAACTTTAGCTTTCAACTTTTCTTACTTATCCACTTTAAAATTCGCCTCTGTATGCCGTTTCCACTACTCATATTTCTATATCTCCTAATTTGTTTGTATTATGTCACTATTCTGATTATATTAGAAACATTTGAGATGGAAAACTCAGAATCTCAGTGCCTTTTCCTTCTAAAACTAGCCTGGACCCTTGTAGAATATTTCAATCATGGAGTTCATGTGGAAAGCTTGTCAGGACTCAAAGATAAAGATAACCAACGAAACGTTTCAAAAAACTAGTAATTCATTTCTTTCTTGGGTACAATATGTGCAACAAACGAAAACAACACTACAATAAAAATTAGGAGAGAGAGAGAGAGAGATTTTCCTAACTGAGTAATAAAACTTCCTTTGAATGAAGCATTATCAGATTTGATTAATCTGCCCAGCAAGTTCTGATTAGCTAATTGTTTCAATCCCAAATTATGCAGCTATCAGCTTCAAAAGTATAGAAATGCTGGTTCATTTGTTCTTCCTGTAGACCCAAAAGACAAAGAAACCTGGGGTGACAGTGAACACAGGCTGGCTTACGTGTCCGAGACAACTGTTATATTTAAGGACATTGTTCAAGTTCGTGATGATCAATGGTGGAAAGCTCTGTCTACTGGTTATATCACACAATGGGCAGCTATGCATCCTCAAAAGATAGATGCCCTATTCTATGCTCATTCTGTTGATGAAGTCAAAGCACTAGCACCACTTCTTGAAAAGTTCAGGTCCACTGTTGGCAAGAAGGCTTATATTGTAGTGTCGGGCGGCAGTTTTTGCCCGTGTGAGGATGCTGCAGCTGCTCTTAAATGGCCAAAGTTGGTTTGTAAAGAACGGAGGTTCAAGATATTTGACTTGGCTATTGGGGCTCTCTCTGGAATATCAAATTCTGAGGTCCCTGTGGTGCAAGCAGTGTATGCTAGTATGAAGGGATTGATCAAAATACACAATCCTAGTGTCGTCATCACCGTGGCTAACGTTGATCCTAATGTGAAGAAGGCTTTGAAAATGGCATCAGAAGCTAACTTGAATGGCACAACACTGATTCTTTTACCAAGGCCTTCCATTTCGAAAGTTCTTTGGATGGCTGATCTTCGATCAACAGCACTTCCAAGTAAGAATGCTAAGATACTTCCTATTTTTCCTCTTCCTCTGTTTCTCCTGATGGTGGAAACATTTGCCATGCAATAGCAGAACCATCATCTTTCTTTTTTCCCCCTTTCAGATTGGAACAAGATGAGGATTTCAATCAACATTATCACACAAAACCGTGCTGGCTCGTTAACAAGGCTTCTCAAGTCACTCAAAGATGCATATTACCTAGGGGATGAGATACCTATCAGCTTCAACATGGACAGTAAAGTAGACGAGGAAACTATAAAATTAGTGAGCTCCTTTGAGTGGCCCCATGGCCCCAAAAGCCTCAGAAGGAGAATCATCCAAGGAGGGCTAATCCGTGCAGTAAGCGAGAGTTGGTATCCTGCTTCGGACGATGATTACGGACTCCTACTTGAAGACGATATTGAAGTCTCTCCATACTACTACCTATGGATCAAATACGCCCTCCTGGCATACCACTATGATCCACAAATATCTTTACCCGAGCTATCATCGATCTCCCTCTACACACCTCGGCTGGTCGAAGTGGTGAAAGAAAGACCTAAATGGAATGCAACAGAGTTCTTCAAGCGGATTCATCCAAACACACCTTACCTCCATCAGCTCCCCTGCAGTTGGGGAGCAGTTTTCTTTCCCAAACATTGGAGGGAGTTTTATGTTTACATGAACTCAAGGTTCACAGAAAATGCGAAAGAGAACCCAGTTCAGATCCCCAAATCTAGAACAAACGGTTGGCAAGCATCATGGAAGAAGTTCCTAATCGACATGATGTACTTAAGAGGCTACGTAAGTCTCTACCCTAATTTCCCAAATCAAGCCAGTTTTTCAACAAACCACATGGAACCAGGAGCTCACATAAGTGCCAAGGACAATGTCGTGAAGCACAAGAAGGAAGATTTCGAGGTTCCATTATTGAAAGAAAACTTCGTAAATTTCCTACCGAATGGGAAATTGCCAGCAGCTTCGAGACTGCCATCGCTGAACCTCTTCAATCAACCGGTATCATTGAAGGGCCTCAAGTCGGCCGGAGCCAAGCTAGGGCAAGATGTGCTGAAATGTGATGTTTTTGAGATTGTAGCAGTGAATCATGAGACTGGTCTGCCTTCGCACTGTGCAAAATTCTGATTCCTTCTTGATGATTCTTTACTTCTTTCCAACCATTCATTTCTATAAGAGATTTGCTGAATTTCATCTCATGTCTGTAATTTGGTCGATATAATCTGATTGGTTTAATAAGAACATTCAATTTCAAGGAGTGAAGTTGGAATTTGGTCGTAATTGTCCTGATCCCACAATCATGAACAAATATCAAGATAAGTTTATTACTCAATAGTGATGTGAAAAGTTGTTGAATGAATGGCTACATGAGAATTTAATGCTAACCCTTCTAATTAATAAATCACAGGATTGAAATAAGAATCAAACAGCAGCAGCATTATCCGAATGGATTATGTAAAGAGCGTCCATTCCCACAGCATGGAGGAAAATTTTTCACCATTTGAAGGAACCACTCATCAAAATAAATCTGCCACCTCTAAAACCTTTCATTATTGAGATTAAAAATCCCAAATTCTCTGCTTTCAGCCACTACAACTTCCTCCTTAAAAATAATGTACGGAAACTCAGAAAGGAGCGATTTGCTGAAATTGAAACTTCCACATAGGAAATTAAGAAGATTCTTTCAATCGAGTGGAGAGAGGATAATTTGGGTGCCTAAACTATAAGATCATTATTCCCCTCTTTATTTCCATTATTCAAGGATCATCCACTTGATTACGACTTCAACTTTCTACAAGGCTATCTGGAAGGTGAACACTCGTTCGGCATTAATGCAGGGAAATGGTTCAAAAGAGGCCCTATGTGTTATTTATCTCCTAATTGATCTATTCTGCAAAAATTTCACAGATGATATGAAATTACAAAAGAAGAAGGGAGGAAAGTCAAACACCAAGCATCTTTTCTCCCAGTATAGAATTGGTTCTCTCTAATGTTTTCAATTTCTTATTCGCGTGGATGGCTGCATCTACACTGCCGCTATCTTTATTTGACAGTTTAGTCAGCAATTCTTTCCCAAAGCACTTCTGGCTAAATGGGAAGAAATCCAATTCCATGCCATTTTCGACTATCTAGATTTCTATCTACAAGGTAGAGAACTAATGCAGCAAAATGGAGCAAGGGGGATAAATACTTCTCTAGATAGAAGAAAGTGATACTTGCAAACCTGTGTCACGTACCAGGGTGGAGTTTTGTCTTCTGTGCTGTTAGAAGTATGAGATGTAGCAAGTTAGTGCTATTTGGGATCCTACTTCATATTATCAAGCATTAATCGTGCAAAAGCAAAAAGACGTTAAACAGAGAACACATTTCAATAGTCTACGGGCTTATACTTGAAAAGTTGAACTTATAGAACAGATCCTACTTAAGTAAATGTCACCTGCACATGCTCAAACAGTCAAACTCAACATCTTCATAAATGTCGAAGACCAAGAAACTAGATCGACTAAATCCATGGATGCATCGTACATGAAAGATGTAGAATATGTGTTCACAATTTTATTTTGGGATGGGAGAGGGAGGGTCCCCCCACATCAGACATCCCTCTGCACGTCTGCATTTTCCTTTGAAGAAAAAAGAGTATCATGTAAAAGACGTACCATGCAGAAGTATTGGAAGACATCAAATCTCATACTAGAACAAAAAAATATTGAGAACAAAACTACAAATAGGGAGTTTTCTCTTATATATGAAAGTTATGATGCAAGTTTACAAATATCTTCATATTCAACAGCCTTAAGTACCCTGCCATCATACACACCCTTCTCTATTTGCACTTTAGCACAAAACTTATCAGTATCAACGCCCAACAACCTAGCATTTGATCCACGATACGCCCCATTTACAATCTTTACTAAGCCACCAATTTGTGGTATCACTGTTTCTAATTCTTCTTGATCAACTCTCAACACATGCTTGCCATCGAGCATTTCGATCTCTCCAACATATTTATCAATCACTTTTCGCACAACTCCCTTCTGTTTATAGAATCCCTTCTCAGCCAAATCCTTGCTCATGATCTTTACAATTATTCCCTCGCAAAGCCAGTAATCCTTCCTATTAAGCTTCTCCTTCTTCATCTCTTCTTCTCTCATCAATGCCTCCAAAGCTGACAGACCACCACCAGCCGTCTTGTTTTTGGAATTCTCTACAGGTTTCCCCTTGGCAGTCTCATGTGTCTCATCCTCATCAAAAACCACCATGGAACTCTCACATTTCTCCTTCAATTTTGATGATGTTCCCAAAGCAAATCCTAGCTTAACCCCAGTATCCAATTTCAACTCTCTCGTTTGTTCAGTCTCCAAAGGCTCAGCAGATACAGAAGCCACAGGTGCTAATTGCTCAGCCCTCTCAATTTGCCTCTTTATCTCTCTCTCTTGCTTCTCTTCCTCAGCTAAATCTGCACGCATTCTCTTATTTTTCATTCTCTCTTTAAAAAGTGTCTCTGAATCTCTATCTATGTAAGTAATGAACCAACCCTTGGGCGTCTCCTCTACCTTACATTGCCCAGTTCGACCCAAGTGCTTTACAAACTCAGTAAGAGTAGCCCACTGCGTTGAATTCATATGAATGTGATGTCTGTCGTTAATGTATTCATTATAGACAACTGTAGCTGCCACGCGACTGAACCGATGGCTACGCTTAAGATGCTCCATGAAAGAACTCTCAAATTCTTCAGAGTAGCCCTCAACAATACGATGAGGATTTTGGCCAAAGATCTGCATCTGGCGCTGATGGCTTTCACTCATACAGTGACATTTAAAGCCATTCTCATCCCGGCACTGCTTTTGACACATCTGGCAATACCATCTGAGTTTCTGTAACCCTTTTGCCTTGATTCTGTTCGCGATCGCTTTAGGGGTTAGAAATTCGTTCTTCCCCATAGAATTTTCCTTCAGAATTACCGAATCTCTGAATAGAGAGAAATGAGGGATTTTCTATAACTTCGGATTGAGGTCAATCCGGCTCTCCACCAAATTGGCCCTGATATAAAAGTAAATAAATAAATAAAACCCTAAGCGGCGAGCGACTGGGAGATGGAGTTCGGCGTCAAGCAGCTGGGGCTGAAGGTAATAGGCAGTGGCGCGGGTTCTTCGGCTGTAGCGGAGAGGGAGAGAAGAAATAAAAGGGAGCGTTGACGGCGTTCTGGCGAGAGGCTGCGGTGGAGGAGGAGACTCAACCGAGTGGTCGGGCGACAGAGTTAGGCTGATTTTAGAAAATCAGTAAAATATAATAATGGGAAATTACAAAAACTCTTAATTATTTGTAACACAGCAAGTGATTTAAGTGATTAAATCTCCGACCCGTGACGTGACGGACCACTGAATCAAGCTCATTTTAATTAAAGAAAAAACTATTAATTATTATTTCTATAAATACTGTTAGTGCAATTATTCTGAAATAAATCTATACTTTGTAATTTGTATCAAAAACAATTTTCTTGTAAAAGTTTCATTAGTTTTCAAGTGCGTGAACGATGTGTGTGTGTGCAAATGTATTGTACAATGGGATAATTATACGGATGATCTAAACTTTGGCTCTAAAATAATATTGTTTTGCGTTTCAATTAATTATCCAATATTATCCTTATCATTTTAGAATTTCATATAATACTTAAACCATTCTAGTATCCATTTTAATGGTTGAATTAATGTTTTAGCTGCCGTAGATTAATTAGAAGATTTTTTTTTTCAAATATGCCTTTCTCTCTCTCCCCTCTTTTCTCTCTCCGTTAGAATATAATCCACACACCACTCTCTCCCTCAATTCTCTATTTATTATTATCAAAATCAAAATTCATTTAAAATACATTAAGATTCAAAATAACTCCCTTTTGTCTCCTAGACCCTCTCATCTCTTCCTTCTCTCAGCCACAACATAGGAAAGAGTGAGAAAAAAATTAAAGGTTTTTCTTTTTTCTTTTTCTTTTTTAATTCTTAACCATGATCGTTTTATAAATACCTAATTTATTGTTTAGAACTCTAAGAGTTTTTCTAACCATCTTCACTCCTAACACTATATAAAAAGCTCTCCTAAATAGTTTATACGCATTGTGAGGTTGTATTGTTTGAAAAAAAAAAAACACATTACTTTATACATCGTATTTATATTATTGTAAAGTATAACCAATCTACTATTTTATGTTAAAATAAAATGAAAATATTATTAATCTAATAAAATAAAATGGAAATATCACATGCAAGACATGTATTAAAAACTAGTTGTAAGAAAAGTGAGACAACGACAGCAAAATCAATAAAGCAAGAGCGAGATATTAGTAGAAACAAGCATATACAATCACTCTTTATTAACACTTATAAACATTTACTGTATATGCTTTATTATAAACTTTCATTAAACAAGTGACAAGTTACAATGTGCATATTAATATCAACCCCACCAAATAGTTAAAATACAATATATATATATATATATATATATATATATATATATATATATATATACTTAACAATGTCGAACAAACGCAACTGAAGTAAATAAAAAGTCGTTGGAAATGTTTGTAGTTCAGTTGCAAATTTAGAGGTTTTGAAATTGGAATTTTGTGAACTTCGTTTCCTTGGTTTCAATCTTTGGAGTGCTCTCCATTTTATATATGCACTAGTGTGAGAGTGTGAACTTGCACTTAGGATTATAAGTCATTCTTTAGTTGCCCGTCCACATCAATTATCTTATTCGAAATTTGCCCCCAACAAAACCATTGTAAATAAATGGTAAGAAAACAAGTAGAGTTTTCAAAAACAACAAAAACAATAAAATTAAGACCTCGTTTGGTAAACTTGTAAACACTTATTTTCACTCGTTCATTTCGTTGTTTTATTACCTCTTTTTATAAGTTTTTCAAAAATCGAACCATATTTTGAAAATTAAGAAAGAGTTATTTTTAAAAAATTATTTTTGTTTTTGAATTTTAACTAAAAAATCCAGTATTGATTTAAAAAATGTGAGAAATTATAGTATAAACTCAGGAGAAACAAGCATATATCTCAAAAACATAAAATTAAAAACATAACTTCCCTCTTTGGATAATTTTTTTTTTTTTTTTTTTTTGTTTATTTTTGAAGATGATGTTTCTTTCCTTAAACTTTTCACATTTCTCGATGAGTTCTGGAAAATAAATAGTAGTGTTTTTTATTTTTAAAACAACTTTTGTTTAGTTTTTTAAGCCTATGTTAAAAATTAAAAAAATAAATAAATAAATAAAAACAAAAAAGTAAAATAAAAACTACTCCATTTAATTTTTAAAATTTTGCTTGCTTTTCTTAAACCATTTTTAAAAAGTTATATATTACTATGATAAACTAGAAGAAGAGAAAATAGTATTTATAAGTTTAATATTTAAAAACAAACTCTCTCAAAATGGAATCTATTCCAAACATATATGCCATGGATCCTTACTTCAACAGGATACAAAAAAGAAAAATAAAAAAAAAAAAAAACAAAATGATTACCAAACGAGCCTAAAAAATTTATCTTCAAATTCTATGAAATCTTCAAAAATATGACTTTTTTAGTCTTAAATTTTTTATCGTAAAAACATGATTTAGTTTCCCTTAGATTTCAAATCCTTCTTTTTCTTGCCGTTCGACGAGATTTTCAAAAAAAATTAATTTGTAAAAATTGAACTTTATATTTGTATTGATTTCAGTGTTGTGAGTAAACTTTAAGCCTTTGATTCTTTGATTTATATCTCTAATATTTGATTCTTTGATTCTTTCTCCCAAAAAGTAAACTTTAATCCCTAGACTTGTTATGATCTTCTGGATAATCGACCTTTGGGCTTGATGATCTCCGTAGAGGATCGACCTTTAAATTGTGGATCAGTTTGGATCCGCCCTTGGCTTATTGATCAGTTTGGATCAACCCTTGGCTTATTAATTAGCTCGGATCAGCTTCTGCTTGGTTGATTAGCTTGGATTGGCCTTTGGCTGACTTGGATCGGCTCTGGCTTGTAGATTAACTTGGATTGACCTTTGGAGTTTCTGACTTTAAGAGCTTTAGGAGTCTTCTAATCTTCAAAACTTCAGAGCTTTGGATCGGCTTCTAGCTTGTAGATCAACTTGGATTGGCCTTTGGAGTTTCTGACTTTAAGAGCTTTAAGAGTCTTCTGATCTTTAAAACTTCAAAGCTTCAAAGCTTTAAAGCTTCAGCCTCTAGATCTTCAGAAAGTTGTAAACTTGAGATGTTGTAAACTTGAGATCAATCAGAGCTTTAATCTTTTGGAATTCAAGTTTTGAAATCTTCAGAACTTTAGCATTTCGTTGTCGATGCTTCAAACCTTCCCAAATGAAGGACAGGTGCCTCTATTTATAGAGAATTTCCATGGTTTTAGGTGGGTTGAGCCCAGTTGCTTTTGGGCCCAAATATTGGACTTCGGCTTTAGCCAAATATCTTCTTTGGTCCAATATTCCCACAATAGACTTGAATTGGGTTGGGCTTTGCACCTAAACAACTTTAATTATTTGACCCAATCCAATTTACAATTTTCACAATGTGTTTGGACTTTTGTTGTGATGACATGGCAAAATTTGGTTGGCCGAAATTTTTCATTCAACCCTTGCGTTTATAAACTAGTCATTTGAAATTCATCAAAATTCTGAGCAACCTAGCAAAGTAAAGATTAGGGACTAAACAATGACAAATTTTAAAGTAACAAACTAAATTTTACGAACTAAATCATGAAAAATTTAGAAGCAGAGGGACCCAATAATTACACAAATCCAAACATAGTTTAACTATGAACTTATAATATATTTGTTGAGAGTTATTCCAAGCAAGACCCAAAGTACATAGTGTAGGATCGGTATGGCAACCCTAGAGGGGGGTGAATAGGGTTTATTAAAACTAATTTAAACTTTTTACTAATGTGACCCCAATTAAGCTAATTAATAAACTCTTTGCAAATAAGTAGTTTAAACAATATTTTTTATGCAAACAAATTCCCTTTGAATTAAACAAGAAATTAAGAATCACATTTTAAAGCACCCTGTTTAATTCTAATAAAAATATTGGTAATGAATATAGAAATTTAAGAACAACCAATATGAGCAATTAATTTCAAGAATTAAAAATTCATGCAATAAAATATAATAACAAAAATTAATTGCAAAAATAAATTAGAAGATGGATAGAAAAAATGACACCGTGAATTTTATAGTGGTTCGACAAAACTGGCCTACGTCCACTTCCCAAGCTCCTCTTGGGTATTTCACTAGAAGTCTTTGACTCTTTCCACGGCTTAGAATAGAACCGCTACAACATTCTTTTTCTGGGCGCAAGAACAAACCCGATCCTTTCCACGGTTAAGGATCAAACCGTTACAACAACTTTTTTTCTGGATCAAGAGCCAACCCATACAAAAATTTGGAAAAACAAAGAGCACACTTGACAAACTCTCTAAATAGAGTGTATTTACAAGTTTAAGCACTTCACAAATAAATCCTCACAATACAATATATCTCTCTCAAGAATAAGATGAAAAGAAGAAAATTGAAGCTTGGAGAGAGAGCAACAATGGTGGCTTGATGAATTATGGAGGATTGAAAATAATAAAAGTTGTTGTAGAATTTTGGAGAAGATGAAGTATTTAAAAAGAAATGAAAGTGGGTGAAAACCAAATTAATTTGGACCATTAGATTTTTGTTAAAGAAAATTGAATAGTGGAGATTTAAACTCAACTAGCCGTTAGACACAATCATATAATAATATTAAATTAATCTTTTTAAAAAACAACTAGCTGTTAGACACAAACATATATAATAATATTAAATTCATCTTCTTTTTAAATTCATTTTCTTTTTAAAATCATTTTCTTTTTAACATCAATCCAAAAATAAAAAACCCACCAATTGTCACTTTTCCATTGCTCCAAGTGACACCTTTCAATTTGTCCAATTTGATTAAAAAAATCAGTCACGTCATCAGCTCGAGATTTTTCCATTAAGCTTGTTTTAGTCATATCTTCTTCGTTTGAACTTCGATTTGAGTAATTCAAATTGCATTGGAACCGTTGTTCCAAGCTCCACACAATAGACACTTCAAAACACTCAAATGATTAATAAAAAAAATTAGGTTTTTTATCATCAAAACACTAATTAATCAATCCATTAAAATTAATTAATTTGAGATTAAGGGTCAAAAAGCTAACACATAGGTGGGTCCAAGCCCAAAAGAAAATGGGAGGCGCATGGGGACCGTGCATCTAAAAAGAAAAAAATTCAAACCTTTAGATTACGAGTCAACCAATTGAGCTCAAAGAATTATACCAAAAGGAAAATAATCGAGATGAGCTCAACACTAGCGCTTTACAATTTCAAGGGCTGCAATCACCCTAACACCGTTGGTGTTACACCTAAACCAAAGCAAGTGTCAAAAGAAGGGCCTTATAAATAACCTCGTTTGATAGCCTCAAAGGAGAGAAGTAAGTAATTTAGAGTGAGAAACTCTAACCTTCTTTTTTGCGTTTAGCTGAACTAAATACTCCATGTACTAACTTAGTCATCGAAATGTACTCTGCTTGGCACTACGCTGATCTAAGTAATCTCACACAAGTCAACTCAAACGATGAGGCCAGACCAAGAAGAGTGTGCCGAAAGAGCATCCAAGGCCTACATGCGAGTTGCTGCGCCAACAATCTTTGACTTAGAGATTAGAGGTTTGAATTCCACTACCAAACATCATTAAACTGAAAAAAGAGCCATCACATTTTCAATGTTAGAGATTAAATTTTCCCTTTAATGTAAGTACTACAAACACAAAAATATTTGTCGAAATTATCTCAATTGTATTCGACTCAGAACCACCAAAATTCAAATGGAAAACATGTTTTAAACAACGTATTCTTAGTTAACCAGATAAGAACAAAATGATTTCATCCATCTAATCTATGTATATAATAAATGATAGGTTGAAATATCCTTTTGATTCCTGTACTTTGAAGTTTGTTTAATTTTAGTTTCTATACTTTTAATAAATCTTAAATTTAGTCCACATTGTTTGTTTATAATTGATCTTTTTTTTAAAAAATCATTTGTTATCCATTAGTACTTTTACAATAAATTTTGAAGACATATTCCCATGTTGTATTTTCTTACATGAAAACTATTATTATTATTTAACCAATTTTTTTAAGAAGGGAACTAAACTTAAATTTATTGAAAGTACATAAACCAAAATTGAACCATTGAAAATATAAAGAGGTGTTTGGGGTGAGGAGATGAGTTGAGATATGAACTCAACTCATTGCTTGGGAGGCCAACTTCGTTTGTCACCGACATTTTATACTATGTCCACTAACAGTGCACTCAACCTCATCAATAGCAACCACCTTCAACGGCCAAGTCCGGCAACCATTTTCGACAGCCAACTCGAGTAACCACCTTTGAAAGCCAACTTCGGTGATACCTCTGATGACCACCTCCAACAGCCAACTCCGGCGACCACCTCCGATAGTCAAACTCTGGCAACCACCGCTTGAAGCCAACTCCGACAACATCCAGCCACCACTTTTGACGATCAACTTCGATGACCTCTGATGACAGTCATTCCACAACTCCAATAACCATTATTTTAAATTATGACTACTACAAATTTGAGTTTCATTGACACATGAGTCTTTTGTTTTGTTGGCGCTTGTGGCATAAAATCGCCAATAAAATATTAATTTAAAGCTTAAAAATGACTATTAGTTTAAAAATACATATAAAACATTAATAAATGTTTATATTTAAGTTGATGCATAAAATTGTCAATAAAAACATTTTTGTTGACACAAAAATAATTAACATTCTATAGTCATTCATATAGTAATTAACATTAATAAAATCACTTTTATCATGTAAGAAGTGAAACAATTTGTATGTAGAAACACTTTTGAGAAAAAATTATTAGGCACATGAGTATTTTTATTTTAAATTTTTTTATCAAAAGGTGTAAAATGAAAATTACTTAACTAGAAACGTCACATGCACATATTTGTAAAATGGTTGCTTAAATTAAAACAAAAATGAAATGCATGAAAAAAGTAAACCCTAAATCTCATTTCCCAAAACTCCCAACAATGAACGTGTGCTTAAAAAACAACAAAATAAAGTGCAATATATAGTTTATTAAAAAAAAAACAAATGTAGAATTATTGAATATAAAAAGTTTCCCAACAAAAATAGTCATCATAAAAACAGACTATTTATGTTAAAAAACTGCATCGAATATTTCTAACATATGAACTTAGCACCTCAAATATCCAAAACATAAATATATGAATTCCACATATTTATAAACTATACATACATTCTATTTTTAGACATCATATCTCAACTTAGCATCCTAAATAGCTCCAAAAAATAAAATTAAATCTAGAATTAAAATGATAATTTAACATAAATAAATGTCACGATCTTTTAAAAGTAAAATATAGTTTTCTTTAAAAAGAAAAGAAAAAAGAGGGTGGCCCCCACCACTAAGAAATATACATATAACTAACTAATAATCGGCGGGTCGTGCCCTCCAAAAAAAAAAAAAGAAAAAGTTAAATAATTAATTGGAAAATTCTAATTCCTCACAAACTCCAACGACAAGACAACGATTGCTTTTTTACATTTGCAAAAAGAATAAAGAAATTAATGAATTAATAAAGTTACATATTCATCCCTAAACTTTAATTTGTAACGATTTAACTTCTATATTTTTCATTTTTTAATAATTTAGTTCTTGAATTTTAGTAGGTAATAACTTAGTCATTATACTTTTAAATTTATAATAATTTAGTTCCTAATATAAAAAATTATCAAGATTAGATATTAATTTTTATTATTTTATGATGTAGATTATGTATTTTACTGAAATATTGAGTTTCTCATTAGTCTATTAATTTATTATGCAACAAATCTTATTAAATTTTAACACTAATTCCTATGATAGGGCCTAAATCGTTACAAACTTTAAAGTATAAGCACTAAATTGTTACATAACAAAATCTAGGGATTAAATTGTTACAAAATTAAAAATATAGGGACTAAATCGTACAAATCAAAGTTTAGAGACTACATTGTTACTTTTATGAAAGTTTAGGACTAAAAGTGATTTTTAATTATTAATAAATAAAAACTTTGCCAAAAAAAAAAAAAAAAAAAGGCAATATGGTAATTTCGAACGGAAATTTAATTAAGTGAAGAACACGGGGTTTCACATGCAATGCATAGAGTTTCTAAAGATTTGAAATATTTTATATATTGGGAATTGAAAATTCGAAATTCAAAGTGGCAAAGTAAAACCACTTTCTTCGAATGTCTCAACTTTTATTATTTTCTTTTATTTTTTAAAAAATCTTTTTGGTTTATTAAAGAAAATAAAAATAAAACTTTTTACTAGTAAATTTTGAAGATAGTTTCTATTTGGTATTCAAATCATTACTTTTACTAAGTTTTGAATTTAGTTTTTATTTAATTTTTAAATTTGAAAAAGTCATATTTTTATCTTTAAGATTTGAGTTAAGACTCAATATGATTAATATATTTCTAAATTTAACACTTTTACTCTTGTGTAGCTAATGCGTGTTTTCTTGAAAAAAAAAAAAAACTAATGCTTATTTTATCTTTGGTTTAGAAATAATTATGGTGTGAATTTTTTCAATTCAATTTAATAGTGATTAGAAAATTAATAAAAAAAAAAACTAAATTAACTGTATTTTCTATTAATAAAAATAATTAAACACAAATGACTAAAGTGGGTATTAGTAAAAACTTAAGGGGTCAAAGTTTAAACTTTGAAGCCAATATGAACTAAATAGAAACTAAATTAAAATTTTAAAATTAAATACAATATTTTGAAATTCAAAGACTAAATACAAGCGAAACTCCAAACTCAAAGATAAAAGTGTAACATTTTAAACAAGATACCTATTAGTTATCTTGTGAGGAGGTAACCACGAAAAGTGATTGCAATTGAGTGCAACATCTTCCCAAAATGGAGGAAGAAGATCGGAAGAGGGAAGGGAGAAAGAAGAGGGAAGAAAAAAAAAAAAAGGAGAGAAAAAGTAATTATTTTAAGAAGTTTTAAAAATTAAAAAAACAAAGAAATAAGTGTCACATCAATTTTCTATATGCATTAAAAAAAAAAAAAAAAAAAAAAAAAAAAAAAAAAAAAAAAAACCGACAAACAATAATGGTACCAAATGCAAACTCAAAAGCAACCTCATGGAGTTTTGAAAACTCAAACATCTAAATGAAGACTAATTAATTTTGGTCTCTAAACTTGTCAAATTAAATCTATTGTTACCTTAAATTTTCAATTTCATTGAATTAAACCTCAAATTTTGATAAGTGTTGCAAATTTAATCTTAAGTTTTAAATGGTGTTCCAAATTTAAGTCTAACAACTTTTTCTCCAAATATTGTTAAAAAAATTTACTGTTCCATAAATTATAAACTTATAATATATTATTAATAAAAATTAGAGGAAAAAAAACTAGAGTTTTTTTCTTTCTTTTTTTTTTTTTTTTGTGGGTTACAATTAGATCAATAAAATTAAATCTTGACAAATTTATTCCAATTTTGTGTCATGGTTAAACTTATTTTAGTGTAAAACAATTTTTTGAAATTAATGAATTATAAAGATTTTCAAACTATTTTTTGTTAAAATTATTAGGTGAAATAGTGAAAATTGAATTCGAGTAAAAGTTGCTAAATTTTATTTAAGTTTAGGATTTAATTTGACGAAATTGAAAGTTTAAAATTTAAATGGATGAAATAGGACAAATTTAGGTTAAAATTTTTATCCTCTTCTCCTAAGAAGAGTAAAGAAACAACGATAGTTATTAAGCAAATAAAGCATTAAAATTAAAGTTTAAGTATAGAGATTACAAATATTTAGTTTCAATTTCAATTTTACCTGTATAGTTTTAAAAGTTTCAATTTCTTTTCCTAAAATGATAATTAACCATAATATAATTTGAATCTAATATTTGAATTAAATCATGAAAGAGTTTAATTTAGGATTTGAAAATTTCAATAATCTCGAGTCAAACCACGTAGATTTCATGGAAGAACTCCCACAAACAAGTGATAGTATTCTATTTTTTGAGAGTAGAATCACTAGGGGAGCATTTTGTTTGTTTATACATCTTATTCTTGGAGGTTGAAACACACAAATTTTGCTCAACAAACACAAATTTGGTGTCTTTTCAATTCATTATTAAACTTTAGTTTGGTGTCTATTAACAACTAAAAAATAGGAGAGAGTGTTGCTTGAAAATATCAATTTATATTATTAAACTTTGTGTTTATATAAATTAAGACTTCAAATTAATATAATTGTATTAATTTAAACCTTATATTTTCATTTGTAAATTAATTTAGATCATTCGTTAATGATTTATAACTATTTTTATTCGATTCTATTGGTAACTAACTCATAATCACTAATAAACTCAAAATTAGAACATTTGTTAATGATTGATTCTTCTCTTAGAATCTAATAAACCAGTTTTGAAATATTATTATATAAATTCTTCTTAATGAAAACTCATCTTAATGAATCCCAAATCATCATTAGAAGCATGGTTAAAGAGGGGAAAAAAAAAAAAAAAAAAACAACTTCTTGCATCTGTTGTGACATTTTGATACTTAACAAGTTTTCAAATTGGAGTTTCTTTCAAGAGATTAAAACTTGAGTTTTCTTTATCTTCTAGAGAAGACATTTGTGTATGGGAGGTTAAGGGTTTGATATTAAATTTTAGATCTAAGATTCTCTAATAAATACCTCGTGAAATAAAGGTTATTTGACACACGATAGAACTTGTTATACATGATGTTACAACATTTTTGAGAACATCAATGATAAATGTAGTAAACTAAAAAACCAAAATAGAACAAACAATTTGTTAACCTTGTTTGATGCAATACCACCTACATCAGTGTGCTCATGGAAGTATATTTTCACTAATATAAAGTCAAGCAATTACAATAATATACTTAGCTGTAAATAAGCGGGAATTGCAGTGACACTCGAATAACCTAACTTAGAGAACGATCACTTAATGTAATTTTGCCACCTACGGTTGATTATCTTGAACTCTAGTCGACTTCCATCAATTTCTCTCTCTTTTCTCTTACTTTTTGATCAGCTCTTGTATCCAAACTCTTTCCCATTGCTTGGGATGTCGATTATGGGCTAACGTAATGTCTAGCTAGCTTAAGCATAGAGTAGTTTTTCTAATTTAGCACACTTGTGAGGTTTAGATCGTTTTATATTAGATTCTCGTATTTTCTTTCAAGTTCTTCTTTGTTTATGAATGACTTTGATTGTATTTCTGCTTGAGGATGTATAATCTTTTGCTATGATTTAATTAGCAATTCGTGACATTAACTTGCATGTTAATCCGAGTAGCAATAGGTTAAATTAGTTTGGAAGTTAAATCCACCTCAACGAACAATGTCTAATTAACCTAGAGAAGAATTACATTGAATGTTTGATTTGATGTCTCCAATTGGATATTTAACTTAGCGGTTTCCTCGGTCTTGATGCAATTAGTTAATTAGTTTGGATGCGTCACATCTAATCAATTTAGTTAATGTGATAATTTGGACCCTCACCTAGATTTTCTAAGTAAGGTGGCTAAGCTTTCTAACCTTGTGTCGGGACCTACTGGCCAAGGGACAGTCTCAGGTGTAGTTTCTATGGGGTGATACGTCCTTGATTTCACCTTGGAACTTGGAACACCCTTGATTTCACCTGTTTCAGCCTGTGATTTATAAATGGCTTCGGCACAAAATAGGAAACGGTCTCTCCAACGCATAAATGGTTGGGAATTCACGTTTTCATCATCTTTGGTAAAATCAAGTCCACCGCGTAGACATTCATAAACTGCTCTACCATAATTCTTAGCGGATAATCCCAATTTTGGTTTAATAGTACATCTCAATGGAGGGCGACCAATAACAGGTATATAAGTAGTGATTTCAAATCCAGAGGTTAAGCATACTCTGGCAACTTTACGTAAGGCAGAGTTTGGTTTTTTGGGAGTGATAGCTCATCTTGCTAAGGATGTTGACACTTTAGCAAGGGACTAACAAGTTTAGTAAGTAAACACAATAAATAGGGGTAGGGGCTTTGTTTGGGGGAGCAATTCCCCTTCCCTTCCTATGGAGAGTTACGAGTTGCTGCTGAAGGACTTTCTTTTACTGATGATGTGGTTTCTGTTGCTTATCTTTCTATCCAGTTTCCAGCGTTAATGTAGAAGTAGAAGGTGTAGAAAGAAGGATTATCAGATTTGATGAAGTTATTTAGCTTTCATCAATCTTTCCTCATTTTCAGGCTTTCTCTCTGTCGAGCTTCTTGCATGGAACCCTCTATAGGGGTTGAGCGCTGAGATCGATAACGTACGACATAAGAGATATAAAGTCCACAAAAAACTCACAATCATAGCGCCACGACGCTGTCTCTAGATCAAAATCGGGTGCCTTCTAGAAAAAGCGCAACGCTGGCTGCTTTGTTAATTTCCTCCTCCATTTCATTCAATTTGCTTGCTAATAATCTCACTTAAACTTGAAGTGCCTGTAAACCGTCCCGAGGGCTCCATATGCTCGTAACTTGTCTAAATCAAGAAATAAACCGATACAAAGGTATGAACGATCCCGAATTAAGCGAAGTGAGATAGCACAATTTGAGTGCTATCACAAAGTATGTACTTGGGATCCAAATCATTAGGGATCGCAAGAAAAAAACGTTGGTCCTGTCTCAAGCAACTTATATCGACAAAATATTAACTCGATATTCGATGCAGAACTCTAAAAAGGGTTTATTACCTTTCAGACACTGGGTTCATTTGTCTAAGGAACAGTGTCCTAAGACACCTCAAGAAATTAAGGATATGAGACGTATTCCCTATGCCTCAGTTGTGGGCAACTTAATGTATGTTATGCTTTGCACTAGGCCAGACATTTGTTATGCAGTGGAAATAGTTAGTAAGTACCAGTCCAATCCACGGTTAGACCACTAGACTGCGATTAAGAACATCCTCAAATATCTTAGGAGAATGAGGGACTACAAGCTGGTATATAGAGCTAAGGATTTGATCCTTACAGGATACACCGACTCTGATTTTCAAACTAACAAAGATTCTAAGAAATCTACATCAGGATCAATATTCACCTTAAATGGAGGAGCTGTAGTATGTCATAACTTCAAACAAGGATGCATTGCAGACTCCACTATGGAGATTGAGTATGTAGCTACTTGTGCAGCAACAAAGGAAGTAATCTGGCTCAGAAAGTTCCTAAATGATTTAGAAATCTTTCCAAATATGAAAATTTCCATCACGTTATACTGTGACAATAGTGAGGCAGTAGCTAACTCTAAAGAGCCTCGCAGCCACAAACGAGGAAAGCATATTGAGAGGAAGTATCACCTGATATGGGAGATTGTGCAACGAGGAGATACGATCGTTACAAAGATTGCTTTAGAGCATAACATTGTTGATCCATTTCCAAAGACTCTCTCGGCTAAAGTGTTCGAGGGTCATCTAGAGAGTCTAGGTTTATGAGATTTATACGTTGTGTACTCTAGGGCAAGTGGGAGATGTGTAATGGGTATATGGATGCCCTAGTTTATTGTATTTACATACTTACCATTCTCAGTGCTCTTTATGTACAACCCACTAGAGTTTTAGTTCAAGTGGGAGTTTGTTGGGTTTTATGCCCTAAAACTCGTAGATTGTAAATGTAATTATTTGACCATAATTAAATCATTAATAAAGAGTTATTGATGTGTTACTTCAATAAGCGTTATTGAGTGTTTTTGTTTGTTTTGTCTTAATAACCCTAAATCCAATAAACTAACATCCTAGGATGTTTTATGAGTCTTAAATTGTATGTGGGAACATAGGGAGATCAATGTTCAAGATACAGTCTAAAGGGTCTATAGTATAGGGATAAGGTTGGGTACCTTATCCTAGTGACACTATGGATACGACCTACTTTGAATTTGATACAAATGCAATGATCTAACGCATTCGTGTAGGTGACATGCAAGTGGGGGTATCCTATGCAATGAGTTTGCATAAGACCAGACCATGAAATAGTAATCACTAGATGTAACTTCGTTGACTAGTTAGGTTTCTATTTCAATAGGATGACCTAAGCAACTTAGTCTTAATCTTGAGTATATTATGAACTCTTGTCCACGGGGGATTGTCCTTTGATTTGTATGGATGAGAGTGGCCGTTTGTCGACTCAATATGCCTACCATCTTTGGGACAAGACCGAGTGAGGAGCTAGGGACATAATTATACAAGATGGAATTCACTCATTCCCATCTTTAGGGTAAGTAGATAAGTGTTCCTTTAAGTGGTGTCTCCAGGACTTGAACAAAGAACCCTACCCTCTCACTGGGCCGAGAGAGGTTTCTGTTTAATGGTTGGACTAGAAACAGGATGCTCATTAGAAGAATACTGGTACTTAAGGATTTAGAAGTAACCTAAGGGTAAAACAGTAATTTGACCCAACTAGTGTTACAAACATTGAAGTACTAATTTGATGTTATTGGTCTATATCCATGGACACAAAAATATACTTGCAGTGAGAAGAGTGCAACTGTGGGTCTTTAGTGGAGTGTACCCACAGTTACCGAATATTGATTAATGTGGTTAATAAGTTTAACCAATTAATCTCATATCGTTGGAGTGATGAGGTATTTATTTGAAATTTGAAATGTTCAAATTTACTTAGGGAAATAATATAATGTATGTTGATACATTATAATATAAAGTTTAATTTGAACTTTATAATATAGATTTAATTTTAGATATGATACAAAATTAATTTTTTAGAAAATTAAATATTTGAAGGAGTTCAAATAATAATGTGAATTAGATTCATATTAAAACTATAGGGTAAAATTAATGTGTATTAGATGCACATTAAAACTATAAGTTATGAGAGAATAACAATTGAATATGATTCAAATGTAGGTTAAATAAAATATTAGATATTTAATTTGAAAATTAATTAATTAAAAAATTAATTTTATTAATTTATTTTAATTAAATTTTATTTAATTAAATTAAATGAATTAAAATTATACGTTATATGGGAGATGTTTATTTAAATATGATTTAAATGAAATAATCAATTAAATTAGATTTAATTAATTATTATTTATTATTTATTTATTTGTTAAATTAAATAATTTAATAAATTAATTAATTAATTTAAAAAGGTAACTCCCATAAGTGGGGGTTACGCTTTACGTGGTTTTCCCACATTTTCTGCTCTCTCTCCCTAAATATGTTTGCAAAAGAAACAACAGAAAAGAGGTTATTTTTTTCTCTCAGTCGAAAAAACTTTTCTCTCTAGTGCTCTCTCTTTTTTCCCAAAAAAATCAAGATCTTGTAGATCCTTACCTCATCCCTTAGAGAATAGGAGAGTTTCGTGGTGGTAGTGTTCAGAGTCGACAACGAAAGTAAGATTCTATCTCTAATCCATGCTTAGCCTAGAATTAATATAGTAGGCTTTTTGTATTTTTTTCCCCAATATATTGGTATTTCAAAATCCAAATTATTTTGAATTTGGTTATATACTGCTTATGTTGTGTTAGGTATTTAACACTTTCAATAACAATACATTAAATAATGCTAAATTTAGTTTATGACTACATTAAATGTTCTATTGCTTAAGTAATTATTTAATTTTGATTTCTATATACAAAGTTGTGACTACATTAAGTGTTCTCAATTATTTAATTTTGATTTCTATATACAAAGTTGGCAAATCAAACACACATGTTTAACTTTTAGACATTAATTATCCCAGACATTTAAAACTCATGCACTAATTATCCCAGATATTTAATATACGTAGCTATGAAATTATATGAATAGGTCCTAATAGTAGGGTTGGTGAAAAAATCGCGGGCCCTACACCGATCAGGTCGGGAAATCCCTAGTTTGACCTGGGATGGGAGTTAAACCGGGGTCAATTTTTTAGTACCCATCCGAGGACGGGGCGGGAACAGGGAGCGTATCCCCGCCCCGAACTCGACCCTAACCCCGATCTCGAATACCCAATACCTACCCGTTTATATATATATTGTTGACTTTCTCGCTGTCTCGCTCTTGCTAACTGAGTTTCATCGAAATTGACATTTAAAATCTTGATTACAACTCAATAGAGGATTTATTCATATGATGCTCATGTGTAGACTCAACATGTATTATCCATGGATGTCAATGAGTGACCTTTTTTTTTCCTCAATTACCGAGTTAAACATAATTAACGGGCTAAGTTATATGTTATGATATAGAGGTTAGATGTTGAGGTTCAAATCCTCTCACCCTGTCATTGAACTAAAAAAAAACACTTTTTTTTTTCTTAGTTCAACAATGTTAGCGAACACTTTTAACTTGAGACATATTTGCTTTAATGAATTGAACAATATTTAAGTGAGATTTCAAATTATGGTATCGAGTAGAGTCACGTCTTTTTAGGGGTCATTTGTTTTGTGACAATCCAAAATTCTCATGGAGCGGGTATCTAAATTACCATGTTTGTTTTGTAATAATGTAAGATGTCTGAGCATCTGTAGATACTTTTGAAACATGGGTTTTCTGAATTCCCATGTTGAGGGCATCCATTTTTTTTTATTTTTGTAACCATCTTCTTCTTTTTATATAATTACTCTTCTTTATTTTCATTTTATAATTAAAATGAATAAAATCAACTATGTATTTCACTCTATTTGGTTACATTGTAGTTGTTTTTTTTTTTCAAAGATATTTAGATTTAAATTAATATTTATTTATAAAAAGTCTTAAATTAGTATATGTTATTTTGTTGAGAAAAATAACAAATAAAACAATGAAACTATATTAATTTAAGGAATTTAAACGACAAAATTGTTGATAATATTTACAAATAATAGCAAAATATCACAATCTATCTGCCATAGATCATGATAGATTGCAATAAACTATTATCTATATCTATCATGACACAAATATACTCAAATAGTAGACTATCGCGGTCTATCGCAAATAGACAATGAAATTTTGTTATATTAAATTAATTATAAATTAATGAATAGTTGTAAGGGTATTCTTCGAATATTTCCAAGTAAAAATCCTACAGAACAAACAAACAAAAATATCCATGTATTCATAGTTATCTTAAAAAATTTCCTACAAAACAAACATGGTTATCTAAAAATGTCGGACATCTGTAATTTCAAACATCTATAAATTCGGACATCCAAAGATTTTGATTATCTACCTCCCAAAAAAACAAACAACCCTTTATTGATATGGATGTAATTGATTGGGTTTGGTTAATTAAATAATGTCAAAATTTAAACCTTTCAATATAACAAACCAAAAAAAAAAAAAAAAAAAAACCAAATATTTTTGTTCTAAGAAAATAAGAAAACAACAAAATATTTCTAGGGGACTCCAAAGGGAAAAATGGAAATTAATGCACGTTTGTACATGCTTACCTAATGACCACATGTACTTTGACAAGTTGTTAGTAGACTATAATAATTGTATCTCAAAAAATACAAATTACTCATTCTAGTATAAAATTAACAAACAATTTTAGATGGCAAAGGAAGTATGATTATATGCTAATTAGCCTGTTGTACCTGAAGTCAATGGTTCAAACTCTCACACTCTTTTTACAAATATAGTGTATAAATTTTCATCGAAATTTCGGATAGGAAAATTTAGTTTCTCTCCCATTTTGAGAAAATTTTGAGAATTTTTTTTTTAAAGGGATTAGCTATGTTAGCTTAGTTCAAGCTTTTTATATTTTATGGTCTCAATTACATACAAGTATAGCTTCACACATCAATGTATGTTTCATATGCCAATGTCATTTCCAATGAATGATGAAGTTTTGTTAATGTGCTATTTTTCTAATTTTCAATAATTTCTATCAATTTCCATATAGTTTTCCAAAATTTTCATCAAGATTGATATTATCATAAAATTGGAACCTTGATATTTCCATCAACATTAATATTTCAAACTTTCGTACCAATTGATAACAATAACCAAAAGGCCAGGGTTGAATTCTTTGACCATGATAAACTCAAAAAATGGAAGAAAAAAACACTTTTAGATACATGAAAATAGACAGCATATTTTTTTAAAATGGTAAAAAGTTAATTTTTTTTTCTAGGGCTAATATTTAGTAATCAATAAATAATTTTATGTTAAAGTATCTTTTTGGTCCCTATATTTTGAAGTTTTTTCAATTATAGTTCATCTACTTTCAATAAATCTCAAATTTAGCACTTCAAAGATAATTTTACTGATATTGATTAAATAATAATAATTTCCATACAAGAAAACATACAATATGTGAATATGTTTGCAAAATTTAGAATAGAAATGCTAATAGAGAGGTAAAAGCATTTTTTAGAAAGAGCAAGTGATAAAGGCATGTGCTTCGTTCCAAGAGGTCGAGGTTCAATCCTCCACCCACAATTGTTGTACTTAAAAAACATATAAATCTAACTTACATAGATGAAAATAAAATTTTCATCGCAACATGCTAGTGAAGGAGAACCTCATTTGAACAAATGTATTGTTGTGATGAAATGATCATTTTCGTTGTAACAATATTTCCCATGACAATATTTTTCATGCAAGTTTCAGAGAGAGGAATTAAAAATGGGTAGCGATTTAAGAATATGCTTTTGTAGGCATGTCTTCAACATTTCAAAATTTGCATATATATCACAATCTTTAGATTTGATATTTTGTTTATTTGTTTTTCCAAGATGACCCCTATAACAAATTTATCTTTCTTTTTTTTTCTTCTTCTATATTTTTACAATTTTTTTTTTTTTTATAAATTACCATTTAAGAAGTTTTATGTATTTTCTTCCTTAAAAACTTGAATTGTCCCCATTTTTTTTTCATACTTTGTTTTCTTCTAGTTTTTCTTTTTTTTCTTTTTTTTTTTTACTATTTTTTTTTTCATACTTGAATTTTAGCTTATTTTATTTTATTTTTATTCTAATTCACTATATTCTCTTCTTATCCTTTAATGTTTTTTTCTTGCAACAATTTTTTAAAACTTCCTGTTTTTCTTTCTTTTTTTACAAAGAATTTCTCTCTCTCTAGTTCTTAACTTCTTTGTTGCATCACTTTTTTTCATACTTTTTTTAAATAACTTGCTTCCATTTTTTTTTCTTTTTTACAAGAGTTGAACTTGTGTTTCCACTTTATCATTAATTATAATTTGCAATAGTGATCTAACTCTTGTTAGAGATATCATCTTTTTCATATGATTATTGGTGGTCACCGATTTTGCCAACAATGATTTGACTCCTATTATGGACATTATCTTTTTGGGTAGCCTGAACGTTTTGGGTTTAAGCCCAACAAGTGTCCATAAGATAGATAGTAAATCAGATAACAATCACCAAGTTCTTAGTATCAATCAATATATGTATCGTTATAAAATATATCAATAATATATCAGTTAAGTTTATCAATAGTATAAACGTGTATATCATTATAAAGTATATTGACAGTATGTCCGTCAAATATATCAGTAGTGTAAATGAGTGTAATATTATAAAGTATATCAACAATATATTGATCAAGTGCATCAACAATATAAACATGTGTATCATTATAAATTATGTCAACAATATATCAATCAAGTTTATCTACAATATAAACGTGTGTATCATTATAAAGTATATCTACAGTATGTCAGTCAAGTGTAGTATAAATGAGTGTATGATCATAAAGTATATCAATGGTATATCAATAAATTTTATTAATAGTATCATTATAAAGAATATTAAAAGTATGTTAGTTAGGTGTATCAACGGTATAAATGAGTGAATCATTATGAAGTATGACATAATTTCAATAAAGTTTATTAGCAGTATATTAAAAATATATCAATATTATATTTCAACATCAATATATCATCAACTGAAGTACATTTTGTTAAAATTAATTGGTTGAAAAATATTGTAATTACTTCAAAAAATTGGTTGAATTTTTTTTTTCAAATTAATTAGGGAGAGGAAAAGTAACAAAATAGGAATGAAATAAAAAAATTTAGGAAATTGAGCAGTGAAATAATATGAGTGTATCAAACATCAATCAATATATACTTGAAGAAACACATGAATGTATCAAACCTTAGACATGAGTGTATCAACGATATATCACACCATGTATCAAGTATATCAAGGGGTATAAAATGTATCATCAAGTGTGTATCAAGTGCATCACATGTATAAGTTGTATCAAGTGTATCAGGTGTATCACACGTGTGTATCAAGTGAATCAAGTATATCAAGTGTAACACGTGGGCTGAGCTTGTTTTTTTTTTTTTTTTGCCATTTTTGCAAAAATAATAAGGTAGAGACATAGACCTAATTAATGTATTTTGTTTTAGTTTTTTTTTTTTTTTTTTTGCAAGTGTCCCTTTAAAATTGCAATGCTGGCTCATTTTCACCAAACATTCTAAATCCATATTTCTTCCTTTCAAAGGGTTGTTTTTCATGGTTTTCAATTTTTATGGGAGAAGAGAACATGTGTGAGAAAAAGAGTTGTGAGCTCATTTTTTAGAGTGGAAATTGTTAAAACTTTCCATGTACGGAAAGAAAGGAAGTGCATATTAAAGCTGTAAAGAATAAAATGCAAAAGTAACCATAATAAAAAGAAAAAAAACCTATCTTAATCAACTACGAAAGGCTCCTTTTTAAGTGTAGTCATGTTAAGAATAGTGGGTCAAATACTCATGATTTTTTTTTTTTAATATTAGTTAATTTAAATTAAAAAGAAAAGAAAGTAACAAAGTTTCAGAAAAATGTTTTGTTTTTCAAATAACAAAAAGATAGTTGTTCTTTTTTAATGGAAAAATCTTATATTAAGTAGGATTGGCAACCAGGTGGGATGGGACTGGGATGCATTCGATCCCTATCTTTGTCTCCATGGAATTTGTAATCCTCATCCCTGTCCCATTCTCCATTTTGGAGAGTCGGAGTCGGGATCGAGAATTCCTGTTTGAGGATTGAGTCCCTGCATGAAAAACTTTCTATTTTCTATTTTTATATTTAGTTATTCTTTATTTAAAATTAATTTAAATTTAGGATTTAGATTGAAATCGTAAATATTTTAGATAATAGGCTAATATTATTATTGTTTTAATTATTTAAATTAATAGTTAAAAAACATTTTAGATTTTTTATAGTAAATTTAATATGAAGTTAAAAGTTAATTATATATATTATGAAATTAAATTAAAAAAACAATAATAACACAAATAGTAGCAAGCTACTGTTTATATATAAATATAAATATAAATATAAATATATATCTTAAAAATAAATATATAAAATAAATAATAATAAAATTAAAAAAATTATTCGGGGTGGGGATGGGGCAGGGATACTCTCCCCGTTCCTACCCCATCCGTGATCGGGGACTCATTTTGTGTCTTTAGTTTGGCCGCATTCTCAATCAAATCAGGGATTTTCCACGTCGATCAAGGGGGGAACCTGCGAGAAGTACTACTAGTAGTAAAATAAGGTTAAAAACATGATAATTGTGTACACAAATTTGTCTACATTAGAATATTACATTAAAAGGAATGATTTGGGATTTGAGAACCTACTATCTATGTAACTTCCAAGTTTAGAAAGGGTATATGAATAAATCTAAATTACATAGAGAGAATTTTTGAAGATATAAAAGTATGGTTAAAAAAGGGTTAAAAATAATTAAAAATGACTACTTATACTAATAAGATTTATTTATTTTTTTGGTGGCTCAATCATAAAAACTCTATAGTTAAGCGTGCTTAGCTAAAACAATTTCACGTTGAGTGACCTTGTAAATACTTTTTAGAATTAGCACACTTTTAAAACTAGTTCAATTAGTTTTTCTCAGTTCATCTCGGGCGAGATCGAACATTGAGATTTAGTAAAAAAAATTAACTTTTTCTAATTGTCGATCAACCACCGAAATTTAGTTAAAAAAATTAACTTTTTTAACTTATCAATTGTCTTGGGACTTCTTGGTACATCTTGGGTAGATTACACACTAAGATTCTGTTAACTTTTCCAAATATTAAGTAATTTTCTAAATTTTATACCAAATCTTATATATTTTCAATTTTTCTTCTCATTAAGTTATCTTTACCAAATATTATATCAAGTACTTACGTAATTTTTTTAAAAATTCGAAATCTTTAGGAATTGTTTCCACAATTATATGAATTTCCAAACTATCCAAATGAATTTACCAATTATCCAAATGGATCTTAAGTGATTGCATTTTTTATTTTTAAAATTTGGGAAATATTAAATTTTGCAAAAAAAAAAAAAAGGGTAAGATATGTACAATATATAAAATCTTGGTATTAATCTCGGGAGATTAATACCAAGATTCTATATATTTAGGGTTTCTCGGTGAATTATTGGGTGTAGGATCGATATGGCAACTCTAGAGGGGTGAATAGGGTTTATTAAGACTAATTAAACTTTTTCACTAAGTGTGGGCCCAATTAAGAAAATTAACAAACTCTTTGCAAATAAGTAATTTCAACAAGAGTTTTACACAAATAAAATCACTTTGAATTAAACAAGAAATTAACAATCACACTTTAAAGCACTCTATTTGAATTTGATTCTTATAAAAATATTGGTAATGAATATAGAAATTTAAGAACAACCAATCAAAATAAACAAATATGAGCAATTGATTTCAAGAATTAAAAATTGGAATTAATTTTATGCAATTTAATAATAACAAAAATTAATTGCAAAAATAAATTAGAAGAAGGATAGAGAAAATGACAACGTGAATTTTATACTAGTTCGTGCTTTTTCTTAAAAGAAATCTATGTCTCAACTTTTCTCCTAAAAGAAATCTATGTTACATTTTTCTTTTTGTTCATTATTCTTTGTTTGTAGATTTGTTTCCGTCATAACAGGAGAAATACATTTGATAGACTCCATTTGATGACCATTTTGTTTTTTGTAATTTTCCGTTTTTAAAATCAAGCTCATAGATACTACTTGCACATATGATATTATTTATCTTGTTGTCTACTTTTTAGAAATCTTTTAAAAAAGCAAGCACAAATTTCGGAAAAAATAATTTAAAACATAATTTTGTTTTTAAAATTTAGGAGAAATAAAACCATTTTTGTCTTTTGTCCTCTTTGTGTCATATTCCTTTTTTGAGTCGAATTCTTCAAATCTCACTCCATTTCCAAGTCCTCATTTTCTCCTTAACTTTCCAAATCTTTAAAATCAATTTACTTTGAAGTTAAAAGGTATTTAGATTTGGAAGGAATGAGACTTTATTAATATGTTCTACTTTCCAAACATGATTGAAACAACTTCTTCCTTTCCCATGTAAAACCAACCTCTTTCATTGTTCCTTAGAAAGCACAACTGTCAAATGGCTTGGGTGGCCAATGATGATGAAGTTGTGAAAAAAGAAGGGAGAAATCACGGTTAAAATAGCTATGTCGATGTTGGTATCAAAGTTTCAATTTTATAGACATATCATTATTTGAAGTAATGGGTAAACAATGATTGAAATATTAACGTTGGTATTGATATTTACGGATGTCTCGTTATAGCAACATATATTAATTATTGGAGAGAAGAAGATGATAGAAGAAGAAGAGTAAGGAAAAGGAAAAGGAGAAGGAGAAAGAGAAAGAGAAAGAAAATCGTCAATGACAACATTTCAATTTAGCAAAGATAATATCAAAATATTTTCATTTTTTCATTTAATTTAAAATTGTCACATCATCCAACTCTTCCCTGCCATGTTAACATTCAATTAGTGTCAAATGAAAAGAGAAACATTTAGAAGCAATTACAATTTATTGAATTATAAGTGTGCGTTTAAAATTTTGTAAACTAAATAGATACTAAACTCAAGCCTAGACACTTCTTGATGCCAAAATTTGGAGAGAAAAAAGAGTCTAACTTTCACAAAAGAAATTGGAATCTCCCATAAGTGTGATACTTGTCATACACTTTGATATTTAAGTTAGAGAATAAAAAATGGTGGAAGTTTAAGGTTTTGAATATGATGATGAACTTACTATAATTATAATAATGTATTTTTGTGAGTGAATGACTTTGGTTATCTCTAGATTCTATTTTCCCTAGAGTGGCAATTCTTGTTTAGGTAAGAAATGAGAGGAAAAAAAGAAAAAAACTCCTAAACAAGAACGGGGTTCCGTCCTCACCCCGTTAAGCTCTTATTTATTTTTAATTATTTTTTTATATTTTAATTTATCATCATAATTTATTATTATGTTATTATTATTATATAAATATAATATTTAAATTTCAACTTTTATTATTTAACAGTCGACATAATGAACCAGTTTAAATTTAATTTAAATTTAAATTATATGTATAAATAATTGGATAGATTAATTATTTTATTATTAAAAATTTTAAGTAATTTCTTTCTAAGTTTAAATTATCTATTTGAAATATAACTAATCATATAAAACAAAATTAATGAGAAATTAAAATATAATTTTTTTTTAATTATAGTGATTTAGGCTATTTATTTTATAAAAAGATGTAATAGAAAAATTCTTTATGGAGAACTCGATCTCCACCGATTTCATGTGAAGAATCTCGTCATGATCCTCATAGGAAATTCTTGGGGACGGAAAAGTCATCTCTAACCTTGCCCTGCAGACATCTCTAGTTATCTTCAATAGAGTATCAAAGCTACATTAGGATAATCCTTCAATTTACTTAGTTGAGGCATGCTCCATTGAACATTTTACATTTTTACTAAAGCGAGATCAACCATCAATATCATGGTATAAGGTGGACTTGAACCTAGTTATTGCTTTTCACATCGTCTCTTCTAATGTTGTTTGATGTAGATTATACCATTTGGTCCAAAACAATGAGAAGTGTATCCCATGTATTTCTACACATGTAATTATATTTTACAGTTTTACCCCTCACAATAATACCCTCACGGTTTCGTAGGCTGTCTAATAATGTCCTTTTCGCGTTGTCGAACTCTGTCCATCTTTGTCTCTCTTTCTATATATATTAAGTGGCACTCTGTCTTTTAAGCTTTCTAGTTTTTCTGATGAAATCATTCCAAATTCTCTGTTTCAGAAAGTGAAAGAAAAAAAAAAAAAAAGAAAAAGAAAAAAAGAAAAAAAAGAAACAAAGGTGTTCAATTGTTGGGCAGAGAGATTAATCCTCCCCTTCGTTTCCGGAGGAGGAGGAGGAGGAGGAGGAGGAGAAAATCTAGCTCTTATTTTCTTCGCCATTTCAACGCAAAGTAAGGAGTATCCATTTCAATCTCTTTCTTTTTTCCCCCTAGATTTGATGGTGTTTCCGTTTGGATGCCGGGAAAATTCGAGAGGGAAAAAGTGGCTGGAAGTTTCTGAAGGCCGGATTTTGGTGGGCCCTCATTGATCGCGAGACCTGTCTCTCGGAATCCCAACACGATCTCGGGAATTTATGAGCACAAGATCCCTATAACCGATACTTGTAGGACATCCATTTTCCTTCTCGGTTTTCTTGTTCCTGATTTTTGTTTTTTGTCGGCTTAATGCTCTGTTTTTCTGCCGTTTCAATCGAGGGATTTCTATTCTCTTCTTCTTTTTAACTCTTGCTTCTGCTGGGTTTTGTTAATGTTTGAGTATTCGCCTCTCCTTTCTGGTTTAGTGGCTATGTGATTCTATGGTGTGTTTCTATTGCGTTTTGTTCAGGTGGGTCTTTCCGATTTTAGCTTGTTTTTAGTTTTGAGGGTCCTTTTGCATGGAACAAAGTGGTTTAAGCCTTGAAGAAATGTTCAATTCATGAATTTATGAATGTTTGTGGAGATTTTGTCTGATAAAACAATTTATATCTGCTTGAAATATTGTTTCTAGCTCAGTTTCTTGATATAGAAATTATGTAAAGGATTTAACAACCCTATGCTTGGTTCTGTTGCCCCTTTCTTTAGTGAATAGAATACATAATCGCTTTTGCTGTGATAAGTCTTTTCTTTTTCTTTTAACCTTGTTTTTTCCCTCCAGTTGTTGAAGGAGTGAGATGCATGGATCCTACTATTAAGTTAATTTTGCTTCTGATATTCTTCAGAATAGGTTGGTGCCTACCTACCCCTGCGCTATTTGTTTAGATTTCTTTATGCATCTCCTTTTCTACCATTTTTACCTCTATATTTATCCCTTACCTCTAGTAAAATAATGTGAATCTATAAATTTAAATTTGAGGTTCAATCAGAGAAGCCTTAGTTTCTCTTTACTTACTACAAGTTGAAAACTTCTTTTGTATATCCTATAATGGGTCATTTTGTACCTTTGGCTATCTGGATATTTCATTCATTGATGAAATTGTTTCTCAAAAAAAAAAAAAGTTCAATCAGAGGTCATATTAAATTTTCTGTAAATTGGGGCCTTAAAATTTATAGTATTTTTTCAGATCATGTTTCATTGGTGTTTTGCTTCTATTGTTGAACTCATTGATGAACTAAGTTCTTTCCATTACATGCCAGCATGTGCTTCAACCGTTGAAACAAATTTTGAACACTGTGAAAGGGTTGTAAAAGATTGGGAATTATCTTCACTTCATCAAGATATCAACAAAGATAAACATACACTACAAGATTTACTGTTCTTTCTACATGTTCCCAGAACAGGAGGGAGATCGTACTACCACTGGTAACTTTCAAATCATAAAGTTCACCGACTATTGACCACTCAAGTATGAGAGTCTTAAGTGTTTATTTGGTTCTGTTCTGTAACTCTCCAGTTTCTTGAAAAAGTTGTACCCAAGCTCTCAGGAGTGTCCCCGTTCTTATGATAAGCTACGGTTTGATCCCAGGTATAATTTTATTGATCCTAAGTATAATTTCATTTTTCCCAGATGATTATCATTTTTATCTTTCATATTGTTTCATATGACATACATTCAACATTTGAAATGTTATGTTTTACTTCCTTTACTTTAGTCTTCATTTATAATAATTATCAACCTTTAGCTGCAAACTCACGTTATGTTTGATTATGATTGTTAAAACTGTGCATGCATGCAACTTAGATACTACATGAACCTGGTAAATTGGTAATTGAATTAAAATAACTAGGGTGTAGATGTATGAGCGGTTTATGAATTTGTTTGGTCTAATTAGAGCAGAAGGTTAGGTTTTATATATATATATAAAAAGAACCCTGATACAGAATAGTTTTGGAGATTTAATCATATTCTTATCAGAACTGAGAATGACATTTTGAGGAAGAGTATAGAAGAAGAACATTGTTTAAAGTTTTTCTTTGTCTTTTTCAGTATTGTGTTTTTTCATTGTTCGTTTTCTTGCGTGGGGAGTAGGGAGGGGTCCTTCAAACGGTAGCAGGAAATGGATTGGGAATCAGAACCTTGAAATTTTTTTAATTTGAGACTGATTTTATGATAGTATTTAACTAATCTTGTTCGTTCGTATGGTATTTGAATTTGAATTGCAGCAAGACAAAATGCAGATTGTTAGCTACTCATGATGATTATAGCATGATGGAGAAACTACCGAAGGAGAGGACTTCGGTGGTGACAATTGTCAGGAATCCAGTTGACCGGGTTCTTAGTTCATATGAATTTTCAGTTGAGGTAGCAGCTAGATTTTTGGTACATCCTGACCTTGCTTCTGCAACCAAAATGTCTAAACGTGTGCGTTCAAAGACAAATGGAGTGAGCACACTGGATATTTGGCCGTGGAAGTATTTGGTTCCATGGATGAGGGGAGACCTATTTACTCGAGTATGTGTCCTGTTTTCCTGATCTTGTGCATCTTCATGTTTTTTTTTTTTGTTTGTTTGTTTTTGTTTTTGTTTTTTCTTTTTTATAAAGGGCAAGTGGAGAAAGACATAATTAGATGTATAGAATGTAAATAACGTGCTTACATGAAATACATTAATTCTGATCTAAGATTATCCAGTGATCATAAATGTGTTTAAAGGCATGCCTTGGTTCAAGGTGATTAGGTGAGGGAGCGCCATAAATGCTGCCCCCTTCTTTCCTGATCTTTTCTTTCTTCTGTTCCTCTAACTCTAATAGTTTCTTTGATTTTGTCAGTGTCTTGTATAACCCTGTTTGTTGCATGGTGTATTTTTGAGTTGTGTCGACAAATTTTGCTATCAAACATCTATCTCAATTACATCTCTCTAATTACTTTTCTCAGGTCACTATATATTCTTATTTTTATCTGTATATAGAGTGCACTGTATTTTTGTGAACAGTTACGTAAGAGAGTTGAGATGGATTCATGTTCAGTATAAATACCCAGCTTTGGAGTTGTTTTAGTCTGAATCAGTATCTGATAAGTAAAGCAAGTTGTATCCGTTGTTTGGAGCCAAATCAGTCTGAAACTTATAGTTTACTTTCCTCAGGCCAATGAATGCAATTAGGGTTTTATCTACCTCATTTTATTGAAAAGTATGGGGATTATATTTTTTCAGTTCTCATCTGTGTAGATAGAATGTGCTGTATCTTTGTGAACATTATGTATATTGGTCGAGACTGCCTCATGATCAATATAAAAGCCCAGCTTACTTTGATTAGATCAGTGTTCAGCATTCCTATTTATTATCTTTCTTTTTTTTTCGAGCCCCTTGCTCGCTTGCTCAGTTTGCAAAAGCATTGAGAAGCTCATGCTTGATTTTCTTTGGGAAGGGGTTGATGAAGGAAAGGGATCGCATTTGGTCAGTTGGGAGTTAGGAGTTCATTGGGAAATTGGTGAGTAGGGGGTGGGGGGTTAGAGATTGGAAACTTAGATTCGTAATAGAGCTTGTTGGCAAAGTGGCTGTGGCTTTTCCCCCTTTGAATCCTTATGGCGTTGAGTTATTGTAAGCAAGAATGGCCCACATCCCTTTGACTGGTTTTGAGTGGGGGTTAAAGACACTTCTTGAAACCTATGGTAGGACATTTCTTTAGAGCTCCCCTCCTCCTCCCATCTTGATCATTGTGTGGTGGGGGAAGGGAAGGAAATGTATTTTGGGAAGACCAATGGGTGAGAGATAGATCCCTCTGTTCTGCGTTTTCTTGTCTTTATCATTTGTCTACCCTTAAGCATTGTTTCATTTCTAACTTTCTTGTTTGGTCGGGGAGCTCTGCTTCTTTCTCATTTGATTTTCGTTGATAGTTGATTGATAGGGAAACAAAGGAGGTTCTCACTCTTCTGTCTTTGATCGAAGAGTTGGTTTTTTAGGTTTGAGTGAAGGAATGTTTGAGTTTGGAGTCTCAACCCGTTAGAGGGCTTCTTTTGTAAGTCTTTCTTTTGGCCTTTGCTGGATCCCTTTCCCGTTTGTAAGTCTGTCTTTGTTGCTTTGTCGAGAAGATTTTGAAGAAAATCATCTTTTTCTTGGCAAGTTTTACTTGGTCACGGTAACTCTATGGACCGGTTTTCGAGGAAGTTACCCTTTGGGCTTCGGTTTTGAAGACCTTTTGTGATTACTCTTTAGGCAACATTGTATTTTGTTGGACCCCTTTTCTTTAATGGGGGTTTTGTAGGCTTGGTTTTTATGTATCTCTTGTATTCTTCCCTTTTTTCTCCACAAAGGTAGTTGTCTCTCTCTCTCTCTCTCTCTCTCTCTCTCTCTCTCGATCTTGATCTCGATCTCGATCTCGATCTCTCTCGATCTCTCGATCTCTCTCTCTCGATACATATATATAACCCAGCTTTGGAGCTGTTTTAGTCTCAATCAGAATTTGAAAAGTAAAGCAAACTGTATTCATAGTTTGAAGCCAAACCGGTCCAGAACTTTTTTTGGCTTGCTTTAACGGATGATCTTTTCATTTCATTTTATTTTTCTTTGGAACCACTGAAGCTACTTTCTATTAGCTTGTCAATAATGATTTTAATTGTTCAAACTAATTGGGGGAACAGTTGCTGCCACAAATTAATTCTTTTGTAGTGCCTAGATTTGGTTGGAGATATAGGGAATATAACAACAAAGAATTTTTGTTTAGGCTCTGTGTTAGCTTATGTGTGATCAATTATTCTTGACAAATTTTCTCTCTTATTTACTACAATCTTATAAAGAGATTACTGTTTGCCCAATGTTATGAACAGAGAGATGCTAGAAGACAGAAAGGTTCAAGTGAAGCTAAGAGCGACAGTCCATATGACATGCAGGACATTCTTATGCCATTAAGGGAGTTTGTTGATGACCCCATTGTTCATGATATTGTTCATAATGGGGCTACTTTCCAGGTAATTCTGAATTAATTTAAGCATTGGCATGAATATGATAGACAAGATTGTTGGTTCTCTAGATGGGGATAATTGTTTGTATGTGATGTCATCCCCAATCCCATTTTACATAAACATTATTGGCATCTTTGGTCCGAGGGGTAGGAGTTGGGAAAAGTGGAGTTGTTAACTCTGCTTCTTGTTGGGGCCAAGGAGTTCTTAATTCATTGTGGGTTCATGACTAAAAAACATTAATTCCATGACTTATTAATTTCTTGTACTGTGGCCCATCACCAAAAAACTTTTTAGAATAAACAACACCACTCTCCGCCTCAAACGTCCCCCATGTGGTTTGTGAGGTACAACAGTGAATATAAATACACTTTTTCTCTCTCTCTCTCTCTCTTTTCTTTTGCAATTTCCTAGGAATGATTTTGGTGTTCTCAATATACTCTAAAGTCAATGACCTGGAAAGTCGGCCAGTTAATTTGGTCCCTCATTTGGTTGAGTGTCTGATACCAAATGAATGCTATCTTGTGGGGCCTTCAAGTAAACGTATTTAGTTTTATACACTAGTTGATGTTTTTGGTACTTTTGGACACCATCTGCTACATGAAGTTTGAATTTTACCAATCAGGTTTTTGTTTTCTTGGTGGGTATAATACCCTGTTATCAGTGCATTTGCTGATGCACTTTTTCATTCTTTTCCAAATGTAATTGACCATTGAAAAGTTTTCAGATAGCAGGATTGACAAACAACTCCTACCTAGCTGAATCACATGAGATCCGACACTGTGTACAGGAACATAAGAGTCTTGGTCAACATGTACTTCATGTGGCAAAGGTAACAATCGAAGGTTTCTTAAATTGTAACAGTGGATATATGGACAATTATCTTTCTGATACTTGGCCTCCTTATGGTTGCAATTATGGTAGATGCTTGTAAATCTTGCAGAAGAGGTTGGAAGCTATGTTATATGTTGGTCTAACTGCGGAACATAAGGAATCTGCGACGATGTTTGCAAATGTGGTTGGTGCACAGGTGATTTCACAGCTAAGAGATGCCAACTTTACCACGGACACTTTAGCTGACAATCAATCAGGTTTATGTTTTGTTTTGTAGCTTTTTGTGCAAAGAGGACACTTTTTTTCATTTAAAGTAGAGACAGTTAACCTTTTGTTACTGAGGAGACAGCCCCTCTAACAAAGGGATCAGTAGAATGAAAAAAATAGGTGCATGTAATTAGTTGAGAAAATCATCAAAATGTTTATAAGAGTAATTGAAAGATCTTTTCTCCTCTGTCCAAGGCCCCAAAAGAATATTTGCTTATTTTTCTTGAAGTTGTGTCTACACAGGTTATTAATAAATGGCCAGCTCTAGTGAAGTCTAACCTGTATGGTAATTTCAGTCCGGGGCTTTGCTGAGACTTGAAATGTAGAAATTATTTTTCGTTAGATGAGAATTGCTTTTATGGTTGGAGGGAAAAGGAAGTCTTTGTAGACTCAAATTTTCCATTTGGGTTCTTATTTATTTCATCCTTTTCCATCCAGGAATATATATTTTCCTTTATTTTTGTTACATTTGTTTTGGCCCCTCATGTCCCATGGTGTGAAGGCATTGATAGTTCCAACAACGATGCATGGAATTAACTTCCAAAACCTGTTCTGGCATTCATCTTTGCAGTTATTTCATATTTTTAACCTTGGCTTATGCTGTTCCTTTTCTGGATCACGATGTTGAAGATCTTTTTATTCAAGATTACACTTTTTTCTTTTGGGGGGGGGGGGGGGGGGGGGGAAGAAGTAGGAAAATTGACCACGAGAATGAGAAATAAAATGTTTTAAATGAAAGATACGGATACTTGAGTAAGATTTGTTGGAATCGTATATGGTCCTTTATAGTTGAGTAGTGATTCTTGAATTGTACTTGTTGCTTAAGATTCTACTGGTTGCTAATTTACATTGATCCACTGTTTAAAGTTTACTTGTCTGTCATATGTTTATGGATTGAGTTAGCAAGTGCACTATCTTTTGCCATCTAATGGAAAGATTACCCATGCTCAAACTTTAACTAAACAGATTACATTCATTTCCATCATTTGGGATGTTTTGCCAATTGGATCTGGTTTTCAGTGAAAAAGATTAGTCTGTTATGCATTCTCTTCAAAATCCCATGAATATAGCATTTCTGGGAGTTTTTTTTTTTGTTCTTTTTTTGTTTTACTTCAATCTAATGGTTGCCTGAACTTCTAATTTTGATGCTGTATTGCTTATTCTCAAGAAAAATGTTGGCCTGTGGCTTGACTAACATCTCTTTTTGAAGTACAGGTAATAGTAGCTCTTCACATTTGGATTCTGAGCTTGAGAGCAATGTTGATCAGGCAAGCTTCTCTCATTGTCTAAGGACTCTAATCATATGCATAATCCAGGATCTCTATTAATCCATTTTCTTGTACAGAATAATAGTACCTTAGATGAAAAGGCTACTGTGCAAGATGAGGGTGAAGCAAAGAGAGAAAATGTAAGTCACCTCAGAAAAATTACATTTCTGCAATTCATATACGGCCTAATTTATATTCCTTGATTTCATTAAACAAAAAAATTATACTCCTTGATTTCAACATGCCAGATGACTGTCGCAGAACTTATTGAAGTTTATGAAGGGTGCATTTCAAGTTTACTAAAGACTCAATCACGTCGTCGATTTGCTTCTTTAAAGAGGGTTTCTCCTGCAAATTTCTCAAAAGAGGTATGATCAGACACCCAGTTCAGTTGAGTTGTCACCAAAATATTTAAGTCTGGCTAGAAAATAAACTTAGTGGATCCTTACCCTAAAAGCTTTGCTGATCCATTCTATTTTAAGTCATGGTCCTTTTTGGAAAATTGACTGGGGTTTCTCAGGGGTATTTTTGTATTTAGCATTTGAGAATCATATGTGTCTATCTTTCACTTCTCACTTTCCATAGTTTTTCTAAATTGTATACTGTTTTTGAAAAGGAATAATTGGGTTCCTTGCTGTTTCTAGGTTTGCAATATATTTTTTAATGAAAAAGAATGGATAAGAAACGGTTACCAATCACAATTTTTGTTTTTGTTCCTTAAAATAATGTCATTGTATACAATTTTTAGAAAAGAAAATAATAATTTGGTTTCTCACTATTCTTAGGGTTTCAATTTCCTTTTCACTGAAAAAGAATGAAACAAGAAACAGATAATACTCCTTATGCCTCTTTATGTCATTAAGGGCTTGTTTCTTTCGCAGTTTTTGACCTCGAATTTCAGACCTTTGTTTTACAAAATTTCATTCTCTAGGGAACTTTAAAACCCTTCTGCCATCGTTTTGTGGGATTTTTATACCTGGGAGATGAATATAGAAAACATAGCCTGACTAATTAATGATTTAATATTAATTAATTATTAAATATAATTATATTATTTAATAATTTTTTTTATGTTATCGTAAGTATTTAATACAAAAATTTATTATTAATTATTCATATTGTAATTAATTTATATTCATTAAATTAAATTATATCATTAAATAAATGTTTAATTAATGTTAATATAAAAATATTCATTTATTTTTATTTTTAAGTGATTGAATGATTAATTAATATTATAATATATTCAATAATGTTAAATTTAATTTATTACTACATTAGTTGTTCTATTACATTTAATTATGGTTGTTTTTAAATATAACAAAATGAGTTTACTTATTCACAAAAATAGCAAAATGTCACTATCTATCGATGATAACACTAATAGATGATAGTAGTCTATCAATGTCTATAAGTATCTATTATTGATAGACAATGACATTTTGTTATATTTAAAAATATTTACAACAGTTTTGTCCTTTAAAACAATTATCCCATTTAATTAATTATTTAATTTTGTTTTCTATCTACAGAATTGGAAAATCGAACACATATGTTTAGCTTCCTGACGTTAATTATCTTGCATTTTCAAACACATTAATTATCTCGGACATTTAAAACTAGATATTTAAATAACAGATATTTAATGTTCATACCATGAAACAATATTTGCATTCGGGCTCTAATAGATTATGGAACAAAAGTTGTTCCTTTTGTTGCCCATTTTCTTATTCCTCAATACTTTCTAGCAGGCGCGGCATTCCATTTCCAATGAAGTTTTGCAGCAGATTAAAACACTCAATTACCTGGATGTGGAGCTTTTTAAGTATGCTCAAGAAATCTTTGCAATGAGACATGTGCAACTGATGGGGAATCTTGATATGAAAGTGAGTCTTTTCTATTCCTTTTAGATTTCTCTTCCAACTTGAAATGTTTTCATCCTACTCATCATCTTCAAATAGGCAAGCCCGACGAACACGGCACAGTCACGCTCAAACATAACCTCTATGCACAAACAGTTATATGCCTTTACATTCCCGAAAATACAGAAACTAACCATATAACAAACTAGGTGCAAGTTATCTTATGATTTCTTATGCAAATGCAACAAATTTGCAGGATGGATCAGAAAGCAAACTCAACCGACCACGTGCATTTGAGCTATGGAAAATTCCTTCGTTAGTAATGCTTTTTATCTTACTCCTTGTTCTCTTCCTATTTGCGAATGCTCGGAGAAGAGTATCTAAAGTTAAGGTATAATTGTTGATTTAATTTATCTTTGAAGTGGGAAAGCAAGGTTTTTCATCTCAGCATCTGTTTGGATTTTAATTGAACAGTTTTGCTCTTCAATCCTGTTTGAGGAATTATTTATAGTTCTTTGCTTACTTGACTCTGTTTGTGTCCCCGATTTTGATCTGAAAGACTGAAACTCTATGAGGCCGGGCTGTTTGGTTTAAAATTTTATAGATGCGAGGGAATGAAGGGTATTTGGGTAAATCGATTTGTTTTGTAGGATGCCTCCCATAAGAGGAAGTTATCTCTTTTGCTTCTATTGCATGAACTTTTAACTTTTGTTTCTAGTTTAGCCCTTGTAAATTATATTTAGTATTGATACTTGCACATGAAGCAAACCCTTTCAATGTTGATCAATTTCGTACATTTTTTACCTATCATATTTTCTGTGGATTCATGATTCATGTTCTAATAAATAAATTAAACGATAATTCACATGTAAATGAATGGGTCTTCAATCTCCATGGATTGGATAAAGTGGGTACTACTTTCACATTGTTGAATCTTTGATTATATAAGAAAAGAAAAGAAAATTTATTGATGAAAGCGTTGGTTTCAAATATAGCAAAATAAGTCAAACTATTTATAAATATAAAAAGATTTCACTGTTTATCAACAATAGACGAGTGATAGACTGCAGTAGATTTCCATTGTTCAAGGGATACAAGTATATCGATGTGATACACAACAAATTTTTTCTATATTTGTATATAGTTTGATATTTTTTTCTATTTATAATAATTTTCTCTTGTATCTAATGGTATTTTTAAGTGCTTCCACATCTTCTATCTTTTATCCCGATATTTTTGTTTTTTGAAGTATGGGATTTGTGTCTTTTTAGTCTCTTAGTTTTTAAAATTACAATAGTAGTCTTTGAATTTTTTTGTTTTGTTTTTTTTTTTTTTTTACATTATTAAAAGTTTAAGGTTCTATTAGATAAAGAAATTTAAATAATTAAAATTTCAAAATATCAAAGGTATACATGAAATTATGTAAACCTAGTGTGAGTTATGACGTGTTTTCTATGTCCACATGTGTTTGTAGGTCGAAACAAAAAAGTGTGCGAACGCACAGTTGATTTACGAACTCAGTATATGCAAGATAGATTAACAGTTGAGAAATTTATTGGGACTTCCCAATAATCAAGTTGTACTGGTCTACAAAATGGTTTAAATAATTTTATCAGGCATGTTCCGTTATGACCTTGAGAGGCATAAAATTTGAATGCTATGGTTTAGAGGTTCTAAGACCAAGGGCATACCCTAACAATATAATTTGGTGGCTTGAATTTAAATGCAAATTTTGTCTAAGTCAGTTAAAATATTACAAAAACAATCTAAAGAGATCCTATCATATTAACGAATTACTAAATATGTTATATTAGTACTTCCGTTCGAGCGTAGAATCTATGAATATTATCATGACAACATTCCTCTATTAAGTTTTAGCCAATTTTTTCAACAAAATTTATAAAGAAAAAGAATTGTTTTTGAATATTCCAAAATAAGTCAAAATATTTATAAATATAACTAAATAGCACTGTCTATTAGTGATAGACCGCGATGGGCACCGATAGGTTATTACCATCTATCGTAATCTATCGTTGTTTATCACTGATAACCAATAACATTTTGCTATATTTAAAAATATTTTTAATAATTTTGCCATAAAACAATTACCCTAAGAAAAATTTAAAAAAACTTAAAATATTCGTGGTAACCAAGATTAATTAAAATTAAATGCTACTCTAATGTGTCCTCTTGAGTCCAAATACTTATGAAAGTAATCCTTGGGATCAAAAGTATAAAAGTTTAAATATTATTTTGATCCTTATACTTTTAATTTTGGTTTATTTTGGTCCTTATACTTTAAATTTTGGTTCCTTTTGGTCCGTATATTTTCAAAATGTTCATTTTGGTCCTTGTGTTTTCGACTTTTGTTCATTTTGGTTCTTCAATTTTCAAAAAGTGATAATTTTGATGCCTTAAAAATGAAAATGAAGGGACCAAAATGATCACTCTTTAAAAAATTAAGAGCCAAAATAACAAAAGTTCAAAGTATATGGATCAAAATGAACAAAAGTCGAAAATATAAGGATCAAAATGAACAAAAACCAAAAGTATAAGAATTAAAGTGTTATTTAAACATTGCATGAACAATATAAACGATGACAATGTGTGTATGTATTATGTGATTTTAGATATAATAACTTGATTGTAGTTTTAATTATGGGTATATGAGAATAGATAATATGTAAATTAAGTACCCACATTCTATAAATATAAAATTTAAAGCACTGAAATTTTTTTAAAAACACTTTGTGCAGTGTAAGATTCTATCCAAATATGTTATAATTATAAGGATAAAGGCTCGCTTGGATTAACTTAAAGAATAAATGTTTTCTAAAAATTTATTTTCATTTAAACATTTTTAATAAGAAGTGTTTAAAATAAAGATACTAATAGCTTTCAAAATAACTTATTTTTTAAATTAAATAATTAAAAATATATTCCAAATACACCCTAACTTTTGTGGCAAAAGTACATAACGATGACATACAACTGTTTCCGAAGAGCCCCTAGTGGCATTTTGAGTCTTCTATTTTTCCTTCTAAACTTTGTCGTAGCTTATGAAAATTTCATGGTTCTTCCAAGCATAATCCATAATGTCTCGCAGTGGACAATGCATCCTAGTTTTGGTTTTTAGTATGATATTTGCTGCACATATTAACCATGGTTGATGCCACCCTAAGGTAGTTTTGTAATTTTTTGTATATGTTTTATTTTATTCCAAACGTCATCGTATGCAATCAGTATCAATTGGAAATAAATTCAAAATGTTGGAGGGAGTGAAAAATGATAAATTGACTTCAAGTTGACAAGATGTCGATACAACAATGATAAACCAACAGTAACTCATAATAATGGAATATTGGGAGATTGAAAATCAATAAATTTATGAGGACGATTTAATTATTAAGAAAAAGAAAATATTCATATCTATAGTTTAAGTAAACATTTAAAAATAAGGATATTTTGAAGAATGTTTTAAAAATATAGATACGTTGAAAATGCATAAATTTAAGGGTATTTTAAAGTGAAAAATGGTGAGAGCAAGAGAATAATAATAATAAAAATAAAAATTATATATATTTTGAAAGAAGATATCAATTTTTTATTAGAGTCTGATTGTGTATACACATATATTATATTGAGAATATAAGTAGAGAGGAGAGGAAACTCTTCACTCACCTCTCGAAAAAAGTGGTAGTGAAAATAACAAATATTACAATCTTTTATTACGGGTGTATTTTAGTGGTTATACAACCTAATTTCCCTTAAGGAACCGATTGGGCTACTCACCCCAATCGAAATAGGGTCTTGCAGTGGATACGAATCTTCTCTCATAGTTCAACAATCAACCAATCCACTTCCTCTTTGATTTGAAGATCATAAATTCTTTGACTTGAACACCATAAATCACATGAAAAATTAAAACCCAACACAACCATTGAAGAAAATTACGAAAAATATATCTAGAAAAGAACTATCTTAGACTTGATAAATTGTGCTAGTTAGAGATATTTTATGAATCTAAATTGTTTGTTTATAGGTAATCGAGCATAACGAGTAATTTAGAGCGTTTAGAGCAAACAAGGGTCAAAACAAAGGTTTTTGGAGCAAATTGGAAAAAATTACAAAAATACTCCTACCTAAAGTGTCGCTATGCTTTAGCACAACGCTTCAAAACGTTGAAATGCAGAAGGCAAGTGTCGAGACACTACATTTAAGTGTCCCGACACGCTCAAGGGAAATGTTGCTATAGCGTTGAGCACCGTTGCAAGCATGCGACGCTATCCCAAGTGTTGCAACACTCTTTGACGTTGCCATACATATATTTTTTTCATTTTAGGTCAAATGTGTGGATATTTCAGATGTTTTTAGTTTCGATTTTGGCCAAACTTGGTTTTAGCTTTTGAATCTTTATAATTGACATTTTAACGATATGGATCAAGATTTCAACGTTCGGCTAGGCTCTAAACACTAATTTAGAGGTTGGTTCATTGATAGCTTGTAGAAGTACAAGTTATTGTACTTTCTATTTGGAATAATTAGAGTAATTTAGGAGATGAACGCATGAGTTTGAGAAGAAAATAGTGTACCATGAATAACTTTACGTACATGGTGTTTACAAAAGCTTCTATCCTGAAAATTATAAGTTTTATATCTTTTGAACATTGGATTTGATAAAAAGAAGCAAAAAATGCTAAAGAAAAAAAAAAAGATGCTGCCAGAATCACCAAGACTACATTGTTCCACTGATCAATGCGTCGAAGAACCTAGTGTCAAGAAGAAAAAGATTTGCTAGATGCATGGGCAGTGGCTATCGTATCTGTATACAAGTGGATGACTGATTTGACCGAGCCACGACAGAACCAATGAATCTCTGATGCAATAAAGTCTGCGCAACAGGGCATGTAATTAAATGTAAAGGTGTCAAACAATCATGAGACTACTTTTTGGACACCTATAAATAGCTTGCAGGAGCTCAAGTTGAAGATAGAGAGAAAATAATGGGTGAAAACTCTACTTAATCTCCCTCACCACCATTGCCACCTTCTACCTCAAGCTCTCTTGTGAGAAGATTCTAAGTGAAAGTTCAGTGTCGCCTCTCGGGGAGTGATAATCCATCCATTTCCTCTGTGCAAGTTGTATCAAGCAACCTCCATCTCAAGCCTCCAAGAAGCAAGATGTTGCTATTGGCGGCTTGACGTTATTCATTTTACATTTCACTTTCATTTCCACCTTTCTTATTTGTATTAAGATTGTGATATCGCAAGACACATATTTCTTTAATATAAATTTGATTGATTCTATATTTCTATCAATTATCATCTTCAACATCTTACATCATGAGTAGCTAAATTTCCTAATGGGTTGAGTGGATGAAACTAACATTTTCTAAGTTTTACTTAAGTTGCATTCATCTTGTTTAAATGTGTGCTAAAAACCTTGCATGAATGTATCGAACAAATAGGTTTAAGTAAGTATGATCAACTGCTTGAGAGAGTAAGTGATCGACCATTTTCGTTTAAACAAGAAAATAATTACCTTTAGAGATAAAGTTGATCTTTTGTAAGAAAAAACTCATCATGTGTCTTAGAAATAAGATAAATATGGCGTTGAAGCATTGAGAGATGCATTCTCAATTTTAAGTTTGTAACATGAACACTTACTTAAGTATCACTTAGAAATATGTTAGTGAAATTTTCTCAACCCTACCTTATCCACTGATTCTCCCATCTCAACGCCTGCTGTTTTGATTATATTTGTGCTTGACACTTTCTACTATCATCTTCCACGCATCATTATTCTACATGTTCATCCATCATTCTTATATTTGTAAATTCAATTTTAGCTTACTATAAAGATATCTCAATGCATTCTTTTTACATATATTCATTTGTAAAGTAAATTGCATTAAATCAAAGAAGTTTCTTAACATCAAATTGTTACAAATCCCTATTTTAAACTTACACTTGGGTTTTTAATAGGAAAACTTGCATTTAATTGAACCAATCTTAAGTAACATCAATGTGGCATAAGGCCATTTCAACGCAACGTTCATAATTAACTTTCAATGCAACAGTTGTGCTTACACTTTATAGGTTTTATGAGATTTTTCATTGAATGCCCGGTGACTTCTAAACTCTATTTTTTGTGCTAATTCATGTGCAAAGTATGTTTGAGTAGTGTGACAAGTTAGTTGTAATGACCTGACTTTCTAAGACTATTATTAAGTTTTTATTACATGCATGCATAAAGTCAAAGCAAAACCACTTTTAACACATTCAACCAAAATCCAACCATTTTGACAAACCATAAATTCAATCAAATAACTAAAAGTTATTGTTCAGGGTACCCCTACAAAACCATACACAATATTTAAAACCAAAAAACTCTTTGCGATCTAATGTGCAAACAATTGAAGATTTTTAAAATTTGAACACGGTAAAAATTGACTCCTGAACCATAAAAGAAAACATTGGCGGAAGCGTTTGTCTAGTCTCATAGGTGTAGTCACGTATTATTTTTGTCATTCATCGGTGTATCCTTGCCTTTACCTGAAAAACATATCATAAGAAAGGGTGAGTATACAAATACTCTATAAGTGACCCCCCTAACGGGGTCAAGCTATACGGTCACATACATTGAAAACCATTCAACTGATGAGACATACATTCAATATCATAACATGGATGACCATCTAGGTGAACTTGTTAACTCTTCCTAACATAGACATAGATGTACATGACATAACATAGACATAGGTAGTGAACTCGAAGATACACAAACATAGGTATAGGTAGTGTTCCCATAGGAACACAAACATAGGTAGTGATTCTAGAGGAACACAATCATACATAAATAGTGAACTGGTAGGTTCACAAGCATATGATGTACATAGCTCGATAGAAGATCTAACGGTTACTAACTTATCTAGCATGCATCAAATAAACAATGGGTCCCATATAAATGTTGTTGGGTTTTATGCTCTAAAACTCATAGATTGCAAATGTAATAATTTGACCATAATTTAATCATTAATAAAGAGTTATTGATGTGTTAATTCAATAAGCGTTATTGATTGTTTTTGTTTGTTTTGTCTTAAATAACACTAAATCCAATAAAATAACATCCTAGACTATTTTATGAGTCTTGAACTGTATGTGGGGACATATGGAGATCAATGTTCAAGATACAGTCTAAAGGGTCCATAGTGTAGGGATAAGACTTGGTACCTTATCCTGGTGACACTATGGATACAACCCACTTTATATTTGATACAAACGCAATGATCTAACGCATTCATGTAGGTGACATGCGAGTGGGGGTATCCTATGCAATGAGTTTGTATAAGACTGGACCACGAAATAATAATCACTAGATATAACTCCGTTTACTTTTTAGGTTTCTATTTGAATAGGATGACCTGGGCAACTTAGTCTTAATCTTGAGTATATTATGAACTCCTGTCCACGAGGGATTGTTCTTTGATTTGTATGGGTTAGAGTGGCTGTTTGCTGACTTAATATGCCTACCATCTTAGGGACAAGACTGAGTGGGGAGTTGGGGACATAATTATACAAGATGGAATTCACTCATTCCCATTTTTAGGGTAAGTAGATAAATGTTCCCTTAAGTGGTGTCTCGGGGACTTGAACAAAGGGCCCTACCCTCCCACTGGCTCGAGAGGGGTTTCTGTTTAATGGTTGGACCATAAACAGGTTGTTCATTAGAGGAGCACTGGTACTTAAAGATTTAGAAGTAACCCAGGGGTAAAACGGTAATTTGACCCAGTTGGTGTTACGAACATTTGTGAAGGACTAATTTACTATTATTGGTCCATATCCACGAACACAGAAATACATCTATAGTGAGAAGAGTGTAGCTGTGGGTCTTTACTAGAGTGTACCCACAGTTAACGAATATTGATTAATATGGTTAATGAATTTAGCCGATTAATCTCATATCGTTGGAGTTTCTAATCTGTAGGTTCATAAGGTCCCCTTACTAGCTCACTACGGACCAACAAGGATCAACTATGTTGAAAGAAAAATTTGAAAATGTTCAAATTTATGAGGAAAAATATTAATTGTATTGGATACAATTAATTGTATGATTTATTATAAATTTTATTTGAATGTGATTCAAATTATAACTTTATAATATGAAGAATTAATTTATTTGAATATGATTCAAATAATTTATTATTTATTTGGATAAAATCCATATAAATAAATAGAGGGAGAATTAATTAATTAATTTGAATTGGATTCAAATAATTAATTATCATTTAGATGAAATCTAAATTAAAGATTTTGTAGAAAATAAATAGAGGGATAATTAATTAATTGATTTGAATTAGATTCAAATAGTTAATTATTTAATTTGTATGAGATCCAAATCAAATATTTTGCAGAAAATAAATATTTAAATAATATTTAAATATTTTAAACCATTTAATATGAGATATTTATTAATATCGGATGTTATTAAATATTTGATTTAAAATCTCTGTAGAGGGTTTATCCTAATAGGATTAGGAGTAACCCATAGAATTTTATAAATAAGGCCCTAGCCTTCATAGAACACACTCTTTAAGAGAATAATCTCTACGATTACACTAAAAATCTTCCTCCACTAATTATCCAAATTTTCTTAGAAATTTTTTTTCCCATTCTTTCAAAGAAGCGGTTCCCACAAACCGGATACTTGCCAGAGTCATAGCGAGGAAGATCTTAGGAGAAGACTATCAGTTCGAAAATTATAGATTGGTAAAGGATGATACTTAACATTTTCTTTACTTTTTGTATTTTTAATTCTTTCAATAAATCAAATAACGTAATCACACGTTTCCGTTGGGATTCAATTCCCCTCAAATGTATCATAAAACTCATAGAATTCAACATACTCTTAACAATCTCACATATAGTCCTTATAGCATGCTTTAAACATCCATTTGGCATAAATCATTATGAATAAGCTAAGTGTCAGGTCTTATGTCCTAAACCATAACAAATTTTTTATAATTAATAAAATAATTTGTTATTTTATATTATGTTTTCAATTTGCATATAACTATTTCCAATAATTCATGTTAGTGAATTATGTTCAAAGTAATAACCTGAATAGTATATAGTAGATAGATAAGGTTGGGTGTTTTATCTTGGTAACATTATGGATACGATGAAGGGAATTGAATCCCGGATGCAGTGTGTGATTGTGTTCTTTGATTTCTTGAAAGAATTAAAAATACAAATAATTAAGAAAAGGCTAAACAACATATCTTTGTCGTTTTATAATTTCAACAAAATTTTCTCCTCGAACCAATAGTTTTCTCCTTGTAGTCTTCATTTTCTAAGAGATCTTCCTTGCTATGACTGTGGCAAGGATCCGGTTTGTGGAAACTGCTTATTGAAAGAATAGGAAGAAGAATGTTCTTAGAACTTTTATAAGAAAATTGGGATAATTTCTAGAGGAAGAGTTTTAGAGTAATCATAGAGATTAATTTTGTAGAGAGTGTGTTCTACGAGGATCCTAAGGACCCTATTCATAGAAGTCTATGGGTTTCTTCTAATTGTATTATGATAACCATCAACAGAGATTTTAAATTAAATATGAAATAATATTCAATATTAATAAATATCTACTCAAATAATATTTCATATTAAATTGTTTAAAATATTTAAATCATACTTAAATATTTATCTTACGCAGAATCTTTAACTTGAATCTCATCCAAATTAAATAATTAATTATTTGAATCCAATTTAAATTAATTAATTAATTCCCACTCTATTTATTTATATGGATTTCATCCAAATAAATAATTAATTATTTGAATCATATTCAAATAAATTAATTCTCCATATTATAAAGTTATAATTTGCTTATTCAAATGAATTTTATAATATATCATGTAATTATTTGTATCCAATACAATTAATATTTTTCTTTATAACTTTGAACATTTAAAATTTTTCTTTCAACATATTTGATCCTTTTGGTCCGTGGTGAGTTAGCAAAGAGACCTTATGGACCTACAAACTATAAAGCTCCAATGATCCAAGATTAATTAATTAAACTCTTTAATTAAATCAATATTCATTCATTGGGCAAACCACTATAAACCTATAGTTGAATTCTTATGCATTGTAGGACAAGTTGTGTCCATGGATATAATCAATATAAGCAAGTAGATCTTTTCCGAGTTGTTCATAATTACAGCTGGGTCCAATGATCCAAGATTAATTAATTAAACTCTTTAATTAAATCAATCTTCATTCATTAACTATAGGGCAAACCACTACAAACCCATAGTTGAACTCTTATGCATTGTAGGACAAGTTGTGTCCATGGATATAATCAATATAAGCAAGTAGATCCTTCACGAGTTGTTCATAATTACAGCTGGGTCAAATGTCTGTTTTACCCCTGTAATTACCTATTTTCCTTAAGTACCATTGATTTCTCTAATGAACAATTTGTTTATGGTCTAACCATAAACTAATCCCTCTCGGGCCAGTGAGAGGGTGGAGCCCCTTGTTCAAGACCTAAAATCAACACTTAAGGGAACTACTCATCCACTTACCCTATCTAGGAAGGAAAGAATTCCATCTTGTGAAATTATATTCTCAGCTCCCAATTTAGCTAAATCTCCAAAATGATAGGCTTATTGAGTCGGCAACTCGGGTCACTCTCACCCATGAAAATCAAAGGATCGACCTCATAGACAAAAGTTCATAAGTCACTTAGGATTGAGATTGAGTCGCACATGATCATCCTATGAAATATTAATCTCATTAGTTAACGAATTTACAAAAAAAGATTAAATATTTTGCGATCCGATCTTATACAAACTCTTTGTATAGGATACCTCCACTCACATGTCTCCACATGAATGACTTGGATCAAAGCATTGTAATTATTACAAAGTGGGTCATATCCATAGTGTCACCAGGATAAGACACCTAACTTTATCCATATACTATAGACTTTTATGTTATTTCTTAAACATGATCCACCAGTATGTCAACTACATACATGTTCAAGATTCATTTAATAACCTTGGATTTTTCCGTTAATGGATAAATTAATGTTGCATATAATTAAATTAATTAACTAATCAATTACGAGGTTTTAGGGCACAAATCCCAACATACTATCCACTTTGTAAATGTTACAAGAAATGTAGTCCAAGTCGTTCATGTGGAGATATGTGAGTGGGGATATCACATACAATGAGTTTGTATAAGACTAGACCACAAAATAATTAACCTACTCTTTGTAATTCCATTAATTGAAGATATTAAATTTCATAGGATGATCATATGTAATTCAATCTCAATCTTGAGTGAGTTATGGACTTTTGTCAATAGGGCTCGTCCTTTGATTTGCATGGGTGAGTGTGACCCAAATCACCAATTCAATATGTCTACTATTTTGGGGACTTGACTGAATAGAGAGTCGGGAACGTAATTTCACAAGATGGAACTCGCTTCTTCCCATTTAGGGTAAGTAGATGAGTCGTTCCCTTAAGTGCTGATTCCAAAACATGAATAATGGGGTTTCATTCTCTCATTGACTTGAGAAGGACTTGGTTTGTGGTTGGACCATAAACAAATAGTTCATTAGAGGATCAGTGGAACTTAAGGTTATAGAGGTAATTTTGAGAGTAAAATAGATATTTGACCTAGCTGTAATTTGGAACGACTCATGAAGGATGGACTTACATGGATTGATTATATCCATGGATGCAACTAAAAGGATTGAATCACATAGTAGAAGCAGTTTATAGCATTTGTTTTCTATTTTAGTAGATAAACAATACATATTCAAGATAAACATACAGAATATGTTATACAATTTTCGAAGATAAGCATAAAATAAAGTTGAGAAGAATTATCTTTGAAGTCTGTCTTCGATTGTTCTCCTTCGAATGTACAGATCTTATTGTAAAATCTTCTAGTAACGTCTTTAAAAGATCTTCCTCAGCTATGTCTCTAGGCAAGATCTACTTGACAGAGTAGCCTTTTGGAGGAGATAAAAGGGAAGGAAGAGAACTTTTACAGAGAAAAAATCTTCTGTGTTTCTTGAGAGAATTTGAGAGAGAGTGTTTTCTTCAATATTGCAGTTCTTTTCCCAATAGAGACAATCTCGATTGATTTAACCGACTCTCATCCCCCCTTCTTCATTCCCTTGCAATGCAAGAGAGTTATTTAATTAAATTAATTAAAAGTTTTTGTTAATTTAATTAAAGAAATAATAGTTAATTATAATTATAAATTATAATTTAATTAATCAATTAATTAAATATCTTATATTTAATTAAATGTATATTTGAATTATATTCAAACATATAAATCTCTCATAACCTATAGTTTTTTTTTTTTTTTTGAAGAACTCTCATAGCCTATAGTTTTAATGTGAATCTCATTTCACGTTAATATATAACCTATAGTTTTAATATACATCCTATTTATAGTAACTTAATATTTAAATCATATTGAAATACATTAATCCTCCCATAATATATAGTTTTAATTATAAATCATATTTATAATTAGCTATATATTATAATGTGTCGTTATACATTATACTTTATATTAACCATTAATAAAATTCCCTAAGTTATTTTGAATGATTCAAATTATTCTTTCAAACTATGGTCCTTGCTAATTCGTTGTGAGTTGGCAAGGGGACTTAATGTACCTACATATTTTAAGCTCCAATGATTCGAGATTAATTAATTAAATAACATTCATTAACTATGGGGGCAAACCACCATAGACCCGTAGTTACACTCTTATGCACTGTAGGACATGATGTGTCCATGGATATAATCACTTCATATGAGTCGATCTTTCACAAGTTGTTTATAATTATAGATGGGCCAAATGCACTTTACCCCTGTAATTACATTCTTAACCTTCTACTGATACTTTAATGAACAATTTGTTTATGGTCCAACTATAAACCAAGTTCCTCTCGACCCAATTAGAGGGTGGGGTCCCATAGTTCAAGTCCCGAAGTCGATACTTATGAGAACTACTTATCTACTTACCCTAATTGGGAAGGAGAGATTTCCATCTTGTGAAATTATGTTTTCAACTATTTATACAGTAAAGTCCCCAAAACAACTCGATCCACTCTCACCCATACAAATCAAGGACGAGGCCTCATAGGCAAGAGTCTATGACTTACGAAAGATTGAGATCAAGTTACATATGATCATCTTTTGAAATATTAATCTTTTTAGTTAATGGAGTTTTAGAGAGAGATTAAATATTTCATGGTTCAGTCTTTTACAAACTCATTGTATAGGATACCCCTACTGACTTGTCTCCATATGGACGATATGGATTCCATCATCTGTAACATTTGTAAAGTGGGTCGTGTCCGTAGTGTTACCAGGATAAACACCCAACCTTATTCATCTATTATAGACCCTTCAGGTTATTCACTATATGTCAACTACCTACAACTCAAGTTTCATATGAGTAACCTTGAATTTGTTTATTGGATTGAGTTACGCAAAATTAAGACATAATATAAAACAATAAATTATTTTATTAATTATCATTAGTTTGTTTATACATTTACAAACCACGAGTTAGAGCATAAACCCAACAGTCCCATGAGATGTTTATCTGTCTCTCCCTTAAAATGTTCTATAGGTTATCTCTCGAAATGCCGATTCTGGTAGAATATATTTTTCTTATTTGAAAATTTTAGGTTTTATTTCTCTTGAATCTTTTCCTTCTCGATGCTTATCCTCTTATGGTATTGATATAATTTACCTTGTCAGTTGTTGATAACTTATAGAAATACAAGTTATTATAGTCACTATTTGAATTAATTAGAGTAACTTTAGAGCTAAACGCATGATTTTGGTAGTTGAATTATGTAAAATGTATTACCATGCGTTGGCACTATTTACAAAAGAAAACACCTTAAAAATTATGAGCTTTTCGGTTCTTAACGTAGGGTTAAGAAGAAAATAAGCACAAATAACCCAAGTACTAGAGACGAAGCTGCTGCGAGAACAAGTGGAAACCCATGCGTCGAGACCATGCGTTGAGAAAAAGTAGATACAGATGCATGGGCAAAAAACTATCATATCATTATGCAAAAGAACAACACGTTATCAGATCATGGTAGAACCAATGGGCCGACAATGTGAAAAGTCTACGCAGCAAGGCAGGGAATTTAATGCAAAGGTGTCAGGTCATCATGAGTTTCAACTTTTCAACGCCTATAAATAACTCAAAGCTTCTCCATTCAAAAAGGGGGAGGGGGAAGAAAAGAGAGAAATGAGTTCAAGAGGCGAAAACTCTGTACAATTTCTCCCTCACCATAACCAGCCTCCATTTCGAGCTCTTCTGAGAGAAGGATTCTGAGAACTTTTAGAGTCGTCTCCCAGTGAGTGAGAACCTTCACCCTATGAAATTTATGTATCAAATAGCAACCATCTCAAGCCTCCATGAAGCAAGACGTTGCCAGTGGCGGCTTGACGCCTTCCATTTCTGTTTTATCTCCATTTCCCTCCTTACTTATGTTTTGTTAATGACATTCGAGAGAATAGTTTATTTTCTTAATATGAGTTTGATTGACGATTATCATCCATTTATTTTCATATTAAATACCTTACACCATGTTGTTTGAATGCTAAATGAGTTAGATGTTAGAAGTTAGTTTTTCTTAAGCAATATTAAGCATGTTACATCTTGATTAATGCATATCATTAGCTTGCATAACTTTGTCTGACAAACAAAAGTAGCAAGCACGACTGTTTAGCTTGAGAGAGTGGATGGTTAATCTTTAGCATTTATCAGGACTAGATGAGGTGTAGAGATGTAGTTCATCTTTTGCTAACGCAAACTTACCATGCGTCTTAGAGATAAGATTAATGTGGCGTTGAAACATCGAGAGATGGATTCACAAACGCAGTTTGTAGGTATGTAATTATACTTAGATATACTTAGGTAACAACTAACTCCTGCGTTAACTCTACTTTTATCGCATGGTTCCATTCATTCTCAACGCATGCTATCTGACACTAAATGACATTTGACTAACCATCGCTGCGTCCACCTCATTGTTAGTTGTAGGAAATTTTATTCATTCTCTATGTATAGTTTTAGATACATACAACCAACTCATGCACTAATTACATGTATAGTTCACCGCATAGTCATGCATCTATTCTCAACGCCTAGTTATTACAAATCCCTGCATTCGACCCTGGACTCACCAGAAAACCTATAAGAGCTTATACTTGGGCTTTTTATAGGAAAACTTGCTTAATCATGATCACACTTGAGTAATTCTCGACGCATCTTTGTATGGAAATTATAATATGTATTTTTGCGCAACAAGCTATGAAACTTAATTTAAATCGAAAATAGAAATCCACCAACAGTTGTGCATATTTAAGAGGGACATTTTCTCTATTTAGATCTAAGATTCCCTTTTAAGATAAAAAAAAAGAAAAGAAAAAAGAGAATTGAATAAAAGTTTTACCCTATTCTTGCTCATAACCTTTTCACTAAAAAGTGTTAGTGAACTAAATCTAAAGTAAGAATGTTAACAATTTTTGGCCTAAGTCTAAGTCTTGCTTGTAGCTAGTTACTTGGCCAAAAACCATTGGTACATGGGAATGAAAGTGAGATAAAAAACCAAGTGTTGGGGAGTTTGTTTCTACAGTATGATTGGCTAATTTTATTACGAGTGAAACTTGAACAACATGATTTTGTATTGTGTTCCTTGTGCTGATTCTGCTTTGAGATTGATTTCTTATATGTTGATATGTGTAGTGCATATTTGCTGTGTGCCTTCCTATGCTCTGCGACATATCTTGCAACATGCTGGGTAATTTTCAAGGACATTGTAACGTGAAAGGTAGCAAATTTGCAGTTTTTCAAATTAGTTTGTAGAATTCGTGGTCTGCTATTATTTTCCTTGCAGAGATGATTTATTAGTTCTTTGAAGATTTTCTCAAAGCTCCTTGTGTGTGTGTCTTTTGTTCAATTTTAGGTTTGTCCATTTTGAAGAATATTTGAGTCATTGCCTTGTGTTTGTGCCAAAAACACAAGTGTGTCAATCCATGAGATGATGAAGCTTTTGCCATTATTGGTCTTCAATGATTCTTTAAATCTTATTGATTCATTCTACTATAATTTTTGAAGGGGTTCTCATACTTAGGGGAACCTACATTTTTCCAAGTGAAGTGGTCTTCATCTAAAGGCGGAAAGATAACAAAATCTTAGTGAGAAAGAGTCTCATACTTAGGGGGAGCCTTCATCTGTACGATATTGGATTCTATCATTTGCAACATTTATAGAGTGGGTTATGTCCATAGTGTTACTAGAATAAGGCACTCAAACTTATCCATTTATTATAGACCCCTTCAGGTTATTGCTTGAACATAATCCATTATATGTCAGCTACATAATACTTAAGTTTCATATGCATACCCTTGGATTTTATTTATTGGATTAAGTTATGCAAAAAATTGAGACATAAAATAACTAAGTATTTTATTAATCATCAATAATTTGTTTATACAATTACAAACAACGAGTTTTAGGGCATAAAACTTAACAATCTCCCACTCGACTCTTAATTTTAGGGTGTTGGTGAATTTAATTATGAACTTTGTTGATTGTTTAGTGCTTCCATGGATGTAGAATAATATGTTTTTCAATGCTATTTTGCTTTATCTTCTATTGATTGGCCCTTAATGAATGTTAGCTTAAATATAAGATTGAGTGGTTGTATGTTTAATCGGATCTATGACATTGGATCTCTATTAAGCTTTCATGAAAATGGATAGGCTAATAAAGAAAGTTGTTAATGACTATGTCTAATGCTATGCTTCTTAATTTGGTTTCAAAAAATTAGATATCAATTAGGTTGCATAAGAAAAGATTCTTTTTTAGAGCAAATAATTCAGATAATAGTTTCTAGACTTAGACATATTGTTCATGCGTAAGTCCATGAAACCCTAAATATCACTTAAGGGATTAATTAATGAAATCAACTCCCTAAAACATTTTTGTCTCTTGAAGTTTCAACTTACCTTTGCTTTCTTTTATTATTTTCACAATCCACACTCAAACTCGATTTCGATTTCTTAGATAAAGTCGAATCAATTCTTCAATAGATAGACAATTAAACCTTAATTCAGTCCCAGTGGAACAATACTTGGTCTTGACCATTTTAACTATACTATTACTTGACACGTGCATTTGCGCTTCAAATCAATAAGTACGACACTGTAATCTCTTGATTTTATATTAGTAAAATTATGTTTTTTGAGCACATTGCCTCCCAAACGTAGGTGGTATTGCACCGAATTGGGCTACCAAACCTGTGTTCTGTGTTTATCTCTAATGTTTTTGAAATTGTTATAACATCATGTGTAACAAGTTGTTTTATTGTGTGTTTGATAATCTTTATTTCACAAAGCATCTAAAATAAGATAGAAAAAGAAAAATAAAAATAAAAGAAAATTAAATTACAATAAAAATTGTGTGAAAAGTAAAAAATAGGAGCTTAGTCATAAGCACATTACAAAAGTCAATCTCATATCATCAACGACCAATTGACAACAGTTCGTACAATAACATTCAAATTCAAATCAATCCATAAAATTTATAAAAACAAAATTAATACATGATCATCTCATCGACACTTTAGAAATAAAACATCTAGCTACTTGTCGTTACATGCTTCAACATTGAATGAAAATTCACAGCCATATAGAAAATTAAGAAGGAAATAGAGGAAGAGATAATTATCAACGATCACTCCTTTGTCGATGGAAAACGTTATGCCCTCAATTCACACCTCGGACTCGAAGAATGTCTCCTAGCACCTCCTTTCACCCTTTAGATTCCTAATTTGTAGCTATTTGTCACTTTAAAAGTCTCAAACTCGGTACCCAAAAGTCTTGCCAACGTTCGAATTATATAGGCAAAATTGGTGCCCAGTGTTGTGATGTTGACAAGTGTCCACATATGTAGCATTGCAATGCTCCTATTGAGTGTCGCAGCGCTACCCTGAATGTTGCTCTTGAGTTGCTCATTATGCAGGGTTTTGGGGAGCATTGCAATGCCCCCTTTTCAACTTTTGGGCTTACTCCCTGATTTATTTGTAGAAAAAGGCCTAGAGTCCATCTTAGACTCATTTTAAGCCATTTTTCATCTAGAAGCTTCAGTTCTCACTCTTTAACTGTGTTATGGAAAAATTGATGTAGCCTAAATAATAAAGTGAGAGAAATCTCCAATAATCCTAGTCATAATCAATTCAGATTTGACCAAGACACCCTAATTTATCCTAACCCTACTACATCAAAAAACACTAACAAATGATTATCACTTTAAATTAAAGGCACAAAAAGCATTTTTCAAGTGCTTTTCAACATGCCAGAGGGAAGCACAATGCAAAGCTTTCAGTTTCTAACTATATCATTTAGGAATCCTCGAGATGAAGCTCAACCTCATCCTCAACCTTACATACTTGTCCTACACATGGAAGAAAGCTATCAAACTTGTCGTCGTTGAAAGGATACATCTCCTCTAGAAACTTACCCTTAGTGGTATAGATGATGGATGGCCTTGATGGACTCTCAAATCTCTACATGGAATTCGCCAGCTGAATGACTTGGTCAACCATGCTTTGTAGTAGGGCTAGGGTCTCCTACTTCAAAATGCTTTCAAAGGCATATAATTAAGTTAGTTTTTTTGTATGTTAAATGTGTGCTTTAATGCTTTTCTTTGTTATTTTTGTAGGAGTCGAGCATTTGGATAGAAATTGAAGAAATTTGAATAATAATAGGAGAAAAAACCTCAGGGGTTTGCATAAGCACTTGAAAAGTGCTTTCTATTCTCTCAAATTAAGGAAGTTTATATGAGATTTCACTTGTTTGCTAGTGGTTTTTAGGTTAAAATGAGGAAAATTAGAAGAAAAGACCAAAAAACCAAAACCGAACAAGAATACGGCGAAAAAGAGAAGAAAAACTCAAAGTTGCCATAATTGGGGCAGTGCAACGACGCTAAAACATGGCCTGCGGGAGATAGTCGTAGCGCCGCGACACTCTCCAATAGCGTTGCGACGTCGTCTGCACAACTTCAATAGCGCCGCGGTGCCAGCTTACCATAAAATGAAAAAACTTATTTTTGGAAAGATTTTTTTGGACGGAATACTCTATAAATTTGGGGGTTTCAAGCAGTCCTAAGAACCATTCAGAGCAAGAAATTACAGACCTAATGTAAGCACTGATTTGCGTTGCCAAGCGTCGGGGTGCGGCCATGCGGTTGTGGCTATGCGTTTCAAAGGGAGAAGCGGTCGTGAGCGAGAGCAAAAAAAAAAAAAAAAATTTGGAAAGTAAAAGTGTGGCTAAGTGTTGGCTAAGTCCATGCGTTCGTAGTTGATTCACGGAGGTTAGTGAGCTGAAGTAGCTACCCGCGTTGAAGGATAAGTAATTCTGGCGGGGGAAGATATGTGCTTGAACCATGCGCTAAAGTCACTCTGCGTTGAGGACAGTCATGTGCTGAATTCACTCTGCGTTGAGGACAGCCATGCGCTGAAGTCGATGCGTTGAAGACAGACATGAGTTGAAGTCGCCCCGCGTTGAAGACAGAGTGGTCTTGACGCGACGAAGATAGTGGTGTATGACTGAGTTGTATGTGTCAAAAGTAGGAGGCGTTGAGGACGATGCCATGCGTTGGGTGAGGCTAGTTGCTGAAGGCGTTAGAGGAGAATTTTAACATGAGCGCCTCGCGTCGAAGTGAGAACCCTGCGCCAGTCTGCGGGTGAGTCGGCAACATTAATCTTGGTGTTTGTGAAGGCTAAGTCGGTAGTATATATAGTTGGATTAATTAAATGTTTAATCATTTTTAAGACATTTCGAGAGCTTAAGTCGGTTCCATATTTCAGACAGACTTCAGAAGAAGATTGAGGAAGGTGTTCTTGAGGATTTTGGATGAAATTCGACTCATATTGATGTTGAAAACGAAGCTGGAACAGAAGAATGACTGAAGTCACATGGTTTGAGCAGTGACTGATAATCAGAGTAGAACATGTGGAGGAAGCCGAGTTTAGAGCTGAAACTTGGAGATTAGTAAGTTAACATAATTTCTAACTTTTGTGAAGGAAGGTAAAGCTGAAATTGAACATTTACTATGTGAATCCTTAGGAAAAGTAGAGTTTACAAGATTATCTCGCAATCCGAAACAGCAGGAGGTGATTCCGGAATATAGTGAGAGCGAAGAGGACTTAAGCCTTGAAACTTTGAGGTAAGCTATAGAATTTAATTGCCTATAAGTTTGTAGAAGAGAAGAAGTCCTGAATCCATATGGAATTGTGACTTTTAATAGATTGAAGTAAGAACGAGAAGAAAGGAGGGAATAACGGTGCAGACTGCCGCTGAGAATCAAGTATCGGCACACTGTCTGGGTATTGTTAGCGAGACGGGTGTCGCTAAGACGCAAAGGAGCCTTCCGTCTCACAGTTCTCGCTAGATAACGCTGAGTATCGCTCCTAAGGTAATGTAACGCTAGTGTCACTCCGACAAGTATCGCTAGTAACAGTCCTTATTGGTTGGTATCGCTAGGATTCTCGCTTATTAAGTTAATTAGAAAAGGAAGAAGATTTAATGTTCAATAACGCAAGGTACATTTCTCTTGCAGGCCAAGAAGAAATAGAGAAAGTGTATAACCCACGTAAAGCCTAGAAAGAGTAGTGAGTGACTATTTTACTCTTCAATTCTATTTTATTAAAAAATGTTCTTATGGAATAAGATTTTTGTGATGAACTGTTTAAATGCATAATGTTTGGTTGCAATATTTACGAGGCATGTTATACGTTTTCTAAAGTTGATAGAAAGTATTTTCTTTTATGAAATGTTATTGAATAAAGTTTAGTGTGATTTCTATGAAAGGATTTTCATATGAACTATTATGGAATGAAATTCTAAAACGTTTTAGAGCACGAGAAGGCACGTGAGTTTCCCCGGGACCCAGTACTGAAGGACATGAGAAGGTACTTGGGCAACCCGTCATATTTCTATGTGCACATAGAGGTTGATTTGGCTGGTGCGTCGAGTTTGCTTCGCATTGAGCCAGGAATGATTTTCGACGTTGAGACCGTAGAAGCATTGCTCCGCCTCAACTAAGGGAAAAAGTTGAAAAACTAAACTGATATTGATAAACTCCTTGGGAAACACTCTTTTATGACTTAAGCTTTGATTTATGAAATTAACGGATTCTATAGAAAGCATGTTTAATTTGAACTAAATGATAAACTCTTGCTTATTCGTTATATATAATATGCCTGATTTCAATGAATGTTCGTTTTACAAAGATTTGTCACTCACTGAGCTGTTAGCTTATGTTTTCGAATGTTTTCCTTTTCTCCTCCAGGTAGCAAGGACGTTCCCAAAATACAGTCTACCTAAGCCTGAGAGTTATACGTTGCATATGTGTTTATGTAATGGCATGTAGATCATGTAGATTTGAGTGGGGATTTTTAGTTGAGTTTTGTTCATTGTATGATGGATATGGAAGTGAAATTATGCTATGTAATAAAAGTGTACTCTATGCAGGGAATCATATTAAGTTACAAGTATGTGTAGTATGACTGAGTTCTATGTTTGTATATGAGTGGAATGTATGCAGGGATAGGGATGGAGGATGGGACAATAGGCGTCACAAGAGGGGTGATGTTTATTGTCTTCACATTCCCTTTCAGGTTAGGTGGGTAATCTAGGAGGGGGTGTGACACCTAAAGAGCCACAAGAAGGAGAGAATTAAGTGAGAGTTCATAGAAGAGTTCAAAGAGTGAGTTAGTTGCAAGGAAAAGGAAAAGAGTTCGAGATAGTTGTGGTGCCATTCGAGTTCCAACATGAGAGCCAAGAAGATCGTGACGGTGCTACCTCAATCAAGAGTCTCTTTTCAGTAGAGTTTCACTTTCTTTACACTCTTTCTTTGTTTATTTTGCTTAAACATGTTGCTTCAAGCTATGAGTGGCTAAACTCTTTAATTTTAGGGTTTTGATGATTTGTTTATGAATTTATGTTGATCTTGTAGACTTGCATGGTTTTGTTGGAATGATTATGCTTTTCATTGTTATTGTGTTTAATTCCTGTGGATTGACCATTCTCACATGTTAGGTTAGATGTATGATTGAGAGATTGTATGTTTAACTTGATCTATAACAATGAATTATTGTTAATCTATCACGAGAGTAGTTAGGTTAACAATAAAAGTTGCTAAAGACTATTCTTAATGCTATGTAATTTTGTATTGGTTTTAAGAGATTAATAATCAATCGAGTTGCATGAGAAATGGTTGTTTTTGAGAGAAAATAACTTGGAATTAAGTTTTTAGACTTAGGCATATGAATGACAATAAAATCCATGAAATCTATAATATTGCATGATGAAATAAATAAGGATTCATTACCCTAGAACTCTCTTTGACTCTTGTGTTTCTCACTTTAATACTTTTCTTATTTGATTTATATTTTCCATAACTCCTAATATTCAATTTCAATCCTCAAATAAAATTGATTCAACTCTAGAATAGCTAAGTAACTTAAACCTTCACAATTGGATCTCTAGTGGAACGATATTCGAACTTAACCGTCTTATATTATAACTTGACTCGTACACTTGCGGTTAACACTAAAAGTGCGCATCAAGTTTTTGGCGCCGTTGTCGGGGATCCAAAGAACAGTTTTTGTTATTTAATATTCATTAGAATTGATAGATCTTAATTTCAGGTGTATATTATTTGGTCATTTATTTATTATTTATTTTTATTTTATTTTATATATTTTTTTCCTTTTTATTTTATTTTATTTATTTTATTTATTTTCCTTTTTTATCTTATTTTATTTTATTTTATTTATTTATTTATTTATTTATTTGATTATTTTGTCGGTTTATGCCTCGAGATAATACTAATATTCTCCCTCTTGATCCCGAGATTGAAAGGACGTGTAGAAGAAACCTAAGGGTTCAACACAATCACATCGAGGAGATGGCGGAGGAGATACCAAAGACAATTCGGGACTATTTCCAACCAACATTACCGGCAAATCAACCCGACATTATGAATGTACCCATCAATGTCAACAACTTTGAGTTGAAACCGGGGTTGATCCACATGGCTAGAGAGCTAGCCTTTGGAGGAAGAACTAATGAAGATCCTTACAAGCACTTGCGGTTTTTCTTAGAAATATGCGGGACGGTAAAGATGAATGATGTTTTTAACGATGCAATTAAACTATGACTTTTTCCTTTCTCTTTACAGGACCGTGCTAAGGATTGGTTGGAAACCATACCTTCGGATAGCATCACCACGTGGGAGATCTTAGCTCAAGCTTTCTTGAACAAATATTTTCCACCGGCTAAATCTCAAAGACAAAGGACCGGAGATTGGAACATTCCGCCAACTTGAGGATGAACAATTATATGAGGCTTGGGAGAGGTATAAGGATCTCTTGAGAAGGTGCCCTTAACATGGCTACCCGGATTGGTTGCAAATTCAACTCTTCTACAATGGATTGTCAAGCTCAACCAAATCCATACTAGATGCAACCGCCGGAGGCTCAATTTTTTCAAAGAATGCTCAAGAGGCGTACACCATACTAGAAGACTTGGCCACTACATTGTACAATTGGCCATGTGAACGATCTTCTCCAATCATCCCAAAAGCCATCGAACGATATGAGATGGACGAGGTAAGTTCTCTAAAAGCTCAATTGGCTTCTCTTACTAATGCTTTATCTAAATTTTCTCAAGGAAGCCAAGTCCAAGCAAGTCCATCATCCATAGCTTCCCTTGCAGCCATGGCAAGTCAACAAGAGTCTAATGAGTTAGAAGTAGCCAATTATGTAGATAGAGGACAATACCGAGGTCAACAACAACTTCCAACTCACTATCATCCCAACTTGAGGAATCAAGAGAATTTTTCATATGCTAACAACAAGAATGTGTTGCAAGCACCTCAAGGATTCAATGGAGCGGGAAATGCAAAGACATCATCACTAGAGGACATAATGCTTGACTTTGTCAAAGAGTCAAGATCAAGGACAACCACATTGGAGAATTCGGTCCAAGCTATCTCAAGCACTGTTCAAAGCCAAGGTAAGACACTTCAAAACTTGGAGGTTCAACTTAGTCAAACGGCAACTTCCCTCCAAACAATGCAAAAGGGTAAGTTCCCTAGTTGTCCCGAGATAAACCCTAGGGAGGAGTGCAAGGCCGTGAATTTGAGGAGTGGGAAAAGGCTATCCACTCCCTTGATCAATGATGAAGATGATGAGCTTCCACAAGAAGAAGATGAAGCCATCATAGAGAATATTCAACAAAAAGAGAGTGCATCTAAGGAAAAGGAGAAATCAAAGTCCAACATAGGGAGTACTTCTAACTCTACTTCTTATATCCCTAATACTTTACCTTTTCCTCAAAAATTTCAAAAGAAAAAGATTGATGCTCAATTTTCAAAATTCTTAGACATATTCAAAAAGTTAGAAATTAACCTTCCTTTTGCAGAGGCATTAGAACAAATGTCTAAGTATGCCAAGTTCATGAAGGATGTATTGTCTAAGAAGAAAAGGTATGGAGATTATGAAATGGTTGCACTTACCGAAAAATGTAGTGCGGCACTACAAAGGAAATTGCCTCCAAAACTAAAGGATCCAGGGAGTTTCTCTATTCCTTGTCATTTAGGCAATAATAAGGTTACTAAAGCACTTTGTGATCTTGGAGCTTCTATTAATTTAATGTCTTTATCCATGTTTTAGGAAGCTCAATGGAGGAGAGGTGCAACCAACTACCATATCTTTGCTTTTGGCCGATCGATCATTTGTTCATCCCTACGGCATTGTGGAGGACGTTTTTGTCAAGGTAGGCAAGTTTATCTTCCCGGCGGACTTTGTGATATTAGACATGGAGGAAGATGCCGAATTCCCCATAATCCTTGGGAGACCATTCTTGGCCACCAGAAGGGCCCTCATCGATGTGCAAGATGGAAAGCTCACATTCCGTCTTAACGATGAGGAGGTAACATTCGACATTTATAAAACCCTTAAGCATTCGGATGTAGAAAGGTATGAGCATCATGAGCCAAGCACAAAGGTAACATCGCTTCTCTCTTCAAATAAAAACTCTATGCATGATAAGCCTCCTTTGAACGGTAAGACTAATGGCATGCTTGATGTTAAAGGAGAAAATTCTATAATGCATGTTTCTAGTTGTGATAATTCTCCTAGTTCTTCTTGCATGCCTCCCAAACCTATAATGAATTATGAACAAATTATGGAGAAGCATGTTAAAAATGAAGTGGTGAGTCCGGTAAAATCTAAGCATGATGATTCTTTAATAAGTCTTGACTACATTAGAAACGATGATGTCCAATTTGATAATGATTTATTGACTAACTCACTAAATGCTAATGAATATGTTTGTGAGTGTCAATGTGGGCGAATACTAAAAGTTGTAGGTGATCCAAAGCATGAAAGGAAGAAACCACCTTGGGATCCACCGTGATTCGTGAGCCCCGTCTGGCTAGAAGACGTTAAACCAAGCGCTTATTGGGAGGCAACCCAATTTTATTGCTTTCTTTACTTTATTTTCAATAAATCTTGGAGTCACTCATATGCTTTATCTCTCAGGAACTTGGTTTATCACACAAAGTACTCCTTACACCAAGCCTGTTTGGTGGCTTCCTGCTTGCTCCCAGGCTTGTTCTTTCTTTGTTAGATGCTCTTATGCATTGGGGACAATGCATGATTCTAAGTTTGGGGTGGGAGGTGTCTCTCGTACTTTTGTGTGTTTTCTTATCCTGCTATGCATGTTAGTGAAGGTTTTAATGATCATATGCATGTCAATTTTTGAAAATTTTTTAAAATTTTGGAGCTTTTAATGTTAATGGAAATGTTGTTTATGGTTGTGTGCCTTGATGTTGATTGCCCATGACGAGATTCGAATTTGTATGATAGATGACTTATTATGGAAATAGAATAACACTATCTTGAGTTAAATTCATTTAAGTCCCTCTTAAAATCTCTCATATTCTTGAGCATGTAGCCACTTTAATTTAGAATCTTTAACTGAAAAAAGGATTAAGTTGGGTGTATTTGGTTGTCACTCCGAAAGTCCCCACCGGTTAGAAAGTGGAAATGCATGATAGCTTGTAATCTTAGACTAAGGAAAAAGAAAAGAGTACACATGCCTTGAGAAAAGAAAAAATATACACAAAATGTATGAGCTTTATTTGTCTATCTTTTTAAATGTTAAACTTGTAATGAGTATGCATGGATAGGGGTAAAAAGAGCTGCCTTTGCTGTGATCAATAAGAACGCCTGGTAATTGACTAGGTACGAGTCCCTACAGTGAATGTGTGAAAGCTAGTGCCTCTAGGTAAAAGAATGCAAGTTTGGGCCCATGAAAAAAATATATGATTGAAAGGCACCTTAGTGGACATATTACTCACTTGAAATGTATGAAAGCTTGAAGATTGGTGCATGAGCTAGAGTAGGGGGAAAATTATAGAAACTCTCTTAAGTCCTAATTTGAGTTCTAGTATTTTAAATTGAAAGATACTTGCACACACACACATGGGAGATAGCAAGATTTGACCTTGAATGATTATAATAATATAGATATGCTTGCATGTTTCTACTTAAGCTCTAAACGCTATTCTCTGAGACATGAGTCAATTGCACACTTCTTTATCTAAACTCCCTATTATTTGATTTTATTCTTTACTCGGGACTAGCAAATCTCTAAGTTTGGGGTGTTGATAAGCACTTGAAAAGTGCTTTCTATTCTCTCAAATTAAGGGAGTTTATATTAGATTTCACTTGTTTGCTAGTGATTTTCAGGTTAAAATGAGGAAAATTAGAAGAAAAGACTGAAAGATCAAAACCGAGCAAGAATACGGCGAAAAAGAGCTGAAAAACTCAAAAGGCAAATTTTGGGATAGCGCCGCGACGCTAAAACATAAACGCATCATTCTGGACGCATAGTAGCACCGCGACGCCGAGATGGCGCTGTCGCGGCGCCTAAATTCGACGCAACCTTGTTGAACGCATGACAGCGTCGCGGCGTTAATGCCCGAGAACAATATTCTGAAACGTATCACAGCGTCGCGGCGCTAAAACCCGAGAGCAAACTTTTCTGATGCAGCCCTAGCGCCGCGGCGCTATGGAGAAGTGCCGCGACACCAGCTTTCCTTAAATGAAAAATTGTTATTTTTGTAAATTTTTGGGCGGCCAAACTCTATAAATTTGGGGGTTTCCAGCAGCCCAGATCATCAAAGAAAATCAAGAAATAAAATCAAGGAAGTTACAAACCTAAAGAGGCACAAAAAGGAGAGAATTTAAGTGAGAGTTCAAAGAGTGAGTTAGTTGCAAGGAAGAGGAAAAGAGTTCAATATAGTTGTGGTGCCCTTCGAATTCCGACGGGAGAGCCAAGGAGATTGTGACGGTGCTACCTCAATCAAGAGCCTCTTTTCAGTAGAGTTTCCCTTTCTTTACACTCTTTCTTTGTTTATTTTGCTTAAACATGTTGCTTCAAGCTATGAGTGGCTAAACTCTTTAGTTTTAGGGTTTTGATGATTTGTTTATGAATTTATGTTGATCTTGTAGACTTTCATGGTTTTGTTGGAATAATTATGCTTTTCATTGTTATTGTGTTTAATTCCTGTGGATTGGCCATCCTCACATGTCAGGTTAGATGTATGATTGAGAGATTGTATGTTTGACTTGATCTATAACAATGAATTGTTGTTAATCTATCACGAGAGTAGTTAGGTTGACAATAAAAGTTGCTAAAGACTATTCTTAATGCTATGTAATTTTGTATTGGTTTTTAGAGATTAATAATCAATCGAGTTGCATGAGAAAGAGTTGTTTCTTAGAGAAAATAACTTGGAATTAAGTTTCAAGACTTAGGCATATGAATGACAATAAAATCCATGAAATCTAAATCTATAATATTGCATGATGAAATAAACAAGGATTCATTACCCTAGAACTCTCTTTGACTCTTGAGTTTCTCACTTTAATACTTTCCTTATTTGATTTGTATTTTCCATTACTCCTAATATTCAATTTCAATCCTCAAATAAAATTGATTCAACTCTAGAATAGCTAAGTAACTTAAACCTTCACAATTAGATCTCCAGTGGAACGATATTCGGACTTAACCGTCTTATATTATAACTTGACCCGTACACTTGCGGTTAACACTAAAAGTGCGCATCACCCTTCCTTTGAATTTAATTTTTCTCTAAATTTCTATACTTGATATTATGGTTATGTTTATGGAAGCCATGATTGTTTGATTTCTTTTAGTTAGGGTTTATAATGTAGTTGTGGATTGATTGTGAATTTGGTTGTGAACCTTAAATTGGATTAGCATTGATACTTTTAACATGTTCATGTTCTTATAGTTGTTGAATCTTTGATCACTATTTGACTGATTATGGTTTATCATTTTGCTCATGGGAAAGGACATTAGACTAAATCTCACATGTTAAAAAGCTATTTTTTTTATATTATACATGAGAGTGATAGAAGAATCATAGAGATTAATGATGAAGAGTCATAATGCTATGCTTAGTTATTTAATTGCAAAAGATTGAGTTAATGGCTAGATGTAAGAAAGAGTTCGACTCGAGAGAGAAGATACCTGGACTTAAACTTCTAAATCTATGCAATTGGTACTAATAAGTTTAAAGGTTAATCAATTGAAGTCACTAGGTCCATTAATGAAATTGGCGCCCTAGGGTTGTCTCTTAAGTTGAATTTCCATAAATAAAATTGGATCAAACTAGCCAAAAGAATTGATAACCATATTTCTAGAGGATGATACTTGATCTCAAACCATTTTACTTTATCACAATTTGGCGCATGCACGTGCGTGTATTAAATTCCATACTACATAGTTAATCACATTAAGCCTAGAGATTGATTAGGACATTAGATTCAACAAGCTAAATAAAACTTTAACGCTTTTCTATTCCTTAGGTCCATGACTCAACCTGTTGCTACTCAAATTAAACATGATTTCATTATAATTATGAATAATCTCAACATACATAGCATAGGTGAACCAAGCATACATGTGCGCAATTAAGTTGTCAATTTAATTTATTTAACATGTTCATATTAGAAATAAATGCAAGGAAAAGAACACATACAAATAGGAAAAACCCATGAAACATTCCATCAAAATATCATATATCCAATAAACAATTGTCCAACAAACCTCAAAATCAAAGTTTCAGACCTAGTTGATCAACGAAACTTGATCCTTGATGCCAAAATCGTCCATTACTAAGCAAATACAAGTAAATCTCCAGGATTTTGGCCAAGATTGGCCAAAAATGAGCCTAACAAACTCAAGACTCTCCACACAAATGACCTAAAATGTAATAGACGATTTTATAGTAGCGTTGCACTGCTTGCAACATTTTTTCCATCAATCCTCAGTGTTACTAAATGCTATCATGATGTATTCCTCATGAGCGTTGCAATGCTTGCTTGATGTATTGTAGCGTTGTGACACTTGGGTTAAGAGCATTTTTGTAATTTTCTCTGATTTGCTCCAGAAAGCTCTATCTTGCTCTAACACCGTGCATTATTGCTTATGCTAGATTTCCTACAACTATAATTATTTAAGCAAATTAAATAACTTAAACCAAAAAGATTAGAGAGCCAACCATAGCTCTTTTATGTTGCTATCAATGATTGAATGATAACATAAAAAAGGAGACTTAAGAGCTGCCCCCACGATGTTATTATAGTGGATAGTGACTCGAATTTAGAGGGTTGGTTAAGCCATGAATCATGCCAAGTCAACGAAGATGCGTACTTCTTGTGTGAAGTCTTCTTCAATTCTAATGCTTACCCTAGGAGGTTCGAAAAATATGTCATGGATCAGGCTGGTCAATGGGGTTTGGGAAAGAGAGGTGGCTTTCTCGGACCGAGGTACAAAACCTTGAGCCAATTGGGTCATTGGAACTAAAGGTGCACACAAAAAAGGTAGTTTCTTCCAAATTTGGTCATGTTCCTTTTTTACTTTTGAATCCTTTCAACATAATGAAGGAGGCCTAATGAACATTGGTTAGGTGCTATGCCCACATGTTCAAAGAAAACTTTTGGGTTTAGTAGTTTTAATTCTAAATGTTTGATTTATTTATTTTAAATTTATCAACTGTAAGGGATCTTGTTTTTGGAAATATTTAAGATTATTTCAGTAAATTTCTAATTATTTAGAAGTTTTTTTCCTTTTTTCTTTAATATCAAGTCTAAATGGTCAACTAGTTTTAGCTTTAAATTGCATGCACGGTAGTAATTACCCTCGTTAGGGATCTTGAAAAGTCGGATCGTTATAGTGTATTTCAGTAGTAAAGCTACTTACCTTGAACTTGAAACCAGATAAGACTCTATAAGCAATCAACCTTCCCTATCTAACTTCTACGAATGCTTGTTGGAAAAATAGAAGTTGTATTTCCCAAACAACTAAATATCTTTAGAAGTTTCTAAGAGGGACTTCTTCACTGCAAAAAGGAGAGCGAGACAGCTTAAAATATGTGGGAGTAACAAGGAAGTTCTCTTTCTAATTGACCTTCCTTTGGAATGAAGTGAATGGTTTGGAATAAAGTGGATCGTTGTATTTATGGAGGAAAAATAATCCTAACCCTAAATTATTTGGGATCCCATAACTGAAGTAGTAGATAGATCAGATTTCATTTTCAAATATGACACTTTATCTAATTAGGAAATTCACATTTTATTTAGGAAAATTATTATTAATAGAAAAATATTAAACTATTTACAAATGTAGAAAATTTTTAATGTTTGTGATAGAAGTCTATCGCAGTCTATCACTCAAGTGATAGACGTTTATCGTTGTTTATCGCTGATAGATAATGAATTTTTTCTATATTTATAAATGTTTGACTCATTTTGCTATATTTGAAAAAAACCTTTTTAATTAATTAGAAAATTCATTTTGCTGTATAGTTGCGCGATCATTATTGAGCTCGGGTTGATAGGGCTTTAAATTGCTTACATGAATTATTGGGTGAATTTTCATCCATGCTGGCAATGCCACCTTATACGAAGCATTCCCGACCTTCTTCAGTACTTCCATAGGCCCCTCATACTTTCTGACGAGGCGTTGATCTTTTCGATTTCGGAACTGAATCTGTTCTGGTCTCAACTTTATAAGAACCTGGTGCCCTATTTGAAACTCGAGGGACGACACTTCCTGTCTGCTCACTTTTTCATGTGCTCGGAGGCTTTCTCCAAGTAGGCTCGTGCAATGTCGGTGGTTTACTTCCACTCCTTTGTGAAGTTATGAGCTTGGGGGCTTTTCCTTGCGTAAGGATGGTCAATACTATGAGGCAGCAAGGGTTGTCTTCCACTTACAATTTTAAAGGGACTTTTCCCAGTTGACGAGCTTGTTTGACAATTGAAGTAGAACTAAGCCACGTCTAATAACTGGACCCAATTCTTTTATTGTGCGTCAACAAAGTGGTGCAGATACTCTTCAAGCAAGCAGTTAAACCTTCCTGTCTGGCCATCAATTTGAGGATGGTAACTTGAGGATGTGTTCAAGCTTGTCCCCAAGAAGAAAAACAGTTGGGTCTAGAAGGTACTTATGAACTTGTCATCCTTGTCACTGACAATTCTCGCTGAGACCCCTACAGTTTCACCACATGTTTAAAGAACAATTGAGCTGTCAATTTGGCTAAACATTGTTTAGGGGTGTGTATAAAGGTGACATACTTTGAAAATTGATCGATGATAACCAAGATAGCTTCATGTTCGCCCACTTTCAGGAGATGGGTGATGAAATCCATGGACACACTTTCCCACGATCTGGATGACATTGGCAAGGGTTGGAGAAGCTTAGCAGTTTTCGCTCTTTCAACTTTGTTTTGTTGATAGATGAGGCAAGTCTTGGTGTACTGCATGACATCATCTCGCATACTGGACCAGAAGTAGCCCTTTTTCAACAGTGCATAGGTTCTTTGCCACCCGGGATGGCTTGCCCACAAAGTATCGCGATATTCGTGTAACAACTTCTTCCTTAGGTCTCCTGCTCTCGGGATGTACAGTCGGTTCCCTTTTGTCAACAACAAGTCCCCCTCAACCCAGAACTGTTTGGTCTTGCCAGCTTTGGCTAATGATATGATAGCTCGAGTGGAAGGATCTCTTTGGAGAAATTCTCTGATGATTTCGAGCATCGACCCATCAACTTTGCTTGAGTTAATATAGGCTAGTATGCACAGGGTCGCATGCTCACCCTTTCGGCTAAAGGCGTTGGTAGCTTGGTTACTCCTACTTGTCTTGTGCTCAAACTTGAAGTTAAATTGGCCAAGAATTCTTACAACCGCACTTACTTTGAAGTCAATTTTGGCTGACTGAAGAAATAACAGATGACACTTTTGTCGGTCTTGACTACGAAACACGACCCCAGCAAGTATTGCCTCCAGAATCTTAGACAATGGACTATGATAAGCATTTCCTTAAGTATTGCCTCTAGAATCTTAGACAATGGACTATGATAAGCATTTCCTTCTCAGAGACAGTGTACCTTCTTTCTGTACTATTAAGCTTCCGACTTTCGTAAGCTATAGAGTGACCTTCCTGGAGAAGGATGCCCCCAAGGGCATAATTTGAAACATCTGTCTCCACTTCAAACGGTTTTGTCACATCAACCAGACCGAGGACAGAACCCCTCGTCATGGTTGCCTTCAGCTCTTCGAAGGTTGACTGACATTCAACAGACCACTACCAAGTAGTGTCCTTCTTCATCAACTCAGTCAGGAGGGAGCTCTTCTCGAAAATCCTTCAATGAATCGGCGATAGTAATTTGCCAATCCTAAAAAGGAACGCAGTTCAATCATGGAGTGGGGACTCTCCATTGCTGGATGGTTTTTAACTTGTCATCATCCATCTCGATCATTCCATACTTAATGTCCCAAGAAGTTAATGCGCTTCTGGGAAAAATCATATTTCTCTTTCTTCACATATAGCTGATTCTGTCGCAGTTTATCGAAGACTAGTCTACGGTGAACTTTTTGCTCTTCCAGAGTAGGACTATATACAACAATGTCAACGAGGTAGACCACCACAAACTGATCAAGGTATTCGTGAAATACTTGGTTCATTAGAGTACAGAATGTGGCAGGGGCGTTTGTTAGATCGAAGGGCATCACAAGGAATTCAAAGGCTCCATCTCGTATCTGATCACACAAGTGGTCTTCGGCTCGCCCCTCTGGGAAATGCGAATTTGGTAGTAGCCTGACCTGAGATCGAGCTTCGTGAAATATCGAGCTCCATTTCAACTGGTCAAAGAAATAAGTTATAATCGGCAAGGGGTATTTGTTATAAACTGTTACTTTATTTAGAGCCCTATAATCGATGCATAATCGTAGTGTCCCGTCCTTTTTCTTTTGGAACATGACTAGGGCCCCATAGGGGGCTTTTGCAGGGCATATAAATCGCACATTCAGCAACTCATTCAACTGCTTCCTGAGTTCAGCTAACTTAAGGAGGGCCCATCCTATATGCATTTTTCGTGGGAGGTTTGGCTCTAGGGACAAATTCAATCTCGTGATCAATCCCTCGTCGAGGGGGTAAAGACTTCGGTAGGCTTGGCAGCATGATATCAACATACTTATTCAAAACTTCTTGAATCTCAAGAGGAACGAACTCAGTTTCGGCGAACTCGTCGACAATCAGGATGGCCATAAAGGTGGGTTCATATTAGCTGAGACCTTTCTTCAGCTGAAGGGCAAAAATCATCCTCCCTCCACCAGGTTGTTTTATATTAGCTGAGACTATAGTGGGATTATTTCTTGTGACAATCAGGCATTTGATTAAGGGCATGGGGATAACTTTATGTTCCAAGAGGAACTCCATTCCCATCATAACGTCAAAGTCATCCATGCACACCACAACCAAATCATCATTCCCGGTCCACTCGACCAACTGGAAGGGTACCCTTTTGGACATTTCAACAATTGGTAAAGCCTCTAAATTGACTGCTTTCATCTTACCTGGATCTCTTTCAATTTTCTATTCTAAGCGATGAGCTTCCTGTTAGAAAATGAAGCTAAGTGTTGCACCAGAGTCCACCATGGTGCCTTTAGCAGGTTTGGAGTTGATGACTTCGTCGACAAACATAAGCCCTTTTTCTATAGCATCCTTTTGGCGGGAGGCTTTCTTCTAAATCGCGGATAGGAACTTCAGTGACACCATTCGAGGGGTTTCCCCATTATCTTCTTTTTCAACCTCCGTTTCTGTCTCAGATTCATTACAACTTTGTACTGGGGCCATCAAGGCACCTCGATGTGGACATTTGGCTACTCAATGAGGGCCCTTACACAAGAAGCAAGAGATGGGCCTTAATTGATTCTAGTTGGCTTGATAGGGCCCCCGAGAGGGGACTGCGCCTGAAGATTGAGGCTTCTTTTCAGTTCCGAAGTTCTTCAGGGGACTAGGTTTAGTGGCCTTGTACCTAGACCTCGGTAGTGCAATATTCTTCTTTTGCGGGGTCTGTTCACCACTGTAATCTAATAGTTTTTCGGCAACAACTAGGGCAGAGGCAAGGTCCTGGACTTTTTGTTCATATAACTTAGTCCTAGCCCATGGCTTTAATCTTAGACAAAACAGAACACTTTATCCTTCCCAGACATATCTCGGATGACCAACATAATGGCTGAGAACTGTTTTACGTACACTCGAATAGTTTCCATGTGCTTCAGTTCCCTTAACTTCCTCCTTGCAATGAACTCTACATTCTCAGGAAAGAACTGAGCCCTTAGTTCTTTCTTAAAATCTCCCCAAGTATCGATGGTGCACCGACCATCTTGAACATCATTAACTTTGGACCTCCACCATACTTTCACATTATTAGAAAGATGCATAGAGGCCAATGTAACCTTAATCTTCTCTGAGACGATTCCACTTGCTTGAAAGTACTGTTCCATATCAAATATGAAGTTTCCAAGCTCCTTAGCATCACGATTTCCACTGAAGGTTTTGGGCTCCAGGATCTTGAACTTATTGAGCATAACATGCATCTAATTTAGGGTCTGGTTCCCAACAACACGCATCGTTAGGTTAACCTGTGTCTTCATGTCAACCATCTTAGTCATCTTAACCCTTGTGGGCGTTGAGATTGTTGTGTCATAAATCTCTTGAGTCTTGTAGTTTTGTATATTATATATACATTTTATTTATTGAATAAAATAAGAAGTTATTTTATATATTTTATGCTTAACTCAATCCAATAAACTAAGATTCCATGGTTATTTTATGTAAACTTAAACATGTATGTGGTTGACATATAAGGTTGGATTATGCTTAAGTAATAAACTAAAAGGTTTGTAGTATAAGAATAAGGTTGAATGCCTTATTCTGGTAACACTACGGATACGACCCACTTTGTAATTGTTACAAGGAGTTGAAAAATGCTACAAACAATTTTGATACTAATTGTTCATGTGGAGACATGTGAGCGGGGGTATCGTATACAAAGAGTTCGTATAAGACCAGACCACAAAATGTTTAATTTCTCGTTGTAACGCTGTTAATTGTAGAAAATAACATTTCATAAGATGACTATAGGTAACTCGACCTGAATCCTATCTATGAGGGCAATCCTTTCATCTGTATGGGTGAGAGTGGCCAAATCGCCGCAATAAGCCTACCATTTTGAGGATTTGTCTAATTAGGGAGCTGGGAACATATCTTCACAAAATGGAATTTACTCCTTCCCGTGCTTAGGGTAAGTAGATAAATTACTCCCGTAAGGGCTGATTCTGGGTCTTGAAAAATGAGACCTCATCCTCTCACTGGTCTTAGAGAGGTTAGTTTATAGTTGGACTATAAACCGTTTGTTCATTAGAGGGATTAGTGGTACTTAAGAAGTTAGATATAACTACAGTGGTAAAACGGTAATTTAACCCACATGTAGTTATGAGTAATTTGTGAAGGGTCGACTTACTGTTGATTAGTAAAATCCGTGGACATAGAAATATATCTATAGTGCAAAAAGTGTAGTTGTAAGTCTTTAGTGGACACATAAATATATTTATAGTGCGAAAAGTACAACTAATGAATATTGATTAATTTATTTAAAGAGTTTAATTGATTAATCTCATATCATTGGAGCTTCTAACTATAGGTCCATCAAATCCCCTTGCTAGCTCATCAAGACTTAGTATAAGAATCAAGTATTTTGGTTTAATTTGAAATATTCAAATTAATAAGGGAATTAATTGTATGTGATACAATTAGCATAATGTATGTAGATACATTATAATATAAAGTTTATTTTGAATGAGATTCAACAATTTATACTTTATATTATAAGAGAGATAAGTATATAAATGAGATTTAAATATTAATTATATGAATGAGATTCATATACAAACTTTAGGTTAAAATTAATATGAATGAGATTCATATTTAAACTATGGGTTATGTGAGAGAAGGTTATTTGAATATGGTTCAAAGTTAAATTAAATATGAGATATTTAATTAATTAATTTTATTTAATTATATTTATTAAATATGATTTAATAAATTATAATTAAATTAATATTAATATTAATTGATATTATTTTATTATTATATTTAATAACTCCCATGTAATGAGAAGTTATTTTTCTCCTCTCGCACAAGTGGTTTTTACGTAAAGGGGAGGGGAGTTACAGAGAAGGAAGTTTTTATCTCTCAACACAGAATTATTCGATAGAATTCTCTCCCTCTCCAATTCTCTCTTCTTTCTCTCAAATCCTTGCCTTGCCAAAATTCAAAGAGAGCCCATAACTTCTCTTTGATTCTTCCTGGAGAATAGCATTGTGGTGGTGTTCCAAAGGAGAAGGTTCTTGCTGTGTTTTGTTGGAGATTCTCACGAGTTCATGACTTGGGAAAAAGAGATTTCCACATCGAAGAAGGTTTTCAAAGATGGGAAAAACTCATAATCTCTAACTCTTCTTTAAAAGCATGCTAACAAAGTAGTTTATCCTGTATGGTTGTTCTCTGTAATTTGGTTTTCCAAAAACAAATTTAATGGCACAAGGCGATTACTCCTTTTCGTTGGGAATTCGATTCCTTCAATTGGTATCATAGCCAAATCGTGCTTTAAATCTTGTTTTGAAAACAAATTTGGAGAAAAGGTGGGTGTAATTTCTGCATTTTGAATGTGGGTTTAAATAGATGTTTTTAATTTTGGCACCTTAGATTTACTATTTTGATGTGATCAAAACGTGTAAGGGCCAATTGCTTTGGACATTTTAATTCTGCTATCGAGTCTGTAAGTTCGTGTCGTTCGAAAGGCAAGAGTTGCTAAGGAAACGGAGCAAAAATAGAGCAGAAAAAGCTTTCTGTGCTTTAGCGTAGAGCACAACGTTGTACATTGCAGCACAGAGGCGCAAGCGTAGCGGTGCTCATCTTGTGGTTGCAGCACGCGTCCAAAAAAGCGGAGGTTGTGGATTCGAGCCTTGCTTAGTTTAGTTTTCCCCTTTTTTTGTATTTTATGTAATTAAATTAATATAATTTGTAACGACCCGACTTCCTAGGACTTGAATTAGGTCGTCATATATGCATGCATATATCTAAAACGACTCTTTGTCCTAACTTTACAAAATAAAAAAATAACTTCTTGATTAAAATAAATATATTTTGCAAAATCCAAATAACTTAAAATCTTTGATCTGGATACCCCTTGTACAATTTCAACAAAACACCAAATTCGCATAAAACATCTGACTGTGAGCAATTTTAAAAGAAAAAAAAATAATAAAAAATAAAGTTCTGAATTGAAATGACATAATCAAAATTCTTAAAGATGAAAACATGAAATCTCTTGTGCGTAAGCATCTGACTAGTCCCAATGGCACTGAAAAGGTTTTATTTCATCATTCGTCGACGTGTCCTTTCCTAAGTAACCCCACTACTGGGGTCAGGCTAAACACTTATATCCAATAAGTGCATCATACTAGTGGGACATGCATAATTCTACATTTCACACCCTACTGTTGGTAAATGAGGAGACACTTACCTCTGGTGTATCCTGAAGGAACACGAAACCTCTGGTGATCACGAAGGAACAAAAAACCTCTGGTGATCCCGAAGAAACGCCAAACTCTAGTGATCCAGAAGGAACACAAACCTCTGATAATCCCGAAGGAACACAAACCTCTAATGGACACACAATCAACGTAGGAGGATAACTATTACTAACATGCATAACTGTTAAAATACATACAAATCCCACAACATAGATTCATAATGCCTCTCATACACACATCATCATGCTCATATATTCCCAGTCATAAGAATTACATGCAAATAAAATATCTCATAGATGGCTCAAAGAAGCCAACAACATTTTAATAACTAAACACGTAGGCGGTTCAAGTAGTAAGATTACTTACCTAAAGATTAGGTCCAAGCAGCTAACCAAGCCGTCAATTCTCACAAAATTCTTGAATCAAAATCCTAAAATATAAATCCAAACTTAGATTTATCTTTAGGCATAATTCCAAATACAATTCACTAAAAATTAAACCAACCTCAACCCACTTGCTTCCAGTTCCAAATTCCTTCAAAACTTGAATCTAAAACCAAAACCTAACGGGTAACAACAATTAAAACCAACACCAACGGGTAATCACAAAATTACAAAAAAATCAACAATACTTACCAAAACAGTCCCGCCCTAATCAAATCTTAAAATCCCGGTGTAACCCATAAAAAAACGATGATGCGGCAAAGCTGAACGGAGAGAGAGCGGCTGAGCGACGGCTTGCAAATGGTAGACCAAAACCCACTTAAATCCAAGATGGATATATATATATATATATATATATATATTTATTTATTTATTTATTTAAATTTCCCTTTAAATTTCCCTTTTTCTTTCCTTTTTTCGAACACTAAACACAACTTATTTCATATAATGTTCCTTTCCTAACAAATCAATTCCCCAACTTAAATTCAATTCCTACTCATCATCATATTTTCTTAAATTAATAAAGTTCTTAAATCTCACCAAATTTCAAATTATTTTTTAGATATATTTCATAATGTATGCCATATAGTTAAAAATCTTACCTTAGGATAAGCATTATCATGCACCATATTTAATATAAGTGTTATATTATTTGGATGTATGATATTATTAGCATGAACATGCATTCTATTTAATATAAGTGTTATATTATATAGTTGTATGTATTAATAAGCATGTCTATGCATCATACCAAAATATAAATGTTATATTATATGATATGATATGCTTGATTTTCATTATTAATATAAATGTTATATTGTTTAATGAAAATTAATTTGCATTGAGCATGACATTACCTTAGTAAAATATAAATGTCATATTTGGCTAATGTCATTAGAATGCATGTCATAGGTTTTAACTATTCATTAAAATATAAGAGTTATATATTTAATAAAATAGATTAAAATCTATAATAAAGAGTTGTATGTAAATATAAGTTATGAATTAGTTTGAAATGGTTTTAAATTGGTTCACCTAGACTTATGTTTAATATTTCTAATATGATTAGAAATAGGTTAATCCTTTATATTTTTTTAGATAGGATTAAAATGAATGTAATAAAAGATTAAATTCATAAAATATTTGTCTAAATATTTTTTTAAACAGGAACTTTGTCTAAGGAAATTTTTGTTTAAGGCTGAGGTATTTAGGTTAATGAAAACGGAACACCCCTACTTGGAAATCGACATGGAAGGTGAATTAGTCAAATATTTTATAAGCATGCACTAGTTGATTTGATTTTATTAAAGTGTTTAATAAATGATAATCAAAGTTGTTAAACTATGTAATATAAGAGTTATATTGTGCAAATTAACAAAGGACTTAGATACATTAATTATCCGAATTTACCTAAGTAATAAACCCTAAGTTTAAAACACTTAGTGGGAGCAAAACGATATATGTGATATGTCATTTTCTTCTCACGTTTCTCCCTAAAAGTTCACACCATGAGATATATGGTCGACCTCGTGGAACCTCAATTTGTGTCCCCCTTTGAATGGTGTTTGCATAGGTCAATATCAACGTGAATGGAGAGAGTGTTTATAGTAAGTGGGAGAAGGACGTGTGTTAACACATCCTATAGTCTCCTTCATTGGTTTGCTAGATAACTTTCATGCTCTGCCTCGTGGCACCTCGATTTGTGTCCTCCTTTGGATGGTGTTTGCATAAAATTTATCTCAAACTCCTGTTAAGGATAGGGTCGTTTTAGTTTTTGCGCCAATCGGTTTTTCCCTTCAGTTGGTTCATTGGGGCAGAGCTCTAGGATCTAAAATGAAGGGTTGCACTTACAAGAAATTGTTAAGGATGTTAATGATTTCTTGACCGAATGATGATGACTAATTATTGTAGAAATAAGAGTTATTTTGGTGTAATAATTGATTGAGAGTGTCTCAATTCAGTGAAGGGGTGACTAACTACCCTTCAGTGGCTTTTATCCTAAATCACTGAAGCATCATTGAAAAATTAGATGTTAACATTTGGATACATTAATACTTTGCTAAATATTGATTGTGTTATACGAGTTATGCATGTTACTAATAAGAAATAAATTGTATGTTTCAAAATATTGATTGTATTATATGAGTTATGCATGTTACAAATAAGAAATAAATTGTATGTTTCAGCATCATCAAAATGTCAAGCACTTTCATTACCTTACTTAGTGCCAATAAAATGAATGGTGATAATTTTACTTCATGGAAAAATATAATGAACACTATACTCATTGTAGATGATCTAAAATTTGCCATCAATGAGGAGTGTCCTCAAGTTATTGCTCAAAATGCGTCATGAAATGTTCGTGATGCATATGAGAAATGGATGAGGGCAAACGAAAAGGCCAGAGCATATATTCTTGCCAGCTTATCTGAAGTTTTGGCAAGGAAGCATGAAACCATCGTCACTGCTCGTGAGATCATGGATTCATTACAAGAGATGTTTGAACAACCCTCCTCACAGATAAGCATGATGCTTTGAAATTCATTTATAATGCACGTATGAATGAAGGAGCCTTAGTGCGAGAACATGTTCTCAATATGGGCACTGGAAACGAAACTGTCCCAAATATTTGGCAGAGAAAAAGAAAGTCAAACAAGATAAATATGATTTACTAGTTTTGGAAACTTGTTTAGTGGAGAATGATGATTCTGCTTGGATAATTGATTAAGGGGCCACTAATCATTGTGTTCTTCTTTTCAGGAGATTAGTTTCTGACAGAAGCTTGGAACTGGCGAGATGACCTTGTGAGTTGGAACAAGGCAGGTTGCCTTAGCGGTTGCAGTGGAAGGCGTCAAATTACTCTTCCAAAAACCTTTTCTTTCTTTACAAAATGTATTTGTTGTTCCTGATTTAAAAAGAAACTTGATTTTTGTATAATGTTTGTTAGAACAATATTATTCCATCAATTTTAATGTAAATAAAGCGTTCATTTATAAATATGAAATTCTTATTTATTCTGCAAACTTAGAGAGATTTATATGTGCTAAGGCCGTTCGCATCTAAATCGCTTCTTAATATTGAAATGTTTAGAACTATAACAACTCAACATAAAAGACAAAAAGTTTCTCCTAAAGAAAATGTATATCTTTGGCATCTATGGTTAGGTCACATAAATCTCAATAGGATTAAGAAATTGGTTAAGAATGGACTTCTAAGCGAGTTAAAAGAAAACTCTTTACCTGTTTGTGAGTTGTCTTGAAGACAAAATGACCAAAAGACCTTTTACTGGAAAGAGTTATAGAGCCAAAGAAACCTTAGAACTTGTATATTTAGACCTTTGTTTTCCTATGTGATGGATAAATGAGCATGTAGCAGAAGTTAATTTGATCAATTTTCACTCTAAGATGCTCAATTTAGAGGATTAAACATGCAATTAAGAAGAAAAACCAAAGTTTCAAGAACACTTACCCTTGAAACTCCAAATTCTCCTTCAATTCTTGATGAATTTCAGCACCACTTGGTTGTAGACCACCACAAGAGTCTTCTCTACTATTCTCTACGCTTAGATTGGATGGTGAGATCCAAATTTGTGGTGAATTTGAGAAAGAATGAAGGTTGGGAAGAAGATGAACAATGGATGGAATTTTGCAAAATTAACCCTTAATTTCACAAAATTCTTAACCATTTTTATGTCAAAATCATCTCTATTTATTAAAGAATAACATGCAATCCAATTCCATCAAAATTTGACAACACAAAATGGTTAATTTGTTGGTTAATTGTGAAAAAGACAACCAAACTCCTAGCTTAAATAGTGGGAAAATCCAATTTTCAAAAATCAATTTTAAAATCAATTTTCAATGAATTTCCAAAATTGAATTAAAATTGATTTTTAATTTCAAAAAGATAATTAAATAATTAAATAAAAAATAATTTAATATTTAATTAATTAAATATTATTTTAATATTAAATAATAAAATAATATTATTTTTCCCACTTGTCTCGATTTTTCTATAAAAAAAAACCGATATGAATCCCTATTTGTATGATTAATATTTAAATTATATTTAAATATTATAATTAACTATATTTGTACGTTTAATTCGTAATTAAACGTCGATATATCGTATATATCTGACTTTCATTCCTTAAGCCAAGATTTGAATGATTCAAACTTATTCACCACATTATCTAAGATTTTAGTCCATTTATGAGCTAGTAAAGGGACCTAATAAACCTACAGATCATGAGCTACAACGATTCGAGATTAACCGGCCAAACTCTTTAACCTAGTTAACCAAAATTCGTTAACTACCGGGACACTCTATTATAGCCTGTAGCTACACTCTCCTCACTGTAGATATATTTGTGTCCATTTGATATAACCGTCATCGATAAGTCAATCCTTCACAGTTTGTTCATAACTTCAGCTAGGTCAAATACCGATTTACCTCTGAGTTACATCTTTTCTCCTTAAGTACCATTGTCCCTCTAATGAACAATTGATTTAGGATCTAATCACTAAATTCATTCCCTCTCGGGCCAGTGAGAGGATGGGGCCCCTTGTTCAAGTCTTGGGAACAACACTTAAGAGAACAACCTCTCTTCTATTCCTAAGTTGGGTAGGAGTGAATTTCGTGTTACAAATTCTATGTTCCAACTATCTACCCGGTCTTATCCCTGAAATGGGAGGAATGTTGAGTAGCGCTATTGAGCTTACTCTTACCTATGTAGATCAAGGGATAATTCTGAATAAACAGGAGTTCATAGATAGCTCAAGATTCAGATCAAGTTATCTAAGTCATCGATAAGTGAAATTAATCAGTGTTAATCGTAAACGGTGTTAATACGTAACAGTAATTATTTCAAGGTCAATCTTACACAATCTCATTATGTAGAATACCCCCGCTCACATGTTTCTACATGAGTAAATCAGAATCACTTCATTTATGACACTTTACAACATTTGTAACAATCATGAAGCAGGTCGTATTCAATAGTGTCTCTAGGAAGAGGTACCCAACCTGATCCATGTACTATAGACTATTGAGGCTACTTACTCGAACTTGATCATGTTTATGTCTCCACATAAAGTCCAAGTACTCATGATAGTAGCCAAGGGTTCGTAGTATAATTGGATTTAGAGTTGATAAATAATTAATTCACTTGAATAACTTCATATGTACTAAAAATCACCTATTTACAAAAACTACGAGTTTTAGGACATACAACCCAACACTATGAATGTTAAGGCAAAATGAGGGTATGAATATTTCATCTCTTTCATAGATGATTATTCAAGATATGGATATCTTTACCTAACGCAACACAAGTCTGAAGCTCTTGAAAAGTTCAAAAAGTATAAGGCTGAAGTTGAAAACTTGTTAGGAAAGACCATTAAAATATTCCGATCAAATCAAGGTGGAGTGTATATGTATTTAAATTTCTAGAACTATATGATAGAACATGAAATTTCATCCCAACTCTCAGCACCTGATACACCTCAACAAAATGATATATTAGAAAGGAGAAACAGAACCTTGTTAGATATGGTTCAGTCTATGATGAGTTATGCTCAATTACCAGATTTGTTTTGGGGTTATGCAGTAACGATTGATTATACATTTTGAACAATGTTCCATCCAAAATTGTTTCTGAAACTCCTTTGGAATTATGGAGAGGTCGTAAAAGGAGTTTACGACATTTCAGAATTTGGAGTTGTCCAACAGATGTGCTTGAGACAAATCCAAAGAAATTGGTACCTCATTCAAGAGTATGCCTATTTGTAGGTTATCCCAAGGAAACGAGAGATGGTATTTTCTTTGATATTTTGGTTTAATTGAAACTCAAGACATCATACCAGATGATGAAGTTGAGGATCCATTGACCTATAATCAGGCAATGAATGATGTAGATAAGGATGAATGGGTTAAAACTATGGATCTTGAAATGGAGTATATGTACTTCAATTTAGTCTGGGAGCTTGTAGATCAACCTGATGGGGTAAAACCTATAGATTGCAAATGGATCTACAAGAGGAAAAAAGGTGTAAATGGAAAGGTGTAAACCTTTAAGGCTAGACTTGTGGCAAAGAGTTATACCCAGGTTGAGGAGTGGACTATGAAGAAACTTTCTCACTTGTTACCATGATTAAGTCTATTTGGATTCTCTTGTCTATTGCCACATATTATGACTATGAAATATGGCAAATGGATGTCAAAACTGCCATTTTGTGGTAATCTTGAAGAGACCATTTACATGAAACAACTCGAAAGATTCATTCAACAAGGTCAAGAGCAAATGGTTTACAAGCTTAATCGGTCCATTTATTGATTGAAACAACCATCTCGTTCTTGGAATATAAGATTTGATACTGTGATCAAGTCTTATGGCTTTGACCAGAATCTTGATGAACCTTGTGTTTACAAGAAAATCATCAACAATTTAGTAGCTTTCTTAGTGTTGTATGTGAATGATATCCTCATTGGGAATGATGTAGGTTTACTGACAAATGTAAAGAAATGACTAGCTGCCAAATTCCAAATGAAAGATTTGGGTGAGACATAGTTTGTTCTAAGGATCCAGATCATAAGGGATCATAAGAACAAAACGTTAGCCTTGTCTCAAGCATCGTATATTGACAAGATGTTTGTCAGGTATTCGATGCATAATTCCAAGAGAGGCTTATTGCTTTTTGGACATGGAATTATATTGTCTAAGGAACAGTTTCCTAAGACTACTAAAGAGGTTGAGGAAATGAGATAGATCCTCTATGCATCAGTTGTTGGTAGACTTATGTATGCCATGTTGTGTACAAGGTCTGACATTTGCTATGCAGTTGGGATTGTCAGTAGATATCAATCCAATCCAAGATTTGATCACTGGACTGCAGTTAAAACCATCCTCAAGTATCTTCGGAGAACGAGAAACTACATGCTTGTGTATGAGGCTAAGAATTTGATCATTACAGGATGTATATACTCTGATTTTCAGACTGATAAAGATTCTAGAAAATCCACATCAGAATTAGTGTTTACTCTTAACAGAGGGACTGTAGTTTGGCGAAGCACAAAGCAAGGTTACATTGTTGACTCTACCATGAAGATAGATTATGTAGCTTTTTTGTGAAGCTGCTAAAGAGGCTATTTGGTTTAGGAAGTTTTTGACAGACTTGAAAGTTGTTACAAACATGTCAATGCTCATCACACTTTGGTGTTGTGGTAAATACCAAGGAGCCTAGAAGCCACAAACGTGGAAAGCATATAGAGCACAAGTATCATTTGATATGGAAAATTGTGCTACGAGGAGATGTGATCGTCATGCAGATTGCTTCAGAGCACAATGTTGCTGATCCATTTACAAAGGCTTTAACGGCTAAAGTATTTGAGGATCACCTGAAAAGTTTGGGTCTACGAGACATGCCACATCTAGTCTAGGGTAAGTGGGAGATGGGTATAGAATTATGCCCTAGTTTATATGTATTGTACACACACTAGCTTTAGGACAAGTGGGAGATTGTTGGTGAAGGGAATTGAATCCCGACGGAAGAGGGTGATCGCGTTCTTTGATTTATTGAAAGAATTAAAAATACAAAAAAGAAAGAAAAGGTTAAGCATCATACCTTTGCTAATCTATAATTCTCGAACTGATAGTCTTCTCCTTGTAGTCTTCTTTTTCCAAGAGATCTTTCTCGCTATGACTCTGGCAAGGATTCAGTTTGTGGGAACGCTTCTTTGAAAGAATGGGAAGAAAAATTTTCTTAGAATTTTTCTATGAAAATTGAGAGAATTAGTAGAGGAAGATTTTTAGAATAATCGTAGAGATTATTCTCTTAGAGAGTGTATTCTATGAAAGCTCCCAAGGGCCCTATTTATAGAACTTTATCGGTTACTCTATTCCTATTAGGATAAACCCTCTGTAGAAATTTTAAATCAAATATTTAATAATATCCAATATTAATAAATATCTACCTAAATAATATATCATATTAAATGGTTTAAAATATTTAAATCTTATTTAAATATTTATTTTCTGCAGAATATTTGATTTGGATCACATCCAAATTAAATAATTAATTATTTGAATCCAATTCAAATTAATTAATTATAATATAATTATTCATATTATAAAATTATAATTTAAATTACATTCAAATAAAATTTATAATAAATCATGCAATTAATTGTATCCAATACAATTAATATTTTCCCTCATAAATTTGAACATTTCAAAATTTTCTTTCAACATAGTTGATCCTTGTTGGTCCGTAGTGAGCTAGCAAAGGGACCTTATGAACCTACAAATTAGAAGCTCCAACGATATGAGATTAATTGACTAAACCCATTAGCCGCATTAATCAATATTCGTTAACTATGAGTACACTCCACTAAAAACCCACAGTTGCACTCTTCTCACTGCAGATATATTTCTGTGTCCATGGATATAGACCAATAATAGCAAATTAGTCATTCACGAGTGTTCATAACAACAGTTGGGTCAAATTACTGTTTTACCCTTAGGTTACTTCTAAATCTTTAAGTACTGGTGCTCCTCTAATGAAAAACCTGTTTATGGTTCAACCATTAAATAGAAACCCCTCTCGGGCTAGTGAAAGGGTAGGGCCCTTTGTTCAAGTCCCGGAGACACCACTTAAGGGAACACTTATCTACTTACCTTAAAAATGGAAATGAGTGAATTCCATCTTGTATAATTATGTCCCATCTTGTATAATTATGTCCCCAGCTCCCCACTCGGTCTTGTCTCCAAGATGGTAAGCATATTGAGTTGGCAAACGACCATTCTCACCCATACAAATCAAAGGACAATCCATCGTAGACAGAAGTTCATAATATACTCAGGATTAAAACTAAATTTCCTAAGTCATCCTATTAAAATAGAAACCTAACTAGTCAACGGAGTTACATCTAGTGATTACTATTTCATGGTCTGGTCTTATGCAAACTCATTGCATAGAATACTCTCACTCGCATGTCACCTACACAAATGAGTTAGATCATTGCGTTTGTATCAAATACAAAGTGGGTCTTATCCATAGTGTCACCAGGATAAAGTACCTAGCCTTATCCATTTACTATAAACCCTTTAGACTGTATTTTGAACATTGGTGTCCATATGTCCCCACATACAGTTTAAGACTCATAAAACAACCTAAGATGTTAGTTTATTGGATTTAGAGTTATTAAGACAAAACAAACAAAAACAATCAATAATGCTTATTGAAGTAACACATCAATAACTCTTTATTAATGATTTAATTACGGTCAAATTATTACATTTACAATCTACAAGTTTTAGGGCATAAAACCCAACAGTTGGGATTGACGTGTCCTAAATCTCTTGGGTCTTGCAGTTTTGTAAATTGTTTATACATTTTATTTATTAAATAAAATAAGAAGTTATTTTATATATTTATGCATTAACTCAATCCAATAAACTAAAATTCCATGGTTATTTTATGTAAACATAAATATGTATGTGGTTGACATACAAGGTTGGATTATATTTAAGTAATAACCAAAAAGGTATGTAGTATAAGAATAAAGTTGGGTGTCTTATTCTGATAACACTATGGATACGACCCACTTTGTAATTGTTACAAGAAGTTGTAAAGTATTACAAACGATTTTGATCCTAATTGTTCATGTGGAGACATGTGAGCGGGGGTATCCTATACAAAGAGTTTGTATAAGATTGAACTGCAAAATGTTTAATTTCTCTTTGTAACGCCGTTAATTGTAGAAATTAAAATTTCATAGGATGATTATAGGTAATTTGACCTGAATCGTAAATGACTTATGAACTCCTGTTTATGAGGTAATCCTTTAATTTGTATGGGTGAGAGGAGTCAAATTGCCGACTCAATAAACCTACCATTTTGGCGATTTGTATAATTAAGGAGTTGGGAACATATCTTCACAAAATGGAATTTACTCCTTCCCGTGCTTAGGGTAAGTAGATAAATTACTCCCGTAAGGGCTGATTCTGGGTCTTGAAAAATGAGACCTCATCCTCTCACTGGTCTTAGAGAGGTTAGTTTATAGTTGGACTATAAACCGTTTGTTCATTAGAGGGATTAGTGGTACTTAAGAAGTTAGATATAACTACAGTGGTAAAACGGTAATTTAACCCACATGTAGTTATGAGTAATTTGTGAATGGTCGACTTACTGCTGATTAGTAAATTCCTTGGACACATAAATATATCTATAATGCGAAGAGTATAGTTGCAAGTCTTTAGTGGAGTGACATATATTTAATGAATATTGATTAATTTATTTAGTTTTATAGATTAATCTCATATCATTAGAACTTCTAACAATAGGTCCATAAAGTCCCCTTGCTAGCTCATAAAGGCTTAGTATAAGAATCAAATATTTTGGTTTAATTTGAAATGTTCAAATTAATGAGGAAATTAATTGTATGTGATACAACTAGCATAATGTATGTAGATACATTATAATATAATGTTTATTTTGAATGAGATTAAAAAATTTATATTTTATATTATAAGGGAAATTAGTATTTAAATGAAATTTAAATATTAATTATATGAATGAGATTTATATAAAAATTATAGGTCAAAATCAATATGAATGAGATTCATATTAAAACTATAGGTTATGTAAGAGAAGATTATTTGAATATGATTTAAATTTAAATTAAATATGAGATATTTAATTAATTAATTAATTAATTGTTAATTAATTAATTAATTAATTAATTGTTAATTAATTAATTCTATTTAATTCTATTTATTAAATATGATTTAATAATTTAATTAATATTATTATATTATTATATTAAAGAACTCCCACATAATGGGGAGTTATTTTTCTCCTCTCTCACAAGTAGTTCTTATGTCAAGAGGAGGGGAGTTACAGAGAAGGAAGTTTTCATTTCTCAACACAAAATTATTCTGTAGAATTCTCTCCCTCTCCAATTCTCTCTTCTTCCTCTCAAATCTTTTCCTTGCCAAAATTCAAAAAGAATCCACAACTCCTCTTTGATTCTTCTTGGTGTGACAGCATATCATTTGACCTAGTTGCTTAAAGGACATAAAAAGGAAAAACTAGGGTAAAGGGTGTAAACTTAGATCATAAGCTTGTGGGTTTAGAAAAAATTTTGAGGCAGAAAACCTAGGCTTGTGGAGTTTACTAAATTTTGCCAGTAAAAAAGGTATCATGTGTTGAGATGAAGGAAGAGGAAGAAAAGTGTTTGTGTTAACTTGAGTTTTGGGTTAAGAATAAGCCATAGGTGAGTTTGGAAGAAAACTACGTTAAGCGAGTTTTCGAGTCTTGGATAATAAGGTGACCTATGGGCTTAGAAAATCCTATAAGTGTCACAACTATGATTGGAGAACACAACTATGCTATGAGAAGTCTATACTTGGACGCATAGTTTGAGAAAAAAAGAAGAAATCTCATTAAGTGTTAAAGTAAGAAGAGTTGGAAGCATAGTTGAAAGCTAGTAGTAAGTTAGACACACTCTTGGAAGGAGAAAAACCATGTTGGACACATGGTGACTCTTTATAGAGGAAAAATTGGTTAAGTGTTGAAGTGTTGGAAGGAAATCTAGGTTTTGGAAAAGTGGGAGAAACGCATAGGACAAAGTTGAAGAAGAAAACTCATCCTACGTAGGGTTGGACGCATAGGCCAAATTTCTAGGAAGATTTGGCGAAGTGTTGGATGATTTGCAGAGTCGAGAAGCAATCCTAAGGAAGGTGCAATTGGGTTGGACGCATACTAGGGTAAGATGATTGAAATTTGACTATGTATAAAGGCTTAAGAAAGAAAAGTTGGAAGCATAGTGTCATGTGTCAAAATCGCCCTTCAAATTTCGCATTGACAAGACGCAAGTTCCCGTAGCAAAGCCAAGAAGAGACTGCAATGATGGCAGTCGCAGCCCATCAAAAGTGCCCGTGCATGTGTCGAACTCCATTAGCATGCACAGCCCTATGCGTTCAACATAACGGGCTGAGCGTGTGCAGAGGCATGCGCGCCTATCGGCAAGTCGACGCCTCCTCCGCACACCACATGCCCCATCGTCGATACAGGCGCGTATCCCGAAAATCATCAATGCATCCAGAAAGGGACATATGCGTTGACAAGAGAAGGATGCGTCCCATCCGGAACGCATCCCGCAGAAAGGATTGGTCAATGCATGACTTTAGAAACTTCGGGAAGACACGCGACACTACTAAAGGGTCCGATAAGCCTCTCCTCACCCTAGGCAATCGTCTCTTCGTGCCTAAGTGGGGAAATCTACGCAAAGATATACTTAAAGAGTGTCATGACTCTTTGTGGGCTGGCCACCTTGGAGTAAACCGCACTCTCGCTCTCGTCCAAGATAAGTATTACTGGCCGAGGATGCAGGACGATGTCGACGCATACGTGTAGACCTGCCTCGTTTGCCAGCAGGATAAGGGGGAGCAACAACTACCCACCGGCCTCTTCGAACCCCTGCCCCTGGCCGAGGAACCCTGGGAGAGCGTCACCATGGACTTCATCGTGGTGCTGCCAAAATCCAAAGGCTACGGCAGCATAATGGTGGTGGTCGACAGGTTCAGTAAGTATGCCACCTTCATCCCTTGCTCAGCAAACATCAAAGTAGATGAAGCTGCCCGTCTATTCTTCAAGAACATCGTAAAGCTGTGGGGTATCCCACGAAGCATTATAAGCGACCGTGACCCCAAGTTCACGGGTAAATTCTGGAGGGAGTTATTCAAGTTGATAGGGACAGATTTAAATTTCTCCACTAGTTATCATCCCCAAAGCGATGGCCAGACCGAAAGAGTAAACGCTCTGCTAGAGCAATACCTAAAGCACTACGTGAGCGCATGCACAACCCTATGCGTTCAACATAACAGGGTGAGCGTGTGCGGAGGCATGCGCGCCTATTGGCAAGTCGACGCCTCCTCCGCACACCACATAGGCATGCGCGCCCCATGGTCGACGCAGGCACGTATCTTACAAATCATCAACGCGTCTAGGAAAAGGACTTATGCGTTGACAAGAGAAGGACGTGCCTCATACGGAACGTGTCCCATAGAAAGGATTGGTCAACGCATAACTCTAGAAACTTTAGAAAGATACGTGACACTACTAGAGGATCCGATAAGCCTCTAAATCGCCCAAAGAAGGATGGGCAGGGCGTGGAGCAAGCCAATGCCCGTGCCCGCATACCCGATTGGTCCAGAAGTCCCCAGAAGGATCCCAAAGAGACTCGACAACGCTAGACAAGACTTGAAGGTACGGGAACACGCGAGAGGAGACCCGATGGCCTGGAAGGCTCCCGACTACGCAGGAAGGGCACCGACGCGGCGAAACGTGTCCAGACACTTCTGGAAACTTCCATGACGAACGGACATGCGCAGAGCAACCTAGAACGAACCTGAATCTTCTAGAGACGCCTTGACCGGCTCTTGTAGATATTTCTCTGTAAATATACAATTGTATCTGACTAGTTTAGGCCCGATTTCTCTAGAAACCTCTCCAAGCGACATTGTAAGTCGGTCATAGAGAGAGGCGATGCTAAGGGTCATGTACTTTTCAGAGAGCGTTAGAGAGCTTAAAAGAGCGAGAGAGAGCGAGAGAGAACGAGAGAGTCAAGCAAGTGAGAATGAGAGCTTTACAATTGATTTGCCAAAGGTGAGGTTATAAATGGGGCCTCACTCTATTTATAGGGGCCCTTGCCACCGCCTCTTTCTATGACCGACTTACAATGTCGGTTGGAGAGGTTTCTAAAGAAATCGGGCCTAAAGTAATCGGATACAATTGTATATTTACAGAGAAATATCTACAAGAGTCGGTCAAGGCGTCTCTAGAAGGATCGGGTCTGTTCCAGGTTGCTCCGTGCATGTCCATCCATCATGGAAGTTTTCGGAAGTGTCTAGACGCGTCTCGCCACATCGAGGCCCTTCCCGTGTAGTTGGGAGCCTTCCGAGGCCATTGGGTCTCCTCCCGCATGTTCCCGTGCCTTAGAGTCTTGTTTGGCGTTATCGAGTCTCTTCGGGATCCTTCTGGGGACTTCTGGATGCATCGGGTATGCAGGCACGGCCGTTGGCTTGCTCGACGCCCTGTCCATCCTTCTTAGGGCTATTTAGAGGCTTATCGAATTCTCTAGTAGTGTCACATGTCTTCCTGAAGTTTCTAGAGTCATGCGTTGACCAATCCTTTCTGTGGGACGCGTTCCATATGAGGCACGCCCTTCACTTGTCAACGCATATGTCCTTTTCCTAGACACATTGATTTCTAGGATACGCGCTTGCGTTGACCATGGGGCGTGCATGCCTATGTGGTGTGCGGAGGAGGCATCGACTTGTCGATAGACGTGCATGCCTCCGCACACGCTCACCCCGTTATGTTGAACGCATAGGGCTGTGCATGTCGATGGCTAAAGTGGTGGATCTAAATTGACCAGAGAATTACGCAATTAGGCGAGATGGACGCATGATATCAATTTTGCCGCCAATCAAGCAGATTCGCCATTGATTGCGAATGCAGCATCTATAAAAGGGCAATCCTGCAAGATGAGAAAACGTTGTTAATTCTCGAAAGAATTCCTAAGTGACAGCAGAGTTCTCTCCAGACATCAACCGGAGACGAATAGCTCGAGAGGGAAGAGTCTTCCCTCCACCTGACCACTTCACAACAGAACCTCACGCTTCCATTCAGGCAACTCAAAACATTGACGTCTTTCCCTGCTTTCCATCTTATTTTTCTATCTTGATTTTAGATTTGTGTCAAGACATTGAGCTATCTAAAGTTGTATTCCGTTCATCAATATATATTTCTTCCATGTCTACTCATTTCTCTATACTTTCCACTTTTTACTTTGAATCAATGAGTAACTAATCTATCAAGGGTCTAAGGTTGCATTAGCATCTAAATAAGAACCATAGTGTAACTATTGCATCTTGTCAATTGCAAACTTAATCCGATGCTTATGTCCATCTAGCTAATCGATATAAGTAGTAATAATCAGACTGCTCGAGAGGGTAAGTGATTGTGGAACTCAATTGACAAGGTCAAGAAGTGTTACCTGTCTATAGGAATAACCTTGGTTCTTAACACTCTCATATGCGTTATAGACATATAACACATAGCGGCTGACAACCAGGAAAAAAGTCGCAAGTATGGATAGACTATCACCATGCGTTTTCGATGTTAGATGTTAACCAACCCGAACCCTATTTTTTATCCATTCATTTAAATCATTAGCTGACTTTGCTGTGTCGCATCCCTTCCCATCTTCCACATTTTAGCTCAGTGTACATATTATCGCTTTCTTTATATTAGAAACAAACAACTCTCTCATCTATTTCTTGGTTACCAATACAACGCATATAATCCACTTAAATCTAGAATCAACATAATCCTTGTGTTCGACCTCGAACTCACTGAGAAAACCTACTCCTTTGCTTATACTTAGGTAAAGGATAGGAAAACTTGACAAATCACCAACGCATAGCATTTAAGCATAAGTGAGACGCATGCTATGTTCAACGCATAGTGTGTGAAACGCATCATTGTAGCTTAATTTGCACATTGCGTTAGTAAATTTCAATTCACAATCTCATGCACAACATAGACATCGGACTACTAGCCTTGCGGCGAGCTTGACATTGTCCCCGTATGTCGCTCACCTCTCTTCGAAGCTCGTCTAGTTCACCTTCTACAAAACTACGAAGATTGGCAACTTCAATAGTCAAGGTGCTTACCTCGGCGCGGAACGATTGTCCAAGGTCTTCTATGAGCTTCTTTGCAATACTCGTCACCTCAGCGTTTTCTTGCGTTAGCTCATCGTAGTCGTCACTCAATTTCCCAATTGCAACTTGCATGTCGCCCACAACTTGTTCGAGAGTTGTGAGTCAGGCCTCCATCAGCTTTCTCGCCGCAAGGCTCTTGGACTTGGCATGCTTAACCGGGGCGGATTTCTCACTTTGTCCTTTGGTGGTCACCATTTTCGGTTGCAGTTCAACTTGTGAGCTATACCCTTCTTCGGATGCCATCTGTATCCGACGCATCGATTCGGAGGTACCTAGGTATAAGAAACCTTTGCTCTAATACCACCTGTCACATGGTCACTCTTTTCAGTGAGCCAAACGTGCAGCACTTGGTGCTCAAGAACAGCCAAGTAAGCCTTAAAGAAGTTTGTTGGGCAAATGAGAGCATTAGAGAGTTTAAAAGAGCGAGAGAGAACGAGAGAGTCAAGCGAGTGAGAAGGAGAGCTTTACAATTAATTTGCCGAAGGTGAGGTTACAAATGGGGCCTCACTCTATTTATAGGGGGCATTGGCATTGCCTCTTTCTATGACCGACTTACAATGTTGGTTGGAGAGGTTTCTAAAGAAATCGGGCCTAAACTAATCGGATAAAACTGTATATTTACAGAGAAATATCTATAGGAATCGATCAAGGTGTCTCTAAAAGAATCGAGTCCGTTCTAGGTTGCTCCGCACATGTCCGTCCATCATGGAAGTTTCTGGAAGTGTCTGGACGCGTCTCGCCGCGTCGGGAGCCTTCCGGGACCATCAGGTCTCCTCCTGCGTGTTCCCGTGCCTTCGAGTCTTGTCTGGCGTTGTCGGGTCTCTTCAGGATCCTTTTGGGGACTTATGGACGCATCGGGTATGCGGGCACGGGCGTTGGCTTACTCGACGCCTTGCCCATCCTTCTTAGGGCTATCTAGAGGCTTATTGGGTCCTCTAGTAGTGTCGCGTGTCTTCCCGGAGTTTCTAGAGTCATGCGTTGACCAATCCTTTTTGCGGGACGCGTTCCGTATGAGGCGCGTCCTTCTCTTGTCGACGCATACGTCCTTTTCCTAGACTCGTTGATGATTTCTGGGATACATGCCTGCGTCGACCATGGGGCGCGCATGCCTATGCGGTGTGCGGAGGAGGCGTCGACTTGCCAATAGGCACACATGCCTCCGCACATGCGCAACTCGTTATGTTGAACGCATAGGGCCATGCATGTCGATGGAGCTCGATGCATGCACATGCGCTTTTGATGGGCTGTGACTGCCATCATTGTGGTCCCCTCTTGACTTGTGCCTTGTCAATGCGAAATTTGGAGGGCGATTTTGACACGTGATATAAGGGCCACTATAAATAGGAGTGAGGCCTCATTTGTAAGACCACCTTCGGCAAATCAATTGTAAAGCTCTCATTCTCACTCGCTTGACTCTCTCGTTCTCTCTCGCTCTTTTAAGCTCTCTAACGCTCTCTTTTGCCCGATAAACTGCTTTAAGGCTTACTTGGCTGTTTTTTAGCACCAAGTGCAGCACGTTTGGCTCACTGAAAAGAGTGACCACGTGACAATAGGCTCGGGAGCCACAACCTGGATGCATAAGTGAGCAATCAAGGAGTCCATGGAGCCATGTTGGGGAGTCAAAGACGCATGGACCAAAGTAAAGAAGTAAGAAGAAGGTGGATGCATACATAAGAGAATTGGAGGACACCACACACATACAGAGCTTGTGGGTGGAAATTTAACCAAGTGTGAGAACCTTGGAGTAGTTGGACGCATACCTCCTAAAGGAGGGGATTTTTGGCTAAGTGTTAAGACTCTTGGAAGAAGCTTGGACGTATAGAGAAGAGAGTGGACGCATAGGGGAGGTTTGGGAAGGGAAATTTGGCTGAGTAAAGGAAGGTCGAAAGAAGAAAAGAGAGCAAAAGAAACCAAACCCTAGGAAGCATCATCTTGGATGCATGGTTAAGAGGAGTTGGACGCATAGTCCTATTCTCGAAGGCTAGGTTGGATGCATGGTTGGAAATATTTGGTAATAAGTGGCTCATTTGAACTTAACACTTCATAAGTAGGAGGTGTTGGGATGCATGACAAGTTAACATGCAAGGAAGCAAGTGTGTGGCTGCATGTTGAGTTTATATGCATGGTGACATGGGGAAGCTAAGTGTCAACCTTGGAAGTAAAGAAGAGATGAGCAAGCATGTCTTCCAACTCTATAAATAGGACCAAGGGAGGAAGAGGAGCTCTCACACCATCACAAGTCCCTGGTTTTCACTAGAGAGAGAGAGTAGGAAGGTGGAGAAGCAAGCTTTGTGTCCAAAAGAGGGTAGGTTGCATTCAAGGAGCTATTTTCCTTGTTGTTGAAGTGCAGCTACGTCCAACAACTGTCCCCAGCGTCCAAGGAAGACTGCCCTGCATCCAACTAAGTTGTTTGAGGTGGAGAAGTGCTACCCTGTGTCCAGACTGTGCAACCTTGCGTCCAAGGAAGTGCCCTGCATCCAAAGAAGAAATTTCTGACTTCCAAGAAGTTGTTTTAGGGTTTCTGAGGTTTCCAGGTTGCTGTTTTCTTAGTTCCAAAAGCTCGGGAGAAGTTGAGAAGGTGTGGAACTGAAAATAGAGGATGAAACCCTCAGTCGGACGACTATCTTTACTATGAGTGGTTGATTTCTTTCTGCGAGAGAACGAAATTATATTTCTTGTGAATAACTGATAATAGCATGCTTATGAATTTTTATGTGATAACATGATGTGGTAGTATTAATTTGCGTGCTATGGTGAGTTATTGAATAGTTGTAGAATATCGAACCCTAGAATGTTGCATAATGAATTAAACAAGGATTCAATACCCTAGAACTCTCTTTGACTCTTGTGTTTCTTATTTACTTTCTTTTCTTTTTAGTTTTTCCAAAATCACAACTTGAGATCGAATTCTCAAATAAAATTGATTCAATTCTAGAATAGCTAAGTAACTTTAACCTTCACAATTGGATCCTCAGTGGAACAATATTCAGACTTAACTGTCTTATATTATAGCTTGACCCATACACTTGTGGTAACATAGAAAGTGCGCATCAATGCACATGGTGAAGGTCAAGCGTTGGAGCGCCCTTATGCACTGTAATAAAGAGTTGGAGGTAGTAGGTTGTCAAGGGTTTGGCGTTGTTGTGCTGCCCTTGGGTTGATTTTGATCTATCAGAAGTGAAATCGGGCACCTGGAGTCAAGGACACAAAAATTACCAAATGCCCCTAAGACCAACATAGAGCATAACGCAGCTACGCTCTGTTCTACACTCAAAGGCAAAGAATGTAATTGACGAGAGCGTCACAGCGCGCATCATTGCTACACTTGAAACTTCGCTCCGATTTCTACCCACAGCATAATAATGCTCCATCAGAGTGCAGCGACACTCCCCCCGATTTCTATATATAATCTTTTTTTTTCCAGGGTTTTTAGGAGGTTGGAACTCATGGAGGCCGAGGAATTCATCAAAATTTCTTCTGCTCCTTCATATTTCTAACATTTTAGCTTAGGAATTTTATTTTCTTTTGGGTTGTAAACATGGATTTGGAGCTCTCCCTCTTCCTCGTCTATGGGATGTTGAGGTACGAATTTTATTTAGTTTTGGGAGCAAGAACCTTGTAATTTCTTGAGATTTTCTATTGATGGGCTGAATTTATATCTATTTATGCTTTCTTTGAACCTATTTTAATTTTTAGATGCATTTTTGTGTGTTGGCTATCCTCATAAGCATGTGTTGTCCTTCCTATTTGATCGTAGCTTTGTCACATTCACACTCAAATGTCTAACTCAATCACCTAATTAGCAATTAGTTAATCATGTATTTAATGGCTTAATGCATGTATTAGCTAGATTTAAAGATAAAATTTGTTAATCAATTACACTATCCAATTGGTTAATCAATGCAATAGAATCCTACAACTTAATGCACTTGTTCTTACTTCTTTATGGATACTATCAAACCTAATTGATTTAGGAACATGTAGTTTAATTAGGGCATTGCTATAATTGTTTTAATTAATACTTAGGATGCTTACTTAGTTTAATTGAACTTTTCAGCTACCTGTAGCGTCTTTGAGTGAGGTTTGGCTAAGTAGGTCACTGTGCATGCATAAATGAATTCATGTTTAATTAACGAAAATCGATGATCGAAATCACATAGTAATCTCTCTTGGAATCGAAACTAGATAAACTCAATCCTAGGTTGCATTTACTCATTACTTTTATGTTTCTTGCACACTTACCACACTATTCACACTAAACCCCCCCCCCCCCCCTTTATCGCTCCAATTAGCTCTACGAAAAACTCATACTAGCGCTTTCCAGCAGATTGGCTCGAACTTGCCACTATTGCTACGCCATCGTAGTAGTAGAGTAGAGTTCGGTATTATAAATTTTTTATAAGTTCTTTTTGGTCTTAAAACGACACCCGAAAAGGACGGCTATCACTCGTTATCATCGTAATCTTGTCTATGGATTGATGAGGTAAGGATTTTCTCTAGCTTTGGGAGCAAGATCTTATGTAATTTTTGTGAAATTGCTTAATTGAATTTTATGCATCACGGTTTGAATCTGAACTCATTTAGATATATTTGTATGTATGAATTTGAAGGAATCAAATTCCGTGCGAAAGCGTGTGAATGCATGTACTTTTAATTTACATTTTGGATTTACAGAAAATACAGAGGAATTTGAACATATTTTAATTAAGTATGTTTTAGTGTAAAGAAATTCAAGAAGAAATAAAATACCTTTATAGACTTCTTCAATCTTCTCCAAAGCCTAAGTCTCATTGATCCTTTAATTAAAAACTTGTTTATGGTAGCTCTTCGGCCAGTGAGAGGGAGGGATCCCATTGTTCAAGACCCAGAGTCAACACTTGAGGGAGCAATTCATCTACTTACCCTAAAAACAAGACGGAGTAAGCTCCATCTTGTATAGCTATGTTACCAACTCCCTACTTAGAGAAATTCTCGAAATGGTAAGCATATTGAGTCGGTGAATCTGGTCATTCTCACCCATACAGATCAAAGGAGTGCCCTCATAGACAAGAGTTCATAACTCACTTAGAATTAAGGTCAAGTCACCTGTGGTCATCCTATGAAATGTTAATCTCTTCAGTCAATAGTGTTATAAAGAGAGTAATCATTTCACAAAACCGGTCTTATACAAACTCTTCATATAGGACACCCTCACTCACATATCTCCACATGAACGATTTGGATCAAATCGTTTGTAATATTTACAACTCTTATAACATTTACAAATTGGGTCATATCCGTAGTGTCACCAGGATAAGGCACCCAACCTTATCCTTATACTACAGACCATTTAGGTTATTACTTAAACATGATGCATTTGTATGTCGACCACCTACATGTTTAAGTTACATAAAATGACCTTGGATTTTTCTCTTGCATATATAAAATAATCAACCATTATTTCAAATTATTTATTAACTACGAGGCTTTAGGACATACATCCCAATAGAATTAACTCTCCCTTCATAAATATACATCTTAGCTACAGATTTGTAACTTGCACATTCTTTGATTATTCTTTTAGTTAAAATCACTTTGGTAACAAATGGTTGAATCATGTATGTAAGGAATATAGGCTTCCCATATTCCTGCCTATAGCATCAATGTGAAGGTAAGACACACAATAAAAAAAACTTCTAAATTCCCTATTAACAAATTCATCATTGTTATGATCTCATATTCTTAACTTTTAAATCTGCCTCGTTCTCAACCATAGTCTTCCAAGTCTTGAAAATAAATAAAAATATATTCAGATTCTTGTTTGAGAAAATAAGTTCATGCCTTTTTGCTTAAATCATCTATGAAAGTCACATAATATCTAAAACTACCAAGATAAGATACTTCTGAAGACCCTACCCATCAATATGAACTAACTCCTATTGGGAATGACTTAAGCTTAGGCCCATAGCAAAGTTAAAAGAAATGGGGAAGAAAGTTGTTCCACATTGGAAAATTAAGCAATGCCTCAAAGCTATAAATACCAAGGCATGATAGAGATGATTCTAAAGTGTGGTAGTGGTGGAAGTACAACCTTCTTGCCACACACGCGTGCCACCACCACTATCCATCTAGTTAGATGTGCAAGTTCGGGTAATTGTGCTTTTGTGAAAAAGAAATAAATTTTTATTACTTATCCATGTAATTTTTTTTCAAACCGATTTTCTAGGTATTAAATGAGATCCATCTCGTTTAATTTTTTTCCTGTTTTCTTCCTGTTTTATTCATGTTTCTTCCCCTTTCATCCCTAGCAGCTGTTTGGTTTTCTCCTTCACATACACAGAACAAAAATTCCCTTTTTGGTGTATCGATTATGCCACTCTAAGAACTGATCAAATCCATGAGTATGAAAACTTGGTGGCAAATGTTCTGTCTGAAGGTATGGAGATGTATGAAATTCTCCAAGCCAATGTGCTACTTTAGAAGTTCCCCCGTCTTGGAGCAAGTATTGAAACCATCTGAAACACAAGAAGGATCTGACACTCCAGGAACTGATTAGTCACATGCTCACGAAAGAAGCTAGCAGTCTAAAAGATAAACTAATTTTCTGAAAATTTGAATTCTGGTAATGCTAATTTGGTTGAATCTTTTGCTATTAACAAAAACAAGTTCAAAAATAACAACAAGCAGTTTGGTAAAGAATAATTCCTCTCAAAAGAAGGGACATCACAAAGCTGCTGGTGGAAAGATGGAAAAGAAGAAATTATTTGCTATGTTTGTGGGAAATAAGGACATAAGTCCTAGAAATGCAATCAAAGGAAAGGAAGGACAGAACAACGACACACCCCACAAGCCAACCTCGCTGAACAAAATGACATAGTAGTTGGCGTTGTCAAAGCCAACCTAGTCGAAAACAAATTTGATTGGATTCTTAACACTAGAGCTTCAAGACACTTTTGCTCGAACCAAGAGCTCTTCCATGACTACTAGGACACTACCGATGGAGAGTGTGTATTCATGGGTAACTCTGCTACAGCATGAGTACTTGAAAAAGGAAAGATTCTTTTAAAATTAACCTCTGAAAAAACTTCATCCTTTAGTAATGTGTTGTATGTACCTTCCTTATGTAAAAACTTGGTGTCTGGAAGTTTATTGAATCGATATTGGTTTAAAATTTTAGTAGAAGCTTACTAGGTTATCCTCACAAAAAATGGCGACTTTGTTCATTAGGGGTACTTAGCTGATGGTTTTTTCGTTTTGAACAATATCCCTGTTTCAAATTTCATGAATGCAAGTGTATCTAATTCTGCCTATATAATTGAGTCTATTGATCTCTGGCATGGTAGATTAGGTCATATGAATATTGCATCGATTGAAAAACTTAAAGCACTAAAAATAATCAATGATCGAAACACATGACACTAGTAAATGCTCTGTATGTGTAAAAGCTAAGTTTACCAAAAAAAAAAAACCTTTTAAATCTATCACTACTAGATGTACAAAATTACTTGATTTAATTGATACCAATTTGGCTGATTTCAAAAACATTACTCATAGAGGTGGAAAAAACTACATCACCTTTATTGATGATTTTTCTAGGTATACTAAAATCTATCTATTGAAAACAAGGATAAGGCTAGTAGCATGTTTTTGAAATATAAAGTTGAATTTAAAAAGTCAATAAGATAAAAGAATTAAAAGGTTAAGATTAGATAGAGAGGATAATTTAGTGATAAGTCACTAAAGAAACTTTGTGAACTGAATGAAATTATACATGAAACATTTGCTCCTTATTCTTCTCAACAAAATGGTATAGCAAAACAAAAAAATAGAACACTACAAGAAATGATGAATACTATGTTGTTAAGTTCCGGATTATTCTGAACAAGGTACCTCACAAGAAACTAGATAAGACACTTAAGAATTGTGGAGAAGTTATCCACCTAATCTCAATTACTTGAGAGCGTGGGGATGTTTGGTTAAGTTAGCATATCTTGCATTCAAGAAACCTACGGTAGGGTCTAAAATTTTTATTGTGTGTTCATTGGTTATGCTCAAAATAGTGTTGCATGTAGATTTATGTGTTTGAATGATAGATCCATATGTGAATATAGGGTGCTGAATTTTTTGAGCATATATTTCCATTGATAAAAACAAAAATTGAACCAGCTAAAACTTCTAATTATGAGAATGTACTTGTTTTTATGTCTTCTTCGATTAATAATATGCATGAAACTGAAAATAATAAAGTCTTTAGTAGTATGCTTGAAACCGAAGATATTAGAACTTCGAATAGAATGCATGAAATCGAACCAAGAAGAAGTAAAAGATAGAAACTGAGAAAAATTTCGACCCTGGTATCTTGACTCTAATTTTAGTTGAAAGGCCTAATGATATTATTTATCAGTTTACATGTATGTATCTAATAGATGATGATCCTAAAACTTACCAAGAAGCCTTAAGTTCTATAGACTATAACTTCTGAAAGGAAGCCTGAACTTGATTCTTTAACCCTAAACCAAACTTGGGACTTAGTAGATCTCCCTAAAGGAGTAGGCCTATTAAGTGCAAACGAATTTTCAAGGAGAAAACTAGATCATATAGTTTAATGGAAAGATACAAGGCTAGATTAATGGTAGTAAGGTATGCACAAAAATAAGGTATTTACTACTTTGACACGTATTCCCTGTGACTAAAATAACTACAATTAAAGCCTTGATTGCACTGGTTGTCATCTGGTCTACTAATTCATCAAATGGATGTAAAAACAACTTCTTAATGTTGATCTAGAAGAATAAATATATATGATACAGCTTGAAGGCCTTATAGTTGCCGATCAGGATAATAAAGTATGTAAACTTAAAAAATCACTTTATAATCTGAAGCAAGCTCCCAAAAAATGGTTTGAAAATTTCATTAACACTTTAACAAACAATGGATTCAAGGTGAATTCCTCTAATACATGTGTTTATTCAAAATTGTTTAGAGCAAAGTGTATGATTATATGACTATATGTTGATGACATGCACATTTTTGGAACAAACATAGAGGTGGCCAATAATACCAAGCTATTATTATCGTCACATTTTCAAATGAAGGATTTAGGTGAAGTAGACGTAATACTTGGTATTAAAATAAGAAAAATTATAAATGAATTTTTTTTGTATGTCAATCACACTATATTGAAAATTTGTTAAAGAAATTTGATTGTTTCGATGACGCTCCTGTAAGAACACCTTAGGATGCTAGCATAAGTCTTAAGAAAAATAAGGGAGATAGTATGCCTCAATCTGAATATAAAAGATCATAGATAGTTTTATGTTTCTAATGAACTATACTAGACCTAATATTGCATATGTTGTGAATAAATTGAGTAGATATACACAATTCTGATAAAAATCACTAGGGTGCTCTTCATCGTTTGTTAAATATGTTAAGGGCACAATAGATTATTGTTTCCATTTCAATAAATTCCCTGCTATGTTAGAGGGCTATTGTGATGCAAATTAGGTAATTAACAATGACGAAGTTAGTTCCACTAGTGGATATGTGTTCTTACATGGAGAAGAAGCTATTTCATGGAAGTCCACAAAACAGACATGTATAGCTAGATCTACCATGAAATCTAAATTTATAGCTTTAGAATTATCAAGACAAGAGGTTGAGTGGTTTAGAAGCCTAATAGGAGATGTACCATTGTGGGGGCTATCAATACAGTCTCTTTGCATTGTGATTCACAAGCTACCATAGGAATTGCCGAAAATAGTGTATATAATGGCAAAACGAGACATATACATCTCAAATATGGAGCTGTGTAACAATTGTTGAAAGGAAGAGTTATTTCTTTGGAGTATGTGAGGTTTGAGAGGAATGGTGCTGATCCTCTAACCAAAGGCATAACAAGGAAAATAATTTTAGAATCCTCAGTAAACATGGGACTCAAACCCATAAAATCTCTATAACGCTTTATTTGGGTGGTCCTACTACGAATTTGATTGATAGTGTTGGATTTTTATGTCCTAAAAACTCATGGTTTGTAAATGATAAACATATTCTATTTTCAATAAGGTTGATATTGAAATTTATTCAATATAGATGATATTAAATATGTTAGTAACATTTAAATATAAATCCAATAAAGTATGAACCCCTAGCTATAACATGAATACTTAGACTTTATGTGTAGACATAAAAATGGATCGAGTTTAAGTAATAGTCAAAACGGTCTATAGTATAGGGATAAAACTAGGTACCTTATCATGAACACATGAGGGTGGGGGCGTCCTATGCAATGAATTTGCATCAAACTTTAACACCATACACAAAAATTTTCATTATCCATATAGACTTTGATAAATCTTTTAATTTTTACTCAGTAGTCACCCCATTGATATAACTGATATAACTAACCAACTGAATGTTAAGTCTCATTTATGTATTAATTTTCTCCTACCTGGAGAAGATAATTAATCACTTTGTCCTCAACACTTGAGGTGTCTTCGAATACTCTTTCTTAGACTAACTTCACATTTGAGTGATACATTATCATTCTTTTAAAGTTGTGCATCGAATATTTGACAAACATTTTGTAAATGTAAGATGCTTGAGACAAACTTAACATTATGTCCTTAATTAGTCCAGCAATCGAATTATTATGTTATATTATCTAATTCATTTCTCAAATGAACCTATACAATTTTGCAAACTATTTGCATTTGATCTTTGAAAATTGAACTCCTTAATTTGTTTGTGTTGATGCATAGTTTAAATTCTTTTCATACAAAAATCTAAACATTCATTTTACATAATCTCATATGCAATAATGAATCAAACAATGCTCAAAGACTCGATTATGGCAACGAGTGAGAAAATTGACCCATAGTCTAATTTCTCTCAATAGGTTTTACCCTTTGACCATGAGTCTTAAGTTGAAGATCTATATCTTCTTATCTACACATGCATGTCTTATTTGTAGATCTATTCATAATCCTATGAATTCTAACTCATCAAGAAAATTTACAAATCCAGTATGAGATGAAGTACATAAACTTTATCTCAAGTTCAAGATTTTGACCTAGCTATCCTTGTCAACATCTCTCAATAAGACTTTGAGGACAATAAGCCTTCAACTTGCCAACCAATATTTTAATTTTGGCTTCAACTTAGTCACAATAAAGGTTGAATTATCCAATAACTCTCTCACTACAATGAACGTTCATCTTGTTTAACTAGGATTCATTTGACATTTAGGAGATCGATGACTTGTCGGCGTGAGTAGTCAAGAAACGTGTGCCCTGCCTCTTTTGAGGTTATTCAGTCTGCGTGTGTACGAGAGCTGCCGCCCACGAGCGCTAGTGTGCAGGGCAGTGCCAGTGTGTGTAGGGCAGTGAGGCTGTGCGTGATCTGTTACACATGGTGGGCTAGGCAGACTGTGCATGAGTTGTGTGGAGCTATAAGACATGCCTAGGGATAGTTTGCTATATTTGGCATTTTTATCAAATTTTTAATTGTTGGTGAGTCATTTTGAGTTGAAATTCCATATTTAAGACCCAATTGACTTAAGTTATGAATTAAGGGAATTTTAAGAAAGCTTCACAAGAAAGTTAATTTATTTCAGGCCAAGAAAAGTTAAAGAAGGTGTATAATCCATTAGAAGCCCAAGACAAGAAATGAGTGACAATTTTATTTAAACATAAGCTTTACTTGCACATTGTTTTCAGTATGCTCAAGGATGTTTGTGAAGAATGATTAGTTTTATTAACTAAGCATGAATTTCCAAGCATGAGTTTAAAACTTGACTATACATCAATTTGAGATTGAAAGCGTGTTATTTGAATTATCTTAAATTTATAAAGCATGTTTGCTTGAAGAATGTTCTTAGAAACTCTAAGATTTCATGAGCTTTTGTTTAGTATCAATTTGCTTTCAAAAGCATGTCTAGTTCTTAAAAGTATGATAAGATGGAACCCAATGTTGAAGGACATTGAGAAGACATATGAGCAACCCTAATATTATTATGGGACCTCGATATTCAAGGACATGAGAAGGTACATGGGCAACCCAAGCTTAGATATTCCTATGTACGCATAGAGAGAGATTCGACGTTGTTGTGTTGACATTACTCCACATCAGCTAAGGTTATTCGATGTTGGGGTGATTACTCCACCTCAACTAAGGTTGTTTTCGATGTTGAGTAGTGTTGAGCTTCGCTCCACCTCAACTAAAGTTATCTTAAAAACAAGAAAATATGTTTGATGAGTTTCATGATAAGCCACTTTTGATGATTTAGTACTTGTTAAAGCATGACTTTTGATTTAATGCGAAGGTTAAATTTTCCTAAAAATGTCACTCATTGGGCAACCTAGATCATGAGTTTCCCAAATTTTCTGTTTTCTAGGTAGCGAGCAAATCCACGGAGCTTAGCCAAACCTCGTCTGATCAACTACTCATAGTTTGTAGAACTTGTATATATTTGTAACTAAGACTTGACATTGTACATAAGGGGGTTTTGAGAATGGAAGCTTGTAGACATGTGAATGTTTAAGGTTGTTGAATGAATGGAAGTATGTACATTCTATATAGCATGTTTTTCAGGTTTGAAAACCTTGTATGTGAATATGAACTATTTATCAGGTGTAGTCATTTTATGAGCATAAGAGGAGTACATGTTGGTAGTAGATGTTGTAAAATGGTCGATGTCTGTCATCCTCACATTCTTTCCTAGATTAAGAGAGGATAACTTGGGAAAAGGTGTGACACCCAGAGCTTGGTACGAACGTCTAACCAGATTTCTTGAGAAAAATGGATATAGTCAGGGGAGTTGACAAAACCTTGTTCGTGAAAAAATCCAAAGAAAAGTGCATGATTATTCAAATTTACGGAGATGATATTCTTTTTTTAGGGATGTCTTAAGAAATGGTAGAACTCTTTGTTAAACAAATGCGGGATGAATTTGAGACGAGCATGGCAGAAGAACTGTCCTACTTGGGATTTCAGACCAAGAAGTTAAATGAGGGTGTATTCGTCTTCTACTTTAAATGTCACACCCTACTTTTTAAAACCAATGTGTTGAAGAGCCTACAAAGGAAAGAAGTAGGACAAGAGAGGTTTGTGCTCAAGTGTTAGGTGAATATAAGCTATAGATAAGTTTGAATTAGAAAGACTTGATTGAAAGGTTGCGTTGAGTGATTTCGGGATCATGGAATCAAAGTAGTTCTTGAAGCTAAGAATTATACTATGTAAGAATAAACAGACCAGAAGAACGCAACCATGACTTTGAGCTTGAAAGTAAGATCTAAGGAAAGAAATGAAATCTCATCAAGTGATGGGAAGAGTTAAAAGTATAGCTGGGAGATAAATTAAGTTGAACGCATACCTAGTAGAAGACCATGTTAAACGCATGGTCAAGACAAAGGAAACACATGATAAAAGGTGAAACGCATAGGAGGAAATCAATGAAGAAGATGTAAGCTTGGTTTAAATAGGACGTATGAGTAAAGATTAAAGTTGAGTAGTGATACGTTGAAAGAAAATCTAAAAGAAGGATAAAACGCATAAGGTAGAATCGTGGAAAGAGGCTATGATAATTTAAGGTAAATGCATAACATCCATTAAGGGAGATTTTGAATTAGATAAGTTAGAAGGTTGAGAAGTAAGCCTAAAGGAAGGAGGCTGGAGATGGATTTACGATAGGATTTATCATTGATAAAATAACTCACATAAGGAAGAGGTTGGAAGCATGACCTTGGAATACAGCACAAGAACGCATAAAGGAATAAGCAAGGAAACCTCAAGAATAGGAGGAAGGTCATGGACGCAGAACGAAATAAAGGTAAACGCAAAGAGTGCAAACGCATAAAGGAAGGTTTTGAGTTGGATTTGGTTATTAAGGGTAAACGACATAGTTGGATGTTTATCACTCAAGAGAAGGGTTTTGTAGTTAAGATATGATATAAGGAAAGAGTGATAGACGCATGATAGTATGTGGTTAAGGCAAACGCATGGTGTTATGCGGTAAGGAACAAACGCATAATAGTATGCGTTTGAGACATTGACGCCTAGAAGTATGCGGTAGAGAAACGCATTCAAAGATAAATATGGCAGAGAGTAGGGAAAGAAAGTAATGAAGCTAAAACCTAAAAAGAAATTTAATGGATACATAGGGGCATAATGTTGGATGAATAACTTGTATAGTGGAATATGTTAGATGCATAAGATAAGTTTATAAACGCTAGGTGGCTTCATATAAACTTGACACCTTATAAGTAGGAGGTGTTAGAATACATGTGGAGTGTTTCATGCAAGGTGACACTTGGATAAATGCATGGTTAGTTAAGCATGCAACGTGACATGTGGCAAACGAGTGGCAAAAAGAGAGGAGAAGTAGGATGACAAGCCCTCTATTCCAAAGCTATAAATAGGACCTTGAGGGAAAAAGAGCGACTAATGATCCTTTAGTTTTGAATTCTTGAGAGAAAGGGAAGAGAGAAGGCAGAGGAGGAATCCTTGCGTCTATAGTAGAAGTCTGCAGCCAAGAGAGAAGATATTCTTAACAACTTAGGTATCTTGTGCTAAAGAAGTTGTCTTGTGTCTAAGGGTCAGCCTTGCGTTTAAGACGAACGATACGTTCAAGTTGGACCTTGCGGTCAAGAGAGGTCAACGCATCCAAAAGAGAAGCAAGAAGAGTTAGGCTGCACCTTGTGTTAGCCATCAACCTTGCGTTCAAGGGCAGGGTTGCGTCCAACCGAGCTGACAGAGAAATATAAAGCCTTGCATTCCAGAGTTAGAATGTTGCGTCCAAGAAGCCCGGGAAAGAGAAATAGAAGGAAGAAAGAGGAACTATTCTTGAGCAAGTATAAGGTGAGTAACACCAACGTTTTTCAGAGTATAAATGAGATCTTTGTGATTTATATTATTGATTTGGAATATAAATTCATGAGTTTTCAACGTATAGAGCATGCGTTTATACATAAAAAGCACTTGAGTATGCTGGTTATTAGAAATGAGTTTAGTAAGAAGCATGTTGTTGATAATATATGATTTTCATGATTTTATTGAGAAGCATATTGTTAGATCTTAGAAGATGTTTCTAAAACATAGTGTATTTTATTAAAAATCTTAGAAATGGCACCCAAAATTCAAGGACTAGAGGAAGGCAAATGGGTAGTCGGAAATTAGAAATGAGACCCCAATGCTCAAGGAGAAAAAGAAGGCATATGAGCAGCCTGGATTATAATACCTATGTGCACATAGAGGAATATACGACGCTGATGTGTTGAGATTACTCCACATAGCTAAGGATAATCGACATTGAGTAACGTTAGCGCCTCAACTAAGGAAAAGATATGAAATGAATTCGACGTTGAGAAGCGTAGAAGCATTGCTCCGCCTCAACTAAGGAAAATGATTAAAAATGAATAAGATTTTTGAGTATTTTCCCGGAAATGAACATGCAAGGCTTAACAATGGTATTTAAGTATGATTTAATATGATTAGAATCGATATTATATAGTATGACCAGTTTTACAGTTGAAATAAGTTATTTTAAAAACTGCTACTCACTGAGTTGTTAGCTCATTTTTTTATATGTTTTTCAGGTAGCATGACAATTCCCGTTACCGGTCAAAGTCGAAGTTTGTCAAGAGATAACTATATCATCGTCCTAGGAAGAGTGTTTAAATGAGGGAAATAAGGTAAGCTGACAATGGGAATCAACAGGGAAGTCGATGACTACTGTCCTCACGCTCCTTCTCGGGCTACAGAAGGGTAGTTCGGGTTGGGGTGTGACACTAAATACGTTAAAAACATTGTCAAGAAGTTTGGGCCCCCATGCAAAACTCTCCAAAGATAGTAGACGCACTCTAATGGATGAGAATCTGTACAAAAGTATTATCGGAAGTTTGTTGTATTTAACTGCTAGTATATCTGACATTGCTTTTGCTGTAGAAATTTGTGCTAGATATCAATCCAACCCAAGAGTTAGGCATTTGCTGAGTGCTAAGAGAATAATCAAATATATCAATGGGACAAGTGATTGTTGGTTATTATATACCTTCGACACGAGTAGCTCTCTAGTTGGCTACTATGATGATGATTGGGTAGGAAACTCAAAAGATAGGAAAAATACTTCTAGAGGATGCTTCTTTCTTGGCAACAATTTAATTTCTTCGTTCAGTAAAAAAACAAAACTATGTCCTTGTCAACAACTGAGGCAGAAAATATTGCTGCAGGAAATAGCTGTACTCAATTGATATGGATGAAGCAAAGGTTGCAAGAATATGATGTCTCACAAGATGTCATGACTCTCTAATGTGAAAACATGAGTGCCATAAATATTTCTAAAATCCAGTCCAGCATAGTCGAACGAAACATATCGACATCAAACACCATTTCATTTGTGATTTAGTAGAAAGCAAAAAATCTCTCTGGAACATATTAATATAAAGAATCAACTAACTGATATCTTTACAGAGGCTCTTAATACTACATGATTTGAAGCCTTGAGAGTTGCATTGGGCTTGTTTGTTCTAAAAGCATAACAATTAATTTATTGGTCTTGGTTGAATATAAAGCGGCCCGTCTGAAATTAAAGCCCATTTTCAGAAACACTTCTGCAACCGCCTTAACTACAGTTGTTCAAAATACAAGTTCAGTTATCTAATTTCAAATTTACCTTTGAATTTGATTGCTTGGCAGTTGATCTCTGACAGGTCTCTTTGGAAAATCATTGGGACTTGGGGCTCTAACCTGTTGCTCTTCGCTATTCTTCGCATTCATATGGCTATTACTCGCCAAACTACTTTGTCTTCAACAAACAAAATGGTGAGGTATGAAGAAAAGGGGAAGAGAAAACTATATGTTGAAAAAAGAAAGACCTCTTCCTACGATGAACAAGTATGGTGATCGAATTCAAGGTCTTCTAGTCTTGAGTTCAGAAATCGGAGTCCCTCCCCCTTTCCAAAACATAGACATTCTAGAGGTGGGGTTTCTATCGAAGAAAAGGGCAAAGAAAATGCAAGTGTTTCTGCCCTAACTTTAACCGATCTTGTAGATGTAGGAGTTGAAATACATCCTAGTAAAGATAACTCCTCCTCTAGTGAGTCATCTAGCCATACACATGATTTTATTGCTCTCACTAGAAATCAAGGAGAAAATGTTGTTTTGGGGTCCGTTTTTTAGAATGTTGGGGTTGTCGAGTTAATGAACCTAGTGTGTCGGTGACTGTGGTGGTTTGGATGTTTTTGGAACTAGTTCTAATGTAAGGAAGAATGTTGGTGCTTCTGATGCCATTGTACCTGATTAACAAATTACTGCTCTGTCTGAAGAAAAAGTGTCAACTACTTTTGTAAAACAAATTCTTTATGAAATTGTTGCTTCTATTACTAATTTGTGATGTGGATGAGACTGCTGTTGTTGGGAATGTGGCAAATGGTTCTGTGTGCCCATCGGTATTATCTGGTGAAGAGAATAAGGACTCGCCTTCTAAGTGTTATATTGAGGTTGATGAAAAGGTTGTTGACCCCTTGAGGGATAAAGATTCAAAATTTACAGCTGCTAAGGCTAATGAGCATGTCTCGAGTCCTAAGATTCGTGTGGAAGTTCCTGCTCCGACTCATGATGATGACGAAGCTCATCTGAGAGCCGATGTTGATAGTGAAGATGAAGAAGTGAAACATGAAGATTTCAAAGAAGGTGCTCAGGATTCTCCTATGACACCAGGATGGGGTTCTAAAAATTCAGAAGGACATAAAACTTCCTCTAAGGACAACTCGCACTAGGGTTTTTAAAGTAGCTCAGACGAAGAAACCGCTAGAAATTTCCGTGTCACTCAAGCTTCAGCTAAAGCTAAAGGAAAACAGTTGACCTGTGCGAATGTCTCCTCGATCCCTCTAGATGGAGTGTTCTTCCATACTGAGGAAAGTGTCAGCTTATAGAAATATGTTGTCAAACGCAATATTGTGGATGAAAAGGAACTGGTCGACAGTGCTCAGGAGTGCATGGAGCTCATGAACCTTTTTTAGAATCTTGTTTGGATAAGACTATCTTAAATCTGGGGTAATACTATCCCTAACTCGCTTGGAAATTTATTGTTAACCTGTCTGCTAACTTTGATGACCCTTTTAGTAACAAATTTCAAAAAGCTCTTATTCGAAGGCATCAGTTTGTGATTTCCCCTACTATGACAAATCAATTTCTTCAGAGGAATACTCCAAAAAATGTGACCAAACAGAGACCTTTGTTGTGGGATTTAGTTTTTGAACTCTCTAGAGGGACTCAATCTTCATGGCCCAAGAAAGGTCAACTAACTACTGTTGTCCTGAATGTTAAGTATGCATTTTTTCATCGGATTGGGATCACCAATTGGTGCCCATCATCCCACAGATCGAGTCTTTCTATCTCTCTTGCAATGCTAATCTATCAGATTGGGACCAAGTCTCCGTTTAACTATGGCGCTTTTATATTGAACCAGATAAAACATCACGTTGGCTCCAAGGCCCTTAAGCTTCCAATCTGTTATCCTTGTTTGATTTTTGGGATTTTACTCTCTTAGAAACCTTATCTTCTAACTGCATCTAATGTTATTAGCTCCTCTCCCAACCTTTTCGATATTCAACCCCGTATTGTGCAAAGCCACCATGTTCTAGACATTAACATTACTTCTGTTATGCCTCCTTTTGATGGTCGTAGTCACAAGCTAATTGCCTCAAACTTTGGCAGTCGTATCTTATGGCCACTATCGAATGTGTCTAAGGATCTTAATCATCTAATCCTGAGACTCATTGATTGTACATCAAAGGTGGATAATGTCCTCAAGGTGATGTGGTTGGCATTGTCCTACTCGACTGTTGGTCCTTTTTAGCGCACTATGATGTGGTTGGCATTGTCCCGCTCGACTACTGGTCCTTTTCAGCCCACTATTTGATTTTCAAGTCATAAAGGGGGATAATTGTATGGTGGGTGGTTTCTATTGCTTGTTTGGTGTGGCTGTGGGTTGTTCTTTTGGTTTGGTAACGTGAATGTTTTGTTGATCTGATTTTTGTTTTGTATGTTGTGATCTTCTTTGACTGTCTCTCTCTCTACTGCTTTTAATCCTTGATAAGACAATTTATTGCAATTATCTTTCACCTTTTGTTGGTTTTGTTAGATGTTAAAGTGTTTGTCTATGTTTTCTTTTTAACATCCGTATTTTAGTGACGAGTCATCTCACAACTTTTTCAGTGGTTTATAAGGTATATGCAAAACAAGACATCAAATATTTGATGAATATTCTCATATGACTAAAATAACTACTATACAACCTTGATAGTATTTGCATAATACATCAAATGGATGTATAAAAGTCATTTCTCAATGGTGGCCTAAAGGAAGAAATATACATGAAACAATTGGAAAGCTTTATTAAACAAGCTCATAAACAATAGTATGAGAACTTTAACACTACATCAGTAAATATCCTTTGATACATTGATTATTCGTTAATATCCCTTAATATATATGTTTACTCAAAGTTGTTTGAGTTGATTATGTAATTATTTGTTAATAGCTTTTATACATATGTTTGCTCACAAAGTTGTTTGAGTTGAATGTATGGTTATCTGTTTGTATGATTGATTATCTTTAGGACAAACATAGATGTAATTAACAATACCAAATTGTTATTATCATCACATTTTCAAATCAAAGACTTAGGAAAGTTGATGTGATATTTGATGTTAAGATAAGAAAAACTAAAAAATAATTTTTCTTTATGACAATCACACTACAATAAAAAACTGTTAAAGAGATTTCAATGTTTTGTTGACGCTCCTATAAAAACATCTTATGATGTTAGTATGAGTATCAAGAAAAATAAATGATATAGTGTTTCTCAATCTTAATATGGAAAGATTATTGGAAAATATTATATTTATGATAAACTATATTAGACCTGATATTGCATATACTATGAATAGATTGAGTAACTATTGTTTGCATTACAATATCCCACCGGACGTAACGCAAACTAGGGGAGCCATTTTATGGGCGTTGCATAGCTAAGTCCAACATGGAGTCTAAATTTATTGAGATTGAGTGGCTTCAAGATGTACCGGGAGGGGGGAAGGGGATCATGGATATCAGTTTGTTCGCACTATAACTCACAAGATGCCATAAGAGTTACATCCGGTGACATATATGCCTCATACATGGAAGGAGAAATTATTTCCTTGGAGTGAGTGAGGTTTGAGAAGAAACTTGGCAGATTTTCTAACAAAGGCCTAACACGAAGATTAATTCTAGAACTCTCACTAAGCATGAGACTTAAACCCATGAATATCCATAACTATTAATTTAGGTGGTCCCAAAACGTACTTGATAGATTGAATCGAAACCTTTAAATTCCATAGCCCTTTCTGTGGGTGGTCTTAGTATAGACATAATGGATTGAACCTACAATAGCACAATTTTATTACAGAATGAATGAAAATTTAAGGAATGGAACATGTTGTGGGGGTCTCAGCGATAGTTATTGAAAGTTCAAAAGGAAAATCTCTCTCTCTCTCTCTCAAAGTTATTATCCTATTTCACTATGCATCAATTCAAATCGTTAAGATATTGGTGCTTAAGTTTGTTCTCCTATCTTTGTTTTATAAAATGTCTTTTTGTTTTGTTTGCTATATCAATCATTCGTAGGAGATTGTTGGGAATGACTTTGCGCTTTTGGCCAATAACAAAAGAAATATAGAAAAGGATAAAGCTATCAACATTGTCCCATATTAGAAGCTTTTGAATTGGAAAAATTCCACTTTAAATACATTTAAGGTTGTTGTAGGTTCCTTGCTTACACCAGAAGAAGAGGAAATTCAAAAGGACAACTATCTTATTCGATCATGAACAAGAGGGTCTAAAAAAGAATCCATCTTTGAGGAGAGAGTGCAAACATATACATCTTTGGCCTATGGATTTCTTAACCTCGAGTAAGCCAAAGTAACCCCTTCAAATCAAGAAATATTATGTCCAATCTACCAAGTGTTGTGCAAGCTAGAAGGATCTATTGAGAAATAACTGATTAAGGGTTAGCAAATATATTTTCATATTGGGTTTTAAACCTTATTAACTCGCCTTATAAGACCTAACTTGATCTTATGCTCACCATATCCCTCGTAACAGGTGTTTTTTATTTTTGGGCATGGGTACCCCAAGCCACCAATTTGTTGTTATGGTAGAAGTAGAACTTTCCCCACACGCATGTCCCATTGTTGGGCGAGTGGGGAGTTTGGGTAACCGCGAAGAAAAGGAGTTAATTTTTAATACCTTTCTCTCTAATTTTTAATAGTTTTATTCTCGCTTATTCAAATTAATTCCAAAAATTAATTAGTGAAAAACTTAATTCTTCAATTAATTCTAAAACGAATTTTATTAATCTATCCACTCTATGAGATAGTATGGTGCAAGGACTAAGCATAAGGATATTTACAAACATTAGGTTGTAGGAATAAAAACAAATTGAGAGAAATATCATGGTGGTGACCTCATTATTTGTTGACATAATAGTTTGAAGCTAAAGTGTAAGAAAGTCTCCTACAATATTCCGAACTACGAGAAATGTCTCTAGTGCACTAGGGTAAGTGAGAGAGCATTTTGGGTATAGAGTATGTCGTAGAGTACATGTCTCACCGACTTATGTCTCACTTGTTTGAGTGCAAGTAGGAGATTGTTTGAATGTATGCCCTAAAGCCTCATAGTTAATAAGTCATTTGAAATAGTGGTTGATTAGGATTATTTTTAAAGATGGCAAAATAAGTCAAACTATTTACAAATATAAAAAAAAATTATAGTCTATCAACGATGGACCACGATATGATTTAAATGTACATTTAATTAAATATGAGATATTTAATTTGAAATCAATCTATCACCTCCTCCCATCTCCAACAATTTTTTTTCCAAACTATAGAAAAGCTCTCCTCCACAACAAGATTCCCTCTCTTTCAAAAGTCAATTCTCACAAACTGGTCCTTACTAAAAGAATAGTCAGGAAGATCCGATGGTAGTGTTCAAAGTTTGTTCAAGGAAAATGCATTGCAGAGTTTTTCTAAACACCAGGAGAAGATTTGAAGAGTGTCTTCAAAGGTATGGATTTCTTCTCCTCTATAATTTAATTGTAAAGCGTGATTAGCTTATTATTTGTGCATTATGAATGCTATCTCTTATCATTTTTTTTTAATTCTAAAACAAAAACCAAAAGCATGCGTTCACATACTTCTACACAGGATTCGATTCCTTTAAAAGAGAGTTCGCTAAAAGAAAAAAATATAACTTCAAATGAGAGGGAGTCCCACATGGGGAGATAAATTTTCGATAGTGCAAGAATTTTTGTCAGTAGAAGCCAACTTATATTAACGCGTGAAAAAATGTCAAAAAATCATTATCAACAACAACGTTGTAATCAGCGTCACAAAAAGAATTTGTAACGCATCAATCAATGCCATTAAACTTTAAATACTTTTAGCAACATATTGTGATGTTACTAAATGTATATAATATCCTTTAAAAAATGGGACCAAATTGTTATTCCTTTCACCCCCCCCCCCCCCCCCCACCCACCCTAATTTTGCATTTCCCCCTTAGTTTTTTGAAAAAAAAAAAAACAAATACGACCTAATTAGTTCTCCCGCTTTCCCTTTTGAAACCAAGAAGTCAACTGCACCTCCTCCACCTAACCGACGACAACACGAGCAAACAAACGTTGGCGACTACACAAGCACCCAAACGCCGACTGCATGAACACACAAATGTCTTCAACAGCATGAGCACCAGGATGCCAACTACATGAGCACATGAACATCGGTGATCGTGGTTTCTCAGCACGACCCACCAAACTTGTCCTTTATAAGTTGATCAACTACAAATGCACTTGCTTGACGGTGATCGTGGTTCAAAACTTCAATAAAGCACATGTAGACAGTCGTATATTTTATAATCTTGAATATGTCACATCCTTCCATCTTCGTCACTCGTACAGCCCATTCACACATCTCGTGGTTACACCTCACACTATACAATTTCTTATTTGACTTTCGAATCTACGTCTCAAAATTCTCCTTGATAGCTAGCAACAACAACATCATTTGCATATCATCCTTTGAGAAAGAGATTTGCCCTACCTCTACATTCGTACCAGACGAGGAATGTGGCTGCATAACAAAAGGTCCAACTTTGAAAGTACCACAACCAACAGATGTATGCACATTTCCAACGAGATAACCAAACTCATTGTGCAGAAATTGGAGTTTCTAGTAGCGAATTGAAGATAGGAGGCACATTTGGTGTCGGATGCATATCGGACACTCTAATAAGCATAGACTCATTTACAAGTAGATCACACCCAATATCCTATTTGATATTCTCATGCCAATCACCTCCACCATTCCAATTAACAACATTGTCTGTGGGTCCATCCACTTTAGAATTATGAACCCTCTATCGACCAGAATGTTGTTGTGTACTACATGTCTCATCCCATGGATTGGTATTGTCATTTCCAAGAGACAATAGAAAGGAAAATGTCAGGCTCACCAATAGTGTGTTATTCTATCTAATGATCTGTCCGATGGTTCTTCTCAACACTGACAAAAATCTAAGGTCTATTGCAATTTGCCTCTACCAATAGAAATCTAATGTCTTAGTTGTTTAGGCATACCACAGGTCCGTAAGAGTCCAACTTATACTAAACCTCATTATAATGTTGAATTCCAATGAATCGACCCTTCTCATTCATCCTTCAAAATAGTAAACAAGAAAAACTAATTACAAAATTTTAGTTTTTGTTAAAATCTAACTATGAACTCTTGCTCTCACACCTCGCTACATTCTTGCTTCTCATGACAAAAGTCTTGCTTAATTTTTCTCACACAACACGCTCACTCTCAGCTCTTGGTCCTCAATTCTCAGGTCTCGATACTAATTGCTTTTTCCGAACACATGTCCTACTCTCAACCCTCACTTTGTGTACTCTCGTCTCTCGCTTTAAGTGTTCATGCCACCTCATGCACAAAATTTCGTGATAATACAATGTTAAAAGGGAAAAATTGTTAAGTCCATGAATTATTTGGAGTTTGAAGTTGATTAACTAAAACATCAATATAGACATTTGCAACAACTTGGCTATGTAATTTTCTAGCTCAAATAAATGGGTTTTCCACAAAATTGTGAGGTTTGTGAGATTTTCTCTTTGCACTTTGTTTAGTTATTGGGAGGGAAAGTGCACACAAATTGAAACTTGATAAACAATTGACTTAATTTACTCAAATTGATTTGAAAGGATTGAGTGTTCACTATTAGATTGATTGACGTGCGATGCATTAATTTCTCGAAAACATGCAGTTCAAACCAACAAGATATGAGAGCCGAGGAGCGAGATCATGATAAGTTGAATAAGTCAATATATTTGATAGAGATGAAGTTACGAGAGTGGGGTACGAATGTTGAGAGCAATGTCATATAGAAAGTCAACTAGTGTTGACAGTTGTGAATCGAGACCGAGAGCCGATAGTGGAGACTAAGAGACGAGAGTAAGAGGCAAGATCGAAACTCACGAGTGCCTCTAAATAACATTTTTTGGGTAGTGGAGTAAATTCACACAACATTGACGTCAAAATACCATATTCAATTGAAAATCTAGGAATATGCCAAATTTCATTTGGGCCCTTGAAATTGGGTCATCCATGCAAATTTCCCCAATAAAATATCTAAAAATATAATAATCCTCCCATGATCAATGGAAACTTTAGGTGGACCAGAATGGAAAAGGCTTAGTGGAATATCATTTTATTTATTAGTTGACTAGATTTAAAAAATTCTCTTTTGTTTTATTTAACTTATTTTTGGTTTAAAAAAATATAATAAGAAAGTTCAAATAACTTTTGTTCGAGTGACAGAGGCCTTTTCTAGATTAGGGACTTGATAAGACTACAGTAAAGGCCTACGTCTGATCATTTCCCAATTGTGTTATCTGTGGGGCCGTAAGAATGAGGACCTGGTTTTAGAATTTTGGTCTGGAGGCTCCAATTTTCCAAACAGCTAGTGGAGAAAGGTGGTAGCCTAGTGGTAGGCTGACTATAGATTCATGGAAAAACTCAAAGAGCTGAAGGCTAATTGTCTGGTGACATGAAACAAAGAAACTTTAGACAATGTGATAGAGAAAAGGCAGGAGATAATTAATCGGATTCACCGAGCAAATGAATGTTGAGTAAAAATGTAAGGTTAATGGCTTGATGAGGGAGACGAAAATACTTCTTTCTTTCAAAGATGGGCCTTAAAGAAGAAAAAACAGCTTTCATTACCATGTTGAGAAGTGAGTTGGGAAGATTGTTATCCATTACCAGAAATATTGGCTGATGATGGATTCCCCACACGGAAATCGCCCCCAATTTGGACAAATACAAAATAATCGATGTTTGTCACCACCAAAAAAATTGGCACGTCGTAAACAATAGCGGCATCATTGGCCAGGTGATAACAGGCAATGACAAATTAGGAGTCAATTTAGTTGATTGTTCTTATGATTTTTTATGTTTATTTATTGTTTGACTAGGTTTAAAAAAGAAAAATTATTATAATATATAAAAAATATCACATTATTTACAAACATTAAATTAATTTCATTTTGACAATTTTTAACCAAACTCTTTTTCCAACCATCTTCACGTTTTTAGGATTCATTTCTGTTCCCCCTCAATACCTCACACATTCTAACACTCCTCTGATTCTCAATAATCCTATCCTAAACAGCCCCAAAGAGGTGCTTCTTTTGACAGTCGATGGTAGTTAGGCTTCCTTTATGAAGATTGACAAATCTAAGATACTATTTTGGTGGCCACTAAAACGGTGGAAGAGTGGAAGTTGCAAAGAATAGAAAGGTCTCCTTTGGAAGATTGATCTTGAAAAGGTGTATGATAAGGTGAGCTAGGAATTATTTGATGTGAACCCAAATTATAGTCTTTGTCGACCGAAAACCAAAGGGAAAAAATTAGTGCTTCTAGAGGCTTAGAGCAATAAGGTTCTTTATCTCCCTACCTAAAAACCTTAAATTTCTCCATCCTTATCAATGGAAAACCCAACGAAAGAATTAGTTAATTAGTTTATTTTCAGGTGCATAGCCAATTTTGGGTTGTAATGAGGAGCTCTTGAATATTCATTTTTATATAGACTTGTGTTCTTAGATGGTATTCTATCGGAGGTACTTTCCTTGCTTGGCCATGAATTGGCCTAATACTTTTCCGCTGCATCAATTACCGTTTCATTGATTGTTTTATTAGTTTAAAGCTAAAGTTGTGGCAAAAATATTTATCTTGAGTGGATTCTTGGGTAGATAATATTCCTCCAAGGACAGATTCCCTGGTCTTTTCGTTGTTTCTAGCGATAGTTAGGACATTGATAATCAAGCATGTGGCTCCAGTGGAGTTGTTAAGCTATATGCAACTAGGTAATGGGATTGACCCAATTGTTTGGTCTGCTAAATGTGGTTTCCAAATGATGGTCAACCATGGAAAACCCTCAAATTCCCCCAAGATCAACAAAACCTTAACAAGCAAGATCTAAAAGAACAAAAATCCAAGGAAGATGAAAGTTTCTATTTAGGTTTTAAGGAATATCTAGAGTACTTAGAATTCAAGACCAACCTAGATACATACTTTTGCTTGGGCTCCAAGAATCTCATCCCTACAAATAGAAGGTGTGGCCCTATAAGTGAGCCAAACAAAAGCTAGAGAGTTAGTGAAGAAAAGTGAATGAGTGTTAGAGAGTGAAAGAGTAATTTTTCAAGTGTCCATCCTTGTACATTCAGAGCCAAGCTAGTTTAGCTTATTAAGGTGGAGTACAATCTAGAACTGTGAAGCTTGTTGTCTGGGACACAACTACACGTGGAGTGTGTTCATCACTAAAAAATGATGGAAGGCCTTCAAGTGGTTCAAAGAATCAAGAAGCTCAACACTCAAAACAACAAAACGTGGTCCACATGCATGAAGTCATATCTCCAAGGACAAGACTTGTGAGATGTTGTGGGAGACACTGACGTCAATCCACCTGAAGATGCTACTACTTTGAAGAAATTGAATTTCAAGGCAAATAAGGCCATATTTGCAATTAAAACTACAGTTCATGAAGAAATGTTGGAGCACATCAATATAGCAAAGACAACGAAGATAGCATGGGACACATTTGCCTCACTTTTCTCAAAGAAAAATGATGCTAAATTGCAATTTCTAGAAAACGAGCTCTTGTAAGTTGCTCAAAGGAAAATGACGATCAACCAACACTTCACAAAGGTAAAAACTCTATGCCGATCAAATTTCTACTATTTCAGAATCGATGATGAGAAGAATTATTATTCATGGACTTAAACCTGAATATAAAAGCTTCATTGCTGCTGCTGCCCAACCTTCTTTGATTGACCTAGAAAATATGTTTGCCAATCAATAAGAGCATTGGCTAAGTAAACATTGGAGGTCACCATAAAGAGTAATAACGAAGAAAAGCTCTCAAGTAAGGGGAGCTAGTAAAACTAATTTAAACCATGAGCATAGAAAAAAAGTGGATGTTATAACTGTGGAAAAGTAAGGCATTATGCCAAAGCCTATCGTTGAAAGAAAAAGCCAACAAAAAGTAATGCAATCACCTCCCAGACTGAGAGCATTAGTGAAGAACGAGATGCAGATGCATCTTTTGCAACAACAGATTCCAACCCCCAGTCACAATGAAGTACGAAAGGTTGGCTCTCCATGCGGAAGTTAAATTATGAAAACGATTGGATTATAGATTCAAAATGCTCTAATCATATGACAGGAGATAAGCAACAACCACAAAACGCATTAGAGTATAGAGGGGAGTTGTTGTAACTGCAAACTTAAAGTTTCCAATATCCCACATTGGCAAAACTATGATAATGTCTCGTTCTAATTCCTATCAAGGTGTTGGAAAATGTATTTTACGTGCTGATGTCGGTGTTGGAAAATGTATTTTATGTGCTTAATTGACATCAGCAGGTAACTTCATTATGTTTCGACCTAACAATGTCAAGGTGTACCATAATCTCAAAGTCAATGGTACTACATTGATGGAAGGCGAAGGATGGACTCCATCTACATCATGTCAGCAGAGGCCGCCTACGTAAATGAGAAACAAAAAAATGAAACAGCAAATTTGTGGCATGCAAGACTTGATCATGTTAGCTACAATAATTGAAGACAATGATAAAAAGATTATGCTTTAAGGGCTACCTCAACTTGATATCAAAGAAGACATGGTACATGCTGGTTGCCATTATGGAAAGGCACATCAACTACCATTCAAAAAGTCCAAAATCAGAGTAAAGCAACCATGGGAGTTGATGCATTCGAACTTATTTAGTTCTGTCAAGCTATCTTCAATCAGTGTTATGCACTACATGGTGACCTTTATCGATGACTTATTTAGGTATGTTTGGGTGTTCTTTATGAAAGAGAAGTCTGAAACAATTATAAAGTTTAAAGAATTCAAAGAACAAGTTGAAAGTGAATTAAGAAAGAGAATTTAATGCCTGCGTACAAATACTGGGGGAGAATATACGACTAATGACTTCTCTCAATACTTGCAAAAGTATAAGATACATCACCAATTGACATGTCCAAACACTCCACAACAAAATGGAGTGGCAAAAAGGAAAAATAGACATCTTGAAGAAGTATGTTGAAGCATGTCACATGCAAATAATGTGCTAGGAAAATTTTGGGTTGAGCGCATGAGAACAACAATCCATGTAGTTAACAAGCTTCCCCAACACAGGCTTGGGATCAAGTTGCCTTATGAAAGGTTGTTAAATATCAAGCCAAAGTTGGACGTCTTTGGTTGATATGTCTTTGTACCAAATCTGAGAAAGAAATTTGACAAGAAAACAATTAGATGCCTCTTTGTTGGTTATGACAACCAAAGAAAAAGGTTAAGTGTGTTGATCCTATCAATGAAAAGTTTGACAAGAAAACAATCAGATGCATCTTTGTTGTTTATGACAACCAAAGAAAAAGGTGAAATGTGTTGATCCTATCAATGAACAATGTTATACATCAAAGAATGTAATATATGATGAAGCATCATCATGGTGGGCACCAACTACTATACTACCTTGTCTCTTCCTTACTCTAGAACCTGGCTTGTCCCACGTGAATAGATACCCTAAATTCATGGATTCTCTAGTAGAGGAGAGTCAAGTTGGAATTTTTTGGTGGGTTGGCTTAAAAGAAGCCCCTAATTGCAATTGCAATTGCAATAGGAGTAGCTACTTGTTTCATGGCAGCTTTAATTTGAGCTTCAAATTCTAAATCTCCAAAAATGGGTATGATTGGTTAAGGTGACTTGCTTTCTTTGTGTAGCAATCGCAAGGTACTTTGGATTTGTTATAACACCACCATTTCACAATATACGTTTCTTCCGAGAAAGCTAGTCTAGATTGCAGTTTTATCCTATTGAAGCAAACATTATGAAAGTTGAGGCTTTACTCTAATGGGTCTGTTAAAGTCTCCTTGCTACGGCCTGTATTAATATCCCTAGTTCCCTTTTGTAAATCAATTTGGCTCAAGCTTTTTTAGACAACTTTTGATTGAAGTAGGTAATTGGTCGATCCTCTTGCATATACTACCCCTAACCCAAATCCAAATGCGTCAATTTCGATGATAAATGTCTTAGAGAAACTAGGGAAAGCTAGCACAGGAATTGTGACCATGGCCCTCTTTAAATTATCGAGGGCCTCCATAGCAAGCTCACTCCAAACAAAAGCATTCTTCTATAGCAATCGGGTTAACAGAGTGGCAATTACTCCATAATCTTTAACAAACCTCCAATAGTATAGTCCCAAAAATCCTCTTTAACTCGAATATGTTCTTAGGAATCGACAATTCCATCGTCGCTTAGATCTTGCTCCCCTTCGTGTACACTCCTGCTTCAAATACCCAATGACCCAAATAATAGATTCTTGATTGGCCAAAAACACATTTCTTCTTATTAGCATACAGTTAATAATCACTCAACACAGTAAAAACCATACTCAAGTATCTTTTATGAGTATCCAAATCTGAGCTGTAAACCAAAATATCATAAAAAAAAACCTAATAATACAAAAAGCCTCAAAAAAAGGTCTAAAAACTTGATTCATCAACAATTGAAATGTGGCTGGCACGTTCATAAGGCCAAAGGGCATTACCACGAGTTCATAGTGACCTTCATGAGTTCTAAATGTCATTTTAGCAATGTCTTCCTTCTTCATTCTTATCTAATGATACACGAAACATAAATCCAATCTGGAAAAATATGTAAACCCATGTAACTCATCCAACAATTCTTCAGTAACAAAAATTGGAAATTTATCCGCAATCGTAGCTTGATTCGCCTTTCTATAATCAACGCAGAACCTCCACCCCCCACCTTTCTTTCGAACTAATAGCACTAGGGTAGAAAAGGGACTTATACTCGAGCATATGAAACCCACCACTAGCCTCTCACTAACTAACGTTTCGATCTCATCTTTCTACACATGTTTGTACTTATATGGTTTTAATCAAGTTATGCCCTTCCTTCATAATCTGATGATCAATCATTCTAGTCAGTGGTAGTTTGGTTGGAGTCTCAAAAACCCTCTCATTCTTTCGTATCAGTCGATCCACATTTTGACACATTGTAAACACCATCTCCTTCATCCCGAAGATATCCCTATCGTATTATTCCAGTTTTTCCTCCGTTAACTTTGTTGCCATGCTTCTTTTTCTCCCCAAGATGGTAAAACAACTCTATACCAATTTGTTAAATACCTCCTACATACACCTTAACAAAGTATCCAACAAGCCAGACAAGAGCATATGGCAATGAAATATACGATTTACTTAACAAAGAAACTTCAATAAGGATATCAACCGTCTCCAAAAGTCACAAGCTCACCAAAAGCCACAAGCTCAAACAGCAAGAAAAGAAATAGAAAATGAGAAATAACATAAGATGATAAAGGCTGGTTCGAGAGCGTCGCCCTCCCCACAAGCTTTCTCAAACTCTGCTCACATTCCATGTCTCCCCCCTACTCCAAAAACCCTTCATAAACCCTCCAACTACTGGTCCCCCCTTCCCCTCTAACTTTGCAAAGCCTCCCAATTATTTTCCTTTTTACCTTGTTTGTGATATCTGTGAATAATCGAAGGTCTAACAATATCAAAGTTCGAATCTAAGAAGCATGATATAATCATTTTCAATCAGATCACTCGCCATGAGAACATTAAAAAAAGGAGCAGCATTTAGAGGAATTTTAGAGAAGCTTATACATAGGAAGGCAAGATAACAAAGAAGGTAAAACCTTTTCAGTGGGAAAAGATTATTTGGCGGACCAATTGTTTCGAAGCTCTTAATACAGCAAAAAAGATGCAGACTTTTCCCTAACTAATGACTATGAGAGTCAAAAATGCTCTCTAGGAAGCTTTCTAGGAAAAGATTTTAACCAAGAGTCCGGAAAATTTTAAATACTTGAAGAAATTACCAAAATATGAGGCACGCTTTCTAGTAGACTAGTACCAAATCAATTTACCAAGCCTTTATGATCGAAATATACTTATTCATAAAGAAAATAGAAAAGAGTAGTCTTTCTATAGGAAGGATATAGCATGACATTTGCTTTATTACATGTTCTGCAAATCCCTTTTTTAACAATATTAGAGTAAGTACACAGGAAGATTGACCTCTTCAGGGACAACCACGAATATATACTGGAGGGCAGTCTGTATAAAAACGATGAACAGAAATATTTTAACCTATTAATGCAGAATGGAAGGACCATGCTAAGATTCAAACTAAACCATTATTTCATCGTGGTCAAACCATAGGGCTTCAAGATTGGATATAATTTGTTGATATCTGTGAGTGTTCGGGCCAGCTTACGCACACACCTTGACTAATCTTGTCCAATCCTACATAACATTTGGATTTCTTGTAAGATATTAAATCCTAGGTAGGTGGCCACTATGGATTGAACTCATGACCCCTTGGCCCTTTGCTTTTTTAAGACATTCTCACTGCCACTAGGTCAACCCATGATTTATGTAAAAAAGAAGATTGAAAACAATATAAATGAAAGCAAAAAAAAAAGCCCATCTAGTCAATTTTTAGAACTAACAAAAGAACCAAATAGAAGCATTAGTCAAATCTAAAAACAAAATTAAAAAAAAAAAAGTTCATATATAGTATATCTTAAAAAAATAGCATTAATCCTTACTAAACCATAAATGCAATATCTATTTACATGTTTTATTCAAAATACCCAGACTTAACCAAAGTAAAGTAGAGATGTGATCTAAAATATGTATGAAACCACTTGAATGCAACATTTTTTTTTCTTTTTTTTATATCCGTGAGTGTCCGGGCCGACTTACGCGCACCTCGACTAATCTCACGGGACGACCCGCTTGACCCTACAACATTTGTGCAACATCTAATTTATTATAAAAGAAACGAAAGGAAGTACCTTTTCTAGCACAATCTTTCTTTTAGTAACCATTTTTTATGAATTTAAAAAATGAAAGTTAAAGTGGAAAACAAAATATGTTACAAAAAAGATTGCACAACTTTTTTTATTTTATTTTATAATCACCCATCTAAATACAAATATTGCATTTAATGTAGACAAAATACTATTATTTATACAACCATCAACCTACAATATACTTTATTGGTCGTAAATCGTATGAGTTGAACATACACAAGACTAGGGTTGTCATTAAGCGTCTATTTACATGTTAACCAAAAATAAGGTTATCATTAAGGGTCTCATTAAAGGTGGCATTCCCTGGATTTGGTGAGTTTATGTTAGTGTTGGTTTGTTACTGGAATTGATCATCCAAGGTAATCTCGCCGAAGTTTTCATTAGAGGTGCTTGTCGGAGTCTAGAATTGATTGTCAAAATTAGTCACGCAAAGGTGATAGTTAGAGTATGTTGCATGGAATTGCTTGTGCAAAGGTAGTCATTAAAGTTAGTCACTAGCATTGTCGTTATAGGTGGTTGGCAGAGCCAAAAGTTGGCAATCGAAGTTCACAGCATGAAGGTAAAAGTCGGAGTACGTCTCCAAAGTTGCTTGTGCGAAGGGTGTCGTCGAAGGTGGTTGCCGGAGCACAGAATTGGTCATCGGAGTAAGCCGTGCTAAAGATGGTCATTGAAGTGCGCTAAAGATGGTCATTGAAGTATATCGCCAAAATTTGGTAGTAGTAGTCGCTGACGGTGGTCAATGGGTAGAGCCATTAAGAACATTGGAAGAAGGGAGAATTGGAGAGAGTTGAGGTAAGTTAGAATGAGTTAGTTAAACCAACTCACTCAACTCACCAACATCTGAAGTTGGCAGACCAAACATTAAGTTCGTAATTCAACCCAACTCATGTTGGCATGCCAAACACCCCTTTATTCTTTAAATATAAAATCCATTTTAAGGAACGATGTGGGACTTTGGACAAATCTATATTGCCAAAATAAGGGAGAGACAATAAACTGAGGGACGTATGAAGACTGGGTGGGGGTGCAATATGTAAGGAGAAAGACTTCAAAGAAATTTCTAGAAGGAAGAGTGTTAAAGTGTGAAATACATTGATAACTCCCAAGAATATTAGATAAGTTGAACGTTGTGGAAGTGCCTCTCTTAAATGGAAATTAAACGCAGTAAAATCTCACGAAAATACGAGATTAGCCAAAGTTGTATGGATTCTTAATTTCAGAAATTGACTAATGAAAACCGGATTCAAAAGCCCTTGGAAATAAATGAAATTTTTCTCAATTCATGTTCTGGGACAGACAGATTTACGTAGGCCCTTTCTATTTACTGAACAATCCTTAACTAAACCATGAATTTCATCCAGTGGGAAAATAATGGAGAAATGATAGCACAAATGATTTTCCAGGTCTAATTTCTATCAAACACAGAGAAACCTAAGTGGAAGCTTGAGAGAACATTGAACGAAGAAAGAATCCAAAAGAACTTATGACTTCTACCAAATAAAGAAAAGGAAAACATGTGAGATGAATGATTCCAACAACTACGAATGAATGCAAAATCATGCAATATAACTGTGAAGGTGTCGAGAATGATACACTGTGAGCCTGTGAAATACTCAACTGCTTTTGTGAGAGGGAGATAGAATTTTGTAAAAAAGAATCAAACTTTCATTTAAAAAATTTTAAATGAAAAGAACTAACGCTAAAAAATACATCAATATTCAAGAAAATAAAGAAACTGAAAAAAAAACAAAAGATGACAAAATTTTATTGAGATACAAAAAAGAGAAAGACATCGAAAAGCAAATACTTAAAACCTAACAAACCAACTCCAGAAAGAAAACCAAAGCTAAAGAACACAAATTTTCAAGCCATGGCCAACAAAAGACCAAAACACAGACAAGGTAAGAAGTCCATCAAGACCAAAAGTTTGAGGATTAAACAACAAAGCAAACCGACTTCTAAATTGTGGCTTCGAAGCTAGAAGATAGATTACTAAACCAATTTTAATGGATGTTAATGAAGTAGAAGAAAACGAGATCAGATGGAAACAAGAAGGTTTGATAATCACAATTGATTTAGTAGAAGCCTATGATAAGGGCTAATTGATGTTTCTAGAAAAAGCAATGCTAATATTAAGACCTGGATCTGTTTGCTGCTGAGATACATTCAAGAAACTAATTCCCAATCATTCCAAACGACTGGGTGAGAAGGAAATATGTTACGTGAACAAAAACAAAAGGACAGCATGCATATGATAATTCATCTATGAAAGAAGTTTAACTCCATGTATTGTCCTCCTGGTGGACCAATTGTTTTGAAGCTCTTTGTACGGCACAAAAGATGCAGAGATGAAACAGTTTCGTAACTGATGATTATGGTGTGAAAATGAGATCAATGCCAAAATCAAACACTTCATCATTAAAATGTCGGGGACGGGGGTTCCAACTTATGGATTTGAGTGAAATGAACAAATCAAGAATCATTTTTATTAATTCACTTTGACTTTCCCCAAAAGAATGGTTCACTTCAACTAATTGTACAAGACAACAGTTAAATACAGAAGTGTCAGATGAATGGATTCACCAACTAATACTTTAAAATCACTCCTTTATTTGAGACTCGGAGAGAGTAACCTAAACAACTCTGGCAAAGCATTCGAACTTAAAAATCACTCCAAGGTATCTTTCTTAAAAATATGGGGCGAAAAGTTATCTTCATTCTCTACATAGATGACATTATCCTCACCACAAATCATGAAGAAGAAATTAGGCAGTCAGAATTTTTCCTAGGAAAAGGATTTAACTAAGAATCCAGGAAATTTAAATACATGAAGAAATTAGCATGGTAAGAGGCAGGCTTTCAAGTAGACTAGTATCCAGTTAACCTGACCAAAATCTTTATGGTCGAAATAAGCCAAAAGAAGATAGAGAACATCAGTTTTTCTGTAGGAAAGGTATTGCACAAAACATGATATTTTTCTGTAGGAAGGGTATTGCACAAAACATGATATCTGATTTATTTAAGTTCAGCAAACCCGTCTCTAATCAATCTGAGGGTGAGTGTATACAGGAAGTTCTACATCTTCCGGTATATATTGGGCTTATGTTTATAAATCGATGAACAGAAATAGTTTGACCTTTTTATACATATGTGGAAGGGGCCATGAATAAACAGGTGATCAATTTCTATGACACCTATTCGTTAAGGTTGGGACCAGGGTCTATGAAGGAGAATTGCCAAGAATCTGAAACCGTAAGAATGCATTGCTAAATTCCAGTTTAGAAATATCACAAAAGATCTTTATCATGATTCGGTTAAACATGACCAACAATTGCCTCGATTAAAAGATCGAAGGCAAGAATTTTCCAGACCTACAGTCAGTCTTCCGAAACCTACTACTATCGAAGATTTGTACACCAAACTAGATACACACCCCCCCAAAAAAAATTATGAATAATAAATAAATACAGCAAAATTCTTCCTTTCAAAGTGATTTCTCTTCCGGCCCTCAAAAATGAATGTCGGTGGGCTTTTTCCTTTTTTTTTTTTTCCTTTTTTTTTCTTTTTTTTTTTTTAAGACAAGAGTAACACAAAAACAACTTAAGAACACCTACCAACATTTAGATCGGAATCCACCCATGGTGGATCTATTTATCCTAAATATTAACTTCTCTCTAGAGCAATAATTATTATTTAACAGCCGTCTTGAAGGTATGAATTACCTCTTAGAAATATTTCATATTTCTTTATATCACTGGAATCTACTTGTATATGTATTACAATGATTTGGAATGTTAACGTTTTATTGATCATTTTATAACATTTATTCTGACCTATAACTTCAAATCATATGAGAAAAACTCATTAATCCAAGATTGCTCAAGATTAAAATTTGGGTGATCATCAGATTAACTTGACTTGGGTCCATAATCAATCAGGAAAAACCGATTAAGAAAAGAATTAATGAAAAACTGAAATTACCTAAATAGGATTTTGAAGAGAAGAAATGTACACAAGGAATCCGAGGCATGCATATATTTGAAAGAAGCTTAGCACAAACAATCAATAGTTCATAAATTTTCGACATATAATTCACCCAAGTGATGTAAAATTAAGCATATTGTAATTAGGTCCTGACTCACGTTTCACATCTACAGACATTGATCAACTACATGCACATCTAAAGTAATTTAAGTATGATTTAACTCGGTGTTAACAGCACACAAAAGCCTGGCTCAACCTTGATTTCAAAGACCTAACAAAACTCCAAATCTCAAAAAAGAAATTATTGACAAGATAAACATCAAAGCAAGGCCCGTGACATAATTTATTTAGTACAACAAAAGTCTATATTTTTGTTGGCTGAATCGAATCCTGGACATGGTTGATCCAAAAATAAATTTGGTATTTGCCCGGTAGAGTAAATAGCAGATACTGCATCTTACTGAGGGAGGCCAAAAGCAAAGCTCTTGCGCAATGCCACAAGACACCTAAATCCCCACGTATTCCTTCACTTTCGAAATCCACAACCTGAGTAAAAAATAGTATGGTAGAGAAGCAACATTCCAGTAGGATTTGATAACTTGATAGCCAAAGAGCAGGAAACATTACTGTTCCATCATGTCATCCTCACGGAAACCACAAACCCGGCTCAATTCTCAAATTCTATCAATCTAACAATATCCACCCCAATCAACTTATAACCCATGAGGGCTTAAAAAAATTCGTCTTCCACCCATGCTACTCCCATCAGATGACCGATAAATGATAGATGGTGTGGTGTCTAACATAAGTAAGAAAGAGGGAACAAACAAAATTCAATACTTGGGAAAAATGCTTGGTTCAGAAAAAAAAAAAAAAAAAAAAAAAAAAAGGAAATTTATGAGAAGGATTATTCCCATTTATTGTCAATAAGACAAGAATCTCATCTTGAACCCTTCCGCCACTGGATAAAATCTTCAAGAATTGTTTCAATGGTTTCGAGAGATGCGAGAGAAAAAATACCAGATCAACTTGGTGGTCTCCTCTCAGCATTCCAATTACTTTAAAACTGTTGCATTCCCATTAATAACAATAAAACAACTGTACTAATTCATATCTCGTTATATGAATTTAAACAATGATAAGAATCTTGGATGGAACATTGATTATTCAATTAACAGAAATTTTAGATCAAGTTCAAGGATGGCCGCAGTTTTGGGGCATGGAATACATGTACTTCCTAATCACTTCCTCATCTAACATTAAAACGAAGAGAATACTGTACCATCTATGCTTGGAATGGAAAATTGCGCGTGATTCTGGCACCCTTTAAGCACAAAACCAATAGGACAAGGCAGCCCAAGGCATAGCTACACAAATAAGCACCAACTTCAAAATAAAATTTCTGGCTCATTAAAAGAGCGGAAGAAGATGGTTAAAGGATTAAGTCCCCTACAATAAGGAGATAATTAACAGAGAATTAAGATGAGCACAACAAAAATCTCCTTTAAAGTAGATTTCTCAAAATAAACAACTCCCTTTAGAAGGAAATTTCCAATACTTGAGAACTCGTTGTCATCGACAGGGTAGCTAATTCCACACACAGGCTATAGACATCAAAACAACATTGACCGGTAGCGTTCGCTAAGCAGACCAAATATTATATGTCGAGGCCTGTTCAGCAATATAAGACTCGCATTGAGCGCTCCCACTACGTATCTTCCAAAGGATTTCCAAACCTTGGAGAGAGAAAACACCCATACATAAGAGGAAATACCATGATTTCAAAACTAGTAACCGATCTGATATTTCATGGACCATAAATAAATCTCCAAAATAGAAAAAGGAAAGAGAACGAGATCCTTATGTAACAAAGGCTTCACACGGCGGTTTACACACTGCAATGTCCGCCGTACCACGTCCATCGAAAGTTAATCTTTGATCGCTCGTCTTAGAGACAGAGAGAATTGAATCCTTACAACCTCTAAAAACAAGCGCCTCCCTCTTAATCGCGTCAAACGAACCCTAAAATCCAAGGAAAACTAAACAAAGCGTTCTAGAAATCGTATCAAACAAAACAACACTGGACGAAAAACGAAACACCAACGCCATCAAACACAGCAAGAAACAGAAAAGCCGTAAAAACTCACAGCGATACGAGATCAGTTGTAATAGAGCTCGAGACCCATGCCGTCGTGAATCTCGTAATCCTTGAGAGTGATATGATCCTTGTAGATGTTGTACCACTTTTGGATCCTGATTTTCTCTGCCCTGGTACCGGTCTGAGCGGCGACGAGCTTCTTCAAGTCGCCAATCGTATCGTCCTCGTTACACTTCACCCGGACCTTCTTCCCGAGACGATCGTTGAGCACCACCTCGATCATCTTCGCCCTTGAAACCCTAACGAAGGGAGAGAATTTCGCGATATGAAGAAATTTGGGGATTCGATGCGGTTTATATAGAGAAGAAAGGAAGGGTATGGTGGTCATTTTGTAACGTGTTGAACAAGCTTCTTGAAAACGCGTTTGGCCAAAGAACATACATAATTGGGGTCCACCGCACCGTCTTTCTCTGGAACGTTCCTATGATCTACCGCTCCCCTTTGGAGCCAGCCAAGCGCTCGAATTCGAATACGAGGCGATTTTGTTTTGGAATTTTTAAAAAGAAATTGGAAAGTTTTCGAGGATGTGTGTATTTATTTTGTAAGGAGAAAATTGGAATGGAAATAATGGTAGAAATAGATAAAAGTTTTAAAATAAATATTCTCATGCATCTATTATATTCGAAAGAAAAAAAAGTAGATTTTCTTTCTGCCTACTTTCTCTCATCTTTTAATATATTTTTTTCATTTTTTTTATTTTATTTATTATTAAAATTTATTGTTATATGAAAACTAAATTTATAGTTTAGGGTATTATATTAAAATTTAAATTATAGTATATAAATTTAACTTCTCCTATTTAATAAATAAATAAATATATATATATATATTAAAAAAATTTAACATATAATTAATTTATCATTATTAATTAAAATTCATTAATTATTTTATTAATTAATACATCATAATTATATTAAATTCCTCAAATTGATCCCATCAAATTATATAATCAAGTATCTTTAATTATAAATTATTCATTTTACAAATATTTGCAATTAATAATTTAATTGATGTGATTATTTGATTGTTAAATGATTAATTTTTCTCAAAATTTTAAATTAGATTTATTGTTACGACAATGGGCTATTTTTAGTCTATAAAGCTAAAATTCCAGAATAGATTTTAAAAAGAAAAATTTGTCATATTTATTGCCAATGTTAGAACTTAAATCAATGAAGCTTTCAAGTTAAAAATTGAGGGTTGCCTAATTTTGATTCTACAATAATAAGAATCCACAATTTCGAAAAAATTTCATAATATCTTTATCATCAATCGGAGAGGAATCCGACGACTTCACTTGTTGACAAATCTTAGTTTGACACCTCTTTCTTTCTGCCTCGCCCGAAGGGCAACAGCGCGTGGAGATCTTGATAGGCCCAACTAGGTCTATCTCCTCACTCTTTCTGGAAGTCGGGTTCCTCCTTAGGCCTAAAGCCAAAGGGGTAAAAGAAAGTTAATAAAGAGGAATCTCACATCCAAAATAACTGATGTGGGATTTCAAGAAAAACAAAACCTCTTTTAAATTAAAAACAAATTTTTCACCAACAATCCCCCACTTGAAAAGTTTTTCAACACAGGAAAGAAGTAATTCATCGGGCAAAAAAATATGTAACACTCACCATAAGCAAAGGTGCTTGCGACTTGAACATTTACATAGTGAAGATGATTCAGAACAAACTAGAGTAACCTTTCTGTTTTGAACTCTATCTCTAACAGCATTTGCTTGACATTACTAGGGTGTAGTTTTTAAGCCCGTGCTTTAAGGTCTGCACGTGTATCCTAGTGTAGTGAACGCTCTAAAGAATTTGCCTAAAAATTTCATAGGAAGCGACCCTTACATCCACATTCACGTAGGTGAGTCTATCAAGGGTACTCCTGTAGCTAGGTACTCCACCTGACATTAGGTACAGATCTTACTAAGAACTAAGTTCAACCTTACATACACTTCAGGATATCATGTTGAGACTCTAAGTCATAAGAGGGGAACTCGACGTTTATGTAGCATGATTCACTTCATATCACTTGTGATCAGTTATTACCCTTAGAACCTGTTTCTTAGGATCTCCAGTCTGCAGGTTGGGTTTACCTCACAAGTGAGTCATCTCTCAGTAGGCAAGAGTCTCATCCTTTCCGAGGTTTTGAAAACCTTTTCTCTGGCCAATCCTTTCGTCAAAGGATCTGCCAAGTTATCATCAATCCTGATATGATCCACTCTAACAACACCATTAGTGAGAAACTCTCTAATGGTATTGTGCTTACGACGAATTTTTCGTCTCTTTCTGTTGTAGTAACGGTTCTGTACTTTTGCGATTGTTACGGTGCTATCGCAGTGGATCAAGATGACTGGTACCAGTTTTTCCCATAAGGGAATCTCTATTAGCAGACTTCTAATCCAGCTTGCTTCTTCACTAGTTATAGCCAATTGTCACGTGGTCACTCTTTTTAGTGAACCAAGCGTGCGACACTTGGTGCTTAAGAACAGCCAAGTAAGCCTTAAAGAGGTTTGTCGGGCAAAAGAGAGCGTTAGAGAACTTAAAGGAGAGAGAGAGAGCAGGAGAGTCAAGTGAGCGAGTGTGAATGAGAGCTTTACAATTGCTTTGTCGAAGGTGTCTTTACAAATGGGGCCTCATTTCTATTTATAGTGCTCCTAAGTACCGCCTATCCCTATTACCGACCTACTATGTCGGTTGAGGAGTTCTCTAGAGAATTCCGGTATAGTTTAGTCGGTTACAATAGTTTTTATATACAGAACATATCTACAAGGGTCGGTCAAGGCGTCTCTAGAAAGATCGGGTCCTCTCCAGGTCGCTTGACGCCTGTTCGTCCGTTATGGAAGTTTTCGGAAGCACCTGGACGCGTCTCGCCGCGTCGAGGTCTTTCCTGCGTAGTCGAACCATCGGGTTTCTTCCCACAGCTTCTGGGAACTTCTGAACGCATCGGGCATGCGGGCACGGGCGTTGGTTTGCTCGACGCCCTGTTTATCCTCCTTCAGGCGTTCCAGAGGTTTATCGGACCCTCTAGTAGTGTCGTGTGTCTTCCCGAAGCTTCTAAAATCATGCGTTGCCCAATCTCATCTGCAGGACGCGTTCTAGCTAGAACGCGTCCTCTTGTTGTAGACGCATACGTCCCTTCTGGACGCGTTCGAGGATTTTCGGTATACGCGCCTGCGTTGACGATGGGGCGCGCATGACTATGCGGTATGCGGAGGAGGCGTCATCTGATTGATAGGCGCGCATGCCTCCGCATCCGCACAGCTCTTTACTTTGAACGCAAGGGGCTATGCATGCTAATGAGGTTCGACGCATGCTCAGCTACTTTTGATGGGCGGCGTCCACCATTATTGTTGTCCCCACTTTGTCTTAGTTCAGGGACTTGAGCTTTGTCGATGCAAAATTTGGAGGGCGATTTTGACACGTGACACAATGCTATCATTTCTGACTCCATCGTTGATTGAGCTAAGATTGTCTGTTTCTTAGATTTCTAGGAAATAACACCACCTGCTATATTAAAGATATAACCGCTCGTAGCTTTTGAGTCATCTGAGAGGGAGTTCCAGTCTGCGTCATTGTACCCTTCTAGAATAGCGAGAAACTTCTGATAGTGCAACCCTAGGTTTTGGGTTTTCTTTAAGTACTTCATAACTCTTTCTACAGCACTCCAGTGTTCTATACTAGGTCTGCTTGTAAATCTACATAGTAACCCTACGACATAAGCTATGTCTAGTCTAGTGCAATTAGCAGCATATCTAAGGGAAATCTATTCTCAAAGAAGTCAGCGTCATTTGACTCAATGACTACCCTATTAACTCGATCATAGAACCTATAAGCTTTACTATTAACTACATACCCTATAAATACGCACTCAAAGGCTCTACTGGCAAGTTTTCTTCTTTTGAGATCAAGAATCCTTACAAAGGCTAAACAACCCAGGTTCTAAAGTAGGATAAGTTAGGTCTTTTATTCTTAAGAGCTTCGTAGGGTGAAGTTGAGCTTTTAGACTTAGGTATTCTATTTAGAACATAGCAGACAATAAGGATTATCACCCCACCAATAAAACGCAGCTTCTGAACTTAGAAGAACAACAACTACTAGCTCGGCTAGAGTCCTATTTTTTCCTTTCGGCTTTACCATTCATGTCAGGAGAATAAGGTGCAATCTTTTCATGTATTGTTCCGTGTGATTTAAAAAATCGTTAAAATTGTTTGACTCATACTCGGTTCCCTTATTGCTACGAAGTTTTTTTATCTTTCTATTATGCTAAGTTTCTAGTTCAATCACGAATTGTTTGAAGGCATCAAAAGTGTCACATCCCATCCCAGATACATCCTATACCTAGGAGTGAGTGTGAAACTGCACTCTCTGCATAGCATATTGAAACTAGAAGCCAGATAAATCCTAATTAGAAATACCATTGCTATTAGAAAAAAAAAAAACATACAAACTCTCAACAAATATTAGTTGCATACATACATGTATGATACAGAACAATTCTCCCTCACTCCCAAGGAAAATGTACATTACAAAACATGAACACAAACTAAATATTTACAACTATCCCAGAGGTTTACTTCAAGGTAGGCCCAAACGAGATTCTTCTGTAGACTAGGCGTCCCAGACACGCTCGCTACCTGAAACGACAACAAACAAAAAAATCGAGTGAGCATAAAGCCCAGTGAGTGACTAAATTCATTCAACTATCACTATCAACCATAAACTAGCATAACTATTAGTAGTCAATGTTTATCGCCTTTCAGTTAGTTTCTAAACTTCTTTAAGCTTTTGGTTTCACCTTTACCAATATCCTCATAGCCCCATGGTAATTAGCTAACTATTGTTGTGACAAAGCACAACTTAACTCTTCCGTATTTAGTACAAATTCTCATTTCTAAACACATATAAATGCCTAATCATCATGTTTCACGATTTTGCAACTATCAAGTGCCTTCACATTCTGTCCCTCAGCACTTATTCGATTATGTATACATTACCATGTGCCTTCACACAAAGTCCCTCAGCACTGGTAACCAATTCATTCTTCGCTTAAGTGCCTTCACTCATGGTCCCTCAGCACGAGCTAGTACGTGATGGATTACTACATGCTTTCTCTCATAGTCTCTCAGCATTGTAATCCATTCCACTTAACTATTCAAGTGCTTTCACATGAAATCTCTCAGCACTTAATTTCATGTTTACTAGCACATAGGCTTTCACCATAAGGTCCCTAAGCCATTACTATATTAAACAATAGAATTAGTTTCCTTCTAACTTACTGGCATATCATATTCACTATGAATACTGCAAAGTACCATATTTTCTCATCAAATAAATATACTAAGGTAACCATTAGATATAATAAAAGGTCACTCACAACTTGTCTCGGCTCTAAGTGGATTATAAGCCTCCCCGAGCTCTTCCTGGCCTAAAAATACATATTTCTCATGTTCAGTTTCCATAATCTTCCTTTTCCCTTAACACACATTAATAGCATTATACTTCAGACAACTAAAGGCTACCAGTGAGATTTAGCACATACTACTGTACCAGCGACACTAAGTTGGACGTAACTAGCGAGACTACTTGAGGAGCGACACCCAGCGATATTCTAGCGAGAATCGTGAGACGCAAAGTCCCTCTTGCGTTACAGCGATACTTGCTTCGCTGCCCTGTCTCTCGCTCTCTCAGCGATACTACCGCTGCAGCAGAACCGTTTCCTTCTTCCTTCTTCAACCTGCTAAACATTACATTTTGGTCAATTTCAGAACTTACTTCCTTCTACAAACTTGTTAAGGTGTAAGTTCTTCATCTTACCTCCAGATTTCATGAAGAACATCCTCTCCGTTTACGGTATATCCTTCAACAATTCCGAGTTACCCCTAATCGTCCGGCAAATTCAGCTTTAATCTCTTCTATCTGAGTTTGACACACATTTATACAATTTCAGCTCAAGCATCCTTCATGAAACTTGCTAAAAATCGAGTTAACTTACTAACCTCTGAAGTTCTGGCCCTAACCACCGTTTCTTCAGTTTGTTCTTTCTCCAGAACCGAACGTTACTCTGAGAGAGCAACACCAGCTGAGTCCTCTGCCCAACTCAAGTTTCCTCCACGGTTACGATAAGATTTTCACTCCAAATCGACATGAACATCTTCTTCTACCTCCTTCCGATGTTTAGTTTCAAAATGAACCCAACTCGAGTTCTAAAATGCAATCAAAACAATTGAATTCCCAGTCCGCTTATATATATACCACCGACTTAATCTCCATTTCAACACTATACTACAATATATTCAACGCATACCTTCTATGTTTAGCTTCAGCAACACACGGCCTCTGATGGTGTTACTTTTCAAAACTCTCCCGCCAGATAGTTAACAAACGCACTACTCTCTCTCGGCCAACCTTCTTTGTCCAACGCATACCCACTTTCGACGCATGGTAGCGTTCACCGCATAATGGCCTCATCGCAATTCAGCTCTCAACTCCTCGTGGCCTTTAACTTCCAACACCCTCCAGCCTTCAATGCATTTGTTGCAAGATAGTCTTCGGTACAAGGTGGCTCTCCATGCCTTATGATCTCAACGCGTCGTGGCCTCAACGCCTAACAGTCTTCCCTCACCTTTGCGTCCACGCCAAAATTGTTTACATCAAGGCGTGTTGCCACCAACGCATAGTTGGTACTTAGTCATTTTTCCGCCCCAATCACATTCCAGCCAACTACTCCTACCCAAGCGTCCATCTCTTAATCCCTTCTTACCTTGCTTTCTCACAAGATTAAGTACGGGGCTTACGAAAAGCATCACTTTTTTTTTTCAATAAGTATATAAAAGTAAAATCGGAGTAATCATCAATAAAGGTGATAAAGTATCTTTTACTATTTCATGTCAAAATGCCGTCAAATTCACAAAGATCAGAAGGAATCAAGTCTAGAGGCTCATTTTCCCTAAGAACATATTTATGGGAAGTTTTAGTGATTTTAGCTTGACTATAGTATTTGCATTTATCAAAATCATTCCAGAATAATTTAAGAATCATTTTCAGCCTATTCACATTACTAATTAATCGTTTGTTAACGTGACAAAGTCTAGCATGCCACGTATTAACAGAACACAACATATACACAGAAAAATTCGTTTTATTAGCAATTAGGTTCAATTTGAACATGCCTTCTGTAGCATATTCTTTTCCAACAAATACGTTATTTTTGGTAAGGGTAAATTGGTATGCTCCAATTGCTTGAGTAAAGCCGACTTTGTTGAGGAGGTAACTCGAGACCAGATTCTTCCTTATCTCCGGAGTGTGCAGGACCTCCCTAAGAGTGATAGTTTCCCTAGAGGTAAATTTCAGCTCCACCTTGCCAATTCCAGCAACTTTCGTCGAGTGATGATCTCCCAACAGAATATTCTTATCTTTAGTTTCATTATATGTTTTGAATAAATTACGGTCATGACAAACATGGCGCGTAGCACCAGTGTCTATTCACCACCCCTCAGAACCACCGATCACATTTACTTCTGTGATCATGGCCACTAAATGTTCTTCAGTCAGGTTTGCCTGCCCAGCAAGACGATGCCTGTTCCTATAGTTCTTAGCCATATGTCCAGGTTTATTACAATTAAAGCAAAGGAACTGTACCATTTTTCCAGGGGATTTTATGTTTCTTTTGGTTCTGTTGGTTGTTAGATCCGCAATTCTAACCCTTTCTCTTTATCCCTTTTGATTTCTAGTTAGACTTTACAGTTGCTGAAGGGGGCTTTTTGTCATGAGATTTATCTCTTCCCTCTGGTCCTGCTTTTGGGCCTCCTCCTCTATCCTCAGTCGTGTGATCAGACTTTCCAAGGAGAATTCCTTGGTCTTGTGCCTTAAAGTGTTTTTAAAGTCCTTCCATAATGGAGGTGGCTTGTCAATAATAACAACAATTTGAAACTATTCATCAAGAGACATACCTTCACTTATTATTTCGTGGGCTATTTTCTGCAATTCATGTGACTGGACTTCGACCGACTTGTCATCAGTCATTTGGAATTTCAGGTAGCGACTTACAACATACTTCTTTGAACCAGCTTCCTCAGTATCGTATTTTTTCTGAAGGGCATCCTATACTTGTTTTGCTGTCTTCATCACGCTGTAGTAATCATAAAGATCATTAGTCAAACCGTTTAAAATAAAATTTTTGCATAGAAAATCTTTTTCCTTTCACTCGGCAACAACCTTCAATTGATCTTTGGTCGGATTGGTTTTTGGGACCTCAGGCGGATTCGTAGTACAGGGGTCGGCTACTTTCTTGATCGTCAAGAAAAACAGCATCTTTTGTTTCCAGCGTTTAAAATTCGCCCCTTCGAAACAGAAAGGACGGTTGAGATCAGAGGTCATGATGTCAGTTTGGGTTGACAGTGCCATCACAGCAGCGGTGAAACGTCTTAAAATTGTTGGAACAACTACTTTGATTGACAGCACGACCCGAACAGACCCTGCAAAACAGAAACTGGTGATAGGCTGAGTCGCGGAGCTCGCTCTCTTTAAGACGTTTCGCGACTCTGCCAGAGTGCAAGTAGTTCTTTACTACACCACGTCGTCTCCAGGATAAAGCAACCTCTAATGGTCAACTGAACTTGCACCTCGATTAGTTGATAGTACTGACACCCTTCTAAAATTTGCTCGAAAAACATGAATAAAATAAAATTGGTTTGGAAAGAATTTTGTGGAGGAGAATTGAGAGACAAGAATATGGGAAGAGGAGGATGAAAAGAGGAAGTCAATTGGAAGTGAGGAGAGGAGGTTGTATTTATAGTGATGAAGCTCAAACGGTCAGTTGCACCAATTCCTCCCAGCCCAATACATGGCAGCTCCTAGTCCAGAGAACGTGCACGTACGAAGGAGAACCTGACGACTGTTCTTAGTCTGACACGTGGAAAGAGGTTTTTAATTTTTTTAAAAAATTAAAATAAAAAATCTATCTTTTCATCTGACTTGACTTGACTCGCCACGCCAAGCCCAGACGGTGGCACGCGCGTGTGGAGATCCTGATAGGATCAACTAGGTCTACCTCCTTACCCTTTTTGAAAGTTAGGTCCCCTATGGGCCACAAAGCCAAAGGGTTAAGAGAGAGTTAATAAAGAGGAATCCTATATCCGAAATAACCGATGTGGGATTTCAAGAAAAAAAATCTCTTTTAAATTAAAAAAAAAATTTCACCAACAATGTCTGATGAAAGTTTATAAAAATCAACATTATAATCCATTACCATCGAGCTTTTCTTCTTCGCAACCACCTCCTCTTTCTCTTCCTTCATTAACAACTTCAAGTTGATTTTCAATTTCTTTGTCCTTTTCTTTTTCTTGTTTTGGTTTCCATAATAGAGAATTTGGGCTGACCTACAATACATTCTCATTAGGAAGGTAACTCTCTATTTATCTCAGGTTTAAGTCTGAAAAATGGGATGGTAATGTGTTGGCTATGAGGTTGGGTAATTGTATTTTATCTATGGAATGCTTTTAGTAGTAAGGTAACTCTTTGTTTCCGAAAGAACGACATTAGTAAGGAGAGAAATTGCCCCAAGAATTAGATCCGACCACAGAATGCTAAAAAATCAAACTTTAAAAGAGAGAAGATGGAGCCGGAATGAGAGAGGAGTGAAAGATTAAAAATATATATTTTCATATTGTCACATTCTCATTAGGTTTAAATTTAATAGATTTATTAGTTGAGGATGTTTTAAACTTAATGTTGAAAGGTTAGCGATTAAAATGACCAATTGTACACATTCTTATTCAAAGACCAAAATGGTATTTTTCCCAAGAGATTTCCTTTTTCTGGCAAAGAGAATAATTCTATTTTTAGTTTTGATTTTATTTTTGAGAAACTTTTAATCTTGTAATTAGGTTAAGAAAAAATAATTTTTAGGTTGAGTTTTTTAACTATTTAATTTTTTATTTTTAGTTTTAAAATTAAGTCTATAAATTTGATTTTTATCTTTCCATATTTTGTTTATCTTAAGCCAAATTTTAAAAACAAAAAAAAAAATCAAAATTTTGTTTTTTTTAAAGAAAATTGAATAAGGATTCAAATATTTACCTAAAAAATATGTAAACCATGGATAAGAAATCTGGAAAAAAACAAACATAGATTTCAAAAATAAAAAAACAAAAACTAGCCCCATTCAGTAACCATTTTGTTTTAAGTTTTTGTTTTTGAAAATTAAGTCTATTTCCTCCACATTTCTTACATTCATTTATTAAGTATAATAGTTGAATTTTTTGCCAAATTCCAAAAATAAAAGGAAGATTTTAAAAGTTTTTATTTTATTTTTATTTTTTTTATTTTTAATTTTCAAGTTTTGGCTTGGTTTTTTAAAAACAAAGTAATAAATTTTGAAGGTGCAACTAGTGTCTATAGGCTTAATTTTCAAAAACAAAAATAAAAAACGAAATGGTTACAAAATGTGGCGTAGATAGTTACCCATAACCTAAAACTTATTTGTTTGAATCAAAATCCAAACCCATTTTGTTTTTTGTCTAGTTTTTACCAATGGTTTAAAAAATCAAACCAAAATTTGAAAACTAAAAAAGTAAGCTTTTAAAAACTTATTTTTTCAAAAAAAAAAAATTGGCTAAGAATTCAACCATTGTATTTAAAAATATATGTAAATCATTGTAAGCAATGCGGAAGAAATAGTCTTAGTTTTCAAAAATAAAAAATGAAATTGTTGTCAAAACAGACCTTGGTTTTTAAGTTTCTAGTTCATATTTGTGTTTCAAAATCCAACATTATACTCCTTGTTTTAGATAATAGAAGCATTGATGACTTAACGAAAGGTTGATTAGAATGACATCGTACTCATTTTAAACTCCAAATAGATTGGTGACGTGTCTATTGTCTTTTTAAAATATAATTTCATTAAATTAAAAAGTTAAAATTGTTGTAAAATTGAGGAGTAAAATGACAGAAAAACGGGAATACATAGGAATATAGAAATCTCTTTTATTTTCTCACAAAATTATTACCAATATATTAACACAACATCTACAAATTGCCACTATTTATAGGCAATTTGTCAACTAAGGGGTGGGACTTATTTGGACACCAAAGATGCTTTGGCTGAGACACATGGACAATATGCATTTAAGACACATGAAGGGGGAACAAGACACTTCTTTTATATGACTAAGCTTTGGCCATCTATTTTATTATATATAATACTCCCCCTTAGATGCCCATTATATATAAAATATATCTCATTAAAACCTTACTAGGAGAAAAAATCCTAGTGAAGGAAAAAAAATATATATTTTATATAATTTATACTCTTAATATATATTTTATATAATTTATACTCTTATAGAATACAATATGTTTTCTCCCCTTCACAGAAATATCACTTAAGATCTTTGATATGCTGCATTCCAATATTCTGCACTAATTTTTCAAAGGTTGCAGTAGATAATGCTTTTGGAAATATGTTTGCCAGGTTATCCTTCGAACAAATTTGTTGTACAGTGATGTCGTCATTTTCTTCAAGATCATGAGTGTAAAAAAGCTTTGGTGAAATATGTTTTGTTCTATCTTCTTTAATATATCCTCCTTTTGGAACCGAATCGTCTATCACGTTTATGATATGTCCTAGACTCATTAGTAACAACTTGCTCTATTTAGTGGAAAATTTGCAACTGGTAAATATGATTTAGTTACTTTCTTAGCATCTAAAAATGCATCTGGTGACTGGTTTGCTATATTCTGTAAATGAATTATTTTCAAATTCACATTGATCTGTAAGAGGATCTAAATGAGACTATGATGATGCATTCCATGCAATTTCCTTTTCCAACTTCTTAATTCCTCCCCTAATGTTGGAAAATTTGTTTCATTAAAATGACAATCAACAAATCGTACATCACCCATCAATGGTTCAAGATATTTAATAATTGATGGGAATCATATCCAACATATATCCCTAATCTCCTTTGAGAACCAATCTTAGTACGTTGTGATGGAGCAATTGGAACATATACGTCATATCCAAAAATTCTCAGATGAGAAACATTTGGCTCCTGGCCATAAGCTAATTGTAATCATGAGTATTTATGATAAACTACTGGCCTAATGCATGCAAGTGATGCAGCATGCAAAATAGCATGTCTCCATACAGATGTAGAAAACTTAGCTCTCATAAGTAATGGTTTAGCAATTAATTGCAAACGTTTTATAAATGATTATGCTAAATAATTTGTGTATAAACATGAGCTACAGGATGTTCAACATTTTTCCCAAGTGACATACAATAATTATCAAAAGTTTAAGATGTAAATTCACCAGCATTATCAAGATAAATGATCTTAATTGTATAATCAAGAAATTCTGGTCTTAACTTAATTATTTGAGCAAGTAATCCTACAAATGTGAGGTTTCGACTTGATAATAAGCACACGTGTGACTATCTACTGGATGTGTCTTTTAATACCATAAAATATTTAAATGGTCTACTTGGTGGGTTAATAGGTCTACATATATCACCATGAATTCGTTCCGAAAATGCAGGTAATTCAATTCCCATTTTAGCTGGTGATGGTCTAACCGTTAACTTTCCTTGAGAGCAAGCATCACATAATTCACTAGATTGAAAAATCTTCTGGTTCTTCAATGAGTGTCCATTTGAATTTTTAATAATTCTCCTCATCATTATAAATCCTAGATGACCTAATCGGTCGTGCCAAATTGTAAATATATATGGATTCATGAACTTTAGGTTCATTGTTGCATATGTCTCAATCACTCGTATATGAGTAAATATAATCTAGAAGATAAAACAAGTAGCTTTTCCAATATACGTTTTTCATGTGAGACAATAGATATGATATAAAGATATTCTTTCTCATTCTTTCTATCAATCTCAATATAATAACCATTGCAACATATATCTTTAAAACTTAATAGATTTCTCTTTGATTGACTAGAGAACAATGCATTGTCAATTGTAAATTTTGTTTCTCTAGGCAAACATATATTTGCTTTTCCAAAGCCTTTTTTCTTTTCATCACTGTCAATTTTGAGAAATATTTTATGTTTTTAAGTATAATGTGCATTGGCACTATCTGCCAAACATATATCTTTGTTATTCATCCCAAAATAATCCAATAATTGAGAAATATTCATGTTATTCATCCCAAAGTTATTTGATTTGGAAATCTTTTCTGTGAAGATTTTGACCTAAAATCTTGGGAAGCATTTAGTAAACTCTCCCTCATTCTTATCTTCTTCTCCTTCTTCGTTAGTCCTCCAGTCACCTACGTCCTCCATTGTGTCGTCATCCTGGCTCGAAACCAACCACACGCCAACGTCATTCATGACCGAATACCGGTCGCGCTACCTAGCTACTCGTCAACGTGTTCAGCTGCTCGTCGTCGGTCGCACTGCCCAACCAATCATCTGCCTCGCCCATTGTCGATTCAAACTGCATTTTGTCACTGGTTGTTTTGTTCGCTAGCCTTGATTGCCCCCTTGTCGTTCGTTGTACTCCACTATAGGTAGGTATTGTTACCCCTTCTCCTTTCTCTCTCATAATTGTCCTTCTCTCCCCTATCGTTTCTCTCGTTTAGTTAGTAACTCTTTTTTATCCTATTAGAAATTGTAAGATCCTAATCAAATGGTGAATATTCAAATTCTAGTCATTAGCGGGACATACCACGATGGAGGCTTGACGAGGCGAAATAGAGATTGTAAATTCGAAATTGAAAGATGAAGAAGAAAAATAATTAAAGAATAGTTATCTTTTTATTCTCAACTTAATTATCAACTATCCAATAAGTAGTCATCATTTGCTTATTTCTTTTGTTGTTTACTAATTTTTCTTCAACAACATATTAAAATTACAATGTAATTAAACTAATGAACATCACACAATTTTCAATCAATCATATCAATTATAGTGTAATACAATTTTAATAATACAAAAATTTTAAAGATATGCTTCAAAGTGATTTCTTCAACAACATATTAAAATTATAATGTAATTCTTTTAAAATTTTATTAAAAAAAACAATTCGTTAAAATCACATATCTTCATCTAAAAATCAAATCTCACTTTTTTTTTTTTTAAATCTCATATCTTCATCTTGTGTCATCTTTTTTTTTTTTTGACATTTTTTTTCTTGTTTTGATTTTAAAATCTCATATCTTCAAATCTATGTCTCTAGCTCCTCCTTCATGACATTTTCAAACTACTAATGTTTGTCCAAGTTTCTTTTCCCCTATCGTTTCTCACTCATAACTATCTCAGGCTCCAACTTTCGTATTAGATCTCACCTTTTCACCAACTTTTGTTGTGTTGCGAGCTCAATCTCAGTCATGGTAGAGGAAAAACAAGATCCCTAAGGTTTACATTGTAATTAATTTTTTTTCTACCAATTAATCTTAATTTGCAAGGGATTTTTTTTTTCCCTTTCAGTTTTGGAGTTCCAATGGGGCTTTTGTGTATTAATCTTGAAAAATAGGTCAACCATCTATTTTAAATGTTTAATCACATTTTAGTTTTTAGGAGGTTGGATCATATCTTAGGCTTTAGAATGTTGAATCAAATCTTATTTTCTTTAAATACAATATATTTTAAATACCAATAAAATTTAGGTTGTTATGATTTTAAAAAATATGTATTTTTGGAATAAATTAATTGTAGATACTATTTGGGGTATTTTTGTAATCTAATAGTTAGTAATTAATTAAATTCAAATTTTTTTTGCTATTTTTCCTAACCGAAATACATCTGGCTATTTTTCCAAATGAAAGTTTAAAAAATGCTATTTCTCTTGGTAGCCCTTTATTTATCATTATCATGGTAGTATTCTTTTTAATATTTTTTGGGCTGAATTGTGGCTTTCAGCAGAAAAGGAACAGAATTTGGGTTTAAGTTAAAAGCTCAAGTGAGTTAGGATTTACCTTATTAGTTAAGGAAATAATAAAATATTATTAACCCTCTTTCCTTTTTAAGAAATAGGAGCAACCTCCTTCTAAAAAAAAATTTGTTCTTCTTCCTCCCATATTGGTGTAGCCGACCAACCACCCAATTCACCGATCCTTCCGAAAGCTATTGACCACTTTTTCCAATATAGACTTGATATCTCGGTTAGATATTTAAGGTTGCCCATTAGTGTGAGGGTAGTATGCAGTTGCCACCCTATGCTACACATTGTACTTGATTAGTAAGTTAGAAATAATGCAATTCACGAAATGTGTACCTTCATCACTAATCAAAGCTCGAAGGGGGCCAAATCTTGTGAATATGTTCATTTGGAGAAATTTTGAGACGGTCATCGCGTCGTTCTTGGCACATGAAATAGCCTCCACCCATTTGGAGATATATCCACAGCTAGCAGGATATAGTTGTGGTCGCATGAAGAGGGAAGGTGCCCATAAAGTCAATTCCCCATACATCAAAGAGCTCGACTTCAAGAATGGAAGTTAGAAGCATCTCGTTTTGACTTGAAATGTTACCGGTGTGTTGACAGTTGTCACATTTGACCATAAAGTCTCTTATATTTTTAAAGAGTGTGGACCAATAATATCCACACTAAAGGAGCTTGGTAGTTGTACGTTGCCCTCCAAAATGACCTCCATAGGGCGACCTGTGACATTGGGACAAGATGCGTTGATAAGAAGTTCCAGGGACACATAGCCTGAAAATGTAATTAGACCCATGTTTGTATAATTGAGGTTCGTCTGAATAATAAAACTTGGAATCATACATCAACTTCTTCTTCTGTTGTGCGTTATAATCTTCTGGAAACTATTTGCACACCAAGAAGTTCACAATGTTTGCATACCAGGACGCAGATGAAGGGAATTGAATTTCAGCGGAAGCGTATGAAGGGAATTGAATTTCAACGGAAGCGTATGAAGGGAATAATTTCACCAGAAGCGTGTGATTGCTTTCTTTGATTTCTTGAAAAAAATTAAAAATACAAAAAACTAGAAGAAAAGGTTAAGCAACATACGTTTGTCGATCCTGCAGCAAAAACTTCTTCTCGAACTGGTACTTTTCTCCTTGAAGTCTTCGTTTTCCACGAGATCTTCCTTATTATAACTCTGGCAAAGATCCATTTCTTGGGAGAGAAACCTTTGCAAAATGATTATAAGGATTATGTTGTAGAGTCTGTATACTCATCCCAAGGGTCCTATTTATAGAACTCTATGGATTACTCCTAATCCTATTGAGATAACCGCTCTACAGAGATTTTAAATTAATATTTAATAATATCAAATATTAATAAATATCTACCCAAATAATATCTCATATTAAATGGTTTAAGATATATTTAAATATTTATCTTCAGTAGAATCTTTAATTTGAATCACATCTAAATTAAATAATTAATTATTTGAATCCAATTCAAATTAATTAATTAATTTTCTTTATATATGGATTCCATCCAGATAAATAATTAATTATTTTAATCATATTCAAATAAATTAATTCTCCATATTATAAAGTTATAATCAAATAAACGTTATAATAAATCATATAATTAATTGTATTCATTACAACTAATATTTTCCCTCATAAATTTGAACATTTCAAAATTTTCCTTTCAACATAGTTGATTCTTGTTGGTCTATGGTGAGCTAGCAAAGGGACCTTATGGACATACAGATTAGAAGCTCTAATGATTTGAAATTAAATTAATTAAATTCTTTAATTAACATAATTAATATTCATTAATTGTGGGTCACTTCACTAAAGATCCGTAGTTGCACTCTTCACACTGTAAATATATTTCTTTGTCCTTGGATATAACCAGTCATCAATAAGTTGACCCTTCACAAATTGCTCGTAATTACAGTTGGGTCAAAATTACCATTTTACCTATGTAATTACTTCTTTCTACTTAAGTCCCCACGATCCTCTAATGAACAACTTGTTTATGGTTCCACTATAAACAAATCTCTCTTAGGCCAATGAGAGGGAAGGAGCCCCCTATTTAAGACTTGGATTCAACACTTAAGAGAGAAATTTGTCTACTTTCTTCGAAGATGGAAAGAGTGGTCTCCATCTGTTGAGTTTTATGCCCTAAAACTCGTAGATTGTAAATGTAATTATTTAACCGTCATTAAATTATTAATAAAGAGTTATTGATGTGTTACTTCAATAAGCATTATTCATTGTTTCTATTTATTTTGTGTTAATAAACCTAAATCCAATAAACTAACATCCTAGGTTGTTTTATGAGTCTTGAACTGTATGTGGGGACATCTGGAGATCAATGTTCAAGATACAGTCTAAATGGTCTATAGTATAAGGATAAGGTTGGGTACCTTATCCTAGTGACACTATGGATACAACCCCACTTTGGATTTGACTCGATATTAGATGCAGAACTCTAATAAGGGTTTATACCTTTCAGGCATGGGGTTCATTTGTCTAAGGAACAGTGTCCTGAAAGACACCTCAAGAAATTGAGGATACAAGACGTATTCCCTATGCCTCAGTTGTGGGCAGCTTAATCTATGCTATGCTCTGCACTAGGCTTGACATTTGTTATGTAGTGGGAATAGTCAGTAGGTACCAGTCCAATCCAGGGTTAGATTACTGGACTATAATTAAGAACATCGTCAAGTATCTTAGGAGAACGAGGGACTACAAGCTGGTGTATGGAGCTAAGGATTTGATCTTTACGGGATACATCGACTCTGATTTTCAAACTAACAAGGATTCCAAAAAGTCCACGTCAGGATCACTTTTCACCTTAAATGGAGGAGCTGTAGTATGACGTAGCATCAAGCAAGGATGCATTGTAGACTCTACTAGGGAGGCTGAGTATGTAGCTGCTTGTGAAGCAGCAAAGGAAGTAGTCTGGCTCAGAAAGTTCCCAAATGATTTGAAAATCGTTCCAAACATGGAATTGCCCATCATATTATACTGTGACAACAGTGGGGCAATAGCCAACTCTAAAGAGCCTCTCAGCCACAAACGAGGAAAACATATTAAGAGGAAGTATCACCTTATACAGGAGATTGTGCAACGAGGAGATGTGATCGTCACAAAAATCGCTTCGGAGCATAACATTGCTGATCCATTTACGAAGGCTCTCTCGGAAAAAGTATTGAGGGTCATCTAGAAAGTCTAGGTTTGCGAGATATATATATTGTGTAATCTAGGGCAAGTGGGAGATGTGTAATGGGTATATGGATGCCCTAGTTTATTGTATTTACATACTTACCATTCTCACTTCTCTTTATGTACAACCCACTAGAGTTTTAGTTCAAGTGGAGTTTGTTGGGTTTTATGCCCTAAAACTCGTAGCTTGTAAATGTACTTATTTAACCGTCATTAAATCATTAATAAAGAGTTATTGATGTGTTACTTCAATAAGCATTATTGATTATTTTTGTTTGTTTTGTCTTAATAACCCTAAATCCAATAAACTAACACCCTCGGCTGTTTTATCAGTCTTGAACTGTATGTGAGGTCATATGGAGATTAATGTTCAAGATACAGTCTAAAGGGTCTATAGTATAGGGATAAGGTTGGGTACCTTATTCTAGTGACAGTATGGATACGACCCACTTTGTATTTGATACAAACGTAATGATCTAACGAGTTCGTGTAGGTGACATGCGAGTGAGGGTATTCTATGCAATGAGTTTGCATAAGACCGGACAACAATATAGTAATCACTAGATGTAACTCCGTTTACTTGTTAGGTTTCTATTTCAATAGGATGACCTGGGCAACTTAGTCTTAATCTTGAGTATATTATGAACTCTTGTCCACGAGGGATTGTCCTTTGATTTGTATGGGTGAGAGTGGCCGTTTGCAGACTCAATATGTCTACCATCTTGGGGACAAGAGCGAGTTGGGAGCTGAGGACATAATTATACAAGATGGAATTCACTCATTCCCATTTTCAGGGTAAGTAGATAAGTGCTCTTTCAAGTGGTATCTCCGGGACTTGAATAAAGAGCCTTACCCTCTCACTGGCTCGAGAGGGGTTTCTGTTTAATAGTTGGACCATAAACATGTTGTTCATTAGAGGAGCATTAGTACTTAGGATTTAGAAGTAACCCAGGGGTAAAATGGTAATTTGACCTATCTAGTGTTATGAACACTTGTGAATGACTAATTTGCTATTATTAGTCTGTATCCATGGACACAGAAATACATCTGCAGTGAGAAAAGTACAGTTGTGGGTCTTTAGTGGAGTGCACCCATAGTTAACGAATATTGATTAATATGGTTAATGAGTTTAGCCAATTAATCTCATATCGATGAAGCTTTTGATCTGTAGGTCCATAAGGTCTCCTTGCTAGCTCACTACGGACCAACAAGGTTCAACTATGTTGAAAGAAAAAATTTGAAATGTTTAAATTTACGAGGGAAAATATTAATTGTATTGGATATAATTAATTACATGATTTATTATAAATTTTATTTGAATGTGATTCAAATTATAACTTTATAATATGGAGAATTAATTTATTTGAATATGATTCAAATAATTAATTATTTATTTGGATAAAATCCATATAAATAAATAGAGAGATAGTTAATTAATTAATTTGAATTGGATTCAAATAATTAATTATTTAATTTGGATGAGATCCAAATTAAAGATTATGCAGAAAATAGATAGAAGGAGAATTAATTAATTGATTTGAATTGGATTCAAATAATTAATTATATAATTTGGATGAGATCTAAATTAAAAATTGTGCAAAAATAAATAAATAAATAAATAAATAAGATTTAAATATTTTAAACCATTTAATATGAGATATTATTTATGCAGATATTTATTAATATTAGATATTATTAAATATTTGATTTAAAATCTCTTTAGAGGGTTTATCCTAATTGGATTAGGAGTACTCCTTAGAATTCTATAAATAGGGCCTTTGGGAGCCTTCATAGAACACACTCTCTATGAGAATAATCTCTACGATTACTTTAAAAATCTTCCTCTACTAATTCTTTCACACCCCCTCCTAGGTACCCTTTTAACCTAGGAGAAAGTGTGAGGACAACAGACACCGACCCTCTTACGGCATCCACTGCCAACCTTATACCTTGACCAAGACCTAATAAGCAGATATACACAATAATTGAACATCTAACTATAACCAGGGTTAAGCTATCATACAGACATTAATTTTCACTCAAACTATATGTTTAAATAGGTTCATCGACATCGCCCTTAACCTTCTATATGTACAACACAAGTTTAAGATAAAATATTTACAATGTTCAAAGATTTCAGATATTGGTGGTAAGCCCAGACGAGTTGCTGTGTAAGCTAAGCACCCCAAACTCGCTCGCTACCTGGAAAACAGAAAAACAAAAAAAACATGAGCTAGGTTGCCCAGTGAGTGACATATTTAGTAAAACCCTTCTTTAACTCTTACATAAATTAAAACTATATTCAAAGTATGATAATAAATACGCAGTAATAATTCGCTATTCCATATCTAGGAAAATCATGCTCAGATAATGTTGTCAAACTATATACGTTTCATTTCTGAAAAATCATAAAAGTACAATACATTTCAAAAACATTTTCCTTAGTTGAGGTGGAGCAAAGCTCAACGCTGCTCAATGTCGTAATTAACCTTAGTTGGGGTGGAGTAATCCTGACACACCCAACATCGAATATCCTAAGCTGTGTGGAGTAATCTCAACACAACAGCGTCAATCATACCTCTATGTGCACATAGACATTATATCTTGGGTTGCCTGTATACCTTCTCGAGTCCTTCAGTATCGGGTCCCCTATACAAGATTTAGGCCACCCACATGCCTTCTCTGTGTCCTTCAGCATTGGGGACTATCTCTATACTCAGGTTACCTACATGCCTTCTCCGAGTCCTTTAGCATTGGGAACCATTTCTGTATCCCGACTACTCACATGCCTTCTCTGAGTCCTTCAACATTGGGAACCATTTCTATATCCCGACTACCCACATGCTTTCTCCGAGTCCTTCAGCATTGGGAGCCTTTTCAAAAACTTAATTTAAAAGCGACATGCTTTGAAATAACATAATAAATATTTACAAGTTCAAGCATCTCAAACTTTCACAATTTCTTTTAACATTCATCATGCTTCCATAAAATCATAGATCAATGAATAGTATACTTTTCGTAAAACTTGGTTAACAACTAGCATGCTTTAAATAATTCCAATGCAAAACCATAATATGCACGCACCTGGAAACACATACTACTTCCTTTCAAGCAAATAATCCTCATAGCACGTTAAAACCCGTGGAAAGCATAAACATATAAACATGTTTCCAAACATAATCTTACAACATAGAAACTTTGTTTAAAGTAGACTCATTTTAAATAAAATTGTCACTCACAACTTGTCCCGACCCTTAAAGGGTTATATGCCTTTCCTAGCTCTTTTTGGCTTGAAATAGTACATTTTCCTTTGTTAGATTTCCTTACAATTCCTTTTTACTTAGCAAACAAGCCTTAGACATTTCTATTATTCACCACCGAGACTTTACTTCATGAAGAAAACCATCACCGAGACTATATTCCACAAAGAAATGCTCAATCGAGGCTACATTTCATAAAAGATTTCACTAATGAATGAGATTCAGGCCATTAGCGAGACTAAACCAACAAATTCAAGCAAAAGACCAAACTGTACTAGCGATATTGTGAACTAGCGAGACCAGCGAGACTAGGCAAAACTAGCGAGACTTACTTCATCAGAAAGACTAGCGAGAGTAGTGACACCAGCGAGACTAGCGATACCCAGCGAGAGTTATGAGACAAAAAGCCACCAATGACACTAGCGAGACTTGTCTCGCTTTTCACCCTTATGCCTTCAGTATCGTTGCTTTTCCCAGCGAAACCTGTCTCATTCTGTTTCTGGCTTCGCTTCTGTCTTCAATTCTATCTATTAAAAGTCATATTTCCAGCCCGAATTAGAACTTATTTCCTTCTACAAACTTGTAAAGAAATTTGTTTTCTAGCTTACCTCAAAATTCAAAGCTTAACACATCTTTGTTTGATAGATATTCTCAATTTACTTTGCCCTACTCTAGATCACTCGAGAAATCCGTATCAGTTGCTTCCACCTAGACTTTAACATGTTTCTCTTCCTATTCAGCTTAACCATCCTTCACAAGAGTTGTTAAAAATCAAGTTAGCTTACTAACCTCAAATTTTCAGCTCTAAACTCGATCACTACAGCTCGCTATTCTTCAAATACCAGACCTTGCTCATATTGCACAACAGCAACCAGACCTTATGTTTCAGCTTCAATTACACCACAAAACTGACCAGAATTCTACACGAATTTACCCTAGAATCCTTCTTCTACCTCCCCTCATTGCTTAGCTGAAAGATGGAGTCAGTTTGAAGTTTGAGAAATAGGATAAGATCGACAACTTCGGCCATATGCACCGAAATTTCCCTACCGACTTAACGCTCCACATTCTCTTTCCTTTTCTTTTTTTCTTTTTTTTTTTTGTTTATCATTTTTTCCTTTTTCTTTCCTTTTCTTTTTCTTTCTTTCTTTATTTCTTTCTTTTTTTTTTTTTAATTAAAAATCCGCTTTTGTGCCCCAATTAATATTCAAAGTCAATTCTAACTCGGTTTCCTCTTAATGACTTAAATATTCAACTTACTAAAAATTACAAGAGAGAGAACAAGTAAATAAGTTCATAGCGATATTACGTACTTACGTTTAGCTCTTACAAAATGAAAGTAAGGTTTACAAATTCTCCCAATTTTCTTAGAAAAATTCTAAGAATTCCCTTCACCATCTTGGTAGTTATGTTCCCAACTCCTACTTGGACAAATCCTCAAAATGGAAGGCTTATTAAGTTGGCGACATGAGCCACTCTCTCCCATACAAATCAAAGGATTGTCCTGATAGACATAAGTCCATAACTCACTCAGGATTGTGATCGAGTTACCTATGCTCATCCTTAATGAAAAGTTAATCTCTTCAATCAAAGGTGTTATAAAGAGACATTAATCATTTCATGGTCTGATCTTATATAAACTCTTTATATAGGATACCCCCACTCACATGCCTCCACATGAAAAATTTGGATCAAATTGTTTGTAACACTTACAATTCTTGTAAGAATTGCAAAGTGGGTCATATCCATAGTGTCACCAGAATAAGACACCCAACCTTATCCATATTGAATGAATCAAATTCTGTGCGGACGTGTGAACGCATGTACTTTTAATTTACGTTTTGAGTTTATAGAAACTATAAAGAAATTTAAACATATTTTAATTAAGCATGTTTTATTGAGAAGAAATTCAAGAAGAAAGAAAATACCTTTGAAGAGTTCTTCAATCTTTTTCAATTCTTCAGTCTTTCTCCACAGCAAATGATCATGAACACCGCAACTCTGGTCACCACCACGAGATCTTCCTCGATATTCTCAAGGTGAGAATCACAGAGGAGTTGTGTGGGCTCACTTGGATTAAATTTGGGAAAGGGAGACGACATACTTTTTTTTTAGAGATAATTGTCAAAAAGGAAGAAGAAGAGAATTGTCAAAAAGGAATAAGAAGAGAATTTGTAGAGATTAACTTCTTTTTCATCTCCCACTCCGTCTTCCTTGTTGTGAATCATATATATAGGGAGAGACGTATGTGTGGGAGTTATCAAATAACTCTCCATTACCTCAAGCGAAATAATTCCCTAACTCCCCACTAAATCAAGTGAAATAACTTCCAACGGAGTTATTTCTAAATTTGAATTTCATTATATTAATTAATATAATTAAATTCAAATCATGTATTATATCTCATATAATATATAACCTATAGTTTATTATAACACATATAATATAACCTACAGTTTAAATTTTGCCATATAACCTATAATATTAATACGAATCATATTCATATTAATTTTAACATATAGTTTATATATGAATCATATTCATATAATCAATATTTGAATCACATTCAAATATTTATTTCTCTAAAAAAAACTTTATATTATAATGTATCACAGAAGTTTAGAGTCTACATGCAAACATTACAGAGCAGACAAAAAAAGTTACATTAATGTGAGACCACGAGACCTTGATTTTGTGGTGAGGGGTAAAGTGTTCCAGAAAGTGGCACCTATGAAGGGTGTTCTAAGGTTTGGAAGGAAGAGGAAGTTAAGTCTATGTTTTATTGGACCATTTGGGATTCTAGTGCGGATTGGTCCTGTAGCTTATCGGTTAGCGTTGCCACCGTCACAATGTTTGATGTTGAGGGAATACATGACAGACCCATCTCATATAGCAAACTATGAGCTCATGCAATTGAATGCGAACCTAAGTTATAAGGAGAAGCCTATTCAATTTTTGGCAAGGGAAGTGAAAACTTGGTGCAAGGTGATAACACTAGTAATGGTTCTACGAAAAAATCATGAATTCAAGGAAACGTCGTGGAAACTAGAGGATGAGATGAGGTCGAGGTACCCTGAGCTTTTCTAGGATTAGAACTATCGAGGACAAAAGTTTCTTAAGGAGGGAAGAATGTCCCAAATTTTCAGGTAATTTATTTTTTTTTTTAAAAAAATTAATTATCTTGAATTATTTGGTTAGTTGTTTGAATTTTAGAGGCTTAATTGGATTATGTTGAGAAAATAATTCAATTTAAAGTAATCGTGATAAAAGATTTGTATTTAATTCAATTAGTGGGAAATTGAATTTATTTGGGGGAGATTTAAAAGTTGGAATTAACACAAAGATTTGGAATTGGGTGAGATTTAAGAACTTGGTTAATTTAAGAAAATATGAGGATAAGCTGGAATTGAATTTAAGTTGGGGAATTGATTTGTTAGGAGATATTTTGGTTAAATAAATTATTAAGTGGTGGTTGGAGAAGATTTGATTTGATAGGTTGAAGAATATTATATTAAATAAGTTGTGTATGTTCTGGAAAAAAGAAAAGAAAAAGGAAAATTTAAATATATATATATACTTAAGGGTTTCGAAAAAGGAAAAGTAAAGGGAAAGAGAATTTAAAGAAATATATATATATATATATATATATATATATATAAGCCAATCTTGGATTTTAGTGGGTTTTGATCTGCCATTTGCAAGCCACCATCATCCCTTTTCGTGGGTTATGCAGAGATTTCAAGATTTGGTTAGGCCAGGACTATTTTGGTAAGTATTGTTGATTTTCTTGTAATTTCGTGAATACCCATTGGTGTTGGTTTTAATTGTTGTTACCTATTGGATTTGGGTTTTAGATTCAAGCTTCCAAAGATTTTGGAACCAGAAGCAAGTTATCCAAGAGGTTAGGCTGTTCACACTTGGGCAAAGACGACTGACTTTGGAAGCGGAACACGAACCTATTTTCGCTATTCCGGGTTCTTATTAAGCGTAGCAAAATCAAGGTTTATGATAAAGTCAGCGAAGTTTCGATGGTGTTCTACCTTTGCGTAGTCTCGGTCCACAGTGGAAGGCTCCACACCTGAGCCTCGTTAGACTCAGCGGAAGTGTAAGGCGCATATGGCACGAAAAGGAAATCACCTATTTTTTTTCTTTTGATTTGTATAAGCAGGTTAAAGGGTCGAGTTTGGTTGGACCCATTGTTTGAAGCATGAAAGAAGATTGTGACTTAGTTGCATTTTGGGTAAGATTATTTGGTTTAATTGTTGAGTAAGTTGTATTTGGAATCAGGCGTAAAGACCTAATTCAAGTTTGGATTTATGTTATAGGGTTTTAATTCAAGGATTTTGTGAGAATTGGCTGTTTGGTTAGCTGCTTGGACATAATCCTAAGGTAAGTAATCTTACTATTGGAACCGCCCTTGAGCCAGGCAATTGTAGATAATTTTGAATGATTTGCTTAATTTGGGTGAAATAGAGCTACTTATATCTAGAATCGTTTTACAAGTACGATGATATTAACACATGTTTGATATGATTTATGATGTGAACTTAACATAAGCATCTTTAGAGAAAAGTGATGATTTACCCTACTGATGCTACTACGATATCGGAAGCCGATGGCTTTCCTTCAACGATACCGGAAGCCGACAGGTTTTCTCCTACGATACCGGAAGCTAACGGGTTTCCTGCTATGTTACTGAAGATCTACGGGTTTCCTGGTATGTTACTGGGTGTCGACGGGTGCCCTGCTACGTCTGTGAGCCTTCGGGCCACCCGATGTGTGTTAGGATGGGTTAAATCACTCACTAGATGGTCATCTACGTTTGTGAAAACATGGTCATCTCCGCACAAGAGATTTCATGTTTTCATCTTTAAGAATTTTGGTTATGTCATTTGAATTCAGAACTTTATTTTTTTTCTTTTAAAATTTCTCATGGTTAGATGTTTATGCAAGTTTTATTTATTTATTTATTTATTAAAACTATACAAGGGGTACCCCGATCAAAAAATTTCAGTTATTTGGATTTTGTAAAAGATATTTATTTTAATCAAAAAGTTATTTTTTTTTTTTTGTAAAATTATGAAAAATAGTCGTTTTAGATATATGCATGCATATAGTGATGACCTAGTTCAAGTCATAGGAAGTCGGGTCGTTACAAACTATATATAAGGATACCCACCTAGTGATTAGAGATCCTAAGAACTCTTAATAAGGTGTGAGTGTATTATCTTATAACGAAGTGGAGAGTTGAGTTTTCAAATACACTCTTAATAAAATTTGTAGCTCTTATGAGTAGGGTTGTTATGTTACAGGAGCACCCTTGACAAATTTTACCTATATGAGTATGAGAATGAGGTCCCTCCCTATGAGAATATAAGTGTTGTTCTCAAATATACTCATGAAATACTAGATCAGCATAAGGCCTTAAAGTGCTAACCAATAAAGTTCATGTCAACACCTAGATAATTATCTGTGGATGATAAGTTTTCTATTTCCCTTTACCATTATAGTTCAAGTCAGAGACCACTACTGATGCTGGAATAGAGATTATTATTTCATTAGTAAAGGTTCAATGTAGAGTCACACCTTTAAAATACATAATTATCTTTCTTTGGCCGATATTCTTTTGATGCTTCGAGGGAATGTTGTTACATTTTCAATATTTAGCAACTTTCTTTTGGAGATTTGATTGAGTTAAAGAAAGAGAGTTTAACGTACTTGATTTGTTTACTTAAATATAAAGTTTAAATGCACTTGAATTTAGATGTTATTTATTATGAACATTAAAAATCAAGATCTATATTTGAGTATAAATAGTGGTAGCATCTTTTCTTCAAGATATACAACTTCAACAACAACAAATATTATATCTTTGTCTCTTATTTTTCTCTCATTAGCTCTTAAGAGAAATTGACAAAAAGAATGGTGTTCGTAGTTATGGAGCTTTAAGCTCAACCTTTTAGTATAGAGTGGTTTGAGCTACACAATGTTTCAGTTGGATTGTTGTATTTTGGAGGGGATAGGCAAAGAATATTTGTTGCACTGGTGATTGATATAAAGAAAGTCAATATAAACTGTAGAGAGATTGAATCTCCTTAAAGAGAGCGAGATATTCGCACCTCAACCTAATTGTTTAAGTGTTTGTTTCTCAATATTTACTCAATTTTCCTATGTTATTTGGAATTCCCCGAACAATATATATATAACTTCTTGTGGTCTCTGACCGGGATCATTATTACCATGCATACAATTTTTTGTTTTAAAAAAAGTTGATCATTTAATAAAAATTTCTAAACAAACAAAGCATCACTAAAATAATTTTTTATATTGCCAAAACAAAGTTTACTTCTAAATCTTTAAAAATATTTAAAAGTAAGATTTATCCAATGAGAGCAAAACTCCTAAAAATGTTGGGTTTTATGTCCTAAAACTCGTAGATTATAAATGTAATTATTTGACTGTCATTAAATTATTAATAAAAAGTGATTGATGTGTTACTTCAATAAACGTTATTGAGTGTTTTTGTTTGTTTTATCTTAATAACCCTAAATCCAATAAACAAACATCCTAGGGTGTTTTATGAGTCTTGAACTGTATGTGGGAACATATGGAGATCAATGTTCAAGATACAATCTAAAGGGCCTATGGTATAGGGATAAGGCTAGGTACCTTATCCTAGTGACACTATAGATACAATCCATTTTGTATTTGATACAAACACAATAATCTAACGCGTTCGTGTAGGTGACATGCAAGTGAGGGTATCCTATGCAATGAGTTTGCATAAAGACCGGACCATGAAATAGTGATCACTAGATGTAACTCCATTGACTAGTTAGGTTTCTATTTCAATAGGATGACCTAGGCAACTTAGTCTTAATACTGTCCACGAGGGATTGTCCACGAGAGATTGTCCTTTGATTTGTATAAGTGAGAGTGACCGTTTGCCAACTCAATATGTCTACCATCTTAGGGACAAGATCGAGTGGGGACATAATTATACAAGATGGAATTCACTCATTCTCATCTTTAGGGTAAGTAGATAAGTGTTCCCTTAAGTGGTGTCTCTAAGACTTGAACAAAGGGCCCTACCCTCTCACTGGCCCGAGAGGGGTTTCTGTTTAATGGTTGGACCATAAATAGGTTGTTTATTGGAGAAGCCAGTGAGAGGGAGGGGCCCATTGTTCAAGATCTGGAGTCAGCACTTAAAGGAACAACTTATCTACTTACCTTAAAGTCAGAAAGGAGTAAATTCCATTTGTGTAGCTATGTTCCCAGTTCCCCACTCGATCTCATGCCCAAATTGGTAGGCTTGTTGAGTTGGCGACATAGACCACTCTCACCCATACAAATAAAAAGACGAGCCCTCATAAGTAGGAGTTCATAACTCACTTAGGATTGAGTTCGAGTTGCATATGGTCATCTTATGAAATATTAAACTTTTCAATCAACAGTGTTACAAAGAGAGATTAAATATTTCGCTATCTAATCTTATACAAACTTTTTGTATAGGATAGCTCCACTTGCATGTCTCCACATGAATGATTTGGATCACATCGTTTGCAACGATTACAAAGTGAGTCGTACCCATGACCTTACAAAGATAAGACATCTAATCTTATCCATATACTATAGACCATTGATAAGCACTTGAAAAGTGCTTTCTATTCTCTCAAATTAAGGGAGTTTATATTAGATTTCACTTGTTTGCTAGTGATTTTCAGGAAAATTAGAAGAAACGACTAAAAGATCAAAACTGAACAAGAATACGGCGAAAAAGAGTTGAAAAACCAAAAAGAGAAAATTTTGGGGATAGCGCCGCGGCGCCGAGACGGAGTTGCCGCGGTGCTGAAACATCAACGCATGGTTCTGAACGCAGAGTAGCATTGCGGCGCCGAGATGGCGCTGCCTCGACGCATCCTTGCTGAAACGCATTTTAGCGTTGCGACGCTAAGACGGCGGTGTCGCGGCGCTAAAACCCAAGAGCAAACTTTTTCGGATGTAGCCCTAGCGCCGCGGTGCCAGCTTTCCTTAAATGAAAATTTTGTATTTTTGAAAAATTTTTGGGCGGCCAAACTCTATAAATTTGGGGGTTTCCAGCAGTCCAATTCATCAAGAAAAATCAAGGAAAAGCAAGGAAGTTGCAGACCTAAAGAGATACAAATAGAAGAGAATTAAGTGAGGGTTCAAAGAGTGAGTTAGTTGCAAGGAAGAGGAAAAGAGTTCGAGATAGTCTTGGTTCCCTTCGAAGTCCGACGTGAGAGCCAAGGAGATCGTGACGGTGCTACCTCAATCGAGAGCCTCTTTTCAGTAGAGTTTCCCTTTCTTTACGCTCTTTTCTTTGTTTATTTTTCTTAAACATGTTGCTTCATGCTATGAGTGGCTAAACTCTTTAGTTTTAGGGTTTTGATGAATTGTTTATGAATTCATGTTAATTTTGTAGACTCATGGTTTTGTTGGAATGATTATGCTTTTCATTGTTATTGTGTTTAATTCTTGTGGATTGGCCATCTTCACATGTTAGGTTAGATGTATGATTGAGAGATTGTATGTTTAACTTGATCTATAACAATGAATTATTGTTAATCTATCACGAGAGTAGTCAGGTTGATAATAAAAGTTGCTAAAGACTATTTTTAATGCCATGTAATTTTGTGTTGGTTTTAAGAGATTGATAATCAATCAAGTTGCATGAGAAAGGGTTGTTTTTGAGAGAAAATAACTTGGAATTAAGTTTCTAGACTTAGGCATATGAATTACAATAAAATCCATGAAATCTATAATATTGCATGATGAAATAAACAAGGATTCATTACCCCAGAACTCTCTTTGACTCTTGTGTTTTTTCCCTTTGATACTTTCCTTATTTGATTTGTATTTTTCCATAACTTATAATATTCAATTTCAATCCTCAAATAAAATTGATTCAATTCTAGAATAGCTAAGTAACTTAAACCTTCCCAATTGGATCTCCAGTGGAACGATATTCGGACTTAATCGTTTTATATTATAACTTGACTTGTACACTTGCGGTTAACACTAAAAGTGCGCATCAAGTTTTTTGCGCCGTTGCCGGGGATCCAAAGAATGGTGTTTGTTATTTAATATTCATTAGAATTGATAGATCTTAATTTGAGGTGTATACTATTTAATCGTTTTTATATTTGCTATTTTTATTTTATATTATTTCCTTTTTTATTTTATTTTTTTTATTTCTTTTTATTTCTCTTATTTTATTTTATTATTTTGTCGGTTTATGCCTCGTGATAATACTAACCTCCTCCCTCTTGATCCCGAGATTGATAGGACTTACAGACGAAATCTAAGGGCTCTACTCAATCAAACTACGGAGATGGCGGAGGAGATACCCAAGGCAATTCGGGACTACTTCCAACCCACGTTACCGGCAAGTCAACCCGGAATAATGAATGTGCCTATCAATGTCAACAATTTTGAGTTGAAACCGGGATTGATCCAAATGGCTAGAGAGCTAGCCTTTAGAGGAAGAACCAATGAAGATCCTCACAAGCACTTACGATCCTTCTTGGAGATATGCGGAACGGTAAAGATGAATGACGTTTCTAATGATGCTATTAAACTAAGACTTTTTCCTTTCTCGTTACAGGACCGTGCAAAGGATTGGTTGGAAACCATACCTCAGGATAGCATTACAACATGGGAGGTCTTAGCTCAAGCCTTCTTGAATAAATATTTTCCACTGGCCAAATCCCAAAGATTAAGAACGGAGATTGGAACATTCTGCCAACTTGAGGATGAACAATTATATGAGGCTTGGGAAAGTTATAAGGATCTCTTGAGAAGATGCCCTCAACATGGTTACCCGGATTGGTTGCAAATTCAACTCTTCTACAATGGATTGTCAAGCTCAACTAAATCCATCTTAGATGCAACCGCTGGAGGACCAATCTTCTCCAAGAATGCTCAAGAAGCCTACACCATACTAGAAGACTTGGCCACTACATCTTACAATTGGCCATGTGAACGGGCTTCTCCAAACATCCCAAAAGCCGCCGGATTGTATGAGGTGGATGAGGTAAACTCTCTCAAAGCTCAAATGCCTTCCCTTACTAATGCTCTTTCTAAATTAACTGCAGGAGGCCAAGCTCAAACTAATCCACCATCTATAGCCTCTCTTGCCGCTTTGGCATCGGAGATGGCCACACAAAAGGAGTTGGTACAAGGAGATAATGAAACGGCAAACTATGTTGATAGAGGACATTATAGAAGTCACCAACAACTTCCAACTCACTACCATCCTAGCTTGAGGAACCATGAAAACTTTTCTTATGCTAACAAGAGGAATGTTTTGCAAGGTCTTCCCGATTTATCTAATGTAGGTCCATCACACGCCGAAAAGATGTCCAACTTAGAAGACTTGATGATAGAGTTCATAAAAGAATCAAGAGGAAGGACAACCGCATTGGAAAGCACCGTACAAAGTCATGGTAAGGCCATTCACAACATCGAGGTACAAATAAGCCAAATCGCCACTTCATTCCAAACAATGCAAAAGGGTAAATTTCCTAGTTGTCCCGAGATAAATCCAAAAGAGGAGTGCAAGGCCATGACTTTGAGGAGTGGGAAAAAGCTATCCACTCCCTTGATCATTGATGAGGATGAAGAGCAAGAGGTAGATGACACTATCCAAGAGCCAATTTTAGAAGATGAATCAAAGATCTTAGAAAAGGAGGTAAAGGTAAGAAGTCAACATTGTCAAGTAAGTCATCTAACCCTCTACCTTTTTTACCTAATACTATGCCATATCCTCAACGTTTTAAAAAGAAAGAAATAGACTCCCAATTTGCTAAATTTCTGGAGTTATTCAAAAAGCTTCACATTAACATCCCATTTGTCGAGGCTTTAGAACAAATGCCCAACTATGCTAAATTCATGAAAGATGTCGCTAAATTCATGAAAGATGTCTTGTCTAAAAAGAAAAGTTTGGGCAATATGAGATGATTAGCATGACTGAGGAATGTAGTGCTGTGCTGCAAAAGAAGCTACCACAAAAGTTGAAAGATCCAGGGAGTTTTACTATACCTTGCACTATTGGTTCTTTAAATGTTACTAGAGCTCTTTGTGATCTTGGTACTTCTATTAATTTGATGCCTTTATCTGTCTATAGGAAACTCAACATTGGAGAGATGCAACCTACCACCATCACCCTGCAACTTGCTGATCGATCATTAGCTTATCCTAAAGGTGTTGTTGAAGATGTATTAGTTAAAGTTGACAAATTTATCTTCCCTGCAGATTTTGTAGTATTGGACATGGAGGAGGACTCTGAGATTCCTATCATACTTGGGAGGCCATTCCTAGCAACTGGAAAGGCTATCATAGATGTCCAACAAGGAAAGTTGACTTTAAGGAGGTGTCAAGATGCTAACCTTGTTCTAAACTGGGAGAAGTGTCACTTCATGGTGAAGGAAGACATCGTCCTGGGGCACAAAGTCTCACAAAAGGATTGGAGGTGGATAGGGCTAAAATAGCTGCCATTGAACAATTGCCACCCCCCAACAATGTGAAAGGAGTCAGAAGCTTCCTAGGGCATGCAGGGTTTTACAGGAGATTTATTAAAGATTTTTCTAAAATTGCTAAACCCTTGAGTAATTTGCTAGAAAAGGAAGCTAAGTTTATCTTTGATGATGCATGTCTACTAGCTTTTAATACTTTGAAAGAGAGACTAATTTCTGCACCTATCATTGTTGTACCAGAATGGAGTCAGTCTTTCGAGATCATGTGTGATGCTAGTGACTATGCTTTAGGAGCTGTTTTAGGCCAACATAGAGATAACATGTTTAGGGCAATTTACTATACTAGTGAGACTCTTGATAATACTCAACAGAAATACACTACTACTGAAAAAGAACTACTAGCTGTTGTGTTTGCCCTTGATAAATTTAGATCATATTTGCTTGGCTCTAAAATAGTGGTGCATACTAACCATGCTGCTTTAAAGTATTTTTTTGTTAAGAAAGATTCCAAACCGAGGCTAATGAGGTGGATATTATTATTACAGGAATTTGACTTAGAAATCAAAGACAGGAAATGATGTGAAAATGTGGTTGCAGACAACTTGTCTAGAATTGAGAATGAGGATGCTAAATCATGGCCCCCAATTGTTGAGATGTTCCCTGATGAACAACTGTATCAGGTAAAAGAAAGTTTGCTGACATAGTTAACTATCTTGCAGGAGGACATTTGCCACCTGACATGAACTCTCAACAAAAGAAAAGATTCCTGCACAATGTTAAGTCTTACCATTGGGAGGACCCACTTCTCTACAAGGTTTGTGCTAACAATATGATAAGGAAGTGTGTGCCTCAAGAGGAAGTGGTAAGTATTCTAAATGCATGTCATGCCTCCCCCTATGGAGGTCATTTTGGACCCACTAGAACTGCATCCAAGGTACTTCAGTCAGGATTTTATTGGCCATCCCTTTTTAAAGACTGTTATACCTTTGTTAAATCATGTGATAGGTGCCAACGTACTGGCAATATTTCTAGACAACATGAGCTTCCAATGAAACCTATCTTGGAAGTGGAGCTCTTTGACGTTTGGGGTATTGACTTTATGGGGCCTTTTCCTATTTCTTCTGATGGCTACCTATACATTCTAGTTGCAGTAGATTATGTATCTAAGTGGGTAGAAGCCATAGCCACTAGGACCAATGATGCTCGCACTGTTTTAAAATTCTTGCATAAAAACATTTTCACACATTTTGGTACACCTAAAGCTATTATTAGTGATGAGGGATCTCACTTTTGCAATAAACTGTTTGAATCCATGATGCAAAAATATAATGTTAATCATAAAATTGCTACAGCTTACCATCCTCAAACTAATGGCCTTGCTGAGTTATCTAATAGGGAAATCAAGCAAGTTTTGGAAAAGACAGTCAAGACCAATAGGAAGGATTGGGCCCTTAAGCTCGATGATGCACTGTGGGTCTATCGCACAGCTTTTAAAACTCCAATTGGTACTTCACCGTACAGGTTGGTGTTTGGAAAGGCTTGTCACTTACCGGTAGAGCTCGAGCATAGAGCTTATTGGGCCATCAAGAAGCTGAACATGGATTTCGAGAAAGCCGGTGATAAACGCCTCTTAGAACTCAATGAGATGGAGGAGTTCCGTGCTCAAGAGTATGAGAATGCCAAACTTTACAAAGAGCACACTGCAAGATGGCATGACAAGAAGATCACCCCACGGACCTTCCTTCCTGGACAAAGAGTATTACTTTTTAACTCACGTTTAAGCTTGTTTCCAGGAAAGCTTAGGACACGATGGTCGGGACCCTTTATCATTGTCAAGGTATCCCCACACGGAGCTGTGGAACTACAAGGCAACGATGGAACAACCTTCAAAGTGAACGGTCAACGATTGAAGCACTACATCGGTGATGAAGAACGCGGATTGGAGAACCTGGCTTTCATTGCATGATCCATTAGTCCCGTCTAACTAGAAGACGTTAACCAAGCGCTTATTGGGAGGCAACCCAATTTTATTGCTTTCTTTACTTTTCTTTTTTATTTTATTTTCAATAAATCTTGGAGTCACTCATATGCTTTATCTCTCAGGAACTTGATTTACCACACAAAGTACTCCTTACACCAAGCCTGTTTGGTGGCTTCCCGCGTGCTCCCAGGCTTGCTCTTTTCTTGATTAGATGTTCTTATGCATTAGGGACAATGCATGAATCTAAGTTTGGGGCGTGGGAGGTGTCTTTCGTACTCTTGTGTGTTTTCTTATCTTGCTATGCATGCTAGTGAAAGGTTCCAATGATCATATGCATGTCAATTTTTGAAAAATTTTGAAGCTTTCAAAGTTAATGGGAATGTTGTTTATGGTTGTGTGCCTTGATGTTGATTGCCCATGATGAGATTCGAATTTGCATGATAGATGACTTATTGTGGAAATAGAATAGCATTATCTTGAGTTAAATTCATTTAAGTCCCTCTTAAAATCTCTCATATTCTTGAGCACGTAGCCACTTTAAATTAAAATCTTTAATTGAAAAAAGGATTAAGTTGGGTGTATTCGGTTGTCACTTCGAAAGGCCCCACCGGTTAGAGAGTAAAAATGCATGATAGTTTGTAATATTAGACTAAGGAAAAAGAAAAGAGTATACATGCCTTGAGAAAAGAAAGTGTACACGAAATATATGAGCGTTATTTGTCTATTTTCTTTTTAAATGTTAAACTTGTAATGAGTATGCATGGATAGGGGTAAAAAGAGCTGCCTTTGCTGTGATCAGTGAGGACACCTGGGAATTTACTAGGTATGAGTCCCTACAGTGAATGTGTGAAAGCTAGTGCCTCTAGGTAAAAGAATGCAAGTTCGGGCCTATGAAAAAAATATATGATTGAAAGGCACCTTAGTGGACATATTACTCACTTGAAATGTATAAAAGCTTGAAAATTGGTGCATGAGCTAGAGTAGGGGGAAAACTAAAGAAACTTTCGTAAGTCCTAATTTTGAGTTCTAGTATTTTAAATTGAAGGAGGCTTGCACAAACACACATGGGAGGTAACAAGATTTGACCTTGAATGATTATAACAATATAGATATGCTTGCATGTTTCTACTTAAGCTCTAAATGCTATTCTCTGAGACATGAGTCAATTGCACACTTCTTAATCTAAACTCCTTACTATTTGATTTTATTCTTTGCTCGGGACTAGCAAATCTCTAAGTTTGGGGTGTTGATAAGCACTTGAAAAGTGCTTTCTATTCTCTCAAATTAAGGGAGTTTATATTAGATTTCACTTGTTTGCTAGTGATTTTTAGGAAAATTAGAAGAAACGACTAAAAAATCAAAACCGAACAAGAATACGGCGAAAAAGAGTTGAAAAACCAAAAAGGGCAAATTTTGGGGATAGCGCCGCAACGCCGAGACGGCGCTGCCGCGGCGCTGAAACATCAACGCATGGTTCTGAACGCAGAGTAGAATTGCGGCACCGGGATGGCGCTGCCTCGACGCATCCTTGCTGAAACGCATTTTAGCGCTGCGACGCTTAGACGGCGTTGCCGCGACGCTAAAACCCGAGAGCAAACTTTTTCGGATGTAGCCCTAGCGCCACGGCGCCAGCTTTCCTTAAATGAAAATTTTGTATTTTTGGAAAATTTTTGGGCGGCCAAACTCTATAAATTTGGGGATTTCCAGCAGTCCAATTCATCAAGAAAAATCAAGGAAAAGCAAGGAAGTTGCAGACCTAAAGAGATACAAATAGAAGAGAATTAAGTGAGGGTTCAAAGAGTGAGTTAGTTGCAAGGAAGAGGAAAAGAGTTCGAGATAGTCTTGGTTCCCTTCGAAGTCCGACGTGAGAGCCAAGGAGATCGTGACGGTGCTACCTCAATCGAGAGCCTCTTTTCAGTAGAGTTTCCCTTTCTTTACACTCTTTCTTTGTTTATTTTTCTTAAACATGTTGCTTCATGCTATGAGTGGCTAAACTCTTTAGTTTTAGGGTTTTGATGAATTGTTTATGAATTCATGTTAATTTTGTAGACTCATGGTTTTGTTGGAATGATTATGCTTTTCATTGTTATTGTGTTTAATTCTTGTGGACTGGCCATCTTCACATGTTAGGTTAGATGTATGATTGAGAGATTGTATGTTTAACTTGATCTATAACAATGAATTATTGTTAATCTATCACGAGAGTAGTCAGGTTGATAATAAAAGTTGCTAAAGACTATTTTTAATGCCATGTAATTTTGTGTTGGTTTTAAGAGATTGATAATCAATCAAGTTGCATGAGAAAGGGTTGTTTTTGAGAGAAAATAACTTGGAATTAAGTTTCTAGACTTAGGCATATGAATTACAATAAAATCCATGAAATCTATAATATTGCATGATGAAATAAACAAGGATTCATTACCCTAGAACTCTCTTTGACTCTTGTGTTTTTTCCCTTTGATACTTTCCTTATTTGATTTGTATTTTTCCATAACTTATAATATTCAATTTCAATCCTCAAATAAAATTGATTCAATTCTAGAATAGCTAAGTAACTTAAACCTTCCCAATTGGATCTCCAGTGGAACGATATTCGGACTTAATCGTTTTATATTATAACTTGACCCGTACACTTGCGGTTAACACTAAAAGTGCGCATCAACCATTTAGGTTATTACATGAACATGCTCCACCTATAAGTCAACCACATTCTGTTCAAGTTAGATTCTTAAATCTTAGTTTATTAGATTGAGTTATGCAAATCTAAAAGTCAACTCTAGAAGTCAAAATAAAATAACAATGATTTTATTGAATAAACATATTATAAAACCATGAATTTAGGGCATAAACCCCAACAAAAGAATCTTTGAGGAGATGAGTATTGATGATGAAATTTTTTTAAAGTGATTTCAGTGGAAAGAATAAAATGGAAATTGAGGATTTTACTGCTTCAAATCCTGAAGGTTCCTCCCGTCTACCTGAGAAAAACATTTTTTTTGTCTTTGAAAGTGATATATTTGTTTTTGCTAAAGATGGGTCAAAGACTTAAGCTTTGAGGAAGGTAATTCTCGTGTAAGAGGTAAAAGGAATCCTCCTCCTTCTATTCCTTTTGTGCCTTTTGATGGTGTGTACTTCCACAATGAGGCAAGTGGTAGGTTATGGAAATATGTTGTTGGAAGAAGAATTGCTACTAAGAAAGAGAATTTTGATCTAATTCAAAAGACTATTTTTTTAAATATTATTCTAAATGTGAATATGTTCTATTATGACTTGATCTATTTGATTATGCTAAATTTGTCTAAGAACTTGAATGAATCATGTGTCTGATGTCGTCACAACATTATGTCATTTGTTGATGATGATATTTAGGCTACTGATGATTTTGATGTGTGGTGTGATGGTCCCCACATTTCTTCTTTCTTTGGAAAATGCATCATGTTGTTCCTTGCCTCTGAATTACAAGCTTTGCGTATTCTTTTTTAGCACTATACTAATCACATGGTTGAAGTAAATGTTATGTAAAAATTGTTGTTACTCTCTATTAGGGTCAGATGCTGAAGACTTTAAACATATGTTAGATGATATGTACTCTGATGGCTAAACTGATTTTTTTTTTTCTGGTGATGAGTTAAAGGATTTAGGGCTTTCTAATTGTTTTTATTTGTTGTTGGTGATGACTTAGTTGTTATGTTGACTTTGGCCATTTTTGTAAGTCAAACAAAAGAGGGAGAATGAGTGTGGTTGTTCTAATATGGTTTGATTTCTCTACCTGATGGGTTGTGGTTGTGATTGTTGCTCTGGTTTTTCTAATGGTTTGTGGTTGTGATCGTTGCTCTAGTCTGGTTTGCTTTGCTTATGTTGGTATGCTTTACTAGTTGGTTTGTTTTGCCTTAAAAACGGTTATAGGGGGAGTTTGTTACGATATTGTGATTGGCTAATTTTGTTACAGGCAAACCTTGAGCGACATGACTTGCAACATGTCAAGGACAATGTGTTGCATGTTGCGTAGCAAATTCTGCAAAAAGATTTTTCCTTACTATTAGCATGATTTGCAAATTTCTGTGGTTGTCCTCCTTATTTTTCTGCAGAGATTATTTATTCACTCCTTGAAGATATTCTCTAAGCTATCCATATATATTGTGGTCTTATTTATTTTTTAAGGTTAGCGTCATTACAAAAGTGTGTGCATTTATGGGTTTTTCTAAGCCTAAACTTTAATGTATCATTGTTAAACATCTTTGTATTTCTCGTTGAACTTGATTTTCGACAGCCACTGTAGAACTCGTGATGAGTTTTTCTTTTTGAATATTGTATTGAGGGGAACTCCATCAAAACTTGAGGAAAGATTGCTTATGGAGGTGAGGAGATCTCACACTTAGGGGGAGCCTAAGTATGTTGTATTTAGGGGATCTCATACAAAACTTGGAGAAGCGTTATTGTGGAAGTGATGGAAGCTCAAACTTAGGGGAAATCTAAGTTGAAACTGAAGAAGAAGCTATACGTGAGTCATTGAAGAGAGAGTCTATCAGATAAGTACTTTACATTGTAATTGCTAAACTCTTTATATAGTGAAATTCCTTTCCACTGGGCACACAGCTCACCAAACGTGGGTGATATTGCACAGAACTGGGTTACCAATCTTTGCGTCTTTATGTTTCTGTTTATTTCAAGAAATAGACTTATTTGATAATTGTTTCCGTTTCTTGTTTCTAAATTTTGAGAAACGTTTCTTAAAAATTGAGGAACTACAAAAAGTAGTTTCTTCTGGTTCTATTTTTATTTTATTTGTAATCATTTCTCATTTAGTAATACAATTTATTTGTAATCATTTCTCATTTAGTAATACACCTTTGGCCTGTTGGTCAACCGATACCCAACAATCTCATTTTGTCTCAAGGGTTGTTGTTTTGATTCCCACTTGAGGCATTTTTTAAAAAATTTATATTTCTTCCATTTCTTTATTTTTTTATATATATGTATTTCTTCCCTTTCTTAATTTTTTATGTTTATATATTAGTTTAATTTGAATTTAAAAATTTTCAACATTTATATATTTCTTAATTTTACTTGAATTTATCCACTTAGAGTTCTCGTTTCTAGAACTTAGATCATCATAACATATTCAAGAGACTTTTTCTCAATCAAACTATGTTTTTATATATTAAAACAAATAAGAACTACAAATTTTGCACAAAATAACTTTGATTTAGTAGCTAGATAATCCTAAAAGTGAGAATTATCACATGATTAAAAAAACTCTTGATATGAAACGGTTAAAAGTAGTAGCTTAAACAATAAAAAAATGAGAATGATGGCATGCCTAAAACCTTTAAAAAATACATTTATTTATGCCACATCATTCATACATTTATTTATTTACCAGTCAACTAATGACCAAGTAGACTAAAGAGCCATTTAAACTTATTTTTCAAACTTCAATGATTCAATTTAAAACCTCACAAAGACGAAATATAAACTCAACTCCTCAAAGACAATTTTGTTATCTACTTTTGCTCCCTTCATCAAACTAGAAGATGTAGCCAAGAGTTCCTTTTTATGGATTTAAGAGTTTCCATGAATAAATAGATAGTTAATCTAGCACAAGTTCATAAATTTGTGCACCAAGACATGAGATAACTGGAGTTTCCCCATTTTTTGCCACTTTCAACGAAAGGCGGTACGTTGTTCCTTCCTCCCCATCTCGAGAATCACTACTCACCACACCAAGAAACGTTCAATCATCTTTCTTCGTTTTTCTTCGCGTGTTTTTCTAGTTTTGAAAACATCCATATACAAAATATGAAATATCTATTGCACACAATTGATATTATGTTTTTTTTTTTTTTTTTGCAATAAAAAATTGAGGACAAACTATCTTCTTGTCCAGGGGAGACTATCCTATAACACTCATCGTAACTATATTTGATTGATAATTTGAATCTAATAAAACTTTATAATTCTTGGTTTGCTCTAGACCTAAAGTGGTAGGTTAACATTATAAAGTTGTGGGTAGAACGATAGACATTAGCAAAGAATTTGATTCTTTGACCTTAGAGTAGATAAGATTTCAATAGTTGAATGTGGTAGCGTGGTATCTAGATATGAAGATTTCATTAAAAAGTATATATATATACCCAATTTAAGCTTTTCATGGCTAATTAAAAGATAGCTCTGAATAAATTCCATTTGCATTCCTTTGTTATCTTAATTAAAGGTGCAAGGTTTGGTCTAATTAGCCTTTTATTACTTACAAGAATCATGTTTGACACACCAACGACAGTTGCATAAATCAAACAATTCGATTTGGATTAATTTTAATTTTTCCAGTTTGTTTGTGTCAATGTGCATCCCTAGTCTTAATGTGCAAGCCTGTCATGGCATCTAAGTTAGCATGTAGTTTAGACAATATAATTTATGTTCTGTTGATTTTGTAGAACATGCTCAACAAAAAGCAATATACTACACTAACTATTTTAAAGTTTGAGAATAAATAATAGCGAGGTAGACGATAGAAACACTCCAACCAAGCAAAAACACCACGTAGCATTTGGGATTAACTTGCTGGACATGTAAAACTCCAAGGATTTATGTATTTATTTTTACGCAAATATAGTGGATAATATATATTACTAAATTTCAACCAAAGGATTTTCCATATAATTTTGAGAGGAAAAAAAGAGTTATTTAGTTAAATTAAAGTGAGGAGGACACCTTTTCTAAAACAAAGCAAGGAAATTACTAACAATTGAAAAAGATGAAAAAGTTATCAAACAGATTCACAATAACGTGCACAACAACAATAAACATAGAATAAAACAGAATAAATAATAAATAAATTATATATATAGAGTTCAACAAAAGATAAAATATAGGAAAATTATTATAAATAGAAAAAAAAAATATCAAACTATTTACAAATATAGCAAAGTTTTACTTTCTATCAGTGATAGACCGATAGACCCAGATAGACATCTATCACTTTATCAGATAAACATCTATCACTTTATCAGATAGACACAAATAGACATATATCTAGGTTTATTGCAGTCTATAACAGATAGAAAGTAAAATTTTGCTATATTTGTAATTATTTTCAACCTATTTTTGAAAATATCCCTAAAATATATGTATACCTACAATTGTATCAACATTAAATTACCCCGTTGTTTGACTCCAATTGTGTGGAAAACAGAATTAAAAAAGATTAAAAAAAAATGTTTTCAAATGTAGAAAAATAAAAAAATGTTATCAAATATAGAAAAATGAACTCATTTATTTACAATATAGCAAAATTTTAGCGTTTTTTTGCGATAGACTACTATCTGTATCACGATGGACATAGATAGTAATCTATCGCAGATAGACTATGATACATTGCTATTATTTTTAAATATTTTCAGTATTTTGTCATTTAAAAATAGTTTCAAAAAAATCTATATAAAAATAAAATTCCAAAACATAATATATAAACAAGGGTGCATCCTTACTAATTTTTAATCAATGTTGTACAATAATATTAAGGTGAATAAATAAAATCAAATACAAGAACGGATATATATATATAACGACTCAGTTTTTGAGATTTCTAGTTGGTGTCATTGTTACCATGCATGTAATTTGAAAAAAAAATGGATCATTTAATAAAAATTTCTAAATAAACAAAAAGAAAATTGCAATGGGTAGCAAAAAAAAACATAAGGGTATTTAAAACATAGCAATGATTTTATATTATTACGATTTTACCCTCATTTGCATATAAGCAGGTGTATTTGATATACTTTGTATTTTGGTATATCAGTCAACTGATATACTTTATATTTGGTATATTAATCAATAGTTATATTTTATTTAAAGAATATCATTTATACAACTAATATAACATGACTTTAATCGTGTTATGGTCAACGTTGTTTGTTTGATTATGGTAAATATTATTTTCATTTTTGTTTCATTTTGATATAGAGTTATTTTCATCAAATTAGTTCAATTTTGATGTTGATTGTATATGTTAAATGCATTAATTTTGTTAAATGATATACAAAATATAAATTATATTAGTTAAGGGATGTTTTCAAAAGTAGAAAAACGATTGAAAATAATTACATATATACCAAAATTTTACTTTCTATCTATGATAGACCGCGATAGACCCAGATAGACATTCATCACTTTACTAGATAAACACATATAGATGTCTATTTGGGTCTATTGCGGTCTATCACAGATAGAAACTGAAATTTTGTTATATTTGTAAATAGTTTGATATTTTTTCTATTTATAATAATTTTCCATTAGTTTAATCTATTTTGTTTTTAAATTTCTTATATGATTATAATGGTATATAGGTTATATTTAATTTGGTATATCAATTGTGTGCAATAGATATTTCACATTTTGTATATGGATGTTTTCAAAAATAGAAAAATTGTTGAAAATAATTACAAATATAGCAAAGTTTTACTTCTATGGTAGACCACGATAGACCCAGATAGACATCTATCACTTTACTAGATAGACACGGATAGATGTTTATCTAGGTCTATCACGGTTTATCACAGATAGAAAGTAAATTTTTTGCTATATTTGTAAATTGTTTGATATTTTTCTATTTGTAATAATTTTACTTCTATATATTAATTGATTGATATATCTGATTTGTAGAAAAAAAATGATATATAAATGATATTGTTGATATACCAAAATAAATCATTAGTATATCAATATTATATCACAATGAGCTCAAAATGCAAATACTAAGTATTTGGTGCATTAGTAGTATATCAACGTTTATTCAATTTTATTTAAACTACAACGTAGATATATCAATAATATATTAGTAGTAATTAAAAATTAAATTTATATACATTTTTAGTGTATTGTTAGCATATCACTCCGGATCTAAGTCTATTTTAAGTATTATATTGGTGTATCAGTAGTTTGCCAACACTCATTCAAATTTTATTTAAATTATAACATAGATATATCAATAGTAGATTAGTAGTTATTAAAAATTTATTCCAGGTATATTTTTAGTGCATCAATAGTATATCACTCATGATCTAAATCCATTTTAAGTATTATATTGGTGTACGAATAGTATATCAATACTCATTCAAAATTCAATTTCAAGTATATAGATTATAAGTGCACCAGTAGTGATGGTTAGATACTTATTCAAAATTCATTTAAAGTTATAAGTTAGTTTATCAATATTGATTAATGCTCATAAAAAAAGCTAATTTCAAGTATATCATTAGTATATCAGTAGTATAACAACATTCATTTTAAATAAAATTTTAACTATAACATTGTATTTTTGATATATCAATTATATAAGTTGTATATTTTACGTTTGGTATATTAGGCAACTGATATACCAAATACAAAGTATATTAGATGACTAATATACCAGATATGAAGTATATCAAATATACTACTGACATACATGCTGATACACCAATAAGGGTAAATTTAGAAGATTAATATTTTTTCCCATTTCTTCATCATGAATTGAATTGAATTTTTTTTTTTTTTTTTAAGGTATGGGCGTATGAGACGATTTCATCCCTTACGAACCAGGTTGTCGTTCGTGCCAGTGAAACGACGACAACACGTCTCTCAAGGTGGGTATGTAATACCTCCCCATCATACAGCATCCTCCGCAAGGATATCTTCGACTTAGATGATGTAAGGAAACTTTTATTGTTACGTCTTAATTCTTATTATGTCTTGTTTCATAGTTTAGTCGTGTAACCCGTTCTATGTGCTGTGCAGGCACTGAATGTAGTTACCACAAGGTTGGTAGCTAGTGCGGAGGAGGTGGCCCATATGCAGCGAGTAGCATGGGCACCTGAGGCAGGTGTACTGTCTCCCGACTCCATTAACGTTCGTATACAGGGACCGCTACTACATCTTGCTGAAGGTCAGATGAACGCTTTTGTGGAAGAGAGAGGTAACGATCATGGGGACGATAGTGCAGAGGACGTAGTATATGAGGGTGGGGAGGACATTGTCCAGGAGATGCATGATGATGAGGTGGCAGATGACGGTAGGGAAGATGCTCGTGAGGAGGACGTTGTCCATGAGATGCACAATGACAATGTAGCAAATGAGGGGGTAGAGGATGCTCGTCATGAGGACGTATTTCACGAGGACCCAGTTCATCAGCATGTTTGTGACGAGACCATACCTGAGGTCCACGGTAGTAGTCCCCGTTTCAACGACAAGCTCAGATGGATAGAGACTCGTCTAGAGTAGTTTCAGACCGGGGTGATGACAAAGTTCACCACCATGAGGTCACAGCGCAGTATGAAGAGTGCTAAGTTTGCTGATGTGAAGCACGACCTCTCCGATATTATGCGATATTTGTTGAAGCTGTCGAAGGTATTTTATTTTCCTTAAATTTAAGTAACTTTGTTGTATGGCTTATAGTAGAGTTTTCTAAACTGTTATTTATTTGCATGTTGCAAGGTAAATATATGGATGCACCACAGTTTGGTGGAACTCGGGATGGGAAGGAAAAAGGTGAAGGAGGTGGTGACGACAAGATATCTGATGATGAGGATGATTCCGAATACCATGTTGAGCGATAGTCAGACTGAGCAGCTGGGGAAGTTTCTTTTGCACCCTTTATCAATTTGAAGGTAGGCGACCCTCCAGACGTGTCTGAGAAAATGCGCAGTGGTCCAGTGGAGGACCAGTGCACTACACCTGATGTTCGGTGCGATGTGGAGACTACCTCCCAATTAGAGACGTTAGTGCCAAAGATTGTCTCCCATCTCCCATCGGTATTACACATCAGTGACAATGACACTGAGGATCCTACTGCCTCATCCAGTAAGCAGGCCGATGTAGGAGCTCTGGATCCCAAATTAGTTGACCACCCTATCACTTATGAGGTCAATGACACGTTTAATATTAACTATAGTAATTACTTTATATTGTTCGCGATTCATTTACTGTTTCGTCCATACAGGTCACAGTCCCGACCACGAGTACTTCCATCCACATGACCCTCCAACCGGCAATCAAATCAGAGATAAAGAGGTTGGAGGAAGCTTGGGAACTGAACAGGCTGGCAGTGAAGCCGGAGATTGAAGAGGTGGAGGAGTTGGCGGCTATTCCAATTCCCATCAATCTGACGGGTGTGCTTCACCTAGATCCCACATCTAGACCCGCTTAGAAGTGAAAGCGCCACCGGGCTTGGATGTTGGGTAGTCCGTACACTGACCCGTTGTCAAAAAGCCCAAATGATGTAAGGCGTACAAACCAATGTTTCGCATCCCCAAGAAGTTCAAGTGGCAATTGCAACAGTGGATCGATGACTCTCTTGTCCATCCAGAGAAGACTCTTCAGCGGGCTGTGTTATCGATGAAGCTGAAGGGATGGTGGATGAAGCTCTTCCGTCCACATGAGCTCACGGATGATGAGGTAATCGAGCATTTTTCATTTATTTATTATATTTCCAATTGGGTCCCTTATGATATCTAAATAACGCGTTGTGTGACATGCAGACAATGGATCTATTGTTCATTTTCCTATGAAACAAGCTCATGTACGGGAAAGAACACGTCCAGCTTACCCACAGTTTCACGACCGTAGACAGAGTTGTGGTGGTTAGTTATCTTGCCAGTTACCTTATCATATTACTCAATTACCTTTCTCGTAAGCTAACTTTACATATATTTGATTTGTTGGCATCAGAACTTCTTCTGTAAACTGATAAAGCTATACCGTGAGTGGAAACGGCCAGACCGAGTGATCATGTACTATTGGGAGAAAGACGACAATGTGCTGAAGTACGTGATGGGGGAAGGTACGGACTACTAAATCCCCTGGGCTACTGTTGACGTTGTCTATCTGCGATACAACATTCTCAATCTCCACTGAATCGTGGTGACGATCTACATGGTGGTCGGCAAGTTGGTAGTTTGGGACTCCATATGCTTGACGACGACCCGACTGGAATTGGAAGACTATTTGGAGGTCATGCGAACTGTCGTTCCAGCGTTGCTGCTTAAGTGTGACGCTCATCTTGTTTAGCCAAACCTCCCGCTGACACAATAGACTGTGGAATGAGTACAAGACGGACCACAACAAATGGAGAGTGGGGATTGTGGGATCTTTTGTGTGAAGTTTTTTTAGTATATTGTCACTAGGTCTGCTTTGTCTATTTAAAAAGAAATGTAGTTCCTGGTCATTTCTTATCAAATAGGTAGGAACTCTCGATCCAAAATCGTATAGACATCTTAGAATAAGGTCATGATGGTTCGGGTCAATCCCACTAAGTATATACAACTCAAATAAGAATTCCTCATACCCGATATCACCTCTTACTTCCAAACCCCCAAGATTACCTCCTATGTAATCTCGTTCATCCTCCCTCCATGTACCATTGTAGCAAACAAATATGTGAGGCATTTTGCAAGTACATTTAATAACCGTTAACAGAAAATCTACAAAGAAGGAAACAAAGAAGCATAGAATAATAAAATTAAAAAAAAAAAAAGAAAAAAACAAAAAAAACTCTAAGTTTAACCATAAGGTGTGATTTTTCCCGTAAGGTTACAACGCTTACGGGAAAAATCACAGTTTTCTATTTTTTTTTAAAAAAATAGAGAGATAACATCTTCCTTCTTTCTTCCCGTAGATGGTTGGATACTTTGATAATTTCAATAACAAAAACTTTTCCTTCCCACAATAAAACTGTCTTTTTTTTTTTCAAAAACTGACTACATGTAACAAAAAAGATATAAAACAAACTGCCATGTGTCCTACTACTTCACGTACCTGGCTGGTGTAACAAATGAACCCCAAAAAGGAAGAAAACAAAATTCTCTGAAACTGGACCCTCAAAAGTATAATCCTTTTCGTCAAAGTGAGAGTGAAACAAAAACGGAAATTTTTTAAGGTTTAACTAAAGTTGTAGGTCTGAAAACATTGTCAGGTAAGTTAGGTAAATGCATAACTTAAAGCGAATTAAATGCAAATTGAAGAAAATGAGTTGGAATATAAATTGGGGGTATTACCGACATTACACCATGTGAAAAAAGTCAAACTTATACGGAAAAGAAAAACGAATCACCTTACTAGCGAGAGCGAAAGCGAGACCAACGAGAGCGACACTATCGATAAGAGTGTGAGTGACACCATTTGAAATTTGAATCATTGGATGGTGAACCGGGTTTCGAAAAAGTAAACTGGAAATTGAACCGCTTATCAGGAAAGAAAAATGTGTTGATAGGGTAAAGCTTGAGCGACACCAGTGACAGCGAGGCTAGCGTGAGAGCGACGATGCTATAGAGACGAAACGATAGCAGAAAGAGCGAGACCAACGAGAGCAAGAGCGAGACTAGCGAAGCGAGAGCGAGACTAAAGAGACGATATTCACCGACAAGTCAAAATACATGCCAACTTTTAGGAAATTTGGGCATTTTGTGACTTTTCCTGTAAGATCTTGTTAGAAACCTTACGGGAAAAGTCATAGAATGCTCAAATTTTCCAAAAGTTGGAGTGTATTTGGGCATTTTGTCACTTTTCCCGTCAACTCCTTCAACTTATGGAAAACATGAACTTATGGGAAAAATGACAGCTAACAAAAAACACATGCCGAATTCTTTTTCTTGGTGATTTCAGACATTCCTACACATATTAGACCTTATTTACATGAAAATTTTGAATTTTCTTTTTTGTTTTTTACTGCCAACTTTTCGAAAACCTAAATTTCTAGAAATCAACGTTTCAAAGAAGTTATTTGTGGGTTTATTTCAAGAAAATGGAGTCACATAGGATGAGTTTTACCACAAATGACATAAATTAGAGAGTATTGAAAAAAAAATGGAATCTAGTGAAGAAGATGGTCTTAGGGAAAATGTGGTTTGAGTATTGAGGAAAATGGTTTTGGGGGGTATTCATGTCATTTCACCATGTGGGACCCATCTCTAAAATTTCAAAAAGTTGAAAATGGGTTAGATAAAGAAATTTTTAAAAAAGAGGTTAGTTTTGTCCCATAAAAAATATTTTGGGTTAGAAATAGCAATTTCCCTGGGACTTTGATTCATTTGCAGGCATACGCAACGTTTTGAGGGGTTGCACGTCTAGAAAGTGATCTTATGCAAACAACATTAACAATCCATTATAATTGGAGTGGCATGACACACCCCCTCCCGGATTACCTACCTATCCTGAAAGGGAATGTGAAGACAATAAACATCACCCCTCTTGTGACGCATATTGTCCCATCTGACCTAACTTCCTGTGCACACAATTTATACATATACATTCATAGAACTCAATCATACTACACATGATCATAGAAGAATAATCCTTTCTGTACAGAATACACCTTTATCATATAACATAATTAAACTTCCATAGATCCACCATACATTATACAAAGCCACATTACGATCCCCACTCTTTACACAACTAAATCTACATGCCACCTACATAAGGTTATATACAATGTACAACTCTCAGATTTGACTGAATTTCGAAAACTTGAGACTTAGGCAAGGTGAGCTGAAGTAGGCTAAGCACCGGGAATGTCCTTGCTACCTAGGGAGAGAAAAGAAAACATTGAAAACATAAGCTAACAGCCCAGTGAGTGACCGATCTTTGTAAAACGGACATTTATTAAAAACAGGCATGTTACATATAAACAGATAAACAAGGATTTAACATTTTATTCAACTAAAGCATACTTTCCACAAATCCATCAATCTCATAAATCCAATTTCAAATCATATATGATTGTTTTCCAAAAGAAGTGAAACAGTAACGGTTTGGTTTTTCAAAACTTTTCCCTTAGTTGAGGCGGAGCAACGCTCAACACACCCAACGTCGAAATCATCCCTGGCTCCATGCGAAGCAAACTCGACAAACAAGCCAAATCAACCTCTATGTGCACATAGGAATATGACAGGTTGCCCAAGTACCTTCTCCATGTCCTTCAGTACTGGGTCCCGGGGAAACTCACGTGCCTTCTCATGTCCTTGAGCATTGAGCCTCCTCTAAAACATTTTAGAACCCGTTTACATGAATAGTTCATGTGGAAAACCTTTCATAGAAAATCATACAGATCTTTATTCAATAACATTTCATAACAGACAATGCTTTCTATCAACTTTAGAAAAAACATATAACATGCCTTGTAAGTAATGCAATCAACATTATACATTTTAAACAGTTCAACGCAAAATCATATTCCATAAGAACATTTTTAATAAAAATCGAATTGAAGAATAAAGTAGTCACTCACAACTCTTCCTAGGCCTTGCATGGGTTATGCACCTTCCCTATCTCTTCCTGGCCTGTAATAGACATTTTACCTTGCGTTACTTAACATTGAATCTCCCCCTTTTTCCAAACTAACATCATAAGCGAGATTTCTAGCAATACTACCCAACAGAATCTGTTACTAGCGATACTAGGTTGAGCGACACTAGCGTTACCTTACCTTAGCAGCGACACCCAGCGATATCTAGCGAGTTTTGTGAGACGGAAGACTCCTTTGTGTCTCAGCGACACTCGTCCCGCTATCAGTACTTAGACAGCGCACTGATACTTGGTTCTTAGCGGCACCCTGCATTGTGATTTCTTCCTTTCCTCTTGTTCTTACTTCTATCTATTAAAATTCATAAATTTAGATGGATTTAGAACTTCTTCCCTTCTACAAACTAATAGAGAATTGAGCTTTATAGCTTACCTCGAAGTTTCAAGGCTTAACTCTTCTTCGTTCTCTAGTTATTCCAAAATCACTTCATGATGCTCCAGGTTGCTTAACAATCTTGTAAGTGCTGCTTTTCCCTAAAGATTCACATGATTAACTTCAATTTCAGCTTTACCATCCTTCACAAGATTTGTTAGGAATTATGTTAACTTACTGACCTCCAAATTTCAGCTCTAAACTCGGCTTCCTCTATACGTTCTACTCCAAATATCAACCACTATTCAGTCTGTGCGACTACAATCAATCTTCTGTTCCAGCTCCGTTTTCAACACCAAAACGAGTAGAATTTCGCCCAAAATGTACAAGAACACCTTCCCCTACCTTTCCTTGTTGTTTGTCTGAAAAATGGAACCGACTTAAGCTCTCGAGAATGTCTTAAAAATGATTAAACATTTAATTAATTTAACTATATATACTACCGACTTAACCTTCACAAACACCAAGATTTATGTTGCCGACTTACCCTTCACCCGCAGGCTGGCGCGGGGTTCTCACTTCGACGCAAGGCGCTCATGTTAATATTCTCCTCCAACACCTTTAGCAACTAGCCACACTTAATGCATGGTGTCGTCCTCAACGCCTCCTACTTTTGACACATACATCTCAGTCATACACCACTATCTTCGTCGCGTCAAGACCACTCTGTCTTTGATGCGGAGTGACTTCAACACATCTGTCTTCAACGCATCGACTTCAGCGCATGGCTGTCCTCAACATAGAGTGATTTTAGCGCATGGTTCAAGCACATTTCTTCTCCCGCCAATAATCACTTAACCTTCGACGCGGGCAGCTACTTTAGCTCACAACCCTTCGTGAGTCAATCAACAACGCATGGTCTTGGCCAACACTTAGCCAAAATTCTACTTTTCAAAAATTTTTCTTTCTCGGCTACTTCTCCTCTTGCAACGCATAGCCACAATCTCATTGCCTCGCCCCAACACTTAGTATCACAAGTCAGTGCTTACATGGCAAGTATGTCAAAATAAGTTATAAAAATTAAGCCCATATCGAGACAATATAAATTTTACAAAAACAACAAAAGCAATTAGCCCAACCCAATTTAAGTGAGGCATTGAAATTAAAAAGTGAAAAATGCCCTCACTGATTCACGGATTGATGCATGAAATTTGATTGCTATGTGATTGTTATGTAATTGTCATCTGATTACCTTCAACTTTTTGTCAATTAGTTAGTCTTCTAATAGTCATCTAATTACCTTTTGATTGTCATCTAATTAATATTTTTTGGTCAATTAGTTAGTAGTTTTTGATATTGCTTAATTGCCTTCTAATTGCCATCTGATTACCTTCTATACTTTGACACATAATTACTAGTTTATGATATTGTCATCTACTAACTTTCTATTATTTGACACATGGTTAGCTGTTTATGGTCATCTAATAACCATATGATTGTCATTGTCATCCCATTACCTTTTATTTTTTATACATAGTTTTTATGATACGTTTATTTTTTGTACATAGTTGTTTATGATATTTTCATCTGATTGTCCTCATGATATTTTCATCTGATTTTCTCATGATTGCCTCCTGAACATAATTAATAGTTTCTGATATTGTCATCTGATTAATTTATTCTTTTTTTTTTTTTTTAAATTAGTTAGTAGTTTCTGATTGCTCTTTGATTGCCTTCTATTTTTTATCACATAGTTAGTAGTTTTAAATTATGCATTGAAATGGAAAAGTAAAACATAACCTTATTGATTCAATGACTTCCGCCTAGAATTTGATTGTTATATGTTTGCTATGATTGTTATGTGATCACTAATGATACCGGTTACTATCTAACTACTATATGATAATATCAATGATACCGATTGTTATTTGATTGCAATCTTATTATTATTTGATATTGATTCTTAATGTTACTAAATACGATAATGATTGCTATTTGATACTGGTTGTTATCTGATTACTATTTTATCTTAATTGCTAATGATATTTATTTGTTAAATGGTTGTTATTTGATTACTATTTGATATTAACAGTTATTTGATTGTCAATGATATCGATTACTCTCTGATTGTTGTTTGATTATTATCTGATGATACTGGTTGCCAATTGTGCCTATTGTTATCTAATTATTTACTTATCATTGATGGCATATGTTGATTACTAATTGCAAGATTCAGAACATGGGAGAGTCCATGTCTCAATTAGGCATCAACTGCAATACATCCAAAACAACAATCTGTTGGGTTTTATGCCCTAAAACTCGTAGATTGTAAATGTAATTATTTAACCGTCATTAAATCATTAATAAAGAGTTATTGATGTGTTACTTCAATTAGCATTATTGATTGTTTTTGTTTGTTTTGTCTTAATAAACCCTAAATCCAATAAACTAACATCCTAGCCTGTTTTATGAGTTTTGAATTGTATGTGGGGACATATGGAGATCAATGTTCAAGATACAGTCTAAAGGGTCTATCGCATATGGATAAGGCTGAGTATCTTATCCTAGTGACACTATGGATACGATCCACTTTATATTTGATACAAACACAATGATCTAACGCTTTCATGTAAGTGACATGTGAGTGGGGGTATCCTATGCAGTGAGTTTGCATAAAACCGGACCACGAAATAGTAATCACTAGATGTAACTCCATTGACAAGTTAGGTTTCTATTTCAATAGGATGACCGAGGCAACTTAGTCTTAATCCTGAATATATTATGAACTCCAGTCCACGAGGAATTGTCCTTTGATTTGTATGGGCAAGAGTGGTTGTTTGCAGACTCAATATGCCTACCATCTTGGGGACAAGACCGAGTGGGGAGCTGAGGACATAATTATACAAGATGAAATTCACTCATTCCCATTTTTAGGGTAAGTAGATAAGTGTTCTCTTAAGTGGTGTCTCCGGGACTTGAACAAAGGGCCCTACCCTCTCACTGGTCCAAGAGGGGTTTCTGTTTAATGGTTGGATCATAAACAAGGTGTTCATTAGAGGAGCACTGGTACTTAAGGATTTAGAAGTAACCCAGGGGTAAAACGATAATTTGACCCAGTTGGTGTTACGAACATTTGTGAATGACTAATTTGCTATTATTGGTCTATAGCCATAGACACATAAATATATCTGCAGTGAGAAGAGTGCAGCTATGGGTCTTTAGTGGAGTGTACCCATAGTTAACGAATATTGATTAATGTGGTTAATGAGTTTAGCCCATTAATCTCATATTGTTGGAGCTTCTGATCTGTAGGTCCATAAAGTCCCTCTGCTAGCTCACTACGGACTATCAAGGATCAACTATGTTGAAAGAAAAAATTGAAATGTGCAAGTTTATGAAGGAAAATATTAATTGTATTGAATACAATTAATTGCATGATTTATTATGAATGTGATTCAAATTATAACTTTATAATATGGAGAATTAATTTATTTGAATGTGATTCAAATAATTAATTATTTATTTGGATAAAATTCATATAAATAAATAAAGGGAGAATTAATTAATTAATTTGAATTTGATTCAAATAACTAATTATTTAATTTGGATGAGATTCAAAATTAAAAAGATTCTACAGAAAATAAATAGAGGGAAAATTAATTAATTGATTTGAATTGGATTCAAATAATTAATTATTTAATTTGGATGAGATCCAAATTAAAGATTCTGCAAAAAATAAATATTTAAATAAGATCTAAATATTTTAAACCATTTAATATGAGATATTATTTGGGTAGATATTTATTAATATTGGATATTATTAAATATTTGATTTAAAATCTATGCAAAGGGTTATCCTAATAGGATTAGGAGTAACCCGTAGAGTTTTATAAATAGGGCCCTTGAGAGCCTTCATAAAACACACTCTCTAAGAGACTAATCTCTACGATTACCCTAAAGATCTTCCTCTAATAATTCTCCCAATTTTCTTTGAAAAATTCTAAGAAAATTCTTCTTCCCATTCTTTCAAATAAGTGGTTCCCACAAACCCAATCCTTGCTAGAGTCATAGCGAGGAAGATCCAAGGAAGACTACAAGGAGAAGACTATTGGTTCGAGAATTATAGATTGGCAAACGTATGATGCTTAACCTTTTCTTTATTTTTTTTTATTTTTAATCTTTTCAATAAATCAAAGAACGCGATCACACGCTTCCGCCGGGATTCAATTCCTTTCACAATCAACTCATAAATCAAAATCCCAATACAAAACACATCCACAAAATTGCAATAGAAAACCATACCCCTACTTTCCCAATAATAATGCAATGCCAAGTCATCAAAATCATAGTACCATAAGGCATCGTCTCCAGTTTCGTAACAAAACCCAAAAAAATACAAAAAAAAATCATCATAAAAATCAAAACAAAATCAAGGGTACTTCCCAAAACAGAAGAGAAAATAAACAAGAACGAATACCCACATGGGCATGATTCTTCTGCCATGACTTTCACTCCTCCGCAAGACAACCGTGTGTAATACCTCTGGACATGGTTGAGTATATGTATGAAGAAATTGGAAAGAAGAAGAAGAAGAAGAAGAAGAAGAAGAAGAAGAAGAAGAAGAAGAAGAAGAAGAAGAAGAAGAAGAAGAAACCTAGAACGAATCTTCAACCCCTTTAATAGGAAATTCAAAATTGGTACGACGACGAAGAGTTTAAAGAGAGATGGAAAACTCTGTAATGTCGGCGCTAATCAAGATGAAAAAAAAAAATGGATCGAAGTGAATAGGCAAGGAAGATGACCCAAGGAATGCAAAAAAGAAAAGGTTGCGATAAAGGAGAAAAATTAGGAACAAAAGCCTGTGTTTTTGTTAAAGGCCGAAATTGGAATATAAATTTAAAGATTTTGAAGACACTTAACGAAAATAATAAAAAAAAATCAATTTAAATATTTTTATCATATCTACCCATTTTCAAACATGGAAGGCATGGTTACAATTATGAATTTTGGATTTGCCACCCATTGCAAATTCCCATTATAATTAGTAAATGAATTCATTAATTCTTAATTATCAATAATAAATTAGAAACTTAAATGTTTGGATGTAAAATATTCTTTCTAACTTACAAGTTATTTTTCCTTTAATTAATAGAATTGAAATAGTTTTGTAAGTATCACTTTCTGCTACTATAAAAAAGGTTTTCTTCACCATTTTTTTCATCAACACTTCTTCATTCTTTCTTCATTTTTGTTCTCTCGATTCATTGTTCTCAAGGTCTTTATTCACATATTTGTGTTTATGTTCAAGTCGCATGGATCCACATGTCGAATCAAAATCTTGAATCTTAGACTTGCTACTTTAAGAATCCACTTTGACGAAGTTGAATGATGGAGTTTGTTTAGAAATTATCAACAAGGGTGCAAATCTATTTTTAAGAAATGTGTATAGAGGGTCATTGGTTTTTTTTTTTTTGGGGGGGGGGGGGGGGGGGGTTACTATAGTTTTCTTATTATTGTTTTATGATTAATTTATTGTTAATTTCACTTATCATGTTGAAAGAAAAAATTATTGATCAATCAATTTCATTTAGGTTAGAATAAATGGTATGTAACTCTTCGATAATAGTTGCATTCTTTGGTTATCATAAAGTTGCATTCTTTCATTAAATAACCAAATTAAAGAAAGGACATGACTATTCAAATGGCCACGATTAGTTAGTCTATAAGTATGACCTTTCTTCAAATTGGTTTTAGAGATTGTTCATTTTTTAGCAATTTATGTGACACCCTAACCTTTGACCTAGTTGCTTATGAGATATAAAGAGAAGAAATTAGGGTAAAGGGTGTAAATTTGGAAAACAAGCCTAAGAAGTTAGGAAAATTTTAAGGTAAGAAATTAGTTTGTGGAGTAAAATTTGGCTAAGTATTGGACTTTTGGAAGTAAATTGGGCGCTTAAAAGGTTGGAAAAGGTCACTAGAAGGCGTTAAGAACTTTATCGGAAAAAGTCAAACTTTACGAGAAAAGTCAACGAAAGTTATCGAAAAAAGTCAAACTTATCGGGAAAAGTCAACAAAAGTTACAAGAAAATCGGACTTACCGGGAAAAGTCAACGAAAGTTACCAGGAAGTCAAACTTACCGAGAAATAGAAGTTACTAAGAAGAGGAACTTACCAGGAAGTAACTTTCAAGAGTGAACCGGCAGAACTTACTGGGAAGTAAAGGCGTGAAGCTGAACCGCCAGAAATTACTAGAAAACTACAATGAAAAACGTGGTCAAACCTCTGAAACTTTATAGAAAATTGAACCAACAGAACTTTACGGGAAAAGTTGCAGAATGCATTTTTCTTCGTTCTGACTCAATTTTTGGTGCTAAGTGGCTGAATTTTGGAATTTACACTTCACAAGGAGGAGGTGTTGAGCTACATAGCCAAGAATGCATGTAAGGAAACAATTGTTTTGATGCATGAAACTTTTAACATGCAATTTGACAAATTTAATTTGAAGTTTTGGGAATTTGGTGAGTTGTTGCTCCAATAAATAGGACCCTTTGGGGGAGAAAGATTTTCATTCCAGCTGAGAGTTACTTTGAAGGAGAGAAGGAGAGAAAGAAAAAGAGAGAAAGAAGAGAGAAAAGAGAGAGAAGGATTGGCTCAATTTTGCTTGTTGGGAGGAGCTAATAGAAGCATTTAATCCGTAAAGAGCCGGGGACAAGTAGTGAGTGACTTAATTTCGTTAAATGATTTATTCTCTCGATGTTTTTTGAATGCCAATTTTTATTCTCGATATTTCTAGAATTGTAACGACCTGACCCCTTAATAACTAACTCGTCGCTACGTCATGCATGAACGTTTATATAAATACGTTGGGACTAAGAGACATGATATCACCTACTTTAAATAAATGCGGTTAATTTATAAAATGGCTGAATTCTTGAAAGTTTATTAAACCAACATAAAATAGTAAAAACACTTTAGCGGGGTACCCCTTAAATCGTTAGGCAAAACCTCAAAAAAAACCGAAATAACCAAAAACAATTAACCAACGATTTAATGAATACAAATACTACTACCCTACAAGTTCTATTCGCTAACCCTAGACTAAGGTACGGAAGCAGTGTGACGGTCCCATGGTACGATCACGGATTTCCTCGGTCATGCGTCGGGCCACCATACTCCTTACCTGGGAGAAAAACATAGAAAAAGGGTGAGTAAACATACTCAGTAAGAGACCCACTACTGGGCCTAGCTATTACCCCTTTTTTCGTGTGCACCCGTGTACCCGGCATAGGCATAAGCGTAGGCATAAGCATAGGAAGCGACCCAAGGGTACGTAGTGTTTACATTCGTATCATGGACATAGGTGGTGATCCTGTGGGACACCCTTCGTAGCATAGTACATTAGGGGTACGGGGCACGATAATAGGACAACCTGTAACATGTCATGGCATAGCTAATTCATCGTAGAGATTCACAGATGCATAGGCACATAAGCATAAGAACATTACTTACAAGGTATAAACTTGGAATACCGAAACAATCATAGCATTCAACATCCGAGACAAAAGTTCACAGGGACATTCAATAGTCAACAACACAATTAGACATTAGGCCTCACTAAAACTCGGTAGTAAGTCCCTTACTTGCAAGAGCGGACTGGAGCGATACTGAGCGATACCGAGCAATACCGAGCGATACCAAGCGAGACAGCGAGACTCAGCGAGATAGCGACTTCCCTACAATGCGGCAACGCGCTACGAAGGCTGTGACCATGCGTCACGGAGGGGACAGGCAACGCGGCGATGAAGATAGACGATGCGTCGCGAAGAGGACAGGTAACGCGGTGATGAAGACAGACGACGCGTCGCGGAGAGGGCTGAGACGCTGCAGCGCGGACTATGGTGATGCGGCAACGAGGACTGATGATGCAGCGATAAGCGGCCTGTGACAATGCGACGCGACGATGACCGAGATGCTGCGGCACGACGACTAAGACGCTGCGGTGCGACAACTATGACGATGTCGCAATGCTGAAAGCTGCGATTAAGGTCGTACTGTGAGGGCTGGAGCGCTGCGACTGAGTGACGGGGGAGTTGTGAGAAAATGACTGACGAAGGGTGACTCGAGAGAGGAAAAGACTGCCTTTTTTTCTTTTGCCTCCTTCTCCTTTCTTCCATTCTCCTAAAAACGCCTCACGGTCAAAATTCACCCGGGAATCTTTCCCCCAACCGAAAGAGCTGAAACCTCCTACTGACCATGGACTTCCAAACCCCCCCTTCACGCTCCCTCCGCTGCAAGATTTTTAATAATATTATTATTATTAATATTATTTATTTATTTTATTATTTTTTTTAAACTTAAAGAGAGAAAAGTAATTTACCAAAATTTGGGCCGTTACACTCTCTCCTCCTTGGGGGAACTTTCGTCCCTGAAAGTCCTAATCCTGAAAGAGCTCAGGGTACCTTGATCTCATTTCATCCTTCCGCTCCCATGTTGCTTCCTTGAAACCATGGTTCCGCCACAACACCATCACCAGTGCTATTTCCTTGTTGCACAAGGTTTTCACTTCCTTTGCCAAGATTTCGATGGGTTCCTCCTCGTAGCTCAGGTCTTCCCTTAGTTGTAAGGGTTCATAATCCCCTATGTGAGAAGGGTCAGCGACATACTTCCTCAAAATGGAGATGTGAAATACATTGTGGATTGCATCGAGAGACGGTGGTAACGTCAACTAGTACGCCACGGGGCCAATCCGTTCCAACATCTCGAACGACCCAATAAAACATAGACTTAACTTCCTTTTCCTTCCAAACCTCGCAACACCTTTCCTAGGTGCTACTTTCAAGAACATTTTATCACCTACCTCAAACTTCAAGTCTCGTCTTCCCACATAGGCATTTTTTTTTTTTTGTCTGCTCTGCGTTGTTTGCATGCAAGCTCTAATCTTCGGGATAGCTTTAATCGTAACTTGTACTAACTCAGGTCCCAACAATTTTCACTCTCCAACTTCATCCCAATAATTAGAAGACTTGCAACTCTTCCCATATAGAGCTTCAAATGGCGCCATGCCCATATATAGTAGCCTAATAACTATCGTTGGATTAAGCGCGTAACATGTCCTCTAGTGCTTGGTTCAAACGCTTGACTTGACCATCAGTATGCGGGTGGAAGCTATACTAAACTCCAATTAAAAACCTAACACTTTCTGGAGACACTTCCAAAAATGGATGTGAACTAAGGGTCTCTATCTGGCATAACTGAAACTAGTACCCCACAAAGTGTGATAACCTCTATCGTATATAATTAGGAAACTTTAGATGCTAAAAAAAAGCATGAATACTTTAACATATTTACTCTGAGAACTATTGTGAGCTTAGGAAGTCATATTCTTTAAAAGCATGCATATGAACTAATTAAGCTAGCACAGAGAAATCTCCATACATGTGGCAGAGCAACTAGCCATACTATGTATAGCATAATCTCAAGATGTAATAGGACAATGCTCAACTGGAACTTACTTCTACTTTAGGATTATCAATTGTGATGCCTTTCTTAGTAGCTACATGCATGAGAAACAGCTGTCCAATTATGTCTCACACTGATTAGGAACTTGACATGAGAAAACTTAATCAAGCAAGTTCCCTTGCTACTCTTTAGTCTTAAAGCTTTTGCATATAACCATTTAGATCCTACTACGAAGAAATCTCTTTTAAAGAGGGGTTCCTGAAGTCCTTGGATACTATAGACGTCAATCAATCTAAACACCACTGTAACTTCATACTAGTTGTAATTGATCTCCGAAGATAATTTTTAAGGTAAAAACCTCCCTGAATCATAAATTTATCTTTTGAATATCCCTCCGCATGGAGTTAATAGACTCATTATCTATGCAAGAGAAAACATATATGTAGCGCTCCAAGTTCAAGATTCAAAACCTAGATTCCGCACTTAATGGCCTCGACATTCCCCTACCTCCCTAATCTAGTTACACTATCTCATTCAGTTCATAACAATTAATACATGAGCGCATGGATTCCATTTCTCTTCTTATCAAGCAAAACTAATGTTCTTAAAGGTGAAAATTAAGACATATGGAAAACTTTGCTAAACAGTTCATGTTTAAGTGACTTGAGCTACTTCATCCCCTCTATAACAACTTCTTGCCATCAACTCAAGCTCTACTCTCAAGTCCACCTCTTGTGCTAGTGATGATCTTAGAAAATCTAACTTTCTTACATATAGTTTTCTATCTTCTTTAAACTAGATTATTTTCCTCTTTCAAACAAATTAACGGTTCCTTTTTTTTTTTTTTTTTGGCACTCGTTGATCCCAATGTCAAAATTTCCTAAACCTTGCTAACAATTTCAACAATGTACCTTTATTCTATGTCAATAGTTTCAAAGCAAACATTGCTACTAACAACTCCATTTTAAATTCTCTCTTTAACTTGTAACAAATAACCAGCATACTCAAATGCTTTTCAAATAAAAACGCATGCACTATTCATTGAAAACTCATGAATGCATATTCCAAACCAATGGTATTAATCACAAAGAACTCATTTATACTTTGAAAAACGTTAGTGTTACTCATATTGTACTTGTTCAAGAGTAGTTCCTCTTCCTTCCCTCTATTTTCTCTTTCCCGAGCTTCTTGGAGGCAGCGCTCTAACTCTGGAACGCAAGACTTTATATCCCCCTGTCAACTCAGTTGGACGCAACCTTGCTCCTTGAACGCAAGATTGACAGCTAACGCAGAGAGCAGCTTAACTAATAAATCTTCTGGCTTTCCTTTTCGATGCGGCGACCTCTCCTAGACGCAAGGTCCAATTTTGAACGCATCGTTCACCTTGAAAGCAAAGTTCGTCTTAAACGCAAGGCTGACCCTTAGACGCAAGACAACTTAAGTTGTCAAGAATATCTTCTCTCTTGGCCGCAGACTTCTACTACGGACGCAAGGATTCTTCCTTTTTGCCTTCTCTCTCCCTTTTCTCTTAAGAATACTCACTTCAGAATCATCAGTCGCTCTTGTTCCCTCAAGGTCCTATTTATAGAGGGCTTACCATCCCACTTCTCCTCTCTTTTTGCCACTTGTTTTCCTCATGTCACGTTGCATGCTTAACTAACCATGCATTTATCCAAGCATCACCTTGCATGAAACACTTAACATGCCTTCTAACACCTCCTTCTTATAAGGTGTCAAGTCTATATGAAGCCACCTAGCCTTTATAAGCTTATCTTATGCGTTCAACATATTCCAATAAACAAACTATTTATTCTACATAATGCCCCTATGCGTCCATTGAATTTCCTTTAAGGTTTTAGCTTCATTACTTACTTTCCTTTCTTTTCGTCATAATACCTTTGAACTCGTTTCTCCACCGCATACTACTAGGCGTCAATGTCTCAAACGCACACTACTATGCGTCTGCCTGAACCACATACTATCAGGCGTCCACGATCTTCCTCCTATCCTTGAGGATTCCTTGATTATATCTCTATGCATTCTTGTGCTTGTAATCCAAGGTTATTCATTTAACCTTTTCCTTGTACCACAATATTTCTCTAATGATAAATTAGTATGCGTCCATCCCTTCTTTCTTTATATCCATAACCTAACTACAAACCCTTCTCTTGAGTGATAAATATCCGGCTAAGTGGTTTAACTTTAAATTATTATAGCCTCTTTCCTCAATTCTACCTTATGCGTTTTATCCCTCTTTTTAGATTTCCTTTCAACGCATCACTATTCAACTTTAATTCCTACTCATACGTCCTACTTAAGCCAATGCTTACATCTTCTTCATAATTACCTCCTATGCATTTCACTTCTTTCCCTTCAAGCTCTCGAGTTACTTCCTATGCGTCCACCTTTACCATGCGTTACCTTGATTGTCATGTTGAAACTGAGCTTCGCAAACAGCACTTTACGCAATTTCCTCCACCAACACATAGTAAGGTCCAAAGTCTCAAATGGTAACGATATGTTTCCTTTTACATCAAGGCCGACACCTTGTAGCCACTCATATCATGTCTAAAAATTCAAACCAGACTTACGTACTTGGGAGCCTTTAACACATTAAGTTTCTTTATCTCCCCAAAATGATAAACCTTTCTTAAGTACCTTAATTTTCTCACACTTATCTTTGTTAAGACTAATAAATTCAAGGTGTACTTTCCACTTCCCAAGTGAAATATAATCCCTATAATAAGACATATGACTATTTTATAACCCTTTTATAATCTACAATTCAATTCCAAACTTCAAACATTAGTAGGGTGCTCTCCACGAGTTAACATTGCTCCCTGAACTCCGAACACTTATTTTTCCTCTTGGCATAGGTAATTAAATTTGAGTCTTTTTACCGCAACAAAACATAAACACAACCCAAGTACCTTAAGAACCATAAATCAGTACATCTTCCTGTTTTTTTCTTTTTATATATATATATATATATATATATATATACACATGTATGGAGAGCATACCTGGCGATGATGAGGAATCCATTTCTACCATGGGACATTCTTGACTTATATAATAAGTCAATCTACAGAACCTATAACTGAGGCTCTGATACCAACTGTAACGACCTGACCCCTTAATAACTAACTCGTCGCTACGTTATGCATGAACATTTATATAAATACGTTCGGAATAAGAGACATGATATCACCCACTTTAAATAAATGCGGTTTAATTTATAAAATGGCTGAATTCTTGAAAGTTTATTAAACCAACATAAAATAGTAAAAACACTTTAGCGGGGTACCCCTTAAATCGTTAGGCAAAACCTAAAAAAGAACCGAAATAACCAAAAACAATTAACCAACGGTTTAATGAATGCAAATACTACTACCCTATAAGTTCTATTCGCTAACCCTATACTAAGGTGCGGAAGCAGTGTGATGGTCCCATGGTACGATGACGGATTTCCTCGGCCATGCGCCAGGCCACCATACTCCTTACCTGGGAGAAAAACATAGAAAAAGGGTGAGTAAACATACTCAGTAAGAGACCCACTACTGGGCCTAGCTATTACCCCTTTTTTCGTGTACACCCGTGTACCCGGCATAGGCATAAGTGTAGGCATAAGCATAGGAAGTGACTCGAGGGTACGCAGTGTTTACATTCGTATCATGGACATAGGTGGTGATCCCGTGGGACACCCTTCGTAGCATAGTACATTAGGGGTACGGGGCACGACAATAGGGCAACCTGTAATATGTCATGGCATAGCTAATTCATCGCAGAGATTCACAGAGTCATAGGCACATAAGCATAAGAACATTACTTACAAGGTACAAACTTGGCATACCGAAATAATCATAGCATTCAACATCCGAGACAAAAGTTCACAGCGACATTCAATAGTCAACAACACAATTAGACATTAGGCCTCACTAAAACCCGGTAGTAAGTTCCTTACCTGCGAGAGCGAGATTGGAGCGATACTGAGCGATATCGAGCGAGACAACGAGACTCAGCGTGTCAGCGAGACTCAGCGAGGCAGCGACTTCCCTACAATGTGGCAACACGCTACGAAGGTTGTGACCATGCGTCGCGGAGGGGACAGGCGACGCGGCGATGAAGACAGACGATGCGTCGCGGAGAGGACAGGTGATGGGGCGATGAAGACAGACGACACATTGCGGAGAGGGCTGAGACGCTTCGGCGCGGACTATAGTGATGCGGCAACGAGGACTGATGATGCGGCGATAAGTGGCCTGTGACAATGCGACGCAACGATGATCGAGATGCTGCTGCGCGATGACTAAGACGCTGTGGCGTGACAACTATGACGATGCCGCAATGCTGAAAGCTGCGATTAAGGTCGTACAGTGAGGGCTGGAGCACTGCGACTGAGTGACGGGGGAGTTGTGAGAAAATGGGTGACGAAGGGTGACTCGAGAGAGGAAAAGACTGCCTTTTTTCTTCTGCCTCCTTCTCCTTTCTTCCATTCTCCTAAAAATGCCCCATGGTCAAAATTCACCCAGGAATCTTTCCCCCAACCGAAAGAGCTGAAACCTCCTACTGACCATGGACTTCCAAACCCCCTCTTCACGCTCCATCGACTGCAAGATTTTTAATATTACTATTATTATTAATATTATTTATTTGTTTGTTTTTTTTTAAAAAAAAAAAAACTTAAAGACCTCGCGCAGCTTCCGCCTGCCCAGCAACCTTACTCTTGAGAAAAGTGATTTACCAAAATTTGGTCCGTGACAAGAATGCTCGGTTCATTACAAAATATGAGATTTCTGGCATGAGTTGAATTTGATAAGTATGTGTTTCTTCAATATGTTTTTTAACATGTTTTTACATAGTTTTGAGCATGATGCTCTAAAATGTCGGATTTTGTGAAAAGCATGCTGTTGAAAAATACTCTAGAAATTCCTAGAAAATGTTAAACTCATGTTTATAAAAGATTTAGCATGCTTTTATTTAAAGATGATCCCCAATGTCGAAGGACTGGGAGAAGGCATATGGGCAACCTGAATATGGTCCCCAATGCCGAAAGACTTAAAGAAGACATATGAACAGCCTGAATATGGTCCCCAATTCCGAAGGACTTGGAAAAAACATATGGGTAGCCTGAATTGGTTCCCAATGCCAAAGGACTTGGAGAAGGCATATGGGCAGCCTAAATTAGTCCCATATGTCGAATGACTTCGGTATATCCACAAAGTGCAGTTCGTTGATGTTGTGGACAGGGTGCTACCTCCAGAAAAAAGATAATTTGTTATATCTTGGGAGACAATTACTCTCACACAGGCACTAGAGTGAGTAAATTTGTTTTAAGGAGACAGCGTGAATTCGTTGGGCTCAGATAGTTTTTGTATATGAATTTATGGTTTTACGTGTTCTACTTATTATAACAATCTTAAGACTAATTTAATTCTAGTTCACGATGAATTGACGTTGATAACTTTTCGTTTGGTTTGTATTTCCATTCGTTATTTCCATTTGTTGCCTAAGTTTCGTAGGATTTCATTTAAATTCATATTGTGATTCATATTTTGTTGATTCTATTTACTACAAATTTAATACAATTTCTGTAAGAAACCATAAAACTCTTCGAATTCTACAATACTCTTTAACAACATTGACTATTTGAAAGGGTTATTTGAGTGAGTACATTTTCATATTTTATGATTCATATTAATACTTTTGAAAGGGTTACTCACAAATCATATTTTTAGATTTCTTGTTACATATAAATTATCTGAGAATATATATAGTTTTAAGATATATGATTCCCTTTTTTTATTTTTTTTTATTTTTTTGGCAATAGTTTTACTTTGGTTTTACGCACCAATGGAGATTCTGTTTTAGAAATTAATTTCATATATAATATATATTAGTTAATATACTTAATTTCATATATTTTGTTTTATAAATTAATTTATATTATGTTATGTTCTCTAAATTGGTTCTACTTTAGATATTTCATAGATATATTGTATTTCAAAAAATTAATATTAATTCTATTATACTTTCTTTTGGTGTCAACAACACAATATTCTATTGATTCTGTTTTACTCCCAATTGTGTTGTTTTAAATAGTGAGTTTTGTTTGATATATTTTTTATTTAAGTTGTTTAATAATATATGTAGTCCGATTTACTTTTGTTTTGAAAGATATGACTTCAACCCATCTTAATTCTATTCCTGGTGTTGCTCATGGGGAGAAAGCTGAAAAATTTGGTGGTGTCAATTTCAAAAGTTGGTAACAAAGAATGTTGTTCTATCTCACCACCTTGAATTTGGCAAAATTTCTCAAAGAGGATGCTCCCACTTTGTCTAAGGGAGAAATTGACAAAGAAAAGCAACTTGTTGTTGATGTATGAAAGCACGCAGAATATCTTTGCAAGAATTACATTTTTAATGGATTGGATAACACACTGTGCAATGTGTATAGTGGTGTTGATGCAACAAAAAAATCTTTGAAGTTGCTGGTGCAAAGAAATTTATTGTTGGCAAATTTTTGGATTACAAAATGCTGGATTCGAAAACAATGATCAGTTAGGTTCAATAACTCCAAGTAATTCTTCATGAAATACATGCTGAGAATATGACCTTGAGTTAATCGTTTCAGGTAGCAGCAATAATTGAAAAATTGTCACCCTCATGGAGAGATTTCAAACATTATCTCAAACACAAACACAAGGAGATAAAACTTGAGAAATTTGTGATTCACCTTGGAATTGAAGAGAACAACAGAAAAGCAAAAAACAGTTCTATGGTGCTATAGACCCCAAAGCCAATATTGTGGAAAATAGACCACAAAGTAACAAAAAAATGAAGGTTTCTGGTGGAAGTTCAAGTCATAGACAACTATCCACAAGAAAGTTTAATGGGAAATGCTTCAATTGCAATAAAATGGGACATCAATCTAAGGATTGTCATAAGCCAAAGAACTTTCAGCGCAAAAATGCCCAAGCTCATATCATAGAAGTTGATGCAGTATCAGATGGTGTTGCAGATATTGACCTTTGTGCAGTCATTTAAGAATGCAATTTGGTTGGCAATTCTAAGGAACGGTGGGTAGACACTGGCGCTACTCGTCATATTTGTGCCAACAAAAATATGTTCACATCCTATGTACCCGTTTTTGGTGGAGAACAATTATTTATGGGCAACTCTTCTACTTCAAAGGTTGAAGGACAAGGCAAAGTGGTTCTTAAAATGACTTCTGACAAGGAACTCACTCTCAACAATGTACTTCATGTTCTTGATATACACAAGAATTTAGTTTCTGGTTCATTACTCAGCAAGAATGGCTTCAAGTTGGTTTTTGTATCTAATAAGTTTGTAGTTTCCAAGAATGATATGTATGTTGGAAATGGTTATTTGAGTGATGGTTTGTTTAAGTTAAATGTACTCACTATTGTACCCAAAAGTATTACTAATAATAAAGTATCTACTTTTACTTATATTGTTGAGTCATTTGTTTGGCATGTTAGATTAGGACATGTCAATTTCAATTCTTTGTGTAGGCTAATTAATATGAATTTGATTCCAAAATTCAATTTTGATTCAAATCATAAATGTGAGGTGTATGTGGAATAAAAAATGACTAAAGCATCTTTTCATTCAACTGATAGAATTATGAAACCTTTAGAGTTAATTCACAATGATATTTGTGACTTGACATTTGTGCAAACTAAAGGTGATAAAAAGTATTTCATTACTTTTATAGATGATTTCATAAAATATTGCTATGTTTATCTGTTAAGAAGCAAAGATGAGGCAATTGAAATAGTTAAGCTTTATAAAAATGAAGCTGAGAATCAATTGAGTACAAGGATTAAATTTATAAGAAATGATAGAGGTGGTGAATATGATCCTCCTTTTGAACAATTTTGTATACAATATGACATTATTCACCAAACCACTGCTCCTTATTCCCCTCAATCAAATGGAGTTGTGGAACGTAAAAATCGAACTGTCACACCCCCTCCCGGATTATCCTCTATAACCCGAAAAGAGATGTGAAGACAGCAGTTACCGACTACCCTGTCACGTAACCCACTGTCAACCTCACTATTCGCATGCTCTTGACAAATCTCGACTTCGATCGGCAACGGGAACTGTCATGCTACCTGAAAATGGAAAACATTTAAAAGAATGAGCTAACGGCTCAGTGAGTAACGCTTTTCTGAAAATAATATAATTTAACTATAAAACTGGTCAAATTCGCATAAAACATAACACTTCAAGTCATAATAAACTATACTTCAATACCATTGTGAAATCATGCTTGCCCGTTTCAGGTTACATACTCAAAAATATTGTTCTTATAATATATTTTTTCCCTAGTTGAGGTGGAGCAATGCTCAACGTTCCTCAACGTCGATTTTTCCTTAACTGTGTGGAGTAATCTCAACACATCAGCGTCGTACATACCTCTATGTGCACATAGATACCAAAATCCGGGCCTCCCTCAATGCTTTCTATGAATCCCTGAGCATTGGGGTCCCATTTCTATATCCAGGTTACTCATATGCCTTCTACACGTCCCTGAGCATTGGGTACCTTTATAATATAACAGCTACCCTTTGGTCTTCTCCAAGTCCCTGAGCCTCGGGTGCCTTTTCTAGTTTATTATAACACAATACATATTTTGGAACATTGTATCAATAACCCATAAATTAACCGTTTCCAAATCTCATCTCTTTAGCATGCTAAGTTCAATTTCCAGTTTTAATATAAACCGCATGTTTTTCATAAAGTTCATTTCCAAATCTTTCTTGACATCATATAATATCATGTTTTTCAGAAGAGTCATGAGAACCAATAACATAAATCTCATGCGTTTTATAACTCATAGCAAGTATCCAGCATTCTCATAGTTTACAAGTAATACGCATACACATGTCTCTAAACGCATGCTCATGTTTCTAAACGCATGCTCATGTCTATAAATCTCATATTCGTATGCCTTACATATATGAAAACGTATGCATTATTTTATTCAAAACCCGTAGAATTACATTCATAAAGAACTCATTTATTTTTATAAAACGCAGGTGTTACTCACCTGTACTTGCCAAAGAATACTTCTTCTTCCTTTCCTCTATTTCCTCTTCCCGAGCTTTCTGAATGCAGCGTTCTAACTCCTAAACCCAAGGCTCCATTTTCCTCTGTCAGCTCGGTTGAACGTAACCCTGCCCTTCAACGCAAGGTTGGTAATGCAAGGCTGATTATTTCCGCAAAGTGCATCCCAACTCTTCTTACTTCTCTTTCGGATGCGTCACCCTCACTTGGACGCAAGGTCCAACTTGAACGCATCAAACTTGAACGCATCACCTAACTTTTGGACGCCGCGTTCACCTTGGACATTGTGTTTGTCCTTAACGCATAGCCGATCCTTTTTAACACCAGACAACTTCTTTACATAAAATAACTAAGTTGTCAAATACCTTCTTTCTTGGCCGCATACTCCTACCACAGACGTCCTTATTGCCGCCTTCTTCTATTTTCTCTCCAGAATTCTTCTTTGAGAGTCATCAGTCGCTCCTTTTCCCTCAAGTTTCTATTTATAGGAAGCTTGCCATCCAACTTCTCCTCTCCTTGTGCCACTTGTTTGCCACATGTCACGCTGCATGCTTAATTAACCATGCATTAGTCCAAGTGTCACCTTGCATGAAACACTTATCATGCCTTTAACACCTCCTACTGATAAGGTGTCAAATCTATATATAGCCACCTGGCCTTATAAACTTATCTTATGCGTCCAACATTTTCCAACAGATAACCATTTATTCAACACAACGCCCTCATGCGTTCATTAACTTTCCTTTCAAGTTTGAGCTTCACTACTCATTTTTCTAACTCTCAGCCAACTATACTACTCTTTGACGCACAGAGATCTCAACGCATGACAACCTTATCGACGCATGGTAAGCCATGTACGTTTCTTCCCCCGCCAACGCGGCGACCACTTCAGCTTACAACAACCATTCGAGATCACCTTCAGTGCATAGCCGCACTGTTATAACCCAATGCTTACACAATGCCACTAGGCGTTAATGACAAACGCACAATACTACGCATTTGTACCTCATCGCATCATACCATGCGTCCAACTCCTTCCTTATGTCCATAACAATTCCTTCTCAAGTTTTTCCCCTATGCGTTGATCCTGATGCATTCACCTTCATCCTGCGTTCAATGACCATCTTCCTATCCTTGAACATTCCTTGATTACTCCCAAGATTATTCTTTTAACCTTTTCCTTGCACTTGAACTACTTCTCTTAAGGATAGATTAACATACATCCACCACATGCACCAGTTTTTATGTTTACTTCACAACCTTCTTCAACACTTCACAACTTAACTTTATTCCTTTCTTGCCTATTCGCTTCACTTCTTTCCATTCTCGGTTTAATTCCATGCGTCCACCCTTACCATGCGCTACCTAGCCCTGACCATGCGTCCAACATGGTCTTTTACCTCTTTTCTTCATAGACTCTTCAACGCATAAGTTTCTTAAAAAGTAGGGTGTGACACGAACAATATTTCTGAACGCATCACAGCGTCGCGGCGCTAAAACCCGAGAGCAACAATTTTGGATGCAGCCCTAGCGCCGCGGCGCCAGTTTTTCTTAAATAAAAATGTGTTATTTTTTGTAGTTACAGACCTAAAGAGGCACAAAAAGGAGAGAATTAAGTGAGAGTTCAAAGAGTGAGTTAGTTGCAAGGAAGAGGAAAAGAGTTCGAGATAGTTGTGGTGCCCTTCGAATTTCGACGTGAGAGCCAAGGAGATCGTGACGGTGCTATCTCAATCAAGAGCCTATTTTCAGTAGAGTTTCCCTTTCTTTACACTCTTTCTTTGTTTATTTTGCTAAACTCTTTAGTTTTAGGGTTTTGATGATTTGTTTATGAATTTATGTTGATCTTGTAGACTTTCATGGTTTTGTTGGAATGATTATGCTTTTCATTGTTATTATGTTTAACTCTTGTGGATTGGCCATCCTCACATGTTAGGTTAGATGTATGTTTGAGAGATTGTATGTTTAACTTGATCTATAACAATGAATTGTTGTTAATCTATCACGAGAGTAGTTAGGTTGACAATAAAAGTTGCTAAAGACTATTCTTAATGCCATGTAATTTTGTATTGGTTTTAAGAGATTAATAATCAATCGAGTTGCATGAGAAATGGTTGTTTTTTAGAGAAAATAACTAGGAATTAAGTTTCTAGACTTAGGCATATGAATTAAAATAAAATCCATGAAATCTATAATATTACATGATGAAATAAACAAGGATTCATTACCCTAGAACTCTCTTTGACTCTTGTGTTTCTCACTTTAATACTTTCCTTATTTATTTGTATTTTCCATGACTCATAATATTCAATTTCAATCCTCAAATAAAATTGATTCAACTCTAAAATAGCTAAGTAACTTAAACCTTCACAATTGGATCTCCAGTGGAACGATATTCGGACTTAACCGTCTTATATTATAACTTGACCCGTACATTTGCGGTTAACACTCAAAGTGCGCATCAGTCTCTTTATGGATTAAAACAAGCACTAAAATAATGGCATGAGAAATTTGATAATGCAATGTTGGCGAATGGGTTTCAAATTAATGGATGCGACAAATACGTATATGTCAAAAGTAATAAGAATGGTCATGTCATTGTGTGTTTGTATGTTGATGATATGCTAATTATAGGTAGCAATATCAATATTATTAGGGCTACTAAACAAATGCTAGCCAATAAATTTGAGATGAAAGGTATGGGTATCGCAGATGTTATTTTAGGAATTAAAATTTCTAGAACCCTACAAGGGTTAGTATTGTCTCAATCGCATTACATTGATAAAATTCTTGAAAAATTCAAAAAACATAACATTGGGATAACAAAGACCCTTATAGATACCAGTCTCCATTTAGCTAACAATAATGGAGATAGAATATTCTCGCATAACTAGCTGTTTGATGTACATCATGAGTTGTACACGTCCAAATATAGCATATGTTTTAAGCAAGCTAAGTCGTTATACGAGCAATTCAGGTCAAGATCATTGGAAAGTTATATTGAGACTTTTGGGATACCTAAAGCACACTAAAAATTATGGCTTACACTATATTAGATATCCTACTATATTAGATATCCTACTGTACTTGAAAGCTATAGTGATGCTAATTGGATATCTGGTACTAAAGACTCCAAATCGACGAATGGTTATATCTTCACTCTTGGAGGTGGGGCTGTGTCTTGAAAATCTTCCAAACAAACGTGTATAACACGATCCACAATGGAATCTGAGTTTATAGCTTTAGACAAGGCTGGAGAAGAAGCAGAATGGCTTCAAAAAATTTTGGAAGATATTCCAAACTGGTCTAAGCTTGTGCCTGCAATATGTATACATAATGATAGGCAAGCAGCTATTGGAAGGGCACAAAATATTATGTATAATGGTAAGTCTCGACATATACGACAGAAATGCAATACAATTAGACAACTACTTTCAAATGAAATTATCACTATTGACTTTGTGAGATCAATTGATAATATTGCTGATCCACATACTTTAGTATTCTTTTCACGCTAGTCACATGACTAACTTTGAGATTGGATTGAAAACAAGCACACACCCCCACAGTATAACGTATGTGTTGGCGACTTTCCGTGAGATACAATAAGCTACCAATCATACTTTGGTATCCTATTCTTTCCCCAGACCTTGCAACTAAGAAAGATGATCACTTCTTAAAATATCCCATATACGTAGGCGGGAAAAGGGGAAGGGGTTAGATTTATCCCGACGGGAGTAAGAGTAATAATAATGTTTATAATGCTACAACCGCAGGTATAGCAAGCAAAATAATACGAAAAGAAAAAGGAGGATATGAAACAACCATAGTGGATGCAGCGAATGGGCGTCAAGTGGTTGATCTTATCCCTCCAAGACTAGAACTTCTTGTTTCAAAGGGCGAATCTATCAAACTTGATCAACCATTAACGAGTAATCCTAATGTGGGTGGATTTGGTCAGGGAGATGCGGAAATAAGCCTTTCATCGACATTTTCAACATTTGAGTCCCTTGTGATCTTAGCATAGGTAGGTGCTGGAGTTTGTTTAGAACTTTCTTTAGCATGTTCTTCACATATTTTTCTTGTTATATAAAGATGCCATCAGACAATTGCTTGATCTGAAGGCCAAGAAAGTAAGTCAGTTCACCAACCATACTCATTTCAAACTCACTCTTCATCTAATCAACAATCTGATTTATCAAGAATTGAGGGGACCCTCCGAACACTATGTTATCAACATAGACTTGTGCGATGATAAATCCTTCTTTTGATCGTTTAATAAATAGAGTTCTATCTGATTCCCCTCTAGAGTATTCTCTGTTGAATCCTTTAGGTTGCTCAACCTAAACTTCTTCATTTAGGAAACTATTTAGAAAAGCACTTTTCACATCCATCTGATATAGTTTAAATTTGAGCAAACATGAGACTCTGAAAAGAAGACGAATGACTTCCAATCTGGCAACAGAGGCAAATGTTTCATCAAAATCAATACCTTCTACTTGAGAGTACCCTTGAGCCACTAGACGTGCTTTGTTGCGAACAACCCCTCCATTCTCATCCGATTTATTCTTAAACACTCATTTGGTGTTTATTACATTGGTAGACTCCGGACGAGGAATTGGTTCCGTTCAAACTGACCTCATTCTTCCTGCATAACATTCATTTAGAATTCATCTTTCAAGGTTTCATTGACATTCTTAGGCTCCACCGTCGAAGTGAAGCAGACATTCCCAATCAGTTTCAGGTAGTCTACATTTTCCTTCCTTCAGGTTGTAACTCGAGAATTTAAGTTACCTATGATATTCTAAGAGGAGTGGTTCTTTTTTACTCTGCTGGAGCACTTAACGGATTCAGATACAGACTCTTCAGGTTCTGAATCACTTCTCTCACTATCATCCATTCTTTCTGCCAACAACAACTCGAGTAACATATAGAGACATCAACATACTATCTCTATCATCATCTTGCACAGGTTTAAAGTCGTGGTCATCTATAACAACATTAATTGATTCCATGACTGAATGAGTACGATTTTTGATTGTTAGAAGAGTATCCCAAAAAAATTCTACTGTTAGACTTGGAGTTCCACTTCTTTCGGTATTTTCTATCTACAAGAATGTGACAAACACTTCTAAAAACATGAAAGTACTTAACATTGGGTTTCCTCCTCCTTCATAGTTCATAATTTGTCTGAGTAGTACCAGGTCGCAAAGAGATCCAATTGTGTATATGACTGGTTGTATTCAGCGCTTTAGCCCAGAAATATAAGGATATATTTTTTCCATGCATCATGGCTCTTATCATCTCTTGCAGCATATGATTTTTTCTCTCAAACACTTCATTCTATTGAGGAGTGATGGGGGATGAACTCATGCAGAATCTCTTCCAGGTTACAAAAATCTTCAAATAGAGTGTTTTAAAACTCCTTGTCATGATCACTTCGTATATGGATGATTAAAACCCCTTGTTCCCTCTGAAGTTGGCAACATAAAATTTGACAAACGTTGAAAGTATCTGATTTTTCACGTATAAACTTTACCCAGGTATACCAAGAAAAATCATCAACACATACAAAGACATACCTTTTTCTCCCTAAGCTCTTGACTTGCATCGGACCCATCAGGTCAATATGCAGAAGTTCTAAACCCCTTCTTGTAGTGCAAGCTGAAACTCTTTTGTGAGAGGCTTTGATTTGTTTTCCTGCCTCACATTCACTACAAACACTATCACAGACTCCTAAGAGCTAAAGAATTCTAAAAATAGCTTCTTCAGCAATAGCTTTCTTGACTAATTGAAGATTGATGTGCCAAAGTCTCTTGTGCCAGAGAGATGCTCCATTGTTTCTTACAAAATTGCACAGATTGGAGGTAAGATCAAGGTTCCACAAATAGCAGTCAACAAACAAGCGAATCCCATACATAATGGCTATATTGTCTGAGTTGGTCATAGTGCACTTATCCCTAGAAAAGTTCACAAAGAAACCTTAGTCACATAGTTGACTTATTCTGATCAAATTTGCTGTTAGTCCTTCCACAAGAATAACCTCATGAAGAATAGGAAGTCCAGGATAGTTCAGTCTACCTTTGCCAATCACTTTTCCTTTAGCACCATCACCAAAGGTTACATGGCCTAAGCTACACAGGTGAATGTCCATTAGAAAGGATTTTTCTCTTGTCATGTGGCAAAAGCATCTGCTATCAAAATACCAGTCTTTTTGAGTTGATGAATGTAAGGTTGTGAGAGCAACCTACCATCTAACGATACAGGATTCCCTAGAATACTTAACTACCACTCTAATTTGATGTTCCTCGTTTTTTTATAGAACGAGTGACATCATGATGTTTAAACGGCAATTTCTGTTGTCTCTGGTAAACACGCCCCCCATGCAAACGGAAACAAAAAGGATGAATATGACCTTCTTTTCCACAGAAATGAAAAATCCACCTCATCTGAGTTTTAAACTCAGTACACTCTTTCTGTACATAGACTTGAGTGGGCATCCGAGTATTTTTGGAAGGAACAAAAAATTGTGACATGGAAGATTCTCCTTTGCTCCAAGACTCTTTGATTGAAAGAAGCCAACACCACTCTTTCCTGATGCTTGTTTCCCATAGGATAAAATCTTGTTTAGATCATCTGTACTGGAATTCATCATACGGACAGATTTCGTCATTAATTCAAGATCAGCCTTGGCGACTTTCAGTTCCTTCTTCAATTCAAATATAGTACAACAAATCAAACAAACTTGTAGATAAATTTTGAGAAATAGTTGTCAAACACATTAATTTTATTTGAGAAAAATACATTTTTAATCCTTAAGTTTTAAGGAATAAGTGCATTTAATCCATATGTTTTCAATTTGGTCATTTTAGTCAATTAATCCTTCAATTTTGAATAATAAGTTTAAAAGGTCCCTTTCCATTAATTAGATCATTTTTATATTTTATAAATAACAATGATGAAAAGGGTAATTATTTTAAATAACAAAACTACTGAAAATATTTTCAAATATAAAATGTCACTGTTTATCGATGATAGATAATGATAAGATGTCTATTAGTGTCTATCACTGATAGATATTGACATGTCTATCAGTTTCTAGGACTATTATCAATAATAGGCATTGTTAGACATGACATTTTGCTATATTTATAAATATTTTTAATCATTTTAATTGAAAACAATCTTAATTAAAACGTTACCATAGAATTTATGTTCTCGTTTCCCTAACCCAGCCCCCACCGACTGGTTGCAAATTTTCAGTAGAACGTTACCATAGAATTTATGTTCTGAATTGTTCACTTTTAATGCAAAATAACATTCTTTTCTTCCTTCTTCTCCTTCCTCTCATTTCTCTCTCCTCAATTCTAGAGAGAGAATCTACTTACATTTCTCAAAACTCCAAATCAAAATCCCCCTTCCCCTAATTCCTTCACTCCCTTTTTTCCCCCATTTCTCCCCAAATCTTCACTCCCAAATGGAATTTGGGAGTGGGAACAATCTCTCATTCCATTCCTTCGCCATTGATCCATTCTCCCTCTTCTTCACCTACATGTTTCTCCATTATTTTGATTTCCTATGACAATTTCATTTTTCCAATTTTGCTATTGATTTTTCCTTCACCATCGGATGAAGAAGAAAAGGCAGGAACATGAGTCATGTGATTCTTAGATTCTAATTTGTTGTTGATTCGGAACCTAATTCTCTCTAATGTTTCTGATCTTCACTCTATTGTTTTGATTTAACCAAAAACCAAAATTACAATTTTAATTATTGTTATTTCATTAAAATAATAAAAATAATCAACTAATGGAAAGAGGAGCATTAAACTGAGTAACTAAAATGGTCAAATTAAAAGCGTACATATTAAATGCACATATTCTTCAAAACTTAGAGAGAAAAAGTAATCTTCCCATTTTATTTTTGATAGTTTTTTTTAAAAACCAAAAGTGTTTAAATAAAAATAAATTTTTAAAAAACATTTTTCTCTAAATCAATCTAAACAGACCGTGTACATAAAAGAAAACAACGATAAAGAACAAGTATGAAGAACGTCCGAAAGGAATGGAAACAATTAGAGAGTGTTTGGCGTGAGGAGATGAGTTGAGATATGAACTCAACACGTTGTTTAATACACCAACAGTGCACTCAGCTCTTGTTCAACTCCAACGACCATATCCAATAGCCAACTCCGATGACCACCTCTGACAGCCAACTTCAACAACTTCAACCATTATTTTAAATTATGATTACTACAAATTTAGATTTTGTTAACACAATTTTTTTGTTTTGTTGGGTTCAAGACATAAAACCGTCAATAAAACTTTAATTGTAAGCTTAAAAGTAACTAACGATCTAAAAATATGTATAAAATATTAATAAATATTTTTATTAAAATTGAGGAACAAAATTATCAATAAAAACACCTTTGTTGACACAAAAGTATACAAATTCCGTGAAAATGTTAAATTCTCAATTTTTTCTTTGTTTCATATTATTTTATAGTCGTTCTTTATAGTAATTTAACATTAATAAAATCACTTTTATCATTTAAGAAATCAAACAAACTTGTATGTTAAAACACTTCAGAAAAAATTATCAGATACATGAATGTTTTTATTTTAAAAATTTTTTATCAAAATGTACAAATAAAAATGACTAAACTGTAAACGTCACATGCACAAATTTGTAAAATGATTGCTTACATTAAAAATATACATATTAAAATGCATGATCCAAAAGTAAATCTTAAACCTCATTTCCTAAAACTCCCAACATTTACATGTGTGCTTAACAAACAATAAAAAATATATATGTAAGATTATTGAATAAAAAAAGTATCCAAACAAAAATAATTATCATAAAAACATATTATTTATAATAAAGAAAAATATGAACTCAACACCGCACGCACCCAACCAAAACATTTGAACTCAACACCCCAAAATATAGATATATGAACTCCAAAGACATAAACTCCACATATAGACATGAACTCCAAACATATGAACTCAATTTAGTGCTGCCAAAAAGCCCCCTAATGATAAAATAATCAATTGATCCTTCGTTCAAAAAATTATAATATTCATAGATGGACTGTATAACATCAGCCACAGACATTACAAACAGCCTAACCACAACAAGCCCTTGGATATTCCAAAGAAGGGGGAACATCAGGCAACCGATCAACAAAAAGATAAAATGATGGCATGGTTTGCTTGAGCAACTAATCATATAAAGAGCGGTGTTCTTCCTCTTGAGGCAATCAATGTGAATTCATTTTTTCTGTTATTCTTATTTCAGCCAAACATAAGTGCTCCACTATATTTCTCCGATCGATCCTCCACGCATAAAACAGGATAAGATAATCATGAAAAGTCATAAGATTCTAGCTAAAAGAGGATTACAACGCACCATATGTTAGGGAAGCACTTATGATCCCACTGAATATAATAGAAAGCTTGTTGCTAGTGCTTCTTAAGCGCGTTCATTTTGGTGAGTATCTGTCATTCATCAACCACTTGTTTTAGTCATAAACACAATGCTATAAGAAATAATCAGGTGAATATCATTTAAAGAAACATCTATATGGAGGAAGACCATACGTACATGTACATATTAATACACCAACTTCAACAAGTGTGTTCCTCTGTTATTGAAATAGAATATTGTTAACGATGTACTATTTTATTTGTATCAGTTTTTTCTCTTTTCTTTTTGGTATTAGTGAGTGTTCAAACTAGCTTGCGTGCTACATCGACTGTCCTCACAAGACAACTTGACTCCACTACATTTGATTGTCAAGGTCACTCGTAGATTACTAAACCCTATGAAAGTGACCGCCATGGCTTCAAACCATAATTTTGTCCCTTTGATTATTTAAATGGCTCTTATGAACTACTAGACCACTCATGGAACTAGAGGCCTATAGTGGTTTATTTGTATAAGATGTTATATGAACTCGCAAAATTTACAACACAAGGCTCAGTTTCTCTCTAAATTAAATAAAGACTCGAAACTCATAAAGGCTTGCACCTTAAGGTTAATCTTTTGATAAAATTCTTCAAATCCTTATAACATTCCTTGACCTAATCTAAAGCGGAACAAAAAAAAAAAAAAAACACCTAAGAAGCGTAGACACGACATGGGCATGGTGACACATCAATTTCTAAAAAAAGAAGTAGGGACACATTTTTTAAAAATAAAATGCATGAAATATGAACACTTCTTTATAAATAAAAATATATAAATCTAACATATAAACAAAATATACTTCATAAAAACATACAAAGTCAAGTCAAGTAAGGAGATCTGAAATCTTAGGAGATATAGGAAGATTTAGATGGCTATGACTAAAGGAAGAAATGTCAATCCTAATAGGATTAATCAAATAATTCAATATATAAGAATTCGGTCTATTAGAAATCACTATTTTCCCCCTAACTTTTAGGTTAAATATTTTCCAATGTCGTGTCGAAACTTAGAAGAGAAAAATTAATCTAGACACATTTTTTAGAGTGTCGAACACATGTCTAAAGGATGTCTAGATATATCTGTGTCTAAGATGTGTTCAGATGTATCTGTGTCCTATCCTAGATAAGCAGAATATGCTTCTCCTGTTCTTCATCAAAGGTGAGCAGGGACAAAGACAATGAAATTGGGAATGTAACTTTTGCAGAAAATAATTATAGTAAAAATTCACCATTACTTACAGAGGGAAGAGGGACTCAATCCCAGCACCAGCAACTAGCCTCCTTAATCTAAAAGTTGTGTTGAGACCAGCATTTCTTCTGGCTATAACAATACCTTTTAATGTTGAGACACGCCGCTTGTTCTCAGGTACTTCCTGTTCACACATAACAAGAAAAGCCAAAAAACTGTTCCATAACCTCATCTACAACTGCTGTTTAGAATAAGAACATTATCTGAAAGTAATGCAACATGATAATAATTTGACTGAACTTTACCACTTTGAGCTGCACAATATAGCCTGGCTTTATATCTGGAATTTCTCTTTGTGCTTTTGCCTCCTCAACAGCTTCCTTATCTAAAATCTGTAGGGAAAAGAAAGCAATATATTGAAAGCAAACAAATGGAAGATGAAATGAAACTACTTTTCCAACAATACTCAGAAATGTGAATACCTGCATTATGTGTCTTGAGGTTTTATCAAGCCTCTTAAATTTGATACGAGGAGTTATATCAGAATCAACTGCAGTGGATCCTTGTAGAGATGATTCCATCGAGCTTGTCGTAGCAATGCCCCTGCTAGAAAAAGGAGCTGCAATTTCTGCCAACTGAAATATATGTGGCCAAGAACTTTGGAATGCTGAACAAGTTGAAGATACATGCTTTCTCGAAGGCACAAATTCCATTTGGGAGCTCGTATTTTTCTGCTAAATAGTTGTATAAATTGTTACAAAGGGATAAATTACAAAATAGACTCTTAAATAAATGGTACCCATAAACCAACAGAAAGTTCATATACACAATTTCTTAAAACATTTCTCACTAGGATAGTTGACAGCTTTTCTGTTTTGCAGGAATATTGAAAGAAAAGAGGTAATAAGAGGAAGATAACCAATCTCCATAGATGCCAAGGAAATTACAGAAAGGCCCTCCAATTAGCAAGGATCATAGAAGAAAAGAACTATAACCACATTTTTTCCCCTTAATAGTTATATCAGCTTGATGCAAGCTAATTACATTTCAGACAGACTAATTACAAAATAAATATGTGGTTCTCTATACTTAATTTGTTGAAAGGGGAAATAGAATACATAATAACTATGAGTCAGACAATAGCAAAATGCTTTTCAAAAAAGAAAACAAAAATTGACAAGAAAACCGAACTTACGTTGGAAAAATGAAAGAATTAGGAAATAAATATTAAATTAAATTAAAATGATTATTTAAATAAAATTATATTTAATTTGGATGTTTAGAATAAGGAGAAATGAAGAGGAGACACGTTGAAGCAAGCTGGTGAGTGGTTAAAGCTGATTGGTTGGTCTGGGTAGCAGCTCGGACTCTAGGCAAGCAGCTCAATTAACCTGATGGTTCTCCCGATTCCCTCGTGCTATTTTCACCATTTTTGAACCAGAGGAAGCTCTGTGAGTTAGGAAGATGACATAGGGCTGACAAAGTGATTTGAGGTCGGGAAGCTTGAGAAATGGTCAAAATACTGAAGATTATCGCAGAAACCGAGCAAATTAGACGAGTTAGCTTTGAGAAATTTTTCAAGGGTACTCAGGAAGGTTTTTCGAGCTGAATTTTCTTGGTAAGCTAGTTAAGAGGTTAAACTTGAGTTCCATAATTTTTATTTGATTTTTATTTAAAAGGAAATAGTGTTTTGGAGTTCTGAAAAATCGGGTTGGAAATAGAACACTACTAGCCGAAGAGGCTGCCAGAGCTGCCCACGCCCACGCCCACCCAGCGCCCACGCCCTGCACCTATTGACACCCCCTCGCACAGCTGCTGCCCACCAAGGTTGCCTACGGCTATTTTGGGTAATTTTGAACATTTTTGGACCCAAATTGATATTTTCTTGAATTATTGGCCTAAAAATGGAAAATATGAATTTTTAAGCATTTTTGGAAATTTTGAGAATTTTGCAAAAAGGTCCCTAAAAGCGTAAAATGATAGAAATTGTGTAAATTAGGCTTGATATGGACAACGTGGATGAAATGTAGTTAAGTGATCATTGTAAGGACTTCAAGGAGAGGATCTAATGGCTCGTAATTGATATTTCAGGTCATATTAAGGTTGGAAAAGCCTATAGACCTTGAGGAACAGGCCCAGATTGTGGGTGACACCTTTCTTTCTCTAAAAACGATTCTATTTAAAATGTTTAGCCAGACTTTCTTATAAAATATGATTTTATGATGATTTATTACAAGATAAGCATGATGGCTGGTTATATTTGATTTTATGGCATGAAAGACATGTTTTATCTGTTTTCTACAAGTTTTTGAAAAGCATGTTTATAAGATGATATTTATTGAGAAATGCTCTGTTTTCCATTTAAATGTTTTAGCATACATGTTTCTAAAATGTTTTCTAAGGGACCTAATGCTGAGGGACGTTAAGAAGGCATGTGGGCAACCCTGTGACTTAAAGGAGCTCAATGCTAAAGAACATTGAGAAGTCATTTGAGTTTCTTGGGGACCTAGTACTACTTGGGCATCTCGAGATAGTCCTATGTGCACATAGTGGTTGATGACGTTGATGTGTTGAGGTTACCCTACATCAGCTAAGGTTTTCGACGTTGGGTGTGTCGAGATTACTCCTTGTTTTCGACATTAAGTGTGTTGAGCCTTGCTCCGCCTCAACTAAGGGAATTTTAAAAGGTTTGATGAGTTAGTAAACTGTATTTATGTAAAAGAATATTTCAAGGCTTAACATGAGTTTTATGCTAAAGTTTTGTTTTCTATATTATTGAGCATGATTTGGTTCTCGAGTTGTGTTTAAAATACTATGTCACTCACTGAGCTAGGCATTCAGCTCATGTTTTCCATGTTTTCTTTCCCACCCAGGTAGCGAAGAAGTTCCCGGTGCTTAGCCTACTGCTTAAGCTTCGAGTTATCAGAAGATACTTTGCATTTCAGTTGCTGTATGTGTAAATAACTTTGTGTATGTGACATGTAAACATAGCCAACTAGTAGTTGGGATGTGAGACTCGTTATTGTATATGTCATCTAAGTTTATTTGTGAAAGAGTTTGGAGTATCTAGTTATGTAAATATGAAATTCTCATGTTATTGAATTTATGGGCGTGGTTGATCTGAATGTCTATGTTATTAGAAAGAGTGATATAGGCAGTTATGTAAGTCATATTAGGCAGTTATGTAAATCATGTTTCAATAGGTTATTCAGGTACAGTTGGACAATGAACCTCACTAACACTAACTACAAAAAAGACTCCAATCCAAAAGAACAAGACCAATATCAAAAGTACAGAACAATCGAGTGACCGACACCCAAATGGAAGGATTAAACCTCACCAACTCCCAAACTTCCTCTCTAGATTTCTCTCAACCTCAAATACGATTACACTCCAACCAATATACTCCACAAAATAGCAAAGAAGCTTGCTTGCCACAACACTCTTCTCCCTAAAAGGAAGGGGAGTGCAAAATCACTTTTCCACCAACAAAGAACACCCAACCCCCACTAACTCCAAATGAAAATTTGCCACTGATACCAAGGGTATTTTGCAAACCGGCACACCCACAGCAAATGGCTCAGATCCATAATTAAACTAGGAGTTAGTTCTAGCTAATTACTCATACTCTACGTTACCTTATAGCAATAAGACATTTAACACATATCATGTCTGGTCAGTATTAGGGACACATGCATAACATACACATTTGATAAGAAACTATACATATTTCCCTACCACCAATCAAGAGTGCTGCCCAAGACCGATATTATGATATTTACTTGTTTCACTGCTTATGAACTAAAACGTTAAGCATAAATGAAGTCATAAAGCCTCCAATTCGAAGTAGAATAAATGTCGCAATTATATATGTATAAAACCAAAGTAGATTTAGTGAATAGTTATAGAACCTCCAAAAACAATTGCATAAAACTAAAGTAAATTTAGTGAATAATAGAACCTCTGAAAACAACACAAGAACAAATCATACTAGTAAACGACCATAATGTAAAAAAATAGTTACAGAAATACATACGAAGGCTTTCGAATATTGATTGCCCAACCCCGAGAAATGTTCCTAAACCCTAAAATAATTTTACAAATTAGACTTTAAAAAAGAAAAAAAAAACTTACTGAAAATAAATCCTAACTAACTAAAAATATAATTTGTAAAATTATTTTTTAAAAAAATGTTCCTATTTCACTAAAAAGATTCTTGTCAGGAAATTTTACACAAATCTCTTTTCTTTTCAACAAATATAATTTTTTTTATATATTTTTATTTTTTTTAAAGTCTAATTGGTAAAAAAGAAAAAAAAAGAAAAAGAAAAAAAACTTTCTGTAAAATTTCGTAGTAAGGATCTTTACTGGAAATTTTATTTTTTAAAAATAATTTTACAAATTGTATTTTAAGCTAGTTAGGATTTTTCCAAAAAATATAATTTCTTGGAAAGTCTTTTTTTTTTAAATGTCTAATTTGTAAAAGAAAATATAGAAAAAAAAAAAACTTAAAATTTCCTAGTAAGAATCTTTACGGAAAATTTTACCTATGTTTTTTTTTTAAATAATTAAAAAATTAGATTTTAGGTTAGTTAGTATCTTACTAAGAAATATCATTTCATGGTATGTTTTTATTTTTAAAGTCTAATTTGTGAAAGGAAAAATATGTAAAATTACAATAAAATTTCTCGGTAAGAATCTTGATGAGAAATGTTTTTTTTTAATATTTTTTAAAAATAATTTTACAAATTAGATTTTAAGTTAGTTAGGATCTTACCAAGAAATATAATTTCATGGTATGTTTTTTTTTCTTTTTTTTTAGTCTAATTGGTAAAGAAAAAAAAAATTGTAAAATTTCTTGATAAGAATCTTTACCGAAAATCTTACAATATGCTTTTATTTTTTTAAAAAATAATTTTACAAATTAGCTTTTAATATAGTTAATATCTTACCAAGAAATATAATTTTCTGGTATGTTTTTATTTTTTTAAGTCTAATTGGTAAAAAAAAGAAAAAATTCTGGAAAATTTTCTGGTAAGAAACTCTATGGTAACTTGTACAATATTGACTTTCTTTAGAAATTACATTTTAAGTTAGTTAAATCCTATCCAGAAATATAATTTTTAAAGCTTTTTTTTTTTAAGTCTAATTGGTAAAAGAAGGGAAAAAGTTAAATTTCCTAGTAAGAATCTTTATAAGAAATTTTACTGTATGCATGCTTTTTCAATAATAATTTTACAATTTAGATTTTAAGTAAGTTAGATCTTGGTATATAATTTTCTAGTATGTTTTTATTTTTTTAAGTCTAATTAGTAAAAATAAAAAAAATAGAAAGAAAAAAGAACTTTCTGTAAAATTTATTGGTAAGAATCTTTACGAGAAATTTACAATATGTTTTTTTAAAAATAATTTTACAAATTAGATTTGAAGTAAGTTAGGATCTTAACAAGAAATATAATTTCATGGTATGTTTTTATTCTTTTAAGTCTAATTGGTAAATAAATAAAAAAAGAACGTTTTCTGTAAAATTTCCTAATAAGAATCTTTATGGATTATATTTTAAGTTAGTTAGGATCTTACCCAAAAAAATAATTTCTAGGTCTGTTTTTATTTTTAAAGTCTAATTTGTAAAAGAAAAATAGGATAAAAAAACTTACTAAAATTTATTGGTGAGAATCTTTATAAGATATTTTATGCTTTTTCAAAAATAATTTTACAAATTACATTTTAAGTTAGTTAGGATTTTACCAAGAAATATAATTTCTTGATATGTTTTTATTTTTTTTTCTAAGTTTAATGGGTAAAAAAAAGAAAAAAAAAAAAGCTTTCCGAAAAATTTCCTGCAAGAATTTTTACGAGAAATTTTACAATATGCTTTTTTTTTAAAATTATGTTACAAATTAGATTTTAAGTTAGTTAAGATCTTACCCAAATCTTACCAAGAAATATAATTTCTGGTATGTTTTTTTTTAATTTTAATTTTAATTTTATTTTTAAAATTTTAATTGGTAAAAAAAAAGAAAAAAAGCTTTATGTAAAACTCCTAGTAAGAATCTTTACCAGAAATCAGGAAATTTTACCATATGTTTTTTTTTTTTTTTTTTAATTTTACAAATTATATTTTAAGTTAGTTAGATCTATCCAAGAATATAATTTTCGAATATGTTTTGATTATTGTCTAATTGCTAAAAAAAAAAACTTTAAATTTCCCATAGAATTTTTACGATAAATTTTACAGTATAGTTTTTTAAAATAATTTTACAAATTAGATTTTAAGTTAGTTATGATTTTACCAAGAAATAAAATTTCTTGGTATGTTTTTTTTTTTTTTTTTTTTTAAAATTTAATTGGTAAAAAAAGAAGAAAAAGAAAAAAAGCTTTCAGGAAATTTTAGGATTTAGAGTATGTTTTTTTTCTTTTAATAATTTTACAAATTATATTTTAAGTTAGTTAAGATCTTATCAAGAAGTATAATTTTCTAGTAGGTTTTAAAAATCTTACTGTAAAATTTCTTGGTAAGAAACTTTATTGGAAATTTTACCGTATGGTTTTTAAAAAATAATTTTACAAATTTGATTTTAAGTGATTTTGGATATTACCAAGAAATATAATTTTTTGGCATGTTTTTATTTTTTAAAAGTCTTAATTGGTAAAAAGAAAAAATAAAAAAGAAAAAAAGAAAGGAAAAGAACTTTGTAAAATATATTGGAAAGAATTTTAAGGAAAATTTTAGTTTTAAAATAATTTTACAAATTAGATTTTAAGTTGATTAGGATGTTATTAAGAAATAAAATAAAAAAGAAAAAACTAATTCCAATTTCCTTAACTTTTGTTTAATTTTTTTAACCAATTAAATTTATCGGGTTTTCAATTATTACGAAAAACTTCAAGTAAGAATTTTTTTAACTGGAAAATTTTTAATTGCCGAAAATTCCAATGAATTTTTTTTCCTTTTAAATAACAAAAAATTTACCATTCAAGACTTCACAAAACATCGACAAATAAATTAGAATATAAAGTTTAAATTTAAAAAATGTGGTTGAGTATGAAAAATTGTACTAGGTCGAAGTTGAGAGCAATTAAAGATAAAACGGAATTTTCACTATGTACGACACTCAGATTAAAATCATAAAGGTTAAAAAAAGAAGTTAAAAAGAAAAGCGGATGGTTTTGTCCAACAAAAACTATTTTTCTTTATTTAAAAATAGAAATTTCCGAAAATGAAACGAAAAACCCTAACACCTTCCTAAAATTAAATCTCTTTCATCTTCACGCCACTTCTTCTTCTTCACGCCGTCTCCTCCTCTGTTTCGGCAGCTCGGTGTCGCCGCCGCCGTCGTCTTTCTTCCGCTCGTTCCGTAGCAGGCTCTCTCCTAGCGGTTTTGCACTGGTTTCTTACTACCTCGTTGTTACTGTTATCTCCCAACTTCCATCTACATCTTTCTTCTCACTTGAAAAACACAAATTTGAACTTGTCTAAAGAAACAATGGTGGAGTTATTTGATTTTTCTTAATAACAAAATTGAGACGTGGTTTTTGTTTGGCTATTCTGATTCGGACATGAATCAGTCATCCAATTCTCTACTTTTTTTTTCTTCTTTTTTGGTTTGGTTATTCGAATTCCGTGTTTACTGGTGATCTAGAATAAGCTCTGACATTTCCAGCAATCTTGATCAGTGTAATGTATATTTAAGCTACATTATTTATACGCTGCTTCACTACCATGTTCCTTCTTACCTGCTTGTTTTGGAACAATTCTATGGAGTTTCTTTTGTATGCCTCAACGCTCATGGACTCTCTCTGGGTTATGCAGCTGGAAATCTAGAGCGAAAATGCAAGGTTTTCGCAGAATCAATCAATTGGTACGAAGGCAGAGTCCTGATGCTCATTTCAAATTGATTAGAGGTTATCCTCTGAATGGGGATGCTGGCTGTAGCTGCTCGGCTCCGACGTCGATGGAAAATAGTTTTACTATTCCTTGTCTTTTTGGGAATTCATATGGGTCTTTGAGCGGTTCCCTCTTGAGCTCTTTCTCGAGGTTCGGCAATCAATATCCGGAAGCCTTCGTATGTATTTCTGTTCGTCTAACTATTTTTTTACATTATGGTCGTTTACTAGTATGATTTGTTCTTGTGTTGTTTTCAGAGGTTCTATAACTATTCACTAAATCTACTTTGGTTTTATGCAATTGTTTTCGGAGGTTCTATAACTATTCACTAAATCTACTTTGGTTTTATACATATATAATTGCGACATTTATTCTAGTTCGAATTGGAGGCTTTATGACTTCATTTATGCTTAACGTTTTAGTTCATAAGCAGTGAAACAAGTAAATATCACAATATCGGTCTTGGCCAGCACTCTTGATTGGTGGTAGGGAAATATGTATAGTTTCTTATCAATTGTGTACGTTATGCACGTGTCCCTAATACTGACCAGACATGATTTGTGTTAAATGTCTTATTGCTATAAGGTAACGTAGAGTATGAGTACATCAGCTAGAACTGACTCCTAGTTTAATTATGGATCTGAGCCATTGTTGTGGGTGTGCCGGTTTGCAAAATACCCTTGGTATCGGTGGCAAATTTTTATTTGGAGTTAGTGGGGGATGGGTGTTCTTTGTTGGTGGAAAAGTGGTTTTGCACTCCCCTTCCTTTTAGAGAGAAGAGTGTTGTTGCAAGCGAGCTTCTTTGCTATTTTGTGGAGTATATTGGTTGGAGTGTAATCGTATTTGAGGTGGAGAGAAATCTAGAGAGGAGGTTTGGGAGTTGGTGAGGTTAATCCTTCCATTTGGGTGTCGGTCACTTGATTGTTTTGTACTTTTGATATTGGTCTTGTTCTTTTGGATTGGATTCTTTTTTGTAGTTAGTGTTAGACTCTTGTTTTTTGAAGGCTTGCTTCTTTTCTTTCTTGTATTCTTTCATTTTTCCAACGTAAGTTCGGTTTTCTTGTCAATTTTTGTTTTCTTTTTTGAAAAGCACTTTGCTATTGTCTGACTCATAGTTATTATGTATTCTATTTCCCCTTTCAACAAATTAAGTATAGAGAACCACATATTTATTTTGTAATTAGTCTGTCTGAAATGTAATTAGCTTGCATCAAGCTGATATAACTTTTAAGGGGAAAAAATGTGGTTATAGTTCTTTTCTTCTATGATACTTGCTAATTGGAGGGCCTTTCTGTAATTTCCTTGGCATCTATGGAGATTGGTTATCTTCCTCTTATTACCTCTTTTCTTTCAATATTCCTGCAAAACAGAAAAGCTGTCAACTATCCTAGTGAGAAATGTTTTAAGAAATTGTGTATATGAACTTTCTGTTGGTTTATGGGTACCATTTATTTAAGAGTCTATTTTGTAATTTATCCCTTTGTAACAATTTATACAACTATTTAGCAGAAAAATACGAGCTCCCAAATGGGATTTGTGCCTTCGAGAAAGCATGTATCTTCAACTTGTTCAGCATTCCAAAGTTCTTGGCCACATATATTTCAGTTGGCAGAAATTGCAGCTCCTTTTTCTAGCAGGGGCATTGCTACGACAAGCTCGATGGAATCATCTCTACAAGGATCCACTGCAGTTGATTCTGATATAACTCCTCGTATCAAATTTAAGAGGCTTGATAAAACCTCAAGACACATAATGCAGGTATTCACATTTCTGAGTATTGTTGGAAAAGTAGTTTCATTTCATCTTCCATTTGTTTGCTTTCAATATATTGCTTTCTTTTCCCTACAGATTTTAGATAAGGAAGCTGTTGAGGAGGCAAAAGCACAGAGAGAAATTCCAGATATAAAGCCAGGCTATATTGTGCAGCTCAAAGTGGTAAAGTTCAGTCAAATTATTATAATGTTGCATTACTTTCAGATAATGTTCTTATTCTAAAAAGCAGTTGTAGATGAGGTTATGGAACAGTTTTTTGGCTTTTCTTGTTATGTGTGAACAGGAAGTACCTGAGAACAAGCGGCGTGTCTCAACATTAAAAGGTATTGTAATAGCCAGAAGAAATGCTGGTCTCAACACAACTTTTAGATTAAGGAGGCTAGTTGCTGGTGTTGGGATTGAGTCCCTCTTCCCTCTGTAAGTAATGGTGAATTTTTACTATAATTATTTTCTGCAAAAGTTACATTCCCAATTTCATTGTCTTTGTCCCTGCTCACCTTTGATGAATAACAGGAGAAGCATATTCTGCTTATCTAGGATAGGACACAGATACATCTGAACACGTCTTAGACACAGATATATCTAGACATCCTCTAGACATGTGTTCGACACTCTAAAAAATGTGTCTAGATTAATTTTTCTCTTCTAAGTTTCGACACGACATTGGAAAATATTTAACCTAAAAGTTAGGGGAAAAATAGTGATTTCTAATAGATCGAATTCTTATATATTGAATTATTTGATTAATCCTATTAGGATTGACATTTCTTCCTTTAGTCATAGCCATCTAAATCTTCCTATATCTCCTAAGATTTCAGATCTCCTTACTTGACTTGACTTTGTATGTTTTTATGAAGTAAATTTTGTTTATATGTTAGATTTATATATTTTTATTTATAAAGAAGTGTTCATATTTCATGCATTTTATTTTTAAAAAATGTGTCCCTGCTTCTTTTTTTAGAAATTGATGTGTCACCATGCCCATGTCGTGTCTACGCTTCTTAGGTGTTTTTTTTTTTTTTTTGTTGTTCCGCTTTAGATTAGGTCAAGGAATGTTAAGGGATTTGAAGAATTTTATCAAAAGATTAACCTTAAGGTGCAAGCCTTTATGAGTTTCGAGTCTTTATTGAATTTAGAGAGAAACTGAGCCTTGTGTTGTAAATTTTGCGAGTTCATATAACATCTTATACAAATAAACCACTATAGGCCTCTAGTTCCATGAGTGGTCTAGTAGTTCATAAGAGCCATTTAAATAATCAAAGGGACAGAATTATGGTTTGAAGCCATGGCGGTCACTTTCATAGGGTTTAGTAATCTACGAGTGACCTTGACAATCAAATGTAGTGGAGTCAAGTTGTCTTGTGAGGACAGTCGATGTAGCACGCAAGCTAGTTTGAACACTCACTAATACCAAAAAGAAAAGAGAAAAAACTGATACAAATAAAATAGTACATCATTAACAATATTCTATTTCAATAACAGAGGAACACACTTGTTGAAGTTGGTGTATTAATATGTACATGTACGTATGGTCTTCCTCCATATAGATGTTTCTTTAAATGATATTCGCCTGATTATTTCTGATAGCATTGTGTTTATGACTAAAACAAGTGGTTGATGAATGACAGATACTCACCAAACATTAAAGAGATCAAGGTGTTGGACAAGAAGAAAGTGCGGAGGGCTAAGCTTTACTACCTTAGGGACAAAATGAACGCGCTTAAGAAGCACTAGCAACAAGCTTTCTATTATATTCAGTGGGGTCAGAAGTGCTTCCCTAACATATGGTGCGTTGTAATCCTCTTTTAGCTAGAATCTTATGACTTTTCATGATTATCTTATCCTGTTTTATGCGTGGAGGATCGATCGGAGAAATCTAGTGGAGCACTTATGTTTGGCTGAAATAAGAATAATAGAAAAAATGAATTCACATTGATTGCTTCAAGAGGAAGAACACCGCTCTTTCTTTATATGATTAGTTGCTCAAGCAAACCATGCCATCATTTTATCTTTTTGTTGATCGGTTGCCTAATTTTCCCCCTTCTTTGGAATATCCAAGGGCTTGTTGCGGTTAGGCTGTTTGTAATGTCTGTGGCTGATGTTATACAGTCCATCTATGAATATTATAATTTTTTGAACGAAGGATCAATTGATTATTTTATCATTAGGGGGCTTTTTGGTTGGGTGGGTGGGGTGTTGAGTTCATATTTTTCTTTATTATAAATAATATGTTTTTATGATAATTATTTTTGTTTGGATACTTTTTTTATTCAATAATCTTACATATATATTTTTTATTGTTTGTTAAGCACACATGTAAATGTTGGGAGTTTTGGGAAATGAGGTTTAAGATTTACTTTTGGATCATGCATTTCAATATGTATATTTTTAATGTAAGCAATCATTTTACAAATTTGTGCATGTGACGTTTACAGTTTAGTCATTTTTATTTGTACATTTGATAAAAACTTTTTAAAATAAAAGTATTCATGTGTCTGATAATTTTTTCTGAAGTGTTTTAACATACAAGTTTGTTTGATTTCTTAAATGATAAAAGTGATTTTATTAATGTTAAATTACTATAAAGAACGACTATAAAATAATATGAATCAAAGAAAAAATTGAGAATTTAACATTTTCACGGAATTTGTTTACTTTTGTATCAACAAAGGTGTTTTTATTGACAATTTCGTGCCTCAATTTTAATAAAAATATTTATTAATATTTTATACATATTTTTAGATCGATAGTTATTTTTAAGCTTACAATTAAGGTTTTATTGACGGTTTTATGTCTTGAACTTAGCAAAACAGAAAAATTGTGTTAACAAAATCTAAATTTGTAGTAGTCATAATTTAAAATAATGGTGGTTGAAGTTGGTGGAGTGGCTACAATCTGGGCTTGCTAAAGTTGGCAATAGTGGTCGACAAATGGTGGTTGTCGAAGTTGGATGCAAGTGGTTGTTGGAGTTAGCTGTCAGAGGTGGTCATCGGAGTTAGCTATTGAAAATGGTCGTTGGAGTTGAACAACGAGATATCGGTGGTGATAAGAGTTGATTGCACTGTTGGTGTATTAAATGTCGATGACATACGAAGTTGGTCTCCCAAACAATGTGTTCATATCTCAACTCATCTCCTCACGCCAAACACTCTCTAATTGTTTCCATTCCTCGGACGTTCTTCATACTTGTTCTTTATCGTTGTTATTCTTTTATATAGACGGTCTGTTTAGATTGATTTAGAGAAAAATGTTTTTCAAAAATTCATTTTTATTTAAACACTTTTAGTTTTAAAAAAACTGTTAAAAATAAAATGGGAAGATTACTTTTTCTCCATAAGTTTTAAAGAATATGTGCATTTAGCCTATATGCTTTTAATTTGACCATTTTAGTTACCCAATTTTGAATAATAGGTTTAAAATGCTCCTTTTTGGAAAAATTGCACGAAATGACTTAAAAACTAAAAACTTATCTATGGATGACCCACTCCCAAAAACTTTATCATCAGTGACCTTTTGGCTACATGAAATACCAATTTTACCCTAGAAATTAAAACAGCCCAAAACTTTCTCTCTCCCCCAAAATTGATTGCATTGAATGTCGAAGCCTTCATCACCAGCATTTTCCAGAATCATTCAATGTCAACTACCATTATACCAACAAAATTGAATGCAAAGATACTAATGGACGGTCGCTCTCACACATTCTTCCATTATTCCATTGTGTTCTGCGAGTATCACAAACATTCAGACGAACTTCTTCCATTTTTCTCTACGAGTTACAACGTCTGTCGCTTTTTTCATCTTCGTCCAGTGTTCGTTTCAGCAACATTGTGGGTTAGAATCAGAAACACAGAGAATGTAAGTGTTTCTCTTCCTATATCGTATAGTTCTATATAAACGGTCGCTTATGTAGAAGTAAACGATCGATTATCTTCATATAGTTGATCAATTATAGTTAACTAAGCGATCGCCTACACTATTCTCAGCAATCACATACACGATATTAGGCGATCGCTTACACATTATGTATGTGATCTCTTATTATGATACTAGGTGATTGCTTAATCCATCACCAGGCGATCGCATACATGATACTACGCGATTGCTTAATCCATCACCAGGCGATCGCATACATGATACTAGGCGATCGCTTAGTCCATCACTAGGCGATTGCATACATGATACTAGGCGATCGTTTACATTTGCCTATGTGATCATTTACATTTTACTAGGCGATCGCTCTATTTTTTTCTTTTCTGAAGATTATTTCTAACCAAAAACCTTAACTTCTCTGCATGTCAATGAATCTACTTCGTATCTTTGTGCGATTTGATGGGGAATGGGATCAGTCCGGATGCAACTATGTTGGAGGTCAAATGAAAGGTCTGAAAATCAGAAAAGATATAACATGTAGTAAATTAGTCATCATACTGCATGAACGACTGAACATTGATCCCTACCTGTTCGATATACACATCAAGTGTTGCTACAATTTGTTGGTCCAAGTTCCTCCAATTGACATAGTAGACGATGAAGATCTTAATTTTTTTTCTAGAAATAAGTGATGCATCTCGAATGCCATTGTTTGTATCGCTTACACCTCACGAGAGGCATGGAGTACATGACATGCATGAAGAATGCAATCCAACGGTTGAAGTTGTTCCAAGCATTCCAACATATGATTTTCACACCACGTCATCATTGGAGGAGAATGTTGAGGCATGCAACCTGGGGGACGACAAAAGTGAAGAATGGGTTGGTCAAAGTATTCCGACGTATGACGCGTACGGATAATGGTCAATACCATAGACAATCCCAACCCCATCTGTGGCAATACCATCCGTTCAAGTGTCTCCCACTGTCCCAACCCAACCATTTGTAGACATAGCCGGACCATTAAATGACCCATCGTACGATGACCTCATCACAATCCCCCACGATTGTTTGAGCGACGAAGATATAAGGGAAGGTCAGATTTTCTTCTCCAAATATGACCTGTCAGTTAAACTGTCGATACTCGCTATAAAGAAGAACTTTGGGTACCGTGTAAAAAAGTCTACGAAGCGTTTGCTGACAATGCGGTGTTTGGTTGAGGGATGCAATTGGAGAGTCCGTGCAAAAAATTTGGAAGGAAGCGATTCTTTCAAAGTGACGAAGTATCCGAGTGCTCACACATGTTCCCTTGAGATGAGGACGGGTAATCACCAACAAGCTAAGAGTTGGGTTATTGGACACTTAATTAAGTCAAAGTACGATCAAGCAGGCCGAACATACTGTCCAAGAGATATAATTGAAGATGTTCGGCAGGATTATGGTGTGAATATAAGCTATGGGCAATCTTACCATGCAAGAGAGTGTGCTCTGGTATTTGCACGAGGGTCGCCAGAAGGATCATATGCTCTTGTCAATTCATATGGTGAAACACTGAAACTTGCAAACCCAACACGGTGTTTGAGGTTGAAGTAGAAGATCAACGGTACTTACGTCTACATGGCGTTTGGTCCGTGCATTAGAGGATTCTTGAACTGCATCCGTCCTGTCATGGTTGTCGACGGTACTCATTTGCACGAGAAATATAAAGGTATGTTGTTGATAGCAATATGTATTGATGGCAACAACAACATATATCCAATTGCTTTTGGTATTGTAGACGGCGAGAACGATGCATCCTGACTTTGGTTCATGACCCACTTGAAGGCCTCGATCGGAGACATCCCTAACTTGGTGATTATATCAGATCGTCACATATCCATTGAGAAGGTTGTATCAAGCGTATTCCTAGAGGCATTTCATGCATTGTATATATATCACATTCGGAATAACTTGATGGATAAGTTCAAGAATAAGGACATAATTCTGCATTTTTACCTAGCAGCCAAGGCCTATAGGATGTCTGAGTTTTAAATATTGGTCTAAGCTTCAAAGATATCCCGAGGTGACAGCCTACCTTGAAGAGGTCGGACTACAACGGTGGGCACGGGTGTACCAAGTTCATTGTAGGTATGACAAGATGACAACGAATATAGTAGAATGCCTCAATGGAGTCTTAAAAGACAAAAGGAAACTGCCTATTACGAAGCTTCTTGAGCATATTCGAGGTTGGTTACAGAGTTGGTTCTATGTCTGACGTACACATGCTATGGCATGCATAAACCTTGTAACCGACTATGCAATGACTATCCTGAAAGAGGCTGAATCGGTGTCCAGAACGTATCGTGTATCTCCAGTGGACATGGGCATCTTGGTGGGGTGGTTGATCTTCGTTCACGAACATGTATGTGTATGGAGTTCAATTGCATGGAGATTCCATGCTCACACGCAGTAGCTGTGGCAGCCATGTGGAACATTAACGTCTAAACGTTGTGCTCAAAGTGGTTCACAGTAGAGTGTGTGCTTGCCGCTTATGTCGAACCGATATACCCAGTTGGCCATTGACAAGAATGGAGACAAAGACCTGATTTCGATGACTTTGAAATCTTACCATCGCGAAAGGTGCCAAGCGTAAGTCGACGGCAGACCGTTAGAATACCGTCGACCGGTGAGGAGCCACGACAAGTACATAAGTGTACGCGATGCGGTCAGGGAGGACACAACAGAAAAACATGCCGGCAACTACTGATAACACCTACCACGGGGACGCATGGGATGCATGAAATGTGAAGATAAGCTATGGACGAGCTTAATATGGATTAGTATATCTCTATTTAATTTTTAAATTTAAATAAAATATCTAATAGGTTCTCAACTTTTAATTTTGTGTCTAATAGATCCCTAAAATTTAAAAATGTCTAATAAGGTCTTTGCCATATTACCATTGACCTTTCGTAAATATTTCGAAATTACTATAATTAGATTATCTATAAGTGTCTCAATTTTCATTTGAAATTATTTCGACCTCTTACTTTATAGATAATTTTGAGATGTATATATAGGCGAAGGGTAATATTTTAATTGTCCATAAAAAAAAAAAAAAAACGATCTGATATAATCACCAAGTCTAAATGATCGCTTTGTATATATTAAACGATCGCTTATAATACGTCTAAACAATCATCTACTGTATATTAAGCGATCATTTAGTGTATATTAAACAATCACTTAGTATATACTAAACGATCACTTAGAACACGTCTAAATGACCGTCTACTGTATATTAAGCTATCGTTTGTTTATTGTATATTTAAGTGATCATTTTGTGTATATTTGTAACGACCCACCTAAACTGATTGAACCATTACTCGATATATGCAACATTGAGGAAGAAAGACAACATAATTTTAAGACATCGGAGATTTTTTTTAAAGCATGATAAATAACAGTGGTTTGGGGTATCCCTAAGAAAACATTTTTTTTTCTTTGGAATTATTCAATTTATTAGAAAGAAAATAAGTTCAGTAAATAAATAATTCCACAATGAAATCCCAAACATGACGCGGAAAAATCATATTAAACTTTAAATTTCAATGAAAGAAAAAAAAAACATGTGTATGCAACCCTAGCGGAAGACTCTGCGAGTCCCATAGCGCCTCAAGGATTCTTCTTGTCATTCACCGACACGTTCTTTCCCTTACCTGGAGGTATAAAAGAAAAGGATGAGTATGAAGATACTCAGTAAGTAATCCTGCTACCGGGCTCAACTAAACATTGAATCTGTATGCATACAACATGAAGTTAGCATAGATAACCCCTATCGTTGGCGAAACGCGTTCACAAACTGGTGATTCCCAAGGAACACATATTGGTGATCCCGAAGGATCACAAACTGGTGTCCTGAAGGAACACATACTGGTGATCTGAAGGATCACAAACTGGTGATCCCGAAGGAACACATACTGGTGCCCCGAAGAGACACGAACTGATGAGCATGCTGCCAACGTAGGGAACAATAATATGCATTAAGGGGTAAATGGAGTCTATAGCATACTATCATGGTATCTACCCTGTGGTCACCTGAGCCTGGTATCTAACGCGTTGTGTATGCACCTACAGAGGATGTTACACTGACAAAATGTACATGTGCTAAACCTACCCAAGGTTCTATTGATCGGAAGCGACAGTCCAAACATCCAAATTAGGTAACAACATGGACAAGCTATACAACCATTCCAATTATTAGAGAAACAGTCTAGAAATTCGAGGTATCGAGTCTAGCGATACCGTCAGTAAGCCGTCGGTAGGGCAATTACTTACAGTGAGATTTGGTTTAGTCACTTGACTACGCAACTCAAATCTCGTCCAGAAACTTGGGTTGAAAATCCTGACATACCCACAATAGCAATAACCCACAATTAAACCAGTCACGTATTCAACCCAGAAAAAACCAAGCAATGGCATACTGCCTAACCTCGATTGAATTGCGGTAAAAGACAGCGGCGGCGGTGAAGAGAGAAGTCTAACGACGGCAGCGGCAGCAGCAGCAGCGTTCGAGAGGAAGATTCGATGGCGGCGGCACAGCGGCGACGGCGGCGACGTGAGGAGGAGTAGCTGAGAGAGAAACATGTTAGAGAGGTGCTGTCGGCTGAGTAAAACTGAGAGATAAAGGGAGACGGAGAAATGTACTACTGTGAGGGAGAGCGAGAGTCTAGCGAGAGTGAGACAGTGAGCGAGACAGCGAGACTCGAGAGAGACTGACGCCGCGACAAGGAAAGAGAGCGTGACGATGAGCAAGACAGCGAGACCCAAGAGAGAGTTTGATGCTGCGATAGGGAAAGAGAGCGAGACGGTGCGCGGGAGAGAGTTTGACACCGTGATAGGGAAAGAGAGCGGTGCGCGAAAGAGAGTGAGCTGGCGTGGAGAGAAACTGAGAGAGAGGGAGCCGGACGGGAGAGAGATCTGCGAGAGAGAGAGGGTGTGTGTGTATGCATGCGACGACAGGAGAGAGAGAGAGTGGGCTGCACACAAAACCAGGCACCCTTAATTAACCTAAAAAGAAAACCCTAATTAATTTCAAAATTAATTTCCCTCTTCTCTTCCCTTCCAAAATTAGTTACCCCTTTTATTCTAAATTAAATTCCCTCTTCTCTTTCCTTCCAAAATTAATTTCCCCCTTTTATACCAAATTAAATTCCCTTTTCTCTTTCCTTCCAAAATTAATTTCCCTTTTTCTTTAATAAATATTATTCCAAATCAAAATAAAGGCCAAAAGGATATATAATACCTGAAAATTGGGGTGTCACAATATTAAACGATTGTTTTGTATATATTAAATGTTTGCTTAGTACATCTATTGTAATACGAGAAATGGACACGAATACTTGCAATTGATAAAACAATTGGATTAAATTAAGTATAATAACAATAGATGTACACGAATACTGATATTATTGATTACTATAAAAATTTGTCTGCCCATAATTTAGCTACATATTATTTCCTAAATACAAGTATATTGTTCAAAATTAAACTATCTTTATTAGTATTCGTTACAAGATACTCTAAAAATTTACAAGAAAAAATCTCATGGTCGAGGGATTTTCCCCACTGAAGTGTAGCCCTGGATCGCTTCACTTCCCACGGCCGGTACTTGAAATTTGGAAGGTTCGTGTGGAATCCACCGGCTATCAAAATTGATGGTATGGCCCCGCTGAGCAGCTGAAGTTTTGGGTTCACAATGACCGCACGGATGTAGTCTGGCATCGAGTCGAAGACGAAGATCGTGGATTCCCAAAGGTCGATTGCAGCCATGAGCCAATGTTCATTTATGTTGATTGGCCCAAACACGAAATCCACCTCCGACCATGCAGGCTTGTAGTCTTCGTTTAGGCCATGTGCGAACTCGAGGAACATCAAGTGCATGGCCCAAAAACCGACGTGTGCAACCTTGTTGGTCTAAGGCTCCACTGTCTCGTCGTGCATGACCACACCATCAATTCGTATATTGACCGAGACTCCTTCAATATTCGTGAGGGAATCCTATAAAAAATCAAGGGTTAGGTAAAATAACAATAATAATCGGTCAAATTACAGAACAAATTCAGGGTTACATACCATAAATGCAGTGTTCACCACCGTGAACAGAAGTGAACACAAATCGAGCTGGGAGTGAAGCTTCCGGTGAACGTGGAGCACTAGTATGTCCATATTCTACAGAAAACAATGTAAAAGTTTAGTAATATATGAGTTGCAATTGAATTACTAAACGATCGTTTATGATTTCGTAAGTGATCGCTCACTAAGCAAAAACGATCGATTAGAGTTTACTAAACGATCGCATAGTTTTGTCTCCGTGATCGCTTATATAATCCTAAACAATCGCTTACATATTAGGCGATCACTTAGGATTATATAAGCGATCACGTAGACGGAACTATGCTATTGCTTAATGTTATCTTAGTGATCTGTTGAAGTTTAATGGAAAACTTACGTTCCCAATCACCCATGTATTCTTCTCAAGGGTTCGGAAGAATTTCTTGGTCCGAGAGGCGTATGCGACTGTCCTCTTCTCGTTCTTTATCTTCAGAGTGCTCCTCCACTTCTTGTATGCAACCCACAGCACATTCAGAATTGGGAACAAGGGGTCATACACCCGGACCGCTTTGATGGGGAAGTTGGGGACAGGGACTATGGCTTCGAGTTGGGAAGGTTGAGGTTTGGAAGGTTGTGGAGTTTGAAGAGTTGGTTGAGGAGGTTGGGGAAGTTGAGGTTTGGAAGGTTGTGAGATTTGGGGAGTTGGTTGAGGAAGTTGGGAAGGTTGAGGTTTCGAAGGTTGTGAAGTTTGGGGAGTTGGTTGAGAAGGTTGGGGAAGTTGGGATTGGAGTTGAGGTTGGGAAGGTAGGGATTGAGGTTGGGTTGGTTGGGGAAGTTGGGTTTGGGGTTGAGGTTCAGAGGGTAGTGGTTGAGGTTGGGTTGGTTTGAAAGTTGGGTGGGGAAGTTGGGGTTGAGGTGGGATCGGTAGGGAAGAGGGACCAGTGTTGGAGGATGTTGGCTCCCTCTTCTGCCTCTTCACATCCTCTAGTGAAAACCTCGCTGGCTTAGATCTCTTCCGATGATCAGGCATCACCTAATGTTCCTATACAACAAGGGAATTCTGTTAGAATAAATATGTAAATAATGTATATATGAAATTACATCACATAAATACCTCGGCCATTTCGGCTGGGATTGTCAAGTCTCCTATGCTCCTCATGTTGAATGATTGAGTGGGGAGCACTTCAATGGGGAGCTCTTCAACAGAGGATGGGCGCTGTGTCGTGGGGGGATCGATTAGGGTGGGTTCTTCAGTGGTGGCGATAGTGGTTTCTTCCTCTGTGGGTTGGTCGTAAACTACTATCGCCATTTCCTCAATCTCTCCTCCTTCGTGACCCCTGCCACACCCTTCTTCCTTGGTGAGTTGGTCTTCAGCTTGACCATCTCCACCACCACCCTCGTTCTCCCCATTGTCTTCTTTGTCGTCGTCGTCGCCACTCTAAATCAGACAAACAAAGTAATAGGTTAGACAAATGCTAAGCAATCACATACAAAAGCTAAGCGATCGTATACAAGTAATAAGCAATCGCATACAAATGCTAAGCGATCGCATAGTAACAGTTAAGCGATGGCTTATCATTTGTATGCGATCACATACAAATGTTAAACCATTGCTTAACTATTACTATGCGATCAGTATGAATAAAAAAAAAAAAACAATCGGAAGGAATAAAATCTAACCTGGCATAGACGCTCGATAAACTTCCTCAGGTCGTCTATTTGCTGGTTTAAATGGTCGTGTTGCTCACGAACCATTGTCGTCAAATTCGCCAAGTCGGTGCGAACCACAAATATCTCCTTCAACAGCACTTTATACGATCTTGAGTGCCTGTGCCTCCTAGAGGTGGGGTGCCTCTCAAACGTCTCGGCGCGCCTTTTCTTCCCCCTTTGACCACGAGACTGCCCCGAGAGAGGACTCGGGTTGGTCTCCATAACCGGCTACTCGACTTGTTCTTGTGGCAGAGGGGGTTCAACTTAAATTTCAGTTGGCTGCTCGAGCTGGTCTTCTTCATGAGAGGACTCAGGTTGGTTTGCCTCAGTGTCAGCCGACGACTGATCTCTTGACGCAGGGTTGACACATGACATCAACTCAACCCCCTTACTCTATCCTCCTTGTAGCTCAGTTCATCTGGCGAAGGCACGAGTCTCACTCGAACGATCGTCTGTAATGCAAACAACAAATCAATAATAAAAAGGTGAGTAAACACTCGCATGGACTAATGTAAATGATCGCGTAGATAATTTAAACGATCGCTTATGTCGTACTAAGCGATCGCATACATATACTAGGCGATCGCATAAATTGTACGATCACTTATTATAAACTCATCGATCGTTAGATTATCTATACGATCGTTGATAGACATCTACGATTGTGTAGACGTATATCAACGATCGTTTAAGTAATCTAAACGATCGCTTAAAATTACTAACCGATGAGTTACCTTTTTGGGTTGGAAGACATTCCTCTCCATCGACTTGTATGATGAAGGCTGAGAACATGTCCACCTCAGAATTCGTGGAATGACAGTTTTGCTTGATTTGGTAGCCACGAACTTGCTGGAAGTGGACAATATCTCGTATGCCCACACCTATAACACAACATAAAAGGATTAGGCTATGGATTACGCTAAATATAGAAGTATAATTGAAGTATAAATTAGACTAAATCGTACTTGGAATGAAAGCACATATCCTTTGATGCAATAGTATGTGGTGTGCTTGGGGTTGTCTGCCTTCTTGATATCATGTGCCTCTTTCTTTCAGCGCATGATAGTCTTCATGCTAGTTAACAACGGATTGAAGAAGACAGACGACCAGTCGTAGTTGGCAAAGACTTCGGAGTCATCCACAATTCCAAGAGTCTTTATAACCGTCTCGATATACAGGGCGAGGGCTACCTTCACGGCGTCTTGATCATTCGTAAATCTTATCTTCTCGAAGGCAACCTCGACATCCTTGACCAGCTTTTCCTTCTTATCATTCGGGTCCCTAGGTCCAAGGATGAGACGCCGTAGTCTCTCGCCGCATGTATCTCGTTCAATCGTTTCTTCTGTCGACCATAGCCCGGTTATGAGATTGAAGTCATCTTGGGTGAAGGTAACCTTCTTCCCCAGAATTTTGAAGCTTATTGAGTCGACGCTATCCTCCCTCACCTCCCGTAGTAAGAAGTGATGGAATAGCTGTCCATTGAACACCAGGTCCACGTTCAGCAGTGGACCAAATGAGGTCTTCCTGAACATTTCCATCTGATCAGTTGTCAGTTTGCTCTTGATCAGGGAGCTGGTTTTGTGGACCATGTAGGAGACAGTGGCAGGGAAGTACTTGTCCTCGAATACGGCCATTATCAACCTACAGAAAGGAAATGTTGTACAACATCAGTTTAACAGATTAAAAATGTCTAAACAATCGCTTATTAAACATTAAACGATCGCTTATTAAATATTAAGCGATCGTTTAGATTACTACGAGACCGCTTAGATTACTAAGCGATCGTTTAGTTCAATACGAGATCGCTTAGTAAGGTCATATTCATCCTTTTTGTTTCCGTTTGCATGGGGGGCGTGTTTACCAGAGACAACAGAAATTGCCGTTTAAACATCATGATGTCACTCATTCTGTAAAAAAACATGAGGAACATCAAATTAGAGTGGAGAGTTAAGCAATTTATGGAATCCTTTATCGTCAGATGTCAGGTTGTTCTCACAACCTTACGTTTATCAACTAAAAAAGACTGGTATTTTGATAGCGGATGCTCTCGCCACATGACAAGAGAAAAATCCTTTGTAATGGACATTCAGCTGTGTAGCTCAGGCCATGTAACCTTCGGTGATGGTGCTAAAGGAAAAGTGATTGGTAAAGGTAGACTGAAATATCCTGGACTTCCTATTCTTCATGAGGTTATTCTTGTGGAAGGACTAACAACAAATTTGATCAGCATAAGTCAACTATGTGACTAAGGTTTCTTTGTGAGCTTTTCTAGGGATAAGTGCACTATGACCAACTCAGACAATACTGCCGTTATGTATGGGATTCGCTCGTCTAATGACTGCTATTTGTGAAACCCTGATCTTACTTCCAATCTATGCAATTCTGTAAGAAACAACGAAGCATCTCTTCGGCACAAGAGACTTGGCACATCAATCTTCAATCAGTCAAGAAAGCTATTGCTGAAGAAGCTATTTTTGGAATTCTTTAGTTCTCAGGAGTCTATGACAGTGTTTGTGGTGAATGTCAGGTAGGAAAACAAATTAAAGGCTCTCACAAAAGAGTTTCAACTTGCACTACAAGAAGGGTTTTAGAACTTCTGCATATTGACCTGATGGGTCCGATGCAAGTCGAGAGCTTAGGGAGAAAAAGGTATGCTTTGTATGTGTTGATGATTTTTCCCAATATACCTGGATAAAGTTTATACGTGAAAAATCAGATACTTTCAACGTTTATCAAACCTTATGTCGCCAACTTTAGAGGGAACATGGGGTTTTAATCATCCATATACGAAGTGATCACGACAAGGAGTTTGAAAACACTCTATTTGAAGATTTTTGTAACCTGGAAGGGATTATGCATGAGTTTTCATCCCTCATCACTCCTCAATAGAATGAAGTGGTTGAGAGAAAAGATCGCATGCTGCAAAAGATGACAAGAGCCATGATGGATGGAAAAAATATGTCCTTATATTTCTGGGCTGAAGCGCTGAATACAACCTGTCACATACACAATCGGGTCTCTTTGCGACCTGGTACTACTCAGACAAATTACAAACTATGAAGGAGGAGGAAACCCAATGTCAAGTACTTTGATGTCATCGGAAGTGTTTGTCACATTCTTGTAGATAGAGAATATCGAAAGAAGTGGGACTCCAAGTCTGACAGTGGAATTTTTCTAGGATACTCTTCTAACAATCAACAATCGTACTCATTCAGTCATGGAATCAATTAATGTTGTTATAGATGACCACGACTTTGAACCTGTGCAAGATGATGATAGAGATAGTATGTTGATGTCTCCATATGTTACTCGAGTTGTTGCTGACAAAAAGAAGAACATTGATGACAGTGAGAAAAGTGATTCAAAACCTGAAGAGTCTGTATCTCAATATGTTAAGTACTCCAGTAGAGTTAGAAAGAATCATCCCTCTGAGAATATCATAGGTGACTTAAATTATCGGGTTACAACCCGGAGAAAGGAAAATGTAGACTACCTGAAACTGATTGGGAATGTCTGCTTCACCTCAATGGTGGAGCCTAAGAATGTCAATGAAACCCTGAAAGATGAATTCTAAATATATGTTATGCAGGAAGAATTGGGTCAGTTTGAACGGAACTAGTTCCTTGTCTGGAGTCTGCCAATATAATGAACACTAAATGAGTGTTTAAGAATAAATCTGATGAGAATGGAGTGGTTGTTCGCAACAAAGCACGTCTAATGGCTCAAGGGTACTCTCAAGTAGAAGGTATTGAGTTTGATGAAACATTTGCCTGTGTTGCCAGATTGGAAGTCATTCGTCTTCTTTTCGGGGTCTCATGTTTGCTCAAATTTAAACTATATCAGATGGATGTGAAAAGTGATTTTCTGAATGGTTTCCTAAATGAAGAAGTTTAGGTTGAGCAACCTAAAGGATTCATTGATCATTCATGTTTTCAACATGTGTATAAGCTTCAGAAGGATTTTTACAGTCTGAAGCAAGCTCCTCGGGCTTGGTATGATCGTCTCACATAATTTCTTATCAACAGAGGATACTCTAGTGGGGCATCAGATAGAACTCTATTTATTAAATGATCAAAAGAAGGATTTATCATCGCACAAGTCTATGTTGATGACATAGTGTTCGGAGGGTCCCTTCAGTTCTTGATAAATCAGATTGTTGATTAGATGAAGAGTGAGTTTGAATTGAGTATGGTTTGTGAACTGACTTACTTTCTTGGCCTTCAGATCAAGCAATTATCGAATGGCATCTTTATATCACAAGAAAAATATGCGAAGAACATGCTAAAGAAAGTTCTAAATAAACTCAAGCACCTACCATGCTAAGATCACAAGGGACTCAGATGCTGAGAATGTATATGAAAGGTTGTACCAAAGTATGATTGATAGCTTGTTGTATCTTAAGGCAAGTGGCCAAGACATAAGTAATGCTGTAGGGGTATGTGCTCGTTTTCAGTCCAATCTCAAAGTTAGTCATATGACTAGCGTGAAAAGAATACTAATGTATGTGGATCTACAATATTATCCTTTGACCTCACAAAGTCAATAGTGATAATTCCATTTGAAAGTAGTTGTTTAATTGTATTGCGTTTCTGTCGTATATATCGAGACTTACCATTATACATAATATTTTGTGCCCTTCCAATAGCTGCTTGGCTATCATTATGTATACATATTGCAGGCACTAGCTTAGACCAGTTTGGAATATCTTCCAAAGTTTTTTGAAGCCATTCTGCTTCTTCTCCACCTTGTCTAAAGCTATAAACTCAGGTTCCATTGTGGATCGTGTTATACACATTTGTTTGGAAGATTTCCAAGACACAACCCTACCTCCAAAAGTGAAGATATAACCACTCGTCGATTTGGAGTCTTTAGTACCATATATCCAATTAGCATCACTATAGCTTTCAAGTACAGTAGGATATCTAGTATAATGTAAGCCATAATTTTTAGTGTGCTTTAGGTATCCTAAAAGTCTCAATATAACTTTCCAATGATGTTGACCTGAATTGCTCGTATAACGATTTAGCTTATTTGGACGTGTACAACTCATAATGTACATCAAACAGCTAGTTATGCGAGAATATTCTAGTTGTGTTATATTATCTCCATTATTCTTAGCTAAATAGAGACTGGTATCCATAGGGGTCTTTGTTATCCCAATGTGATGTTTTTTGAATTTTTCGAGCATTTTATCAATGTAATGCAATTGAGACAATACTAACCCTTGTGGGGTTCTAGAAATTTTAATTCCTACAATAACATCTGCGACACCCATATCTTTCATCTCAAATTTATTGGCTAGCATTTATTTAGTAGCCGTAATAATATTGATATTGCTACCTATAATTAGCATATCATCAACATACAAACACGCAATGACATGATCATTCTTATTGCTTTTGACATATACATATTTGTCGCATCCATTAATTTGAAACCCATTCACAACATTACGTAATCAAATTTCTCATGCCATTGTTTTAGTGCTTGTTTTAATCCATAAAGAGACCTTATTAATTTGAAAACTTTTGTTTCTTGATCGGGGGAAACAAATCCTTTAGGTTGTTGCATGTAGATCTCTTCTTCTAACTCACTATTTAAAAAAGTTGTCTTTACATCCATCTGATGCATCTCAAGCCCATGCAAAGCTGATATTGCAATGAGCATGCGACGGAAGTAATTTTAGTAACTGGCGAGTAAGTATCAAAATAATCAAGTCCTTCTTGTTACTTGTAACCTTTATCTTCAAGTCTCACCTTATATTTGTCTATTAATCCATCGGTTTTCATTTTCCATTTAAAAATCCACTTACATCCAAGTGGTTTACTTTCTAATGGAAGATCAACTAATTCCCAAGTGTGGTTATGCATGATGGACTCAATTTCACTATTCACAGCTTCTTTCCAATGTGGAACTTCTGAAGTGGACATAGCCTCTTTAAATGTTTGAGGTTCGTTTTGTAACAAATATGTTGAAAAATCAGGCTCAAATGACTTTGAGATCCTCATCCTTTTACTTTGTCTGAGTTCCTTTTCCTTATTTAACTCAACGTTTGATCCATTTTAAGTTTCACTCGTTATAGTATTTCGAGAATATTTTTGTAAAGTTGCTTCACATGATATGTTATGTGAAAAAATATTTTCAAAGAAGATGGCATCCCTTGATTCAATGATTGTGTTAACATGTATATCTAAAATATCTGATTTATAGATTAAAAATCGATATGCACAACTACTCATAGTATAACCAATGAATATACAATCAATAGTTTTTGGTCCTATTTTAACCAATTTTGGTTTAGGTATTGCAACCTTTGCTAGGCACCCCCACACTTTTAAGTATTTGCATGAAGGATTTTGTCCTTTCCATTCTTCACATGGAATGTTTTGTGACTTTTTATGAGATATTCTATTTAATAGGTAATTTGCCGTTAATAAAGCTTCTCCCCACAAGTTTTGTGGTAAACCTGAACTTATGAGCATCGCTTTCATCATTTCTTTAAGTGTCCGATTTGTACTTTTAGTAACTTCATTTGATTGAGGGGAATAAGGAGCAATAGTTTGTTGAATAATGTCATATTGTACACAAAATTGTTCAAAAGGAGGACCATATTCACCACCTCTATCATTTCTTATAAATTTAATCCTTGTACTTAGTTGGTTCTCAACTTCATTTTTATAAAGCTTAAATATTTCAATTGCCTCATCTTTGCTTCGTAGCAGATAAACATAGTAATATTTTATGAAATCATCTATAAAAGTAATGAAATACTTTTTACCACCTCTAGTTTGCACAAATGTCAAGTCACAAATATTACTGTGAATTAACTCTAAAGGTTTCATAATTCTATCACTTGAATGAAAAGATGCTTTAGTAATTTTTTATTCCACATACACCTCACATTTATGATTTGCATCAAAATTGAATTTTGGAATCAAATTCATATTAATTAGCCTACACAAAGAATTGAAATTGACATGTCCTAATCTACCATGCCAAACAAATGACTCAACAATATAAGCAAAAGTAGATACTTTATTATTAGTAATACTTTTGGGTACAATAGTGAGTACATTTAACTTAAACAAACCATCACTCAAGTAACCATTTCTAACATACATATCATTCTTGGAAACTACAAACTTATCAGATACAAAGACCAACTTGAAGCCATTCTTGCTGAGCAATGAACCAGAAACTAAATTCTTGCATATATCAAGAACATGAAGTACATTGTTGAGAGTGAGTTTCTTGTCAGAAGTCATTTTAAGGACCACTTTGCCTTGTCCTTCAACCTTTGAAGTAGAAGAGTTGCCCAATAATTGTTCTCCACTAGAAACGGGCACATAAGATGTAAACATATTTTTGTTGGCACAAATATGACGAGTAGCGCTAGTGTCTACCCACCATTCCTTGGAATTGCCAACCATGTTGCATTTTGAAATTATTGCACGAAGGTCAAAATATCTGCAACACCATCTGATACTGCATCAACTTCTATGATATGAGCTTGCGCATTTTTGCACTGAAAATTCTTTGGCTTATGACAATCCTTAGATTGATGTCCCATTTTATTGCAATTGAAGCATTTCCCATTAAACTTTCTTGTGGATAGTTGTCTATGACTTGAACTTTCACAAAAAACCTTCATTTTCTTGTTACTTTGTGGTCTATTTTCCACAATATTGGCTTTGGGGTCTATAACACCATCCATAGAACTTTTTTTTTGCTTTTCTGTTGTTCTCTTCAATTCCAAGGTGGATCACAAGTTTCTCAAGTTTTATCTCCTTGCGTTTTTGTTTGAGATAAATTTTTGAAATCTCTCCATGACGGTGACAAATTTTCAATTATTGCTGCTACCCGAAACGATTTACTCAAGGTCATATTCTCAGCATGTATTTCATGAATTCGAAGAGTTTTATGGTTTCTTACAAAATTTGTATTAAATTTGTAGTAAATAGAATCAACAAAATATGAATCACAACATGAATTTAAATGAAATCCTACTAAACTTAGGCAACGAATGGAAATAACGAATGGAAATACAAACCAGACGAAAAGCAATGTGAATTCATCGTGAACTAGAATTAAATTAGTCTTAAGATTGTTATAATAAGTAGAACACGTAAAACCATAAATTCATATACAAAAATTATCTAAAGCCCAACGAATTCACGCTGTCTCCTTAAATCAAATTTACTCACTCTAGTGCCCTTGTGAGAGTAACTGTCTCCCAAGATAGAACAAATTATCTTTCTTCTGGAGGTAGCACCCCGTCCACAACATCAACGAACTGCACTTTGTGGATATACCGAAGTCCTTCAACATTGGGGACTAATTCAAGCTGCCCATATACCTTTTCTAAGTCCTTTGGCATTGGGGACCAATTCAGGCTTCCCATATGCCTTTTCCAAGTCCTTCAGCATTGGGGATCATATTCAGGCTGCTCATATGCCTTCTCCAAGTCCTTCGGCATTGGAGACCATATTCAGGCTGCCCATATGCCTTCTCTCAATCCTTCGGTATTGAGGACCATATTCAGGCTGCCCATATGCCTTCTCCCAGTCCTTCGGCATTAGGGACCATTTTTAAATAAAAGCATGCTAAATCTTTTATAAACACGAGTTTAACAATTTCTTAGAATTTCCAAAGTATTTTTCAACAACATGCTTTTCACAAAATCCAACATTTTAGAGCATCATGCTCAAAACTATGTAAAAGCATGTTAAAAAACATATTGAAGAAACATATGCTTATCAAATTCAACTCATGCCAGAAATCTCATATTTTGTAATAAATCGAGCATTTTAGAAATATCGAGAATATAAATTGAGCATTTGAAAAACATCGAGAGAATAAATCATTTAACGAAATTAAGTCACTCACAACTTATCCCAGGCTCTTTACGGATTAAATGCTTCACTTAGCTCCTTCCGACAAGAAAAATTGAGCCAATCCTTCTCTCTTTTCTCTCTTCTTTCTCTCTTTTTCTTTTTCTCCTTCAAAGTAACTCTTAGTTGGAATGAAAATCTTTCTCTCCCAAAGGGTCCTATTTATTGGAGCAACAACTCACCAAATTCCCAACACTTCAAATTAAATTTGTCAAATTGCATGTTAAAAGCTTCATGCATCAAAAGAATTGTTTCCTTACATACATTCTTGGCCATGTAGCTCAACACCTCCTCTTTATGAAGTGTAAATTCCAAAATTCAGCCACTTAGCACCAAAAATTGAGTCAGAACGAAAAAAAAAAACCATTCTGCCACTTTTCCCGTAAAGTTCTGCCGGTTCAATATTCAGTGAAGTTCTAGCGGTTCGCTCTGGTAAGTTCTGGCAGTCCGGTTTCTTGGTAAGTTTCGGCAGTTCGACCACGTTTTTCAGTGTAGTTTTCTAGTAATTTCTAGTAGTTCAGCTTCACGTCTTTACTTTCTGGTAAGTTCCACCGGTTCACTCTTGAAAGTTGCTTCCTGGTAAGTTCCTTTTCCTGGTAACTTCTGTTTCTCGGTAAGTTTGACTTCCTAGTAACTTCTATTGACTTTTCCTGGTAAGTATGATTTTCTGGTAACTTTCGTTGACTTTTTCCGATAAGTTTGACTTTTTTCGGTAACTTCCGTTGACTTTTCTCGTAAAGTTTAACTTCTTCCGAGAAAGTTCCTGACAACTTTCGGTGACCTTTCCAACCTTCTGAGCACCCAATTTACTTCCAAAAGTCCAATACTTAGGCAAATTTTGGTTAAATTGTTGGATTTTTTTTGCTAACTCCACAAACCCTAATTTCTTACCTTAAAATTTTCCTAACTCCTTAGGCTTGTTTTCCAAATTTCACCATTTACCTTAATTTCTTCTCCTTATATCTCATAAGCAACTAGGATTAGGGTGTCACACAAATTGCTAAAAAATGAAAAATCTCTAAAACCAATTTGAAGAAATGTCATACTTATAGACTACCTAATTCGTGGCCATTCGAATAGTCATGTCCTTTCTTTAATTTGATTATTTAATGAAAGAATGCAACTTTATGATAACAAAAGAATGCAACTATTATCGAAGAGTTACATACCATTTATTCTAACCTGAATGAAATTTGATCAATAATTTTTTCTTTCAACATGAGAAGTGAAGTTAACAATAAACTAATCATAAAACAATAATAAGAAAACTATAGTAATTCCCCCCCCCCCCCAAAAAAAAAAAAAAAAAAAAAAAAACGCCAATGACCCTCTATACACATTTCTTAAAAATAGATTTGCACCCTTGTTGATAATTGCTAAACAAACTCCATTATTCAACTTTGTCAAAGTGGATTCTTAAAGTAGCGAGTCTAAGATTCGGGATTTTGATTTGACATGTGGATCCAAGTGACTTGAACATAAACACAAATATCTTGAGATATTTTGGAGATTAGAAAGACCTTGAGAACAATGAATCGAAAGAACAAAAATGAAGAAAGAATGAAGAAGTGTTGATGAAAAAATGACGAAGAAAACTCTTTTTATAGTAGTAGAAAGTGATAGTTACAAAACTGTTTGAATTCTATTAATTAAAGGAAAAATAACTTGTAAGTTGGAAAGACTTTTTTACATTCAAACATTTAAGTTTCTATAATTTATTATTGATAATTAAGAATTAATGAATTCATTTACTAAATATAATGGAAATTTGCAATGGGTGGCAAATCCAAAATTCACAATTGTTAGCATGCCTTCCATGTTTGAAAATTGGTAGATATGAAAAAAGATATTTAAATTCATTTTTTTTAAAAATTATTTTCGTTAAGTGTCTTCAAAATCTTTAAATTTATATTCCAATTTTGGCATTTAACAAAAACACACGCTTTTGTTCCTAATTTTTCTCCTCTATCGCAACCTTTTTTTTTTTGCATTCCTTGGGTCATCTTATTCGCCTATTCACTTCGGTCCCTTTTTTTTTTTCATCTTGATTAGCACTGACGTTACAGAGTTTTTCATCTCTCTTTAAACTCTTCGTCGTTGTACCGATTTTGAATTTTCGACTTAGGGGTTGAAGATTCATTCTAGGTTTCTTCTTCTTCTTCTTCTTCTTCTTCTTCTTCTTCTTCTTCTTCTTCTTCTTCTTCTTCTTCTTCTTCTTCTTCTTCTTTTTTCCAATTTCTTCATACATATTCAACCATGTTCAGAGGTATTGCACACGGTCATCTTGTGGAGGAGTGAAAGTCATGGCAAGAATCATGCCTACGTGGGTATTCGTTATTAGTTTGTTTTCTCTTCTGTTTTGGGAAGGACCCTTGATTTTGTTTTGATTTTTCTGATGATTTTTTATTTTTTTATTTTTTTGGGTTTTGTTATGAAACTGGAGACGATGCCTTATGGTTTATTATTGGTTTTCTATTGCAATTTTGTGGATGTGTTTTGTATTGAGGTTTTGATTTAAGAGTTAATTGTGAAGGGAATTGAATCCTGGCAGAAGCATGAGATCGCGTTCTTTGAGTTATTGAAAGAATTAAAAATACTAAAAAATAAAGAAAAGGTTAAGCATCATACCTTTGCCAATCTATAATTCTCAAACCGATAGTCTTCTCATTGTAGTCTTCCTTTTCCAAGAGATCTTCCTCGCTATGACTCTAGCAAGGATACAGTTTGTGGGAACTGCTTATTTGAAAGAATGAGAAGAAGAATTTTCTTAGAATTTTTCTAAGAAAATTAGGAGAATTAGTAGAGGAAGATTTTTAGAGTAATCGTAGAGATTATTCTCTTAGAGAGTGTGTTCTATGAAGCCTCCCAAGGGCCCTATTTATAAAACTCTGAGTTACTCCTAATCCTATTAGGATAACCCCTCTGCAGAGATTTTAAATCAAATATTTCATAATATCTAATATTAATAAATATCTACCCAAATATAAAATTAAAAAAAATGCAATAAAGAAATGGAAGAAATATAAATTTTAAAAAAAATGCCTCGAGTGGGAATCAAAACACCAACCCTGAAGACAAAATGAGATTATTGGGCATAAGTTGACCAATAGGCCAAAGGTGTATTACTAAATGAGAAATGATTACAAATAAACTGTATTACTAAATGAAAAATGATTACAAATAAAATAGAAATAGAACTAGAAGAAACTACTTTTTGTAGTTCCTCAATTTTTAAGAAACGTTTCTCAAAATTTAGAAACAAGAAACAGAAACAGTTATCAAATAAGTTCGTTTCTTGAAATAAACAGAAACATAAAGACGCAAAATTGGTAACCCAGTTCTGTGTAATATCACCCACGTTTGGTGAGCTGTGTGCCTAGTGGAAAGGAATTTCACTACATAAAGAGTTTAGCAATTACAATGTAAAGTACTTATGTGATAGACTCTCTCTTCAATGACTCACGTATAGCTTCTTCTTCAGTTTCAACTTAGATTTCCCCTAAGTTTGAGCTTCCATTACTTCCACAATAACGCTTCTCCAAGCTTTGTATGAGATCTCTTAAATACAACATACTTAGGCTCCCCCTAAGTGTGAGATCCCCTCACCTCCATAAGCAATCTTTCCTCAAGTTTTGATGGAGCTCCCCTCAATACAATATTCAAAAAGAAAAACTCATCACGAGTTCTACAATGCCTATCGAAAATCAAGTTCAACGAGAAATACAAAGATGTTTAACAATGATACATTAAAGTTTAGACTTAGACAAACTCGTAAATGCACACACTTTTGTAATGACACTAACCTTAAAAAATAAATAAGACCACAATATATATGGATAGCTTAGAGAATATCTTCAAGGAGTGAATAAATAATCTCTGCAGAAAAATAAGGAGGACAACCACAAAAATTTGCAAATCATGCTAATAATAAGGAAAAAATCTTTTGCAGAATTTGCTACGCAACATGTAACGCATTGTCCTTGACATGTTGCAAGTCATGTCGCTCAAGTTTTGCTTGTAACAAAATTAGCCAATCACAATATCGTAACAAACTTCCCCTGTGACCGTTTTTAAGCCAAAAGAAACCAACTAATAAAGCATGCCAGCATAAGCAAAGCAAACCAGACTAGAGCAACGATCACAACCACAAACCATTAGACAAACTAGAGCAACAATCACAATCACAACCACAACCCATCAGGTAGAGAAATCAAACCATATTAGAACAACCACACTCATTCTTCCTCTTTTGTTTGACTTACAAAAATGGCCAAAGTCAACATAACAACTAAGTCATCACCAACAACAAATAAAAACAATTAGAAAGCCCCAAATCCTTTAACCCATCACCAGATAAAAAAAAAATCAATTTAGCCATCAGAGTACATATCATCTAACACATGTTTAGAGTCTTCAGCATTTGACCCTAATAGAGAGGCAAATAACAACAATTTTTACATAACATTTACTTCAACCATGTGATTAGTACAGTGCTAAAAAAGAATACGCAAAGCTTGTAATTCAGAGGCAAGGAACAACATGATGCATTTTCCAAAGAAAGAAGAAGTGTGGGGACCATCACACCGCACATCAAAATCATCAGTAGCATAAATATTTTCATCAACAAATGACAGAATGTTGTGACGACGTCAGACACATGATGTCATTGAAATATTTTAACAATGACATAGTTAACACCGAGGTCGATAGCAACTAGCTTACCATCCTTAGGCCAACGCTTAAGACCAACTTCAGTGAGCTCAATAATAAAGTCTCTAGTAACATGACGATGGGCCAACATAGACAAAACAATCTTCCCTTTCCAACATTTGATTTATACTTTAGACTACTTGATTCATTCAAGCTCTTAGACAGCTTTAGCATAATCAAACAGATCAAGTCATAATAGAACATATTCGCATTTAGAACAATATTTAAAATAATAGTCTTCTGAATTATATCAAAATTCTCTTTCTTAGTAGCAATTCTTCTTCCAACAACATATTTCCATAACCTACCATTTGTCTCATTGTGGAAGTACACACTATCAAAAGGCACAAAGGGAATAGAAGGAAGAGGATTCCTTTTACCTCTTACATGTGAATTATTTCCCTCAAAGCTTAAGTCTTTGACCACATCTTTAGCAAAAACAAATGTATCACTTTCAAAGACAAAAAATGTTATTCTCAAGTAGACGGGAAGAACCTTCAGGATTTGAAGCAGAAAATCCTCAATTTCCATTTTATTCTTTCCACTGAAGTCACTAAATTTTTTTTTATCATTAGTACTCATCTCCTCAAAGATTCTTTTATTGGGGTTTATGCCCTAAACTCGTGATTTTTATAATGTATTTATTCAATAAAATCATTGTTATTTTATTTTGACTTCTAAAGTTGACTTTTAGATTTGCATAACTCAATCTAATAAACTAAGATTCAAGATTATTTAATCTAATTTGACCAGAATGTGGTTGACTTATAGGCGGAGCATGTTCAGGTAATAACCTAAGTGGTCTATAGTACATGGATAAGGTTGGGTTCCTTATCTTTGAAAGGTCATGGGTACGACTCACTTTGTAATCGTTGCAAACGATGTGATCCAAATCGTTCATGTGGAGACATGCAAGTGGAGCTATCCTATACAAAGAGTTTGTATAAGATTAGATAGGGAAATATTTAATCTCTCTTTGTAACACTGTTGATTGAAAAGTTTAATATTTCATGAGATGATCATATGCAACTCGAACTCAATCCTAAGTGAGTTATGAACTCCTACTTATGAGGACTCGTCTTTTTATTTGTATGGGTGAGAGTGGTCTATGTCGCCAACTCAATAAGCCTGTCATTTTGGGGATGAGATCGAGTGGGGAACTGGGAACGTAGTTACACAAGATGGAATTTACTCCTTTTCGACTTTAAGGTAAGTAGATGAGTTTTTCCCTTAAGTGCTGACTCCGGATCTTGAACAATGGGGCCTCTCCCTCTCACTGGCTCGAGAGGGACTTTATTTATAGTAAGATCATTAACAAATTGTTCATTAGAGGATCGAGATTTAATAAGTAAGAGGTAATTATAGGGGCAAAATGGTAATTTGACACAACAGTAATTATGAACAATCGTGAATGATTAACTTACTTGTAATAGATATAGGTCTTTAGTGGAGTGATCCATAGTTAATGAATGGAGACTAATCTAATTAAAGAGTTTAATTAACTAATCTCTATTATTGGAGCTTATGATCTAAAGGTTTATTAGGTCTTCCTAGCTCACAAATGGGTAAAAGAAGAATCAAAGAGTTTTGAAAAGATTTGAAATGTTTGAATTGATTAAGAGAATATATGTTAATTGTATGGTGATAACTTGTAGAAATACAAGTTATTATAGCCTTTTTCTTAGAAAAATAGAGATTAAATAAAGAAGCATGCGGTAGCTTATGCTAAATTCTACTAATAAATCTTCCTATGCGTTCTACTCTTGTATTTTTATGAAGATAATTATTTTACCACTTTTTGAGCCTAAAACGCATGTTTTAACGCAGGAATGCAAATGATGCGTTGACTACTTAACGTAGGACTATGCGTTGGCAATCTGTTTTTCATGGACGCATGATCTGAACGGAACGCGAGCAAGTAGATGCATTAACAACTTCTCAACGCAAGACTATGCGTTAGCAACCTATGACACGTTGACATCCGCCAAACTCTCCATGAACGCATAATGATCGAAAACGCAAGGCGGAGAAAATCAGATCAGAATCTTGAGAGATTGTCGAAAGATTGACATACATAATCTGTGGCTAAAGTGGTGGATCTAAATTGACCCGAGAATTATGCAATTAGGCGAGATAGACGCATGATATCAATTTCGCCGCCAATCAAGCAGATTTGTCATTGATTACGAACGCAACATCTATAAAAAGACAGTTCTGAAAGATGAAAAAGGGTTGTTGATTCTCGGAAGAATTCCTAAGTGACAGCAGAGTTCTCTCCAGAACACAACCAGAGACGAATAGCTCGAGAGAGAAGAGTCTTCCCTCCGCCTGACCACTTCACAGCAGAACCTCACGATTCCATTCCAGCGACTCAAGACATTAACGCCTTTTTCTTGCTTTCTATCTTGTTTTTCTATCTTAATTTTAGATTTGTGTCAAGACATTGAGCTATCTAAAGTTGTATTCCGTTCATCAATCTATATTTCTTCCATGTCTACTCATTTCTCTACACTTTCCGCTTTTTACTTTGAATCCATGAGTAACTAATCTATCAAGGGTTAAGGGTTGCGTTAGCATCTAAGTAAGAATCATAGTGTAACTATTGCATCTTGTCAATTGCAATCTTAATTCGATGCTTATGTTTATCTAGCTAATCGATATAAGTAGTAATAATCAGACTGCTCGAGAGGGTAAGTGATTGTGGAACTCAATTGATAAGGCCTAACCTTGGTTCCTAACACTCTCCTATGCGTTATAGACATATAACGCATAGCGGCTGACAACCGGGAGAAGAGTTGCAAGTATGAATAGACTATCACCATGCGTTTCTGATGTTAGATGTTAACCAACCCTAACCATATTTTTAACCATTCATTTAAACCACTTAGCTGACTTTGTTGTGTCGCATGCCTTTTCATCTTCCACATTTTAGTTTAGTGTAGATGTTATCGCTTTCTTAGTTAGACGCAAACAAACAATTCTCTCAAATTATTTTTGGTTACCAATGCAACGCATATAATCCACTTAAATATAGAATCAACATAATCCCTGTGTTCGACCTCAGACTCACCAAGAAAACCTACTCCTTTGCTTATACTTGGGTAAAGGATAGGAAAACTTGACAGATCACAAACGCATAGCATTAAGCATAAGTAAGACGCATAGTATGTTCAACGCATAGTGTGTGAAATGCATCATCGTAGCTTAACTTGTGCATTGCGTTAGTACAATTTCAATTCACAATTTTATTGCACAACATATGAGATACAATTAATATAATGTATATAGATTTATTATAATATAAAGTTTATTTTGAATAAGATTCAAATTAAACTATACAATATGAAAGAATAATGTATTTGAATAAAATTCAAATAATAAATAATATAGACAAGATTTATGTTAAAACTATATGTTAAAAGTTAATGTGAATAAGATTCAGATTAAAACTACAGATTATGAGAGAGAAAAAAATTTGACTATAATTCAAATAAATATTTGTTAAACACGAGATATTTAATTTAATATATTAATTAATTAATTAAATTAATATAATATAATTAATTTTAATTTTAATTAAATTAAATAAGGAAAGTAACTCCTCTGCATTATAGGGGAGTGGGGACTTGTAGAGCATGGGGAGTTACTCCCACTCTCACTTTAAATTACATTTTCTTGTGCAATTTGTTGTCGTTTCTTACATGAAAAAAAAGGACTAATAACTCCCCTCTCTTGCTCAACTTCTTTGCATTTTCACAGTACAAAGAGAACTCTCAAATTCCCAATTCTTCTAATAAGGTTCCCACCAACCATCCTTGCCAAGAGATATAACAAGGAAATTTTTTTGGAGGTGTCAAATTCAAGTTTGTTGTGAGTTCAGTTCAAGGTTTTGAGTGAAGAAGAAAAGCAAAAAACTCCTTCAAAGGTAACTTCTAATTTTCTTTATAATTCTTCTCTACAAGATGCATGCTTAACCTACTGTTTGTTTCTTTTCTGTGATTTAATCATAAACAAAGTAAATAGCAAATAGATCACATGCTTCTGCTGGGTATTCAATCCCTTTATCTTTCACCTCCAGATCCTTCACCCGAAACATCTTTAGACATTACCTCAAAAACAGGAGGCACATCCTCAACTCTAGCACTTTGTTTAGCATTGGAAGTAACTGTACCAGGACCAACAGAGATATTTAACTTAACATTAACATAAGAAGATACATTCCCAACAACAGGATTCTTAACACACATGATAGACATATCAATAAGACTTTTAGCCAAGTGATTGTCAGCAACAACTTTCCCAAACAACTCCAACTGAGCAGTGTAGTATCAATACAACAAGTAGAAACAAAGACAGAAGTATTAACACTTTCACGAATATCTTCTAAAATAATGTCACACCCTACTTTTTAAAATCAATGCGTTGAAGAGCCTATAAAGAAAAGAAGTAAGAGACCATGTTGGACGCATGGTCAAGACTAAGGCAACGCATAATAAAGGTGGACGCATAGGAAGTAACCCGAGAGCTTGAAGGGAAAGAAGTGAAACGCATAGGAGGTAATTATGAAGAAGATGTAAGCATTGGCTTAAGTAGGACGTATGAGTAGGGATTAAAGTTGAATAGTGATGCATTGAAATGAAATCTAAAAGAAGGATAAAATGCATAAGGTAGAATTGAGGAAAGAGACTATGATAATTTAAGGGTAAACCACATAACCGAATGTTTATCACTCAAGAGAAGGGTTTGTAGTTAATATATGGATATAAGGAAAGAAGTGATGGACGCATACTAATTTATCATCAGAGAAATATTTTAGTACAAGGAAAAGGTTAAATGAATAACCTTAGATTACAAGCACAAGAACGCATAGAGGGATAGTCATGAAATCCTTAAGGATAGGAGGAAGATCATGGACGCATGATAGTATGCGGTTAAGGCAGACGGATGGTATTATGCAGTAAGGTACAAACGCATAGTAGTGTGCGTTTGAGACATTGACGCCTAGTAGTATGCGGTGGAGAAACGAGTTCAAAGGTAGTATGGTCGAGAGTAAGGGAAGAAAGTAATGAAGCTAAAACCTTAAAGGAAATCCAATGGACGCATAGGGGCACTATGTTGGATAAATAGTTTGTATATTGGAATATGTTGGACGCATAAGATAAGCTTATAAAGGCTAGGTGGCTTCATATAGACTTGACACCTTATAAGTAGGAGGTGTTAGAAGGCATGATTCATGCAAGGTGATGCTTAGATAAATGCATGGTTAGTTAAGCATGCAACGTGACATGTGGCAAACAAGTGGCAAAAAGAGAGGAGAAGTAGGATGGCAAACCCTCTATAAATAGGATCTTGAGGGAAAAGGAGCGACTGATGATTCTGAAGTGAGAATTCTTAAGAGAAAGGGGAGAGAGAAGGCATAAAGAAGGAATCCTTGCGTCCGTAGTAGAAGTCTGCGGCCAAGAGAGAAGATAGTCTTGACAACTTAGCTATCTTGTGTTAAAGAAGTTGTCTTGCGTCTAAGGGGTCAGCCTTGTGTTTAAGACGAACGATGCATTCAAGGTGAACGATGCGTTTAAGTTGGACCTTGCGTCCAAGAGAGGTCGACATATCCAAAAGAGAAGTAAGAAGAGTTAGGTTGCACCTCGCGTTAGCTATCAACCTTGCGTTCAAGGGCAGGGTTGCGTCCAACCAGGCTGACAGAGGAATATAAAGCCTTACGTTCCAGAGTTAGAACGCTGCGTCCAAGAAGCTCAGGAAAGAGAAAATAGAGGGAAAGAAGAGGAACTATTCTTGAGCAAGTACAATGTGAGTAACACCTATGTTTTTCAAAATATAAATGAGTTCTCTATAGTTAATATCGTTGGTTTTATGAATATGATTTCATGAGTTTTCAACAAATAGCGCATGCGTTTTTATTTGAAAAGCATTTGAGTATGCTGATTATTTGTTATAAGTTTATAAAACGCATGGTGATTGATAATAGGTGATTTCATGATTTTACTGAAAAGCATGTTGTTTGATATTAAAACTTTGAACTTGAGTTTATTGGAAGCATGTTGTTTTGATATTATATGATTTTATTTGGAAACGATTAACTTATGAGTTTATGATATGATGTTTCCAAAACATGTTATGTATTTTATGAAACTTTGAAAAGGCACCCGAGGCTCAGGGACTTGGAGAAGGCCAAAGGGTAGCTAGGATATAGAAAAGGTACCCAATGCTGAGGAACTTGTAGAAGGAAAATGGGTAACCTAGATATGGGAATGGGACCCCAATGCTCAGAGACTTGGAGAAGGCATTGTGGGCAGCCCGGATTATAATACCTATGTGCACATAGAGGAATATACGACGCTGATGTGTTGAGATTACTCTACACAGCTAAGGATAATCGACGTTGAGTAGCGTAGAGCATCGCTCTGCCTCAACTAGGGAAAAATGATTTTTGAAGTTAATGAGATTTTTGAGTATTTATTTTAAAATAGACATGCATGATTTAATAATGGTATTTTAGCATATTTTAATATGATTTGAAGTATTATATTTTATGTGTGATTAAAGAATGTTTATGTTATGACCAGATTTATATTTAAATAAGATGTTTTCAAAAAACTGTTGCTCACTAAGCTGTTAGCTCATTCTTTTATATGTTTTCCATTTTTCAGGTAGCATGACAGTTCCCGTTGTTGGTCGAAGTCGAGGTTTTTCAAAAGTGAGTTAATGGTATCACCGTCCTAGGAAGGGTAGAAATGGGAAGTAAGGTAAGTTTGACAGTGGAATTCGATAGGAAGTCGATGACTGCTGTCCTCACACTCCGTCTCAGGCTACGGGAGGATAGTTCGGGGTGGGGTGTGACAAATAACCTTAGTCTTACTAAAGGTAACAATAAGAGCACACTCAATCACAATAGAATCACAAGCCACATTCACAAAAACAGCAGGAACAATATTTCCAAAAACTTGAGTTTCTTCTTCCCAAATAGTAAACTTATCTACAACATAATGCAGACCAATATTTTATTCAAGTATGTCAACATTTTCTATAGTAATATTTTTTCTTACATCTTGACAATCAATACTCACGATTGTTTAATCAACTAGACCATTATCAACAACCATTTTCTCATGCACCTCTAAATCAACAAAACAATTTATAGTAACAACAATAGCAAACACCACAATAGAAGCACTGACATCCTTTACACATTATCAGAAACATCATCAAATTGACTAGCTGAAGCAACAGTAACAGTGGTTTCACTTTGATCAACAAACAGAGCCTTAACGTTGTCTATATTTTCAAATGATCTAGCAGATTCAATAATAGTATCAGTAGATACAATGATTTTACCAAAAGGTTTGGTAAGAGCATAATTATCACTAACGACATCACATTATGCATGAGGCTTAATAATGATTTCATTAGCCACAATTTCAATCACAGTTACAACAGAAGTAAAACCAAACTTAGAGAGCACAACATGATCAAAATACTTCGTCACAGAATTAACCTCAGTACTACCAATGACAGAATCTACGGGGGCATCAGTATGCACAATAATAGTTGACACAATAGTTTTGGCAGGAACATTATCAACAGTGTTGACATTTTCAATAGCATAGGAGACAATCGGATGAAAAACAATTAAGACCAAACAACTCATCTCAGCATAATCAACAATGATTTCAAAAGACGCAGTAATCAAACGTTAAAGAACTCAACATGATCAACAACATTAATTGGTGCAGCAACATAATCAACCAGATACACAGACTTCATCACAGTACCATCAACATTATTAGTAAGTTGGTCAGCATTCACAACCTTAGTTTCTTTAGAACTCACGTGCAAGTCAAGGGGAGTCACATTTCTAGACTTCTTGACAAAAATATTAGATATAACAGTAGATTTATTACCTCTACGTTCTTTAGGAGAAGTAGTGAACTGATTGGAAATATCTATAGAAACATACATGGTGGACTTAGTGATATGTCCTGAGAGATCTTCCACTGTAACCATAACTTGTCTACCATCACAAATTTCCTTTACAAATTTCTTATTTATTGTAGGGTCAAATCTGAAGGGAATTAAATCCCGGCGGAAGCGTGTGATCGCGTTCTTTGATTTCTTGAAAGAATTAAAAATACAAATAATTAAGAAAATGTTAAACAACGCACCTTTGCCGTTTTATAATTTCAGCAAAATTTTCTCCTCGAACCAATAGTTTTCTCCTTGTAGTCTTCCTTTTCCAATAGATCTTCTTTCCTATGACTCTGTCAAAGATCCAGTTTGTGGGAACCATTTTGAAAGAATGGGAAGAAGAATTTTCTTAAAACCTTTCTAAGAAAATTGGGAGAGGTTCTAGAGGAAGAGTTCTAGAGTAACCGTAGAGATTATTCTAGTGAGAGTGTCTTCTATAAATACTTAATTATTTATTAAAATAAATTAATTCTCCATATTGTAAAGGAAAATTATTTTAAATGGCAAAACTACTGAAAATATTTACAACTAATAGCAAAATATCATAGTCTATCTGCGATAGACCGTGATAGATCGCGATAGACAATGAAGTTTTGCTATATTTGTAAATATTTTTGTTCTTTTTGTTATATTTGAAAAGAGACCTATTATAAAATTATAATTTGAATATTATTCAAATAAACTTTATAATAAATCATGTAATTAATTGTATCCATACAATTAATATTTTCCCTCATAAATTTGAACATTTCAAAACTTTCTTTCAACATATTTGATCCTTGTTGGTTTGTGGTAAGCTAGCAAGGGGACCTTATGTGGACCTATAGATTATAAGCTCCAATAATCCAAGATTAATTAATTAAACTCTCTAATTAAATTAATTTCCATTCATTAACTATAGGGCAAACCACTATAGACCCACATTTGAACTCTTATGCACTATAGGACAAGTTGTGTCCATGGATATAATTAGTGTAAGCAAGTTGATCCTTCACGAGTTGTTCATAATTACAACTAGGTCAAACGTCCATTTTACCCCTATAATTACCTATTTTCCTTAAGTATCACTGATTTCTCTAATGAACAATTTGTTTATGGTCCAACCATAAACTAAGTCCCTCTTGGGCCAGTTGGAGAGTGGGGGCCCTTGTTCAAAGGTCGAAATCAGCACTTAAGGGAACTACTCATCTACTTACCCTATCTGGGAAGGAGTGAATTTCATCTTGTGTAGTTATGTTCCCAACTCCCCATTCAGTCAAATCCCCAAAATGGTAGGCTTATTGAGTCAGCAACTCAGGCCACTCTCACCCATGTAAATCAAAAGACCGACCTCACAGACAGGAGTTCATAAGTCACTTAGGATTAAAATCGAGTTGCACATGATCATCCTATGAAATATTAATCTCATCCATTAACAAATTTACAAAGAGAGATTAAATATTTCGCGGTCCGATCTTATAAAAACTCTTTGTATAGGATATCCCCACTCACTTGTCTCAACATGAACGATTTTGATCAAACCATTTGTAACTATTACAAAGTGGGTCGCATCCATAGTGTCACCAGGATAAGACACCTAATCTTATCCATATACTATATACCTTTAGTTTATTTCTTGAACATGATCCACTTGTATGTCAACTACATACCTGTTCAAGACTTCATGCAATAACCTTGGATTTTTCGTTAATTGATAAATTAATATTGCATAATTAATAATCAAATTAATTAACTAATCAATTACGAGGCTTTAGGGCACACATCCCAACAAAATCTCTTCTTGATAACAGAGGGATTTATAGTGAATGCACCACCAAATGAGAAAAATATCCATCGCACTTTAACATCATAAGCAATGACACACGGAGAAGGAACACCCTTCATGGAAACTTTATTCTTGTTTTTTTCACACGAGCAAATTTACTTTCAAAAGAGCGTGTACTTTGAAAAGTATTCACCATGAAGATAATCAACACAAAACACACAATTGAGGACAAACCAAACATAAAACTAACAACATCAACATTTTTCAAAAGCTAACTTGGCCCACTTTGACTTTCCTTGATCATATATCTTTAGTTGTCTTGCTATAAGACAATTTTGCAAAGAACTAAATTTGTCATGAGGGACTCAAATAGAGCTACTTCCACACCTTTCATCTATTTATTCTGAGATCCCAAAAAGTAAATAAGTTCTTTGACCAAACTCATTTCAAGCTAAGTCTGCTTGTCTTGGACAAGAAGCTAGACCATCTTCTGGGACATTTATCTGAGAACTATATCCTCAACATAACTTTGAAAAACAAATAACTTTCCATAACTTTCCTTCTAACTTCCTTGATAATCACTTAATACTTTAGTTTGTACACACTCTACACTCGACTATTAATAGAATATCGCATATCACTTCTTGGAACCCAAATATAATGTTGTCAAATATATGGAAATATTTGACATAATTAAAATTCCTCCTGCTCCATATTTCATAATTTGAGCACACTTATCATTGTTCAAGAACAATACAATTGGAAACTATGGAAATTATTAATGATGACTTCAAACCATATCAATGAAGGGATCAAATCTCGTAGTGGAATTGAGTGATCGCTTTGCTTTCGGTTTCAGTAGTAGTATGTAGCTCCATGGAGCTAAGGTCCAAAATATGGAAGAAACTAGTGTTTTCATTTGAAAATTACATCATAGAAAAGTAAAAAAACAAATTCATATTATAGAGGATAAGCATATTTTATATAGAGAAGACGAACTCAACTTTGAAGAACATTTCTTCAAAAACTCCATAGCTCCTTCTTCTTCCTCAATGAATGGATCTCCACTTACAACATCAGGATTTCGTCTTTTCTATGACCTGTTATTCTTTGACAAGGAACCAGTTTGTGGGAACCTCCTTTTAAAAACAACATGGAATTTGTTGGAGAGAATCCTTTTTTAGAGAACTCCTTCACTTTTGTTATGAGAGCTTGAGAGGGAGGAGAAAAACCAACAACTTACAAAGAACCACTTTCTCTATTTCATCACGTGAAATGGGATAACTATCCACTTCACCTGTCTCCCACTCCCATAAAGGAGTTATTTTAAATAACTTAAATAAAGAAAAATTATTATAAATAGAAAAAAATATCAAACTATTTACCAATATAGCAAAATTTTACTTTCTATCTGTGATAGACCCCGATAGACCTAAATAAACATCTATCTGCATCTATCTGTGTCCTATTGCTAAAGTGATAGATGCCTATCTGGGTTTATCATAGTTCATCATAGATAAAAAGTAAAATTTTGCTATATTTGTAATTATTTTCAACCGTTTTCCTATTTTTGAGAACATCCCTTAAATAAATAAAATAAAATAAAATAAAATAATTAATTAATAGTTAAATTGATTAATCAATTAATTCATTTAATTAAATATTATATATTAAATCAAACGAATATTTGAATCATATTCAAATATTTATTTTCCTCATAACCTATAGTTTTAATATGAATATCATTCACATTAATTTGATAACCTATAGTTTTTATATGAATCTCATTCATATTAATTTATTATCCGATAGTTTTCATATGAATCTTCTTCATATTAATTTTTTATTTATATCATATTCAAGTCATTACATCTCAAATATTATATAGTTTAGTTCAGAATTAACTATATATTATAATGTATCTATATATATAATGTAATTGTATCATATACAATTAACATATTATTTCCTTAATTAATTTGAGCGCTTCAAATCATTTTTTGAACACAATTGGTTCTTATTTATCCTTTTTGAGCTAGTAGCGGAACCTAATGAACCTACAGATTATAAGCTCCAATGATACAGTGTTAATTAATTAAACTCGTTAATTAAATTAACTAACATTCGTTAATTGTGGGGCACTCTATTAAAGACCCATAGGTGCACTCTTATGCACTATAAAACATGTTGCGTGCACGGATTTAAACATTATATGTAAGTCCATCCTTCATGAGTTGTTTGTAACAACAACTCAGTCAAATTCCGTTATACCCCTATATTATCTTTTTCTCTTTAAGTACCAATGATCCCTCTAATGAACAATCTGTTTATTGTCCTACCATAAACAATTGTCCCTCTCTGAACAATGAGAGGATTGGTATCCTTTGTTCATGACCCGAAATCAGCACCTGAGGGAACAACTCATCTACTTACCCTAAAGGCAGGAGATAGTGAATTTCAAGACTCGGAATCAGCACTTAATGGGACAATGAGAGGGATGGTACCTTTGTTGATGTGTTTTTCAGTAGATTTGAAGGTTATGTTTGAGAAGAAGATTCAATGTCAAAATAGGACCTAAATGAGCCTAATGAAGTCAAACCCAAGCCAAGCATCAAAAAGAGGGAAGAAAAGTGGAGAAAAATCACAAGTTGCCTGAAAATAGGATAGCGTAGCAGCTCTAGGTCGGCTCTATCCTTGGTGCTATTTCCAGTACCTAAGTGCTACAATAGGTAGTGAAACACTTTGATGCTACCAAGAAGCACTATAGCGCTGGGTTGATACCGCTGTGGCACTAGGCAAAGTGCCGCGAGATGCTGCGATAGTAAAGTTGTTGCTCGCAAGGAAAAATGAGAATACTGCTATGCTGTCCAAAAGCATTGCGGCGCTAGTGCTACAAAAGAGGAAATTTTTGCAATTTTTAGAAAAGTTTGGCTATTTGACCTAGGGTTTTTGGCCAGCCTCATATAAACTCAAAACTTATGCAAAACTTGTAAAATGTTAGTTTAATTCACTCAACCCATTAAGAAATTAGCGAGCCATAGTTGAAAACAAGGAAGATATGGACGAATGAAAATGATGAAGCAATCTGATTTATATTAAAATGTGTTGAGTCTTTCAATCTCAATATCTTAATACAAATGAATGTGACAGGAAAACAAATATGAATGTAGAAATATGTGTGTAAAGCCGTCGATTGCAATGTCTTGCTCCCTTAAGCCTTGATGATGGATGTTTTAAGGTAATTGCACAAACAAATGTGGATAAACTCTCATTTTTGAAAGGAAACTCTGAGCTCTCACCTAGAATTCCTCAAAGAAAAGCTCGAGGTTGAAGATGAAAATGAAGTTGAAAGAAATTCAGCAGAGCTTTCGCCTCTTGGTTTGAAAATTTGATCCTCAATGTTGAAGTCTTGTGGGCTATTTATAGGCGTCCAAAAGGTGGTTCTCATGATTGTCTGACACCTTTGCATTTAATTCCATGTCATGTTGTGCAAACTTCTTCACGTCACAGATTCATTGGCTCTTTCATGACTTTGTCAAATCAATCATCTACTTGCACTTTGACACAACAGTCACTGCACACGTTCATTGCTTCCTTTTCTACTTGATTTGTCTCAACAATGGGTTCTTTGACGAATAGATTGTCTAGTTGGTTTGATCGCAACTTTGTTTGGTGGCAACATCTTTAATCATCCTTGGCTGTTTTTGGCTTCTTTGCATCGGAATCTTGCGTCCAAAATATACAAATCTCACAATTTTCAAGATAAAAGGTTTTGTGAACAGCTTGAACGTAGAGTTGATCTTTTTGCACTATTTTCTTTTCAAGTTAATTCATTTTATTTTGAATTATCCTAATTATTCCAAATAAAGACTACAGTAACTTGTATTTCTATAAGTTATCACTTAAAATCGTGCGACATAGTTTTTTCTGTCACTTAAAGTTTTTCCGACGATTTTATGGCTTTAGCGATATTTTAGTTTTGTCGCTAAATATAGTATTTCTTATGAGGATGTTTGATCGTATATAGTTTTGAAAAATATTAATATACATCTCATTGAAAGTGATTTAAAAATAATTAGTGGAAAGGTAAACTTTGGTCAAGTGATTAGAGGGAATTAGATTCTAATATGACACTATTATTTTTATGTCTATTTACAAGGTATCTTTCAAAGATCTAAAAGGTATCTTTTAAAGATTTAGGAATGTGTTGAATTTTTTCTTTTTCCTTTTTAGATTTTTTTATGTTCTAAAAACCTTTCAGTGTTTTATTTGAAAGGGTTGAAATCCCTAACACAGCGGAAGCAATATAAAACCAAATTCGAAATAAATTGGGATTTTGAAATACCAATACATTGGGAAAAATTACAGAAAACCTACTGAATTAATTCAGGGTTAAGCATGCTTTAGAGATATAAGTTTACATTCATTGTCAACTCTGAACACCACCACGACAAACCTCTCCTATTCTCTAAGTGATGAGATGAAGGATTGTGGATCCTTGATAAAGGGAGAAAACTAGAGAGAATTTTTTTTCAGAGAAAAACCTTACCCCTCTGTTTCTTTTGCAAGCTTATTTAGGGAGAGAGAGCAGAAGACGTGGGATTGAACCATGTAAAGTGTAACTCCCACGTATGGGAGTTACCTTTTTAATTAATTAATTTAGCAATTAAATAAATAATTAATAATTAATTATTTCATTAAATCATATTTAAATGAACATCTCCCATATAACATATAGTTTTAATTTATTTAATTTAATTAAATCAAATTTAATTAAAATTAATTAAGAAAATTAGTTCTTTAATTAATTAACTTTCAAATTAAATATCTAATATTTAATTTAACCTACATTTGAATCATATTCAATTGTTATTCTCTCATAACTTATAGTTTTAATCTACATCTAATACATATTAATTTTAACCTATAGTTGAATTTAATTCATATTAATATGTTAACTCCTTCAAATATTTAATTCTCTTAAAATTTAATTTTGTATCATATCCCAAATTAAATTTATATTATAAAGTTCAAAATGAACTTTATATTACAATGTATCATCATACATTATATTATTTCCCTAAGTAAATTTGAACATGTCAAATTTCATTCAAGACATAAATGTCTCATCACTCTTTATGAGCTAGGAAGGGGACCTAATTGACCTACAGAAACTTGTTTATGGTCCAACCATTAAACAGAAACCCCACTCGGGCCAGTGAGAGGGTAGAACCCTTTGTTCAAGTCTCGGAGACACCACTTAAAGGAACACTTATCTACTTACCCTAAAGATGGGAATGAGTGAATTTCATTTTGTATAATTATGTCCCCAGCTCCCCACTCGATCTTGTGCCCAAGATGGTAGGCATATTGAGTCGACAAACGACCACTCTCACCCATACAAATCAAAAGACAATCCCTCGTGGATAGGAGTTCATAATATACTTAGGATTAAGACTACGTTGCCTAGATCATCCTATTAAAATAGAAACCTAACTAGTCAATCTAGTGATTGTTATTTCATGGTCCGGTCTTATGCAAACTCATTGCATAGGATACCTCCACGTGCATGTCACCTACATGAACGGTTAGATCATTGCGTTTGTATCAAATACGAAGTGGACTGTATCGATAGTGTCACTAGGATAAGGTACCCAACCTTATCCCTATACTATAGACCCTTTAGACTATATCTTGAACATTGATCTCTGTACGTCCCCACATACAGTTCAAGACTCATAAAACAACCTAGGATGTTAGTTTATTGGCTTTAGTGTTATTAAGACAAAACAAACAAAAACACTCAATAACACTTATTGAAGTAACACAACAATAACTCTTTATTAATAATTTAATGATAGTCAAATAATTACATTTACAATCTACAAGTTTTAGGGCATAAAATCCAACATTATTAGGAGTTTTGCTCTCATTTGATAAATCTTACTTTTAAATATTTTAAAGATTTAGAACTAAACTTTGTATTGACAATATAAAAAATTATTTCAGTGATGCTTTGTTTGTTTAGAAATTTTTATTAAATGATCAACTCTTTTTTAAAACAAAAAACTGTATGCATGGTAATAATGATCCCGGTTAGAGACTACAAGATGTTATATATATATTGTTTCAGAGAATTACAAATAATAGAGGAAATGGAGTAAATATTGAGAAACAAACACTTAAACAATTAGGTGGAGGTGCAGATATCTCGCTCTCTTTAAGGAGATAGAATCTCTCTACAGTTTATATTGACTTTCTTTATATCAACCACCAGTGTAGCAAATATTCTCTGGTCTATCCCTTCTAAAATACAACAATCCAACTGAAACGTTATGTAGCTCAAACCACTCTATACTGAAAGGTTGAGCTTAAAGCTCCATAACTAAGAACACCATTCTTTTGCCAATTTCTCTTAAAGACCTAATGAGAGAAAAATAAGAGAAAAAGGTACAATTTTTGTTGTTGTTGAAGTTGTATATCGTGAGAGAAAGATGCTACTACTATTTATACTCAAATGTAGATCTTGATTTTTAATATTCATAATAAATAATATCTAATTCAAGTGCATTTAAACTTTATATTTAAGTAAACAAATCAAGTACTTTAAACTCTCTTTCTTTTAACTCAATTAAATCTCCAAAAGAAAATTGCTAAATATTGAAAATGTAACAACATTCCCCCACTCATTTTTAATATTTAAAATGTGTGACTTTACATTGAACCTTTACTAGTGAAATAATAATCTCTATTCCAGCTTCAGTAGTGGTCTCTGACTTGAACTATAATGGTAAAGGGAAATAGAAAACTTATCATCCACTCATAATTATCTAGGTGTTGACATGAACTTTATTGGTTAGCACTTTATGGCCTTATGCTAATTTAGTATTTCATGAGTATATTTGAGAATAACCCTTATATTCTCATAGAGACGGACCTCATTCTCATACTCATATAGGTAAAATTTGTCAAGGGTGCTCCTGTACATAACGACCCTACTAATAGGAGCTACAGATTTTATTAAGAGTTTATTTGAAAACTCAACCCTCCACTTCGTTATAGGATAATGCACTCACACCTTATAATTCGTTTTTCCCTTTGAACCTAGTTCTTAGGGTCTCTAATCACTAGGTGGCTATCCTTATATATGGTTCATGAAAATTATAAGGGCTTCAACCCCATCTCTTTGATGTGTTCCAAACCCTTTATCTAGTTAGAACCTTGATTAATGGATCTGTAAGATTATCACAAGATTTAATATAACTCACATTAATGATCCCATTATTCAAATAAGATATCACGGCACGATGTTTTCGTCTTATATGTCTGGATTTATCATTATAAAGACGAATTTTTACTCTACCAATTGTGGTAGTGCTATCACAATTTATGAACATAGGAGGTATTGATTTCTCCCACATTGGAATTTCATATAATAAATCTCTTAGCCTACTTGCTTCCTCACTAATTGAAGCTAAAGTAAAAAGCTCTTCTTCCATAGTAGAGTTGGCAATAATCGTTTGTCTTTTAGACTTCCAACAAATAACACTTCCCAAGGTAAAAATATACCCTGTAATAGCTAGAGAATCACCTATCAATGTATTCCAATCAGAATCAGAAAATCCTTCAATAACAACATGATATTTCTTACAAAGTAGGCAATGATCTTTCATTACCAATAAATATTTCTAACACGATTGGAGCATGCTAATGCTTTTTACCTTGCTTACTTGTAAACCTGCCAAGAACTCCTACTGCATACGCAAATGTTAGATCTAGTACAATCTGTTGCATAGCGTGGGATACTAATCACACTAGCATATTTCTTTTGATTAATTACATCACTTTCATTTTCAATAAGAAATAAGTGAACACTTGAATCAAATGGAGTAGACACATGTTTTCAATCAAAATAATTGTACTTTTTTAGTATTTTCTCAATATAATGTGATTGGTCAAGAAGAAATCCATCTAGCATTTCCGTTATTTTCTTACCTGAAATAAAATTAGTCTTACCAAGATCTTTCATATCAAAATAATTGCTCAACAATTTTTTATTTATTTATAACAAATATATTTGAGCCAAAGATTAGTAAATCATCAACATAAAGGCTAATAATAACATGAAAATCTTTCCATGATTTATGATAGATGCATTTATCACATTCATTTGGTTTATAACCATTATGTAGCATGCATGAATCAAATTTTTTATGTCACTGCTTTGGAGCTTGTTTCAAGCCATATAGGAATTTAATAAGCTTACACACTTTGTTCTCTTGTTCAGACTCTATAAAACTTTAGGTTGGTCCATATAAATTTCTTCTTCTAAATCACCATTTAGAAAGCTATTTTCACATCCATTTGATGAATACTCATATAAAAAATTGTAGCAATTGCAATTAACAATCTAATGGATTTGATTCTCGTAACCGGACAAAAGGTATAAAAATAGTCTAAATCTTCTTTTTGTTTAAAATCTTTTGCAACAAGTCTAGCTTTATACTTGTCTATACTACCATTTGGTTGAGCTTTTTCCTTAGGACTCATTTACACCCAATAGTTTTACAACCTAGTGGTAAATTAACTAATTTCCAAGTTTTATTAGAAACTAGTGATTCTATCTCATCATTTACAGCCTCTTTCCAAAAAATTACATCCAGAGATGATAAAGCTTTTTTCAAAGAAATTAGTATCTTCTTAACATTATAAATACAAAAATTAGGACCAAATTCTTTCACAATTCTAGCTCTTTCCTTCTCAATTCAACTAGAGAATTGTTGTCACTACTATCACTAGGAGTAGAGGAACCAAACTTAGAAGGTTGTTCACTACTTTGACCCCCACTATTTCTTGAATTGAATGGAAATTGTTTTTCATGAAAAATAGCATCTCGATTCAAAATAAATCTATAGGTTGTACTACTAATTACATGTCCAAGAAAAATAGAAGTGATACCATTAGACCCTAATTTTGGTCTTTTAAGATCTGTTAGCCTTACAAAAGCTAAACATCTCCAAACTCTTAAATATCCCAACTTTGGCTTATATACTTTCCATAATTGAAAATGTGTAATTTTTGTCTTTTTATGTGGCACCTTATTTAACACATGACAAGCAGTCAAAACTGCTTCATCCCAAAGATTACAAAAATGCACCTGATTCTAGTAGCATGACATTGGTCAAACCAATTAAGGTTCTATTTTTACTCTCTGCTACTCCATTAGAAGTAGGTGAATATGGGGGAGTAGTCTCATGAATTACTTCTAATGATTCAACATATGAATTGAATTCAAATGATTCATATTCTCAACCTCTATCACTTCTAATTGATTTTTAACTTTGAGGAGAATTTTTTGTAAAATTCTCAAAAGCATCACTTTTCTTTTTTTAATAAATAAACATGAGCTTATTTTGAAAAATCATTGATAAAAGTGATAAAATATCTATTTCTTCTCTAGTTAAAATTTCTTCAAATCCACACAAATCAATATGAATTAATTTTAATAATTTGGTATTTCTCTCAACACTTTTATGAGGATCTTTTATAATCTTAGCTTTGCTGTATATTTCATATTTCTCAAAATTGTTTTTTAAACTAGGAACTAATCCACAACAACTCATTATCCCCACATATTTACTATTTGTATAACATAATCGAGCATGCCAAAAATTTAAAGAAGAGAACATATAAACCAAACTAGTAGATGCTTTATTGATATTTTCAATGTTCAATTTGAACATTCTATCACAGACATAACCTTTTCCAATAAAATTTCCTTTTTTTGTTATCACATACGGTTCAAATTCCATAGTCGGTTTAAAGCTAGTTTTATTAAGTAGATAACTTGACATTAAATTCTTCCTCATGGAGGGTGTGTAAAGCACATGTTTCAAAATTAAAACCCTTCTAGAGGTTAATTCTAATTCAACCTCACTAGTTCCTAAAATTTGGGTGGTATGAAAATCACCAAGCATTATTATTTTAGGCTCCTAAAAAGGAGTATAAACTTTGAACCAATTTTTGTCATAACAAACATGTCTATTGGCTCCAGAATCAACCTGTCATCCTTCAACACTTTGAACCATATATATATTATTTATCATAGCCAGAAATGGCTCTTCGGTAACATTAGCATGAGGCAAAAATTTTCGTTCCCAAAATTTGCAAATTCGAGCAATATGCCCACTTTTGCCACAAACGAAACAAAAACCTTTGGAGTGTTGAGAATGTATTTGGTTGTTATTCAAAAGTGAGATTTATTCTTCTTTGGCTTTAAAAGACTATTTTTAGAAATTTGAACATTAGATAAATTATCATTAGAAGAGACTAGATTTACCTTTGTGAGATTTTCATTGTCTTCTTAAATTAAAGCATCTTGCCCATTTGCCTCTTCATCTACACAAATGCAAGTAATTAATACTTCCAGAGAGATTTCCTTTTGCTTATGACGCATATTTTTCTAAAATTCTCTCTTTGATGGTGGAAGTTTATCAATTATGACGGCAACAATAAGACTGTCTCCAATCTTAATTCCTTTAGATGCTACTTTAGCCACTATCATCTGAAAGTCTTGTGCTTGCTCTATCATTTTTCATCCACTATTGAAAGCGAAAGAATCGACTTGCAACATATTTTTTCGTGCCTGCTTCTTCAGTATCATATTTATTTTGCAAGGCTTTCCATATTTTCTTCGCAAACGTGAAAGTAGTATCATAATAGTCATAAAAATGATCAACAAGACAATTTAAAATATAATACTTGACAACTATACTCATCTTTCTCATACTTTCAATTTCCTCTTGGTGTCCCATATACTCTTCAGGGTCCATATTTTCAGTATCAATCTTCTTTGGGTTCTTTTTTGTGAGGACATACGCCACTTTGAGAAGATTAAGGTAGAACAACACGTTCTCCTTCTATCTTTTAAAGTGTGCTCCCTTAAATTGGAATGCCTAGTTGAGATCTCTGACATTTTCATTTGATTTCTCAAAAGTAGACCCCATCTTTGAATCTCCTTAAAATGATGGGGGAATTACAAATAACATACGAAAATGGAGTAAATCTTGAGAAACAAATATGTAAAAGATTAAGTTGAGATGTGGATATCTCGCTCTCTTTAAGGAGATTCAAGCCCATTGCAGTTTGTATTAACTTTCTTTATATCAACCACTGGTGCAGTAGATATTATCTGGCCTAGATACAACAACTCAACTAAAACGTTGTGCATCTTAAACCACTTTATATTGGAAGGTTGAGCTCAAAGTTCCACAACTAAGAATACCCTTCTTTCGGTCAATTACTCTTAAAAGAGCTAATGACAGAAATATAAGAGAGAAAGATATAATTTTCTTTTTGTTGTTGAAGTTGTGTATCTTCAGGGAAAGATGCTACCACTATTTATACTCAAATCTAGATCTTGATTTTTAATATTCATAATAAATAACATCTAAATTCAAGTGTGTTTAAACTTTCCTATTTAAGTAAACAAATCAAGTGCATTAAACTCTCTTTCTTTTAACTCAAGAAAAACATCAAAAGAAAGTTGTTAAATATTGAAAATGTAACAATATATATACACACACACATAATTTTGCATCTGAGTTGTTTGACAGGCTCTTAGTAATTTTCTTGCTTTGTTTTATTTTGTTTTATAAGAGACGACTTCATATAATTTTAATTATGTTCTCGCTGGTGGTGTTAACCACAGAAAGAAGCGTGAAAATTTTGGTATTGTTTAGTTTCAAACGTTGGCAACAAAAGATGTGTTATCTCACCACTTTTAATTTGGCAAAATTTCTTAGAGAGCATGTCTTTTTTTATGGGAGGGAGAAGCTAGCAAAGAAAAACAGCTTGCATTTGATGCATGGAAGCATGCAAAATACCTTTACAAGAATTATATTTGTAACGCCCCAAGTCCAAGATTTGGCAATTGATGGTGCCGATATTCTCCTATACTTCATAGGAAAATTTTCAATAGATCACCCAACATAGAATTTCTCCAAGCTAAGCACATTTAACTTTGGAGTTCCTATAATTAGTCACTGAAAAGGAAGATGTACCTTTTGGTATATGTAGTGATTTTCAATTCTTATAAGCCTTCTTAACCATACTTCTCATTCGGATGTGATCTTGGTTCATTCATGTGCTCATCCTAAACTTGGAACATTACATATATTTTAAAAGGTTTGGACAACACACTTTACAATGTGTATAGTAGTGTAGATTCAACAAATAATCTTTGGAAGTCCATGGAGAAAAAAATATAAAGCAGAAGTTGCTGATTAAAAAAAAATCATAGTCAACCAATTTTTTACTGCAAAATGGTGGATTTAAAAATGGGATGAGTCACGTTAAAAAAATCCAAGTAATTCTTCATGATATACACATTGATAATATGTATTTGAGTAAATCATTTCAGATACCAGAAATCATTGAAAAATTGTCGCTCTCATGAAGAGATTTCAGAAATTATCTCAAACATAAACACAAGGAACTAAAATGTGAGGAAATCATATTTGCCTTAACATTGAAGAGAACAGCATAAAAGAATAAATTTACTTAAAAGAATTAAAGTCCTCTCGCACATCTCCCTTTCACTTTAATTTCACTAAATAGCTCTTTTCTTCTTTTTTTTTTTTTTTTTTCCCTCTCAAAATTATATAGAAAAACCTTTGGTTGAAATTTTGTAATACTTTCCCTAATCAAATACTCATGTGTGAGCAGATTAACGTATTTTTTGTGTAGTTCATAAACAACCTATTAATTCATGAAACTCGTAGGGTTTATTTGGACCAAGAAGTTGGAAAGTAGCAGTTTTGAACTCAACTCCTTGTTTGCCCTAAGAAGTTTGTGGGTCCCATTGCTAAACAATGTCATTTTTATATCTTATCAACTCCTTACACATCGTCAAACCTAATTTAGGTCAATTGACATATGGGTATGTTAGTAGCCATGAGGTTTGTGGTTTGAATCTCTCTTTTCTCAATTGTACTAAAAAAAAGAAAAAAGAAAATTTATTATGCTATGAGCTCCAAAAGTTCATAATTTCCAGAATTTCATAATCTATTGGAGTTCACTATCTCCCACATTGACGCCGCAGGCATTAGTTGACTGTTAATTAAATAAATGTACTTTTAAAGGCCTTATTGGAGCTCAGCTTGTTTACTATGATATGGAATTTTGGTCCCAATCCAACAATCACTCCCCTTTAAAAATAAGGATGTTTGGCGGTATATAATTTTGAGAAAATTTAATATATATATATAAAACAGTGGTTTATAGATAATTAATGGAAGGTAATTTTTGTTAAGTGATTAGAATGAGAATTGGATTTCAATATGACGCTATTATTTTTATTTTTATGTCTATCTACGAGGTATCTTTCAAAGGTTTAAGGATGTGTTCGAATTTCTTTCCATTTTTAATTTTGTTTCATGTCAATAAACTTTTTCAGTATTTTATTAAAATCGAATTAATACTAAAATAAAATTGAAATACTCAATGCTATATTTTTAAGGATATGAATATCATTTTGAATGATATTCTTCATGTTTGATATATTAACAATATTATTGATATACTTTATTTTCTCTCTAAATCTGGTTGATCAATTAACCTATCTATGAAATATGAAATACATACATTATAGAATTGATATACCATATTTAATATAACTTACATGTCATCCAAATCATATTTAAGATTTATAAATAGAATAAATTAGCTAATATACTCTATTTTTGTTGTATTAGTTGACACAATTGACGCACTTAAGATATATTATCAAAATTATATTAAAAAAATAGAAAACATAAAACAACTAATACCACACCCTAAATTAGGTTGTCTAAATAGAAATGATGGGATGAAAACAATTTCATATCAAACGAAACAAAAACAAAAATAACTTTTACTATAAAACAATTAAAATCATGTTGTATCAATTAAAAAATGATATATTACTTCTTTATGAAAAATTATTATAAATAGAAAGATATCAAACTATTTACAAATATAAAACTTTTTTTATTGTCTATCAGTGATAGATAGCGATAGACGTCTATCACTAGTAGACAATAAAATTTTTCTATATTTGTAAAGAATTTGACTCATTTTGCTATATTTGAAAACAAATCTTACTTTATTGATCTATAAAAACTAAAGTATATTAATTGACTATTGTACCAAATATAAAATATATCATATATATATATATATATATATATATATATATATATATATATATATGTTGATATATAAAAGAGGGTAAAAGTAAAATAATAAAAAATGGAAATCAAATTTATAATTTTTATTATATTTGCTATTTTAAAAAGCATCCTAGATTTGCAAATACTTTTATATATATATATATATATACACACTTTGCTACCCCATTACATTTTTTCTTCTTGAATTTATTCTCTCTCTTTGATCTTTTTTCATGTCTATAAACCATTTTAGTGTTCTATTAAAATTACAAGACTAGTAGTTTTGCTCTAGTTTAATAAAGTGATATTTTCAAATTTAGTAAAAGGAACCAAAATATTTACAAATATAGCATATATAGTCTATCGTGATCTATCGCGATCTATCATAGATAGACTGTGTATTTTGCTATTAGTTGTAAATATTTTCAACAGTTTTGCTATTTAAGGTAATTTTCCTTTAATAAATCATACTTTTAAATATTTTAAGATTATCTCGAACTAATTTTTGTTTTGGGATTATCAAAAATCATTTTACTTGTATTTTGTTTATTTAGAAATTTTTATTAAATGATAAAGTTTTATTTTTTGAAATTGCATACATGGTAATAATGACCTCAATTATAATATATATGGGAAATTATTTTAAATGGCAAAATTATTGAAAATATTTACAAATAATAGCAAAATATCACCGTCTATCACAATTTATTGCAGATAGACAGTAAAATTTTGCTATATTTGTAAATATTTTGGTTTATTTTTTTATATCTAGAAAAAAACATATATATATTCATTATTCTGCTTTTACTTTATGTTTATTTATGTTGTGTACGTTATTTTGAATTTGGTTGATTAACTTTTTCATTTTTGTAGTGGTTAGTAATTTCGTTGCTTTGTTTTATTTTGTTTTAAAAGAGATGTCCCCTTTACTTTAATTTAACTAAATAGCTCTTTTTTCCTCTCCAAATTATATGGAAACCTTTAGTTGAAATTTAGTAATGGTATCCACTATATTTGAATAAAAACAAATACATAAATCCTCAGAGTTTTTACTTGATTGGAGTGTATCTATCATCTGCCTTGCTTTTATCGACTCTCAAAACTTTAGTACGCACTACAAAATGAAGAACATAAATTATATTGTTCAAACTACATGCTAAATTAGATACCATGACGAGTATTTGCACATTAAGATTTGGGATGCACAGCGACACAAACTAATTGGAAAAATTAAAATTGATCCAAATCGAATCAAATTGGTCTGATTTATGTGGGTATTGGTGTGTTTAATATGAAGTAATAAAAGGTTTGTTAGACCAAACCTACACTTTTGATTAAGATAACATAAGAATGTTTCGAACTAAATGGAATTGATTTAGAGCTATCTAATGAAATCTCCATATCAAGATACCACGCTACTATGTTCAACTATTGAACTCTTAGATAGATATCAAAGTTAAACTCTTGTGAACTCTAAGGTCAAAGAATCAAATTCCTTTCTCATGTCTATCGTTCAACCCACAACTCTATAAATATTAGCCTACATCTTTAGGTGAGGGCACAAACCAGCATTATAAAGTTCTATTGGCTTCAAACTATCAATCAAATATAGTTACGATGAGTTGTACGGTAGTCTCCCTTGGACAAGATGATAGTTTGAGCGAAAATGACGAATATCCTTGTTGGAAACCAATTGTCGATATTGAGAAGTCATATGATCCATATGTGCAAGATGTAATGGGAAGGTTTGCAGTGATAAACACTGTCAGAGAATTCAAAAATTGGACGTTTGATAAAGTGGTGAATTTTAGCTTTCGACGTGTGGAAGAAGGAAACTTATGCACTCTTTTCGTTCAAGTGATAAGAAACAACAATTCATCTCACGCCCGAGAAGTTTATAATTTTGAAGTGCTAGATCATAAACCACCTGTTTATTCATGGAAACTCATGAAAAACAACGATCTTGTCTACATCATCTAGTAATTTGATGAAGGGAGCAAAAGTAGATAAATAAATGTGTGAATAAAATCAAGGACAATAAAATATACTTTTGGTCCTTGAGATTCTAGAGTTGTTTGTATATTTGCTCCTGTAAGGTTTTAAAAGTGAGTCATTGAAGTTTGAAAAATAAGTTTAAATGGCTCTTTAGTCTACTTGGTTGTTTTTATACCCTTAAATAAATAAATGTATGGATGCTGTGGCATAAATAGAGGTCTTTTAAAGGTTTTAAGCATGTGATAATTCTCATTTTTTGATTGTCTAGCTACTACTTGTAAAGGTTTTATATCAAGAGTTTTTTTTAAGCATGTGATAATTCTCATTTTTAGGATTATTTAGTTTTTATTTATTTATTTATTTATTTTTTAAGCAAAAGGATTATTTAGCTACTAAATCTAAGCATTTTGTGAGAAATTTGCATTTCTTATTTGTTTTGATGTATAAAAACAAAGCTTGATTGAACAAAAGTCTCTTGAATATGGTACAATGATCTAAGTTCTAAAAATGAGAACTTTAAATGGATAAAATCGTGTTTTATTTGATTTTTATGCATGCATTTTTTTATGTCAGATTGAATGCAGCATTCTCAAAGGTGATAGGGACTATGACTCTCGAAAATATGTCCACAATAGTATGATATTATCCCCTTCGAATTCCCACTTTGGGCCTAATCCAATTGTGAAGGTTTATGTTACTTAGCTATTCTAGAGTTGAATCAATTTCATTTGAGGATTGGAATTAATATTGTTAATTATGGAAAATATAAACCAAATAAGGAAGGTATTAAAGTGAGAAACACAACAGTCAAAGAGAGTTCTAGGGTAATGAATCCTTGTTTATTTCATCATGTAATATTATAGATTTCATGGATTTTATTGTAATTCATATGCCTAAGTCTAGAAACTTAATTTTAAGTTATTTTCTCTAAAAAACAATCATTTTTCATGCAACTCGATGGATTACTAATCGCTTGAAACCAATACAAATTACATAGCATTAAGAATAGTCTTTAGCAACTTTTATTGTCAACCTAACTACTCTCGTGATAGATTAACAACAATTCATTGTTATAGATCAAGTTAAACATATAATCTCTCAATTATACATCCAACCTAACGTGTGAAGATGGCCAATCCACAAGAATAAAACACAATAACAATGAAAAGCATAATCATTCCAACAAAACCATGAAAGTCTACAAGATCAACATGAATTCATAAACAATTCATCAAAACCCTAAAACTAAAGAGTTTAGCCACTCATAGCTTGAAGCAACATGTTTAAACAAAATAAACAAAGAAAGAGTGTAAAAAAAGGGAAACTCTACTGAAAAGAGGCTCTTGATTGAGGTAGCACCGTCACGATCTCCTTGGCTACGTTGGAATTCGAATGGCACCACGACTATCTCGAACTCTTTTCCTCTTCCTTGCAACTAACTCACTCTTTGAACTCTTTTATGAACTCTCACTCAATTCTCTCCTTCTTGTGCTTCTTTTGGTCTGTAGATTGATGATTAGGACTGCTAGAAACCCCCAAATTTATAGAGTTGGCCGCCCAAAAAATTACCAAAAATACCAATTTTTCATTTATGGTAACTTGGCGGCGCAGGGTGGTCTATAGCGCCACGGTGCTATTGAAAATTTGAAGACGGCGCCACAGCGTTAGGGTTGCGTGTAGAATTATTTGCTCTTGGGTTTTAGCGCAGCAGCAGAGCCGTCCAGGCGCCGCGGCGCTGCCCCAATTTTTGTCATATTGAGTTTTTCTTCTCTTTTTCGCCGTATTCTTACTCGGTTTTGATCTTTTGGTCTTTTCTTCTAATTTTTCCCATTTTAACCTGAAAACCACTAGCAAACAAGTGAAATCTAATATAAACTCCCTTAATTTGAGATGATAGAAAGCACTTTTCAAGCGCTTATCATCTGCATACAGTTTTGGAGGGACAATCACGCATAGCAGAAAACTATGGTTCACAGAACAATAATGTAGAAAACTACACAGTCATACCAAGCAAAAATCCTTTGAGTACAAAAATGGCGTAACCTAATTAATCTCACCAAACACCTTTTATAGAAAAAATCCAGTAAAGGAAACAATGTTGAAAATGAAAATAAACATTGGCAACTGAAAAGGAATAATATCAAGAAACTAATATCTGCAGAAAGAAAACCTGATAAGGAAATAAAAGATATTATGATTCATGCAACAAAATGTCACAACCAGATGTCATGACACTAACAACGACAACAACAATCTTTAACAACTTGCCTTAATAAAGAGAAGAGCCAACACAGAACTCCAACAGATGAGGTGTCTAAGGAGATGTTACTAACAAGTGCTTTGACATAATCTTCTTCAAACTCACAACTTCCTTTTGAATCATATTCAGACAGAGTAAGGACATAGCTTATGTTTTGCCTCTTCAAGAAAGTTGGACATTCAGCTTGAAAATTACCACACCCTTCACATTCATGGCATTTGCCAGATTTGGTTTTCAGTAAAGAGTTATTCAATGCTTTTTCCCCATCTTTCTTAGTTCCAGAAGCTTTGAACTGTTTAGACATATTGACATTAGCAGGCTTGTTGCCTATCCTCTTACAAACCGTTTAAGAACACGATTGAATTGCTTGGAGAGGAGGGCAATGGATTCAGCAAGAGACTCATCAGATTCTTTGTCAAACACATCAACTTGAGGTTCAAATAGAGATTGTAAGGCAATACTCTTGTTTCTTTTCTCTAGTTTTCCTTATAGAGACATTTCAAATGACAGAAGAGATCCGAAAAGCTCATCAACTTTCGATGATGCTATGTCCTGAGCTTCTTGTATAGTAGTGACCTTCATGTCAAATTTTTTGGGCAGCGATCTAAGCACCTTGGGCACCAGTCTTTCTTCTGAGATCTTTTCACCAAGAGTAAATGATCCGTTGGTAATATCCAACAGACAAACATTAAATCAGCAATGGATTCGTCCTCGTTCATTTTTAGATTTTCGAACTTTGAGGTCAACAGTTGAAGTCTCGATATTTTGACTTTGGAAGTCCCTTCGTGGGCAACAGATAGAATATCCCAAGCCTTCTTAGCAGAGACACAAGTGTTAATCAATTAGAAGATGTATCGAACGACACCATTAAATATGGCATTTAATGCACGAGAGTTTCCTAATGATGCTTCGTCTTCAGCTTCCGACCATTGTATTTCTGGTTTGAGGATTTCCTTTCCATCTTCAGTTTTCGTAACAAGATGGGACCATCTAGTGACAACAACTTTCCATGTTTTGTTGTCGATTGATTTCAAAAACGCAATCTTATGTGCTTTCCAATAAGAATAATTTATTCCATTCAGTAGGGCGGTCGAGTAGTAGAGCCACCTTCTTTGATACCATTCATGATCCATTCACCTTAAGATGAGGTGACCTGCTTTGATACCAAATGGAAAAACTTATAAGATGACTCTTCACACATGGTTGTTAAACCAGTAGCACTGAAAACAAGATTAACACAAAAGTTCAACACACAGAATGAAATAGAAGAACACAGGAGTTAGTAACTTAGTTCAATGATAACCACCTGCATCTTAGGGGCAGTGTGCCAGTGAAAGATATTCCACTAATATTAAGAAGTTAAGCAATTACAACAAAACACTTATCTATAAAGTAATAACTTTTATAGTGACTCTTGTTAAGCTTGACCAACTAGATTCTGAGACTCCTCCGAGGTGTGAGACTCCACTTAGGCTCCCCTAAGTACGACAATATTAGTGTCTTGAGTTTCTGTCTGTAACAGCACGTGAGACTCCTTTTCACCATAGATATTTTTCACTGGATTCAGTGAACTCCCTTTACTGAAGATTCGTAGAATCCCCTAAAATAAGAAAACTCCATTTTCTCAGTGTAAAGTCTCAGGCTCCCCCTAAGACGGATAACTTTGCTAGTCGATAATAAGCCTCATAATTCTCCCAAGGTGCCACTCAAACTAATCTATATACAATCTCGGAGGGACAATCATGCACAACGGAAAACTATGGTTCACAGAACAATAATGCAGAAAACTACACAACCACACCAAGCAAAAATCCTTTCAGTATAAAAATGGTTTAACCTAATTAGTCTCACCAAACAACTTTTATAGAACAAATCCAATCAAGGAAAACAATGTTGAAAACGGAAATAAATGCCAACGACTAAAAAGGAATAATATTAGGAAAATAATATATGCAAAAAGAAAGCTCGATGAGGAAATAAAAGATATTCTAACTCATGCATCAAAATGTCACAACTGGATGTCACGACACTAACAATGACAATAGCAACCTTTAACAACCTACCTTAATAAAGAGAAGAGCTAACACAGAACTCCAACAATAGTTATTTTGAAAAACATTTCAAACTTCAAGAGTTAAAATATAACTTTTTGAGATATAATTGAAATCAAACCCATAAGTTAGATTTTTTAAAAATAATTTAACTCACTTCAAAAAGAAAAATAATAAAAAATAATATTGTATTTTTTTTAAAGAGTAATATTATTTAAGTACAATCCATGCTATACTTATCTCTATGTATCTCCTTCCATCATAAAGGGAAAAACATATTTAAAAAATATCAATTAAAAGCGAAATTTGTCATGTGACAACTTGTGATCAGACACGTGAGTGGGCTACACATAGATAAATGTCACTGAAGATGCACCTAAGTATTTTTCTTTTGGACAAATTGGAAAAATCACCCATAAAGTATGGTGGTAATTGCAATTATATCATTGAACTTTGAATTGAAAAACTGAGCACTCAAACTTATAGAAGTGTTAAAATTGGACCCTCAAACTTACATAATTGTAGAAATTGTAACAATTATATAAGTTTGAAGATTTAATTTTTATCATTTGAGTATCTAATTTCTACAACTATTATAAGTTTGAGATACAATTTCAAATACCACTATACTTGAACGGTGATTTTTGCAATTTGACATTTTTTTTTCTTTTCTTTTTTTTTTTTTTCCTTTAATATAAAATTAGAAACTATTTTGCAGTAAATTCCCAAAGCAGCCCCTTATCGATCGGCCATCGCCGCGCCGAACGTTCCTCTTTCTTGGTCGCAAAAATTCAAGGATAGGATCTCAATTCTTCTCTCAAGTCAGATTCCCAGAGAGAACACACATAGCTTTGATTTCAGCTTGAGAATCCTCTTCATTATCCGAGAAGGGAAGGAGAGGTTCAGAGAGTGACGGCATCCCCGGTTCCGGCTGTGGCGGAGGAGAAGACGACTATGCGATTAGGGAAGAGATGATGAACTGAGGCATCGAATCCTGGAGAAATGAATGTGAGCCATGCGACGGTTCACCCAGTCGAAGATCCCCCCACTACCGATGGCGCGAATGCGCCAATGGTCAGGATGAAGGACATGGAAGGAATGCCTGGCACCCGGGGAGGACTCGCTTTGCGATGCTCTCAGTTTCTCTTTGCGGCGGCGGCGCTTGTTGTCATGGCTACTACCAGCGATTTCCCTTCTGTTACTGCGTTTTGGTAAATCTCAATTTGCCTCAATTGAACCTCTCTCTCTGGACTTTTGATTCTTGCAACTTCATTTTGTCTTTTGTTACTCAATTTTGCTTCTATTTCTGTGGAAGGATGTGGCGATTTGTTCTATTAGTAGCTTTTGGATCTAGGATTGGCTGGGTTGGATCTTTTCGGGTCTGCCGCAGGAGAGAATACTTTTAAAGTAATTCAACTTGCTTTGCGAAATATATTTAAATTTGCAGTTAAATTGATTCCCTTACTTTGTTTTAATTGGATTTGCAACTTGTGCATGTAATTATGATAGAGTTTTCAAACAAGTTAAGGCCGAATTTTGTAGCTACTGAAGCGTTCTATAAATGTATCTGTTGGTTGTAAACTCAAGTGGAAGCTTTAGTATAGAAGAGCTTGATGACATAGTTGATGGATTCATTAATCAGTTACCCCATTGGCTCCTGAACTTTTATCTCTTCACTAACCATCAGAAACCGTGGACCACTGTTAAGTTGTAAAATCCTGTGTCTAGTTGGAGCATTTCATGGTCCTATTTCTGGAAGTTGTAAGAAAGAACAAAGGAATTATGAGTTCTTAGTCATATAAAGAATGTTGACAACTTGCTCAGATTGTTATTATGCTTTATTCACTGATAATAGTTATTTCTTATATGGTCGGTCAAAGATTCATTGGCATTAAATTTAAGCTTATCTTTTTATCGTTGACATTAAGTTTAAGGTTTATCTTTTATCATTTACTTCATCTTTGAGTTCTTAGCACATGTATTTAAATCTTATGCTTAGTGAAGCTATGAAAATTTGAATTTGTAGCTTGATTTTCTACTGTCTTTATGTATGCGCTGTTCCTTGAACAAATCAATCTTCCGCTTTTTCAGCTATCTTGTTGCAGCAGCTGGTTTGCAGAGTATATGGAGCCTCTTGTTAGCCTTCATTGACATATATGCTCTACTAGTGAAAAGATCCTTACAGAATTGCAGGATAGTCAGCTTATTCACTATTGGTGATGGGGTACGTTTATAGCAAAACTTGATTTCGGCATTTGTAGATCCACTATTATGTTCTTAAATATTCAGGAAGCTAACTACTTTGCTGCATTACTAGTTGTTTCAAGACCGCTTTTCTTCAACTGGAATTTAATTCAACACTGAAGTTGCTGTTGTTTCTTATAAAAGAAAGATGCTAACTTTAAGCCTGATGGTATTCTCTTAGGGTTGTGACCAATCAATGAACTGCTTGGTATTGCTAGGAAGATCGCTGCTTATTATTTCATTATTTTTTTTCCACATGCAACTTGGTTTGCTATAATGAAATACACATTTCATATTGTTCTAGTTCCCATTGAATCCGATTCTGTCATATACTTGTATCAAGTTAAAATTGATCGGACTCAACTCTGCATTGTCAATTTAAAGTACTTGAAAATACATTGGATCAGAGTAATTAATGTTTTGCTTTATTTTTCTCTTAGTTCAACCATAAAAGTTGTACGTAAAACTTTCATGTTTGCATTGCTATCATTCTCATATGATAACTCTCTATTGAATTACTTGGGGGCCTGAATTACTTGGGGCTGTTTGGTCACCTGTCACTGAGTGGGGTTATAATAAGTCTCGAGTTAATATATTGGAGTTAATAATTTTTTGCTTGAAGTGTATGGTTGTAAGATGGAGTTCTTTGATAATGATGAAAAGTAGATTAAGAGGAGAAAATAGAGTTACTCGATAAATGTAAAAAATAGAGAGATAAAGATGGTGTTTCTTGATAAATGTGCAAACTTCAATATTGTTTACTATTGAAGTTGAGTTGTTTACACCAACGTCAAGTTGGTGGGCCAAACGGCCACTTTAGAGATCTCTTTAGAACTCACATAATTTCTGCTACCGTTTACTTCCAACCAATTATTGAGGATGTACTTTTCTCCTTTCCCAACTTGATTCTAGAATTTTACTATCCTAGCAGCTGACACCTGAATGTTTTTTTCCTTCAGATCACATCAACTCTCACGTTCGCTGCAGCATGTGCTTCAGCAGGCATCACAGTTCTAATAGACAACGATCTAGATAGCTGCAGCAAGAACCACTGTGTACAGTTTGAAACTGCCACGGCCATGGCATTTATTAGCTGGTTTACTGCATTGCCTTCATTCATCATGAACTTCTGGTCCCTTGCATCCCGATGAATTTGGCTATGAAACTTGAAAGATATGTTCACCCTGCTCGTTACACCCTCTGCTTCATTGTTGCTGTTTCTTCCTGTTTTATGATATATGATGCTTCATTGTAAATGTCCTGAAATTGAATCTTGTAATGCCAGTGTGTAGAAGTTGTAGTTGAGGTGATAAATATGGGTGTTTTGATTTGGAAGTCAGTTCATCGCTTGATTGTTATTGCAAACAACCTGATGGCAATCCATCACATACAAACTGTAAACATATTGTAAATTTACTTCGGGTTTTCATTTGAGTAATGCAACCAAAGAATTTGATATCGTCAGAATATTTCCCCCACCATCCTTATAATGCAAAACATGAGGCTGATATATAGATAAGATGTTACAAAATTGTAGAAACACTTCCTAATTTCTTGGACTGTTTGCACAATTTTGAACAAGTGTACAGGGGAAAGGATCACAGGAACGACCAGTTGACGAAGGAGAAGGCGAGACAGTGCACGGTGGACTCATCTTCTGCAAGGACTTTCCATGCAACAGCCTGTTCAAAGGAAGCATGTCGTCCCATTGTTGACATGCAAATTCCAGCAGGAATGTAAGCAAAGCCCTGATGAAGAAACAAGATTCAATTTAGTTTGCATCGTTACACTGCTAATTAATCTTGAAATGGTAAATCATCATAAGTCTCCTTTATGCACTATAAACACGACTGACCATCCATGACAATGAACTGAAAGGGAGAATATAGTAGGTAACCTGGTTCATTAAGCTGGAAAAAACATCAGAGAAAGCCTTGCGGACCGAGTCGCCAAAAATTTTATCCAAAGTGATGTCTTGTAAGGCAACTAAGGTTGTCTCCAACATGTCAAGGCCTGCTTGGTTTGCAAACATGAATACTGGGGGCAGTGACTGCAAACCAACCAACATAAATTACAACATAGTTATTAAGTTAATTTGGTTCACTTGAGGGTTTTTCTTTCTTTTTTTCTTTTTTTTTTTCCATATATATATCACCTTGAGGGAACAACACAGAATTGCATCCTGATGATTCCATAGATGTTTCAACACCGAGTCACCATCCAAACTGTCTGATGGCACGAGCTCTGTTCCAGTATGGCATCTGTGAGACAAAGGGTCAACTTTTCATTTTTATGGCTTATTATCTTGACATAGAAGGATAATTTTCTGGTTTATTTCGTAAATGGTAGGTCTTTTATTTTTAATGGGTTGTTTTCTGATTTGGGTGCTTTTCTTTAATTGGTTATTCTCTTTGATTGTTAATATGATAAATAACTTTCAAGTTAAATCCAAAAATAGAAAATCCTATGTGTGGTCTATTTAATTTAACAGGAGTATGCTTTTTATGGAGAAAAAAATCAAATATAGCCCTAACTTTAATATATATATATATATTATATATATACATCTCTTCTTTGTCTTAGCCATTGATTCATGCATAAAAAACTACTTCAGTCAGTCCTAATATTATTTTAATAGATTACTGGTATGAAAAAAATATGATTTCTTGTCCACATAGATAAGTGTTTGGGCTTAGAAGTGTTTATGGGCGGGGCCAGAGATAACTTCTTCGTTCCCGTTCCCCATTTGCGAAACTTCCCATTCAATTTTGTGGGGATTGGACAGAGATTCACTGCAGAGAATTCGTGGGATCAAGTTCCTAGTGAGAAAATTTTTTCCATTTTGTTTTTTTTAGAAAAAAAAAAAAAATCGATTAACTTAATAACTATTATTGAAAATTTTTAATTAAATGGTTAAAATTTTCACTAAATTTTTTTTTGTTAATTCCACATGGAAATTTTAAATTAAAAGAGAAATTAATCAAATTTTCTAGAACAAAATTACCTATCAAAGTATTCATACATATAATATAAATATAAACGTTCAATTAAACATATCAATTATCTTTGACCATGGAATAATAAAACATGAAATTTAAATATATTATCTATATAATAAAAATAATGATATAACAACAATTATAATAATAAAATTAAAAAAGAGACAAAATGGGGCGGGAACAGGGATCGTCCCTATCCCCCTATTCCTATTTAACTTTAGTAAATTTTCTTCCCCCACACTCCCATTTCCCACGTAAATAGGGAATCCTCACATGAAACATCCCGACTAGGAAATGAACGTCTCTATTTGGCCTTCATGTGTACTAGGCATATTGGGAACCAGGTAAGAAAACATATTTAATTTTAATAAAGACATACTTCTTTTATCCAATTTTAGTAAGTTGAGAGATAGAAACAAGATATTGAAAATTTGAAACCAAGATGCATTGAAAAAGAACAAAATAGGATTTCTAAACAATACAAAACGTGGAATACAGACAATTAAAGAAAGAGAAATAACCTGTAGCTGTGGCAGACCCATCGAACCAGTGTAAGCGCTTCTGGACAGGCAGATGTTTGCTTTGGCTCTGACGACGAGCTTAAACTAGGGGGTGATATGGCGACTGCAACCCTCTGCACAGCTGAAATGACACTCCGGACATACTGTCGAGCCATCGCTGCAATGTCATCCTGCGAGTTGATGCCAAACGGGAACTGGAAAGCAATGGTCAAAACCGATCTGAAGTTAGAAGTTGATGCAGCAGCAGCAGCATCTTGAGAAGCAGATGAGCCAACTTCAAGAATGGACGTGAGATCCAGAGTCCTATTTGAGTTCCATGTATCTTTTGGGTCACTCTGAATAAATAAACCAAAAGAGAAGCATGTTGGTCAAAGGTATCAGATTTCAGTGAGAAGATTTCGACAATAGTGTAAACATTTTTACGAGAAAGATAATAATATATCTCGATATCTTCTGTTGGTTTTTCTTGAGTGAGCTCGTACTGTCTTAACCCGACAACATTTCAAGATGAAAATGTTTCAAACGACTTTAGTGTTTGTGACATTTCACTCTTGTGAAATTTGAATCAAGACAATTAATAATGTATTTGATATACAGGTATAAAAGCTTCGGGCACGTTCAATAACTATTTAGTTTTTTGTTTTTTGAAAATTTTGCTTGTTTTCTCATCATTTCTTGATCATGTATTCTATTATTTTACCTCAAGTAAGCATGCAAAATCTAAGCCAACTTCCAAAAAAAAAAATCTTAAAATCTATTGTTTTAGATTTCGAAGTTTAAAGACAATCTTGAAAAGTAGATAAGAAAACAAAAGAAACTAATAGGTGAATGTGAAGTTTATAAACTTTATTTTCAAAATCTTAAAAAAAAAAAGGTTGTCAAAAGGAATGTCCCCAAATACAATTTTCACCGACGGAAATCAAAGTTCAGAAGGGCAGTTCTAAGAGAGAAAGAAACCAAGTGATTTTCAAATCTTTTCTTTAACCGCTTCCAATATATTTTGGATCTAAAGAACTCCCCAAGAGGCCTTCGGAAGACCTTTGAAAAAAAAATTGCTTTTCAATTTTTTAAATTTTGATCGAAAGACTTGTAGAAATTAACATAGGACAGTGCATGAGATTAGGTTAAAAGAAGCACAATTTAACTCAACTGTTTTAGAATGTAATGGAATGATCCTGAAACCAGATGCCAGCAGCACAGCATCATCAGGAAACATCTCATCGATGGGAGCAAACACAAGTTCGGAACACGCCCCAACAGCATTCTCATCGATTCCAGTACACACCTGCTAGACACGAGAAATCAAGAGAGCTATTTAATTCATCCAAACACAGCAAACACATCAGTATTTTTCTTCATAAGTAATGCATTTGATGGCCCTCCTGACTGAGGGCAAAGTCGGTATTAAATGGACTAAAGATGATATTGACGTAACGAAGAAGATGATACCTGCAAGAGATGAACGTCCCGGGACATAAAAGCATCTTCTTGAGCAAGAGGGTGGCTTTCAAGTCTTACAACTTCAAGCAACTGGATGAACAAAAATAATCTTGAGCTAATAGATGACATTCCCAGCATAAATCTTGGTGGATGATAAGCAAAAACAAATATACAAATTTCTCTGTTTAAACTGGTCATGGAATATGCTCAATCATGCATTAAAAAAAAAGAGATACATTTTAGTATGACAATATATTCAGATTAAATTGATTTGTATACATAAATACTTTTATTTATAAATGTACCAGGGTTGGGAGGATCAAATCAACTGAACTTTATAAGTTGAGTCATCATGGATGAGTTCTATATATACTCTTGCTGAAAGTAGATGGTGCAAATACAATTAGTTACTTACCTCTTCTTGTTCAATTGTATGGCCGAGTGGCATGATGATTTGACTCCCTGTAAACCTCGTCGGTCTCATGCCCGGGTATACATACAAGCCAGTTTTTAGCGATGCAGCAGAGTAGGCATCAACATTGAAATCAGCCCACTCGGACCGATGCTCCCTCAAGAAGCGAATTAGAGCAATGGGAGGAACATTCTGAAAGGAAGACCGTTATTAACAAACCTAAGATGTACACTGAAGTTTCATCTGTTTCAGTTTCAGACACCCTAAACATATAGAAAGTTCAGAAAGGCAAATAGTCTTAAATTTCGTAACTGTTTGGAAAATATCCATGACCGAATAAAGATGCCAATAATTTTTAAGAGGTTATGTTTATATTTCAATCGCTATCAGTCTTAAGCATTGCAGTGTTGGGTGCCTACCTCTAGTTAGGGGTTAAATATCTTAAATCACCATCATATCACCAAATCTCAAACTTTTATTTTTACACGGTACATTTTCTTTGACATTAGTTTATTGTCTCTCTCGTGCTCTCTTCACATCATTCACATTTGGTAAAAAGAGTGTTCAGAGATTCTTAACTAAATCAGAAAACCAAATAAAAATCAAGTAGAAGTACAAACTAAAGGAGTAAAATAGTAATTTAATCTAAAATAAAGGTTATCAGATGATGCAGATACTTATGCTTGCTAAACACTCGAAAACAGGCTGAGTTTAGATGCAAGAGTTTGTATATTGATAAGGTAATTTCTAAATCAGGAAAAATATTAAGAAAGGAAATCGATCATATAGAACTTCGTTCAATGTCTTGCTAAAGCTGCTAATAGCAGCAAATCAAAATGACTCTTCAAAGCACGACCATAGAGAAGAATGAAAAATTCCAAACGACCATAAAAACAAGTTCAAACATACTTGGAGAAGCATGGAAGCCTTTGCACAAAGGATCCCACCGTGGAATGCAAGAGAATTGACTGGATCATATGATGTATTTAGATTCTTGCTTGAATTTATGGCAAGGGTCACATCTTCAGCTCCATCACAATTGATCAAAGACCACCCATCATCATTGAATCCATTGACAGCATCATTAAATCCTCTGCAAGAAGGTAATAGAGGCAACTTCAAAGTGTTCTTGTCCTAACCATGTTAAGAAAGTAAGGGAAAAAGATCAATAAGAAACCTTTATCAAGTAAAAAATTATGTACCTACCTGCTTAATCTTTGGCTAAAAGTTCGCAGAACGGCTGGTTGCCTGCCTAAACTGTATACAACTTCACCACTTGTCTCTTGAGCGATTTGCCTAATGTAGCGAAGAGCCTAAATATTCAAAGTAATAAAAAGGAAATGATGAAAATTTGACTAATCAAAGTGTTCAAAGAGACCAACGGATTTAAAACTTTTCCTAAAAGCTATGGAGAAGTCCATATATCAAATAAAAAAAACTCGTTTCAACAATCTTTGACTGCAATGTATCTTTGAGTATTAAGTTTTTTTTTTCAAACAATACAGAAAATCTGAATTTACTCACTGCTATGGTCATTTTCTGCGCAACGGCCTTTGATGATTCATAAAGTGGTCGTACTACCTCTGGCACACCCCCAGGCTATTGAATAGAACAATCATTTAGAGACTCTGCTTTCTGAAATAGTATTTATAAAGTGTGTTGAAAAATCAGACCTCAAGATTTAGATGGTCTACAATGTGGATGATCGAACCTCCGCCCTCGCATGGACGAATCAAATAGCCACTGGGAAGCATTTCAGCTCTCACAAATTGAGAAGCAGAAGCTGCATTTGGCCCAGTGCCAGACCCAGACAGCGATCTCTCACAAACCTCAAAGAAAAAGAAAAGTAAGCATACACAATTATTAAAAAAATAGGATAATGATGCAGAATAGGAGGAACTTTTACCACAAGATTACCATTTTCTAAAGTTCTGGTGTATCTTAGAGTCCAAAAATCTCGTGCAGGTGCTAATGTAGTCGGGGCATAAACCTAAAGTAATTCAGCCGTCATTGATTCCCTCAAGAATTATGTCATAAACTATCTAACAGAAAAATTGTAATAGATGTCCCAACATAGTTCACCTGCGTATAAACAAGTTCGATTGTTCCACCATCACCAGTGGGAAATGTAGTAAAGACTTCAAGGCTCCGGCAATCACGAAACCAAGATGGGCGATCTTTTAGGATCTCTGCAATCTGCAGAAGTACTTGTGATAGTGAACAAATAAATTCAACTTCACACTATTTACCACCATAATACACATTGCTATATCAGTAGCATGAGCATCCTTGCCTTCATGGGCTCTAAACCGACTAGACCACAAGCTCGAGCGGCCACTCCACTGCAACTTTGTGAAATGGCAAAGATTCCCACCGAATCTGGACCAGGCTGGGAGAAATATTCCCACAACAAACCCGGATTAGAAATGCTATTACGCCAAGGAAAACTGGCTTATGAACAACGTACAAGAGTTAAGGAAAAGGAATGAATGTAATTAGAACCTTCATCCCAGGCATCTGGACCCAATCGACAGCAGTTCCCATAGCCTTTGACAGGAAGGCTGCCAAAATCTCCTCGGCAATAGACAAGAGTCTGCCATAATTGTTATAGATTAGACAAGTTAAATCACAATTACAGCTTGTTAAACAAGAAATAGCATAGAAGATGTCTCCGAAATTACCCAGCAGGGCTACTAGCATCTCTAAGTGAATGCTGAGGGGTAGTAGCCACCGAGTCACAAGCTGCATCAGTAGTTGTTGCTGTTGGTGCCTACAAAACAATTGAAATGCTATTGCGTGATAACTAGTCCCGAAAAGACAATGATCCATACAAACACTGATCATTTCAATCCATAATTCTTATAAAATTTCACCACTGGACAGCCATTTTTCAAAGTGAATTAAGATAAAGATCGACAAAACATAAACCTGAAGCAGAACCATTCAAGATTTGAAGGAGAGAATGCATAATTAAGATGAAATGATCTCAGACGAACAAAAAGAAGAAACAGGAGGAGGAGAAAGGCATACATTAGCAGTTTGCAAATGTTGGCGCATATACCCATTCTCACAGACAAGCTGAGACACTTGCTTCTGCAACCTATCATTCTCCTCCATCAACAGCTTGTTCATGGCCGTCAATTTACTATTTAGCGACTGTAAACGAGAAGCCTCTTTTCTTTGTTTCTCTCTACATCTACAAGACCAATAAACCCCATAAAAAAAAAACATCCTAACTCTCAAAAAAAAAAAAAACAATCAAACACAACTAAACTTCACCAACAATGGAGATTCCACAGTAAGGAAAATGTACTAAGAAATGGCAATACCCTCAATCAATGGTTTCAAAAGAAGAACAAGCAGAAGAAAAAGAACCCCATCACGTTCCAAATACCTGCGGTTCTGGAACCAGACTTTGATCTGCTTGGGCTCGATGTTGGCTAAAATGGGGCAATCACGAACCAGCTGCTGACGGCGCAAAGAGCTTGGTTTAGGACATTCCGCATAGACTCGCTCAAGAGCCTCCACTTGCTCCGTCGTGTAACGGACATACTTCCCGGTGCTATCAAGGTGGCCATTGATACCCCCATCGCCGCTCTCCCTGTGATGGGCCATAGCCATGGCCATTTCCCCAAATCCCCAAACCAAAACTCAAAAACCTCAACACACAGAAAATAAAATTAAAAAAAAAAAAAAAAAGAAAAAGAAAAAGAAAAGAAAAGAAAAAAAAAGGGGTTTCCGTTCAAACTAAAGAAGACAAAGTTCCTTGGTAAACTCCGCCAGGAGTGAAATCAGAAGTCTCTATAGAGACAAAGTTCAGATGAACGTAAATCAGAAGATTTACAGAAAAAGCTTCCTTGATCGTGAAAAAATCCCAACAAAATCTCTTGGGGTTAATCTTTTTTTCCCTTGAAAGAAATGAAAGCTTGCCAATAGATTCTTCAAGCTTCCAACGGTTTCCACATAACCTTTTTTGGACTCCAAAATTTCGCAGAAAGTTCCAAAAGTTAAAAACTCAGATTCCTCGCTACTTTTTGAACCCAATAATCCCTTCTTCTTGCCTCCCACTTTATCCCCTAATCATCCAAATTCATATTCCCACAAAGATTCACCAAAATCCCACTTCGTATTCCCAAAATGTATAAACTCCAACTTCTAGTCTTCCACTAAAGCTTCCCTCAAAACCCACTTCAACTCACAGAGCAAAAACTTAAGAAAGAAAAGAAAAGAAAAAATATCCACCAAACAATCATCTCAAGAACAACCTCACCAACTCTGCAGAAAAATCAAACAGACCCTTCAAACATTCAAGAACAAAACAGCAACAGACCCTCTCGGCTGAATATATTGCAACTTTCACAATTCCTGCAGATATATGCACACACACACAAATAGAGAGAGCGAGACAGAGAGAGAAAAGGGTCTAGTCTTGTTGCAGAGATGATCCAGTTCTTGAAAGGTCGCAGAATGGTTCAATTTTCTTTTTCTTCCAATCTTTTATTATTATTTTCTTTTTTCCAATTTTCTTGTTTCTTGAGTTTCGTCGCTGTCGATGGTGTTTGTTTGAAATGACATGATAGACAGGTAGCTCTTAGGCCCCCTCCGTCAATCTGTCTTTCAATTCTTTGACAGAAGAATGACAAAAATCTTTTTCTATTATTTTCTTCTCGTTTTCTTTTTTTTTTTTTTTTTTTTCTTTTCCTATTAGTTTTTTTCATTGTTTTTCTTTTTCTTTGTTCTTCATTTTCAAAGATCTTCTCTTTGGTTTTTGATCTCTGACCCTCTGCAGTAACAGCAGCCAATTTTCCAGCTTTCTGAAGTGGTGTAGAGTCAAAATAATAAAAAAGTTGCATTGATGTCATTTTTCTTAAAATTTATGGTCAATCTTTTATGAAATATATCACTCCAACGTCTTTGGTTTTAATTTTTATATTAAACGGGATTGTTTGTTAGATGGGTTTGGAATGGAATGGGATTGGAAGCCCATATTCGTTTTGTTTATAATTGGGTGGGTTTGTAATCCTAAACCATTTTTCATTCCCACCACAATCCTCTTCCCGGTTTCCATCCCAATGAGCATTCATCACAATCTTTCCCATTTCCAACGGTTGCAGAATATTATCGGCTACTTACCGTTGGGTGACTAATGAGATAAATGAACAACAAGGTGCTCTTTTCAAGTACATGTGGCGAAGATGACCCTAAAGCAAATGCATCCAATCAAAGCATCTCGATCAAATGATCTCCAAGCTCTATTTTATCCAGTCAATAGAAATATCGAAGTTCAGATTCTATGAAATTATTGATATGATGAAAATTTTGAAAAATTTTATAAAAATTAATGAAAATTGTTATAATTAATTAATGAAATTTTAATTGTGACTTAATTAGACTATAATTGTCCATTTTAATCATATTTCTACAAAGTAAGATAATATTTAGATTTATATTGTAAATATTTGTGTAAACGTTGTTGCGAAAGCAGAAATTTAGAAAATAAATGGAAAAATAATTACAAAATAATATCAAATATTGATAATTAATTGCAAAATTAAAATAGATGAAATGTTTGCATACAAAAATATCAATATATGTTATTTTTTTCAATTTTGGTTTCTTGGAAATGAAAGCTTTGGATGGTAAAAAAACAAAACTTACATCAATTCAATTTTGAGGTGAAATAATGTGAAAATTCAATGAAAAATGTTTGAATAAAGTTAAAAAAAAAATATATATATATATATATATGTTATTTTTTTCAATTTTAGTTCCTTAGAAATGAAAGTTTTGGATGGTAGAAAAACAAAACTTACATCAATTCAATAGAAATTATACTATCAAATTCTAATAATTAAGACAAAACCATAAAACTAGGAAAAAAAATGAAATTTCCATCAAAATTTAGATAGAAATTTTGAAATTTCAAGAATTTTGGGAAAAATCGAAAATTTCTACCGAAATTTTGCACTATGGCTTTATAATAAATACTATAACTTTACCGACCAACAAGTCATGAATATGTGCATTAGGATCCTCAATGAGGAGTTACTTGAAAAAGTTAATACAACCATTGTGGTTACCCTGAAGACAAAAAATTCAAGTAGATTGAATGATTATCGACGACTCATTAGCTTATGCAAGTTATGCTTCAAAATTATATCTTAAATGCTTACCAATAGACTTAAACCTATACTGGGTAATGCCATTACTAATAACCAAAATGCTTTAGTCCCAACTAGATTAACTATTGAAAACGTCATGGTTGGTTATGAATGTCTACATAGAGAAGATAACCCTAGACTCTACGATTGGAAACTGGATGATATGTCTTGATAAATGGGTTTGAATGAGAATGTTTTGTCTTGAAAAAGAAAAGTAAAGATTTTATGTGAGAAAATTTTAAAGTTGTGTAAGTTTTAGGAGTATGATTGTATGAGAAACTCTCTTGAGAGGCATTTCTTGTTCAAAACACCCTTAGGAGGCATGTTTTGTTGGTTGTTTATTGGTTATTTTTGTTTGAAATTGTTTGAAGACAAGCAATCAATTAAGTAGGAGGGCGAGATAATGCTGGTTATGAAATCAACAAATAAAGATAAGTAGAAAAATGTAAGCAGTAGAGAATCGACAAAAAAGATAACAGTGTGTTAGCTGTCTACGACCAAAGAGAACAATTTAGTATTGGAGAGAATATTCAGATTACAGATTAGAGGCGTGTCTAGGGTTAGAGAATTTATATAGTGAAACCCTCGTACTTGGTCATTTGACGCATCAAATATCATTTTTAAGGCATTCTAATTATTTAACTTTAAAAACTAAACTTATCGTTTAGAAAGTAAGTGTTTAGAGTTATATTCCACCCATTCTTACAATTATTTCGATCAAATCTCTTCAAATCACAATATATTTATCGACGAAAGCTTCACATTGAATCTCAGTAGAAACTCTACAAATCTATAAAAGGTGGCACAAGCTCCTCAGATAAGGCATTAGACATTCATCATTCATCATTCTTCAATTCTTCTACATGACTTGGTGCTTTCATCTAGCCCCCTTTTTTTTTCTTCTTTTTTTACTTTTCTTTTGTAGCCGTCACTGTGAATTTACCCTAGATTTGTTCTCTCTTTGGACGCTATTAAAAAAATATATATAATTTAAGGACTCGTCTTTCCTAGAAAAAGGTCCAACAAATTAGAAGATAGAAGCAATCCTTGGGCCTCTTTCTAGAAGTTTTGTTACTGTTTTGCTTTAAATTGTTGGTTTGTAACTTGTAAGCATGGTCGAAAACTTCTATCAAAATTTAACCTCAAAATTTCGGTAGGGGAAATTTTGATATGCCCCCAATTTTGACAAGATTTTGAGAAATTTAGATAAATTTTAAAATTTTAAGAAAATTTTAAGAAAATTCTATCTATTCTTTTATAATTATCTACGTTAGCTCAAATCAAGTTTTTCAATTTAATAGTCTTCATTATACACAATTGTATAGTTTCACTTTCTAATTTCTAATTTTCTCAATTTTTAACTTTATTTTCGATCAGAAACTTTAATTTCTAAAAAAATTAAATTTGAAATACAAAAAAGAACCTATATTCATTTTTAACCTTATTAAACTTTTTTCATTAAGTTTTCACATCATTTCACTTTAAAATTGAATTGATGTAGGTTTTCTTTTTTATTTTACCATAAAAAACTTTCATTTCCACATCATAACAACTTAAAATATTCCTAAATTTTATATTATTTTGTAATTATTTTTCCTTTTCTTTTTTTAGATTTATGCTCTCACATTAACATTTACATAGATATTTACAACATACATCTAAATGTTCTGTTACTTTATTGAAATAATGATTAAAAAGTGGTTCATTACAGTCTAATTAAGTCACAATCAAAGTTTCATTAACTAATTATATCAATTTCCATAAAAGTTTCCCAAATTTTCCATTGATCGATATTTCGAACCTTGGTTGTTAGTTGATATTTCCATCCATACAAATTTCATTTTCTACATTTGTTTATTCATTTATTTAGTAGTAAACCAAATTCCTCCTTATTTAGAATAGTTAGGAAAATTTAGAAGAAAATGCATTAACTTGAAATGAAAATCATATAAAAAGATACACTTTGGAATCAAGTGTTTACAAAACCTTATATCCTGAAAATTATAAGAATTACAATTTTTGTACATAGGATTTCAATGAAAAGAAGATGGAAATAAAAAGGGAAATTAAAGTTGCTGTTGTTGGACGCATAAAAAGATCAGGTCAACTATAATCTTGCACTTGTAGAAGATCCTTGGATTGAATATAAACATGAAGAAACAAAAACAATGAGCGCATGGGCGGTGACTGTCTTGTCAAAGTGAAAGTTAATAGCTGATTTGGCACACATGATAGAACCAATGAACCTGTGACGCGAAGAAGTCGACACAGCAAGGGATGAAATTAAATGCAAATGTGTTAGATCATCATTAGAAAGAGGCTAAGAATCTTCTTTTGGATGGCTACAAATAGCCCAAGGAGCTTCATTTCAAAGGGACAACCTTTTGTCACAAAACTAGCCGAAGCTCTATCCAATTCTCCCCTCATTTTCGCCATTGTTATCAACCTCTCAAGCTTCTCTTTGAAGAATTATGAGTGAAAAGTGAGAGAGCACACCAATCGCCCTTGCAATTGTTTTGAAGCAGCCACCATCCAAGCCAAAGGAAGCAAGACATTTAACCGACGGCTTGACATTTTCATTCCTGAACTTTACTTTATTTTTTTGTTATTTCAATTTGTATTAAGAACTTGAGATTGGGAAACTTATTATTTCTTAACATGAATATGATTTCCATTATATTCCATCTATCCATGTCTTATCTCTCATCCACTGTGAGCAACTAAATTTCTAATGGGTTGCGATGGTTAAACTAACATTTTCACAAGTTTTGCATAGGCTAAAGTTCATCTTGTTTAATGTGCGTTTAATACATTGCTTGAATCCATCTGGCAAATTGATTTAAGTAGAAATAATCAACTGCTTGAGAGAGTAAGTGATTGTGGACTTCATTAAATAAGGAAAGAAGTAGCCTTAGATAAAAAAGTTAACCAAGCATGCATATTAGAGATAAGATAAATGTGGCATGAAAATACTGAAAGGTGAGTTAATTTTATGAGTTAATGACATGAACACATACTTACGCATCACTTAGGAAAATTTTAGTAACTCCCCTCAACCCTACTTTATCCATTGATTTTTTCCTTCACTTACGCAGGCTGCTTAATTGAGATTGCATTTGTCACCTACATCCATCATTCCACGCATTATCACACTCGATGCATCATCACCCCATTCACTTTCACCATTCATCATCCATTCTTACCATCATTTGTAATTAATTTGTCACTTAGTTTTACAAAATCCACTCAACACATTGATTAATATTCATTGCATTAAGATTATTCATTAAGTCCAAACACATTTTTAGCATAAGTCCTCGTGTTCAACCCTAGACTTACCAAAAAACTCTATTTAGACTTATACTTTGGGTTTAATTAGGAAAAACTTGCGTTTAACTTAGATCATTCAACTCATTTATTCATTAAGGCACGACATAAGGCAATCATTAAATTATCATGCACATTGAACGCAACATTACTTTATAAAGATGATGATTAAAATTTGAACGCAACATTACTTTATAGAGATGATGATTAAAATGGTTTGAGATCGAGTATCATCCTTAGATATTGGGAATGTAATCTTACTTAGCTATTGTTATTTGCTCACTAATTCTATCTAGGCAATTCAAAGATCATTCAAGTCCTAGTTTAAACTAAGTGCAAAAACTCAACCAATTTCAATGGATTGAGAACTAGTATTGATTCAATTACAGAATAATTAAACCAATTAAGCACTTGAAAAGACCAAACATTAACAATTGCAAGAACCAAGAAGCCTAATTACGGGATTTTCTCTCCCGAGCTCAATCCATTCTTACACTAACGTTCTAATTTAAATCTCTTTGCAAATATTACCCCAGCATAGAGTTAAGACCCATCAATTATAATTGTTATTATCTTCTTATCATTTGTATGCATATAGTTGGATGAAAATTCAAATTCTCATTTCTAACTAATTCTCTTGTAATGGGTATCCATGACTAAGGGTAAAAAGAACTACCTTTGTTGTGATTAGTTAGGACACTCATAGAGTCAATGCTCTGGGCACGAGTCCCTACGGTGAATGTGTGAAAGCTAGTGCCACTAAGTAAAAGAAATGCAAGTTTAGGGATCCCTAGAGTTTTGTTTCAAGCATCTTAGTTAACACATTACTTTCTTGATTATTTTAGTGCTTAATGATTGGTGCTTGAGCTAGAGTAGGAGAAAACAAATTGAGAGTCGTATAAAGCTTTTCTGAGTTTATTATGGTCTAAGAAGAAAGGACTTTGCATTTACTCTTCGATAGAACCATTTGTCGTTGCTTGCAAATGACCGATCAAATACAATTTATAATACCGAACTACAGTACTACTACTACAAAGGTGTAGCAATAGTGGCAAGTTCGGGTCAATCTATAGGGAAGTAGTCAATTAACTAGTTATAGCAATAGGGGGGGGGGGTTGTGTGGATAGAATCATCTACTCTCTCGATTTCTTTCCCTTTTCTTTTATATTTTCCTTAGTTCTTTGCCCTTTAACTTGTATTTTTCAACCTTGGACCTCAATTGTGGCTAAGAAAAGCTTGCTAGCTTAGGGATAGGAAGAAAGCTATTGTTGGATTGTGAGGATCTTGTTCTTAATTTAGATTTATTGTTGAATATTTGTGGTTCTTGAATGTATTTTAACTTCTATGCTTTGAGTCTATGAATGATCTTGCCAATCCTTCATCTTTTCATTAGGCTTGAGATTCATAATTGGTACATGAAATATAACCTTGCATGAATTGTTGAGTAGCCAAATCAAAGCATGCTTGGGTGTTGATTGATTGGTTGTTTAGAATAGTCTGTTTACAACATTGCATGATTGATTTAATTAAAAAATGAAATCGATTAGTAACTTAGGCTATTCAAGTCTAATTGTCTTAGTGAAATCCCCTAGTCTTAATGCAGATATTTTATTTTTGTGGATGCTATTCAACCTAATTAATTGAGCATCTAATTTAATTAAATTCTTAGCTAATGTCTTTAGATGCTTGTGATTGCGATTGTGGTAAGTAGGCTAAGCACATGCATGAATAAGAAACTATTTTTAGAAGTCATATGATCGATTAAAGAATTGGGTGGATCCATATTCCTAAGCTATGCTTCTTTTATATTTCTGTCACTTTTACCTTCTTCAACTTTACTTTTCTATACTTTGTTTTTTCACGCTATAATTCTCAAACCACTACAAAACCCCCTATTTACCGCTTTAGCTAGAAAACTTAATTTGTTGGAAACTATATTCATTCTTCCTTTGGTTTAATTTGGTCTTACAACTAATACTATCCAGTAGTAGAAGTTCTTGATCGATAATTATAAATATTATTTGATCATAAGAACCCTTGACAAGTTCTTGCCTTTAATGGCCTGCAATGTTGAGCAACGTTGGTGGGATCTCATTTCGTAGTGTCGCTACACTACTTCCTAACGTTGCAACACTACCCCTTTTAATATCCTCAGGTTTTTAGCATCGTGTAGCATTATAGGGATCATCACAATGCTACTCCTTCAACAGTATTTTGGCCTCTTGTCCTCCTTCTTTCATGTAAATGGCTCTAAGTCCTAGGCTCATTTTTACAATTTTTCACTTCAATGCTCCAAATGTCGCTCTTTAACCCAATTTCTGAAAATCACTTAGCATGTCGACGTTAATCACTCAATTTAAGCAATAATCATCCTAGAGGCATAGAATAACACTTTTGGAGTGCTATCATTACCTAAATATAGGACTAAAACCTTTAAAGTCATGAAAGTTGTTTGTTTTTCTTTATCTAAGTTCAATTAGCCATAAACAAATGTGTGTAATTATTTAAGCTCCTAAAAGTTCATACAAAATGGTTGGATAGGTGTTGAACTTGACTCATGGTAATTTTAAGAGTTGAAAAGCGTGGGATGAAGTGCAACAAGGGAGCATCACTCTTTGAACAATACATATCTCAAAAGAGTGAGATACGGGTGTATATAAGCATGAATCTCAACCAGTCTGTCCTCATTTAGCAATTTGCAAACATATAGGTGATGCGCAAATTCCATGTTACCGCAAGTGTACCAGTCAAGTTATAATATATGATGATTAAGTTCCGATTATCGTTCCACTGAGGATCCAATTGTGAAGATTTAAATCACTTAGCTATCCTAGAATTGAATCAATTTTATTTGCAGATTCAACTTCAAGTTGTGAGTTAAGAAAACAAATAAGAAAAGCAAGTTAATTTGGAATACGAGAGTCAAAAAGAGTTCTAGGGTATTTAATCCTTGTTAAATTCATTATGCAACATTCTAGGGTTCATGGAATATATTGTCATTTATATACTTAAATCTAGAAACATAAATCCGGGTTATTTTCTATAAAAAAAAAACTTTTTTCATTCAACCTAATTGATTACTAAAATTGCAGATTTTTCAAATTAGGAAAGCTAGCGCCGTGTTGCTGTAAAGCAATATTGTGGCGCTAACCGACATCTAAAGGTAGCACCATGTCGCTATGAGATGGCACCGCTGCACTGTGCGTCATCGATTCCTACCCCCAGCGTCATGCCATAATGTCGTACCAGTGCTACTACATTTCTTGTATAGCTGCTCTCAGGAAAAAGCATCATGACAGTGCCAAGCTAGCAACACGGCATTGACCTGTTTTTAGAAATTTGTGATTTTCTTCTCTTTTTTGCTTGATTTTGGCTCGGTTTGGTTATTTTGGCTTTCAATCCTTATTTTCTTTATATTGACCTGAAAACCACTAGCAACAAAGTGAAATCTAATAGAAACGGCACATTTTCCACTGGGTTTGAAACAATTTTAGGTCCCCTCCTCTCATTAGTATTTATATTTAAACATACTTTTTCATTTCTTTAACCTTCAATATTTAAAATTTACCTCACAACTATTTTTGGTTATGTACCTTGGTGGTTGCAAGTTTAGAGGATGTGTTAATTTGAAAATTTTAGATTTTTGTGAACTTCCTTCTCTTAGAATTCGATACTTGAAATACTCTCTATTTTATAATTACTTGGTAGACAATGCGCTCTTGCATTAGACTGCAAACCTATCAACACAAAGCATACTAGCATCCTTAATTTTTTAGGTATAAAAAATTAAAAGCAAGATCATATCATTAGTGCTAAATGAGAGGGATGACCCTCCTATGTTTGAAAGGAGATCTATTGAGATAAGAATTGGCCACAAAGGGCAAGCATCGAGGAATGAACATGAGAACGATATTCATATATTTATGCTAGGTGTGTAATAACTCGAACATAATCAAACTCATGGTTTGATCTAGAATGGGTCAGTTTTTATTAGAATATACGCTGAACTAAAACACTTAAAGTAGAAAATTAGGGTTCCTTCTCCTATTCTATTTCTTTGTCGTCACTTCCCCCCTCTCTCTCTCTCCCCCTCCCTCCCAAGAATAAGAAGAAGAAGAAGCAAAAGAAGGAGAAGAAGCCCTAGAAGAAGTAGAAGAAATGACCTCCAAAATTCCAACTTTTTTTTGTTACTAAGCAAGGCCTCCAAATGGGCGTATTGGTGACGGTTGCAAGAATCTTACTATTTTTTAGATTCTACCCATCAATTTTAAGGAAACAACCTGGGATTGACCTGAGCCGGTGTAATGACCACAAATTTTATTCTAAATCTAGGATGTTATTTCTCAATTTTACCCATATGCAATCCTAATTTTATTAATAAAGAAATCATGCACAGTGAAAAGAAACAATAGAACACAATGTTTCAATAAAGTTTTTTTTTTATTTTTTTATTTTTATGAAAGACTTTTCTGGTAAATTTTAACTAACCAAAACATACTGAAGCTTTAAAAAGTAAAATAGTAAAAATGACATAAAATAAAATAAAAGAATAATCAAATTTAAAACATGGACACGTGAATGTTAGGTTGTATATTCATTTTTCGATTCTATAAAATTTGTTAGTGGATAAGTACAAACCACTCGTACTAAGTAAGTGGCTCACACCTAAAGAGCTATCAAGCAAAAAATATGGCATATAACTTGCTAGTCACAAAAAAGTCACATACTCGGTATCCATGAAAGATACATAACATATATAAAAACTGTAACGTAGGCGTTAATAGAATATGTAACCCTGACCACTTTTATCCAAGGCCTTAACCCATCGAGCTCATAAATCCACATCAAGATTCCTAAGACTAATTCCTTTAAGCTACGTCAACCCCTGACCATTTTTATCCGAGGCCTTAATGCATCTCTACAGTGCTCAACGTTTGACCTTTGATCATTTTCACCCAACCCTATCAACCTATATGTCAACTCTTGACCATTTTCACCCAAGGCTTTGACACATTGACCCTCGGCCATTTTTACCCAAGTTCTCGATTACACATTGACCCTTGACTATTTCTACTCAAGGTATAGATTACACATTAATCCTTGGGCATTTTTACCCAAGGTATCAATTACTCATTAACCCTTGACCATTTTTACCCAAGATATTGATTACACATTGACCCTTTCGGTATTTTTATCCAAGGTAGCAATTACTCATCGACCTTTGACCAGTTTCACCGAATGTTTTGAAGTTCCTTTCAATCCAACAACATAACAACCCTCGACCATTTTTACCCGAGGCAAATGATATCCGCTTTGCTTTCTTTTACAACTCACAAGGATCTCTAACTTCCTTCTCACACAGACTCACCAAAAAACATGAGACCCATCATATGACAATATTTCTATATCTAGTCCACATAAGCAACAACAGCTCACAACATATATCATAAATGTATTCAGTCATTCAACAATGAAAATCATATCACCACATTTTCAACATGCTGTGAGAACATCCGGAATATAAAACAATTTAAAGAACATAAGATATGTACATAATAAGTAGTATATATAAAGTACATAAAGCAAGCAACATGTTATCAATTAGCACACGAACTCTTCAAATAGAAATCCACTTACTTGATTAGTTTAAACACAAAGATAATCTTCCATCTCCAAAGAGTGCTCGCTGAAAAATAGAAGTGGTCTACCACGATTCTACTCGGAAATTATTTCTCTTTTAATTTTTTTTAAATATCAATTTACACCTGTAGACTTTTATTCATTCTTTAAAATTAACATTAATATTTACTCCAAATTTATTATTGTAGTACAAATAAATGTCATTTTAAGAATTGAATGATTAAAATTCATTCCCCTTTATATGGGGGTTTTAGATTAAAATACTATTTTACTCTAGAAACTTTCAAATGTTTAATTTGGTTTCCATGCTTTTAGTATATCTTAAAGATTAGTCCCCTACCTCATTGTTGGTTACCTTTTGCTAAACAAGTTTAGTAACTATTGCTCTTTTGTTTAATAATTTGATACACATATTCACATTGTACATATTTTTGAATAACTTAATTCAATAATTGTGGGGGTAAGAATCAAGTCATTAATTTTTGAGATGGTAATTAATTTTTTATCCATTAAATTATGTTCAAATTGAAAAATGAATGTATTATTATTCTTTTACTTAGTCATATAAAAATTAAAGGGGAAAAACACATTTTATCCCTAAATGAAGTTTTCAAGGTGTAACAACTTTAACTCTAAACTTTTAGTTTCATCAAATTGAACTCTAAACTTAGATATAATGTGTAATCTTAACTTTAAACATTGAAAAAGTGTAGTAGATTTTACCATCTGATCATTTTTTTTGTTTGAAAATTCATTAGAAAAGTATTCTCATATGCCTTCAATGGATTATAAAACACAATATGGTACAAGATTGAAAAGATTTCAAAGAAAAACAATATTATAGCTAACCTTGTTGGTTTAAAATTTGTGAGTTTTGGCAAAATTATTCAACGGTCAATTTGTATGTATTAATCAAACTTCAATTTTGTGTAAAACTTGATATTATTAAAATTAGTGAGTTTAGAAAGATTTTTCAATTCTTTTTGTTAAAATTAGTGGGTGAATTAGCGAATATTTAGTAGGGAGTAGAAATTGGACATTTAATAAAGAGTATGGTCCAATTTGATAAAATTGGAAGCATATATATAGGATGAACATTGATAACGTGACAAGTTTAATGGAAAATTTTGATCTTTCTTTCCTAATAATTGTCTTCAACCTAATAATAAGGATATTTTAAGGAATATTGAAAGTATAAGTACTAAATTTTGAAATTTAGAATTACATCAACAAAAATAGAATGCTTAAAGTATAAAAGATTTTTGTTAAAAAATACAAAAGTATAAAAATAAAAAAGGTATTTGAACTGGTCTTAAAAATATTATTATTATTTTTGGCCATAATTGGGAAAATATGTTTCTAAGTTTTACTTTAAAAAAATTAACACATTTAAACCCTAAACTTTTGTAATTGTATGACTTATACTTGCGTTCACATTTCGTTTGAAAAACACCATGTCAGACTTACAATTATATCAAGGAGTGCAACAAAAAATAAAAAAACAAAACATTTATTAAGAGTACTTTGAAAATTGTTCGTGAATCAATTCTTACACTTGCTAAGATTTCTTCAAATGTTCAATTGACAAAATGAATGATTGGAATTGATGAGTCAAAACTGATTTGCTTACGAAAGTTTCGAAGTTTAATGGATAAAATTATAAGTCTAACAAGATGTTTATCCAAACATAACATAATGAAGGATAAAAATTGATGAAAAAAACTCATAAAAGTTTAGAGGTTTGATTGATAAAAGTATAAGTCTGACACAATGTTTATCCAAACATAACGTGATGAAGAGTAAAAATTAATGAAAACTACTTAGGTGTTGGTTGGACTAACTCACTAATCTTGTTGGTTTAAGTTATTTAATGTGTTTATATGTTCATAATTGTAGGAAATCGAGCACCAGGTGAACTTTTAATCGTTAAGGGTGATTTGGAGTTAATTTGGAGCTTTTAAAAGTTTATTCGAGCAATTTAGGCTTTAAGGATGAAACATGACCTGGGAATAGTGTTTCAATGTTAGGCGACGCTACAACTCAACGCTCGAAGACAGAAGCATAGCATCACAATGCTATCCACCAATGTTGTGATGCTTTCACAATGTCTATAAATTTGTTCTTTTCATTTGTAGGTTTTGTATGGAGTGTTTAGGGATATTAGGCTCCCTTTTGGCTGATGTTGGCTAAAATCCTTGAGATTTTCATGTATTTATTTTATAAGCAGAGACTTTCGCATTGGATATCGAGTTTTAATATCCAATTATGTCTGAAAAACTAATTTAGAGGTTGGTTGGTGAAAAACACTAAAAAAAAATGCTTTCTTTGGCTTAGGTTTGTGTTAGTTCTTAAATGTTAAATGTGTTCTTTGATGCATTTAGATATTGATCTTGCATGAACCGAGCATTTAGACGGAATGCGAAGAAATTTAAAGAGTAATTAAAAAAAATAGCCTAATGGTGGTCCTAAAGCATGAAAGGAGGGGAAAACATGAAGAAAAAGACATACAAGTGGCACCTCAATGCCAGGCTCGACGTTAGAAACATGAGAGTGCAAAAGAGGATAGTGCCACGACATTATACCCTAGTGTTGTGGTGCTGTGAAAATGGTTAACGTTTGGTGTTGTGCGGCGCTCCTAAGTAAGTGTTGTGATGCTTCCTTATTTCTTAGGATACAAGTGTGACAACTCCTATAACTATGAGAAAATGGCTTGTGTATGGTGTAAATTATGACCAAAAGATGTTATGTGTTACACAAGTCCGAGCACCTATTACATCAACCCAAGTACAAATCGATGCAATAGCAAGTAGTACTTGGAGTATTCCAAGGTCGATTTCTCAAGGATGCTATGCATTTATAACTACTGTTATACATTGCTCATGCAATTCCATTCGATGTTGTGCAGATAGGTAACCAATCAAATTTACTAAGATGTGTTGCTTGATGCTAATGAAAACCGAAAGAATAAACTTGTGGAATGTATGTAACATGTGATTGGGTGAGAAAAATGTTGTTGTAACTTCACGGAGATAGAGGCACAGACTTGACTATTTGACTCCCTATATGTTCACAATCTTTAATATTAATCAAAATGCTCTGAAATCATATTATTTTCTTTAAGTGAGGAAACCTACTACACCTACCTTCTGATGCAATGTAGAACATCAAATTAGTTGGAGGTCATCTGAGTTAACTCAATGCATCTACTCTTATTTTGCTTCTATATGATTATATTAGTCCTAATATAATCTAGGGATTTATACTCACGCTCAGTTACCTTAAGTAATTTCACACACTTGCTTTGTCCAAAGGTTTAAGTATTCCTATTTAAACTTGATTGGCAAGATGGAGATAAATAGTTGTAATGAAAACTCTTAAGGTAAGAAAATGCAAATAAAGTTCAAAAATACATTCGGTTAATACCGATAAATGGTTACGACATAAGGATTCAAATCCAATCATACACTAGAAAACTTAGCTTAACATAGTCATGATAGAACGAGTACGAAGAAAAATGATTATGCAAGAAGAAAGATTAGAGGGAACTAAATGCTGCGGGCATTTCTTCCTTGATGTTGTAGCTTTGAATCTTCGGGTGAAATTTCTTCTTCCCAAGGAGTCTATAATCTTCAATGAAGGAATTTTCTCTCTTTTAGATGTTTACCTTTATAGACTCACCAACCTCTTTCACAAAAAAGACTCATATCTTCTTATAGGCAAACGACAATATCCAAGGGACCACTCAACCACTTGTTGCGTTTAAAATCGATTGAAACTAATGCCTTGATTTGGTCTTATGCCGCATTAATGTCAAGTAAGATTAGTTCAATGAAATGCAAGTTTTCCTATTAAAAACCCAAGTGTAAGTTTATAACAGGTTTCCAGTGGAGTCCAAGATCGAACTCAAGGATTTGCAACAATTTGACGTCAAGAAAATTATTTGATTTAATGCAATTTATTATACAAAAGAATATATGTGAAAATAATGTGTTGAGGTATCTTTACAATAAACTAAAAATGAATTTACAAGTATGAAAATGGTGAATGAACTTTGGGGATAATGACGCATGGAAGATAATGTTTGAAGGTGTGTCAAGTACAAATACAATCAAAACAACAGGCTTGAGATGGAAAAATCAACAGAGAAAGTAGGGTTGTGGATACTTCACTAACATATTTCTAAGTAATACTTAAGTAGGCGTTCATGTTGCAAACTCAAAATTGAGAACACATCTTTTGATGCTTCAACGCCACATTTATCTTATTTCTAAGATGCATGATGAGTTTCTTCTTAACAAAAGATCAACTTTATCTCTAAAGCTAACCTCTTGTTTTAAATGAAAATGGTTAATTACTTACTCTTTCAAGCAACTAATTATACTTACTTAAACCTATTTGTTCGATAGATTCATGCAAGATTTTTAAAGCACATTTAAACAAGATGAATGCAACTTAAGTAAAACTTAGAAAATGTTAGTTTCATCTACTCAACCCATTAGGAAGTTTAGTTACCCATAATGTAAAATGATAAAGATGATAATGAATGGAAATATGGAATCAATCAAATTTATATTCAAGAAATATGTATCTTTTGAAATCACAATCTTAATACAAATAAGAAAGGTGGAAATGAAAGTAAAATGTAAAATGAATAACGTCAAGTTGCCAATGGCAACATGTTGCTTCTTAGAGGCTTGAAATGGAGGCTGTTTGATATAATTGCACAGGTGGAATGGATGGATTCTCACTCTTTGAAAGGCAACATTGAATTCTCACTCAGAATTTTCTCACAAGAGAGCTTGAGGTAGAAGGTGACAATGGTGGTGAGGGAGATTGAGTAGAGTTTTCACCCCTTATTTTCTCTCTGCCCTCAACTTGAACTCTTGCGGGCTATTTATAGGCGTCCAAAAAGCAATTTTCATGATTGTCTGACACCTTTGCATTTAATTCCATGCCCTGTCATGTAGACTTCTTCGTGTCACAGATTCATTGGCTTTGTCGTAGCCTAGTCAAATCAGTCATCTATTTGCATATTGATACGACAACAATTGCCCATGTGTCTATCGACTCTTTTTCTTCTCGACACCGGGTTCTTCGACACGTTGGTCAGTGGAATGATGTAGTCTTGGTGTTTCTGGCAGCATCTTTTTATGGCCTTAAGCATTTTTGGTTTCTAAATCCTACGTTCAAAAGATATAAAGCTCATAATTTTCAGGATAGAGGTTTTTGTAAATATTATGAACGTAAAGTTATTCATATTACACCGTTTCCTTTTCAAACTCATGCACATCTTCTAAATTACTCTAATTATTCCAAATAAAGAGCGCAATAACTTGTATTTCGTTATCAGTGCCCGAGAGACAAACTATAAAAAAATTATACCAGACAATTAGAGTAGGCTATGAAGTGCATTGCTTCCTTAGAGTATGGGTCCTTAGGCACGCACAAAGGTTTTTTTTTTTTTCAAATGGACCCTACTTTCTCAAAAATCTATAGACATCCCAACATGTTAGAGACACCCCACCATGTGCTACATTGATTTACCATGATTCGATAGTCGTTCATTTTTCTTGCTAAACTATGATTCCACTTCTTAAACATTAAATACAACAATCGATACATGACATGAAATGCATGTTTGAGCATAATATTTTTATACTTTTACTTAAGAAAATGGACATTTACATGTGTTTTGCTCCATCATACAATCTTAAATAGACAAACTTGGCCTTAGAAAGGTTTTTGAAGTCTCAAAATGTGATTTTTACTGATTTATAGTGATTTTATGGACCTTGGCCTATAATTTCAACTGATTTGAAGAAGTTTAGTTGATGCACCTACATCGCCTGAAGTTAATGTAACAACATCAAAACCCTAAAAATTGAAATTTTGCCAAGTCGTCTGTAGTTGCGTTTCTTACAGTCCAAAACTGTTCTTCATCGAAAAAATTGGTTAGTCCATCTTAGAAGCATCAATTTCGACCCTCCTACAACCAACTTAGGCCTATAAAAGAACAAGAAGGCCTCTCTTTCAAGCATCAGACAATCTACGCTTGAACTCAACATCCTTTGGGCAACCTCTAAATTTTCGGTCAGAAGCTTCACAAATGGTGGTTCCTCTGAAGTACTTTGTGTTGGATTTTATGCCTTAAACTCATGGTTTATAAACAAACTATTTTTATGATTAATAAAATAAATTGTTATTTTATTTAATTTGGTATAACTTAATCCAATAAAGTAAAATCCAAGGTATTTTATGAAAACTTGAACAATATATTGTTGAAAACAGGTGGATCATGTTCAAGTAATAACCTAAGGATGTATATTGTATGGAAAAGGTTGGGTGTCTTATCCTAGTGACACTATGGATATGACCCACTTTGTAATTGTTACAAATGATTGATCCAAAATGTTCATGTGGAGACATGTGAGTGGAGGTATTCCTATACAAAGAGTTTGTATATAAGACTAGACTGCAAAATAACTAATCTCTTTTTGTAAATTTGTTAATTGAAGAGATTAATATTTCATAGGATGATCATATGTAACTCGACCTTAATTCTGAATGCATTATGAACTTCTGTCTGTGAGGGCTGTAAAGGGATCAAATCTCTTTTTGGAAGCATTTTATCATCTTTGTTTCGATTTTGGGAAGATGAATACAAAAAAATACGCAGCGTATGCTGTAAATTTGATGGCTAAGCATGAATTAAAATTATAAGAGAAAAATGCATTACCTTTGTAGATTCCTCTTCTTCAAAACAATTCTTTTTTCTCCAATGTAACCAACTTTTCTTTAAATTTGAGAACGCCTCCAAAAGGGTCTTCTTTGACTATGACTCTTGGCAAGAAGCTACTTGTAGGAGTGCTTTGTAGAAGAGTAAAGGAAATTGGGAGAAAAATCAAGTTACAAAGAACTCTTCTTTTATAGATTTTGGAAAGAGAGATAATAAATTTCGCAGGAATCAACTCAGAACTCTTCTATATGTTTTTAACGAGAGGGAGAGGACAATTGCCCACCTACCCGCTCCCCTTTCATTAAGGGGGAGTTATTAATTAATTAATTAATTTAATTAATTAATTATTTAATAATTAAATTAATTAATTATTTAATAATTAATTTAATTAAATATCTCATATTTAATTTCAATAAAGATTTAAATCATATTCAAATGCATATTTCTCTCTTACTATAATTTTAATATGAATTTCATTCATATTAACTTTTAACCTGTAGTTTTAATATGAATCTCATTCATATTAAATTATTATTTGAATCATATTCAAATACATTAAATCTCCCATTGCATATAGTTTAATTGTGAATCATATTCTAAATTAACTATATATTATAGTGTATCTAATTGTATCGTATACAATTAACATATATTTCCCTCAATTAATTTGAACATTTCAAAATTATTCTTTCAAAACCTTTTAGTCCTTGTTTATCCGTTGTGAGCTAGCAAGGGGACCAAATGCACCTACAAATTATAAGCTCCAATGATCCATGATTAATTAATTAAAATTTTTAATTAATTTACTAACATTCATTAACTATGGGACAACCCACTATAGACTCATAATTGCACTCTTATGTACTACAAAACATGTTGCGTCCATAGATATAACCATTACACGTAAGTCGATCCTTCACAAGTTGTTCATAATTACAGTTGGGTCAAATATTCATTTTAGCTCTATAATTAACTTTGTATTCTTAAGTACCACTAATCCTCTAATGAAAAATTTGTTTATGGTCCAACTATAGACCAAGTCTCTCTGCGGCCAATGAGAAGATGCACCCCATTGTTCAAGTCCTGAAGTCAACACTTAAGGAAACTACTCATCTACTTGCTCTATATGGGAAATAGTGAATTCCATTTTGTGAAGTAATGTCTCCAGTGATGGATAAATGAGCATGCAGCAGAAGTTAATTTGATCAATTTTCAGTCTAAGATGCTCAAATTAGAGGATTAAACATGCAATTAAGAAGAAAAACCAATGTTTCAAGAACACTTACCCTTGAAGCTCTAAATTCTCCTTCAATTCTTGATGAATTTCAGCACCACTTGATTGTAGACCACCACAAGAGTCTTCTCTACTATTCTCTAGGCTTAGATTGGATGGTGGGATCCAAATTTGTGGTGAATTTGAGAAAGAATGAAGATTGGGAAGAAGATGAACAATGGATAAAATTTTGCAAAATTAACCTTAATTTCACAAAATTCTTAACCATTTTTATGTCAAAATCATCTCTATTTATTAAAGAATAACATGCAATCCAATTGCATCAAAATTTGACAACACAAAATGGTTAATTTGTTGGTTAATTGTGAAGAAGACAACCAAGCTCCTAGCTTAGTTAGTGGGAAAATTCAATCTTCAAAAATCAATTTTCAATGAATTTCCAAAATTGAATTAAAATTGATTTTTAATTTCAAAAAGATAATTAAATAATTAAATAAAAAATAATTTAATATTTAATTAATTAAATATTATTTTAATATTATTTTACTATTAAATAATAAAATAATATTATTTTTCCCACTTGTCCCGATTTTTCTAAAAAAACCGATATGAATCCCTATTCATATGATTAATATTTAAATTATATTTAAATATTATAATTAACTCTATTTGTACGTTTAATTCGTAATTAAACGTCGATATATTGTATATATCTAACTTTCATTCCTTAAGCCAAGATTTGAACGATTCAAACTTATTCACCACATTATCTAAGATTTTAGTCCATTTATGAGCTAGTAGAGGGACTTAATGGACCTATAGATCATGAGCTCCAACGATCCGAGATTAACCGGCCAAACTCTTTAACCTAGATAACCAACATTCGTTAACTAACGGGACACTCCACTAAAGCCCGTAGCTGCACTCTCCTCACTGTAGATATATTTGTGTCCATTTGATATACCCGTCATCGATAAGTCAATCCTTCACAGGTTGTTCATAACTTCAGCTAGGTTAAATACCGATTTACCTCTAAGTTACATCTTTTCTCCTTAAGTACCATTGTCCCTCTAATGAACAATTGATTTAGGATCTAATCACTAAATCTATTCCCTCTCGGGCCAGTGAGAGGATGAGGCCCCTTGTTCAAGTCCTGTGAACAACACTTAAGAGAACAACCTCTCTTCTATCCCTAAGTTGGGTAGGAGTGAATTCTGTCTTGCAAATTCTATGTTCTCAACTATCTACCCGGTCTTATCCCTGAAATGGGAGGAATGTTGAGTAGCACTATTGAGCTTACTCTTACCTATGTAGATCAAGGGATAATTCTGAATAAATAGGAGTTCATAGATAGCTCAAGATTCAGATCAAGTTATCTAGGTCATCGATAAGTGAAATTAATCAATGTTAATCGTAAACGGTGTTAATACATAACAGTAATTATTTCAGGGTCAGTCTTACACAATCTCATTATGTAGAATACCCCTGCTCACATGTCTCTACATGAGCAAATCAGAATCACTTCATTTGTGACACTTTACAACATTTGTAACAATCATGAAGCGGGCCGTATTCAATAGTATCTCCATGAAGAGGTACCCAACCTGATCCATGTACTATAGACTATTGAGGCTACTTACTCGAACTTGATCCTATTTATGTCTCCACATAAAGTCCAAGTACTCATGATAGTAGCCAAGGGTTTGTAGTTTAATTGGATTTAGAGTTGATAAATAATTAATTCACTTGAATAACTTCATATGTACTAAAAATCACCTATTTACAAAAACTACGAGTTTTAGAACATACAAGTCAACATCCAGCTCCTAACTTGGTCAAGTCCCCAAAATGGTAGGCTTATTAAGTTGACGACTTAGGCTACTCTCACCCATGCAAATCAAAGTACAGCGCCGCAACACTTTTTGCCCAGCACCGCAATGCTTCTTAGTAGCGTCGCAACGCTTCATTTCCCATCGCAGTGCTTCGCCTCTTAGCGAATCGCATTGAGGCAATGCCACGAATTTGCCTTGTTTTTTATATTCTTCGGTTTTCTCTCCTCGTTTCTTCCCTTTTTTTTGGTCCTTTGCTTGGTTTTGACGTCTTTGGGCATATTTAGATAATTTTTAGCTCATTTTGACATTAAATCTTCATCTCGAACATAACCCTGAAATCACTAGCAAACTATATCAAATCTTATAAAATCTCATTAAAAACCATTCTAAATCTAAGTCACATAATGCACAATTTGAATGCATTTCAACAACCACCAGTACCACCACCAATCTAGAACCCAAATATTGAGAGCCTTTTGGAGGAATACATGACGAGAAATGACGCAACATTAAGGAATTTGGAAGCCCAAGTAGGGCAATTAGCAAAAGAAATCAAGAATAGTCTTGTAGATATTAGGATTTATGTCTTAAATCTCGTAGTTTGTAAATAAATTTGTAAATAAATTATTAATAAATAAAATATTATTTATTTTTTAGTAAGTATTATTTATTTGTGTAACTCAAAATCCAATAAACTAAGATCCAAGGTTATTTATTGCAACTTGATAGTATGTGGTTGACATACAAGTAGATTATGTTCTAGTTATTACCTAAAAGGTCTATAGTGTATGGATAAGGTTGGGTACCATATCCTGGTAACACTATGGATACGACCCACTTTGAAAATGTTACAAATATTTTAAGTGTTGCAGATGGTTTGATCCAAATCGTTTATGAATGAAATGTAAGTGAAGGTATCCTAGATAATGAGTCTGTATAAGACCGGACCAAGAAATATGATCTCTCTATGTAACGTCGTTAATTGAAGAGATTTATATTTCAAATGATAACCATGTAACTCGATCTCAATCCTAAGTGAGTTATGAACTCTTGCTCATGAGGGTCGTTCTTAGATTTGTATGGGTGAGAGTGGCCTTAGTTGTCGACTCAATATGCCTACCATTTTGGGAACGATACCGAGTGAGGAGCTGGAAACATAATTTCATAAGATGAAATTCATTCCTTCTTGACTTTAGGGAAAGTAGATAGGTTGCTCTATTAAGTGTTGAATTCGAGACTTGAACAATGAGGCCTCACCATTTCACTGGCCCTAGAGGTACTTGTTTATGATTAGACCATAAATAAAATTGTTCATTAGAGGATCAGTGGTACTTAAGGTGCAAGAGGTAATTACAATGGTGAAATGGTAATTTTACCCAACTGTAATTGAAAACAACCTGTGAAGGATTGACTTATAAAATATGGTTAATCAATGGACACATAAATATACTGTAGTTCATAAAAGTGCAACTATAGGTCTTTAGTGGTATGTCCTATAGTTAATGAAGGTTGATTAATATAATTAAAGAGTTTAATTAATTAATCTCAGATAATTGGAGCTTACAGCTGTAGGTCCATTAGATCTCTCTAGTAGCTCACAACATATTAAACAAGGAAATTAAACGTTGAAAGAATTTGAATATTCAAATTGATGACGGGAATTAATTGTATATGATACGATTAAAATAATGTATGAGATACATTATAATATTAAGTTAATTTTGAATCTAATTCAAAATTAGAACTTTATAATATGAGAGTATTAATATTTGAATAAGGTTTAAATATTAAATTAATATGAATTTGATTTATGCTAAATTAATGTGAATTAGATTCATACTAAAACTATTGGGTAAGAGAGAATATGTATACTACAATTTAATTCATATACCATTAAATTATAAATATATGATATTTAGTAACTTAATTAATTAATTTTAATTAATAAATTATAGTAATTTATTTAATTAATATTTAATAAATATATTATTAAATTAGATTTATTTAATATATTTATTAATTAATTAATATTAATAACTCCCCTACATTGTAGGGGAGTGGGAGAGTGGAGAGAGGATAGTTTCCTTCCCTCTTTGCTTTTATATTTTGTAGAATGTCTGCAATTCAAGTTGTTGGTTTTTAGGTTAAAAGAAAGAATTCCAAAAGGTCTTCAAACTCTCTCTACTCTCTTGAACCTCATAAGTCTTTTTTTACTCTCTAAATTCCATTCCCTTCTCTTTTACAATGTTTCCATGAACTACATTGTTCCAAGATAATACCAGAGAAGACAAAGTGATGTGTTTCAATGTTGTACGTGCCTTAAATTTCTATCACTTTTTGGAAAAGAAAATAAGACATTGAAGAGTTCAAGAAAGGTAAATATTCTTTTTCTTCTATCTTAAATGCATGATTAGATTTCATAATTGCCTCTGTATTCTGTAAAAATTTTTCCTTTAAAAAAATTGGGGCAAAGCAATCAATCACTTCTACTAAAGGAGTTTCATTCCTTCAATTGATATTAAAGCATTACAAAGAGTCTACAATGAAGCGGTTAAAAGCAACGCAAACCTATCACACTACGAAGCAGTTTGGAAGACGAAGGCCCAAGTGATTCTAAGAATGAAGATGAATGAAAGAAACCAACATCTGTACTTCAATAGAAGGTTGTGGAGGCTACTTCTAGCTTCCATAGTAGCCCTTCCTCATTCAAATTTCATAAGGGGGATTAAGATAAAAAAGATAAGAACAAAAAGAAAGACAAGGAAGAGGCACAAATAAATTTGAAGGACAAAGAAGCAATACCAATCTACTGACCATTGAAAAGCACTTGGAAATTGCTTTCTTTGCTTCTTATTTAGAGATATTTTTATTAGATTCGATGTGTTTGCTAGTGCTTTTTAGGGATTTAACAAGAAAACAAGTGTTGGAAGTCAAAAGAATAAAATCAAGCCAAATCTCCAAGAAATATTGAAGCAAAACTCAAGATGCCAAAGCACTGTGATCCATGTGTTTTCCCAAGAGCTAGAGATTTTGATCTTGCGCAACACCATAATGCTAGGCACAAGCACCTTGGTGCTCTATCGAAACGTTTCCCAATGCTACAACTTCAAAAGTCGTTGACCCATTTGATCAAGGTAGCGCAACGTTACCTTAGAGCGTCATGACACTCAACTATTTTTGGAAATTTTTTAGTCCGCAAACTGATTTTTTTTCTATAAAATCGAGGTCCTTTCAACTGCTTCAATCATCAAATTCTTGAGCCCCAAAGTATGTTTTAGCTACAAAAGAGAGTAGAGAGTGTCAGAGGAAGAGTTGGAGGTTGTTCAAGTTCCAGAGGTGCTGACTGAAGGCGAGATTGACAGATCCTAGCGACGAGGAAATGCTTCAATAGTAGAGTTTTCCTCTTTTTTTCATTCCCTTTATTTTTATGCTTGCAAATTTGTATGAGAATATGTCTTTGAAAGTTATAAGTGACTAAACTCTCTAGTTTTATGGTGTTGATGAATTTAATTATGAACTTGAATTGATTGTTTAATATTTTCATGGATGTTGTTGAATGATATGTTTTTCAATGCTATTGTGCTCTAATCTTTATTGATTGGCCTTCAATGAATGTTAGGTTAGATGTATGATTGAGAAATTATATGTTTAATCAGATCTATGACATTGAATCTTTGTTAATCTTTCATGAAAATAGCTAGGATAATAAAGAAAGTTGTTAACGATGTTGCTTAATGCAATGTTTTTTACTTTGGTCTCAAGAGATTAGTAATAAATTAAGTTGCATGATAATTTTTTTTTTTTTGATAGAAAATAATCCGGATATATGTTTCTAGACTTGGGCATATTATTTATACATGATTCCTGAAAAACTAGGCATGACTTAATGGAGTAATTAATAAAATTAACACCCTATAACCATTTTGTCTCTTGGATTTTCAACTATTTACTTTCAACATTCAAATTCAAACTCGATTTCAAATCCTTGAATAAAGTTGAATCAATTCTTGAATAGCTAAGCAATAACCATGATTTGATCTCCAATGAACGATACTCGATATCTTAGAACGTTTTATCATACTATTACTTGACATGTGCCCTTGCGCTTCAAGTTTTTGGCGGCATTGTCGGGATCAAGAGACCAATTTTTGGTTAATATTTAAAGGATTGATAGAATATAATTTAAGGTGTATTTTACTTTGTTTGTTTTTTTTAATTGGTTGGTTGAACCTTTGGGTATGTCATGTGATAAACCTTAACCTTCTTCCATATGACCTTGAGATTAATAGGACTTTCAGGAGAAATCTTAGACCACAATGATCGACTCATAGAAGGGTTTCAAATAATCCTTTAACAGATCAAATAATATTTACAATCACGATCTTGAACTTCAACTAATAAGTAGTATCAGTAGCAAGACTAGGTCAAACCACATAGAGGCTAAGATAAAATCTCTCAAAGTTAAATAAGCCTATGGAAGCATTAAAAATGGGGGTGTTATGATTTTTGTTGATAGGAAAACTAAATGTGAGAAATTAAAGTGCAAAAAGTAAGATAGATTGAAAGAGAGAAAAAGCGATACACGAGATTACATTCACCAATCAAGAGACCGTTGGGCTATCTGTAGATTAATTCATTGATTTTTCATGTAAGGTTCATGGGTTTTCTAATTATCTAGCTTAATCGAATGTCTGAAAAAGCTAGAAAAACTCCCTAGGGAAAAAAAACGCAAACATCAATTCCTAAATTAACTAAGTATTGTCACACAAGCCTATTTAGTTAGGTAATCACATTAAGCCATTGATTGATTAGAACATTAGATTAACTTAGTCAAATCTAACATAACACATTTTCATTCTTTAGGTTTAGTTATGTTTTGTTACTGGGTGATCTTAGAAAAGCTAGCAATCAAATCATAACTACAACTAAAGCCTATTTTCTACTCAAATTAAGCATGCTTTTGTTAAGAACCTCCGATGTACATTGTTGGGACCGGTGTGTCCTAAATCTCTTGGGTCTTGTAGTTTTGTAAATTGTATATACATTTTATTTATTGAATAAAGTAAGAAGTTATTTATCTATATTATGCATTAACTCAAATCCAATCAACTAAGATTCATGGTTATTTTATGTAAACTTAAACATGTATGTGGTTGACATACAAGGTTGGATCATGTTTAAGTAATAATAAAAAAAGATTTATAGTATAGGAATAAGGTTGAGTGCCTTATTCTGGTAACACTACAAATACGACCCTCTTTGTAATTGTTACAAGGAGTTGTAAAGTGTTACAAACGATTTGATCCTAATCGTTCATGTAGAGACATGTGAGTGGGAGTATCCTATGCAAAGAGGTTGTATAAGACTAGACTATGAAATGTTTAATTTCTCTTTGTAATGCCATTAATTGTAGAAATTAACATTTCATTGGATGACTACAAGTAACTCGACTTGAATCTTGAGTGAGTTATGAATTGTTGGGTTTTATGTCCTAAAACTCGTAGTTTGTAATTTTTGGAACTTACTCTCAATAAAATTGTTATAGAGATTTATTCAGTAAAGCTGTTATTGAGCATTTATTAAATTCAATAAACTAAGAACCCTTGGCTATATAGTGAATATTTAGACTTTATGTGATGACATAAAAGTGGATTAAGTTTAGGTAATAGTCAAAACGGTCTATAGTCTATGGATAAAGGCTAGGTACCTTATCTTGGGGACATTATAGATGCGACCCACTTTGTCTTTGATACAAACGATGTGATCCTAAATCGTACATGTGAGACATGTGAGTGAGGGTGTCCGATGCAATGAGTTTGCATAAGACCAGATCATGAAATAATCACTTTTACTTTATAACACCGTTTACTAAAACTGATTATTTCAACCTGATGACCTAGGTATCTCTATCTTAATCCTAAGCTAACTATGAGCTTCTATTTGTTTGAGATTATCCTTTAATTTGCATGGGTGAGAGTGGTCAGTTTTGTCGACTCAATATGCCTTCCATTTTAAGGATAAGATCAAACAGATAGCTGGTGACATAGTTTTGCAAGATGGAATTCACTCCTACCTATTTCTAAGTAAGTAGATAAGTTGTTCCCTTAAGCACTAACTTCGGGTCTTAAACAAGGGGCCTCACCATCTCATTGGCCTGAGAGGGACTAAGTTTGTTGGTTGGACCACAAACTAATTGTTCATTAGAGTATTAGAAGAACTTAAGGAACGAGATGTAATTCAGGGGTAAAATAGTAATTTTGACCCAGCTGTAAGTATGGACGACTTGTGAAGGATTAACTTACTAATTATGGTTGTATAAATTGGACCTAAATATATTCTACAGTGAAGAGAGTGCATTGGGCTTTAGTTTTGTGTCCCGGTAGTTAACGAATGTTACTTAACTAGGTTAAAGAGTTTAGTCGGTTAATTTTGGATTGTTGGAGCTCATGATCTGTAGGTCTATTAGGTTCTCTTATTAGCTCATGGATTAAACCTTATAACAATATATTGTGTGAATTTGAAATATTCGAATTCAGTTGAGGAACAAAATTTATGGTTTGTTTATTTAGCTATGAATTAGACGAAATTGGAGAGCTAAAAATATTTAAATGGATGAATAGAGGTTCATCGAATTAGAATTTGGCGGGAAAAGTGGAGAATTAAATTAATTTAATATTAAATACTAATTTAATATAATTAATTAATTATTTAATAAAATATTATTTAAATTAGTTATATATTAAATTAATTTTATCTAAAATTAATTTTGAATGAAAAAAAAATCAATTTATGAAATTGATTTTCAAAATCCATTTTAATAATCCAATTTGTTGGAAATTCCCACTTATTGCATGTTGAAGGAGGTGTGAACCTCTTCTTCAACTTCATCTTCCCATGCATAATCACCATCTTAATCAGCTAATTTGTTGGCATCATGCATGTTATTTTAATTTGTATGCCTTTTTCTTTAAATAGAAGAGAGGAATTGAGGAAATGGTTTAAGCTTTCATGCTAATTTATGCTGTAAAGCAAGTGTCTTCTTCACTTTGTTGCTTCAAATTGAACTCAGTTTGGATCTCACAATCCGTTCTAAGGCTTGAGGATAACAAGGAAGACTCTTGTGGTAGTCCACGAAGTGTTCGTGATTAGAAATTGAAAGGAATTTGCATCAATGTTGAGCTACAACAAGTAAGTGTTCCTCTATTTTTCGATTTTAGAACAACCATGTTTAATCTTCAAAATTGATGTAATTAGAGTGCTTTAGATCCTAATTGCTTTTGCTTATGTTGCTAACTTCTTCAATTGATATCAGAGCATGATTAGATCACTTAATTTACATTAATTTGAGTTTGGTGGGTGCAATTTTATGAGATGAATGTCATGGTTGTTAAAGTTGAAAATTTTCTGGTTTTGGCATCTAATTCAGCTTTGTTGTTACTTAATTGTTGTAATTGGCTACTTGTTTATGGCCTTTAATGTGTGAAGAAGAGTTTGTAATTTTATTGGAGTCAATAGAGTTCGATTAGGCTGTAATTTGAAGACTTGGCACAAGCTACCAACAAATTTTTCTGCTTTGGAGCATTGCGACGTTGTTCATCTTTTTCCAGATCTTCTGGCACGGCTTGAAGACACGGTCTAGCTAGACCAGTTCGACTAGTTTGGTTGTTTTTTGCTCTGTCCAACCTGGTTTTCACCATTGAAGGTCCGGTTCAAGTGGTTTTGACTTGGTTTGGGCCGGTTTGAAGCGTTCGCGGTCGGTTTGAGGGAGTTTTTCAATTACAATTGTAGTAATTTAGCTATTTTTAAGCCATTAGATGCCAAAATCAATCCACTTTAGTGTGTTTAATTAATTATGCATTTAGAATGTATATTTTAATTAAATTAAATTTATTTGTTCATATAGTATGCCATATAGATTTAAAATCCCACCATAGGATTAACATGTTTCATGCATATATGTATATTATAATGTGTTATAATGTATGATATGCATTCTCTATAAATCATAGAATGAGTATAAGTCGTTATATTATTTTATGATGTATGTTATAGTTTGTTGTTCATTTATAAAGTGTTATAAAATGAATTAGACATTTAAAATCTATAACAAAAATATAAAATGCATGCTCACTTAGGGTTAACAAACCTATAATAGGCAATTGAGCCTTTAGAGAGCTTACCTCATCTATCTCATAGACTCTGGTGGACTTGATTGAAGATGATCTTTCACAAGGCCAATTGTATGAACGTATTGGCCAAACCTTCAAGTATTGTGTAGGCTTCTTGGGGGGTCTTAGAGAATATGGAACCTCTGACGGTGGCATCCAAGATAGACCTTGGTAAAGCTTGTCAATCCATTGTAGAATAATTGGATTTGCAACCATTTTGGGTACCAGTTGTGGGCATCTCCTTAAAAGGTCCTTGTACCTTTCCCCCGCCTCATAGAGTTGTTCATCTTCAAGTTGATGGAATGTACCAATCTCCATCCTTAATCTTTGTGACTTCACCAATAGGAAATATTTGTTTAAGAAAGTTTGAGCTAGTGCATCCCATGTGGTTATGCGCTCTAGTAATATGGTCTATAACCAATTTTTTGTTTGGTCCTGTAAAGAGAAAGAAAAAAGATCGAAGGTGTTTGTGAGGGTCCTCGGTGGAACGTCCTTTTTAAGTAAGTTCTCGTGTCATTTGGACCAACCTTTGTTTGAGCTCGCAGTTGTTAACATTTATTGGCACGCTTGCTATTCCGGAAAGGTTCGCCGAGAGAGTTAGCTGGAAATTTTCCTGGATTGACTTTGGTACTTCTTCCTCTGCCATCTCACCATTTTAATGTTATTGAGCTCTTAGATTTCTCATGTAAGTCCTATCAATCTTAGGGTCAAATGGAAGAAGATTAGATTTGCCTCGAGGCATACACCAAAGCACAACCAACAAATTTTTTGAAAAAGAAAAAATAAAATACACCTTAGATTAAGTTCTATCAATTCTTTAAATACTAGGTGAAAATACCGTTACTTTAGTCCCTAACAATGATGCCGAAAACTTGATGTGCGGTATTCGCAAGTGCAAGGGTCAAGTTATAGTATAAAATGGTTTAATCTGAGTACCGTATCCACTGGGGACTGAATTTAATATATTCACCTATCTATTCAAGAATTGAATCAATTTTATCTAAGGATTCGAAATCGAGTTTGGATTTTGTATTTTGAAAACAAGAAAATGAAAGTAAACAAGTGAAATTTCAAGGAATAAGAGTGTTTTAGGGTGTTGATGTCATTAATTACTTCATTGAGTCATGCTTTAGGTTTTCATGGAATTATGTGCAAACAATATGTTTAAGTCTAGAGATTAAAGTCCGGATTATTTTCTCTAAAAAACAACAATTTCTCATGGAACTTAATTAATTAGTAATTTTTCTGAAACCAAATTAAGAGGCATAACATTAAGAATAGTCATCAACAACTTTCTCTAATAACCTAGCTATTTTCATGAAAGATTGGTAGAGATTAATGCTATGGATCCAATTAGACATACAACCACTCAATCATACATCTAACCTAACAAGTATTGATGATCAATTAATAAGAAGATAAAGAACAATAGCATTGAAAACATATCATTCAACAACATCCATGAAAAACACTAAGGTATTAACATAAATTCATAATTAAATCATCCAACATCCGAAAACTATGAGTTTAGCCACACATAGCCATCAAATACATACTTTCATATGAGTTTTCAAGCATAAAAGTAAAAAGGAAAGAGAAAATTAGGAAGCAAAACTCTTGAATTTCTTCTTGGTGTTGAATTCCTTCAATCTCCACTTGGTCAAAACCTTGAGATTTCAAATGGTCTTCAACTCTTCCCCAACACTTTCCTCTCTTTTTTTATAGGAAACTCACACACTTAGGCTCTCTTTTCCTCTAAAATTTCATGATTAGGGCTATTGAACATCTTCCAATTTATGAATTTCCCAAACTTGCAGTCTAAGAACTTTTCAAAAATGCAATTTTTTCATCCTCAAGTTGGCGGAATGTTCCAATCTCCGTCCTTAGTCTTTGAGATTTAGCCAGTGGAAAAATATTTGTTCAAGAAAGCTTAAGCTAAGATCTCCCACGTTGTAATGCTATCCGGAGGTATGGTTTCCAACCCATCCTTTGCATGGTCCTGTAAAGAGAAAGGAAAAAAGTCTTAGTTTAATTGCATCGTTAGAAACACCATTCATCTTTACCGTCCTGCATATCTCTAAGAAAGACCGCAAGTGCTTGTGAGGATGTTAATTGGTTCTTCCTCTAAAGGTTAGCTCTCTAGCCATGTGGATCAACCCCAGTTTTAATTCAAAGTTGTTGACATTGATGTGCACATTCATAATTTTTCGAGTTGATTTGCAGGTAATGTCGGTTGGAAGTAGTCCCGAATTGCCTTTGGTATCTACTCCGTCATCTCTTCGATGTGATTGTGTTGAACCCTTAGATTCCTTCTACATGCTCTTTCAATCTCGGGATCAAGAGGGAGAATATTAGTATTGTCTCGAGACATAAACCGACAAAAAAATGTAAAATAAAATAAAATAAAATAAAATAAATTAAAAAAATAAAATAAAATAAAATAAAATACAATACAATAGAATAAAAGAAAAAAAGAAAAATATAAAATACAATAAAATAAAAATAAAAAAATAAATAATCAACTAAATAATATACACTTCAAATTAAGATCTATCAATTCTAATGAATATTAAATAACAAAAATTGTTCTTTGGATCCTCGGCAACGACGTCAAAAACTTGATTGCGCCACTTTAAGTGTTAACCGCAAGTGTAATTGTCAAGTTATAATATAAGACGGTAAAGTCCGAATATCATTCCACAGGAGATCCAATTTCGAAGGTTAAAGTTACTTAGCTATTCTAGAATCAAATCAATTTTATTTGAAGATAGGAATTAAAATTGTGATTTAAGGAAAATATAAACCAAATAAGGAAAATAATAAAGTGAGAAACACAAGAGTCAAAGAGAGTTCTAGAAAAATGAATTCTTGTTTATTTCATCATGCAATATTATAGATTTCATATATTTTATTGTAATTCATATGCCTAAGTCTAGAAACTTAATTCCAAGTTATTTTCTCTAAAAAACAACCATTTCTCATGCAACTCGATTGATTACTAATCTCTTAAAACCAATACAAATTACATGGCATTAAGAATAGTCTTTAGCAACTTTTATTGTCAACCTAACTACTCTCATGATAGATTAACAACAATTCATTGTTATAGATCAAGTTAAACATACAATCTCTCAATCATACATCTAACCTAACATGTGAAGTTGGCCAATCCACAAGAATTAAACACAATAACAATGAAAAGCATAACCATTCCAACAAAACCATGAAAGTCTACAATATCAACATGAATTCATCAACAAATCATCAAGACCCTAAAACTAAAGAGTTTAGCCACCCAGCTTGAAGCAACATGTTTAAACAAAATAAACAAAGAAAGAGTGTAAAGAAAGAGAAACTCTATTGAAAAGAGGCTCTTGATTGAGGTAGCACCATCACGATCTCCTTGGCTCTCACGTCGGACTTCGAATGGCACCACAACTATCTCGAACTCTTTTCCTCCTCCTTACAACTAACTCACTCTTTGAACTCTTTTATGAACTCTCACTCAATTATCTCCTTCTTGTGACTTTTTTGGTCTGTAATTTCGTGCTCTGATTGATTATTAAGGCTGTTGGAAACCCCAAAATTTATAGAGTACTTCGCCCAAGAAAACTTTCCAAAAATACATTTTTTTTCAAATATGGAAACTAGCGTTGTGGTGCTGCCTAAATTGTGGCAACTTTGAGTTTTTCTTCTTGTTTTCACCGTATTCTTGCTGGGTTTTGATCTTTTGGTCTTTTCTTCTAATTTTTCTCATTTTAACCTGAAAACCACTGGCAAACAAGTAAAATCTAATATAAACTCCCTTAATTTGAGAGAATAGAAAGCACTTTTCAAGTGCTTATCAGTCCATGGTGTCTTTTCCAAGCCTATGCTTTCAACTTTTCCCTCCTATGCGTTCCACACTTCCTTTCTTACACACACCTACTTTGCTCCTAACTTCAATCCCTCAACACTTAACCATTTTCTCCCAAATCCTCAAGGTATGTGTCCAACCCTTCCTTTTCTTCCTTAGGGTCGCTTCTCAACTACCAAAGTCACCCAACACTTAGCTAAACCTTCCCTGGAGTATGCCCTATGCATTCAACTCTTAGCATGGGTGAGATTCCTTTTCAAATCTTGCACCATGCATTCAACCTTTCTCTCTATTTCTTAGGATTCCTTCGAACACCTTCATCACTTAGCCAAAATTCTCCCAAGAATGTCCACCATGCATTGAGATGACTTGCTTATGCGTCCATCATGGTGGTTCTTCCCAAAAGGGATGTGTTCAACTGTTACTCTTAAAATTTGTTCTTTTAATGTCTAACGATGCGTCGAGAATTACTCAAGTATATTCACTTATATGCAAGTTTTTCTATAAAAACCCAAGTGTAAGTTTTAATAGGTTTCCTAGTGAGTCTAGGGTCGGACGCAGGGATTTGTAATAACTTGGCGTTGAGAAAAAGTTCCTTGGTCTATGCGTTGACTTTACAAATTTACAAATATGTTCATAGATGAATATGCTAAATCTAACTCTTTACATAATGAATTAATGGAATATCCTATGAAGTAATAAGGTGGGATGGTCATGGAGGAAGTTAGTCAAAGACAATTCATGTTTAGTAAGCATGCGTGGAGAATGAAGATGAAACCATGAAAACAATAGAGCTAAATGAATCTGCTAATTGTTTCTTAAGTGTGTCTAAGTATGTTTTCATGCGTACAAACTTGAAATTAAGAAACCATCTCTCAATGTTTTGATGCCACATTGATCTTATCTTTAAGATGCATGGTAAGTTTGTTTTTAGCAAAAGATGGACTTCATTTCTGAAACCAGTTTTTCCTTGATAAATGCCAAAGATTGATCATCAACTCTCTCAAGTTAGATGATCATGCTTGTTTAAATTTTTTTTTTTGACAAATTTATGCAAGTTAAAGATATTCATTTAATCAAGATGTAACCATACTTAATAAAACTTAAGAAATACTAACTTCAAGCATTTAACTCATTAAGCATGTGGTGAAGAGTGTTGAATACGAAAATATGTGGTAAATAAATGTCAATCAAAGTTATATTAAGCAAATAACTCATTCTCTCGAATGTCATTAACAAGCTATAAGCAAGAGAGATGAAAATAAAGAAAGAAAGGAAATAGAAGTCGTTAAGTCGCCAATGGCAATGTCTTGCTTCTTGGAGGCTTAAGATGGTGGCTATCCGATACATAAACTGCATAGGGGAAAGATTCTTACTCTCTGAGAGGTGACTCTGAAAATGCTCAGAATCTTACTCACAGAAGAGCTCGAAATGGAGGATGGTTATAACGGGTGAGGGAGAAATTGCACAGAGCTTTCGCCTCTGGAATTCTCTTCTCTCTACTTTAAACTGAGAAGCATCGGGCTATTTATAGGCATTGAAAAAGGTAGACTCATGATGATCTGACACATTTGCATTTAATTCCATGCCTTGCTGCACAGACTTATCGCGTTGTCAGTTCATTGGGTCTGCCACGATGTGATAAAATTACATTCCATTTGCATACTAATATGACAGCTATCTCCCAAGCGTCTGTATCTAATTTTTCATCTCAACGCATGGTCTTTAATGAATAGTTGTTTGTTTCTTTTACAATTCTTGCAGCATCTTTTTCTCGTTGCACTTGAATTATTTTGTGTTCTTTTTCAGCTATATCCTGCGTTTAGAAAGGTAAAACTCGTAGTTTCTCGGATATATACTTTTCTAATTCCACAGGCTTGTATTCAAGTTCTTTCTTGTTTTCTCTAGTTTCATTTTTTTAACAGTCTTGAGTTACTAGGTCAAATTTCTAGTTTTCACACTATAAATCTCCTTTATGATGTTGTTAGCCTTTGTGAGGGTCTTCCCCAACTCTACTTTAAATTGAGGCAACAGATGAATCAGGCCTGTCTTAAGCTCGAATGTTATAGTGGTAGTAGGGTAGACTATCCACAGTGGCTACTGGGTCATCTCAGGCTTAGACAGTTGCCTCAATGTGCGCTCGGAGGTCTCCCTCATGTCAACTTCATTCTGAAAGTCCTTGAACTCTTCATCTTTTTCTACTTGGTCTCCTTGATGAATTTGATCAATTTCTTGTTCACTTTCTCTTTGTCTCCTCCTTTCTCGTCGAAGTTGCCGCTCTTCCCTATCTATTTTTGCAAAAACTTGAAGTCCAAGACTTCTAGAAGAACGGGTCATACACGACAAGAAATGAATCCAAGAGTTAGCTAAAATGGTCGCCAAAACTCCCCGAAAATGACGCCAATTTTACCTTGCCTTTTACCGTCGCCCGTAAAAGACTGGAAATCAAATGAATTTGTAAAACTCCAATATGTACTACCTACACTACAACGTAGTATAAGTGGTAAGACCGAGTCATCTCCAAAGGGAATCTATGAATGTTTAAGCTAATTGATGAATTCATTTGGCCATAGGGGGGCTTTGTATGTTGTTGATTACAAATGAAATTAAAGTGCACAAATGTAAAAGAAAAAATTAGAACGGGAATTGATTCGATTTAAAAGCCTAGCCTAGGGACTCGGAATCCATTCATTTGCTTGGTTGATCATCGAACATAAAGGATAATTTTCATGCTCATTTCTACTCTTGGCTCGCTAGTTTGACTATGAGATCTAAACTAATGCCCTATTGTATTAATTAATCTCTTAATTAATCTAAATGTCTAACTAACTGATTCCATATAGAGGCCTAATTTATTAAACACCACATTATGACAAGGTAATCTCGCCAAGTTCATTAGCAACCAGGTTAGCCCTAATTAATAACTACTTGTGATTCTTGAACAATTAGACATGCATTGCAACAATAAGGGATTTTCTAAGACCATCCACAAATTCCATACAAACATGCTCTAATTTGTGCTCTAATGAGATTCACACACACTAACATGCATTCCTCTCTAGGAAAAAAGAAAAAAAGATGATGGGTAATCAAGTCATAATAATCTCTAAGCATTGAAGTTCAAATATATCAAAAATACATAGAAAAGTCAGTAGCAAACCATTAATTACAAGTTCTAACAACCAAGCCAAATGAAATTCAACCTACCCAAAGCTAGAAGAATGTACCTTAGCCACTCATAATGTGGCAAATCGATGTGCACTTTTTGTGTTACCGCAAGTGTACGGGTCAAGTTATATTATAAGGTGGTTAAGTTCGAATATCGTTCCACTAGGGATCCAATTGTGAAGGTTTAGGTTACTTAGCTATTCTAGAATTGAATCAATTTTATTTGAAGATTCGATCTTAAGTTGTGCTTTAGAAAAAACTTAAAAAGGAAAGCAAGTAAATAAGAAACACAAGAGTCAAAGAGAACTCTAGGGTAATGAATCCTTGTTTACTTCATTATGCAATATTCTAGGGTTCATGGATGTTATTGCAATTCATATGCTTAAGTCTAGAAACATAAATCTAAGTTATTTTCTCTCAAAACAACCTTTTCTCATGCAACTCAATTGATTACTAATTTCTTGAAACCAATACAAATTACATGGCATTAAGAATAGTCTTTAGCAACTTTCATTGTTAACCTAACTATTTTCATGATAGATTAACAACAATTCATTGTTATAGATCTAGTTAAACATACAATCTCTCAACGATACATCTAACCTAACATTCAAGGATGGCCAATAAACAAGAATTAAGCATAATAACAATGAAAAGCATAATCATTACAATAAAAACATTAATAGTCTACAATATCAACATAACTTCATAAACAATTCATCAATACCCTAAAACTAAAGAGTTTAGCCACTCATAGCCTTAAGCAACATGTTCTTAAATAAATTAAGCATAGAAAGAGTGTAAAGAATGTAACACCCTAATTGTTGACCTAAGTGCTTAGGACTTATAAAAGAGAAACTAAGACAAAGGGGGAAAAACTTGGGACACAAGCCTATGGAGTTAGAGAATTTTGGAGACAGAAAATCTAGGCTTGTGGAGTTAGCCAAAATCTCGGTCAAATCTAAGAAGTTAGCAAGATTAGGCAAAAGCTAGCGAGACTGGCGAGAGCCATCGAGACTAGTGAGATTAGGCCAAAAATCAGCGAGACTAGCGAAGACCAGATAAAAATTGGCGAGACCAAGAAGTAACCAGAGAGCCTGGCAACTAGCGAGACCAATGAGAGAAGCGAAACCAAGGAAAACTAGCGAGATTTGTGAGATAGAAAGTGGTCAGCGAGACTTAGCGAGACGGATCTCGCTGCTTGTCTAGCGATTTTGATCGAATCTTTGATAATTTTGACTATATTTTGTGATTGACATTTCATAAAGGGAAGTGTTGAACTGCATGGCTAAGTACACATACGAGGCACCATATGTTTTGATGCATGAAGAAGGAAGCATGCAAGCAGACATTTGGAAGGTGAGATGTCAAAGAATTGGAAGTTTTTGGCTATAAATAGGGATCATTTGTTAAGGAAGATTCATCATTTCCAGCTAAGAGTACCTAAGAAGAGAAAGAGGGAAATGAAAAGTCAAAAAGAGAGAAAAGAGAAATTGAGAGGGAAGGAAAGAAAATAGTGGCGGAAAAGAGAGAGAAGGTAGATCGAGAGATAGAAAAGGGAAAGAAAAGAAGGGAGAAAAGGAAAGAAAGAGAGGAGTTGGAGGATTTCTTTTGGAAGATTTCTTTTAAGGAGCTCGGAATTCTGAAGCGGGTGCCGGTCAATTATGGTGAGTGGTTTATTTTCTTTTCCTGAGAAAACGTAATTATACAATGAATGAATAATAGCATGTTATGAGCTTTAATTGATAAATATGGTTTACTATATTATACGTGCTATGGTGAGATCTCGGATAATTTGTTAGTTGTTAGCATGATGTTGTAAGCATGCTAGGATAACTAGGTGCATATCGAGCTTATTGGATTTATGGAATATATGTATATATCTATATCGAGTTACTTAGATAAATAGTATTTGTGTATCGAGCTTGATTGATTGATAGGTACATTTCTATGTCGCATTGTTGTGGACAGTCGTGAGTGGACCGGGACTTGTTACCGCTTAAGATGGTTAGGGGGTCAAATGGACCTAGTTCCTGAGCCTGTAGTATGGATTTTCCTCGTGAGATGGTCAGAGGGTCGATAGGCCTAGCTTCTGAGCCTGCGAGAGGTGCCCGAAGGGATGGATAGAGGGCCGACAGGCCTAGCTCCTGAGCCCTGATGGTAAGAGGTAGAAACTATGTGTGCACATAGAAGTCTAGATGCATGTGAATCATTGACTATCGTGATGAGTTTGGTTGTGCCGAGGGCTAGCTGGAAAAACGAACATTTGAGATAACCCTACGGAGGGAGGTTTCATTTACTAAGCTCGATATGGTTTGATTTATATTTGCTCATGAACTTCGTTGTGAGAATTATTATTATTATCATTATTGTTTTTGAAAGGGTTAGTAAAACCCTTGTCGTATCAATCACTCATTGGGCTTCATTGAAGCTCATCCTTTTCTTATGTTTTTCTTTCCAAGTAGCAGTTGAGTTTCCGTTGTTGTTCGAAGTCAAGGTCTGCTGAGAAATTATGAGTACTTAGCTGTAGGCGGCAGTATAAAAGAAAGGAACTAGAAACATGTTTCTGTAAATAGATTTGTTAAACATTTGTACTAATAATAATGCATGTTGTAAATGTTAGTATAATTTCTGCCTGTATAAGTTGCATATGTTAGTTCCGGGAAAGGTAAGGTTTGACGGTAAACATCGCAAAGGGTCAGTGTCTGCTGTCCTCACACTCCCTTTCCGGCTACAAGAGAGTGGCTCGGGGCAGGGTGTGACAAAAAAAGGAAAACTCTACTCGAAAAAAGCCCTGGATTGAGGAGAAACCGCCAAGATATTCTTCAGTCTTCACGTCGGAAACTCAAATAGCACCAAACTCTTTCTCGAACTTTTCTCTCTCTTCCTTGCAGCCAACTCACTTTTTGGGACTCTTTTGGTGTGTTTTTCTCTAATTCCTTGATGTTTGAGGTTGTTGAAAACCCTCCAATTTATAGAGTTGGCCGCCCAAAATTCTTTCCAACAATGTAGATTTTTCAAATAAGGAAACATGGCGCCACGACGCTGGTCAATAGCGTCGCTGCGCTGTCCTTCATCAAAGGATGGCGTCGCCGTGCTGTCTGTCATGAAAACCTACCCTCGGCGTCGTGTCGTAGCGCTGCAACGGTGTTGTTGCGCTAAATTTGGAGGCCGCTCTCGGGAAAAAGCGCCACGGCAGCGTCGAACCGGCGCCGCGACACTGCCTTATTTTTGGCAGTTTTGTACTTTTCTTCTCTTTTTCGCTAGATTTTGGCTCAATTTTTATGTTTTGGCTTTCAATTCTAGTTTTCTTTATTTTGACCTGAAAACCACTAGCAAACAAGTGAAATCTAAATAAACTCCCTTAATTTAAGAGAATAAAAAGCACTTTTCAAGCGCTTTTCACCACCCCAAACTTAGAGATTTGCTAGTCCAGAGCAAAGAGTAAAATCAAATAAAGGAAGTTTAGCTAAAAAAGTGTGCAATCGACTCATGTCTCAGAGAATAGCATTTAAGAGCTCAAGTGGAAACATGCAAGCATATCTATATTGGTCTAATCATTCAAGGCCAAATCTTGCTATCTCTCATGTGTGTGTGTAAGCCCTACTTTAATCTTTGGAAGATGGCAAGAAAAGTAGGCGGGTGGTTGAGAGAGAGATGGCCAAGAGCCTTTGGCGTGAGTGGTGTGTATGGCCGGCAAGAATGTGGGCAGGTGAAGACTTTGGGTAGCTGAGCCCCAAACAGGAGGGTTGATGCGTTTGCTTGATGAGGCATGCGTCCATGAGGGTGGGCATGGGTGATGGTTGGTGCGTTGGTCAAGTGGCTATGCATTGGTTGAGGTTAGTAAGGGGGTTGCGTTGGTGAGGCATGCGTCCAAGAGGGCCTATAGGGCTGACGCAAGGTGCTATGTGTTCAAGCTAGGTGTCCAAGTTTGCCAAGGGGGTTGCGTGCATATATTGAAGGAGTTACTTTGTTTATTTGAAAATAAAATAAAATTAAAATAACAAAAAGAGAAAGTGGAAGTAAGTCGGCAACCCGTTTAAGTGTGAAAGTTGAGTTTTTGGTCATTTTCTCCATTTTCAAAAGCTTCAACCAACTTCATTTTTTAGCTGAGTGACAAATAGAAATAGAAGAAGGAGTCTAGGGCAAATTCGTGTAGAATTCTGGTTGGTTTCTTGGTGTAATTGAAGTTGGAATAGAGGGTCTAGTTACTGTCGCGAAATCTAAGCAAGGTCCGATATTTGGAGGATAGCGAGATGTAGAGATCGAGTTTAGGGCTCAATATTTGAGGTCAGTAATTTAACTCAATTCTTAGCAACTCTTGTAAAGGATGGTTTAGTTGAATATGAAGAGAAACATGTTAAATTTTAGATGGAAGTGACTGATACGGATTTCCCGAGCGATCTGGAGTAGCGTGAAGTAAATTGAGAATATCTGTCGAATGAAGAGAAGTTAAGCTTTGAAATTTTGAGGTAAGCTAGAAAACACATTTCTTTATAAGTTTGTAGAAGGGAAGAAGTTCTAATTCTGTAAGCTCTACTTTCTAACTTTGGAAGATGGCAAGCAAAGTAGGCAGATGGTTGAGAGAGAGATGGCCAAGAGCCTTTGGCATGGTTGGTGTGTTGGGCAAGTGGCTATGTGTTTGCTTGGTTGAGGCACGCATCCGTGAGGGTGTGCCATGGTGATGGTTGGTGTGTTGGGCCAGAGGCTATGCGTTGGTTGAGGTTAGTAAGGGGGATGCGTTATTGCGTTGGTAAGGCATGCGTCTTAGAGGGCCTAAGGGACTAACGCATGGTGCTATGCGTTCAAGTGAGGTGTCCAAGTCTGCCAAGGGGGTTGCGTGCATATATTGAAGGAGTTACTTTGTTTATTGGAAAATAAAATAAAAAAGAAAGTGGATGTCGACAACCCGTTTAAGTGTAGAAGTTGAGTTTTCGATCATTTTCTCCATTTCTAAAAGCTTCAACCGATCCTATTTTTAATTGAGCGATGAAGAGAGGTAGAAGAAGAAGCCTAGAGCAAATTCGTGTAGAATTTTGGTCAGTTTCGTGGTGTAATTGAAGCTGGAACAGAAGGTTTGATTGCTGTCACGCAATCTGGGCAAGGTCTGGAATTTGGAAAATAGCGAGCTGTGTAGATCGAGTTTAGGGCTGAGAATTTGAGGTTAGTAAGTTAGCTCAATTCTTAACAACTCTTATGAAAGATGATTGAGCTGAATTTGAAGAGAAATATGTTAAATTTTAGGTGGAAGCGACTGATATAGATTTTCGGAGTGATTTGGAGTAGCTCGAAGTAATTTAGAAATATCTGTCGATTGAAGAGAAGTTAAGCTTTGAAATTTTGAGGTAAGCTAGAAAGCACATTTCTTTACAAATTTGTAGAAGGGAAGAAGTTCTAATTCGGGCTGGAAATACTAATTTTAACAGATAGAAGCGAAAACAGAAGTGAAGACAGAAGCTGTGGGAGACGGGTATCGTTGGAAAATCAGCGACACTGAAAGTATAAGGGTGAGCAGCGAGACAGGTGTTGCTGGTGTCGCTGGAGGCTTTGCGTCTCACAACTCTCGTTGGGTATCGCTAGTCTTGCTGATCAAGTAAGTCTCGCTAGTCTCTCTAGTTCACAGTATCGCTGGTACGTTTTATTTGCAGCTTAGTTTCGCTAGTCTAGTCTCGCTGGTTGCTTGGTTTTGGTGGTGAACGATTGGATAAGTTTAAATGTTTAAAACTTGTTGGTTATGTTAAAGGAAATTTTAAGGAAATCTAATAAAGGAAAATGTATTATTATAGGCCGGAAAGAGCTAGGAAAGGTTTATAACCCGCTAAAGGCCCAGGACAAGTAGTGAGTGACAATTTTATTTAAAATGTGTTTACTTTGAGCAAGGTTTTATTGCTGAAAAGATTATGTTTGAAAACATGTTTATATGTTTGTGACCTCACGGGTTTTAACGTGCATATTATGTGTTTTACATTGGAAATCATTTGAAGCATGCTGGTTGTTTAATGAGTTTTATGAAAAGCATGTTGTTTTTTAATATATGATTTTATTGAAAGCATTGAAGCTTGTGAATCAAATTGTGAAGATTTGAAATGTTAAAAACTCGTGAATTTATATTATGCTATTTTCAAAGCATGTTTTTGAAAAATGTTTGTGAAAATGGTTCCTAATGCTGAAGGACTCAAAGAAGGTAGGTGGGTGGCCGAAATCTTGTATATGGGGCCCGGTACTGAAGAACCAGGAGAAAGTACTCGGGTAACCTAAGATATGATATCTATGTGCACATAGAGGGATGATAGACGTTGTTGTATTGAGATTACTTCACACAGCTAAGGATTTACGATATTGGGTGTGTCGAGATTACTCCACCCCAACTAAGGATGTTTTTGACGTTGAGTAGAGTTAAGCTCCGCTCTGCCTCAACTAAGGAAAATGTTTTGAAATAAACTGAATTTCTGTGTATCTTTTCCTGAAATGAACATATATGATCTGACAATGCTATTTAAGCATGTTTTGCATGGGTATAACTTTGAATCGATGTTATATACAAATTGTTTTATAATGTTTACACTATGATTAGTTTTCGAGCTAAAGGGAAGCTTTTACAAAATAAGTCACTCACTGGGCAACCTAGCTCATGTTTTCCTTGTTTTTTTGTTTTTCAGGTAGTGAGCGAGTCCAGGGTGCTTAGTGTCTTGAGCATGCTTGTCCAGGGAGTGTTTGCCTATGGCCGCATGCTCAAACCACCCTCAACCACCTTATATTCATGTCTTGTAAGTAGCTTAGGAAGTTGTTTTCATTTTCATGTTGTTTTCCTTTTGAGTGACGTTTGGCCAGTTTTCATATGCAAGGCTGGCAGACTAGTTTTATCTTAGAATTTACTATAGGGGACCCCCACTAGTTGACTCCCCGACCAAGTATTGTTGTACTCTTTGCAAACAAGCTTTCTTGCAATTGTCAGTCCTCAATGCTTTATTGTATGATGTTTTCAAAGCTTTCCCTCTCTCCCGTTTTATAAAACCATTTTCTCTCGAAACGTGAGTAGAGGCTACATCATACCCCGAGTTTGCCCGCGACCCACGATTTTTGTACGGCTGACTTGCTCGCCGGGTTAGAGCAGTGCCGCACAATCGCCTGTCCCGTATCCGAAAGTAAGCGATTGTGACACTTAGCCTACACAGAAACTTGTTTGGGCCATCATTAGTGTTTAGTATTTTGAGAATTGTAAATATTTGAACTTAAACATGTGTTGTACATATAAAGGGTTAAGGGCGATGTTGAGGAACTTGTGTAAATTTATGGTCGAGTGAAAATCAATGTTTGTATGATAACTTAACCCTGATTAAAGTATGTTATTCAATTATTGTGTATAACTGCTTATTATGTGATGGTCAAATTTTATGTTTGGCAGTGGATGCCGTAAAAGGGTCGGTGTCTGCTGTCATCATACTTTCTCTCGGGTTAGGAGGGTACCTGGGAGGGGGTGTGACAAATTCGGGTTGGAAATACAACTTTTAATAGATAGAAGTGAAAACAGAAGCGAAGACAGAAGCTGCGGGAGACGGGTATCGCTAGAGGAGGCAGCGATATTGAAGGTTTAAGGGTGAGCAGCGAGACGAGTGTCGCAGGTGTTGCTGGAGGCTTTTTGTCTCACAACTCTCGCTCGGTATCGCTTGGTATCGCTAGTCTCGCTGGTGTCGCTAGTTCGCTAGTCTCGCTGATCAAGTAAGTCTCGTTGGTTTCACTAGTTTACAGTATTGTTGGTATAGCTGGGTCTTTTGCTTGAATTTAATTGTTTAGTCTCGCTAGTGACATGAATCTCGCTTATTGGAGAATTCTTTTATGAAATGTAGCCTCGGTTGAGTATTTCTTTGTGGAATATAATCTTGGTGATGTTTTCTTCATGAAGTAGAGTCTCGGTGGTGAATAATAGAAATGTCTAAGGCATATTTGCAATGTAAAAAAGAATTTTAAGGAAATCAATAAAGGAAAATGTACTATTTTAGGCCAAGAGAAGCTAGGAAAGGCGTATAACCCACTAAAGGCCCGAGACAAGTAATGAGTGACAATTTTATTTAAAATGTGTCTACTTTGAACAAAGTTTTATTGTTGTAAGATTATGTTTGGAAACATGTTTATATATTTATGCTTTCATGGGTTTTAACGTGCATATTATGTGTTTTACATTGGAAATCATTTGAAGCATGTTGGTTGATAAACGAGTTTTACGAAAGGCATGCTATTTAAAAACCTACAATTTGATGGAAAGCATTGATGCTTGTTAATAAGATTTTGAAGATTTGAAATGTTATAACCTCGTGAATTTATATTATGCTATTTTCGAAGCATGTTGTTTTTAAATAATGTTTTTGAAAAGGTTCCCAATGCTGAAGGACACGGAGAAGGCATGTGGGTAGCTGGGATATGGAAATGGTTCCCAATGCTGAAGGACTCAAAGAAGGCATGTGGGTAACTTGAGTATAGAGATATCCCCCAATGCTGAAGGACTCGGAGAAGGCATATGGGTGGCCTAAATCTCGTTTATGGGACCCAATACTGAAGGACATAGAGAAGGTATTCGGGTAACCTAGGATATGATATCTATGTGCACATAGAGGGACGATAGACTCTGTTGTGTTGAGATTACTCCACACAGCTAAGGATATTCGACGTTGGGTGTGTCGAGATTACTCCGCCTCAACTAAGGATGTTTTCGACATTGAGTAGCATTGGGCTCCTCTTCACCTCAACTAAGGAAAATGTTTTTGAAATAACTAAATTACTATGTATCTTTTTCTGAAGTGAACATATATGATTTGACAATGCCACTTAAGCATGTTTTGCATGGATATGACTTGAAATTAATATTATTTACGCATTGTTTTAGAACAATTACAGTTTGATCAGCTTCCGAATTAAAGGAAGGTTTTTACAAAACAAGTCACTCATTGGGCAACCTAGCTCATGTTTTCCTTGTTTTTCTATTTTTTAGGTAGCGAGCGAGTCCGGGGTGCTTAACCTACATAGTAACTCGTTCAGGCTCGCCATCAATGTCTAGTATTTTAAGAATTGTAAATATTTGAACTTAAACATGTGTTGTACATAATGAGAGTTAAGGGCGATGTTGAGAAACTTATGTAAATATATGGTTTGAGTGAAAATCATTGTCGTATGATAGCTTAACCCTGATTAAAGTATGTTGTTCAATCATTGTGTATATCTAAATATTAAGTGATCGTCAAGATATAAGGTTGGCAATGATGGATAAATGAGCATGCAGCAGAAGTTAATTTGATCAATTTTCACTCTAAGATGCTCAATTTAGAGGATTAAACATGCAATTAAGAAGAAAAACCAAAGTTTCAAGAACACTTACCCTTGAAGCTCCAAATTCTCCTTCAATTCTTGATGAATTTCAGCACCATTTGGTTGTAGACCACCACAAGAGTCTTCTCTACTATTCTCTAGGCTTAGATTGGATGGTGGGATCCAAATTTGTGGTGCATTTGAGAAAGAATGAAGGTTGGGAAGAAGATGAACAACGGATGGAATTTTGCAAAATTAACCCTTAATTTCACAAAATTCTTAACAATTTTTATGTCAAAATCATCTCTATTTATTAAATAATAATAACAAGCAATCCAATTGCATCAAAATTTGACAACACAAAATGGTTAATTTGTTGGTTAATTGTGAAGAAGACAACCAAGCTCCTAGCTTAGTTAGTGGGAAAATCCAATCTTCAAAAATCAATTTTAAAATCAATTTTCAATGAATTTCCAAAATTGAATTAAAATTAATTTTTAATTTCAAAAAGATAATTAAATAATTAAATAAAAAATAATTTAATATTTAATTAATTAAATATTAGTTTAATATTATTTTAATATTAAATAATTAAATAATATTATTTTTCCCACTTGTCCCAATTTTTCTAAAAAAAACCGATATGAATCCCTATTCATATGATTAATATTTAAATTATATTTAAATATTATAATTAACTCTATTTGTACGTTTAATTCGTAATTAAACGTCGATATATCGTATATATCTAACTTTCATTCCTTAAGCGAAAATTTGAACGATTCAAACTTATTCACCACATTATCTAAGATTTTAGTCCATTTATGAGCTAGTAGAGGGACCTAATGGACCTATAGATCATGAGCTCCAACGATCCGAGATTAACCGGCCAAACTCTTTAACCTAGTTAACCAACATTCGTTAACTAACGGGATACTCCACTAAAGCTCGTAGCTGCACTCTCCTCACTGTAGATATATTTGTGTCCATTTGATATAACCGTCATCGATAAGTCAATCCTTCACAGGTTGTTCATAACTTCAGCTAGGTCAAATACCAATTTACCTCTGAGTTACATCTTTTCTCCTTAAGTACCATTGTCTCTCTAATGAATAATTGATTTAGGATCTAATCACTAAATCCATTCCCTCTCGGGCCAGTGAGAGGATGGGGCCCCTTGTTCAAGTCCTTGGAACAACACTTAAGAGAACAACCTCTCTTCTATCCCTAAGCTGGTAGGAGTGAATTCTGTCTTGCAAATTCTATGTTCCCAACTATCTACCCGGTCTTATCCCTGAAATGGGAGGAATGTTGAGTAGCGCTATTGAGCTTACTCTTACCTATGTAGATTAAGGGATAATTCTGAATAAACAGGAGTTTATAGATAACTCAAGATTCAGATCAAGTTATCTAGGTTATCGATAAGTGAAATTAATCAGTGTTAATCGTAAACGGTGATTCCAAATTAAGCACTGCTCCGCCTCAACTAACCCGAAAAAAGATGTGAAGACAGTAGTTACTGACTACCACTGTCAACCTCCACCATCCACCTGCTCTTGACAAACCTCGACTTCGATCGGCAACGGGAACTGTCATGCTACCTGAAAATGGAAAACATATGAAAGCATTAGCTAACAGCTCAGTGAGTAACAGTTTCTGGAAAACATTATACTTTAAGTGTAAAACTAATTGAACTTGTATAAACTATCACACTGAAAATCAGTTTATAACATGATCAATTCTTTGTTATATCATGTATACATATCTGTTTGGAATAAATAATATAAATCTCATTCATTTCAAATACTTTTTCCTTAGTTGAGGCGGAGCAGTGCTCAACGCTCTCAACGTCGATTTTCCTTAGCTGTGTGGAGTAATCTCAACACATCAGCGTCGTATATATATATTCTTCTATGTGCACATAGATATTATTACTCGGGCTGCCCATATGCCTTCCTTTTATCCTTGAGCATTGGGTCCCATTTCTATTTTCCGGTTACCCATTTGCCTTCACTAGTCCTTGAGCATTGGGTACCTTTTATAACTCGGGCTGCCCACAATGCCTTCTACGAGTCCTTGAGCATTGGGGTCCCTTTTCAAAGCTTTATAAAACACCATGCTTTTTAGAAAAACCATGAATACAAGTTTAAATCAATCACCATGCGTTACTCAGCATTCTCAAATTTACTATGCGTTACTCAGCATTCTCAAAGTTACTATGCGTTACCCAACATTCTCAAGTTTTCGAGTAAAACACATGCTTCTCAGCTGGCTCATATTCTTTTATATATATAAATGCATGCTCTTAGTTTTATAAACAACATGTTCATATGCTTCATATATGAAAACGCATGCATTGTTTCATTAGAAACCCATAAAATTATATTTATAAAGAACTCATTTATATTTTGTAAAATGCAGGTGTTACTCAGCTGTACTTGCCAAAGAATACTTCTTCTTCCTTTTCTCTATTTCCTCTTCCCGAGCTTCCTGGACGCAGCGTTCTAATCTCAGAAATGCAAAGCTCCATTTCTCTCTGTCAGCTCGGTTGAACACAACCCTGCCCTTCTACGTAAGGTTGATAACTACCGCAAACCCTGCCCTTCGACGCAAGGTTGATTACTTCAGCAAAGTGCATCCCACCTCTTCTTACTTCTCTTTCGGATGTGTCACCCTCACTTGGACGCAAGGTCCAACTTGAACGCATCACCCAACTTTGGACGCCGCGTTCACCTTGGACATTATGTTTGTCCTTAACGCAAGGCCAACCCCCTTTTAACGCAAAACAACTTCTTTACATAAAATAGCTAAGTTGTCAAATACCTTCTTTCTTGGCCGCATACTACTTCTACGGATGTCCTTGCTGCCTTCTTCTCTTTTTCTCTCCAGAATTCTTCTTTGAGAGTCATCAGTCGCTCTTTTTCCCTCAAAGTTCTATTTATAGGGAGCTTACCATCCAACTTCTTCTCTTCTTTTGCCACTTATTTGCCACATGTCACTCTACATGCTTAATTAACCATGCATTAGTCCAAATGTCACATTGCATGAAACACTTGACATGCATTCAACACCTTCTACTTATAAGGTGTCAAATCTATATGAAGCCACCTGGTCTTTATAAGCTTATCTTATGCGTCCAACATTTCCAATGAACAACTTTTTATTCAATACAACGCCCTTATGCGTTAGTTGAGTTTCCTTTAATATTTGAGCTTCACTACTCACTTTTCTAACTCTCAACCAACTATACTACTATTTGTGACGCATAGAGATAATTCTATCTTCAACGCATAGGGACCTCAACGCATGACAACCTTACCAACTCATGGTAAGCCAAGCACGTTCCTTCCCCCACCAACCCGGCGACTACTTCAGCTCACACCACCATTCGTGATTTCATCTTTAACGCATAACCGCACTATTATAAACCGGTGCTTACATATGCCACTAGGCGTCAATGAAAAACGTGCAATACTATGCGTTTATACCTCATCGCTTCATACCATGCGTCCAACTCTCATATTCATAACGAATAAATCCTCCTCCAGTTCTTCCTCTATGCGTTGTCCTATTGCATTTACCTTCTTCCTGCGTCCATGACCATCTTCCTATCCTTGGACATTCCTTGATTATTCCCAAGGTTACTCTTTTAACCTTATCTTTACACTTAAACTATTTCTCTTAAGATAGATTAGCATGCGTCTACCACATGCTCCAGTTTTATGTTTACTTCACAACCTTCTCCAACACTTGTGAACATTCCTTGTTATAAGTCTATGCGTTACCCAATTTGCTATAGTATTCTATCTTTCCGAGACTTAAATCTCTTTCAACACTTCACAACATAACTTTATTCCTTTCTTGCTTATGCGTTTCACTTCTTTCCCTTCTCGGTTTACTTCCATGCATCCACCCTTACCATGCGTTACCTAGTCCTGACCATGTGTCCAACATGGTCTTTTACCTCATTTCTTCATAGACTGTTCAACGCATCGTTTTCTTAATAAGTAGGGTGTGACATGGTATTGCATTCCTCATTGGGGTTCTTCTCTGGAAAACTTGGAAATTTACCTTTTTGCATTGTGTGGAGAGATGTGACCATTTGACTAAGTTGAACCTCCAAGCTTTGAATTGCCTTACCTTGGCTTTGAACGGTGCTTGCTATAGCTTGGACTGAATTCTCCAATGTGATCGTCCTTGATCTTTACTCTTTGACAAAGTCAAGCATTATGTCCTCCAATGATGATGATGTCTTTGCATTCCCCGCTCCATTGAATCCTTGAGGTGCTTGCAACACATTCTTGTTGTTGGCATATGAGAAATTCTCATGATTTCTCAAGTTGGGATGATAGTGAGTCGGGAGTTGTTGTTGACCTTGGTATTGTCCTCTATCCACATAATTGGTCACCTCTAACTCACTTGGCTCTTGTTAATTTGCCATGGCCGCAAGAGAAGCTATGGATGGTGGACTTGCTTGGGCTTGGCTTCCTTTAAATAATTTAGACAAGGCATTAGTGAGAGAAGCCAATTGAGCTTTGAAATAACTTACCTCATCCACCTCATACTGGTCGGTGGTTTTTGAGATAATTGGAGAAGACCATTCACATGGCCAATTGAAAGATGTAGTGGCCAAGTCTTCTAGTATGGTATAGTTCTCTTGAGCATTCTTGGAGAAAATTGACCCTCTGGTGGTGGCATCTAGGATGGATTTGGTTGAGCATGACAATCCATTGTAGAAGAGTTGAATTTGCAACCAATCCGGGTAACCATGTTGAGGGCACCTCCTCAAGAGATCCTTGTACCTTTCCTAAACCTCATATAGTTGTTCATCCTCAACTTAGCGGAATGTTCCTATCTTCGTTCTTACCTTTAAGATTTAGCCGATGGAAAATATTTGTTCAAGAAAGCTTGAGCCAAAATCTCCCATATAGTGATACTATTCGGAGGTATGGTTTCCAACCGATCCTTTGCTCGGTCCTATAAAGAGAAAGGAAAAAGTCTTAGTTTGATAGCATCGTTAGAAACATCATTCATCTTTACCGTTTCGCATATCTCTAAGAAAGACCGTAGGTGCTTATGAGAATCTTCATTGGTTCTTCCTCTAAAGGCTAGCTCTGTAGCCATTTGAATCAACCTCGGTTTCAACTCAAAGTTGTTGACATTGATGGGCATATTCATAATGCCGGGTTGATTTGCCAGTAATGTCGGTTGGAAGTAGTCCCGAATTGCCTTTGGTATCTCCTCCGCCATCTCCTCAATGTGATTGTGTAGAGCCCTTAGATTTCTTCTATAGGTCCTATCAATCTCGGGATCAAGAGGGAGGAGGTTAGTATTATCACAAGGTATAAACCGACAAAATTTTCAACTAGATAATATACACCTTAAATTAAGATCTATCAATTCTAATGAATATTAAGCAATAAAAACTGTTCTTTGGATCCCCGATAACGGTGCCAAAAACTTGATGCACACTTTCCGTATTACCACAAGTGTATGAGCCAAGTTATAATATAAGATGGTTAAGTCCGAATATCGTTCCACTGAGGATCCAATTGTGAAGGTTTAGGTTACTTAGCTATTCTAGAATTGAATCAATTTTATTTGAGGATTCGATCTTAAGTTGTGATTTAGGAAAAACTTAAAAAGGAAAGCAAGTAAATAAGAAACACAAGAGTCAAAGAGAGTTCTAGGTTAATGAATCTATATTTACTTCATTATGCAATATTCTAGGGTTCATGGATTTTATTGCAATTCATATGCTTAAGTCTAGAAAAATAAATCCAAGTTATTTTCTCTCAAAAACAACCTTTTCTCATGCAACTCAATTGATTACTAATTTCTTGAAATCAATACAAATTACATGACATTAAGAGTAGTCTTTAGCAACTTTCATTGTTAATCTAACTATTTTCATGATAGATTAACAACAATTCATTGTTATAGATCTAGTTAGACATACAATCTCTCAACGATACATCTAACCTAACATTCAAGGATGGCCAATCAACAAGAATTAAGCACAATAACAATGAAAAGCATAATCATTACAATAAAACTATGAATAGTCTACAATATCAACATAACTTCATAAATAATTCATCAATACTCTATAACTAAAAAGTTTAGCCACTCATAGCCTTAAGAAACATGTTTTTAAACAAATTAAGCATAAAAAGAGTGTAAAGAAAGGAAAACTCTACTAGGAAAAAGCCCTAGATTGAGGAGGAACCATCAAGATGTCCTTCAGTCTTCACATCAGGAACTCGAATAACACAACACTCTCTTTCGAACTTTACTCTCTCTTCCTTGCAGCCAAGTCTCTTTTTGGGACTCTTTTGGTGTGTTTTTCTCTGATTCCTTGATGGCTAGAGTTGTTGAAAACCCTCCAATTTATAGAGTTGGCCGCCCAAAATTTTTTCCGAAAATGCAGATTTTTCAAATAAGGAAACATGGCACCGCAACATTGGTCGATAGCGCCGCTACGCTGTCCGTCATCAAAGGATGGGGTCGTCGCGCTTTTTGTCATGAAAACCTACCCTTGGCATCGTGTCGCAGCACCGCGACGGTGCTGCTGTGCTGAAGTCGGAGGTCGCTCTCGGAAAAAAGCGTCGCGGCGCCAACTCTGCCTTGTTTTTTGGCAGTTTGTACTTTTCTTCTCTTTTTCGCTGGATTTTGACTCGATTTTGATCTTTTGGCTTTCAATTCTAGTTTCCTTTATTTTAACCTAAAAACCACTAGCAAACAAGTGAAATCTAATATAAACTCCCTTCATTTAAGAGAATAAAAAGCACTTTTCAAGCGCTTTTCACAAGGCGAGTCTTGGAGAAGAAATGAAGGAAAGCTTCCAAGTAATTAAGGTTGGTAAGGGAAAAATACAAAGAGTTTGAGTGTGGAGGCTATATTAAGGGAGTTTGCTGAAAAATGCTTTCTATCCTCTCAAATTAAGGGAGTTTATATTAGATTTCACTTGTTTGCTAGTGGTTTTCAGGTTAAAATAAGGAAAATTAGACGAAAAGACTAAAAGATCAAAACCGAGCAAGAATGCCGCGAAAAAAAGTTGAAAAACTCAAAAGGGCGAAATTTGGGATAGCGCCGCGGCACTTGGACGGCGCTGCAGCAGCGCTAAAACCCAAGCGCAGCGTTCTGGACGCATCATAGCATCGCGACGCGAAAATCCGACGCAACATTCTGAACGCATCACAGCGTTGCGGCGCTTGGACGGCGTTGCCACAACGCTAAAACCCGAGAGCAACAATTTTGGATATAACCCTAGCGCCGCGGCGCCAGTTTTCATTAAATAAAAAATTGTTATTTTTGGTAAATTTTTGGTTGGCCAACTCTATAAATTTGGGGGTTTCTAGCAGTTCAAATCATCAAATCAAATCAAGAATCAATCAACCATCAATTTACAGACCTAAAGAGGCACAAGAAGGAGAGAATTGAGTGAGAGTTCATAAAAGAGTTCAAAGAGTGAGTTAATTGCAAGGAAGAGGAAAAGAGTTCGAGATAGTCGTGGTGCCCTTCAAATTCCAACGTAAGAGCCAAGGAGATCGTGACAGTGCTACCTCAATCAAGAGCCTCTTTTAAGTAGAGTTTCCCTTTCTTTACACTCTTCCTTTATTTATTTTACTTAAACATGTTGCTTCAAGTTATGAGTAGCTAAACTCTTAGTTTTAGGGTTTTGATGATTTGTTTATGAATTTATGTTGATCTTGTAGACTTTCATGGTTTTGTTGGAATGATTATGCTTTTCATTGTTATTGGGTTTAATTCTTGTGGATTGGTCATCTTCACATGTTAGGTTAGATGTATGATTGAGAGATTGTATGTTTAACTTGATCTATAACAATGAATTGTTGTTAATATATCACGAGAGTAGTCAGGTTGACAATAAAGGTTGCTAAAGACTATTCTTAATGCCATGTAATTTTGTATTGGCTTCAAGAGATTAGTAATCAATCGAGTTGCATGAGAAAGGGTTATTTTTTAGAGAAAATAACTTGGAATTAAGTTTCTAGACTTAGGCATATGAATTACCATAAATTCCATGAATTCTATAATATTGCATGATGAAATAAACAAGGATTCATTACCATAGAACTCTCTTTGACTCTTGTGGTTCTCACTTTACTACTTTCCTTATTTGGTTTATATTTTCCATAAATCACAAATTCAATTCCAATCCTCAAATAAAATTGATTCAACTCTAAAATAGCTAAGTAACTTAAACCTTCACAATTGGATCTCCAGTGGAACGATATTCGGACTTAACCGTCTTATATTATAACTTGACCCATACACTTGTGATTAACACTAAAAGTGCGCATCAAGAAGCACCTGCCCAAGTGCAAGGCAGTCGATCTTCGAAGTATGTAGGCGCTTCAAGGCAGCGCCTAAGCATTTGCTTGATGAGTGCTCTCATGTTGCAAGTGCCTATCGCAGCACTTAGGTGCTAGGCAATTGCCCCATTTTGCTTCTTTTCCTTCTCTTTCTTCACTGTTGATACTCCGGAGCTCCGTTTTGGTTTGTTTACATCCCATTTTGGTTATGAGGGTAGATTCTACCTTGTAGTGCTCAAAACCTATAAAACCATAGGAATAAACACGTAAAATTCTAGAACGAGCCCAAATTAAGTTGAGAAAAATAGCATCTTTTGGGTGCTATCAGTATTCCTATCAGAAAGCCAAGATGCAAAAATAGGGTCTGTATGACAAGAAGAAGAAAAGAACCACAAGAGAATAAGAGAGTTTGTACCAAAAGATTGAAGGACGGAAGACAAAAGCTGCTATTTGCTTAACATAATGAAATAGTCAATCTTCAAGGTAGTGAAAGAAATGCAACCAAAATGGACAGACAACGAATGAATGCATATTGGAAAGAAGTACTGAGCCGAGACAAAATCTCTATCTCTTTGATTGAGTTGGCCTAAAAAGAGGTAAATTTATTTGTATAGGTGCGTTAACTTGACTTTATCTTATTTTCCATTAAAAAAAAAAAGAAAACAAAAAAGAAAAATAAAGAAAAAAAATGATGAGAACTCGAGAGTTTTTTAAAATCAACCAATGGTATAAATGGGAGGGAACTCTATCTAGGATGGTTCTAACTAAGGAAGAGGTACTTAAGCTGTCTATTGGGAACATCTCAACTTGGGGACCTACCTGGGAGTTGAAGTAATCAAATTATTAAGTTGATATTCAAAAGAGGGAAAATGGGGCTTATGAAATTTCCTGAACTTTTTAACCCTTTACTTTAAGTGTTTCAGGTTTGAAGGAGTCTAGAAGGGAAGTGGTGTGAGAAGAAAAAAATTTGAAAAATTAAAAGGGGCCCACATCAATCTAAATTCTTAGATTCGAGTAACGTAATCAGAATCTTGGTGGAGCACTAAAAGCCTATTAGCCATCTCGACCTCTCAAGCAACACAAAATTCAGGCTTGAAGGTATCATAGAACATGATAAGGAATATGGGGGTTGATAGATGTTGAGCTTTAGAAAAAAGAAGGCAAGAAAGATAGCTCACCGAACGTTCCTATTTTGTTGAGTAAGACCACCACCATCTCATGAGCCTCCAGCCTTAAATTACTTCCACTAGCGTAGCCAGTAGCAAGTGATGCGACTGCATCACGTCACATTAAAGTCTATTATGCCTTTAGGCTAAAACTAGGGATGAAGTGATTTTAAAAAAAAATGCATGTGCTTGATAGCTTCAAACTGCTATTTCAATCGTTTTGCCTTACCCTACTGGCATCCTCCATGACCTTACCGTAGATGAAGATGAAGATGAAGCTTCCGAGGATGATTAAGGGAGTTTTTAGTTTTTTTTTATTATTATTGTTTTATTATATTTTTGCATAGTTCTTTTCTTTGTTTTTACTTTTGGGTTAGAGTTACATAAATTTAAAGTTCTTTTAATTGAGAAACTGGAAAAACACGAAAAAAAAAATTGATGATCATGTAAGTAAACGAGCGTGCTAGTCTTTTGTTTTGCAGAGTAGTCATTGATATTGATAATTAGAGTATATCTCATTCTAGCATGCCTTCATGCCCATCCTAAAGAGCACAAAGTCAAGAGTTTTGTCTGACTTTGAATGCAAAACCTCCATAGGCTAGTCTTTCGCATGTGCACACAACCTAGCACACTAGGAGAGTCTAGCCCTATGTTTTATAGTCTAGCCAAAGTAACAGCCTATTGTTTTTCTACTCTTTCTCCTTTTGGCCAATGAGGACATTGTCTCCCTTAAGTTTGAGGGGAGAGCTTGTACACTTAAGATTTTATTATCATTTGTGTAAATGTTATCCATGAAATGTTATGTATGTGTACTAGGCTTTGAGAAAAAAAAAAAAAAAAAGAGAAAAAGAAGAAGAAAAAAAAAAGAAAAAAATAAAGCTAGGATTCTAGTTAGCTAAAGTAGATAGAAGTGGGGCATGATACCCATGTCTTCTTTACGTGAAATGGCTGGCTTAGGAAGTGATAGGGGCTAGAGGAAAATATCTCTCACAGAGAAGAGGCGTCGTGAACCTCCCTCTAGCTATCAAATGAAATTTATAACTCCGAACGTATTATTATCACCATAAAACATAGAAATAATGGTAAGCACGGGCTGATCCACAGGGAGCTTGTGACTTGTGTCAATCAATTTTTTATTCCTTTTAGGTTTATAGGGGGGGGATTGGTGATCCTTCAACAAGTAAGGATCCCAAAATCCTCCTTATTCCAAGAGGATAGCAGAGAAGACTTTTTGATCGTGTCTTGCCCATGATATTTGTTCGTGCCGTACCTTGTATTGAGTTTTACACGACCAGGAGAAAATTTATTGACGAGTTCTTCAAAAGGAATTTTCTTCCTCTCTTATTATCTCTGTAAAATATGTTCAGTCTCTCTTTATGTCTCTGTTCTGTAATTTAATTCCAGTAACAAAATTAGGCAAAAGTGATCACACTCTTCCACAAAAGAAATTTGATTCCTTCATTACCCTCCGTTATTGTTGCTTCAATTTATCCTTGATTTGATGTTGCCTCTTATATGGTTTCTGATTATGGGCGTTAAATTTTCTCAAATGTTCTTCCTGTGGAAAATCCTCTTAAGTGGACGACTCTTGACTGAACCTCTCAGACATTTTTTTTTTAGGTTGACATTTGCCTCTTTGGAATTTCAAAGAACTTGAACTGAGTCTTGACCAAGACTTGATCAATCCTCTTTGTTTTGTGCAATTTCTCATACTTCAGCTCCGCCTATTCCCTAGGGGGATGAGGCCAACCCGAGCTTATAGTGTAACCGCTATTTTTTTGTGTCTCCAAGAGTTCCATGATTATGCTAGGTTTCAATCCAAAGTTTCCACCTTTGCCTCTAAACCCAAAAACTTCGCCTCTGCCTCTTCTCTGGAAGACTAGGGTCGAGATGGGCTTAAGGTGAATGGATTCTATGAATTCTTCCTTTTCACTTCCCATCACCATCACTGCTCCATTCCACATCTTCCAACAATTGCATGATTCCCGCTCATCAAGGTGTTTCAATGCGTTGAATACATTGAACTTTACCTGTTGGTCACTTACGCGCATAGTGAGCTAACCTTGGTGAACATCAATCAAAACCATTCCAGTAGATAAAAAAGGCCTACAAAGGATGATTGGAATGTCCTTATCAGCCCCATAGTCCAATATAATGAAATCTAGAGGAATATGAACTTGTCTACTTAGACAAGCACATTGTCAATTTTTCCTTCGAGATATGTGATAGAACAGTCATCGAGTTGGAGGGATACAATTGTAGGTCAACCCTCTCCAATGCCCAATTTCTTGAAGATTGACATTGGCATCAAATTAAAGTTGGCTCCCAGATCACATAACGCGTGACCTACGTCTACCCTTCCTATCAAACAAAGAATGTTGAAATTGTTGGGGTCTTTCATCTTCTTAGGAATATTGTGCTTAACAAACACATTGCTTTCTTACGTCAAGGCAACAATCTCCAATTCACCGAGTCTCCTCTTCTTTGATAAAATGTGTTAAAAAAATTTAGCATAGCTCGACATTTGCTCAAGAGCTTCCACCAATGAAATATTAATGTGTAGTTGCTTAAGTACATCGAGGAAGTGTCTAAACATTTCATCGTTCTTTTTCTTCAGTTTATAGGGGAAAGGTGGAGTTAGACGCAACTCAAGTGTTGTGCCTGAAATCGAAGTGCTCACAGATGAAACTATGCGTTCATTATCCTTTGTTGGCTCTTCTTTTCCTCCTTGCGTTGAGTCGAGTCATTATGCGCTGACTAACCTTATGTTGGTTTTTCTGCGATTTGTTTATCAGTCGTTGTTTTTGTCTGGTAAATTGATGGTTGGTTTGATGGATAGCTTGTCTCTGATTCGTCAATGGTCAAAGGTCTCTCCCATTCTTCAATGTCACAACTTGACACCACTCCTTGCTTGAACTCCCTAGGTTTCTAGGAGCTTTCGTATTGCTTGGTAATGTTCCTCTCGATCGATTCTTCAGCTCTCCAGCTATCTGACTGATAGTGACAACCACAAGTGCACGGGTCAAGTTATAATATAAAATGGTTTAAGTTCGAGTATGATATCAACTTGGGATTGAATTTAGTATAATCACCTATCTTCAAGAATTGAATTAATTTTATCAAAAGGATCGAAATAAAGTTTGGATTTTGTATTTTGAAAATAAGAAAAGGAAAGTAAGAGCAAGTGAAACTTCAAGAGATAAGAGTATTCTAGGGTGTTGATTTCATTAATTACTTCATTAAGTCATGTTTTAGGTTTCCATGGAATTATGTGCAAACAATATGTTTATGTTTAGAAACTAAAGTCCAAATTATTTTTTCTAAAAAACAATCATTTCTTATGCAACTTAATTGATGACTAATTTTTTGAAACCAAATTAAGAGGCATAACATTAAGAATAGTCATTATTAACTTTCTCTATTAACCTAGCTATTTTCATGAAAGATTAGTAAAGATTCAATGTCATAGATCCAATTAGACATACAATTTCTCAACCATACATCTAACCTAATATTCATTGATGATCAATTATCCAAAAATAAGGCACAATAGTATCGAAAAATATATTATCCAATAACATCCAAGAAAAACACTAAGACATCAACTTAAATTCATAATACATATTTTCATCTGAGTTCTTAAACATAAGAATAAAAGGGAATGAGAAACTTAGGAAGCAAAACTCTCGAATTACTTTCTGGTTGTTGAATTCCTTCATTCTCCATTTGGTTGGCACCTCCAAATCTCGAATCGTCTTCAACTCTTCTCCAACACTTTTCTCTCTTTTTTATAGCAAACTCACACTCTTAGGCTCTCCTTTCCTTTGAGATTTCGTGCTTAGGGCTGCAAAGAACCTCCCAATTTATAGAATTTACCAAACTTACAGCCCAATTTATTTTCCTAAAATACCAAATTTTCATTTCTAGAAAGTTGGCATCGTGGCACTCTAGGACATTGTTTCCTATCCCCAAGCGCCTTGTCAGAGCGTCGCACCAGCACCTAAGCGCTCTCTTCATAGCGTTGCGGTGCTCTGCGCATGTCCAAATTTTGATGCTCTCAAGTCTACAGAGTTGAGGTAGTGTCGCTTATAGCGTCAAGGCACTTCCCTATTTTGTTTTTTTTTTTTCCTTTTTCTTCTATTTTTTGTCCAATTTTAGCTCGGTTTTGTTCTTTTGACCTTCAAATCTTATTTTCTTCATTATTACCTGAAAACCATTAGCAAATAAATCATATCAACAAAAACATCCCTAAATAAAAGGCAAATAAAGTACCTTTTAGGTACTTTTCACTAATCCATTTGAAGCTCTAAGTTTCGTATCGGTGATGCTTGGCTTTGCAACAAAGCATCATTTTTTGCATGTATTTTTTAATAGAGCTTCCAATGAAGACGATGAATTTGAAGCTTTATGTGGCGGGCTTGAGAATTGTTGATGTCTTTGATGTCCTTGGTGGAAACCTGGTGGTTCACCTCTATTTGTTTGTTGACCGCCCTAGTGTTTTGAAGAGAATTGAATCTTGACAGAAGCGTGTGATCGCGTTCTTTGATTTCTTGAAAGAATTAAAAATACAAATAAAGAGGGTTAAGCACATACCTTTGTCGATCTATAATTTCAGCAAAATATTCTCCTCGAATAGATAGTCTTCTCCTTGTAGTCTTCTTTTTTCAAGAGATCTTCCTTGCTATGACTCTGGCAAGGATTTGGTTTGTGGGAACCGCTTCTTGTTCTAAAACAATTAGGAGAATTTCTAGAGCAAGAGTTTTAGAGTAATTGAAGAGATTATTTTTGTAGAGAGTGTGTGTTCTATGAGGGCTCCCAAGAGCTTTATTTATAGAGCTATATGGGTTACTTCTAATCCTATTGAGATAACCCTTATGCAGAGATTTTAAATTAAATATTTATTAATATCAAACATTAATAAATATTTCATATTAAATGGTTTAAAATATTTAAATCTTATTTAAATATTTATTTTCTGCAGAAACTTTAATTTGGATACCATCCAAATTAAATAATTAATTATTTGAATCCAATTCAAACTAATTAATTAATTATTCCTCTATTTATTTATATGGATTTCATCCAAATAAATAATTAATTATTTGAATTATGTTCAAAGAAATTAATTCTCCATATTATAAAGTTATAGTTTGAATTTTATTCAAATAAATTTTATATTAAATCATGTAATTAATTGTATACAATACAATTAATATTTTCTCTCATAAATTTGAACATTTCAAATTTTTCTTTCAACATAGTTGATCCTTGTTGGTTCGTGGTGAGCTAGCAAGGAGACCTTATGGACTTACAAATTATAAGCTTCAATGATCCAAGATTAATTAATTAAACTCTTTAATTAAATTAATCTTCTTTCATTAACTACAGGGCAAATCACTATACACCCATAGTTGAACTCTTATGCACTGTAGGACAAGTTGTGTCCATGGATATAATTAGTATAAGCAAGTCGATCCTTCAAGAGTTGTTCATAATTACAACTAGGTCAAATGTTTGTTTTGCCCCTGTAATTACCTCTTATTCTTAAGTACCATTGATTTCTTTAATGAACTATTTGTTTATGGTCCAACCATAAACTAACTCCCATAAACTAAATCCCTCCCGGGCCAGTAAGAGGGTGGGGCCCCTTGTTCAATACTCGAAATCAGCACTTAAGGGAACTACTCATCTACTTACCATATTTAGGAAGAAGTGAATTCCATCTTGTGAAGTTATGTTCCCAACTCCCCATTTAGTCAAATCCTCAAAATGACTTATTAAGTTGGCAACTCGGGCCACTCTCACCCATACAACTCAAAGGACAGACCTAATAGATAGAAGTTCATAAGTCACTCAGGATTAAGATCGAGTCGCACATGATTATCCTATGAAATATTAATCTCATCAATTAATGGATTTACAAAGAGAGATTTTTTGTGATCTTGTATTATACGAACTCTTTGTGTAGGATACCCTCACTCACATGTGTCCACATGAACGGTTTGGATCAAACTATTTGTAACTATTACAAAATGGCTCGTATCCATAGTGTCACCAGGATAAGCCACCCAACCTTATCCTTATACTATAGACCTTTAGGTTATTTCTTTGAACATATTGTACCTGCATGTCAACTACATACATGTTCAAGACTTCATGTAATAACCTTGGATTTTTTCGTTAATGGATAAATTAATATTGCATAATTAATAATTAAATTAATTAGCTAATCAATTACGAGGCTTTAGGGCACAAATCCCAACAATCTCCCACTTGCACTAAAGGCGATGAGACATGTATCCTAGGGCATACTCTATACCTAACATGATCTCTCACTTGCCCTAGGGAAGAAGAGACATGTCTCGTAATCCTAGACATTCTAGGTGACTCTCATACACTTTAGCCTAGAGAGTTTCTTTATATATATCAAACCATATGTCAATTAATATCATTTTGGTCACTACCATGATACTTTCTCTCAATGTGCGTTATCCTAGAAGTCGGTGTCTACTAATATCCTTAGTCTTAGCCTTTGCACCGCCATTATCTCATAAAAAGTGATAGACTAACTTAGAACTGAAACATTTTCAGAACTGTAAGGATATTTTTTTGGCTACACAAAGTCTTGCTTCACAAGCAAAAACAAATGTCTTGTGTACCAATCTCCACCACATAGGATAAAAGTTTGATCTTACCATAGATTTCTCTAAATCTCTATAAGACATAGTGTATCTTGTGAAAGATCAAATCTTATCACCATACACAAAATTTCTCATTATCGATAGATACTTTAAGAAAGCTTTTAATTTTCTACTCAATGGTCACACCATTGATATAACCAATATAACCAACAAATTGCATGTTAAGTCTCATTTATGCATTAATTATGTCACACCCTCTTTCTAAGATTATTTCGTGGAAGAGCTTGTTAAGGAAAGAAGTAGGACAAGAATGGTTGTGGTCGCTGAGGGAATTTGAATTAGAAGGATTTGATAGAAAGGCTGAGTTGAACGAATCTTGAATTTTGAAATCAAAGTAATTCTTGAAGTTAAGAATTATTTTAAGTAGGATAAACAGATCAGGAGAACACAACCATGATTTTAAGCTTAGAAGTAAGGTCTTTGGAAGAAAGGAAACCTCATCAAGTGATGGGCAGGGTTAAAAAGAGTAGTTGAGAAGTAAGTGAAGTTGGACGCATACTTAGTGAAAAACCATGTTGGGCGCATGGTAGAATCGCTTGACGGCGTATAATTGAGGCAAACGTATGGTATTGTGCGGTAGAGAAACGCAGCAAGCCTTATCTGACATTTGGAAAGTTGGCAAGTTGAGAAGAAACTATGTAATGGGCAGTAGTTAGAAAAGTGGCCTAAATAGTATGGAGCAGAAGTGGCTAAGTGTTGGCCATGCGTTAGTGGAGCTATGCGTTGGAAATTTGCTGAAGGTCACTAGGCATTGACGGCCATGCGGCGTTGACGGCCACAAGGTGTTGGAAGTCACTATCCGTTGAAGGTTGGTATGTATTGGTACCTTAGAAGAAGAGCCGAGAGAATCATGCGTTAAGTAGCTATGCGACGACTGGGCGCTGAACAATTGTAAAACAAGTGTAAGCTATGCGCTGCTGAAGCTTTGCACGGAAGGTTGAGTCGACCAACCTAAGTAAGGAGGTGATGGTCGTTTTGGTAAAGTCGGTGGTATGTATATATATAAGTGAGTACGCCGACTCAATCAACACTTTTAGATATAGTTCGAACCCAAATTTACCTCTTTTTATAGAAGAACAACGAGGAGAAATCAAAGAAACGGTTTATGTCGGAGTTAGTAGGAACCAGAACATTTTCATGGTGAAATTGAAGCTGAAACCAGAAGTTTGACGGTTGAGAAAAATCTAAACATCATATGGTGTTCTGAAGATGAATGAGCTAGGAAGTTGAAGCTACCGCGAAGTTTTGAAGGAGGAAACATCCGGAATTTGTGCTACTGTAAAAGCTGTAGCCGATCGAAGCAATTGAAGTTATTCAAAGATAATTTCCTTAGCGAAGAAAAGATAGAATTGGAAATCTCGTGGTAAGTTAGAAACTCACTTCTTTATAAGTTTGTAGAAGAAAGATAGATCTGATTTTGGCTGTATTACGATGTTTAGCAGTCTGAGAACAGGTTAGAGAAGGAAGAGGAAGAACAATAACCATCAGGGGTCGCTAGAATAGGAGTATCATTAAAGAATTGGAGGGTGATCAGCGAGACAGGTGTCGCTGGTAACGCAAAGGGGCCTTGCGTCTCACAACTCTCGCTGACTCTCGCTTAGTATCGCTTATTAAGGTAATATCGCTAGTCTAGTGAAGCTGAATATCGCTGATGCCGCATGGTTAGAAGCAGTTAGACTAAAATCTCGCTCATTATAGGAAGTTGTAAATGAGAGAAAAAAATTAATGATGAAAACCCATATCTAAGATATCTAAGCAAACGTAAAGAATATAAGAAGGAATGTTAGAAATGTTTAACATGAAAAAAGGCATGTTTACAGGTCAAGAAGAGCTAGGGAAAGCGTATAACCCGCTCGGAGCCCGGAATAAGTCATGAGTGTCTTTATGACTTGAGATAAGCTTAAATTCAGTATTATTTTCTATTTGTCTAATACCATCTTTAGAGTATGAGTTGAAATGTACTTATGTATATGAACTAATATATATCTTATCAGATATGAGATTAAACTTGAGACATATCAGATGACGTTCTAAGTTTTATCAAGATAATTATCAGATGAATGTTCAAGAATTTGTGATACCATGATTACAGTTAATTTATGTTAAATGTATTGTATGTGCTTTGGCACTAGAGAGAATCGAATGGGACCCACTGCTGAAGGTTAGATGAAGGCATATGGGCAGCTCTAGTAATTAAATTATACGAAAATCTCACCTAAGGATTTAAAGACGGTGAGTGAGTAATTTCCTGGGACCCTAGTACCGAAGGACATGGGAAGGTACACGGGCAGCCCGAGATCAGATAGATTTATGAGCAAAATAGGAAGGATTTGACGCTGATGTGTTGAGATTACTCCACACAGCTAAGACTTATTGACGTTGGGTGCGTTGAGTTCGCTCCGCCTCAACAGAGGTTTAATGAAAAGAAAATCATTTATGTACTGACAGTGTTTTACAGGTTACAGTCATTTATAAGGTTATGAAACATGATATAAGGCATGATTAAGCAGTTCATATCAAAGATTGTAGTTATAATGTTATTGAGTTATATTTTAGTAGTCACTCACTGAGCAATTTAGTAGTCACTCACTGAGCAATGTAGCTCATAGATTTTGTTTCTTTGATGTTTCTTTTCCAGGTAGCAAGCGTGTTCGGGGTGCCTAGCCTACCATCAAGATCCGTCTGTGCCAGAATAGAATTTTGTAATTTGGAAATCTGTAAACCCCATCCCTCAGTAGAAGTTGAACTTATTTTGAGTGGCACGTGTGAGTTTCACCAGACATATTTGTAAACTCTAAACATGGTCTTTTAAAACTTACCTATGATGCGATCTTATTAAGGAATTTTGTATAACTGTTGTAAGGCTGAGCATTTTACTGTATAGTTATGATATAAAAATGCTTTTATAACAGGGTTTAAAAAAATACAGATTAGGTAACACTCACTCCTAGGTATAGATATAGAAGTATATATATATTCTAGGGTGGGGGTGTTACAAATTATCTCATACTGAGAGAAGATAATTAATCATATGTCCTCAACACTTGAAGTGACTTAGGATACTCTTCCTTAAACTTAACTTCACATTTGAATGATACATCGTCATTCTTTTGAAGTTGTGCATCGAATATTTGACAAACATTTTGTAAATGTAACATGCTTGAGACAAACTTAACATTACGCCCTTAATTGGTTAGGTAGTTAAATTTTTTTGTTATATAACGTCATTCATAATGAGTATTACATCATTAACATAAAATATGAGAAATATTCACTTGTAAATTAATTATTCTCTTGTCTATACAAGATCATTAATATTTGTTCAAAAGTCATAGATTGTGACAACTCTTATCAAACCTTATATTCAAAGATCTGATTGTCTAATTCATTTCTCAAATGGACCTATACAATTTTGTAAACGTTTTGCATTTGATTATTGAAACTTGAACTCCTCAGTTTGTTTGTGTAGATGCATTCTTTAAATTCTTTTCATAAAGAATCTAAACGTTCATTTTACATATCTCATATGCAAAGATGGAAAATGCTCAAAAACTCGGTTATGATAACAAGTGAGAAAATTGACCCATAGTCTAATGTCTTTCAATAGGTTTTACCCTTTTGTCATAGGTCTTACTTTGAAGATTTATATCATCTTATCTACACATGTAGGTCTTTTGTAGATGTATTCATATCCTATGGGTTTTATTCCATCAAGAAAATCTACAAATTGAGACTAAGATGAAGTATGAAAACTTTATCTTGAGTACATGACTTTGACCAAGTAATCCTTGTCAGTCTCCTTTGACACGACTTTGAGAATGATAAGCCTTTAAATTTGTCAACTAATATGACAATTTTGACTTCAACTAAGTCATAGTAAATGTTGAGTTATCCAATAACTCTTCCACTACGATGAAGGCTCATCATGTTTAACTAGGATATTTGACATTCAAATGTAATTAAATGGTTAATAACACTTATTAACTCTTAGTGAATTTACTTGAAACCAAAGTATTAACATTATTCAACCTTAGTAAAGGTTTATAGTCTTTTATTTGAAATTCCTTATAAAATTAATATTTGTCATACAAATACCTTATTTTATTTAGGGTTGCATAAAAAGACCATTCTTTTTCTCCATGAGGACAACCTACTCTTAGGCATATCTGTGAACATATATATTCCTTTAGGTTTGTTTCATCATATGCATCTTAACATACCCATATCTGAAATGTTGTAAACTAGTTTATTATACTTTCATAATCCAAAATTGTCTCCTAGACAGTTTTGGAGGAAATAATGTTCATAGTGCAATCTCTATTGCACGCCCTAACTAGAGTATGGAAATGATGTGTAATTTATTAATGATGTGATCATTTCTAATAAAGTACTCATCATCAATATGACCAAGTTCAACAAGGTCAACTTTCTCCTTTTGAAGCATAATTTCATTCAAATTGTATCTAATGTTTAACGTTGAGATATAATCTCATTTTCTATCAATTAGGCTTAGTACTAAGATTTCTGTACTTTTATGATCTGATCATAATGTCTTGATAGACTTGCCTAACTTCTTTGAACTCTTCAAAGAAAAGGCTTAAGTTGCATTAGATAAAGATACTGATACACTAAATATTCATCAATCCAATTGATGAATATTTACAATGTTTGTTTGACTTTTACATTCACCAGATCTCTCGAGTCAAACATGTTCTTTGGTCTTTTGGTTTATCCAATAAGGTTCAATAAATATCTTGCATAAAAGGCAAGATCTTCAGACAGGTAAAGTAATTTAACTTTAACTCTTAGAGAGTTAAATGTATTAGTCATTTTATAAAATTGATGATAATCAACTTTAATTGCCAAACCAAGTATCTTTTAGGAGAAAATAATTTGTCTTTCAATTCTAAATTCAATAATCTGGAATATCTCAGTGTAGTATTTGTATATGTTAAAAATTTTAACATATACTAATTGTACTTATCTAGTGCTAAACATATTTTCAAACAACTTTTGCAAATATGCTTTATTACATAAAAAATTCATACCTTATGAATTAATTAGTAATAAAGTTTTGAGAAATTGAATTTCTCTTATGGTGATGAAACCGCCACATTCAACATAAATATCAAATATGACATCTCATGTTTCCTACTACACTAACTAAGATGGACTTTCTAGTGCCAAACATGTAAAAACCATTCTATGTCATTAAGTATTTTCCAAGAATTACAATCTAATTGTAATGAAGAAAAATTTGATAGTGAATTCTTATTCAACTATCTAGGTGCGAATCTTAATTCTCCACCAAGAATCCAGTAAATCAAATTTAATTTCATTCTCATTTTTATTCCCATTGAGGTATTTCCAAAATTCCTCATTGTGTGACTACTTATGCTAATTTAGAATAGTTTCCTTACAGCTTTAGTCAAATAATTTATTTTCTTGGAACATAATACTTAATCTTGAGATTATTTAGATAATTATGTACATTAAGCTTATATTGACTGCAACATCTCATATGTTGTCTTGGTGATTTATCTTCCACGCTTAACATCAAGTATGTCAATTAAAAGATAAATATAAGCTATAGTTATCATTATTTGGTCAAAACACCGTTAACAAATTTAATGTGCTCTTGTAAGTGTAACCCATTATTTTAGATCTTGTAGTTCTGCCCCAACAAGCTTGCCCAAGGGAAAGTCAATATTGGAAATAGAAAACTATAGTCCTATTTATTGCTGGAGTTTACCTTGATATTGACCCATGCAAACACCTTCCGAAGGGGGACGGAAGCAGTGCTAATGCAAAGCTGCCACAAGGCCAAGCATGAGTCTCAAGGTGTAAACCAATGATGGAAACTGCAGGATATGTTGACACATGTCCTTCTCCCACTTACTATAAATACTTTCTCTAACTCACCTACTTTCTCTAACTCACCTTGATCTTGACTCATGCAAACACCTTCCGAAGGGGGACAGAAGCAAAGCCACCACGAGGCCAAACATGAGTTTCACGGTGTGAATCTTACCAGAGAACGTAAGAGAGACGACATATCATATACATCATTCTCTCACTAAGTATTTTAAAATAGGGGTTTCATTACTTAGACAAACTTAGACAGGACCTTCCTTAGACAGAGTTCCCTTATAAGGCAATCTTTTATTATTAAATCTTTTAATTTATCCATTTTAAACCATTTAAAATTAAATTAAAAGATCTATTTTAATCTAATCTCATTAGATTAAAAATGCATTTTATTTTATTCTAATCTAGTTAGATTTTTAATAAAGATAAAGTAAAATTTTAAACTATATAAAAAATTGAATCCATTTTATCTTTATCCAGATAAGATCCTAATCTCATTAGCAAGCATGCAATATTTCTAATCTCATTAGAAAAATAAAAAGATAAACTAGAATTAATTATGTATCTTTATTTAAGCGAGATCCTAATCCTATTAGGGAAACATGCAATATTTCTAATTTCATTAGAAAAATATAAAGATAAACTAAAATTTTAAACAAAATAATTTAAAATTAAACTAAGTTTATCTTTATCTAAGCATGCAATCTTAACTAATTCTTCATTTAATTATCTAATATAACAATTATATTTTAATTAAAGAAGAATCTCTACATGAATCTCTACAACAATTTAAATATAACACTTGTATTTAAAATTAAACAGAATCTCTACATGCATGTAAATAGGAATTATCCTAACAATTTAAATATAACATTTATATTTAAATAAAAGAGAATCTCTACATGCATATAAATAGAAATTATCCTAACAATTTAAATATAACATTTATATTTAAATAAAAGAGAATCTTTACATGCGTCTCTACAACAATTTAAATATAACACTTATACACTTATATTTAAATAAAAAAGAATCTCTACATGCATTTAATTAGAAATGATCCTAATAATTTAAATATAACAATTATATTTAAAATATGCATGATATGCTTAACCTATAGTGGGATTTTAATTTCAATGACATACTTTATGCAACATTCAATTTAATTTTAAAATACATCATAAGCGAAATTAAATTAAATAAAGCAAAATTTACCGACATATTTGACATATCCTAGAAATTAAGAATAAAATTCAAAATCACAATAATTTGAATTTTCAAGACATATTTTAGTCTTCAATTTCTTGTTTGCTCATCAAAATTTAGAGTTTGAAACACCTAAATTTAATCCTTCGAAATTTCAGCTACACATACTTTAATCAAATCTACCAAATAGTTTTTTCAGGAATTTACATCACTTTTACATCAAATTCAATGAAAATATTACAAGAAAACCCTAACCTTCATTGATTTAATCAAAACTTTAAAATCTAATGCCCAAATATGTCCAAACAATCAATTTTGCAAACCTTCACATATATCATACAGGAATAATTAAAACACCCACCATAGAAGATTTTTAATTCAAATCGAGAATCAAATATTGACTCTAATACCAATTGAAGAGAATTGATCCCGGCGGAAGCGTGTGATCGCATTCTTTGATTTCTTGAAAGAATTAAAAATACAAATAAAGAGGGTTAAGCAACATACCTTTGCTGATCTATAATTTCAGTAAAATTTTCTCCTCGAATCGATAGTTTTCTTCTTGTATTCTTCCTTTTCCAAGAGATCTTCCTTGCTAGCTAGGAATCTTGAAAGAATGGGAAAAAGAATTTTCTTAGAACTTTTCTAAGAAAATTGGGAGAATTCTTAGGACTTTTCTAAGAAAATTGGGTAAAACTTGTAGAGTAATTGTAGAGATTATTTATGTAGAGAGTGTATTCGCTCCCAAGGGCCCTATTTATAGAACGGGTTACTCCGATAACCCCTACACATATTTTAAATTAAATGGTTTAAAATATTTAAATCTTATTTACATATTTATTTTCTACATAATCTTTAATTTAGATCCCATCCAAATTAAATAATTAATTATTTGAATCCAATTCAAATTAATTAATTAATTCTTCCTCTATTTATTTATATGAATTTCATCCAAATAAATAATTAATTATTTGAATCATATTCAAACAAATTAATTCTTCATATTATAAAGTTATAGTTTGAATTTTATTCAAATAAACTTTATAATAAATCATGTAATTAATTGTATCCAATATAATTAGTATTTTCCCTCATAAATTTGAACATTTCAAATTTTTCTTTCAACATAGTTGATCCTTGTTGGTCCATAGTGAGCTAGCAAGGAGACCTTATGGACCTACAAATTATAAACTTCAATGATCCAAGATTAATTAATTAAATCTTTAATTAAATTAATCTTCATTCATTAACTACAGGGCAAATCACTATAGACCCATAGTTGAACTCTTATACACTGTAGGACAAGTTGTATCCATGGATATAATTAGTATAAGCAAGTCGATCCTTCAAGAGTTGTTCATAATTACAACTAGATCAAATGTCCGTTCTGCCCCTGTAATTACCTTTTATCCTTAAGTACCATTGATTTCTCTAATGAACTATTTGTTTATGATCCTACCATAAACTAAGTCCTTCACACTCCAGCCAGTGAGAGAGTAGGGCCCCTTGTTCAAGACTCGAAATTAGCATTTAAGGGAACTACTTATCTACTTACCCTATCTAGGAAGGAGTAAATTTCATTTTGTGAAGTCGTGTTCCCAGCTCCCCATTTAGTCAAATCCTCAAAATAGTAGGCTTATTGAGTTGGCAACTTGGACCACACTCACCCATGCAAATCAAAGGATCGACCTCAAGGACAAGAGTTCATAAGTCACTCAAGATTAAGATCGAGTTGCACATGATCATCCTATGAAATATTAATCTTATCAATTAACGGATTTACAAAGAGAGATTAAATATTTCGCGGTTCAGTCTTATACAAACTTTTTGTATAGGATAACCCCACTCACATGATCCACATGAACGATTTAGATCAAACCATTTGTAACTATTACAGAATGGTCGTATCCGTAGTGTCACCAGGATAAGGCACCCCAACCTTATCCATATACTATAGACATTTAGGTTATTTCTTTTAACATGTTCCACCCGTATGTTAACTACATACATGTTCAAGACTTCATGCAAAAACCTTGGATTTTTCCATTAATGGATAAATTCATATCCCATAATTAATGATTAACTTAATTAACTAATCAATTACAAGACTTTAGGGCACAAATCCCAACACTTATGACCTTCAAATCTTATTTTTTTCATAATTACCTAAAAATCACTAGTAAATAACATCATATCAATAAAAACATCCTAAATGAAAGGCAAATAAAGCACTTTTTAGGTACTTTTCACTAATCCGTTTGAAACTCTAAGTTTCGTATCGACAATGCTTGGCTTTGCAACAAAACATCATTCTTTTGCATGTATTCTTTTAATAGAGCTTCCAACGGAGACATTGAATTTGAAGCTTGCTATGGCGGGCTTGGTAATTGTTGATGTCTTTGATGTCCTAGGTGGAAACCTGGTGGTTGACCTCTATTTGTTGTTGACCACCCCTATGTTTTGTTTGTTGGTGCTAATTCCTACCCCACGAAAAATTGGGATGGTTTCTCCATCCAAGGTTATGAGTATTCGAATACGAATTATTCCTAATGAAACATACAAATTGCAGATTTTGTGGGCATGTATCAAACGAATGTGGCTCCCTACATCCAAGGCATCCCCTATGAGCAACTTGACTCACTGCGTTCACTTGGTTGCTACTTCCTGCATTGACTTGATTCAACGTCATAGTTTGCAATAAGTTGGTCATAGCAGCCATTTGTGTTTATAGCGCAATTACTACATCAACTTCAGTTGTTCCTGAATTGTTTCTTCATATGCTTGATCTTGATCCATAACCATTATCTTCCCAGTCTTCATGGTTCCTTGAAATTCTATCCAAAATGTCCTTTGCCTCGGTATATGTTTTGTTTGACGAGCCCCCTGCTGCAGCAACATTTGCTACTGTGTGTGATATTTCATTTAGTACATTTAGAAGATCTCCATTTGAACGCAATCGGGAAAGCCATTATGCGAGCAGTTCCTAACGAGCCTTTTAAATCTCACTCACACATCACTTAGGGTCTCCCTGTCCTTTTGTTGGAAATTCGCAATATTTCTCTTTCATTTTATGTTTTCCGTAGGTGAAAAATACTTCTTCATGAATTTTTCAATCATCTATTCCTAGGTGGTGATCTCACCTGATTCTAGAGAGTATGCTCACTATCTTGCTTCATCCCTTAAAATCAGGGAACAATCAGTCAGATTTTCTTAGTTGAGATGTTTGGCATTACGAACGTATTACAAATTTCAATGAAGCTTTTAAGTTGAGTGTGAGGATCTTCGCCAAGTGCTCCTCCAAATTGTGCTACAGTTTAAATCATTTGGAATATCACCGATTTCATCTTAAATTTGGCTCCCTCAAACATTAGACGCATAATGCCTGACAAAAAATCATATAAGTTTGGTGATGTGTACTCCCTGATCGGTCTACTACGATCATGTGTGAGGAGTATTGGGTGGGCTTTAGTTTGTGCCAATGCATTATCAGCGATATTGGTCGCATGATTGTTTTGTTGGTCTCCCATGGTCTTGTTTTTATTATGTTGTCTTCTTTTCTGATTTTCCTTGTTTCTTTTCAGAAAGGTTCTCTCAATCTCTGGGTCACATAGGAACTCTGGTTGTTTGCCTTTGTTCATATATTATTTTGCAGCGCTTTCGATTAAACGTGCAATACACCATCAATCGAGGTTCTGCAAAAATCAAACAAAGTTCAAAGAATAATTAGTATACTAAATCCTCGACAACAGCACAAAAAAATTGTTGCATTCAATAATGATAATGTTATTTTAATGATTGTCTTATGTCATGCTTTGGTGAATAAATGAGTTGAATGATTTAAGTTAAACACAAGTGTTTCCTATTTTAACCCAAGTATAAGTCTAAATAGAGTTTCCTAGTGAGTCCAAGGTAAAACACAGGGACTTATACTAAGAATGTGTTTGAACTTAATGAATGATCTTAATGCAATGAATATTAATAATTGTGTCAAGTGAATTTTTTGTATAACTAAAGTGACGAATTAATTACAAATGATGGTGAGAATGAATGATGATGAATGGTGAAAGTGAGTAGAGTGATGATGCGTCGAGTGTGATGATGCGTGGAATGATGAATGTTGGTGATGGATGCAATCTCAATCAAATTAGCGTGTGTTGAAGTGAAGAAAAATCGAAGGATAAAGTAGGGTTGAGGAGAATTACTAACATTTTCCTAAGTAATGCATAAGTATGCATTCTTGTCATTAACTCATAAAATTCAGAACTCACCTCTCAGTGTTTTCTTACCACATTTATCTTATCTCTAAGATGCATGCTCAAGTTAATTTTTGGACAAAATGTTAACTTTATCTCTAAAGCTACTTCTTTTCTTGTTTAATGAAGTCTGCAATCACTTACTCTCTCAAGCAGTTGATTATTTCTACTTAAATCGATTTGTCAAATGGATTCAAGTAATGTATTAAGCACACATTAAACAAGATGAATTTTAGCTTATGCAAGACTTGTGAAAATGTTAGTTTAACCTCCTCAACCCATTAGAAATTTAGTTGCTCATAGTGGATAAAAGATTAAGCATGAGCAGATGAAAAGTAATGGAAATCATATTCATATTAAAAAATAATGAGTTTCTCAATCTCAAGGTCCTAATACAAATTGCAATAACAAGAAAATTGAGTAAATTTCAAAAATGAAAATGTCAAGCCACCAGTCGTAATATCTTGCTTCTTTTGGCTTAAATGACTGCTTCAAGGTGATTGCAATGGAGGTTGGTGATGCTCTCTCACTTTTTAGAGAAGAAGGTTAAGCTCCCACTCAGAATTACTCAAAGAGAAGCTCGAGAGGTTGAAGACAATGGTGGAAATGAGGAGAGAATTGGGAGAGCTTTGGCCAATTTCTTGACAAAAGGTGTCTCTCGAAATGAAGCTCTTTTTGGCTTTTTATAAGTGTCCAAAAGAAGGTTGTTAGCCTCTTTCTAATGATGATTAACGCCTTGCATTTTTAATTCCAAGCCCTGTTGCGCCGACTTCCTCGCATTACAGGTTCATTTGGTTCTGTCACGACTATATCAAATCAATTATCAACTTGCACTTTGACATGATAGCTACCGTCCATGCATTTGTCATTTTCCTTTCTTCATGTTTCGACACATAGATCTTCTATGTGTGCAAGATTATAGTTGATTTGATCTCTTTGTGCATCCAGCCGCAACATCTTTAATTTCCTTTGTTATTTTCAACTTCTTTTCATTGAAATTCTGCATTCAAAAGATAATTTTCAGGATATAAGGTTTTATAAACACTTGATCGCAGAGTTTAGCTATTTACATGATTTTCATTCCAAGTTAATGCATTTTCTACTGAATTTTCCTAATTATTCTAAATAAAGAGTCACAATAACTGTGTATTTCTAGAAGTTAACGAAGGCCAAGGTGGGCAAGTTCGGCTTTTTGCCCCAACGCCTCTTCTTTCGTTAGTTTTTCCTCCCCCGGTGCATTTGCCCGTTTCTTACATTCTTCTTGTCTGTCATTATTTCGATTTTATTCTTAATAGCTTGGCTCCTTGAACTTGTGACTCTTGGTCCAAAAGTAACCCATAACATAGGACAATATGATAATAAAAGATCTAATTCGAAAATACTCCAAACATATCCAATTACATGGAAAAGTTACCAACAAAAGTAGTGGTTGACAATATTTGATTATTGGATGGTAGACATAGAAAAAGGAAAAATGAGATATTTCTCTGTTGACTATTACTGTGGACCTTGGAACAATGGTGGATTAAACCAAACATTTTTAGAAAAGGAAAGGAAAATAAACTCTCATTGGTTGAACAATTTGACCCATTTAGTCTGAATGTAAATTCTTTGACTGAAATAGTGTATGGAGATAACTTAAAGTCTAGAAATTGTATGAAACACAATTATCAAAATTATTGTTGTTTTTCATTTTCAAAAATATTTGTTAGAATTATAATGGGAAGGCACTCTAATTGAAGTTGATTTTTTAGTCGCCGAACATTAAAAGTTTAAAGTCTTACAAATTTTTGTAAGTGTCTAAATTTATTAGACATGATTCTAAAAGTTTATGAACCACTTTTGTAGTTATTTGTTTTTTTTTTTTTTTAGAAAATATTAATTTATAACTTTAAATTTTAAGGGCAAATTAATTAAAACTTAAACTAATAATTATATCAATTTAAATTATGAACTTTTGTAAGTGCATCAATTTACAATATTCATAACATTGCATGTGGGAAATCTTCGTGTGAAATTTATAATTCTATCAATTAAATCCTTGAATATTTCATAAATGAATTAATTTAAACTAGTAGTAAAAATTTTCTTTGAAAATTGTCCGTGCATTTACACTAATCATCTATTTTGTAAAACTGACATTTGGAGAAGTGTACACACATTTAAGAATTAATGCATGGATGATTTTCAAAAGTAATGAATAGTCTAAATTAATTGATTTATGAGTTTACTAACTCAAATTTTAAGTTTCACACAATATTAATTGAACAAAATTAGAAAGAACATATAGATTACTACACTAACTAAAGTTCAAGGTTTAAACTAATATAATTATTAGTTCAAAATTTTAATTGATACAATTCCAACTTTAAAGTATGAATGTATTTTTTTTTTTCGAAGAAAACAAAAATTTGCTTAGAAAACAATTGCTCAAAAAAGTCATACATCCAAAGTAAAATGGAATAGAATTGAGTTAGTGGGTGTAGATGGAAATTTGTTGTCCAAAGTGGGGTTGATTTCATACATACTAATGAGATTCAAAGCAAAAAGTGGGAAGGAAAGAGAGTAGTAATAGTATGGTACTATGAAGAAAAAGAACATTGATTTATTTGGATCTCTCATCATAAGAAGGCCTTAGGATTTATTTTTATTTTTTCCAAAAAGCCAAAAGGGTTTCCCAATATCCTTCCCTTTCAAGGCTTTGGATTTCTTTTCCTTTCCCAACCATTCACCCTATAACAAACATCCACTTGGCTTTAAATTTCAAATCAAATAAACAAATTGACTTCACCCATAAGAGTTAATATATATATATATATAACCATTCTCTCCAAAATTGATCTGTATAAGTGTTTGAAATTGGGATTGATTTCATGAAATTTGTTCTTTGTGGTAAAAAAAAAAAAAAAAAAAAAAAAAAAAAAGCTGTAAGCATTAACGATTCTTTACTGTCAAGAATCTTTACGCACAAACATATATCTATCGTTCTCGATCCAATAGCGTGTGAAAGAAAAAAGAGAAATGATGAGAAATGAAAAATACCAAAGTCAAATAGATGGTTTTTTTTTTTTTTTTTTTGCTTAGCTTTATTTGATGAAATAAACATTCTTTCCTCTTTGTCTGCCTTAACCTTTCTCTCTTTCTCTAACTAGTTTTACACACACACTCTCTCTCTCTCTCTCTCTCTCTCTCTCACTTGTTTTTTTAGCTTTTTAGATATGATTGCTTCTTGTTAATGGGTGTGGAAAGGGCTCCCATTTGCTTTTGTCACACCAGCCAGCCATTGCTTTTCTTTTTTTCATTTTCCTCATAGGAAAAGGGAATATTGTTTGCAAATTGGGCCCAATCGCCACCTCTCCATTCACTTCATTCCCTTCAAATCAATGTTTGTTTGTGTAAAATTATTAGAATGCTGACGTGGCAGATTTTTGGAGTTGGGGGAGTTGTTCAAAGTTCCAATTTTGACCCCTCCGCCTCCCACTAATCAGTCTCCCAATAATTTCATTTTTTTCAAACTCATCCTCCTTTAGTATTCTTTTCTTTCTAAAGTTTAATTCTATATATTTCTTTAATAACATCTTTGCTCTTAATTGATAGAGTTTTTTCTTAAAAGTTGTGCCCTTTTTCCAAAATAAAAATAAAAATAAATATATTCCAGATTTATGGCGTATTTGGAATAAATTTTCAGATGTTTAATTTAAAAAATTATTTTGAAAAAACATAAAGTCTTTCGAACTTCTCAAAATAGATGTCAAAAGAGTTTAAATAAAAATGTGTTTTCTTAACAAAAAAAAAAAATTTCTCAAATTCAATCCAAACGGATTTTTAGTTTCTAAATTTTTTTGTTGAGTTTAAAATGTCACTTAAATTTAAGAGTTTTTTTTTATAAATTTTTAATTTTGGCATTTTGTATTAGTAATTTTAAACTTTTAAAGTGTCTGAAAAGATTCGTTAATTGCCAAATTTCAAAAAGAAAAAAAAAAGAAAAAAAGAAGTTTCATACATAAAAATCTTGTCATCTTTTTACATATCTTTTCCACTCCGAGCTAACATGAAACTATGCTCGCATTTCTAATATTAAGAACAAGCATGATAAAGTACTGGACTTGATAAGTTTTTTTATTATACTAAATGTGACTTTGTTACTAAGACAACAATATACAAAATATGACTAGATATATAAACTAGATTACACACTATGTTCTTTCAAAAAGAAAAAAATATATATATACATTATGTTTTCAAAAAGAAAAAAAAAATGTATACATTATGTACTATGTATCTTTCAAACCTTACTAGTTTCTTATTTTCTATTTCACTAGACTTTTAATGGATTTACCTCTCCACCCATTTTCATACTAATCTAATCCTTTGCCTAAACAGGACATATCATAATCCTTATCCTTGTGTGCCCTTTTATCATCCATAGTTGTAGCAGAATTATGGCAAATTTTTTTATTGAAAAAAAGATGTTCCTCTCTCCCAATTTAGCTTACACCCCATCTCAATAAATCAATGGCCATTTCCGCAATTACTAGAAAACAGAAAATAACATAACATAGTTGTACAAATTAAATTGAAACTTATCTAACAATATTTGGGACACCTTTAATATTCGTATAATAGATGAGCTCTATTTTGATCTAGAGTAGCTCCTCGATTAACATAATCTAAGTCAAAAGTTGAGTCTAAATGACCGAACTTGAGCTTAAAGATACACCTCGCCAATATTACAACTACATACTAGACAAACATTTTTTTTAGTGTAGCATGTAAAGTCGGGATTCAAACTTCTTATCTTTTGATCGAGGCTATAGTCTAAACCAATTGAACTAGGTTTAAATTGGTCATACTCATCAAAATGTGCAAAATAGGTGATGAGTGCATCTCTAAAAGACCTTCCCAAATAAAGTATAACATCAATTAAGAGGAAACTCTGTCTCAAGTTCAGCATCCTCTCCTTAATGGGCAAATTTACCATTTCTTTTTTCTTTTTTGAGTAATCTGCAACTTTGTTGATATCTGTTGATTTATTCTCATTGCTCCATAGAGATTATCAAACTGTCATACTTTAGAAAATTCTCATTTTAAAGACTTTATTGCAAAATTAGAATTTCTATAAACCTTTGTCTATTTGTCCTCTCCCCATTGTTGCTCTTAGAAAACCAAACACGTGTGGCTTGTTTTATAATTATTTGGTTCTTTTGATTTTATAAACTTAAGTTTATAAACACTATTTCTTTTTTTCATTTAAAAAATTTATTTTTCGCTCTTAAAAATTGGCTAAGAATTATATGTTTACTTGAGAAAAATGAAAATCACGGTTAAGAAATTTTGAAAAAACAATCACAATTTATTAAAACCGAATAGTTAACAAACGAGGCATAGTAATACCACTTTAAGAAAGGAAAATTTTGATGATCTTTTTGATTATTGGAAACATTATTACTCTATTCAAAATCACTTTGGTATGTTTCGTTTATTCAAACTATAATCAATTAATGTAAATAACTATCAAATGTAACTTTTGATCTAACACAAACATCATATTGACCCTCTAATTAAGATTGTTTTTTGTTTCATGAGTTAAACCAATAGAGAGATAAACTTATACAACTAATGCTATTAATTAGATTTAATTAAGCCCCATAACTTTAAAACAAATTTTGATTGGTGAAACCAAGATTAAAAGAAAAATTCCCTATGTTGATTGAACATATGGTCTCAATTGGGAGATAAAAGGATTGGTTTGTTTTGGCCAATTGGAATAATGGGAAGGCTTTGTCAATGATGATGATATATGCATGTTAGCATTCACTAAGGATACAAATCATTACATATTCTTCCAACTTTTTGGTTTCCTCCTTTTCAAGAAAGAGGGGTAGCTATGTTCCATTATGAGTTTCAAGACCTAAATATCATGTTTCATCTTGCAACCATTCACTTATGAAATAGTGCAGTTTGCGGCTTTGGATTCTATGTCATCTAGAGCCTAAAATTTAAATTCAAAATATTTCCATCGATATTTTTAAATGTTCATGGTTTGAAATCGATATAAAGGATTAATCAATATTTTCATTATACCGTAAAAAATCAATGAAACATACGAAAAAGAAAATAACAAAATGTCACTAACGTAAATATTATATAAATAATAAGCATTTTAACTTTTTGTAGAAAGCATTTTAATCTAGGTTTAAATATTACTTTGATCTCTATACTTATGACTTTGGTTCATTTTGGTCTTTATACTATCAACTTTGGTTCATTTTGGTCCTTATACTTACAACTTTGGTTCATTTTGGTCCTTATACTTACAAAAGATTCAGTTTGATTCTTGTACTTTTAATTTTGGTTCAATTTAATCCTGATACTTTTAAAAATTAACTATTTTGGTCCTTCATTCTCATTTTTATTTCATTTTTAAGGGATCAAAGTAACTTCTTTTTAAAAGTTTAAGGACCAAAATGAACCAAAGTGAAAGTATAAGGACCAAAATAAATATTTTGAAAGTATAAGGACCAAAATAAACAAAAGTTGAAAGTATAAGGACTGAAATAAACATTTTAAAAGTGCAACAACCAAAATAAACCAAAGCTAAAAGTAGAAAGACCAAAGTAGTATTGAAACCTTTAATCTATTATTAAAATTATTTATTAATTCAAATAATTTTTATTTTTTATTTTTCATTTTTTTTTATAATTTTCTCATCCATTGACATTTGCATAAAATGTGGACCTTGACAAATTTGCATCCATGTTTTAAACAATAATGTTATCCATATATCAATTCACTTATTGAATTTCAATGTTCCTAGTTTACTTAATGAATTTTAATCTCCAAAGTTTAACATTAAAAAAAATATACGGTTTTCCTGAAGCTAATCTCTTTTAAGCTCATAAACCGTCTTGACTCTTATTAGAAACAAAAACAAATTATTAAACAAACTTTTTCTGGTTTTGAAAATGGAAAAGGTTTTGTTAAAAAAGTAAACAAAAAACTTTGCAAAAGGTTTTGTTAAAAAGTAAACAACAAAACAACAATACTCATGGATGAAATGTATTTTTATAAGTTTCATTCACAAAAATCTAAATTAAAACCAAATGTCTATCAAAGTGACTTAAACTCTTATGCCTTGCTGGATTGGATCACGTTTTTAGTTTTCGAATTTTAAAATGTTATTTTTGTTGGGGAGAAATGATATACGTGAACTTAATATACTAACAAACTCAAGATATTGTGAAGAGGTAGCCGAGGCACGCTTCTAATGAGTACTGTCCTAAAGACAATTATTGGCTCTGCACCAGATGCAAGTAGGCTATAGCGATCGTCTCAACAAGATACAACGACCAGCTCCGATAAAAATACAGCCTCAAACTACTCAAATCTGGCAAAACTCTTAAATACTTGCTCTCAACTCAACTCAAGACCAAAAGAAAGAAATGAGATAATTCTTCAATTTGAGGTAGGATACTACAAATGAAGTAACAAGTTGCTATTCATAGGCTAGCAACTTAGTAACTCTCCAAAATACAAAATTAAATCAAATAAATATCAAAATTTAATGCATTTTTCAAATTTAAATTTAGTTGTTACTTAACAAAAATCAAACCTAACTCATTCAAATTGAAAAAACTACAAATTTAACTTTCATATATGTTAAAATTTGTACATAAAACATCATTTTAATTTGAAGTTTCAATCAAATTTGAAAGTTTTTAAACAATAAATTTAATCTATACAATTAAATCCATTTTTATGTTTCAAATATTCACTAGACTTTCACTTTCTTTCACTATATATATACATCCAACAATATTCAAATTTCTAACCAAATTAAATGTGGATTAAAACAAAGAGACATGCGTAGAAATAATATTCGTAAACTTAATTTTAAAAAACATAAATAAAAAAAAAAAAAAGTTATGAAATGAGATTTTAATTTCTAAATTCGACTGATAAGAGAGAAATTGTTAGCAAATATGCATATTTCAAAAAACCAAGACCGTTTGGAAAAGGCTTTTCAAGTATATGAATGAGCACTTACATATCATCCCAAAAACACCTTTAATCATCCATTGGTCTACAAATTATAAGCGATCAATACATTTATATTTCTTGACACCAACAAGCCAACCGAATGATACGGAATGACCAGCATGACACTTGGATAACATGAGGAAAAATAAAGTAAGAACAATTAGAGACTTAAGTGAAGAGAGAATCACACATAGTTTAATTAATTTTGGGCATTTTACTGAATTGAATTGAATCTAATATCAATTTTGATCTACATCCTCGAAACTTGCTCATGAATTGAGGAAGATGAACTGTTTCTCTTCCTTAGAAAACTGCATTTCAACCCTGAAATACAAGGTTCATTCACCTCCGAATTTCGGCAACCCTGAAATACAAGGAACATGCGTAGATATATATATATACATGCATGAAAATACAGAATAGCAGAAAATGGAAATGAGGGATCCCGAGCGACAAGGTGGTTACCAGAACCGTTGGATGACGAACATAATACGTTCGGTGCACCCTCATTGAGCCGATCTTGGGGATGCAGATCAGAAGAGAGTTTTTGGAGGGACAACATGCCCAAAGATACTAATATATAAGTACATAAGTTGACACAGTTGCTGTTGAAATGGCATTGCTGCAGGGATGCTGATACTAATTTTTCCACCTCTCAACAACTCAAGTTTTAACAAAACGGGGCAAAAAAAAAAAAAAAAAAAAAAAATGGAGAGAAGGGTTGACACTCAAAATAAGATGCAGACAAGATGAGATAACCTAACTTTACTGCAAAACCATACGACAATCTCCTATGTGGTCTTTTCTAATGAATCACCTCATCAAATTTTGAGTTCTTCGAGGCTCTCTAATGTCTTAGTTTCTTGCTGACTGTTCACCACTGTAGATGTAGCTTTTTCTACTTCAGCAGGTGATACAATGGGCGGTGAGGGCACCAGCGGTGATACAGTGGGTGGTGAGGACACAGGCGCGGAAAGAGCAGGAGGGTCATCTTTTGGAGCCGCTTGAGCTGGACAGTCTTCTTTTTTAACTACAGGACTTTCCTTGCGTACTGGGGGAGCAGCAAATACAGGAATTGCTTGCCTAATGGAAACCGGTGGAGCGATCCGTACGGGTGGGACTCGAATTACTTGCTGTGGTGGAAGCTTTGATGGTTGTGGTAGAGGCGGGGCAGAATACACAGGCATTGCTGTTCTAATTGTAACTGGTGGGGCAATACCATGGCAAGATGTCCTAAACTGGTGAACGGGAATATAAGAAAGAGCAGCTCCGGCACTGAACTTCTGGGGGCGTGTTCCAGAGGCTTCCAATGCAGGAGTTTGGGATTGAGGAATGGGAATTTTATTTGCTGAAAATGGAGCTCTGCTTCGAGGAGCTGCCTTTTGGCAAATTAAGGGAAGAATCTTCGAAGTGGGAGCAGGGGGTCGTTGGGGACTAGTTGGCCTTGGAGTTTTAATTTGAAGTTTTTTGTGGAATGGTATTGTTGCATTTGGATTTGACATGGCCATTTTTTCTTTTTGGCGATAATTCAACAAGGCTCGAGCTATAGTGATCTGCTCCAGCTCATCATTGTTTTCTGGTTCCGATGAAGAGCTTGCTGATTCTTTAGCCACTAGCAAAAATTAAAACAGAATGTCAAAAATAAAATAAAAAAAAGGATCATGGTAAGGTAAACAAATTTCTTAGAATAATATTATGGGAACTATGAATGATAATAAAGCATGTTAGCGATTGATATTATATTAAGAAGCAATTCAATGGTGTGTGCTCTTACTCCTTTCGATATCTTAGTCAAGTTTAGAGACTCAGATCATAAAAACTTATGGAGGCAAAATATTTGATTTTTAAGCATGGAGGAAGCCATTCAAGATAGTATATTTAACTTCCATAGGAAATAGTAGCTCTACAGTAAAGAACTTTCCCATAAACATATCTTAGGAACATTTTGAATTTTGATCTCCACGTTCCAGCAGATATTGATATCATATATGGCTTGCATACATTAACTTACACAAAATATGCACAAAATAAGATGGTCTATTCTCTGTTTGCTCAGGATAATAATCATGGTACACATTATAAATTATATATATGACTCACATTGTTTTAAAGCTGACCAAGCTGCCATTGCAGCATTTTTCTCTGCCTGTTTCTTGTTCTTGGCAGGTTCTCCAGTAAACGTTATTCCAGCCAATTCTACTATTCCTGTAAAAACAGGTAGGTGACCAAGGCCTGATCTGAATGTTGTATATTGTGGCAATGGCGCACCAACTCTTTGGGCAATTTCCTGCAGCAGGTTCTTGTAAACTCCCGTCTCATCCTGATTACAGATGATTATAGTAAGTAATTATACTAAAAATTGGCCAAGTCGATTCATGCATAAATATTAGCAGTATCTTTAATTCATATCAATAACATTTTACAGACAGAACAATATCAAAATTGAAGTTCACAAATTCTATGCCCAAGAGGATTAGTAGATTTTATATATCTTTCTTCTACAATAATTCAATGAAAATATCTTATATGCATTTTACATTTTAGCAGATAGTACGAGAAATAAACTAACTATAAAATATTGCTCAGTTATAAAAACTATTGGTAATACATGTCATGTTTTTATTCATAATGTACTTCATATTCTCAACATTATTTAAATCTAGAAACATTTTGACTTTCAAATAATAATTTCATTTCAGAGATCTGCTGCCCAGAAAACTATCTTCATCATTAATAATACTTCAAATTGAAGAAATCTGTAACTTAAGTTTGTTTTGAGAAAACTGCAGACTCCATTTGATCAATTTCTAGGGTGCAACAAGTTTTCTCACCATTTAATAAAGGGACAAGTGCAGATTCCATTTGAGGTAATCTGAACTTGAAGCAAATCTACAATAATTTGATTTGTAATGCCTCTAATGTTTAAAACAGAATTCAATTGAATTCTAAAAGGTGTGTTTCATAATTTTATCAAAATCACTTCTGTGAAGCTGTATACGAATAATAAGTATCTAAGCTCCATATTTTCCATTCTAGATCATCAATCTGCTGCTTTGCATAGTGAAACTCTATAAAGTGGAAGTGTTGTTTCATCAGTGAACACCCACCACGGCACCACTTAACCACTAGAGCGCTATTTCATGGGCACATCTTTTTGGATAAAGTTCAAAGTTACAATTTGAGGTTTACAGTAGTAAAATAGTTAAAGAGAAAACGATTGCTAAATAGTCATATCAAACTTTAGATACATTCTCCATTTTGAAAGGGCATCTTTATTTCTTATTTTAAAAAGAGATATTAACTGAGGGGTGAGAGAAATTGAAACATAGTTAATAATTTTAAACAAAATTAACTTTATTAAATGAGTTATTACCAGCCACAAAGGGGGGGGGGGGGGGGGGAAACAAAGAGGTAATGAGCAATAAATTACTCAACCTAAAAAACATCAATTAAACAGAAACAAAATATTCGATATTTTTTGCAACTTAAGGCAAACAAATCCTGATTTAACTGAAATCACTAGGGCGATACAATAGAAAGCTCCATATCAGGACATTCATCTTATTGGAACACAACGGCGTCCATGGAAAATTAACCCCTAACTATCCACCGAAAATTCCTCATCTCCCTCTTCAAACACCAAGATAAACAAAGGTTTTTAAAACACAATAAAGTTGACAGAGACACATGCACACATTTTCTCGAACGGCAAAAGGGGATAAATAAAACTTTAAAAACAACAAAGAAGAAAAGTTAGTCAAACAATTTGTACCGAAACGCGGGGAGGAGTAATTACATAAAATTATTGAATGAACCTAAGTTTTAAAGCCTGAAGACTTGTATAAACAAAGATAATTGGAAACATCCTCCTAATTTCTAATTGGTCTACTTGGATAATCTCTATCTGGAACTCAGCCTCCAACAAATTTATCACAATTGGTGCTCGATTCCTGGTCCCTGCCGTTTCTACGATACCCATCTGATCATTTATGAGATCGGAGAAATAAAATGGGCCAAAGTTGGGAGCTACCGAGAACACAATTGGATGACCGACAAACCCATTAATGAGAAAATTAATTACACCAACTTGCCCAAGAAGACTACTCCCGACAGCTGGCTCCGAGATAATAAGGTAAACAAAAACTTGATACCTCTTCTCATGGAACGGACCCTCAAAGAGGCGTCATGAGTTCACAATTTTCGTTCAAAGCTGACCCTGAATCGTAGGCCCAGTCAGAGAATTCCGGCCGATCAGAGAAATCAGAAGATCGTCTCATAACTTAGAGAAAAAAAAGAAAAAAAAAGAAAAAAAAGAAAAAAAAAACCCAACCTAATCCATAGCACAACGATCATTTCAACGCCAAATAGCAGAACAACCATCTCTCCTAGATCTTAATTGACCTAACGACCGAGATATCCACGGATTAAGTACTACAGCTGAGGTAAGGGCACCCAAGCTAACAAAATGCACGATTGTGCAACTTCAATTAAACCTAGCTTCTAACGCAAGCTCAGAGGAGGAGAACAAGAAGAAAATGCACAACGAACACTAACATAACAAAAAACCTAAAACTAATCACTAATTCTCCCAACTCGCAGAAGCAAATCCTACTGCAAACAGTAGCATCAATTCATTAAATCAACAAACATCCCAGAAGTGAAGATCAAGAAGAGAAGCAAGCTGGAAGACAAGAACAACTAAACAACCGTTTGACCAAAGTTTAAAGAAGAAGAAGAAACAAAAAGGACTCACCAGGATCCTAGCCGCAAGCGAATGAGGTGGACCACGGTTAGAGAGGGCGTTTAGGGCGACCTCAGCGGCGGAGTGCTCGGCCTGGCGGAGGGTAGAGCAGTACTGAGGACATTCAAAGATCTCGCCATTGAAGTTAACAGTAGCTTTAAACCTGGGCGCATGGTCTGGTCCTTCCCTAATGCAGGTATACGAGGGAAGATTGAAGCAACTTCTCTGCGCCAGCTCTTGAAGCTGGTTCTTGTACATTTCTACTCCGATTCGTTCTCAGCTCCGCCTCACTTCTTCCCCTCAGTTCACAAATTAACCTCCTCCTCCCTCCTCCGATGGGCTTTTCACAGAAACCAAAAACCCTAGCCCAGATCCGATCCGCCGTAATCTGTCAAACAACCAAAACTACAGTAGAATAATCTCACCGTCGTCGGTGACGGAGATCAAAACCCGGCGAGATCAAAGGTTTTTAGGGGTTTTTTCCCCTTCACTTTCAGAGAGAGAAGAGAGAGAAAGAAGAGAGAGAGAGAGCCCTGAGGCTAGTTCGTGAGAGAGAAAGGGAAGAGAGAGAAAACAAATTTTTCTTAGTGAAAAAATAATAATAATAAATTTCAATTTATTTAATTATAAAAATTAATTGTTTCTTCTTTTTATTTTGTGTTTTGTTTTGTCTTATTTAGAATTATATTATATTGTGAAAAATTTTGTTATTCAATGCTTCTTCTTCCTTTTTTTTTTTTTTTTTTTCTTTTTTGTTAGGGAGTCAACTGGAACTAAAGCTGCATTTGCCATTGGATTTGATGAATTATTTTAAATTATTTTAATTTTTTAAATAAGTAACTAATTTGTGATCAAGAAATAAATAAATACTTTTTTGAAAATTTGTGATGAGTTTTTTTATTGTGCAGTCACTGACACTGTACAGATAGACATAATAGAGACAATGGGATTATTAAAGAGGTTAAATAAAACTAAAGCAGAGTAAAATTATGTTTTTTCATTTATGTATTTTGAATTTTGGCCCATTATTTTACTCTCTTTTTCTCTTGTTTCTGAAATGACAAAAATGTCCTTCCCTTTTTATTGAATGGTTATTTTGCTTTTGTAAATATTGTTACTTTAAAGGAATGGTTTGAAAATTGCTTTCTATTTTTGAGGCTCAATGGTTTTGTACAGAAATCTTTGAAATTGCTTTTCAGGAAATTTTAATAAAATAAAATATTGCATTATTATTAAATTTTCATGATATTTTCAAACTAAATGGATAACTTTACTTTTATTTTAAAATAGTCTACAATGCTTATTTATTGATTAATATTTTATTTTTATAATTTTTCTAAAAGATATATATTAATATTGATACTTCTATCCACTCAACATTCTCATTTGTATTTCCACTGATATTAATTTTTTCTTTTTTCTTTTTAAAAATACATATTTAGTCACTAGATTTTAGGTTTAATTTCCATTGAATCTATAGATTTTAAAATGTTACACATTTAGTTATTAAGTTTTGAGTTTGGTTTCAATTAGTACTTAGGTTTCAAAATGTTACAATCTTACACTTGACATTTGAGTTATGTTTCAGTTTGGACCATAAATTTCAAGATTTACATTTTTAACCTTAATTTTTCATTAAATACTCATATTTCATCTTTAGTCTTAATGTATGTTGATAAATTTTAAATAATTAACTTAATTATAATTAATTAAGTTTCAATATTTTTCGTCACTTTCAAAATAAAATTTAAAAATTTCACTTCATTTTTATTTTAAGTCAATTTATAGACGTTGACATTAATGATTGAAATTGAATTTTTAACATAAAAAAAAATAAAAAATTTGAGGTTCGAAATGTAAAATTTTAAAATCTAGGGACCAAAATGAAACAAAATATAAATCTTGAGGGTAAAATTGTAACATTTTGAAAATTAAAGACTAAGTTGAAACTAAAATCAAAATTCAAAGACTAAATGTGTAAAATTTTAAAATCTAAGAACCAAATAGAAACTAAACCCAAAATTTAAGAAAAAAAAGTATTTTTTTTCTTAATTTTTTTAATAGAGCCATTCTATCCACTTTCAAAATTTGAAGTACCTATATAAACTTTTAGTACCCAAAATTTGTACTTTGTTTGTATGTTTAGTACCTGCAAATTCTTTTAAACTTTTTTTTTTAACCATATTTCCTTTCTATTATTGCACTACTAAAAAAAAAACCCCATTTTTCTAATGTTTTGTTGACTGGCTCTTGTAACTCTCTTTAGAAGACACTCTCTCTATCGTTCCACTAATGCACTATCATCGATACTTGTAAATGTTTGGAAATTAAGGAGGAAATGTGGAAATGTCAAAAAAAAAAAAAAAATATTTGAAATGTCAATAGGACAACATTTTTTTTTTTCCAAAATGTCATATAATTTAAAATAATAAAAATAATTACTTCACGAACCTTTTAAATTTAACATTAGAAACTTGTGGACTAAAAAGATACTTTTAAAAAATTCAGAAGTCAAATGCACATATTCTAAAAAACTTGAGACTTAAACGAGTATATTTTAAAAACTTAGGACCAAACACATGTTTTAATATCTTAGGGACCAAACACAACTATTTTTTAAAACTTGGGGACTAAAATGATAGTTATGCCCATAATTTTCGTCCCCAGACTTTGAGAATTGTGTTCGTTTGTTCTTGAACTTTCAAAAATATTTAATAGGTCTCTGAACTTTAAATTTTATATCTAATCCTCGACAAATTTAAAATTTTTAAAAATTAATGGACAAGTGAGATTTAAATTTGAATTGTATGTCTAATCTAAAAACTTTTAAATTTGTATATAGTAGATTTGTAAATTTTAAAAGATTTAAAAATTCATGGGTTAATTCCTAATATTAAAAATTTAGGAGATCAGATAGACACAAGCATCAAAATTTAAAAATTTAAAGACTGAATTTATAATTTAATATACTAATAATCCCAATTTATAAGATTTGAATTTTTTTTTTTATTTATTGAGGGTTGTGTCCTATTTTAGAGAAATTTGTATACAAAAATAAGTTAGAAGGTGTGTTTTTATATAAGGCTATGATTCCAATTAAACTATACCCATTTTCTAATTCTCTCAATCTTTTCTTCTTCTAAATTCACATGGTAAATTTGAGTAACAAAAGTAATAGAAGAGAAGAAAAAGTTGGCTTGAAACGATAATGCTCAATTTGCAAACATGTCTCCTAGCACCATATCAAAAGATGGAACCACTTTGAAAAACTAGTGGAGACAAAAAGTGAAAAGAGATCAAAGTGCAATGGCATCTTCAGATTGAAAATTTCAAAATTTGGTATTATTGAATGGACAACGTAGCTAAAAATATAAATGGAGTTATCTACTACAAAACTAATTTTATTTCCATCCACGCTACTTTTAACAATTTAAATTTAGTTTCATTTACTTTACTTTTAGTTAAATTTTTTTCATTTATGAAATAAGATATCTTATTTTTCTATGTTAGTTTGGAGTTATATATATTTTGTTAATTCATAAAATAACTAGTTATTATATTCACGTTATGCTTTTTATGCTGGTTGTTATCATTATTATTATTTTATCAAAACACATAAACATTAACTTCACGCTAATTGCTCTCTATATATATAGATAGATAGAACTTCGAGTTAATTGCATAAAGAATTTTAATGTAAATATAGCTTGTAGGACAAACTCGAATGACTAATCGAGTAGTGTGCTTTTAAGATTTTTTTAAAATTGATTAAAAATAAATACTAAAATTGAATTAATAGTAAAATACATTGACCAAAACAATATCTTAATCCTAAAGGATAAGAGGAAAAAGTGACTCAAATCTAATAAGTTAAGTGGGACACATGGGCTCATGGATAGTTTATGTTGGGCTCGAGTTTAAAGACATCCTGTGCATATTTGCACAACTCATGAATTTACACTGTCATATATATATATTGGCAGATTCAAAAATTTTATTTTATTTTTTGGAGGGAGGACTTAAATGATACATTTTTAGTTCAAAAAAATATATATTGTATTAAGAAATTAGAATTATGATTGATTAGATCAAGATTATAATATTTTTAATCGATTTGAACTATGCTGAAGTTAAAATATTTTAAATTAAAAAAATATTTAATCAAAATTAATAATAATGGGGATGTGCACAGTATTATTTTCATTAGATGGGGAGCACTTGCAAGTGTAGTAATAGATAAAACATTAAAAATAGCAACTAAAAATTAATTAGAATTACACTAAATTTAGGATGTTTTCTAAAAATAATGTTATTTTAATAAATAAGGACATAAGTAGGGTTGTTGAAAATATTTATAAAAATAGGGTAGCGATATCGTGGATAGGGTCCACGAATTCCACACCAGTCCACCATTTGCCCTCCACATGGCATGCAAAATCTTGCAATCAGGATGGAGTAATCTCAACACGTCCAACGTCGAAAACAACGTTAGTTGGAATGGAATAATCTCGTCATACCCAACGTCAAATAACCTTAGCTGTGTGGAGTAATCTCAACACAACAACGTTGAATTTCCCTCTATGTGCACATAGAAATTATAACCCGGGCTGCCCGTGTAACTTCTTTAGTCTTTCAGTACCAGGGTCCCAATATTAAAGTTGCCCATATGCCTTCTTTATGTCCTTCAGCATTGGAGACCATCTATTGTATTTAGGCTGCCCATATGCCTTCTCCATGTCCTTTGGCATTGAGGATCATCTTTTGAAAATAAAGCATGCTAAATCATTTATAAACATGAGTTAAACAATTTCTCAAAATTTTCAAAGTATTTCTCAAACAACATGCTTTTCACAAAGCTCGATATTATAAAACATCATGCTCAAAATCATGTAAAAGCATGTTCAAAATCATATAAAGAAACACATGCTTTATCAAATTTTACTTATGCTAGAAATCTCATATTTTGCGAATACACTGAGCATTCTGGAAATATCAATAGAATAAATCATTTTAAACGAAATTAAGTCACTCACTACTTGTCCTAGGCTCTTAATGAGTTATATGCTTCCCCTAGCTCTTCCCGGCTTGGAATAAATTAATTCTTTTGTCAATATCCTTAAAATTCCCTTCATGACATGTTTTAAATCATTTTAACTCAAAAAGGCTCATCGACAAGAAAAAATTAGCCAAAATGTCAAAAAAGTGGAGAACTACTCCTAGGTGTGTCTAACAACCTTGCAACACACACACCTAGCCAACCTAACCTCAAATGGGTGGCAAATCTCGCACAGCACATGGCCCTACACGCCCCAACCATTGCCGAAATAACCTCAAAAGGGGTAAGGCGCACGAATCTTTGCGTCGACAGTCTGTTTCGTGCACCTCAACGAGACTAGCAGACTCGTCTCGTTTAACTTTTGCACGCATGCAACGCCACCAGCGAGACCCGTCTCCCCCCACAGTCTACACGCAGACAGCAGCGCCTCGCTCACCCTTGCATTGCCAGTGGCATGTCGGCCCCCCTCTTGAGCGTTCAAAACTTGTCAAAATAACATCAAAGGGTTCTTTCTTCGAACCAGTGTCTTTGCTTGTTTGCACACACAACCTCTTCAAGAATGCACCCGGCAGCCTCAAAACACTATCTTCTCTTCTAACGGCCAAAAGTAAGGTTTCTAGCCAAAATTAAACTTTGCTTCCTCTTACAAACTTGTAGATAATTGTCTTAGCTATCTTACCTCAAAATTTCAACCTCTAATTTCTCTTCTTTCGCCATATATTACTAAATCTTCCCGCTCTACTCTAGTTTACTCGATAGCCGAAACAAGCTTGAGTTTTTGATGAATTCCGAGTTCTTCCTCACAGAGTTTCTTTTTGACAGCCCTCTCAATAAAACTAGACTCAATTTAGGATAATTTGGTCGAAGAAAATCGCAAATGGCACTAGTGATTTGCACACACCAACCTCATCCGTTGATCCTTCTATTTATACTTTCTAAAAATCTACATACAAACTCCTAGCTCGCCACCTCATGCTTGCATGCATGCCCATGTCATACTTAATCTCAATTTAACACCTAATTTGACTTGCTTGTCACTTAATTCTAAGCTTTACTTAATCAAGAAGAAATGGTGGACGCATCCTCAAGTAAAATTTCCTCCACGCATCCTTTTGAGGTTAGTTGGCTACCTTGCACGCAATCCCCCTTGGCTGATTTAGGCACCTAGCATGGACGCATAGCCACCATGCGTTAGCCCCTAGGCCCTTTTGGGCAGATAGCCTCGATGCATCACCCTTCCTACTAACCTCAAATACATAGCCAAGCTCACAAACGCATAGCCCACTTGCCCAATGCATCAAACCATCACCCAAACTCACCATCATGAACACACCCCTCGACCCAACCTTCCAACACACACCCTCTTGGGCTCGGCTACCACCAAGCCATCCCCTTTTTTGGCCACACACCTACCACACACAACTCGACCATTCCATGTCAAGGCTCTTGGCCACCTCCATTTTACCACCCACCAAGCCACTTGCTAGTTGATAACTTGTAGAAATACAAGTTATTATATTCACTATTTGAAATAATTAGAGTAACTTAACACATGATTTTGGCAGTTGAATTGTTTAATATGTATTACCATGCATTGGCACCATTTACAAAAGAATATACTTGAGAAAATATGAACTTTTCTGTTTTTAACGCAGGATTAAGTAGAAAAGAAGCACAAATAACACAATTACCAGAGAGGAAGCTGCTGCGAGAACAAAAGAAGTGAAAACCCATGTGTTAAGCCCAGGCGTCAAGACCGTGCGTTGAGAAGAAAAAGCAGATACAGACACCTAGGCAATAACTGTCGTGTCAATATGCAAAAGGATTACAAGTTATCATATCATGACAGAACCAATGGGCTGACGATGTGAAAAGTCTGTGCAGCAGCACATGAAATTTAATGCAAAGTTGTTTGGTCATCATGAGTTCACCTTTTCGACACCTATAAATAGCCAAAAACTTCTCAATTCAAAAAAAATGAGAGAAAGGAGTTCAAGAGGCGAAAGCTCTGCACAATTTCTCCCTCACCATAACCATCCTCCATTTGAAACTCTTCTGTAAGAAGGATTTGAGAATTTTCAGAGTCATCTCCCAGTGAGTGAAAACCTTCATCCTATGCCATTTATGTATCAGATAGCAACCATCTCAAGCCTCCATGAAGCAATACATTGCCTATCACACCCTACTTTTTAAGAAAACGATGCGTTAAAGAGTCTATGAAGAAAAGAAGTAAAAGACCATGTTGGACGCATGGTCAGGGCTAGGTAACGTATGGTATGGGTGGACGCATGGAAGTAAACCGAGAAGGGAAAGAAGTGAAACGCATAAGAGAAGATGTACGCATTGGCGATGGTAAGACGCTTAAGCAAGAAAGGAATAAAGTTATGTCGTGGAATGTTAAATGAGATCTAAGTCTCGGAAAGGTAGAATACTATAGCAAAATGAATAATGTATAGACTAATAGCAAGGGATGTTCTTGGGTGTTGGATAAAGTGGAAGGATGAGAAGTAAGCTCAAAGATTGGAGCAAGAGGTGGACGCATACTAAATTATCATCAGAGATATTTTGGTACAAGGAGAACGTTAAATGAATAACCTTGGATTACAAGCACAAGGACGCGTTGATGTGCCACTTTTGTGGGTTTACCGCAAGTGTACGGGTCAAGTTATAATATAAAACGGTTAAGTCCGAGTATCGTTTCCACTAGAGATCCAATTAGGAAGGTTTAAGTTACTTAGCTATTCTAGAATTGAATCAATTTTATCTGAGGATTGAGATTCAAATTTTGTTTTTGGGAAAAAGAAAGATCAAGCCAAGAAAGTATCAAGGGGAGAATTGCAAGAGTCAAAGAGAGTTCTAGGGTTTCAAATCCTTGTTTGTTTCATCATGCAAAATTATAGATTTCATGGATTTAATTCTTATGCCTAAGTCTAGAAACTTAATTCCAAGTTATCTTCTCTCAAAGACAACTCTTTCTCATGCAACTTGATTGATAGTTAATCTCTTAAAACCAATACAAAATTACATGGCATTAAAACTAGTCTTTAGCAACTTTCATTGTCAACCTAACTACTCTCGTGATAGATTAACAACGATTCATTGTTATAGATCAAATTAAACATATAATCTCTCGATCATACATCTAACCTAACATGTGAAGGTGGCCAATCTTCAAGAATTAAATACAATAACAATGAAAAGCATATTTATTTGAACAAAACCATGAGTCTACAAAATTATCATGAATTCACAAACAATTCATCAAAAACCCTAAAACTAAAGAGTTTAGCCACTCATAGCGTGAAGCAACATATTGAGCAAAAAGAATCAAAGAAAGAGTGTAAAGAATAGGGAAACTCTACTGAAAAGAGGTTCTTGATTGAGGCAGCACCGTCATGAACTCCTTGGCTCTCGCGTCAGACTTCGAAGGGCACCAAAACTATCTCGAACTCTTTTCCTCTTCCTTGCGGCTAACTCACTCTTGGAACTCTAGCTTAATTCTCACCTTTTTGGATCTTTCTTTTGTTCTGCAACTTTCTTGATCTTCTTGATATTTCTCCTCCTCTTTTTGGCTGCTGAAAACCCCTAAATTTATAGAGTTTGGCCGCCCAAAATTTAACCTAAAATACAAAACTTGCGTTTAAATTAACGCTGGCGCCGCGGCGCTGACGCATAGCGCCGCGGCGCTAGGGTTGCGACCAAAATTAAGTTGCTCTCGGGTTTTAGCGCTGCGGCAACGCCATCCCAGCGCCGCGACGCTGTCTTGCGTTCACCAAGTCTGCGTCCATGCTGATGTGTTTCAGCCTCAGTGCAGCGGCAGCGCTGCCTTAGCGCCGGGGCGCATCATGCATTTCAAGCAAGGATGCGTTTTTCAGCACTTTTTCTCCATATTCTTGCTCGGTTTTGATCTTTCAGTCGTTTCTTCTAATTTTCCTCGTTTTAACCTGAAAATCACTAGCAAACAAGTGAAATCTAATATAAAACTCCCTTAATTTAAGAGAATAATAAGCACTTTTCAAGTGCTTATCACGCGTAGAGGAGTAATCAAGGAAACTTCAAGGATAGGAGGAAGATCATGGATGCATGATAGTATGCGATTCAGGCTGACGCATGGTATTATGCAGTAAGACAAACGCATAGTAGTATGCGTTGAGACGTTGACGCCTAGTAGTATGCAAACGAGTTCAAAGGAAGTATGGCCGAGAGTTAGAAAAGTGAGTAGTAAAGCTCAAACCTTAAAGGAAACTCAATAAACGCCTGAGGGCGTTGTGATGAATGAAAAGTTGTTTGTTGGAAAATGTTGGACGCATAAGATAAGCTATAAAGGTTAGGTGGCTTCATATAGACTTGACACTTTAAAAGTAGAAAGTGTTAGAATGCATGTTGAGTGCTTCATGCAAGGTGACGCTTGGACAAATGCATGGTTAATTAAGCATGCAGCGTGACATGTGGCAAACAAGTGGCAAAAGGAGAGAAGAAGTTGGATGGCAAACTCTCTATAAATAGAACCTTGAGGGAAATGGAGCGACTGATGACTCTGAAAGAAGAATTCTGGAGAGAAAGGGAAGAAAGAAGACAGAAAGGAGGAATCCTTGTGTCCGTAGTAGGAGTCTGCGACCAAGAAAGAAGGTATTTTCGACAACTTAGCTATTTTATGTAAAAGAAGTTGTCTTGCGTCAAAAGGGGGTCAGCCTTGCGGTGAAGACAAACACTACGTTCAAGGTGAACGCGGCGTCCAAAGATAGGTGATGCGTTCAAGTTGAACCTTGCGTCCAAGAGAGGTCGACACATCCCAAAAGAGAAGTAAGAAGAGAGGCTGCACTTTGTGGTAGTTGCCAACTTTGCGTTGAAGGGCAGGGTTGCGTCCAACCGAGCTGATAGAGGAATATGGAGCCTTGCGTTTCTGAGATTAGAACGCTGCGTCCAAGAAGCTCAGGAAGAGGAAATAGAGGAAAGGAAGAGGAATTATTCTTTGGCAAGTACAGGTGAGTAACACCTACATTTTACAAAATATAAATGAGTTCCTTATGAATCTGATTTCATTGGTTTTCAATGAATAAATGCATGCGTTTTACTTGAAAACTTTGAGTATGCTAGTTACTTGCTATAAGTTATAAAACGCATGGTGATTGATTGATACTTGTTTTTATGATTTTTCTGAAAAGCATGGTGTTATATGATTTCAAGAAAGATTTGAAATAAACTTGTATGAAAAGCATGCTGTTTGATATATAAGTTGGAAATTGAATCTAGCATACTGATGATGTGAAATTTGGAAACGGTTAATTTATGAGTTATTAATATAATGTTTCCAAAATATGTATGGTGTTGAAAAGGGACCTCAATGCTCAGGGACTCGTAGAAGGCATTGTGGGCGGCCCGAATTATAAAGGTACCCAATGTTCAAGGACTAGAGGAAGGCAAATGGGTAGCCGGAAAATAGAAATGGGACCCAATGCTCAAGGATAAAAGGAAGGCATATGGGCAGCCCGAGTAATAATATCTATGTGCACATAGAAGAATATATATATACAACGCTGATCTGTTGAGATTACTCCACACAGCTAAGGATAATCAACGTTGAGTAGCGTTAGCACCTCAACTAAGGAAAAGATAAGGAATGAATTTGACGTTGAGAAGCGTAGAAAAAATGCTCCGCCTCAACTAAGGAAAAAGTATTTTGAATGAATGATATTTTTATTATTTATTCCAAACAGATATGTATACATGATATAACAATGATTTGATCATGTTATAATATGATTTGGAACTGTGATATTTTTTATGCATGGTTGACAATGTTTAGATTATACAGTTTTACAATTAAAGTAAAATGTTTTCAGAAAACCGTTACTCACTGAGCTGTTAGCTCACTCTTTTTATATGATTTCCATTTTCAGGTAGCATGACAGTTCCCGTTGCCGATCGAAGTCGAGGTTTGTTGAGAGCGTGTTAATGGTATTACCGTCCTAGGAAGGATATATATGAAAATGTGATGAGTGTGACAGTGGGTTATGTGACAGGATAGTCGGTAACTATTGTCCTCACACTCCGTCTCGGGCTACGGGAGGATAGTTCGGGGTGGGGTGTGTGTTCGTTGGATTTTGTTCATTTAATTTCTAATTAAATTGAATTGAGTTTCTTAGCTCGTTGCACAAAAATAGATTTGTCATTTCCGTACAAGCATGTGTTGAGAATTACTATAGATGTGATCATGACTAAGCAAGTTTTCCTATAAAGACCCAAGTATAAGCATTTATAGGTTTTCCTGGTGAGTCTAGGGTCGAACGCAGGGATTTGTAATAATTAGGCGTTGAGACTAAATGTATGACTATGCGGTGACTGTACATGTAAATATATATGCATTTGTTGATTGTGTATCTAAACTATACAAAAAGAATGAAAAGAATTTCCTACTATTATTAATGAGGTGGACGCGTCGTTGGGTAGTCATATGAAACAATGCGTCAGATAGCATGCGTTGAGAATGGATGAAGCCATGCGATAGAGGTAGAGTTGAACACAAGAGTTAGTTGTTACCTAAACTTTCTAAGTACAATTACATACCTACAAACTACGAGTGTGAATCCATCTCTTGATGTTTCGATGCCACATTTATCTTATCTCTAAGACGCATGGTAAGTTTGTGTTGGCAAAAGATGAACTACATCTCTGCACTCATCTAGTCTTAATTAATGCTAAAGATTAACTATCCACTCTCTCAAGCTTGACAGTCATGCTTACTACGTTGTTTGTCAAACAAAGTTATGCAAGCTAAAGATATGCATTAATCAAAATATAACATACTCAGAATTGCTCAAGAAAACTAACTTTTAACATTCAACTCATTTAGCATTTAGACAGCATGGTGTAAAGTATTTAATACAGAAATGGATGGAAGATGATAGTCAATCGAACTTATATTAAGGAAATAAATCATTCTCTCGAATGTCATTAACAAAATATAAGCAAGAAGGAGAGAAATGGAAATAAAATAGAGATGAAGAACGTCAAGCCGCCACTGGCAACGTCTTGCTTCATGGAGGCTTGAGATGGTTGCTATCTGATACATATATTCCATAGGGTGGAGATTCTCACTCACTGGGAGATGACTCTGATGATGCTCAGAATCCTTCTCTCAGAAGAGCTCGAAGTGGAGGCTGGTTATGGTGAGGGAGAAATAGTGCAGAGCTTTCGCCTCTTGAACTGGTCTCTCTTTTTTTTTCTTCCTGGAGAAGCTTGTGGACTATTTATAGGCGTCAAAAAGTTGATATCATGATGACCTGACACTTTGTGCATTAATTTTCAGCCACGTTGCATAGATTTTTCAGATTGTCAGCCTATTTGTTCTGCCATCATCTGATTGGGTATTGTCCTTTTTCATAATGACATGACAGTTATTTGAGCATGCGTCTGTTTCTACTTTTCAGATTGTCAACGTATAGTCTCGACGCATGGTTTCAGCGCATAGGCTCGACGCATGGGTTTCAACTTGTCCTCGCAGCAGCTTCGTCTCTTTGTACTTCGATTGTTAGCGCTTCTTTTCTTCTTAACCCTGCGTTAGGAACATAAAAGCTCATCGTTTTTCAGGTATTTTCCTTTGTAAGTAGTGCCAACGCATGGTGATACATTTTTCATCATTTAACTACCAAAATCATGCATTTAGCTCTAAAGTTACTCTAATTAAATCAAATAGTGACTACAATAACTTGTATTTCTACAAGTTATCAGTGTGACATTGCCAGTGGCGGCTTGACGTCTTCCATTTTTGTTCTTTCTTCATTTCTTTCCTTCTTACTTATGCTTTGTTAATGACATTCGAGAGAATGGTTTATTTACTTAATATAAGTTCGATTTGATGATTATCTTCTATTCATTTCCATATTAAATACTTTACACCATGTTGCTTGTATGTTGAATGAATAGATGTTAGAAGCTAGTTTTTCTTAAGCAATATTAAATATATTTACATCTTGATTAATGTATATCATTAGCTTGAATAGATTTGCCTGACAAACAAATTTAACAAGCACGACTGTCTTGCTTGAGAGAGTATATGGTTAATCTTTAGCATTTATCAAGACTAGATGAGTTTTAGAGATGTAGTTCATCTTTTGCCACTACAAACTTACCATGCGTCTTAGAGATAAGATTAATGTGGCGTCAAAACATTGAAAGATGGATTCTCAAACCCAAAGTTTGTAGGTATGTAAATATACTTAGATATGCTTAAGTAACGACTAGCTCCTGCGCTAACTCTATTGTATGACATGGTTCCATCATCATTCTCAACGCATGCTATCTGACTGTAAATGACATTTGACTAACATTCTCCACGTCCACCTCACCATGTTAATTGTAGGAAATTTTATTTATTCTTTATGTATAGTTTTAGGCACATAAACCCCTTTGAACATAATACTTGTATAGTCATCGCATAGATTATGTATCTAGTCTTAACGCCTAATTTATCACAAATCCCTGCTGTTCGTTGAATTTGTTCGTTTAATTTCTAGTTAAATTGAATTGAGTTTCTTAGCTCGTTGCACAAAAAAAGATTTTGTCATTTCCGTACAAGCATGCGTTGAAAATTACTCTAGATGTGATCATGACTAAGCAAGTTTTCCTATAATGACCCAAGTATAAGCATTTATAGGTTTTCCTGGTGAGTCCAGGGTCGAACGCAGGGATTTGTAATAATTAGGCGTTGAGACTAAATGTATGACTATGTGGTGACTGTACATGTAAATATATATGCATTTGTTGATTGTGTATCTAAACTATACAAAAAGAATGAAAAGAATTTCCTACTATTATTAATGAAGTGGACGCGGCTTTGGGTAGTCATATGAAACAATGCGTCAGATAGCATGCGTTGAGAATGAATGAGACCATGCGATAGAGGTAGAGTTGAAGATGCTCACTCACTGGGATACGACTCTGAAGATGCTCAAAATCCTTCTCTCAGAAGAGTTCGAAATGGAGGCTGGTTATGGTGAAGGAGAAATAGCGCATAGCTTTTGCCTCCTGGACTGGTCTCTCCTCCTTTTCAATGGGGAAGCTTTAGGCTATTTATAGGCGTCGAAAAGTTGAAACTCATGATGACCTGACACCCTTACATTAAATTCCATGCCCTGCTGCGCAGACTTTTCACGTCGTCAGCCCATTTGTTCTGCCATATTCTGATAGCGTGTTATCCTTTTGCATATTGATATGACAGCTTTTGGCCATGCATCTGTATCTACTTTTTCTCAACGCATAGGCTCGATGCGGGTTTCCACTTGTTCTCGCAGCAACTTCGTTTCTTCGTACTTCGTGCTTTTTTTCTTTTTAACCCTACGTCAGGAACAGAAAAGCTCGTCGTTTTTCAGGTATTTTCCTTTGTTAGTAGTGCCAACGCATGGTGATACATTTTTCATCATTTAACTACCAAAATCATACGTTTAGCTCCAAAGTTACTCTAATTAAATCAAATAGTGACTACAATAACTTGTATTTCTACAAGTTATCACCTGCGTCTGGACTCACCAGGAAACCTATAGAAGCTTACACTTGAGTTTTTATAGGAAAACTTGCTAATTAATGAACATACTTGAGTAATTCTCAACGCATACTTTGTACTAAAATTATAACATCCACTTTACGCGCAACACTAGTCATCTCTTCCAAGAATTTTGAGAATTAAAAGTAGGCATACATTTTAATCCCACAAAATAAATCCAATTAGCACAAATATTCACCAATCAAATTGGGTATTAGGAATTACCAAGAATTCAAAGAGGAACTCACTACCGACTCTCCAATTGAAAACAATTCTAGCTACACAGTGGCTTCAAGCCCGCTCACGCCTTCAAATCTGAATTCAAAACACGATGGGTGACCAAAACTTGAGCCAAAATTAACGAACCATAAAAAACATTCGAAACAACCTAAATCTCTTAAAGTGAAACAAGAAGGGAAAGAAAAATACCCACATCTAGGAAAAAATCGCTGCGGCGGCCACGAATGGACAACACCAGCAACCGATTGAAGATAGGCAGTTGGAACGACGTGCACGAAACCCAGTTGATGGCAAGCTTCGATTGGCTACGAAAACTGCAATAGTGGGTGGCAACAGCGCTGGACTGATGAAGCGGTGCGCGGTTGGAGGTGAGTCGAATGTGCGAACCGAGTAGTGGCGGTGGCTGATGGATGGCCACAATCGATGATTGAGGCACGACAATGAAAAGAAATTCGTCGGGGAGAGAGAGGGACAACGGCAGCGGCGGAAAATTGGATGAAATGACCCAAAAACTAAAAACGTATCTATGGATGACCTACTCCCAAAAACTTTATCATAAGTGACCTTTTGGCCACGTGAAATACCAATTTTACCCCCTAAAATTAAAACAGCCTAAAATGCGCCTTTCCATTTTTTCTTTAAAAGTCGCCTCCTACCCGTTGGAAAACTTTTTCGCTTTCGTTTTCTCTCTCAAAATTTCCCGCTTTCTCTTTGAACTTCCCCAATTTCCCTTTCAACCTTTTCGCTTTCGCTTTCTCTCTCAACCTTTCGCTTTCTCTCTCAACCTTTCCGCTTTCTCTCTAAACCTTTTGAACCTTTCACTTTTTCTATCGACCTTTCGCTTTTCCTGGACGGTTCGTCTTCGCCTTCTTCCTCGTCGTTGTCTTCTGCTTCATCTAAAAGGTAGGCCCATACTAGGTCTAAGATCGCTCACAACAGGCTTAACGATCGCTTAGCATAGCTTAAGAGATCGCTGAACTTTGATGAAACGATCTCTTGGTCTAGAATAAACGATCGTCAGTCTAGGTTATACGACTAAGCGATCGTTTAGATTACTAAGAGATCGCTTAGATTAGTAAGCGATTGTTTACTTCGATACGAGATCGCTTAGTTTACTAAGCGATCGTAGAGTATGGATTAAGCGATCGCTTAGTAATCTAAGTGATCTCGTAGTAATCTAAACGATCGCTTAGTAATCTAAACGATCACTTAGTAATTAATAAGTGATCGTTAAGACGTTTTTAATATGTTAAACTGATGTTGTACTGCATTTCCTTTCTATAGGTTGATAATGGTGGTATCTGAGGACAAGTACTTCCCTGCCACCGTCTTCTGCATGGTCCACAAAACCAGCTCCCTAATCAAGAGCAAACTAACCACTGATCAGATGGAGATGTTCAGGAAGACCTCATTTGGTCCACTGCTGGACATGGACATGGTGTTCAGTGGACAATTATTCCATCACTTCTTGCTACAGGAGGTGAGGGAGGATAACGCCGTGATAACTTGTAGAAATACAAGTTATTATAGTCACTATTTGATCTAATTAAAGTAACTTTGGAGCTAAACGCATGATTTTGGTAGTTGAATGATGAAAAATGTATCACCATGAGTTGGCACTACTTACAAAAGAAAATACCTTAAAAACGATGAGTTTTTCTATTCCTATCACAAGGTTAAGAAGAAAAGTACGAAAAGACGAAGCTGCTGCGAGAACAAGTGGAAACCCATGCGTCGAGCCTATGCGTTGAGACCATGCATTGAGACCATGCGTCGAGAAAAAGTAGATACAGATGCATGGCAAAAAACTGTCATGTCAATATGTAAAAGAATAACACGCTATCAGAATATGGCAGAACAAATGGGTCGACGATGTGAAAAGTCTTCGCAGCAGGGCATGGAATTTAATGTAAAGGTGTCAGGTCATCATGAGTTTCAACTTTTCGACGCCTATAAATAGCCCAAAGCTTCTCCATTCAAGTAGGACGAGAGACCAGTTCAAGAGGCGAAAGCTCTGCACTATTTCTCCCTCACCATAACCAGCCTCCATTTCAAGCTCTTATGAGAGAATGATTCTGAGCACCTTCAGAGTCGTCTCCCAGTGAGTGAGAATCTCCACCCTATGGAATCTATGTATCAGATAGCAACCATCTCAAGCCTCCATGAAGTAAGACGTTGCCAGTGGCGGCTTGACGCCCTTCATTTCTGTTTTATTTCCATTTCTCTCCTTCTTGCTTATATTTTGTTAATGACATTCGAGAGAATGATTTATTTTCTTAATATGAGTTTGATTGACTACCATCTTCCATCTATTTCCATATTAAATACTTTACACCATGTTGTCTAAATGCTAAATGAGTTAAATGTTAAACGTTAGTTTTTCTTGAGCAATTCTGTGTATGTTACATCTTGATTAATGCATATCTTTAGCTTGCATAACTTTATCTAACAAACAAATGTAGTAAGCAAGACTGTCGAGCTTAAGAGAGTGGATAGTTAATCTTTAGCATTAATTAAGACTAGATGAGTGCATAGATGTAGTTCATCTTTTGCCAACGCAAACTTACCATGCGTCTTAGAGATAAGATTAATGTGGCGTCGAAACATCGAGAGATGGATTCACAAACGCAGTTTAGGTATGTAATTGTACTTAGAAAGTTTAGGTAACAACTAGCTCTTGCGTTTAACTCTACTTCTATCACATGGTTCTATTCATTCTCAACGCATGCTATCTGACACTAAATTACATATGACTACCCATCGCCGCGTCCACCTCATTATTAGTAGTAGGAAATTCTTTTCATTCTTTATGTATAGTTTTACACATATAATCAACAGATGCACATATTACATGTACAGTCACCGCATAGTCATGCATTTATTCTCAACGCCTAGTTATTACAAATCCCTGGGTGACCCTAGACTCACCAGGAAACTTATAAATGCTTATACTTGGGCTTTTTATAGGAAAACTTGCTTAATCATGATCACACTTGAGTAATTCTCGACGCATCCTTGTACGGAAATGATAAATCTGTTTTTGTGCAACAAGCTAAGAAACTCAATTTAATTCAAATAGAAATTTAAACGAACACGCCGACTCAATAAGCTTCAACATTTTGGAGAAGAAGGTTACCTTCACCCAAGATGACTTCAATCTCATAACCGATTTGTGGCCGACGGAAGAAACGGTTGAACGAGATACATGCGGCGAGAGACTACGACGTCTCATCCTTAGACCTAGGGACCTGAATGATAAGAAAGAAAAGTTGGTCAAGGATGTTGAGGTTGCCTTCGAGAAGATAAGATTTACGAATGATCAAGATGCTGTAAAGGTAGCCCTCGCCCTGTATATCGAGACGGTTATGATGGGCAAAGACAAGAAGACACAATTTGACATGAAGACTTTTGGGATTATGGATGACTCCGAAGTCTTTGCCAACTACGACTGGTCGTCTGTCTTCTTCAACCAGTTGTTGACTAGCATGAAGACTATCATGCGCGGAAAGAAAGAGGCGCATGATATCAAGAAGGTAGACAACCCCAAACACACCACATACTATTGCATCAAAGGATATGTGCTTGCATTCCAGGTACGATTTAGTCCTATTTATACTTCAATTATACTTCTATATTTAGCGTAATCCATAGCCTAATCCGTTTATGTTGTGTTATAGGTGTGGGCATACGAGATACTGTCCACTTCCAGCAAGTTCGTGGCTACCAAATCAAGCAAAACTGTCATTCCACGAATTCTGAGGTGGACATGTTCTCAGCCTCCATCGTACAAGTCGTTGGAGAGGAATGTCTTCCAACCCAAAAAGGTAACTCATCGGTTAGTAATTCTAAGCGACCGCTTAGATAATCTAAACGATCGTTGATATGTATGCGATCGTACTAGTATATGTATGCGATCGCTTAGTACGATATAAGCGATCGTTTAGATTATCTAGGCGATCATTTACATTAGTCCATGCGATCGTTTACTCACCTTTTTATTATTGATTTGTTGTTTGCATTACAGACAATCGTCCGAGTGAGACTTGTGCCTTAGCTGGATGAACTGAGCTATAAGGAGGATAGAGTAAGGGGGTTGAGTTGATGCCATGTGTCAACCCTGCGTCAAAAGATCAACCGTCGGCTGACATTGAGGCAGACTAACCCAGGTCCTCTCACGAAGAAGACCAGCTCGAGCAACCAACTGAAATTCAAGTTGAACCCCCTCTACCACAAGAACAAGTCGAGCAGCCGGTTATGGAGACCAACCCGAGTCCTCTCCCGGGGCAGTTTAGTGGTTAGAGAGGGAAGAAAAGGCGCTCCGAGACGTCTGAGAGGCACCCCACCTCCAGGAGGCACAGGCACTCAAGGTTGTATAAAGTGCTGTTGAAGGAGATATCTGCGGTTCACACCGACTTGGCGAACTTGACGACAATGGTTCGTGAGCAGCACGACCATTTAAGCTAGCAGATAGACGACCTGAGGAAGTTTATCGAGCATCTATGCCAGGTTAGATTTTATTCCTTCTGATTGTTTTTTTTATTCATACTGATCGCATAGTAACAGTTAAGCGATCGCTTAACATTTGTATGCAATCACATACAAATGATAAGCCATCGCTTAACTGTTACTATGCGATCACCTATCATTTGTATGCGATCGCTTATCACTTGTATGCGATCGCTTATCATTGGTATGCGATCACTTAGCTTTTGTATGCGATTGTTGAGCATTTGCCTAACATATTACTTTGTTTGTTTGATTCAGAGTGGCAATGACGATGACAAAGAAGAAAATGGGGAGAACGAGGGTGGTGGTGGAGATGGTCAAGCTGAAGACCAACCCATTGAGGAAGAAGGGGTGGCAGGGGTCACAAAGGAGGAGAGACGGAGGAAATGGCGATAGTGGTTTACGACCAACCCATAGAGGAAGAAACCACTATCGCCACCACTAAAGAACCCACCCCAATCGACCCCCCCACGACACAGCCACCCTCTGTCGAAGAGCTCCCGATTGAAGTGCTCCCCACTCAATCATTCAACATGAGGAGCATAGGAGACTTGACAACCCCAGCTGAAATGGCCGAGGTATTTATGTAATGTAATTTCATATACACATTATTTACATATTTATTCTAACAGAATTTCCTTGTTGTATAGGAACATAAGGTGATACCTGACCGTCAGAAGAGATCTAAGCCAACAAGGTTTTCACCAGAGGATGTGAAGAGACAGAAGAGGGAGCCAACATCCTTCAAAACTGGTCCCCCCTCCCTACCGATCCCACCTCAACCCCAACTTGCCCACCCAACTTCCAAACCAATCCGACCTCAACCACTACGTTCCAAACCTTCCAAACCTCAACCTTTCCAACCTCAACCACTACCTTCCGAACCTTCCAAACCTTAACCTTCCCAACCTTAGCCAACTCCTCAAACGTCACCACCTTCCAAACCTCCACCTTCCCAACCTCAACCCCAACCTGAATCCGTAGTCCCTGTCCCCAACTTCCCCATCAGATCGGTCCGAGTGTATGACCCATTGTTCCCAATTTCGGATGTGCTGTGGTTTGCATACAAGAAGTGGAGGAGCAATCCGAAGACAAAGGACGAGAAGAGGACAGTCACATACGCCTCCCGGACCAAGGAATTCTTCCGAACCCTTGAGAAGAATACATGGGTGATTGGGGACGTAAATTTTCCTTTAAACTTCAACTGATCACTTAGATAACATTAAGTGATCGCATAGTTCCGTCTACGTGATCGCTTATATAATCCTAAGTGATCGCCTAATATGTAAGCGATCGTTTAGGATTATATAAGCGATTGCTTACTAAACATAAACGATCGCTTAGAGTTTACTAAATGATCGTATAGTTTTGTCTACGCGATTGCTTATGAAATCATAAATGATCGTTTAGTAATTCAATTGCGACTCGTATATTACTAAACTTTTACATTGTTTTCTGTAGAATATGGACATACTAGTGCTCCACGTTCACAAGCTTCACTCCCGACTCGATTTGTGTTCACTTCAGTTCACGGTGGTGAACACTACATTTATGGTATGTAACCCTGAACTTGTTTTAAAATTTGACCGATTATTATTGTTATTTTATCTAACCTTTGATTTTCTATAGGATTCCCTCACGAATATTGAAGGAATCTCGGTCAATATACGACCTGATGGTGTGGTCATGCACGACGAGACAGTGGAGCCTTGGACCAACAAGGTTGCACACGCCGGTTTTTGGGCCATGCACTTGGCGTTCCTCGAGTTCGCACATGGCCTAAACGAAGACTACAAGCCTGCAAGGTCGGAGGTGGATTTTGTGTTTGGGCCAATCAACATAAATGAGCATTGGCTCATGGTTGCAATCGACCTTCGGGAGTCCACGATCTTCGTCTTCGACTCCATGTTAGACTACATTCGTGCGGACATTATGAACCCAAGACTCCAACTGCTTAGCGGGGCCATACCTTCAATTTTGATAGCCGGTAGATTCGACACGAACCTTCCAAATTTCAAGTACCGGGCATGGGAAGTGAAGCGATCCAGGGCTACGCTTCAGTGGGGCAAATCCCTCGATTGTGGGATTTTTTCTTGTAAATTTTTAGAGTATATTGTAACGAATACTAATAAAGATAGTTTAATTTTGAACAATATGTCTGTATTTAGGAAACAATATGTAGCCGAATTATGGGTAGACAAATTTTTATGGTAATCAATGATATTAATATTCGTGTACATCTATTCTTATTATACTTAATTTAATCCAATTGCTTTATCAATTGCAAGTATTCGTGTACATCTATTCTTATTATACTTAATTTAATCCATTTCTCGTATTACAATAGATGTACTGAGCGATCGTTTAATATATACTAAACGATCGTTTAATATACACTAATTGATCGCTTAATAGATAATAAGCGATTGCTTAATAGATAATAAGCGATCGCTTAAATATACAATACACAAACGATAGCTTAATATATAATAGACGATCGTTTAGACGTGTTATAAGCGATCGTTTAATATATACTAAGCAAACGATCGCTTAATATACAGTAGATGATAGTTAGCGATCGTTTAATATATACTAAGCGATCATTTAGACTTGGTGATTATATCAGATCGTTTTTTTTAACAATTACAATATTACCCTTGGCCTATATATACATCTCAAAATTATCTATAAAGTAAGAGGTTGAAATAATTTGAAATGAAAATTGAGGCACTTATAGATAATCTAATTATATTAATTTCGAAACATTTACGAAACATTTACTCGGTATCCAAAGTTCTTGCATCCCATGAGTTCTCATGTTTTATATTCACATTTCATGCATCCCATGCGTCCTCGTGGCAGGCGTTATCAGTGGCTGCCGGCATGTTTTTCTGTTGTGTCCTCCCTGACCGCATCGCGTACACTTATGTACTTGTCGTGGCTTCTCACCAGTAGACAGTATTCTAATGGTTTGCCTCAACCTACGCTTGGCACCTTTCGCGGTGGTAAGATTTCAAAATCATGGAAATCAGGTCTTTGTCTCCACTCTTGTCGATGGCAAACTAGGTATATCGATTCGGCATAAGCGGCAAGCACACGCTCTACTGTGAACCACTTTGAGCACAATGTTTGGACGTTAATGTTCTGCATGGCTGCCGCAGCTACTGCGTGCGACCATGGAATCTCCATGCAATTGAACTCCATACACGTACATGTTCATGAACGGAGATCAACCAGCCCACCAAGATGCCCATCGTTAACATTTAGCACATCCATGACCACTAGAGATACACGATACGTTCTGGACACCGATTCAGCTTCTTTTAGGATAGTCATTGCATAATCGGTTAGAAGGTTTGTGCATGCCATGGCATGTATATGTCGAACATAGAACCAACTCTGTAACCAACCCCAAATATGCTCAAGAAGCTTCGTAGTAGGCAGTTCCCTCGCGTCTTTTAAGACTCTATTTAGACATTCTACTATATTCATTGTCATCTTGTCATACCTACAATGGACTTGGTACACCCATGCCCACCGTTGTAATCCAATCTCTTCAAGGTAGGTTGTCACCTCGGGATATTTTTGAAGCTTAGACCAATATATTTGAAACTCAGACATCCTGTAGGCCTTGGCTGCTAGGTAGAAATTGTAAGCACTGATTTGCGTTGCCAAGCATTGAGGTGTAGCCATGCGTTTGTGACTATGCGTCTTAAAGGGAGAAGTGGTCGTGAACGAGAGCAAGAAATTTTGGAAAGCAAAATTTTGGCTAAGTGTTGGCGAAGCCCGTGCGTTGTGGTTGATTCACGGAGGTTAGTGAGCTGAAGTAGCTACCCGCGTTGATGGATAAGTAATCCTGACGGGGGAAGAATACACTTGAACCATGCGTTCAAGTCACTCTGCGTTGAGGACAGTTGTGCGTTGAAGTTGATGCGTCGAAGACTGATATGTGTTGGAGTCATCTGGTGCTGAAGACAGAATAGTTTGGACGCGACGAAAGTAGTAGTGCAAGATGGAAAGATATGCATTCAAAATAGGAGGCGTGTGAGGACGCCCACCATGCGTTGGAAGAGAAGTTAACTTAAGTGCCGTGCGTTGAGAGGAGAATCCTGCGCTAGTCTGCAGATGAAAGGTAAGTCAGTAGCATAAGTTCTGGGTATGAGAAGGTTAAGTCGGTAGTATATATAGCTGGATTAATTAAATGTTTAATCATTTTAAAGACATTCGAGAGCTTAAGTTGGTTCTATTCTTCAGATAAACTTCAGAAGAAGATTGAGGAAGGTGTTCTTGAGGATTTTGGACGAAGTTCGACTCATATTGATGCTGAAAACGAAGTTGCAACAAGGGAATGACTGAAGTCACTTGGTTGGTTGAGCAGTGACTGATATTCTGAGTAGAACGTGAGGAAGAAGCCGAGTTCAGAGCTGACAATTTAAGGTTAGTAAGTTGACATAATTCCTAACAATGTTTGTAAAGGATGGTGATGCCGAAATTGAAGATTTACTATGTGAATCTTTAGGAAACCAGAGTTTGCAAGATCATCTCGCAATCCGGAACAGCAGGAGGTAATTCTGGAATATCGTAAGAACGAGGAGGAGCTACACCCTGAAATTTTAAGGTAAGCTATAGAACTTGATTTCCTATAAGTTTGTAGAAGAAAAGAAGCCCTGAATCCGTATGGAAATGTGACTTTTAATAGGTTGAAGTAAGAACGAGAAGAAAGGAAGGAATTTCAGTGCAGAGTGTCATTGGAAAATCAAGTATCGGCACACTGTCTGGGAACCGGTAGCGAGACGAGTATCGTTGAGACGCAAAGAAACCTTCCGTCTCACAGATATCGCTAGATAACGCTGAGTATCGCTGCTAAGGTAGGTAACGCTGGTGCTGTTCCATCAAGTATCGCTAGTAATAGTCTTTATCAGCAGGTATCGCTAGGATTTTCACTTGTTAATCAGTAGGGTAAAGGAAGAAAAATAATGTTAGTTAACGCAAGGTGTACTTCTTTTGCAGGCCAAGAAGAAATAGGAAAACTGTATAACCCACGTAAAGCCTAGAAAGAGTAGTGAGTGACTATTTTATTCTTCAATTCTATTTATTTGAAAATGTTCTTATGAAGTATGATTTTCAATGAACTGTTTAATATGAATAATGTTGATTGCATTTCTAAAAGGCATGTTACATATTTCTAAAGTTGATAGAAAGCATTTATGTGAAATGTTATTGAATAAAGTTTTGTATGATTTCTATGAAAGGATTTTCATATGAACTGTTGTGTGAACGAAATTCTAAAATGTTTTAGAGGAGGCTCAGTGCTCAAGGACACGAGAAAGCACGTGAGTTTCCCCGAGACCCAGTACTCAAGGACATGAGAAGGTACTTGGGCAACCCGTCATATTCCTATGTGCACATAGAGGTTGATTTGGCTAATGCGTCGAGTATGCTCCGCATTGAGCCAGGGATGTTTTCGATGTTGAGTGCGTAGAAGCATTGCTCCGTCTCAACTAAGGGAAAAATTTGAAAAACTAGTTGATATTGATAAATTCCTTGGAAAACACTTTTGTATGACTTTTGTATTGATTTATGAGAATGATGGATTTCATGAAAAGCATGTTACATTTAAACAAATGTTAAACTCTTATTTATTCGTCATACGTTACATGTCTGTTTTAAATGAATGCCGTTTTACAAAAATTGTCACTCACTAGGCTGTTAGCTTATGTTTTCCAATGTTTTCCTTTTCTCTCCCCAGGTAGCAAGGACGTTCCCGGTGCTTAGCCTACTTCAGCTCACCCTACCTAAGTCTCGAGTTATCAAGATACAGTCAAGTCTGAGAGTTGTACGTTGCATATGTTTATGTAAATGGCATGTAGAACATGTAGTTTTGAGTGGGGATTGTTGGTAGAGTTGTGTATATTGTATTATGGATATGGAAGTGAAATTATGCTATGTAATTAAAGCGTACCCTATACAGGGAATTGTATCAAATTATAGCATGTGTAGCATGACTGAGTTTTATGTATGTATATGAGTAAATGTATGCACAGGAAGGAAGGGTAAGAAGGGACAATATGCGTCACAAGAGGGGTGATGTTTATTGTCTTCACATTCCCTTTCAGGATAGGTAGGTAATCCGGGAGGGGGTATGATAGAAATGCGGAATTATGTCCTTATTCTTGAACTTATCCATCAAGTTATTCCGAATGTGGTATATACACAGTGCATGGAATGCCTCTGGGAATACGCTTGATACAGCCTTCCCGATGGATATGTGACGATCTGATATAATCACCAAGTTAGGGATGTCTTCGATGGATGCCTTCAAGTGGGTCATGAACCAAAGCCAGGATGAATCGTTCTCGCTGTCTATGATACCAAAAGCAATTAGATATATGTTTTGTTGCCATCAATACATGTTGCTATCAATAACATACATTTATGTTTCTCGTGCAAATGAGTACCATCGACAACCATAACAGGACGGATGCAGTTCAAGAATGCCCTAATGCACGGACCAAACACCATGTAGACGTACTTAAAGTACCGCTGATCTTCTACTTCAACCTCAAACACCGTGCCTAGGTTTGCAAGTTTCAGTGCCTCACCATATGAATTGACAAGAGCATATGATCCTTCTGGCGACCCTCGTGCAAATACTAGAGTGTACTCCCTTGCACGGTAAGCTTGCCCATAGCTTATATTGTTATGTTTGACTAAGTGCCAAAACTTGTTGCGTTTATCTATTATTAAGCTTACTATGCGTTCAATATACTATGCATTCAACATGCTTAATATTATGCGTTTCTAATTTGTCAAGTTTTCCTATCCTTAATCCAAGTATAAGCAAAGAAATAGGTTTACTCGGTAGTCCAAGGTCGAACACAGGGACTATGCAAATTTTATAATTAATTGGATTAATTGAGTTGGAGCGGTAACCAAAAATATTAACAAGGGATGTGTCTAACTAAAGAAAGCGATAACATGTACACTAGATTAAAAGGTGGTGGATGGTAAGGTATGCAACACAGCAAAGTCAGCTAAGTGGATTAAATGAATGAGTAAAAACAGGGTTCGGGTTGGTTAACATCTAAAATCAGAAACGCATAATGATAGTCTATTCATACTTGCGACTCTTCTCCCGGTTGTCAGTCGCTATGCGTTATATATCTATACTGTATAAGAGAGTGTTAAGTACCAAGGTTGTTCCTATAGACAGGTAACACTTCTTAGCCTTGTCAATTGAGTTCCACAATCACTTACCCTCTCGAGCAGTCTGATTATTACTACTTATATCGATTAGCTAGATGAACATAAGCATCAGATTAAGATTACAATTGACAAGATGCAATAGTTACACTATGGTTCTTATTTAGATGCTAACGTAACTCGTGACCCTTGAAAGGTTAGTTACTCATGGATTCAAAGTAATAAGCGGAAAGTGTAGAGAAATGGATAGACATGGAAGAATTGTAGATTAATGAACAAAATACAATTTTAGACAGCACAATGTCTTGATAACAAATCTAAAATCAAAGCTAGAAAAAGATAGAAAGCAGGAAGGCGTTTCAATGTCTTGAGTCCCCGGAATGGAAGCGTGAGATCTGCTGTGAAGTGGTCAGGCAGAGGGAAGACTCTTCTTTCTCGAGCTATTCGTCTTCAGTTGTCTTCTAGAGAGAACTCTACTGTCACTTAGGAATTTTACCGAGAATCAACAACCCTTTTTCAGCTTGCAGGTCTGCCCTTTTATAGAGGCTGCGTTCGTAATCAATGGCAAATCTGCGTGATTGGAGACGCAATTGATGTCGTGCTTCTATCTCGCCTAATTGTGTAATTCTTGGTTCAATTTAGATCCACCACTTTAGCCACAAATCATGCATGTCAATCTTCCGACAATTTCTCAAGATTCTGATCTGATTTTTCGCTGCCTTGTGTTTCTGGTCGTTATGCGTCCATGGAGAATTTGGGTTCATGCGTTCACTCATGTCGACGCAACCATATGTTACTAACGCATCATCCTGCGTTGAGCAGATGTCAACGCATCCACAAGTTGCCAACACATAGTCCTGTTTAAAAAAGTTGCCAATGCATCTACAGGTTGCTCGTGTTCATGCGTTAAAACATGCGTTTTAGATTCAAAAAGTTATAAAATAATTATCTTCATCAATTTACAAGAGTAGAATACATAGGAAAATTTATCAATAGAATTTAACTAATACTACCGCATAATTCTCTATTTAATCTCTATTTTTCTAAGAGAAAGGCTGTAATAACTTGTATTTCTATAAGTTATCATATATTCACACCATAATCTCGCCCGACATCTTCAATTATATCCCTTGGACGGTATGTTCGGCCTACTTGATCGTACTTGGACTTGATTAAGTGTCCAATAATCCAACTCTTAGCTTGTTGGTGATTACCCGTCCTCATCTCAAGGGAACATGTATGGGCACTCGGATACTTCGTCACTTTGAAAGAATCGCTTCCTTCCAAATTTTTTGTGCGAACTCTCCAATTGCATCCCTCAACCAAACACCGCACTGTCAGCAAACGATTGGTAGACTTCTTTACACGGTATCCAAAGTTCTTCTTTATATCGAGTATCGACAGTTTAACTGACAGGTCATATTTGGAGAAGAAAATTTGACCTTCCCTTATATTTTTGTCGCTCAAAAAATCGTGGGGGATTGTAATGAGGTCATCGTACGATGGGCCATTTGATGGTCCGGCTATGTCTACGAATGGTTGGGTTGGGACAGTGGGGGGGCACTTGAACGGATGGTATTGCCATAGATGGGGTTGGGATTGTCTGTGGTACTGACCACTGTCTGTACACGTCATATGTCGGAATACTTTGACCAACCCATTCTTCACTTCTATCATCCCCCAGGTTGCATGCCTCAACATTCTCCTCCGATGATGACGTGGTGTGAAAATCATATGTTGGAATGCTTGGAACTGCTTCAACCGTTGGATTGCATTCTTCATGCATGTCATGTACTCCATGCCTCTCGTGAGGTGTAAGTGATACAAACAATGGCATCCGAGTTGCATCACTTCCTTCTAGAAAAAAATTAAGATCTTCATCGTCTACTATGTCAATTGGAGGAACTTGGATCAACAGATTATAGCAACACTTGATGTGTATATCGAACAGGTAGGGATCAATGTTCAGTCGTTCATACAGTATGCTAACTAATTCACTACAGGTTATATCTTTTCTAATTTTCAGACCTTTCATTTAACCTCCAACATAGTTGCATTCGGACTGATCCCATTCCCCACCAAATCGCACAAAGATGCGAAGTAGATTCATTGACTTGCAGTGAAGTTAAGGTTTTTGGTTCGAAATGATCTTCATAAAAGATAAAAACGGAGCGATCGCCTAGTAAAATGTAAGCGATCACATAGGCAAATGTAAACGATCGCCTAGTACCATGTATGCAATCGCCTGGTGATGGACTAAGCGATCGCCTAGTATCATGTATGCGATCGCCTGGTGATGGATTAAGCAATTGCCTAGTATCATGTATGCGATCGCCTGGTGATGGATTAAGCAATCGCCTAGTATCATAATAAGTGATCACATACATAATGTGTAAGCGATTGCCTAATATCATGTATGCGATCGCTGAGAATAGTGTAGGCGATCACTTAGTTAACTATAATTGATCGACTATATGAAGATAATCGATCGTTTACTTCTACATAAGCGACCTTTTATATATAACTATACGATATAGGAAGAGAAACACTTACATTCTCTGTGTTTCTAATTCTAACCCACGATGTTGCTGAAACGAAAACTGGACGAAGATGAAAAAAGCGACAGACGCTGTAACTCGTAGAGAAAAATGGAAGAAGAAGTTCGTCCAGATGTTTGTGATACTCGCAGAACACAATGGAATAATGGAAGAATGTGTGAGAGCGATCGTCCATTAGTATCTTTGCATTCAATTTTGTTGGTATAATGGTAGTTGATATTGAATGATTCTGGAAAATGCTGGTGATGAAGGCTTCGACATTCAATGCAATAAATTTCGAGGGAGAGAAAAAGTTTTGAGCTGTTTTAATTTCGGGAGTAAAATTGGTATGTCACGTGGCCAAAAGGTCACTGATTATAAAGTTTTTGGGAGTGGGTCATCCATAGATAAGTTTTTAGTTTTTGGGTCATTTCGTGCAATTTTCCGGCAATGGCGGGCTTCATGTGGGAGGGGAAGGAGACGCCGAAAATCCTTTTCCTCTTTCTCTTTTTTTAAAAAACTGGCACGTATATCAAGGAGCCCTAATAATATATTTATATAAGTAAAACTTATTCATTTTCTTTATAAAATCCTAATTCCTTTTAATATATATATATATATACTTTTCCTTTTCCCAACACAATAACAATTTACTTAATTTAATTTTTTTTCATTAAATCAAATCCTTCTCATCCACCAAAATAATGTACTTAAATTTTCCTACCCAATAAATTCCAAATCTTCTTAAATCCAAATAATATCCCACCAACCAACTTAAATCCCAATTTTAAAAACAGAAATACCTAATTGGATCATCCTAATTACTCGAAATTAAGTTTCTTAACCTTGATCAAAATAACTCCCAATTAACTTAAGATAATTAAATTAACAAAATTAAAATTACCTAAAAAATTTGGGTTGTCACATTTATTTTCCCTTAATTATAGAAATTTTGATTCATTTTTTCAACACATTTTATTTAATGAGTTTTATTTTATTTTAAATATGATGTAGAATCTTTCCTTTTGAAGGTGGACCTAAACCCAATCTCCCTCCTTTAGTAACATAGGCTTTCGATGTTCGTTAATCCTTCCAGCTACCTTGGCATTTTGCTTTCCAATCATTTCTTTAACCTATTTATGTAGCTCTTGAATGATGGCAGTCTTCTCATCAGCTTGAAAATTTACAACCTCGTTAGAAGAAAAAGGTACCAAATCAATAGTTGATAAAAGGTTAAATCCATACACAATCTCAAATGGTGTACATTTAGTGACACTATGAACAACCCTGTTATATGCAAATTCCATAAATGGCAAAAAATCCTCCCAAGTTTTGGTGCTTCTATTTATTATAGCCCTAAGCATAGTCACCATTGTCCTATTGACTACCTCAGTTTGTCATCAGTTTGGGGATGACATGTGGTGGAGTAAACTAACTTAGTACCCAAAATACTCTAAAAAATGATTAGAAATTTCACATCCCTATCACTGACAATGCTCCTAGATACGCCATGCAATTCAACCACATCTTTAAACAACAAGTCGGCTACATGTTTAGCATCATTAGTTTTATTACATGCAATGAAATGTGCCATTTTGCTAAATCTGTCAACCACCACAAAAATGTTATCCTTCCCTCTCTTAGATCGAGGCAACCAAGCACATACTCCATTGAAATATCTAACCATGGGCCATTAGGAGTTGGTAAAGGCAAATATATACTATGCGGTTTCAACTTAGACTTAGTTTCCTTACATGCAATACATCTTTCACACTTCTTATGTACATCGTGTCTCATCTGAGACCAATAAAAATGTTCATTCAACATGTCATATGACTTAGCTATCCAAAAATATCCCATTAAACCTCCCCCATGCGCTTTTTTAACTAACAACTCAAGAATAGAACAAGTGGGAATGTTAGGTGTCACACCCCCTCCCGAGCTATCTTCTTAACTCGAAAAGAGGCGTGCCGACAGTAGATATTGATCCTTTACGACATCCACTGTCAACTTTACTCTCCTCAAATTCCTTTACTCAATAATATAATATTAACTTACATCTAGTCCATAAATAATACCAAATTAAACTTTATAATAACAACAAAGTTTTACACATTTCCACCACTCCTTAGACTTCAATATGTACAATGCTAGGTCTAAGTACAAATATTTACAATGCTCAAAACTAAGAAGCATATCCAGACAAGTTTGACGAGTAGGCTAAGCACCTTGGTTCTGCTCGCTACCTAGAAAGTTGAAAACATTTGAAAACATGAGCTAGGTTGCCCAGTGAGTGACAAGTTTATAAAACTATGCTTCGCTTAAAAGCTCAACGAAATCATGTTTGATAATCAAATAATAAAGCTTCCAAAGGCTTATAAACATTTGCATATATTTGAAAGATTTTCCTTTAGTTGAGGTGGAGTAAACTCAACGTTGCTCAACGTCGAAAACAACCTTAGTCAGAGTGGAGTAATCTCAACATGCCTAACACCGAAAACAATCTTAGTTGGGATGGAATAATCTCATCATACACAACGTCGAATAACCTTAGCTGTGTGGAGTGATCTCAACACAACAGTGTCGAATTTCCCATTATGTGCACATAGGAATTATAACTCGGGCTGCTCGTGTACTTTCTCTAGTCCTTTAGTACCAGGGTCCCTAATATTAAGGTTGCATATTGTTGTGTGCTAAACATGCTTAATATTATGCATTACTAATCTATCAAGTTTTCCTATTCTTCACCCAAGTATAAGCGAAGAATGAGGTTATCTCGATGAGTGCGACGTCAAACACAGGGATTATACAGATTTTATAATTTGTTGGATTATTTGAGTCATGCGTTACAAGAAAGTGGTGATAAGTGATGCGTTTAACTAACTACAAAGCAGTAAAACTACGCTAAAGTGATTGGATGGAGAGGTATGCGACACAACAAGATTTAACTAATTGAATTGTATGAATGGTAAAAACAAGGCTGGGGTTGGTCATCATCTAAATTCAGAACTCATAGTGAGATCTATTTGATACCAGTGACTCTTCTCTCAGTTCTCAGCCACTATGCCTATATGTCTAGTTAGATGGACATAAACATTAGATTAAAAGTACAAGTGATAAGATGGAACAGTCAAAACTAAGGTTCTTATTTAGATGATAACACAACCCCCAACCCTCAAGAGAGTTAGTTACTCATGGATGAGAAACAGCAAATGGAAAGTGATAAGAAATGAATAGCCATGAAAGATGTATAGATTGATGAACAAAATAAGTTTTTCAGAAAATACAATTTCTTGTCTGTAAACTAAAACACATGTAAAAAAAAAAGATAGAAAGCATGAAATGGCTTCTCAATATCTTGAGCTCGCCAGGATGGTAGCGTGAAGTCTGCTGTGAAGTGGTCAGGCGGAGGGAAGACTCTTCTCTCTTGTTCTATTTGTCTTCGGTTGTCGTCTAGAGAGAACTCTGCTGTCACTTAGGAATTTTTCAGAGAGATCCAACAACCTTTTCAACCATCAAATCTGCCCTTTTATATATGTTGCGTTGCAATCGCTGGCAAATCTGCATGATTGGAGGCTGAATTGTTGCCTTGCGTCTATCTTGCCTAATCGCATGATTTTCGGTTTAATTTAGATCCACCATTTTAGCCACAGATCAAGCACATCAATCTCCCAACAATTTCTTGTCTGATTTTACGCTGCCTTGTGTTTCAGATTGATAACGCATCCATAGGCTGCTTGCGTTCCTGTGTTAAACCATGCATTTTATGTTCAAAAAGCTTCAAAACAATTATCTTCATCAATTCACAAGAGTGAAACGTACAGGGAGATTTATCAACGGAATTTAACTCCAACTATCGCATGATTCTCTATTTAAACTCTATTTTTCTAAAAGAAAGACAATAATAACTTGTATTTCTACAAGTTATCACATATGCCTTCTGATAAGCACTTGAAAAGTGCTTTCTATTCTCTCAAATTAAGGGAGTTTATATTAGATTTCACTTGTTTGCTAGTGATTTTCAGGTTAAAACGAGGAAAATTAGAAGAAACGACTAAAAGATCAAAACTGAGCAAGAATACGGCGAAAAAGAGTTGAAAAACTAAAAAGGGCGAATTTTGGGGATAGCGCCGCGGCGCTGAAACATCAACGCATAGCTCTGGACGCATAGTAGCATCGCGGCGCCGAGATGGAGTTGCTTCGATGCATTCTTGTTGAACGTATGACAGCGTCGCGGTGCTAAAACCCGAGAGCATTGTTTCTGAAACGCATCATAGCGTCGCGGTACTTGGACGGTGCTGCTGCGACGCTAAAACCCGAGAGCAAACTTTTTCGGATGCAGCCCTAGCGCCGCGACACCAGCTTTCCTTAAATGAAAAATTTGTATTTTTGGAAAATTTTTGGGCGGCCAAACTCTATAAATTTGGGGGTTTCCAGTAGCCCAAATCATCCAGAAAAATCAAAGCAAAGCAAGGAAGTTGCAGACCTAAAGAGTCACAAAAATGAGAGAATTAAGTGAGAGTTCAAAGAGTGAGTTAGTTGCAAGGAAGAGGAAAAGAGTTCGAGATAGTCTTGGTGCCCTTCGAATTCCGACGTGAGAGACAAGGAGATCATGATGGTGCTACCTCAATCAAGAGCCTCTTTTCAGTAGAGTTTCCCTTTCTTTACACTCTTTCTTTGTTTATTTTTCTTAAACATGTTGCTTCAAGCTATGAGTGGCTAAACTCTTTAGTTTTAGGGTTTTGATGATTTGTTTATGAATTCATGTTGATTTTGTAGACTCATGGTTTTGTTGGAATGATTATGCTTTTCATTGTTATTGTGTTTAATTCTTGTAGATTGGCCATCCTCACATGTTAGGTTAGATGTATGATTGAGAGATTGTATGTTTAACTTGATCTATAACAATGAATTGTTGCTAATCTATCACGAGAGTAGTTAGGTTGACAATAAAAGTTGCTAAAGACTATTTTTAATGCCATGTAATTTTGTATTGGTTTTAAGAGATTAATAATCAATCGAGTTGCATGAGAAATGGTTATTTTTTAGAGAAAATAACTTGGAATTAAGTTTCTAGACTTAGGCATATGAATGACAATAAAATTCATGAAATCTATAATATTGCATGATGAAATAAACAAGGATTCATTACCCTAGAACTCTCTTTGACTCTTGTGTTTCTCCCTTTAATACTTTCCTTATTTGATTTATATTTTCCATAACTCATAATATTCAATTGCAATCCTCAAATAAAATTGATTCAACTCTAGAATAGCTAAGTAACTTAAACCTTCCCAATTGGATCTCCAGTGGAACGATATTCGGACTTAATCGTCTTATATTATAACTTGACCCGTACAGTTGCGGTTAACACTTAAAGTGCGCATCACCTTCCCTATGTCTTTCGGCATTGGGGACCATCTATTATATTTAGGCTGCCCATATGCCTTCTCCATGTCCTTCGGCATTGGGGACCATCTTTTGAAAATAAAGCATGCTAAATCATTTATAAACATGAGTTAAACAATTTCTCAGAATTTCAGAGTATTTCTTAAACAACATGCTTTTCACAAAGCTTGATATTATAAATCATCATGCTCAAAATCATGTAAAAGCATGTTCAAAATTATATTAAGAAACACATGCTTTACGAAATTCATCTTATGCCAGAAATCTCATATTCTGCAAATAAATCGAGCATTCAAAAAACATCGAGAGAACAAATCATTTTAAACGAATTTAAGTCACTCACAACTTGTCTTAGGCTCTTAATGGGTTATATCCTTCCTCTAGCTCTTCCGGCCTGGAATAAATTAATTCTTTTTGTTAATATCTTTAAAATTTCCTTCATGGTATATTTTAAGTCATTTTAGCTAAAAAAGGATCACCGACAAGCAAAGTTTAGACAAAATGTCCAAAAGTGGAAAACTACCCCTAGGTATGTCCAATAGCCCTGCAGCATGCACACCTAGCCAATCTATCCTCAAATGGGTGGCAATTCTCACACAGCACACTGCCTTGCACACCCAGCCACTACCTTTTCCACGTTGCCCCTTGTGGGCGGCAATTCCCACACACCCACTGCCGAAATAACCTCAAAAGAGGCAAGGCACGCGCGTCTCAGCGTCAATCAGTCTGTGTCATGCGCCTCAGCTAGACCAGCGAGATTCATCTCGCTCAACTTTTGCACGCACGCGATGCCACCAGCGATACTCGTCTTGCTCCCATAGGCTGCACTTAGTCATAGTGCCTCTCGCTCACCCTTGCGTTGCCAGTGGCGTGTCGACCCGCCCCCTGGACGTCCATAACTTTTTAAAATAACCTCAAATGGTTCTTCCTTCCGGCCATGACCCAATCCACACTGCACGCACGACCACTCCAAAATTCACCCGACAGCCTTAATCACACTGCCCTTACTTCTAGCTGTCAAAAGTAATATTGTTAGCAATAATTAGAGTTTCCTTTCTCTTACAAAGTTATAGATAAATGTCTTGGTTAGTGTACCTCAAAATTTTAGCTTCTAATTATTTTTTCTACTGCTAGATATCTTCAAATCTTCTTGATCTGCTTTAGTTTACTTGATAGCCGGAGTAAGTTCGAGTTCTTTCTCACAGAGTTTCCTTTCGGCAATCCTTTGAGTTAACCTAGACTCAATTTGGAATAATTTGGTTGAAGAAAATCATAATTCGCTCGAGTGGTTTGCACACACCAACCTCTTTTATCAAACCCTTATTTATAGACTTTCCAGAAATTTGCATGCAAACTCCTAACCCGCCACCTCATGCTTGCATGCATGCTCATGCCACACTTAACCTCAATTTGATACCTAATCTGGCTTGCTTATCACTTAAGCATAGGCTTTGCTTAACCAAGAAGGAATGGTGGACGCATCCTTGTACAAGACCTCCTCCATGCATCCTTGTATAAGACCTCCTCCACACATCCTTTTGAGGTCAGTTGGTTACTCTTCTCAGCTACCTTTGCACGCAGTCCCTTTTGCCAGTTTTGGACACCTAGCTTGGACGCATAGCACCATGCGCCAACCCCATAGGCCCTCTTGGACGCATAGTGTCTTGAGCATGCTTGTCCAGGGAGTGTTTGCCTATGGCCGCATGCCCAAACCACCCTCAACCACCCTGTATTTACATCTTGTAAGTAGCTTAGGAAGTTGTTTTCATTTTCATGTTGTTTTCCTTTCGAGTGACGTTTCGCCAGTTTTGATATGCAAGGCTGGCAGACTAGTTTTTGCTTAGAATGTACTATAGGGGAACCCCACTAGTTGACTCCCCGACCAAGTATTGTTGTACTATTTGCAAACAAGCTTTCTTGCAATTGTCAGTCCTCAATGCTTTCTTTAATGATGTTTTCAAAGCTTTTCCTCTCTCTCGTTTTCTAAAACCATTTTCTCTCAAAACGCGAGTAGAGGCTACATCATACCCCGAGTTTAACCGCGACCCACGGTTTTTGTACGGCTGACTTGCTCGCCGGGTTAGAGCAGTGCCGCACAATCGCCGTCCCGTATTCTGAAGTGAGCGATTGTGACACATAGCTCCCCAACGCATCCCCCTCATTAACCTTAACCAACGCAAAGCTTGTTGCACGTCTAGCCCACTTGCTCAATAGCAATGCATCAAGCCTCCACCCATGGTCACCCTCATGGACGCATGCCTCACCAAGCCAACGCACCACTTATACACACTTGGGGCTCGGCTACCCAATATCTTTAACTTAGCCCACCTTCTTGTCGGCCACACACACCATCCATGCCAAAGGCTTTTGGCCACCTTCCTCTTAAGTACCCGCCTACTTGCTTGCCATCTTCCAAAAGTAAAAGTAGCGCTTACACAATTCCCCTTTGGCCGACTTGAGTGCCTAGCATGGAAGCATAGCCACCATGCGTCAGCCCCTAGGCCCTCTTAGACACATAGCCTCGACGCATCACCCTTCCTACTAACCTCAAACGCATAGCCAAGCTCTAAAATGCATAGCCCACTTGCCCAACGCATCAAATCGTCACCCAATGCTCACCATCATGGTCACACCCCTCGGCCCTACCTTCCAACACACTAGGCCCGCAACACACACCGTCTTGGGGCTCGACTACAACCTAATCATCTCCTTTGCGGCCACTCACCTACCATACAATATCAAGCCACTCCATGTCAAGGCTCAAGGTCATCACCATCTTAGCACCCACCAAGCCACTTGCTAGTCATCCCTTCCAAGAATATTGAGGATTAAAAGTAGGGCTTACAAAAAGCTTATTTTTCCTAAAAAGAAATCCATAAGAAATCATATAATCAAGCACAACATGTTTTAACATGAGATTTCCAACAATAGGTGTCTTATGAATACAATGTATTAATGTGTTCAAAACCAAGCAACCTAGTGTGAAGTGTGTTCAACAAAGCATACCTCCTAGATATTGCATCAACTACTAGATTTCATTACCTTATACCGTATCACATAGAGAAAATTTTCAAAGAACTCTAACCATTTAGCATGCCTCCAATTCAGCTTGTGTTGACCTTTAAAGTGTTGTAAGCTTTGGTGGTCAATATGAATTTACAAACTCCTTTAGCCACAAGTAATGTTGTAATGTTTGTAGTGCTCTCAGGCATAAAGCTCCTTACATATGTAGGATACTTCAAGGTAGCCCTATTTAGCTTCTCACTAAAGTACATCAATGGTCTTTGATCCTGCATTAAAACAGCTCCAATCCATATTCCACTTGCATCACACTTAATTTCAAATGTTAGTTCAAAATTAGGCAAGACGAGTAAATGCATTACATAGCTTATCTTTTGAATTGCTAAAAGCACATTCTTGTGCTTGTCCCCACTCAAATTTTACATTTTTCTTTATAAGTCCATTAAGCGATGCAACTATGGAACTAAAGTCTCTAATGAACCTCCATAGAAATCAGCTAGCCCATGAAAGCTCCTAATTGCACTAGCATTCTTAGGTCTAGGCAACTCTCTAATTGCTTTCACCTTTTCAGAATAAACTTCAACTCCATGTTTAGACACTACAAAACCTAGAAAGTTTATCTTTTCCATGCAAAAACTACACATTTTAAGATTAACATAAAGCTTTTCCTTTCTAAGTGTAACCAGAACACACCTAACATGCATAACATAATCCTCTAATGTCTTAGAATATATTAGGATGTAATCAAAATAAACCACTACAAACTTGATGCGCACTTTTCGTGTTACCACAAGAGTACGGGTCAAGTTATAATAGAAGACGGTTAAGTTCCGAATATCGTTCCACTGAGGATCCAATTGTGAATGTTTAAACTACATAGTTATTCTAGAATTAAATCAATTTTATTTGAGGATTCGACTTCAAGTTGTGATTTAAGAAAACCTAATAAGGAAAGCAAGTAAATGTGAAATACAAGAGTCAAAGAGAATTCTAGGGTATTGAATCTTTGTTTAATTCATTATGCAACATTCTAGGGTTCATGGGTTTTATTGCAATTTATATGCTTAAGTTTAGAAACATAAATCCGGGTTATTTTCTATCAAAAACAACATTTTCTCATGCAACCTAATTGATTAATCCGGGTTAATATCTTGAAACCAATGTAAGTTACATGGCATTAGGAGTAGTCTTTAGCAACTTTCATTGTTAACCTAACTATTCACATGATAGATTAACAACAATTCATTGTTATAGATCTAATTAGACATACAATTATTTCAATCATACATCTACTCTAACATTCAATCATGGCCAATAAAAAAGAATTAAGCACAATAACAATGAAAAACATATTCATTACAATAAAACCATGAAGAGTCTACAATATCAACATAACTTCATAAACAATTCATCAATACCCTAAAACTAAAAAGTTTAGCCACTCATAGCTTTAGGCAACATGTTCAAGACTAATTTCAGCATAGAAAGAGTGTAAAGAAAGGAAAACTCTACTGTAAAGAAGCTCTTGATTGAGTGATAAGCACTTGAAAAGTGCTTTCTATTCTCTCAAATTAAGGGAGTTTATATTAGATTTCACTTGTTTGCTAGTGGTTTTCAGGTTAAAATGAGGAAAATTAGAAGAAAAGACCAAAAGGTCAAAACCGAGCAAGAATACGGCAAAAAAGAGATGAAAAACTAAAAATGGCAAAAATTAGGGTAGCGTCGCAGCGCTAAAACCCGAGAGCAACGTTCTGAACGCATCATAGCATCGTGGCGCTAAAACCCAAGAGCAACATTCTGAACGCATCACAGCGTCGTGGCGCCTGGACGGCGCTGCCGCGGCGCTAAAGCCCGAGAGCAACAATTCTGAACGCATCACAGCGTCGCGGCGCTTGGACGGCTGCCGCGACACTAAAACCTGAGAGCAACAATTTTGGACGCAACCCTAGCCGCGGCGCCAGTTTTCCATAAATAAAAATTTGTTATTTTTGGTAAGTTTTTGGGCGGCCAACTCTATAAATTTGGGGGTTTCCAGCAGCCCTAAGAATCAATCAACCATCAATCCACAGACCTAAAGAGGCACAAGAAGGAGAGAATTGAGTGAGAGTTCATAAAAGAGTTCAAAGAGTGAGTTAGTTGCAAGGAAGAGGAAAAGAGTTCGAGATAGTCGTGGTGCCCTTCGAATTTCGACATGAGAGCCAAGGAGATCGTGACGGTGCTACCTCAATCAAGAGCCTATTTTCAGTAGAATTTCCCTTTCTTTACACTCTTTCTTTGTTTATTTTGCTTAAACATGTTGCTTCAAGCTATGAGTGGCTAAACTCTTTAGTTTTAGGGTTTTGATGAATTGTTTATGAATTTCTGTTGATATTGTAGACTTTCATGGTTTTGTTGGAATGATTATGCTTTTCATTGTTATTGTGTTTAATTCTTGTGGATTGGCCATCCTCACATGTTAGGTTAGATGTATGATTGAGAGATTGTATGTTTAACTTGATCTATAACAATGAATTGTTGCTAATCTATCACGAGAGTAGTTAGGTTGACAATAAAAGTTGCTAAAGACTATTTTTAATGCCATGTAATTTTGTATTGGTTTTAAGAGATTAATAATCAATCGAGTTGCATGAGAAATGGTTATTTTTTAGAGAAAATAACTTGGAATTAAGTTTCTAGACTTAGGCATATAAATAACAATAAAATCCATGAAATCTATAATATTGCGTGATGAAATAAACAATGATTCATTACCCTAGAACTCTCTTTGACTCTTGTGTTTCTCACTTTAATACTTTCCTTATTTGGTTTATATTTTCCATAATCAACAACTACAATTCCAGTCGTCAAATAAAATTGATTCAACTCTAGAATAGCTAAGTAATTTAAACTTTCACAATTGGATCTCCAGTGGAACGATATTCGGACTTCACCGTCTTATATTATAACTTGACTCGTATTGGGTTGTTCTATATGCCTAGGGTTGCTGGAAACCCTTTAATTTATAGACTTGCCCACCCAAATTTCTTTCCAAAATTGTTTATTTTTAAAATAAGGAAAGCTGATGTCTCGGCACTGTGAGATGGCGCCGCTGCGCTGGCCGACATAAAAGGGAGGCTGATAGCACCAAAAATGTACTATCTTCCTCAACTTAAGTCGAGATCGTTGCACTATTTAATGTGTTAAAAATGTTATTTTGTAGGTATCGAGCTCTTAAAAGGTAGAACCGAGCGTTAGAAAGAAAATGGAGCTAAAATGGACCAATTTGGTGTGTTAATGAAACAATTAGGTCAAATGGAAGCTAAAAAGACCAAAATGCCCCTAAAAGACCTCGTCGCGGCGCTAAAAACAGTATACAACCGATTTTGACAGCGTCCCGGCGCTTTGCGCAGATACAAATCTGCACTTCGGTAATTAAGTCATATCTTTTGATCTGGGTGGCCGTTTTGGGCATATGACCACTCGTTTTCTTCGTTCTTTCGCCCTCTATCCATTTTCAGCATTAGTTTTTAGGTTTTATTTTATCTTCATCCTATAATCAAGTAGAAAGGATGAGTTCTATCTTTTCCACCACTAGGGGAAGGTAAGATCTATATAGTTTTCTAGTTTAGAGGATTTTGGAGGAACCCATTGTATTCTTGGGAGTATTTTGATAATATGATTGAGTTTCTTTGTCTATGGGTTTTACTCTTAATTTATTGATTATGAATGACATTTTCTTGCTATTGATTGACAACCAATGTTTGATTGTGCCATTCAACGCTTTAGATTAACATATAATATGTGACATGCTATAGGTTAATCTCTAAGGAGCAAAAGGTTAGATAGGCTTGTGATTTGTGGTCGAAAACGAAGAGCATTGTTCTATCGACCTTGGGGAAATCGTATTAAATTTCTAATTAGGCCTTTCCAATTGGAAATTTATCCTAGCATAATCCCTAAAGTGTAATGCGGTTATTTAAACTAATTATGATGCTTTTAATCTAATCAAATTGGCTAATTTGATACTTTGGACCATTGGTTAGCCTTTCTAATCTATTGGGCTGGGCATAGATAAGAAGTTAAAATCATGTATTGATAATTCGATGATCAAAATTACATTAGGTGATTTCGTTTCTCTAAGCTAGAATGTTTTGTTTGATTGCAAATCTATCCTTTACTTTCCTTGCACTTTATTTTCATGCATATTCAAATCCCAAACCACACAACCCCCCATTTGTTGCTTTAACTAAATGGTTAGCTTTGAGAAACTAATCTTTATGCTTCCCTGCAGATCGACCCGGTCTTGCCATTAGTACTATGTTTTAGATAAGTCTTTAGAGGCTTTGATTATGGAGATTGCTGAAAACACTTTTGAGTTTCAGCAGGACAACCTTTGTAGGCAACAAGAGTTCAAGTGCTTCCAGCAAGCCATCTCTATTCTGGAGTGGAGGCTTGAACTGATCTTCAGAGCTTAAGTGACCTTGTTGCTGAAGTTACTGAATTAGTTGGGAGGCAGGACGAGTCGTTGCCAGACCATTCCTTCGACTTGCTAGTGGCTCAGAGACATGAGGTAGTCCATGTCAATGCGGTAGAGGAGGAACTTCCTTAAGATTTGTGCCCAGTGGCCCAGCTAACTGATATCGTGCAAAGACTAGAGAGTCCACAAGAGCAGCCCATCCTCTATACCACTGAAGCCGAGTTCTTTGTGGAGTATTACACCTCCAGTGATGATGAGGATGTCATGCCATGCTTGCCTGTTTGTGAGGCTAAGGAAGATCCCGAGCTTAAACTAGGCGAAATTTAGGTGATAGTGTTAGAGGTCGAAAGACCTTGCCCTGTTCTAACTCTTGGTATTTCATATATTTTTGAATTTTCCTCCTTAACTTCTCACGAGTCTGTTGAGTCTTTTATTTCTTTGGACTTGTTTGAGTCCCTTGAGTCTTTTGATTCTTTCTTTTTACCATTTCTCAGATATTCCAAAAAACCAAAATTCGACCTGTCCGGGGCCCTTTAGAGACAAAGAGGCTTGTTGGGCTTTGAAAGTTGCATCAATTCAAGCAAGAAGGGGTCGAAGAAATTGATGCACACTTTAAGTTATAATATAAGACGGTGAAGTCCGAATATCGTTCCATTGGAGATCAATTGTGAAGGTTAAAGTTACTTAGTTATTCTAGAGTTGAATCAATTTTATTTGAGGATTGGAATTGAATTTGTGAATTATGGAAAATAAAAACCAAATAAGGAAAGTAATAAAGTGAGAAACACAAGAGTCAAAGAGAGTTCTAGGGTAATGAATCCTTGTTTATTTCATCATGCAATATTATAGATTTCATGGATTTTATTGTCATTCATATGCCTAAGTCTAGAAACTTAATTCTAAGTTATTTTCTCTAGAAAACAACCCTTTCTCATGCAACTCGATTGATTACTAATCTCTTGAAACCAATACAAATTACATGGCATTAAGAATAGTCTTTAGCAACTTTTACTGTCAACCTAACTACTCTCGTGATAGATTAACAACAATTCATTGTTATAGATCAAGTTAACATACAATCTCTCAATCATACATCTAACCTAACATGTGAAGATGGTCAATCCATAAGAATTAAACACAATAACAATGAAAAGCATAATCATTCCGACAAAACCATGAGAGTCTACAATATCAACATGAATTCATAAACAAATCATGAAGACCCTAAACTAAAGAATTTAGCCACTCATAGCTTGAAGCAACATGTTTAAGAAAAATAAACAAAGAAAGAGTGTAAAGAAAGGGAAACTCTACTGAAAAGAGGCTCTTGATTGAGGTAGCACCGTCACGATCTCCTTGGCTCTCACGTCGGAACTCGAATGGCACCACGATTATCTCGAACTCTTTTCCTCTTCCTTGCAACTAACTTACTCTTTGAATTCTTGTATGAACTCTCACTCAATTCTCTCCTTTTTGTGGCTCTTTAGGTCTGTAATTTCGTGCTATGAATGATGATTAGGGCTGCTGGAAACCTCCACATTTATAGAGTATTTCGCCCAAGAAAACTTTCCAAAAATACATTTTTTTCAAATAAGGAAACTGACACCGCGGCTCTGTTGGAGAGCGTTGAGGCGCTGCGACTATGTTGCGCAGACCATGCTTTCGGGTTTTCTTCTTGTTTTCATCGTATTCTTGCTCGGTTTTGATCTTTTGGTCTTTTCTTCTAATTTTCCTTATTTTAACCTGAAAACCACTAGCAAACAAGTGAAATCTAATATAAACTCCCTTAATTTGAGAGGATAGAAAGCACTTTTCAAGTGCTTATCACCACCCCAAACTTAGAGATTTGCTAGTCCCGAGCAAAGAATAAAATCAAATAATAGGGAGTTTAGATGAAGAAGTGTGCAATTGACTCATGTCTCATAGAATAGCATTTAGAGCTTAAGTAGAAACATGCAAGCATATCTATATTGTTACAATCATTCAAGGCAAAATCTTGCTATCTCCCATGTGTGTGTGCAAGTCTCCTTCAATTTAAAATGCTATAACTCAAATTAGGACTTAAGAGAGCTTATTTAGTTTTCCCCCTACTCTAGCTCATGCACCAATCTTCAAGCTTTCGTACATTTCAAGTGAGTAATATGTCCACTGAGGTGCCTTTCAATCATATTTTTTTTCTCATGGGCCCTAAACTTGCATTCTTTTACCTAGGGGCACTAGCTTTCACACTTTCACTGTAGGGACTCATACCTAGTCAATTCTCAGGCGTCCTTACTGATCACAACAAAGGCAACTCTTTTTACCCCCATCCATGCATACTCATTACAAGTTTAACATTTAAAAAGATAGGCAAATAAAGCTCATACATTTTTGTGTACACTTTTTTTCTTTTTTCAAAGGCATGTATGCTCTTTTCTTTTTTCTTAGTCTAAGATTACAAACTATTATGCATTTCTACTCTTTAACTTGTGGGGCCTTTTGGAGTGACAACCAAATATACCCAACTTAATCCTTTTTTCAGTTAAAGATTTTGAATTAAAGTGGCCACATGCTCAAGAATATGAGAGATTTTAAGAGGGACTTAAATGAATTTAACTCAAGATAGTGCGATTCTATTTCCACAATAAGTCATCTATCATGCAAATTCAAATCTCATCATGGGCAATCAACATCAAGGCACACAACCAAAAACACATTCCTATTAACATTAAAAGCTCCAAACTTTTCAAAAATTTTCAAAATTGACATGCATATGATCATTAAAACTTCACAAACATGCATAGCAGGATAAAAAAATACACAAAAGTACGAGTGGCACCTCCCACGCCAAACTTAGAATCATGCATTGTCCCCAATGCATAAGAGCATCTAACAAATAAAGAACAAGCCTGGGAGCAAGCGGGAAGCCACCAAACAGGCTTGGTGTAAGGAGTACTTTGTGTGATAAACCAAGATCTTGAGAGATAAAGCATATGAGTGATTCAAAGATTTATTTGAAAATAAAATAAAAAGAAAAGTAAAGAAAGCAATAAAATTGGGTTGCCTCCCAATAAGCGTTGGTTTAATGTCTTCTAGCAAGTCTGAACCAATGGATCATGCAATGAAAGCAATGTTCTCAATTCGGCGTTCTTCATCACCGATGTAAGGCTTCAATTGTTGACCATTCACTTTGAAGGTTGTTCCATCATTGCTTTGCAATTCCACGGCTCCGTGTGGGGATACCTTGACAATGATAAAGGGTCCCAACCATCGTGTCCTAAGCTTTCCTGGAAATAAACGTAAACGTGAATTGAAAAGTAATACTCTTTGTCCAGGAAGAAAGATCCGTGTGGTGATCTTCTTGTCATGCCATCTAGCGGTGCGCTCTTTGTAGAGTTTGGTACTCGCATAAGCTTGAGCGCGAAACTCTTCCATCTCATTGAGTTCCAAGAGACGTTTCTCACCAGCCTTCTCGATGGCCCAATAAGCTCTATGCTCGAGCTCTACCGGTAAGTGACAAGTCTTTCCAAACACCAACCTGTATGGTGAAGTACCAATTGGGGTTTTGAAAGCTGTGCGGTAGGTCCCATAGTGTGAAAGAAGAGCTTTTCTCTCATATTCACTTCTTATTATTCAATATAAAATATAAAAAAGGTAGTTCGCTTAGCCCCTCGAGCTTATAAACATGATTCTTTCCATAAAGCATTTATCGTCTGTCGCCTGGCCTCTTCATCAATAGAAAGGAACGCCAGAAAAAACATTGTGAACACCACCATTGTCTGACATAATTGCAAAATATAAAAAAAGCGAAAGAAAAATGGACCTCAATAACCACTCCCTCACGTGTTTCACTCTATAGGTGAAGTTCAGTCATGTTTACACTCTTGAATGTAGGCTCTCTCTCACAAAAATGAATTCTCTTAAAACGGTGATGAGTAAAAAATTGCAATCAAGATTAGAAGATTAAGCCAAGAACAAACCAAGCAAGAATTACTGTTAAGTGTCAAACTCAAACAAAGAACCAGTAGAATTAAACAAAAAAGAAAGGTAAAACTCAAAAACCTAATGTTCAAGATACAAGGAATTAACAAAAAAGACAGGATATTTAAAAATCAAAGAATTTAAGATTCAAGATTCTAGGAGTTATCCAAGGTGAACAAAGATGACAAACAATTAGACAATTTCAATGTTAAAAAGGAAACAAAGAACTATGAGTAAACTAGAGACACTAAAGGGAATTACTCATATAATTACCCTATACGACAATGAGTAAATTCCATGTTGTGAAGTTATGTTCCCAGCTTCCCATTTATTCAAGTCTCTAAAATGGTAGGCTTATTAAGTTGGCAACTCGAGCCACTCTCACCATGCAAATCGAAGGACCGACCTCATAGAGAAGAGTTCATAAATCACTCTGGATTAAGAGCAAGTCGCACATGATCATCCTATGAAATATTAATCTCATCAATTAACAGATTAACAAAAAGAGATTAAATATTTTGTTGTTTGGTCTTCTACAAACTTTTTGTATAGGATACCCCCACTCACGTGTCTCTACATAAATGGTTTGGATCAAACCATTTATAACTATTACAAAGTGGGTCGTATCCATAGTGTCACCAAGGTAAGACACCCAACCTTATCCTTATACTATAGACTTTTAGGTTATTTCTTGAACATGATCCACCCGTAAGTCAACTATACACTGTTCAAGACTACATTTAATAACCATGGATTTCTCTGGTTAGTTAATGGATAAATTAATATTGAATAATTAATAATTAAATTAACCAATTAATAAACTTTGAGGCTTTAAGGCATAAATCCCAACTAATATCCCACTTGCACTAAAGTCAATGAGACATGTATCCTAAGGCATACTCTATACCCAACACGTTCTCCCACTTGCCCTAGCGAAGAAGAGACATGTCTCACAATCCTAGACATTCTAGATGACTCACATACAATTTAGCCTAGAGAGTCATTTTATATAAATCAAACCATATGTCATTCAAAGTCATCTTGGTCACTACCATGATACTTTCTCTCAATATGTTTTACCCTAGATATTGGTGTTTACTAATATCCTTAGTCTTAGTCTTTGCACCACTATTATCTCATAAAGGGTGATAAAGTATCTCAGAACTGAAATATTTTCAGATCTTTAAGGATATTTTATGGCCACACAAAGTTTTGCTTCAGAAGCAAAACGATCGTGTTGTGTACCATTCTCCACCACATAGGATAAATTTTATCTTACCATAGATTTTCTAAATCTCTATAAAACATATTATATATTGTGAAAGATCATATCTTAACACTGCACACAAAAATTTCTCATTATCCATATATACTTTAAAAAAAAAATTTAATTTTGTACTTAATGGTCACACCATTGATATAACCAATATAACTAACCAAGATAACTATCCAATTGTATGTTAAGTCTCATTTATGAATTAAGCATCTCATATAAGGAGAAGATAATTAATTATTTGTCTTCAAAACTTGAGGTGTCTTAGGATATTGTTCCTTAAACTTCACTTCACATTAGAATGATACATTATCATTCTGTTTGAAGTTTTGCATCAAATATTTAACAAACGATTTGTAAACGTACGATGTTTGAGACAAACTCAATATTATGTCCTTAATTGGTTAGTTAGTCAAATTTTTTATGTTATATTACATCATTCATAGTGAGTAATACGTCATTAATATAAAACATGAGAAATATCCACTTGTCAATTATGATTTTGTTATCTATACAAGATCATTAATATTTGTTCAAAGTTATAAGTTATGATAACTCTTATCAAACCTTATATTCAAAGATCTAATTGTCTAATTTATTTTTCTAATTCATTTATCAAATGAACCTATACAAATTTTGAAACTCTTCGCATTTGATCTTTGAAATGAACTCCTTTGTTGGTTTGTGTAGACGTATCCTTTAAGTTCTATTCATAAAAGAATCTAAATATTCATTTTACATATCTCATATGCAACGATGAACAATGCCTAGAATCCACTATGGCAATGAGTGAGAAAATTGACCCACAGTCTTCTCTCAACAAGTTTCACCTTCTACCATGAATCTTAATTTGAAGATCCATATCTTCTTATCTATATATGTACGTCTTTTTAGTAGCTCTATTCATATCCTATGGATTTTACCCTATCCAGAAAGTCTACAAATCCAGATTGAGATGAAGTACATAGACTTTATCTCGAGTTCATAATTTTGATCTTGCAATCCTAGTCAACATCTATCCCTCAACACAATTTTGAGATGATAAGCCTTTAATTTGTCAACCAATTATGAAAACTTTGACTTCAATTAAGTCATTGTAAAGGTTGAGTTGTCTCATAACTCTCCCACCACGATGAAGACTTATCATGTTAGATTAGGATCCATTTGACATTCAAATGTAATTAAATGGTTAACAACATTTGTTAGCTATTTAGTGGATTTACTTGGAACCAAAATATCAACATTATTTAACCTTAGTAAAGTTTTGTTGTCTTTTATTGGACATTCCTTATAAAATTAATATTTTTCATATAATTACCTTATTTTATTTAGGATTTCATAAAAGACCATTTTTGTTTCTCCTCGAGGATAGCCTACTCTTAGGCATATCTTTGAACATACATATTCATTTTTGGGTTTGTTTCGGCACATGCATCTTAACATACCCAGAATGGCAATGTGTCAACTTATTAATGATGTGGCCATGTCTAACAAAGTACTCATCATTAATGTGACTAAGCTTAACAAGGTCATTTTTCTCCTTTTGAAGCATAATTTCACTCAAATTGTATCTAATTGTAACATCTCAAGTTTTCAGGTGAGTGATTTTTTTAATTTTTTTAATTTTTTAATTTTTATTTATTTTTATTTTTTTTATTTTTGTTTTATTTATTTATTTTTTTTAAGGTTAGGGTGGCTTTACTTGGGCCCAATTTGACCGCCGAACCCCTCCCCTTCTTCTTCATCTTCAAGTGCGTGTCAACAGGGAAGCCACCATCCAGCTACCTATCATCATCCCGATTTACTACCGTTGATCGTCGTGGGTCGCCGCGGTAGTCGGATTCATCAGGGGTAAGTTTTTTCTCTTCTCTCTCTCTCTCATGTTTCTTTCACTATGCATCGTTCTTATCATAAAGACCAATGTCACCTGGTCTTTTTGCTGCCATCGTTGCTGTGACACTTGTCGCTGCAGTCTGTTGTGGGTGAGTTTCGATGCCATTACCGAGAGGTGTTTTTGGGTTATTTAGGTTCTATAATTAATTTTTTGGATATACCCACCATTGTTTTGATCTAAAATACATGATACCCATGATATTGAGAATCTAGATTTGGAATTTTAAGGTGTTTGAGGTTGTCGGCCAACAAGGTGTTGTCCTGGGAGACGTTTTGGAGTAAGCGTTAAAGTCTCAAAGCCTTTGAAACCCTTTTATTTGGTTACTGAAATTTAATTTTATAACCTTTACTCGTGGTTGTGCTTAGGGTGAAGGCTTTTGGTTGAAGTGCGAGTAGCTCTTACTATTGGATTGTATGTCTTAAAACTCGTAGTTTTTGTAAATAAGTGAATTTTAGTACATATGAAGTTATTTAAGTGAATTAATTATTTATTAACTCTAAATCCAATTAAACTACGAGTCCTTGGCTACTATCATGAGTACTTGGACTTTATGTGGAGACATAAACAGGATCAAGTTCGAGTAAGTAGCCTCAATAATCTATAGTACATGGATTAGGTTGAGTACCTCTTCTTGGAAACACTATTGAATACGACCTGTTTCATGATTGTTACAAATGTTGTAAGGTGTTATAAATGAAGTGATACTGATTTTTTCATGTAGAGACATGCGAGCGGGGATATTCTACATAATGAAATTGTGTAAGATTGATACTAAAATAATCACTGTTACGTATTAACACCGTTTACGATTAACACTGATTAATTTTACTTATCGATGACCTAAATAACTTGATTTGAATCTTGAGCTATTTTATAAACTCCTGTTTATTCAGAATTATCCCTTGATCTGCATTAGGTGAGAGTAGCATTAGGTGAGAGTAAGTTCAATAGCGCTGCTCAACATTCCTCCCATTTCAAGGATAAGACCGGGTAGATAGTTGGGAACATAGAATTTGCAAGACGGAATTCACTCCTACCCAACTTAGGGATAGTAGAGAGGTTGTTCTATTAAGTGTTGTTCCAAGGACTTGAACAAGGAGCCCATCCTCTCACTGGCCCGAGAGGGAATGAATTTAGTGATTAGATCATAAATCAATTGTTCATTAGAAGAACAATGGTACTTAAGGAGAAAAGATGTAACTCAGAGGTAAATCGGTATTTGACCTAGTTGAAGTTATGAACGACCTGTGAAGGATTGACTTATTGATGACGGTTATATCAAATGGACACAAATATATCTATAGTGAGGAGAGTGCAGCTACGGGCTTTAGTGGAGTATTCCGTTAGTTAACGAATGTTGGTTAACTAGGTTAAAGAGTTTGGCCGGTTAATCTCGGATCGTTGGAGCTTATGATCTGTAGGTCCATTAGGTCCCTCTACTAGATCATAAATGGACTAAAATCTTAGATAATGTGGTGAATAAGTTTGAACCGTTCAAATCTTGGCTTAAAGAATGAAAGTTAGATATATACGATATATCGACGTTTAATTATGAATTAAACGTACAAATAGAGTTAATTATAATATTTAAATATAATTTAAATATTAATCATATGAATAGGGATTCATATTGGTTTTTTAGAAAAATCGGGACAAGTGGGAAAAATAATTTTATTTTATTATGTAATATTAAAATAATATTTTATTATTTAATATTAAAATAATATTTTATTATTTAATATTAAAATAATATTTAATTATTTAAATATTAAATTATTTAATTATTTTTTAAAATTAAAAATCAATTTTAATTCAATTTTTGGAAATTCATTAAAAATTGATTTTAAAATTGATTTTTGAAGATTGAATTTTCCCACTAACTAAGCTAGGAGCTTGGTCGTCTTCTTCACAATTAACCAACAAATTAATCATTTTATGTTGTCAAATTTTGATGCAATTGGATTGCATGTTATTCTTTAATAAATAGAGATGATTTTGGCATAAAAAATGGTTAAGAATTTTGTGAAATTAAGGGTTAATTTTGCAAAATTCCATCCATTGTTCATCTTCTTCCCAACCTTCATTCTTTCTCAAATTCACCACAAATTTGGATCCCACCATCCAATCTAAGCCTAGAAAATAGTAGAGAAGAGTCTTGTGGTGGTCTACAACCAAGTGGTGCTAAAATTCATCAAGAATTGAAGGAGAATTTGGAGCTTCAAGGGTAAGTGTTCTTGAAACTTTGGTTTTTCTTTTTAATTGCATGTTTAATCCTCTAAATTGAGCATCTTAGAGTGAAAATTGATCAAATTAGCTTCCGCTGCATGCTCATTTATCCATCACCTACAACTTAAGGATAGTTGCCTTGTGGGTTGTGGTTCCAAGTTCAAGTAAAGGATTCCTAGTGAGAAATTTTTTCTCAATTCCTAGTAGGTTTGGTGTGATGGATATCTGGTATGTGTTGTGAACTGCCATATTGAGTTCTTGTAAATTTGTTGAAAGTTGAAAGCATGTCGTGCACATTGATGGTATGTGTGACAAGTCGGTGTGACGCGAACGTGCACACTACAAGCTTGTGTTGAGAGGTATACCCACTATTTTATATGATGGGTCTGTGTGACTTCGTGTCATACTTGTTGAGCTGGAATATGTTGAGTACTATTCTGTGTGAAATGTCTGTGTGACTCATATTCTAACTCACGGGTTATTTATATTGTGGCTTATATGTTGAGAACACTGACGGTCAGTGTGACGAGTTTGTGTGACACCAGTGTCTCGACACTAGGCTTGTGGTTTGGTGTGCATTGTGTGAGCGTCGTACACGCTAGATGTTTGTGTGACATTAGAGTGTGTGGTGGGCTTCCTTGGGGATCTCTGACTGAGTATTTTCTCAATGCTCACCCTTGGTGTTTATCTTCTCTTCAGGTAAGGGTACGGGGTGGATGATAAGATTTCGCTTGGAAAGCTGGGAACTGGTCGTGCTAGGCTTTTGTTTGGGAGTTTCATGTCTTAGCTATTTTTTATTTATTTATTTATTTATTCAAAATATGGATTGGTTTTTTTTTTCTCTCTCTAAAACTTTCAAGTAGGGATCTTGAGAAAGTTACCATTGCTTTATGTTGTTTAATAAAATAAATTGAGTATTTCCGTCTATTGAGAATCCACCATTTTTTGTCTTCACTTAACTGTTCTCCATTTTTGCCTCAATTTTGCTCATTGTGACGCCCCAAGTCACTTTTGGATAGTTGGGTCGTTACTAAAAATCACCTGAAAAGTGCTTTAATTAGCCTTTAAATTTAGAGCTATTATTGCTAGTTATTGTGATTTAACATGATTTATTGAGCAAATTTCAGGAAACCAAGTTGTAGGAACAATTGGAGTTCAAGTAAAATTGGGTGCAAAAGACCAAATATGAAAGCTTTTGGGGCTAATCATGCAAATAACAAGCCAACAAGGGGCCAAAAAGCAAAGGTAAAAGGAGCTGAAAAGCCCAGTTACACTGCCCTTTACGCTTCAAACCCAAGTGCAGGTTTTGCGCAAGCGCTGCGATGCTACCTAAGAGTGTCGCAACGCTCCGAAATCCAATGCGCGGAAAATTAATGTAGCGATGCGATGCTCTCCAAGAGCACTGCGACACTCTAATGCAGAAGTTTATTTAAAAGATGATTTATTCCATTTGAGGGGCATCAGATCTTCACTAGATTTAAACCTAGGACAAAGCTCCGCCGTCTGGAAGAGTGCACTGCTATTGGTGATCAATCTAGGACCCAAAGACGAAGGTTGGAGGTCAAGATCGTGAGACGACAACGGTAAAGGGAGTCCAAATTCTTGTTCTTCTCACCTTTCTCATTCTTGATTGTGTTGTTATGATGTTTTCTCATTTAGAGTCTGTTATTTGCGAATCGTGTGTAGCTAAACCTCTAAGATCTTGGGTGTAGTTGGATTCATGAGTAATTCTTGATTGTTTCTTGGCATTGGGATTATTGTAATTTGGTTGAATTTTAATCTATCTACATGACTTCTTTTGATTGATTGACCATTAATCAATTGTTCTTGGGCTGATTTTCTTGCTTGTAAAAGAGGAATCTTTGTTAGACTTGGTAGGTTAAATTATTATTTGATGATGCATGATAATGAATTAAGAATAATAAGGGTTGTAATTGAAGGGTCTTAGAGCTACCTTAGTTTAATCAATAGGAAGGAATTCAATTTGATAAATTAGGGTTAGAACGGATTGAGCTTGGAAAAGGATATCCCGAATTTAGACTTCTAGACTCATTCAACTTACACAATAATCTTGCATGTTAAAGATCTATTGAAGACTCATAATGAAACAACACCCTGGAATCTTAATCCCATTGAATTGTTAGTTTAATTACATTTTTTAATTTTTAATTTCTAATACCAAATTTTATTCTTAATTTGCCTAGATAACAATAAGTTAGTAATAATATCTAATCGAACAAGTTTTACACCAATCCCTAAGGACGATACACTAATTGAGATTTTATTGCTTCGATACATATGCTTGTGTGCTATCAAGTATTCGACATTGTTGTCGGGAATTGATAACAAAAATTGTTTTGCTTAATATTGTGAGAACGAAGTTGATTTTAATTTAGGTTTTATTTTATTTTATTACTAAAATTGTTATTTTCGCTTTTCTTAGGTATCTTGTTGTATGCGATGAAGTCATTGAGTTGAACTTTTGCCTTTCGACCCAAAAATTGAGCGAACTTTGAGGAAAGTAAGGAGGAATTTGAAAGTTGAATTCATAGCCATGGGTAATCAAGCAGAAGTCCTAAGACTATTAGAGATTTCTTTCAGCTGGTTGTCCCTACAATGTGGCTTGAAATAGTTGAGGCTCCAATTAATGCAAATAACTTTGAGCTGAAGCCATGTTTAATTCAAATGGCGAGGGACAACGCATTTAGAGGAACAACGAACAAAGATCCACATAAACATCTTCAATTCTTTCTAGAAATTTGTGGAACAGTAACAATAAATGGAGTCACCAATGACGCTAGTCGTTTAAGATTATTCCCTTTATTTGTGCAGGACAGGACGAATGATTGGCTAGAAACACTTGCTCTAGGAAGTATAACTACCTGGAATGAATTGGTGCAGGCTTTCCTTAACAAATTCTTTTCACCATCTAAGACGAGCAAGTTGAGAACAGAAATTGGAATGTTCAAATAGAAAGAGGATGAGCAGTTGTTCGAGGCTTGGGAGCATTATACAGAATTGCAGAGAAAGTGCCCTTAGCACGGTTATCTTGACTGGCTTCAAATCGGGTTGTTTTACAACGGATTGTCAGGAACAACGAAGTCAATTTTGGATGCCACAGCTGGTGGCTCTATCTTTTCTAAAACTGTTGATGTTGCTTGATCATTGTTAGAGGACATGGCTATCATCAGTTACAACTGGCCATCAGAGCGATCAACATCTAGAGTGGTTGGGCTCTACGAGCTTGATGAGGTAACTGCTTTAAAAGCAGAAATGGCTTCCCTAACTAATGCTATTAGTCAATTGTCAATAGGGATCAAGCCATTGATTGTAGCAATGGCAGCTTGTAATGCTAGTACGTGTTGAGAGATTACTGATCCAGAGGAGATTAATTATGTGCATCGATCCAATCAATACCATGGACAATTTCAGTTTCCTTAGTTTCAATCTCAACAAGCACGACAACGTACTCATTACCACTCAGGTTTGCATAATCATGAAATTTTTCGTACGCCAAAAATGTGTTGTAGCCCCTTCCAAGCTTTACTGTTTCTAATCGTAATGTTGAGAAGAAATCATTTACGAAGGACTTGCTTACTAAATTTATCAAAAAATCAAGAAACTGAACTAACTTATTAGAGAGCATTGTTACGAGTCATGGAACGGCCATTCAGAATATGGAGGTATAGATTAGTCAAATGGCGATATCTATGAACACCATGTAGAACGACAAATTTCCCAGTTGTACAGAGAAAAACCCAAAGGAAGATTGTAAATAGTGACTCTCAGAAGTGGAAGGAATGTAGTTGGTCTAGTTTTGGTAAAGGAAGGAGAGCAAGTGGTGGCGAAACTTGAATTGGATGAGAGAAGAGAAAATGAGGAGAAAAATGCTAAAGAAAAGGCGGAGGAAGTTCTTGAACCTTCCGCTACAGGGAGAATTTCTAATCCCTTACCTACTATTCCTAATAACATCCCTTATCCCCAATGATTTAGGAGAAAGAAATTAGATGAGCAATTCACAAAAGTTTTAGAAATTTTCAAAAAGCTTCACATAAATATTCCATTTTCAAATGCACTTGAATAGATGCCAAACTACGTTAAGTTTATGAAGGATATTTTGTCGAAGAAGAAGAAATTTGAAAAGTATGAGATAGTGAGCTTAACTGACTAGTGCAGTGTCGTTCTACAGAAGAAGTTGCCTTAGGAATTAAAAGACCTTGGGAGCTCCACAATTCATTATACTAAATGTGATCTGACAGTAAGTAGAGCTTTATGTAATTTAGGAGCCTTAATAAATTTGATGTCGTTATTTGTGTATAGGAAGTTGAACATAGGGGAAGTGCAACCGACAATGATATCTCTTAAACTAGCGGATCGTTCTCTTACTTACCCTCGTGGTATAGTGGAAGATGTGCTGGTTAAAGTAGATAAGTTCATCTTTCTGGCGGACTTTGTTGTGCTAGATATGAAAGAGAATGTGGAAGTTCCAATCATCTTGGGATGACCATTTTTAGCCACAGGTAGGGCTTTGATAGATGTCCAGCAAGGTAAGCTCACCTTAGGAGTAAATGATGAAGAGGTAATTTTAAACATTTATAGATCTCTGAAATATGAGACCATGATTATACGTGTCATAGTATGGATATTGTGGACAAAAATGTAGTTGAGCTTAGAGAGTTACTTTTGTATGTGGATCAATTGAGTTAGAGCATGCTTAACTATGATATGGATAGGGTAGACATTTTAGATCATGATGTTGCATCTTATTTTGAATGTTTGGATTATTTGTCTGTTAGCTATGCTAAACCTGATTTAATATCTCTTATGTCTGTGAGTGAACACAAAACGAAAACACCACCTACTGTGGAATTAAAAGAATTACCTACACATTTAAGATATGCCTTTCTAGGAGAGTCTTTTACTTATTTAGTCATTATTTCGTCAAAATTGAATGAAGTAGAGGAGTAAAAATTGTTAAAAGTCTTGTAGGAGCATAAGTCAGCTTTAGGGTGGTTAATTAACGACTTGAAAGGTATTAGTCCATCTATTGTGATGCATAAAATACTAATGGAGGATACCTATAGTCCCTCAATTGAGCATCAGAGAAGGTTTAATCTGGAAATGAAAGAGATAGTAAAGGTCGAAGTTCTTAAATTGCTAAATGCAGGAATTATTTATGCTATATCTGATAGTTCTTAGGTAAGTCCAATGCAGGTAGTACCCAAAAGTGTGGGATGACAATGGTGAAATATGAGAATAATGAAAGCATTCCCACTAGAATGGTACCTGGGTGGAGGGTGTGTATAGAGTATAGAAAATTGAATAAGGCCACTAGGAAGGACCACTTTCCCCTCCTTTTTATTGACCAGATGCTAGATAGGTTGGCAGGTTACCCTTATTATTGTTTTTTGGATGGTTTCTCAAGTTATAATCAGATTGCCATCGCACCTGAAGATCAAGAAAAGACGACCTTCACATGCCCTTATGGGATGTTTGCCTTCAGAAGGATTTTGTTCGAATTATGTAATGCGCCAGCGACATTTCAGAGGTGCATGATGGTCATTTTTCAATGACTCATAGAAGAAATAATGGACGTTTTTATGGATGATTTTTTAGTGTTTGGTTCTTATTTTGATTCTTGTTTGTCTAATCTTTCAATTGTGATGTAGAGGTGCCAAGAAACAAACCTTGTCTTAAATTGGGAGAAATGTCATTTCATGGTCAAGGAAGGTATAGTGTTGGGGCACAATATTTCTAAAAACGGTTTGGAGGTAGATAGGGCAAAGATTTCTGCTATAGAGCAGTTGCCTCCACCAGTATGTTAAAGGAGTTAGGAGTTTTTTAGGGCACGCAAGGTTTTATAGGCATTTTATTAAAGATTTTTTGAAAATAGCGAAGCTCTTGTGCAATCTTTTAGAAAAGAACTCTGAATTTAATTTTGATGAAACATGTCTCACTGCTTTCAAAACATTAAAAGAAAAACTAATTTATGCGCCTCTCATTGTGACACCTGATTGGAGTCAATCTTTCGAATTAATGTGTGATGCTAGTGATTTTGCTATAGGAGTTGTCTTAGGGCAACATAGGGAAAAATGGTTTAGAGCTATTATTATGCAAGTAGAACTCTCGATGCTACTCAAGTAAATTATACTACTACTAAAAAGGAGTTGCTCGTAGTAATGTTTGCATTCAATAAGTTTAGGCGCTATTTGCTTGGTTCTAGGGTAGTAGTTCATACCAACCACACTACTCTTAAATATTTATTTGAGAAGAAGGATGAAAAACCTAGGCCAATTAAATTGGTACTTTTGTTGTAGGAATTTGATTTTACAGTTAAGGACAGGAAGGGGAGTGAGAATGCGATGGCAGACCATCTGTCCAAGATTGAGAATGAAATTAATCAGCAAATCAATCCCATTACAAAAGAATTCCCTAATGAGCGCCTTTATAAGGTTGAGGAAAATCTTCCATGGTTTGTTGATTATGTGAATTATCTACCAAGTGGTGATGCCACCTGAGTTAACTCCTAATAGAAGAAATAGTTTTTGCACCAAGTGAGATCTTATCTTTGGGATGACCCTTTGCTCTTTAAGATTTGTTCTGATAACATAATTCAAAGATGTTGCCTAAGGAGGAGCATAATAAAATATTGTCTGACTGTCATTTGTCTCCCTATGGTGGCATTTTGGGCCAACATGAACAACAACAAAGGTATTACAATTTGGTTTTTATTGGCCTTCATTATTTAAGGATTGTTATACTTATGTGAGAACTTGTGATAGGTTCCAACGTACTGGGAACATATCAAGAGCTAGTATCACACCCCACCCCGAACTATCCTCCCGTAGCCCGAGACGGAGTGTGAGGACAACAGTTACCGACTACCCTGTCACATAACCTACTGTCACATTCGCCTCACTTTCATATAAATCCTTACTAGGACGATAATATCATTAACACACTCTGGAAAAACCTCGACTTCGATCGGCAACGGGAGCTGTCATGCTACCTGAAAATGGAAAATATATAAAAAGGGTGAGCTAACAGCTCAGTGAGTAACAGTTTTCTGAAAACATTTTACTTTAACTGTAAAACTATTTATAATATAAACATTGTCAACCCCGCATAAAAATATAACGGTTCACATCATATTATAACATGATCAAATCATTGTTATATCATGTATACTTATCTGTTTGGAATAAATAATCAAAATCTCATTCATTCAAAATACTTATTCCCTAGTTGAGGAGGAGCAATGCTCTACGCTCCTCAACGTCGATTTTCCTTAGCTGTGTGGAGTATTCTCAACACATCAGCGTCGTATATACCTTTATGTGCACATAGGTTCTATATTCCGGGCCGCCCACAATGCCTTCTCCAAGTTCCTGAGCATTGGGGTCCCATTTCCATATCCAGGCTACCTATTTGCCTTCTATGAGTCCCTCAGCACTGGGTGCCTTTTTCTATATTTATATCCAAGTTACCCATCTGTCTTCTACGAGTCCCTCAGCATTGGGTACCTTTTCCTATATCCCTCAGCCTCGGGTGTCTTTTCAAAGTTTTATAAAACACAATACATATTTTGGAAACATTATTTTAATAACTCATAAGTTAACCATTTCCAAATCTCACGTCAACAGCATGCTAAATTCAATTTCCAGCTTTAATATCAAACAGCATGCTTTTCATACAAATTTATTTCCAAATCTTTCTTGAAGTCATATAACACCATGCTTTTCAGCAAAGTCATGAAAACATGCATCAATCAATCACCATGCGTTTTATAAACTTATAGCAAGTAACCAGCATACTCAAAGCTTTTCAAATAAAACGCATGCATTAATTCATTAGAAACCCATAAAGTCATATTCATAAAGAACTCATTTATATTTTGAAAAACGCAGGTGTTACTCACTTGTACTTTGCCCAAGAATAATTCCTCTTCCTTCCCTCTATTTTCTCTTCCCAAGCTTCTTAGAAGTAGCGTTCTAACTAAAAAATGCAAGGCTTCATATTCCTTTGTCAGCTCGGTTGGACGCAACCCTGCCCTTCAATGCAAGGTTGATAACTACCGCAAACCTTGCCCTTCAACGCAAGGTTGATTACTACCGCAAAGTGCATCCCAACTCTTCTTACTTCTCTTTTGGATGTGTCGACCTCTCTTGGACGCAAGGTCCAACTTGAACGCATCACCTATCTTTGGACGCGGTGCTCACCTTGAACGTAGTGTTTGTCGTCACCGCAAGGCCGACCCCTTTTCGACGCAAGACAACTTCTTTAACATGAGATAGCTAAGTTGCCAGGCCGCAGACTCCTACTACGGACGCAAGGGTTCCTTCTTTCTGCCTTATTTCTTCCCTTTCTCTCCAGAATTCTTCCTTCAGAGTCATCAGTCACTCTTTTTCCCTCAAGGTTCTATTTATAGGGAGCTTGCCATCCAACTTCTCCTCTTCTTTTGCCACTTGTTTGCCACATGTCACGCTGCATGCTTAATTAATCATGCATTAATCCAAGCGTCACCTTGCATGAAACACTTAACATGCCTTTTTAACACCTCCTACTTTTAAGGTTTCAAGTCTATATGAAGCCACCTAGCCTTTATAAGCTTATCCTATGCGTCCAACATTTTTCAATAAACAACTATTCATTCAACACAATGCCCTCATGCGTTCATTGAGTTTCCTTTAAGGTTTGAGCTTCATTATTTACTTCCCTATCTCTCGGCCATACTTCCCTTGAACTCATTTTTCCACCGCATACTACTAGGCGTCAAAATCTCAAACGCACACTACTATGCGTTTGTCTTACTGCGTAATACCATGCGTCAACCTGAACCGCATACTATCATGCGTCCATGATCTTCCTCCTATCCTTGAAGATTCCTTGATTACTCCTCTACGCGTCCTTGTGCTTGTAATCCAAGGTTATTCATTTAACCTTCCCCTTGTACCAAAATATCTCTGATTATAATTTAGTATGCGTCCACCTCTTGCTCCAATCTTTGAGCTTACTTCTCATCCTTCCACTTTATCCAACACCCAAGAACATCCCTTGCTAATAGTCTATCCGTTACTTAGTTTGCGATCTCTTTCAACACTTCACGACATGACTTAATTCCTTTCTTGCTTATGCGTCTTACCATCGCCAATACTTACATCTTCTCTTATGTGTTTCACTTCTTTCCCTTCTCCGTTTACTTCCATGCGTCCACCCATATCATGCGTCATCTTGGTCCTTAACATGCGTCCAACATGGTCTTTTACTTCATTTCTTTAATGCATTGATTTTTTAAAAGTAAGGTGTGACAGCTAGTGAGTTTCCCTTGACACCAATATTAGAGGTTAAGTTATTCGACATTTGGAGAATAGATTTTATGGGTCCATTTCCACCATCTGATGGATATTTATATATATTATTAGCTATTGATTATTGATAGCTCTCAAAAAGATCTATTTTTATATATCTAATCTTGCTTTCTTATTTAGTATAATGTGCTAAAATGTCTATTTTTGTAGGAATTCGAGCAAATCATGCACCTCAGAATGTCATGGGCCATTCAAGGTTGATTTGGAGCTACCAGAAGTGAAATTGGACACCTAGAGCTCAAGGACGCGGAAACAGAAGAAAATACCCCTTAAGAACGCAACTGCTTGAGCTTTACGCTGAAGATCCGAGAGCAAAAATTGTGAGAGCGCAGCTGTACTCCAGATATTTACAAAAGAGTGAAAGCGCGCGCAGTGTCACTACGCTCTGGGTAGGTGATGAGTACTTTCCGTGTTAACCGCAAGTGTACGAGCCAAGTTATAATATAAGACGATGAAGTCTGAATATCATTCCACTGAGGATCCAATTGTGAAGGTTTAAGTTACTTAGCTATTATAGAATTGAATCAATTTTATTTGAAGATTGTAATTTAAGTTGTGTTTTTAAAAAGACTTAAAAAGAAAGCAAGTAAATAAGAGACACAAGAGTCAAAGAGAGTTCTAGGGTAATGAATCCTTGTTTACTTCATCATGCAATATTCTAGGGTTCATGGATTTTATTGCAATTCATATGCTTAAGTCTAGAAACATAAATCCCTTTTCTCATGCAACTCAATTGATTATTAATTTCTTGAAACCAATACAAATTACATAGCATTAATAGTAGTCTTTAAAAACTTTCATTGTTAACCTAACTATTTTCATGATTGATTAACAACAATTCATTGTTATAGATCTAATTAGACATACGATCTTTCAACCATACATCTAACCTAACATTCAAACATGTCAATTGAACAAGAATTTAAGCACAATAACAAAGAAAAACATAATCATTACAACAAAACCATGAAGAGCCTACAATATTAACATAACTTCATAAACAATCCATCAAAACCCTAAAACTAAAGAGTTTAGCCACTCATAGCTTTAAGCAACATGTTCACAAACAAATTAAGCATAGAAAGAGTGTAAAGAAAGGAAAACTCTACTAGGAAGAAGCCCTTGATTGAGGAGGAACTGTCAAGATGTAAACCGTACTTCCATTTTGTAAGAGCTAAACGTAAGTACGTAGTACTGATATGGAATAAATTGTTTTTCCTCTTGCAGATTGAAGGAAGAAGTGAAGGAAGCCGGAAATATTTTTGGTAAGTGAATCATTACGAGGTAAATCGAGTTTAGGAGTTACTTTGTTTATTTAAAAATAAAATAAAATTAAATAAAAATTAAAAAAAAATGGATTTTAGAAGTAGAAGAAAAAGAAAGAAGAAAAGAAAAATAAGAAAAAGAAAAAAAAAAAAGAAAAGAAAAGAAAATGAAAATGTTGATAATGGAAGTAAGTCGGCAGCCCGTATAAGTGTATAAGCTGAACTTTCGGTCATTTATTTCATTTTCAAAAGCTTCAATTGACCCAAACTTGTAGCTGCATGTCAAAGGGAGAAAGAAGTAGTATTCTAGGGCAAATTCGTGTTGAATTCTAGTCGGTTTCGTGGTGAAATTGAAGCTGAAATAGAAGATTTGGTTGCTGTTGCACAATTTGAGCGAAGTCTGGTGTTTGGTAAATAGCAAGCTAAAGAAACCGAGTTTCAAGCTAAAATTTAAAATTAGTAAGTTAACTCAATTCTTAACAACTCTTGTGAAGGATGGTTGAGCTGAATATGAAGAGAAACATGTTAAATTTTAGGTGGAAGCGACTGATACAGATTTCCAGAGTAATCTAGAGCAAGTCAAAGTAAATTGGAAATATTTGTCGAACAAAAAGGAGTTAAGCTCTGAAATTTTGAGATAAGCTAGAAAACACATTTCTATACAAGTTTGTAGAAGGAAGAAAGTTCTAATTCGGGCTGAAAATATAACTTTTAACAGATAAAAGTGAAGACAAAAGCGAAGACAGAAGCAAAATGAGACGGGTATCGCTGGAGGAAGCAGCGACACTGAAGGCGTAAGGGTGAGCAGCAAGACAAGTCTTGCTGGTTTCGCTGGTGGCTTTTTGTCTCACAACTCTCGATGGGTATTGCTAGTCTCGCTGGGTATAGCTAGTCTTGCTGGTGTCGCTACTCTCGCTAGTCTGGTAGATCAAGTAAGTTTTGCTGGTCTCACTAGTTCACAGTATCGCTAGTACAGTTTGGTCTTTTGCTTGAATTTGTTGGTTCAGTCTCGCTAATGGCCTGAATGTCGCTCATTAGTGAACTCTTTTATGAAATGTAGCCTCGGTTGAGCATTTCTTTGTGGAATATAGTCTCAGTGATGGTTTTCTTCGTGAATTAGAGTCTCAGTGATGAATAATAAAAATGTCTAAGGCTTGTTTGTTATGTAAAAAGGAATTTTAAGGAAATCTAACAAAGGGAAACGTATTTTTTCAGGCCGAGAGGAACTAGGAAATGCGTATAACCCACTAAAGGCCCGGGACAAGTTGTGAGTGACAATTTTATTTAAAATGAGTCTACTTTAAACAATGTTTTTATGTTGTATTATTAAGTTTGGAAACATGACTATGTGTTTATGCTTTCCACGGGTTTTAACGTGCTATGAAGATTATGTGCATATTATGTGTTTTACATTGGAAATCATTAGAAGCATGCTAGTTGTTAAATGAGTTTCATGAAAGGCATGCTATTTATTAACCTATGATTTTATGGAAAGCATTGATGATTGTTAATGAGATTGTGAAGATTTGAAATGTTATAAACTTGTGAATTTATATTATGCTATTTTTAAAGCATGTTGTTTTTGAATAATATTTTTGAAAAGGCTCTCAATGCTGAAGGAGAAGACATATGGGTAGCTGGGATATAGAAATGGTTCCCAATATTGAAGGACTCGGAGAAGGCATGTAGGTAACCTGAGTATAGAGATAGCCCCCAATGCTGACGGACTCGGAGAAGGCATGTGGGTGGCCTAAATCTCATATATGGGACCCAATACTAAAGAACTCGGAGAAGGTATTCGGGTAACCCAGGATATGATATCTATGTGCACATAGAGGTATGATAGATGTTGTGTTGAGACTACTCCACACAACTAAGGATATTTGACGTTGGGTGTGTCGAAATTTTTCCACCCCAACTAAGGATGTTTTCGACGTTGTGTAGCGTTGAGCTACACTTCGCCTCAACTAAGGAAAATGTGATTGAAATGTGTTGTACTTACATGGTTTTCCTTTAGAAATGATACGTATGTGATTTGATAATGTTACCTGAGCATGATTTGTTTGGATACGGAAACGATTTATTACTGCTTATCTATTTTCATAACTTGATTTCGGATTTGATTTAATTATGAAGCAAAGAAGGTTTTTACAAAATAACCTAGCTCATGTTTTCCTTGTTTTTCTATTTTCCAGGTAGCGAGCGAGTCTAGGGTGCTTAGTCTACACAGTAACTCGTTTGGGCCCACCATCAATGTCTAAAATTTTTAGAATTGTAAATATTTGATCTTAAACTTGTGTTGTACATATAGAAGGTTACAGGCGGAAGTTAGAGAACTTGTGTAAATTAAAGGTTGAATGCAAATCAATATCTATATGATAGCTTAACCCTGGTTACAGTTGGATGTTTCAATTATTGTGTATATCTGCTTATTAGGTCTCGGTCGAGGAATAAGGCTAGCAGTGGATGTTGTAAGAGGGTCAGTGTCTGCTGTCCTCACACTTTCTCCTGGGTTAAGAAGGTACCTGGGATTGGATGTGACACAAGATATCCTTTGGTCTTCATGTCGAGAACTCGAACGACACCAAACTCTCTCTTGAACTCTTCTCTATTCCTTGCAGCCAACTCACTCTTTGAAACTCTTTTTCTCTGATTTCTTGATGTCTAGGGTTGCTGGAAACCCTCCAATTTATAGAGTTGGCCTCCCAACATTCTTTCTAAAAATGTAAAATTCTCAATTATGGAAAGGTGGCGCCGCAATATTGACTGACATTGAAAGGTGGCGTCACTGCACTGTGTGTCATAAATGTCTACCCTCGGCGCCGTGCCGCAGCGTCGTGATGATGTTATGGTGCTGAAGGCAAATGTTATTCTCGGGAAAAAGCACCCAGGCGCTGCCCTGTTTTTAGCAGATTTGGATTTTTCTCCTCTTTTTCACTGGATTCTGGCTCGGTTTTGATATTTTGGCTTTTAATTCTTCTTTTCTTTATTTTGTCCTGAAAACCACTAGCAATCAAGTGAACTCTAATATAAACTCCCTTAACTTGAGAGAATAGAAAGGATTTTTCAAGCGCTTTTCAGTAGGTGCTTGAGTTCTACCTAGAGTGTTGCGACGCTCTCCAAGAGCGCAGCAACGCTCTGCCCTATTCTGTAAATTATCTCTTCATTTTTAGGGCAAAAAGAGAGGTGAGATTTCATGGAGGCCGAGGAATTTTCTTCTTCCCTTTCATATTTCTAGCCTTTTAGCTTAGGATTTACATTTTATTTTGGGTTGTAGCCATGGATTGGGTGCTTTCTTCCTCACTTCTTTTATCTATGAAGATGTTGAGGTAAGTAGATTTCTTGTTCTTGAAAGCAAAACCTATGTAGTTTCTTGAGACTCCACTTTTGTATAAATTTTTGATGCCCCTCCCCTTGAATGTATGTCTTGGCTAATCGATTTTGCTCGCGCATTTCCTTTGTGTTCGTCTATGTTTTAAATCGATAAGTAGCAAGGGCCTTAGTATGCATGCTAGGTGTATTTGTTGTCCACGAGCTTAGAATGTATGTTTAACCTAGGTTCATGAGCAATAGATTAATTAAGTTAGGGCTTTCCCATTAATTAATCGCGCATTGGAACTCTTAAGCTTAATGCACCTATTCTTGGCCTTAGTTGATCGTTATCGAACCTAATTAGGACCCGAGGCTTGTTGTTTGATTGAGGCTTTGGCTTTAATTGATAATTAGGGTGCTTATTTATCTTAATTTGATTTGTTGGCTGCCTGTAGCGTTGGCAAATTTAATTAAGTTAAATAAGTTAGTGTGTAAGCAATTTAATATGTGTTTAATCAACAGTAAGTCGATGATAGAAATTGCATAGGAATCCAATTGCTCTCGAGAACTTGATTATCAACCCTGTTTACATTTACCCGTTGCTTTTAATTTCTTTTTCATGTCGATTTCTAAATCACACCAACCCCCTCCCCCTCCCCCCTCTCCCCATTTATCGCTTTAATTAAGAAATTAGCTCAACGAAACAAAGACTATTGTTCCTGTGGTTCGACCCGAACTTGCCACTATTACTATGTCATCGAGCATTATAAATTTCTTTTGATCAGATTCTTTTTGGGAATTTAAAACGACCCCTAAAACGAAGGAGCTATCAATTACACCTCTAAGTGGGTGGAGGCTATAGCCACTAAGACGAATGACGGCCAAGTTGTTCTTAAATTTTTGCATAAAAGTATTTTCACAAGGTTTGGCACTCTGCAAGCACTTATTAGTGATGAGGGATCACATTTTTGTAATAAATTTTTTGATAATATGTTATTTACATATGAGGTTAAGCATAAGGTTTCCTTGGCTTGTCACCTGCAAACTAACGGTTTAGTTGAGGTGTCAAACAGGGAGATTAAACAGATTCTGGAGAAGACGGTCTAAGTTAACAAGAGGGATTGGGCCCTTAAGCTTGATGATGCTCTTTGGGCATATAGAACGACCTTTAAGACATCGATTTGTACGTCTCCGTACAAGTTGGTGTTTGGGAATGTGTGTCATTTGCCAATTAAGTTAGAACATCACGCTTATTGGGCTATTAAGAAATTGAACTTTGATCCTCAAAAGGCTGGAGAACTTAGATTATTGCAACTTAATGAGATGGACGAGTTCTAGAGCCAAGTATATGAGAATGCTAAGCTTCATAAGGAACAGATTGTGAGATGGCACGATCAGAGCATTTTTCCTAGGTCTTTTCTTCCTGGTTAAAGAGTTTTATTATTTAATTCTTGCCTTTGGTTGTTTTTAGGGAAGCTTAAGTCAAAGGGGTCTGGACCGTTTGTGGTTAAGGATGTGACTCCGTAGAGCTGCAGGTGAATGACAGAACAACATTCAAAGTTAATGCCCAAAGGCTTAAGCATTCTTGTGAAGATAAGGAGTGGTGTATAGAAGCCTTGTACTTCAAAGAGTGATTAGAGGGCTTCATCTAGCTAGAGACATAAAAATTAGCACTTTGAGGGAGGCAACCCAAGTGTTTTTAGATTTGTTATTGAGTTTTTTTATTTTAGTATGAGGAGTTATTTCATGATGTTCTTTTTATGATGCCCAAGATTTTGAAGATGTTGAAGTAAAGTTAACGTTCTAGTTCGCCATCCAAACTAGTGGATCCCCACTTATGCCTAGGCTTGTATCACTCATCTGTTGTTTGATATGTTTTATTTCTCATGCATTGGGGACAACACATAATTTTAAGTTTTGGGTGGGGGGCGTACTATGAACTTGGTTTTTGTATTTGTTTCTATGCATGCTAACATGGTTTCCATTGACTTAATGAATATTAATTTAAGTTTGAATTTTGAGTAAATTGTTTCGATTTAAGCTCGAAAATGAGGGGAGTCTTATGTTTGTATGTTGTTGATGTTGATTGGCTATGATGAGACTTGAATATCCATGATGGGTGACTTATTGTGGAAATAGGATGGAATTATCTTGAGTTTGATCTATTTAAGTCCCTCTTTAAAGACTCTACTTTGAGCAGGACCTTTTATTGAAATATTGTAGTTAGTAAAAATAATTAGGAAAATATTGTAGTTTGGAAACTATTTAGGAAAATATGGTAGTTTGGAGGAGAGAGAAGATTGGATAGTGGAGAGAGGAAAAGGTCGAGACCTCAACCTTCGACCAAAGGCAAGGTCAAGACCTCAACCTTCGACCAAAGGCAAAGGTCGAGATCTCAACCCTCGACCAAACCAGTCCTTCGACCAACGCAAGGCATTCGACCCTGCTTCGGCCAACGCATGGAGGCCTCAACCTTCGACCAACGCGAGGCCTACCTTCGACCAACCCAAGGCCTATTTCGGCCAACGCAAGGAGGCCTCAAAGTTTGACCAACGCAAGGCCTATTTCGGCCAACGCAAGGAGGCCTCAAAGTTTGACCAACGCAAGGCCTACTTCAACCAATGCAAGGCTACCTTCGACCAACGCATGGCCACCTTCGACCAACGCAAGGTCGAGGCCTCAACCTTTGACTATTGCAGACCCACGGGTGGAAACTTTTACAGAGATTCCGTCCTCTACAGGTTCCGTTGTGTCGTCGCAGAGAGAATCCGCTGCAAGTCCCGTCGTGTCGTTGCAGAGATTCCGCCGCAGGTCCCGTCGCGTCGTTGCAGAGATTCCCTGCCGCCGCTGCGGTTGCTGTCGCCCATGACTTATGGTCGAGGGTTGAACCCTCGACCATGTCTCTTTAAATTCTGCCCAGACCCTTCTTCCTCCCACTATTTCTTCTTCCAATTCCTTGCATTACTCTTTCATCCGAGCACTCCCTTCTTCCAATTACTGCGTTACTCTTTCATCCGAGAACAATTTGTTCCAATTGCTTGCGTTTCCTCTTTCATCCGAGCCACTCCTCCCACATTTCTTCTTCAAATTCATCCCACTATCTCTTCTTCCTCCCACTATCTCCTCTTCCAAATTCATCCGAGCACTCTCTCTTTTGAACAAATTCTCACAAATTCTCCACTTTCTCCAAATTTTCTCCTTCTTTTTTTCCAAAATAATTTGATCTATCGAAATATTATCTTTTTTTTTTCCAAATTTACGAGGTTTGTAAATAAATTTGATTTATGAAATATATATTTTTTTTAAGATAATATAAAATTTTTTCTCTATTCTCATTCTATTTTTTTTTATAGTATTTGTTTCTATTTGGAAAGCAATGATCGATTGTTGTCACTTCGAGGAAGAAAGAAAAGTAAACCATTGCTGAATTTGTGAGTTACCATTTCATTTTCTGGTATTTATATTATGCTAGACATATCATTTTAAGCTAAATATGTCATTTTAATGTTCGTATTTATTTTGTTAACAGTCTTTGAATTGAATAATATTTATATATTGATGTTATGAGTTTTTTCTATAATTTAATGTTCTTGTTTATATTATATTAGATTTATCATATTAATATTATATTAGATCTACCATGTTAATGTTATATTAGATCTACCATGTTGATAATTTTAATATAATATTTTTATAATTTGTCTTTACTTTGCATTTTATATTTATAATATTTTAATTTTTTAGTACAAATTTATATTTTCGTTGCATATTAGATATTACTAGATTTTTTTAATATTATAGTTTTTAGTTAAATAATTAGTGATGTATATTGTTGTTTTCTTTTTTTAGAAAATGGCAGACAAGTGTTTGGGATTTATGTTGTTTACAAATGGTCATATGATTGATGGTGTTGATGGAGTTGAATATGACCAGCCAGCATGTGGGGGTTTTAGCATAAATGTAAATAGTGGACTTGTTTTTGAACAATTTGTTAAAATGATTAGGCTGTCACTTGGTGTAGATATGAGATCAAACCACTTAGAAATAATATACAGACATTCTAATCTAACACCATTAGCATCTGTAAAGTATATGTCATTCCCCATTCATAACGAACAAGCAATGAATTTGATGTTTTCGCTTGCAATGCCGCTCCCGAACCTAGTGCATTTATACGTTAATGTGAGTAGGGTAGGATTGGATGTAGACTTGAATGCACAATCGTTGAGTCAGTTCGAAGACCCGAATCAATGTATTGATGTTGATCCTGAATCAGTTGCACCAGCCTATGATGATGAAAATATGGTGGCTGGTAATCAATATAGGGAGTTTAGAACAGAAACAGAAGATGAATTCGAGGAGTTGGATTTCGATGGTCGTGAACATGAAATGCCGTCAAGTACATTCGCTAATCTTCACATGAATATAAGAGATAGCGTTAGAGAACATGACCTAGTTGTGGCCCCGGTAGTCGTTGACAATACCCAATTGTATAAGGGTATGATTTTTCAAGACAAAGAAATGTTACAACATCTGATCAAGTGTTTTGCTATCCAGTGTCACACACCATACGAGTCGTGGAATCAACACCGAATATTTGGGCAATTCGGTGTAAGAAATGGGAGGATGGTTGCAAGTGGCGACTCCATGCAGCGAAGAAAAAATCTCACAATTTGTTTGAGATTACTAAGTATGTTGATCAACATACATGTTTTTACTCAGAGCTTAGCCAAACTCATGTGCAATTAGATTCTTCAATGATTGCACTAGAGTTTTGTGAAGCTGTGAGGGAAAAACCGTCCATCAGTGTGGCATAACTACAATCCGACATCAAAACAAAATGGGGATACCATGTTCCTTACCACAGGGTGTGGGAGGGTAAACGAAAGGCATTGGCCAGAGTGTTTGGTGATTGGGATGACTCGTACAAACTGTTGCCCAGATGGTTGTATATGATTAAGCATACAAATCCCGACACACGAGTGGAGTGGAGAATAAAGAGCACACCTACTGAAAGACATGCCATCCTTACTTCTGTATTTTGGGCATTTGGTCCTTGTATAGAAGCATTTAATAGATGTCGACCGATTATTCAAATAGACGATACTTACTTGTATGGAAAATATCGAGGAAAGTTGCTAATTGCTACATCAGTTGATTCGAATGGGCATCTTCTTCCTCTTGCATTTGCCGTTGTAAATGAGGAGTCTGCTGACACGTGGGGATGGTTTTTAAAACACCTCAAAGAAATTGTTATACATGAAGAGGTGTGCTTGATTTCAGATCGGCATGGTGGCATCATCTCGGCAGTGAACAATCCAGAAAATGGTTGGACAGGGCCAAAATGTCACCATAGATTCTGCTTGCGCCATATTGTAAGTAATTTTAATAAAAAATACAAGTATAATACATTAAAAAATTTTGTATATCGTGCTGGATGTCAGTTCCAAGTTCGCAAGTTTAATAAAGCAATGGAAGACATCAAGCGAATAAATAGAAGTTGTATGAATTTTTTTGACAACATTGGTATTGAGAAATGGGCTCAAGCGCATGATAGAGGGTTTAGGTACGGGTGGATGACGACGAATCTATCAGAGTGCATCAATGGAGTCCTCAAAGGAGCTCGAATGTTGCCAATAAATGCTCTTGCTCAAATAACATTCTACAAATGTGTAAATTATTTTGAGAAGATAAGAGAAGAGAAGAGAAGAAATATGATCTATATGAAGGTGTATTTCATGTGAAAACCGGACATCACAGCCTCAATTCTAAAGGAGGAAATATTCAAATACTAAAGATAAGTGATTCCGAACGGTACTGTTCGTGTAACAAGTGGAAAGCATTTGGCATTCCATGTTCGCATTTTATGGCAGTTTGCTCACGATTTAACATGAACTATGAAGATTTCATTGAGGACTACTATAAAATGTCGACATACGCTGCATGCTACTCTCCTCAATTTCAACCTGTACCGCATGAAGATTACTGGATTACACCTCCTAATATGCCTGTTTTACATGCCGACCCGGCGTTATTGAGAAAACCTGGTAGACCAAAGAGTTCAAGATATCATAATGAGATGGACTGGACAGAACCAAGTTCTCAAGTACGTTGCAGATTTTGTAATCAGTTAGGTCATAATCGAAGGAAATGTCCTTCGTTACAAAGACAGGCACCAGACAGTCAGAGATTTTTTTCGTTAACATTTCTATCATGTAACCAATGTTTCAATAATAAAATTAATATTTTTATCATGTGCTCTCACTATCTCACTCTCTCTCGCTTTTAAGTCCTAATTTATTTGTATGTTTTACTCGATAAATATATAATTTGTTTTCTTCTAGATCATGGCTTTAAACCCAAGACCGATTGATCCCAATATTTTATATGATCAGTCTGTTCATCGATCAACAAATGTATGGCAAGATCGGACTACAGGCAAGATGTACTGTAAACGGCGTGAGGCGGTTGTTTATCATACCATCCCACTTCATCATCGCATACTACCACTTCTGCGTGCATCAGGCTTTTACGTTCAATGGGAGATTAATAATGTATACGATACGTTATCATTAGCTCTCACGTCCCTAAGAGTTCACAACGTGAGATCCCATGCTTGGCTTCGAGTTGCTATTTGGGCAACCTCCCTTCGGAAAGTGTTTGCATGGGTCAATAGCAAGGTGAATAGGGGAAGTAGTTCATAGTAAGTGGGTGAAGGGTGTGTGTCAACATGTCCTATGGTCTCTTCCATTAGGTCACACCGTGAGATTTCTATGTTGCACCTGCTTGGCGTTTATAGGCGCATATCCCTTCGGAGGGTTTGTAACATGGGATTCGGAACTCCGTGAACTCCAGAAATGGATAAAATTACATAGGTCCGTTTTCAAGCAATTGTTTCTCCTTCGAGGGCTTGTTTGATTCTGATCTTTGTGATTCGAAAATGGAGGATATACACTTACAAGACTTACTAAGTGTTAGTAAAGTTCTTGACCAAAGAAACAGTAACTAAATACTATAAGAATAAGAGTTATTTTGGTATTAGTATTTAGTCAAAAGTATCTTGATTTAGTGAAGAAGTGGTCGACTACCCTTCGATAGGGGCCATTCTGACTCACTGAAGTATCGTTGCAAAATAAAATAATGAAATATGGGTACATTATTACTTGATAAATAAATTGGATTAAAATTTAGAGTACATTCACTAATTTGTTCATTTTTTCCAGCAATGAATACATCTATAGTTCAACTATTAGCTTCGGAAAAACTTAACGGCCATAACTATGGAACTTGAAAATCTAATTTAAACACTATACTAGTTATCGACGATCTGAGGTTTGTTTTAATGGAGGAATGTCCTTCAGTCCCTGCTCAAAATGTGAACTGAACTGTTCGGGACGTTCATGACAGATGGACGAAAGCTAATGAAAAGCCAAAGTCTATATTTTGGCAAGTATATCAAATATACTATCCAAAAAGCATAAAAAAATGGTCACTGCTAAGGAGATCATGGACTCACTGCAAGCTCTGTTTGGACAACCGTCCTCCTCAGCTATGCATGATGCTATCAAATATGTTTACAATTGCCAGATGAAAGAAGGAACGAATGTTAGGGAACATGTTCTGGACATGATGGTCCACTTCAACATCGCGGAAGTAAACGGGCTGTCATGAACGAGAAGAGCCAAGTAGGATTCATCATGGAGTCTCTTCCGAAGAGTTTTTTCCAGTTCAGAACTAATGCCATGATGAACAAAATAGATTATAATCTTACCACTCTTCTTAATGAGTTACAGATTTACCGTCCTTATTGAAAAATAAGGGTTCTGAGGCAGAGGCAAATGTTGCTACTACCTTAAAAAGGAGATTCCAAAAGGGCTCTACCTCTGGAAATAAATCTGTCCTAAAGAATAAAGGTATTCAGAAGAAGAAAGGAAAAAGGAAAGGGAAAACACCTCCTACTACTACTGCAAAAGGCAAAAAGTCCGTTGTAGAGAAAGGAAAATGTTTCTACTGCAGCGGTGATGGGCACTGGAAAAGGAACTGCCCAAAGTACCTTGTCGATAAGAAGGCTGGAAAAGAGAATCAAGGTAAATACGATTTAATGGTTCTAGAAACATGTATAGTGGAGAATAATGATTCTACTTGGATACTGGATTCAGAGGCCACTAATCATGTTTGTTCTTCTTTTCAGGAAACTAGTTCCTGGAAACAACTAGAATATGGTGAGATAACTCTCCAGGTTGGATCAGGAGAGCTCATCTCAGCTTTGGCAGTGGAAGATGTAAAGTTATTTTTTGGAAATAGATATATATACTTAGAAAGTTTTCTGTATGTACCCTCTTGCAAGAGGAATTTAATATCTATTTCTTGTTTGATTGAACATATGTACAAAGTTTCTTTTGAAATTAATGAAGCGTTCATTACTAAAAGAGGTGTACAAATTTGTTCTGCAAACTTAAATAATAATTTATATAAGTTAAAACCAACCAGAGTTAAGGCTATTTACAATACTGAAATATTTAAAACAGCCGAAACTCAAACAAAACGATGACGTGTTTCTCAAAGTACCTATCTTTGGCACTTAAGACTTGGCCACATTAATCTCAATAGGATTGAGAGATTGGTTAAGAGCGGACTTCTAAACAAGTTAGAAGATAACTCTCTACCACCATGTGAGTCTTGTCTCGAGGGAAAAATGACAAAGAGATCTTTTACTGGAAAAGGTCTTCGAGCCAAAGAACCCTTAGAACTCGTGCATTCAGACCTTTGTGGACCAATAAATGTAAGGGCTCGAGGAGGGTATGAATATTTCATCAACTTTATTGATGATTATTCAAGGTACGGTTATATTTACCTAATGCATCATAAATCTGAAACCCTTGAAAAGTTCAAGGAATTTAAGACCGAGGTTGAGAACCAATTAGGTAAAACTATTAAAACACTTCGATCTGATCGAGGTGGAGAATATATGGACTTAAAATTCCAGGACTATATGATAGAACATGGAATTAAGTCTCAACTCTCTGCACCTAGTACGCCACAACAGAACGGAGTATCTGAAAGGAGAAATAGAACCTTGTTGGACATGGTTCGTTCGATGATGAGTTACGCATCGTTGCCTAACTCGTTTTGGGGATTCGCAGTGGAGACCGCAGTTTATATTTTGAATAATGTTCCTTCTAAGAGTGTTTCAGAAACACCCTATGAGTTATAGACAGAGCATAAAGCTAGTTTACGTCACTTCCGGATCTGGGGTTGCCTAGCACATGTGTTGGTGCAAAATCCTAAAAAATTGGAACGTCGTTCAAAATTATGCCTATTTATAGGATACCCTAAAGAAACGAGAGGTGGTCTATTTTATGATCCTCAAGATGAAAAGGTAATTGTATCGACAAATGCCACATTCCTAGAGGAAGACCACATACGTGATCATAAACCACGTAGTAAACTAGTATTGGAAGAGATTTCAAAAGATGCTACAGATAAATCACAAAAAATTGCTGATCAAACTGGCCAATCAACAAGAGTTGTTGATAGACCAAGCACATCTAGTCTGTCACGTCCATTTCAAGAGTTGAGAGAGCCTCGACGTAGTGGGAGGGTTGTTAGACAGCCCGACCGCTATTTAGGTTTAGCTGAAACCGAAGTCACCATACCTGATGATGGCTTAGAGGATCCATTGACCTATAAACAGGCAATGAATGATGTTGATCAAGATCAGTGGATCAAAGCCATGAACCTCGAAATGGAGTCTATGTACTTCAATTCAGTTTGAGAACTTATAGATCAACCTGATGAGGTAAGACCTATCGGTTGTAAATGGATTTACAAACGTAAACGAGACCATATGGGGAAGGTACAGACCTATAAAGCCCGGTTAGTAGCAAAGGGTTATATCCAGGTAGAGGGGGTAGATTATGAAGAAACCTTTTCACATGTTGCTATGATAAAATCAATAAGGATACTCTTATCCATTGCCACTTTCTATTATGAAATTTGGCAAATGGATGTCAAGACTGCCTTCCTAAATGGCAATCTTGAAGAGAACATCTACATGGTCCAACCAGAAGGGTTCATAGAACAAGGTCAGGAGCAAAAAGTTTGCAAGCTGAATAGATCCATTTACGGATTAAAACAAGCATCCAGATCTTGGAATATGAGATTTAATACTGCAGTCAAATCTTATGGCTTTGAACAAAATGTTGATGAACCTTGTGTATATAAAAGGATCATCAATTCCACTGTCGCATCTGAGCACAACACTGCTGATCCATTTACAAAGGCCCTCCCGGCTACTGTTTTTGAGGGCCACCTGAAGAGTTTAGGATTACGAGTAGAATAAATAGGGCAAGTGGGAGAAATTGTGGGTATGGGATGCCCTAGTTTATTGTATTTAGATTTCTCTTACTGTACTCAACTTTGTTGTAACCCACTAGGAGTTTTAGTCCAAGTGGGAGTTTGTTGGGTTGTATGTCCTAAAACTCGTAGTTTTTGTAAATAGGTGATTTTTAGTACATATGAAGTTATTCAAATGAATTAATTATTTATCAACTCTAAATCCAATTAAACTACGAACCCTTGGCTACTATCATAAGTACTTGGACTTTATGTGGAGACATAAACAGGATCAAGTTTGAGTAAGTAGCCTCAATAGTCTATAGTACATGGATTAGGTTGGGTACCTCTTCCTGGAGACACTATTGAATACGACCCGCTTCATGATTGTTACAAATATTGTAAAGTGTCATAAATGAAGTGATTCTGATTTGATCATGTAGAGACATGTGAGCGGGGGTATTCTACATAATGAGATTGTGTAAGACTGACCTTGAAATAATTACTGTTACGTATTAACACCGTTTACGATTAACACTGATTAATTTCACTTATCGATGACCTAGATAACTTGATCTGAATCTTGAGCTATCTATGAACTCCTATTTATTCAGAATTATCCCTTGATCTACATAGGTAAGAGTAAGCTCAATAGCGCTGCTCAACATTCCTTCTATTTCAGGGATAAGACTGGGTAGATAGTTGGGAACATAGAATTTGCAAAACGGAATTCACTCCTACCTAACTTAGGGATAGAAGAGAGGTTGTTCTCTTAAGTGTTTTTCCTAGGACTTGAACAAGGGGCCCCATCCTCTCACTAGCTCGAGAGGGAATGGATTTAGTGATTAGATCCTAAATTAATTGTTCATTAGAGGGACAATGGTACTTAAGAAGAAAAGATGTAACTCAGAGGTAAATCGGTATTTGACCTAGCTGAAGTTATGAACAACCTGTGAAGGATTGACTTATCGATGACGGTTATATCAAATGGACATAAATATATCTACAGTGAGGAGAGTGCAACTACGGGCTTTAGTGGAGTGTCCCGTTAGTTAACGAATGTTGGTTAACTAGGTTAAAGAGTTTGGCCGGTTAATCTCAGATCGTAGGAGCTCATGATCTGTAAGTCCATTAGGTCCCTCTACTAGCTCATAAATGGACTAAAATCTTAGATAATGTGGTGAATAAGTTTGAATCGTTCAAATCTTGGCTTAAGGAATGAAAGTTAGATATATACGATATATTGGCGTTTAATTACGAATTAAACGTACAAATAGAGTTAATTATAATATTTAAATATAATTTAAATATTAATCATATGAATAGGGATTCATATCGGTTTTTTTATTAGAAATATCGGAACAAGTGGGAAAAATAATATTATTTTATTATTTAATATTAAAATAATAATATTTAATTAATTAAATATTAAATTATTTTTTATTTAATTATTTAATTATCTTTTTGAAATTAAAAATCAATTTTAATTCAATTTTGGAAATTCATTGAAAATTGATTTTAAAATTGATTTTTGAAGATTGGATTTTCCCACTAACTAAGCTAGGAGCTTGGTTGTCTTCTTCACAATTAACCAACAAATTAACCATTTTGTGTTGTCAAATTTGATGCAATTGGATTGCATGTTATTCTTTAATAAATAGAGATGATTTTGACATAAAAAAGGGTTAAGAATTTTGTGAAATTAAGGGTTAATTTTGCAAAATTCTATCCATTGTTCATCTTCTTCCCAACCTTCATTCTTTCTCAAATTCACCACAAATTTGGATCCCACCATCCAATCTAAGCCTAGAGAATAGTAGAGAAGACTCTTGTGGTGGTCTACAACCAAGTGGTGCTGAAATTCATCAAGAATTGAAGGAGAATTTTGAGCTTCAAGGGTAAGTGTTCGTGAAACTTTGGTTTTTCTTCTTAATTGCATGTTTAATCCTCTAAATTGAGCATCTTAGAGTGAAAATTGATCAAATTAACTTCTGCTGAATGCTCATTTATCCATCAACGGGGTTGCCAGACTAGGATTCATTCAGTTAGACTGGCACCTCATCACTGCACTTATTGAGAGATAGAGGCCAGAGACCCATACATTTCATGTGCCTACTGGAGAAGTCACTATCACGCTCCAGGACATAGAAATATTTTTTGGCTTACCTGTCGATGGCGAGCCTGTTACTGGGGTAATGCATGACGATTGGCTGCATATTTGTCAGATGCTACTCGGTGTGACCCCACCTGCAAATAAAATTAGGGGATTAAGGTTAAGTCTAACATGACTAGGGACACAATTTCCAAGACTTGAGGATGATGCAGACGAGGAATCTGTCACGAGATACGCAAGAGCATACATACTGCAGATGATGGGCGGGAGTCTATTTTCTGATAAATCAAGTCACTTCGTGCACCTAATGTTCCTTCCACTGTTATACAATCTCCACGAGGCGGGACGGTATTCTTGGGGTGGAGCGTGTTTGGCATGGCTGTATAGACAACTATGTAAAGCAACAAAACCGGATGTTCGCGAAATCGCTGGGCCTTTGATATTGCTACAAATATGGGCTTGGGAACGATTTCCAACAATTGCTCCACAACTCCGACATGTCAACGATCATCAATTAGCAGAACGAGCCTACGGTTCTCGGTATGTCATTTTAATTTAATTTAGCTAATATTTTTTTGTGACTTATATTTAATTTTAAACCTAAAATATTAATTTACTAATGTAGGTGGAGAGACCAATTTTGTGTAACTCGGTCAGCTACACATGTAGTGAGTCAGTATAGATATATGTTTGATCTGCTTCAACCTGACCAAGTATGTGAATACTAAACCCATGAATTTTGTATACATATTTTTTTATATACTTGTATTTAATATTTTTAATATAATATGTTATGTTTTAGATTATTTGGGAGTCTTACAAAGCTGTCATGGACACTTTGCCCAATTTTTGTAAGAGCGGTCAAGACATATGGCGGACAATGAGCCCACTCATATGTTTTCACATTGGTGAATGGCATCTTCCTGACAGGGTAATCCGACAGTTGGATTTCAAACAGAATATCCCATCAGAGTGCTATACTGAACCCCTACTACATGACATTGACCTGAGAACTGCAAATTGATCTTAAAAAATTGCACATTTGGTAGTGCGATGGCACTATCGTAAAAGGTTTATTGCAGTCGGCGTTTTAGTTGGGCAATTCGATAGGGATGCAACTCAAGATTACATCCTTTGGTATAATAATATTACGAGACGCTACATTACTCGTCCGGGAGCGGCTTTGGGTCATTTGGTATATAATCAAATATTGTCTAATTATTTTTTATTTAAATTTGTTTGAAATATTATCTAATTGTTTTTTAATTCACAGAGATCGAGCAATAGTAGTCTTCGTGATGTTGCAAATGATCCAGATCAAGTATTAACTATATGCAATAATAACGCATTTTACATGGAGGAATTACACTACATGTACGATATACCTATTGCACCTCCACCAATTCCTAGGCATAGGGGACGTGCTCGAGCAGAAGAAGATTAGTTTGATGTCGTTGACCATAATATGGAAGAATTGCCTCCTATGATGCAGACGCAAACGCAGAGCCAGACTGGTTATGCCAGTCCGATGATGATGCAACCAGCCTTTGGTTCAGGATATTACGATTCAGAGGCCGGACCATCATCTTCATACATGCATACACATGGACACGACGTCCATGAAGCGCCTGAAGAGGTACCAGAGCAACCAGATCCACCAGAGCAACCTAGAGTGCAAAGTCGACGATGCCAACCAACTCGAAATCGGCGACGTCCGCCTTGTGGGACACATTGAATTTTTTTATTATTACTAATTTTAGTGGAAAAAAATAAATTGTTGTATTAATATTGACACTTTATTTTTATATTGATTGGTTAGTGATAAAATATATGTTTGTTATTATAACGGTTTTTAAAATTTTCCGAAGTGGGAAGTGGAAGTGGGAAAAAACAATTTAAATATATATATATATATATAAAAGGAGAAGGTCGAGGGTTGAACCCTCGACCAAGGAAAGAAGAAAAAAAAAATTTGCCTCCCCATTCCCAATAAAAACCACAATATTTTCATAAATATTTCCAAAACCACAATATTTTCATAATTTTTCCCTTTGAGCACGTAGTCACTTTTATTTAGAAACTTTAACTTAGAAAATAATTAAGTTTAGTGTATTTGGTTGTCACTCCAAAAGGCCTCACCATTTAGAGAGTTGATATACATGATGGTTTGTAATATTAGACTAATTTGAAATGTGTGGATTCTTGAAGATTAGTGCATGAGCTAGAGTAGGGGGAAAACTAGAGAAGCTTTCTTAAGTCCTAATTTGAGTTATGGTGTTTTGAATTAAAGGAGGCTTGCACACACACACATGGGGGATGATGAGAGTTGACCTTGAATGACTTACAATAGAAATATGCTTGAATGCTTCTGTGAGAGCTCCTAGTATGTTATTCTCTGAGACATGAGTCATTAGCACGCTTATTTTGAATTTCCCTGTAGTTTTTTTTTGTTATGTTTGCTCGGGGCTAGCAAAATTCTAAGTTTGGGGTGATGAAAAGCACTTGAAAAGTGCTTTAATTAGCCCTTAAATCTAGAGCTATTATTGCTAGTTACGATGATTTAACGTAATTTATTGAGCAAATTTCAGGAAACCAAGTTGTAGCAATTAGAGTTCAAATAATTAAAAGTTGGTGCAAAAGACAAAATATGGAAGATTTGGGGCTAATTATGCAAATAGGAAGCCAAAAAGGGGCCAATATGCAAAGGGAAAAGGAGCCGAAGAGCGCAGCTACACTGCCCTTTACGTTTCAAACCTGAGAGTAGGTTTTCACAAGTGTTGCGACGCTTCGAACTCCAACATGTGAAAAATTAACGTAGTGTTGCAACGCTCCAATGCAGAAGTCTATTTAAATGATGATTTATTCCATCCGAGGGGCATCAATTCTTCACGAGATTAAACCTAGGGCAAAACTCTACCATCTGGAAGAGTGAACTGCTGTTGGTGATCGATACGAGGCCCAAAGACGAATTTTAGAGGTCAAGATTGTGAGATGGAAACGGTGAAGGGAATCCCAATTCTTACTCTTCTCACCTGTCTCATTCTTCATTATGCTGTCATGATGTTTTCTCATTTAAAATCTATTATTTGTGAAATCATGTGTAGCTAAATCTCTAAATTCTAGGGTATTGCTGGATTTATGAGTAATTCTTGATTATTTCTTGACATTGAGATTATTGTAATTTGGTTGAAGTATAATCTATCTGCATGACTTCTTTTGATTGACTGATCATTAATCAATTGTTCTTGGGATAATTTTTTTGCTTGTAGAAAAGGAATCTTAGCCGGACTTGGTAGGTTAAATTATTATTTGATGATGCATGATAATGATCGGGGAATAATAAGGATTGTAATTGAAGGGTCTTAGGTTTGCCTTAGTTTAATCAACAGGAAGGAACTCAATTTGATAAATTAGGGTTAGAATAGATTAAGCTTGAAAAAGGTATCTCAAATTTAGACTTCTAGACTTATTCAACTTACACAATAATCTTGGATGTTAAAGACTTATTGAAGATTCATAATGAAATAACACCTTGGAATCTGAATCCCATTGAATTGCTAGTTTAATTTTTAATTTGCCTAGATAAAATCGATAAGTTATTAATAATAGCTAAGCGAACAAGTTTTAGACCAATCCCTGAGGATTATACCCTAATTGAAATTTTATTACTTCGATACATACGCTTGTGTGCTATCATTTACAATGCTTAAGATTGGGATATAGTTTCATTTTCTATTAATTAGGCTTAGTACTGAAAATTTTTGTACTTTTCATTTATGATCTAATCATAATTTCTTGAAAGACTTACCTAATTGATTTAAATTTAATCTAGACTCTTTGAACTCTTCAAAGAAAGGATTTAAGATGCATTAGATTAAGATACTTATACACTAAATATTCATCAATTAGATGATGATATATTCACAAAGTTTGTTTGGCTTTTATATTTATCAAACCACTTGGGTCAGAATGTGTAAGCCAAACGTGGTTTTATAGCCTTATCCAGTAAAGTAATTTAACTCTAACCTTTAGATAATTATCTGTACTAGTCATTTTATTAAAATTGATGATAATCAACTTTAATTGCCAAAGCCAAGTATCTTTTAGGAGAAAATAATTTGCCTTTCGTTCTAGATTCAATAATCCTAAATTTCTTAGTGTAGCATTTGTATGTGTTAAACATTTTAGCGCATAATAATTGTATTTATTTAAGGCTAACATATTTTCAAACAAGTTTTGAAAATACACTTCATTACATGAAACATCCATACCCTATGAATTAAGTAATAATAAAGTTTTAAGAAATTGAATTTCTCTTATGGTGATAAAAGTACCATTTTTAGCGTAAGTATCAATTAAGAAATCTCATGTCTCCCACTGCATTAACTGAGATGGACTTCCTGGTCCCAATAAAAGTGCAACAAAAAATCAAAAAATTGAAAAACCAAACCAATCCAAACCGATCCATTGGTTTGGTTTGATTTTTTAGTCTAAAATTGGACATCTTGGTATGTATTTGGAGAAAACCAAAATGTATTGGTTAGAATCAATTTTTGATTGGAAAAGCCAATCAAAATCGAATTGAATCAAGGATATATATATATACTCTTAAAAATAAACTCTAACATTGGGTATCTTTTAATATTTTAATTATTATGGTGCATATATATTTGTTGTTTAGAAAATAAAAATCAATTATTTTGGAGCTTGCATGTTTTTTATTTAAAAAGGTGCCAAGAAAAAAATAAAAATGTCCAATTTAGATCTATAAAGAAGATATAAACCAAATTTCAATTCAAAATTAGTAAAAAGGACCACTTCCAAACAAGAGTGGAAATACTTTTTCAGGAGTTAACGAGAATATCGATCCATGCAAACACCTTCCTTAGGGGGATGGAAGCAAAGGCGAAGCAAAGCTGTGGCAAACCCGTTACGAGACCAAGCATGAATCTCACATTGTCAGTCAATGATGGAGACCGTAGGATATGTTGACACATGTCCTTCTCCCACTTACTATAATACTTTCTCTAATCCACCTTGATTTTGACCCATACAAACACCTTCCTTAGGGGGACAGAAGCATAATTGCCACGAGCCCAAGCCTGAGTCTCACTATGTGAATCTTTCTAGAGAACATAGGAGAGACAAGATATTAGATTCATTTATTCGCCCACTAAGTATTTTGAAATAGAGGTTCATTACTTAGACAAACTTAGGCTAAATCATATCCAAGTTTTTAATTTTGTTTGCCCAATCATAACTCTTATGTTTGGATAGTTTCCCCATAATGTGAAATTTTCCACGTTTATGAAACTCTTTAATAAACTTTTCACATTATGTTATAATAAAAGTTTGACTAATTCAACTACCAGGTCAGTTCCTAGGTAGAGGTGTCCCTCACAGTCAGCTTAAATACCCAGCCTTAGACAAAACCTTTTTAGACAAAGTTTTCTTATAGGCAACCTTTTATTATTAAATCTTTTAATTTCCCATTTTAAACCATCTAAAACTAAATTAAAAGATTTATTTTAATATAATCTCATTAGATAAGCATGCAATCTATTTTATTCTAATCTCATGAAAAAAAATTCAATTTATTTTATTGTAATCTCATTAGAATTTTAATAAAGATAAATGAAAGTTTTAAACTATTTAAAATTTGAAGCAATTTTATCTTTATCAAGTAAGATTCTAATCTCATTAGGAAGCATGCAGTCTTTCTAATTTTATTAGAAATTTATAAAGATAATCAAAATTAATTTTATCTTTATCTAAGGAAAATCCTATGCTTATTAGACAAAATATTTTCTAATCTCACATTAGAAAATTAATAAAGAAAATTTAAAATTTTAAGCTATTTAAAAATATATTAAAATTATCTTTATCTAAGCATGCAATCTTACTTACACTTGGCACACCCCGTTCCAAGTACCCTCTTAACTCAGGAGAAAGTGTGAGGACAGCAGACACCGACCCTCTTATGGCATCCACTGCCAGCCTTATAGCTTGACCAAGACCTAATAAGCAGATATACACAATAATTGAACATCCAACTATAACTAGGGTTAAGCTATCATACCGACATTGATTTACATTCAACCTTTAATTTATACAAGTTCTCTAACTTCCGCTCTTAACCCTCTATAAGTACAACACAGGTTTAAGATCAAATAATTCTCAAAATTCCAGATACTAATGGTGGGCCCAGACAAGTTGTTGTGTAGGCTAAGCACCCTGGACTCACTCGCTTCCTGAAAAACAGAAAAACAAGGAAAACATGAGCTAGGTTTCCTAGTGAGTGACATGTTTAGTAGAACCATTCTTTAACTCATACATAAATCAAAACTGTATTCAAAGTATGATAATAAATAGGCAGTAATAGTTCGCTATTCCATATCCAGGAAAATCATGCTCAGATAATGTTATCAAACCATATACATTTCATTTCTGAAAAACCATAAAAGTACAATACATTTCAAAAACATTTTCTTTAGTTGAGGCGGACCGGAGCTCAATGCTGCTCAATGTCGTAATCATCTTTAGTTAGGGTGGAGTAATCCCGACACACCCAACATCTAATATCTTAAGCTGTGTGGAGTAATCTCAATACAACAGCGTCAATCATACCTCTACATGCATATAGACATTATATCTTGGGTTGCCCATATACCTTCTCAAGTCTTTCAGTATCAAGTCCTCTATACAAGATTTGGGCCACCCACATGCCTTCTCCGTGTCCTTCAACGTTGGGGGCTATCTCTATACTCAAGTTACCCACATGCCTTCTCCGAGTCCTTCAGCATTGGGAACCATTTTTATATCTCGGCTCTCCACATGCCTTCTTCGAGTCCTTCAGCATTGAGAACTATTTCTATATCCAGGCTATCCACATGCCTTCTCCGAGTCCTTCAGCATTGGGAGCCTTTTCAAAAACTTAATTTAAAAGTGACATGCTTTGAAAATAACATAATAAATATTCACAAGTTCAAGCATCTCAAACTTTCACAATTTCTTTTAACATTCATCATGCTTCAATAAAATCATAGATAAATGAATAGTATGCTTTTCGTAAAACTTGGTTAACAACTAGCATGCTTCAAATAATTCCAATGCAAAACCATAATATGCACGCACCTGGAAACACACACTTCCTTTCAAGCAAATAATCCTCATAGCATGTTAAACCCTGTGGAAAGCATAAACATATAAACATGTTTCCAAACATAATCTTACAACATAAAACTTTGTTTAAAGTAGACTCATTTTAAATAAAATTGTCACTCACAACTTGTCCCGACCCTTAAAGGGTTATACGCCTTTCCTAGCTCCTCTCGGCCTGAAATAGTACATTTTCCTTTGTTATATTTCCTTAAAATTCCTTTTTACTTAGCAAACAAGCCTTAGACATTTCTATTATTCACCACCGAGACTCTACTTCATAAAGAAAACCATCATCGAGACTATATTCCACAAAGAAATGCTCAACAGAGGTTACATTTCATAAAAGAGTTCACTAAGGAACAAGATTCAAACCATTAGTGAGACTAAACCAACAAATTCAAGGAAAAGACCAAATTATACAAGCAATACTGTGAACTAGCAAGGCTAGCGAGACTAGGCATGTAACACCCTACTGATAAGCACTTGAAAAGTGCTTTCTATTCTCTCAAATTAAGGGAGTTTATATTAGATTTCACTTGTTTTCTAGTGGTTTTCAGGTTAAAATGAGGAAAATTAGAAGAAAAGACCAAAAGATCAAAACCGAGCAAAAATACAGCGAAAAAGAGATGAAAAACTCAAAATGGCAAAATTTGGGATAATGCCTGGACAGCGCTGCCTCGACGCTAAAACCCAAGAGCAACAATCCTGAACGCATCATAGCGCCGCGACGCTATAGACCAGCGCTGCAGCACCAGTTTTCCATAATTGAAAATATGATATTTTAGGTAAGTTTTTGGGCGACCAACTCTATAAATTTAGGGGTTTCCAGCAGCCCTAATCATCAATCAACCATCAATTTACAGACCAAACGAGGCACAAGAAGGAGAAAATTGAGCGAGAGTTCATAAAAGAGTACAAGGAGTGAGTTATTTGCAAGGAAGAGGAAAAGAGTTCGAGATAGTCGTGGTGCCATTCGAATTCCGACGTGAGAGCCAAAGAGATCGTGACGGTGCTACCTCAATTAAGAGCCTCTTTTGAGTAGAGTTTCTCTTTCTTTACACTCTTTCTTTGTTTATTTTGCTTAAACATGTTGCTTCAAGCTATGAGTGGCTAAACTTTTTAGTTTTAGGATTTTGATGAATTGTTTATGAATTCCTGTTGATCTTGTAGACTTTCATGGTTTTTTTGGAATGATTATACTTTTCATTGTTATTGTGTTTAATTCTTGTGGATTGGTCATCCTCACATGTTAGGTTAGATGTATGATTGAGAGACTGTATGTTATAACAATGAATTGTTGTTAATCTATCACGAGAGTAGTTAGGTTGACAATAAAAGTTGCTAAAGACTATTCTTAATGCCATGTAATTTATATTGGTTTCAAGAGATTAGTAATCAATCGAGTTGCATGAGAAAGGGTTGTTTTTTAGAGAAAATAACTTGGAATTAAGTTTCTAGACTTAGGCATATGAATGACAATAAAATCCATGAAATCTATAATATTGCATGATGAAATAAACAAGGATTCATTACCCTAGAACTCTCTTTGACTTTTGTGTTTCTCACTTTAATACTTTCCTTATTTAGTTTATATTTTCCATAATTCACAAATCCCATTCCAATCCTCAAATAAAATTGATTCGATTCTAGAATAGCTAAGTACCATAAATCTTCACAATTGGATCTCCAGTGGAACGATATTCGGACTTCACCGTCTTATATTATAACTTGACCTGTACACTTGCGGTTAACACTAAAAGTGCACATCACCTACTTTTTAGACCTAAGTGCTTAAGGGCTTATAAGGAAAGAAGTAAGACAAGAGAGGTGAAATTTGGATCGCAAGCATGTGGAGTTCAAAAATTTTTTAGACAAAAAATCTGGACTGGTGGAGTTAGCCAAATTTTGGCCAAAATAGGAACTCGTATGCGTTGAACTTAAAGGAAGAAAAAGTTTTGTATCAACTTGAGTTTTGGGTTAAGAATAAGCCGTGGGTGAGTTTGGAAGAAACCTACGATTTTCGGACCTTGAATTTCAAAATAACTCTTGAAGTTAAGAATTCTTTTAAGTAATGCAACTAGATTAAGAGAATTCAACTATGCTATTAGAATAGTAAGCTTGGAAGCGTGATCTAAGGAGAAGAAAGGGAATCTCACCAAGTGTTGGAAAGAGTTGAAAGCATAGCTAGGAGTTAGTTGTGAGTTGGACACACACTTGGTAGGGAAAAGAACATGTTGGACACATGGTCAAGCTAAGAAAATGCATGGTACCTCTTGTGGAAAGGAAATGGTTCAGTGTTGAAGTATTGTAAGGAAAACTGAGAACTCGGGGGAAGAGGTGGACGCATAAAAGGTAGTTAAGGAAGAAGATGCAACCTTGGCCTAGGGTGGACGTATAAGCTAGCTACTTAAGGGACTAAGGTTGAGTCTTGGATGTGTTGGAGGGTTGAAAAGAAAACCTAAAAGAAGGAAGCAAGAGATGGACGCATGCTAGGTTGGTCGTTGAGAAAACGGCTAAGTATGGGAGGAGTAAAAAGGAAAAGCTGGAAGCATAACCCTAGGATACACCTCAGGGACGCATAGAGGGACAGTCAAGGGATTCCTAAGGATGGAATGAAGGTCATGGACGCATGGCAAAGTGGTGATGAAGCATGGTACAAGGTGAGGACGCATGAAGGTAGGTTTTGAGGTGATTTTGGCTAAGTGACAGAGTGCCAAGCATAGTTGGACGTTTATTACTCAAGGGGATTGTAGCTAATATTTGGGCATGAGAAAAAGGGTGATGGACGTATAACAAGAGGCACAAACGCATGGTAATATGCGGGGGAGAAACTTGGTCAAGTATAAGAAGGCTGGGAGGAAGAAAAAAGAACAAAAGAAACTAAACTCTAAAAGAGAATTTTAAGGACGCATAAGTTGGATGCATGGTCCATGTCTTGGAGCAAGTTGAACGCATAGATGAGTTTATAAAGGCTAGATGGCTTCATTTAGACTTTACACCTCATAAAGAGGAGGTGTGGGGTGCATGTCGGGTGTGTCATGCAGCGTGACATGTGGCAAACAAGTGGCAAATAGAGAGGAGAAGTTGGACGAAAAACTCTCCATTCCAAGTCTATAGGACCTTAAAAAAAGAAGAGCATATACGATCGGTAAGTCTGAGTTTCTTGAGAGAAAAGAGAAAGAAAGCTGAAAGACCAACCCTTGCGTCCATAAAGGTAGTTTGCGTCCAAGAGAGGTTGTTCTTTTAGCTACCTTGTGTCCAACAGTTGTCTGGTGCCTAGGGAAGCTGCTTTGCATCCAACAGTGTTGTCAGAAGGAGAAAATTAGCTGCCTTGCGTCCAAGAAGCACAGCCTTGCATCCAAGGTATATCCTTGCGTCCAAGGGGTGAAGCTAGATGTCCAAGAGGAGTTGAATCCTTGTTGAAAGACTGCACCTTGCGTTCAAGTCATCTGCCAGGCGTCCAAGGTGAAGGGTTGAGTTCGTACATTGCTGTTAGAGGGGAAAAATTAGTTGTATTGCATTTCAAACTATTAGAAGAAGCTTAGGGGAGGCAAAATTAGAATGAAGGAAAGGGAACTTCCCTTAAGCGATTACTTTCTCTGTGAGTAACTCCAACGTTTTTAATTATGAATGTTTTTTCCATGAATAATATCAATGGTTTTGGAAATAAATAACTCTCTGTAATAAATACAATAGTTTTGAAGTGAGTATTATTGATGTTACTTGAAATGCTTGATTTGTACGCAAAGATGAGATTTCTAAATACGAACGAGTTTTGATCATGAATATCCTTACACGAATTTATATATCCTTTTACGTAGTTTTGAGCATGAAGTTCTATGTTACCGAGTTTGATGAAAACGTCCTGTTTGAGAAATATTCTGAGAACTTTGAATGATTTGATACTCGAGTTTATGAATGATTTAGCATGCTATTATCTAAATATAACCCCGATATTGAGGAACCAAGAGAAGGCATCTAGGTAAACTGATGGTCTCCAATGCCAAAGGACTTGGTGAAGGTATGTATGATTTGCTATACCGAGGAACCAAGGGAAGGCATCTAGGTAGATTGATGGTCCCCAATGCCGAAGGACCTGGTGAAGGTATGTATGATTTGCTATACCAAAGTACCAAGAGAAGGCATCTGGGTAGATTGATGGTCCTCAATGCCAAAGGACTTGGTGAAGGTACACTGAGGAACCGAGAGAAGGCATCTGGGTAAATTTAATGGTCCCTAATGTCGAAGGACTCTGTGAAGGTTTGATATGGGACCCCGATGCTAAAAGACGAAGAGAAGGCATATGGGCAGCTCGGATTATATTGAAGGTTTGATATGGGACCCCAATACTGAAGGACGGAGAGAAGGCATATGGGCAACCCGGATTATATTGAAGGTTTGATATGGGACCTCAATGCTGAAGGACGGAGAGAAGGCATATGGGCAGCCTGGATTATATTAAAGGTTTAATATGGGCCCCAATGCCGAAGGATGGAGAGAAGGCATATGGGCAGCCCGGATTAATAATTCCTATCTGCACATAGAGGGAAACTAGAAGTTGTGGTGATACAAGGGGAAATTCCTAACAGCATGCTTAAAATACTTATATGTTTGGATATATTGCGATTTGAATTATTAAGCCTAATTTCTATGAGATTTACAACCTTCAATGATTTTCAAAATCGTTACTCACTGGGCTATTTAGCTCAACCTTTTCAAATGTTTTTCACTTTTCAGGTAGCAGGAAACTTCCCGTTGCCAGTCGATGCCAGTCGAGGTTTGTCGAGAGTTAACAGATTCATCGTCCTAGGAAGTATGGTTAAGCAGAAAGCTAGAGTAAGTTCGACAGTGGGAGTTGGTTGGGAAATTGATGACTGTCCTCACACTCCATCTCGGGCTACAGAAGGGTGGTTCGGGATACGGTGTGACAAGGCAAAACCAGCGAGACTTACTTGATCAGTGAAACTAGTGAGAGTAACGACACTAGCGAGACTAGCGAGACCCAACGAGACCCAGCGAGAGTTGTGAGACAAAAAGCCACGAGCGATACCAGCGAGCCTCGTCTCGCTGCTCACCCTTACACCTTCAGTGTTGTTGCTTTTTCCAGCGAAACCTGTCTCATTCTGCTTTTGTCTTCGCTTTTGTCTTCGCTTTTGTCTTCGCTTTTGTCTGTTAAAAGTCGTATTTCCAGCCTAAATTAGAACTTCTTCTCTTCTACAAACTTGTAACGAAATTTGTTTTTTTAGCTTACCTCAAAATTTCAGAGCTTAACTTCTCTTCGTTCGACAGATATTCTCAATTTGCTTCGCCCTGCTCCAGATCACTCTAGAAATCCGTATCAGCCGCTTCCACCTAAAATCTAATATGTTTCACTTCATATTCAGCTCAACCATCCTTCACAAGAGTTGTTAAGAATTGAGTTAACTTACTAACCTCAAATATTCAGCTTCAAACTTAGTCTCTTCAGCTTGCAATTCACCAAATACCAGACTTTGCTCAAGCTGTACGATAGTAACCAAACCTTCTGTTTCAGCTTCAATTACACCACGAAACCGACCAGAATTGTACATGAATTTGCTCTAGACTCCTTCTTCTTTCTCCCCTCGACACTCAGTTGCAAGATGGAATCGGTTAAAGTTTAAGAAATGGGGATAAGATCAACAGCTTCAACTTATGCACCCACAAAACTCCTGTCGACTTACTCTCCACTATATCCTTTTTTTTTTTGTTTATTTATTATTTTCCCTTTTTCTTTTCTTTTCTTTTTCTCTCTTTTCTTTCTTTCTTTTTTTTTTTTTCTTTTTACTTTTTAATTTAGGAGACAAAATAAGAAAAACAAAAAGAAAATCTGTTTTTACGTACCAATTAATATTCGAAGTAAATTCGAACTCGGTTTCATCTTAATGACTTAAATATTCAACTTACCAAAAATTACTTCCGACTTCCTCCACTTCTTCCTTCGATCTATGATAAGCACTTGAAAAGTGCTTATTATTCTCTCAAATTAAGGGAGTTTTATATTAGATTTCACTTGTTTGCTAGTGATTTTCAGGTTAAAACGAGGAAAATTAGAAGAAACGATTGAAAGATCAAAACTGAGCAAGAATATGGAGAAAAAGTGCTGAAAAACGCATCCTTGCTTGAAACGCATGATGCGTCGCGGCGCTAAGGCAACGCTGAGGCTGAAACGCATCAGCATGGACGCAAAGCAGCAACACGGCGCTGGGAAGGCGCTGCTTCGACGCATACTTGGTGAACGCAAGACAGCGTCGCGGCGCTAAAACCCGAGAGCAACTTAATTTTGGTCGCAACGCTAGCGCCGCGGCGCCAGCGTTAATTTAAACGCAAGTTTTGTATTTTAGGTTAAATTTTGGGCGGCCAAACTCTATAAAATTAGGGGTTTTCAGCAGCCAAAGGGGGGAAGAAATATCAAGAAGATCAAGAAAGTGAACAAGAGAACGATCCGAAAAGGTGAGAATTAAGCTAGAGTTCCAAGAGTGAGTTAGCCGCAAGGAAGAGGAAAAGAGTTCGAGATAGTTTTGGTGCCCTTCGAAGTCCGACGCGAGAGCCAAGGAATTCGTGACAGTGCTACCTCAATCAAGAACCTCTTTTCAGTAGATTTTCCCTATTCTTTACACTCTTTCTTTGATTCATTTTGATCAATATGTTGCTTTACGCTATGAGTGGCTAAACTCTTTAGTTTTAGGGTTTTTGATGAATTGTTTGTGAATTCATGATAACTTTGTAGACTCATGGTTTTGTTCAAATAAATATGCTTTTCATTGTTGTTGTGTTTAATTCTTGAAGATTGGCCACCTTCACATGTTAGGTTAGATGTATGATCGAGAGATTATATGTTTAATTTGATCTATAACAATGAATCGTTGTTAATCTATCACGAGAGTAGTTAGGTTGACAATGAAAGTTGCTAAAGACTAGTTTTAATGCCATGTAATTTTGTATTGGTTTTAAGAGATTAACTATCAATCAAGTTGCATGAGAAAGAGTTGTCTTTGAGAGAAGATAACTCAGAATTAAGTTTCTAGACTTAGGCATAAGAATTAAATCCATGAAATCTATAATTTTGCATGATGAAACAAACAAGGATTCGAAACCCTAGAACTCTCTTTGACTCTTGCAATTCTCCCTTTGATACTTTCTTGGCTTGATTTTTCTTTTTCCCAAAAACAAAATTTGAATTCCAATCCTCAAATAAAATTGATTCAATTCTAGAATAGCTAAGTAACTTAAACCTTTCCAATTAGATCTCTAGTGGAAACGATACTCGGATTTAACCGTTTTATATTATAACTTGACCCATACACTTGCGGTAAACACACAAAGTTGCACATCAAGTTTTTGGCGTCGTTGCCGGTAAACACACAAAAACTTGATGTGCAAAAAAAAATTTCAAAAATTGTTTCAAAAAAATTGACATGCATGTGATCATTAAAACCTTCACTAACATGCATAGCAGGATAAGAAAACACACAAAAGTATTGACATGCATATGATCATTAAAACCTTCACTAACATGCATAGCAGGATAAGAAAACACACAAAAGTACGAAAGACACCTCCCACCCCAAACTTAGAATCATGGATTGTCCCCAATGCATAAGAACATCTAACAAGGAAAGAGCAAGCCTGGGAGCAAGCGGGAAGCCACCAAACAGGCTTGGTGTAAGGAGTACTTTGTGTGATGAGCTATGTTTCTGAGAAATAAAGCATATGACTGACTCCAAAATTTATAAAAATAATAAATAAATAAACATAAGTAAAGAAAGCAATAAAATTGGGTTGCCTCCCAATAAGCGCTTGGTTTAACGTCTGCTAGCTAGACGGGACTACTGGATCATGCAATGAAAGTCAGGTTCTCAAGTCCACGTTCTTCATCACCGATGTAGTGCTTTAATCGTTGACCATTCACTTTGAAGGTTGTTCCATTGTTACCTTGTAGTTCCACGGCTCCATGTGGGGATACCTTGACAATGATAAAGGGTCCCGACCATCGTGTCCTAAGCATTCCTGGAAACAAGCATAAACGTGAGTTAAAAAGTAATACTCTTTGTCCTGGAAGGAAGGTTCGTGATGTGATCTTCTTGTCATGCCATCTTGCAGTGCGTTCTTTGTAAAGTTTGGCATTCTCATAAGCTTGAGCACGGAACTCCTCCATCTCATTGAGTTCTAAGAGGCGTTTCTCACCAGCTTTCTCGAAATCCATGTTCAGCTTCTTGATGGCCCAATAACCTCTATGCTCGAGCTCTACCGGTAAGTGACAAGCTTTTCCAAACACCAATCTATACGGGGAAGTACCAATTGGGGTTTTGAAAGTTGTGCGGTAGGCCCACAGTGCATCATCGAGCTTAAGGGCCCAATTCTTCCTATTGGTCTTGACTGTCTTTTCCAAAACTTGTTTGATTTCCCTGTTAGATAACTCAGCAAGGCCATTAGTTTGAGGATGATAAGCTGTAGCAATTTTATGATTAACATTATATTTCTGCATCATAGATTTAAACAGTTTATTGCAAAAGTGAGAGCCCTCATCACTAATAATAGCTCCAGGTGTACCAAAACGTGTGAAAATGTTTTTATGCAAGAATTTTAGAACAGTGCGAGCATCATTGGTCCTAGTAGCTATGGCTTCTACCCACTTAGATACATAATCTACTGCAACTAGAATATATAGGTAGTCATTATAAGAAATTGGAAAAGGTCCCATAAAGTCAATACCCCAAACATAAAATAACTCCACTTCCAAGATAGGTTTCATTGGAAGCTCATGTTGTCTAGAAATATTGCCAGTACGTTGGCACCTATCACATGACTTAACAAAGGTATAACAATCTTTAAAAAGGGATGGCCAATAGAATCCTGACTGAAGTACCTTAGCTGCAGTTCTGGTGGGTCCAAAATGACCTCCATAGGGTGAGGCATGGCATGAATTTAAAATACTTACCACTTCCTCATGAGGCACACACTTTCTTATCATATTGTCATCACAAACCTTGTAGAAAAGTGGGTCCTCCCAATGGTAAGACTTAACATTGTGCAGGAATCTTTTCTTTTGTTGATAGTTCATGTCAGGTGGCAAATGTCCTCCTGCAAGATAATTAACTATGTCAGCAAACCAAGGCACACTATCTTTTACCTGATACAGTTGTTCATCAGGGAACATCTCAACAATTGGGGGCCATGATTTAGCTTCCTCATTCTCAATTCTAGATAAGTGGTCTGCAACCACATTTTCACACCCTTAGAGTCTTTGATTTCTAAGTCAAATTCCTGCAACAATAATATCCATCTCATTAGCCTAGGTTTAGAATCTTTCTTAGCAAACAAATACTTTAAAGCAGCATGGTTAGTATGCACTACTATTTTAGAGCCAAGCAAGTATGATCTAAATTTATCAATGGCAAAAACAACAGCTAGTAGTTCTTTTTCAGTAGTAGTGTATTTCTGTTGAGTATTATCAAGAGTCCTACTAGCATAATAAATTGCCCTAAACATGTTATCTCTACGTTGGCCTAAAACAGCTCCTAAAGCATAATCACTAGCATCACACATGATCTCAAAAGACTGACTCCAATCTGGTACAACAATAATAGGTGCAGCAATTAGTCTTTCCTTCAGAGTATTAAATGCTAGTATACATGCATCATTAAAATTAAACTTAGCTTCCTTTTCTAATAGATTACTCAAGGGTTCTGCAATTTTAGAAAAATCTTTAATAAATCTCCTGTAAAACCCTTAATGCCCTAGGAAGCTTCTGACTCCTTTCATATTGGTGAGGAGTGGCAGTTGTTCAATGACAGATATTTTAGCCCTATCCACCTCCAATCCTTTTTTAGAGACTTTGTGCCCCAGGACGATGCCTTCCGTCACCATGTAAGTGACACTTCTCCCAGTTTAGAACAATTTTAGCGTCTTGGCACCTCTGCAAAACACGAGTTAGATTAACAAGACAAGAATCAAATGAAGACCCAAATACAGAAAAATCATCCATAAAAACCTCCATTATGTCTTCAATGAGCCCCTGTAAAATAGACATCATACAACGTTGGAAAGTAGCAGGGGCATTACATAAACCAAATGACATTCTTTTAAAAGCAAATGTCCCATAGGGACATGTAAATGTCGTTTTTTTCTTGATCCTCAGGAGCAATGACAATTTGGTTACAACCTGAATATCCATCTAGAAAGCAATAATGAGAATAACCTGCAAGTCTATCAAGCATTTGATCTATAAAAGGAAGGGGAAAATGATCTTTTCTAGTAGCTTTGTTCAACTTCCTATAGTCAATGCATACACGCCATCCTGTCACAGTTCTAGTGGCTATCATTTCGTCTTTTTCATTTTTAACCACATTCATGCCACCTTTCTTGGGTACCACTTGAACAGGACTTACCCATGGACTGTCAGATATGGCATATATGATTCCTACATTCAAAAGCTTGAGCACTTCTTTCTTAACTACCTCCTTCATGGTGGGATTAAGTCTCCTTTGGTGCTCTATTGATGGTTTAAAGGTATCTTCCATCAAGATTTTGTGCATACAGACCGACGGACTAATACCTTTAAGGTCCTCAATAGACCAACCAATGGCAGATTTATGGTCCCTCAATACTTTCAATAATTTTTCTTCTTCCACAGAATCAAGATCAGAAGATATTATAACAGGTAAAGAAGATAAATCATCTAAGAATGCATATTTTAAATGAAGAGGTAATACTTTTAATTCATGTTTAGGCTTCTCAATATCATTCACAACATGTAAGGGAGCTAAAGGTATAGGTTCATCTACTTTAGAACATATTGGCAACCTATCTAACCACCTAGCATAAAAAGCTATTTCATCAAAGATTGTATCTGCATTTTCAACATCTATCATGCTTTGTTCTAGATGATCATTAGCTAACATAACCTCTACATGCTTAAAAATAGTATGATCAATTATGTCTATAGCATGGCAAGGACTACTCTCATCATGATGACTCAAGAACTTATAAATATCAAATACTACATTTTCATCATTTACCCTTAGAGTCAACTTCCCTTGTTGGACATCTATGATAACCTTTCCAGTTACTAGGAATGGCCTCCCAAGTATGATAGGAATCTCAGAGTCCTCCTCCATGTCCAATACTACAAAATCTGCAGGGAAGATAAATTTGTCAACTTTAACTAATACATCTTCAACAATACCTTTGGGATAAGCTAATGATCTGTCAGCAAGTTGCAGGGTGATGGTGGTAGGTTGCACCTCTCCAATGTTGAGTTTCCTATAAACAGATAAAGGCATTAAATTAATAGAAGCACCCAGATCACAAAGAGCTCTAGTAACATTTAAAGAACCAATAGTGCAAGGTATAGTAAAACTCCCTGGATCTTTTAACTTTTGTGGTAGCTTCTTTTGTAACACTGCACTGCATTCCTCAGTCATGCTAATCATCTCATATTGCCCAAACTTTTTCTTTTTAGATAAGACATCTTTCATGAATTTCGCATAGTTGGGTATTTGCTCTAAAGCCTCAGCAAATGGAATGTTAATGTGCAGCTTTTTAAATAACTCAAGAAATTTAGCAAATTGTGAGTCTATTTCTTTCTTTTTAAAACGTTGAGGATATGGCATAGTATTAGGTACAAAAGGTAGAGGGTTAGATGACTTACTTGAAGATGTTGACTCTTTTACCTTTACCTCATTTTCTAGGATCTTTGGTTCATCTTCTAGATTTGGCTCTTGGATGGTGTCATCTACCTCTTGCTCTTCATCCTCATCAATGATCAAAGGAGTGGACAGCTTTTTCCCACTCCTCAAAGTCATGGCATTGCACTCCTCTTTTGGATTTATCTCGGGACAACTAGGAAATTTTTCCTTTTGCATTGTTTGAAGGGAAGTGGCGATTTGGCTTATTTGTACCTCGATGTTTTGAATGGCCTTACCATGACTTTGTACGGTGCTTTCCAATGCGGTTGTCCTTCCTCTTGATTCTTTTATGAACTCTACCATCAAATCTTCTAAGTTGGACTTCTTTTCAGTGTGGGATGGACCTACATTGGATAATTCAGAAGAACCTTGCAAAACATTCCTTTTGTTAGCATAAGAAAAATTTTCATGGTTCCTCAAACTGGGATGGTAGTGAGTTGGAAGTTGTTGATGTTGGTAATTCCTATAATGTCCTCTATCAACATAATTAGCCGTCTCATTATCTCCATGAACGCCCATTTCCGATGCCAAAGCGGCAAGAGAAGCTATAGATGGTGGATTTTGAGCTTGGCCTCCTGCAGTTAATTTAGAAAGAGCATTAGTAAGGGAAGCCATTTGAGCTTTGAGAGAATTTACCTTATCCACTTCATATAATCCGGCGGCTCTTGGGATGTTTGAAGAAGACCGTTCACATGGCCAATTATAAGATCTATTGGCCAAGCCTTCTAATATGGTATAGGCTTCTTGAGCATTCTTTGAAAAAATTGACCCTCTGGCGGTTGCATCTAAGATGGATTTGGTTGAGCTTGCCAATCCATTGTAGAAAAGTTGAATTTGCAACCAATCCGGGTACCCATGTTGAAGGCACCTTCTCAAGAGATCCTTATACCTTTCCCAAGCCTCATATAATTGTTCATCCTCAAGTTGGCGAAATGTTCCAATCTCCGTCCTTAGTCTTTGAGATTTAGCTGGTGGAAAATATTTGTTCAAGAAAGCTTGAGCTAAGATCTCCCATGTTGTAATGCTATCCGGAGGTATGGTTTACAACCAATCCTTAGCACGGTCCTGCAAAGAGAAAGGAAAAAGTCTTAGTTTAATAGCATCGTTAGAAACACCATTCATCTTTACCGTTCCGCATATCTTCAAGAAAGATCGCAAGTGCTTGTGAGGATCTTCATTGGTTCTTCCTCTAAAGGTTAGCTCTCTAGCCATTTGGATCAACCCCGGTTCCAACTCCAAATTGTTGACATTGATAGGCACATTCATTATTCCGGGTTGACTTGCTGGTAGCGTGGGTTGAAAGAAGTCTCGAATTGCCTTGGGTATCTCCTCCGCCATCTCCGTAGTTTGATTAAGTTGAGCCCTTAAATTTCTTCTACACGTCCTTTCAATCTCGGGATCAAGAGGGAGGAGGTTAGTATTATCGCGAGGCATAGACTAACAAAATAAATAAAATACAAAACAATTATATACAATAAACTAAATAAATAAACAATCAAATAAAAAAATAAAAAAATAAAAACAAATAAACAATCAAATAATATACACCTCAAATTAAGATCTATCAATTCTAATGAATATTAAATAACAAAAACCGTACTTTAGATCCCCGGCAACGGCGCCAAAAACTTGATGTGCAACTTTGTGTGTTTATCGCAAGTGTACGGGTCAAGTTATAATATAAAACGGTTAAGTCCGAGTATCGTTTCCACTAGAGATCCAATTGGGAAGGTTTAAGTTACTTAGCTATTCTAGAATTAAATCAATTTTATTTGAGGATTGGAATTCAAATTTTGTTTTTGGGAAAAAGAAAAATCAAGCCAAGAAAGTATCAAAGGGAGAATTGCAAGAGTCAAAGAGAGTTCTAGGGTTTCGAATCCTTGTTTGTTTCATCATGCAAAATTATAGATTTCATGGATTTAATTCTTATGCCTAAGTCTAGAAACTTAATTCCGAGTTATCTTCTCTCAAAGACAATTCTTTCTCATGCAACTTGATTGATAGTTAATCTCTTAAAACCAATACAAAATTACATGGCATTAAAACTAGTCTTTAGCAACTTTCATTGTCAACCTAACTACTCTCGTGATAGATTAACAACGATTCATTGTTATAGATCAAATTAAACATATAATCTCTCGATCATACATCTAACCTAACATGTGAAGGTGGCCAATCTTCAAGAATTAAACACAATAACAATGAAAAGCATATTTATTTGAACAAAACCATGAGTCTACAAAGTTATCATGAATTCACAAACAATTCATCAAAAACCCTTAAACTAAAGAGTTTAGCCACTCATAGCGTAAAGCAACATATTGATCAAAACGAATCAAAGAAAGAGTGTAAAGAATAGGGAAACTCTACTGAAAAGAGGTTCTTAATTGAAGCAGCACTGTCACGAACTCCTTGGCTCTCGCATCGGACTTCGAAGGGCACCAAAACTATCTCGAACTCTTTTCCTCTTCCTTGCGGCTAACTCACTCTTGGAACTCTAGCTTAATTCTCACCTTTTCGGATCGTTCTCTTGTTCTGCAACTTTCTTGATCTTCTTGATATTTCTTCCCCCCCTTTGGCTGCTGAAAACCCCTAATTTTATAGATTTTGGCCGCCCAAAATTTAACCTAAAATACAAAACTTGCGTTTAAATTAACGCTGGCGCCGCGGCGCTGACATTGCGACCAAAATTAAGTTGCTCTCGGGTTTTAGCGCCGCGGCAGCGCCGTCCCAGCGCCGCGATGCTGTCTTGCGTTCACCAAGTATGCGTCGAAGCAGCGCCTTCCCAGCGCCGCGTTGCTGCTCTGCGTCCATGCTGATGCGTTTCAGCCTCAGCGCCGCGGCAGCGTTGCCTTAGCGCCGCGGCGCATCATGCGTTTCAAGCAAGGATGCGTTTTTCAGCACTTTTTCTCCATATTCTTGCTCGGTTTTGATCTTTCAGTCGTTTCTTCTAATTTTCCTCGTTTTAACCTGAAAATCACTAGCAAACAAGTGAAATCTAATATAAAACTCCCTTAATTTGAGAGAATAATAAGCACTTTTCAAGTGCTTATCAATCTACAAGAGAGAGAACAAGTAAATAAATTCACAACAATACTATATACTTGTGTTTAGCAGTTATAAATGAAAGTAGGGTTTACAATTTACCACCTCCTTATAAGAATTTTGTCCTCGAAATTCAGTAACTGCTAACTCCTCGGAAACAGATGTGGATATTTCTTTAGCATTTACTCCTTGGTTTCCCAGGTAGCCTCTTCTACACCGTGATTCTTCCATAAAACCTTGACTAATTGAATCATCTTAGTTCTCAAAACTTGTTCTTTCTTGTTCAACACTCGAACCAGTTTTTCCTCATAACTCAGATCTTCTTTGAGTTCAATCGGTTGCACCTCAAGTACATGGGTAGAATCAGGAATATATTTCCTTAAAACTAAGACATGAAACACATTGTGGATCTTAGACATCTCTATTGGTAAGGCTAACCTGTCTGCTGCTGGTCCAACTCTTTCCAAAATCTCGGAAGGTCCAATATACCTTGGACTCAACTTTCCCTTCCTACCGAATCTTAGAACTTCTTTTCACGGTGACAACTTTAGAAACACTCTATAACCAACTTCAAACTTGAGATCTCTCCTCCTGTTATCAGCATAACTCTTCTGTTGATCCTCAGCTGACTTAAGATTTGCTTAAATCATTTCCACCTTCTCTGTTGTAATTAATGGATTAATGAGCATGCAACAGAAGTTAATTTGATCAATTTTCACTCTAAGATGCTCAATTTAGAGGATTAAACATGCAATTAAGAAGAAAAACCAAAGTTTCAAGAACACTTACCCTTGAAGCTCCAAATTCTCCTTCAATTCTTGATGAATTTCAGCACCACTTGGTTGTAGACCACCATAAGAGTCTTCTCTACTATTTTCTAGGCTTAGATTGGATGGTGGGATCCAAATTTGTGGTGAATTTGAGAAAGAATGAAGGTTGGGAAGAAGATGAACAATGGATGAAATTTTGCAAAATTAACCCTTAATTTCACAAAATTCTTAACCATTTTTATATCAAAATCATCTCTATTTATTAAAGAATAACATGCAATCCAATTGCATCAAAATTTGACAACACAAAATGGTTAATTTTTTGGTTAATTGTGAAGAAGACAACCAAGCTCCTAGCTTAGTTAGTGGGAAAATCCAATCTTCAAAAATCAATTTTAAAATCAATTTTCAATGAATTTCCAAAATTGAATTAAAATTGATTTTTAATTTCAAAAAGATAATTAAATAATTAAATAAAAATAATTTAATATTTAATTAATTAAATATTATTTTAATATTAAATAATAAAATAATATTATTTTTCCCACTTGTCCCGATTTTTCTAAAAAAAACTGATATGAATCCCTATTCATATGATTAATATTTAAATTATATTTAAATATTATAATTAACTCTATTTGTACGTTTAATTCGTAATTAAACGTCGATATATCGTATATATTTAACTTTCATTCCTTAAGCCAAGATTTGAACGATTCAAACTTATTCACCACATTATCTAAGATTTTAGTCCATTTATGAGCTAGTAGAGGGACCTAATGGACCTACAGATCATGAGCTCCAACGATCCGAGATTAACCGGCCAAACTCTTTAACCTAGTTAACCAACATTCGTTAACTAACGGGACACTCCACTAAAGCCCGTAGCTGCACTCTCTTCACTGTAGATATATTTGTGTCCATTTGATATAACCATCATCGATAAGTCAATCCTTCACAGGTTGTTCATAACTTCAGCTAGGTCAAATACCGATTTACCTCTGAGTTACATCTTTTCTCCTTAAGTACCATTGTCCTTCTAATGAACAATTGATTTAGGATCTAATCACTAAATCCATTCCCTCTTGGGCCGGTGAGAGGATGGGGCCCCTTGTTCAAGTCCTGGGAATAACACTTAAGAGAACAACCTCTCTTCTATCCCTAAGTTGGGTAGGAGTGAATTCCGTCTTGCAAATTCTATGTTCCCAACTATCTACCCGGTCTTATTCCTGAAATGGGAGGAATGTTGAGCAGCGCTATTGAGCTTACTCTTACCTATGTAGATCAAGGGATAATTCTGAATAAACAGGAGTTCATAGATAGCTCAAGATTTAGATCAAGTTATCTAGGTCATTGATAAATAAAATTAATCAGTGTTAATCGTAAACGTGTAACAGTAATTATTTCAGGGTCAGTCTTACACAATTTCATTATGTAGAATACCCCCGCTCACATGTCTCTACATGAGCAAATCAGAATCACTTCACTTATGACACTTTACAATATTTGTAACAATCATGAAGCGGACCGTATTCAATAGTGTCTCTAGGAAGAGGTACCCAACTTGATCCATGTACTATAGACTATTAAGGCTACTTACCGAACTTGATCCTGTTTATGTCTCCACATAAAGTCCAAGTACTCATGATAGTAGCCAAGGGTTCGTAGTTTAATTGGATTTAGAGTTGATAAATAATTAATTCACTTGAATAACTTCATATGTACTAAAAATCACCTATTTACAAAAACTACGAGTTTTAGGACATACTACCCAACAGTAATCTGAATAATCTCTTGTCCAACCAGCTTCTGTTTTCCAACCTCTCCTCAACAAATTGGGGTTCTGCACGGTTTACCATATAATGTTCGTACAGAGTCATACCTATGCTTGACTGGTAGGTGTTTTTGTAAGCACATTCCATTAAAAACAAATGTACATCCTAGCTATCTTTGAAATTGAAAGGTCTTATCCACATACATCTGTGTCAACCTATCCAGTATATAAATTGCCTTAACTAGCAAGAAACACGCTGTCTTGGTCAATCTATTAACAATCACCTAGATTCCATCAACACCTGCTGAAGTTCTTGACAATCCAAACAGAAAATCCACCGTAACGTGCTCCCATTTCCACTCAAGAATAGGGAGTGGATTCAATAACTCTGCTGGTTTCTGTCATCCAGGCTTTACCTGCTGACAAACTAGACATCTTACTACATACCTAGCTATCTCTCTTTTCATACATGGCTACAAATAGAAACTTCATAATGTTCTATACATTTTGGTACTGCCAGGATGCATAGCATAAGCTGAGCTATGTGCCTCCTCAAGAATCACCTGTTTGACTTCCACATTCAATAGTGCAGTCATAATCTTTGATTAGTTATTCTCGTGAGGTCTCAACTGCCTAAAAGCATAAGCTATTACTTTACCACTTTGCATCAACACACAGCCTAACCCTTGGCGAGAAGCGTCACAATAAACCTCAAATTCCTTTCCCGACTTCGGGAGTGCTAGAATAGATGTTGTTATCAATCTCCTCTTTAGTTCCTGGAAACTCTACTCACACTTCTCATTCCACTCAAACTTAGTATTCTTCTTAGTCAAACTAGAGAGTGGTAGAGTTATCTTGAAGAATCCCTAAACAAATCTCTTGTAGTATCCTGCTAAACCCAGGAAACTATGCGGGGCGTTGAGATTTCTTCTTGGACGTCAATCAGGATGCGTCCAGAAGTGGTATCTTCATATACAGACGCAGGTTCTGCCTGCGTTGCTTTTTATCTCCGCTTTATATACTTCTCTTTTTGCAATTCGGTAGAAGATGATGGATGATGGACATTATGCACAGTGCTCTCCATCGGTTGACTTGTTGGAGCATTTAGGAGTTGCAAGTTTCCTTGCGTCCCCTCATTATGCGCTGTGGGATTAATTTTCCCACTTAACAATGTCACACCTTGACATTGTTCTTCGGAGTTCCCTCTTGGAACTTCGGTCGTACTTAGCCATGCTCCTTGCTTTTCATTTTCGAGCGCCTCTGCGATTTGATTCATTTGACTTTCTAGATTGCGAGTCGCAGCAGCTTGGTTCTGGAGCATTGCATCGGTTTTACTTATATATTCTCGTAAAAGAGATTCCATGGAAGACAATGAGGATGATTAGTTCGCTTGCGGATCCCTCGAAAACTGATGATACTGGCCTTGATTCCATTGGTTGAAACCAGGAGAGTTGCCTCTCTGTAGCTGCTGCTCAGCCCTCTGCGTTTGTTGCTGATTTCCACCCTATTCGAAGTCAAGGTGGTTCCTCCAACCCGAATTGTACGTCTCACCGTAGGGGTTGTTTTGAACACTGCAGATAAACTGGAGGTTACAGGGACACATGTCATACAAGTGCCCCGCACCACACTGCGGGCAGTCTACAGATGCTGTCGGATTCATCGCATGCACTGCGTTCATCGCAGCAACTAATCTACCTTGATTTTTCAAGACTAGTGTTTGCAGCATGGATGTCATATTGGCGATCTGAGCTGCCAAATTTTTGGCAACATCAGCTTCAAGCATTCCAGCTTGCGTTTGCCTTCTATTGGTGGAGCGAAATTCATATTCGTCGTCCACCCACTCATTAGTGTTCCATGAAGTTCTGTCGAAAATATCTTCAGCATATGAGTAAGTCATCTTCAATACTTCTCCTACTTACGCAGGCAATTTCCTCACTAGCCGTGTGAATTAGGTCCAAGCTACGATTGGTTCTTCTTCAATTCTACCTTGTCCTTCGGGTGAAGGTCCTCTCAATCTCTGGGTCAATATCGAGCTACAGATTGCTCCCGTCACTCAGATACTGTTAGAAGCTTCTGGCAGAGGAGAAACTTACTATACTCCTTCGACTGAGGAATCCTACAACACAATAATCCAAATAAAAGAAATTAAATCAATGCAATAGTCCCCGGCAACGGCGCCAAAAACTTGTTGTAAGACAGATCGCAAGTCCCTGGCAACGGCGCCAAAAACTTGTTGTGTAATAAATTGTGGAAATGGAAATTTACAAACGCAAGGTGTAGATTAAGATATGATGATGCGTTTTACATATCATGCGTTGAACATGCTATGTGTTTTACTACTATGCGTTGGTGATCTTGTCAAGTTTTCCTATCCTTTACCCAAGTATAAGCAAAGGAGTAGGTTTTCTCGGTGAGTTCGAGGTCGAACACAGGGATTATGTTGATTCAATATTTAGATGGATTTCATGCGTTGCAGTGGTAACCAAGAAATAGTTGAGAGAGTGTTTTGTTTCTAATCTAAGGAAAGCGATAATATGTACACTAGACTAAATTGTGGAAGATGGAAAGGCATGCTACACAGCAAATTCAGCTAATGATGTGAATGAATGGCTAAAGAAAGGGTTTGGGTTGGTTCACATCTAACATCGGAAACGCATGGTAGTATTCTATTCATACTTGCGACTCTTCTCCAGGTTGTCAGCCGCTATGCGTTATACTATAACACATAGGAGAGTGTTAAGAACCAAGGTTATCCCTGTAGACAGGTAACACTTCTTGGCCCTTGTCAATTGAGTTCCACAATCACTTACCCTCTCGAGCAGTTTGATTATTACTACTTATATCGATTAGCTAGATGGACATAAGCATCGGATTAAGATCGCGATTGACAAGATGAAATAGTTACACTATGGTTCTTAGTTAGATGCTAACGCAACCCTCCCTTGAGTGATTAGTTACTCATGGTTTGAAAGTAAAAAGCGGAAAGTATGGAGAAATGAGTAGACATGGAAGATATATATATTGATGAAACGGAATACAACTTTAGATAAGCTCAATGTCTTGACACAAATCTAAAATCAAGAAATAAAAAGTAAGAAGGAAAGCAGGAAAGGCGTCAATGTCTTAAGTCTCCCGGATGGAAGGGTGAGGTTCTGTTGTAAAGTGGTCCGGCGGAGGGAAGACTCTTCTCTCTCGAGCTATTCGTCTCCGGTTGAAGTCTGAAAGAACTCTGCTGTCACTTATGGAGTTCTTCCGAGAATCAACAACCCTTTCTTATCTCGCAGAGCTGCCCTTTTATAGATGATGCGTTCGCAATCAATGGCAAATCTGCTTGATTGGCGGCGAGATTGATATCATGCGTCCATCTCGTCTGATTGCATGATTCTCGGGTCAATTAAGATCCACCACTTTAGCCACAAATCATATTCGTCAATCATTCGTCAATCTCTCAAGATTTTGATTTGATTCTCGACGCCTTGCGTTGATGGTCGTCTATGTGTCCATGGATAGTTTGGCTGATGTCAACGCGTCGTAGGTTGCTAACACATAGTCATGCGTTGAATAGTTGTTAACGCATCGTCAGGTTGTTCGCGTTCGTTCAGATCATGCATCCAAGAAAAACAGATTGCTAACGTGTCGTCCTACGTTAAGAAGTCATCAACGCATCGTTTGCATTCCTGCGTTAAACACATGCGTTTTAGGCTCAAAAGGTGGTAAAATCATTATATTCATAAAAATACTAGAGTATAACGCAAAGGAAGATTTCTTAATAAAAATTAACATCACTTGTCGCATACTTCTCTATTTAATCTCTATTTATCTAAGAAAAAGGCTATCATAACTTGTATTTCTACAAGTTATCATTGGCACTTGGCCGGGGAAAAGTTGTACTTGACCTATGTAAGGTTACTATGCGTTGGAATGCAATTATGCGTTAAAGGTCCCCATGCGTTGAAGGCAGCTGTGTGTGGATGGTTGCTATGGGCGTTGGAGGTAGGTTACGTCAAGGGTGCTATGCGTTGGTGTGTTGGTGAAAAGTCTGCGCCGGCCAGCTTATTTTAAAAAGGAATGGAAGTGGAGGTTAAGTCAGCAACATATATATATAAGTGGACCAAATATTTAATCATTTTAGACACTTTCCAAAGCTCAAGTCGGTTCCATTTTTCAGACAAACAACGAGAAAAAGTAGAAGAAGATGTTCATGTCAAGTGAAATTCTATTCGTTTTGGTGGTGTAACTAAAGCTGGAACAGGAAGTTTGATTGTGGTCGTAAAATTCGAGCATGGTCTAGTCATTGGAGAAGTGCAAGCTGAGGAAGTGAAAGATGGGGCTGAAATTTTGAGGTTAGTAATTTAACTCAATTTCTAACCATTTCTATGAAGTATGTTTGAGTTAAGTTTGAGGGAAAACATGAAAAATTGTAGGTGGAAGTGATTGCTATTGATTTGCTGGGCAATTGAGAGCAACTGAGTGTTATTTGAGAATATCTCTCAAACGGAGAAGAATCATGCTCTGAAATTTCGAGGTAAGTTAGAGAACTTACTCCTTTACAAGTTTGTAGAAGGGAAGAAGTTCTGAATTTAGCTGGAAATGCTATTTTTATTAGGTAGAAGTGGGAACAAAAGGAAAGGAAGAAACTCTGCTATCGGGTATCGCTAGGAAGCGGGTGTCGCTGAGTAAGTAAAGTAGCGAGACGAGTGTCGCTGGAACGCAGGGGGGTTTTCCGTCTCACAAATCTTGCTAGGTCTCGTTCCTCAGGTAAATCTCGCTAGTCTCGCTTATCCTGGTGTCGCTAGTGTCGTGTCCTGTTGTGTGTTTTCGCTAGTAATCTCGCTAGAAATGTGGAATCTCGTTGGTAATCTCGCTAGTGACAAAAAATCTCGCTTATTATGATTACTTTGGGAAAAAGGGGAGTCTCGGTGATGAAACGTGATTAAAGTTTAATTATGCATACTTAATGATCATGGAAAGAAAGTTTAAGGAAAGCGTAACGTGAGGAATGTTATTTATAGGCCAAGAAAAGCTCGGAAAGGCATATAATCCGTTCAGGGCCTAAGGACAAGTTGTGAGTGACACCTTTCTTTCTTCAAAAATGATTTTATTGAAACTGTTCAGTTCGGTTATTGTAATTAAATATGGCATTGTGATGAATTGTATTGAAAAGCATGATGTTTGATTTTATTGTTCACAAGGCATGTTATATGTTTCCTGTAAGGTGTCGAAAAGCATGTTTATGAAATGTTATTGATTAAAGATCTGTGTGATTTTCTATGAAAGATTTTCATATGAACTATCTAAATGTTTTAGAGGAGGCTCAATGCTGAAGGACGTGAGAAGGCATGTGAGTTTCCCCGGGACCCAGTACTGAGGGACATGGAGAAGGTACTTGGGCAACCCGCCATATTCCTATGTGCACATAGAGGTTGTGACATTGGGTGTGTTGAGTTTTTCTCCACCCCAACTAAGGTTGTTTTCGGCGTTGAGTGCGTTGAGTTTTACTCCGCCTCAGCTAAGGTTGTTTTCGACGTTGAGTGCATTGAATTTTGCTCCGCCTCAACTAAGGTTGTTTTCGACGTTGAGTGCGTTGAGTTTTGCTTCGCTTCAACTAAGGTTGTTTTCGACGTTGAGAGCGTCGAGTTTTGCTCTGCCTCAACTAAGGTAAAAATTCGTTTTCGACATTGGGTGTGTTGAGTCTTGCTCCACCCTAACTAAGGTTGTTTTCGAGGTTGAGAGCATTGAGTTTTGCTCTGCCTCAACTAAGGGAAATGATTGAGAAACTAATGGGTTTTTTGTATAATTTTTCTAAAAACGATCTTATACGATTTGGAACGGATTTATGTGATTTGATAGAGTTATTGGGAAATATGCTTCTGCTGAAATGATGTATTGAATCTTTGTTTTATGTGTAACAGATTTAACATGCATGTTTTCGAATAAAGGTTAGTTTTATAAAACTAGTCACTCACGGGGCTTTAGCTCACGCTTTCCCATGTTTTTCTATTTTTTTTTCCAGGTATCGAGCGAGTTCGAGATGTTTTGCCTATGTAAGAACCTCGTCTGGGTCATCTTTGGTGTTAGTGGTTGTACAGTGAACCTTACTGAGGAGTCAAGGTTGCTGTCTTCACATCTCCTCTCAGGTTATGGAGAATAATTCAAGAGGGGGTGTGACATGTTTGATTTTCTAACTTTCAGCTGGTGATACCCTGACCTCAGGTCTATCTTCGAGAACACGGGCGCTCCTCTGAGTTGGTCAAACAAATCGTCTATACGAGGCAAAGGGTATTTTTTTACGTATTGTTATCTTTTCTAGCTGACGATAATCAATACATAATCTTATGGGGCCATTTTTCTTCTTGACAAACAAAACTGGTGCACCCCATGGAGATACACTCGGTCTAATGTATCCCTTATCTACTAACTCCGAAGTTGCACCTTTAGCTCCTTCAATTCTGCAAGTGCCATACGATATGGTGTTTGAGAAATAGAGGTTGTACCAGGTACTAAATCTATAGTAAACTGCATCTTTCTATCAGGTGGGAAACTAGACAACTCCTCAGGAACACATCTGGATACTCTCGTACTATTGGCACATCTTCAGGTTTCAACTTTTCTATCTTCATTTCGGTCACATGTGCCAAGTACGCTTCACAACCCTTACTCAACAACTTCTTGGTCTTCACTGCCAAGATCACACATGTAGGAAGAACTCTCCTTCTTCCTTTAAAGATCACCTCAACCCCATCGGGCTTCACAAACCTTACTTCGTTCTTAAAGCAATCAACATTAGCATGGTACTTCAACAGGATGTCTATGCCCAAAATAATATCGAACTCTATCATATTTAGAGATAACAGATCAGCTAACAACGCCACATTATCAATCACCAACTCGCAATCATAATAAACATGCTCTATAGTTACAGATTCATCAACAAGAGTATGCACTAACAAGGCATCAGGCAAAAGCTTAAACTCCTATTGACTTGCACAGCAAACACACGAGAAGCAAACGAATGCATAGCTGATAAATCAATTAACCACACTTTACTAACAAGTAATAACACCAAAAAGTACCAATCATTTACCTTTCCCTCATTTTCCAATTTAACTCAACACTAGAGATAAATGAATGTATTGTTTCTGAGTTAATTACACATAAATACTCTTAAGGCCAACATGTAATGTACTCGATGTAATACTTGAAGTCTCCTCAGCCACTGCTGAACTATGCCATATTCTTCCTGACAACTTTTGTTTACATATTTGACAACCATGTCTTACTTTGGTATAATAATATGAGAATATGGATCTATAATCTATTTTTTCTGAATAAAAAAAATAAAAATTTAACAAATAAAAAATGTACCTCTTCTTCTATTGTTTGCTTCTCAAATAGCAACAAAAACTGTAATAAGAAGTAAAATAGTATGAGAATAGAGAAAAAATTTATATTATTTTTAAAAAATATTTATTATCATAGATCATATTTACAAACCTCGTAAATTTGGCGAAAATAGAGATTTGGATGGGTCAAATTTGAATAATATGGGGAATATGGATCAAATTTGGATGGAGAAAATAGGAAAATGAAGAAGAAACAGAATTGGAAGAATAGAGGAGTGGGGAAGAAGAATGGGATTGGGAGCAAAGAGAAGAATGGGAATATCGGAGGAAGAAGTTTGAGTTTATAAAGAGATTGGTCGAGGGTTCACCCTCGACCAATAGTCACGGACAGACGGACAAAGCTAAACGACTAGTGGTGGCAGATGAACAGCGAATCTCTACAAAAGCCGCCAATTAGTGGCAGCGGACGACTAGCGGAGCGACAACGAATCTCTGCAAAATTCGACGATTAGTGGCAGCAGTAGGTAGCAGCTGGCAACGGGACGCGACACTGAGAGCCAGAGCGAGACCAAGCGAGAGCGAGAGAGAGTCTGAGAGAGAGAGCGAGTTTGAGAGCTGAGAGAGAGGGCGAGAGAGAGCGAGACTGAGAAAGAGTCTGAGAGAGAGAGCACGAGAGCGAGGCCAAGCGAGAGTGCGCGAGAGTGAGAGGAGAGAGAGTGAGAGCGACATTTGGAGCAATATTTGGAGCGAGATTTTGCCTTAGTCGAGGGTTGAAACTTTGACCTTCTCCTCGAGGGTTGAAGTTTCAACCTTCCCTCTCCTCCCAAAACTAGCACATTTTTCTAAATAGTTTCCAAACAACCATATTTTCCAAATTTTTTTGGCCAACTACAATATTCAAATAAAACATCCATAAAAAAAGCTATAAGGGAGAAACATTCAATTTCCCCATTTGCCCTTTAGTGATTGATTATAGAGTCATATAATGTAATTTTACATTAAAATCATTAAAAAATTATCATTAAAAAATCATTCACGTAAAAATTTATCCCATTCGCTTAGATTTTCAAAAAAAAAAAATCATTTACATGATTTTATTGGTTTAAAATCTAGTTATATCCAATGTTTCATTCTAATATTTGATTTCATTTTAAAAAAAAGTCATTCGCTTCAGAAAATTATTGGATTTTTTTTTTTAAACCAAAATCTCATTTTATATAATAATTTTGAGATTTGATTTAAGATTAAATAGAATTAAATTTTGAATCTAAATTTTCTTTATAAATAGACTAAATAACGCAATTTTCTAAGGTATCTTTTTTTTTTCTTTTTCTTTTTTTTTTCTTTTTTCTTTTCTTTCTTCTCTCTCTTTTATTTTCATATTTCGTTTTTTTTTTTCGCTTTTTGCAGGTTGAAGCCATTTTTTTATCATCTTTGCAGTATCTACACCAATCTTGATCTCTTTATCTAAACTTAATAAACTTTGTTTAAGGTATCTCTTTTCTTTTTCCCTTTTTCTTTTCTTTGTTTATATATTTCGTTAATGACTTTGTTTTCTTCTTTTTATACCTTTATAGGCAGACATTTTCTCCTATTTTTCTTATATTTGTGGTGCACCAAACCATAGGTTTTTTTTTCTTTTAACAAGTATAGCCATAAACTAGGTGAGGGAGGAGGAGGACCGGCAATCTTCTTTAAATTTACATTTATTTAACTTTTTATTCCTTTTTGTGAGATTGAGATTGAAATTTAAATCTCTCTCTTTTTAATATATTGAGATTTAGATTATATAGTTTTTTTTAATTAAAAATATACTTCTTTTTTAAGAAATCAAATGGAAGTTATAGACCTATTAGAAATAGGTTTTTAATTGTGGTTCACTTTTCTTATTATAAATGCAATATTATTAATTTGATTTGTTCTCTTGATATCAAAGATTTAAACAGAGGAAAAAATTCAACTTTTGTGGGTGAAGACATTATCGGATAGTTCTCTCTTCAAGTCTATAAGTACCCAAATTTACTTTATTATGTTTTATATCTTTGTAAGAATCTTATTTCAACTTATACATTCAATTTTCAACCTTATTTGCACGTAATTCCAACTTTAAAAATGCATGGCTATGCTTAACCTATGGTAGAATTTTAATCTAAATGATGTACATTATCCAACATTCAATTTAATTTAAAAAATACATCAAATGCATGATTAAATTAAATTGACTGGCATATTTAGCATATCCTAGAAATTAAAGATAAAATTCAAAATTACAATAATTTTAATTTTCATGAAATATCTTGGTCTTCAATTTCTTCCTTGGTCAGCAAAATTTAGGATTTTAAAAGCCTAAATTTCAACCAGCTACACATTAGATGCTTTAATGACATACAATAGATGATGCACATCAGAATTTCTAATTTTTCATATTTTTTTCAAATCGAAAAATTCAATTTTTTTTCAAGAATTTATAGTAATTTCCATCAAATTCAATGAACAATTTACAAGAAAACCTCTACTCTTAAGGGTTTTACAGTTGATCTAATCAAAAGCTGTAAAATCTAATGCCCAAATATGCCTAAATAGTCAATATGCAAATCACAATTAAAATTCCATACATCTCATGTATTTATTTAAAAGCAACCAACCATTATGATTTTTAATTTGAATAAAGAATCAAAGATTGACTCTAATACAAATTGAAGGGATCTGGATCTCAATGGAAGCATGCGATCGTGTTCTTTGGTTTCTTGAAAGAATAAAAGAAACAAAATAAAGATAAGGTTAAGCAGCATACCTTTGTCGACCCACAAATGCAGCAAAATCTTCTCATCAAACACAAACTTAGCTTCCTTTTTTAGCAAGTTACTCAAGGATTTAGCAATTTTAGACTAATCCGTTATAAATCTTCTGTAAAACCCTGCATGCCTAGGAAGCTTCTAACTCCTTTCACATCAGAAGGAAGTGGCAATTGTTCAATAGCAAAAATTTTAGCTTGGTCCACCTCCAATCCCTTTTGTGAGACCTTGTGCCCAAGAATAATGCCTTCCTTTACCATAAAATGATATATTTTTTTTCTCAATTTAAAAATTGATTGGCATCCTAACACCTCTGTAAGACAAGTTTTAAGTTAGCAAGACAAGAATCAAAAGAAGATTCAAACATCGAAAACTCATTCATGAAAACCTCCATTATGTCCTTAATGAGTCCCTGAAAAATAGCTATCATACAATGTTGAGAAGTAGTAGGGGCATTACACAAACCAAAAGGCATTCGCCTAAAAGCAAATGTCCCATAAGGACAAGTGAATGTTGTCTTTTCTTGGTCCTCAGGAGCATTAACAATTTGATTGTACCTTGAATATCCATCTAGAAAACAATAATAAAAATAACTTGCAAGTCTATCAAGCATTTGATCAATAAAAGGAAGAGGAAAATGATATTTGCTAGTGGCCTTGTTCAACTTTCTGTAATCAGTACGTACACGCCAACCTGTCACAGCCTAGTGGAAATAAGTTCATCTTTTTCATATTTAATAACAATCATTCCACCTTTCTTGGACACTAGCTAAACAAGGCTTACCTAAGAACTGTCAAATATAGCATATAGGATCCCCACATTTACATGCTTGAGTACTTCTTTCTTAACTACCTCCTTCATGGTAGGGTTAAGTCTCCTTTGGTGTTCCACTAAAAGAGTAAAGGTATCTTCCATTAAAATTCTGTCCATACAGACAGATCGACTAATACCTTTAAGATCCTTAATAGACCAACCAATAAAAGATTTATGCTCCCTCAAGACTCTCAACAACTTCTCTTCCTCAACAGAATTCAAATAAGAAGATATAATAACAGGGGAATAAGAAGAGTCACCTAAGAATGCATATTTCAAATGAGGAGGTAACGGTTTCAATTCTAAAATAAGCTTCTCGACATTCACATCATCCACAACATGTAAAGAAACAAGAGACATAGGTTTATACATTTTGTTACATGCTTGTATACTATCTAACCATTTAGCATACAAAGTAATATCATCAGAAACAGTATCAACATCATCAAAATCAAAGTCTAATATGCTATGTTCTAAATAATCAATAGCAAGTACAACCTCAACATGCTAAAAAACAGTTGTTGAGGTTTGATGCATAAGCGATGTTTAAAAGCAAATTTTCTTATCTTTAGCCCAAGTATAAACTAAAAATAAGGTTTCTCTGTGAGTTCTAGGTCAAACATGGGAATTTTAGTTTAGATTAGTTCTTAAGTGAATGTGAATGATCTCGTGCCTATTTGAAAACAAAGATATTTTAAAGTGTAAAGATGTAAAAGTAAGATGAAGTTCATGATAGATGAATAAATGTATCGATTATGGAAAAGTTGTTACAAAAGTATTCAATGTATTGACAAAAAATAGTAAACAACTAGAGAAAAGAAAAGAGATAAGAAATTAAGGAGTCAAGTCGGCGGTAGCAATGCGACAAGATGGACCCGTGTCTCACTACATGTAGTAGTGAGTGGTTGGTCAGCGAGAAGATTACTCTATTGAGCCTTCTATCTCCGGTTGTCTTCTTTGATGAAAATGACTAACTCTTTAAAGATGGTCGAGGTTCCAGCGTTTCAACAACATTCTTTTTGCCCTTGGAGTTGTCTATTTATAAAGCCTGCGTTGTACTTTGGGATGTTAATATTTCATTTCTGAGGCTCTGCAAGCTATGCGTCTACTTATCGTCATCCTCTGACCGGTAGGTGGCTGATTGCAGTGCTGCAATTGGGGTCAATGTTGAGTTGAGGCAAAATATCTTCTAAGGATCAGATTGCAGATGTTAGAGATCTTGAGGCTTTCATCTTAGGTTTCTTAGTTCAGCGTCTGAATATTTGTTCGACGCATGCGTGTAATCTTAGCACTTTTTCCTAAAAAACAAGGCGTTTTAAAGAAGATCAACTTCAATAAGATAATTCTTAAGTAATTCAACATGTTGAACGCAGAGAAGATATTTATCAACAAATTATATCAATATTGACGCATGATTCATTAAACTCTCTCCATTGTTCTAAGAAAAATAACTATAATAACTTATGTTTCTTAAAGTTATCATACCCCAAATTTAGAATAATGTTTGTCCTCAAGCATGTCTTTTACTAAAGAAATTAATTGTAGACTCAATTCTTCCTTTTTGCATTGATTAGCCTCTCAGCATACCACACTCTTAAGTTCACCCTAGAGCTACACCACTCTCATGGCTCCATTCACTTCTTTTAGAAATGCTTTCTAAGTTGGATGTGGTAAGCTTTTCCTCAAAAACTTTTTACTCAGTTTCATACATTTTTGTTTTCCATTTTGAACAATGCATTTGATGAAGAAAACTATAAGATTTTTCTTGCACTTTATAAAAGAATATTATAGGGTGCATGGAGGCAGGCAAACAAGTGCTCTTCACAACTAAACTCTTATGTTAAATAGGTTTTCTTGCCAAACATTGGAGTTTGTTTATTTATTATTAACAATGTGTTAATCCTGGTTACCTATCTTCTATGGAGTGCATGGAGACAACCAACTATGAGCAATTGTCATTCATAACTAAACTCTTATCAGAATGGATTTCCTTATCCTAACAGTGGAGTTTGTTTATTTTTGGGTTAACCTAATTAAATGAAATGAAGTTCTTATATTTTGATCACATAAGCTCAAACCTCTCCTACCCCAAAATTTTGAGAGTAGCAAGGTCCTCATTGCTAAAACTTAAATCGAATTGTTGTTTAAAATTTTGCAAAAGAGGTTTGAGCAAAGCTTGCACGCAGGGAAAGGTAAAATGTTTTTTTGATGAGAATGTCCTAAGGCTAATAAAACAGCATAACCTTGAGCGAATTCTAGAAGTGTTTTTTATACTGATCATCATAGTGACTATTCATTCAATGCAACAAGGAAAAGGAAAGTAAGAAATGAATTGCAAAAAGAAAAACCATAAATTGAAGCGAAACGCAAAGAAAAAGAAATGAAAGACATTAATCATGATAAATTTTCATTAATAACCATAAGTACAATACAACATGTGAAATCTTAAGAATAATGCCAACTATAAAGAATACATGGAAAAAGAACACCCTTAAATTTAACTTGGCCGGTTGTCTTGGCCAGACATTCATTTAGGAGTAGGCTGCTCAGAAGTAGAATGCTCAGGAGCAGAGCGTTCATTGAGGGGGAGGACAAGAGGTTGCGTCAAATGTGACGGAATAACGGAGTGAGGAACATCTAGGCGAAGAAAGAACAATTGGTGAATGTAGTTCAGAGTGAAGTGGAACTGTTCAGTCTTTCGCTGGGAAAGCAAATTCATGGACTGCATCATAGGACGCAAGATGACACGTTTCATGTATCTTTGCATATTACCCCATTCAAGTTCAATAACCTTTTGCTTTTGAGGTTTACTATGTGGTTAAGGGGGAGAGATAGTGTCACACCCCTCCCATATACCCTTTTAACCTGAGAGAGAGCATGAGAATGTTCTAACTTCCTCCTTACATACAATAACAACTAACTCTCTTCTAAACATTTGTACAATATGGTACCTAATAAACAGTTGCACAAATAACATTCATATTAACTTGTTCTTCTAGGGTACCTGATAAATAGTGATTGTACTATTCTGATAACTCATACACACATAAATCACATGGTTACATCGGTTTCTACTTACACTAAAATCCTTAACATCTATCATTATCTACAAACAACTCTCCACCCTTATCTATATGCCGAAAACTAACGTGAGCGGGTGGATCAGCTGGACAGACGAGGCATAGTAGGCTAAGCTCTTAGAAACCTTTTGCTACCTAGGAAAAAAAGAACGAAGCCTAGTGAGTGACAGTTAAGAAAATTTATTGATTAGAACATTTAAAGATTTAGCTTAGTGAACATATTCATAAATCAGAGAAACAAAAATATTTAACTTCAACACATAGAGAACATGTAGTAAACATTGGTACCCTTTCAACCTTAGTTGAAGTGGAGCAAGCTTGACACTTTCAATGTTGATAACCCTCCTACGTGCATGTAGAGCTAACCTAAAAGGCAAAGGCACTCCAGCATACGACCTAATGGTATGGTCTTGTTCCTTAATACTTGTTCTTTTCTATCTAAAATTTGTATCGGTTCTTCTTCATAAAACAAGTTCTCCTTTAACTGTAGTGACTGTTGATAACTTGTTGAAATACAAGTTATTATAGCCTTTCTCTTAGAAAAATAGAGATTAAATAGAGAATCATGCGTTAGTTTGTGTGAAATTTCATTAATAAATCTTCTTATGCGTTCTACTTTTGTATTTTGATGAAGATAATTATTTTATAACTTTTTGAGCCTAAAACGCATATTTTAACGCAGGAACGTAAATAACCTGTAGATGCGTTGACGACTTCTTAACGCAGGACTATGCATTAGCAACCTATGACGCATTGATATCCGCCCAAACTCTCCATGGATGCATAATGACCAAAAACGCAAGGCGCAGAAAATCAGATTAGAATCTTGAGAGATTGTCGGAAGATTGACATGCATGATATGTGGCTAAAGTGGTGGATCTAAATTGAACCGAGAATTACGCAATTAGGCGAGATAGACGCATGATATCAATTTCGCCACCAATCACGCAGATTTGCCACTGATTGCGAATGCAACCTCTATAAAAGGGCAAACCTGCAAGATGAAAAAGGGTTGTTGATTCTCGGAAGAATTCCTAAGTGACAGCAGAGTTCTCTCTAGACGACAACCGGAGACGAATAGCTCGAGAGATAAGAGTCTTCCCTCCGCCTGACCACTTTACAGCAGAACCTCACGCTTCCATTCCGGCGACTCAAGACATTGACGCCTTTCCTGCTTTCTATCTTGTTTTTTTAGCTTGATTTTAGATTTTTGTCAAGACATAGAGCTATCTAAAATTGTATTTCGTTCATTAATCTACAATTCTTTCATGTCTATTCATTTCTCTACACTTTCCGCTTATTATTTTGAATACATGAGTAACTAATCTTTCAAGGGTCAAGGGTTGCGTTCGCATCTAAATAAGAACCATAGTGTAACTATTGCATCTTGTCAATTGTAATCTTAATCTGATGCTTATGTCCATCTAGCTAATCGACATAAGTAGAAATAATCAGACTGCTCGAGAGGGTAAGTGATTGTGGAACTCAATTGACAAGGCCAAGAAGTGTTACCTGACTATAGGAATAACCTTGGTACTTAACACTCTCCTATGCGTTGTAGACATATAACGCATATCGGCTGATAATCGGGAGAAGAGTCGCAAGTATGAATAGACCATCACCATGCGTTTCCGATTTTAGATGTTAACCAACCCTAACCCTGCTTTTATCCATTCACACAATTCAATTAGCTTACTTTGTTATGTTGCATAGATTACCATCTTCCACATTTTAGTTTAGTGTACATGTTATCGCTTTCTTTAGATTAGACGCATCCTATCTTAAATATTTTTGGTTACCACTGCAACTCTAAATAATCCTATTAAATACAGAATCAGCATAGTCCCTGTGTTCGACCTCGGAATCACTGAGGAAATCTACTCCTTGCTTATACTTGGATAAAGGATAGGAAAACTTGACAGACTTTAAACGCATAGCATTAATCATAGTAAGACGCATAGTATGTTCAACGTAGTTGTTCCTGAAGAATATGTGATGGATCAAGTGCATACTTCCTTAACATTGATACATGAAATACGTTGTGAATCCTGGACAACTCTTTTGGTAACTCCAACTTATATGTTGCTGGTCCAACTCATTCCACAATCCCAATAAGGTTTGATATACCTTGGACTCAGCTTCCGTTTCCTTCCAAATTGTACAACGCCCTTCTAGGGTGACAACTTAAGAAAAACCCAGTCTCCAACTTCGAACTCTAGTTTCCGATAACATTTGTGTAAGCCCTACTTTTATCTTGGGAAGATGGCAAGCTTAGTAGGCGGGTGGTTAAGAGAGAGATGGCCAAGAGCCTTTGGCATGGTTGGTGTGTTGGGCAAGTGGCTATGCATTGGCTTGGTTGAGGTATGCGTCCATGAGAGTGAGCATGGGTGACGGTAGGTGCTATGCATTTGTTAGATTACTCCGCCCCAACTAAGGATGTTTTTTATGTTGAGTAGCGTTAAGCTCCGCTCCGCCTCAACTAAGGAAAATGTTTTTGAAATAAACTGAATTTTAGTGTATCTTTTTTCTGAAATAAACATGTATGATTTGATAATGCTACTTGAGCATGTTTTGCATGGATACAACTTTGAATTGATGTTATTTATGCATTAATTTATAATGATTACATTTGATTAGCTTCCAAGCTAAGGGAAAGTTTTTACAAACAAGTCACTCACTTGGCAACCTAGCTCATGTTTTCTTTGTTTTTCTGTTTTTTCAGGTAGCGAGCAAGTCTGGGGTACTTAGCCTACACAAAAACTCATCTGGGCCCGATATCAGTGTCTAGAATTTTGAGAATTGTAAATATTTGAACTTAAACATGTGTTGTACATCTAGAGGGTTAAGGGTTGTGTTAATGAACTTATGTAAATATATAATTTTGAGTGGAAATCAATGTCTATATGATATCTTAACCCTGGTTTAAGTATGATGTTCAATCATTGTGTATAACTGCTTATTAGGTGATGGTCAAGGTATAAGGTTGGCAGTGGATGCTGTAAGAGGATCGGTGTCTGTTGTTCTTACACTTTCTCCTGGGTTAGGAGGGTACTTGGGAGGGGGTATGACAGTTTGTTTGCATAGCTTTTCTGTTTATCTCGAGCTATCTTCAGGTTCTCTTTAATCAGCTTCACACCCTCTATCATCATCTCAACTAACTTAGGGCCATATAATTTCTTTTCTCCAACCTCATTCCAACACACAGGAGTTCTACAACATCTTTCGGAGAATGCTTCATAAGGTGCCATTCCAATACTTGAAAGGTAACTATGATTATAAGCAAACTCTATCAAAGATAAATAAGTATCCCAACTACCTTTGAACTGCAAGACATAGGCTCTCAACTTATCTTCTAGTGTCTGGATAGTTCATTCCAACTGACCATCCATATGTGGATGAAAAGCTATGCTAAAGTGTAGCTTAGTTCCAAGAGCTTATTGTAGACTTGGCCAAAACTTAAAAGTAAACCTTGGGTCCCCATTTGAAACTATAGACATCAGTGCTCCATACTGATTATTATCTTATCAACATACAACTTAGCCAGTTTGTCAAGTGTAAAAGTCACCTTGATTGGCAAGAAACGTTCTGTCTTAGTTACCCTGTCTACGATCACCCATATACCATCTAATCCATTGAAGGTCCGTGGTAATCCAAACAAGAAATCCATCTTCAGGTGCTCCCATTTCCACTAAGGTGTGGGTAATGGATTCAACAATCCTCTTGGTTTCTGGCGTTCAGGCTTCACCTGTTGATAAATTAAACACTTACCCACATATTCAACAATCTCTCGCTTCATACCTGGCCACCAATAATGTTCTTTCAAGGTTCTGTATATTTTCGTACTACCTGGATGCATAGCAAAAGCAGAAATATGTGCTTCTTTTAGGATTGCAGCCTTCAAAGACATCACATTAGGAACACACATCCTATTATGCTTCATTAAAGCTCTATTTTGCCCGATCACATAGTCAGAGCGTTGCCCAAGTCTTACCTCTTCTGCTAGCTTCCAAAGCATAGGATCGTCAGGTTGTTTCTTAACAATCTCATCCCATAAAGTAGGCCTTACCTAAAACTAACCTAACAAACTCCCTATTGTTCCTGTGGCCAACATTGCTCGGGAATTCTTCAACTCATCTATCAAAGAAACCGTGACAACATTAACTAAACTTCTTCCCTATCTTGACTTCCTACTTAGAGCATCAGCTACCACATTACCTTTGTTTGGATGGTACTCTATAGTGCAGTCATAACCCTTGATCAACTCCATCCATCTTCTCTATCTCAAGTTCAACTCCTTCTGATCGAATATATACTTCAAGCTCTTGTGATTAGTGTAAATATGACACTTCTCACCAAACAAGTAATGATCTAGATCTTCAGGGCTAATACTATTGCAGCCAACTCTAAATCATGAGTAGGATAGTTACACTCATGTTTCTTTAGCTGTCTCGAGGTGTAAGCTATCACCTTGCCTTCTTTCATCAACACACAGCCTAAACCTTGAGTCATTATAGTAAATCTCAAACTCTTTTCTAAAAGTAGGGAGTGCCAGTACAGGTGCAGATACTAGTCTGTTCTTCAACTCCTGAAAACTTCGCTCGCACCCATCTATCCACTTAGTTCCCACTTAATCACAACCTCCGTCTTCTAAGGATCCACCTTCACACTAGCTACTGACACACATAACCAAGGAACACAACTTGATCAAGTCAGAAATCACATTTACTGAATTTGGCAAACAACTTCTTTTCACATAGTGTTTGCAACACAATCTTGAAGTGTTCAACATGCTTCTTCTTATCCCTCGAGTATATTAGGATATCATCTATACATACAATAACAAACTGATCCAAGTATGGATGAAGCACTCGATTCATAAGAACCATGAACATTGTCGGGGCATTAGTTAACCCAACAACATCACTAAAAGCTCATACTGTCCATACCTAGTCCTCAAGGCCGTCTTTAAGACATATGACTCCCTAACCTTCAGCTGATGATATCCCGATTGTAAATCAATCTTCGAGAACACTGATGCACCTGTAAGCTGATCAAACAAGTCAACAATTCGGGGAATAGGTATTTGTTACATATTGTTACCTTATTAAACTATTGGTAATTTATACATAACCTCATTGTACCATCTTTCTTTTTCACGAACAACACAGGTAGTCCCTGTGGAGATACACTGGGTCATATATAACCCTTATCTACTAATTCCTATAATTGGAATTTCAATTCCTTTAATTCCTTTAGTGCCATACGATAGTGCCTGAGATATAGGAGTTGTTCCTGAAATTAGGTCTATCGTAAACTCCACTTCCCTATCAGGTGATAACCCTGATAACTCCTCTGGAAACACATCCAAGGATTCATGTACAACTGGCACATCTTCAGGTTTCACCTTCTGCACCTACGTATCAACTACATGCGCAAGATAATTGTACAACCTTTAGCCAACAATTTTCTTGCCTTAATAACTAATATCAAACGTGTAGGTAAAACTTTCCTATCACCTTTGAATACTACTTCAACTGTTCCTAGCTTCCTGAACACTACCTTCTTATTGTAGTAGTCCATAGTAGCATGATATTTAAATAGAAAATCCATCCCTAGAATAATATCAAACTCATGAAGCTTTAAAAGAATAAGATCAACAAACAAGCATACATCATTTATCCACAACTCACAGTTTCTATATACATAACTAGCCACCAACACATCTCCAATAGGAGTACAAACTAGCAAATCATAAGTTAAGGTTCTAACTCCTTATTTAAAGATCTAGCATACACAATAGAAAGAAAATAATGTGTGGCTCCTAGATCTATCAATACATGCGCAAATGTATTACAAATAGAAATAGTACCAGTGATAACATCAGGTGCATCCTCTGCCTTTCTTTGAGTCATAGCATAGACCTTACCCTGCTATTTTGGTCTACTTGGCCCCTTAGGCTTAGCACCGTTAGTGCCCTCTCCACTAGCTCCTCCAAGCTTCATTTGACTCACAATCTGAGATACAGTCTCTTGCTCAACCTTATCCTCATGCATTAACTGAGGACATTCTCTCTTAAAGTGCCCGGTCTGCCCACAGTTGAAGTAGACATTTGGGAAATGAGATTCCTTCTAGGCTGACTTTCATCTGAGCAACTACTGAACTCAGCTTCTTGAGGCTCCACTCTCCCCGTAAGGCCACCACTTTTCACCGGTTAGAGAGGCCGTCTTTAATACCCAGCTGCTTTGCTCAGCATCTTCTGCCGTCAAAATCAAAGCAAACTTATTGCAACTACATCAACAACCGGGGGGACGACGAAGTTCAGTTCATGAGACCGCGGCGGAGTGGAGCAGCCGGTCAAGTTCGTTCAGTTCAGCTTGAGGGATAAATTACGTTTTGGCCTGCGGTAATGTAATCAGGATTTGGCCGGGTTCTTGATAGCAGTAGTGATTTTTTCATGAAGTCGGTTCATAGATCAAGAAAGAATTTAGCTGCTTACAGGGATGGTTACGTGATACGTCTTTTCATACTCGCCTACCAGCAGCAGCATAGCATAGATCTCAATTGTTGAGAAGACCCCGCAATCCCACCAGGAATCTGTCGATATTTTCGATTAAATCCTCTTGTTTGCATTCCGTCGTCTCGTATTGCTTTACTAAGCCGTATCAGACCAGATACATCTCTGATCGTTCAGAGGGCGATCGCGGAGTCATTGAATCCAAGGCTTCACACCCAGTCTTCACTGACATAATATGCATGCTTAAGTAGGGTCAGGCAGAACCGTTGTTGCTTGATGGGAACTTCCCCCATATTGCGTATCTTTGGCTTCTGTTAATGTTGTTTCAAGGGGGATTGATTTGACCAGTGGGAGACAGATAACGGTTTGGATTGAGCCTAAACAAGTAGTTTCAGCAACAGTAGACTATCGAGTTTACGAGGGAGAGGGAAGACTTTCCTATATTATGTTCTGGGAATTGAGGTAGAGTAGACCGATGATGATCCTGTAGTCATTTGGCCGGCTATTGAAAGAAAAAGCTTGCATCTGATCCTTTTTTTTTTTTTCTCCACTCGGAGCTAAGCGATGTCTCCCATTCTACAAAGCCAGCGGAATGCTTAAAATGGAGTTCTCTGGAGAATGAACTCCGAGAAGGTAGAGTAGAAATTAGTATGATAAAATATGATAATATGATAAAGTGGTCAAAATGAGCAAATATGTTCAATAAAAAAACGATTTATTCTTCTTCCACTATTCTTTTTTGGGATTATTAACTGTACCGTTTTTGGAGAATGTCAATAAATTCCAAAATCCATTTCTTCGTCCAGTAGCGACAACCGTCTTTTTCATTGGTACCGCAGTAGCCCTTTGGTTGGGTACCCGAAATCCCGGTTCCGCCTGAACCAACCACTTTCGACATTCTCAAGGCAAGAAAGTTCTTATAAGTACAACACAGATAAATGGAAATTTTTTGATATACTGACTGGGATCCACGCTTTTTCGACCGCGGTGTGGTATGATTGTCGGGCCCTCTCCTCGTTCTGCCCGCTGGCCTATTAGGTAGGGTAGCAGTCTGAGGGCTTTTACAATGGCCCCAATGTTGTTTCCCACATGTCATACACAGAGGTTTTCTAGCAAAACTTATAATAGATTCTTCAGGCTGCCTTGCCTGGGAACCTCTTGTAGTCTTAGTTGGACAATTGACTTTCTTTTGACCTTGCTGTTAAAATCCTCCTCCTAAACTAGCCCAGGTCCTAGATTGTTCACTGTAACGAGACTTGAAACTGCCTCTCTGCTGAATCCTAGGCACGAATCTCCGGCTATCATCACGACTATAATGATCTCGTGCTGTGCTTGAGTACTACCCTGCTCGACCTCCCTTGGTTACTTCTTTTTCGACATTTTCTTCTATCAGACTCTTCTCAACTCTCATTGTTGCCTCCACTAATTTATAAAAGTTTGACCAATCTACACTAGCCATCATAATTGTGCGAATCTCCTTACGTAGGACTTCTTCAAAACTCTTACATAGATCAACCTCATTAGCAATATAGTCAAAGCATATTTAGATAACTCTGTGTACCTCTTCTCATACTCAGCCACGATCATCGAGCCCTGAACAAGCCTGAGGAACTTGTTCCTTTTAGCATCATAGAATGACCTAGGATAGTACTTATCCTAGAACGCCTGCTTAAACTCATCCTATGTAGCTGGGCCTGAATCTCCTTTCTTGGCTTCTATCAGTCTCCACCAATCCTCTACTCCTTTCTGGAGTAGGAATGTAGCTAATTCCACCTTACGATCTTCAGGGCACCTCATAACCCTAAAACACTTTGCAATTAGATTTAACCATGCCTCTGCATCAACAGGATTCGCTGTACCCTCAAATGTAGTGGCTTCTAAAGCCTTTAGCCTCTCAATGCTAAACCTATTTTCTAAATAAGTTGACATTGACCCTACACTGGCTGCTAACCTCTAAGATATTCTATTAAAGATCTATTCTTCCATAGTGGCATCAGCATGAGCATGAGGATTACTAGACTCTCCTTCGAAAGCTTAACCTTCCTCTTTACTCCCGATAGCTTCAAGTGTCCTGGTCTTTGCTTGCCTACCTCGTCTGCAAGTTCAGGGCATGGTTCCAATAATATACCAAAGTATTAGAATATTACTCAATGTTCAGATTGTCAAGCTTGCTCCACCTAAAATAGGGTTGCAAGGGGAACCAATGTTTACTACATGTTCTCTATGTGTTCAAGTAAATGTTTTATATTTCTCTGATTTAAGAATATGTTTGTCGCATTTAGAATGCATGATGCATTACGCCTCTTTTGGCCTAATGTGGCGTTGAAAATTTTCTAAAGATGTATACATACGCAAGTTTTCCTATAAAAACTCAAGTGTAAGTTTCAATACATTTCCTGGGGAGTCTAGGGTCGAACACATGGATTTTTAATAATTTGGTGTTGAGAATATTCTTTGATTTAATGTGTTGAACTGTACAATAATTACAAGTATTTAAGTGTTTGATTCTTTCTACTATAACTACAAAGAATAACTTTATACATAATGAATTGATGGATGAACATATGGTGTAATGATGTAGGGTGAAAAATGGATGAATTTGTCAAGTCAAATATGTTCAGACAACATGTGTGGAGGTGAATGAATCCATGAGAAAAGTGGGATTAAGATAACCTAGCTAGCATAGTACTAAGTGTTACTTTAGTAAACCTTCATGCTACCAAACTCAAGATTGAGAACGCATCTCTTGACACTTCAACGCCACATTAATTTTATCTTTAAGACCCATGGTGAGTTCTTCATGCAAAAGTTGAACTTTATCTCTAAAGCCAATTCCTTTCTTGTTAAATGACTAATGTTAATCACATACTCTCTTAAGCAGATGATTATACTTACTTAACGACAGATTTAGGCAAGTTTGAAGCACCCATTTGATCAAGATGAATACATACATAGGTTGTCACACCCCCTCCCAGATTACCCATCTAACCTAAGGGGGAGTGGGAAGACAATAAACATCACCCCTCTTGTGACGCATATTGCCCTAACTTTTCCTGCACTTACATTTACTTATATACAGAACATAAAACACAGTTATACATCGCATGCTTATAACCTGATACGATTTCCTGTAAGGGTACACCTTTAATGCATATCATGAATTCATCCTCATATCCAAAATACAACATTCACAACACCATTGACAGTACTCATTCAAAAGTATATGTTCTACATGCCATTCACATAAGTATATTCAACGTACAACTCCCAAACTTCACTAAATCTTGATGATCGAGGCTTAGGCAGGATGAGCTGTATTAGGCGAAGCACCAGGAACGTCTTTGCTACCTGGGGAGGGAAAAAGAAAACATTTAGTGAGTGACAATTCTTTATAAAACGGCATTCATTTAAAACAGGCATGTTTCGTATAATGAGTAAATAAGAGTTTAACATTTATTTAGATGTAACATGCTTTTCACGAAATTCATCATTCTCATAAATCAATACTAAAATCACATCAAAGTGTTTTCAAGAAATTTATCAACATCAAGTAGTTTTCAAACTTTTTCCCTTAGTTGAGGCGGAGGAATGTTTCTACGCACCCAACGTCGAAATCATCCCTGGCTTCAGGCAGAGCAAGCTCGATGCACTAGCCAGCTTAACCTCTATGTGCACATAGGAATAGGTCGGGTTGCCCATGTACCTTCTCATGTCCTTGAGTACTGGGTCCCGGGGAAACTCACGTGCCTTTTTATGTCCTTGAGCACTGAGCCTTCTCTTAAAACATTTCAGAATTTCTTTCACATAGTAGTTCATATAAAAATCTTTCATGAAAATCAATTTATCACGATAAACAATATTTCAAAACATGCCATTGCACATCTTATAGAAATGCATAAAACATGCCTTATAAACATCATCAAACATCAAGTTTTTAAGAAAACATTCATCTCAAAGCCATAATTCATAAGAAAACTAAGCCAAACATTTTCAATAAATTTCATTTTAAATCAAGAAAAGTGTCACTCACAACTCTTTCTAGGCTTTATGTGGTTTATACACTGTTCCTATCTCTTCTCGGCCTGCACAAGAATCACACCCTGCGTTAGACAACACTAACTTCCTTTCCTTTCCTCTACTGACTTATAATGAGAATCTCAGCGACACCCGCCAAGAATGACTGTTACTAGCGATACCCAATAGAACAACACAGTTGCTAGCGATACTTGATAAAACAGCACCAGCGTTACCTACCTGAGCAACGATACTCAGCGTTATCTAGCGATACTTGTGAGACAGAAAGCTCCTTTGCGTCTCAGCGTTACCCGTCTCGCTGCAAATTCTTAGACAGTGTGCCGATACTTGATTTTTCCAACGGCACTCTGCACTGTACTCCTTCCTTTCTTCTCGTTCTTACTTCAACCTATGAAAAACCACATTTCCATACAGATTCAGAGTTTCTTTCCTTCTGCATACTTATAGGAAATCACGTTCTAAAGCTTACCTTAAAATTTCAGGGTTTAGCTCTTTCTCATTCTCGCGATATTCCAAAATTACCTTCTGCTGTTCCGGATTGCGAGACAGTCTTGTAATCACTGATTTCCTAAGGATTCACATAGTAAAACTTCGATTTCAGCAACACCATCCTTTACAAAAATTGTTAGGAATTGCATTAACTTACTAACCTTAAATTTTCAGCTCTGATCTCAGCTTATTCCTCACGTTCTGTCCCGAATATCAGTCACTGCTCAACCAAACAAAGTAACTTCGGTCATTCCCCCGTTCCAACTTCGTTTCCAGCTTCGATGTGAATCAAACTTCGTCCAGAACCCTCAAGAACACCCTCCTCAATCTTCTTCTGGAGTTTATCTGAAGAGTAGAACCGACTTAAGCTCTCGAATTGTCCTTAAAATGATTAAACATTTAATTAATCCAGCTATTTATACTGCCGACCTAACCTTATCAACACCAGGACTTAGACTGCTACTTACGTATTTCCGCTGCAGGCTAGCGCAGGGTTCTCCTCTTCCAATGCATAGTGGTTGTCCTCACACGCCTCCTATTTTGAACGCATTCCTTTCCATCTTGAAATTCTACTTTCGATGTGTGTAGACCATTCTGTCTTCAGCACAGGTGCCTCAACGAATATCTGCCTTCGACGCATCAACTTCAACACCATCCTGTCCTCAACGCAAAGTGACTTGGACGCATGGTTCAAGTGCGTTTCTCTCCCCTTCAAGACTACTTATCTATCAATACAGTAACTACTTCCGCTCACTAACTTCCATAAGTTAACCACAAACGCATAAACTTAGTCAATACTCAGTCGAAGTTTTACTTCGCCCTTGCTCTCGGCCACTTCTCCCTTTGAGACGCATAGCCACAAACGCATGGCCGTGCCTCAATTCTTGGCAACGCAAACCAGTGCTTACAATTTCTTACCCCCATTTTAAGAATTTCGTCCTCGAAATTCAAGTAGGATTATGGTAAGAAAAGATGAGGGTACTTGATTTTCATTTGTTCTTCACTTTCCCATGTTGCTTTTTCGACTTGATGGTTTCTCCACAATACCTTCACAAGTGGTATTGTTTTTGTTCTTAACACTTGCTCTTTGCGGTCAAGAATTTGCACAGGCTCTTCTTCATAGGTTAAGTCTTCATTCACTTGAATAGGTTGCGTTTCTAAAACATGTGTGGGATCGGGAATATACTTCCTCAATAGAGAGACATGGAACACATCGTGTACTTTGGACAGTTCCGTGGGCAATGCTAAACGATAAGCTGAAGGCCCTATGCGTTCCAAAATCTCATACGGTCCAGTGTATCTTGGACTTAGTTTTCCTTTCCTTCCAAATCTCAATATTCCCTTCCAAGGAGATAATTTTAGGAAGACTCTATCCCCAATTTCAAATTCTAAGTCTCGACGCCTTTTGTCTGCATAGCACTTTTGTCGATCCTGTGCGGTTTTCAATTTCTCTCTTATAAGTTTCACATTTTCAGAAGTGGCTTGAACTAATTCTGGCCCTATTAACTTGCGTTCACCTACCTCACCCCAGCATACAGGAGTTCTACAACGTCTACCATATAACGCCTCGTAAGGTGCCATCCCAATACTGGAATGATAATTATTGTTATAGGCAAACTCCATTAAAGATAGGTGAGTATCCCAGCTCCCTTTGAATTGCAACACGCATGCACGCAACATATCTTCTAAGGTCTGAATCGTCATTTCTGATTGCCCATCCGTTTGAGGATGGAAGGCTGTGCTAAACTTCAGTTTAGTTCCTAACGCATGCTGCAAACTGGGCCAAAATTTATACGTAAACCTTAGATCTCTGTCGGAAACAATCGATACCGGTGCTCCATATTGACTTATTACTCTGTCAACATACATTTTAGCCAACTGATCCAAGGTTGAAGTCGCTTTAACTGGAAGAAATTTGGCAATTTTAGTAAGTCTATCAACTATCACCCAAATTCCATCATAACCTCCAGGGGTTCTATGAAGTCTGAATAAGAAATCCATTGTAACGTGCTCCCATTTCCATTCAGGTATTGGAAGTGGTCTCAAGAGTCCACCGGGTCGTTGTCTTTCCGGTTTAACTTGTTGACATACTAAGCATTTTGCCACACATTTTGCAATTTCTCGTTTCATGCCCGGCCACCAGTAGTATCCTTTCAAGGTTCTGTACATTTTGGTACTACCGGGGTGCAACGGATAGGCAGAACTATGGGCTTCTTCTAATATGGCGTTTTTCAAGGATGCGTCATTGGGAACGCACAATCTTCCTTGTTTTAACAAAGTCCCATCACTTCTGACTTCAAAATCCTCTCTTTTCTCAATATTCATCTCTTCTACTATTCTCTTAAGTACTGCGTCTTCCCTCTGTTTATTAATAATTTATTGTGTCAAGGTAGGTCTTAGATGGAAGTGTGCAAATAGCCTTCCTAATGCGTCCACTGATAGGGATGCGTTTGACCGCCTAAGTTCTGTTGTTAATTCCGCATTGATAGCGTTTAACGAAACCTTGCCTTGTCTTGATTTTCTGCTCAATGCGTCGGCCACCACATTGGCTTTTTCTGGATGGTATTCTATAGAGCAATCATAGTCCTTAATTAATTCCATCCATCTTCTCTGCCGCAAGTTTAATTCCTTTTGATCAAAAATATATTTCAAACTTTTGTGATCAGACAGAATGCGACACCTCTCTCCGTATAAATAATGTCGCCAAATCTTCAAGGCCAGCACGACTGCGGCTAACTCTAGATCATGCGTCGGATAGTTACCTTCGTGCTTCTTCAGCTGCCTCGACGCATAGGCAATCACCTTTCCTCTCTGCATAAGTACACATCCTAGCCCCTGCCGCGACGCATCACAGTATACTTCAAACTCCACTCCAAGGGTAGGTAATGTTAGAATGGGCACAGACACTAATCTTTCCTTCAGCCTTTGGAAACTTTGCTCACAATCACTTGTCCATTCAAACTTAGCTTCCTTTTTGGTTAGGCTTGACAGGGGTAATGCTATCTTTGAAAATCCTTCAACAAACCGGCGATAATAACCTACTAATCCCAGGAAACTACGAACTTCCGTGACATTAGAAGGTCTTTCCCAATTAACTATCGCCTCTATTTTCTGCGGGTCTACACTTACCCCTTCAGCCGACACTACATGTCCCAAGAACATAACATGATCAAGCCAAAATTCGCATTTACTGAATTTGGCATACAACCTTTCATTTTGTAATGTCTGTAACACCACACGAAGATGTTCTGCATGCTTTTCCTTATTCTCTGAATATACTAATATTTCATCAATGAATACTACAACAAATTGATCAAGGTATGGATGGAATATACGGTTCATAAGGTCCATAAATACAGCCAGGGCATTAGTTAACCCAAAAGGCATTACTAAAAATTCGTAATGTCCATACCTTGTTCTAAATGCAGTTTTCGATATATCCGTTCCTTTGATCTTCACCTGGTGATATCCAGATCGTAGATTGATCTTAGAGAATACTGTAGCACCTTTAAGTTGATCAAATAAGTCATCAATACGAGGTAACGGATATTTATTACGTACTGTTACCTTATTCAGCTGACGGTAGTCAATGCATAATCGAAGTGTGCCATCCTTCTTCTTCACAAACAACACCGGTGCTCCCCACGGTGACACACTAGGTCGTACATATCCCTTATCAATCAACTCTTGCAATTGCACTTTCAATTCCTTCAACTCCTTTGGTGCCATTCTATAAGGAGTCTGTGAAATTGGTGCAGTTCCTGGAATCAACTCAATGGAGAATTCTATCTCTCTGTCAGGTGGTAACCCAGGTAATTCTTCAGGAAATACATCCAGGAATTCATTTACCACTGGAATATCTTCTGGTTTCAACTTACTACCCTGTGCATCAATCACATAAGCAAGGTATGGTGAATAACCCTTGCTCAATAACTTCCTGGCTTTAACTGCAGATATGACACAGGTAGAAAGAATTTTCCTGTCTCCTCTGAAAATAACCCAGTTCCATCAAATCTTTTAAACACTACTTCTTTTTGAAAACAATCCATAGTGGCATGATATTTAGATAAGAAGTCCATTCCTAGTATCACATCAAATTCCTGAATGTCCAAGGATATTAAATTGGCCGTCATAACCATACCATCCGACTCTATCCTACAATCTTTATACACTTCACGAGCTATCAACATATCACCAATAGGAGTGTAAACAGACAATTCCTCAGATAATGGTTCTATTACACTATTTATCTTTTTAGCAAACATTTTAGCAATAAAAGAATGCGTAGCACCAGGATCGATTAAGACATGAGCAGAAGTATTACAGATAGAAATAGTACTAGTAACCACATTAGGAGCATCATCAGCTTCTTGTTGTGTCATAGCAAAGATTTTTCCTTGCTGTCTTGGTCGTCCAGGAACTCCTTTCTGCCTTGTTCCACTGGTTCCCTCGTCAACACTTCCAGCAACTCTTTGTGGCTGGCCCACCACATGTGATACAGCTTTCTGTTCAGATTTGTCTTCTTGCATCAATTGAGGGCATTCACGTTTAAAATGGCCAGTCTGTCCACAGTTATAACATGCATTGGCTCTACATTGTCCCCAATGATATTTCCCGCAGGTGGGACACAATGGTTTCTATGTAGAGCTGGTTGTGGACTCACCAGGTCGCCCACTTCGAGAACCTTCTACTGACTGTGTTGGACCACCAACATTCCTTGGTCCTTGCCCCCGTGTTCCTCCACTAGTGTTGGTTTTAAAAGTAGTCTGTCCACTTGATTTAGTTTTAAAATCTTCTCCTTTGAACACGCCAGGAACAAATCTCCTTCTTGACTGTCCCGGGGTAACACCAGATGAGTGGACTGCACGTCCACTTCTAAATGAATCACGTTCCATCTTCTTCTCCATCAAACTCCTCTCCACTCGCATAGCTGCTTCTACTAATTTAGAAAAATCCGTCCATTCAACACTAGCAGTTACTGGAGTTCGTATTTCCTCCCGCAACCCTTCTTCAAACCTCTTACATCGATCAGTCTCATCTACAATAACTGTCGTGGTATATTTAGACAGTTCTGTGTATTTCTTCTCATATTCTGCCACTGTCATAGATCCCTGTATCAATCTCAAAAACTCATTCCGTTTGGCATCTCGGAATGATCTGAGACAATATTTCTCTTGGAAGGCCTTCTTAAACTCATTCCAGTCTATTCTTTCTGTATCTCCTCTTCTGCTTTCCACAATCTTCCACCAATCTTCTGCTCCTTTTTGGAGCAAAAATACTGCCAACTCCACTTTCCTGTCTTCAGGACATCGCATTACACGATAGCATTTCTCGAGCAGGTTTAACCATGCTTCTGCCTCAATAGGGTCCACGGTACCCTCAAGAGTAGTAGCACCTAAAGCTTTTAATCTTTCAATACTATATTTCTTTTCTGGATCAAATTCCACTGATCCGATACTTGCAGCTAATCTCTGAGCAATTCTAGTGAACAGTTGTTCCTCAACATTGACTTCAGCTTGAGGATGACTAGATTCACCCTCAGACATATCTCCCTGGTTCCCAGTAGCTTCAGGAGTTCCGGCTACTGCTTGCCTAGCTCGCCTGCCTCGAGGTGGCATGTTTCCTATAGGACAATACAACATTATCATTTACTAACAATATACATGTTCCTACACTACAATGCATGTTCCTATTCCCATGACTCTTTCGCTCTGATACCAACTTGTCACTCCCCCTTAGGTTAGATGGGTAATCTGGGAGGGGGTGTGACATAGGTAAAACTTGGAAATGCTAACTTTGTGCACTTAACCCATTAAACATTCAATTGTTCATGGTGCAAAGTGTTAAAGATGAGCAGAGATGGAGGTTTAACGTCAGTCAAACTTATATTAAGAAAATAAACAAATCTCTCGATTGTCATTAACAAAATACAAGATAGAAAGATGAATATAATGGAGAAATGGAAATGAAAGTCGTCCAGCCGCCAATGGCAATGTCTTGCTTCTTGGGGCTTTTGATGGTGGCTGTTTGATATATAATTTGTAAAAAGGATGGATGGATTCTCATTCTCTGAGAGGCGACTCTGAAATTCTTAGAATCTTCTCACAGAAGAGCTTGAAGTGGAGGGTGGCGATGAAGATTGAAGTAGAATTTGAGCAGAGCTTTCACCCTTGTAATTCTCTCTTGTCTTCTGCATGAATTGCATCGGGCTATTTATAGGCATCCAAAAAGGTAGTCTCATGATGACCTGACACCTTTGCATTTAATTTCATGCCCTGCTGCGCAAACTCCATCGCGTCATCAGTTCATTGGATCTGTTATGGTCTGGTTAAGTTAGTTATCCACTTGCATATTGACATGACAGTTGACGCCCAAGCGTCTACTTCTACTATTCTTCTCGACATGATGATCTTTAGAGCAGCTTGGTCTCGATGATTCTGGCAGCAATCTGAAAAGCGCTTAAAAAGTGCTTTTTATTCTCTTAAATTAAGGGAGTTTATATTAGATTTCACTTGTTTGTTAGTGGTTTTCAGCCCAAAATAAAGAAAACAAGAATCGAAAGCCAAAGGAACCAAATTGAGCCGAAATCAAGTGAAAAAGAGGAAAAAATCACAAAAATCCCAAAAACAGGGCAACGTCGGTGAATTTTCCCAAGAACATGAATCAAGCTAAGTGCAGCAGCGCTGGCGTGGCGTTGCGGCTCGACGTTGAGGGTAGGATTTAATGACACACAACGTAGTGGTGCCATCTCACAGTGCGGCGGCACCACCCTTTTATGTCGGTCACTGTAGCGGCACCAACTTTCCTTTTTTGAAAAATAAACAATTTTGAAAAGAAATTTGGGCGGCCAAGTCTATAAATTGGAGGGTTTCCAGCAACCTTAGGTATAAGAGAACAACACAAAATAGAGCCTAAAAGAGTGAGTTGGCTGTAAGGAAGAGAGAAGAGAGTTTGGTGTCGTTCGAGTTCTCGACGTTGAAGACTAAAGCCATCTTTTCCTTTCCTTTCTCACTTCTGCTTTCCTTAGGACTGGTAGGGGTCCTTTCTCCTATTTCCAAATCCCTTATTTTTAAGGCCTGCGCCCTGGCCGCCTCTTTTACTTGTTTACTTTTTTCGGTAGCTTTTCTTTGGACTTTGTTAACTCTTTTGTTTTTCTCTTCTCTTCTCTTATTCTCTTAACAATTTTCTTGATGCGTTTACCTTTAGTGAGCTTCTCCGCATCACTTTCCTCTTCCATTTCTTATTCAAATTCTTCCTCCACTTCATCGATGCGGTGGAGTTCTTCTACTTCTCTTGCGGTGAGCCCTCCTTGCTAGATTTCCTTTTCTCTTAACTTCTTTCCCATCTTCTTGGCAGCTATGAAAGACTCAGTGTCTTCCTTCAGGCGTTGAAGGCCTTCTTTTACATTCTTCGATCTTTCAACTACCTTTATCGCTAGCCGCTCAACAGGCGATGCGACAACTGGTGCCTCAGATGTGCCTGCATTTTTACTTTTGCCATTTTTTCTTTTAAATGTTAGGATATCGTCCACATCATGTCACACCCAACCTCGAGCCACCCCTCATTGTAGCCCGAGATGAAGCGTGAGGACAGCAGATGTCGTCCCTCTTGTGACATCTACCGTCAAACCTCTATCTCTTTCCAAACTTGACATGTGCAACTTAAATAGAGAGAAGAAAATTAATTCCTATAATAGTAGCTTAACTTGCGCATTGCATTAATATACTTTCATTTCACAATCTGTCTCCACAACAAGTTTTTGGCACCGTTGTCGGGGATTATTGCATTGATTTAATTAATTTTTTTTGGATTATTTTTCTTGTAGGATTCCTCAGTCAAAGGTGTATTGTGAGTTTCTCTTTTGCCAAAAGCTCCTAACAGTATCTGAGTGACAGGAGCAATTCAGAACTCGATACTGACCCTGATATTGAGAGAACCTTCACCCGAAGGACAAGGCAGAATTGAAGAAGGACCAATCGTAGCTTGGACCTAATTAAAACGGCTAGTGAGGAATTGCCTGCATAAGCAGGAGGATTATTGGATATAACCTACTCGCAAGCCGTAGATATTCTTGACAAAATTTCATGGAATACTAATGAGTGGGTGACGACGGATATGGATTTCGCTCCACCAATAGAAGGCGAACGCAAGCTGGAATGCTTGAAACTGATGCTGCCACCAATCTCTCAGCGCAGATGATAACTATGACATCTCTGCTAAAGACAACCTTGAATAATCAAGGTAGATCAGTTGCTGCGATGAACGCGATGAACGCAGTGAATCCGACAGCGTCTGTAAGCTGCCCGCAGTGTGGTGTGGGGCACTTGTATGACATGTGTCCCTACAACCTCCAGTCAATCTGCGATGTTCAAAACAACCCCTACGGTGAGACGTACAATTTGGGTTAGAGGAACCACCTTAACTTTGGATGGGGTGGAAATCAACAACAAACGCAGGAGGCTGAGTAGTAGCTGCAGAGAGGCAACCCTCCTGGTTTCAACCAATGGAATCAAGGCCAGTATCAACAGTTTCAGAGGGATCCGCAAGTGGACGCATCATCCTCATCATCTTCCATGGAATCTCTCTAACGAGAATATATATATAAAAGCGATGTGATGCTCCAGAGCCAAGCCACTGCAATTCGCAATTTAGAAGTTCAATTGGGTCAAATTGCAGAGGAGCTCAAGGATGAAACACAAGGAGCATTGCTAAGTACAACCGAAGTTTCAAGAGAGAATTTAGAAGAACAATGTCAAGATGTGACATTGATAAGTGGGAAAATTAATCCCACAGCGCAAAATGAGGGGACGCAAGGAAACTTGCAACCCGTAAATGCTCTAACAAGTCAACCGATGGAGAGTACCATGCATAATGTCCATTAACCATCATCTTTCACCAAATCACAAGAAGAGGAAAATGAAGAGCGGAGAGAAAAAGCAACGCAGGCAGAATCTGTGTCTATATATAAAGATACCACCCTTGGACGCGTCCTGATTGACGTCCAAGAAGGAATATCAACGCCCCGCATGAGTGATCAGGTAAAATTTAATGTAGTTAACGCATTTAAAGACCCTGATCACTTCCAATCTTGTCAGATAATTGCAGATACCAATGAGAAGCGAGATCTACAAACGCAGCGTTGAAAGATGAAATCCTCAAGGACGGTGAAGATGGTGAAGAGGATGAAATTAATTTACTCTCTGATCGAAAATTAGAACAATAAGACCGGAGTAACAGATCCACAGCAAAGATCGAGCCGTTATTAAAAGAGCCTTCAACGCATGAGCCAGAAACCAAACCAACGCATCCCAAGTACGCGCACTTGAGGGAGGTCCTAATGCAATTCATTGTCTCCTCGGCGTTGAACCCTGAACGCGATAAAGGCTCCAATGACCCACGCGAGTGTAATAACTGAGCTTGCGTCGAAAGGTCCTTACGTTGCTGAACGCCTAATTTTCCAGACGCTTTCTTTTACTCTTGCTTATTTTCTTTTATTCGTACTTTGTTTTTTTTTTTTTGTATTAATTTTTCATTCTTTAAATTCAGTTTTAGGAGTAGTGTAAATTAGACAAGCATGAAATTATGCGTCGAGCTTTAGTGCAAACTATTTGATTTCACCGCATACTTTGTCATTCATGCCTGCGTCCAATGCATAATTGAACTATGCGTTCATTGATAAACAACCTATGTGTTTATCAAGTTAAGATTAGGAGTGCAGATTAAAGCTGTATTTTTTTTTTCAAATGCATAATACTTAAACTTCCAATGCATACTTTGAACTAAGAACCATGCATTCATCAGTCATGTATATTTTATGTATACGTTAATTGTATGCGTTCATTATTTCTTTGTCGCATTGAATTTCTAATTACCTCTTTGCGTGTCCCCTTGTTGAAAATTTATTCTGAATAGATTTAATTATTCTCAACTTTTATCTTTGCGTTGTGATGTGCCAATTTTGTGTGTTTACCGCAAGTGTACGGGTCAAGTTATAATATAAAACGGTTAAGTCCGAGTATCGTTTCCACTAGAGATCCAATTGGGAAGGTTTAAGTTACTTAGCTATTCTAGAATTGAATCAATTTTATTTGAGGATTGGAATTCAAATTTTGTTTTTGGGAAAGATAAAGCCAAGAAAGTATCAAAGGGAGAATTGCAAGAGTCAAAGAGAGTTCTAGGGTTTCAAATCCTTGTTTGTTTCATCATGCAAAATTATAGATTTCATGAATTTAATTCTTATGCCTAAGTCTAAAAACTTAATTCCAAGTTATCTTCTCTCAAAGACAACTCTTTCTCATGCAACTTGATTGATAGTTAATCTATTAAAATCAATACAAAATTACATGGCATTAAAACTAGTCTTTAGCAACTTTCATTGTAAACCTAACTACTCTCGTGATAGATTAACAACGATTCATTGTTATACATCAAATTAAACATATAATCTCTCGATTCATACATCTAATCTAACATGTGAAGGTGGTCAATCTTCAAGAATTAAACACAATAACAATGAAAAGCATATTTATTTGAACAAAACCATGAGTTTACAAAATTATCATGAGTTCACAAACAATTCATCAAAAACCCTAAAACCAAAGAGTTTAGCCACTCATAGCGTAAAGCAACATATTGATCAAAAAGAATCAAAGAAAGAGTGTAAAGAATAGGGAAACTCTACTGAAAAGAGGTTCTTGATTGAGGTAGCACCGTCACGAACTCCTTGGCTCTCGCGTCGGACTTCGAAGGGCACCAAAACTATCTCGAACTCTTTTCCTCTTCCTTGCGGCTAACTCACTCTTGGAACTCTAGCTTAATTCTCACCTTTTCGGATCGTTATCTTGTTCTGCAACTTTCTTGATCTTCTTGATATTTCTCTCCCCCCTTTTTTGGCTGCTGAAAACCCCTAAATTTATAGAGTTTGGCCGCCCAAAATTTAACCTAAAATACAAAACTTGCGTTTAAATTAACGCTGGCGCCGCGGCGCTAGCGTTGCGACCAAAATTAAGTTGCTCTCAGGTTTTAGCGCCTCGGCAGCGCCGTCCCAGCGCCGCGACGCTGTCTTGCGTTCACCAAGTACGCTTTGAAGCAGCGCCTTCCCAGCGCTGCGTTGCTGCTCTGCGTCCATGTTGATGCGTTTCTGCCTCAGCGCCGCGGCAGCGCTGCCTTAGCGCCGCGGCGCACCATGCGTTTCAAGCAAGGATGCGTTTTTCAGCACTTTTTCTCCATATTCTTGCTCGGTTTTGATCTTTCAGTCGTTTCTTCTAATTTTCCTCGTTTTAACCTGAAAATCACTAGCAAACAAGTGAAATCTAATATAAAACTCCCTTACTTTGAGAGAATAATAAGCACTTTTCAAGTGCTTATCACGTTGAAAAGTTAGTTACTATGATGATAACCATGCTTACACTGTTTGTACACTCTTAAGTTAGATTACCTTCAATGCGTCTGCATACTATTCCTTTGAAAGGCAAACCTACTTTGCATGTATGCAAGTGGCCAATTCAAACCCCTTTTACAAAATTTTGCAACATAATCTTTGTTTACAATTTAAGCAATGAGGACCTTGCTACTCTCAAGTTTGGGGGTGGAAGAGGTTTGAACTGTCAAAGATAAAAATATGAGGAACTTATTTCAAAAAAAAAAAATTCTTTTAAATGGAAAACTCCGCTGGCAAGACTAATATATTTATCTTGTTAAGAGTTTAGCTGAAAACGACACTTGCTCGTAGTTGGCCGCCTCCATGCACCCCATAGTTGGTGTGTCAAAACAAAGGTGGGTAATCGTAATCAACAATGCATAGATAAACAACAAACTCCAATGTCTAGTGGGGAAACCGAACTTAGATAAGAGTTTAGTCGAGAAGGGCACTTGCTTGTAGTTGGCTGCCTCCATGCACCCCATAGTTGGTATGTCAGAACGAAGGTGGGTAACCCTACTCGACGCATGGTTAATATAGAAATAATAAAACAAATGAAAGAAAAAGGAACTTTATATCTTCATCTTTTCAAACTCAATGTTAAAAGAAGAAACAAACATTTTTTGAATAATGAGTAAAGAATTTTGAAAAGAAAGCTTGCCGCATACAAATTAGACCCGTTCCAAAGAAAAGAATATAGAGGTAGAGAAGTAATATAACTGACGGGCAGCTGATTGAGTATAGCATTCTGAGAGACTAGTCAATGCATTGAGAAAATGTTAGGATTGATTGAAGATTCTTAGATAGAAGTTATGCTTGAGGACAAGCATTTCTCTAAGTTTGGGGGTGTGATAACTTGTAGAAATACAAGTTATTATAGCCTTTCTATTAGAAAAATAGAGATTAAATAGAGAATCATGCGGCAGTTTATGTTGAATTTTGTTAATAAATCTTTCTTTGCGTTCTACTCTTGTATTTTGATGAAGATGTTTATTTTATAACTTTTTAAGCCTCAAACTCATGTTTAAATGCAGGAACGCAATCAACCTGAAGATACGTTGGCGACTTCTTAACGCAGGACTATGCATTGGCAATCTGTTCTCCATGGACGCATGATTTGAACGGAATGCGAGCAACCTATAGATGCGTTAACAACTTCTCAACGCAAGAGTATGTGTTAGCAACCTATGACGCATTGACATCTGCCCAAATTCTCCATGGACGCATAATAACAAGAAATGTAAGGCAGCGGAAAATCAGGATCAGAATCTTGAGAGATTGTCGAAAGATTGACATGCATGATCTGTGGGTAAAGTGGTGGATCTTAATTGAACCGAGAATTACGCAATTAGGCGAGATAGACGCATGATATCAATTTTGTCGCCAATCACGCAGATTTGCCACTGATTGCGAACGCAACCTCTATAAAAGGGCAAACCTGCAAGCTGAAAAAGGGTTGTTGATTCTCGGAAGAATTTCTAAGTGACAGTAGAGTTCTCTCCAGACGACAACCGGAGACGAATAGCTCAAGAGAGAAGAGTCTTCTCTCCACCTGACCACTTTACAGCAGAACCTCACGCTTCCATTCCGGCGACTCAAGACATTGATGTCTTTCCTGCTTTCTATCTCTTTTTTCTAGCTTGATCTTAGATTTGTGTCAAGACATTGAGCTATCTAAAATTGTATTCGTTCATTAATCTACAATTCTTCCATGTCTATTCATTTCCCTACACTTTCTGCTTTTTACTTTCAATCCTTGAGTAAATAAACTAATCTTTCAAGGCACAAGGGTTGCGTTAGCATCTAAATAAGAACCATAGTGTAACTATTGCATCTTGTCAATTGCAAACTTAATCCGATGCTTATGTCCATCTAGCTAATCAACATAAGTAGTAATAATCAGACTGCTCGAGATGGTAAGTGATTGTGGAACTCAATTGACAAGGCCAAGAAGTGTTACCTGACTATAGGAATAACCTTGGTACTTAACACTCTCCTATGCGTTGTAGACATATAACGCATACCGGCTGATAATCGGGAGAAGAGTCGCAAGTATGAATAGACCATCACCATGCGTTTCCGATTTTAGATGTTAACCAACCCTAACCCTGTTTTTATCCATTCACACAATTCAATTAGCTGACTTTGTTGTGTTGCATAGATTACCATCTTCCACATTTTAGTTTAGTGTACATGTTATTGCTTTCTTTAGATTAGACGCATCCCATCTTAAATATTTTTGGTTACCACTGCAACTCTAAATAATCCTATTAAATACAAAATCAGCATAGTCCCTGTGTTCGACCTTGGACTCACCGAGAAAACCTATTTCTTTGCTTATACTTGGGTAAAGGATAGGAAAACTTGACAGACCTTAAATGCATAGCATTAAGCATAGTAAAACGTATAGTATGTGAAACGCATAATAGTAGCTTAACTTTCGCATTGTGTTAATATACTTTCATTTCACAATCTGTCTCCACAACATTAAGCAAAGGATGAGTGTAAAGAAATGAAAACTCTACTGAAAAGAGGCTCTTGATTGAGAAGGAATCGTCAAGATATCTTTGGTCTTCACGTCGGAACTCGAATGACACCACGACACTCTCTCGAACTCTTTTCTCTCTTCCTTCCAGCTAACTCACTCTTTAAACTCTCTAATGAAATTTCTCTCAATTCTATTGTTCTTGTGTCTCTTTGTATGTTTAGGGCTGTTGGAATCGCTTAAATTTATAGAGTTGGCCACCCAAAATTCTTTAAAAAAATGTAGATATTTCAAATATGGAAAACTGGTGCCGTGTCAATAGCGCCATTGCAATGTTCGTCAACAAAGGATGGCACTCCGATGCTGTCTATCATGAAAGCCTACCCTCAGTGTCGTTTCGTAGAGCCACGACGGTGTTGTTGCACTAAAGTCAAAGGCCGCTCTCAGGAAAAAGCGTCGCAGCAGCACCGTACCGGCGCCACAACACTGCCCTATTTTAGGCAGTTTTGTACTTTTCCTTCCTTTTTTTTTGGATTTTGGCTCAGTTTTGATCTTTTGGCTTTCAATTCTAGTTTTCTTTATTTTGACCTTAAAACCACTAGCAAACAAGTGAAATCTAATATAAAATCCCTTAATTTAATAGAATAAAAAGCACTTTTCAAGCACTTTTCAACATGCTCAGAAACTAGGTCCTTCTAACCTTCTGACCATCTTGTGCGATGTCGAATCCCGGTCCCAGCCATGACCATCATCATCAATACCTTTGCAAGTTCCTTCGGCATTGGAAACATAATCTATTCATTGATGCCTTCATATAATTCTTCAGCATCGGAATTAGAATCTAATATCCAACAAGCTCGATATACTATGTACTTATTCAATAACTTGCCCTAGCATGCATACTATCTCATGCTAACATGTTCGATATAAATTATCTGATACCTTACCATAGCATGCATAATATTGCACAATCATGCTATTAATTATAAGCTCATAGGCATGCTATTAACTAGTGTTTACATAGAGTATAATTTAGTTCTCTCACGAAAAGAAATTAATCATTCACAGTAGAGATAGTTGTCCGACTTAGGGTTTTCTTCCTCTATTTTTAGTTCTGCTTCTTAACTTCTCTTCGAGCTTCTGGATCTAAAAAAACAGCAACCTGGAAACCTCAAAAACCCTAAAACAGCTAAGTTGGCTGCAAGAAATTCCTCCTTGGATGCAAGACACTTCCTTGGACACAAGACACTTCCTTGGATGCAAGGAAGGTCAATTATGGATTTAGAGTAGGACTTTCTTACCTCAAACAGCTCTGTTGGACGCAATCTGAAGGTTCTGAATGCAAGGTTGGCTGCTCTGGATGCAAGGCAACCTTTTGACAGCACAAAAGTTCCTCCTTGGATGCAAGACTTAGCCCTAAACGCAAGGTTTGTTTCCCAACTCTCCTTCAACCTTCTTTCTCTCATTTTTCTCAATAGATTTGCGGGTATCTTGGTAGAATGAGAGCTCTATCTCCCCCTTGGTCCTATTTATAGAGTTGGAAGACATGCTTGTTCACCTCTTTTTTGCTTCCAAAGTTGACACTTAGCTTCCGCATGTCACCATGCATGTTAGCTCAACATGCAACCACACACTTACTTCTATGCATGTTAACTTGTCATGCATCCTAACACCTCCTGCTTGTAAAATGTTAAGTCTAAATGAAGCCACTTATCACCAAATAATTCCAACCATGCATCCAACCTAGTCCTGGGATAGAACCATGCGTCCAACTCCTCTTAACCATGCGTCCAAGATCATGCTTCCTAAGATTTGGCTTCTTTTGCTCTCTTTTCCCCTTTCGACCTTCTTCTACTTAGCCAAGACTGACCCACGTGACACTTTTTCCTTCCTTCGAGGTTGGTCGACCAACCCGTCCAACCAATCTTCATCTGTAATGGTATCCAAAATTTCCCCGAAGACATTTGTTTTGTCTTTTATTGTCGCCTCGCTCACTCTTATCAAATCACTGAAGCTAGGCGGCAGAGGGCTCAACATGACCTCAGACTCAGGGCTATTGGGGCATAACGACAAGAGATTGTGGGGGATTGGTGGGTACGGATGGCCTCAGAGTAGGTGAAGAGGTGGTTTGGGAAGGCGGAATGGCGGGATCGGTAGAGGTGATTATTGGGATCATCGGTGGCTGGCTAGGTTGGGCGAAAAAGTTGCAGATGCCCCTGTTGGCAGGTCAGAGGCAGTTTGTGATCGAAAGGATGCTTCGACGCGACTAGGCAGATGAAAAAGGGGCAACAATGTCGGTTGTTTCGAAGGCAATCGGCTTGGCTTTTTGGGTACATGAAGAAGGAGAAGTTTGTTGCGAAGCCATTGGGTTTATCGAAAATGAATTTAGGAGGTCGGAAAGGAAGGGAAAGGGAGCTTGGAAATCTCGCTGAAATTTGCCGAAAGTCGTAGAAAGCTTGGAAATTTGAGAGGGTTTTGAAATCATGAAAACATAAATGAGGAAGAGGGGTTTAAGTAGGCTTTTGGGTACGTGGGAAGGGAAAGTGGCTTTAGGTGTGACATCATCGTGCATTAAATGGGCCTGACACACGTCTGTGCCCACTGGCGCACGCCTAAGCGTCCCTTTAGATCCCACGATCTGATTATGACCCTTAGTATTCCCTCCAAATGCGAAATATTATAAACGTCGAGAATTCTATTTTTGACACCTTGATTTTTAAATGAATACTTTTGAAGAGGGATACAAAATCCATTTATTTCTCGAAATAAAATCATACAACCATTCCAAACAAAACTTAGAAAGTGAAAAAAGAAAACAAAAAGCAATTTAAAGAAATAATACAAAAATAAAATACAAAACAGAGGATGCGTCCCTGGAAGGTGTGATCGTGGTTGACGCAGGGGCATCCGGCTTTTCCTCACTCAATTTTTTCTAAGTCAACAAAGACTTTATCTCAATCAAGACTTTCTCCATAATACAGCTTCACCCATTGACCATTGACTTTAAATGCATTGGTGTCATCTTCATTCATCAATTCTATGACACCATGAGGAAAAACCTCCTTGATTATGAATGATCCTGACCATCTCGTTCGTAGTTTCACTATAAACAAGCGTAGATGAGAGTTACAAAGGAGTACTTTTTGCTCAGGATGCAAAGATTTCTTACTGATGCGTTGATCGTGCCAACGTTTGGTCCTTTTTTTTTGTACCTCTTTGCATTCTCGTATGCTTGTAATCTACATTCTTTTAATTCATTAAGTTGAAGTTTGCAGGCTTTTCTAGCAGCCTTGATGTTTAGGTTCAAACTTTTGGTAGCCCATAGTGACTTGTGTTCGAGCTCAAGAGGCAAATGGTATGCTTTTCCAAAGACCAATGCGTACGGTAACATTCCAAGAGGCGTCTTGATGTTGTTCGATATGCCCATAACACCTCGTCTAATTTTAACGTCCAGTCTTTTCGGGAGGCATTGACTACCTTTTCTAAGATAGTTTTTAACTCTTGGTTGGAAATCTCTGTCTGGCTATTAGTTTGAGGGTGGTATGTAATCGCCACCCTATGATGCACATTATATTTGAATAGTAATTTTGAAATGATACAGTTAATAAAATGTGTACCTTCATCACTAACAGGGCTCCTAGCATTCCAAATCTTGTAAAAATGTTCTTCTGAAGAAACTTAGTGACTGTCGTCGCATCATTTGTTGCACAAGAAATTGTCTCGTCCCATTTCGAGTCCAGATCTACCAAGATGTAAGTGTGGTCGTTTGAAGGTGGAAATGGGCCCATAAAGTCTATGCCCCAAACGTCAAAGAGTTTGACCTCAAGTACAAAGATAGTGGCATCTCGTGTGTTCCAATGCATTGACACCGATCGCACTTAATCATAAAGTCTTTGGCATCTTTGAAAAGTGTCGGCTAGAAGTATCTGCTTTGTAACACCTTAGATGTTGTTCTTTGTCCTCTAAAGTGTTCACCATAAGGTGAGTCTGACACTAAGAGAGGATGCGTTGATACGAAGTCTCAGGGATGCATAGTTTAGAAATGTGATTTGGCTCCCTTTTGTAGAGTTGGGCTCGTCCCAATAATAGAACTTCACATCATGCATTAGCTTCTTTTTCTGCTTTGCATTGAAATCTTCAGGGAATTGCCAGAAAATTGACAATATCAGCATACCAAGGAACGAATTCCTCAACTTGGAGTACAACCTCATCTGGAAAACTTGCGTTAACTTCTGGCTGTTTCTTATCCACTTCAGCATTCTCAAGTCTAGAGAGGTGATCGACCACGTTGTTCTCTGTTCCTTTTCTATCAACAATCTTCACGCCGAACTCTTGAAGAAGTAAAATCCATCTGATGAGCCTGGGCTTGGCATCTTTTTTAGTCATTAAATATCAAATTGCAGAGTGCTCTATATGAATGATGACTTTAGACACCAATAAGTAAGCTTTGAATTTCACTACAGCAAATACAACTGCCAGCAACTCTTTTTCAGTAGTAGTGTAGCTCTCTTGAGCTTCATTAAGAGTCTTATTGACATAAGCTATTGGGTGAAGCACCTTGTCTCTGCATTGAACCAATGCAGCTCCCATGGCATAGTTGTTGACATCAGACATAAGTTCGAACGGTTGCGTCCAACCTGGGGCTATTAGAATGGGTGCTATCACTTGTGCTGCTTTTAGAGTTTCAAAAGCTTTTAAACATTCAACATAAAAAATGTAAGGTCAGTTTAACTCCAGCAATGTGCTCAAAGGGCGTGGAATTTTTGAAAAGTCCTTAACGAACCTTTGATAAAAGCCCACATGCCAAAGGAAGTTTCGTAATGTTTGAATAATGATGGGCGGAGGTAGTTTTTCCACAGTTTCAATCTTGGCTTGGTTTACCTCCAAGCCTTTCTTTGAAACTTTGTGACCAAGGACAATCCCTTCATTTACCATAAAATGACATTTTCCCCAGTTCAAATACCAAGTTGTTGTCCTTGCATCTTCTTAGCACTTTCTCCAAATTGGCTAGGCAGACATGGAACAAATTTCCAAAAATCGAAAAATTGTCCATAAATATCTCCACCGATTCTTCTAAGAATTCTGAGAAGATCGCCAACATACACCTTTGGAAGGTGCCAGGGGCATTACACAATCTGAATAACATGCATCGAAATCCAAATGTTCCATACGGATGGGTAATGGTAGTCTTCTCCTAGTCTTCGAGAGCTATCATGATTTGGTTGTACCCTAAATAACCATCCAAGAAACAGAAATAGTCATTCCCCGCAAGTCTGTCAAACATCTAACTAATGAATGGTAGCGGGAAATGATCTTTCTTCGTAGTTGCATTTAGTTTTCTATAGTCCATGCATACTCTCCACCCAGTGACAGTGCAGGTGGGGATTAACTCATTGTTTTTGTTTGGGACTACCGTCATTCCTCCCTTTTTTGGGATGCATTGCACAGGACTTACCCATTTACTATCAGAAATGAGAAAGATAACACATGCATCCAACCACTTAAGTATTTCCTTTTTAACAACTTCTTTCATCGTCGGGTTCGATGGATCTGTCTTTTCCTTCTTCAAGAAGAATTTTGTGCATACAATACGTAGGGCTTATCCCTTGGATATCAGCCAAAGTCCATTCGATAGCTCCAACATGTCTCTTTAGGATAATCAACAAGGTTGGTTCTTGCTCGAGGGATAGTGCAGCTGAAATGATTATTGGAAGAGTGTTGCCTTCTCCCAAATATGCATACTTGAGGTGGGCGGGCAACACTTTTAACTCTAGCTTTGGTGCTTGCTTCAAAGATAGTTTGCCGTGTTGGGCAGTAGGATTAATATTCAAAGATTCAAAAACTGAGTGGACCACGACATAACATTGTTTAGGCTGATGTGCGTCTGGATATTCTTCATTTTCTTTTTTCTGAAAAATGCTTGAAAAGTGCTTTCTATTCTCTCAAATTAAGGGAGTTTATATTAGATTTCACTTGTTTGCTAGTGGTTTTCAGGTTAAAATGAAGAAAATTAGAAGAGAAGACGAAAAGATCAAAATCGAGCCAAAATACATGAGAAGAAAAACCACGAGTTTGCCAAAACAGGGCAGCGCTGCGATGTTTTTTCTGAGAACAGGTTTGTCACAACACAGCAACAGCGGCGCGACGCCAGTATCCTTAAATGAAAAATGTTGTATTTTTGGAAAGTTTTTTAGGTGGCCAACTCTATAAATTGGGAGGTTTCCAACAACCCTAATCATCAATCTAAGCACAAAATAACACACTAAAAGAGCCTTAAAGAGTGAGTTAGCTACAAGGAAGAGGAAAATAGTTCAAGAGAGAGTTGTGGTGCGTTCGAGTTTCGACGTGTTTCATGGTTTTGTTGGAATGATTATGCTTTGAATTGTTATTGTGTTTAATTCTTGTGGACTGGCCATCTTCATATGTTAGTTAGATGTATGATTGAGAGATTGTATGTTTAACTAGATCTATAACAATGAATTGCTGTTAATCTATCATGAGAATAGTTAGGTTAACAATAAAAGTTGCTAAAGACTAATCGTAATGCCATGTCATTTGTATTGGTTTCAAAAGATTAGAAATCAATTGAGCTGCATGAGAAAAGGTTGTTTTTGAGAGAAAATAACTTGGAATTAAGTTTCTAGACTTAGGCATATGAATTACAATAAACTTCATTAACCCTAGAATATTGCATTATGAAATAAACAAGGATTCATTACCCTATAACTCTCTTTGACTCTTGTGTTTCTTACTTTATTTACTTTCTTTATTTAGTTTTTATTTTCCATAATTCACAACTTCAATTCTAATCCTCAAATAAAATTGATTCGATTCTATAGTAGCTAAGTAACATAAACCTTCACAATTGGATCCTTAGTGGAACGATATTCGGACTTTACCGTCTTATATTATAACTTGACCCGTACACTTGCGGTTAACACATAAAGTGGTGCAATCACTTTCTCTTCTTCTTCAAGCTCTCTATTATTTGTAAACTCATCTTCTGCATTGAGCAATTGGCATTCTTCTTGCTCGTCAGGGTAGTCCAATGCCTTGAACACATTGAAAATAACTTCCTGACTGTTTACCCGCATCGTTATCTCCCCCTTGTGGATGTCGATTAGCGTGCATCTTGTTGATAAAAATGGGCATCCTAAAATGATTGGTATGTCCTTATCTGTTTCATAATCCAAGATTATGAAGTCTGCGGGAAGGATGAAGCGGTCACCCTTCACCAATACATCCTCGATCTTTCCTTCGGGATGTACAATGGATCGATCTGCCAGTTGTAATGTGACGATGGTGGGCCTTGATTCGTTTCTAAGCTTCTTGAACATTGATAGATGGATGAGGTTAATGTTTGCCCTTAAGTTGCACAACACTTTGCCTATGTCAACTCCTTTAATAGAACAGGAAATTGTGAAGCTCCCCGGGTCTTTTATCTTGGTGGGGATGAGTTCTCTAACCATGGCACTGCATTCCTGCGTTAGTGCCACAGTCTCAAATTCTCCTATTCTTCTTTTTGTGGACAGGATGTCCTTGAGGAATTTGACGTAGGAGGGCATTTTCTCTAACACTTCAACTAGTGGAATATTGATATGAAGTTGCTTAAGTGATGGACGGAATTCGTCGCCCAATTTTGTGCCAAATAAATTTTCATAACTTACCCATAGTAGTAGTGGCAAGCCGGGATGAATAGGGAGCCCTCGAATTTCACAGTTGAAAAGTTTAAAATTCAAGGTAACCAAAGGGGGGATTTGAGAAATGGTTGATTGCAAGAAACTTAAATTCCATGACAATAAAATGCAGAGGTAAAAGTAGTAAAATTCAATTGAAGAAGCTCTAGCTTGGGTTACGCGGGATTTCCTTTGTTCAATGTTCTTATCATTCGTTCATCATTACTAAATCCATTCAAGCTAGCACCTAATCAATTCAATTGGAAAGACCAGAATTGAATCGTCGTAGTTGACAAGTTAGACTTAAGGCAAATCGATGAAAAGCATGCAAAATTTGACTAAACCTAATCGCATTAAGTTCAAGGAAAAATTAGGCAGAACATCTAATTGGAAAGGCCTAGATTAAATCTTCTATTGATTTAATCCTAGGTCGATTAGAACAATGCACATCACCAATTAGAATTGCAAGCTAACCTAAGTTATTGCTTCCTATGATTGACATACAACAAATTGTCATGAATTGTAATACAATCAAAGCAATAATCAAATTAAACACCAACATTACAAATTGATCGTAATACTTAAAAACTCTAAAGTAAATCATGTATACATTGAATCAAGTTTAAAACCTCAAAGAACATCAATTATAAGGAAATCCCTAATACCAAAGCTAGAAAATCGTTACCTTAACCAATAATCGGCATGCCGATTATTGGGTTCAAGTTCCTAGGTAAGAAAAGAAGAAACGAGGAGAGAATGGAGCCAAAAGTCAGCTGGTCGAGCGATCCTTTAACCTAGAAACCGAAGATTTCTTTTATAAAAACTGTCGCAACGCCGCGGCGCTAGCGCGAATTAGGCCGTATAACATTTTAAGAGCGTCGCCGCGCCTGCTACACTTCGCCAGCAGAACTCCTTGGGAAAAATTTTTGGTCATTTTGGAGTTGTATTTCCCAGTTGATGCTTTGGAACTCCGTTTTGGTCCATTTTAGCTCGATTTTGTTGCTAACTCCCCGTTCTACCTGTTAAGTACTCAAAACCTATAAAATAACATAATAGATGTCACACCCTACCTTTTAAGAAACGATGCGTTGCAGAATTTATGAAGGAAAGAGGTACAAGACCATGTTAGACGCATGGTAAGGCTGGACGCATGGAAGTAAACTGATGATCACTTTTAGTGTTAACCGCAAGTGTACGGGTCAAGTTATAATATAAAACGGTTAAGTCTGAATATCGTTCCACTGGAGATTCAATTGGGAAGGTTTAAGTTACTTAGGTATTCTAGAATTGAATCAATTTTATTTCAAAATTGAAATTGAATATTATAAGTTATGGAAAAATACAAATCAAATAAGGAAAGTATCAAAAGGGAGAAACACAAGAGTCAAAGAGAGTTCTAGGGTAATGAATCCTTGTTTATTTCATCATGCAATATTATAGATTTCATGGATTTTATTGTAATTCATATGCCTAAGTCTAGAAACTTAATTCCAAGTTATTTTCTCTCAAAAACAACCCTTTCTCATGCAACTCGATTGATTATTAATCTCTTAAAACAATTACAAAATTACATGGCATTAAAAATAGTCTTTAGCAACTTTTATTGTCAACCTAACTACTCTCGTGATAGATTAACAATAATTCAATGTTATAGATCAAGTTAAACATACAATCTCTCAATCATATATCTAACCTAACGTGTGAAGATAGCCAATCCACAAGCATTAAACACAATTACAATGAAAAGCATAATCATTCCAACAAAACCATGAGTCTACAAAATTAACATGAATTCATAAACAATTCATCGAAACCCTAAAACTAAAGAGTTTAGCCACTCATAGCTTGAAGCAACATGTTTAAGAAAAATAAACAAAGAAAGAGTGCAAAGAAAGGGAAACTCTACTGAAAAGAGGCTCTTGATTGAAGTAGCACCGTCTCGATCTCCTTGGCTCTCACGTCGGACTTCGAAGGGCACCAAGACTATCTCGAACTCTTTTCCTCTTCCTTGCAACTAACTCACTCTTTGAACCCTTACTTAATTCTCTCCTTTTTGTATCTCTTTAGGTCTGCAACTTCCTTGCTTTGCCTTGATTTTTCTTGATTATTTCTTGATTTCATTGGACTGCTGGAAACCCCCAAATTTATAGAGTTTGACCGCCCAAAATTTTCCAAAAATACAGATTTTTCAATTAAGGAAAGCTGGTGCCGCGGCGCTAGGGCTGCATCCGAAAAAGTTTGCTCTCGGGTTTTAGCGCCGCGGCAGCGCCGTCCAAGCGTCGCAGCGCTAAAACGCGTTTCAGAAATATTGCTCTCGGGTTTTAGCGCCGCGGCAGCGTCGTCCAAGCATCACAGCGCTAGAATGCGTTTCAGCAAGGATGCGTCGAGGCAGCGCCATCTTTGCGCCGCAATGCTACTCTGCGTCCAGAACCATGCATTGATGTTTTAGCGCCGCAGCGCTATCCCCAAAATTTGCCCTTTTTGGTTTTTCAACTCTTTTTCGCCGTATTCTTGCTCGGTTTTGATCTTTTAATCGTTTCTTCTAATTTTCCTCATTTTAACCTGAAAATCACTAGCAAACAAGTGAAATCTAATATAAACTCCCTTAATTTTGAGAGAATAGAAAGCACTTTTCAAGTGCTTATCAACACCCCATACTTAGAGATTTGCTAGTCCCGAGCAAAGAATAAAATCAAATAATAAGGTGTTTAGATGAAGAAGTGTGAAATTGACTCATGTCTCAGAGAATAGCATTTAGAGCTTAAGTAGAAACATGCAAGTATATCTATATTGTTATAATCATTCAAGGCCAAATCTTGCTATCTCCCATGTGTGTGTGTGCAAGCCTCCTTCAATTTAAAATACTAGAACTCAAATTAGGACTTAAGAGAGTTTCTTTAGTTTTCCCCTACTCTAGCTCATGCACCAAACTTCAAGCTTTCATACATTTCAAGTGAGTAATATGTCCACTAAGGTGCCTTTCAATCATATAATATTTTTCACGGGCCCAAACTTGCATTCTTTTACCTAGAGGCACTAACTTTCACACATTCACTGTAGGGACTCGTACCTAGTCAATTCCCAGGCGTCCTTACTGATCACAGCAAAGGCAGCTCTTTTTACCCTTATCCATGCATACTCGTTACAAGTTTAACATTTAAAAAGATAGACAAATAAAGCTCATATATTTTGTGTACACTTTTCTTTTCTCAAGGCATGCATACTCTTTTCTTTTTCCTTAGTCTAATATTACAAACTATCATGCATTTTTACTCTCTAACCGGTGGGGCCTTTCGAAGTGACAACCAAATACACCCAACTTAATCCTTTTTCAATTAAAGATTTTAATTTAAAGTGGCTACGTGCTCAAGAATATGAGAGATTTTAAGAGGGACTTAAATGAATTTAACTTAAGATAATGCTATTCTATTTCCACAATAAGTCATCTATCAAGCAAATTCGAATCTCATCATGGGCAATCAACATCAAGGCACACAACCATAAACAACATTCCCATTAACTTTGAAAGCTTCAAAATTTTTAAAAATTTTTCAAAAATAGACATGCATATGTTTTCAAAAATAGACATGCATATGATCATTGAAACCTTCACTAACATGCATAGCAGGATAAGAAAACACACAAAAGTACGAAAGACGCCTCCCACCCCAAACATAGAATCATGCATTGTCCCCAATGCATAAGAGCATCTAACAAGGAAAGAGCAAGCCTGGGAGCAAGCGGGAAGCCACCAAACAGGCTTGGTGTAAGGAGTACTTTGTGTGATAAACCACGTTCTTGAGAGATAAAGCATACGAGTGACTCCAAGATTTACTAAAAAATAAAATAAAAAGAAAAGTAAAGAAAGCAATAAAATTGGGTTGCCTCCCAATAAGCGCTTGGTTTAACGTCTTCTAGCTAGACGGGGTTCACAAATCACGGTGGATCCCAAGATGGTTTCTTCCTTTCATGCTTTGGATCACCTACAACTTTTAGTATTCGCCCACATTGACACTCACAAGCATATTCATTAGCATTTAGTGAGTTAGTCAATAAATCATTATCGAATTGGACATCATCGTTTCTAATGTGGTCAAGACTTATTAGAGAATCATCATGATTAGATTTTAACGGACTCACCACTTCAATTTTATCATGCTTCTCCATAATTTGTTCATAATTCGTTATAGGGCTGGGAGGCATGCATGAAGAACTAGGAGAATTATCATAACTAGAAACATGCTTCATAGAATTTTCTACTTTAACATCACGCATGTCATTAGTCTTACCATTCAAGGGGGGCTCATCATGCATAGAGTTTTTATTTGAAGAGAGAGGTGATGTTACCTTTGTGCTTGGCTCATGATGCTCATACCTTTCTATCTCCGGATGCTTAAGAGTTTTATAAATGTTGAATGTTACTTCCTCATCGTGAAGGCGGAATGTGAGCTTTCCATCTTGCACATCGATGAGGGCCCTTCCGGTGGCCAAGAATGGTCTCCCAAGGATTATGGGGACTTCGGCATCTTCCTCCATGTCTAATATCACAAAGTCCGCCGAGAAGATAAACTTGTCTACCTTGACCAAGACGTCCTCCACAATGCCGTAGGGATGAACAAATGATCGATCGACCAAAAGCAAAGATATGGTAGTTGGTTGCACCTCTCCACCATTGAGCTTCCTAAACATGGATAAAGGCATTAAATTAATGGACGCTCCAAGATCACAAAGTGCTTTAGTAACTTTATTGTTGCCTAAATGACATGGGATAGAGAAACTCCCTGAATCCTTCAGTTTTTTAGGCAATTTCTTTTGTAGTGCCGCACTACATTCTTCGGTTAGTGTAACCATTTCATAATCTCCATACCTTTTCTTCTTAGACAATACATCCTTCATGAATTTGGCATACTTAGGCATTTGTTCTAATGCCTCTGCAAAGGGAAGGTTAATTTCTAACTTTTTGAATATGTCTAAGAATTTTGAAAATTGAGCATCAATCTTTTTCTTTTGAAATCTTTGAGGAAAAGGTAAAGTATCGGGGATAGAAGAAGTAGAGTTAGAAGTACTCCCTATGTTAGACTTTGATTTCTCCTTTTCCTTAGATGCACTCTCTTTTTGTTGAATATCCTCTATGATGGCTTCATCTTCTTCTTGTGGAAGCTCATCATCTTCATCATTGATCAAGGGAGTGGATAGCTTTTTCCCACTCCTCAAAGTCACGGCCTTGCACTCCTCCCTTGGGTTTATCTCGGGACAACTAGGGAACTTACCCTTTTGCATTGTTTGGAGGGAAGTTGCCATTTGACTAAGTTGAACCTCTAAGTTTTGAAGTGCCTTACCTTGGCTTTGAACGGTGCTTGCAATTGCTTGGACGAATTCTCCAATGTGGTTGTCCTTGATCTTGACTCTTTGACAAAGTCAAGCATTATGTCCTTTAGTGATGATGTCTTTGTATTCCCCGCTCCATTGAATCCTTGAGGTGCTTGCAACACATTCTTGTTGTTAGCATATGAAAAATTCTCATGATTCCTCAAGTTGGGATGATAGTGAGTTGGAAGTTGTTGTTGACCTCGATATTGTCCTCTATCCATATAATTGGCTACCTCCAACTCACTTGGCTCTTGTTGACTTGCCATGGCCGCAAGGGAAGCTATGGATGATGGACTTGCTTGTACTTGGCTTCCTTGAGAAAATTTAGATAAAGCATTAGTAAGAGAAGCCAATTGAACTTTTAGAGAACTTACCTCGTCCATCTCATATCGTCCGGTGGCTTTTGGGATGATTGGAGAAGACCGTTCACATGGCCAATTGTACGATGTAATGGCCAAGTCTTCTAGTATGGTATAGGCCTCTTGATCATTTTTTGAAAAAATTGACCCTCTGGCGGTTGCATCTAGTATGGATTTGGTTGAGCTTGCTAATCCATTGTAGAAGAGTGGAATTTGCAACCAATCCGGGTAACCATGTTGAGGGCACCTTCTCAAGAGATCCTTACACCTCTCCCAAGCCTTATATAATTGTTCATCCTCAAGTTGGCGGAATGTTCCAATCTCCGTCCTTATCTTTGAGATTTAGCCGGTGGAACATATTTGTTCAAGAAAGCTTGAGCTAAGATCTCCCATGTTGTGATGCTATCCGGAGGTATGGTTTCCAACCAATCCTTAGCACGATCCTGTAAAGAGAAAGGAAAAAGTCTTAGTTTAATTGCATCGTTAGAAACACCATTCATCTTTACCGTTCCGCATATTTCTAAGAAAGATCGTAAGTGCTTGTGAGGATCTTCGTTGGTTCTTCCTCTAAAGGCTAGCTCTCTAGCCATGTGGATCAACCCTGGTTTCAACTCAAAGTTGTTGACATTGATGGGTACATTCATAATGCCGGGTTGATTTTCCGGTAATGTAGGTTGAAAGTAGTCCCGAATTGCCTTTGGTATCTCCTCCGCCATCTCCTCGATGTGATTGTGTTGAACCCTTAGGTTTCTTCTACACGTCTTTTCAATCTCGGGATCAAGAGGGAGAATATTAGTATTATCTCGAGGCATAAACCGACAAAATAATCAATAAAGAAAATTAAAAATTAAAAAATTAAAATAAAATAAAAGAAAAAAATTAAAAGAAAAAAAATAAAATAAACTAAAAAAATAAAATAAAATAGAATAAAATAAAAAATTAAAAGAAAAAATATATATATATATATAAAATAAAATAAAATCAAAATAAAAATAAATAAACGACCAAATAATATACACCTCAAATTAAGATCTATCAATTCTAATGAATATTAAATAACAAAAATCGTTCTTTGGATCCCCGGCAACGGCGCCAAAAACTTGATGATCACTTTTAGTGTTAACCGCAAGTGTACGGGTCAAGTTATAATATAAAACGGTTAAGTCCGAATATCGTTCCACTGGAGATTCAATTGGGAAGGTTTAAGTTACTTAGGTATTCTAGAATTGAATCAATTTTATTTCAAAATTGAAATTGAATATTATAAGTTATGGAAAAATACAAATCAAATAAGGAAAGTATCGAAAGGGAGAAACACAAGAGTCAAAGAGAGTTCTAGGGTAATGAATCCTTGTTTATTTCATCATGCAATATTATAGATTTCATGGATTTTATTGTAATTCATATGCCTAAGTCTAGAAACTTAATTCCAAGTTATTTTCTCTCAAAAACAACCTTTTCTCATGCAACTCGATTGATTATTAATCTCTTAAAACAATTACAAAATTACATGGCATTAAAAATAGTCTTTAGCAACTTTTATTGTCAACCTAACTACTCTCGTGATAGATTAACAATAATTCATTGTTATAGATCAAGTTAAACATACAATCTCTCAATCATTCATCTAACCTAACATGTGAAGATGGCCAATCCACAAGAATTAAACACAATAACAATGAAAAGCATAATCATTCCAACAAAACCATGAGTCTACAAAATTAACATGAATTCATAAACAATTCATCAAAACCCTAAAACTAAAGAGTTTAGCCACTCATAGCTTGAAGCAACATGTTTAAGAAAAATAAACAAAGAAAGAGTGTAAAGAAAGGGAAACTCTACTGAAAAGAGGCTCTTGATTGAAGTAGCACCGTCTCGATCTCCTTGGCTCTCACGTCGGACTTCGAAGGGCACCAAGACTATCTCGAACTCTTTTCCTCTTCCTTGCAACTAACTCATTCTTTGAACCCTCACTTAATTCTCTCCTTTTTGTATCTCTTTAGGTCTGAAACTTCCTTGCTTTGCCTTGATTTTTCTTGATTATTTCTTGATTTCATTGGACTGCTGGAAACCCCCAAATTTATAGAGTTTGACCGCCCAAAATTTTCCAAAAATACAGATTTTTCAATTAAGGAAAGCTGGCGCCGCGGCGCTATCCCATAGCACCGCAGCGCTAGGGCTGCATCCGAAAAAGTTTGCTCTCAGGTTTTAGCGCCGCGGCAGTGCCGTCCAAGCGTCGCAGCGCTAAAATGCGTTTCAGAAATATTGCTCTCAGGTTTTAGCACTGCGGCAGCGCCGTCTAAGCGTCGCAGCACTAGAATGCGTTTCAGCAAGGATGCGTCGAGGCAGCGCCATCTTGGCTCCGCAATGCTACTCTGCGTCCAAAACCATGCGTTGATGTTTCAGCGCTGCAGCAGCGCCGTCTCGGCGCCGCGGCGCTATCCCCAAAATTTGCCTTTTTGGTTTGTCAACTCCTTTTCGCCGTATTCTTGCTCGGTTTCTATCTTTTAATCGTTTCTTCTAATTTTCCTCGTTTTAACTTGAAAATCACTAGCAAACAAGTGAAATCTAATATAAACTCCCTTAATTTTGAGAGAATAGAAAGCACTTTTCAAGTGCTTATCATAAACCGAGAAGGGAAAGAAGTGAAACGAATAAGAGAAATACGCATTGGCGATGGTAAGATGCTTAAGCAAGAAAGGAATAAAGTTATGTTGTGAAGTGATTAAAAGAGATTTAAGTCTCGGAAAGATAGAATGCAATAGCAAATTGAGTAACGCATAGACTTATAGCAAGGAATGTTCACGAGTGTTGGAGAAGGTTGTGAAGTAAACATAAAAACTAGAGCATGTAGTGGACGCATGCTAATCTATCTTTAAGAGAAATAGTTTAAGTGCAAGGAAAAGGTTAAAAGAATAACCTTGGGAATAATCAAGGAATGTCCAAGGATAGGAAGATGGTCATTGGATATAGGATGAAGGTAAACGCATCAGGACCAACGCATAGAGGAAGAGTTTGAGAAGGTCTTGTTATCATTGACGCCTATTGGCATTAAGTAAGTACTGGTTTATAATAGTGCGGCTATTGGTAAGCACTTGAAAAGTGCTTATTATTCTCTCAAATTAAGGGAGTTTTATATTAGATTTCACTTGTTTGCTAGTGATTTTCAGGTTAAAACGAGAAAAATTAGAAGAAACGACTGAAAGATTAAAACCGAGCAAGAATATGGAGAAAAAGTGCTGAAAACGCATCCTTGCTTGAAACGCATGATGCGCCGCGGCGCTATGGCTAAAACGCATCAGCATGGACGTAGAGCAGCAACGCGGCGCTAGGAAGGCGCTGTTTCGACGCATACTTGGTGAACGCAAGATAGCGTCGCGGCGCTAAAACCCGAGAGCAACTTAATTTTGGTCGCAACGCTAGCGCCGCGGCGCTATGCGTCAGCGCCGCGGCGCCAGCGTTAATTTAAACGCAAGTTTTGTATTTTAGGTTAAATTTTGGGCGGCCAAACTCTATAAATTTAGGGGTTTTCAGCAGCCAAAAGGAAGAGGAGAAATATCAAGAAGATCAAGAAAGTTGCAGAACAAAAGAAAGATCCAAAAAGGTGAGAATTAAGCTAGAGTTCCAAGAGTGAGTTAGCCGCAAGGAAGAGGAAAAGAGTTCGAGATAGTTTTGGTGCCCTTCGAAGTCCGACGCGAGAGCCAAGGAGTTCGTGACGGTGCTGCCTCAATCAAGAACCTCTTTTTAGTAGAGTTTCCCTATTCTTTACACTCTTTCTTTGATTCTTTTTGCTCAATATGTTGCTTCACGCTATGAGTGGCTAAACTCTTTAGTTTTAGGGTTTTTGATGAATTGTTTGTGAATTCATGATAATTTTGTAGACTCATGGTTTTGTTCAAATAAATATGCTTTTCATTGTTATTGTGTTTAATTCTTGAAGATTGGCCACCTTCACATGTTAGGTTAGATGTATGATCGAGAGATTATATGTTTAATTTGATCTATAACAATGAATCATTGTTAATCTATCACGAGAGTAGTTAGGTTGACAATGAAAGTTGCTAAAGATTAGTTTTAATGCCATGTAATTTTGTATTGGTTTTAAGAGATTAACTATCAATCAAGTTGCATGAGAAAGAGTTGTCTTTGAGATAAGATAACTTGGAATTAAGTTTCTAGACTTAGGCATAAGAATTAAATCCATGAAATCTATAATTTTGCATGATGAAACAAACAAGGATTTGAAACCCTAGAACTCTCTTTGACTCTTGCAATTCTCCCTTTGATACTTTCTTGGCTTGATCTTTCTTTTCACCAAAAACAAAATTTGAATCTCAATCCTCAAATAAAATTAATTCAATTCTAGAATAGCTAAGTAACTTAAACCTTCCCAATTGGATCTCTAGTGGAAACGATACTCGGACTTAACCGTTTTATATTATAACTTGACCCGTACATTTGCGGTAAACACACAAAAGTGGCACATCAGCTATGCGTTGAAGTTGATCTCGAATAGTTGTTGTGTGTTGAAGTAGTCGCCGCCTTGGCGGAGGAAGAAACTTACTTGGCTTACCATGCGTTGGTAAGGTTGTTATGCGTTGAGGTCCCTACGCGTTGAAGACAGAGTTATCTTTATGCGTCAAAGAGTAGTATAGTTGGCTGAGAGTTTTCTGAGTAGTAAGCTCAAACTTTAAAGGAAAGTTAATGAACGCATGAGGGCGTTGTGTGAATAAATGGTTATCTGTTGGAAATGTTGGACGCACAAGATACGTAAGACCAGGTGGCTATGTATAGATTTGACACCTTATCAGTAGGAGGTGTTAAAAGGCATGTTAAGTAAATCATGCAAGGTGACACTTGGACTAATGCATGGTTAATTAAGCAGGACATGTGGCAAACAAGTGGCAAAAGGAGAGAAAAAGGTGGATGACAAGCTCCCTATAAATAGAACTTTGAGGGAAGAGGAGCGACTGATGACTCTCAAAGAAGAATTCTGGAGAGAAAAGAGAAGAAGACAACAAGGACGTCTGTGGTAGGAGTATGCGGCCAAGAAAGAAGGTATTTGACAACTGTGTTATTATATGTAAAGAAGTTGTCTAGTGTTAAAAAGGGTCGGCTATGCGTTGAGGACAAACATAATGTCCAAGGTGAACGCGGTGCCCAAAGTTAGATGATGCGTTCATGATGGACCTTGCGTCCAAGAGAGGGCGACACATCCGAAGGAGAAGTAAGAAGAGTCGGGATGCGTTCAACTGAGCTGACAGAGGAAAGTAGATCCTTGCGTCCAGAGTTAGAACGCTGCGTTCAGAAAACCTGGGAAGAGGAAATAGAGGAAAGGAAAAGAAGTATTCTGTGGCAAGTACAGGTGAGTAACACCTGTGTTTTACAAAATATAAATGAGTTCTTTATGAATATAATTCTATGAGTTTCGAAAGAAATAATGCATGTGTTTTCATATATATAAAGTATACGATTATGTGATTTATAGAGACTTGAGCATGCGTTTTAGAGACAAGAGCATGCGTTTTACTTGAGAACTTTGAGAATGTTAGGTACTTGCTATGAGTTATAAAACGCATGGTGAATGATTGATATTTGTTCTCATGACTTCTCTGAAAAGCATGATATTATATGATTTCAAGAAAGATTTGAAAGTAAACTTTATGAAAAGCATGTAGTTTTATATTTAAATTTGAATTGAATTTAGCAAGCTGATGAGATGAGATTTGGAAACGGTAAATTCATGAGTTCTTGATATAACATTTACAAAATATGTTTTGTGATATATGAAATTTGAAAAGGCACCCGAGGCTCAGGGACTTGGAGAAGGCCAAAGGGTAGCCGTTTTATCAAAATGGGACCCCAATGCTCAGGGACTCGTAGAAGGCATTGTGGGCGGCCCGGATTAGAAAGGTACCCAATGCTCAGGGACTCGTAGAATGCATATGGGTAACCTGGATTTAGAAGTGGGACCCCAATGCTCAGGGACTCGTAGAAGGCATTGAGGGCAGCTCGAGTTCTAGTATCTATGTGCACATAGAGGTATATACGACGTTGATATGTTGAGATTACTCCACACAGCTAGGGAAAATCAACGTTGAGTAGTGTTGAGCATTGCTCTACCTCAACTAAGGAAAAAGTATTTTATAAGAATGAGAATTTTGAGTATTTATTCTGAAATGGTCAAGCATGTTTTCGCAATGATATTTGAGTATAATTTAATATGTTTTGAAGTGATATATTTTGTGCGAGTTTTACCAGTTTTTCAGTTAAAATATATTGTTATCAGAAATCCGTTACTCACTGAGCCGTTAGCTCATTCTTTTAAATGTTTTCCATTTTCAGGTAGCATGACAGTTCCCGTTGCCGATCGAAGTTGAGGTTTGTCAAGAGCTTGTGGATTGGTGAGGTTGACAATGGGTTACGTGACAAGGTAGTCGGTAACTACTGTCTTCACATCTCTTTTCGGGTTATAGAGGATAATCCAGGAGGGAGTGTGACAATAGACACATTAAATAGCACAACGATCCCAAGTTAAGCTGAGGAAGATAGCACATTTTAGGTGCTATCATTGAGCACATCTAGGAAATGTCTAAACTACCCTTCATCATTGTTTTTCTTCCTTAGCCTTTGTAGATAAAGAGGCGTTTGGACCTGTATTGATGCACTTGTGGACGCATATTTTCCTGATAAAATTCTCTGTGCATCAACTTATTTTTCCTGCGTTGTGCTTTGGTGTTCTTTTGTAAGATCTGTAGATTGGTTGGTTGAAGGTTGAGAGTTAAGTTGGTCATATGAATTATCTGGTGTCTGAGTCATTGATAAGCACTTGAAAAGTGATTTCTATTCTCTCAAATTAAGGGAGTTTATATTAGATTTCACTTGTTTGCTAGTGATTTTCAGGTTAAAACGAGGAGAATTAGAAGAAACGACTAAAAGATCAAAACTGAACAAGAATACGGCGAAAAAGAGTTGAAAAACCAAAAAGGGAAAATTTTAGGGATAGCGTCGTGGCGCCGAGACTGCGCTGCCGCAACGCCGAGACAGCGCTGCCGTGGCGCTGAAACATTAATGCATAGTTCTGGACGAAGAGTAGCATTGCGGCGCCGGGATGGCGCTGCCTCGACGCATCCTTATTGAATGCATGATAGCGTCGCGACGCTTGGACGGCGCTGCCGCGGCGCTAAAACCCAAGAGCAAACTTTTTCGGATGCAGCCCTAGCGCTGCGGCGCCAGCTTTCCTTAAATGAAAAATTTGTATTTTTGGAAAATTTTTGGGCGGCCAAACTCTATACAGTTGGGGGTTTCCAGCAGCCCAAATCATCAAGAAAAATCAAGGCAAAGCAAGGAAGTTGCAGACCTAAAGAGATATAAAAAGAAGAGAATTAAGTGAGAGTTCAAAGAGTGAGTTAGTTGCAAGGAAGAGGAAAAGAGTTCGAGATAGTCTTGGTGCCCTTTGAAGTCCGACGTGAGAGCCAAGGAGATCGTGACGGTGCTACCTCAATCAAGAGCCTCTTTTCAGTAGAGTTTCACTTTCTTTACACTCTTTCTTTGTTTATTTTGCTTAAACATGTTGCTTCAAGCTATAAGTGGCTAAACTCTTTAGTTTTAGGGTTTTGATGAATTGTTTATGAGTTTATATTAATTTTGTAGACTCATGGTTTTGTTGGAATGATTATGCTTTTCATTGTTATTGTGTTTAATTCTTGTGGATTGGCCATCTTCACATGTTAGGTTAGATGAATGATTGAGAGATTGTATGTTTAACTTGATCTATAACAATGAATTATTGTTAATCTATCACGAGAGTAGTTAGGTTGACAATAAAAGTTGCCAAAGACTATTTTTAATGCCATGTAATTTTGTGTTGGTTTTAAGAGATTAATAATCAATCGAGTTGCATGAGAAAGGGTTGTTTTTTAGAGAAAATAACTTGGAATTAAGTTTCTAGACTTAGGCATATGAATTACAATAAAATCCATGAAATCTATAATATTGCATGATGAAATAAACAAGGATTCATTACCCTAGAACTCTCTTTGACTCTTGTGTTTCTCCCTTTGATACTTTCTTTACTTGATTTGTATTTTTCCATAACTTATAAAATTCAATTTCAATCCTCAAATAAAATTGATTCAATTCTAGAATAGCTAAGTAACTTAAACCTTCCCAATTGGATCTCTAGTGGAACGATATTCAGACTTAACCGTTTTATATTATAACTTGACTCGTACACTTGCGGTTAACACTAAATGTAACAGCCCTAATTACGGTAAATAATTCCCTCTAAAAAAAAAAAAAGTCATCGTAAAAAATAGTTTTCGGCAGGCGAAGCGTGAAAGGAGTTGAGAGTCAGCAGAGGCTGCGCCGTTTTCGTTGGGGGAGAGACCCTTGGTTGAATTTTGAACTCAGGGGGGGCGTTTTAGAAGAGGTGAAGGAAGGGGAGGCAGGGGAGGCAGAGGAAAAGAGAGGCAGTCTAGTTCTTCTCTAGAAACACCATTCGCCGGCCAAATTCTCACGTCTCTCCGTCTCTCTGTCGCAGCGTGCCAGCCATCACGGTGTGACCCTAGTCGCAGTTCTCAGCGTTGGGGCATCGACACAGTTGTCTCGCCGCAGTGTCTTAGTCATCGCGCCGCAGCATTCCGGTCGTCGTCTCGTCGCCTTGCCTCAGGCGCTTGCCGACGCATCAGTCACCTTCGACGCGTCAGTCACCTTCGACGCATCAGTCACCTTCGACGCATCATCAACCATCAACGCATAGTTAGCCGCGACGCATCATCAGTCTGCGTCGCCGCATCACCTGTCCTCTCTGAGACGCCTCATCAGTCCGCGTTGTCTGTCCTCTCCGAGACGCCTCATCAGTCAGCGTTGCCGCGTCGCCTGTCCTCTCCCCGACGCATCACAGCCTTCCTAGCACGTTGCCGCATCGTAAGAAAGTCGCCGCCTCGTGGATACACTCAGTATCACTAGTAACGCTCAGTGTCGCTTCTGTTTCACTCCCGCAGGTAAGGGATTTACTACCGGGTTTTAGTAATGTATGCTACCTAATGGTGTGGTTGGTTATGGAAATGTCATATTTAACCTATGTTTTGAATGTTGTTGCTATAATTGCCCATGCATGCTAAGTAGATGTGTAAGCCCCGTACCTAATTTTGTGAGAACGCAAGGTAAGAAGGGGCCGAGAGATGGATGATTGGGTAAGAGTAGTTGGCTGGACTGTGATTGGGGCGGAAAAATGACTAAGTATCAGCTATGCGTTGATGGTAACATGTTTTAATGGAAATAGTTTTGGAGTAAACGCAAAGGTGAGGGAAGACTGTTATACGTTGAAGCCACGACGCGTTGAGGACATAAGGCGTGGAGAATCACCTTGTACCGAAGATTATCTCGCAGCAAATGCATTGAAGGCAGCGTGCCGTTGGAAGTTAATGGCCACGAGGAGTTAGGAGCTGATTTGCGATGAGGCTATTATGCGGTGAACGCTACCATGCGTTGAAGGTGGGTATGCGTTGGAGAAAGAAGGTTGGCCGAGAGAGAGTAATGCGTTTGCTAACCATTTGGCGAGAGAGTTTTGAAAAGAAACATCATCAGAGGCTGTGTGCATTTCTGAAGCTGAACATAGAAGGTATGCGTTGAACAAATTATAGTATACTGTTGAAATGGAGAATAAGTCGGTGTTATATATATATAAGTGGATTGAGAATTCAATTGTTCCGATTGCATTTCAGAGCTCGAGCTGGGTCCATACCAAAGCGAAACATCGGAAGAAGGTAGAAGAAGATGTTCATGCTGATTTGGAGTGGAAATCTCATGTAACCGTGGAAGAAACTTGAGTTGGGCAGAAGACTCAGCTGGTGTTACTCCCTCAGAGTGACGCTCGGTTTTGGAGGAAGAACAAATTGAAGAAACGGTGGTTAGGGTTGAAACTTTTGAGGTTAGTAATTTAACTCGATTTTTAGCAAGTTTCATGAAGGATGCTTGAGCTGAAATTGTATAAATGTGTGTCAAACTCAGAAAGAAGAGATTAGAGCTGAATTATCGGACGATTAGGGGTAACTCGGAGTTGTTGAAGAATATATCCTAAACGGAGAGGATGTTCTTCATGAAATTTAGAGGTAAGATGAAGGACTTATACCCTAACAAGTTTGTAGAAGGAAGAAAGTTCTGAAATTGACCGAAACGTAATGTTTAGCAGGTTGAAGAAGGAAGAAGAAAGGAAGAAGAAAACGGTTCTGCTGCAGCGGTAGTATCGCTGAGAGAGCGAGAGACAAGGCAGCGAAGCAAGTATCGCTGCAATGCAAGATAGGCTTTGCGTCTCACAATTCTCGCTAGAGTATCGCTGGGTGTCGCTCCTCAGGTAGTCTCGCTGGTTACATTCAATGCAGTGTCGCTAGTACAGTAGTGTGTGATGAGTAACGCTGGAAGCTTTTAATTGTCTAAAGAATAACGCTATTATTGTGTGTTAAAGGAAAAGGGAGATTATGGAAACTAAACATGAGGAATATGTGTTTTCAGGCCAGGAAGAGCTCGGGGAGGCTTATAATCCACTTAGAGTCGAGACCAATCCTGAGTGACTATTTGTTATATCTTGTGATAAATTTAGTATGCTTATTTGATGAGGAAATGTGATCCTTTGTAGTATTCATTATGAATGTGATGTGTTAGTAAGTTAAAAGGGTACTAATGCTAATGTCTAAATATAATAGTGGCTGAGGGGCCTTATGGTGAAAGCTTATATGTAGGTAAGCGTGAAGTTAAGTGCTGAGGGACTTTGTGAAGGCACTTGAATAACTATAAGGAATGGATTACAATGCTCAGAGACTATGAGTGAAAGCATGTAGTAATCCATCACACACTAGCTCGTGCTGAGGGACCATGAATGAAGGCACTTGAGCGAAGATAGAATTGGTTACCAGTGCTGAGGGATTTCATGTGAAGGCACATGGTAATGTAAATATAATTGAATAAGTGCTGAGGGACGGAATGTGAAGGCACTAAATAGTTGCAAGTCTGTGAGACATGAGGACTTGATAGTTATATGTGTAATTTGGAAAGAGAATCTTAGTAATTCTTTGGGATGTGATACGTAATGGTTACTGATAGACAAACTGGCTCATATTTGTTAGGAATAGTTTAATAGATTTAGTCACTCACTGAGCTTTCTGCTCATTCAGTTTGTTGTTGTTTGTTGTTTCAGGTAGCGAGCGTGTCCGGGACGCCTAGCCTACAGAAGAATCTCGTCTGGGCCTATCTGGAAGCGAACCTCTAGGATAGTTGTAAATATTTAGTCTGTACACATATTTTGTAATGTGCATGTTTCTTAAAAGTGAAAGGGGGATGTGTTATACCTTATATGCATATATGCAGAAATACTTGTTAAGAGGCTGCATGTTTTTCTAATATGTCAATAGAATTGTTGCTTTGAATAGAGATTTATATGGTATCCTTTCTATAAACTTATATGTAAGGGAAACAGTATCACGCTCAATCCTAGGTATAGAGTGTATCTGGGATGGGGTGTGACAAGATATATTGTAAGTTAGCCCTTATGCTTATGTGTTGTGACTCTGGAATCTCAGCAATAGATTGACTATGCCATGATACGTCATAGGTTGCCTCATTGTCGTGTCCCGTACCCTCACTGTATTATGCTACGAAGGGTGTCCCTCGGGATCACCACCTATGTTCATGTTACGATTAAAGTTAACGCGTACCCTCGGGGCGCTCCTATGCTTATGCTTACGCTTATGCTTATGCCGGGTACGCGGGTGTGCACGACAATGAAGGGGTAACAGCTAGGCCCTGTAGTGGGTCTCTTATTGAGTATATTTTACTCACCCTTTCTTTTATGTTTTTCTTTCCAGGTAAGGAGTATGGAGGCCCGGCGCATGGCCGAGGAATTTCGTGATCATGCCATGGGACTGTTACACTGCTTCCGCATTCGAGTCTAGAGTAGTTGCACTTGTACGCATGAACCTTTTGTTTAACTATGTTGGTTATATCGTTTTGTTCTGAAATTTTTCTTAATGTTGTAAGGGGTACCCCGCCAAAGGATTTTTCTCTTTTTCATGTTGTTTAAATAAACTTTGGTCAGTTTGGCCATTTTATAAGCCAAGTTGCATTTATTTAAATTCGGATGATGTCATGTTTCCTTTTTCACCATATTCATGTAAATGTTCATGCATGTCGTAGCGACGAGTTAGGTAATAAGGAGTGAGGTCGTTACACTAAAAGTGCCCATCAAGTTTTTGGCGCCGTTGCCGGGGATCCAAAGAACGGTTTTTGTTATTTAATATTCATTAGAATTGATAGATCTTAATTTGAGGTGTATATTATTTGATCGTTTTTATATTTGCTATTTTTATTTTATATTATTTCCTTTTTTAATTTAATTTATTTTATTTAATTTATTTCTTTTTATTTCTTATTTTATTTTATTTTATTTTATTATTTTGTCGGTTTATGCCTCGTGATAATACTAACCTCCTCCCTCTTGATCCCGAGATTGATAGGACTTATAGACGAAATTTAAGGGCGCTACTCAATCAAACTACGGAGATGGCGGAGGAAATACCCAAGGCAATTCGAGACTACTTCCAACCCATGTTACTGGCAAGTCAACCCGAAATAATGAATGTGCCTATCAATGTCAACAATTTTGAGTTGAAACCGGGATTGATCCAAGGCAATTCGAGACTACTTACGATCCTTCTTGGAGATATGCGGAACGGTAAAGATGAATGGTGTTTCTAATGATGCTATTAAACTAAGACTTTTTCCTTTCTCTTTACAGGACCGTGCAAAGGATTGGTTGGAAACCATACCTCCGGATAGCATTACAACATGGGAGGTCTTAGCTCAAGCCTTCTTGAATAAATATTTTCCACCGGCCAAATCCCAAAGACTAAGGACGGAGATTGGAACATTCCGCCAACTTGAGGATGAACAATTATATGAGGCTTGGGAAAGGTATAAGGATCTCTTGAGAAGATGCCCTCAACATGGTTACCCGGATTGGTTGCAAATTCAACTCTTCTACAATGGATTGTCAAGCTCAACTAAATCCATCTTAGATGCAACCGCCGGAGGATCAATCTTCTCCAAGAATGCTCAAGAAGCCTACACCATACTAGAAGACTTGGCCACTACATCTTACAATTGGCCATGTGAACGGGCTTCTCCAAACATCCCTAAAGCTGCCGGATTGTATGAGGTGGATGAGGTAAACTCTCTCAAAGCTCAAATGGCTTCCCTTACTAATGCTCTTTCTAAATTAACTGAAGGAGGCCAAGCTCAAACAAATCCACCATCTATAGCTTCTCTTGCCGCTTTGGCATCGGAGATGGCCACACAAAAGGAGTTTGTACAAGGAGATAATGAGACGGCCAACTATGTTGATAGAGGACATTATAGAAGTCACCAACACCAACAACTTCCAACTCACTACCACCCTAGCTTGAGGAACCATGAAAACTTTTCTTATGCTAACAAGAGGAATGTTTTGCAAGGTCCTCCCGATTTATCCAATGTAGGTCCATCACACACCGAAAAGAAGTCTAACTTAGAAGACTTGATGATAGAGTTCATAAAAGAATCAAGAGGAAGGACAACCGCATTGGAAAGCACAGTACAAAGTCATGGTAAGGCCATTCACAACATCGAGGTACAAATAAGCCAAATCGCCACTTCATTCCAAACAATGCAAAAGGGTAAATTTCCTAGTTATCCCGAGATATATCCAAAAGAGGAGTGCAAGGCCATGACTTTGAGGAGTGGGAAAAAGCTATCCACTCCCTTGATCATTGATGAGGATGAAGAGCAAGAGGTAGATGACACTATCCAAGAGCCAATTTTAGAAGATGAATCAAAGATCTTAGAAAAGGAGGTAAAGGTAAAAGAGTCAACATCTTCAAGTAAGTCATCTAACCCTCTACCTTTTTTACCTAATACTATGCCATATCCTCAACGTTTTAAAAAGAAAGAAATAGACTCCCAATTTGCTAAATTTCTTGAGTTATTCAAAAAGCTTCATATTAACATCCCATTTGCTGAGGCTTTAGATCAAATGCCCAACTATGCTAAATTCATGAAAGATGTCTTGTCTAAAAAGAAAAAGTTTGGGCAATATGAGATGATTAGCATGACTGAGGAATGTAGTGCTGTCCTGCAAAAGAAGCCACCACAAAAGTTGAAACATCCAGGGAGTTTAACTATACCTTGCATTATTGGGTCTTTAAATGTTACTAGAGCTCTTTGTGATCTTGGTGCTTCTATTAATTTGATGCCTTTATCTGTCTATAGGAAACTCAACATTGGAGAGGTGCAACCTACCACCATCACCCTGCAACTTGCTGATAGATCATTAGCTTATCCGAAAGGTATTGTTGAAGATGTATTAGTTAAAGTTGACAAATCTATCTTCCCTGCAGATTTTGTAGTATTGGACGTGGAGGAGGACTCTGAGATTCCTATCATACTTGGGAGGCCATTCCTTGCAACTGGAAAGGCTATCATAGATGTCCAACAAGGGAAGTTGACTCTAAGGGTAAATGATGAAAATGTTGTATTTGATATTTATAAGTCCTTGAGTCATCATGATGAGAGTAGTCCTTGCCATGCTATAGACATAATTGATCCTACTATTTTTGTCACACCCCCTTCCAGGTTACCCATCTAACCTAAGGGGGAGTGGGAAGACAATAAACATCACCCCTTAGGTTAGATGGGTAACCTGGGAGGGGGTGTGACAAGTTGGTATCAGAGCGAAAGAGTCTTGGGAATAGGAATATGCTTTGTAGTGTAGGAACATGTATATTGTTAGTAAATGATAATGTTGTATTGTCCTATAGGAAACATGCCACCTCGAGGCAGGCGAGCTAGGCAAGCAGTAGTCGGAACTCCTGAAGCTACTGGGAACCAGGGAGATATATCTGAGGGTGAATCTAGTCATCCTCAAACTGAAGTCAATGTTGAGGAACAACTGTTCATTAGAATTGCTCAGAGATTAGCTGCAAGTATCGGATCAGTGGAATCCGATCCAGAAAAGAAATATAGTATTGAAAGATTAAAAGCTTTGGGTGCTACTACTTTTGAGGGTACCGTGGACCCTATTGAGGCAGAAGGATGGTTAAACCTGCTCGAGAAATGCTATCGTGTAATTCGATGTCCTGAAGACAGAAAAGTGGAGTTGGCAGTATTTTTGCTCCAAAAAGGAGCAGAAGATTGGTGGAAGATTGTGGAAAGCAGAAGGGGAAGTACAGAAGGAATAGACTGGAATGAGTTTAAGAAGGCCTTCCAAGAGAAATATTGTCCCAGATCATTACGAGATGTCAAACGGAATGAGTTTTTGAGATTGATACAGGGATCTATGACAGTGGTAGAATATGAGAAGAAATATACAGAACTGTCTAAATATGCCACGACAGTTACTGTAGATGAGACTAATCGATGTAAGAGGTTTGAAGAAGAGTTGCAGGAGGAAATACGAACTCCAGTAACTGCTAGTGTTGAATGGACGAATTTTTCTAAATTAGTAGAAGCAGCTATGCGAGTGGAGAGGAGTTTGATGGAGAAGAAGATAGAACGTGATTCATTTAGAAGTGGACGTGCAGTCCACTCATCTGGTGTTACCCCGGGACAGTAAGGAAGGAGATTTGTTCCTGGCGTGTTCAAAGGAGAAAATTTTAAAACTAAATCGAGTGGACAGACTACTTTTAAAACCAGCACTAGTGGAGGAACACGGGGGCAAGGACCAAGGAATGTTGGTGGTCCAGCACAGTGAGTAGAAGGTTCTCGAAGTGGGCGACCTGGTGAGTCCACAGCCAGCTCTACACAGAAACCATTGTGTCCCACCTGTGGGAAATATCATTGGGGACAATGTAGAGCCAATGCATGTTATAACTGTGGACAGACTGGCCATTTTAAACGTGAATGTCCTCAATTGATGCAAGAAGACAAATCTGAACAGAAAGCTGTATCACATGTGGTGGGCCAGCCACAAAGAGTTGCTGGAAGTGTTGACGAGGGAACCAGTGGAACAAGGCAGAAAGGAGTTCCTGGATGACCAAGACAGCAAGGAAAAATCTTTTCTATGACTCAACAAGAAGCTGATGATGCTCCTAAGGTGGTTACTGGTACTATTTCTATCTCTAATACTCCTGCTCATGTCTTAATCGATCCTGGTGCTACGCATTCTTTTATTGCTAAAATGTTTGCTAAAAAGATAAATAGTGTAATAGAACCATTATCTGAGGAATTGTCTGTTTACACTCCTATTGGTGATATGTTGATAGCTCGTGAAGTGTATAAAGATTGTAGGATAGAGTTGGATGGTATGGTTATGACAGCCAATTTAATATCCTTGGACATTCAGGAATTTGATGTGATACTAGGAATGGACTTCTTATCTAAATATCATGCCACTATGGATTGTTTTCAAAAAGAAGTAGTGTTTAAAAGATTTGATGGAACTGGGGTTATTTTAAGAGGAGACAGGAAAATTCTTTCTACCTGTGTGATATCTGCAGTTAAGGCCAGGAAGTTATTGAGCAAAGGTTGTTCAGCATACCTTGCTTATGTGATTGATGCACAGGGTAGTAAGTTGAAACCAGAAGATATTCCAGTGGTAAATGAATTCCTGGATGTATTTCCTGAAGAATTACCTGGGTTACCACCTGACAGAGAGATAGAATTCTCCATTGAGTTGATTCCAGGAACTGCACCAATTTCACAGACTCCTTATAGAATGGCACCAAAGGAGTTGAAGGAATTGAAAGTGCAATTGCAAGAGTTGATTGATAAGGGATATGTACGACCTAGTGTGTCACCGTGGGGAGCACCGGTGTTGTTTGTGAAGAAGAAGGATGGCACACTTCGATTATGCATTGACTACCGTCAGCTGAATAAGGTAACAGTACGTAATAAATATCCGTTACCTCGTATTGATGACTTATTTGATCAACTTAAAGGTGCTTCAGTATTCTCCAAGATCGATCTACGATCTGGATATCACCAGGTGAAGATCAAAGGAACGGATATATCGAAAACTGCATTTAGAACAAGGTATGGACATTACGAATTTTTAGTAATGCCTTTTGGGTTAACTAATGCCCCGGCTGTATTTATGGACCTTATGAACCGTATATTCCATCCATACCTTGATCAGTTTGTTGTAGTATTCATTGATGACATATTAGTATATTCAGAGAATAAGGAAAAGCATGTGGAACATCTTCGTGTGGTGTTACAAACATTACGCAATGAAAGGTTGTATGCCAAATTCAGTAAATGCGAATTTTGGCTTGATCATGTTATGTTCTTGAGACATGTAGTGTCGGCTGAAGGGGTAAGTGTAGACCCGCAGAAAATAGAGGCGATAGTTAATTGGGAAAGACCTACTAATGTCATGGAAGTTCGTAGTTTTCTGGGATTAGCGGGTTATTATCGCCGGTTTGTTGAAGGATTTTCAAAGATAGCATTACCCCTATCAAGCCTAACCAAAAAGGAAGCTAAGTTTGAATGGACAAGTGATTGTGAGCAAAGTTTCCAAAGGCTGAAGGAAAGATTAGTGTCTGTGCCCATACTAACATTACCTACCCCTGGAGTGGAGTTTGAAGTATACTGTGATGCGTCGCGGCAGGGGCTAGGATGTGTACTTATGCAGAGAGGAAAGGTGATTGCCTATGCGTCGAGGCAGCTGAAGAAGCACGAAGGTAACTATCCAACGCATGATCTAGAGTTAGCCGTAGTCGTGCTGGCCTTGAAGATTTGGCGACATTATTTATACGGAGAGAGGTGTCGCATTCTGTCTGATCACAAGAGTTTGAAGTATATTTTTTATCAAAAGGAATTAAACTTACGGCAGAGAAGATGGATGGAATTAATTAAGGACTATGATTGCTCTATAGAATACCATCCAGGAAAATCCAATGTGGTGGGACGCATTGAGCAGAAAATCAAGACAAGGCAAGGTTTCGTTAAACGCTATCAATGCGGAATTAACAACAGAACTTAGGCGGTCAAACGCATCCTTATCAGTGGACGCATTAGGAGGGCTCTTTGCACACTTCCATCTAAGACCTACCTTGACACAAGAAATTATTAATAAACAAAGGGAAGACGCAGTACTTAAGAGAATAGTAGAAGAGGTGAAACTTGAGAAAAGAGAGGATTTTGAAGTCAGAAGTGATGGGACTTTGTTAAAACAAGGAAGATTGTGCGTTCCCAATGACGCATCCTTGAAAAATGCCATATTAGAAGAAACCCATAGTTCTGCCTATGCGTTGCACCCCGGTAGTACCAAAATGTACAGAACTTTGAAAGGATACTACTGGTGGCCGGGCATGAAATGAGAAATTGCAGAATGTGTGGCAAAATGCTTAGTATGTCAACAAGTTAAACCGGAGAGACAACGACCCGGTGGACTCTTAAGACCACTTCCAATACCTGAATGGAAATGGGAGCACGTTACAATGGATTTCTTATTCGGACTTCCTAGAACCCCTGGAGGTTATGATGGAATTTGGGTGATAGTTGATAGATTTACTAAAACTGCCAAATTTCTTCCAGTTAAAGCGACTTCAACCTTGGATCAGTTGGCTAAAATATATGTTGATAGAGTAATAAGTCAATATGGAGCACCGGTATCGATTGTTTCCGACAGAGATCCAAGGTTTACGTCTAAATTTTGGCCCAGTTTGCAGCATGCGTTAGGAACTAAACTGAAGTTTAGCATAGCCTTCCATCCTCAAACAGATGGGCAATCAGAAAGGACGATTCAGACCCTAGAAGATATGTTGCGTGCATGCGTGTTGCAATTCAAAGGGAGCTGGGATACTCACCTATCTTTAATGGAGTTTGCCTATAACAATAATTATCATTCCAGTATTGGGATGGCACCTTACGAGGCGTTATATGGTAGACGTTATAGAACTCCTGTATGCTGGGGTGAGGTAGGTGAACGCAAGTTTATAGGGCTAGAATTAGTTCAAGCCACTTCTGAAAATGTGAAACTTATAAGAGACAATTTGAAAACCGCACAGGATCGACAAAAGAGCTATGCAGACAAAAGGCATCGAGACGTAGAATTTGAAATTGGGGATAGAGTCTTCCTAAAATTATCTCCTTGGAAGGGAATATTGAGATTTGGAAGGAAAGGAAAACTAAGTCCCAGATACATTGGACCGTATGAGATTCTGGAACGCATAGGGCCTTCAGCTTATCGTTTAGCATTGCCCACGGAACTGTCCAAAGTACACGATGTGTTCCATGTCTCTCTATTGAGGAAGTATATTCCCGATCCCACACATGTTTTAGAAACGCAACCTATTCAAGTGAATGAAGACTTAACCTATGAAGAAGAGCCTGTGCAAATTCTTGACCGCAAAGAGCAAGTGTTAAGAACAAAAACAATACCACTTGTGAAGGTATTGTGGAGAAACCATCAAGTCGAAGAAGCAACATGGGAAAGTGAAGAACAAATGAAAATCAAGTACCCTCATCTTTTCTTACCATAATCCTACTTGAATTTTGAGGACGAAAATCTTAAAAAGGGGGTAAGGAATTGTAAGCACTGGTTTGCGTTGCCAAGAAGTGAGGCACGGCCATGCGTTTGTGGCTGTGCATCTCAAAGGGAGAAGTGGCCGAGAGCAAGGGCAAAGTAAAACTTCAACTGAGTATTGACTAAGTTTATGCGTTTATGGTTAACTTATAGAAGTTAGTGAGCGGAAGTAGTTACTGTATTGATAGATAAGTAGTCTTGAAGGGGAGAGAAACGCACTTGAACCATGCGTCCAAGTCACTTTGCGTTGAGGACAGGATGGTGATGAAGTTGACGTCGAAGACAGATATTCGTTGAGGCACCTGTGCTGAAGACAGAATGGTCTACACACATCGAAAGTAGAATTTCAAGATGGAAAGGAATGCGTTCAAAATAGGAGGCGTGTGAGGATAATCACTATGCATTGGAAGAGGAGAACCCTGTGCTAGTCTGCAGAGGAAATATGTAAGTAGCAGCCTAAGTCCTGGTGTTGGTAAGGTTAGGTCGGCAGTATAAATAGCTGGATTAATTAAATGTTTAATCATTTTAAGGACAATTCGAGAGCTTAAGTCGGTTCTACTCTTCAGATAAACTCATGAAAAAGATTGAGGAGGGTGTTCTTGAGGGTTCCGGATGAAGTTTGATTCACATCGAAGCTGGAAACGAAGTTGGAACGGGGGAATGACCAAAGCTACTTAGTGTGGTTGAGCAGTGACTGATATTCGGGACAGAACGTGAGGAATAAGCTGAGATCAGAGCTGAAAATTTAAGGTTAGTAAGTTAATGCAATTCCTAACAACTTTTGTACAGGATGGTGTTGCTGAAATCGAAGTTTTACTATGTGAATCCTTAGGAAATCAGTGATTACAAGACTGTCTCGCAATCCGGAACAGCAGGAGGTAATTTCGGAATATCACGAGAATGGGAAAGAGCTAAACCCTGAAATTTTAAGGTAAGCTTTAGAACGTGATTTCCTATAAGTATGCAGAAGGGAAGAAACTCTGAATCTGTATGGAAATGTGGTTTTTCATAGGTTGAAGTAAGGACGAGAAGAAAGGAAGGAGTATAGTGTAGAGTGTCGTTGGAAAAAAAATCAAGTATTGGCACATTGTCTAAGAATTTGCAGCGAGACGGGTAACGCTGAGACGCAAAGGAGCTTTCCGTCTCACAAGTATCGCTAGATAACGCTGAGTATCGTTGCTCAGGTAGGTAACGCTAGTGCTGTTTTATCAAATATCGCTAGCAATTGTGCTGTTCTATTGGGTATCGCTAGTAACAGTCATTCTTGGCGGGTGTCACTGAGTTTCTCATTATAAGTCAGTAGAGGAAAAGAAAGGAAGTTAGTGTTGTCTAACGCAGGGTGTGTTTCTTGTGCAGGCCGAGAAGAGATAGGAACAGTGTATAAACCACTTAAAGCCTAGAAAGAGTTGTGAGTGACACTTTTCTTGATTTAAAATGAAGTTTATTGAAAATGTTATGCTTGGTTTTCTTATGAATTATGGCTTTGAGATGAATGCTTTCTTAAAAAAAACTTGATATTTGATGATGTTTATAAGGCATGTTTTATGCATTTCTATAAGATGTGCAATGGCATGTTTTAAAATATTTTTTATCGTGATAAATTGATTTCCATGAAAGATTTTCATATGAACTACTATGTGAAATAAATTCTGAAATGTTTTAAGAGGAGGCTCAGTGCTCAAGGACATGAGAAGGCACGTGAGTTTCCCCGGGACCCAGTACTCAAGGACATGAGAAGGTACATGGGCAACTCGACCTATTCCTATGTGCACATAGAGGTTAAGCTGGCTAGTGCATCGAGCTTGCTCTGCTTAAAGCCAGGGATGGTTTTCGACGTTGAGTGCGTAGAAGCATTGCTCCGCCTCAACTAAGGGAAAAGTTTGAAAAACTGGTTGATATTGACGAATTCCTTGGAAAACGTTTTGATGTGATTTTAGTATTGATTTATGAGAATGATGAATTTCGTGTAAAGCATGTTACATCTGAATAAATGTTAAACTCTGATTTACTCATTATACGAAACATGCCTGCTTTAAATGAATGTCGTTTTATAAAGAATTGTCACTCACTAGGCTATTAGTTTATGTTTCCAAATGTTTCTTTTTCCCTCCCCAGGTAGCAAGGACGTTCCTGGTGCTTCGCCTAATACAGCTCATCCTGCCTAAGCCTCGATCATCAAGATTTAGTGAAGTTTGGGAGTTGTACGTTGAATATACTTATGTGAATGGCATGTAGAACATATACTTTTGAATGGGTACTGTCAATGGTGTTGTGAATGTTGTATTTTGGATATGAGGATGAATTCATGATATGCATTAAAGGTGTACCCTTACAGGAAATCGTGTCAAGTTCTAGCATATAGCATGCGATGTATAACTGTGTTTTATGTTCTGTATATAAGTAAATGTAAGTGCAGAAAAAGTTAGGGCAATATGCGTCACAAGAGGGGTGATGTTTATTGTCTTCCCACTCCCCCTTAGGTTAGATGGGTAACCTGGGAGGGGGTGTGACAATTTTTAAGCATGTAGAGGTTATGTTGGCTAGTGATCATCTAGAACAAAGCCTAATGGATGTTGAGAATGAAGATACAATTTTTGATGAAGTAGCATTTTATGCTAGGTGGTTAGATAGGTTGCCAATATGTTCTAAAATAGATAGACCTATACCTTTGGCTCCCTTGCATGTTGTGAATGATATTGAGAAGCCTAAGTTTGAATTAAAGGTGTTACCTCCTCATTTAAAATATGCATTTTTAGATGATTTATCTTCTTTACCTGTTATAATATCTTCTGATCTTAATTCTGTGGAAGAAGAAAAATTGTTGAAAGTATTAAGGGATCATAAATCTGCCATTGGTTGGTCTATTGAGCAACTTAAAGGTATTAGTCCATCGGTCTGTATGCACAGAATCTTGATGGAAGATACCTTTAAACCATCAATAGAGCACCAAAGGAGACTTAATCCCACCATGAAGGAGGTAGTTAAGAAAGAAGTGCTCAAGCTTTTGAATGCAGGAATCATATATGCCATATCTGACAGTCTATGGGTAAGTCCTGTTCAAGTGCTACCTAAGAAAGGTGGCATGACTGTGGTTAAAAATGAAAAAGATGAAATGATAGCCACTAGAACTGTGACAGGATGGCGTGTATGCATTGATTATAGGAAGTTGAATAAACCACTAGGAAAGATCATTTTCCCCTTCCTTTTATAGATCAAATGCTTGATAGACTTGCAGGTTATTCTCATTGTTGCTTCCTAGATGGATATTCAGGTTATAACCAAATTGTCATTGCTCCTGAGGATCAAGAAAAGACAACATTTACATGTCCTTATGGGACATTTGCCTTTAAAAGAATGCCATTTGGTTTATGCAATGCCCCTGCTACTTTCCAACGTTGTATGATGTCTATTTTTCAGGGGCTCATCGAAGATATAATGGAGGTTTTTATGGATGATTTTTCTGTATTTGGATCTTGATTTGATTCTTGTCTTGCTAATCTAACTCGTGTTTTGCAGAGGTGTCAAGATGCTAACCTTGTTTTAAACTGGGAGAAGTGTCACTTCATGGTGAAGGAAGGCATCATCCTGGGGCACAAAGTCTCTCAAAAAGGATTGGAGGTGGATAGGGCTAAAAAAGCTGCCATTGAACAATTGCCAACCCCCAACAATGTGAAAGGAGGCAGAAGCTTCCTAGGGCATGCAGGGTTTTACAGGAGATTTATTAAAGATTTTTCTAAAATTGCTAAACCCTTGAGTAATTTGCTAGAAAAGGAAGCTAAGTTTATCTTTGATGATGCATATCTACTAGCTTTTAATTCTTTGAAGGAAAGACTAATTTCTGCACCTATTATTGTTGTACCAGAATGGAGTCAATCTTTCGAGATCATGTGTGATGCTAGTGACTATGCTTTAGGAGCTGTTTTAGGCCAATGTAGAGATAACATGTTTAGGGCAATTTACTATGCTAGTAGGACTCTTGATAATACTCAACAGAAATACACTACTACTGAAAAAGAACTACTAGCTGTTGTGTTTGCCCTTGATAAATTTAGATCATATTTGCTTGGCTCTAAAATAGTGGTGCATATTGACCATGCTGCTTTAAAGTATTAGTTAAGAAAGATTCCAAACCGAGGCTAATGAGGTGGATATTATTATTACAGGATTTTGACTTAGAAATCAAAGACAGGAAAGAATGTGAAAATATGGTTGCAGACCAATTGTCTAGAATTGAGAATGAGGATGCTAAATCATGGCCCCCAATTGTTGAGATGTTCCCTGATGAACAACTGTATCACGTAAAAGAAAGTTTGCCTTGGTTTGCTGACATAGTTAGCTATCTTGCAGGAGGACATTTGCCACCTGACATGAACTCTCAACAAAAGAAAAGATTCTTGCACAATGTTAAGTCTTACCATTGGGAGGAACCACTTCTCTACAAGGTTTGTGCTGACAATATGATAAGGAAGTGTGTGCCTCAAGAGAAAGTGGTAAGTATTCTAAATGCATGTCATGCCTCCCCCTGTGGAGGTCATTTTGGACCCACTAGAACTGCATCCAAGGTACTTCAGTCAGGATTTTATTGGCCGTCCCTTTTTAAAGACTGTTATACCTTTGTTAAATCATGTGATAGGTGCCAACGTACTGGCAATATTTCTAGACAACATGAGCTTCCAATGAAACCTATCTTGGAAGTGGAGCTCTTTGACGTTTAGGGTATTGACTTTATGGGGCCTTTTCCTATTTCTTCTGATGGCTACCTATACATTCTAGTTGCAGTAGATTATGTATCTAAGTGGGTAGAAGCCATAGCCACTAGGACCAATGATGCTCGCACTGTTTTAAAATTCTTGCATAAAAACATTTTCACACGTTTTGGTACACCTAGAGCTATTATTAGTGATGAGGGCTCTCACTTTTGCAACAAACTGTTTGAATCTATGATGCAAAAATATAATGTTAATCATAAAATTGCTACAGCTTATCATCCTCAAACTAATGGCCTTGCTGAGTTATCTAATAGGGAAATCAAGCAAGTTTTGGAAAAGACAGTCAAGACCAATAGGAAGGATTGGGCCCTTAAGCTCGATGATGCACTGTGGGCCTACCGCACAGCTTTCAAAACTCCAATTGGTACTGCACCGTATAGGTTGGTGTTTGGAAAGGCTTGTCACTTATTGGTAAAGCTCGAGCATAGAGCTTATTGGGTCATCAAGAAGCTGAACATGGATTTCGAGAAAGCCGGTGAGAAACGCCTCTTAGAACTCAATGAGATGGAGGAGTTCCGAGCTCAAGCGTATGAGAATGCCAAACTTTACAAAGAGCGCACTGCAAGATGGCATGACAAGAAGATCACACCACGGACCTTCCTTCCTGGACAAAGAGTATTACTTTTTAACTCACGTTTACGCTTGTTTCCAGGAAAGCTTAGGACACGATGGTCGGGACCCTTTATCATTGTCAAGGTATCCCCACACGGAGTCGTGGAACTACAAGGCAACGATGGAACAACCTTCAAAGTGAACGATCAACGATTGAACCACTACATCGGTGATGAAGAACGCGGATTTAGAACCTGGCTTTCATTGCATGATCCATTAGTCCCATCTAGCTAGAAGACGTTAAACCAAGCGCTTATTAGGAGGCAACCCAAATTTTATTGCTTTCTTTACTTTTCTTTTTATTTTATTTTCAATAAATCTTGGAGTCACTCATATGCTTTATCTCTCAGGAACTTGATTTACCACACAAAGTACTCCTTACACCAAGCCTGTTTTGTGGCTTCCTGCGTGCCCCCAGGCTTGCTCTTTTCTTGTTAGATGTTCTTATGCATTAGGGACAATGTATGAATCTAAGTTTGGGGTGTGGAAGGTGTCTTTCGTACTTTTGTGTGTTTTCTTATCCTGCTATGCATGCTAGTGAAAGGTGTAAGCCCCGCTTCTATTTTATTGGGAACAGAAAGAAGAACGGGCCGAGAGATGGGTGAATGTGCAAAAGTAGTTGGCTGGCTTGCATTTGGAGTGGGAAAATAGCTAAGTGTAAGCTATGCGTTGATGGCAACCTGTGGTGGAGGAAATAATTTTGGGGTAAACGCAAAGGTGAAGGAAGCTAATCATGCGCTGAAGTTGAAACGCGTTGAGGACATAAGGTGTGGAGGATCACTTGGTATCGAGGATCATTATGTGTCAAACGCATTGAAGGCAATGTGCCGATTAGAAGTAGAGGCCACGGGGAGTTTGGGAGCTGATCTGCGTTTAGGCTGTTATGCGGTGAACGCTACCATGCGTCGAAGGCGAGCATGCGTTGGACAAGGAGTGTTGGCTGAGAGAAAGTAATGCGTATGTTAACTATTTTGCGGGAGAGTTTGAAATGAAATATCATTAGAGGCCGTGTGCGTTGATGAAGCTGAGTCTAGGAGCTATGCGTCGAACGGATTATAGTGTAGAATTGAAATGGAGTACAAGTCGGTGGTATATATATATAAGTGGACTGAGAATTCAATGGTTCTGCTTGCATTTCAGAGCTCGAGTTGGGTCCATATTAAGGCGAAACATCGAAAGGAGGTAGAAGAAGATATTCATGCTGATCTGAGGCAGAAATCTCATTGAATTTGTGGAAGAAACTCGAGTTTGACAAAGGTTTCGGCTGCTGTGATCTCTTCAGAGTGATGCTCGGTTTTGGAGGAAGAACAAATTGAAGAGACGAAGGTTAAGGCTGAAACTTTGAGGTTAGTAAGTTAACTCGATTTCTAGCAGAATTCATGAAGGATGTTTGAGCTGAAATTGTCTAATTGTGTGTCAAACTCAGGAAGAAGAGACGGAAGTTGAACTGTCGGGTGATTAGAGGTAACTTGGAGTTGTCGAAGGTTATGTCCTAAACGGAGAGGAGGTTCTTCATGAAATTTTGAGGTACGATGAAGGACCTGTATTCTAACAAGTTTGTAGAAGGAAGAACATACTGAAATTGATTGAAACGAAATGTTTAGCAGGTTGAAGAAGGAAGAAGAAAGGAAGAAGAAAACGGTTCTGTCACAGCGAAAGTATTGCTGAGTAAGCGAGAGACTGAGCAGCAGAAAAAGTAACATTGCAACACAAAGATAGGCTTGCGTCTCACAACTCTCGCTAGAGTATCGCTGGGTATCGCTCCTCAAGGTAGTTTCGCTGGTTCTAATCAACGCAGTGTCGCTAGTACAGTTTGAGTATCTTTTTGAGTAACGCTGGTAGCTTACTAATTTCTATAGAGTAACGATGCTACTGTATGTTAAAGAAAAAAAGAGATTATAGAAACTAAATTTGAGGATTGTGTATTTTCAGGCCAAGAAGAGCTCGGGAAAGCTTATAACCCACTTAGAGCCGGGACCGATTGTGAGTGACTGTTTGTTATATCTTGTGTTAAACTTAGTACGCATAGTGATGAGGAAACGTGATGCATGGTAGTTTACTTTATGTATGAGATGTGTAGTGATTTAAAAGAATACTATTACAAATGTTTAAGCGCAATAGTGGCTGAGGGACCTTATGGTGAAAGCTACTTGTGAGTAAGCGTGATATTAAGTGCCGAGGGATTTGAGAAGGCACTTGAATAACAGTAGAGAATGGACTACAATGCTCAGGGACTGTAAGTGAAGGCATGTAGTAACCTATCACATCTAGCTCGTGCCGAGGGATTCTGTGAGAAGGCACTTGAGCGTAGATAGAGTTTGTTACCTATGCTGAGGGATCTCATGTGAAGGCACATGATATTGTAGTTATACATGATTAAGTGCTGAGGGACGGAAAGTGAAGGCAATAAATAGATAGGAAATTTGTGAAACATGAGAATTGATAGATATACATGCATAGTGGAAAGTGAATCTTGATAATTCGTTGGGATGGTTATGTGATGGTTACTATCTTACAAACTGGATTTAAGTTAATATGATTAGTTTTAATAGATTTAGTCACTCACTGAGCCGTTTGCTCATTCAGTTTGTTGTTGTTTGTTGTTTCAGGTAGCGAGCGTGTCCGGGACGCTTAGCCTACTGAAGAATCTCGTCTGGGCCTATCTAGAATCGAACCTCTAGGATAGTTGTAAATATTTAGATTGTTCATATGTCATGTATTAAACATCTTTCATAAGAGTGTAGTGAAAGGGGGACGTGTTGTACTTATTATGTGTATATACAGACATGTTAGTTAAAATTTACACGTTCTTCTGATGTGATAATGGGATTGTTATATGATTTGCTATTCTTTTATGGTATTTATATTATAGAGTCTTATGTTGGGAATAGGATCATGCTCCTTCCTAGGTATGGAGTAAATTTGGGTTGGGGTGTGACAATTTGGTATCAAAGCATAAGATTTTGGGCTGTGAGGTCATGCATAGTAGCTAGAACCATGTAGAAGTAAATTGATTACATACTATGTTATAGGAACATGCCCAGAGGTACCAGACGAGGTAGGCAGGAAGGCGCCGCGACATCGCACGCTACCGGGGAGGAGAGGCAAGCGTCTGAAGGAGAATCTAGTAATCCTCAGGCGAGTATGAATATGGAGGAACAACTCTTTAGCAGAATCGCACAGAGATTAGTAACTAGTATGGAAACAGTTCAAGGTGACCCTGAGAAAAAGTTTGGCATTGAGTGATTTAAGGCTTTGGGTGCTCAAGTATTTGAGGGCACCACAGATCCTGCGGAAGCTGAAGCATGGTTGAATTAGGTAGAAAAATGTTTCAGAGTGATGCATTGTCTAGAGGACAGGAAACTTGACTTGGTCACGTTCATGCTCCAAAAAGGAGCTGAAGACTGGTGGCGATTGATAGAGCACAGAAGTGCAGATGCGGGCTCATTAACATGGGCAGATTTTAAGAAGTCATTTCAGGAGAAGTATTACCCTAAATCCTTCTGTGATGAGAAAAGGAAGGAATTCTTAAATCTAGTACAAGGAGGTATGACTGTAGCTGAATATGAAAACAAATTCACGGAGCTTGCCAAGTATGCTTTGGCATTGATAGTAGAAGAAGCTGATAAATGCAAGCGTTTCGAAGATGGCTTGCGTAGTGAAATCCGAACCCCAGTAACAGCTAGTACAGAGTGGACAGACTTTGCAAAGTTAGTGGAGGCGACTATGAGAGTGGAAAAGAGTATAGTAGGAATTGAGGGAGGCGGATCGAAGGCTGGACCGACTTATAGTTCTTCACGATACAGACCCAGCAGGGTGAAGAACGATGTTTTACACCAGGAGTTTCTGGTAGGGGTAAATTTAAAGCCCGTACCAGCGGTTCGTACTTTTCAGGAGGAACACGGAGGGGAAACTCACAAGGAGGACGAGGGAGGTTTCCTCAGACATCGGTACCATCGGGTCGGTCACAGTACAATCAACCTAGTGAATTTGTGGCCAGTTCAGCACGGAAACCATATTGTACTTCCTGTGGCAACACCCATTGGGGACAATGTTATATGGGATCAGATGTCTGTTATAACTGTGGACAGACAGGGCATTTTAGAAGAGATTGTCCTCAACCCAAGAAAGGAAGGGAAGCAGAGCAAAGATCAGTGGTGCAATCAGCAAATCAATCTAGGCAGGAAATGGGTGCTGGAGAAGGAACTAGTGGAGGTCGACAGAGGAGTGGCACAGGTAGACCCAGAAAACAGGGGCAGGTGTTTACTGTAACACGGCAGGAGGCCGAGGCGACACCGGATGTAGTTACGGGTATGCTTACTATTTGTTCTAATATTGCACATGTGTTGATAGATTCAGGAGCTACTCACTCATTCGTGTCTTGTAAATTTGCTGCATTTATGAATAAAGAATTAGAATCCTTGTCTGAAGCTTTACTAGTATGTACCCCTACTGGGGAAAACATTGTTATAGAACGGACTTATTTTGAGTGTGAGATTGTGATTGATGGTGTGGTTTGGTTAGCTGAATTATTACCACTAGAATTACTGGAGTTTGATGTAATTCTTGGCATGGACTTTTTATCAAAATATCATGCAAAAGTTGATTGTTTTAAGAAGAAGGTGTGGTTATCGAAGCCTGATGGAATTGAAGTAGTATTTAAGGGGAAGAGACGAATTCTTCCTACTTGTGTAATCTCTGCAGTGAAAGCTAGGAAATTATTTAGTAAAGGCTGTGAAGCATACTTAGCTCATGTGATGGAAGTAAAAGCAGAGAAGTTAAAACCGGAAGATGTACCGGTAGTGCAAGAATTCTTTGATGTTTTTCCTGAGGAATTATCAGGTTTACCACCTGATAGGAAGGTGGAATTTACTATTGATTTAGTTCCTGGAACAACTCCCATTTCACAGGCACCATACCGTATGGCGCCATCAGAACTGAAAGAGCTGAAAGTACAGTTGCAAGAGTTAGTAGATCAGGGGTACATTAGACCCAGTGTGTCTCCGTGGGGTGCACCGATATTATTTGTAAAGAAAAAGGATGGAACTATGAGATTGTGTATAGATTACCGTCAATTAAATAAGGTAACTATACGCAATAAGTACCCTTTACCCCGTATCGATGATTTATTTGATCAGCTTAGAGGAGCATCAGTATTTTCCAAGATAGATTTGCGATCAGGATATCATCAGTTGAAGGTCAGGGAGACAGATGTGCCAAAAACGGCTTTTAGAACAAGGTACGGGCATTATGAATTCCTCGTAATGCCATTTGGTTTGACAAATGCTCCAGCAGTATTCATGGACTTGATGAATAGGATTTTTCATCCTTATCTAGATCAGTTTGTGATTGTATTCATTGATGATATCTTAGTGTATTCTAAAAGCAGAGAGAAACATGAGAGACATCTTAGAACTGTTTTGCAGATGTTAAGGGAAAAGAAACTTTATGCAAAATTCCGCAAATGCGAATTTTGGTTGAAATAGATGATGTTCTTAGGGCATATTGTGTCTGAGGCAGGAGTGTGTGTGGATCCTCAGAAAACGAAGGCAGTTACTAGATGGGAATAGCCCAAGACAGTATCCGAGGTGCGTAGTTTTCTAGGACTTGCAGGATACTATCGGCAATTTGTACAAGGATTTTCTAAAATAGCTTTACCATTGACACACCTAACTAAGAAAAATACCAGATTTGAATGGAATGATGAATGCGAACGAAGTTTTCAAGAGTTAAAGAATAGGTTGATATCTGCACCTATTCTGGCATTACCAGAGTCAGGGAAGGAGTTTGAGGTATATTGTGATGCTTTCCGCCAGGGGTTGGGTTGTGTGCTAATGCAGGGAGGCAGGGTTATAGCCTATGCCTCTAGACAGTTGAGGCCACATGAAGTTAACTATCCTGTTCATGATTTGGAATTGGCTGCAGTGGTGTTAGCATTGAAGATATGGCGTCATTATCTGTATGGAGAGAAATGCCATATCTATACAGACCACAAAAGCCTAAAATATATCTTTGATCAGAAAGAACTTAACATGAGGCAAAGGAGGTGGTTAGAGTTGATTAAAGATTATGATTGCACCATAAACTATCATCCAGGAAAGGCGAATGTGGTGGCCGATGCTTTTAGTAGGAAGTCTCAGAATGAAGTAAGTCTACTGAATGTAATAAGGGTGTCTTTACTCAAGGAGTTGAGCTTCGGCGTGGCTAGGTTGGAAGTAACTAGAACAGGAGCATTGTTAGCACATTTCCAGTTGAAACCTAAACTAGTAGGTGAAGTTGTAAAGAGACAAATGACTGATCCTATGATTAGTAAGTTAGTAGAAGAGGTGAAGACTCAGCAGAGAACGGACTTTGAGCTCAGACCTGATGGTGTATTATTGAACAGGGCAGAATATATGTACCAAAAGATAAAGAGATTAAACATATGATACTAGAAGAGGCTCATAGTTCGGCGTACGCTATGCACCCAGGCAGTACCAAGATGTACAGAACGCTGAGGAAATTCTATGTGTGGCCAGGTATGAAAAGAGAAATAGCGGAATTTGTAGCAAAATGTTTAATTTGTCAGCAGGTTAAGCCTGAACGACAAAGGCCAGCAGGATTATTGAATCCACTCCCTATTCCTGAGTGGAAATGGGAGCATGTTACTATGGACTTTCTGTTTGGATTACCAGGAACTTCAACAGGTGTTAATGGGATCTGGGTGATCGTGGACAGGTTAACAAAAACGGCACGATTTTTACCAGTTAAAACGACTACACTTTAGACAGGTTAGCACAACTGTATGTGGACAGGATCGTGAGTTAGTTTGGTGTACCTGTAACGGTGACATCAGACAGATCCTAGGTTTACTTCCAAATTTTGGGGAAGTTTGCAAAACGCATTGGGAACCAAGCTACAGTTCAGCACTGCGTTTCACCCTCAGACCGACGGGCAATCTGAGCGGACTATTCAAACTTTGGAAGACATGCTGAGAACCTGTGCATTGCAGTTTCAAGGTCATTGGGATGTGCACTTACCTTTGATGGAATTTGCATATAACAACGGTTATCAAGCAAGTATTGAAATGGCTCCCTATGAAGCACTGTATGGTAGACCATGCAGAACCCCAGTTTGTTGGGGAGAAGTGGGTGAAAGAAAGTTAGTTGGACTAGAAATTGTGCAGGTTACAACAGAAAAGGTAGAACTGATTAAGGCAAATCTTAAGGCAGCTAGGGACCGTCAGAAGAGTTATGCGGACAACAGAAGAAAAGATCTTGAATTCCAGATTGGAGATAAAGTATTTTTGAAGTTATCACCGTGGAAAGGAATTCTGAGATTTGCCAAGAAAGGGAAGTTGAGTCCTAGATATATCAGGCCTTATGAGATATTAGAAAGGGTTGGACCAGTGGCATATAGACTAGCTTTACCTGCTGAAATGTCTAGGATACATAATGTATTTCATGTATCAGTGTTGAGAAAGTACATACCCGATGCTACTCATGTGTTATTAACGCAACCAGTGGAGCTAAATGAAGATTTGAGCTATGAGGAAAAGCCCGTACAGATATTAGATGAGAAAGAACAGGTTTTAAGAAACAAAGTGATACCATTGGTTAAAGTGTTATGGAGAAATCACGAGATAGAAGAAGCAACGTGGGAGCCGAAGAAGCAAATGCTTAAGCAATATCCAAGTTTATTTGAGTAAAGAGTGTGCTACCTACTGATTTCGGGGACGAAATCTTTGTAAGAAGGTGGTAATTGTAAGCCCCGCATCTATTTTTATGAGAACGCAAAGTAAGAAGGGGCTGAGAGATGTGTGAATGTGTAAAAGTAGTTGACTGGCTTGCGTTTGGAGTGGGAAAATAGCTAAGTGTAAGCTATGCGTTGATGGCAACCTGTGGTGGAGGAAATAATTTTGGGGTAAACGCAAAGTTGAGGGAAGCTGATCATGCGCTGAAGTTGAAACGCGTTGAGGACATAAGGCGTGGAGGATCATTTGGTATCGAGAATCATTATGCGTCAAACGCATTGAAGGCAATGTGCCGATTAGAAGTAGAGGCCACGGGGAGTTTGGGAGCTGATCTGCGGTGAGGCTGTTATGCGGTGAACGCTACCATGCGTCGAAGGCGAGCATGCGTTGGACAAGGAGTGTTGGCTGAGAGAAGGTAATGCGTATGTTAACTATTTGGCGGGAGAGTTTGAAATGAAATATCATCAGAGGCCGTGTGTGTTGATGAAGCTGAACCTAGGAGGTATGCGTCGAATGGATTATAATGTAGAATTGAAATGGAGTACAAGTCGGTGGTATATATATAAGTGGACTGAGAATTCAATGGTCCTACTTGCATTTCAGAGCTCGAGTTGGGTCCATATTAATGCGAAACATCGAAGGGAGGTAGATGAAGATGTTCATGCTGATCTGAAGCAGAAATCTCATTGAATTCGTGGGAGAAACTTGGGTTTGACAGAAGTTTCGGCTGCTGTGGTCTTTCCAAAGTGATGCTCGGTTTTGGAGGAAGAACAAATTGAAGAGGTGAAGGTTAGGGCTGAAACTTTGAGGTTAGTAAGTTAACTCGATTTCTAGCAGGTTTCATGAAGGATGCTTGAGCTGAATTTGTTTAATTGTGTGTCAAACTCAGGAAGAAGGGACGAGAGTTGAACTGTCGAATGATTAGAGGTAACTCGGAGTTGTTGGAGGATATGTCCTAAACGGGGAAGATGTGCTTCATGAAATTTTGAGGTAAGATGAAGGACCTATATTCTAACAAGTTTGTAGAAGGAAGAAAGTACTGAAATTGATTGAAATGAAATGTTTAGCAGGTTGAAGAAGGAAGAAGAAAGGAAGAAGGAAACGGTTCTGTCACAGCGAAAGTATCGCTGAGTGAGCGAGAGACTGAGCAGCAGAGAAAGTAACGCTGCAACGCAAAGATAGGCTTGCGTCTCACAATTCTCGCTAGAGTATCGCTGGGTATCGCTCCTCAAGGTAGTTTCGCTGGTTCTAATCAACGCAGTGTCGCTAGTATAGTTTGAGTATCTTTTTGAGTAACACTGGTAGCTTACTAATTTCTATAGAGTAACGATGCTACTGTATGTTAAAGGAAAAGGGAGATTATAGAAACTAAACTTGAGGATTGTGTATTTTCAGGCCAAGAAGAGCTCGGGGAGGCTTATAACCCACTTAGAGTCGGGACCGATTGTGAGTGACTGTTTGTTATATCTTGTGTTAAACCTAGTACACATAGTGATGAGGAAACGTGATGCATGGTAGTTTGCCTTATGTATGTGATGTGTTAGTGATTTAAGAGAATATTATTACAAATGTCTAAGTACATAAGTGGCTGAGGGACCTTATGGTGAAAGCTACATGTGAGTAAGCGTGAAATTTAGTGCCGAGGGATTTAAGAAGGCACTTGAATAACAGTAGAGAATGGACTACAATGCTCAGGGACTGTAAGTGAAGGCATGTAGTAACCCATCACAACTAGCTCGTGCCGAGGTTTTCTGTGTGAAGGCACTTGAGCATAGATAGAGTTTGTTACCTGTGCCGAGGGATTTCATGCGAAGGCACATGGTATTGTAATTGTAAATGAGTAAGTGCTGAGGGACGGAAAGTGAAAGCACTAAATAGATGAAAACTTGTGAAACATGAGAATTGATAGTTATACATGCATAGTGAAAAGTGAATCCTGTTAGTTCATTGGGATGTGTTATGCATTGGTTACTGTCTTACAAACTGGATTTAAGTTGTCATGATTAGTTTTAGTAGATTTAGTCACTCACTGAACCTTTTGCTCATCCAGTTTGTTGTTGTTTGTTGTTTCAGGTAGCGAGCGTGTCCGGGACGCCTAGCCTACTGAAGAATCTCGTTTGGGCCTATCTAGAAGCGAACCTCTAGGATAGTTGTAAATATTTAGATTGTTCATATGTCATGTATTAAACATCTTTCATAAGAGTGTAGTGAAAGGGGGACGTGTTGTACTTATTATGTGTATATACAGATATGTTAGTTAAAATTTACACGTTCTTCTGATGTGATAATGGGATTGTTATATGATTTGCTATTCTTTTATGGTATTTATATTATAGAGTCTTATGTTGGGAATAGGATCATGCTCCTTCCTAGGTATGGAGTAAATCTGGGTTGGGGTGTGACACACAAAGTCTCTAAAAAAGGATTGGAGGTGGATAGGACTAAAATATCTGCATTGAACAACTACCACCCCCCACCAATGTGAAAGGAGTCAAAAGCTTCCTAGGGCATGCAGGGTTTTACAGGAGATTTATTAAAGATTTTTCTAAAATTGCTAAACCCTTGAGTACTTTGTTAGAAAAGGAAGCTAAATTTATTTTTGATGATGCATGTCTACTAGCTTTTAATACTCTGAAGGAAAAACTAATTATTGCACCCATTATTGTTGTACCAGATTGGAGTCAGTCTTTTGAGATCATGTGTGATGCTAGTGATTATGCTTTAGGAGTTGTTTTAGGCCAACATAGAGATAACATGTTTAGGGCAATTTATTATGCTAGTAGGACTCTTGATAATACTCAACAGAAATACACTACTACTGAAAAAGAACTACTAGCTGTTGTGTTTGCCATTGATAAATTTAGATCATACTTGTTTGGCTCTAAAATAGTAGTGCATATTGACCATGCTGCTTTAAAGTACTTGTTTGTTAAGAAAGATTCTAAACCTAGGCTAATGAGGTGGATATTATTGTTACAGGAATTTGACCTAGAAATCAAAGACAGGAAAGGATGTGAAAATGTGGTTGCAGACCACTTATCTAGAATTGAGAATGAGGAAGCTAAATCATGGCCCCCAATTGTTGAGAAGTTCCCTGATGAACAACTGTATCAGGTAAAAGATAGTTTGCCCTGGTTTGCTGACATAGTTAATTATCTTGCAGGAGGACATTTGCCACCTGACATGAGCTATCAACAAAAGAAAAGATACCTGCACAAAGTTAAGTCTTACCATTGGGAGGACCCACTTCTTTACAAGGTTTATGCTGACAATATGATAAGAAAGTGTGTGCCTCACGAGGAAGTGGTAAGTATTTTAAATTCATGCCATGCTTCACCCTATGGAGGTCATTTTGGACCCACCAGAACTGCAGCTAAGGTACTTCAGTCAAGATTCTATTGGCCATCCCTTTTTAAAGACTGTTATACCTTTGTTAAGTCATGTGATAGGTGCCAACGTACTGGCAATATTTCTAGACAACATGAGCTTCCAATGAAACCTATCTTGGAAGTGGAGTTATTTGATGTTTGGGGTATTGACTTTATGGGGCCTTTTTCTATTTCTTTTAATGGTAACCTATACATTCTAGTTGCAGTAGATTATGTATCTAAGTGGGTAGAAGCCACAGCTATTAGGACCAATGATGCTCGCACTGTTTTAAAATTTTTGCATAAAAACATTTTCACACGTTTTGGTACACCTAGAGCTATTATTATTGATGAGGGCTCTCACTTTTGCAATAAACTGTTTAAATCCATGATGCAAAAATATAATATTAATCATAAAATTGCTACAGCTTATCATCCTCAAACTAATGGCCTTGCTGAGTTATCTAACAGGGAAATCAAACAAGTTTTGGAAAAGACAGTCAAGACCAATAGGAAGGATTGGGCCCTTAAGCTCGATGATGCACTGTGGGCCTACCGCTCAGCTTTCAAAACCCCAATTGGTACTTCCCCGTATAGGTTGGTGTTTGGAAAGGCTTGTCACTTACCGGTAGAGCTCGAGCATAGAGCTTATTGGGCCATCAAGAAGCTGAACATGGATTTTGAGAAAGCTGGTGAGAAACGCCTCTTAGAACTCAATGAGATGGAGGAGTTCCGTGCTCAAGCTTATGAGAATGCCAAACTTTACAAAGAATGCACTGCAAGATGGCATGACAAGAAGATCAACATCACGAACCTTCCTTCCAGGACAAAGAGTATTACTTTTTAACTCACGTTTACACTTGTTTCCAGGTAAGCTTAGGACACGATGGTCGGGACCCTTTGTTATTGTCAAGGTATCCCCACACGGAGCCGTGGAACTACAAGGTAACAATGGAACAACCTTTAAAGTGAATGGTCAACGATTAAAGCACTACATCGGTGATGAAGAACGCGGACTTGAGAACCTGACTTTCATTGCATGATCCAGTAGTCCCGTCTAGCTAGAAGACGTTAAACCAAGCGCTTATTGGGAGGCAACCCAATTTTATTGCTTTCTTTACTTTTGTTTATTTATTAAATTTTTTAAAATCTTGGAGTCACTCATATGCTTTATTTCTCAGGAACATAGCTCATCACACAAAGTACTCCTTACACCAAGCCTATTTGGTGGCTTCCCGCTTGCTCCCAGGCTTGCTCTTTCCTTGTTAGATGTTCTTATGCATTGGGGACAATGCATGATTCTAAGTTTGGGGTGGAGGGTGTCTTTCGTACTTTCGTGTGTTTTCTTATCCTGCTATGCATGTTAGCGAAGGTTTTAATGATCATATGCATGTCAAAATTTTTGAAACAATTTTTGAAAAATTTTTTTTTGAAAATTTTGGAGTTTTCAAAGTTAATGGGAATGTTGTTTATGGTTGTGTGCCTTGATGTTGATTGCCCATGATGAGATTTGAATTTGCATGATAGATGACTTATTGTGGAAATAGAATAGCACTATCTTGAGTTAAATTCATTTAAGTCCCTCTTAAAATCTCTCATATTCTTGAGCTCGTAGCCATTTCTATTTAGAATCTTTAACTGAAAAAAGGATTAAGTTTGGTGTATTTGGTTGTCACTTCGAAAGGCCCCACCGGTTAGGGAGTGGAAATGCATGATAACTTGTAATCTTAGACTAAGGAAAAAGAAAAGAGTATACATGCCTTGAGAAAAGAAAGAGTGTACACAAAATATATGAGCTTTAATTGTCTATTTTTTTTTTAAATGTTAAACTTGTAATGAGTATGCATGGATAGAGGTAAAAAGAGCTACCTTTGCTGTGATCAGTAAGGACGCCTGGGAATTGACTAGGTACGAGTCCCTACAGTATATGTGTGAAAGCTAGTGGCTCTAGGTAAAAGAATGCAAGTTTGGACCCATAAAAAAAAATATATGATTGAAAGGCACCTTAGTGGACATATTACTCACTTGAATGCATGAAAGCTTGAAGATTGGTGCATGAGCTAGAGTAGGGGAAAACTAAAGAAACTCTCTTAAGTCCTAATTTGAGTTCTAGTATTTTAAATTGAAGGAGGTTTGCACACACACACATGGGAGATAGCAAGATTTGGCCTTGAATAATTATAACAATATAGATATACTTGCATGTTTCTACTTAAGCTCTGAATGCTATTCTCTGAGACATGAGTCAATTGCACACTTCTTCATCTAAAACTCCCTATTATTTGATTTTATTCTTTGCTCGGGACTAGCAAATCTCTAAGTTTGGGGTGTTGATAAGCACTTGAAAAGTGCTTATTATTCTCTCAAATTAAGGGAGTTTTATATTAGATTTCACTTGTTTGCTAGTGGTTTTCAGGTTAAAACGAGGAAAATTAGAAGAAACGACTGAAAGATCAAAACCGAGCAAGAATATGGAGAAAAAGTGCTGAAAAACGCATCCTTCCTTGAAACGCATGATGCGCCGTGGCGCTAAGGCAGCGCTGCCACTGCGCTGAGGCTGAAACGCATCAGCATGGACGCAGACCAGCAACGCGGCGCTGGGAAGGCGTTGCTTCGACGCATACTTGGTGAACGCAAGACAGCGTCGCGGCGCTGGGACGGCGTTGCCGCGGCGCTAAAACCCAAGAGCAACTTAATTTTGGTCGCAACCCTAGCGCCGCGGCGCCAGCGTTAATTTAAACGCAAGTTTTGTATTTTAGGTTAAATTTTGGGTGGTTAAACTCTACAAATTTAGGGGTTTTCAGCAGCCAAAAGGAGAGGGAGAAATATCAAAAAGATCAAGAAAGTTGCAGAACAAGAGAACGATCCGAAAAGGTGAGAATTAAGCTAGAGTTCCAAGAGTGAGTTAGCCGCAAGGAAGAGGAAAAGAGTTCGAGATAGTTTTGGTGCCCTTCGAAGTCCAACGTGAGAGCCAAGGAGTTCGTGACGGTGCTGCCTCAATCAAGAACCTCTTTTTAGTAGAGTTTCCCTATTCTTTACACTCTTTCTTTGATTTTTTTTTATCAATATGTTGCTTTACGCTATGAGTGGCTAAACTCTTTGGTTTTAGGGTTTTTGATGAATTGTTTGTGAACTCATGATAATTTTGTAAACTCATGGTTTTGTTCAAATAAATATGCTTTTCATTGTTATTGTGTTTAATTCTTGAAGATTGGCCACCTTCACATGTTAGATTAGATATATGAATCGAGAGATTATATGTTTAATTTGATCTATAACAATGAATCGTTGTTAATCTATCACGAGAGTAGTTAGGTTTACAATGAAAGTTGCTAAAGACTAGTTTTAATGCCATGTAATTTTGTATTGGTTTTAAGAGATTAACTATCAATCAAGTTGCATGAGAAAGAGTTGTCTTTGAGAGAAGATAACTTGGAATTAAGTTTCTAGACTTAGGCATAAGAATTAAATTCATGAAATCTATAATTTTGCATGATGAAACAAACAAGGATTTGAAACCCTAGAACTCTCTTTGACTCTTGCAATTCTCCCTTTGATACTTTCTTGGCTTGATCTTTTTTTTTTTTTCCCAAAAACAAAATTTGAATTCCAATCCTCAAATAAAATTGATTCAATTCTAGAATAGCTAAGTAACTTAAACCTTCCCAATTGGATCTCAAGTGGAAAAGATACTCGGACTTAACCGTTTTATATTATAACTTGACCCGTACACTTGCGGTAAACACACAAAGTGGCACATCATTTACTTTGAACAAAGTTTCATTGTTGAAAGATTATGTTTGCAACATGATTGTATGATTATGCTTTCACGAGCTGTAACGTGCATATTATGTGTTTTACAATGAAAATCATTTGAAGTATGTTGTTTGTTTAATGAGTATATGAAAAGCATGTTGTTGTTAATTTATGATTTAATGGGAAGCATTGAAGCCTGTGAATTTATATTATGCCATTTTCTTTTCAAGTGTGATGATTATGAATATTGTTTGTGAAAAGACTCCCAACGCTGAAGGACACGGAGAAGGCATGTGGGTAGTCAGGATATGAAAATGATTCTCAATGTTGAAGGACTCGGAGAAGGCATATGGGATATGAAAATGGTTCCCAATGCTAAAGGACTCGGAGAAGACATATGGGTAACCTGAATATGGAGGTGGCCTTAATGTTGAAAGACTCGAAGAAGGCATGTGGGTAGCCGAAATCTTGTATATGGGGCCTAGTACTGAAGGACTCGGAGAAGGTACTTGGGTAACCCAGAATATGATATTTATGTACACATAGAGAGATGGTAGACGTTGGGTGTCGAGATTATTCCACCCCAACTAAGGATGTTTTCGACGTTGAGTAGCGTTGAGCTCCGTTCTGCCTCAATTAAGGAAAATGGTTTGAGATAAACATAATTTTTTAGTATCTTTTCCTGAAATGAACATAGTTGATTTGATAATGCTATTTAAGCATGTTTTGTAATATGTATAACTTTGAATCGATGTTTTATATGTATTGTTTGAAATATTTATATACTATGATTAGTTTCTGAGCTAAAGGTAGTTTTTACAAAACTAATCACTCACTAGGCAACCTAGCTCATGTTTTCTTTGTTTTTCTGTTTTCCAGGTAGCGAGCGAGTCCGGGGTGCTTAGCCAACACAGAAACTCGTCTGGGCCCATCACCAGTGTTTAGTATCTTGAGAATTGTAAACATTTGAACTTAACCATGAGTTGTACATATTAAGGGTTAAGGTTGAGAAACTGATGTAAATGTATATTTTGAGTGGAAAACATGTTTGTATGATAACTTAACCCTGGTTTAAATAAGTTGTTCAATTATTGTGCATAACTGTGTATCAGGTGATAGTCAAGACTTAAGGTTGGCAGTGGATATCATAAGAGGGACAGTGTCTGCTGTTATCACACTTTCTCCTGTGTTAGGAGGGTACCTGGGAGGGGATGTGACAAGTTGGTATTAGAGCATAAGGTTTTAGGAAATGAGGTCATGCATAGTAGTTAAGGACATGTTGGTTCTGTAATATATTGATGTTATGATATGATATAGGAACATGCCTAGAAAGACTAGATGAGGTAGGCAAGCAGATGTCGGGACGTCGCACGCTACCGGTGACGTGAGGGAGAGTCTAGTAACCCTCAGGCAAATATGAATATGGAAGAGCAAATTTTCAACAGAATAACTCAGAGGCTGGTAGATAGTGTAGAGTCAGCTTAGGGGGATCCTGAGAAGAAGTATGGAATAGAAAGATTTAAAGCCTTAGGTGCTCAAGTGTTTGAGGATACTACTAATCCTACAGAGGCCGAGGTATGGCTGAATTAGGTAGAGAAATGCTTCAGGGTCATGAATTGTCCTAAAGATAGAAAACTTGATCTGGTTACTTATATGCTCCAGAAAGGGGCTAAGGATTGGTGGCGCTTGATAGAAAACAAAAGTGCAAATGCAGGTTCCCTAACATGGGCAGATTTTAAGAAATCTTTCCAGGATAAATATTATCCTAAATCTTATTATGATGAGAAGAGGAATGAATTTCTAAGGTTAGTTCAGGGAAGTATGTCTGTAGCTGAATATGAGAAGAAATTCACAGAACTGGCTAGGTATACCTTGGCATTGGTGACAAAGGAAGTAGATAAGTGCAAGCGTTTTAAGGAAGGCTTGCGAAGTGAAATCTGTACGCCAGTGATAGCGAGTACAGAATGGGCAGATTTTGCTAAGCTAGTTGAAGTTGCTTTGAGAGTAGAGAAAAGCTTAGCAGAGGGAAGAATAGACAGAGGAGGAAACAGAGCTGGACAGACATTCAGTATCTGGGGAGCAGTCTCACCGAGGTGAGGGACGACATTTCATACCAAGAGTTTCTGGTAAGGGAAAGTTTAAAGCTCGATCTAGTGGATCATATTTTGCAGGTGGTTTTCGAGGCAAAGTATGCAGAAAAGTCAGGGGAGGTTTCCTCAGACATTAGCTCCTACAGGTGGTTCACAGTTTGGTCACCCTAGTGAATCCATAGCTAGTGCAGCAAGGAAACCACTGTGTAATTCGTGTGGTAAGAATCATTAGGGATAGTGTTTGGGAGGGGCTGGTGTTTGTTACAGTTGTGGCCAACCATGACATTTCAGGAGGGATTGCCCTCAGTTAAGGTCAGAAGAGAGACAGAACAGAGAACCGTGTCGCAAACAGTGAATCAGCCAAGACAGTAAATAGGAGCAGGTGAAGGTAGTAGTAGTGGCAAACAGAAAGGCCAGGTAGGCAGACCAAGGCAGCAAGGGAAAGTGTTTGCCATGACACAGCAAAGAATAAAATCAAATAATAGGGAGTTTAGATGAAGAAGTGTGCAATTAACTCATGTCTTAGAGAATAGCATTTAGAGCTTAAGTAGAAACATGCAAGCATATCTATATTGTTATAATCATTCAATGCCAAATCTTGTTATCTCCCATGTGTGTGAGTGCAAGTCTCCTTCATTTTAAAATGCTAGAATTCAAATTAGGACTTAAGAGAGTTTCTTTAGTTTTCTCCTACTCTAGCTCATGCACCAATCTTCAAGCTTTCATACATTTCAAGTGAGTAATATGTCCACTAAGGTGCCTTTTAATCAATTTTTTTTTATGGGCCCAAACTTGCATTCTTTTACCTAGAGGTACTAGCTTTCATACATTCACTATAAGGACTCGTACTTAGTCAATTCTCAGGCGTCCTTACTGATCACAGCAAAGGCAACTCCTTTTACCCCTATCCATGCATACTCATTACAAGTTTAACATTTAAGAAGATAGACAAATAAAGCTCATACATTTTGTGTACACTTTTTCTTTTCTCAAGACATGTATACTCTTTTCTTTTTTCCTTAGTCTAAGATTACAAGCTATCATGCATTTCCACTCTCTAACCGGTGGGGCCTTTCGGAGTGACAAACAAATACACCCAACTTAATCCTTTTTTCAGTTAAGGATTCTAAATTAAAGTGGCTACGTGCTCAAGAATATAAGAGATTTTAAGAGGGACTTAAATGAGTTTAACTCAAGATAATGCTATTTTATTTCTACAATAAGTCATCTATCATGCAAATTCAAATCTCATCATGGGCAATCAACATCAAGGCACACAACCATAAACAACATTCTCATTGACTTCGAAAACTCCAAAATTTTCAAAATTTCAATTTTCAAAAATTGGCATGCATATGATCATTAAAACCTTCACAAACATGCATAGTAGGATAAGAAAACACACAAAAGTACGAGAGACACCTCCCACCCCAAACTTAGAATCATGTATTGTCCCTAATGCATAAGAGCATCTAACAAAAAAGGAACAAGCCTAGGAGCAAGCGGGAAGCCACCAAACAGGCTTGGTGTAAGAAGTACTTTGTGTGGTAAACCAAGTTCCTGAGAGATAAAGCATATGAGTGACTCCAAGATTTATTGAAAATAAAATAAAAAGAAAAGTAAAGAAAGCAATAAAATTGGGTTGCCTCCCAATAAGCGCTTGGTTTAACGTCTTCTAGCTAGACGGGGCTCACGAATCACGGTGGATCCCAAGGTGGTTTCTTCCTTTCATGCTTTGGATCACCTACACTCACAAACATATTCATTAGTATTTAGTGAGTTAGTCAACAAATCATTATCAAGTTGGACATCATCGTTTCTAATGTAGTCAAGACTCATTAAGGAGTCATTATTCTTAGATTTTAACAGACTCACCGCTTCATTTTTAACATGCTTCTCCATGATTTGTTCATAATTCATTATAGATTTGGGAGGCATGCAAGAAGAACTAGGAGAATTATCAGAACTAGAAACATGCTTCATAGAATTTTCTACTTTAACATCAAGCATGCCATTAGTCTTACCATTCAAAAGAGACTTATCATGCATAGAGTTTTTATTTGAAGAGAGAGGCAATGTTACCTTTGTGTTTGGCTCATGATGCTCATACCTTTCTACATCCGGATGCTTAGGGGTTTTATAGATGTCAAATGTTACTTCCTCATCGTTAAGGTAGAATGTGAGCTTTCCATCTTGCACATCGATAAGGGCCCTTCCGGTGGCCAAGAATGGTCTCCCAAAGATTTTGGGGACTTCGGCATCTTCCTCCATGTCTAATATCACAAAGTCCGCCGAGAAGATAAACTTGTCTAGCTTAACTAAGCCGTCCTCCACAATGTCGTAGGGGTGAACAAATGATCGATCGGCCAAAAGCAAAAATATGGTAGTTGGTTGCACCTCTCCACCATTGAGCTTCCTAAACATGGATAAAGGCATTAAATTAATGGAAGCTCCAAGATCACAAAGTGCTTTAGTAACCTTATTATTGCCTAAATGACAAGGGATAGAGAAACTCCCTGGATCCTGTAGTTTTGGAGGCAATTTACTTTGTAGTGCCGCACTACATTCTTCGGTTAGTGCAACCATTTCATAATCTCCATACCTTTTCTTCTTAGACAATACATCATTCATGAACTTGGCATACTTAGGCATTTGTTCTAATGCCTATGCAAAAGGAAGGTTAATTTCTAACTTTTTGAATATGTCTAAGAACTTTGAAAATTGAGCATCAATCTTTTTCTTTTGAAATCTTTGAGGAAAAGGTAAAGTATTAGGGATAAAAGAAGTAGAGTTAGAAGTACTCCCTATGTTGGACTTTGATTTCTCCTTTTCCTTAGATGCACTCTCTTTTTGTGGAACATCCTCTTCTTGTAGGGGTTAATCATCTTCATCATTGATCAAGGGAGTGGATAGCTTTTTCCCACTCCTCAAAGTCACGGCCTTGCATTCCTCCTTCAGGTTTCTCTCGGGACAACTAGGGAACTTAACCTTTTGCATTGTTTGGAGGGAAGTTGCCATTTGACTAAGTTGAACCTCCAAGTTTTGAAGTGCCTTATTGATGGGCACTTTTAGTGTTAACCGCAAGTGTAAGGGTCAAGTTATAATATAAAACGGTTAAGTCCGAATATCCTTCCACTGGAGATCCAATTGGGAAGGTTTAAATTACTTAGCTATTCTAGAATTGAATCAATTTTATTTGAGGATTGAAATTGAATTTTATAAGTTATGGAAAAATACAAATCAAGTAAGGAAAGTATCAAAGGGAGAAACACAAGAGTCAAAGAGAGTTCTAGGGTATCCTTGTTTATTTCATCATGCAATATTATAGATTTCATGGATTTTATTGTAATTCATATGCCTAAGTCTAGAAACTTAATTCCAAGTTATTTTCTCTCAAAAACAACCCTTTCTCATGCAACTCGATTGATTATTAATCTCTTAAAACCAACACAAAATTACATGGCATTAAAAATAGTCTTTAGCAACTTTTATTGTCAACCTAACTACTCTCGTGATAGATTAACAATAATTCATTATTATAGATTAAGTTAAACATACAATCTCTCAATCATTCATCTAACCTAACATGTGAAGATGGCCAATCCACAAGAATTAAACACAATAACAATGAAAACCATAATCATTCCAACAAAACCATGAGTCTACAAAATTAACATGAATTCATAAACAATTCATCAAAACCCTAAAACTAAAGAGTTTAGCCACTCATAGCTTGAAGCAACATGTTTAAGAAAAATAAACAAAGAAAGAGTGTAAAGAAAGGGAAACTCTACTGAAAAGAGGCTCTTGATTGAGGAGCACCGTCACGATCTCCTTGGCTCTCACGTCGGACATCGAAATGCACCAAGACTATCTCGAACTCTTTTCCTCTTTCTTGCAACTAACTCACTCTTTGAACTCTCACTTAATTCTCTCCTTTTTGTATCTCTTTAGGTCTGCAACTTCCTTGCTTTGCCTTGATTTTTCTTGATCATTTGGGATGCTGGAAACTCCCAAATTTATAGAGTTTGGCCGCCCAAAAATTTTCCAAAAATACAAATTTTTCATTTAAGGAAAGCTGGCGTCGCAGCGCTAGGGCTGCATCCAAAAAAGTTTGCTCTCGGGTTTTAGCGTTGCGGCAACGCCGTCCAAGCGCCGCAACGCTACAATGCGTTTCAGAAATATTGCTCTCGGGTTTTAGCGTCGCGGCAGCGCCGTCCAAACGTCGCGACGCTATCATGCGTTCAACAAGGATGCGTCGAAACAGCGCCATCCCGGCGCCGCAATGCTACTCTGCATCCAAAACTATGCGTTGATGTTTCAGCGCCGCGGCGCTTTCCCCAAAATTTGCCCTTTTTGGTTTTTCAACTCTTTTTCGCCGTATTCTTGTTCGGTTTTGATCTTTTAGTCGTTTCTTCTAATTTTCCTCCTTTTAACCTGAAAATCACTAGCAAACAAGTGAAATCTAATATAAACTCCGTTAATTTGAGAGAATAGAAAGCACTTTTCAAGTGCTTATCAACACCCCAAACTTAGAGATTTGCTAGTCCCGAGCAAAGAATAAAATCAAATAATAGGGAGTTTAGATGAAGAAGTGTGCAATTGACTCATGTCTCAGAGAATAGCATTTAGAGCTTAAGTAGAAACATGCAAGCATATCTATATTGTTATAATCATTCAAGGCCAAATCTTGTTATCTCCCATGTGTGTGTGTGCAAGCCTCCTTTAATTTAAAATACTAGAACTCAAAATTAGGACTTAAGAGAGTTTCTTTAGTTTTCCCTCTACTCTAGCTCATGCACCAATTTTCAAGCTTTCATACATTTCAAGTGAGTAATATGTCTACTAAGGTGCCTTTCCATCACATAATTTTTTTATGGGCCCAAACTTGCATTCTTTTACCTAGAGGTGCTAGCTTTCACACATTCACTTAATCCTTTTTTCAATTAAAGATTTTAATTTAAAATGGCTACGTGCTCAAGAATATAAGAGATTTTAAGAGGGACTTAAATGAATTTAACTCAAGATAGTGCTATTCTATTTTCACAATAAGTCATCTATCATGCAAATTCGAATCTCATCATGGGCAATCAACATCAAGGCACACAACCATAAACAACATTCCCATTAACTTTGACAGCTTCAAAATTTTAAAAAAATTTTCAAAAATTGACATGCATATGATCATTGAAACCTTTCACTAGTATGCATAGCAGGATAAGAAAACACACAAAAGTACGAAAGACACCTCCCACACCCCAAACTTAGATTCATGCATTGTCCAAAATGCATAAGAACATCTAACAAGAAAAGAGCAAGTCTGGGGACACGCGGGAAGCCACCAAACAGGCTTGGTGTAAGGAGTACTTTGTGTGGTAAATCAAGTTCCTGAGAGATAAAGCATATGAGTGACTCCAAGATTTATTGAAAATAAAATAAAAAGAAAAGTAAACAAAGCAATAAAATTGGGTTTCCTCCCAATAAGCGCTTGGTTTAACGTCTTCTAGCTAGACGAGACTAATGGATCATGCAATGAAAGTCAGGTTCTCAAATCCGCGTTCTTCATCACCGATGTAGTGCTTCAATCGTTGACCGTTCACTTTGAAGGTTGTTCCATCGTTGCCTTGTAGTTCCACGGCTCCGTGTGGGGATACCTTGACAATGATAAAGGGTCCCGACCATCGTGTCCTATGCTTTCCTGGAAACAAGCGTAAACGTGAGTTAAAAAGTAATACTCTTTGTCCAGGAAGGAAGGTCCATGGTGTGATCTTCTTGTCATGCCATCTTGCAGTGCGCTCTTTGTAAAGTTTGGCATTCTCATACGCTTTTGAGCACGGAACTCCTCTATCTCATTGAGTTCTAAGAGGCGTTTCTCACCGGCTTTCTCGAAATCCATGTTCAGCTTCTTGATGGCCCAATAAGCTCTATGCTCGAGCTCTACCGGTAAGTGACAAGCCTTTCCAAACACCAACCTGTACGGTGAAGTACCAATTGGAGTTTTGAAAGCTGTGCGGTAGGCCCACAGTGCATCATCGAGTTTAAGGGCCCAATCCTTCCTATTGGTCTTGACTGTCTTTTCCAAAACTTGCTTGATTTCCCTATTAGATAACTCAGCAAGGCCATTAGTCTGAGGATGATAAGCTGTAGCAATTTTATGATTAACATTATATTTTTGCATCATGGATTCAAACAATTTATTGCAAAAGTGAGAACCCTCATCGCTAATAATAGCTCTAGGTGTACCAAAACGTGTGAAAATGTTTTTATGCAAGAATTTTAAAACAGTGCGAGCATCATTGGTCCTAGTGGCTATGGCTTCTACCCACTTAGATACATAATCTACTGCAATTAGAATGTATAGGTAGCCATCAGAAGAAATAGGAAAAGGCCCCATAAAGTCAATACCCCAAACGTCAAAGAGCTCCACTTCCAAGATAGGTTTCATTGGAAGCTCATGTTGTCTAGAAATATTGCCAGTACGTTGGCACCTATCACATGACTTAACAAAGGTATAACAGTCTTTAAAAAGGGATGGCCAATAGAATCTTGACTGAAGTACCTTAGCTGCAGTTCTGGTGGGTCCAAAATGACCTCCATAGGGTGAAGCATGGCATGAATTTAAAATACTTACCACTTCCTCGTGAGGCACACACTTTCTTATCATATTGTCAGCATAAACCTTGTAAAGAAGTGGGTCCTCCCAATGGTAAGACTTAACTTTGTGCAGGTATCTTTTCTTTTGTTGATAGCTCATGTCAGGTGGCAAATGTCCTCCTGCAAGATAATTAACTATGTCAGCAAACCAAGGCAAACTTTCTTTTACCTGATACAGTTGTTCATCAGGGAACATCTCAACAATTGGGGGCCATGATTTAGCATCCTCATTCGCAATTCTAGACAAGTGGTCTGCAACCACATTTTCACATCCTTTCCTGTCTTTGATTTCTAAGTCAAAATCCTGTAATAATAATATCCACCTCATTAGCCTCGGTTTGGAATCTTTCTTAACAAACAAATACTTTAAAGCAGCATGGTCAGTATGCACCACTATTTTAGAGCCAAGCAAATATGATCTAAATTTATCAAGTGCAAACACAACAGCTAGTAGTTCTTTTTCAGTAGTAGTGTATTTCTGTTGAGTATTATCAGAAGTCATACTAGCATAGTAAATTGCCCTAAACATGTTATCTCTACGTTGGCCTAAAACAGCTCCTCAAGCATAGTCACTAGCATCACACATGATCTCAAAAGATTGACTCCATTCTGGTACAACAATAATAGGTGCAGAAATTTTTCTTTCCTTCAAAGTATTAAAAGCTAGTAGATATGCATCATCAAAGATAAACTTAGCTTCCTTTTCTAGCAAATTACTCAAGGGTTTAGCAATTTTAGAAAAATCTTTAATAAATCTCCTGTAAAACCCTGCATGCCCTAGGAAACTTCTGCCTCCTTTCACATTGTTGGGGGGTGGCAATTGTTCAATGGCAGCTATTTTAGCCCTATACACCTCCAATCCTTTTTGAGAGACTTTGTGCCCTAGGACGATGCCTTCCTTCACCATGAAGTGACACTTCTCCCAGTTTAGAACAAGGTTAGCATCTTGACACCTCTGCAAAACACGAGTTAGATTAGCAAAACAAGAATCAAATGAAGATCCAAATACAGAAAAATCATCCATAAAAACCTCCATTATATCTTCGATGAGCCCCTGAAAAATAGACATCATACAACGTTGGAAAGTAGCAGGGGCATTGCATAAACCAAATGGCATTCTCTTAAAGGCAAATGTCCCATAAGGACATGTAAATGTTGTCTTTTCTTGATCCTCAGGAGCAATGACAATTTGGTTATAACCTGAATATCCATCTAGGAAGCAACAATGAGAATAACCTGCAAGTCTATCAAGCATTTGATCTATAAAAGGAAGGGGAAAATGATCTTTCCTAGTGGCTTTATTCAACTTCCTATAATCAATGCATACACGCCATCCTGTCACAGTTCTAGTGGCTATCATTTCATCTTTTTCATTTTTAACCACAGTCATGCCACCTTTCTTGGGTACCACTTAAACAGGACTTACCCATAGACTGTCAGATATGGCATATATGATTCCTGCATTCAAAAGCTTGAGCACTTCTTTCTTAACTACCTCCTTCATGGTGGGATTAAGTCTCCTTTGGTGCTCTATTGATGGTTTAAAGGTATCTTCCATCAAGATTCTATGCATACAGACCGATGGACTAATACCTTTAAGGTGCTCAATAGACCAACCAATGGCAGATTTATGATCCCTTAATACTTTCAACAATTTTTCTTCTTCCACAGAATTAAGATCAGAAGATATTATAACAGGTAAAGAAGATAAATCATCTAAAAATGCATATTTTAAATGAGGAGATAACACCTTTAATTCAAACTTAGGCTTCTCAATATCATTCACAACATGCAAGGGAGCCAAAGGTATAGTTCTATCTATTTTAGAACATATTGGCAACCTATCTAACCACCTAGCATAAAATGCTACTTCATCAAAAATTGTATCTTCATTCTCAACATCCATTAGGCTTTGTTCTAGATGATCATTAGCCAACATAACCTCTACATGCTTAAAAATAGTAGGATCAATTATGTCTATAGCATGGCAAGGACTACTCTCATCATGATGACTCAAGGACTTATAAATATCAAATACAACATTTTCATCATTTACCCTTAGAGTCAACTTCCCTTGTTGGACATCTATGATAGCCTTTCCAGTTGCAAGGAATGGCCTCCCAAGTATGATAGGAATCTCAGAGTCCTCCTCCACGTCCAATACTACAAAATCTGCAGGGAAGATAGATTTGCAAAACATTTCTCTTGTTAGCATAAGAAAAGTTTTCATGGTTCCTCAAGCTGGGGGGGTAGTGAGTTGGAAGTTGTTGGTGTTGGTGACTTCTATAATGTCCTCTATCAACATAGTTGGCCGTCTCATTATCTCCTTGTACCAACTCCTTTTGTGTGGCCATCTCCGATGCCAAAGCGGCAAGAGAAGCTATAGATGGTGGATTTGTTTGAGCTTGGCCTCCTGCAGTTAATTTAGAAAGAGCATTAGTAAGGGAAGCCATTTGAGCTTTGAGAGAGTTTACCTCATCCACCTCATACAATCCGGCGGCTTTAGGGATGTTTGGAGAAGCCCGTTCACATGGCCAATTGTAAGATGTAGTGGCCAAGTCTTCTAGTATGGTGTAGGCTTCTTGAGCATTCTTGGAGAAGATTGATCCTCCGGCGGTTGCATCTAAGATGGATTTAGTTGAGCTTGACAATCCATTGTAGAAGAGTTGAATTTGCAACCAATCCGGGTAACCATGTTGAGGGCATCTTCTCAAGAGATCCTTATACCTTTCCCAAGCCTCATATAATTGTTCATCCTCAAGTTGGCGAAATGTTCCAATCTCCGTCCTTAGTCTTTGGGATTTGGCCAATGGAAAATATTTATTCAAGAAGGCTTGAGCTAAGACCTCCCATGTTGTAATGCTATCCGGAGGTATGGTTTCCAACCAATCCTTTGCACGGTCCTGTAAAGAGAAAGGAAAAAGTCTTAGTTTAATAGCATCATTAGAAACACCATTCATCTTTACCGTTCCGCATATCTCCAAGAAGGATCGTAAGTGCTTGTGAGGATCTTCATTGGTTCTTCCTCTAAAGGCTAGCTCTCTAACCATTTGGATCAATCCCGGTTCAACTCAAAATTGTTGACATTGATAGGCACATTCATTATTCCGGGTTGACTTGCCGGTAACGTGGGTTGGAAGTAATCTCGAATTGCCTTGGGTATTTCCTCCGCCATCTCCGTAGTTTGATTGAGTAGCGCCCTTAGATTTCGTCTATAAGTCCTATCAATCTCGGGATCAAGAGGGAGAAGGTTAGTATTATCACGAGGAATAAACCGACAAAATAATAAAATAAAATAAAATAAAATAAGAAATAAAAAGAAATAAAAAAAAGAAAATAAAATAAAATAAAAAAGGAAATAATATAAAATAAAAATAGCAAATATAAAAACGATCAAATAATATACACCTCAAATTAAGATCTATCAATTCTAATGAATATTAAATAACAAAAACCGTTATTTGGATCCCCTGCAATGGCGCCAAAAACTTGATGGGCACTTTTAGTGTTAACCGCAAGTGTACTGGTCACGTTATAATATAAAACGGTTAAGTCCGAATATCCTTCCACCGGAGATCCAATTGGGAAGGTTTAAGTTACTTAGCTATTCTAGAATTGAATCAATTTTATTTGAGGATTGAAATTGAATTTTATAAGTTATGGAAAAATACAAATCAAGTAAGGAAAGTATCAAAGGGAGAAACACAAGAGTCAAAGAGTGTTCTAGGGTAATGAATCCTTGTTTATTTCATCATGCAATATTATAGATTTCAGGGATTTTATTGTAATTCATATGCCTAAGACTAGAAACTTAATTCCAAGTTATTTTCTCTCAAAAACAACCTTTTCTCATGCAACTCGATTGATTATTAATCTCCTAAAACCAACACAAAATTACATGGCATTAAAAATAGTCTTTAGCAACTTTTATTGTCAACCTAACTACTCTCGTGATAGATTAACAACAATTCATTGTTATAGATCAAGTTAAACATACAATCTCTCAATCATTCATCTAACCTAACATGTGAAGATGACCAATCCACAAGAATTAAACACAATAACAATGAAAACCATAATCATTCCAACAAAACCATGAGTCTACAAAATTAACATGAATTCATAAACAATTCATCAAAACCCTAAACTAAAGAGTTTAGCCACTCATAGCTTGAAGCAACATGTTTAAGAAAAATAAATAAAGAAAGAGTGTAAAGAAAGGGAAACTCTACTGAAAAGAGGCTCTTGATTGAGGTAGCACCGTCACGATCTCCTTGGCTCTCACGTCGGACTTCGAAGGGCACCAAGACTATCTCGAACTCTTTTCCTCTTCCTTGCAACTAACTCACTCTTTGAACTCTCACTTAATTCTCTCCTTTTTGTATCTCTTTAGGTCTGCAACTTCCTTGCTTTGCCTTGATTTTTCTTGATCATTTGAGCTGCTAGAAACCCCCAAATTTATAGAGTTTGGCCGCCCAAAAATTTTCCAAAAATACAAAATTTTCATTTAAGGAAAGCTAGCGCCGCAGGGCTGTCCCATAGCGCCACGGCGCTAGGGCTTCATCCGAAAAAGTTTGCTCTCGGGTTTTAGCGTCGCGGCAACGCCGTCCAAGTGCCGCAACGCTACAATGCGTTTCAGAAATATTGCTCTCGGGTTTTAGCGCCGCGGCAGCGTTGTCCAAGCGTCGCGACTCTGTCATGCGTTCAACAAGGATGTGTCGAGGCAGCGCCATCCTGGTGCCGCAATGCTACTCTGCGTCCAGAACTATGCGTTGATGTTTCAGCGCCGCGGCAGCGCTGTCTCGGCGCCGCGGCGCTATCCCCAAAATTTTCCCTTTTTGGTTTTTCAACTCTTTTTCGCCGTATTCTTGTTCGGTTTTGATCTTTTAGTCGTTTCTTCTAATTTTCCTCCTTTTAACCTGAAAATCACTAGCAAACAAGTGAAATCTAATATAAACTCCGTTAATTTGAGAGAATAGAAAGCACTTTTCAAGTGTTTATCACTTATCTTGGCTTTGAACAGTGCTTGCAATTGTTTGGACCGAATTCTCCAATGTGGTTGTCCTTGCTCTTGACTCTTTGACAAAGTCAAGCATTATGTCCTCTAATGATGATGTCTTGGAAGTTGTTGTTGACCTCGGTATTGTCCTCTATCCACATAATTGGCCACTTCTAACTCACTAGGTTTTTGTTGACGTGCCATGGCCGTAAGGGAAGCTATGGATGATGGACTTGCTTGGGTTTGGCTTCCTTGAGAAAATTTAGATAAAGCATTAGTGAGAGAAGCCAATTGAGCTTTTAGAGAACTTACCTCGTCCATCCATATCGTCCGGTGGCTTTTGGGATGATTGGAGAAGACCGTTCACATGGCCAATTGTACGATGTAGTGGGCAAGTCTTCTAGTATGGTATACGCCTCTTGAGCATTCTTTGAAAAAATTGAGCCTCCGAAGGTTGCATCTAGAATGGATTTGGTTGAGCTTGACAATCCATTGTAGAAGAGTTGAATTTGCAACCAATCCGGGTAACCATATTGGGGCATCTTCTCAAGAGATCCTTATACCTCTCCCAAGCCTTACATAGTTGTTCATCCTCAAGTTGGTGGAATGTTCCAATCTCCGTCCTTAGTCTTTGAGATTTAGCCAGTGTAAAATATTTGTTCAAGAAAGCTTGAGCTAAGATCTCCCACGTTGTGATGCTATCCGGAAGTATGGTTTCCAACCAATCTTTAGCACGGTCTTGTAAAGAGAAAGGAAAAAGTCTTAGTTTAATTGCATCGTTAGAAACACCATTCATCTTTACCGTCCCGCATATCTCTAAGAAAGATCGTAAGTGCTTGTGAGGATCTTCATTGGTTCTTCCTCTAAAGGCTAGCTCTCTAGCCATGTGGATCAACCCCGGTTTCAACTCAAAGTTGTTGACATTGATGGGTACATTCATAATGCCGAGTTGATTTGCCGGTAATGTCGGTTGGAAGTAGTCCCGAATTGCCTTTGATATCTCCTCCGCCATCTCCTCGATGTGATTGTGTTGAACCCTTATGTTTCTTCTACACATCCTTTCAATCTCGGGATCAAGATGGAGAATATTAGTATTATCTCGAGGCATAAACCGACAAAAAATAAATAAATAAATAAATGAAAATAAAGATAAAATAAAATAGAATAGAATAAAATAAAAAAGGAAAAAAATATAAAATACAATAAAATAAAATATAAATAAATAAATAAATAATCAACCAAATAATATACACCTCAAATTAAGATTTATCAATTCTGATGAATATTAAATAACAAAAACCGTTCTTTCGATCCCCAGCAACGGCGCCAAAAACTTGATGAGCACTTTTAGTGTTAACCGCAAGTGTACGGGTCAAGTTATAATATAAGATGGTGAAGTCTGAATATCGTTCCACTGGAGATCCAATTGTGAAAGTTTATGTTACTTAGCTATTCTAGAATTGAATCAATTTTATTTGAGGATTGAAATTAATACTGTGAGTTATGGAAAATATAAACCAAATAAGGAAAGTATTAAAGTGAGAAACACAAGAGTCAAAGAGAGTTCTAGGGTAATGAATCCTTGTTTATTTCATCATGCAATATTATAGATTTCTTGGATTTTATTGTAATTCATATGCCTAAGTCTAGAAACTTAATTCCAAGTTATTTTCTCCAAAAAAACAACCCTTTCTCATGCAACTCGATTGATTACTAATCTCTTGAAACCAATACAAATTACATGGCATTAAGAATAGTCTTTAGCAACTTTTATTGTCAACCTAACTACTCTCGTGATAGATTAACAACAATTCATTGTTATAGATCAAGTTAAACATACAATCTCTCAATCATACATCTAACGTAACATGTGTAGATGGCCAATCCACAAGAATTAAACACAATAACAATGAAAAGCATAATCATTCCAACAAAACCATGAAAGTCTACAATATCAACATAAATTCATAAACAATTTATCAAAACCCTAAAACTAAAAAGTTTAGCCACTCATAGCTTAAAGCAACATGTTTAATCAAAATAAACAAAGAAAGAGTGTAAAGAAAGGGAAACTCTACTGAAAAGAGGCTCTTGATTGAGGTAGCACCGTCACGATCTCCTTGGCTCCCACGTCGGAATTCGAAGGGCACCACGACTATCTCGAACTCTTTTCCTCTTCCTTGCAACTAACTCACTCCTTGAACTCTTTTATGAATTCTCACTCAGTTCTCTCCTTCTTGTGCTTCTTTAGACTTGTAGATTGATGGTTGATCTTCTCTCAGGGCTGCTGGAAACCCCCAATTTATAGAGTTGGTCGCCCAAAAACTTACCAAAAATATCAATTTTACATTTATGGAAAATTGGCGTCGTGGTGCTGGTCCATAGCGTCGCGGCGCTAGGGTTGCGTCCAAAATTGTTGGTCTTGAGTTTTAGCGTCCTCGGCGCCGTGATGCTATGATGCGTTCAGAACATTGCGCTCGGGTTTTAGCGCCGCGGCAGCACTGTTCAGGCGCCGCGGCGCTATCTCAAATTTTGCCATTTTGAGTTTTTCATCTCTTTTTTATCGTATTCTTGCTCGGTTTTGATCTTTTGGTCTTTTCTTCTAATTTTCCTCATTTTAACCCGAAAACCACTAGCAAACAAGTGAAATCTAATATAAACTTCCTTAATTTTAGAGAATAGAAAGCACTTTTCAAGTGCTTATCAACAATGAATCAGCCAAGACAGTAAATAAGAGCAGGTTAAGGTAGTAGTGGTGGCAAACAGAAAAGCTAGGTAGGCAGACCAAGGCAGCAAGGGAAAGTGTTTGCCATGACACAGCAAGAAGCTAAGGAGGCTCCATATGTGGTGATGGGTATGCTCACTATTTGTTCTAGGAATGTTTATGTGTTAATTGATTCTGGAGCTACACATTCATTTGTGTCCCATGAGTTCGCTTGCGAGATAGAGATCGATAATGTGGTACTATTAGTTGATTTGTTACCTCTAGATTTGATAGAGTTTGATATTATTCTTGGCATGGACTTTTTGTCGAAGTATCATGCTAATGTTGATTGTTTAAGAAAGAAGTGAGATTAGTGAAGCCTGATGGGGTTGAGGTGATCTTTAAAGGAAAAAGGAGAGTTCTTCCTACCTATGTGATCTCGGCAGTAAAGGCCAGGAAGTTGTTGAGTAAGGGTTGTGAAGCGTATCTGGCACATGTGACAGAAGTGAAGTCAGAAAAGTTGAAACTAGAGGATGTGGCAATGGTACAGGAGTTTTTAGATGTGTTCCCTGAAAAGTTGTCAAGATTGCCACCTGATAGAGAGGTGGAGTTTACTATTGATTTAGTACCTGATACAACCCCTATTTCTCAGGCATCATAATCGTATGGCACAGTCTGAATTGAGGGAACTGAAGGTGCAATTACAGGAGCTAGTAGACAAGGGATACAATAGACCAAGTGTATCTCCATGGGGTGCGCCAGTATTGTTTGTTAAGAAGAAGGACAGAACAATGAGGTTATGTATTGATTACCGCCAGTTAAATAAGGTAACAATACGTAACAAATACCTTTTGCCCTTATATAGATGATCTGTTTGATCAACTCAAAAGAGCATCGGTGTTCTTGAAGATAGATATGAGGTCAGGGTATCACCAGCTGAAAGTTAGGGAATCGAACATACCTAAGACGACTTTCCAAACAAGGTATGGACATTATGAATTTCTGGTGATGCCATTTGGTTTGACGAATACACCAGTTGTATTCATGGATTTGATGAATAGGATTTTTCATCCCTATCTGGATCAGTTTGTAATTGTATTCATTGATGACATATTGGTGTATTCTGGAGACAGAGGGAAACATATTGAACATCTCAAGACTGTTTTGCAGATCTTGAAAGAAAAGAGATTGTATGCCAAGTTCAGTAATTGTGAGTTTTGGTTAGAACATGTTGTGTTTTTAGGCTATGTGGTATCAGCTGTGGGAGTCAGTGTGGATTCTCAAAAGACTGAGGCTATAGTCAGGTGGGAACGGCCTAAGACTATGACAGAGGTACGTAGTTTCCTAGGTTTAGCAGGATACTACAGGAGGTTTGTTCAGGGATTTTCCAAGTTAGCTTTACCACTCACTAGTTTGACTAAGAAGAATACTAAGTTTGAGTAGAACGAGAAGTGTGAACAAAATTTTCAGGAACTAAAGAAGAGATTGGTGACTGCGCCTATTTTAGCACTCCCGAAGTCGGGAAAGGAATTTGAAGTTTACTGTGATGTTTTCCATCAAGGGTTAGGTTGTGTGTTGATGCAAGATGCTAAAGTGATAGCTTATGCTTCTAGGCAGTTGAGACCTCATGAGAGTAACTACCCTACTCATGATCTCGAGTTAGCTGCAATTGTTTTAGCATTGAAGATATGGCGGCATTATTTATGTCATATCTATACAGATCACAAGAGTTTGAAATACATTTTTTATCAAAAGGAGCTTAACATGAGACAAAGAAGGTGGTTAGAACTGATCAAAGATTATGACTGCATTATTGAATATCACCCAGGGAAAGAAAATGTTGTGGTTGATGCTCTAAGCAGGAAATCCCGAGGTGGGGCAAGTTCTTTAAATGCTGTAAGAGTTACTTTACTCAAGGAATTTAGAAATAGTGCTGCTAGTTTAAAAGTAATAAATAAAGGGACGTTGTTGGCACATTTCCAGCTGAGACCTAAGCTAGTGGATGAGGTTATAATGATGCAGTCAGAAGATCCTATGATTAAGAACCTAATAGAAGAAGTAAAAGCTCAGCAAAGAGTGGACTACGAGCTTAGACTAAAGAGAAAGAAAAGTTGACATTTTCCTTTGAGAAAAAGAAGTGTACACTTGAAGTCATGAGCTTACAAGAATACCTTTTGCATGATTTTCACTTTGTTAAACTTGTAATGTGTATGCATGGATAGGGATAAAAAGAGTTACCTTTGTTGTGATCAATTAGGACGTCTGGGAATTAACTAGGTACGAATCCCTACAGTGAATGTGTGAAAGCTAGTGCCCCTAGGTAAAAGAATGCAAGTTTAGGGCCCCTTTTAAATAATGAATTATAAGGCACTTTAGTGGCATTACTTTCTTAAAATGTGTGAATGCTTGAAGATTGGTGCTAGTAGGGGGAAAACTAGAGAAGCTCTCTTAAGTCCTTATTTGAGTTCTATTGTTTTGAATCGAAGGAGGCTCACACACACATATGGGAGATGACAAGATTTGGCCTTGGAAGTTCAAAACAATATAGATATGTTTGAATGTTTCTACTTGAGATCTTAATACGCTATTCTCTGAGGCATGAGTCACTAGCACACTTATCTTTTAATTCCCCTATGGTTTTATTCTTTTTCTTTGCTCAGGACTAGCAAATTCTCAGTTTGGGGTGGTGAAAAGCACTTGAGTGCTTTTATGGCTCTTAATTTGGGGATGTTTTTATTAGATCTGATGTGTTTGCCAGTGGTTTTTAGGTAATTATGGAGCAAATAAGCTTTGGAAGCCAAAAGAACTAAATCGAGCCGAAACATAATAAAAAGTAGAAGAAAAAGTGAAAAGATTTGTGTGACAACACTCAGGTAATTTAGGAAATGACATCCGCATTTGGTTTTCAATTGGGAGTTGTTTATATTCTCTATATAGTCGATTAGGCTAGATAACCAAATAACCCATTAACTTCAAATGATAAATCGATGAATTAATCCATGGATAACCCAATAGTCTCTTAATCGGTGAAGTTAATCTCGTGTATCACTTTCTCTCTCTCTTGATCTATCTTACTTTCCTTCAATTTACTTTTATGCATTTAGTTTTCCTACCAACCAAAACCAAAACCTCCAGTTTTTACTGCTTACCAAAGGCTAATTTAGCTTAGAGATATTTTATCTTAGACTCCCTGTGGTTCGACCCGGTCTTGCTATTAAGTCTACTTGTCAGTTGAAGCTCTTGATCATGAATATAAATGTTATTTGATCCATCGAAGGATTTGACACCCTTTAGTGAGTCAATCAAATATGGCATCGTTGCTAGGGAGTCAATTAGTTTCTCTTTGTTAAATTAGTCTTGTAAACTTTAAAAACCCCAAAATATTTTCCTTTTCCTTTGTTGTCTACTTGTTTCAATCATGTGTGGCAAAAGCCATTCATCTGCCAATCTGCTCTTGGTCTTCCACCCACCTTCTCTCCATCCTCCAAAATCTCGTTTAAATCCCCTCTAATAATCAAGCCGAATTATCATTGTTATAAAGCAGACGAGTTAGATCCCAAGTTCTCGACTTGAGGAGAGGATCCAGATCATGACCATAAACCCTAAAGAACTGCCACTTAAAATTCTGCCAAGATATAGTAGACGTCAATATGTTGTTAGTTAAATATTCAATACAGTTTTCCCTAGGTCAATAGATCAATGCTCTTAGTTATAGACAACCACTCACAAGTCTATCTAACCTTTTGCTTCTTGGAAATTAACCTATAATTTCATCTCATATATTACAAGTTAATCTTAAAGCATAATCTCAAAGTATTCAACTATAAATCCCCAGTAGCTTGTCAGACAATCAAGAGAAAATATAATTGTAAAGCAATTAAATCTAAGAAGAAACTCAGAGCCAAGATATAAGAATTATATTAAAACAAATCTCCCAAAATTACAATGTTTCAAATCTCCTAAACTAGAAAGCTAGATCTTATCTTCCCTGATGGAGAAGACAAACCCGACATGTCTCTATTGATTACATGAGAGAAAAAGTCGGAGGTCGAATGGATGATGTTCCACCCTTAAAATTTAAAGAATATATATATAAATCGGCTCAACGTCGCAGCACTGTAGGGCAGCGTCGTGACACTACTACCCGAAATTAGGGCGTCATGTCGCAGTGATGTGGCGCTTCATGTGTGCAGGCCCTAGCAAGCGCACTCCATCTTTTCGTCAAAATTCATAGCACCGCGATGCCACAAGACAATGTTGTGATGCTTGCTATATATATAGCTATTGCCTTAGGGCAATGCTTGTCCTGCCTTGGCCAAATATGCTCATTTTGCCTCCCATGTTCTGCTAAACACTTCATTTCGGCCTAAAATGCAACTAACCCATCCTTAAGACTTCGTATGTGCAAAAACCTATCTAAACACTAGAGTAAACGTTACATAACTTGAAACTAGCATGATTTAGACTGAGGAAGATAGCTCATCTAGAAAGCTATCAAAAGTTAAAATAGTTGCAAATATCTTAAATTTTCACAATAGACACAAACCTCCTAGTTTTTTTATTTTTTATTATTATTATTATTATTTTTTTTTTTTAAGCTTAGTTCAAACATGGACCTTATAAGTAGATTTATGAGTTTTCATTTAAGAAATTGGTGTCACATTTTATTACTTAATGGTTTTCGGAGTCTAAATTTAATGAGTGAGTAAACATGAGAGGTTATTAAGTTAAGAACATATTTGTTTGATGGAAGAAAATTTAAAATTTAATTACTAGATTTTGCATTAAATTAGTAGATCTAAAATTCCCTTGGTATTTGTGTTTCCGTTGTGCATCGTTTTACTTCTCAATTTTACAACACATCTAAATATTTTATCATCTCCACTTTTTCATATTTCTCTCAATTTTCTCTCTTAAGAGTAATTGACCAAAATATAGGTTTTTCTCTGTTGTAGAAGTTCGATTTCATCCTCTAAATGCATAATGAATTGGGCTAATAACGTTTCAATTTGATTATTATATCCTAAAAATGACAAACCAGAGAACACTTAGAGAACACTTATTACACTGGTAATAGATAAAGAAATATACTGACTCTACAAAACAAAAAGATTATATTAATTGTTGTTTTCTAAATAGACATAATTAATATCTAGTGTTCCACTATAACATATAAGGAAAACAATAAGTAATGGATTACCACAATGTAACATTTCAGATCAAAGATTCATAATTTCTATTATATCTGACGGCCATAATATTCTCCTACAAACATGCACCATCATCCTACTTGTTTTGAATGCTTGGTAGAGTGAAGACTACCTTCATAAACCAACAACATGAGTCCTTTCAATATTTTTATCATCACTCACATAGTTTCTAGAAAAATTATTCTCAAGAGGTCACCCAGCATAAGGTTCTTTCAAAGTATCATACTTGTATATGTTTACGTTCTTTTCATAAATTCATATTATCCAAACAAAATAAAAACAAAATCACAAGGTGGAGAAATAATCCTATGCTAAAGAAGAAGAAATAAGGGTAGGAAATAGAAAAAGCAATGTGTTAGGTCAACCCAAAAACTAATTGAATGCTGAGAGATGTTTAATAAGAGTGTCATTATAGAGGTGAACAACTTTTTTGAGTTTCATTTATCACTCTTCACATATGGACTGCCCCACCATTAATATTCATCTTCTTTATTGCTCCATTGATTTCCAAAGTTCTTTTCTTGCTCTAAATTTTAAAGAAAAAAAGAATATACTTGGACATTTGATTTCATTGTTCTTTCTAATTATTTGAACACTTTCCAATACAAATAGAGTATGTATGTTTGATGACATAAATTTGCTAAAGAATCAGCTGTTTATACAATGGAAATGTAACTTTCTTAACTACATACCTAATATTTTAAAATTGAAAAACATATTTTCCTATGTATGATTTTTTTTTTTTTTTTCATTCAAGCCTATATTTAGTAGCATCAATAAAATTAAATAAGAAAAAGTGAAGGGTGATTTAAGAGTTAATTTATGACGTTTTAAATTATACAAATAGTTTTTTTAAGAGAACAAAAAAGGAAAAAGAAAGAAACAGAGAGAGAAGAGGTGATTTTAAAATGTTTCTTAATTTAAAATGTCATATAACAACACTAGATTACTAGATTAGTAGTTAGAGGACTATCATATCAAGATTTAGCGATTCTTTTTCATTACTCAACTAAATTCTTGAAATGAAACCTTGACGCAAGGATTTATAACATTTTAAAGAACTTTAACAACACTTAAAATCAAACGAATTTAAAGATGTTTTTCCTCCTACTTACTTCACCTAGAAAAAAGTGATAAAGTCATATCAGCAGAACCGAATGAGGTAATTTGATTCTTTTGTTTGTTGATGAGACAATAACTAGATTTGAATAGGAAAACAAGGATTTGTAGTCGTTCGATCATGTCATCCGAAACAATACAACTATTTTCTCTTTTTTCTTTTCTTTTTTTTTTCTGTAAGAATCTCCAGTACTTTTCATCACTCCTTCATGGGAGAATTTCATTTCCTTTCATTCTTCAATTTGTTTTACCAACAATAATTTCAAGTTCAATGAGAGTACAGTATTATTCATGGGAATTATAGAAGTTGAGAGTTAGTATCAAATGAAAAAGAAATAGATAAAGATAGGAAGAACAATTATGAAAAAGGAATAAATGTTATATGTAATAGAATTATTAGATAGTTTTAAATAGAAACTTGGGAAGGAATAATGGAGGAGGGTGAGTATTTTAATAATAACAATGAAAACAAAAAGAAAGAGCATTAAGCAAAAGAAGTGATAAATTGTTAAGGAGAAAAAGTAAGGAAAATACTCTCCTTAAGGAATGAATATAAAAAAAAATGAAATTCCATGGCTCACTACTAAATTTTTTTCACATTTACTTTTTTTATTAAAAGAATTTATTTTCTCTCTCTTCTAATTGTCAAAAATTTAGTGGTAGACATAAGATTTTTGCTCAACTCATTAGGTACCTCTATTTATCTCTTTATTTATCTGAACTCCACTAATATATGGCGTGATAGTCAAACTGACTTTTTGGTCGAGAGTAGAAAGTCTTAACCAGTTGAGTTAGGTTCATGAGTTGGAAAATTTCTCCCTAATTATAATAATAGGATCAATTTTTATTGAAATATGCAGAGAGTAGACTAATTCGAAATATTGATCTCTTGATCACTAATTCATACTAGATGTTAATTAAGATATACTTGTTGTAACCATAACAACGAGATTTAAGAATAAGTATTAGGTTCAAATCTAATTTTGGTCCCTAAACTTTAAGAGTTATTATATTTTGACCTAGGAACTTTCAAAATGTCCATTTATATTTCTTGAACTTTTAAAGTTGTTCCATTTTTATATCCAACTTTTCAAATATCTATTTTAATTCCTTTTTTTTATTTTCATTTTAAAGAATGAACAACTTTTATTCCTCCAAAAACGAATACTTAAATTCGAATATGTGTACAAGTACATCATTACGAGTATGATCTTTTCAAAAGGCAATACGAATATGATTTCAAGTCAAATAAGTTGAAAATAAACATTGGTCAAAATGGATTTACCATAAAAAAAAAGTAACATAGCAAGGATCAAAATTATTATTTTTTAAATTGTCGTGGCATAAAATAGATATTTTAAATCTTCACAAACTTGAAGATTAAAACCAACGTCTTAAATTTTCTCCAAAAAATAATAATAATAATATTTAGTAACTAAAATAAAACTCGAATATAATAACATATTAACGTGTTAAATTATTCAAGAGGGTAAGTGTTAGTATAATAATAACATAAAGTTTATCATAAATATGGTGGAAAAGTAAAAAGTAAGGATAAAATATGAAAAAGATAAAATAAGTGGAAGAAAGAGCAATTAATGAAAAAGTGATGGGAGGCAAATTAATGATTTGATGGCCTCACCACTAAACATTGGTGAGCCGTTGGAATAGTTTTTTTCTTTTTTCTTTTTTCTTTTTTCTTTTTTCTTTTTTCTTTTTTAATTAACACACCGCAAACATGGGTATGCGTCAACTGCTTACTTTCAATTTCCATTTTCATTCCCATCTATATCTCTCATCTTTCTCTCTTCTTTATAAAATTGGTCCTAAAAAAAAAAAAGAAAAAAAAAAACCCAAGTTCATTAAAATTAAATCCAATTCCTCTTTCCCATCAATTTATTTTTAGTATATTACGGATGGAAGATTTCGAATCACATATCTATCAATTTTGTTTCCAAATTATTAAAGTAAGTTAATTTATATATTTTTTTAAATTACTTTAAGATCCACTTTCTTAATACAATAAAGATGAGAATCAGAGATCGAACTTCGAATCTCAAAGAGAGAGTGCATACTAATTACTGATGAATTAAGCACAATTTAACTCAAATGGTAAGGTTTTCCATCAACTTGTATTATAATTGTACTTATTCCATTTTTTTGCTTTAGAATATTTTAGAGGAAAAAAAACGAATTATACCCTAAACAATGAAGGTTGTATCTACTATTAATTAAAATCTTTAGCTAATAATTGTATCAATTTAAACTCTAAACTTTCATAATTAAATCAATTCATACCTTCCATCATAATTTCATATCAAAACTAAAAACTATAACGTACAACTTCCACACATGTATTCTAAATGTAGGGATTAATGTATATTAGAGGGAAATGCAAATAGATAGCAAGTGGTTTTCATTGAAATTAAGCAATTTTTAATTTGCTCGTCTTCTTGTATTTTTGTTTGTTTATTTAGAAAGAATTACTTGATAATTTTTCTTGTCACTTTAGTAAACTGTTTGAAGAAGAAGAATTGTATTGAGGTGATTTTCGGTTAGTTCTAAAGGCAATCATGTGAAAGTAGCTATAAATTACTAAGTCTACTTAAATTGATTCACTTATGAAAATTTACAGTTATATTAATATAATTATTAGTTCAAAGTCTTAATTGATACAACTCAAAGTTATAAAGTTTGACTCTCCCAAAGTTTTAGAGGTGTCTACTTACTTTCAAAAATTTCTATAGCTCACTTATTGGTGATTTTATCATTTAAAAATTAAATGACTAACTAGTTGAAAAGTTTTAATGCCTATTAAATATCAATTTATACTCTTGAATTTTGAGGGTTATATCAAGTTAAATCTCAAACAAATAATTGTATCAATTTAAATTATGAACTTTCATTAGTGTATCAATTGAAACCCTTTTAAATTTGAACTTTCATTAGTGTATCAATTGAAACTCTCCGTCATGTTTTATTTGGATAAAACAACATGTGAGACTTATGATTTTACCCATTAAACCTCTAAACTTATATAAGATAATTGATTTAGACTCTCAATTAAGATTTCTTTGAAAAGTGTCTATGCAAATTATAATTGTCCATTTTGTTAAATTGACATTTGAAAAAGTCTATACACATGTAAGAATTGATACATTGATGATTTTCAAGTATAATCCTAACAAGTGTTCTAAATCAATTCACTTATAACAATTTAGAAGTTTAATTGAAAAAAAAAAAATTAAATGTCGCAGACGTGACTTTTCAAACTAAATTTGAAGGAATGTGTAAATTGATACACTTATGAAAGTTTAGTGTTTAAATTAATACAACCCCTAAAGTTTAGAGATGTAAATTCAAATTTTCTCAAAACATTTTAAACTACATAGACTAGATAAACACAATCTTAGAGTAATTGTTATAGGTAGCACTAGTAGGGATAATAATTGAGTGTATAGCAACATTTATAAAGAATTACAAATATAGCAAATTATATCAGTGATAGACTTTATCGTTAATAGACTTCTACTAGAGATATAGTTTGTCACTGATAGGTTCCGAGAGTCAGATCTAATATTTTGTTATATCTGCAAATTCTTTTGCATTGTGCTACATCTACTAATACTTTAGGCATGATTGCTATATTTGTAACTATTGCTAAAAATTAAAGTAATGTGTTACGCAAACTTCTTACAATAATAAAATTTAATAATTATATAATTGAAAGCCAAATGACCAAACTTGTATGGTCTAACCCGGATAATATTTCTTAATAGATAATTCAATTTTGTTCTACTTTAGACCAATATGATAGCATACTATTTAGTATGTGCATGTATATAGGTTACAAAAGAATAATGATACTGTAATCAACAAGCTCTCAATAGATAACCTGAAAATAAAATCTTTACCAAACCTATTCTTGGATGAATATGAGAATTCAATGAATCTTATATTGTAAATTTACAGTTAGAATAATTTAGGAGTGACAAGGAATTGCACTTTTTCACTCAAAGATATCATACTCTGGCAGTTTTTTCCCATTATATCCCTTTCTTATCTTAATTCTTATGGATCATTGTGATAAATCGACTTTTGATCAGTAATAATAATTTCGTAGTCGATCATCTATTAACTTTAAATTTGAATTTATCAGCCATGGCAATGGATGATCTTGTAACATGGCTATGGATGATCTTGTAACCAAACAATTCCAGGTAACCAAAAGAAGAAAACATGCACACAAACACAAAAAAAGTAATTATTAATAAAATTTATTTTTTAAAAGCTAAATCTTTATTCAAATTAAATTAAAATTTTAGTTACGATATTAGTTGTCTCAATTTAGTCTATATGTTTTTTAAAAATAAATAAATAACTGCATGAGGTTAATGATGTTATTATAATTCCCAACAATAGCACCATTATACTTATTGGATATACCTTATTGATTTGACAATACATAAGAAATAGATAATAGAAAGAAGAGAAGAAAGAAGTGGGCAAATTGAACAAAATAAAGTGACATCACACTTTTTTATTATTATTTTAAAAAAAAAAAACATTAAATTCACTGTACACTTTTCTACTGTATTGCATACCTTTTTCAAAGTCATAATTACCAAAGTCATAATTACCATCAGACAATAGATTTGAGTGCTTAATTTATTGGTTAATGTGCCCAATGAGGACTTCAAAAACAAGGGAAAAAAACAAATACATGTATTGGGTGCTCCATTTGAAAAATGAAAGTACAGTTTAAGTCTTGATAGATGATCTTTCAATTTCTAAAGTTATGGGAAATACTTCATTTTCAAAACGGCAGATATAAGGTGGAGATTGGGATCTTTTTGGCAGGCTCAAAAGCAAAGCAAAACCAGAATTTGACAAAAGATCCACTGAAATGCTCAGTTCAAACATCCACAAAAAGAGCGAACAGTAGAAAGGTTTTTGTTTTTCTCTTGCAAGGAAAAGAGAAAAACAAGTGTTGTCAACAATCACAAATCTCCCAAGTAGAAGTCCTGTAATTCAGAGCCATAGGGAGGGGACCTGCATTTTTACACATTTGTGGTCTATAACCTCTGCATTTAAATCATCCAAACTCAGATGAGATTTCGTGTACAATCATAGACTTTACGTACATTATTTCGACCCCAGAATATAACATTCTCCCAGTTATAATGATTTTATACCACAAGCCTTTCAACAGATTGAAAACCTCCATTCAAATTTGGAGGTTAAAGCATGAACATGTTTAGTTTTCCTTCCTTAAAGGATAATGGGTACTGATCCATTTAGTTTGATTTACTTGCCACTTAAAACTTATATACAAATTGGGACTTGGTTAAGATAACAGACTACGGAGATTAAATCAGGTCTAGAAAGCTTGAAAGCAAAATGCTAAAGGGACTGTTATAAGATTGACTTTGGACTAGCCCTATAGTACAGTAAAGATCACCATGAGAATGTAGGAAAATCCAGTTGCTCATTGCTCTCTATTACTCAATCCCATCACCTAACAAATCTTTCTGGAAAAATAAAAATGATTCAAGGACTTGAGAGCATCACTTAAGCAGATCATCAACCTCATTCTTGGGGCATCAACTACCAAAAGAATTGCTATTATTCAACGTCTAATTCGTACAAGCTATTGGTAAACCTACCTGTACAATAATAGATGGCAAAAAATAGATCTTCATTTCATAGATTTTCACTAATATAATGTACCCATTTTTTCCAGTAGATGGAATTAAATTGAATACAAGTTTTATGAGCTAGCCTACACTCTACAATAAATAAAATGCAAAGCCGTGGATGTGTATAAACATGAATACACAAAAATTATAATACATGGAATGTTACCATGAAAATGGGCTCGCACCCAGAAGAAAAACTTCATTTTCAACATCCTTAATCCATTGACAAACTCGATTGCAGATCTTTATTGCCAAAGCCTGTGAAATCATATGTTCTACAATGAGAAAAGCTTTTATGTTGTACATATGTTTTACCAAAGGAAACATAAAAGAAAGGCAACAGGCATACACAGACAAATGAAGGGAACAGTGGCGGAAAGAAAACAAATATTTACAAGGGTGAGTTCCAGCCAACAGTATAAAAAAATAAAAATTACAAAAAAAAAAAAAAAAGAGGAAAAGGGAGAGGCTCCAAACTCTTTTATTTTTACGTCTATCCTGAAAAGTCCATCTCAAGCACAAACAACCAGCCTGCCAAATTTTCTTTATTATAAAGGAGGATTCAGAAAAACCTCTACAGATCACTATCATCCCAATACAAGTAGGGTCTGAATCAGAGTAGCACTAATAAGAGTGTGGATGCACTGGGTGTTTTCCATTGTTTCCAAGGATAACATTCTTCAATTACTGGTCGGGCTTTCATTGGCACCAAAACCAAACTTATTATGGATTAATGCAGTTTTTGAAGTCAACAAGCATAAATTTATTCGAATTAGTGCACTGAAATCTCTGTAATCGGAATTACAGTTGGGAAGGGAGAGAATCTTGAAAGCAAGCATCTTCAATGGATGAATCTTTTGAGTCCATGAGATTAAATCCCTCCAGTGTTCTCTTCCCAAGTCTTTAGTTGATTGTTCTTTACAAGATATAAGCTTGCCTTTTATTTCCATTGTAATTGTATTTCTTTTACTCCCTTACAGAATTTGTATCTTTTCATTTTTGAGCATTAGTATTATAATTTCTTCCATGAAAAGTTTTGTTATCATTGTTTTGTTTCTTGTCAAAATAAATAAGAGAGTAGGTGCAAATGTCAGTAAAGTAAGACTAGATGCTGCCATCACAAAGTATGCAAAAGAAACAATAAAGATGATAACTCTCCCACATGGTGTTTCCACAAGTTTCCACCGACACTGATGTTTATTGTTATATATGGAAGTTGCCCTGCCCCAAAAGGATTGAATTCCTTATGTGGGAAATTCGGGATTCTTGCCTTAATACTATGGACTGGCTACAAGTTCGTTGCCCATGGATTAATATCTCTCCCACATGGTGTTGCCTCTGCCAGTACAACACTGAAACCTTGAACCATATTTTCTTCCACGATCAGGTCTTCAACAATTGCTCTAAGTCCCCCAAAGGAGATCCTTGAATTATCCATCTTTAATGCTTTTTTTTTTTTGTGTAAACATTTACCGTTCCCTAAAGATCACAACCTCAGCTACTTAGTTGCAAATTGGAATATGTTTTTTGTAATTCCATTTTATGGGCTCTTTTGTTTATCCCTTGGATATTTCATTCATCAATGAAATCGTTTCTTATCCAGAAAAATATATGTTCTTCCGTTCCCTTCATTTCAAATTTTGAAGTAGGACCAAAACATTCATCCACAAATTCGGAACATGCTAAACCATTCCAAGCACTGTTTTCCAAATTAGGAGTTCAATCCAAATATACCCTTCATGAATTGAAGAGTTGAGATCCTACTAATTAAAGTTCATATTGTTTCTCTAGTAATTTCAAGTTTGCAACTTTTCAAACATCAACAAAAAGTGCATTTCTTGACAAAAAAAAAAAAAAAAAAAAAAAAAAAAAAAAAAAAAAAAAAAATGTTAAATTAAAATTCACCATATCGACATTCATGGAAGAACAACAAGCAAGAACATGGTCACCATGCCTTTATATAAATACTTTTTTCAGCCAACCAGGAATACTCATAAATCGACAAAAAGAAATACCTTATCAGCCAATGGATCAAATGCTGCATAAAGCTCAAAATCTTGCGTGACCCAGCAGAGCAGAACTGCCAACAAAAAACCATCATTGAAACTTGAATGCCATTATGTTCACATATCTACTCTTTCCAATCTTGCATAATTTAAACCTAAGCATACCCCTGATACAAGATTCTGCAAATTAGAAGGTGTAGGTTCTTATTATGTAAATATTTGTTCAGATGTTTATGCCACACCAATAAGATGCTAGCCTTGGAGCATACTTTGATTAAGGCTCTGGAAGGCTAAAACTCCAATAAAGACCAAACTCTTTATCATGACAGTGGATTGGTAGTACATGATAGACAGAGTCCAGAGGGATAAATTCGATGTAATAGAACAGAAAGATTGTGATGGATTATCGAAACAAAAAATATAAGGGACAAACTAAAGTCAAAGGAAAACGCCTGATTCTCATGTAAAGGAAAACATCTGATTCTCATGTAAAGAAATACAATGAATAAAGAACAGACATGACCAATAAAGTTATGATTTAAAGAAACAAAAATAATAATAATAAACAGAGAAAAAACCTTACCATCAAGAGTGCAAGTGCAGAATAATTATGTGAAAATAAAGTATTGTATTAATCCAATTGGAAATGTCAAAGGAAAACAAAAAACGTACCATAGTTTTCATCTCTTCTAAACTGGGTTTTGTGAGGGCCAATTTCTTTATCATGCATAGAAGCATAAATATTTTGGTATGCTCTGTACAATCTGCAACAATAAAGCAATCAAAACAAATATGTAAAGAAATAAAATTTATCTAAAAAAAACGTGATTAATAAGAAGGCTTAAAAAATTATCTAAGCGTTACTGTATGGGATTAGAAATTTGCCACAAATACCTCTTCTGTTGTTGACGGCTGCTAATTGGAGATGAAAATTCAGAAGAAACATACTGATCCAGATATATACTGCGGTAAATGAAATGCCACAGGCCACCAGGACCACCCATCCCAGCATAAGATTCCTTGAATCTTTCAGGAAATTCTGACGGAGCTCTTTGTTGGCCCAAATGAGGAGATATAGTTCTATAACGAGGTAAAGAATCAACAGGCACATCTTCAACATGCATCCCACCATCTAACATCGATCTCTGAACTTCACTAAGAACATTTGACTTCAAAAGGACGGTCTCAATACGAATCCTTTGATGTCGACCATTTTTTAGAACATGCAAAGAAGGAAAAATGCATCACCGATCAATTATTGAGTAACCACCCACAAATGTCTTTGAATAATAAGAAACATTGCAGTATATAGTTGGTTTGAGGTTTAAAATAATCACAAAGGCAGAATGAGGTTGTCGTTGACCTAACTCTTAACAAAATTTTCAATGTCATTCTATGTTGCTTCGATATGCATTTTAATCATGACATTTTATATCGTGATACATGATAAAGAGGGTCAGAAAAAATTTTGCTTGATAGATATAGCAATTTATGTAGCCGACCTGAATTTTTAAAAGCATGTCAAGTAGGTGACAGGACAGGACATCCATGGTGTAAAGAAAACAAAAACATTATGGTTGGTAAAAACATGTTCCATTTTTGCCGTAGTTGACAGCCAAAAGACACTCTAATAGTACTGATATATGACGTCTATTTCACCTGCATTCCTTTAAGTGATGGAAGGAATCTGAATTAGTTGTAAGGAGCATCAAGTAAGTGTTAACCTGCCACAAGACATTTATTCAGCCAATATGCAGTAAGGATAATATATAGAACATCACAATTACTTATACCCACTAGAAAACCTAATTGAATTACAAAGCTCGATCGGTGAAGAACAACCAATGCTGGCATTCTTCCTAATGACAGCAATTAAGATCTCTGATACTAAGTTGAAACAAAACAGAAAATCTTACACTAATTAGGTACCGAGTATGGAGTCCATTCAAAAAGTTTCAACAAGCCTAAGAGAGAGGAAAGCCAGAATCTGCTTCTCATCCACAGAAGTGATTGAAGAGATTCCTACTTACGGTCTAGTTCTCAAACATAATTGAGGTAGTTCCCTTTATCATAACTACAACACAATTACAAAATAACCCCACACTAGCACCATAAAGCTTTCATAAAGCTTTCATGACAACATATTTCCCTCCCTAATATTCTCATTTTGGCTAAACTTCAAGGAAAAATTATAAATTCAAAACTAAATTGCAGGAACCAAATGTGTCAATTTTGAAACCTCAATGACCAAATAGAAACTAAATTCAGATCTCAAGGAACAAGAGTGTTAGCCCTGAAAACTCAGGGACCACATAGAAACTAAGTTTAAATCCTAGACCAAAAGCGTATTTTACTCAATAAAATTTGAAGTATCAGTCTCACTCACATCGAAATAATGAACATATGCATACAAAAACGCCATAGGATTGTATCTTGGAAGGCATATTGGAGAGAAAGACTCAGACATCCTGCATTAAAAGGGGGAAAAGATGAAATGAAAAGGCAACCACTTGTTTATGGATAAGACATGTCAAAGATGATCCACATCAACCAAATCGAAGATATCTAAAGCACCCACCGCTCATTTAGTCAATGACATTTACATATCAAAAGAATCTAATGTGCAATTGTAAAAGGAGTGAATCTGGACAAAAAGGGGAATGAAATGTAAAACACAAAACAGACAAAGAAGATGGTGAAGAAACCTGTGTGGAATTTCAAGAAGACATCAACATTGCCTCTTAAATCAAATGAATACCACATAGTAATGAAAATAGCTTAGATCTTCTATAAGAAAACAGGAAACTACAATCGTGATTAAACTATTATGTGAATATCTGCATGTGTATTCACATACATAGATATAACATATAAGCATGTAAAGCACGCATGCATGTAAGAAACATTTTACAATCTCTCACATGGAGTAGCAAAGGTATCCAAAGGCAACAAAGTAAGGACAGAACATTACTATTACAACTTTGTTTGTATAAGAAACAGGACCATGTTACGAAAAGAACAGCCAAGAGGCAGAGAGGCAAGAAGCACCTCCCCCAAAAGAACTAATGTATCAAAAGCCTCCCAATTGTGGAGGATATGCCCCCCCCCCCCCCCCCAAAAAAAAAAAAAAAAAAAAAAAATCCATGTGTCTAAGAGTCCATAAAGACACTAGGTATTTTTTTAACTTTTTTATAAGAAACCTGAAATGATGTATTGAACAAAGAGAAAATAAGGACATCTAAGAGCCGCTCCTCCTCCAGAAACAGAAGCAAAATACAAAAACACCAATTATCCTGAAGGATCGTGGATAAGAGCTAGTTACAGAAGAATTTTTTTAAAACTGTGACACCACCCTGACTGTACATTTTTCCAGAAATAAGAAAAACAGTAGACTTACCACACTTGTACCGGAGTTAATTTATTGAGCATATGTTGGATGCAAAATTTGGTTGTTCTGATTGAAGCAGAATAATATAACCTAAATTTTGAAACTTACCTAAAGGACTCTGACGATATCACAAAGTTGGCAAGTAGTAACATATCATCAGGATGAAGAGAAGCTTTTTGAGCACCAACAAGACTGATAACCTGCAATCTAGTTCCAATCATTCTACGGAGAACATGATATATGGAGCCAAGGGACAGGAAGGAGGCCAAGAAGATGAAAGTTCACCTTATGTTTGCACATTAAGATTGCAAAAAGAATGCCTGAATCAGCAACATCTTGTAATATTGCACCTGCAGCTTGTCTTGTACCATAAGCAAGAGGAAGACAAGTGTATGCATGAAGAAAAGTAGCAGGGTTCCTGAAGTTGGACCAATCAATTAGAACTAAGGAAAAAAAAATCATATATTCCAAAATGAAATTCCAATATCCCTCACTGAAACATGATATCAAAAAGTACAACCACCCATACTCCATGATAAGAAAAGTTGTACATACATTTTATGTGGAGAGAGAAAAAAATTAATACATAGACTGAATTAAAATAAAAACTAAAAAGGGGGGAAAGTTGCTAGGTTATGTGTAGTAGAAAAGAACAATCCAGAGGTAGATGCTCTTAAAATCCTTTACACTGTTATTGGCGCAGAAACTGCAATATTGAGTTAACAAAAATGTGAAACCATGTCCAATATTTTCCAAAATCTTAGTCAATAGATGTCTTATAACACTGGAGTTGTCTGGATGGAGCCATATTTTAGCATAAGCAGAATAACAGTTCAAGAAAGAGCACAAGCAGTTTACACGGAGAAAGAGAACAGGCTGGTGTTTCCCATCCAGAAAAACATATAGGTAGGTCAAGAGTGCTGAAACTAACCAACCGAATGAATGGATGAGAGACGAGAAGACAACATCTGTTCCTCCAAGAAGAGAAGTCATATCAAACTTGGGATTTCTCTCAAAACATCTATTTACAGACTTTGTTAGAATAAGTATCATCTGCATGCACATATTACAATATATCAAATATGTGAAGGAACCATGATGTCAACAAATATTTCATTCATAAAATTTAAGCATACAATAAGAAAGACGATCACTCGATTGCACAAACAAGCAGCATTGATGTCAAAAGCTAGAGACAAAAGAAAAGAAGAAATATTTCGATGGATTACAAGCAGAACCAAGGTTACCTGACCATAAATAAGTTCCAACTGGCCACTTAATGATTCATAAGGCTCCTCTGTGCAGCTGATGCAAACCAAGTAAATTGGACCCTTCACAAGAAAGACAACCTGAAGATGGGGAAATAATAATCATAGTTTAATATAACAGAAGCAAAATATGAAAGTTGAAAGCAGGGAAAAAAAACAAAACAAACAAATAAACAAACAGGATCTGTTCCTCCAATTTCCAGTTTCTACACTAGTATCACAAGGAATGACATTTCAGAATTATTCTCATTTTTAAAGTTGGGTCCTACTCTATCAGTTCATTCCCTTGTGCCTTAATGAAGTGAACATCAAAGACGGACATGGCAAAGAACCATTCTGACTCCTAAAGAAAAAGAAAACAGACCTGGTGTTTTCCAGCTTTAACCCATTTGACACGATCACCCCTGAAAAGGCAACTAATTAATCAGAAATGTGTAGCATTGATTCAGGAAACATTACCTGAGATTTTGAATATCATAATGCTTAAAAATTGTAAAACTCGTTGATAACATAGCGAAGTCCAGCAACTTACCCATCCTCAACAAAGGAAATGATTGCCTGCAAGCTGGCCGAAAATCCTGCTAGTTTGTGCTCGTCTCCATACCTGCAATCATTAGTTACATTTAAATAAACTCCTAGTAGAAGGTTGAAAATTATAGTGCTTTAAAGTTTAAACAGGAAAACCTGATTATTATACAAAAACAAACCTGGAATAAATAGGCTTTCCAGAATGGCTAAGAATAAAGAAATGCTTCTTCCTTTTTCTCCACGATATGGAAGCATCATCCTGAACTTTAAGAAATAACTCATCAGGGAAGGTGTAGTGATAATAATCAATGTTTGTTAAGTCGGTCACCACAATGAAGCAAAAGTGAGGAGCAGTTTTTCTTGGCAATTAAAACAATATACTCAAAGGAGCTATACTTTCAAAGCCTGTATTTTCATTATAACTACTGATGACTGCGCTCAACTATAAACAAACATTGCTCTATGCCACATACAGTAAAGTCAACATATGCTAGCAAACTTGTAATGACTTGAAATTCAAGTGCATCAAGTTACGCTCAAACAGGTAGTTATCTAGAGTCTAAAAGTGAACACATCCAAATGAGTGAAACCATAGCATGTGTAAGTCAACAAAATAATAATAATAATAATAATAATAATAACAGAGCGTGCAGAAGTGAAAACTAAGCAATTTACCTATCGTCCACAAAATACAACACTGAAGAAATTCTTAGGACGATAGTAAAACCTCAGTACAAGAGAATGAGGATTTCCCCAATATTATTCCACAAGGATCTTTACCTGAATATTTCCTAGACCAGGCTAACCGTTGTGGGAGGAGAATTTGGCCACTCCTAGATGATTAGTGAAGAAACCTAATTGAGTGTGACATAGAGGAAGGGGTTGACTCTAAGACGGAAGAAAAGGATCCAGATGGCTATAAGTCCAATGATGGAAAGAATGAAGATGAGGTCCTAAGAAGCACAAACATGGACATGGATATGACATGACACTACAATACATCAATTTCAAAAAAAAAAAAAAACTAGGACACAAGCATGTTGGGGATACACTCTTTCTTATACTATTTTGTAAGATAAATATAAATTTAGCATAACATACTAAATGCATTCAACTAAAAAAATGCATAAATTGTAGGAGAACAAACGTTTGGATTTCTAAGTTCAGTTTTTTATGTTTCTGTTTACCATCTTTGGTTAAAAACAATGGGCTTCCCTTCTGTTTGCTTAATCTTAGTTTAACATATAATTGATTTCGGCTTTAAATTTGGGTCCATCATAAAAGGATGGACCATTTTATCCTTAAAAAGATTTTCCATGTGTGTCCACAAAGTGTCCCAACTGTGTCCCACGTGTCTGAAATTAAAAATAAATAAAGAAAAATAGGACATAGAAATGTGTGTCGGAGACATGTTTGAAGCATGTCTGAATGTGTCTAAATCCAACAAGTGTCTGAAGTGTGTCCAAACGTGACCATGTCCGACACAACATTCCCCCTAAAATGGAGTGTTCGTGCTTCATAAATGAGGAATAATTTAGTGATGGTGAGTTTGATCTTTAGGACTTTAAATTTTTATTTGTGATTGTTGTTGTAGTGTTTCATGTTTTTTGTGACATATTGACTTGACTTTGTGTTGAAAGACTAATATTAGAACCTTGTTTATCTTTTATATATTTTTAGCTAAGCCTCATTTCTTCCCATGAAAGGTTTGTATCGTGTATTTACACGAGTAAAATAGGGGGTGGTTTCCCATCCTAAGTTCAAGGTTGTGCGCCTTTCGGCCATTGCGCCTTACTACACCTCAGGCTTTAGAAAAACACTTGCAATGGCATAACCCATGAAGAAGAGAAAGCAAAGAAGATACATCAAAACTTTCCCATTCAAAGAATGGTCTCCTAAGATCAAGGTTGTACTAAGTGAAATCTCCGTATAAAGAAAGAAAAGAGGCTACAAAAGCGCACTTCACAAAAGAGAGATGAAAAATACATGGGAAAAGAGAACATAGGGGACTACCATCTAAATAACGGTCTACCAGAAATTGAACTAGTGGCCCATCCTCGATAGAAATTTCCCGCACTCGGAAAAACAAGGGTGACCCAAAGAGATTTCTTTCAGCAAGTTCCTCAAGGTGCCTTTAACCACACAAGCCAAGACCCACCCAATATAATATCACCCACATTTTCTCACTATAACCTGGCACCAGAAAGTATTCGATTCTAGAGGGAACCACCATAGCCATGTAGCTAGAAAAGCCAAATTTCTAAGCCTCAAATTTCCTTAAACCCAGCCCCCCCTCCTCCTCACAGGAATCAGAGACAATGTACCTTCTAACCAAACATATCGCGGAAACAGTTACCAAGCAAATCACAAATATCAAAATATTCATTCATGATCTACTCTAAAGACAATGAGAGGCATGGAGTTCAAAATTCTCCAATCAAACAGTCGTCAACGAGTTGCCAAATTACAGTACCTCGTCACCATGCCGCTTTCCAGGAACCCACGAGGGTACAGAATTCGAGTTCTCACCAATAGAAGCGTCATCATCTCTCAGTTCCTGTATCTCATCCTCAGCAACTCCATCCATCTCCGACCTGCCGCTACTGGCACTGCTGCTTCCTCTTTCACCTGCATACCCACTGCTGCTAGGACTGGCTGGTCTATCCACCTCAATCTCCGAATTGGTCCTCCCCCATACAACCCCAGCACCATCAGAACCCCCCGTCGGTCCCTGAACCATCGAAGCCGAATTCCCCACAACATTTTCTTCACAAACTTCGCCGACCCTCGTTTCCTCGTCACTCTGTTGAATTCCAAACCTATAGCTATCGGCCTCGGATCCATCTGAGACGCCATTTGCATCCTCTTGGTCCGAGAGCAGGTGGGGATGTGGTAAGGTCAATGCTAGAGACGCCAATTCTTCTTCGAGAGGTTTAGGTGGCATAGTGGGTGATGTTCTAGGGTTGAAATTGTCGAGTTCATCACTGGATGATAGTGAACTCAACCCAGAAGACATCTTTGGGAAGAGAAATTGAATCGTTTTCCGATTGAAAACTTTAGTTTTGCCGATCAAAGAGAAGGAAATTGAATGCGATCAGACCTTCGTGAAGGCCCAGCGCTGAGATTCTCGCCACTTGGGGGAGGGATCCGAATGGCGTCGGATCGGGTCGGGCATTCCCCTTCTCTAAGTATTAATTCAATTAAAATAGAAATTCAACCTTGTTAAATTTTATTCTCCATACTTGTTGACGTTGAATTTTAGTTTTTTACTTTCAATAAATATTAAATTATGTCTTGGAAGTTAATTTCAATCAAAATTTGTTTAATAATAATAATTTAGAAGCAAAAAGTAATATGTGAATATGTTTTCAAAATTTATATTAAAAATATTAATAGATAATAAAATATTTTGAAAAAATTAATAATGAACTGGCATTAGAGACTAAATTAAAATTAGACATTTGAAAGTACAAAAATTAAAATGGAAGAAACTCTAAAACATAAAGACTAAAACGATATTTTTAATATAATTCAATTCACATAACAAAGGTTTGTTATGATGTGTCAATCTTAATGTATCCGGTTGTTAAAAAAAAAAAATTAAAAAGTCTTAATGTAGCTATCGGATAAGATGCTTTTTAATCGACTAAAATTCAGGAGAAAATGAATTTTGACCTTAACTCAAGGTGTGTCTGGAATACATTTTTAAATTTTTAATTTAAAGAATAAGTCATTTTGGAATAAATTGGAGTGTCTGACAACTACTCAAAATAGGTTTTCAAACTCTTCGATATCCCAAATTTAGCTTATATCCTATCCATAATTGAAAATTACTTATATCCTATCCATAATTGAAAATGTTTAATTTTTGTTTTTTTTATGTGGCACTCCATTGAACGCATGACAAGCTGTTAAAACTAATTCACCCCAAAGATTAAATGATGCACCTCATTTTAGTAGCATGGCATTAGTCAAACTAATTAAGGTTCTATTTTTACTCTCTGCTACTCCATTAGAAGTAGGTGAATATGAGGGAGTAGTCTTATGAATTATTCTTAATGATTCAACATATGAATTGAATTCTAATGATTTATATTCTCGGCCTCTATCACTTCTAATTCTTTTAATTTTCCTACCGAATTGATTTTCAACTTCAAGGAGAATTTTTTTAAAATTCTTAACAACATCACTTTTATTTTTCAATAAATAAACATGAGTATATTTTGAAAAAATCATCGATAAAATTGATAAAATATCTATTTCCTCCTTTAGTTACAATTCCTTCAAATTCACATAAATCAGTATGAATTAATTCTCATAATTCGGTATTTCTCTCAACACTTTTATGAGGTCCTTTTGTAATCTTAGCTTTGTTGCATATTTCACATTTCTCAAAATTACTTTTCAAGCTAGGAATTAATCCAAGGTTACTCATTATCCCCACATATTTACCATTTGTATGACATAATCGAACATGCCAAAAATTTAAAGTAGAGAGCATATAAACCAAATTGGTAGATGCTTTATTGATATTTTCAATGTTCAATTAGAACATTTCATCACAGGCATAACATTTTCCAATGAAAATTCTCTTTTTTGTTCTCACATATGGATCAGATTCCATAGTTTGTTTAAAACCAGCTTTATTAAGAAGATACTTAACATTAAATTCTTCCTTATGGAGGGTGTGTAAAGCACATCTTTCAAAAGTAGAATCCTTCCAAAGGTGAATTTTAATTCAACCTCACCAGTTCTTAAAATTTGCATGGTATGAGAATCAACAAGCATTATTATTTTAGGCTCCTCAAAAGGAGTACAAACTTTGAACCAATTTTTATCATAAACAAACATGTCTATTGGCTCCAGAATCAACCCGCGATCCTTCAACACTTTAAACCATATAAATATCAATTATCATAGCCACAAATGACTTTTCGGTAACATTAGCCTGAGGCACAAGTTCTCGTTTCTAAAATTTGCAAATTCGAGCAATGTGCCCACTTTTGCCACAATCGAATTAAAATGATTTGGACTGTTAAGGATGTGCTTGGTTTTCATTCACTTGGTTTGGATATCACTTATTATTAGAAAAGTGAGATTTATTCTTCTTTTTCAATAATTCTTCTTTGGCTTTAAATGACTATTTTTAGGAATTTTGACCATTAATACTTCTAGAGAGATTTCCTTTTGCTTATGACGCATATTTTTCTAAAATTCTCTCCATGATGGTGGAAGTTTATCAATTATATGCCAACAATAATAAGATTGTTTCCGCTCTTAATTCCTTCAAATGCTACTTCAGCCACTATCATCTAATAGTCTTGTGCTTGCTCTACCACAAATTTTTCATCCACCATTTGAAAGCAAAAGAAGCAACTTGCAGCATACTTTTTCCCACCTGCTTCTTCAGTATCGTATTTATTCTGCAAGGTTTTTTGTATTTTCTTGGTAGACGTGAAAGTAGTATCATAATAGTTATAAAAATGATCAGCAATATAATTTAATATATAATACCGATTGTTGACACATGCCCCAAATGATGCGGAGCGGCCGACGTCCTCGAAAAGGATTAAAATAACAAAAATAAAAGGAGTCATCACCAATTTTTTTTACGATGTGATTGGACATTGAAGTAAAATAAACAATTTTTAATTAAAAAACAAAAATGGTCTACGAAAATTAAAGTTGAGTTCAGGAATCATTTGTGTATGGGGAAGGTGTTAGCACCCTATAGCACCCGTTTAGAAAATGGTGGCCAAATTTCAAATCTTGAATTATTCTTTAAGAAACATTTAAAATAATGTCTTATTTTACTTATCATTTCTCCAATATTTGGAGTTATGATCTCATAAAATAAGTGGATAAATCATCTACCAATTTGACTGTATTAGAATTTATGAAAAATCCTTCACCTCAAGAAGTTGAGAAAATATAACAATTTCTCAAGTCCATCATAGGATAACCTTTTAATAAAAGATTTTTCTTTAAAAAAATAATTTTAATTAAATTTATTTCATCTTGGGTTCAAATCTCAGACTGCCAAAGATTATGACCCCTCACTTAAAAAATCTAGAAAATCGGACTCCCAAATATTTCTAGATTCCATCGTCGCATAGTTTTTTTTTTTTTCAAGTATGAATAAAAAAAGATTAGCTCAATTGCAAAATATAATCAACAAGAAAAATGTCTATTTGATAATGAATCTAGGAGAAGAATGCTTTACAAAATAAAGTAAGAACTAAAAAGAAAAGTTTTTTTTTTTTTTTAATTTTGTAGGACAAACAAAACAATAAAAAAATTACACAACCACACTATCCAATAGAAAAGCAAAATGAGAAGAATAAAGAGATTCTGAAACAGATGGAAAGTCGTTTAGTTGAAGCAAACTCAAACCACTAATGCTATCACACACCAATGAATGAGCAGATAAATTATGATCTCTCGGAATATACTGAAAAGACTCCAAACGAAACAAAGGTAAAAGACTTTTAAGGCTACCACCTAATTTACCACTTTCAAAAGGGGCTCGAAATCCCTTAAGAATTTGAATAATAGTGAACGAATCAGATAAAACCAGAATCTGAGTAATACCCATCCTGTTCACCAACCGAAGACCTTCAAAAGTAGTCGAGGCCTCAACTCCCAAAATGCTTAAAAAGGCATCATAAAACCCACTTAAAGAGGCAAGAATGCGACCAAAGGAAGAACCAACAATCCCCCCAACCCCATAACTCACCAAATTAGACGAGCAAGCAGCATCAACATGGATAATAGAAACCTCACCGAAGAGAGCATCAACCTTATTAATCAACCCATGAATAACTTTATTAGCCTCAAACGTCTTATAGCACACCCCACTTGCATAATCCAAAATCCATTCACAACAGAACTCAATAGAAGGAAGGATACTCGAGTGAGCGATCTTATTCCTATCATTCCAAATAGCCCACGTAGTAATACAGGATAGAGCCAATTTACCATCATCAAGCTTACTGGATAAGTATAACCAGAAATCAACACATCACAAATCTTTTGAAACATCAAACCACTTCTCCAAGAAAGGGAGTTCCAAATTTATTTAGCTCTAAAACACCAAAACAAAGCATCACATATAGATTCTTCCTTACTTCTACAAACTGAACACCAATAGCAAACCTCCATCCCACGCCTAATTGATGAAAGCATAGAAGGTAGATAGTCATGACACACTTTCTATACAAAAATTACCACCTTGGCTGGAATATGTAGTTTCCAAAGGTGACGCCACCAATCTAATAGAGGACTCGTACTAGATCCTCTTTCCAAAAATGCTCCAAAATACCACTTTTGTAACCACTCATAATAGAGTACTTACCATTTTTATTGAAGTGCCAAACCTGTTGGTCCTTGATCCTCGCAACAAATTTTCCAATGGTATAAGAAGTTATCTAGGCTAACCTTTGGAGTATACCCTAGATCATTTGGTATGTCTTGGTAAAATCCAAATTGGCTGCCAAACTGGTATGGGCTATAGGGTTCGATGATTAATCTGTCTCCACAAAAAGACGATATGTAGCATGACCTGAGGCTCAAAAATTATGAATGATGTAGAAACTTCAAGGTGTTATCATTCTTCCAAGTTTCGTTCTGATTCACGTGTTGGAGATTCATGTGTCAGGCTATGGATTCACCTTTTTATATCAATTCACGAGCTTCATATTCGTCAAAGTATATGGCGACGCCTTCGTCGGATAAAGCAACCATTTTTGGGCCTCGAGCTACTACCAATATTTCATAGTTAGTACCAAATATAACGAGCTAGCCAGCTGGAAACATAGTGCATTGGAAAACAAGCATCATACGTCCCACTGTTTGTGTTGCTTTTGAGACTTTAACCAATCCATGGTAAATATTAGTCAAGGTAGAGACCGCCAAGCTAAAGCTATCACCTTCTGCTATTAGATAGGCGACTCTAAAAGCGCAGGGTCGAACATTGGTAGTGTTCCCTTGAGGGAATACAAGGCACAAAGCCAATAGGAAAGAAAGGCCGCCAAATATGTTCTGTCTCTCCACTCCTCTTCGACATAAAGCTCATGGAATAGGTTGTCCTCTTCTTTTGACCAATCACTGGTATATAATGTTTATGTCATTTAGATTATAGGTTGAACTGGAACGAGAAGCTTTTTTAGGCTAGACGAGGTGACTTTTCATATTTTTTGTCGCCCTTAAACCAAAAGGAAATCCAAAAGCTTATTGAAATATGAGAATGATCAGATTGGATGATGGCTAGCACATAGTATGCATGAAAAAAATATTAAGAGCTTTTTGGGAGATATTTTTCTTTCTCCGATGACCCAATCAACTCTTCGAGACTAAGGATGACCTCCTCATAAAATTTTCCCTTAATAGGCAACCCTCCCAAGGTCTAGAGATCCCACAGCGAAATGGATAGTTCTTCAACTTGGTTGTGTAGGGCGTTAGTCATGGGGCCCAAGCTTCACAAAAAGCCTGAACCACGTCATTGTTTCAATCATAGGTGTAAAGAAAGGCCATCACTATATTAAATAGATGAGTTTTGTGAAGAAACCTTCCATTGCGATTGACGACAAATTCCAGCCACTCCTAGTAAGAGGGGATGAAGACAAACTCCCCGATTGTTAACACATATCCCCATCATGCAACGCCATCTACTATGCAGCACCCTAATGCCAGCTTGGATTCGAGTTAGCCCCCTGGTTATGGATTGAGAATTTCAGAAACCACACTTTGGAAGTAGAGGTTGAGTCTAAGGGTCTTCCTACATACCAGTCAGGCAACAAAGGAGATCCATGCAAATCGGGCCATTTGTTTCTAATATATTCAGCCTTAGACTCCTCTATTAGAAGGTTGATTCCACTTCTTGTAGATTGATTATTATCCCCTAAAATAATGAGATGCCTCTTTGTATGATGAATATTTCCTCTAAAGTGCACCGTGGTTCTGAAAAGAATATGACAAAAAGAAATTAATTGCACATCAAGAGTTAAGGTATACAAAGCAAGTGCGAAAGAAATATTAAAAGGTCTATAAAAAAAAGGAAATATTTTGGCATCTATCACATGAACCCATGTCGCATTAACATTTGTCAAGACGCATCAACATCTGTAAAAGAATGAGTGACATGTTGGCAGACTCATCATCGTTGGAGTTGGTACACTAACTTCACAACAAAGGATGGTTAAGTGTGTTACATCCTAAGTTGACGCATGCACGTCCGTGAAGGAGCGCATCAGCGTGCCCAATATATCTACAAGGAGATGACTCATCATCCTGGAGTTGGTAGTTAACTTCACGACAAATGTGTTGGGTCTTTTGTCCTAAAACTCGTGGTTTGTAAACTTTGAACATATTCTCAATAAAGTTGTTATCGAGGTTTATTTAGTAAGATGTTATTGAATATGTGAATTTCATTTATTAAATCCAATAAACTAAGAACCTCTGGCTATAGTTTGAATACTTAAACTTTATGTTTAGACATAAGAGTGGATCAAATTTAGGTAATAACGAAAATGGTATATAATATAAAGATAAGGTTAGGTACATTATCCTGAGGACACTATGGATGCAACCTATTTTGTATTTGATACAAACGATGTGATCCTATATCGTTCATGTAGAGACATGAGAGTGAGGGCATCCTATGCGATGAGTTTACATAAGACCGAACCATGAAATAATCACTTTTACTTTATAACACCGTTTACTGTCAAGACTAATTATTTCAACATAATGACCTAGGTAACTCGATCTTAATCCTAAGCTAACAATGAACTTCTGTTTATTTGGGATTATCCTTTAATCTGCATAGGTGAGAGTGGCCCGAGTTTTCCAACTCAATAAAGCCTATCATTTTAGGGATAAGACCATGTAGATAGCTGGGGACATAGTCTTGCGAGATGGAATTCGCTCCTACCTAATTCTAAGTTAGTAGAAAAGTTGTTCCCTTAAGTGCGGACTCTGAGTCTTGAACAAGGGGCTCCACCCTCTCATTGGCTTAAAAGTGACTCAGTTTGATAGTTGGATCACAAACCAATTGTTCATTAGAGGATCAGTGGGACTTAAGGAACTAGATATAATTACAAGGGTAAAACGATAATTTTGACCCAACTGTAATTACGAAAAACTTGTCAACTTATTAATCATGGTTATATCAAGTGGACAGAAATATATCTACAGTGAGAAGAGTGCAGCTACTAGGCTATAGCGAGTGTCTTGGTAGTTAACGAATGTTAATTAACTTGGTTAAAGAGTTTAACTTGTTAATTTCAGATCGTTGGAGCTCATGATCTGTATGTCCATTAGGTTCTTTTGTTAGCTCATGAACTAAACCTTAGAACAGTGATGAAAGAATTTGAAGATGTTCAAATTCATATAAGGAGTAAGATTTATGGTTTATTCGTTTTAATTATGAATTAAACGAAATTAGTTTGAAATATTTAAATATGATTTAAATATTAATCGGATAAATAGAGTTTCATGGGATTGAAAATTGTTGGGATAAGTGGTTAAATTATTAATTTAATATTTAATATTGATTTAATATAATTAATTAATTAATTAATTATTATTTAAATTAATTTTATATTAAATTAATATTATTTAAAATTAATTATTAGAATTAATTTCAAAAATTGGAAATTAAAAATCTATTTTTGGATTTATGAAATTAAAAAAATGATTTTAGTGGATTTTTCCATTTCTTGCATGCTTGAAGTAGGAGGCGGGTTCCTCTCCTTCTTCCTTAAACCTCCTTCTTACACCACTTAATTCACCATCTTAATCATCATATTTGGTGGCTTGATTCATGTTAATGAATTTTGCATGGTTTCTTCTTTAAATAGAAGAAAGAAATTTAGAAAAGCGTTAAGCTTCTTAGTGAGTTTTTCTGAAAAATCTCACTTACCCAAGAACTCTCCAAAACTATTTTTCTTCATAAATTTACTCAAAATTTGGATCCCACAATCCATTCTAAGCCCATAGAATAACGGGGAAGATACTTGTGGTGGTCCACAAAGTGTTCATGATAAAAAACTTGGAGTAAATCGACTCAATAGTAAGTAATAATTCTATGTTTTTCGGTTTTGGAAACAAGCATGTTTAATCCTAAAAATTGATGTTGTTAGAGTGCTTTAGATCCTAATTGCTTCCGCATTTTTATTCCTAACTCCTTCAAAATGATGGTTTAGAGTGTGACATCCTAAATTGATGTGTGCACGTCTCTGAAGGAGCACACCAACGTGCCCAACATATCTGCAAGGAGAAGACTCATCATTGTTAGAGTTGGTACGCTAACCTCAGCCCAAAGGATGGTTTAGAGTGTGACATTCTCTTTAAAGGAGTGCACCAGCATGCCTAACAATTTGCAAGGAGAAAACTCATCGTCGTTGGAGTTGGTACGCTGATCTCACGACAAAGGATGGTTCAGAGTGTGACATCCTAAGTTGACTTGTGCATGTCTATGAAGTAATGCACCAGCATGCCCAACATGTTTGCAAGGAGAAGACTCATCATCATTGGAGTTGTTAAGCTAATTTCACAACAATGTTGGCTTTTTGGCCCTTAATCTCAAATTAATTAATTTTAATTGATTGATTAATTAGTGTTTTGATGATAACAAACCTGATTTTATTTATTAACCATTTTAGTGTTTTGAAGTGTCTATTGTGTGAAGTTTGGAACAACGGTTCCAATGCAATTTGAATCACTCAAATCAGAGTTCAAACGAAGAAGATATGACCGAAACAAACTTAATGGAAAAATCCCAAGCTGATGACGTGACAGATTTTTTTTAATCAAAGTAAACAAATTGAAAGGTGCCACTTGGAGCAATAGAGAAGTGACATTTTGGTGGATCTTTTATTTTTGGATTGATGTTAAAAAAAATGATTTTAAAAAGAAAATGAATTTTAAAAAAAAGATGAATTTAATATTATTATATATGTTTGTGTCTAACGGTTAGTTGAGTTTAAATCTCCACTATTCAATTTTCTTTTACAAAGATCTAATGGTCCAAATTAATTTGGTTTTCACTCACTTTCATTTTTTTTTTAAATACTTCATCTTCTCCAAAAAGTTTCCTCAACTTTTACAATTTTACAATCCTCAAAAATTGAAAAAGGTCACCATTGTTGCTCTCTCTCCAAGCTTTCAAATTTCTTTCTTTTCATTTTATTCTAGAGAGATACTTTCATTGTATTGTGAGGATTGAGTATTGTGAGTTCAAATTTGTACATCTACTCTTTTTAGAGAGTTTTAGTGTGTGATTTAAAACTTCAAGAATATTGTAACGGTTGGATCCTAACCCGTGGAAAGGATTGGGTTTGCTCTTGAACCCGAAAAAGGAGCAAGGTAGCCGTTCGACTCTCATCCGTGGAGATTTTTTAATTGAAATCCCAAGAGGTGCTTGGGAAAGTGGATTTAGGTCGAGTTGGACCGAACCGCTATAAAAATCACGGTGTCTTCTTCTCCAACTCTTTCTCAATTTATTTTGCATTCAATTTTTAGTAGCATGTTATAGATTACTATCTTTCTTTGTTGAGATTGATTGAATCTTGTGTTTCATATATTTTTTATCAATCTTGATATTTAGCATCAATTAAGGTTTTTATTAATATAATTAAAAAATTAATTCAATTAGTTTAATTTGAGCATATTTAGGAATAAGTTTAATTAAACCCTATTCACCCCCCCTAGGGTTGTCATACCGGTCCAACAAACAAATGATAGTTCAGAGTGTGACATCCTAAGTTGATGCGTGCACGTCTATGAAGGAGCGCACCAACATGCTCATTGTGTTTGCAAGAAGAAGACTCATCATTGTTGGAGTTGGTACGGTTACTTCACGACAAATGATAAATCAGCGTGTCACATCCAAAGTTGACATGTGCATATCTGTGAAGGAGTGCACCAACGTGCCCAACGTTTCTGCATTTGAAGACTCATCGTGGCTGAGGTTGGTACACTAACTTAACGACAAAGAATGGATTAGTATGTCACATCCTAAGTTGACGCGTGCACGTCTATGAAGTTGATACGCTTACTTCACGACAAAGGATGGATCAGTGTGTCACATCCAAAGTTGATGTGTACATGTTCGTGAAGGAACACACCAACATGCCCAACGTATTTGCATTTGAAGAATCATCGTTGTTGGAGTTGGTACACTAACTCCATGACAAAAGATGGATCAATGTGTCACTGGTGCGCCACTTTATGTGTTAACCGCAAGTGTACGGGTCAAGTTATAATATAAGACAATAAAGTTCGAATATCGTTCCACTGAAGATCCAATTGTGAATGTTTATGTTACTTAGCTATTATAGAATCAAATCAATTTTATTTGAGGATTGGAATTGAAGTTGTGAAATTTGGAAAATAAAAACTAAATAAGGAAAGAAAATAAAGTAAGAAACACAAGTCAAAGAGAGTCCTAGGGTAATGAATCCTTGTTTATTTCATCATGCAATATTCTAGGGTTCATGGATTTTATTGTAATTCATATGCCTAAGTTTAAAAACTTAATTCCAAGTTATTTTCTCTCAAAACAACTTTTTCTCATGCAACTCAATTGATTACTAATCTCTTGAAACCAATACAAATTACATGCCATTAAGATTAGTCTTTAGCAACTTTCCTTGTTAACCTAACTATTCTCATGATAGATTAACAATAATTCATTGTTATAGATCTAGTTAGACATACAATCTCTCAACCATACATCTAACCTAACATGTGAAGATGCCCAATCCACAAGAATTAAACACAATAATGATGAAAAGCATAATCATTACAACAAAACCATGAATATTCTATAATATCAACATGAATTCATAAACAATTTATCAAACCTAAAACTAAAGAGTTTAGTCACTCATAGCTTGAAGCAACATGTTCAAAAAAATAAAAGAAAAAAGAAAAAAAAAGTGTAAAGAAAGGGAAACTCTACCGAAAAGAGGCTCTTGATTGAGGCAGCACCGCCACAGTCTCCTTGGCTCTCACATCGGAACTCGAACGGTACCACGACTCTCTTGAACTCTTTTCCTCTTCCTTGCAGCTAACTCACTCTTTGAACTCTCTAGTGAACTCTCACTTAATTCTCTCCTTCTTGTGTCTCTTTCTATCTATAGATTTCATGTTTAGATTGATGATTAGGGCTATTAGAAACCTCTCAATTCATAGAATTGGCAGCCCAAAAAACTTTCCAAAAATACAAAAATTACATTTAAGGAATACTGGCACTGCGACGCTATGCTCTGCCAAATATGGAAAGACAGCGCCGTAGTGCTGTTGGATAGCGTCGTGGTGCTGCCGCTGTGCTGCGGCAGACAACCTCTCGGGAAATAGCGTCGCGGCAGTGTCGTCCCGACGCCGCAGGCGCTGCCCTGTTTTTGGCAACTTTGTGGTTTTTCTTCTCTTTTTCACTATATTCTGGCTCGGTTTTGATATTTTGGTCTTCTCTTCTAATCTTCCTTATTTTGACCTGAAAACCACTTGTAAACAAGTGAAATCTAATATAAACTCCCTTAATTTGAGAGAATAGAAAACACTTTTCAAGCGCTTTTCAGTCACACCCTATGTTGACTCGTGCACATATATGAAAGAGCGCACAAGCATGCCCAACATATCTACAAGGAGAAGACTCATTATCGTTCGAGTTGGTATATTAACTTCACGACAAAAGATGGATCAGTGTGTCATATCCTAAGTTGACAAATGCACACCTATGAAAGAGTGCACCAGTGTGCCCAACATACTTGAAAAGAAACGATAAAAAGAACAAAAGAAAATACAAATGCACCTTTAAGGGAATTTCAATTACCTTAAGACTAATCTTTTCAAGTAGCGATTAAGTATTCCATGTTCAAGAAGTCAAAAAAAGAGGCTGCAAAAAAATACTCCATCAGGACACAAGTTATTAGTAACTTTAATTCCTAAAAAAAAAAAATAAATAAATAAAAAATGGGGGCAAGTTAGTAAAAAATAAACAAAATTCTAAATGATAAAAAAAGGGAAATTGAAAAAAGTAAATAAAGTGCTGACCTGTGAGACCTTCTAGAAGAAGAAGAAGAAGAAGAAGAAGAAGAAGAAGAAGAAGAAGAAGAAGGATGTTGGTAACTTTCTATAAAGAAACGTTCGTACCTTCTTTAAACTTTTGCGAAGTCTTCGAACTAATTTCGTCTTGTCTATTTGTGTAGCTGCTCTATAAATCAAGTGGATGATTAGTGAAAAAAGCAATAAAAATAAAAAAATATAAAAAAGTCGGAATCCACAGAAAAAGAGGGAAGGAGGTAATCTAAAAGAAATGTAGATAAGCAAAAAAGAAAAAAAATAATAATAATAATAATAATAAATAAATAAATAAATAATAAAAAAATTGTTGCAATACCTTATGAGGATTGTTGAAAAAAAGCAGGAAATTGATCATAATGTGAGCAATTTATAGGGTGCAATACTTGAATTGCATATTTTGAAATCCTTTTAGGATTCTAATTTTATATTTAAATGGGAGAGGGTATGTTAATTTGACTTTGGTTCAAATTAGATAACGAACAAATTTAAGATTTGAATGACTAAATGAATCAAAATTAATTATTTTCTAAAATAAAATTTTGAATTTTCGACATCTTCTTGCTCTAAATTAAAACTCTATGATAAAAAATATGTATTCAAACTAAAATTTGGATAAACATCGAATTAATTTTAAATTAAAGTTTTGCAAGAGTCTAAATTTCATCTCAAATTCAAATCAAATTAAAATGTTAAATTTATCTCTAATTAAAATTTGGTCATATTCCAAATTTTATCTCAAATTCAAATCACCCAAGCTTAGGCTTTTGTTCAAATTAAACTAAGAATAAGATCACAAATTCATCCTAAATTAAAATTTGGCCATATTCGAAATTTTATCTGAAATTCAATTCATCCAAGTTTATCCTTAAGTCAAGGTAAATTGCGGATAAAACCTTAAGTTTTTATTCAAACTAAAGTTAGGTCATATTCCAAACTTTATGCTTTGGTACAATCAAAATTTCATCCAAATCAAAATTGAGTGAAATTCAAAGATCATCTCCGAATTCTATTCCAAGTTCAAGACAAGTATCTTAAGTAGAAGTTCAATTTCACTCCAAATTCAACTTTGAATTTAGTAGCACAAATTCTACAAAAATCCAAATTGGAGTTTATATCAAGAAAGGAAATCAAAACTTTGACCTAAATTCATATTTTGATAAGTTGGCATAATTGCAAAAAATATACGTGTCAAGAATATAACATTTTAATCAAGCTTATGCATTAAAATTCACAGTTTGGTTAATTTGACACATCAATTAGTCAACTTGAGAACATATAACTTGTTTTTTTATTCCAACTTTATCTTTTTCAAGATTCATCCACCCATACATGTGATAAATCTCGAAAATGGGGCATTTGTCAAATGAGAAATTTTGGATCAATACAAATTGCCACGTCATTTACCAAATTAATGACGAAATTACAAATAACCGAATTTAGGGCTAATTAAAAGTTGACATGTGTCCTAAATTAAAGTTGAAGATATAAATAAATGAATACCAATGATGTCATGTGTTTTCGTCTTAACCGTTGGATTAAATTAATTATTTTGATCCAATTAAATATTAAAGTTTGGGCTAAAGTCAAATTGAGCAAAAAAAAAAAATATATATATATGTTTAGTTTGACCCAAATGTCAAATAAAGCCCAAATTCAATTAGTTGGGCCTAAGAGTTAGGTCAATGGATAAACCAAGCCTAAGCCCATAAAGCCTGATGAGAATTCTATAAATAAAGGAGTTCTCTTTCATTTGAGGGGTTTGGAAATTCTACACTCTAGAGAGCTAGAGAGCATTCTCCCTACTATCAGAAGACTCCCTCACCCCTAAAGCTGAATCATACTTGAAAAGACTCCAACAAGCGTATGCATTCAACTGAGGGAGAATCAGAGGATCAAGTACTGGAGATTGAATCACATCCGCATCAAATCTGCATCAACTTAAGTTCAGCTCCATGAAACACATTTTTTCGGAAACCTCATGCAAACAGGGTTCTTTTCTGTGAGGACATAGGCCACTTTGAGAAGATTAAGGTAGAACAACACTTTCCCTTTCCATCTCTTAAAGTGTGCTCCATTAAATCAAAATGGCTTGTTGAGATCTCCAACATTCTCATTTGGTTTCTCCATAGTAGACTCCATTATTTGAATCTCCTTAAAATTGGTGGGGGAATTACAAATAACAAAGGAAAAGAGAATAAATATTGAGAAACAAACACGTAAACAATTAAGTTAAGGCACAAATATCTCGCTCTCTTCGAAGAGATTCAAACCATCTATGATGTGTATTGAATTTAATTTTTTTATATCAACCACAAGTGCAACAAATATTCTCTAGTCTGTCCCCTCTAAGATACAATAACCCAATTGAAACGTTGTGTAGCTCAAACCACTCTGCACTGAAAGGTTGAGCTCAAAGCTCCACAACTAAAACTAATGAGAGAAAAGTAGGAGAAAAAAATGTGTTGAGTATTGTTGGTATATTTTGAAAGCAATGTGAGAGACCTATATAGAATTTAATATATAATTCATCTAATATTCAACTAAACGTATTTTTCGTTCTTTAACAATTAAAACTCTCTTATTAATTCTGCAAAGTGAAACTTTAATTTAGCCAACACATTATGTAAAGAGTTTGATGACTGAATTTAAAAGTGTTTTCTTACGTATTATATTTCACCTAAAATTTAATCATATGTATAAACAAACTTTAGGTGGAATAGAAATTCATAAATCACTTATGCTCGTGTGGGTTATAACTAGTTTTATTTTTAAAATTCTATCAAAATTTTATAAAATAATTTTAAAACCTGAAAAAACTATGAAAAATGTTACACTATCTAAAAGGGATTAGGGAGCAACTTTGGTTTTTCAATTTTTTTGTTCATTTTATTTTATCGCTATATGTATATATGAGATATATAGAAAAGATTTAGATTCAAATCCTTCATTTTGAATTAAATCATATCTCTTACCGAAAATATATAAATAAATAAATAAGTCGAAATTAGTATTTTATTCATTTAAACAAAAAAAGGGACAAAAGAAAAAGAAAAAAAATTATAGAAGCTTTTTTTAATTGTATATATATAGATATAGATCAGTTCTTTTTTTTTTTTTTTAATAGTATATACAAATATAGTTTTTGCAAAAGACTAAGGAGCTTTTGGAACACTGGGTTGAGTTCTGAAATCTGAAGTTAATATGGTTGCAAAGTTAAGTTGTATTGTTTGTGAGTTAGGAAACCTATATTTAGGGTGCAAAGTTGAGTTATTAAGTTGGTTTGTTCTAATCTAAAAAAAGTTTGATTCTATGGTGGTTGGTTTTTTATTTGCTTAACTTTTTTATGTAACTCTTAGTTGAGCACTTATTGTCTCAAACTTTTAACACTCAATTAAAATGTCAATTTAAAACCTTCACATATATTTTACAATTTTTTACATGCAATCATTGTACTTGAGATAGACAAAATACTCTTGTTTAATATGCACACACACAAAAAAAAGTCATCAACATGTTCATAATTTTTTATGGCATCTTATGTCAAATTGTAGGTTTTGGTTTATTATGCATGTTAGTGTTGAGAATGTGATCAAAGTTCCACATTGACTAGGTAAGGGGACAATCATGGATAATATGGACAATTATCTCCAATGGCATACGGCCTTTTGAGTGAAACCAAAAGTAAAATCATGAGGGTTTATGCCCAAGTAGACAATATCATACCAAACAACTTATATAAGAGCGTCAAACCCTGACTTAGTCATGTTGATAGAATCCCTGGGTACCCAATAAAGAAGTGGAGAGCCTCAAAAGATACAATCATAGTGGTATCCGTACGTGGTTGAGCTTTCAGACGGATGATGAAATGTTTTTCAAAAAGTCATTTTCATTTAAACACTTTTTATAAAAACTATTTAAGATAAAAATACAATGCATTTCGTCATATTTTCTCAAAAGTGTTTTTACATTTGGTTTGGCTATACGATCAAAGTGTTTCTATTAATATTAAATTACTATATAAGATGATTATTAAACACTATGAACTAATAATTGCAGTTTTGTATTTAAAAACACTTTCACTAGACTTCATTCATTTATTTTTGTGTTTTTTTTTGTTTTGTTTTTTGTTTTTACTTTTTAGTATATGATCAACTAAGTTGGTCATTAAAGTGAGTTATTGGAGATGATCGATGGAGTTGGTGGTTGAATCTGGTTAGGGGTGTTCAAATGACACGACAACCCGAACTACCCAACCCAAAATGTAAAGGTTGGGTCAAGTTAGTTTTGTTTTTGGATTGGATTGGATTCAACTTTTTCTATTTTTTGTTGAGTTGGGTTGAGTCGCGAATTAGCTAAAAAATATTTGGGTTGACTCTACTCAACCCGAATTCTATATATATATATTTCTCTTTGTTTAAAGTTTGATTATTTTGTATTGATTAATTTGTGAATGTTTAATATTTTTCTTTTAAAATTGTTATGATATTTGTTTTAATTTAAAGTTTGTAATAAATATCATATATATTTTCTATTTAATATTTTAATTTTATGAAATTTTAGTTATTAGTCTTGTTGTAAACAAATTTACATATTTTTAATTAAAAAGAAAATATAAATTATGACCCGACAACCAAACCCAACCCATCCCAAAGTTTAAGGATTGGATTGGGTTGAGTTAGGTTAGAGACTTTATTTGGATCTTTTGGGTTGCCAACCCAACTGACCAAAATTTCGAGTTGGTCCAAGATACACCTTCAACCCAACCCAACTCATGTACACCCCTAAATCTGGTCATCGGAGGTGATCATCAAAATTGGGTGCAAGAGGTGGTAATCATCCAAAGTTTTGACGTCAGGAGTGGTCATTGGAGTTTGACTGTTGGAGGTGGTCATCAAAGCATGTCGCTAGAGTGAGGCAGCAACAATTGCCAATGGTGGTTGTTGCCAGGTTGGACGTTGTAGGTGATCATCGAAGCATGTCACCGCAATGATCATCACTGGAGTTGGTCATAATGATGGTCGGCGAGTGGAGTTGTTAGAAACATTAGAAGAAGAGACGGAGAAAGAAGGGAAGATAAAATACCTTAAATATGCAAACTTCAATAGTAAACACAATTGAAGTTGGTACAATTAAGTTATTTAATACCAACTTGTGAAGTTGACCCAAAACTAAATTTGACTGAAAAGTAAAATTAACTCAACCCAAGTCAATGTCCAAAACCTCCTAAAGTATAGTTTTTAATTGAACAAATATACATAAACTCCAAACTTCACAAACCAAAATTACACTTCACATTTTCTATTCATTTTTTTTTGTAATGGAAGTTATGGCCTGACAATCAAGATTCTATTTATAAAAATTGTTTTTAAATTATGTTCTCATTATATTCAGATTTTTAATTTTAATTCATTATATTCAGATTTTTAATTTTAAAATGAAGATTTATATTAAATAAAAATAAAAGTATTTATAAATATAATATGTCATGTTATAAACTCAATTCTATTCAAAATTGTGATATGTTGTATACTATAAACTATATAATATTATAAATAATAATTATTTAACTTCTTTTAACATAAATCATATTCATAAATAAATTAATAATAATTTATTACCAACTACAACTAATTATATGATTTATAAATATATAATATCAAAATCCAATTTTTAAATCTGCTACCAACAACTCTGTTTTTATTAAATCTCTCCTTTTCGAAATTCTATTTACAAATTCTCTACCAGACTCTTAGATACTTTATCAAATTTTAACGTTTTCGGGACTTCGACATTTTTACCTTTTTCAGAAAGACATTTGTGTTACTCAAGCATTTTTTGGATGGTAATTTCAAAAACACTTTTAAACATGAGTTGTCTTCCCGTACTTCTCGGCAGGTACATAATATCTCTTTTGAATCTTTGATAGAAGATACAATCTTGCAATCCCTAACCAACAAGAATCTATTGAAAAGATGAACAGAATTCAATTTCCTCAACCAAGATTTGCCATATCTAAATTTGCTGCATACTTAAGTTTACAATGAACTATGCTAATCACTAGAATTTTTTGTTTGAAAATTAAGATACAAAACACTACTCCACCCATTGTGACATACTTTTCACAAATACTTTCAACGTCCCAGCCAACATATAAAACAATTGTTTTCCCAAAAAGAAAAGAAAAAAAAAGATTTTTTTTTCTAAATAAAAAAAAAAAAAAGACTAAGAATTCAATGTTTTCTTGAGAAACATAATCGTGAGAAAACAAACACAACTGTTAACAATATTGTTATTGATCGGGACATTAATTTCTTGAGTGGTATATTAAGTACAGACGGGAGATAACACAATTCAAATCATATAAGTAGACTGATAATTCCAAGCCTATCAAAGAGAATGATGAAAAAGCATGATGCAGATATAGGATGGACTGAGCAAAGAGACTCAAGAGTACTAAAAGTATAGTAATTGGTGTTAAAAATTCTATAAAAAGAGTAGACAAACATAACATTGAGAACAACCTTCATAAACAACAAAGCTCCAATGCTTTGAACAAACTAAACCAACCATCCAAAATATAATATTACAAATAATTAAGGACAAAATTGTGGTTGCTCTCAACTTACTGCGATTTGCCAGATTCTTTATGCTTTTTCTTCCTTTCATTGAGAAGATCAATTCTACCCTTCTTCGCTCTTTTACCAATCTGATAATAGTAAGAGAAATCTCTCAGTCAAAAATCATGTTTCAAAAAGAGAAATGAAAGTTCTACAAAGATGGATGAGTAATGTGAGTAATTAAACAATATGAGCATTCCAAAAGTATTATTCTTAGATGATTTAAGAGAGTAGTATGTATTAAGAATGAATTAATATTGTGATTATTCATTCTATGCATGCACATACCAAGTATCAGACCCATAGTAGGAAAACAAAAACGATAAACAAAAGTGAAAGCACCATTGTGTATGTTTATGATTAGACAGACTATTAGGAAAATTTCAAAAACTATCATACCTGCATAGCTTCATAAAGACTTTTCTTCTTCCGTGACATCATAACCTTTGACAGGTTATCGGTATCTTCGGCTATTTGTTGATAATCAGGGAGGTTAGAATCCTCACGACCCTCACTCTGCTGATCAGGCAACTGCTTATCAACATTTGAAATAGCTGAAGGTTTTACTCCTTGAAGCTCCAATTTTAACTCATCATGATATTGTTTCTCAAGAGCCATCATCTGCATTGGAAAAAATACGAAACCACAATAAGTGCGTACACAAGCGTTTAAGCAGAAGTTGGACTGAGATTTCAGAATCACCACCATTCGGTAGGTAGCATTTAGCAAAAGTATACCTTTTGTTTCTTCTCAGCAGCTTCCATAGCCTTAGCTCGATCAATGACACCTTCATCCAATAATTTCTGAGGATCGTCCAAATCTTCTTTCCCTACTCCCGGCAATGGCAAGACTTCATTTGTGGAAGCTGCCTTCAACTTGTTAAGAGTCACAGCATAATCAGGAACGTATCCTTCTGCATCATTGTCAACAAAAGGTGACAAGTGTGGAGGAGGATCCCTGTAGGTGTTTAGCAAATTGATATATCAATTCAAATAAATAAATAATAAGGATTAAAAACATAAACGTAGAAAAGAAAATCCAAGAGTGGGTTCTTTTGCCCATTTGGTTTTTTGTTTTTTAAAATTAAGCCTATAAACACTCATTCCAATGCTAAATTTCTAAATTTGTTATCTACTTTTTACCAATGTTTCCAAAAACCAAGCCAAAATTTGAAAATTAAAAAAATAAAATAAAAAAGATTACTTTTGTCCCGTTTAGTAACAAGTGGTTTTTGGTTTTTGGTTTTTAAGCCTATTTCCTCTCTATTTCTTTAAGAACAATGATTGAATTCTTAGCCAAATTCCAAAGACAAAAATAAGTTTTTAAAAGCTACTTTATTTAGTTTTCAAAATTTGTCTTGGTTTATTAAACCATTAATAAAAAATAAATAACAAAAGAATAAATTTGGAGGTCTTAGTTTTTACTTGTTTTTGTTTCTGGAATTTGGCTAAAAATACAAGTGTTGTACTTAAGAAAGATGCAAATCATTGCAAGAGCTTGAGAGAAAATAAGCTTCATTTTTTAAAAACGAAAGACAAGAAACGAAATGGTTACCAAAGGAGGCCTAAAATAAATTTCATCCCCTCAAGCACAGCCAATAAACTAATCCTTTATTTCAAAACTACTACGATAGTATCACTTGCAAAAACGTTGAATTCTGAATTAATTTGGAAAAATCCGAAGTAAATGATTCATATAAATAAATTTACTTTACAAAACAACAAATACAACCAGAAAACAACAAAATGGTGTTTTTTTCTCTTGAAAATTGTTTCAGATTTTTTTTCATAGAAAATTGTTTTAGAAACATGACAAACTTCTGATTGATAAAATTAATTTATATTAAAGAGCATCTGAATACATTCCTCAAAGAATGGAAAGTCTAGTAATTAGATAATTCACAAAAGAAGTAAATCCCATTGGATTTTAAAAAATGGAAGTACCTTCCCACCAAATAATCATCGGTTGGTAAGATCATCCGAGTGTTCACACAATCAAAAACCCATTGTGGCTGAACATAGTCTCTAGACAAGAACTTGTGAGTCTGTGTCGACCGGTCAACAATCTGCATTTAGAAAGGATCGGGAAGAGATGAAAAGATGTTGCAGGAGGGCATGTATTATAACCATATCATATATAAGCCACACCAATGTGCCATATTTATTGTCAAACCTGATGGGTAATGGTCTTGTCAGACTCCTTAAATGGTGCTCCATCTCCTTCCCACGAAACCATGCCACCAAAAGCAGGAATAATGAAAAGCAGTGATTCTCTATGAACCTACATAGTGAATCATAAGATCCAGATTTTAGAAAGGAGGCATTGACCATTGAGACAGCAATTCCCACCTATCTAGTATCCATGGTAGTAGAGACATAAAACAACTAATAAAAAGATAACAATTTTCAATATTCACCAAATAACTATTGAGTAAGATCACACGCTTACAGATATAATATCTTCCCCCCCCCCCCGAAAATCTCTCTTTCTACCATTCTAGAAGTTTTCTTATGTTGGATTTTCAATTTACTGCATAGAGTTTTCTTACAAAATTCTATCTCAAGATAGCATCTCTATTTTCAGTCAGTATTATAAAATGGAACATAGTCTTACCTCACGGCTCAAGAAGAACTTCATGTTCTTAAAAAGTTCTTTGCATTCTCTAGTATCTTCATCCTCATCCTCATCCATACCAGCTGCATCTTCAACAAGATGCATCAACGCAGTTGGCTCATTTAAGGGAAGCTGGTGTTGAAGCTGCGCAAGTCTAAGCTCAGAGTCTTCAGCATCTAATTGTCCAAATTCAGATGAACTAGAAGTCTGAGGATGTAATAAGGAAGCTCTCGTGTTGGCATCAAAGTATCTTAACAAACCATAAAGATCTGCATATTTGCAAAAATAATAAGAACGATGAATGAGGATCAAATAAGGTGACAAAAATTTCATAAGGTGACAAAAATTTGAAAAAGTCAAAATGATAGTCTTTTCAACTAAACATCAAAATCACCTGCTGCCAAAGCCTCCAAATGAGGGTCCAGAATCGGTGGATACTCCAAATTAATTGAGTGATATACATGATAGTTCACAAAAGCAAGAAGAGTCTGCACCCATAATAATTACAAAGCATCTAGTAAGCTCTAAAAAAAAAAAAAAAATCAACATTGAAAATGGGTGAACATTAACATGATACATGAGCATTGCACTTCTTTCTTTGTTTCCATATTAGAACTGAATATGTAAGAGTCCAAAACAAATAGAACACTGCAGTTGTTGATTTCTAATCCAATAGCAAAATGGTTGTGCTTTTACAATAACCAATTGGTACATCTAGATTTTCTTTTCTTTTATTTATCATGTAGAGCAGAGAGTATTTGGCTTGAGTGGAACAAAAGTCTTCAAGGTTAGGAGTGTCAGATGCTGGATGGAATGTGCTATGCATTCAAGGATATTATATCTCTGAATTATTCATGCTTGGGAACTATCGTAACACATGCTTTTTTGTTTGCTCAGGCCCTTTACACATGCTCTGTTAGAAACCAAAGTAAAAAGAGGAGAAAACAAGTATCTACCAAGCATCAAGGTGTTTTGTTCTCTCCCAAAAAGGCCAAAACTATCCAAGATCTTCTTGTTACATCCCAAGTCCCCTAACCCTTTCTGTTTTCAATATTTGAATATTGCAACTAGAAAACTTGCCTCACCTTACCTACTACAAAACTAACGGATCAATATAGCTAATTTAAATATATATCCTGCTCCTCTGTTTTCTCCAAGTTTAGTTCCTTAAAGAGAGACATTTTCTGTGAATATTCTAAATATACATATAGATTACAGAAGTTATAACTTATTACATAAACTTATGATAAAAAAGAAAAAAAAAAAAAAAAAAAAAACTAAGCCCACAAAAGGAGTACACAAGCATACAACTAACAAGCCCACAAAAGGAGTCCTCAATGCAAGAAAGGACTCCAATCCAAAAGAATGATACTAAAAACTACAAGAATGTTCACAGGAAAGACAACTAATAAGACAAACCAAAAACTTAAATAGAATAACTGAAAAGACAATTGACCAAAGTGTTACCTCATAAAATTCCATGAAGTTAAGAATAACAGTTAAGTCAACATCATCAGTCAATATCTGATGCAGTGAATGAGGGGCAAGCCATGTAATCTTTTGACCTTCTACCTCAGCCTAGATAAACAACGGTAAGAAAATGCTTTGGATTATAAAATGTTTCACATTACATTCAAGATCGTAATATAAATCATGTTATACCTGATAGTAGATGCCTTTCACAGATATAAAGACTTTTCGTAGTTTATGAGTTCGAGAAATAAATGCTTGCCATTCATGACTCAACCTAGCAAATGGTATTAAAGGAATATTCATATTTTTGTTACCACGCCAATAATACAAGACAAGTTAACAACAAATAATTTTAATTCATAGAAATTTATTGTCAGTCAACACCAACCTCCGACAATTGTGAATGCGCTTTGCCTCAACCTTTAACCTCTCTTGTGCGGGTAATGCCGCAAAAAGGTGCACCATTGAGAGGCAATCATCCAAATCTCGAAGTGCATCAATAAATTTTGGGTACCTAGAAGGCCAAACGTGGCATGCAACAAATGGAGGGAGTTCATTATGGGCGATGAAAACAAAATATTTAATTATCTCTGTAGGAGGAAAAAAGAAAGAAAGAAGTGTACAAACCTCTCCTTTATTATTCTGTCTAATCCATATGTAGGCTTGCGTTCTTTTAGAAAGTTTGCACGCTCCTTATTCTTCTTTGCATCAGCTTTTTTTATCTTCTTTTCATACGCCCTAATCTCTCTACATTTCTCCAAAAGTGGCTCATGATGAAGAAAAGCAACGTCCTTCAAATGGTAGTAAGTGTGGTGATTTCCTTTAACTTTCTTTTTGGGCTCTCTAGGAAATATTCCCTTGAAAATGCATAGCTTCCTGTCATAGTAATAAAAACCAAATCCTTGTTTCAATAATGATTATTATCAATCAAGATAAACGTAAGACAAACTCATCCTAGTCCAATCCGTTTCAATATAATATTACAATAATCTTCAAACAGTTGTTCATATCAGGTACTTAAAATCAAAGAGAATCATTTTCAATCTTAAAAAAAACGAAGAGCATTTACTTCAAAGCATCTATGATTCTGAATGAATTTTTAACCCAGTTGTAACGTGCATGTGAGTAGAAAATAACTTAAACAGAACTATGCACTTTATCCTCGGTACTACTACGAATTCAGATGAAACTCCAACTTAAGCTACACAACTAATGCAATACTAAGAAGCCAAAAATTCAATACCAACCATGCGTTTAAAAGCAGGCCTCATTCCGGTGCCAATAACCATACAATTCATGCGAAGTAAGATAAGAAATACCTGAAAAGTGGCAAACCAATTTGCAGCTGCTTTACAGCCTGCGACCTGGTCACATATCTTGCTGCGTTACCCTCCTTCTTCTTCCCCTGATAAACGGCGGAAAGTAGCAAACAAAAACTAAGCAAAATATTCTGGTCGTCGGAACAATCCTGAACGAAAACACATGGAAACAAAAACGAACTTACCGGAGGCCTATAATGCTTCTTCCTCGTGACTTTATTCACCATTTTTTATGTGGTTGAATGGAAGAAAAATAATTAGTCCGAGCAGAATTCAATTACAGGAGTCGAGAGATGGAGGAGCTGCGTATATAGAGGAGAAGAAAGAGAAGTAGAGGTGAGGGCGTGGCGACCGCAGCGGCGACGGCGGCAGAGAAGGGAAAAAGAGAAATATGAGAGTGGAAGAGAAGAGAGAAAAGCGTATGATTAGAAATTTAGGGCTGGGCTCGCTGCCCTGTGGAGACCTAAATGGGCTTATGGGAGAGGCAGAGTGGATCTGATCCGTTTGGATTAATTTAAAGTAAGATTTACGTAAACAATCCTTTCGACCCTATATGTTTCAGTTTGAATTATTTCGCTAGAAGAATTTAGGTAGGATTTTGGATTATTATAACATTGTAATTATTAATTTATTATTTACTAATTTTCTATTTTATTTTCTTAATTAGTTTACGTTTGTTGACTTCCAATTTGGTAAAAAAAAATATTTAATGCATTTAATTTTGATGGTTGGTTATTCTTTCTTTTATTGTAGGGATTTGTTTTCTCATTTTAGAAAATTATATCCTCCACGTCTGACCACCACGAAAATTTCTATCTTCTTTATGCAGTCGACAAAAAGGTCTACGAACTCCGATGAGCGAGAGTGAGAGTGTGAGAGAGAATGAGAGAGCGAGAGACATAGAGTGAGAGTTGCAATCCCGACCACTATATAAATTGATTTTTTCGAGTTTGTTTCATTTCTATATTAGGTCATTATGCCCATCTACATGTCATTTTCTATTTTTCTTATTATACTACTTCATTATCCAATTGATTTAGTACTACTTTCATTTTTAGTCATGTTGTTAATAGTTCTTCATCTTTTTCTATGCAGGTTTGTAGTTGATTGTTATTGTTTGCTTATTGATATGGTTAAGTGACCATATATATTAATTATATTATGTAATACATTTTATATAATCCACTATACATTCAGAATATAACAAAGTATATAAACCAGTCTTATTGATATGGATAAGTGACCAGCCAATTGATTATATTATGTAATACATTATCTATAATCCACTGTACATTCAGCATATACCTAAATATATAATCGTTCAACACATTGTTTGCAGTTCTCATCATTCAAGTTTCGGACATTTCCGCCTGCACCAGTGGCTAACGTTCCCCTCGTTCCGATCTCAAGAAGATTTCTAGCTATGTAGAACTGTTTTCATTTTTTTTTTCTTTTTTCCTTTAAAGAAATGTGTTAGTAATATTATTTTCCCATAAAATGAAAATATTTGATGGCATATGTTATATAGATTGTAGGGGGAAACAGTATTAATATATAATATAAGTCCAATATTACATACTAACTATATTTAAACAATAGTATATATTTAAAAAACAAAAATAGATGATACTATAGCCACAATAAATCCACATATATATTTGAAATTGAAAAGAAAATGTATAAATACACTTAACTCGTCGCCCATCCATCGCAACCTCAACTCCATGAACCAAATCGACCAAATATATATGGATTATTTGAAGTAAACTCGAATATATATCTAATATATAGTTGAATATCACATAATAACTATATCTAAACAATAGTGGTAGATGATATTGCATTCACAATAAACCCATATATATTTGAAAGTGGAAAAAAAATGTACAAATACACACCTAGATCCATCGTCCATCCATATGAAACCTCAGATTCGTTGATCAGATCAACCAAATATATATTAATTATTTGAAATAAACTCGGATATATATGAATTATTTGAAATAAATTGAGAGATTTTGGATTATATACCATGAGCATTGGAATGAAGTTCTCAAATCTACTTCAATGGTGTTGGAATGAAGTTCATGAATAGATCCGTGAACATATCTAATACGAAATGAAAAACATGAACACAAACAAAGATTTGCTTCGACAATCCTCATATCTGGAATCGGAGTTGGCTCGAACAACGTAAACACGAAGGTTGATAGAACTAGAATGGAGCTGGAATGATTGCAACACTTGACGGAGCTCAACTCTGGAACTAGAGATGCACACTTGAAGAAGTTGTTGAGGAAGGCTAGCAAAGCTTGATGGTCGACGTAGTTGGAATGGAGTTCCACGAAAAAGTTGGAATAAAGATCCAGGGTGGAGCTCTAACGCTTGAACGGAGATCCACGATGAACGAATGAAGGAACGCTCGAACGGAGATAAATCTTCAACCTCTCCCATCCACCTTCCTCTTCCTACGTCGTCATTATTGTCGTCGTCGCCGCAACTTCCATTGTTACTCAGTTGTCCTTTTGCACATTCGATTTCGACTGGAACTTCCACGGCGTCGAATGACAGTGGAGGAAGGGAGACAAAGCGAGGGGAAGGAACATGGATGGAGAGCGGTACAAGAAACCATCGAAAAAGAAGGCCGACTGTTGAGTCGTTCGTTAAGTGTCCATGCAACCCCTAACCAGTGTGAGTTCGTATTTAGATCTAATATTTTGATAAGATATTCTCTAGAGTTGAGAATAGCTTATATCGTGAGGCTCTTTCTAGTTTCTTCTTGATTTTGAGGGGGGGAAATTGTGTCGTAGAGAAAATTTCATCTATGGAGGACAATTTTCTTTTTTTATTATTTTTTATTAGAACACTCACAAATGCAAAAATCGAAATGGATGCTGAAACTCAAAACATGGGACATGGATGGGGAATAATTTACTGCGACAATGGAAATATTGGAAGAGATGACTTTGACAATTGAAAGGAACAAAGGGAATGAGAGAATGAGTATTAAAAATGTATGTGAGAAATGGAAGAAGGAGCAATGGAATGTAAAGGGGAAAAATAGGGTAATGAAAAAGAAGGGCTTCAATGGGTCAAAATTCTTTGACCTACAAGTTTCAGAGCTTCGAAACTTTTTAGGGACATGAAGGGTTTGGGATGAAATCTTTACTAATGGTCAAAATGTGTAATTAATTTATCAATTTTATGATGTGATTAAGGGAAATACTTAACTAGATTTTTATTTTTTTTTATTTTTTTTAAAAATTAAGTTTAAATTAAAATTTAGATTCTTTCCTGGTTGTTACATTTGTTCACTCCAACTTTTATCTCACTCCTCCATAGTAATCATTTTGTAGTTTATCTTTTAAGGTTTAAAATGTATCTTGTAATATATTTATGTCACAAAGAAACTTAGATATTCCCTCACAAAATAAATATATATATATATATATATATATATATATATATATATATATATAGTGAAAGATCGCAATAAACGTGTCTATCTGTATATATCGCAATCTATTACAGATAAAAAGTAAAATTTTGCTATATTTGTAAATAATTTGATGTTTTTTTCTAAGTTATAATAATTTTCTTAAAAAACTATGATGAGATATTTTCTTCCAAAAAAATTGTGAGGTTATTTTTTTTTAATTGGGAGTAACTAGATTTAGTTATTCTTCTGGTTATTTTTATTTTTATTTTTTTTTCAAGAAATGGGACATTATAGCCAAAAATGCCTAAAAAAAAACTAATTATTTATGGCCATAGGTGGTGACTTCAGCATGAATCACATTTGCCAACAACTTTCACCTCTCCTATGTCGCTACACCTAAACACCCATCTACAAATCTCTCCTTATTTCAAATTAGAATCTCAATATTAGATTTTTTTTTTTTTATCTGATTTCATTTGTAAATCTATATTTGTCACTAAATTGGCTTTGTCTATCCGAGTATGTTAGCTGATTCATAGGTCTTTGATTTTTTCGTGAATCCAAAATTAGCATCCAAAAGAAACTAGATATCATAATGAGATCACTTTGTCTGTCCTCATCTCTATAACTGCATTCAGGGAATTTTGAAGATCCTAATGGACACAAAAATGATTGATATGGTGATGAGACATTGGCAATATTTTAATTGGTGTATAACAAATTGGTGAACGTTGCAAGTAAGTTCAGTTGTGCAATTGGAGCAGAGTAGTATTCGACATATAGAAAAATTGTTTGTTGCATGACTTAGTACAAAGGTATATACAACAAATTGAAGGTATATAATAAATGATTGTGGCAATGACTTAACTTTTGGTGTACAACATATCAGAGTAGTAATATTTGTAGTGTACAAGATATTTTTTTAGTACAAGGTAGTAACATGACTATAATATTTGTAGTGTACAAGATATTTTTTTAGTACAAGGTAGTAACATGACTTAGTCAGACAAAAATTTTAGTTATTAAGTTAAGGTATGTACGTGGCGTTAGGGACTATTGGGTTATGATGCCCTTAGGTGTTAGTATACACAGTTATATAAAATGGACAAATCCAAGTACTAAATCCCAAGAGAACGAAGTACAACTAATCAGTTTTAGACAAAGAAGGCCTCCTCTGACTTTGTAACTAACTATAACCAAGAAACTTGCTTTAATTTTGTAGTTTGTTTTGAAAATGAAGAACGTAATGCTGGAAAATAGTAAAGGGAATAGAGAAACCAATAAAGGATAATGTGATGTGAAAAGATATGAGAAAGGTGAGATTCAAAAGAAAGTTTCAACATGTAGAATGAACATTGTGCCAATTATGCACTGCAATTATATTGCTCAACTTGACCCAAACACAATCTGGCATGTGACCCATATGTGCCCGCATCTTTGCTCTTTCAAATCGAGAGGGATTAAGTTGTACGCTATCAGATTATGCCCACTATCTACCCTAATAGACACTTGCCACATGAATCCAATTCGACTCCTTTTCAGCTCCACTGGAGAATCACCTTTAAGAAACTAAACATTTCGACACATATTTCTATGACTAATTTAAACTTAGATAGTTATAGACATTACTTATGTCTAACCCTATGTCTAGGGGTCAAACAAAATCAAGTCAAGGCTTTTCTCTTATATTGCTTTTCTGAAACTAAACTATTTATTATCCAACTCTTTTAATATTAAACTCAACATTATATGCCAACCTAGGTGATCAATCTAAGTTAATTATGAGCAAGTATGAGGAGACACATATAGATCATTTATTCCATCCTTAGGGTTAGGGGTATTGAAAGATTCCTCAGTGCATAGTATGACTAGAAATTTGCTCTACTATGTACCTGGAGATTATCCAGTGCTATGTATCTAGAGATTACCTATAATTATTGGTTTGTATTGGAGAAAACTAAAAAGTATTTGTTTGGATCGAATTTTAATTGGAAAAATCAATCAAAATTGAACCGAACCAAGGATATATATATCCTTAAAAATAAATTATAACATTAGATATCTTTTAGTGTTTTATATTATGGTGCACATATATTTTTGTTTAGAAAAAGACAAATTATTCTAGAGTGTGTATGTTTTTTTTTATTTAGAAAATGCCAAAAGTCGAATTTCAATTTATAAAAGAAAAAAAAAAGAAAAGAAATGGATTCAATTTTAATCTTAAATTAGCAAAAAGGAACAATCCAAAAAAAAAAATGGAAATAGAAATTATAATTTGGAAGAAAAATAAAAATGTAAAAAACTATGAACGAGATCAATAATAAATCGAACCAAATTAAAACCAATCTATTAGTCTTGTTCTTTATTGAACATCAGTTTGGATCTCTTATTTATAAAACCGATTGGTTTGGTTTGATTCTTGGTTGACTCCAAAACCGACAAAATCGAACCGACTATCTTTCCTAATTTTAAGTGAAATGGATGTGGCTATTTTGCAGGAAATGTACTAAACCTCTTAGATGTAGTCGCATCACAACCACATGACAAACATATCATGCTCTAAACCCAATCAACATGCATTTCACAACATGTTGTCAGTTGCTATTTTATCGGTCTCTAGTCATTATTTGATTCTGAAACCCACTAAAGCTTCAAGGAACATGGATTTCATCCATCACCCAACCAATTTGGATCTACAAAAGGTGTGAGAATCATCAATGGAAGACGAATCCTTAATTTTGAAGAAAAAACCCACATTTCAATATACAAGAACGCAAGAGTTCCTTTGAAGATTAGAACCCTTTTAAGTCATCTTTACTTGTGAGAATGTTCTGTAGAGTGAGATTAACCTTAGAAATGATGAATAAATCTTAAAGGACCCTTTAGTTGAGGAGGCTTGCTCAAGACCATTATTCTACCTTTCTTTTAGATTACTTCTTGCTATTTTTCCTTTTTAATTTTCTATCATTGTAGTTGCTGCATTGAAAACCAATTTAGATGCAGTGTTAGTTTGATTTTATGTTGCATTGAGAATATAAAGAATTTGTTCAATGAAACGCAAGTTTTCCTATTAAAAATCCACGTGCAAGTTTATAATAAGTTTCTTGGGGAGTCTAGGGTTGAACTCAGGGATTTGAAAAAAATTGATGCTAAGAATTTTTTTTTTTTTTTTTTTTTTTTTTTTTTTTGATTTGATGTGGTATGCTATACAAAAGAATGCATTTTAAAAGAATGCATTGAAGAATTCTTTTTACAGTAATTAACTACAAATGAATATATAAATATGTGAATGGATGGATGGACATGGGAGATGACGATGCACGGAGAATGGTGAATCTAAAAATGTTAACTACAAATATGACCAAAACAGCAGGCGTTAATGTGAAAAATTCACCACATAAAGTAGGGTTGAGAAGAATTCACTAACATTTTTCTAAGTGTTGTTTAAGCGGGTGTTGATGTCTTAACTCTTAAGAATTTGAGAAATCATCTCTCGATGCTTAAATTTATCTTATCTCTAAAACGCATGTTAGAGTTTCTTTTAGATAAAAGATTAACCTTATCTTTAAAGCTAACTCTGTGACATCCCAAAATTTCAAGTAATTTTAAATTAATTATCTTGAATTATTTGAGTTAATTGTTTGAATTTTGAGGGTGAATTGGATTATGTTGAGAAAATAATTCAATTTAAAGTAATCGTGATAAAAGATTTGGATTTAATTCAATCAGTGAAAAATTGAATTTATTTGTGGAAGATTTAAAAGTTGATTTAACTTGAAGATTTGAAATTGGGTGAGATTTGAGAACTTGGTTAATTTAAGGAAAAAATGAGGATAAGTTGGAATTGAATTCAAGTTGAGGAATTGATTTGTTAGGAGATATTTTGGTTAAATAAATTATTAAGTAGTTGTTGGAAATAATTTGATTGAATGGGTTGAGGAAAATTATATTAAATAAGTTGTATTTTGTTTTAGAAAAAGGAAAAGGAAAAGAGAAATTTAAATATATATATATTTAGGGTTTTCGAAAAGGAAAGGGAAAAACAACTTAAAGAAGTGTATATATATATTTAAGCCAATCTTGGATTTAAGTGGGTTTTGGTCCACCATTTGCAAGTCGTTGACCAACTGCTCTCTGTCCGTTCAGCTTCGCCGGCATCATTCGTTTTTTGTGCATTACGTCGTGATTTCAAGATTTGGTTAGGTCGGGACTTGTTTGGTAAGTATTGTTGATTTTCTTGTAATTTCATTATTACCTTGGTGTTGGGTTTAATTGTTGTTACCCATTGGGTTTGGATTTTAGATTCAAACTTTGAAGGATTTTGGAACTAAAAGCAGGTTGTCCAAGCGGGTTAAAGGGTCGATTTTTTATTCGACCTATTATTTGAAATATTGGAGAAAACTGTGACTTAGTTGTAAGATTATTTGGTTTAATTGTTAGCAAATTGTATTTGGAGTCAGGCTTAAAAACTTAATTTAAGTTTGGATTTATATTTTAGGGTTTTATTTCAAGGATTTTGTCAGAATTGGCTGCTTGATTAGCTATTTGCACATAGTTTGAAAGTAAATAATCTTACTTCTGAAACTACCCTTAGCCAGCGATTTAGACAGTTTGATTGATTTGAATTTGATTTGTTTGGGTAAAATTGAGAACCCTGATATGATTAGAACTATTTTATAACCATGATGATTAGGACTTTGAGACATGCACTCTGATTTATGATATGAATTTACTATAAGCATCTTTAGAGAAAAGTGATGATTTACCTTCCTAATGCTACTACGATATCGGAAGCCGACAGGTCCTACTACGATACCAGAAGCCGATGAGTTTCCTACTACATTACTGGAAGCCTACGGGTTTCCTACTATGTTACTGGAGATTTACGGGTTTTCTACTATACTACTGGGTGCCGACTGGTGCCTTACTACATTTATGAGCCTTCAGGCCACCAGATGTGTGTTAGGATGGGTTGAATCGCTCACTAGATGGCCCATCAAGGATTAGTTATTTATGCAAGTCCCACTATTATGATGCACTTATTAGATATAAATGTTTAGCCTTACCCCGGTAGTGGGGTTACTTACTAAGTAATTTGTACTCATTCTTTTCATGTTATGTTTTCTAGATAAGTGAAAGGACACCTCGGTGAATGATGAAAGAAAACCTTGATCGTGCCATTGGGACTAGTCAGGTGCTTCCGCATAAGATTTTATGTATTCATATTTAAGAATTTTGGTCTTGTCATTTGAATCCAAAACCTTATTTTTCCTTTAAAATTTCTCATGGCTAGACGCTTTATGCAAGTTTCATGTTTTATTAAATTATACAAGGAGTGCCCCGATCAAAGATATTTTTTTGTTATTTGAATTTTGTAAAAGATATTTAATTTATTAAAAAGTTCTTTTAATTTTTTAGTAAAATTATGAAAAAGAGTTGTTTTAGATGTATGCATGCATAAGTGACGGCCTAGCTCGAGTCCTAGGAAGTTGGGTCGTTATAAACTCTCTTCCTGTTTAAATGAAATTAGTAATCACTTACTCTCTTAAGCACTTGATCATGTTTACTTAAATCTATTTGTTTGATAGATTCATACAAGGTTTTGAGCACACATTTAAACAAGATGAATGCAACTTAAGCCAAAACTTTGAAAAATGTTAGTCCCATCCATTCAACCCATTGGGAAATTTAGTTATCCGTAATAGAAAATGAGAATAAAAAAATGAATGGAATATGGAACAATTAAATTTATATTAAAGATAATTGTGAGTTTTTTTTTCGATATCACGATCTTAATACAAATAAAAAAAATTTGGAAATGAAAGCAAAATATGAAACGAATAACATCAAGCCAATGACAACGTCTTGCTTCTTGGAGGTTTGAGATAGATGTTGTTTGGTGTATTTGTACAAGTGGAGGAGATGAATTCTCACTTTATGAGAGGCAAAACTAAGTTCTCACTCATAATTTTCTCAAAGAAAAGCTCGAGGTTAAAGATGGAGGTGGAAGTGAGAGAGATTGAGTAGAACTTTCACTAATTGTTTTTCTTTGTCTTCATGTTGAGCTCTTGTGGGCTATTTATAGGCGTCCAAAAAGGTGACCCTCACGATGTCTAACACCTTTGCATCTAATTTTATGCTCTGTCACGCAGACTTCTTCGCGTCACAGATTCATTATCTATGTCATGACTTAGTCAAATCAGGCATCCACTTGCATATTGACATGACAGTCACTGCCCTTGCGTCTATCTATTCTTTTCTACTCAACGTTGATCAGTAATCTTGGCTTGGTCTCAATTTGTCTAGCATCATCTTTTCTTGTCCTTAGTCGTTTTTTTGTTTCTTTTCATTGGATCCTATGTTTGAAAAGATACAACTCTCATAGTTTTCATGATAAAAGTTTTTGTAAACATTATGAATGCAGAGTTACACTTGGTACACTATTTTCTTCTCAAACTCATGCGTTTTCTTCTAAATTACCCTAATTATTCCAAATAAAGAGTACAATAACTTGTGTTTCTACAAGTTATCGTTGTATTTCGCTACATTGTACACATAGCATCTAATTTAATGAAAGTTTAATTAATTCTTTCCTATTTATGGGCTAATTTTTCTTAAGAGATTCGATCCCGGGGATATCCTAAGGATAATAGGCTTAAGCCCAAGCAACTACATCACACTCTTTTTTCACTTTCTATTTCATTTATTGAAATTAATGTTTTCTTACTAGGTTGAAATGGCCATTTAAGTTAGGGTTAATATATGCTTGAGGAGTCTTTGTATTGAGAAGGTTAATATATAAACGGATCTCATAAAAGAATATGGGACTAAAAGCCTAGACATAGATTATCATGTGACCTTTAATGACTCGACTTTTCCTAAAGAAAGGTCGTAGGTGTTACTCATGCATGCTACAACCAAAATTTGTGAAAGTGGAAAATTCAAAGATTTTAGATAACGAAACCAAACCAATTTAAGAAATAAACACAAATTTTTTTTTTTTTTACTTTTGAATTCCCATAAAAAATGTAAAATATGAATAACTGTAATTTTGAAAAAACGAATAATTTTCTCACTCAAAAAAGAATATCAAGGTTAGCCCTTAAAATCCAAAAGTAAATTAATAAAAGAATTGTAAAAAAACATGTACAGTAGAAGCTCGACAAGACATGATCCAATGGTACTAACTAGCAATAGCTTGCCTTCTGCCTCACACGTCATTGCCAATACTTGGAAAAAAATGGAAAGGGTGAGTTTTTTAAATACTTAATAAGTTGGTTTTCGTTTCCTTAGACCTCAAGGACATAGTTGTACAACCTATAGATCAGATCTTGTTCAAGTAAGGTCGTAAAATACTCAGTAATAACCCTTACGACAAGGACAGTTCTACACGCCTACATCATACAGGTAGGTGTTATATGACATACAATGCTCGAATACTTATGGATTAAAACCATCAAGTTCACAAGTTTTCTCTTAAAAAGCCCAAGTATAAACTTAATAAGAGGTAGTCTTGGTGTGAGGTTCGAGGTTGATCATAGGGATTTTCTTAAGGCTCAATTGATCTAATAATGTTACTGTGCTCAGTTTCAAAATCATACAGTATCATTAATCTTCATATTGTGAGTGATAAAAGCATGGAAATGAATGACAACAAAGAAAATAGTTCAAATGTAAATGAGACGTTTTAATGCACACGATGAAGTGATCACACCAAAAATGTGCTATTTTTCTTGGCTTAATTCGGGCTCATTTTAGGATTTTACGCGTTTATTTAATGATTTTATAGGTATTGAGCAACTAAGAGGTAGAATCAACCATTGGAACTGAAAACGGGATTTGAACAAACCAAAATAGAGCTTCAAAGCATCAACCATGAAGAAAGAGAAGAAAAAGGACAAATTTCTCCTCAGGTGCAGCGTCAACGCAAAATCTAGTAGCTGCCAAATGTTGTAGTGCCTCAGCACATTGAACTTTGACCGATGAAGGAGTAGTGCGCGCGCATGGAGCTGTTCACTGCTTTGTTACATATGCTATCTATGTGTGTTGTATTAAAATAATCACGCAAAAGTTCAACAAGTTTTCTCTTTCAAGCCCAAGTATAAACTTAATAAGAGGTGGCCTCGGTGAGGACCGAGGTCGAACATAAGAATTTTGAAATAAAACTCAACTAAACAAGTTATGGTTATAACTTGAAGGTTGCAAATTGAGTATAAACAAAATGATAGGTTGGTTTTTTATAGCTCTTAAAAAGAGCTATTCATATGTCTCTAATCTCACTAGCTTACTATGTATAATGTGTTTAAATGTCTACTTTTTTGTAGGATTCTCGATCATATCATGCATTTTGGAGCCTTGCGTGCTGCTCGAGGTTGATTTGGAGCCACTAGGAGTGATATCGAGCACCCAAAGCTTCAAAGGATGTGAAATGACAGATTTTCCCCTAGAGGATGGCACCACAATGTTTGCTCAACGCTAGCATGACACCATAAGGCAATAGGTGCACATTGTAAGAGCGTTGCGACATTGTCTTGTAGTGCCATGACGCTCTAGAGTTTGATGAGCGGATGTGCATTAGAGCGTCACTTTGATTTGGGGGTATCAACATTGTGATGCTGTCTCACTCTTCTATTTATACATTCTTCATTTTTAATTATTTATGATCATTCCAATTGGTCTCTAGCCAATCTTCTTCCCCATTTCCTCTCTTCTACTTGTATTTTTCCTCATCTTTACTCATGTAATTGATAGAGTCGAAGCCAAATCTTGTCTTCTCCATCACCATGGGAAGCTAAGGTTTATGGATTTTTAGTTTTGGGAATTTTTAAATCTTTTTAATTTTGGGAGTATTTTCTTAATACGATTTGTATTTCTTATTTATGGGTTTCTTTCTCGTTGAATTGCTTGATCAATTGTATTTTTTCTTGATTGTCTAACAAACTAATTGGGAATTTTGTGATTGAATGTTTAAGATTAACATATAATATGTGACATAAAATTATAGATTAATTTCTAAGAAACAAAAGGTTAGATAGACTTGTAATTTATTGTCTCATTGACCTATTGACCTAGGAGAAACCGTATTAAATGTTTAATTAGACAGTGGAAATTAAATGTTCATTCTAGTGTAATTCCTAGAGCGTAATGCAGTTAGTTAAATGTGTTTAGTATGGATTCATCTATTCATGTTTGGTTAATTAGGTAATTAGGATTGTTGGTTATGTTTCTAATCAATTGGGCTAGGCATAGGTGAAAAGCATCTAAAAAGTGCTTTATCTGCCTTTGAATTAGGGATATTTCTATTAGATTTGATGTTGTTTGCTAATGGTTTTCAGGTAATTTGGAAGAAAATAAGTTTTGGAAGTCAAAGAACCAAATTGAGCCAAAACCAGATAAAAAAGTGAAAAAAAAAAAGATGAAAAACTAAAAAATAAGGTAGTGTCGTGGCGCTAGTGCAGTGCTGCCTCGGTGCTAAAACTCAGGCAATGAAATGACACAATTTTTAGGGTAGGAAAAGATGATGCATCATATGGATAGTGTCGCGGGGCTAGTTTACAGCCCTATGGTGGCATGCTTTTATGATGGATGGCCCCGCGGCGCTAGTTTTCCATATTTGAAAAAATTGCATTTTTGGAAAGTTCTTGGACTGCAAGTTTGGGAAATTCTATAAATTGGGAGATGTTCAACAACCCCAATCATGGAATTTCAGAGGAAAAGAGAGCCTAAGAGTGTGAGTTTGCTATAAAAAAGAGATAATAGTGTTGGAGAAGAGTTGAAGACCGTTCAAGATCCCGAGGTGCTGACCAAGTGGAGATTGAAGGAATTCAATGTCGAAAAGCAATTCGAAAGATTTTCTTCTTAAGTTTCTCTTTCCCTTTTACTTTTATGCTTGAGAACTCATATGAAAGTATGTATTTGATGGCCATGCGTGGCTAGACTCATAGTTTTAGAGTGTTGGATGATTTAATTATGGATTTAAGTTAATGATTTGTGTTTTTCATGGATGTTGTTGAATGATATGTTTTTCAATGCTATTGTGCTTTATCTTTTTATTGATTGATCATTAATACTTATTAGATTAAATGTATGATTGAGCGGTTGTATGTTTAATTGGATCTATAGTATTGAATCTCTATTAATCTTTCATGAAAATAGTTAGATTATTAGAGAAAGTTGTTGATGACTATTCTTAATACTATGCCTCTTAATTTGGTTTCAAGAAATTAGTAATCAATTAAGTTGCATGAAAAAGGGTTATTTTTTAGAGAAAATTATCCAGACTTTAGTTTCTAGGCTTAAACATATTGTTTGCGCATAATTCCATGAAAACCTAAAAGCATGTCTTAAAGTTTCCTTTTCTTGTTTCAAAATACAAAATCCAAATTCAATTTCAGTTCCTTAGATAAAATTGATTCAATTCTTGAATAGATAGCTGAATATATTGAATTTAGTCCCCAGAGGATACGATACTCATACTTAAAGTATTTTATACTATAACTTGACCCTTGCACTTGCGGATTTCGCACATCCAATAGGCAAGAAGCTATAATTATATTTGGATAATTCAATGATCAAAATTGTATTGGGCAATTACATTCCCCTAAGCTAGAATGTCTTTATTGGCTGCATTTCTATCATTTACTTTACACTTTACTTTTATGCATTTTCAATTCTCAATTCCACACCAAATTCCCCCATTAACCGCTTTAACTGAAAATGAGCTTTGAAGAATTAATCTTCGCGCTTCCTTGTGGTTTGACCTCGTTCTTGCTACTAATACTACTAGTTAGTTAAAGTCGTTTGATTGGTGAATATACATATTATGTGATTGATGGAAAGCCTAGACAACCTTTTGACTATAAGTTTTCATGCAAAAATAATAAAAGTTAAGCACAAAAATAACTCTTGAGAATAATGAAATGGCAGAATGTGAATTCTCTTACAAGTAACACATTGAACAAAGGAGAGAAATAAGGAGATAGAGAAGGGAGTTGAAATGAGAGACATCACTCTTGCGATTATATTACAAGTTTCTGTTCATGTTCATAATCTTAGAGGACTCCACCTCTTGGTGAGTAAGCCACATATCTCATATTTCTATGATGCATATTTTAGGTTATTTGAACATAAGTTTGTATTTATCTCTAAACACATTCCTAACCACAATACTCGCTCCCTCGAGTAGTTGACTCTTACCACTTGATCTGATTATTTAAATGGAACCAAGGGCTCAGATTTAAACATACATTAAGCCAAATGTACATCCACTTAATAATATATTCGCCATAATGATGTTCAACTCATCCCAATCCTCTAAAGATTTAGTTACTCATGGATGAAAGAAATATGAAAGTAGAAGAAAGAATGACAATGAATAACATGATGTATTACAATAATTGAGAGTTTGGCTACAATGTAATGATAATATAAAGTCAATAGACTAGAAATACAAAGATAATGGTGGGCAAAATGAAGGTTGTCAATCGTCAGAACAATCTCTTACTTCCCATCGAGTTAAGGATGAAAGCTGCTTGCAAAGTGATGCGGTGATGGTAGTGTGCTGAAGAGAAGACTCTTTCGAGTTCTTCTTCCAAACTCCTCTCTTGAGCTCTTTATGTATGGAATGTTTAATGAATCTGATAATCACTCTTTGTGTCTCTTTCACTCCCCAATTTCTTCAAGTACTAACATATATATAGGCGGTTGGACGCGAGAAATTGTCTACCATCTAGGTCGACAGTAGATATGTCAATTTACTCTTCACAATGCACTTTTTGCAGTGGCGACTGTTCCTTCTTAAGCGTTTTACATCTCTTCGCCGCACACTTCTTCTACCGCATTCTTTCTTCAACGCATGGCTCCATCTTTTTTGACTTAAGCTTGTTTTTTTTTGCATAATCAGCAAATTAGTGATATATTTTTCATAAGTATTGGATTTAAAGCTAATGGATATATGGAAGGAAATTTTGTTCTATTTTATTGTGATTCTAATGGTTTTCTTATCAATAACCTCTAAATATTCCAATTCTAAAAGATAATAACTTGTATAAATACAAGTTCCCAAATTTAGAATATTGCTTGTCCTCAAGCATGTCTTCAAATATCTTCTAATCACAAAATGTATGCCTTCTATGTAGTGCATAACCTCTTAGAATGCTCCCACATCTTGGGATCACCAAGGACAAGTGTTTTCCAATCAAATCAACAATTAGTGACTTCTTCTTGCCATGCTTAGAAACAAAAGAGAAAGTTTCATTCGTTATATTTTTGGTACTGCCTATTTATTGAGCCATCATCCTCAAAATTGTCTAGATAAATTTCTCTCGTGGCATCGTTTCATCCATATCACTAATATTCAAGGTTTTTCTCTTTGCAAACGACTCAGTTTTTCTTCCGCACTTTCCACAAATGCTCTAGTTGCTCTATCTTTATCAAAAAGTTCTCTTAAGATATCAAAATTGTAAATTGGCCTACCTTGAACTTGTTGTACTTTTGGATAAAATTGAGTAAAGCAAAATAATAATAATAATAATAATAATAATAATAAAATAAAATAAATAATAAAATAAATAATAAATAATAAAATAAAATAAAATTATAAGAATAATTAATTATTGGTATAAAAAGATATAAATGGTATTTACTTGAATCAAACCCTCCCAAACTGGTTCTTTTACTTCAATTGTTTCTGTGGCATTGTTCCAAGTAAAACCACAAACTTCAATTCCAATAATAGCTTGGTAGGCATCATTTTTTCTTTTAAAGTCTTCAAATGATTAATGATATTGTCCTTTGATAAATCTATTTTAATTGTGTATTTAAGGCTTCAACTATTGGGATTGGTGCCCCCAATCTCGTGGGTCTCGTAGTTTGCAATTTGTAAATACAAATTATTTATTTAACAAAATAAGAGGTATTTTATTCGACATTTAGATTGCATTTTGCTCAATCCAATAAACTAAGATCCAAAGTTATTTTATGTAGCTTGAATAGTATGTGAACAATATGTCATAGACATACAAGTGGATTGTGTTCAAGTATTAACCTAAAAGGTGTACAATATATGGATAAGGTTGGATAGCTTATCCTGGTGACACTACGGATACGACTCACTTTGTAATTGTTACAAGAGCTATAAGTATTACAAACGATTTGATCCAAATTGTTCATGTGGAGACATGTGAGTGGGGATATCCTGTACAAAGAGTTTGTATAAGACCGGACCACGGAATGGTTAATCTCTCTTTATGACATCGTTAATTGAAGAGACTAACATTTTATAAGATCACCATAGGTAACTCGATCTCAATCTTAGGTGAGTTATGGACTCTTGTCTATGAGGGCAAACCTTTAATTTGTATGGGTGAGAGTGGCTTGTGTCGCCAATTCAATAAGTCTACCATTTTAGGGATTTTTCTGAGTAGAGAGCTGGGAACATAACTACACAAGATGGAGTTCACTCCTTCCCGTCCTCAGTGAAAGTAGATACATTGGTCCCTTAAGTGCTGAATCTAGGTCTTGAACAAAGGGCCCCTCCCTCTTGTTGGCTTGAGAGGGATTTGTTCATGGTGGGACATAAATAGGTTATTCATTAGAGGATCATTGAGACATAAGGAGAAATAAGCAATTAGGGATAAAATGGTGATTTGATCAAGTTGTAACTAAAAACAATTTGTGAAGGGTCAACTTATTGATGATTGGTTATATCCACGGTCACAAAAATATATCTATATTCTGAAGAATGCAACTATGGGTCTTTAGTGAAGTGACCCACATTTAATGACGGTTGATTAATTTAATTAATTAAAATTTCTAATTAATTTAATCTCGAATCATCGGAGCTTCTAATATGAGAGAATAATATTTGAATACTATTTGAATATTAATTTAATATGAATTAGATTCATATAAAAGTATAGAGTAAAATTAATATGAATGAGATTCGTATTAAAACTATAGGTTAAAAGAGAGATATGCATTTTAATATAATTTAAATGCATAATTGAATAAATATGTGACATTTTAAATTAATTAATTAATTGTTAATAATTAATTAATCAATATTTTATTTATTTAATTATTATATATTAAATATGATTTAATATATATACATTTGTTTAAATTAGACAAAATTTAATAATAATGAAGAAAAAAAAGGATAACTCCCCTGCAGTTACAATGGACTGCATAGTGGGGTGAAGGGAGTACTCCCCTCACGTACTTTTCTAGTTTATTTGTATTAGATACAAAAGGTGTAAAGAGATGGAAAAACACATAGAGTTTTTCCCTTTTGCTCACTCTAAAAAAAATCTCTCATTTTTCCTTCTCCCTTTTACTTCTTCCAAGAATAGCCAGATCCCACCCTCCATATTCCTACTTGGAGTCATAATGTGGTAGCCTAACGATAGTTTCTCATTGTTCATGATCATGGAGGTTCGTGCAGGAAATTCTCAAAGAATTAGAAAAAGCGTTCTTCGTCAAAAGATTATTTTCTCAATTTCTCAAACAACATGCTTAGCCTAATTTAATATGTTTATCAATTCTGTAATTTTCTCATCCCAATTCAAAAACAAAAAGCGATAAAATGCTTCCATATTGGGATTCAATCACTTCATCAACAACAGATTGGTAGGAATCATTTGTGAAATTTCTATATGGTTTTTGAACAATGTTCCATCCAAAAGTGTTTTTGAAACTCCTTTGAAATTATGGAGATGTCGTAAAGGTAGTTTACAACACTTCAAAATTTGGGGTTGTCCAGCACATGTTCTTGAGATAAATCCTAAGAAATGGAAACCTCGTTCAAGAGTATGCCTATTTGTAGGTTATCCCAAGGAAATGAGAGGTGATCTTTTCTTTTATCCAAAACAAAATAAAGTATTTGTATCGACAAATGCTACATTTTTTGAAGAAGACCACATGAGAGGGCAAATACCGCTCAGCAAAGTAGTGTTAAATGAACTTTCTAATGAAACTACTAAAACTTCAACAAGAGTTGTTGAAAAAGTTGGTATATCAACAAGGGTTGTTGATGGGGCTTCATCAAATCATACACATCTTCTTCAAGAGTTGAGAGAGCTTTGACGTAGTGGGAGGGTTATAAACCCACCTATTCCAAATATTGATGCCATAGGACCAATGTTTATTTTACTATCATTAATTTCATTATCAACATTTGCAACTAATCTCTCATTTGCATCAATATTAATAAAAAAAATTATGTATAATGCAACAAGCTATGATTGTTTCTGTTTGTGTCTCAAAATTGTAATATGGTTTAGTACCATTAACTATAATGGAAAACCTCTTCTTTGGTACTCCAAATACTTTTTCAATTGCGTTTTTTAAAGATGCATGTTTGTGGTTAAATAATTCTTTTGGAGATTGTGGGGAACGTGTTGAATACTCCTTGAAATGATATCTTGTCCCACAAAAAGATGTAATAAACCTAGATTGCAAAATAAAACAATCATCAACAAGGTAATATTTTCCTATAAACAACAATTATAAAAATATATTTAGCATCACGGTTCTAATAAAATTTGTTACATAACTTTAAGAGAATATATATATACTTGAACGAACTTTTATACTATCTTCTTTAGATAACGCATTGTCTAGGATTTGAGAATTCGAATCAGACCCTTTCCATCTAGGTAACACATAAGTGGACCTTAAATTAAAGGTGCATGTCGCTAAAACATTTTGTGTGAAAAAATCTTCAACAATGTCGCAATGCTGCTTTATTTTTTCCAGTAAAATCGTTGCGTTGCTGAAACGGTTTAAACGGTCCGGTTTAACTTTTTCCAGTTGATTCACTCCTTTTTCCACCTTTTGAGGTCTACTTCAAGCGTTTTTCACTTGGTTTGGGTTGATTCAAAGTATTCGAGGGCAGTTCGAGCGGTTTTTCCAATTACAATTGTAATAGTTTAGTTGTTTTAAGCCATTAGATGCTAAAACCGGTCCACTTGAGTGTGTTTAATTAATTATGTATTTAGAATGTATGTTTTAATGAAATTAAATTTATTTATGCATAAAATATGCCATATAGATTTAAAATCCCACCATAGGATTAACATGTTTCATGCATATATGTATGTTATAATGTGTTATAATGTATAGTATGCATGCTTTAGTTATCATAAAATTAATATAAGTTGTTATATTATTTTGTGATGTATGTTATAGATTGGTATTCATTTATAAAGAGTTATATAATGAATTAGACATTTAAAATATATAATAAAGATAAAATGCATGCTCACTTAGGGTTAGCAGACATATGGTAGGTAGTTAACTTATAAAACAAAGGTTACAAAAATTCACCCGACTAGATCCTGTATAAGGCTAGAGGTATTTAAGTTGACGATTTATCGAACACCTGCTACCTCAGGATCAAACCAGTTCTTGAATTTATGTAAACCTAGTTTTATGAGCTTGTGTATGTGATATAAGTATAAAAAGGGTTTTTATCACTTAGACATCGTAGGTTAAATCCAATATAAGAGTTATACTTGGACAAAAGTCTAGACTTAGGTTACTTTACTTAGTTATATCTCAGCTAAGGTTACATTTAATTAGCTGAGATATAACTAAGTAAAATAACCCAATATACCAATTAGAACACTTCACTGGGAGAGTTGTATATATGATATATAAGTCACACTCCTAAGAGTTCACATCATGAGATTCATGCTTGGCTTCACGTTGCCCTGGGAGTGTCCTCCATTCAGAAAGTGTTTGCATGAGTCAATAGCAAGGTGAATAGGGGAAGTAGTTCATAGTAAGTGGGTGAAGGGAATGTGTCAACACATCCTATGGTCTCTTCCATTAGGTCACACCATGAGATTTCCATGATGCAATTGCTAGTCATTTAGTAACATGACACTACTTGTCACACCCCCTCCCAGATTATCGCGCTCAACCCAAGAGAAGATGTGAGGACAGTAAACATCACCCCTTTTGTGACATAAACTGTCCATCTGTGCCTGATAATCCTAACAGATCATACCATGCATATTTTACTTTACTCATAGAAACCACAAAACTTATATATATATATATATATATATATATATATATATATTAAGTTTGCTACTCGTCCACAGTATACTTGTACAACCCACATTACAAATCCCAACATTCACACAACTAGATCTACATGCCACCTACACAAGATTATACACGTACAACTCTCAAAACGTGACTGAGTTGCGAGGACTTGAAGCTTAGGCAGGGCGAACTGGAGTAGGCTGAGCACCGGGAACGTCCTCGCTACCTGAAGGGGGGGAAAAAGAAAGAAACATGGAAAACGTGAGCTAAAAGCCCTGTGAGTGACTAGTTTTTGTAAAACGAATTTTATTGAAAACAGGCATGTTACATATGTAAACATATACGAGGATTTAACATATTATTCAGCCAAAGCATACTTCACACAAATCTATCAGTTTCATAAATCCGATTTCAAATCGTATATAAACGATTTCTAGAAAAATTTAAACAGTAGACCGTTTGGTTTCTCAATCTTTTCCCTTAGTTGAGGCGGAGCAAGGCTCAACGCTCTCAAAGTCGAAAACAACCTTAGTTAGGGGTGGAGCAAGGCTCAACACACCCAACGTCAAAATCATCCTTGGCTCGATGCGGAGCAAATTCGATGCACCAGCCAAATTAACCTCTATGTGCACATAGGAATATGACGAGTTGCCCAAGTACCTTCTCCATGTTCTTCAGTACTGGGTCCCGGGGAAACTCACGTGCCTTCTCATGTCCTTGAGCACTGAGCCTCCTCTAAAACATTTTAGAAACCCATTCACATAAATAGTTATTTTGAGAATCCTTTTCTAGAAAATCATACAGATCTTTAATTAATAAATTTCATAAAAATGTGTTCTAACAACTTAGAAAAACATTTAACATGCCTTGTGAACAATAAATCAAACATTATGCTTTCTAAAACAATTCATCGCAAATCATATCTTATAAGAATATTTTCAATAAAAATCAATTTGAAGGAGAAAGGTGTCACTCACGACTTGTCCTTAGGCCCTGAGCGGATTATATGCCTGTTCGAGCTCTTCTTGGCCTGTAAATACACATTCCTCACGTTACACTTCCCTTAAACTTCCTTTACATGATCATTAAATGTGCATACTTAAACTCTAATCATGATTCACCATCGAGACTCCCATTCTTTTCTAAAATAAACATAATAAGCAAGATTCTATTTCACTAGCGAGATTACCAACGAGATTTTACCTTACTAGCGAGATTACTAGCGAAATTACGCAATCAGATACACGGCACTAGCGACACCAGAATAAGCGAGACTAGCGAGATTACCTGAGGAGCAATACCTAGCGATACCCAGCGAGTTTTGTGAGACAGAAAACTCCCTTGCGTCTCAGCGACACTCGTCTCGCTATCTATACTTTATCAATCTCAGCGAGACCCGGTTCTTAGCAGCACCCGACAACCGAACTATCTTCCTCTCCTTCTGTTCTTACTCCTATTCTGTTAAAGTTATACATACAGACAGATTTAGAACTCCTTCCCTTCTACAAATTTGTAGAGAATTGAGTTTTACAAGTTATCTTAAAATTCCAAGACTCAACTCTCTTTCGTTCTCCAACTATTCCAAGTTTACTCTGCATTGCCCTAGCTTGCACACCAACTCGGTAACTGTTGCTTTCACCTAACATTTCGCACATTTAACTTCAGTTCTAGCTTTACCATCCTTCACGAGATTTGTTAAGGATTATATTAACTTACTGACCTTAAAGTTTCAGCCCTAGACTCGTTCTTCTCGATTTGTTCTACTCTGAACATCAGACACTGTCCAGCTTGTGCGTCCACCAAGAATCTTCCCTTCCAGCTTAGATTCAACTCCAAGATGAAAATACTTCCGTTCAAAATCCACCAGGACACACTCGTCTATCTCCCCTTGTAGTTTGTAGGAAAGTGAAACTGACTTAAGTTCTTGAAGTGTCTAAAATGAATAAATATTTAATTCACTTTCCTTTATTTATATCACCGACTTAAGTTCCCAAAGGCAGGCTGGCGCGCAGGGGTTCTCCTCTCACTTTAACGCAAGGCACCCATAACGCCACACACTCAACGCCTTCAACAATCAGCCATTATCAACGCATGGTGTCCTCGATGCCTCCTACTTTCAACGCGTGCAACTCAGTCATTCGCCACTAACTTCGTCGCATCGAGATCACCTTATCTTCGGCGCATAGAGACTACTCTGTCTTCGACGCAGAGTGACTTCAGCGCATGGCTGTCTTCGACGCAGAGTGACTTCAGCGCATGGCCTTATCAACGCATGGTGGTTCAAGCACATTTCTTCCCCCGCCAGCGAGCACTTATCCTAAAATGCGGGTAACTACTTCAGCTTGCAACCTTTCGTGATTCCATCAGCAACGCATGGTCACTCAAAGTGTTCAACTTTCCTCCTCATTCACCAACGCATAGTCTTGACCAACACTTAGCCAAAATTTTTGCTCTCATTCTCGACTACTTTTCCTCTAACAACGCATAGCCACAATCTCGCTTGTCTCTTCCCAACACTTAAGTCAGTGCTTACAATTCATTACCCCCTTTTTAAGAATTTCGTCCTCGAAATTCGAATAAGGTCACTGTGAGAAAAAGTGAGAATACTTAACTTTCATTTGCTCTTCACTTTTCCATGTTGCTTCTTCTACTTGATGATTCCTTCACAAAACCTTAACAAGAGGTATCGTTTTTGTCCTCAACACTTGTTCCTTCCGGTCGAGAATTTGCACAGGTTCCTTTTCATAAGATAAATCTTCATTTACCTAAATAGGTTGAGCCTCCAAAACATGAGTGGGATCTGGAATATACTTCCTCAATAGAGAAACATGAAATACGTCATGTATTTTGGACAACTCCATATGTCACACCCCCTCCCGAATTATCCTCCATAACCCGAAAAGAGATGTGAAGACTGCAGTTACCGACTACCCTATCACGTAACCCACTGCCAACCTCACCATCCACATGCTCTTGACAAACCTCGATTTCGATCGGCAACGGGAACTGTCATGCTACCTGAAAATGAAAAACATTTTAAAAGGGTGAGCTAGCAGCTCAGTGAGTAACGGTTTTTCTGAAAACAATATATATTAACTGTAAAACAGGTCAAACTCGCATAAAATATATCACTTCAAATCATATTAAATTATACTCAAACACCATTGCAAAAACATGCTTGACCGTTTCAGAATAAATACTCAAAAATCTCATTCTTATAAAATACTTTTTCCTTAGTTGAGGCGGAGCAATGCTCAACGTTACTCAACGTCGATTTTCCTTAGCTGTGTGGAGTAATCTCAACACATCAGCGTCGTATATATCTTTATGTGCACATAGGTACTAGAACTTGGGCTGCCCTTAATGCCTTCTACGAGTCCCTAAGCATTGAGGTCCCATTTCTATATCCAAGTTACGTATATGCCTTCTACGAGTCCCTGAGCACTGGGTACCTTTATATTCCGGGTCGCCTACAATGCCTTCTATGAGTCCTTGAGCATTGGGGTCCCATTTTGATATAACGGCTACCCTTTGGCCTTCTCCAAGTCCCTGAGCCTCGGGTGCCTTTTCAAGTTTGATATAACACAATACATATTTTGGAAACATTATATCAATAACTCATGAATTTATCGTTTCCAAATCTCATCTCATCAGCATGCTAAATTCAATTTCCAGTTTTAATATAAAACCGCATGCTTTTCATAAAGTTTATTTTCAAATCTTTCTTGAAATCACATAATACCATGCTTTTCAAAAAAGTCATGAAAACAAGTATCAACCTTTCACCATGCGTTTTATAACTCATAGCAAGTATCCAGCATTCTCAAAGTTTACAAGTAAAACGCATGCTCATATCTCTAAACGCATGCACATGTCTCTATAAATCATATATTCGTATGCTTTATATATATATGAAAATGCATGCATTATTTTATTCAAAACCCATGGATAAGGTTTCTTAGGTCCATTTTCAGCATTCTCTTTCCCACGAAAAGTTGTTGATTTCGATCTCTGAAATCTGAAAATGGAGGGTTACATTTACAACATTTACTAAATGTTAGTAAGCATTTTGACCAAATAAGTGAAGATTAAATACTATAGGAATAAGAGTTATTTTAGTATTAGTATTTAATCAAGAATGTATTGATTTAGTGAAGGAGTAATTGACTCCCTCTCGGTAGCAGTTATTCTAAATCACTAAAGTATCATTGCAAGAGGATAATAAATTATGGGTATATTATTACTTGCTAAAATTGATTGGATTATATAGAATTTTTCAGAAATTCACTAAACATAGATTTATTTTTCCAGTAATGTCTACTTCATTTATACCATTACTAGCTTCTGAAAAACTTAATGGAGATAACTACAGTACCTAGAAATCAAACCTGAACACTGTTGGGTTGTATGTCCTAAAACTCGTAGTTTTTGTAAATAAGTGAATTTTAGTACATATGAAGTTATTCAAGTGAATTAATTTTTTATTAACTCTAAATCCAATTAAACTACGAACCCTTGGCTATTATCATGAGTACTTGGACTTTATGTGGAGACATAAAGAGGATCAAGTTCAAGTAAGTAGCTTAAATAGTCTATAGTACATGGATCAGGTTGGATACCTCTTCCTGGAGACACTATTGAATATAGTCTGCTTCATGATTGTTACAAATGTTGTAAGGTGTCATAAATGAAGTGATCCTGATTTGTTCATGTAGAGACATGTGAGCGGGGGTATTCTACATAATAAGATTGTGTAAGACTGACTTTGAAATAATCACTATTACGTATTAACACCGTTTACGATTAACACTGATTAATTTCACTTACCGATGACCTAGATAACTTGATCTGAATTTTGAGCTATCTATTAACTCCTGTTTCTTCATAATTATCTCTTGATCTGCATAGGTGAGAGTAAGCTCAATAACGCTGCTCAACATTCCTCCCATTTTAGGGATAAGACCGGGTAGGTAGCTAGGGACATAGAATTTGCAAGACGGAATTCAATCCTATCCAACTTAGGGATAGCAGAGAGGTTGTTCTCTTAAGTGCAGTTCCCAGATCTTGAACAAGGGTCCCCATCCTCTCACTGGCTCGAAAGGAAATGAATTTAGTGATTAGATCCTAAATCAATTGTTCATTAGAGGGACAATGGTACTTAAGGAGAAAAGATGTAACTCAGAGGTAAATCGGTATTTGACCTAGCTGAAGTTTGAACGACCTGTGAAGGATTGACTTATTGATGACGGTTATATCAAATGGACACAAATATATCTACAGTGAAGAGAGTGCAGCTACGAGCTTTAGTGGAGTGTCCCGTTAGTTAACGAATATTGGTTAACTAGGTTAAAGAGTTTGGCCGGTTAATCTCGGATCATTAGAGTTCATGATTTGTAGGTTCATTAGGTCCCTCTACTAGCTCATAAATGGACTAAAATCTTAGATAGTATGGTGAATGAGTTTGAACCGTTCAAATCTTGGCTTAAGGAATAAAAGTCAGATATATACGATATATTGATGTTTAATTACAAATTAAACGAAACGAATAAAGTTAATTATAATATTTAAATATGATTTAAATATTAATCATATGAATAGAGATTCATATCGTTTTTTTATAGAAAAATCAAGACAAGTGGGAAAAATAATATTATTAAATATTAAATTATTTTTATTTAATTAATTATGTTTTAAAAAATTAAAAATCAATTTTAATTCAATTTTTGGAAATTTATTGAAAAATTGATTTTAAAATTGATTTTTGAAGATTGGATTTTCCCACTAACTAAGCTAGGAGCTTGGTTGTCTTCTTCACAATTAACCAACAAATTAACCATTTTGTGTTGCCAAATTTTGATGCAATTGGATTGCATGTTATTCTTTAATAAATAGAGATGATTTTGGCATAAAAATGGTTAAGAATTTTGTGAAATTCAAGAGTTAATTTTGCAAAATTCCATCCATTGTTCATCTTCTTCCCAACCTTCATTCCTTCTTAAATTCACCACAAATTTTGGATTCCACCATCCAATCTAAGCCCAGAGAATGGTAGAGAAGACCCTTGTGGTAGTCTACAACTAAGTGAGGCTGAAATTCATCAAGAATTGAAGGAGAATTTGGAGCTCCTAGGGTAAGTGTTCTTGAAACTTTGGTTTTTTCTTTTTTAATTGCATGTTTAATCCTCTAAATTGAGCATCTTAGAGTGAAAATTGATCAAATTAACCTCCTCTGCATGCTCATTTATCCTACAAACACTATATTAGTTATTGATGATCTGTGGTTTGTTTTAACAGAAGAATGTCCTTTAGCTTCCAGCTTAAATGCAAACTGAAGTGTTTGGGATGCGTATGACATGTGGATAAGGGCCAATGATAAAGCCCAAATCTACATCTTGGCAAGCATTTCTAATGTGTTATCCGAAAAACATGAGAAAATGATGACCGCCATGGAAATCATGGACTCATTGCAGGTGATGTTTGGACAACCGTTCTCATCGGTCCGGCATGATGCTATCAGATACATTTACAACTCCCGCATGAAAGAAGGAACCTCTATTAGGGAACATGTTTTGGACATGATGGTCCATTTCAACATTGCGGAGGTAAATGAGGTTGTCATAGATGAAAAGAGCCAAGTCAACTTTATATTAGAATCTCTTTCGAAGACTTTTTTACCATTCCGCACCAATTCGGTAATGAATAAAATAAAGTATAATCTGACTTATCTATTTAACGAGCTTCAGAAATTTTAGTCCATGATGAAATAAAAAGTACATGAAGGAGAAGTAAATGTTATTTCTAGAAAGTCCCAAAGAGGATTTTCCTCGGGGACTAAGTCTGGACCTTCTTCTTCCTAAAAGAAAGAAACGATTATGATGAAGAAGGGTAAAAGGAAAGCCCTTGCAAATCTCAAAGGCAAGAAGAAAGTTGCAAATAAAGGAAAATGTTTCCACTACAATGAAGATGGGCACTAGAAGAGAAACTGCCCTAAATATCTTGTAGAGAAAAAAGCTGAAAAAGAAAACCAAGGTAAATATGATTTACTAGTTGTTGAAAATTGTTTAATGGAGAATGATAACTCCACTTGGATATTCGATTCAGGAGCCACTAATCATGTTTGTTCTTATTTTCAGGAAACTAGTTCCTGGAAGCAATTTGAAGATAGCACGATAACTCTCAAGCTTGGATCAGGGGAGATCATCTCGACGAAAGTAGTAAGAGATATGAAATTGTTCTTCGAAGATAGATACATTTTATTAGAAAATGTACTTTATGTTCCTAATATCAGTAAGAATCTAATATCTATCTCTTGTTTGTCAGAACATTTGTATAAAATATCTTTTGATGTAAAGGAAGCGTTCATTAACAAAAGAGGTATTCATATTTGTTTTGCAAATTTAGAAAACAACTTATATAAGTTAAAACCTACCAAGGCAAAAGCTATTTTAAATATTGAGATGTTTAAAACAACTGAAACGCAAAATAAAAGGCAAAAAGTTTCTTCTAAGATACCCATCTTTGGCATTTAAGACTTGGCCACATTAATCTCAATAGGATTGGAAGGTTGGTAAAAAGTGGACTCGTAAATCAGTTAAAAGATAACTCTTTACCTCTGTGTGAGTCTCGTCTTGAGGGTGAAATGACCAAAAGATCTTTTTCTGGAAAAGGTTTTAGAGCCAAAGAAGCCTTAGAACTCATGCACTGAAACCTTTGCGGTCCTATGAATATTAAAGCACGAGGAAGGTATGAATATTTCATTAGTTTTATTGATAATTATTCTAGGTATGACTATGTTTACCTAATGTATCATAAGTTTGAGGCTTTTGAAAAGTTTAAAGAGTACAAGGTTGAGGTTGAGAACCTATTAGATAAAACTATTAAAACACTTCGATTATATCGTGGTGGAGAGTACATGGACTTAAGATTCCAAGACTATTTGATAGAACATGGAATTAAGTCTCAACTTTTTGCGACAAGTACACCTCAGCAAAATGGTGTATCAGAAAGGAGAAATAGAACCTTGATAGACATGGTTCGTTCAATGATGAGCTATGCTCAGTTGTTTGATTCGTTTAGGGGACATGCAGTAGAGACTATTGTATATATTTTGAATAATGTTCCTTCTAAAAGTGTTCCAGAAACACTATATGAATTGTGGAGACGACGTAAAGGTAGTCTACGTCACTTCATAATTTGGCAATGCTCAACACATGTGTTGGTGCAAGATCCAAAGAAGTTAGAGCGAAGTTAGAGCGACATTAAAAATTATGCCTATTTGTAGGATATCCCAAAGAAACGAAAAGGTGGCTTATTTTTTTATCCTCAAGAAAATAGAGTGGTTGTATCGATAAACGCTAGTTTCTTAGAGGAAACCACATAAAGGATCATCAACCTCGCAATAAATTAGTATTAAGTGAAATTTCCAAAGAAACTACAGACGACTCAACAAGAGTTGTTGATCAAGCTGGTCCTTCTTCAAAAGTTGCTGATAGAACACATCCTTCTCAAGAGTTGAGAGTGCCTCCACGTAGCCGGAGAGTTATCCATGAACCCAACCGGATTTAACAAAAACTCAAGTCGTCATACTTGATGATGGCATAGAGGATCCATTGATCTATGAATAGGCAGTGAATGATGTTGATAGAGACCAGTGGATCAAAGTCATGAACCTCGAAATGGAGCCTATGTACTTCAATTCAGTCTGGGAGCTTGTATATCAGCCAAGTGGGGTAAAACCTATTGGTTTTAAATGGATCTACAAAAGAAAACGAGACTAAGTCGGTAAGGTACAAACCTATAAGGCTCAATTAGTAGCAAAGGGTTTTGTCTAGAGGGGGTGGACTATGAAGAAACCTTCTACCATGTTGCTATGTTAAAGTTGATAAGAATACTCTTGTCCATTGCCACGTTTTATGATTTTGAAACTTGGCAAATGGATGTCAAGATAGCTTTTTTGAATGGCTATCTTGAAGAGACTATTTATATGGTTCAACCAGAAGGGTTCATAGAACATGGTCAAGAGCAAAAAGTTTGCAAGCTTAAACGATCCATTTACGGGTTAAAACAAAGTATTTCGATCCTGGAATATAAGGTTTGATACTGCAATTGAACCTTACGATTTTGAACAAAATGTTGATGAATCTTTTATTTACAAGAAGATCACCAACACCACTATAGCATTTCTGCTATTGTATGTTGATGATATCCTTCTCATTGGGAATGAGGTAGGATTTTTTATTGTCATTAAACAATGGTTAGCAACCCAATTCTAAATGAAAGATTTGGGAAAGGCTCAGTATGTTCTTTGAATCCAAATAGTTCGAAATCGCAAGAACAAGACGTTAGCTATGTCTCAAGCATCATATATTGACAAAATGTTGTCTAGATATAAGATGAAGAATTCCAAAAGAGGTCTATTATTGTTCTGACATGGAATTCATCTGTCAAAGGAACAGTGTCCTAAGACATCTCAAGAAGTTGAGGATATGAGACATATTCCTTATGCATCAACAATTGGAAGTTTGATGTATGCCATGTTTTGTACACGGCTTAACATATGCTATGCAGTAGGGATAGTCAGCAAGTTTCAGTCCAATCCAGGATATGATCATTGGATTGCTGTTAAAAATATCCTCAAGTATCTAAGGAGAATGAGGGACTATATATCCGTGTATGGCGCTAAGGATTTGATCATTACAGGATACATTGACTCTGATTTTTAAACTGACATAGATTCAATGAAATCTACATCTTGATCAATCTTCACTTTAAACGGAGGAGCAATAGTATGGAGGAGTATTAAACAAGGTTGTATAGCTGACTCCACCATGGAAGTTAAATACATAGCTACATGTGAAGTGACAAAGGAAACAGTATGACTTAAAAAGTTCTTAGTGTATCTAAAAGTTGTTCCAAATATGCATCTGCCTATCATTCTCTATTGTGATAACATTGATGCAGTTGCAAATTCCAAAAAACCTAGAAGCCATAAGCTAGACAAACACATTGAACGAAAATATCATCTCATCAGAGAAATTGTGCAAAGAAGTGACGAAATCGTCAAGCAGATTGCATCAGAGCACAACATTGTTGATCCATTTACAAAGGCCCTTACGGCTAAAGCATTTAAGAGTCACCTAGTGAGTCTAGGATTTCGAGTTATGTAAACTAGGACAAATGGGTGAACGCTATTAGGTATCTGATGCCCTAGTTTATTGTATTTATATGCTTTTCTCTGTAAACTCAAAATTATATTTATATTCACGGGAGTTTTGGTCGAAGTGGGAGTTTGTTGGGTTTTATGTCCTAAAACTCGTAGTTTGTAAATTTTGAAACTTATTCTCAATAAAGTTGTTATCGAGATTTATTCAGTAAAGTTGTTATTGAATATGTGAATTGCATTTATTAAATCTAATAAACTAAGAACCCTTGTCTATAAGTTGAGAACTTAGACTTTATGTGTAGACATAAAAGTGGATCAAGTTTAGGTAATGGCCAAAACGGTCTATAATAGAAGGATAAGACTTGATACTTTATCTTGAAGACACTATGGATGAGGCCCACCTTGTATTTGATACAAACGATGTGATCCTATATCGTTCATGTAGAGACATGTTAGTGGGGCATTCTATGCAATGAGTTTGTATAAGACCAAACTATGAAATAATCATTTTTTACTTTATAACACTGTTTACTGTTAAAACTGATTATTTCAACCTGATGACCTAGGTAACTTGATCTTAATCCTGAGCTAACTATGAACTCATGTCTGTTTGAGATTATCCTTTAATCTGCATGGGTGAGAGTGGCCGAGTTCGCCAACTCAATAAGCTCCCATTTTAGGGATAAGAATAAACAGATAGCTAAGGACATAGTCCTGCAAGATGAAATTCACTCCTACCTAATTCTAAGTTAGTAGAGAAGTTGTTCCTTCAAGTGCTGACTTCGAGTGTTGAACAAGGAGCCCCACCCTCTCATTGGCCCAAGAGAGACCTGGTATGTTGGGTGGACCACAAACCAATTGTTCATTAGAGAATCAGTGGGAGTTAAGGAACGAGATATAATTACAGGGGTAAAACGGTAATTTTGACCCAAATATAATTATGAACAACTTGTGAAGGATCGACTTACTAATCATGGTTATATCAAGTGGACAAAAATATATCTAAAGTGAGGAGAGTGCAACTATTGAGCTATAGTGGTGTGTCTCGGTAATTAACAAATGTTAATTAACTAGGTTAAAGAGTTTAGCCGGTTAATTTCGAATCATTGGAGCTCATGATCTGTAGGTTCATTAGGTCCATTAGGTCCCCTTGTTAACTCATGGACTAAACCTTAGAACAATATGTTGAAAGAATTTGAAATGTTCGAATTCAGTTGAGGAGCAAATTCTACAGTTGTTCGTTTAATTGCGAATTAGACAAAATTGGAGAGTTAGTAATATTTAAATATGATTTAAATATTATTCTGTTGAATAGAGATTCATCGGGTTAGAATTGCCTGGAAAACTGGAAAAAATATTAATTTAATATTCAATATTAATTTCATATAATTATTAAATTAACTATTATTAAATTAATTAAAAATTAATTGTGAGAATTAATTTTAAGAAAAGAGATTAGAAATTTGATTTTGAGAAAATCAATTTAAATTTTTTTTTTTGGTTCTTTTCCACTTTAGCATGTTGAAGTAGGAGTTCCTAATCTTTTTCATCACACCTCCTAATTAAGATTCTCAATCACCATGTTTGGTGTCAATCTGCATGTAAAAGAGTTCTGCATGGTTTATTCTTTATCTAGAAGAAAGAAACATCGAAAATGGATGGATACTCTTGGTAATTTCTGCTGAAAAAGCTTACCTTATCTTAACTCTCCAAAACTGTGTTCTCCTCACAAATTTGCTCAAAATGCAACCTAATCTGGATCCCATAATCTGTTCTAAAGCTTGAGAATAACAAGGATGACTCTTGTGGTGGTCCATAAAGTGTTCGTGATTAGAAATTTGAAGAAATTTGATTCAATTTCAAGCTACAACAAGTAAGTATTCTTCCTCTGTTTTTCGAGTTTAAAAATAGCATGTTTAATCTTCAAAATTGATGTAATTAGAATAGTTTAGATCCTAATTGCTTCCACATTTACATTGCTAACTCTTTCATTTCTTCCTCTAAATCTTGGTACATTGTCTTTTGGTACTTTTACACGCAAATGTGTTCAATCAATTGCTCCATATGTATAAATATTTTCTTATGGTCAATGTTACAATCGTAAAAAGAAAAAAAAAAAAAAACGTTTAGTATGATATTTACCTTAAAATATGACGAAAATTATGTACGAATTTTCTGGGGGAGTTCAAATTTGTTTTATTAAACTAAATATTCTTCTTGTAAGGAGATAATTGCCTGTAGAACTTGATGAAAATGTTAGACTCATATTGTTTCTCTTAATCGAGTAAAGAGAAGTTCAATTGTTTTGTTTCTTATGCTGTGAGCTACAATATGCAAAAACTTTGCTACTTGTTCCTTTACAGAATTATATCGACTATTCTTAAGGTAATATGCTTCTTAAGTACATTAATTAGTTTTTAAATGCACATGAGCCCATTCATAAGATATCTCTACTCCATTCTTCATCTAAAATAAATCTCAATCATTAAGTGTCTTGCTCCTTCTCTTTCAGATGGAATTCTTGTAATGGATTGTAGATTTGAATAAATTTCTAATGATGCAATTGCATAACCAATACAAACTATCATAACACCAATTGCACTTTGTCAATATTACCCCCAATTTCTCATGATTTTTCACAATTGAAATATAAACAATATATTGGGACTAGTGTGTCCTAAATCTCTTGGATCTTGTGATTTTGTAAATTGTAAATCCATTTTATTTATTGAATAAAATAAGAAGTTATTTTATCTATCTTTTGCATTAACTCAATCCAATAAACTAAGATTTCATGGTTATTTTATGTAAGCTTAAACATGTATGTGGTTGACATACAAGGTTGGATCATGTTTAAGTAATAACCAAAAGATCTGTAGTATAGGAATAAGGTTGGGTGTCTTATTTTGGTAACACTATGGATACGACCCACTTTGTAATTGTTATAAAGAGTTGTAAAGTGTTAAAAAAAATTTGATCTTAATCGTTCATGTGGAGACATGTGAGTGGGGCTATCCTATACGAAGAGTTTGCATAAGATCGGACAGCGAAATGTGTAATTTCTCCTTGTAACGCTGTTAATTGTAGAAATTAACATTTCATAGGATGACTATAGGTAACTTGAGCTGAATCTTGAGTGAGTTATGAACTCTTGTCTATGAGGGCAATCCTTTGATTTATATGGGTGAGAGTGGCCAGATCACCAACTCGATAAGCCTACCATTTTGGGGATTTGTTTGATTAGAGAGTTGGAAACATAGCTTCACAAGATGAAATTCACTCCTTCCCGTGCTTAGGATAAGTAGATAAATTACTCTCTTAAGGGCTGATTCTAGGTCTTGAACAATGAGGTCTCACCCTCTCACTGGCCCGAGAGGGGTTAGTTTATAGTTGGACTATAAACAATTTGTTCATTAGAGGGATTAGGGGTACTTAAGGAGTTAAATATAACTACAGGTGTAAACCAGTAATTTGACCCAATTGTATTTATGAGTAATTTGTGAAGGGTCAACTTACTGTTGATTAGTTAATTCCATAGACGCAGAAATATATCTATAGTGTGAAGAGTGCAACTGTAAGTCTTTAGTGGAGCGGCTTACAGTTAATGAATATCAATTAATCTAATTAAATAGTTTAATTGATTGATCTCATATCATTGGAGCTTCTAACTATAAGTCTTTAGTGGAACGGCTTACAGTTAATGAATATCAATTAATCTAATTAAATAGTTTAATTGATTAATCTCATATCATTGGAGCTTCTAACTATAAGTCCATAAGGTCCCCTTGTTAGCTCATTAAGGATTTGTATAAGAATCAAACATTTTGGTTAATTTGAATTGTTCAAATTAATAAGAGAGTTAATTGTATGTGATACAATTAGTATAATGTATATAATTACATTATAATATAAAGTTTATTTTGAATGGGATTCAAAATTTATACTTTATGTTATATGAGAAATGAATATTTAAATAAGATTTAAATATTAATTATATGAATGAGATTCATATAAAAACTATAGGTTAAAATTAATATGAATGAGCTTCATATTAAAACTATAAGTTATGTGAGTGAAGGTTATTTGAATATGATTCAAATTTAAATTAAATATGAGATATTTAATTAATTAATTAATTAATTTTATTTAATTATATTTATTAAATTTCATTTAATATATTATTAGTAAATTAATATTAATATTAATTAATAATAATATTATTATATTATTAATTAAAATAACTCCCACGTAATGGGGAATTATTTTGTTCTCTCTCTCACATTTTACATAAAAAGAAAAAGAAGAAGGGAGAGGAGGTTACCAGCACTACAAAAGGTGTTCTGTTATCAATTCCTCTCTCAAGTTCCTCTCCAACTCTCTCTTCTTCTTAAGAAATTACTTCCCTACCAAAAACAAAGAGAGCCCCAGCTCTTCTATTGGTTCTTTCCAGAGAATAACAAGGTAATTTTTGTGGTAGTGTTCCTAAGAAAAGTTGCTACATTTGTGGGGTTTGAGATTTGGAGAAAAAGAATTCTACATTGAAAATGGTCTTCAAATGTAGGAAATTCTTATCCCTTTATTCTTCTGAAAAGCATGTTAAACTTTGTTGTTTATCCATGTGTTTCTTCTCTGTAATTTATGTTTTCTAAATCAAACTTAATGACACATGGTGATCACTCACTTCCGCTGAAAATTCAATTTCTTCACAACAAATATAATTGTATAGAATGTTTTAGATTAAATTAAAACAAAGAATATGTTTATTTACCTTTTTTTTTTTTTTTTAATACAAATACATTACAATCTTTTCTCATCTTTTTTTCATTCCATATACTTATTATATATGAAAAGACAAACATCACCGTAATTCCTATTTTCTTTTACATATAACCTTATTATTAATTTTTATATATTTATTATATTTTTCCATATATTATATATGGGGATTTGCACGGATGTGGCAAATTATGAATACAATCTCCCAGGCAGTCATCAATTTTTTACATTTTGCAAATATGACATTTTTCTAAAATCCAATTTTTGGTTTCTTCATTATTCCCAAATTGCCTTGAGGTACTTTATTCCTTGTTTTCTTTCCAGATAATGGAACCCTCATTCTCTCTTCCTTCTCCCTTTAGTTGAAGTCCCCCCACTATATCCCTATCTTTTTTTTTTTTTTTCTTTTGCTCCTTACGTTTCTTCTCACCAAAGTGCCTTAAACGACAATGATGACAGACATGGCACCAATACCTAACCATCACACATTCCCTGTCAAATCGGAACTTAAGTTCCTCGGTTTGACTCTCATCCCCAGTCAAATCAGGTCGAGGCTCCGTGGGGACCCGATCCAACGGTTTTTTTTTTTTTTTTTTTCCAACCCTAATCACACAACCTCAGACCACCTTAGACCCACATGCAACAACAATGACCACAGACCTCAATGGCTTAACCCTACGACAAATCTCATGCTTCTTGTGTGCTTTTTAGAAGATAGGCAGGTTTGTTGATTCTTCTAAATTTTGTTGTAGAAAAATGGATCAAATGTCAATTTTTTTTTAGATTTGTTGTTTTTCTTATCGGATGGTTTTAGATTCTGGCTATGGATATTAACCAAAAATATGATAAGTTGGTTGTTTTGTGACTGAGAAAGCTGGCATTGCTCACAAGATCAAGTTCAAGGATGACCAGGTGGTGGCTGATGTAAGATTATTTTATTTTATTTTTGGCTAATATTTGTTTTTTTAATATCATTTCTAGGTTTTTCAACTATTTAAAACCCATTTTGTTTTGTTTGGACGTGGCATTCTCGATATGTTCTCTCACTTGAATGGTGGAATGATATTTGGGAAATGGGGGCGAATTGAGGCCAAAGTTGAACATTTAAACCAGCCGAAGATTACAGTGCTGGCTGTTGATGGTAACACTCCATCTTTGGCCAACCTTAATGAATGCTTCATCTTCTAATGTACATGTCGAGGAAGAGGCAATTCTAAGAAAAAATGATAATGAATTATTGAGAGAGGTGATGAGGCAGGTCATGAAAACGGCTAAGCACTTGACCAATGAAACCATAAATAGAGGCAATATGAGGAAGCGGAGTGTGCTCTTAGGCAGACATTGGCCAAAGATTAAAGAGAAAAGATGAGAATGGAGGACCAGACAGCTCGAGAAAGAGATAGAGTAGAAGAAGAAAGGTTGACAAGAGAAGAGGAAGAGGTCGACCTTGAGAGAGAGGAAAATGAAGCATGTAGTAGGAGGTTTACATGTTGCAGCAGATTTAGTTGGTGACGTGACCACATCAAGCTAATTGCAGGCCGTAGTTACTGAGCAGTCTTAAACCAACGTGGTTGCATCACCTGTGCACCGCAGAGAGGGAAAAGCCCCAATGATTGAAGATGAGGGAGATTTTGACTCTTTATTTGAAACTAGAGAATGGACTCCCTAGTTTGTTAGAGGTTGAGGAGATAAAAACCACACCATCTGAGGATGTGGTAAGGCTGATGGGCCAGCAGAGCCTGAATTTGTGACACCTAAAAGGGTGATCTGCAAAAACTGCAAGTGCACGGGTCAAGTTATAGTATAAAACAGTTTAAGTCTAAGTTTCGTATCTACTAGGGACTGAATTCAATATATTCACCTATCTGTTCAAGAATTGAATCAATTTTATCTAAGGATTCAAGATCAATTTTGGATTTTGTATTTCGAAAAAAAGAAAAGCAAAGTAAAACAAGTGAAACTTCAAGGGATAAGAATGTGCTAGGGTGTTGATGTCATTAATTACTTCACTAAATCATGCATTAGGTTTTCATAGAATTATGTGCAGACAATATGTTTAAGTCTAGAAACTAATATCCAGATTATTTTCTCTAAATAACTTTCCTTTCTTATGCAACTTAATTGATTACTAATTTCTTGAAACCAAATTAAGAGGCATAGCATTAAGAATAGTCATAATCAACTTTCTCTAATAACCTAGCTATTTTCATGAAAAATTAGTAGAGATTCAATGTTATAGATCCAATTAAACATACAACCACTCAATCATACATCTTATCTAACAATTATTGATGATCAATCAATAGAAGATAAAGCATAATAGCATTGAAAAATATATCATTCAACAACATCCATGAAAAACACTAAATCATAAACTTAAATCCATAATTAAATCATCCAATACCCTAAAACTATGAGTTTAGTCACGCATAGCCATCAAATACAAACTTTCATATGAGTTCTCCAGCATAAAAAGTAAAAGGTAAAGAGAAACTTAGGAAGAAAAACTCTCGAATTGATTCCCGTCATTGAATTCCTTCAATCTCCTCTTGGTTGACACCTTAGAATCCGAACGGTCCTTAACTCTTCTCCAACACTTTTCTCTATTTTTGATAGCAAACTCACACTTTTAGGCTCTCTTTTCCTCTAAATTTCAGGATTAGGGCTGCTGAGAACCTTTCAATTTATAGAACTTCAAAACTTGCAGCCTAATTTCTTTCCTAACATACGTAATTTTCAAATTTGGAAAGACTGACACCTAGACGCTCTACGCACCTAGTGGAGCATCAAGCAATGCCTAGGCGCCCATTGCTTAGTGCCTAGGCACTTCACAAATGTCCAAAATTGTAGCTCTCGGGTCTCCAGCACCGAGGCAACGCCTAGACGCTACCCTACATTAGGGTTTTTGCTCCTTTTCTTCATCTTTTCGTCCAAGCTTGGCTTGGTTTAGTTCTTTTGGCCATCAATGCTTATTTTCTCCATAATTATTTGAAAACTACTAACAACCACTAAAATCTAATAAAAACATCCCTAAATTAAGAGCAATAAAGCACTTTTTGAGTGATTTTCAAAAGGTCACAAGATCAGCCTTAGTAGCCAAGAGGAAAGTGAAATCTAGTAGTGTGCCTTTTGAGAGAAAAAGGCCAAGGATGAAGCAGGCCTCTCCGACTTGTAATCTCTTCCTCCAGTGAATTTGAGGGTGGCGAAGATTTGACAAAGAGAAAAGAGATCTTAGGAAGAGAGAGATCTTCGAAGAGAACGGTTTCTTTGGGAAAGCAGACATTCTTCCACTGTTCGTCACATTAGTGATTGAACATTACAAATGGGAATCTCTAACCAGCCAACCAGCTCCCACTAGTAGCTCACTGGTTCAAGAATTTTATCCAGGGATGTAGCTTGAATGAAGCATCTCAATTGTTAGAGGAGCTCAAGTAGACTTTTCAGTCGGGGCCACTAATGTTGTTTATATGGTCCTTGATGATGGAGAAAGAAAGTTGATGAAAGATGTATACTCTATTTGAGGGGCAAATGGCGGAGGCACTAAAGATTGTGGCCATCGCTGGAACAGAATGGGTGATCTCACCCACAAGATGTCACACTCTTTGTCTATGAGATATCAGAGAGAAGCTAGCTATTTGGCTCTACTTCTTGAAACACTGGATTAAGCCAACTACGCATGACACACCATATCACTTGAGAGGGTTATGCTTCTGTACAAAATCCAGAAGGTACTCTTGAAGTAACCTTAGAGGTATCATTCGATGAGAGTTAGTCGAGTGCAAACTACGCACCCAAGGGTGGTTGTTTTTCCCCTCATTGATTGATAGACTATGTGCCCGAGTTGGGGTGGTGGTAGGAGAGGACAAGGAGAGGTGTAAGGTAAAGCCTGCTATTAACCTCACCCTAATAAAGAAGCTTCAGGGAAATCTGGCTAGTAAGAAAAGCAAGGCATCTCTAGTAAGAATGCATAATCGCCTTCTGAAGCAACCCCAACAGCTCCTATGAGTTAGTCACCGCTTCCAGATGGCACCTTCTCCCCACCTGTGTTGGAGTATAATGAGCTAAATCAAGAAGACCAGCCTCCTGCCCCATAAGAGCAAGCACCTCTTGCTACGGCTGTATCACCTCCCTAGCAACCGTCTAGAGCCGTTGCACCATCCATACATGCCAAATCCGTGGTTGATTACATGGCTGAATAGATGACGAGATTCATGGCTGAGCAGATGACGAGATTCATGGCTTAGCCCCGTGCTTATTAGGTGTATGCTAAGGCTCGAGATGATGCGTTCAAATGGTTTCAGAGCTCAGCCATGCCTGATCACTATCCTACTATGCCGCCTTACCCAGACCATATCCTTCATGACCCTTTAGAAGAAGAAGAACAAGAAGAGGTTGATGATGATTCTCCTGCTCATAGTTAGAGGAGTATTCTATTCTTTTTATGTGCTTACATAATGAGTTAGTCAGTTAGTTTATTCTTTTATCAATTTTCTACTTAGTTTTAGTTTTCTTAGTTTAAATTTGCTGTTGGAAACAAAACACAAAACTAAGAAAAATTTTGATGATCATGTAAGTATTAGGCATGTTAGTTTTTGTGGTGCAAAGTAGTTCTTGATGATGACACTTAGAGCATATCTCATTCTAACATGCCTTATTTTCAAATCCTAAAGCATACAAAATCAAGAGTATCATTTGTTGTTATGTGCAAAACATCCTCAGGCTAGTCTCCTGCATGTTCAAAAGATCTAGTACACTAGGAGAATCTAGTTTGATTTGCAGTCTAGCTAGAGTAACCACCTTGTTTTTGTACCCTTTTGTATATGTTAGTCAATGAGAATATTGCCTCCTTTAAGTTTGGAGGGCGTTTTTCACATTCTTTTCATTATTTATCACAGGCATATTATAATAATGTATGTGTGCTAGGCCTTTTTCTTAAAAAAAGAAACGAAAAGAAAAGAGGATGGCACTCCTCCTTTCTAAGTTAGCTAAAGTAACCAAAAACCAGCATGTAACTCGTATTTTCTTTTCCACAAAACTGTTAGCTTGGAAAGTGAGTGTTTGCCTCAAGTATGACCTTTGGTCGTAGTAAAAAGTAGGCAAGCTAAAATGAAGGTGAGAGTGACACTAAGGATTGTTCCTAGGAAAAAAATATGAAAAAAAAAAAAATTAAAGTATAAAGGCTTGTCAAATGGAAGCCTGAAGATCTAGAAAAAGCACAAATTTGGGGGGTGTTCTGTCTATTTAGGAAGGGAGCTTGGAAAAATTTGTAAGTCATATAGGATCTCACTAGGTTTTGTGACTAGTAACTAGGTTAGTTCGAGATGTTGGTTAGATAGTTGAGGGATATTGAGCCAGATATTAGTTGAAACTCTTGTGAGGGCCTTTTAGGAGTTTGAGCAATTAAGACGTTAAGGTTTGAGACCTCTCCTGAAAAATGTCTGCTTTGCACTTTACTCTAGCTACTTTACTTTCAAGATCTGTTCTTTATTTGGTTTGCTTGAGGACAAGCAAAAGTTTTTAGTTTGGGGATGTGATACAACTCATGAAATGCATGTTTTAAGGCTATAATTTGACACTTTTTTCTGAGTGAAAATGGTATTTTTCATGTTTTTTCCCCAAATTATTGTTTTAATGGATAAATTGGTTAAGCATAGGTCATTTAGATACCTAATATGTGTTTTTACTAGTTTCGGCTGTTATTATGAGTTTTTACAAGGATTTCTTTTTTGGTTGTTTTGTAGATTTTGTCTTTGATGCACCCACATTGCCAAAAATTGATGTGATCGCATCAAAATCATAGTTTCTAGAAGTCATGTCCAGTCATCCATAATTGCAGAATAATTGGTCTACAACCATTCTTCAGCGTTGGAATTGACTGAAAGCCACTCTAAACGTGAGAATTAGCCCTTTTTCAACCAATTCAAGCCTATAAATGGGAGGGAAGGAAACCACAAGATATGTTGACACCCACTTACTATAAATACTTTCTTCATTCACCCTGATATTGACCCATGCAAAAACCTTTAGTAGGAAGGACATTTTCAGGATGTCATGAGGCTGAGCATGAGTCTTGCAGTGTGAACATAACTAGAGAGCGTTAAAGAAAAAAGACATATCATATATATCTTTTTCTCTCACTAAGTATTTTAAAAGCAAGGGTTTATTACTTAGGTAAATTCGGCTAATTATCTAAGTTTTCTTAATTTCCCCAACATAACACTTATGTTGGATAGTTGAACATGATGTTTTAGTTTATTAAACAATTTAATAAACTAATTATATTATTGCATGCTTTCTAAAATGTTAACTAATTCAACTTCCAGGTCAGTTCCCAGGTAGGGGTGTTTCCTTATGATCAACTTAAGTATCCGAGCCTCAGAAAAACCTTCCATAGACAGAGTTCCCTTATTGTCAATATTTTATAATCAATCTATTATTTTCTCATTTTAAAACTATGTAAAATAAAATAAAAGATTATTTGTTTCAAATTTCATTAGAAATTTTAACATCAAGTTTAAATATTAAATTTTAAACTCTTTAAAAATGATGAAATGAACAAAGGAACCTCAATCATGAATTTGAACCTCAAGAAGGAGCCATACATAATGTCCAAGTTTACACTAACCAAAGAAGAATTATGTGAAGTCAAGTTAAATTTATGGAGAATCAAGCTTCATTTATGGAACAAAGAGTTCAAGTGAGGCTTCATAACTAAAAAAATGGTTACAAATTGATGGGTTGCTAATTAGAAAGAAATATTTTTGGATTTATTTAAATTTAATTTCAGTTTTTAAGTCATTTTATTTGTTCTATGTTACATTTAGATCATGGTTGATAATGGTCATTAATTATGAGAGTTACAACTCTTTAAATGCCTCATCGAATGTCTAGGGTTATACTCTGAGGCCTATATAATGTCATGTAATTGTTCAAAAAAAAAAAACCTTAAAGTATGTAGTAAAAAGAGCCTTGAGCTTTCTTTTAGCATTATGCTATGTTTCTTTTACAATTAGATTGCATATTCAGAATCATTCAAGCTTGACTTGATCAATCGTGCTTGTGGATTGATTCAAAGATCAAGGGTCGATGGGAGTTGCAAGTTTGTCGAATCCATCATTTTGTCGATCGTCTAAGTAATCTGTCATCTAACGATTCTTAGGGGTTGAGATTATCTTGATTTGGAGTGTTTGAGTTTTAGATCTAAAGGTCTTGTTCATTAATAAGCTTGTTAGTTCCAAATCTTCAAGGATTACTTATCATTTGGTATCAGAGCTTGGGCTCTAGATCAGATATATGTTTCCATTGTTGCTGTTTTCTTGTTTTTTCTATTCATTTCATCACATTCTATCTATTTTATGAAACTTGAAAGAAAAAAAGTCTCATATCTAGTTGTGTTTTCAGGTTTTAGATCAAAGTCTTATCTACAACATTGCTTTCTTTGCGATCTTCAAATTCAACTTCCTTCAATGTCAAATATTTGTGTTTTGAAAATTAGTCAGGAGAAGAAAAATTATTGTCCTTAAGAGCATTTGTTCTTAAGTTGTTCTTTCTTTCTCAAAAGCATGTTAGATCTAAAAAATTATAATTTAATCTCATTTTTTGGGTCATTAATTTCATCATTTGGTATTCAAATTCATAGGTTATACATTGAAAAATTTGAGACATTAGTTGTTTTATATTAAATATGGAAGTTACATTTAGGCACATTGAATTGTCCAGCCATTAGTTAAGAATGTAACTCCAATGTTTCAAATTCCAGTCAATAAATTAAGGGTAATTGCATTGGATAACACTTTTAGGGACAATAATTTAGTGCATAACAACATTTTTAAAAAGTTACAAATATAACAAAATCTATCAGTAATAGACTCTACCACTGATATACCCCTCTATTAATATGATCTATCACTGATAAACTTTGAAAGCAAAATCTAAATTTTGCTATATTTGCAATTTTTGTTGCATTGTGTTATACTGCAAATATTTTGAACCTGATTGTTATATTGCAACTTCCCCATAAATTAATTCTTAAAAGTGCAAATGTGTCCACTAGTCCTTCAACGTTCTATCTAAGGAATACTTTAGATTCAGGAACGAATCTTCATGAAGAAGGGGAGAATGATATGAATGGAAGAACCTCAATCATACAATTTGAACCTCAAGAAGGAGTCATACAGCAGTCCAAGTTTACACTAACCAAAGAAGAAGAATTATGTCAAGTTAAGTGAAATGTATGGAGAATCAAGCTTCATTTATGGAATAAAGAGTTCAAGTGGTGCTTCATAACTTAGAGATGGTTACAAATTGATGGGTTGATGATTAAAAAAAAATATTTTCGAATTTATTGTATTAATTAAATGTAATTTCAGTTTTTAAGTCATTTTACTTGTTTTATCTTACATTTAGATCATGGTTGATAATGGTCATTAATTATGAGAGTTACAACTCTTTAAATGCCTCATAGAATCTCTAGGGTGATATTATGAGGCCTATATAATGCCATGTAATTGTAAAATTAAAAAAAAAAAAAAAAAAAACTTGAAAAATGTAGTAAAACAGCCTTGCGTTTTCTTTTAGCATTGTGCTATATTTCTTTTACAATTTTATGGCGTTCAAATTACATGTTCAGAATCATTCAAGCTTGACTTGATCGATCATGCTTGTGAATTGATTCGAAGATCAAGGGTCGATGAGAGCGGCAAGCTTTCTCTGATTCGCGGTTTTGTTGATCGTCTAAGTAATCCGACATCTAGCCATTCTTAGGGTTGAGATCATCTTGATTTGGGGTGTTTGAGAATATGGTTGTTAAATCTAAATCCTCGAAGATTACTTATCAAATAATTTAATTAAACCTTTATGTTTGCATGAGATACTATGTTATAAGTTTTTAATTATATTCATTAATCATATAACGATGAAATTCAAACCTATGACATGCATTCGGTGATATTAAAATATCACAATTATATTTAACTAAGTAATGTTACACATCATTAAATCATTTTTTTTCATTAAATAATGTAACACTTATATTATTACTAATAAAAAACTGTTGACATACCATCATACAATATAACAACTATATTCAAATATGATGCACGAACATGCTTAACCTAAGGTGGATTTTAATCTATCTGACATACTATATGCAACATATATATAATTAATTTAACCATACATCACATGCATAAATTAAACTAACCAACAAAAATGGACAGAATATTGGCATCCTAATAAAATAATATAATTAATATAACTAATTATATTAATGTAATTATAAAAATAAAATTACAATTAATTAAAATAAAGAAATCTGCCCACGACCAGCCAACAACTAGAGCTGAATGCTAGTCTATCCTTGAAGTCGGAGTGTCGAATTATGTTGCAGAAAGGTACCATGACGTTGGGGCTTAAACTCATCTGGCTCTGTAGCAAATGTGCCATAGCATCGAAAACTGTAAATCTAAATGCCAAAATTCAAAATTATCTATTTTGCAAAACTTATACATCAAATGTACAGAAAAACAACCCACCTCTCTTTTCTGTGTAATTCAAAACAAAAACAAATCACAATTATCTTTGATACCAATTGACCCACAACATAAGAGATTTATCACTTTGATTTCATTTTGTTTATGAATTAATTCACATAAAAGAAACATACATACAGAGGAATTAAGCATGCTTTCTATAGATAAGTGACAGAGGAAAAGAAATTATCCTTGAAGACACTTAAAAGACCAAATTCCCTTCCAATAAGACTTGTTTCATTTCTCCTTCACTCGAATGGAACTTCACAACCAACTCGAACTGAACATCTCCAAAAGGAGTTCCCTACTATTCTCTGGCTAGGATGGTAGGTGGGAACCTTTTTGGAAGAATTGGGAATTTTTTGTTTTGCAAAGTGAGAGGATTTGAGAGAATTTTTACGTGAGTTTTTAGCAACCATAAAATACAGATATTCTATAGCTTTAAAGAGAGGGAGATAATAGATTTTTTACTCTCACTCGCCCACTCTCTTGCAATGTAAGGAAGTTAATTAATATAAATTTTATTTAATTTAATAATATTAATTAATTAACCTAATTAATTTAAGGGTTGTTTTCAAATATACAAAATGAGTCAAACTATTTACAAATGAAGAAAAATTCCACTGTCTATCAGCGATAGGCGTCTATCATCTATCACTTGACCGATAGATTGCGATAGAAGTCTATCGCGGTCTATTAGTGATAGACAGTGAAATTTTTCTATATTTGTAAATAGTTTGATATTTCTTCCATTTATAATAATTCTTTTAATTTAATTTAATATTTTATATTTAATTAAAACTAATTTTTTCTTTTTTAGAAAAGAGAAATTTATTATGTCACATGGGCCAGCCAACTACGATCTTTAAAAGTCAACTCCTGAATCCATAAACAAACCTAACTTTGCTTTCTTTACTAGACAATCGGCAAACCCATTGCAACCTCTATGAACATGAACAAAGGAAATTTCTAAAAAATTTTCCGACAAATCCCAAATTTCAGGAATCCAACAGCTAACTTCATCCAAAGAGGTGGATGACCCATTGATGAGATTAATGGCTGAGAGGCAATCTAATTCAACCAGAATTTTAGGTCACCCAAATTCAAAGCAAAATGCAGACCTTCAAGGATGGACCACACTTCAACAAGCAAGGCCTCAAGAGAGAAATCAAGCTGGTTTGCTGCAATGGCTTTTAGGTGGCCATTTCAATCCCTTAAAATAGCGCTCCATCCAATTGCTCGATCTGAAGAAGAACAAGAAGCATCAACATTCAATTTAAGAAAACCAGCTGGAGGTAATTAAAACCATATTTGTATCATATTCAAATAAATATCCCTCATATAGCCTATAATTTTAATATGAATCTCATTCACATTAATTTTAACCTATAATTTTAATGTGAATCTCATCCATATTATTTATTAATTTAATCTTATTCAAATACATTATTCTCTCATATTATATAGTTTAATTTTGAATCTTATTCAAAATTAACTTTACATTATAATGTATTGTATATATTATATTAATTATATAATATACAACTAACATATATTCCCTTACATAATTTGAACATTTCAAATTTTTCCAGAACTCTTTAGGGATTTTTGGGCACGCTGAGTTGAGTTTATATGTCTGTGGGGTTTATATATTTGTGGAGTTTATGTCTGTTTTATGGGTGTTTGGGGTGCTGAGTTCATATGTTAGGATAATCTGGTGTTGTTTTTTTTTACATTAATAATATGTTTTTATGATGATTACTTTTGTTTGGAAACTTTTTTATTAAATAATTCTACATGTATGTATATATATATATCTAATAAACTATAGATTGCACTTTATTTTATTGTTTTTAAGCACACATGTATTGTTGGGAGTTTTAGAAAATGGAGTTTAGGGTTTACTTTTGGATCATGCATTTCAATTTTTTTAAAAAAAAAAATTTAAGCAATCATTTACAAAGTTGTCCATGTGACATTTCTAGTAAAGTCATTTTTATTTTAACATTTTTGTTTTTTTAAAAAAAAACTTTTTAAAATAAAAACACTCATGTGTCTAACAAATTTTTCTCAAAAGTGTTCTTATGTACAAGTTTTTTTGATTTCTTACATGATAAACGTGATTTTATTAATGTTAAAATACTATAAAGAACCTTTTCAAAACAAATAATATAACGAATGACTATAAGATACTATGAATTAATCAAGAAATCGAGAATTCGACGTTTTGACGGAACTAACATACTTCTGTGTCAACAAAGGCAATTTTGTGCGTCAACTTAAATATAAATGTTTATTGATGTTTTATATGTATTTTTAAATTAATAGTTATTTTTAAGCTTTGAATTAAGTTTTTATTGACAATTTTATGCCATGAGCGTCAACAAGAAAAAAAAAAAAAAAAACTCGTGTGTCAACAAAATCCAAATTTGTAATAGTTATAATTTAAAATAATGGTCACTGAAGTTGGTTGAGTAGCTGTCATCGGAGGTTGCCAGAGTTGGCCGTCAACAGTCGTGATTGGATGTTGCTGGAGTTGGCTACAGGCGGTACTTGTCGAAGTTGGTTGTCGAAGGTGGTTACTGAAGTTGGTTGTTGGAGGTGGTTACAAGAGTTGGTCGTTGGAGATGGTCGCCAAAGTTGGTCATCAAAGGTGGTCGCGAGAGTTGAGTAATGAGGCATAAGTGTTGATGAGGGGTAAGTGCACTATTGGTGGATATGGTATAAAATGTCGATGACATACGAAGTTGGCCTCCTAAACAATGAGTTGAGTTCATATCTCAGCTTATTTTATCTCATCTTCTCACTCCAGACGCCCTTTTTCATCTTTGTTTTACCTGCTTGTGAGCTAATAGGGGACCTAATGGACCTACATTATGAGCTCTGATGGAACGATATTGATTAATTAAACTCTTTGATTAGATTAATTTTCGTTCACTAACTATGGGTCACTTCACTAAACATCCATAGCTACACCTTTATGCACTGTAAAAACTTTTATGTCCTTGGATATAACTATTGTTAAGTAAGTCTACCCTTCACGGGTCATTCGTAATTATAACTAGGTCAAATTACAACTTTACCCCTATAATGATCTCTTTCATCGTAAGTCCCACTGATCCTCTAATAAACAATTTGTTTTTTGTCTTACCATAAACAAAGTCCCTCTTGGGCCAATAAGAGAGAGGGGTTTCATTGTTCAAGACCCGGAGTCAGCATTTAAGAGAACAACTCATCTACTTACCCTAAAGACAAGAAGGAGTGAATTATTCCATCTTGTATAGCTATGTTCCCAGCTCCCCACTAAGTCTCGTCCCTAAAATGGTAGATTTATTGAGTTAGTGACTCTGGTCACTCTCACCCATACAAAACAAACGACAAGCCTTCATTGGCAGAAGTTCATAATTCACTCAAGATTGAGATCAAGTTACATATGATCATCTTAAAAAATATTATCTCTTTAGTCAATAGTGTTACAAAGAGAGATTGATTATTTTGCAGTCCAACCTTAAACTTTTTGTATAAAATACCCCCACTCACATGTCTCCACATGAACGATTTGGATCACATCATTTGTAACAATTGCAAAGTGGGTCATGTCTATGGTGTTGGGCTTTATGTCCTAAAACTCGTAGTTTGTAAATTTCGAAACTTATTCTCAATAGAGTTGTTATCAAGATTTATTCAGTAAAATTGTTATTCAATATGTGAATTACATCTATGAAATCCAATAAACTAAGAACCCCTGGCTATAGTCTAAATACTTATTCTTTATGTGTAGACATAAATTTTGGATCAAGTTTAGGTAATAGTCAAAACGGTTTATAGTATAGGGATAAGGCTGGGTACCTTATCCTGGGGACACTATGGATGCGACCTACTTTGTATATGATACAAACGATGTGATCTTATATCGTTTATGTAGAAACATGAGAGTGAGGGTGCCTTATGCAATGAGTTTGCATAAGATCAAATCAAAAAATAATCACTTTTACTTTATAATGTCGTTTACTGTTAAGACTATTTCAACATGATGACCTAGGTAGCTCGGTCCTAATCCTAAGCTAACTATGAACTCCTGTTTATTTGAAATTATCCTTTAATCTGCATGGGTGAGAGTAACCCAAGCTCCCCGACTCAATAAGTCTTCCATTTTAGAGATAAGACCAGGTAGATAGCTGGGGACATAGTTCTGCAAGATGAAATTCGTTGCTACCTAATTCTAGGTTAGTAAAGAAGTTGTTCCCTTAAGTACTGACCAAGGGTTTTTAACAAGGGGTCTCACCCTCTCATTGGTCTAAGAGGGAACCGGTTTGATGGTTGGACCACAAACTTATTGTTTGTTAGAGAACTAGTGGGACTTAAGGAACGAGATGTAATCACAGGGGTAAAACGATAATTTTAACCCAGTTGTAATTACAAACAACTTGTGAAGGATCTAGTTACTAATCATGGTTATATCAAGTGGACAAAAATATATCTACAGTGAGGAGAGTTCAGGTACTAGACTATAGTGGAGTGTCCCCGTAGTTAACGAATGTTAATTAACTAGGTTAAAGAGTTTAGTCGGTTAATTTCAAATCGTTGGAGCTCATGATCTGTAGGTCCATTAGGTCCCCTTGTTAGCTCATGGACTAAACTTTAGAATAGTGTGATGAAAGAATTTAAACGTTCAAATTTGTTTAAGGAGTAAGATTCACAATTTGTTCGTTTTAATTTTGAACTAAAGAAAATTGGAGAATTAGAAATATTTAAATGTGATTTAAATATTAATCGAGGTTGGAAATTGACGGAATAAGTGGAAAATTTATTAATTTAATATTTAATATAATTAATTATTATTTAAATTAATTTTATAGTAAATTAATTAAAATTAACTATTAGAAATTAACTTAAAATAAATAAAATTGAAATTATTGGGTTTTTTTTTTTAGAAAATCAATTTTCAATTTTGGATTTCTCCACTATTGCATGTTTAAGGAGGAGGTGACTCTTCTTAAACTCTCTTGATCTCCATTTTTCCACCTCTTAATTGAGTAGGTTAATCACCAAATTGGCTGGCTTTATGCATGTAAATGAGATCTGCATGATTTCTTTTTAAAATAGAAGAAAGAAATTTGGACAAAGAGTTGATGATTTTGGAGAATTTTGCTGAAAAATTCCACCTACTTAAAAACCGCTTAAACCCTTTGTTCTTCACATATTTTGCTCCAAACTCACCAAAATTTGGTTCCCACAATCCGTTCTAAGGCTACAAAATAACAAGGAAGACTCTTGTGGTGGTCCACCAAGTGTTCATGATCAATAACTAATTTTGAAGATTAAACATGCTTGTTCTAAAACCGAAAAACAGAAACTATGAAACTTACTTGTTATAGCTCAAAATTGAATCAAATTCCTTCAAATGGTGTTACCAAGATAAGGTACCCAATCTTATCCATATACTATAAACCATTTAAGTTATTACTTGAACATGACCCACATGTATGCCAACCACATATTGCTCAAGTTACATTAAATAACCTTGGATCTTAGTTTATTGGATTGAGTTACGCAAGTCTAAATGTCAAATAAAATAACCTTTTATTTTATCAAATAAATAATATGTTTACATTATACAAACCATGAGTTTAGGACATAAAATCCTAACAAAATTGGTCACTCAATTTATCAATCTAGTGAAGTCGTAATGTTGAGAAGGTTAAGATACAAATTGATTTCACAAAGGAATATGAGGCTAAAAGCCTAGAAATAGGATTGTCATGCATCCTTAGAAATAAGTTTCACCATAAGGTAAGGAATTTGCATTAAATAAATATAAGATTCAACTAACCATAGAAATATAGGATTAGCTAGACTCCTAAAGAAACTTGATACAAGACCGAGTAGGAGAAGTTTTCTGTCCATGAGTAAGTAACTGTCCACGTATTATGCGGCTGCATTGCTCAAAAGATATAATGCCTCTTTGGTAATAACATAATTGTATCCCTATTTTTTGAAGGGATTGAATCTCATGGGAAGTGTGCAATTGCTTTGCTTCAATTAAGTTCAAGAACTAAAACATAGAATCATAACATACATTACATTAAGCATGTGTTTTACTAGGGAATAAAGGAATTTTACGTTTTGAAAAACTCTTCTTTAACTCTTCTCTAAGTCTCGAAAAAAGCATGAATTCTTCTCTGAATCACGAACCAAACACCACCAAAAGGGCTTCCCCACTATTCTTTTGACAAGGATTTGTTTGTGGGATCCTCCTTTTGAAAGAGATCAGGGAAAGAGATATTAATTTTGCAGAGAACTCTTCTCTTTAAATTTTGGGAGAGCTTTTGAGAGAGAGGGTGTGAGATTCCTTTTCTTTCTTTCTTTCTTTCTGTTTTTCATTTTTTTTTTTTTTTTGCAAAAACCAAAAATAGAGAATATATGTAATTGCAGACCCTCTGCAAATCAAATAGGTGAGGTCACTCACCATTCCCCCTGCAACTGTAAGAGAGTTATTATTTTTATTTAATTTGATTTCAATTAAATCAAATTAAATATTTAATTAATCAAATCAATAGACTATTTATGAAATATTATATATATATATATATATATATATATTATAATTTGAATCATTCAAATATATTTCTCTCTTATAACTTATAGTTTTAATATGAATCTCATTCCCATTAATTTTAACCAACAGTTTTAATATGAATCTAATTCATATTATTTTAATATTTGAATCTTATTCAAATATTAATACTCTCATATTATATAGTTTAAATTTGAATCTTATTCAAAATTAACTTTATATTATAATGTATCTATATACATTTTATTAATTGTATCATATACAATTAACATAAATTCCCTTAATAAATTTGAACATTTCAAATTCTTTCAAAAACCAATTATTCTTGTTTTACCTATTGTGAGCTAGCAATAGAACCTAATGGACATACATATTAGAACCTTTAATGATCCAAGATTAATTAATTAAACTATTTAATTACATTAATCAACATTCATTAACTATGGGTCACTCCACTAAAGACTTATAGTTGCACTCTTCGCGCTATTAAAAGTTATTATATCCATGGATAACTATTACAAGTAAGTCGATACTTCATAAGTTGTTCGTAATTATGGTTGGGTCAAGTTACCATTTTACCCTTGTAATTACTCTTTCTCCTTAAGTACTACTAATCCTCTAATGAACAATTTGATTATGGTAATCGTTTGAAATATTAATCTCTTTATTCAACAGTGTTACAAAGAGAGATTCGATATTTTGTGGTTCGGTCTTATACAAACTCGTTGTATAGTATACCCCCACTTGCATGTCTTTGGATTAAGTTGTTTGTAACATTTACAAATGGGTTGTACCCATAGTGTTACCAAGATAAAATACCCAACCTTATCCATATACTATAGATCTTTTAGGTTATTACTTGAACATGATCCACCTATATATCAATCACATACTACAACCTTATCCATATACTATATATCTTTTAGGTTATTACTTGAACATGATCCACCTATATGTCAATCACATACTATTCAAGTTATATTAAATAACTCTGGATTTTTATTTATTAGATTTGAATTATGCAAGTCTTAAAGTCAAAATTAATAACACTTAATTCATTAAATAAATAAATTGTTTATATATTATAAACCACGAGATTTAGGGCATAAACCCCAAAATTTTTATCATTGCTTGCGTATTGTTTTCAATAACATTCAATTTAAACATCCTTTATTTTACATCGGTTACCCTTTGTCACATTGATTGCATTGTTTTAAAAGCACTTAATAACCAACTATTCTTGTGGGATTTGACACTTGGTATACTCCAGGTTATTACTTCATCGCCAGTGTATGCTTGAACTTAGACCATAACCATCTTTCAAATATTGTTCATACACGGGTGATCAAGTTTTTGGTGTCGTTGCTAGGGACTAGAGAAATTTTTGTTTGTTTTTACAATACTAATCAATGCTACCACATTGACTCTATCTCAAGGAGAAATCTAACTTTTTCTTTGCTGTTTGTTTTGCAAGGGAAAGTTGATGCATGAGAAGAAGGCTTTGCCTTTTTTAGCTTGATTTTGAGATAGAAAGTACATTTCGTAATAGAAGAAGAAAATAGAGACGGAAGTAATGAGAGGAAAAAAGGTTAAGTGGATTTAGACAAAATTGCATTTGTTCAACAAGTTCCAATTATAGTGATAAACGTTGTAAGGTCAATGGCGTTCTTAAAAAATTTTGGTGCAAGTGAGAACCGATCAAGAGGAAGAATATGCTTGGGTAAATGAAAGAGAAAGAGAAATCTCATCAACCAGTTCAAACCTTTGGCCCAGAGTTTTAATGGTGGATATTTCATGAGTAGCAAACTGTGCCATGACACGTGTGATAAGAAAATAATAATATTAATGTTATTGTATTGCTTTCCATACCTCAAATAGGATGCTATTGTGATCGATTTGAGAAAATCTAGTTATTATGTTAGCATGAATGAAAATAATTTTCCATGGGTTATATTTGACGAAGTTTATGATTTATGTCATAAATTGTCATATTATGTTTGGCCATTAATTTTCATGAAATTGAAAAGCATAATTATTACTTTTAATTTAGTCTTATGATATTATGTTGTCTATTAACTAGCTTGTTGGTAGTATGAAAATATGCAAAATTCATCATTTCTATGTGAAAACTTGTAGAATTTTATGGCAGTTGATATGCGAGACAAATGGGCGTCATAAACCCCTCTATCCCACTATCAAATTAAATTTATAACTCCAAATATACCATTATTACCACAAACTGTAGCAATAATGGCAAGCACGGGTTGATCCTCAGGGAGCTTGTGACTTGTCTAACTCAATATTCGATCCTTTTAGGTTGGGAGGGGGAGGGGTTGGGGACATGGGGAATTTTAAAGCATGAAAGTAAAAATTAATCAAAGAAATTGATGCAAGAGAGCTTAAAGGAATCGAACGAATAAGAAAGGAATAAGGAATAGGAACAGATTCGGCTTAATCCCTGTCGTTGATTACTAAACATAAAGACAAATTACCAATGAACCATAATTAAATGACAAAAAATGTCACTAGATGTTCCAAATTAACAAACTAAGCAAGCATGATTTGAACTAAACCCAATTCAATTATTTAGAACGATAACGTTTTCAATAACGAACCGAATTTGCATTAGGCAAACGGAGTTTAATTAGGACGAATGAGAGTTCGAAAAGCCTAGACTAACATTCGATTAGAGATTTGATTCAATTAATTCATAAAGATTCAATCAATGAAAAAGCCCTCAATCAAATTCTTTACAAAATTAATCATGCAATTTAATTTGTATTATGCTCAGCGCCAACAAATTTTGCAATTAAAGAAGATACTATCAAGAGACGTCAATTACATCAAGCAACTTTAATAAGGATTAAATTCATAATCATATCCATTCAATGGTAATCAATCTCATACAATCTCAAGAAATTAAGCCTAAAATCTAACCCCCAAATACACTTACCTTAGTCGATCATCCTCATGAATTAAAATCAGCAAGTCTTTAAGCAATTAGAAATAGAAATGATGAGAAAAAAAAGGAAGAGAAGATGAAGATTTGTAGCAAAAAGAGTCTAAAATGGTGGTTGGAGGTCGGATGAGTGATGAAAATAACCTAAAAAATCCGAAGTATATAAAGAAATCACCAAAGCGTCACTACGCTCCCCAACAGCGTCACTACGCTCATCAAAGAAGTCGGCACCAGTCTCAAGCGTAGTGACGCTAAGCGCTACGTTGAGATGAACGCTCGCATTCTGACTTCCATTAAACTCCTGAGCGACGCTGCACTCCCCCGAAGTGTCGCAACGCTGATGCCGAATTTGCTCTCAAGTCTTCAGCTTAAAGCTCAGCACAACTGCGCTTCTAGGGGCATTTTGGTCAATTCTACCCCCTTTCTTGGTTTATGCTTCTGGAGCTCCATTTTGACTCGTTTTTGCACCAAAACAACCCCAATGGTCCATCCTACTACCTCAATGCGCATAGCCTGAAAATGCAGCAAATAAAACAATAAAATGACGGAACAAGCCCAAATAAAGCTGGGAAAGATAGCTCTTTTTAGGAGCAATCAAATCACTCCAAACTTGATTCTTGATCGTTCCTGAGCAAGATAGAAATACACTCAATCATGCAATGATAGCTCACTAGGTTACAAAACTCGTGACTTAGGTTTTAACAATTCTCAAGGTAGTTTTGAAATTACTTAGGAATCCGATTGCAGATAATCAATTTGTGAAACAATTTAAAAACTCTTTTCAAGTAAAATCATGCATGAGTGAATGCAAAGCATCATCATTTTTATTCTAAGCATATTCGAAAAGGTTTTATCAAGCTTCCAATTTTTTTCCCCCTACTCTGACTCGGTCATTGGTCTTTAAGTTGCTCCCACTCAAAAAGGGTGTAATACTTTGGCAAGATGCCTAACACACGCACAACGTAAAAGAAAAGCGCATTGCTTTTACCTAGAGGTGCTAGCTTTTACAAACCTATTGTAGGGACTCGTACCCACTTTTTTCTCGTGGGCGTTCTAACTAATCACAACAAGGGTAGCTCTTTTCCACCCCTACCTATGCACTCACACACACTTTTCTTTTTTTCTTTCTCTTATTCACTCTTTTTGGCTTTTCCTTCTTTCTTTCTTTTCTTTTCTTTTCTTCTTCTCTTTTCAACACCTTTTTTATTTGACACATAGGCTTATTTCTCTTTTACTCTCCTAGTCTAGTATTACACTAATTTGGGGAAAGCAAGTCTCTAACCAAAAGTGGGTCTTTTGAGGTGACAACAAACATCCAAGCATGATAATCCATTTCTAAGCATCAAAGAATCTGAATGATTCAACAAAACATTTAAATATGCATGAGATTTCAAGAACAAAAATTTTAAAAATGGGCTTAAAAATCATGAATGTTTCTTTAATCGTAAGGTCATGCAAATCTAAATAAGAGAGGTGTATCATCAACATTCATTGAAACAAGCAAGGCAACAATGAGCAAAATATTAAGCAAAACATTCAATACATGCAAAACCTGAGCTCAAATGCTCAAGGGTTCACCAGACAAACCAAGCATAAAATCAATCCATAGATCACAAAGAAATTATATTCTCAGCCCAAATAATCAAAGAACATGCGAGCATGTAACCCAAACCACCCCCAACTTTTAAATCATACATTGTTCTCAATGTATCAATAAAGAACAATAACGCACAAGGACAAAGAGAAAGGGAGGGAAACAGAGAACTTCCCTGATTTTTAGGCATGTGTGGGGTTGAGCATACTTCACACCATCAATGTAAGAATTTACTGCCATCACAGAAAATCATCATCAAAACCCTTATCTAACTAAAACCAAACAAAGCAAACTAAAACAGAATGAAAGAAAGCATTTAAAGTTGATGTCTAGCTACCTCTAGGAAGCACAAATGTTTAATGTTGGTTGCTCAACGACTGGCGAATATGGGCTCAGGAATACGAGGGAAGTGCCAAACCCATTCTCGAGGTAGCTAACTCAGTCTCCCCTTCGTTAAAGATCATTAAACGGTGCCCATTCACCTTAAATACTTTCTCAGTTTCCAAACTTTGAACCTCAACTGCACCATGATGAAAGATGTTAGTAATTCCAAACGAACCCAACCACTTACCTAGCATAAACTGAAGGGGGGAATTAAAAAAAAAGAACTTTCTGACCGACTTTGAAGTTCTTTCTGATGAGTGATCGGTCATGAAATAGCTTCGTCTTTTCCTTATAAATTCTGGAGTTCTCATGAGCATCCAACCTCAATTATTCAAACTTCTAGAGCTCAAGCAGTCTCTCCTCGCCAGCTTGGGCCAAGTCCATATTACATTTCTTAACTACTCAATAACCCTTGTGCTTAATCTCGATAGGTAGGTGGCACGTCGTACCATAAACGAGTCGAAATGGGGAAGTCGCAATCGATGTCTTATAGGTCGTCCTATATGCCTAGAGAGCATTGATAATTTGTAGAAATACAAGTTATTATAGTCACTATTTGAATTAATTAGAGTAGCTTTAGAGCTAAACGCATGATTGGTAGTTAAATTATGTAAAATGTATTACCATGCATTGGCACCATTTACAAAAGAAAATACCTAAAAAATTATGAGCTTTTCTGTTCTTAACGCAGGATTAAGAAGAAAAGAAGCACAAATAACCCAAGTACTAGAGAGGAAGCTACTGCGAGAACAAGTGGAAACCCATGCGTCGAGACCATGCATTAAGACCATGCATTGAGAAAAAGTAGATACAGATGCCTAGGCAAAAGCTGTCATGTCAATATGCAAAAGGATAACACGTTATCAGATCTTGGCAGAACCAATGAGCCGATAATGCGAAAAGTCTGCGCACCAGGGCATGGAATTTAATGTAAAGGTGTCAGGTCATCATGAGTTCAATTTTTCGACGCCTATAAATAGCCCTAAAGCTTCTCCATTCAGGGGAGGAGAGAAACGAGTTCAAGAGGTGAAAGCTCTGCACAAATTCTTCCTCACCATAACCAGCCTCCATTTCGAGCTCTTCTAAGAGAAGGATTCTGAGAATTTTCAGAGTCGTCTCCCAGTAAGTGAGAACCTTCACCCTATGAAATTTATGTATCAGATAGCAACCATCTCAAGCCTCCATGAAGCAAGACGTTGCCAGTGGCGGCTTGACGTCTTCCATTTCTGTTTTATCCCCATTTCCCTCCTTCTTACTTATGTTTTGTTAATGAAATTCGAGAGAATGGTTTATTTTCTTAATATAAGTTTGATTGACGATTATCTTCCATTTATTTCCATATTAAATATGTTACACCATGTTGTTTGAATGCTAAATGAGTTAGATGTTAGAAGTTAGTTTTTTTTAAGCAATATTAAGTATGTTACATCTTGATTAATGCATATCATTAGCTTGCATAGCTTTGTCTGACAAACAAATGTAGTAAGCACGACTGTCTAGCTTGAGAGAGTAGATGGTTAATCTTTAGCATTTATCAGGACTAGATGAGGTGCAGAGATTTAGTTCATCTTTTGCCAACGCAAACTTACCATGCATCTTAGAGATAAGATTAATGTGGCGTCGAAACATCGAGAGATGGATTCACAAACTCAAAGTTTGTAGATGTGTAATTATACTTAGATATGCTTAAGTAACAACTAGCTCCTGCGTTAACTCTATTTTTATCGCATGGTTCCACCTTCATTCTCAAAGCATGCTATCTGACACTAAATGACATTTGACTAACCCTCGTCGCATCCACCTCATTGTTAGTTGTAGGAAATTTTATTCATTTTTTATGTATAGTTTTAGGTACATACAACTCATGCACATATTACATGTATAGTTCACCGCATAGTCATGCATCTATTCTCAACGCCTAGTTATTACAAATCCCTGCATTCGACCCTAGACTCACCAAGAAACCTATAAGAGCTTATATTTGGGCTTTTATAGGAAAACTTGCTTATTCGTGATCATACTTGAGTAATTCTCGACGCATCTTTGTACGGAAATTATAATATCTATTTATGTGCAACAAGCCATGAAATCTCAAATCGAAAAGAAAATAAAATTCCAACAAGCGTCATCGAGGGGTAAGCTCCAATCCTTTCGCCCAGGATTCACAGTTTTTGCCAGAATACTCTTCACTTCTCTATTTGAAATCTTCGTTTGGTCGTTGGTCTGCGGGTGGTAAGGAGTAGCCACAGGGTGGTGAACTCCATATTTCCTCAGAATAGCCTCTATGGTTTGGTTGTAGAAATGAGTTCCCTAGTCACTAATGATAGCATGAGGCACACCAAACCTACAAAATATCTTTCTAAGAAATCTTGAGACCACGACGGAAGTATTAGGCTTAGTGGGGATCGCCTCAATCCACTTAGAAACATAGTCAACAACCAGTAGAATGTATAAATAGCTATTAGAAGACGAGAAAAATCTCATAAAATCCATACCCCAAACATGAAAAACTTCACAGACCAAAATAGAATCCAAATACATTTCATTTCGTTTAGATAATGATTCAGACATTTGACATTTTGTGCAGGATTTATAATATGCATAGGCATCAGTAAACATGGAGTTCCAGAACAATCCACAATCAAGAATTTTACGAGCAATATGCTTTGGACTAAAATGCTCTCCATAAGCCATCTCATGACAAAAGGAAAGAATAGACTCAAATTCTTGCTTAGGGACACACCTCCTAATTATTTGATCAAAACAGAATTTCCACAAATGTGGAGCATCTGAAACAAAGTATTTTGAGTCATTTCTAATTTTAGCACGTTGAGAATGAGACATATCAAGAGGGAACTCACCTGTAACCAAGTAGTTAACCATGTCAGCATACCATGGTTCAACAACAGATACTTGGAAAAGGTGCTCATCAGGAAAATCCTCTCTCAAAGCCACTGGCTCCTCATCTTGCACGATTATGCTCAAGTGATCAACTATAGAATTCTTGGACTCCTTCGTGTCCTTGATTTTCATATTGAACTCCTAGAGGAGCAAAATCCACCGTACAAGCCTTGGCTTTGACTCTTTCTTCGTCATTAAGTACCTGAGAGCGGCATGATCAGTAAAGACATTTATAGAAGAACGAAGCACATAAGAACGAAACTTATTTAGACCAAAAACAATGAAAAGTAATTCCTTATCTGTTGTGGTGTAATTAGTCTGAGCTGGATTGAGAGTTCTAGAGGCAAAGCAGATGACATGGCTCTTCTTATCAATTTTCTACTCGAGCACAGCTCTAACAGAAAGGTTGCTAGCATCGCACATAATCTGAAATGGCACGTCCCATTGAAGTGGTTGGAGAATGGGGGCAGAGGCCAGTCAATCTTTCCGCACATCGAAGGTCTTTTTGCATTCATCATTGAACTCGAACTGGACATCTTTCTAAAGCAGGGATGAAAGAGGCAAAGCAATCTTCGAAAGTTTCTTGATAAAGCGCTTGTAAAAACCTGCACTACTAAGAAAGGAGCGCACTTCCCTAATGTTTGTGGGATAGGGAAGGTTAGAAATAACATCTATTTTGGGTTTATCAACCTCAATGTCGTTAGTAGATACAAGATGTCCTAATACAATGCCATGACTAGCCATGAAATGACACTTCTCATAGTTCAGAACAAGATTTGTCTCAATACATCTCTTCTTGATCAGACTCAAGTTATGCAAGCATTCATCAAAAGAATTCCCATATACAGTACAATCATTCATAAAAACCTCAATGCATTTTTCAATAAAATTAGAGAAGATACTCATCATGCAATGTTGAAACGTACCTGGAGAATTACAAAGCCCGAAGGGCATCCTTCTTAAGGCATAAGTACCATAGGTGCATGTGAAAGTGGTCTTTTCCTGGTCCTCTTGAGCAATGGAAATTTGGTAAAAACCTAAAAAACCATCCAAAAAACAAAAGAATGGCTCCTCAGCAAGCCGTTCCACCATTTGGTCAAGAAAAGAAATGGGGAAATGGTCTTTTTTGGTTACCTCATTAACCTTGCGAAAGTCGATGCACATGTGCCATCCATTTTGAACTCTCATAGGCACCATCTCACTCTTGTCGTTCTTCACAATCGTCATTCTGGTTTTCTTAGGAATGACATGGATGGGGCTGACCCAGTTTCTATCAGGAACTGGATAAATGATGCTTGCCTCATGCAACTTGATTATCTCTTTAAGCACAACCTCCTTCATAGAGGGGTTTAATCGACATTAGGGTTGACGAGTGGGCTTAGCTCCTTCTTCAAGAGCTATCCTATGCATGCACAGAGAAGGACTGATTCCTTGGATATCATCTAAAGTCCATCCTATGGCTTTCTTGTAGGAACGTAAGGTACTCACTAGCACCTCCTCTTGGTCCGGTGTCAGTTCTCTAGAAATGATAACTGGAAGCGTATTCTTCTCACCCAAATAAACATACTTTAGGTGAGTAGGGAGAGCTTTGAGCTCCATCCCTTGTACTTGAGAAGAAACAGATTTCTCATCAGCAGATTCCTCATCAATTAAATCAACAAGTAGAGTAGAAAGAGTGTTAGATTCAGAAGCATCAACAACAAGTAATTCATCAACAACATATTCAACCACATCAACAACATATCAACCACATCAACAGAGCATAAAGACAAACATTCCTCAGGAAACTTCATAGCATCATAAATATTGAATTTAACAATATCTCTATTGAATTTACGAATAAGCAACCCTGATCAACATCAATTTTAGTCTTAGCAGTTTTCATAAAGGGTCTGCGCAACAAAATAGTAGAAGAAGAAAGAGAGCACAATTCATCCATTTTCAAGATATAGAAGTCAGCATGGAATATTAAGTCTTTAACTTGAACAAGCACTTCTTCAACAATCCCTAATGGTTGAATGTATGATCTATTAGCTAATTGGATACAGACAACAGTTTTTTGAAGATCATTCAATTTTAAGTCTAAGTAAACATGATAAGGCATCACATTAATGGAAGCACCTAAATGAAGCATAGCATGTCATATCATCTTATCTCAAATAACACAAGGTAAAGTAAACATATTTGGATCTCGACATTTTTCTGGCAGGTTTTTCTTAAGTAAAGCAGAAACGTTCTTACTTACCACCACACGATCTTTATCCTTTACCTTCCTTTTGTTCATGCAGAGTTCTTTAAGGAACTTAGCATACCTTGACACTAGTTTTACAGCATTAACGAGAGGGATATTGATTTGGACCTTCTTAAACATCTCCAATATTTTTTCATCCTTATCCTCCACCTTCGGCCTGGCTAGCCTACTAGGAAAAGAAGTTTTAGCAATAATTGAATCTATTGGAGGAAGTGATGGTGTACTAACCTTAGAATTTAAGGATTGTGGTGGTGTTTCTGTAGAAGTTCCTTCTTTTTTATCTACTTTGTCAGAAGTGTAAGCATGACATCGGGTAGGTGGGGCAACAGATACAAGAGTGATAATAGGAAGCTCCTTACCACTTCTCAGCGTAATGGCACTCACATTTTGATGGTCAAGTTGAGCAGGCAATTTTCCAGATGCCTTGTTTTGTAACCTACTAACTGTAGGTGCTAGCTAGGTGATTTGAGTACCTAGGTTGCTAAACCTCATTCTTGTTTCTTGCTGGAGAGACTTAGTTTCTTGGGAAAGTTGGATTGATTCTTTCTTAAGCTAATGGATACCTGAAGCTGACGAGGATGATTGAGTTTGAGTTCTATTATCCCCTGTCCTTGATTTCCCCATTTGAAATTTGGATGATCCCGCCATCCAAGATTATGTGTTGCTGTGAGGATCGTACTTCCTCTGAAAAGCACCAACAACATTAACTTTAGGGATCACATCATTTTTCACCTGAGGGAACACATCTAATGTATGGCCAATCGCCAAGCATACTCCACAAAACTTAGCTTGCTGTACGTTTCCTCCTAGGGTTATCTGTGTCACAAGAGTATTCCAAGTCAGATATCTGAAATTTAAGCTCACTTACATCTTAAGACTTCGATGCAATAACAGTGTTGGCTCCAGTCCCAAATTGTTGAGAGTTCTCAGTCATGGTGGATATCAGCTAACGAGCTTCTGTTGGGGTCTTGTCAGCAAGAGCTCCTCCTACTGCAGCATCGATATTGGCCCTGTCACTAGCAAGCAAACTAGATTAAAAATACTAAATTAAAAGTTGAAAATGAGGGAATCGAGCACAATAGCTGCTTGTAGCCTTCCCAGTATTCAAAAAGTGATTCACCCATGTCTTGGATGATACCATATATCTCTTTTCTGATACTGTTTGCTTGAGGCGATGGGAAGAATTTATCAAGGAACTGCTTCTTCAGCCCAATCCAAGTAGTGATCGAGCCCGGGGGTTGGTAGTAGAACCAATCCTTCACCGCATCTTTTAGAGAAAATGGGGAATGCACGAAGGTTAAGCTGCTCTTCAGTTACCCCGTGTGGCCTCATACCATCACAAACGAAGTGGAAGTCTTTGAGGTGTTTGTGGGGATCTTCCCCAAGGCTGCCCCTGAATTGTGGTACAGGTGAATGAGCCTAGGCTTCAGCTCAAACGACACTGTTGTGTCAAGATAAATAATACACAACGGCTGCTGAGTCATGTCAGGCTGCGCCAACTGTCGCAGTATTCTCTCCTGTGGCTTTCCCATCTCGATCAAACGGTTCGCCTCGACTGGATGATTTATTTCTTCTTCCACGCGTACTACCTTTTCAGCAGTGCCTCTCAGTCTCCTTTTCTCCCAGATTCTCCTCTCTTCTTGATTAATATCTGCAAATAATTGAAGTCCAGAACTTCCAAAAGAGCGAGTCATAAACCAAAGGAAAGTAAAAACAACACACGATTATTCAATTTATTATTATTATTTTTTTTAAAGCATTTAAATAATTGATTACACAAGTTGCTAAAGCTCCCCGGCAACTGCGCTAATTTGATATGCGAGAAGAATGGGAGTCGTAAATCTCTCTCCCACTATCAAATTAAATTTATAACTCCGAATGTACTATTATTACCACAAACTGTAGCAATAATGCAAGCACGAGTTGATCCTCAGGGAGCTTATGACTTGTCTAACTCAATATTCAAATCCTTTTAGGTTTGAGGGGAGGGGGGGTTGGTGACCATGCGGAATTTTAAAGCATGAAAGTACAAATTAATCAAAGAAATCAATGCAAGAGAGCTTAAAGGAATCAAATGAATAGTAGAGGAATCAAATGAAATGCATACTAGGGAATAGGAACGGATTCAACTTAATCTCTATCATTGATTACTAAACATAAAGACAAATTGCCAATGAACCATAATTAAGTGATAACAAATGTCACTAGATGCTCCAAATTAACAAACTAAGCAAGCATGATTTGAACTAAACCCGATCCAATTATTTAGGACGATAGGGTTTTCAATAACGAATCGAATTTGCATTAGGCAAACAGAGTTTAATTATGACGAATGAGAGTTCGAAAAGCCTAGACTAACGTTCATAGCCTAAATAAAGTCGAGAAATATAGCTATTTTTAGTAGCTATCAGTAGTTTACGATATTATCTAACTGTAAAATGTGTGATATTGTACAAAGATTTTTCAAGATCTTGATAGGTACATAGGTGTACATATATATATTTTCATTTGATTTCTATTGCAAATATAAAGTTATTCGTCTTTGTATCATTGAGCATGTCTATGATCATGAAAAGGAAAAATGTTGATTGATGATTTATGGTTGTTATGTGAAATGGCAATTTATGAAGAAAAAAAAAAATCTAGATGTTTTTTAACTAATATCACTACAGGTTTATGAAGAGATATTATGATCAAACATGGTATTTAGTAGAACTTCCCAAAGGAAATAAACTAATTAGATGTAAATGAATCTTCAAGAAGGAAATTAAACCAAATGATACAATTAACAAATTTAATGTGACAACGCAAAGCTTTGAGGTAATTTTTAATTTAGTTAATTTAATTATCTTAAATTATTTGAGAGTTATTTCGAGCTTTGAGATAAAAATTTAATTTTTGGTAATTAAGGTAATTCAGTCTAAATTAAGTATTTAAGATTTTAAGATTTGGATTTATTTTCGTTGGTGTGATTTTATTTGAGTTGAGGGAGATTTGGGATTTGAAAATCCAATTCAGGAAAAAATTGGAAAGATTATTGGGAGATTTGACTTAATTGTGTATTTTTTGTGGAGTGGATTTTATTTTTAAGGAAGTTACGAGGGAAAGAGGAAGGAAAAAAATAGGATATTTGTAATAGATAGCAAAATAAGGAAAAAAAATCTAAAAATATAGCACATTTTAAAAATATTTGGAAATATGACAAATGTTGACTAGTCAACTTTTGAATTTTTATGATTTTCAATTTTGCCCTCCCTTGTCTTCTACAACTTATTTTCTTCTTCTTCTTCTTTTTTTTTTTTCATTTTCTTTTTCGATTTGCTTCCATCTCCCTAATCTCCACATTTCTTTTTCCTTTTCTTTTTCTAATTTTTCTTCCATCTCCCCAATCTCCTCATATTTTATTCTTTCTTTTTTTTCTTTCCAATTTTTCTTTCATCTCCATAATCTTCTCATATTTTCTTCCTATTTTTTCTTTTCTTTTTTCAATTTTTCTTCCATCTCCCCAATCTCCTTGTATTTTCATCTTCCCTTTCTTTTTTTCCCCCAATTTTTCTTTCATCTCTCCAATCTACTCATATTTTCTTTTTTTCCTTTTTTTTTCTTCTTTTTTTCCAATTTTAATTTTCTTCCATCTCCCCAATCTTCTCATATTTTCTTCTTCTTTTTTTTTTTTTTCCTTTTTTTCTAATTTTTCTTCCATATCCCCAATCTCCTCATATTTTCTTCTTTTTTTTTCTTTTATTTTTCCAATTTTTCTTCCATCTCCCCAATCTCCTTATATTTTCTTCTTCCCTTTTTTTTCCTTTTTTTTTCCCAATTTTTCTTCCATCTCCCCAATCTTCTCATATTTTCTTCGGTCATTTCTTTTTTTTTCTTCTTTTCTTTTTCTTCCATCTCCCCAATCTTCTCATATTTTCTTCTTCCCTTTCTTTTTTTCTTCTTTTCTTTTTCTTCCATCTCCCCAATCTTCTCATATTTTCTTCTTCCCTTTCTTTTTTTTCCTATTTTTATTCCATCTTCCCAATCTCCTCATAATAATATAAATCTATCAGTGATAGCTACTAATATACTTATAACTTAGTCACTCAAAGAATTCTATCATTGATTGAAGAATTCATTGGCTATCACTCGTGTTTTTAAATGTTAGAAAAGAATTCACTAAATATTTGTGTATTGGTAATATCAATTATTAGTGATATTAGTGGTAAAACTGAGATAGGTATCAGTCATATTTATGTATCGGTGATATCGAACTTAGGTAGATATCAATGGTAGAAGTCTATTATGGATAATCATGATAAAAGTTTCTCAATAATAGCCATTGATAGCTTTGAGTGTTAATATTTCAAAATTGATAGGTACTAATAAAAGTCTATCAAAAATAACCACAAATATTTTCTATCATTGATAGCTTAATCTTTGATGATTTTCTTCCACAGTTAATAGCCACTTATAGAAGTCCACCATTGGTAGCCAACTTAGTGGAATTAATTAATAAAGTTGAATCTCGAACTAAAGTGTAAGTGGCATGCCTATAAGTTATCACTTATAGCATGTTATCAATGATAGAAGCTATCAATAATAACATGTTATTTGGTGGTAAAAAATGAATGACAAAAGTTATCTCTAATAGCATGTTATTAGTGATAGAAGTTATCATCAATAACCTTCATATAAGTGATATCAATGATAGAACTTAGGTGATGTCCATATATCAATGATATCAATGATATAAAAGTCGATTCCATTTGATGAAAGTCTATAATTGATAGCTACTGCTAAAAGCTATCCGTGATAGCCACTAATAGGAACTATCAATGATATGACTTAGGTAGATATCAGTGATAGTCACTTATAAACCTCTCATTAATAGACTTCTATCACTTTTAGCTTTAAATGTTAATCTATGAAAGTTGATAGTTTCCTTACAAAGTTGATAACTACTTATAAAAGTTTACCCTTGATAACCACTTATGGGCTTAAGTGTTAATATTTCAAGCTTGATTCCAATTGATGAAAGTATATTAATAATAGTCACTAATAAATGATAGGAAATTGAAAACTAATATTTCAATTGTTACTATTTCAAGGTTGTATTAATATTTCTCACATTGAAAGCTATTATTAACAACAGCTATTAGTGATAGCCACTAATAGCTATCACTGTAATAGCTTTCAATTTGAGAAAATCGAAAGAAAGAAGCGTGAAATGGCGGGCTAAACATGAGTTTTTTAGTCATTTACCAATATGACTATAACTAATAGCTGCTATCATGATATTTGGCGCTAATTTTGTGCTATATCCCTAATATATTTTTCATTATACTATATTTTTTATTATTTTGGGCCTGATTGCTATTTGTGTAACGAACCCAAAAAAATATATATTTATACTTGTAGATATATTTTTGGGAAAAGAGGGAAACATAAAAGGAAAAAAGAGAAGTTAAAATACATACATAGGTATGTACGTACGTGTGTGTGTATATATAACTAGGTCTCGGTATGCGTGCTTGTTTAAAAAAAAGAGAAAAAAAAGGTTTCCATCTTCTTCTCTCACACATGAACTGTCGCCGTCGTCACCCTTGATTTTTTCTGTTTTTGTTTCGTTCTCAATTGTTCTCCAGCCGGACGTGCAAGCTGTCGCCATAGCCTTTGTCTTGCAAATTCAGACATACGTGCGGACAACCGGCGAACAAAGACGGAACCTGCGTGAACGCCGAACGCCATATCTGCAAATAGACGGCTACAGCAACAACTTCCGATTGTCCGTCATTCTCGAGCCCAACCGCCCTCGAGCCATCGGTCGCCATCGTTGGGGACGCTATTGTTGCCTGTTTTCGGTAAGTTTTTACGTTTTTGGGGGTTTCTTGTTTGGATCTTGAATACCCATTGAACATTGAATTAATTTTGTGTGACTTTAGTTTGAGCTTTGGATCTGATTGTTTTTGAAGTTTTGAAGCCAGTAGCAAGTTGCCCAGCCTCGCAAGGTATCGCTTTTGGTGGGTTTTGAGACGTTGGGACTTCTTTGGAAAGCCAATCTTAAATTCTTAATTTTGGTCATGTGGCTTAAATTTGCATTGATTTGAAAGATTTGAAGTAATTTCGAGTTAAGTCACGCTTTGGTAATATTATTTGGATTAAAATTTGATTCGTTTGTGAATTTAAATTAATATAGGGATTTAATTCAGGTTTGGGGTTTATGTTCTAGGTTTTAATTCAAGAATTTTGTGAGATTCGGCTGCTTGGTTAGCTATTTGAACCTAGTCTCAAGGTAAGTAATCTCATTACTAGAATCGCCCATGTGCCAAGCAATTTAGATAGCAAATTAAATTGTTAGTTGGATGAAAATTGAGAAGCTTGACAGATTTATCCTGTTTTATGAGCATGCTACACTAGCTTGTGATTAATGTGCTTATGTGTGGGACTATGAGGCATGTATCGTAATTTATGTTGAAATTTACTAAGAGCATGTTATATCTTAATTAATTAAGAAGTGACGATTGCCCTCCTAACACTATTATGTTCCCAAAAACCAACAGGTTTATTACTATGTTGTCGGAGGCCTACAGGTTTCCTATTATGTTCCTAAAAATCGACGGGTTTTCTACTATGTTACCAGGTGCCAATGGGTGCCTTACTATATTAGTGAGCCTTTGGGCCACCAGATGCATGTTAGGATGGGTTAAATCACTCACTAGATGGCCATCAAGGATTAAATTGTTTAAGCATGTTCTACTAGCTTGTTGCGCCTATATGATATGGGTGCTTAGCCTGACCCTAGTAGTGAGGTTACTTATTGAGTATTTTTTACTCATCTTTTTGTTATGTTTTTTTTTCAGGTAAGGGAAAGGACACTTTGGCGAGTGACTGAAGAAAACCTTGATTGTGCCATTGGGACTAGACCAATGCTTTCGCAAGAGTTTTCAGGTTTTTTCCTTTCATTTTAGTACTTGGGATTTGTTATTGAAACTGAAACTATGTTTTCCTTTATTTATTTCTTTGTGCCAAATTTCCAATTTTAATACATTAATGTTTTAGGGATACCTCGATTATTTTTTTTTTTTGGGTCATCAAACGTCGACAAATTTATTTACTTTAATAAAGTTTCCTTGATTTTTATACATATTATGAAAAATGTGTCGTTTGGGTTGTACGCATGTCCAAAGTGAAGGCCTAGTTCGAGTCCTAAGGAGTTGAGTCGTTACATTTAAAGCTAGATTAGTGGTTGTGGGGGTAGATGCAAAACAATGCATCAAATATTTTGATGCATACTCTCGTATGACTAAAATAGCTACTATATGATAACCTTGCCAACAAGTCACGATCTAATATATCAAATGGATGTAAAGACGACATTCCACAATGCTGACTACTGAGGAGGAAATATACATGTCAAAGCTTCTAAACACCTGTATGAGAAATTTAACAATACTTCAAAAATTCCTTTGATACATGTGTATACTCGAAGTTGTTTAGAGCTGATTGTGTGATTATTTATTTATATGTTGATGATATGCTTATCTTTGGTACAACATAGATGTAATTAATAATACCAATCATTCTTGTCATCACGTTTTGAGATGAAAGACTTAGGTGAAATTGATGTGATATTTGGTGTTAAGAAAAACCAAAGATGAATTTTCTTAATGCAATCACACTATATTGAAAATTACTAAAGAGATTTGATTGCGTTGAGGGTACTCCTATAAGAACACTTTATGACGTTAGTATGAGTCTTAAGAAAAATAAGGGAGATAATGTATCTCAATCTAAATATGCAATGATTATAGGAAGTATTATGTTTCTTATGGGTTATATTGGACCCAATATTGCATAGGTTGTGAGTAGACTGAGTACACATATACATTATCCTCATGAAGATCATTAGATTGCTCTTTGTCATTTATTAAGGTATCTCAAGGATACAATCGACCATCGTTTGCATTTTAATATTTTTCTGTCGTATTAAAATGATATTGTGATGCAAACTGAGTAACATACAACAAAGAGGTAGGCTCCACTAATGGATATGCATTCTTACTAGGTGTATAAGCTATTTCATGGAAGTCAAGGAAGCAGACCTGCATAGCAAGATCCATCATGGAGTCTGAGTTTATAGCTCATGAGGTACCATGTCACACCCCGACCCAAGTTACCTTTTTAACCTAGGAAGAGATGTGAAAACAGTAGACATTGACCCTTTTACATTATCTACTGTCAGTCCTACCATATTCCCTTGTTAAACATGCATAGTCTAGGTAAATCACTTATTTGCAAGTTTTAGGGTTTGTTTACAAAATAGTATGGACACAACTTATACAGAACCCTAATCTAAAAGTACTACAACATTATATTTCGAACATTATATCTTACAGACCTCGACTTTGCACTACTACGGGAACTCGGCTGCTACCTGAAACAAAACATAAAGAAAGGATGAGCTTCATGAAGCCCAGTGAGTGATCAACATATAACTAGGGTGCACACAACCCTTTCTTAATATAACATAGCATAATTGAAAGTGAGGAAATCAACAAGTATAACTGATGTTATAAACTCATACCTCCCATCTCTTGCTCAACCTAGTACCGAACTATTCTGCTGGCTCACTTTGGCACGTCAATTGATTCTGTCCCTATGTGCACATAGTCCTACCTCTGAGGAATCAGAAGCTAGACCCGTTGGTCTTCTGACCATCCCACAAGAGATACTTCCCACAGGATTCAGAATTAGGTTTTCGACACCCCTTAACCATCCCGTGAGGTTTAAATTTGGCACAGGCTCAAAAACTAGATCCTCAGATCTTCTGACCATCCTGTGCAGTCTTAATATCCTTTTACACACATTCACAACTCTTAAATTCCATCACAAACTCATATACATAGAGATAATAATCGTAACCTCATAATAGTATGAATAGTAACTTAATTTGAAACATCTTACTACGCAAGGGAACAGCTAGAACCCTTCATAGATAATGAAGTTCTCAGCTCTTTAAAGCTTCTTTCTCCTGATTTGAACTCAAGTTAGCTTAGGTTTGAACTTCTTAACTCTTCCTAAGCTTCTGGAACTAAGAAAAAAACAATCAGAGACTCTTTAGAGCCTTTGAAAACTTCCTGGAATGCTTGGAAATTTCTCCTACACACAAGGAAAACCTCTTTGACCCTTCTAGACGCAAGGCTGCTTAGCTTGGACACAGAGTGCTTCCTCTAAAACATAGGGCAACACTTCAGATCACCTTCTTGTACTGTTGGACGCAGGGTTAATGGTCTGGACACAAAGCTGAACCTTATTGGAAGAAAACCAGCTTCTTGGACACAAGGTTGCTCTTCTACCCTCCAATTCTCTTTCTTCTCTTGTCTCAAATGAGCTTTTGAATGATTTTTGGGTGAATGAAGAAGTGGCTTTTGATACCTATTTATAGGAGTTGGATGACAAGCTTTGTCATCCAACTTTACTCCTTAGGTTGACACTTAACCAAATTCTTGGCACCTTGCCTGTAGACTTCACCATGCATCATGACACACTCACTCAAACAAGTCCTCTTGCATGTTGCCCTAGCCATGCACCATGACACCTCCTACTTATGATGTGTTAAACTTGTGGTATGCCACTTAGCCCCTCTTTTTCTCTTTGTCATGTCCAACAATTGCCTAAGGTAGGTCCATGCGTCAAACTCTCTTCCCATATGCGTGCATCTTGAATATTTTTAGGGTTTGATCTCTTTTGCTCCTTTTTCTTCATTCCATTATTTAACACTTATCCAATTTTTCCTTCCCAGCGCATGTATGCATCCAACATGCTTCCCAAAACTCCTATACTTAGCCAATATTCCCCTCCTTTAAGAGGTAGTCCATGATTTCCTTCCTAAGGTTATGCATCCCACTTCCTATGCGTTTTACACTTCAACTTACCTTGGACTTAGCCATTTTCTTCCCTCCTAAGGAGTATGCGGCCAACCCCCTTTGGTTTTGACCTACAAACCATGTGTTTCAACCTTATATTTCCTTAGTCTTGTTCACTATCTAATAATCTTACACCATGCATTCATGAGAGTTCCTTGACTCTTGTAACTAACCAAATTTTCCATGCTTTAGTACTCCCATGCATTGAGGTTCCTATTTCCCCCTGAGTGTTGTTTTTCAACTCTTAAAACTCTTCCAACACTTAGTGAAAAATCCTTCCAAACATGTGTTATGCGTTTGCACTTAGTGAAATTTCGCCCCATGGGTATGGACCATGCATCCAACTCACTCCTTATGGCCTTCAAGTTCATTTCAACAAGCTTGAGCATCTCAACACTTAGTCAAAATCCTCCCAAAGTCCTCCACCATGCATTGAACTCACACTCCATGCGTCCAACATGGTGACTTCTCCAAAAAGGTGTGTTCTCAAAACTAACTTCCGACTATGCTACCAACTCAACCTTTTACAACACTTAAGAAAATTCTCCTTTCCTTCAAGGCACTATGCGTATACATACTATGCTTTACAAGCATAGTTATGACACTTAGAAAATTTTACAACCTACTTACCTCCTTGTTGTCCAATACTTGAAAAACAGACCTACCGTGGTTTTCTCCAAAACTCTTCTACAACTTATTCTCATCTTAAAACTCAAGTTTACACAAACACTTTCCTCCCTACTTTGATTTCAACGCAAAGTCTTCCCATTAGGGTCAAATTTTTGCTAACTCCACAACCCCTGATTTTCTACATCAAAATTTTCTAACTCTACAGTCTTGTACTCAACTTTTCTCTTATTTTATCCTAGTTTCTTCTTTATAAGTTAGTAGGTCAAGAATTTGGGTTTCACATACTAAGGCAGTATGTGAGGTCTAAGACGAATTTAGCAGATCCTTTCACCAAAGGCCTAACAAGGAAAGAGAATCTTCAAAGTGTGAGACTTAAACTCTTATAGTGATCCATAGCCCTTTTTTGAGTGGTTTGGAAATAGTCTTGATGGACAATCTGGAAAGCTTTCATAGCTCAGTTTTTTTGTGGTATATTACAATAGACTTAATGAAGCGAACGTGAATGTGAAGGTGTGACCACCTTCTATGAAAAAGTTTAAGAGTCTCTTTCTAGAGTTTTCACGATGATCTAAGGTTCTAATCATAAAACACTCCATGCGTTGAACTCACAATCTAATTCTATTATATGATTTGAAATCTTCCCAAAACCATGGGCTCCAAATAGGAGTAATGCATTTCGTACCTATATTTACATTTATGAAGGTTCATGTATAGAGTTGAAGAGTTGTTAGGTGAACTTAGACTACATAAGTGAAATGTTATGTTCTTTCCCAATTACATTTCATTTAGTATAAATATTGTTGTACACTTTGGTCCTTTGACACCAAGTAGAAGTTGAATTTGAATGAAATTTAATCATAGAATTAAATCTTTCTCAAGCTTTTATGCTTTTCTTGTAATCTTGTGTTTAGAATGCATGCTTAGAATTTTCAATCTAGTTTGATCAATTAGATTGTGGAGAGTTTGAAATCATGAAGATAGGAATAAATTTTCTTTTATTCTTGATCTTTGATCAATCTTTCCATACCCAACCTGTTCAACTTTCTTTGAGTTGCATATCAATTTTTTAATGTGAGTTATTCTCATTGTAGTTGTGGGGATCATCTTGAATAAAAGGGTTTTTAAACATAATTGAGATAGTTTTTCTCATCACTACTGCTCTCAAGGTTCAATAAACTTTTCAAAGTTCAAGCAATTTAAAGGTCGCAAAGTGACAGAGAAGAGAGTGAGTTATTGTAAATTTCTTTTTCACTTTTCAATTTCGTAAACAAAGTGATTTAATGTAATTTATTGTTTTTTTATTTATATGCTTTTGTAGTTTTTTTTTTCTCTTTTCAAAATTATTATAAATAAACATGGATTCACTTCCTTCACATATTGAATAGGACAGAGCAGAACTATTACCCTTAAATTAAAGTTCAAGAAATGTCTAAAGATGCAAGCAATCGAGTGAGAAGAAGAGAATGATTTACTATAGTTTTTTTTTTAAAAAAATAATGGTTTGATAAACTCCAAAGTCCCTTAAGAAGATTTTATCAAACCATAGATACTAGATTATAATTCTAAATCATGGGTTCTAAATTCTAAATTTCTCCAAATCATTAATACCAAAAAGGTGAATGGATATTTTCTATATATATATATATATATATATAAAAGTTGTTTCTGTCTATTTGTGTCATGATAGACACAGATAATAGTCTATCGCACTCTATTGTAAATAGACTATGATATTTTGCTATTATTTGTAAATATTTTCAATCATTGTCATTTAAAATAATTTCCTTATATATATATATCCCAAAATAAATAAATAAATAAGTTCCCCATTCTTCTTGCCAGAGCTTTATGTAAGAGTCATAACAAGTAACTTTTTTCTTGTTGTTTCCATTCCTTTAAATTTTGTGTATAAATTTGGTCAGACTGAGAGCTTTGGACCTGAAACAGTGGCTGTGGCTTTACGAATCAACCCACCAATTCCAAAGTCCACAATTCAATAAATGACTTTGTTAGAGAAAAAAGTGTTGTAGTTAACCAACAAATTAGGCCCTTCATTTTCCGAAGAGAGTTCATCCTTCTCTTTTCTTCTCAATTGCACCCACATCTCACCACCAAAAGGGATAAAGGATTCTTTTTTAAAATAATAATAATAATTATGGAAAATTACAATTCTTAGTCTCTAAATTTTGAATAATGTCTCTATGCGTTTGGTCCCTAAATTTTAAAAATATACTTTTTTAGTCCCCGAATTTACAATAGGTCTATTTGATCTTTCAATTTTTAAAATGTATTTTTTTAGTCCCTAAGTTTTTAAAAATAGGTTTAAAAACTCCTTTATGTATTTTTTTTTGAATTTTTAAAACTAATTATATGATATTTAAAAATAAAAAAAATAATTTTAGATATGAGATGGTTTTAAAAAAATTATTTTGCTAATTTACAATGTAGTGTAATTATTTAAAATAATAATAAAAAATCATTTGAATGATCTCTTAAACCTATTTTTAAAAGCTTAAAGACTTAAAAGATACATTTTGAAGACATAGGACCCAAATAGACTTATTCTTATAAATTTAGGACAAAAACGATATATTTTAACTCAAAGACCAAACATATATGGTTCAAAATTTGAGGAATAAAAAAGTAATTTTTCTTTTTCTTTAATATAAAATTCAAAATTCAATCGTAAATACATACACTATCTTAGTTGAATTTCGTGTGATTTAAAATTTTTGAGTTAAGTTACCTAACAAACAATTAATGTAGTCTCATTTTTCATTTGAATTTAAGTGATAAAGTTTGATCTAAAATGGTATTTACTTATAATCTAACAGAATCTTAGACCTATATATTTTCTAAATGGTTTTCTAAATTTCTAAATGTGGTGTTTATTAAGTATTTAAACTTTAAAAAATGTCTACCAAATAACTTCTTATTTTTTTTCTCTTTTTTTTTTTAAAAAAAATAGTATTTAAACTTACTATTTATTTTTTTTTTTATTTTTTTTTTTACATTTAGTAAGTCATCAAAATTTTCATTTTGAGTTGAATTGATTATTTATCTAGGAAACACTTTTTATAGGTTTTAGAATGAATTGCTTATTTATAGTGCAAAATTAAAATTAGTTGTACAATTTAGGCCTAAATGACACAATATCTAAAGTCTAGGGGCTACACATTTCAAAATGTCTGTGGATTTACGCAACACAATTCTTAAAATTTAGGAACTGCACTTCAAAATTATTTTTAAATACTTTAAAGTTTATAAAACTCACTTGAAATTTCTTAAATATTAGCTAATAGAGGAACGATCAAGATTCAAAGGACGACCTATAATGTTTTTTAAAAAAATGTAGATGTGCTTAATCCCTTAATTATATTTGACTTTCAATCTAAACAATTATAATTATTTTAGTGCATGTGATTTTAAAGGTTTAAAAGTTCCAATTTAATGTTTCTCTTCTAAATAAAACTTAGAATTAACTCCATTCTTTAACTAGAGTAAACTCTGGATTTAAAAAGAAAAATGTCATAAATATTCCTATAAAATTTTGAAAAAACAATTGACAATAAACATTTTTTTTTTAATGAAGTCAAGATAAATCCAAACTAAAATTGAAGATTAACTTTATGAATTATTAGAAATACCAAAATTAAATTTAAACATCTAAAACTATATAAAAAAAAATTAGAATAGAGGAAAACTAAAAATGTAGATTACAAACAAAAGAAAAAGAAATAATAAACTAGTCATGAATGATAAAAATTATTATAATTAAACTCTAACCATCTTTAAATGATTGAAGATGAGAGCTCAACAAGTAGACTTAAATATAACAATGGGAACAACCCCATAATTCAAAGGTGCTTTTTTGTAATATTCTAAACAAAAAATCATAGACCATATCTAAAGACCCATATTGTTCAACAAGGACTAATATCTCAATAAAAGAAAGGTCAATATTAAATTAATCCAAAAAATAATGAACATCATGAATTGGTCCACTAAAATTGGGACATGAAAAAACTTTTTCAAATTTTGGAATAATGAGATCAAAATCCATTGCCACTTGATTTTTTCTAATGACAACTAAACATTATAGGATCACAGTTGTACCATTGAATTAATGCAATACTTTGTAAAGTAGTTTGAACACTAAATAAAATTTGAGTTAAATTGCAAATTTAAGGAGGAAGTTAGAATTAAAAAAGAAAATTAGTACTATCAATTAATAAAATATTATTATAACTTATAGGTTCTATTTATAAACTTTATAAAAATAATAAATTTTTAAGGATATATTTTGTGCTGAATAAATTTTATTTTATGTTTTCAAAATCACCAATTCCAGTAAATGTGTGTTTAACAGATATTCGAATTCGAAAATGGACATAATTATATTAAATAATGATTAAACATTTAAAAATATATAATATGTTATATTAGAGATACAATTCATTTTTTAAAAATATAAATATATTATGTGATAGTATTATAAATTGTATAATATTTAAAATTAATAATTTTAAAATTTTAAAACATAAATTAGATATATAAATTCATTTTAAATAACGGTTTAAACTAGAATATTTTTTTTAATTTCTAACCAAATACATACATTTTAGATCTTCTCCATTGTTTAAATAATATAATAGTAACAATTTTATACCCCAACTAATCAAAATTTCCACCCACTTAAACTAAAAGAAAATTACATCATTAAATTAATCCAACCTAAAACCAAAATTTGTCAAAATAAAAAATAATAAAATCAACCAAACCAAACCAGATTGAATTACACCATTTATTTAAAGAGAGTAGAAGATTTAAACGGGTGACTTCTTAATTAAAGAGGAGTAGAAGTCTCTCTTCTGTTTAAATAAAATCAACCAACCAAACAAAGTAATTGATTAAATAATTCTAATATACTTCAACAAAAAAAGAAAAAAGAAAATTGTACTTCTTTATTTTAATTTCTTTTTAAATAGCCATTAAAGAGGGCATCTTTTCAGATCAGTTCATTACATTTCCCAAATTGCCCTACAAATTTAATCTTGAACGAAGAAGAGGGAAAAAAAATAATACCAATAAGTAAAAAAAAAAAAAAAAAGTACAAAATATTTCTATTCTTCTCGTGAAATTCAAAATACAAAATATTCCGAATTACAGATATGAAAAAGAAAACGATGGTCGGAGCGATCGAAACGCCGCCCAGATGCGACGGCCAAAAGGCGGAAAAAAATTAACAGAGGAAGAGGAAACGATCAAAAATTTTGGTGGAAGAGAGATCAAAAGTCTTACTCATGGAAGGAATTGGTATATTCTATTGGAATATTCCGATTTTTTTTTTTTTTTTTTTTTGCGATAATTGTTCTTCGTGTTTGTTCAAATTCAATTCAATCCAATCAATCTTCAAATCCAGTTTTTTGCCAAATCGCATCTCGAACTCTGCTCAGATCTCTCCCTTTCAACGTTCTTCCGATTCCTTCGTGAACCGAAAACGAAGCGATTCTTGTCTTCGCCAGAAATTCATGCGGCGGAACCCTAAATCGTCCTTCCTCGAAGTCATGGCCGCCGCCGCCGTCTTCATCCTCGTCGTCGTCGAAGTCGTCTCTCCGATTCTCGATATACTCGTTTCTCAGGATCTTCGACCAGTCAGGGATGTTGACCGGCAGAGACGCTGCAGACACCGTCGTTACGCTCCGGTCTCCGGCGTCGACAGGCGAAATCCGCTTTGAGATTCGCTTTTTGGTGGCCGAACGACGGAACTCCGGGGAGGTTCCGGAGTGCGGGGAGTTGAAGAGGTCGGACTCGTCAAAATCGAAGACGGCGTCGCCACGGCGGTGGTCGGGTCCATCGCCGGCGGGAAGAAAGCGGAACTTGGAGCGAGAGAAGTAACTCTTACCAGTCGCCATCGAAGGGGAAAGAGAAATTAAAAATTAAACAAAAAAAAAAAAAAAAGAAAAGAAAAAAGCTCCCTATCAGTGATGTTTGGATTTTGTTGATGAATTGTAATGGAGGGATTTTGATTTTTGGAGGGTACAGATTGTTTGGAGAAATGGAGATTTTGAGGGCTTTTAAAAAGTTTTTGGGGGTTGAAGAAGAAGAAGAAAGAAGTGGATAAGATTTTCCTACAAAATTACCAAACACTCCTTGGGCTTTTTTTTTTTTTTTTTTTTTTGGTGAAGTATTCTCTCTCTTCTAGTTCTATTGGAAATTGACAAGTTTTTAGAATTTTGGAATCTATAATATAATTTATACCCCAAATGATTCCAATTATTCTTTTTCCCCCTGATTTGATGCCTCCCTCTCTGTCACATGCCTTTATTCTCCCTTTAAAAGTTGTTTTTCATTTTTTTAATTTTCTCACCATTTTTTACTATTATTTTAATTATACCAATTGCAAAATAGCCATGTATGTAAAAATAATGTAAAAAGTACTCATACCTTATCCTATCATAATTTGCCATCTCATTCTTAGATTAAAATACGATGTTGAAAGGTTAAAGCATCTTTGGATGTATCTAAATATTGTTTATCTTAAAGCTATACATACTAACAATTGTCTAATCATAGTTTGATTCGTGCTAAACTCTTCTTACTTTTTTCTTAATAAGTGTTCCAAATTCATTTTATGTTTGTGATTTGACTCGAATGTATCCAAATATTGTTCATATAACATATAAACCAAATTGCAAAAATACCTTTGGACTTTACCTTTTGTTTCAAATATACCCATATTCCTTCAAAAAAGTGTCAATATTATCCTTTACTTTCATAGGCAATTGAAAACTACGTGGAGCATAAATCTGTTAATTAAAATGTAGGATGAAAATTGAGATATAAAATAGTGTGGTGGTGATTTGGAATAGTTGTGATGATGTTTTTATTTCAATTTATGTACTAGGTCACCTCCATCATATTTCAAACCCCGATTTCGTCTAAAAGTTTAACTGATTTTTCTATATATTTCGAAATATTAATCATAATATTATAATTTTTGAAAGATTAGAGGTGTTTTTTAAACCAAGTGTAAAGGCTAGGAGTATTTTAAATTATTTAGCTTGTGTTTGTTTTCTAATATTTAAATATTGTTTTAGGTTAAATTACATGTTTTGTCCTTAAATTTTTAGGTTTCTATCTATTTGGTCTTTGAACTTTAAGACTCGCTAAAAATATTCTTAAATTTTTAATTAAATATCCATTGGTAAACTTAGCTTGAATTTTAAAGATATTTATAAAAAGTAGAAAACAAAACAAATAACCTATAAATGGATATTAGTTTATAAATTTATTACTAAAAATCTAAAAATAATAAGCAAACAAATCTAAGATTTATTTGATTTGGATCCATAGAAGTTTGAAGTGAGTTATGACCTTCTAGAAAAGATAAATATTTTGATTTTTTGGCCTTCTAAGCTCTCATCTTAAAATGTTTGTTATTAATCCATAAATTAACAAAAAAAAAAAGATTATTTTAGTGGTTGGGTAATTTTATTACCTAAAATTTATCTCAAACAATTTTCGTGATTTATATCGGTCTATTTTACCCACTAAATTGAAAAAAAAAAAAAAAATTCAAAGTTTGACTAATTTATTGGTTAAATAATTATCAACAACTAATCAAATGAACGCTAAAATGGTTTCATTTATTTACTTCTCAACAATGCTAAAAGTGTATAGACTCATATGGTAATTCAAGATCTGTATGTAACAGTTATTAAAAATAAAGCAATCTTGTGAAATGAACTTCCACTTAAAATTATTAAGAGTATATTCTCGAAAAGTTCCTTAAAAGAGTAGAAAAATATCTTTCATGTTCTATTTAACAATTTTCTTATATTATTTCACCAAATATATTTTTCAAACGTTGAATATTCTTCTAATTTTTGAAAGGAAATAGCAGTTTTTTTTTTTATTTTAAAAAAAAATAAAGATTAATTCGGATAATACCATCTTTTTAAAGGAAAATCAATTATTTATTGATATTAATCATGTATTAAATTTCAATTGATATTTCCGCATGTCCATAACTTCGAAATAGAAAGTTGTATTTATTAATTTAAATATTATTTTTTAAACTTTTTATTTTATAATTTCTCAAAAATATATCAAAATTTTGTTCATTATAATTGAAACTTCGACATTTTAAGTTTGTTGTTGATGTAGAATTATCAAATATTATATTAATGCGAGACATCCGTTAAAATTGCCATGAACATACTTATAGAAGAAATTTTTTAAAAAAATATCGAAATATTATTTTTTTATTATGAGAAAGCCGAGTTGAAAGAGTGCAATCTTTATTTATTGAATTGTTTTTGCTTTTTTTAACAGAAAGATTGTACTCTTTTGGTAAATTAAAGACTAAATTATAATTCAAAAAGAGGTATTTGTCTTGTTATTAATTTGAAACAATGTTCCAAATAAAAAAAAAAAAATTGAAACAATGAATTAAAAAAATATGTAGTAATTTGCCATTTCGTTACAATTCCTTGTAACAATTGTGTAACTTCAGATTAATTATTCAAATTAAAAGTAAAAAAAAAAATAGTAGATAACTATTTGATATTTTATTTTGAAATTTAGGTTGTTAAGGGTATTACAAATATCAAAGAAAATTAGAGTAAATATTGAAAAATAAATATATAAATAATTAGGTTGAGGTGCAAGTATCTCGCTCTCTTCTCACTTTTGCGATGTACATTGTATTTATTTATATCAACTAATGATGCAACAACCAAATTGAAAAAGTTGTGAAACTCAAATCACTCTGGGATGAACTACTAATAACACTATTTTTTGATTCATTGCTCTTAAAACAAAAAAAATTATACAAATATTTAAAATAGAAAAAATAGATTACTAAAGATGTAAAGTTTGTTGTCCGTTGATACTAAGGTAAGAAATGGCAACTTTTAAACTTAAATTATTATAACATTTTGCTAACAATTTCTCAAGTACGTTTTACATGAAGAATACAATCTCTCTTTTAACTCAAATGGAATTCCAATTTTAGAAAATGTATCAAATATTAAAAAAATATAACAACAACATAAGTTTCACGTCTAACGTCTAAGTTGATTTGTTTTATTACAAACTTTTAACTAATGTTACGAGAGACTAAAGTTTTAACAATTAAAAGATATCTTTTTATTCTTAAAATTTGATTAACCACTCAAATGTTGTTTTTTGAAAAGAAAATTATAAGGAAGGAATAATTCAAAACACAAACATAAACTTTAAAAAAAAAAATGTATTTGTTTTAAAATATCATGGAACAAATCCTAACTAAATTTAAATTTGTAAAGAATTTAAAATCAAATTACATAAAAATATATTTTCATCGCCCTAAATTTATAATTAAAAGAAATTATTTTAAATGATAAAATTTATTTATAAATAAAAATTAGACATAAATAATAGTATTTTAAAATTTATCTGTAAATTTTTGATATATTTATAAGTATTTTAGTTGATTTTGTTTTAAAACAATTTTTATTATTATTTACCTATTTCAAAAAGTTTTATTTATTTATTTATTCGAAAAAAAAGTTAACTTAGTTGGAGTGCCGTCTGAGCAAAAACAAAAACGACAGTATTTTATAAATTAAAATAAAAACATTACTAAAGTAACATCATCTTCTTTTAAAAAAAAAAAAAGAAAAAAAAAAAGGAAATTGGAATTGGAAATTTGTAGAATATGGAAGAAAGTTATAAAAACCGCGTTGGGAAGGTTCTTACCATTTGCGTCACGTGCCAAGTGCTGGACCAGCAATGACCGCCACGTGTAGAACCACCAAAAATCTTATCCTCGGAAGTAACAAAAATAAAATTTACTTTAAAAAAAGAAAAAGAAACCACCACGAAGGTAAAGGGGAAGGACGAAGGTGAGGAGGGTATTTTGGGGAAAAGCGAGGTTTTGTCTTATTCGAAAACCAAATTGGAGCTATGTGGGCCCCACCGCCAAACCCCACATCGATGACTCATCTGTTTTTCTTTCTTCTTTTTTTTTTTTTTTTTTTTGCTGGGTAGTTGCTGTTGTTGTTTGTGGAAATTTGTCGTGACGCGATAAGATGGTGGTCCCCACCTCTTCCATCCCTTGTAAATTGGGTTGCTGACAAGTGTTGTATTTTTGCCACGTGGTAACATTATGTCTTCAAGAGATCCATATTGCCACGTGAATGTGGACCCCATTGCTTCTCTGGAGTTAGTGGGTTTTGTCTCTCACACGTGTCCTCCATTTATTTTTAAATTTATTTATTTTTCGTTTAATATCAAAATTGGGGGCCCTAGGCAAACAATGGCCCTAACAAACCCATAGCCATGAGTATTAAAATACGTTACATTTTTTTTTTTTAAACTAATTATAGAAAATACTCTTTTAACTTTATGGAGAACTTGAAACAATATTATGATGCAGTAGATTTTAAAGGTTTATCCAGAGTAATTTATGATACTACCGATGGATTTAAAATTAAAATACTATTTTAACCATCTTAAATTTAGTCACTCAAATTTAATCTTTATCGAAATTGATTAAATAATCATAATAATTCTTATAATACACAATATATGAATATGTTTTCAAAATTAATAGTAAAAATACTGATAAAAAATAAAAAATAATAAAAAATTATATATTGAACTAGTAATAGGGACTAAATTTAAGATTTATTGAAAATATAGGGACTAAAATTGGACATTTGATAGTATAGAGACTAAAATTAAACAAACTCCAAATACAAGGACCATAATAATATTTTAACCTAGATTTAATTGGTTGTGTCACAAAATACTTGAACAAAAGTTATTAGTTGTATAAACTTATTTGCACCTTAATTATTAGTGGCTTGATCTTTAGCTCAATTAAAGCCACGTTTGCCACTTCTAATGAAAATTGGTGTAGTCATATTGAAATTTTATTGATAGATCAATTGTAATGGATTAGATATGTAAACGTAATTCGATTGTTTTTTTATCACGTTTTACATAGAATTATGAATCTATCACATTTACTGCTACGTAACCATTACCGTTTGACCCTAAACACTTATGTTAATAGTAATTTTGATAGATTTATACTTCTCATACTGTAAACAGTACAATAATGATAACGTAAGTTCGAAACAAAAATAAATTGATCACCCTCCACCTATCCATTAGTTTGCATTTTTTATTATAGATTGGGCAGTGAGCTCCACATATCAATATAAGTATAGAAATACAGAATAAACAATAATAAATGCAATTCATTAGATATTACTTTTTAAATTACCATTCATTTATTACTTTTTCGATGATGTCCACATTGCCTAAAAATTACAAATTTAATTAACACCTAATGAAAAATGGATTTTAAAAATGATTTCTATTTAGTTTGATAAAAAAAAAAAACAATGACTTTTATGGATTCTTAGGGGTGATATAAGTACTTATATGGCGGCAGGTGATGCTAATATAAAGTAATGGATTTGTTTGGAAGAGGGAACGAGAATCAACGGATGCCCAAGCAAAGGTTATATAAGAAGTTGAAAAAGAAACCATTGCAACATTAGTTACATGAGACTAGCTCTTGAAAAGAACTATTTTTATGTCTTTAATTTCTTTTGTTTGTTATGTTTTATATGATTAAATATCTACTTTTTAGGAATTCGAGCAAATCATGTGCCTCAAAGTGTTACGGGTCGTTCGGGGTTGATTTGAAGCTATTGGAAATGAAATCAGGCACTCGAAGCTCAAGAATGTGAAAATTAAGAAAATGCCCATGAGGTCAGCGCAGAGTAAAGCGCAACTGTGCGCAAAGGCAGAGAGCAAATATGGTGAGAGCGTTGCTGCATTCCAAACTTTGACGAAAAAGAAGGAAAGCACGCTCAGCACGCAGCGTCGATACGCTCAAAGCTGATGCTACGACTTCTACCTAGAGCGTAGCGATGCTTCATCAAAGCGCAACGACGCTCCCCCTAATTTCTATATATAATTTTTTTTAGGGTTTTTGGCATGGTGGATTTGATGGAGGCCGAAGTGAACCTCAAATTTCTTCTTCTTCCTCTTCTTTTCTACTATCTTTAGGTTAGATTTTACATTTCTTTTGGGTTGTAACTCATGGATTGGATCTCTCCTCTTTGCTTTGTCTATGGATCAATGAAGTAACTTTTTATTTAGTTTTGGGAGCAAGAACTCTATGTAATTTTCATGAGAATTTCTGTGGATTGAGCTGAATGTATGTTGAATTTATGCTTTCTTTAAATTAGTTTCAACTTATAAATGCATGTTTGTGTGTTGGTTATCACCATAAGCATGTGTTCTCCTTGCTAATCGATTCTTAACTTTGTCACGTTCGCACTCAAATGTCTAGCTCAATCATCTAGGCAACAATTAGTTAATCATGTATTTAATGGCTTTCCTATTGGTTAATCGGTTAGACTATCTAATTGGTTAATCAATACAATAGAATCCTAAAGCTTAATGCACTTGTTCTTATTTTTTTATGGACGCTATCAAACCCAATTAATTTAGGAGCATGTAGTTTAATTAGGTCATTGCTATAATCATTTTAATTAATACTTAGGACATTTGCTTAGTTTAATTGAGCTTTTTGGCTGCCTGTAGTGTTGTTGGGTTAGGTTAGACTAAATAAGTCGTTGTGCGTGCATAAATTGAATGCATGTTTAATTAAAGGAAATCAATTATCGAAATTACATAGGAATCTCTCTTGCTCCCGAAACTAGATAGACCCAATCCTGGGTTATATTTACCCATTGCTTTTATTTTTCTTGCACATTTATCACACTATCCACATCTTACCACTGTAATTAGTTAATTAGCTTTACGAAAAACTCATACTAGCGCTTCCTTGCAGATCAACCCAGAAGTATGATTCAGTATTATAAATTTTATTTGATTTTTAAGCCTTTTATGGGTGGCGATAGAAGGCTGACATCAAAGACCATAAGATGTAAAACGTTGGGATATTCCATACCTTAGCACCAATGTGAAGAACTAGCATAGAGGGCCACCCTAACACTCATTAAACAAACGGAAGTTAGAAAGGAACCTCGAGAAAAGAAAAGGTTAAGGTTGGTAGAAAGAACTCACTGAATTGCAAAGATTTATTCGACACAGGAGGATTAATGGAAAACAGAGGTGGTTGTTACCACATACCTTAATTGATCATTGAATTGAAATAGAACCTTTAATTATGAAGTGATGAAGAGAACTAACGCTCATCAAACCTACACTTGTAGAGAAAGAGTTCTACGCAAAATTCCATAAATTCACAGAGAAGGGTTTTCAGTCAATTTCACTAAAATCCTCCTATCTATCAAGAGATTCCCACAAGCCTTGATCCTTGTTAGAGTCATAGCAAGAAAGACCTTGTGGTAGGGAGAGATTCAACTTTATGAAGTTGGAGCACAAGAGGATAAATACCCGCCACAATCTTTTGTGGTATGTATATGTAACCCTCTTGTATTTATATTTAATTTAAAATAAAAACAAAGTGATCCAATATCCACTTCAAAATGAACATTCCCTTGAGTCAATACATAGTGCATAATGAAAAATGTTAGAACATAATGAAAATTATCAAGAAAACAAGACAATTATAAATCAGGAATCACCATTGACCGATTATGGTTTAGAAAACAAACCTGATTGTAATGGTATTCTCCTCCACCAAACTCCAATGCGTAAACCAATCCCCTACCATGAATTCAATGCTCAACAACTCAGATGAAATATATATTCAATCCCAAAAACCAAATGAAGAATAGATTATGGGTGAATTGAGGGACCATCGAAGCAGCAAGAGACTGGTTTGAGGTTTTCACTGAAGCAATGAGAGTGAAAGGGGAAGTGAAGCTTTCAGAGGGTAAAATCAAAGTGTAAAAGAGGGATGAGATTCGTGGAGCATAAACTTGGAGAATTTTAAAAGGAAAAATGGAGATCTAAGGGCCTTGGTAAAAGATGTGAGAAGAAGAAAAAACAAAAGAACGAGAGAAAAATCAACAAATTTGAGAATGAACAAAAATAATGAAACTAAACTGACTATAGGAAGAAAACAATCTATGGAATAACTGATAGAAAAGTCGTGAGATCTAAGAAGAAACGAAAGAACTTCAATCGAGGAGTAGAGTTCCAAAAAACTTACATATCTGAGAATAAAAAACTCAAGAAAAATCTACAAATCTATATATCTAAAGGAAATAACCCATATATGAAAGAACGAAGAAGAAAATCAAGAGAAATTTCAAGAGATCTAATGTAACAATCCAAGTTCAAGAGAGAGACATGAATGAACCAAGATTACATCCGAATGAGAGGGATTTTGAGGGTATGACAATATGGTTAAGAAAGACCTAAAAAAATCAAAAGGTACTACTTATACTAATAAGGTGCATATTTTTTTTAGTGGCTTAATCATAAGAATTTCATGGTTAAGTGTACTTAGCTTGGAGCAATCCTATGTTAAGTGACCGTGTTAGTTTGTAAGAATAGTCTTCGCTTTCAAAAGCATTCAACACAAGCAACGAAAATGTTGGGGCTTACATCTAGGGGTTTGAGAGAGCAAGGTTGAGAGATATGAGACATGTGAACGAAGTGTGAGGAATGAGAGGTGAGGTTGCCACGTGGTTAGCATTTCAACCTAACCAAATGCACGACACTTGTGTGATCCTGCTGTCAAGGTCACGCCAAGTAAGCCTATTGAGGTTTTAAGGATTGTTTCCTCCCTAGCACAATCGGGTGAGATTGGCAAAGGAAGTGGACTAGCAATGAGGACTTGAGAGTTTGAGTGAATGAGAGCTTAGAAGGGAGTTTCACCAACAGGTGAGAATCACTCAAGCTTAAGGAATGCACTTGTATTGATGATTCTTGACTCTATGGTTACGAATGATGGCCCCTCCTCATATTTATAGAAGGGGCTTGCCGACTTAAGCTACTTGAATGTACAAGGGCGGCAAACCTATATACAAGTCCAGACTCTACTGATTTAGGCCCATGCTAGAACTATCTAGACCTATCGAGGGCCTTCTAGCTATTTACATTGGATGTCCAACCGTCATAGAAGGTTCTAGAACTGTCCAGACACATTTAGCACGTTCTAGGGGCTTCTCACACTCTCTAGATCTGTCGGCCACCTTCTCGGGTTCTCCAGGACAGTCGAGAGTCTTCCCGCACATCCTTGCCCATTCGAGGTTCTTCTGGAGGCTTCTTGTGCTGTCGGGGCCTTGGGCACACAGTCAAGGCCTTCCCCGTGTCTTCTAGGTCCTTCCTGCAACGTTGGGCATCCGGGCATGGGCACTGGCTTTGCCTAGAGGTCTGCTCGCCTCTCTAGACGCACCTAGAGGCTTGTTGAGGCCTCTGGCCTTGTCCCGATGCATCGAGAATCTTCTAGGACTTTCCTGATGCGTTTGGGATCTTCCATGCGTTTAGGGACACCGTTGGACGCATGGTCTCTACGCGATGTACGCCTGATGAGTTGACGATGGGCGTACACTGCCGATACTCGCGAGGCGCGCATGCGGGGTTTCTGTCATGAACGCATCGTGGGCATGCGTCGAACATGCACTCTGACACTTTTGTGCGTGCTGGCACGCCACGCTGCTTACCTTGGTAGCTGTGCGTGCACGCTTCACACTCGTGGCTGGTTGCGCAGCCACTCGGCCATGTGCCAACGCACATGGGTGTCTGCTAAGGCACTCAGCTAAGGGTTTGGCTATGTCGAAGGCACACGCCTGAGGCATAGGCGTGGCCTGATGGCACATGCAGCCTGTTTGCATGCAATGACATCCTCGTGCAGCGGCTTTCGCAACGCCTTAGCCCTTCACTCTTGACCTTCCCTTGGTGATGCTGGGCGAGTCAAGGGCATTAGTGTCGCGATTTGAAATGGCATTATTTTCATATGTGACATAGTGCCCTGTTACCAAATCCACCGGCTAAAATAAAAGTGGTTGGATGAGGAAAGATTATAAGCATTTTGTTTCTTATTTTTTGTTTTTTAAATAAAACTTTTTTTCTTACCATTTTTAAGTAAGTTTTTCACTTTATTTTTCCCCAAAATACATTTGAACTCTAAACTAAGTATTAAATACCAAATCAAGTTTATAAGAACTATTTTTAAATTTTGGCATGAATTTTGAAAACCTCTTAAAAAGCAGGTAATACAACAAGAAAACTATATGTCCAACAAATCGTAATCTCAAACATAAAATTGGCCTTTTAATTTAAGATTATGCCAATTAAGTTGGTGTAAATAACTTAATTTCAACGGTAAACACAACTGAAGTTTGCATATTTATTGAGTAACTCCCATATTTTTCTACTTTTTACATTTATCGAAGAACTCCATCTTCCATTCTATTTCTACTTTGCACATTTATCTAGTAACTTCATCTTTTTATCATTTTCTAATTTTCACATTTACTGAAGAATTCAATCTTCCCCTTTATCCCTACTTTTCACATTCATCGAGTAACCCTGTATTTCTCTCTTAATCTACTTTTTACAATTATAAAAAAACTTCATCTTACAACTCTATACCGAAACAAAATTTAGGGTCTATTTTGTAGATAATTTGAAAACATAAATCTGAAAATAGTGGATTCAATGAAAACAAAGTTGTATTTCATGTTTTCAGATATGTATTTAATATTAGATTCAGAAATTTGATTCTAGTTTAAATAATTGTTTAAAATGTGTTTGATACTAATATTTATTAAATCATAAAATTAGATGCAGTAACCCACTAATATTTAGTTGACAATAAAGTATTATTAATTTAAAAATAAATATGATTTATGTTTAAAAAATTATATAATTATTATTTTGTAATATTTTATAATTTATAATACATCACATTTTTTTAAAAAAATGAATTGAGTTTTATAACATGTCATATTCGATTTGTAAATGTTTTTATCTCTATTTAATATAATTTGGTATTTAATTCAAAATTTGGATATAATGAAGATATAAAAATGTTGTTTTCAAAATTTCCACGATTTGAATTACAGAATCCAAAACAGTTTTCAGAAAAACAAAATCTAAATTGTCTACCAAATACATATTTGCTAAACTTAGTAGATCTCAAACTATAAAACAGAATTCAAATTCTGTATTAAACAGAACCTTTCTAATCCTCCAATGTATTAAATATATTAACTCTATGGGCCAAATATTCTCATAAAGTTTTAAAATCAATTTTCAAGTTTATCTTCAAGTATTCATACTGGCAATTTAGATTTTTTTTTTCTTCTAACTTTTAGTCCATTGGTCAGAAAGCTTCCATTTTACTTTAATAATTTGTATATTCAATTCAGGTTAGTTATACAAGCTTAATTGGGCTGTGACACTTCAATTTCTCCCTCTGATTGTAATAGGGTATTCTTTTAGAAAAATTAACATTCACATTAATATTATTTAATAAAATTTATTTTATTTTATTTTATTTTAATGAAGAGCTGTACTATATAAAAAATGTTGAATAGATATATATCTTCTCATTTAATTTTGGTTAAATTATAATTTTAATCAATATATTTAAAATTCTGCATTCTTTTGGGTGGAATACTGTATTTATAACATATTAATTATGTCTACAAACTTTCCTTTATATGGTTTTATTTAAATTTCAATTATTAGCCCTAATATCAAAAACACTTTTTCTTATGACAATATAGGAAGGAAAATTGAATGTATAACTTTAAAGTAGATAATACATATTTTTGGTCAATTTAGTTATGCTAATTTTGACATGAAAAAACACTTTAAATTCTATCTATACGTCTATTTATGTATGGATATAGAATATTATAAATCAAATAATTATTGACATCATGCACCCAACTTAGTTCAATTGGCATAAAATATGAAGTATCCCCCTAGAGATTAAACATTATATATTTATTATTTACAACCTTCAAAAGAATTATTATAGTAAATCAGTTTTCCATAATAATTTTTTTAAAAAATGAAAATCCTATTTTTCTAAAGCTACCAACTCAAATTCCATATTTACACATTTTAATTTCATCCCCCTTGTAATAAATTAAACATTATTGCTCTTCCTTGAAGTAAATTTAAAGTTAATTAAGTTAAGTTGAAAAGACGTTGAACTACTTAAAAAAATGCACTTCCGCCGAAGTGAGATTAGTTCATTAATTATAATTAATTTTCATTCCTTTTAAGTCTGGATGTTTCATTTTTAGAATTGTTATATTAAAAAAGAAAAATTATCTTAAATGACAAAATTGCTGAAAATATTTACAACTAATAACAAAATATCCAGTCTATCTGCAATAAATCGCGATAGACAGTGAAATTTTGCTATATTTATAAATATTTTGATTTTTTTACTAGATTGAAAAAGAACTCTTAAAAAAATCATTCATGAAAAGACATTAAAAATCCATCATAATTGAATGCCCCTAATTAATAATAAAGACCCGTAAAAAGCTTATCATCTAACAATAATAATAAATGTATTGGGGCAAAAAGCATCTATGATACCATAAAATTAAAGGCTTTGCAAAAAGATGCTCATGTCCATTGTACATGAATCTTAATTATGTAATGTAAATTTGGTTGTAACAACTAATAAAGCAATGGTATTAAATTGTGGGTATGGTTGGAAAGAAAAAGAGAAACCATTTTCAATCTCACAATATACATGAAAAAGGACAACTATCACTTGATTTGTCTATGCTTTAGAGGGTATGAGCTATTGATTCATAATCTCTTTTTGTGGATCTTGTTTCTATAAGGATAGTGTTTTCTTTTAGATCAAGCAAAAAAAAAAAAAATAATAATAAATAAAATAAATAAATAAATAAATGATTTCTTTGGTACAAGTAAGAGACTATATATATATATATCAACTTCGATCCAAAAAACTCGAGAATTTAAAATGCCATTAGATAACCATTTGATTTTTTATTTTTCGGATTTATTCTTAAGTTGTTGGTTTTTTATATTTTAATGATATAATTGAGTTTAACGTTTATTAAATGTATATTATTTTAGTATTTGATTAAAATAATATAATATATATTCCTTAATCATTTCTTCCCTGTGTAATTTCTATATACTAGTATTTCATAACGTGATTTGCATACATACATACATACATACATACATACATACATATATATATATATATATAAATTGTTTATTTATTTTTTTATATGTAATATTTAGAAAAATTTTAAAATAATGAAAGATATTAGTTTAAGTTGTTCAATTTTAAAAAAAGAGAAATTAATGAGTGACCATATACTAGAATTTAAATTTAAAAAAAAAACATTGGTATTATAAAACAAGAACAATGCAAGAACAAAGAAAGAACAAAAGAAACAAAGTAGAGAGAATAATTAAATTCAATTGTGGTGTGTCTTACAAAGACATCATACATCATTATTTATAGGACATGGAATGGTGTATGTTACAATATAAAATTCAATGGGAGGTTATGAAACTTTGTAACCTATGTAGGTTATGGATATATCTACACTAAATGATAAGCCCCAACCCACGAGCGACCATCACCACACAACCTTAGGGCGGTGTTCGGCAGCAGCTACACGAGCGCGACTTCAATGGTGCATGAGGACCTTTTAGCGCGCAACGGAACCAGCGACCCCCAAGCTTGATGACCTACAGCGGCAAACCCGACCCACGAACGAATTTTCCCTCTTGCCTAGCGTGTGGTAGTGTCGATAGCAAAGCCTTCACGCAATTTGGGCGGATTTCAGCGACATTCCCTTATGTAGTGAGTTTCGACACTTACCCAATCTGTTTCAACATTAGATTTGTTGTACCCATTGCTTCTTGACTCTAGATCTGTAGGATTTGCCGCGTTCGGACACCAGTCAGTAAGGTTTTGGGTCGTTTGGGTAAGTTTCAGTGGGTAAGTGTCACACCCCCTCCCAGGTACCCTCTTAACCTAGGAGAAAATGTGAAGACAACAGACACTGACCCTCTTACGACATCCACTGCCAACCTTATACCTTGACCAAGACCTAATAAACAGATATACACAATAATTGAACATCCAACTATAACCAGGGTTAAGCTATCATATAGACATTGATTTACATTCAACCTTTAATTTACACAAGTTCACTAACTTCTGCCCTTAACCCTCTATATGTACAACACAGGTTTAAGATCAAATATTTACAATTCTCAAAATTCCAGACACTGATGGTAGGCCCAGACGAGTTGCTACGTAGGCTAAGCACCCTGGACTCGCTTGCTACCTTAAAAAAAAAAAAGAAAAACAAGGAAAGCATGAGTTAGGTTGCCCAGTGAGTGACTTGTTTTGTAAAAACCTTCCTTGGTTCATAATTAAATCAAAACTGTAATCAAGATATGGAAATAAATAAACAGTAGTAAATCGTTCCCTATTCAAACAAATCATGCTCAGGTAACATTATCAAATCACATACGTATCGTTTCTAAAGGAAAACCATGTAAGTACAACACATTTCAATCACATTTTCCTTAGTTGAGGCGGAGCGAAGCTCAGCTTTACTCAACGTTGAACACATCGTTACTTAGGACGGAGAAATCTCGACACGCCCAACGTCAAATATCCTTAGCTGTGTGGAGTAGTCTCAACACAACAATGTCTATCATACCTATATGTGCACATAGATATCATATCCTAGGTTACTCGAATACCTTCTCCGAGTCCTTCAGTACCAGGTCCCATATACAAGATTTAGGCCACCCATATGCCTTCTCCGAGTCCTTTAGCATTGGAGGCTATCTCTATACTCAGGTTACCCACAAGCCTTCTTTGAGTCCTTCAACATTGGGAACTATTTCTATATCCCGACTACCCACATGCCTTCTCCGTGTCCTTCAACATTGGGAGCCTTTTCAAAAACATTATTAAAAAAAAACCTGCTTCGAAAATAGCATAATACAAATTCACGAGTTTATAACATTTCAAATCTTCACAATCTCATTAACAATCATCAATGCTTTCCATAAAATCATAGGTTAATAAATAGCATGCCTTTCATAAAACTTGTTTAACAACTAGCATGCTTTAAATGATTTCTAATGTAAAATACATAATATGCACCTAATCCTCATAGCATGTTAAAACCTGTGGAAGGCATAAACACATAGACATGTTTCCAAACTTAATCATACAACATAAAAACTTTGTTTAAAGTAGACTCATTTTAAATAAAATTGTCACTCACAACTTGTCCTAACCATTAAAGGGTTATACGCCTTTCCTAGCTCCTCTCGACCTGAAATAATACGTTTCCCTTTGTTAGATTTCCTTAAAATTCCTTTTTACATAGCAAACAAGCCTTAGACATTTCTATTATTCACCACCGAGACTCTACTCCATGAAGAAAACCATCACCATGATTATATTCCACAAAAAAAATGCTCAACCGAGGCTACATTTCATAAAAAAGTCATTAATGAGCAAGATTCAGGCCATTAGCGAGACTAAACCAACAAATTCAAGCAAAAGACCAAACTGTACCAGTGATACTGTGAACTAGCGAGACTTACTTGATCAACGAGACTAGCGAGAGTAGCGACACCAACGGGACTAGCGATACCCAGCGAGAGTTGTGGGACAAAAAAACCACCAGCGAGACTCGTCTTGCTGCTCACCCTTATGCCTTCAGTGTCGCTGCTTTTTCCAACGAAACCCGTCTCCCATAGCTTCTGTTTTCACTTCTGTCTTCACTTATATCTGTTCAAAATTGTATTTTCAGCCCGAATTAGAACTTCTTCCCTTCTAAAAACTTGTAAAAAAATATGTTTTCTAGCTTACCTCAAAATTTCAGAGCTTAACTCTTCTTCGTTCGATAGATATTTTCAATTTACTTTGCCCTACTCCAGATCATTCGAGAAATCCGTATCAGCCGCTTCCACCTAAAATTAACATGTTTTTCTTCATATTCAGCTCAACCATTCTTCACAAGAGTTGTTAAGAATTGAGTTAACTTACTAACCTCAAATTTTTAACTTCAAACTCAGTTCTCTTCAGCTTGCTATTCACCAAACACTAGACTTTGCTTAAACTGTGCGACAACAACCAAACCTTTTGTTTCAGCTTCAATTACACCACGAAACCGACCAGAATTCTACACGAATTTGCCCTAGAATACTTCTTCTTCCTCCCTTCGACATGCAGCTTCAAGGTTGGTTCGGTTGAAGCTTTTAAAAATGGAGTAAATGACTAAAAATTCAGCTTATACACTTATACGGGCTACCGACTTACTTCCCACTATCAACCGTTTTCTTTTTTTTTTTTCTTTTTTTTTTCTTTTCTTCTTTCTTTTTCTTCTATTTCTAAAATCCATTTTTTTATTTTATTTTATTTTTATTTTCAAATAAACAAAGTAACTCCTAAACTCGATTTACCTTGTAATGTTTTAGAATTCACTTACCAAAAATATTTCCGGCTTCCTTCACTTCTCCCTTCAATCTACAAGAGGAAAAAAAATTTAGTCCATATTGGTACTATGTACTTACGTTTAGCTCTTACAAAATGGAAGTAGGGTTTACAGTAAGAAGACGCTAAACTTCATTTCGAACTAGTGTAGGATTGTTTGGACTTGTCTTTAAGGTTTGGAACTTCGTATTTGTAGGTTTAGAACAGTTACGGAACCTTTCGAACACCTTTTAGCAAGAACTCAAGCCTGTCTTGGTGAGTTTTAAGCGTTGTGGCTATATTTAGGCCTTTTCGAGTTCGATTTAGGTGCTGTAAATTGGTTTAAAATTTGTGGGTATCCTCTAATTGTAGTTTAGACTCGTTTTGGAGTGTTCGAGTTGGGGGTTCAAGGTGGTTGTGGGTAAAAGTATTCATTTTGAGCACTACTTGAGTTTCGAATAAGGTCTCAAATGAAGTTCTAACCTTGGAACTTAAATTTTATTATTACAAGAGTCTCTTGATTAATTTAGGAGCACTTTTGAAACGCTTAGGTAAGCAGAATTCTACCAATTCTGTTTGCTTGTGTGCGACATGTTGTATGATTTATTTATATATTGTATAATTATGACTCATGTTGTTATGAACTTGTGAACTGCTTTTGAGATGATAGGGTTTGCATGAATGCTCCTTGTGTTGATTTTGATATGTGGGACACACTAAGATAATATTATGTGACTTGAGTGATATAAATATGTGATAACTTGTAGAAATACAAGTTATTGTATTCATTATTTGGAGTAATTAGAGTAATATTGGTGATAAATGCATGATTTTAGCATTTAAATTGTACAATATGAATAACTTTGCGTTTACTATGTTTAAAAAAGAATCTATCTTGGAAATTATGAAAATTTACCTTTTTAAATGCATGATATAACAAAAAAAAAAAAAAAAAAAAGAGCTTAAGTATAAAGAAAAGGATGCTGCCAGAATCATTGAAGGTCACAACGCTTAAAGGTCAACGTGTCGAAAAGAAAAAGTGATTCAGACGCTTAATCGACAACTGCCATGTCAATATGCAAGTGGACAACTGATTTTACCAAATCAAGACAGATCCAATGAACCGAGGATGCAAATAAGTCTACACAGCAGGGCATGGAATTAAATGCAAAGGTGTCAGGTCATTATGAGATCACATTTTTCGATGCCTATAAATAGTCCATTGCACTTCATGTTCAAAGTAGAGAGCAATAGTCAATGGTGAAAGCTCTGAGCAAATTCTCACTCAACCTCCATAGCCACCCTCCATTTCGAGCTCTTCTGTGAGAAGATTCTCGGAGTTTTCAGAGTCACCTCTCAAAGAGTGATAATCCATCCCTTGTATAAATCATGTATCAGATAGCCACCATCTCAAGCCTCTAAGAAGCAAGACATTGCTATTGGCGACTTGATGACTTCTATTTTCTTCCTTTCATTATGAACACCCTTCTTGCTTTTATTTTGTTAATGACTTTCGAGAGTATAAATCATGTATCATATAGCCACCATCTCAAGCCTCTAAGAAGCAAGACATTGCCATTGACGGCTTGACGACTTCTATTTTCTTCCTTTCATTATGAACATCCTTCTTGCTTGTATTTTGTTAATGACCTTCGAGAGACTTGATTATTCACTTAATACAAATTTGATTGACGTTAATCTTCTACATATTCTCATCTATAACACTTTGCACCATGGATGTTGAAGGATTAATGAGTGAAGCGTAAATAGTTAGTATGTCAAAATGTGATTAAGTATCCTGTCATCTTGATTAAATGGGTACTTTAAACTTGCTTGAATCTATCAAACAAATAGGTATAAGTGAGTACATTCATCTACTTGAAAGAGTCAGTGAGTAATTTCTAGCATTTAACAAAAAAAGAATTGGCTTTAGAAATAAAGTTCAACTTTTGCCCGAAGAACGCTCACCATGAGTCTTAAAGATAAGATTAATGTGGTGTCGAAGCATCGAGAGATGCATTCTCAATCTTGAGTTTGTAAGCATGAAAAATTATTTAATACTTAGGAAAATGCATGCTATCTGAACATGTTTATACTTGACTAACTTCATCCATTATCCATTCCATCATTCCACATGTTCATCCACCAATTTATCTTTGTTTAAAGTTATTCTTTGTAGTTATCATAGAAAACAACAAACACTTGTAATTATTGTAAGTCCAACGCATTAAATTAAATAACAATTTCAACGCATAATCATAACAAATCCCTGTGTTCGACCCTAAACTCTCCAAGAAAACCTATTTAAGCTTGCACTTAAGTTTTTATAGGAAAACTTGTGTCTAATGTGTACCTCTTTCATGATTCTTAACGCGACAATAGGCCAATATGAGCATAACGCATCATACACACTTTAAACGCAACAATAGTTGTGGAGTTGCTTGAACACATGTACGTTAAATATGTGGTTTTTTGTAACGTATATTTAATATGTGGTCTTACGTAAAGTATGTGGTTGTTTGTCAAGTATGCTCAATAGGTGGATTTTTCGTAAAGTATGTTTAAGGGAACATCGAGGCCTTGGGTATAAATGGTCAATGGTTAATGTCATGGGTTCATCGAGGCCTTGGGTACAAACGGTTAAAGGTCGGTGTGATGAGTTCTAGAATGAGCATTGAGACCTTGGGTACAAATGGTCAAGGGTCAGTGCGTTGTAGAGTCATCGAGGCTTTGGGTACAAATGGTCAAGGGTCGATGCATAGTTCGGGGCCTTGGGTATAAATAGTCAAGGACTGTGCATTAAAAGTTGAATTAAAAACTATGTTAGCCTTGTACATGATGATATGTTCATGAGTTTAGCATGATGTACTTGACCTTACTGTTGTTGTGTATTTTTGCATTATGTGTATATTGTCTGGTGGCTAGTTAGGTGTGGGCTACTTACCAATGCAAGTGTGTACTAACCCCCCACCGGGTTTTGTAGGTGGTGACAGTCTGTGTAACCTTGGTGATGCTGAAGAGGGAACTTAAGAAAGATCAATAGTTAGACTATTGTCATTGTTCTTTTCCTTTTGTTAGAAGTTTGTTTATTTTGGAAACCTTTGGGATATGAACTTTGCTTTAAATTGAAAGTGTCTTAGTTTCCTTTGAGTTGAATGTTCTGTAATAAGTTTTAGTTTACTTAGGATGTTGAATTTCGCCGTAGTTGAGTTTGTTGGTTTTAATAAATTTGTTAAATATGAACAATTAAATGTTTATGAGTTTAATCTATTTTTGAAAGCTTGATGATTCTGTTGGGAAGTAGTTGAAGTTAAATGTTATTGGGAGTGTTTCTTTTTGAAATAGGTTAAAGTAAAATTTTGGGTTTCGTCGTGGTAGCGCCGTCATGCTGTCGAGATTTTTCTAAGATATGGGATATAATATAGATGGTCATAGGTTAAATGTTGGTAGTGTCCTTGGTTTAGTGTAAAATTTGGGGTTGTCACACTTATCCCAATTGACATGCAGTAATTATTAAAGGCTTGGGATATAAACTCACCAACATTATCAAGTCAAATGCTTTTGATTATATAATTAGGAAATTGTGCCCTTAATTTGATTATTGGAGACTTGATAATATACACACATGTAACTATTTATTGGACGTGTCAATTAAAACCATGAAATATCTAAATGGCCCACTTGGTGGGTTAATAGGTCCACATATGTCACCATGAATTTGTTCAAAAAATGTAGGTGACTTATTTCCCACTTTAGCTAGTGATGGTTTAATTATTAATTTTTCTTGAAAGCAAGCAACACATGATAATTCATTAGATTGAAAAATCTTTTGGTTCTTTAATGGATGTCCATCAGAGTTTTCAATAATTCTTATCATCATTATTGACCTAGGATGACCCAATCAATCATGTTAAATAGTGAATATTTCTGGATTCATGAACTTCGGGTTCATTGTTGCATATGTTTCAATTACTCATATATGTGTATAATATAATCCAGAAGAAAAACAGGCAATGTTTCCAATATACGTTTTTCATGTGAAACAATAAATGTAATATAGAGATATGCTATATTATTTCTATTGTTAGTTTTAACATGATAACCATTTTGACGTATATTTTTGTAACTCAATATGTTTCTCTTCAATTTACTAAAAAAAAAACATTATTAATTGTGAATTTTGTTCCTCTAGGCAAAATAAAGTTTGCTTTTCCAAAACCTTCACTCAAGTTTGCAGAACCTGATATTATATTGACATTTGCTTCAAATATTGTCGATTTAGAAAATATTTTCCATTTTTAAGTATTGTGTGCATAGTTGCACTATTTGTCAAGCATAAATTTTCCTTATTCATCTTTGAGTCAGCCAAAATATGAGAAATGTCCATTATTCTTCATTATAAATAAAAAATGATTACAATAAGTCTCAAAATTAAAGACAAAACTTGAAATGTTAATATTCAAAATTAACTTGCAAATGTAGGAAAAAAAATTAAAACATAAAACAATATTAATTTTGGTCATTATCATAATTAAAGGAAGTATTTTGAACTCCTTCAATAACATCAAGTTTCTCTTCAGGAGACTCAAAGAAGTCAACAACATCCAAATGCATCATGTTGGAAGGGTTAAATACATTATCTTGATATGCAAAGTCTACCTCCACATTTTTTTCCTTTCTCCTTCAACGAGGCTTGATAGAGATCAACTAAGTGTTTGGATGTACGACAAGTACGAGACCAATGCCCCTTCATACCACATTGAAAGCATTGATTTTCAACACTTTGAGCTCTTCTTTTGTGGAATTTTCGCTTTATGATCATTAGTAGTTGTGGTTTTCTTAAAATCTGGATGATTATTACCACAAAAATAATAAGTATTTCTTCCTCTACCACGGTTACAACTACAACCATGACCACGACCTCGGCCTCAACCTCAACCATGATTATTTGAAATTACAAAATTCACTTCAGGGAATGGTGTTGCTCCAGTTGGTCGAGATTCATGGTTTTTCATTAATAGCTCATTATTTTGTTTAGCTAGAGGAAGACATGATATAAGTTCAGAATACTTTTTAAAACCTATTTCTCAATATTGCTGTTGCAGGAGCATATTCGAGACATGAAATGTGAAAAATGTTTTCTCTAACATATCTTCATCAGTACTTTGTTCTTCGTATAATAATAATTTTGAACTAATTTTAAATAATGCGAAATTATAATCACTTACTGATTTAAAATCTTGCAACATTAGGTGCATCCTATCATAACGAGCTTTAGGAAGAATTCCTGTTTTTTAATGATCGTACCTTTCTTTTTAAACTTTGTCATAGAACATAGAGATCTTTAATCGTAAGATATTCAATCTTTAGTCCCTCATGAAGATGATGTTGAAGGAAAATCATGACTTTTGTCTTTCCTTGACTAGAAGTCATATTTTCTTCTTTAATTGTTTCTTCAAGATTCATGACATCCAAATGAATTTCAACATCAAACACCTATGATAAATAATTATTACCATTGATATCAAGAGCTAGAAACTCTAATTTGGTAAAACTTGTCATGGTAAAACTATAACAAAGAAATGTACTTAAATTAGAAATTTTATAAACATATCAAACATGCATTCTAAACAATGTATGTAATTAGCACATGTTGTATTATGTTTTTTTTTTAAGTATATATCAAATATAAATAATATGCTCAATATATATATGTATTGTAAATATGATATTTGTATAAAAATAATAATAATAAATGACATTGTATACAATAAATTTTGCAACAAAATTAATATGTAATGATTCAAAACATACATATCAATGGACAATTAAAGTTATAAACATACATGTCATTGGTAACTATTATAATACATAACAATATTCCAATCTTTTTAATTAAATTATCAAGTAATAAGAATTTAGATATGCACATTTTATCCACATATTGATGATAATTTAAATAAGAAATTGCAATATATGTATTAACTTTACAACATGCCCATATATATAAAAAATGATTAACAACATGATTAAAGTGGTATGACCATTTAGATTAATGCTATGAATGACAAAAACAAGTACAACTTCAGGTAAAATAAAAAGAATTACACGAATAAAAGATCTCATAGGAAATGAACAATCATATTATTCACAATATATTATTCTCATACATGAATAATAAAATAAAAGATCTCATAGGAATTAAAGAATAAGATAAATTCAATCATAATATTATGATAACCAAATAATAACTTTGTAAAATTAATATGTCAATATCAATAAAATAACATGTTGTCAATGTTTAAACCATACACAGCATACACAGTGTATATATGATGTATTTGATATATATACATTGTATACATAGAATGTTCGTAACACAAAATAAAAACAAAACAAAACAAACCTACTTTTTGCAAATGAAAGTGGTAGAGTCGTACTGATAACATATTATAAAACAAGAATAATGCAAGAACAAAGGAAGAACAAAAGAAACAAAGTATAGAGAATAATTGAATTTAGTTGTGATGTGTCTTACAAAGACAGTATTTATAAGACATGAAATGATGTATGTTACAATATGAAATTCAATGGGAAGTTATGAAACTTTGTAATCTATGTAGGTTATGGATATCTACACTAAATGGTAGGGAAATTATTTTAAATGACAAAACTCATGAAAATGTTTACAAACAATAGCAAAATATCATAATCTATCTGCGATAGGCTACAATCTGTGTCTATCTGTATCATGATAGACATAAATAGTAGTCTATCGTGGTCTATCACAGTATGTCGCTGATAGACAATAAAATTTTACTATATTTGTAAATATTTTGGTTCATTTTTCTATATTTTTTAAACAACCCTAAATGTTATTTATAATATATACTATATTTATAATAATTAGGATATATTGATTACTTTTATAATAATAATATTTTTGCTATTTATTATTATAACATAATCTAAAAAATATTTATAAAAAAGAATTTATAAGGAAATGTAGCCAATCCAACCATAAGTTTTAATGAAAAACATGAAAATTATTAAATGAGAAAAACAAATCTACTTTCTTGGAAACATTATTTGAGGTTTTGTTGAAAATGAGTATAAAATTAACATTTAGTTGTAGGAAATAAAGAATAACAAAACTTAGATATTTCATTATTCATTATAAAAAAAATATCATGTCTTAAATTTCACATATATAGAATTGAAGAGTTCACTTTTAGTAAATTCAAACTATTTATATTCTTACTCTTCAAATTCTAACTATCATATTATTACTCAATAATATAACTAATTAAATAGTGATACAACTATTATTACTTTAAAATTAGCTCTTAAAAATTCTAAATAAACAAATTAAAAAATTGAAATTTCAATGTTAATTATAATTATATATAATATAATAAATTTTATAATTATTTTAGAAATTAATTTAGAAAACTTTGAATTTCACACTCTTCCTTTTTCTTATTCTCTTACCTCTAATTATAAATAACAATAGAATTTCAATAGTTAAATAAATTTTTAAAAATAAAAGTTTAATTATAAATTAGCACTCGACATTTTATTAATAAAGAAACTCAAATAAACTTTATGCTTAAGAAGGAATGAGCAAAAGGGGAGAAGACTTAAACAATGTAATTAGGAGAGAATATATATAAGGTTGGACAAATTATTTACATTATTTAGAGGGTTCTCAATTGTTGGGTTATATGTCCTAAAACTTGTGGTTTGTAAACTTTGAACATATTCTCAATAAAGTTGTTATCGAGGTTCATTAAGTAAATATGTTATTGAATATGTGAATTGCATTTAAATGTTAGGATATTTATAATAGATAACAAAATAAGGGGAAAAATCTAAACATATAACACATTTTTTAAATATTTGCAAATATGGCAAAAGTTGACTAGTCAATTTTTTATTTTTTGTGATTTCCAATTTACCTTCCCTTGTTTTGCACAACAACTTTTTTTTTTTTTTCTTCTTCTTCTAGCTTTTGTTCCATTTCCCCAATCTTCTTTTATTTTCTTTTCTTTTTCTAATTTTTATTCCATCTCCACAATCTTCTCATATTTTTTTTCTTTTTTTTTTTTCCAATTTTTCCAACCTCTTCGTATTTTCTTCTTCCATTCCTTTTTTTTCTTTTTTTTTTTTCAATTTTTCTTCCATCTCCCAAATCTTCTTGTATTTTCTTCTACCCTTGCTTTTTCCAAACTTTCTTCCATCTCCACAATCTTCTCATATTTTCTTCTGCCTTTTTTTTTTTTTTCCTTTTTTTTCCAATTTTTCTTCGATCTCCCCAATCTTCGCATATTTTCTTTTGCCTTTTTTTTTTTCCTTTTCTTTTTTCCAATTTTTCTTGCATCTCCCAAATCTTCTCATATTTTCTTTTTCCCTTTCTTTTTTTTTTTTTTTTTGCTTTTGTTTTTCCTATTTTTATTCCATCTCCCCAATCTCCTCATAATAATATAAATCTATCAGTGATAGCTACTAATATACCTATAACTTAGTCACTCAAAAGATTCTATCATTGATTGAATGAATTACTCATGTTTTTAAATGTTAGAAAAGAATTCACTAAATATTTGTGTATCAATAATATAAATTATTAGTGATATTAGTGATAGAATTTAGATAGATATTAGTCATATTTATATATCGATGATATCGAACTTAGGTAGATATCAGTGATAGAAGTCTATTATTGATAATTATGATAAAAATTTCTCAATAATAGCCATTGATAGCTTTGAGTATTAATATTTCAAAATTGATAGGTACTAAAAAAAGTCTATTAGAAATAACCACAAATATTTTCTATCATTGATAGCTTAATCTTTGATGATTTTCTTCCATAGTTAATAGCCACTTATAGAAGTCTATCATTGGTAGCCAACTTAGTGGAATTAATTCATAAAATTGAATCTCGAACTAAAGTGTAATTGACATGCCTAGAAGTTATCATTTATAACATGTTATCAGTGATAGAAGCTATCAATGATAACATGTTATTTGATGGCAAAAATGAATGACAAAAGTTATTGCTAATAGCATGTTATTAGTGATAGAAGCTATCATGGATAACCTTCATATAAGTGATATCAATGATAGAACTTAGGTGATGTCCATATATCGATGATAGCTGCTATTAGTGATAGCTTTCAATTTGAGAAAATCGAAAGAAAGAAACGTGAAATGGCGGGCTGAACATGGGCTTTTTGGTCATTTACCAATATGACTATTACTAATAGCTGCTATCAGTGATATCTGGTGCTAATTTTGTCCTATAACCCTAATATATTTTTCCTTGTACTATATTTTTTTTATTATTTTGGGTCTGATTGCTATTTGTGCAACCAACCCTAGACTTTATGGGTAGACTTTATGTGTAGACATAAAAGTGGATCAAGTTTAGGTAATAGCTAAAATGGTTTATAGTACAGGGATAAGGCTGGTTATGTCACACCCCCTCCTAGATTATCGCGCTCAACCCAAGAGGAGATGTGAGGACAGTAAACATCACCCCTTTTTGTGACATAAACTGTCCATCTGTGCCTGATAAACCTAACAGATCATAACATGCATATTTTACTTTACTCATAGAAACCACAAAACTTATATATATATATGTAAGTATAATTAAGTTTGCTACTCATCCACAGTATACTTGTATAACCCACATTACAAATCCCAACATTCACACAACTAGATCTACATGCCATCTACACAAGATTATACACGTACAACTCTCAAAACGTGACTGAGTTGCGAGAACTTGAAGCTTAGGCAGGGTGAGCTGGAGTAGGCTAAGCACTAGGAACGTTCTCGCTACCTGGAAGGGGGAAAAAAGAAAGAAACATGGAAAACATGAGCTAAAAGCCCTGTGAGTGACTAGTTTTTGTAAAACGAACTTTTATTGAAAACAGACATGTTACATATGTAAACATAAACAAGGATTTAGCATATTATTCAGTCAAAGCATACTTCACAAAAATCTATCAATTTCATAAATCCGATTTCAAATTGTATATAAACGTTTTCCAGAAGAATTTAAACAGTACGTCGTTTGGTTTCCCAATCTTTTCCCTTAGTTGAGGCGGAGCAAGGCTCAACACTCTCAACGTCGAAAACAACCTTAGTTGGGGTGGAGCAAGGCTCAACACACCCAACGTCAAAATCATCCCTGGCTCGATGCGGAACAAACTCGACGCACCAGCCAAATTAACCTCTATGTGCACATAGGAATATGACGTGTTGCCCAAGTACCTTCTCCATGTCCTTCAGTACTGGGTCCCGGGGAAACTCACGTGCCTTCTCATGTCCTTGAGCACTGAACCTCCTTTAAAACATTTTAGAAACCCGTTCACATAAATAGTTCATTTGAGAATCCTTTCGTAGAAAATCATACAGATCTTTAATCAATAACATTTCATAAAAATGCGTTCTAACAACTTAGAAAACATTTAACATGCCTTGTGAACAATAAATCAAACATTATGCTTTCTAAAACAATTCATCGCAAACCATATCTTATAAGAATATTTTCAATAAAAATCGATTTGAAGGACAAAGGTGTCACTCACAACTCTTCCTAGGTTTTGAGTGGGTTATACGCCTTCCCTATCTCCCCTGGCCTGAAATAGACATTTTACCTCGTGTTACATTGTCTTTTACTTGATCATTAAGTATGCATAAGTAAATTATAATCATTACTCAACATCGAGCCTCCCCCTTTTCCCAAAGTAATAATAAGCGAGATACTAGCGATATTACTCAGCCAGTCATGGTACTAGCGATACTAGGTGGAGTGAGACTAGCGTGACTTTACCTGAGGAGCGATACCTAGCAATACCCAGCGAGTTTTGTGAGACAGAAAACTCCCTTGCGTCTTAGCGACACTCGCCTCGCTATCTATACTTTATCAACTCAGCGAGACCCGGTTCTTAGCAGCACCCGACAACCGAGCTATCTTCTTTTCCTTCTGTTCTTACTCCTATTCTGTTAAAGTTATACATCTAGACAGATTTAGAACTCCTTCCCTTCTACAAATTTGTAGAGAATTGGGTTTTACAAGTTACCTCAAAATTCCAAGACTCAACTCTCTTTCGTTCTCCAACTATTCCAAGTTTACTCTGCGTTGCCCTAGCTTGCACACCAACTCCGTAACCGTTGCTTTCACCTAACATTTCACACATTTAACTTCAGTTCTAGCTTTACCATCCTTCACGAGAATTGTTAAGGATTATATTAACTTACTGACCTTAAAGTTTTAGCCCTAGACTCGTTCTCCTCGATTTGTTCTACTCCGAACATCAGACACTGTTCAGCTTGTGCATCCACCAAGAATCTTCCCTTCCAATTTAGATTTCAACTCCAAGATGAATATACTTCCGTTCAAAATCCACCAGAACACCCTCTTCTATCTCCCCTTGTAGTTCGTAGGAAAGTGAAACTGACTTAAGTTCTCGAAGTGTCTAAAATGAATAAATATTTAATTCACTTTCCTTTATTTATATCACTGACTTAAGTTCCCAAAGGCGGGCTGGCGCGCAGGGGTTTTCCTCTCACTTCAACACAAGGCACCCATAACGCCACATACTCAACGCCTTCAACAATCAGCCATTCTCAGCGCATGGTGTCCTCGACGCCTCCTACTTTCGACGCATGCAACTCAGTCATTCACACCACTAACTTCGTCGCATCGAGACCACTTTATCTTCGACGCATAGAGATCGCTGTCTTTGACGCATAGAAACTACTCCGTCTTCGATGCATAGAGACCGCTGTCTTCGACGCATAGAGGCTGCTCTGTCTTCGACGCATAGAGACCGCTGTCCTCGACGCATGCAACTTAGTCATTCACATCACTAACTTCGTCGCATCGAGACCACTTTATCTTCGTCACAGAGTGGCTTTAGCGCATGACCTTACCAACGCATGGTGGTTCAAGCTCATTTCTTCCCCCGTTAGCGAGCACTTATCCTTCAATGCGGGTAACTACTTCAGCTCGCAACCTTTCGTGATTCCATCAGCAACGCATGGCCACTCAAAATGTTCAACTTTCCTCTTCATTCACCAACGCATAGTCTTGGCCAACACTTAGCCAAAATTTTGCTCTCATTCTCGGCTACTTTTCCTCTAACAACGCATAACCACAATCTCGCTTGTCTCTTCCCAACACTTGGTATTACAAGTCAGTGCTTACAGGGTACCTTATCATGGGGACACTATGGATGCGACCTTTTTGTGTTTGATACAAATGATGTGATCCTATATAACTTATGTAGAGACATGAGAGTGGGGGCATCCTATGTAATGAGTTTGCATAAGACCGAACTATGAAATAATCACTTTTACTTTATAACAACTATTTATTGTTAAGACTAATTATTTCAACATGATGACCTAGGTAACTTGATCTTAATCCTTAGCTAACTATAAACTCCTGTTTATTTGGGATTATCCTATAAATTTGCATGGATGAGAGTGGCTCGAGTTCGCCGGCTCAATAAGCCTACCATTTTAGGGATAAAACCAGGTAGATATCTGGGGACATAGTCTTGATAGATGGAATTCACGCCTACCTAATTCTAGGTTAGTAGAGAAGTTGTTCCCTTAAGTGCTGACTAAGAGTCTTGGAGAAGGGGCCCCACCCTCTCATTGTCCTGAAAGGGACTTAGTTTGATGGTTGGACCACAAACCAATTGTTCATTAGAGGATTAGTGGGACATAAGGAACGAGATGTAATTATAGGGGTAAAATAGTAATTTTTACCCAAATGTAATTACCAACAACTTGTGAAGGATCGATTTAGTAATCATGGTTATATCAAGTGGACATAAATATATCTACAATGAGGAGAGTGCAACTACTGGGCTATAGTGGAGTGTCCTCATAGTTAACGAATGTTAATTAACTAGGTCAAAGAGTTTAGTCGGTTAATTTCAGATCGTTGGAGCTTATGATCTGTAGGTCAATTAGGTTCTCTTGTTAGCTCATGGATTAAACCTTAGAACAGTGTGATAAAAGAATTTGAAAATGTTCAAATTTGTCTAAGGAGTAAACTTTACGGTTGTTCGTTTTACTTATGAATTAAACTTAATTGGGGAGTTGGAAATATTTAAATATGATTTAAATATTAATTGGATGAATAGAGATTCATTGAATTGAAAATTGTCCGGTTAAGTGGAAAAAATATTAATTTAATATAATTAATTATTATTTAAATTAATTTATATTAAATGAATATTATTAAAATTAATTTTAATGGAAAAAGGAAATATCAAAATTCATTTATGAAATGAATTTAAAATTCAATATTTTAATGATTTATAGAAATTCATTTTTAATTTGAATTTGGAATTTCCCACTAATTGCATGGTAGAAGTAGGAGGTGGTATCTTCTCCTTCCTCCTTAATCCCCCATGAAGCACCACTTAATCCACCTTGTTAATCACTTTCTTGAGTGTCAATTTGCTTGTAAAATGGTTTTACATGAATTCTTCTTTATATTGAAGAAAGAAATATTGAAGAAAGAAATATTGAAGAAGGGTTAATCTTCTTAGTGAATTTTTCTCCATAAATTTGCTCCAAATTCATCACAATTTGGATCTCACAATCCGTTCTAAGGCTAGGGAATAACGAGAAAGATTCTTGTGGTGGTCCACGAAGTGTTCGTGATCAAAATCTTGGAAGAATTTGATTCAATTTTGAGCTACAACAAGTAACAAAGCCTTTGTTTTTCAGTTGTAAGAAGAAGCATGTTTAATCTTTAAAATTTATGTAGTTAGAGTGTCTAGATCCTAATTGTTTCCACATTTATGTTCCTAACTCCTGCATAAATAATTTAAATAAATTAAAATCTATAAAGTGTGAAAATCAAAGAATAAGGATAAAAATTAAAATTTACAAAAACAAACTAAATATTATAATAAAAAATAATAAACCAATAAAAAAATGTACTTGTAAAAATAAAACAGCAATACAGTTAATTAATATTAAATAAAAAATAAGTTAAAATTCTGCAAATGTTTCAATTAGTTTTACTTTTATATAAATATATAGTTATGCATTTTTTTTATAATGTTGGAAATGATATCTAAATTAGTTTATGTATTTTTCATTTGTCAATATGTTATCATTCACTCTATCATCAAAGAGTCTTACGTATTATTAACATATGCTTAAACCTCCTTTTTTTTAGTTTATTACAACATAACTTTCAAATTGTTGTGAAAATAAATGGAATCTACATATTTTGAATTGTAGTTAATGAAAAAAATTGTAGAACTTTTGAAATTTCAAATTTTTATTTTCTATAACTAAATATAATTAGAAAATTTGTAATTTTAGAATAATTTAGGAAGAAGTATAGTTTTCATATTTCATTCACTTAACCTATATAGATGTATTTAAATTGAATTGATTATTTAAATTGAATTGAATAGATGTATTTAAATATCCAAAAAATAAAAAATAAAAAATAAACATCCAACTAACTTTTGTTATCTAATAAACTTTTCAAGCTCAATCAAAATATAATTAGTTTATTAACTTGATTTCATATGGTAATGAAAGAAAATTTATTTCACAAAACTTTGTTGCATTTCAACTTTTTAGTTTATATTCCAAGTTTTTTTTTGAGTAATTAATTTAATAGATTAATATGGTATTTATAATTGATAAAAATTTTGTGAGGCATAGCCACATAGATTTTTTACTCAACAAAAATAACATAAGTTTGTAATTGGTGGATAAACATTTTTTTTTTTTCAATAAACATTTCAAGGAAAATAACAATACAATATAGTTCTAAAAGAACAATAAAAAAATAAAATTATAACAAAAAAAAAAAAACAAAAAAAAAAAAAGACATTAGCTATACACATACCTTAAGATAGATTTGCTCACTTGCTAAACAAGTGATAACTTGTATAAATAAAAGTTATTGTACCCTTTATTTGATAATTATGTTAATTTAGAAGAAAACATGTGGGCTTGAGAAGAAAATAGTGTAAAATGAGTAACTCTACATTCACAATGTTTACAAAAGCTTTTATCCTAAAAATTATGAGATTTGCATCTTTTTGAACGTAGGAATCCAATAAAAGAAACAAAAGCAACTAAGGACAAGCAAAGATGCTGCTAAAACGAGTGAGACCAAGTCATATCATTGATCAACGTGTCAAAAAACTCGACGTTGAGGAGAAAAAGAGCAGATAGACGCATGAGCGGTGACTATCGTGTCAACATACAAGTGGATGACTTATTTGACTAAATCACGGTAGAGCCAATAAACCTAAGACGTGACGAAGTCTGCATAGCAGGACATAGAATTAAATGCAAAGGTGTCAGAGAATCATGAGGATCACCTTTTTGGATGCCTATAAATAGCTCACAATAACTCAACATGAAGAGAGAGAAACGATCTAGCAAAAGCTTTGCTCCATCTCCCTCACCTGCATTTCCATCTTCAACCTCGAGATTTTCTTTGAGGAATTTTGAGTGAAATCTCAATTTTACCTCACGGAAAGTGAGAATTCATCTCCTCCACTTGTGCAAATACTTCAAACAGCAATCATCAAAAGCCTCTGGAAGCAAGATGTTACAATTAGCAGCTTCACATTATTCTTTCAACATTGTGCTTTATTTTCTAGACAATTTCCATTTGTATTAAGATAGTGATTTGGAAAGATTCACAATTTCTTCAATATAAATTAGATTGCTCCATATTTTCATCTATTCATATCACTCTCATTTTCTATAATGCCTAACTAATTTCTCTTTGGGTTTAGTGGATGAAACTAACATTTTTCAAGCTCTGCATAAGTGGTGTTCATCTTGTTTAATGTGTGCTCAAAACCTTGCATGAATCTATCGAACAAATAGATTTAAGCAAGCATGATCAACTGCTTGAGCAAGTAAGTGATTACAATTTTCATTTAAACAAGAAAAGAGTTAGCTTTAGAGATAAAGTCGATCTTTTGTTTAAAATAAACTACGCATGTGTCTTAGAGATGAGATATGTAAGCCCTACTTTCATTCTCAATATTGAGAAAGGGTGGATTTTGTTGGTGAATTTTGCTGAGAAATCCGATTCACTCAAAACTCTCCAAAAACTTTTTGTTCTTTAGAAATTGCTTTAAATTCATCACAACTTGGATTCCACAATCCGTTTTAAGGTCAGAGAATAACGAGGAAGATTCTTGTAAGTGTTCGTGATAAAAAAATTTAAAGGAATTTGATTCAATTTTGAGATACAACAAGTAAGTATCAATGCCTCTGTTTTTCGATTTTCGAACAAATATATTTAATCTTCAAAATTGATATAGTTAGAATGGTTTAGATCCTAATTGCTTCGACTTTCATGTTTCTAATTCCTTCAAAAATAAAAATAGATTACTACTGTATGTATTTGTTTTATAATTAAAATTCGTAAATTCGAAAAAGGAAAAAAATATATAAGTTATATTTTTCATAAAAGTTGATTTTTTTATTAGCTTCATTGATGATTATTCTGTTGGGTTTTATGCCCTAAAACTCGTAGATTGTAAATGTAATTATTTAACGTAATTAAATTATTAATAAAGAGTTATTGATGTGTTACTTTAATAAGCGTTATTGATTGTTTTGTCTTAATAACCCTAAATCCAATAAACTAACATCCTAGGCTATTTTATGAGTCTTGAACTGGATATCAGTGTTCAAGATACAGTCTAAAGGGTCTATAATATAGGGATAAGATTGGGTACTTTATCCTGGTGACACTATGGATACGACCCACTTTGTATTTGATACAAATACAATGATCTAACGCGTTCATGTAGGTGACATGCAAGTGGGGGTATCCTATGCAACGAGTTTGCATAAGATCGGACCACGAAATAGTAATCACTATATGTAACTCTGTTGACTAGTTAGGTTTCTATTTCAATAGGATGACCTAGGGAACTTAGTCTTAATCATGAGTATATTATGAACTCCTGTCCACGAGGAATTGTCATTTGATTTGTATTGTTGAGAGTGGCCGTTTGCCGACTCAATATGCCTACCATCTTGGGGACAAGACAAAGTGGGGAGCTGAGGACATAATTATACAAGATGAAATTCATTCATTCCCATTTTTAGGGTAAGTAGATAAATGTTCCCTTAAGTGGAGTCTCCGGGACTTGAACAAAAGGCCTTACCCTCTCACTGTCCTGAGAGGGGTTTCTGTTTAATGGTTAGACCATAAACAGGTTGTTCATTATAGGAGCACTGATACTTAAGGATTTAGAAGTAACCCATGGGTAAAACAGTTATTTGACCCAGATGGTGTTACGAACACTTGTGAAGGACTAATTTGTTGTTATTGGTCCATATCCATGGATATAGAAATATATCTATAGTGAGAAGAGTGCAATTATGGGTCTTTAGTGGTGTGTACTAGCTCACCACCTCCTACTTGCATGCAAGCCCATGCCACACTTAACCCAATTTTGACACCTAATTTGGCTTTGCTTAATACTTAGGTATCAACTTTGCTTAATCAAGAACGAATGGTGGACGCAAGCTTGGCAAGAATTTCTCCACGCATGATCAAGCACTCTTTTGAGGTTAGTTTGCTATCCTTCTCGGCTACCCATGCACGTAGCCCTTTGGTTGATGGTTGCCTGACGTATAGCCACCATGCATCAACCCCTCTTTCTAAGCTCAACCAACACATCTAAGCTCATGGACGCCTAGCCCCACTTGCCCAACAAGCAACGAATCACCACCTTCAGCCAAGCTCACCATGGACGCATCCCTCATCAAGTAAGAAGCATCACTCCCACTCTCTTGGTGGCTCAGCTACTTAAGGTCTCCCACACATGCTCCAACACTTAGCCATAAGTTTAGTCGATTAATCTTATATCGTTGGAGCTTCTGATCTGTAGGTCCATAAGGTCCCCTTGCTAGCTCACTACGGACCAACAAGGATCAACTATGTTGAAAGAAAAATTTGAAATGTTCAAATTTATGAGGGAGAATATTAATTGTATCCAATACAATTAATTGCATGATTTATTATAAATTTTATTTGAATATGATTCAAATTATAACTTTATAATATGAAGAATTAATTTATTTGAATATGAATTAAATAATTAATTATTTATTTGGATAAAATTCATATAAATAAATAGAGGGAGAATTAATTAATTAATTTGAATTGGATTCAAATAATTAATTATTTAATTTGGATGAGACCCAAATTAAAGATTCTGTAGAAAATAAATAGAAGGAGAATTAATTAATTGATTTGAATTGTATTCAAATAATTAATTATTTAATTTTTATGAGATCCAAATCAAAGATTCTGTAGAAAATAAATATTTAAATAAGATTTAAATATTTTAAATCATTTAATATGAGATATTATTTGGGTAGATATTTATTAATATTGGATATTATCAAATATTTGATTTAAAACCTTTGTAGAGGGTTTATCCTAATAAGATTAGGAGTAACCCATAGAGTTCTATAAATAGAGCCCTTGGGAGCCTTCATAGAACACACTCTCTAAGAGAATAATATCTACGGTTACTCTAAAAATCTCTTCTACTAATTCTCCCAATTTTCTTAGAAAAATTCTATTCTACTAATTCTCCCAATTTTCTTAGAAAAATTCTAAGAAGATAGGCTCGAGAATTATAAATTGGCAAGGTATGATGCTTAACCTTTTCTTTACTTTTTGTATTTTTAATTCTTTCAATAAATCAAAGAACGTGACCACACGCTTCCGCCGGGATTCAATTCCCTTCAATTGGTATCAAAGTCAATCTTTAATTCTTGATTTGAATTAAAAATCTTTTATGGTGGGTGTTTTAATCGTTCATATATGAGTTATGTGAATGTTTGCAAAATTTATTTTTTAGGCATATTTGGTCATTAGATTTTAAAGTTTTGATTAGATCAATTGTAAAACCCTCAAGGGTTAGGGTTTTCTTGTAATTTTTTATGTAAAACTGCTGTAAATTCTTGAAAAAACGTTGGTTTTCTCGAAATATTGAAATCTGGAAAATCTAGAATTTTTTCATATCTGGAAATTCTACTGTGCGTCATTAAAGCATCTGGGAGATTTCATCAAAGCATGTGCAACTAAAATATCAAAAGATTAAATTTAGGCATTTCAAACCCTAAATTTTGGTGGCCAAAAAAGAAATTGAAGACCAAGATATGTCTTGGAAAGTCAAATTATTGTAATTTTGATCTTTTTCTTTAATTTCTAGGATATGTCAAATATGCCGGTCAATTTTACTTTATTTTAATTATGCATGTGATGTATGTTTTAAATTAAATTGAATGCTTCATAAAATATGTCATTTAGATTAAAATCCCACTATAGGTTAAACATGCTCATGCATCTTTGTATATTATAATATATGGATTTAATGCATGATAATAATTTCATGAGTTATTTAATGTATGTTGATATATTAAATATATGAAATTGGAAAAGTATGATGTATGACATAAATTAAATAAATATAAATAAATATATTTATTAATGTTTTGTTAATCTATATTGATTTATTTAATATAAGTGTTATATTTTAAATGAAAATAAATTTGCATTGAGCATGATATATCCATAGATTAATATAATTGTTATATTATGTCATGAAATGCATGTAATATGGTTGGTTAATTAATTAGAATTTGATTCTTAATTAATTAAACCATAGAAAGCATATTATAGGGCTAATCATTAAAATTCATAATAGTTATAAAATTTATGATTAGTAACCATCAGCCTATAATTAAGAATTACATGCAAACATAAGATCTTAGGAAATTGGTTTTAAACAATTTAAAATTAATTTAGACCTAAGATCACATTAACTCTAACAAGATTAGAATTTTGTCTTACTTTGTTTTAAATAGTTTTAAAATATGACTAAGTAGGACAAATAGGACTTTAGGTTATAAGGGAATTCTACCACTTTAGTTCTGTCAAGATTGGTGGTATTTAAGTTGACGGTTTACAGAACACCTCCTAACTGGGAACTGAATTGGAATCTGAGTTGAATTAACCTAAGGCCTATTAGCATGCATTGTCACTAGGTTAATTAAATGATTTAATTCACCTAGAACATAAGTGTAAAGACCTTTTATAAGAGTTATAATAGGCATAGACTTAGATAAATTGACTTAGCCGAATTTATCTAAGTTAAATAACCCTAAGATAACGTAGGACATTTTAGTGGGAGGCAAATTACAAAACAAGATGTTTATATCAAGTTTTGCTCCTACATCCCTGATTATTCACACCGTGAGATCCATACTCGGTTTCGTGTCGCCTTGGTTGCGGCCTCCCTTCGGAAAGTGTTTGTATGGTTCAATAACAAGGTGAATGGAAAAATGTCTACAGTAAGTGGGAGCGAGATGCGTGTCAACGTATCCCTCGGTCTCCAACCCTAGGTCGCATCGTAAGATTCTTATTATCTGCCTACGGGTCATCCTGGAGCAACCATCCCTTAGGAGGGCCTGATCATAGGTTTCGAAACATTATGAACTCCTAAAAAGGATAGGTTTGTTCAGAAAGGAGAAATAGAACCTTGTTAGACATGGTTCGTTATATGATGAGTGATACTCAATTGCTTGATTCATTTTGGGGATATGCAGTAGAGGCTGCTGTATATATTTTGAATATGGTTCCTTCTAAAAGTGTTTCAAAAACACCATACAAATTATGGAAAGGGCATAAAGGTAGTTTACGTCTCTTCAGAATTTGGAGATGTCCAACACATGTGTTGGTACAAGTTTCGAAGAAGTTAGAATGTCATTCAAAATGTGTCGATTTGTAGGAAATCCTAAAGAAACGAAAGGTGGTCTGTTATATGATCCTCAAGAAAATAGTGTTTATATCGAAAAATGCTACATTCTTAGAGGAAGACCACATAAGAGATCATCTCACCTCGCAGTAAATTAGTATTAAGTGAAATTTCCAAAGAAACTACAGATAAGTCAACAAGAGTTGTTGATTAAACTGGTCCTTCTACAAAAGTTGTTGATAGAACACATCCTTCTCAAGAGTTGAGACTGCCTCGACGTAATGGGAGGGTTTATCCATGAACTCGACTGATACATGGGTTTAACAGAAACTCAAGTCGTCATATGATGGCATAAAAGATCCATTAACCTATAAACAACAATGAATGATATAGATTGAGACTAGTGGATCAAAGCCATGGACCTCGAAATGGAGTCTATGTACTTCAATTCAGTCTGGGAACTTATAGATCAACCAAATGGGGTACAACCTATTGGTTGTAAATAGATTTACAAAAGAAAATGAGACCAAGTCGATAAGGTACATACCTTTAAGGCTCGATTAGTGGCAAATGGTTTTACTTAGAGAGAGGGGGTGGACTATGAAAAAACCTTCTCTCCTGTTGCCATGTTAAAATCGATTAGAATGCTCTTGTTCATTGCCACGTTTTAGGATTATGAAATTTGGCAAATAGATGTCAAGATAGCTTTTCTGAATGACTATCTTGAAGAGAGTATTTATATGGCTCAACTAAAAGGGTTCATTGAACATGGTCAAGAGCAAAAAGTTTGCAAGTTTAAACGATCCATTTATGGGTTAAAATAAGCATCTTGGTCTTGGAATATAAGGTTTAATACTGCGATCAAATCTTATGGTTTTAAAAAAAATGTTGATGAAACTTTTGTCTACAAGAAAATTATCAACACAATTGTAGCATTTCTAGTATTGTATGTTGATGGTATCCTTCTCATTGGAAATGAGGTAGGATTCCTGACTGACGTTAAATAATGGCTAGCAACCAAATTTCAAATGAAAGATTTAGGAGAGGCTTAGTATGTTTTTGGAATCCAAATAGTTCGGAATTGGAAGAACAAGATATTAACTTTGTCTCAGGCATCATATAGTGACAAAATGTTGTCTAGATATAGGATATAGAATTTCAAAAGAGGTTTGTTACCATTCAGACATGGAATTCATTTATCAAAGGAATAGTGTCCTAAGACACCTCAAGAAGTTGAGGATATGAGACGTATTCCCTATGCATCAGCAGTTGGAAGTTTGATATATACCATGTTGTGTACACGACCTGACATATGCTATGTCGTAGGGATTCAGAAGGTATCAATCCAATCCAGGATATGGTCATTCCTCAAATATCTAAGGAGGACGAGGGACTATATGCTCGTGTATGGCGCTAAGGATCTGATCCTTATAGGATACACTAACTCTGATTTTCAAATCGATATAAATTCAAGAAAATCTACATCAAGATCAGTGTTCACCTTAAATGGAGGAGCAATAGTTTGGAGAAGTATCAAATAGGGTTGTATAGCTGACTCCACCGTGGAAGCTAAGTACGTAGCTGCATGTGAAGTAGCGAAGGAAGCAGTATTGCTTAAAAAGTTCTTAGTAGATCTGGAAATTGTTCCAAATATGCATATGCCTATCACTCTTTATTGTGATAATAGTGGTGCAGTTGCAAATTCCAAAGACCCTAGAAGCCATAAGCGTGGCAAACACATTGAACGTAAATATCATCTCATCAGGGAGATTGTGCAAAGAGGAGACAGAATTGTCAAACAAATTTCGTGAGAGCACAACATTGTTGACCTGTTTACAAAGGACCTCACGGCTAAAGTGTTTGAGAGTCACCTAATGAGTCTAGGACTTTGAGTTATGTGATGCCCTAGTTTATTGTATTCATATGTTTTTCATCTTTAACTCAACATTTGGATTTATACCCACTGGAGTTTTAGTTCAAGTGGGAGTTTGTTGGGTTTTATGTCCTAAAACTTGTAGTTTGTAAACTTTGAACATATTTTCAAAAAAGTTGTTATCGAGGTTTATTCAATAAAGATGTCATTGAATATGTATGTTGCGTTTATTAAATCCAATAAACTCAAAACCTGTCTTTTAGCTGGAAATTAGCAATGTCCCTTCTCCTCTTCGCATTCTCAGTAGAAGGGAAGTATTTCTTCATGAACTTCTCAATCATTTGAGTCCAGGTGGTAATCTCACCTGGCTCTAATGAGTATGCCATTGTCTGGCCTCATCTCTAAGTGATAATAGGAGTAATGCTAATCTTATATGTTTTGGCATAATATTCGGGATTAGAAAGGTGTTGCAAATCTCTATGAAACTTTCAACTGGGCATGAGAGTCTTCACCTGGAGCTCCTCCAAATTGCCCTGCAGTCTGCAGCATTTGAAGCATTACCGAGTTCATCTCAAATCTTAATCCCTGGAAGGCTGGATGCATGATACCAAGGGAAAATCATAAAGGATCAGTGACGCATAGTCCCAAAATGAGCTATTTCTTTCATGGGCCAGCATAATAGGATGAGCTTGAATATACTTTTGAATTTGAGCTTGAAGTTTTGCTTGAGACAATGCGTTGTTAGCTTCATTATTGGCTCCATTAGGCCACACTGCATTGTTCTGTTGGTCCGCCATTTTATTCTCCTTGTAAAGTTGGTGCCTCTTTTGGTTAGCTTTACTTTTTCTTTAAAAGTTTCACTCAATCTCAAGGTCATAAATGAACTTGGGTTGTTTATCCTTGCTCAGAAACTATCAACCACACCTTTGACTAAACGTGTTGTACTTCTGAAACCAAAATTTCTGGACAAACCAAAGAAAAATTCAAAACATACATTATTGAAACAAATCCCGGCAGCGGCACCAAAAACTTGTTGCGTTTAAATGCATGATGTATGATGCATCGACTGGCCTAATGTCACGTTGAAAGTTCTAAAGATTAATTCATTAATACACAAGTTTTCCTATAAAAATCCAAGTGTAAGTTTAAATAGGTTTTCTGAGGAGTCTAGGGTCAAACGCAGGGATTTGCAATCATTCAGTGTTAAGAAAATTTCTTGATTTAATGTATTAAACTGTACAAATAATTACAAGTATTTTTTAATGTGTTGAATCATCTTTACAATAACAAAAAAGATTAACTTTATACATTAATAAATTGATGGATGAAGATATGGAGAGGTGATGCGAGATGGAGATGAATGAATTTGTCAAGTACAAATATGTTCAGATAGCATGCAAGGAGATGGATAAATCTATGGAAAAAGTAGGATTGAGATAACTTCGCTAGCATATTTCTAAGTGTTTCTTAAGTATGCTTTCATGTTACCAAACTCAAGATTGAGAATGCATCTCTCGATGTTTCGACGCCACATTAATCTTATCTCTAAGACTCATGGTGAGTTCTTCATACAAAAGTTCAACTTTATCTTTAAAGCTAATTCTTTTCTTGTTAAATGACAAAGATTAATCATTTACTCTCTCAAGCAGTTGATCATACTTACTTAAGCCTATTTGTTCTACAGATTTTTGTACAAGTTTTAAAGTACCCATTTAAACAAGATGAAAGCAATCTTAGTAAAACTTAGAAAATGGTAGCTTTATGCTCTCAACCCATTAAAACATTCAATCATTCATGGTGGAAAGTGTTGAAGATGATGAGAAATGGAAGTATAAAGTCAATCAAACTTATATTAAGGAAATAAACAAATCTCTCAATTGCCATGATCAAAATACAAGAATGAAAGGTGAACATAATGGAAAAATGGAAAAAAAAGGTCGTCAAGTCGCCAATGACAATGTCTTGCTTCTTGGAGGCTTGAGATGGTGGCTGTTTGATACAAATTTGTACAGAGGATGGATGGATTCTCACTCTCTGAGAGGCGACTCTGAAACTCTCAGAATCTTCTTATAAAAGAGTTCGAAGTAGAAGGTGGCAATGGAGGTTGAGGGAGATTTCGAGCAAAGCTTTCACCCACTAGTTTCTCTCTGTCTTCAACATGCAATCTTTTGGGCTATTTATAGGGCTCCAAAAAGGTAATCTTATGATAACCTGACATCTTTGCATTTAATTTCATGCCTTGCTGGGCAAACTTCATCGCATCATAGGTTCATTGGTTCTGCCTTGGTCTGGTTAAATTAGTTGCTCACTTGCATATTGACATGACAACTACCGCGCATGCGTCTAAATTACTTTTTGATGCCTGGTTCTTGGACACGTTGATCTTCAGAATAGTGAGGCCTTAATGATTATGACAACATCTTTTCTTTTTCCTTTAGGTGTTTTTGGTCTCTATTAGATCCATCATGCGTTCAAAAAGATACAAAACTCATAATTTCCAGGATATATGCTTTTGTAAATATAGCAAACGTAAAGTTATCTATATTACATAATTCAACTCCCGAATCAATGCGTTTATCTTCAACATTGCTCAAATTATTCCAAATAAAGAGTACATTAACTTGTATTTCTACAAGTTATCATGAGGGCATCGCCCTTTGGCAACCATGTCCTGCAGATGTTGTCAAATGAGTCTAGCGATATTGATCAATTGATTTAGCAACTTTTTGCTCAGGAATCTGAGCTGGTTGAGGTTCTCCAGATCATGTGTTCAATATTGTCTCGCTCGACTTAGCACTATTTGTGTTTTTCAGGTAGAAAGGGGGAGAATGTGTTCAGTGAATGTTCAATGAATGTGTTCTATGTGTTCAGTGTTTTTTTGTTGATGTGTTTTGAGGTTGTGCTTTGTTACTTTTTCCGACTTCTGTTATCCATGCCTTCTGTTATGGGTTGGTTGTTTTAATCTCTTTTGAATTTAAGCTATTGATGTTATTTCTTGATTAGACATTGTATTGTTTCATCAAATTATTTATGCTGTCTTGTGTTGTTGGTTTATTTATCATGTCTTAAAAATCCTCAGTCAAAGGGGGCGTTTGTTGGAGTCCTGTTTTGGCTCTCTATTTGGTTAAGGTAGGATGGAAAGATTTGTTGTCGTTACCGGTTGAGCCTTAACATCTGGTTGTGACATTTAGAAGCTTTGGTTGGAATATTTTTTTCTTTCCTTATCGGGTTAATTTTTCTGCAGATATTCTCTTCTTGATATGTTTCCTTATTAAGCCGATGGTATTTATTTTTGTATTCGATATTATTTTTCCTTTATTAGAATCGTCTTATAAAAGGAGATTGATGAGGCTGTTTAGGGTAGCCGTTCTTATTTAGAAAGGAAGACTTACATTGTGCGGTTGTGTAGTTTTTTTGTCTGCATGTTCGACGAGTAAACTGTGTATTTCTGCTATGCATTTGTGTTGCTCTGTGACTGCATGCCGGTAAGGTTTTGGTGCTGCCTTAGGAGAATCTTGAGGCTTCTTGACAGAGAGAAGAGTTCTTGGTCTTATAGGGAGACTAAGATGTCATAATGAGAAGGGAGTTCTAAGCTCTTAGGGGTTTCGAAGATTCATCAGTGTAGGGAGTTCAATGAGTTTAGGGAAAGATAATGAAGGTGAGAGTGAGTCTCACATGTTGTTGAAGCCAAAAGCTTAGATCACTGATATTACTACACTTAGGGGGAGCCTAAGTCATCTTGAGAGGGAGTCTCATGCCTAGGGGGAGCCTAGGAATCTGTTACTGTTAAGCTCAGCAAGAGTCAATGTAGAAGTGGTTATTTCTCAGATAAGTACTTTGTTGTAATTGCTCAACATCTTAATATTATTGAATTATCTTTCATGAGCACACTGCCCTCCAAACAGAGGTGGTTTATCATCGAACTAGGTAATTTAGATGTTAAACTAGTTGTCTGTGCTATTGTTTTAACATCCTAGCATAACGAGTCACCTCATAGTAATTTCAAAATTATTCTTAAACATACTCTTAATCATTCGAAACTGAATTTAATGAAATGAAAATTGCATTTAAAAATGACATGAGACACAGTTTCCTTTTTAGTCCTGCAAAACAAATAACAAAGATTAGTGATCAATTCTTTCTTAATTATGTTAGACAGGGTACTAATGGTATATATCTTTGAGAATATTTTAAACACAAAGTTAAGCATTAGGTAGGCTCTTCTAAAAAAACTAGTAACTCTTCCTTAGTTCTTTAGCCTTGAAAACTAAGAGTGTGTTTAGCTTAACTTTGTAAGTATTTACTTTTGAAAAAAAAATGTTACTTTGAAAAAAGTTTGAGTATTTGACAACCAATCAAAATGACTTTAAGAAAAACAAGTTTATGAAATATGTTGATTAGAGAGAAAAAATTGATATCAACTTTTTAAAAAATGATTTTATACTTCTAATAGGCCATGAACTAGAGTAGAATCATCCTCAACTAAAAAGCTTGCTTTAAGAATAGGAGCTCCAACTCTTCTAGCAACTCTTTTCTTGTCATAGAAAGAGAATCGAAAAGGCATAAATCCTGTAAGGCTTCTCTTACTTCGCTTTTAAAAGAAGGGTGATGCGCTAAGGCTAATATGTTGAAGTTGAAGGAGGAGGGTAGTTATGCTAAAGTGAAAGAGGGTAGTTGCATTGAAATTGAAGTGAGAAGAAAGAAAGGGAATGCGTAGGGTTAGAAGGTTTGATAGAAGGGGATTAGCGTGAAATGGACAACTGGCACCGTAAAACTCAGATTAAGCACTAAATGGATAACTAGCGAATCTTAGCAAGAGTTAGCAACAAGTGTTTGGGCGCATGAAATGACTGCTAAAGGTCAAAATAGGAGGTGTTGATTTCTTATTGAGTGCTTGGGGAGTCAGCTGATTTGAGGAAGACTGTAAATACCCCAAGTGAAGAATGAAAGTTTGTCAGTTTGAGCCGTTTTCTGTTGTAGTTAAAAGTTGAACAAAAGAGTTGTGAAAGAAAAGGGAAATTGTTGTCGAACGTTCAACCGAAGAGATTGTTGTAAATGGAAACCACGTGGAAGGTGTGATTTTGGGCAAATGTCAATAAAGGAACTCTAAACTTTTTTAAGGAATTTGAGTGTAAGTTAATTCAGTAATTAACTTTTAGTTCATTTAAGAAAGAATTTTAGTGGATTAACACAAATACCTTCTACATAAATCACATGGTCGAGAAAAACCACCTGATCTAGCCATAATTACATTTACTGAATTTGGCATATAACTCCCAATCTCCAAGTGTTTGTAAAATTATTCAGAGATGTTCCATGTGCTTCTCTCTACTTTTAGAATAAATCAGTATATCATTAATAAATATGATAAGAAACTGATATAAATACGAATGAAATATATGATTCATGAGATCCATAACTACTGTCGTGATGTCAGTCAACCCAAACGACATTTGGTTTTGAAAGTTGTCTTTGACACATCTGCTTCTTTAATCTTCAATTGATGATAACCAGGTCATAAATCAATTTTCAAAAATACTGAGACACCTTTGAGTTGATCAAAGAGGTCATCAATACACGGTAGAGGATACTTGTTACGTATTGTTACCTTATTCAGGTGATGGTAATAAATACATAATCTCATTGTGTCGTCTTTCTTCTTTACAAGTAAGGGTAGTGCACCCCAAGGGATACACTTGGTCGAACGTATCTTTTATCTACAAATTCTTGCAACCGAGTCTTCAATTCCTTTAGTCCCTTAGGTGCCATTTTGTATGGTGTTTGTGAGATTGGCACTATTACAGGTATCAATTCAATTGAAAGCTCTATCTCTTTGTTAGGTGACAGTCCTAACAACTCTTCTCGGAACACGTTTGGAGAATCTTGTACAACAGGTATCTCTTCAATCTTCAGTTTACTAATATGCATATCTACTACATGTGCTAGATATGTCATATATCCTTTCCTCAATAGTTTACTAGCTTTAATAGCTAATATATTACAAGTTGGAAGAATCTTTTTGTCGCCCTTAAATATAACCTTAAACCCTCCAAGTTGTTGCAACACAACCTTCTTTTGATGACAATCAATAGTAGTGTGATATTTGAACAGAAAATCCACTTCAAGAATGGTATCAAATTCTTGTATATCTAATGGTATCAAATTGTCCGTGAACTTTTCACCGTCAATTTGAATCACACAATTTTGATACATCGTACTAACTACACAAGTTTCACCCACTGGTGTACCAATAAGCAATTCCTTAGACAACATTTCTACTTCTCTATCACTCTCTAAAGCAAAAACAACAAAAACAAACGAATGCATAGCACTAGGATCTATTAGTACATGTGCAGGCTTATTAAAGATAGATAACGTACCCATTACAATATTAGGCACCTCCTCAACCTCTTGATGTATTGCTGCATAAATCCTTCCTTGAGTACGAGGTCCTCCGACTAGTCCTTTTTTCTTAACTCTACTTGGACCTTTTCCATTTGTTCCTATGGGTTTCATTTGTTGGTTCACCGTTTGTGAAAGTAACCTTTTTGCTTCCTAAATCAACTAAGGACAATCCTTCTTGTTGTGGCTAATCTGCCCACAATTAAAAAAAAAAAAAAAAACATTTGTTCCACTTTGGCATTGACCTAGCGATAGTTTCCACACATCGAACACAATGATTTTTGCTTAACACTAGTTCTAGACTCTCTGGGTTGACTGGTATGTGACCTTCCAAAAGAATCTATTGGATAACTATTATCTTTCGATTCCTGTGTTCTTCTAATACCTTGATGAACCACTGAATCGGGGTTTAAGGCTTCCTCTGCCACTAACCCTTGGTGTAAACTTTCTTCCACTTCCTCTACCAAACTACTCATGTGATGTACTCGAAAAGTTTGTGGCACGATCAGTATTTAGAATTTCCCTTCCCTGCTTCTTTTCTGACAAGCTTTTCTTCACTCTCATTGCTGTCACTACAAGCTTGGAAAACATATTCCATTCCGCAATTGGTGTAAAAATTTCTTTCGTAGTCCTTCTTCAAATCTTCTACATCTAATAGTCTCATTTGTGATTACTATGGTAGCGTATTTGGACAATTATGTATATCACTTCTCATATTCTGCTACAGTCATGGACCCTTGTACACGTTTTAAAAAATCATTCTACTTTGCATAACGAAACAATCTTAGATAATATTTTCATGAAAGACTTCCCTAAATTCTTCCTAGTTGGGTTTGTCATTAAGACTTCGTCCGCTTTCCATTATTCACCACCAATTTTCCGGCCTTTTTTCAAGCAAAAATGTGGCAAGTTCCACCTTCCTATCCTCAAGGCATCTCATTACCCTTAAACACTTTTCCAACCTATTCAACCATACCTCAGTATCAACAAGATTTGTTGTTCTTGCAAATGTCGTTGCACCTAGAGCCTTCAGATGCTCTATTCCAATTTCTTTTCGTGATCTTCTCGCACTGTTTCAAGGCTCTGAGCAATTCTATTCAATAGTTTCTTCTCCATGCCCACCTCAGCTCGAGGGTTACTGTAACTTCCGTTTCTTCATTCCCTATGACTTGTTCCTGGTAGCATCACGAGTTCCCAATGGCTGGCTACCTATGGGTTCTGCCACGTCGAGACATGATTCCTATAATGTACCTATGTTATTTATACATCTTATGAATGCTTACCCTAACTTACAAATGCAAGACTCATAGACCATGCTCTAATACCAAATTGTCACACCCTCACCTCAAATTGTCTTTCTGACCTAGAGAGGGATGTGAAGACGACAATGTCTATTCATCTTAAGATATTATCGCCCAACCATTCCTAGGTTCATCATACTTAACAAATTAATTTCTTCACTAAAAGTAAACAACTTAGCTTGGACTTAAGGAGCTTAATCATTGTATCATTTAAGTTCTATGCATATATATATTTACAACATATTTACCCGATTTTCTACACCATAGTTTTGTCATTTGGCTAATACAGTGCCTATAGTCCCAAAATCTAGTCTTAACTCATTTACAAACGCATGACCATTAATCTAGATGCAGTTAAAATAAAATGGAAACAAAACGTTCCTACTTGAAAGATGACAAACACTGACTTTAGTACGTTCCTACTCGGAAGATGACAAATGCTGACTTTAGTGTGTTCCTAGGACTCTTTCGCTACCTAGGGAGGAAGATAGACAAAGGAGAATAATGAGCTTGGGAGCCCAATGAGTGATAAATTGTTGCTTGCAACACTTTACTTTTAGAAGAAACTTAACAAATCTTATTATAAGAAAACTTCTTTCATGTGTTGAAAATAAAACACATTCATGCATTTAACAATACTTTTATTATGCAATAATTAAAACATATGCCTTTCACTAAAGAAACATAACTCATGTCCTCAAATTAATACCATCACTAAATCTGTTCCCTTAATCAACTAGAGTGAACCAACTTAACACATCCTAACTTAACTGAAGTAGACCAACTCAATACACTAGGGGTGTACGGTTCAAGTTGGATCAAGTTTTGTTTATAAATTGAATTAAACCAAACCGATGGGTTTTGTTCGGTTCGGGTTTCGATTCAACCCACTCACTTTTGTATAAGCTTAGAGTTTTGAGTTGCTATATCTTTCACTTTCCCTTTTCTCTTTCATTTCACTTTTTCTTTGTTCATTCTTTCTCTCCACTCCATTGAAGAAACAACTAAAATTAAAGAGATCAAAGTCATAAAAAAAACAAAAAGGAATTGAAGAAAACAATGGAGATGTCGGCAAAATAGTGCAAAAAATTCCAAAGAGATCTGTTGGCAATGGAAGAGGGGCGGATCTCAACTGAAAGAGGGGGGCAAGTGTCGTTGTTGGTGCTGGTGCCGACGCCATAGGGAAATGGCCTTTGGTTGTGAACATTTTATTCCCGATATCGTTTTTTTTAACCATTGGAGAGATGAGATGAAAAGAGAAGAGAAGAGAAGAGAAAGAGGAAGAAAGATGGTTGTGATGTTGAGTAATCATTTTTTCCTCTTTTTTTTATAACTTTTTCAATTACATGTACTATTTTCCCATTTTTCCTTTCAATCACACCCCATTGATGTAAAAAATAAAAAATAAAAAAATAAAAAAAAATATGCAAATCTCTCACAACAATCTCCTTTTTAGTTTATGTATATATTTGTTTTCCTTTGGATAGTCTTTTCTCTTAGTTCTACTTTTTTTTTCTTTCGATATTTACTATTTTCTTTGGCTATTTCTTTGTCTTTTTCTTTGAATATTGTATATTTCTAATGGTTCTGCTCTTACTACTTTCACTTTTTCCATAAAAATATTATTTATTTTAAAGGCCTCTTTCAATTTTTTAAAAGGAAAAGGGTTTACCCCACCCAACCCGACTCGACCATAACTCCACTCAAATCGAGTCAGATCAGGTCATATATGTGCAAAATTGGGCCAGGTCAAGTTTTAAGGGAACCAAACCCGAACTAGCCGACTTACACCCCTATAATACACCCAGTATTAAACAAGTCATACGTGCACGTAGAGCCACATAGTACCCTCTACAAACCAGGACATAGATTCCTGATTTGACCTTTTTTGGCCTTGGCAACCCTCTGAATTTGTGTGGTACTAAGGAAACACACTCCCATAGCATAAAATAAGGGTAATATCTCAGGGTACAAGATTCAATGATTTGAAAACTATTTTTGAACATTCTTATAGCCTTATGCTTTTCTTTAATTATATAGTAAACATCATGCGCTCAAACTTCAAGAGAAAACATTAATTAAATAAATCCTCTACTATTACATGGTTTATGTTTTTAGTAAATCAAAACATGGGTTAATTGCTTTAGGAAAACTACAAGTGAAAACTCAACACATTTCATGATTGGAACGTAACATTTAACTGATGCACTGACAAAATTTAAAAATTGGAGAATAAGTTTCACGCATAGCATTCTTTAAATTAGCATTTTGAGGAAAGGTCCCTCACAATTTGGGCGTGAGCTGATGGGGTTGTAAGCCTCCTTGATCATGGGTTGTCCTCAAAACAACCAAAAGTATACTTAATCAAAACCTACTTAGTACGTGTTCAATGCATATATCTAACTCTTCAATTCTTCACTCGGCATTTTAAATTCTTACTCCCAATCCATCTTAACTTATGCTAGGAAAGTAACTTGAAGAAAAATAAAAATTCACTTACTTAGAGGTCAAGAGCCTCCCAGTTCTAACACCCAACACCTTTCAATCTACCCCTCCTTTAAATCCTCGCAGCTTCTCCTAATTTTACATTCGAAAATGCACCCAACATCTTCATCCACTAAAATTCTTTCTTAATGAACCAAAAATTAATTACTGAATTCACTTACACTCAAATTTCTTTAAGAATTTCCAAGTTCCCTTATTAACATTCATCCAAAATCACATCTTCCACATGGTTTCGTGCTTTTTATTTACAACAATCTCTTCGGTTGAACGTCCGGCGACAAGTTCTCTTTTCTTTCACAACTCTTTTGTTCCAGTTTTAACTACAATAGACAACGACTCAAACTCACAAACTTCCATTCTTCACTTGGGGTATTTAAAGCTTGCCTCAAATCAACTGGCTCCCCAAGCACTCGACAAGAGATCAACAACTCCTACTTTGATCTTTAGCAGCCATTTCATAAGTTCAAAACACTTGTTGCCAGCTCTTGCGAACCTTCGTCAGCTATCCATTTAGTGCTTAATTTGAGTTTTATGGCGTCGACTTGCTTTTAATCTCGAATCCATTTCACACTAATCCCCTTCTACTAATCCTTCTAACCCTACAGATCCTTTTTCTTCCTCCCTTCAACTTCAACGCAACTACCCTCCTTCAACTTCACTGTATCACCCTTCTTTTAAACGCAAAGAGAAGCCTTACAAATCCCCTCTTCATAATAAAATAAAGTCGGGCACTTGGCATCTTTCCTATCTTTCTCTTTCTCAAAGTAATTTTACCCCCTCCCTATCTTCCCACTTATGACATTACCTCGTGAATCTCAGCAATCATTTGTTCTGATTCTACAACTTAACAGTGATACTCACAGCACCATGAGCTTTTAAAGGAGGCAAACGTGTATATCTCGATAGTAGCCAATAGTGGCATACCTTTCAAATTGGGGGTCCTTCCTGATAAATACCATACATGCAAAATACCAGCAGGAGAAGGGCCTGAGTGTTTAATGGTTAGTCTCTCCCTAATTTTTATAATACATAGAGTTATCAAAATACCATTACTAGTTTTCTACCTCTCTTCCACCATGGGTGCTATTGGCTACTACCGCCCTCCGACAACCATCATCGGTGACAACTTTCTCTAGTGACCACCACTGGCGGCCAACTTTGACAACGCCTCTTATGCCCAACTCCAGCGGCCATATCCTGTGGTCAGCTTTAGCGACTACCACCACCAACTCTAGTGACCACCTTCCATAACCAACTTCCACAACCACCACTAACAACCAACTCCAATTCTCACAAATCGATGACCAACTTTGGCAGCCACTTCTAGCAATCACCACCGAAGACTACCACCATCTTGGCAACCACCCCAATGACCAACTCTAGTGGCCAACTCCAACTAGTCCCTCTGGCAACCAACTCCAACAACGACCAACTTTGACAGCCTACTACATCAATGTCTAACTCGTAGCGACCAGCTCTAATGAGCAATTAGATTGATCATATGCTAAAAAGAAACTTCGCTAATGAATTTTTTTTATTATTATTAGTTCATAGTGGTTAATTGTTCTTCTTTATAATAATTTGACATTAATAGAAACACTTTTTATAGCTACCAATTCAAACAAACTTGTATATAAAATTATATGTGAGAAAGTGTAACAAAACACATGAATACTTCTATTTTAAGAAGTTCTAATAAAAAAATTTAAATGAATATTATTTTTTTTGTTGTCAATTTAAATAGGTTTATTGTTTGGAAGGCACATATTAAGGTCATATATGATAGCATATGAAGTGATTTTATGTATAAACCAAATAATTGTGTATAGCCTTAATATATGAAATGAAGCAAATTATGTATAAAAATAGTCAAAGTTTGAGTTGTTCTTTATGTTTTGTGTTAAAAGTAGGAAACTGTCAAAGTTGTGTTTGCAACCCTTCAGAAAACAGAAAGCAATTGAAGCTAAAAAGTGCAAGTATTGCACCCATGTTGAGGCCACATTGTTGTCGCAATCTAGCATTACAAATTTTTTTTTTTTGTAAAAAGTAACCGAATTTATAGAAACTTCACCAAAATCAGATCAAATCTAATATAATCTCCCTTATGCTCATTGATTTGGAGGAAACCCTAACCCTAGAAGGTCTATATAAGGTAGTAAGCACCTTCCCAAAATCATCAAGCTTCACTTTCTTGGAGAAACTTTTGAAAATTCCCTACTACCTTCATCTTTTATTCAAGATCTACAAAGAATTATTACTACACAATATCTTCTCTACTACTTTCCATACCCTTTTTCATATACTTGTTTTGAAAGAACAAGTGTAAGGGCTTTGTTCATTTGGAAAGAGATTGAACCTAGCTAGATTAAAGAGTAAACTTATAAAGTTGTTACTTTGTTTTCCTTATGTTCATTGTATTATTCTTTTGTTAATCATTTTACTTTATGTTCTTCATTTATTGTTTTAACTTTATTAACTTTGAAACGATTGAATAGCTCACTGTGGTTCTTGATTGAATTAAAAATAGTAAATAAAACATGAATAGGTTAAGCATATGAGATATATTTACATTTGATGAAAACTCTTTCCTACAAGGTTCCTCTTCTAATGAACAATTTTGTTTGTGGTTCAACCATAAACCAAGTTCTTCTTGAGCCAGTAAGAGGGTGAGGCCCCATTATTCAAATCCCAAAGTCAGCACTTAAAGAAACTACTCATCAACTTTCTCTATATGGGAAAGAGTGAATTTCATCTTGTGAAATTACAGTCCCAACTTCCTATTTGGTCAAGTCGCCCAAGTGGTAGACATATTGAGACAACCACTTAGGCCACTCTCACCCATGCAAATCAAAAGATGAGCTCTCACAGGTAGGAGTTCATAATTCACTAAAGATTAAGATTGGGTCACATCTGATCATTCATAACTCCTAGAATTTGCTATCTTTCTCGGCCTTCATCATGTTATTTCTTAGGAATTTAACATTTATTTGAGTTCTTAGATAGGTTACTAAGCAAAAGAAGTCGTCGAGATGTTCCAGATGCAAATCGAGCTAAAACAGAGCATTTAATAGGCAATGAGTCTTTGATTACTACTAAGTTATGTAAACTTAGTTTCATTTAGTAAATGGATTTGGATACACCCATTTTGTATTTATGAGAAGGTTGTGCTTAATATACATTAATTTCTATCTCTTGCTTTAATTCTTTAACATGTGTGAATGATTAGGAATGACAAACCAATTGTTTATGTATGCTAAGTGCTAGAAACTTAATGCATAATCCATAATTGTTATGTGTTAGTTGCCAAAGTAGCATGAGTTATCTCTTGGGTATGTACTCTTTCATGGCATTACTGGAAACATCATTTAGTTGTCTTCGGTAGCTTAGGGATAGAGAACTATCAATTCATTAATCGTCGTGGCTTAGCCCTTGAACTTATTGCGTGTGATTGTTAATCCTTGGATGCATTTCATTCTTAACTAATCTACACATTCTTTAATTAGGATGTGAATCTTAATTAGTAATTAAAGACTCTTAATGTTGACATTATCGGCTAAGCAGACCATGTGTTCAAGTTGATCGAGCCATATCATAGGACCATAAATATAATTTGGGGGATTCTATTTCCGCTAACTAAATGCATTTTGACACTTTACATTTCAAAGGAGCAAACGCTTTCCTTAAATTGTTTATCTTATATTCCTATTCTACACATAACTCCCCCTGCTGCTTTAACTAAAGAATGCTTTTTGTGAGACAAATCTTTGTGCTTCCATGTGGTTCGACGCAGTCTTGCCGCTAGTACTACACTTTAGTAGTAATAGTTGTAAGGATCGAAAATTATAAATATTATTTGATCGTTCGAGAGAATATTATGACATCCTCTTTCTGATGCGTTTCAATCATTCTATGAAATATTAATCTCTTCAATTAACGAATTTACAAAGAGAGATTAACTACTTCATGGTGCAGTCTTATACAAACTCTTTGTATAGGATACCTCTACTCACATGTCTCCACGTACTGTTTGGATATCTTGTATAGACCCTTTCGATTATTACTTGAATATGATCCACTTGTATGTCAACCACATACTGTTCAAGATTATATATAATAAACTTAAATTTTTACAATATCAAATTTTGTTATGCAAAATAAAGACACACAAAAAAATAAAATAAAATAACAACTTATTTTATTAAATATAAATAAATATTTTATCACAAAACTACAAGCTTTAGGGCATAAAACCTAACATGAATAACCTTTGTATTTCTTCAAGTTTACATTATTACTAGTCATGTGATTGCCTTTACTTTAAGTTCTTTATTTTCCATATCTATTTGTGAAATAGAACATTCTGATAACTGGATTTGGCACTATTCAAGGGATGAGGTTTTCAGTACTAAAAGTGCCTATAAACTTTTTATCAATAACTACATGGTTACTTCATGTTCTGATAATGGAGCCATTGTGAAGTGGTGGAAAAGAATGTGGAGTATGTCAATCCCAAATAAGATACGGTTTTTATCTGGCTTTTGTTTCATAAGATTTTGCCTACTAATCAAAATTTGTATGCCAAAAAAGTGTAATCCAATCCAAGGTGTGAGTTGTGTGGCAGGCAATCTGAAACAACTAATCATGTATTTCTTCAGTATAAAAGATCTAAACAACTATGGAAAGCTACTTTACCTGAGATATTTCCCGATGTGGTATGTGATGCGTTGTTAAATGATGCCCTGATCTCATTGGCTTTGGAGGGAAAGTTGTCGAATTTGGAAATCTTTTGTGTGGGTTGTTAGGCCTTTTGGTTGGATAGAAATAGTTGTGGGCTCACAAGGTCCCGATTGCTGAAGCTTCGATGTGGACTAATTATGTGATGGCGTATCTCAATGAGTTTTGGGAGGCTCAGGTGGCTTTGGTGTTTTCGACTCCTTTTTTTTATGTGAATCTGTAGGTTGTTGGTATTTCTCTGGTTTGGTCGTCACCACCGAATGGGGAGTTCAAACTCAACACTGATGTTGCATGCTGTCCTGATTTGATAAGAGTAGGGATGAGAGCAGTGATTAGAGATTCCGATGGATCGATGGTTTTAGCTATTGTTGAGTGGATTCCAAATGGTGTTCTAGCGTTGGAGGCAGAAGCTTTGGTTCTTTTGTTTCGCTTGAAGGTGGTGCATCAGATGGTTGTCCCGATTCTTCTGGTGGAAACAGATGCCCAGACGCTAATGAACATCATTAATGGCGAATCAAGGAAGTCTTCATCTATGGGGGTGATCCTTGAAGAAATCAAAACATGGATGAGGAAAGTTAATATTAAGAGCTTTATTTATATCCAAAGATCTTGTAATCAAGTGGCCCATAAATTGGCTTCTTGGGCTTGGGCTAATGGGGAAAAAGAGGTGTGGACTCATTGCTCTCCCTCTTAGTTATATCAGGTGGTCCTTTCTAATGCTTTGCATTGTAATTCTTGATTGAACTCTTCTTCTTAATGCTATTTTTCTCCTTGGTTAAAAAAAAAAAGTTCTCTATTTTTCATTTTGAGATAATTTCTTTTTTTCTTAATGCAAATATGTGGATATCCTAAGGAACACATGTGTCCCTACTTTGCTCAACCCTTAGCATTTGCTTTTATTGACTTTATCACTTATTGTTAAAATAACTTGATCATCTAAGTTAGCATATTCTGTTGAGTCTAATATCAAAATAGTTAGATAATATGTAATTGTTGATAAAAAATAATATAGGAGAAAAGGCTATAGACATAGGATTTCGTTTGACTGCTAGAAATAAGATAATGCTTATAGAGTCATTAGAATTATATGCTCATATCTAAGATTTAAATTAGCCAATGACATACATGTTTAATAGCTTAGTCTCCTAAAAGTGTCTCAAAGAGAGCTAAATATGTGTTGAATTCGTTTTATGATACATGTATCAATTAGGGTAAATTGCAGGCACAACCTAAACCATTTAGTTTGAAAAATTGAGATGCGAGTGCATCTGAGTCGCATGCCAGATTATGTCTAGGTCTAGTTGGGTAGAGTAAGCTTCAAACGCAAGGTGGACGCAATTTTCTCTAAAGGTTGAACCAGATTGAATACCTCTTTTCTCTCATTATTTTTTTTTAAACCATTTATTTCCCTTATTCCTTTCCTCTATTTTCCATCACTTTACTTTTATTTAGTTTATTTCGAGCAATAGTCTTAATTTATAGTTAGGGTGCTTGCTTGGCTTTTTCAACAAGATGGCTTCCCCGACAAAGACGCCATTTTGAAAGAATTCTTTTCGATGTCATTTTATTCCCAAAGAGAATTAATCAAAAGAAATTTATAATATCGAATCCTACTACTATTACTACGATGGCATAGCAACAGTGGCAAGTCTGGGTCGATCTGCACAAAAGCGCTAGTATGAGTTTTTTGTAAAGTCAATTAACTAATTGGAGCGGTAATTGGGGGGGGGGGGGGGGGGAGAGGAGGGGGTTTGGTGTGGATAGTGTGATAAGTGTGCAAGAAAAATAAAAGCAACGGGTACATGTAACCTACGATTGGATGTATCTAGTTTTGAGAGTAAAGGAGATTCCTATGTAATTTTGATCATCAATTTTCCTTTAATTAAACATGCATTTCGATTTATGCACGCACAACAGTGTACTTAGTCTAACCTAACTCAACAATGCTACATGGAGCCGAAAAGCTCAATTAAACTAAGCAAACATCCTAAATATTAATTAAAGCGATTATAGCAATGCCCTAATTAAAATACATGCTCCTAAATCAATTAGGTTTGATAGGGTCCATAAAGAAATAAGAACAAGTGCATTAAGTTTTAGGATTCCATTGTGTTGATTAACCAATTGGATAGCCTAATCAATTAATCAATTTTATCTTTGAACTTAGTTAATACATGGATTCTAGGACAACCATTAATGCATGATTAACTAATTGCCACTTAGGTGATTGACCTAGACATTCGCGTATGAACGTGATGAAGCTACAAATCAAATAGGGGGCATGCTTATGAGGGATATCCAACACATAAACATGCATCTAGAAATTGAAATAGATTCAAAGAAAGCATAAATTCAACATACATTTAGCCCAATCCACAGAAATCTCAAGAAAAATACATAAGTCTTGCTCCCAAAACTAAATAAAACTTACTTCATTGATTCATAGATAAAGCAAAGAGGAGAGATACAATCCATAAGCTACAACTCAAAAGAAATGTAAAAACTAACCTAAAGATGTTGGAAAAATAGAGCGAGAAGAGGAAATTGAGGTTTTACTTCAGCCTCCATCAAATTCACCATGATAAAATCCTAGAACAAAAAGAAGATTATGTATAGAAATGGGGGAGAGCGTTGCTGCGCCCTGATGGGCCATCGCTAAGCTTTGGGTAGAAATTGGAGCGTAGGTCTCGAGCGTTGCTACACTTGCATGCACGCATGTGTGTACCTGCCTTTTCCCTCAAAATTTGAAGCGTTGTTACGCTCCAGGAGAGCGTCGCTACGCTCTCGCCAAAGCTGCTCTCTGCCTTTGAGCGTAGTTGCGCTATGCTTTGTGCTTGCCCTAGAGAAATTTTGGTAATTTTCGCATTTTTAAGCTCTGGGTGTTCGATTTCACTTTTGATAGCTCCAAATCAACCCTAAATGGCCCATAACACTCCATGGTGCATGATTTACTCGAATTCCTATAAAAATAGACATTTAGTCATATAAAACATAACAAGCAAAGGGAATTAAGGACATAAAAATAGCTCTTCTTAAGAGCTATCAGGTGGTGTGCAAAATCCGCAAGTGCACAGGTCAAGTTATAGTATAAAACGGTTTAAGTCCTAGTATCATATCCACTGGGGATTGAACTTGATATGTTCACCTATCTATTCAAGAATAGAGTTGATTTTATCTAAAGAATCAAAATCGAGTTTTGATTTTATATTTTGAAAACAAGGAAAATAAAAGCAAGTGAAAATTCAAGGGATAAGAGTGTTCTAGGGTGTTGATTTCATTAATTACTTCACGAAGTCATGCTTTAGGTTTTTATGAAATTATGTGCAAACATTATCTTTAAGTCAAGAAACTAAATTCTGGATTATTTTCTCTCAATAACAACCCTTTCTTATTTAACTTAATTGATTACTAATTCCTTGAAACCAAATTAAGAGACATAGCATTAAGAATAGTCATCAACAACTTTCTCTAATAACCTACCTATTTTTATGAAAGATTAGTAGAGATTATGTCATAGATCCAATTAGACATACAACCACTTAATTGTACATCTAATCTAACAAGTATAGATGATCAATTAATAGAAGATGAAGCACAATAGCATTGAAAACATATCATTCAACAACATCCATGAGAAGCATTAAATCATTAACTTAAATCCATAATTAAATCATCCAACACCCTAAAACTATGAGTTTAGTCAAACACAACCATCAAATACATATTTTCATATGAGATCTCAAGCATAAAAGTAAAAGAGAAAGAGAAACTTAGGAAGAAAAACTCTCGAATTGCTTCTTGGTTGCTGAATTCCTTTCTCTACTTGGTCGACATCTCGGGATCTTGAATGGTCTTCAACTCTTCTCCAACACTTTCCTCTCTTTTTGATAGCAAACTCACACTCTTAGGATCTTTTTTCCTCTAAATTTTTCGTGACAAGGGTTGCTAGAAACCTCTCAATTTATAGAAGTAGCCGCCTAGAATCTTTTCCAAATTTACATATTTTTCAAAAAAAAGAAAAACTAGTGTCGCGGCGTTCTTAGACAACGTAGTGACCTTGATCGACATAAAAGGGGTAGTGCAGCAACGGTGTAAGGCAGCATCGCAATGCTGACCGTCATGGATGCCCAACCTTAAGCATTGTGCCGCAGTGCAACGACACTCCACGTTACGCCTGAAGGATTCCAAAATAATAGCTCTCAGGTTGAGAGCGTCGAGGGCAGCGCCTCGACACTATGCGTTTCCCTGCCCTGTTTTTAGGGTTTTGTAATTTTTCTTCTATTTTTCGTTCAATTTTGGCTCGGTTTGGTTCTTTTGATTTCTAAAACTCATTTTCTTCATAATTACCTGAACACCACGAGCAAACAACATCAAATCTAATATAAACACCCTATTTCAAAGGCAAATAAATCACTTTTTAGGTGTTTTCAAATGGCAAGGTGATAAGCACTTGAAAAGTGCTTTCTATTCTCTCAAATTAATAGAGCTTATATTAGATTTCACTTGTTTGCTAGTGATTTTCAGCTTAAAATGAGAAAAATTAGAAGAAAAGACTAAAAGATCAAAATCGAGCAAGAATACGGCGAAAAAGAGCTGAAAAACTCAAAAGCGCAAAATTTAGGATAGAGCCGCAGAGCCTGGACTGTGCTGCCGTGGCGCTAAAACCCGAGCGAAACATTCTGAATGCATCATAGCATCGCGGCGCCGGGACGACACTACCACAACGCTAAAACCGAAGAGCAACATTCTGAATGCATCACAGCGTCGTGGCGCTAAAACCCGAGAGCAACAATTTTGACACAACCCTAGCGCCGCGGCGCCAGTTTCCAATAAATGAAATCATTGTATTTTAGGTAAGTTTTTGGGCGGCCAACTCTATAAATTTGGGGGTTTTCAGCAGCCCTAAGAAATCAATCAACAATCAATTTACAGACCTAAAGAGGCACAAGAAGGAGAGAATTGAGTGAGAGTTCATAAAAGAGTTCAAAAGAGTGAAAGGAAGAGGAAAAGAGTTTGAGATAGTCGTGGTGCCATTCGAATTCCGACGTGAGAGCCAAGGTGTCACACCCCCTCCCAGATACCCTTCTCCTCTAGGAGTGAGTGCAAATCTGCATACCTTGCTACCTTTATACTATAACATAAATCATCTCCAGATCATTAAGACTTAACTATATGCCAGCTTAACCTCATAAGATAAACATCATTGCTCAAATTTCATGCATAAAAATAACAACTTATCAAACAAGTGTTCTTTACATATACTACAAATCAATCCTCACTACACCCCCAAGGAACATGTACGACAACAAAACATGAACATAAACTACGTATTTACAACTATCCTAGAGGACTGCTCCAAGGTAGGCCCAGACGAGAATCTTCTGTAGGCTAGGCGTCCCGGACACGCTCGCTACCTGAAACAACAAACAACAAACAAATTGTTTGAGCCTAAAGCCCAATGAGTGACTGAATTTATTCAAATACTATTAAACTTCTTGAGTTAATATAGACCATAGTAACTACCACATGTTATATAAACAGGAATTTCTAAGTCACCTATGTTATAGAACACTAGCAGTACCATTATCCGTACAATAGCAATACAATTATCCTTCCCTAGCTGTGGCGGAGCGAAGCTCAACGCACTCAACCTCCTGTACAAACTCTCATTATTCACATTTTTAAATGCCTTCACACTTCGTCCCTCGGCATTTTCAAACCCTCAAGTGCCTTCACATATTGTCCCTCAGCACTAAGTTTAATTGTGTTGAAATTTCCATGTGCCTTCACACGTGGTCCCTCAACACTGGTTTCCCTACCAATTCACTGCTCAAGTGCCTTCACTCGTGGTCCCTCAGCACTTGGCTATCATGTAATGGATTTCCATATGCCTTCACACAAGGTCCCTCAGCACTGGAATGCGTTTCGTCCAACTACTTAAGTGCCTTCACACATGGTCCCTCAGCACTGAGTATCATATAACATATTCCCATAGGCCTTCACACAAGGTCCCTCAGCCATGGGTTACATTTAGGTAGTACGTATAACATCCTTTAAACTTAACAACACAACATAAATATTCAATAGCTACACCATACGATAATTTCTACTCACCCATTACCAAGTAACCATTATATAAAATAGGAAGTCACTCATTACTTGTCCTGGCTCTAAGTGGGTTATATGCCTTCCCGAGCTCTTCTTGGCCTGAAAATACACATTTCTCACGTTAAGTTTTCCTTGGACTTCCTTTCTATGTTCATTAAGCATACATAATTAGACTCTATACTCTTTCCATCACCGAACTCTCTTTTTCCCCAAAATATTCACAAATAGCGATACTTTATGTCTCTGGCGAGATTACCAGCGAAATCACACAATAGGACACTACACTAGAGAGACCGAATTGAACGAGACTAGCGAGATTACCTAAGGAGCGACACTCAGCGAGACTTCAGCGAGAGTTGTGAGACGCAGAGCCCCTTTGCGTTACCAGTGACACTCGCTTCGCTACTCAGTCTCCCACTCTTTCAGCGATACTACTGTCGTAGCGACACAGTTTTCTTCTTTCTCTTCTATCTCTTTCTTTAACATGCTAAACATCGCATTCCAGCCAAATTCAGAACTTTCTTTCTTCTACAAACTTGTAAAGAAATAAATCCTTTATCTTACCTCAAAGTCTCATAAGGAAAGTCCTCTTCGTTTGAGAGATACTCTCAAACAACCCCGAATTGCTCCTAATCGTCCAGCAATTCAGCTTTGATCTCTTCTACCTGGAGTTTAACACACATTTACTCAAATTCGACTCGAGTATCCTTCATTAAAATTGCTAGAAGTTCAGTTAACTTACTAACCTCAAAATTTCGACCCTCGCCACAGCTTCCACAGTTCGTTCTTCTCCAAACACTGAACGATACTCAGATTAAGTAACACCAGTTGAATTCTCCGTTCTAGCTTAAGTTTCCTCCACGAAAACGATGAGAATTTCACCCCAAACCAACATAAATACCTTCTTCTACCTCCCTCCGTTGTTTAGCTTCAAAATGGGATCAACTCGAGCTCTGAAATGTGATCAAAATAATTGAATACTCAGTCCACTCATGTATATATACCATCGACTTAATCTCCACTTCATCTCTATATATTTAACTAATAGACGCATACCTTCTGCGCATGGCTTCAACAACGCATAGCTTCAACTTACTGTGTTACAATGGCCCAACGCCCCATCGCCGGATAGCCGACTAACGCATGGTCCTCTCGGCCACTCTTCTATGCTCCAATACATACCAACCTTCAACACATAGCCCTTCTTGGCCTCTTCTATGCACGAATCTTCAATGCATGGTAGCGTTCAATGCATAGTGGTTTCAACGCATAGCTGTGCTAGCCGTCTAACGCATAGTAGCCTTCAACGCATATCGCACTCCCCTTCCTTCACATCTGCATCCATGCTGAGCTACATTCTTCAACGCATAGCTACCAGTGGCTACTCTCTTCAAACCTCAAACATACTCTCAACGCATAGCTCCACCAACGCATGGCCAACACTTAGCCATTTTTGCTCCCACACATCTCAGCCAACTTTCTCTACTTAATGCCCATCTCATAGTCTCTTTTTAACTTGCCTTCTCACAATGTCAAGTACGAGGCTTACACAATGAGATCATGACGGTGCTACCTCAATCAAGAGCTTCTTTTCAGTAGAGTTTCCCTTTCTTTACACTATTTCTTTGTTTATTTTGCTTAAACATGTTGTTTCAAGCTATGAGTGGCTAAACTCTTTAGTTTTAGGGTTTTGATGAATTGTTTATGAATTTATGTTGATATTGTAGACTTTCATGGTTTTGTTGAAATGATTATGCTTTTCATTGTTATTATGTTTAATTCTTGTGGATTGGCCATCTTCACATGTTAGGTTAGATGTATGATTGAGAGATTGTATGTTTAACTTGATCTATAACAATGAATTGTTGTTAATCTATCACGAGAGTAGTTAGGTTGACAATAAAGGTTACTAAAGACTATTCTTAATGCCATGTAATTTTGTATTGGTTTCAAGTGATTATGCTTTTCATTGTTATTATGTTTAATTCTTGTGGATTGGTCATCTTCACATGTTAGGTTAGATGTATGATTGAGAGATTGTATGTTTAACTTGATCTATAACAATGAATTGTTGTTAATCTATCACGAGAGTAGTTAGGTTGACAATAAAGGTTACTAAAGACTATTCTTAATGCCATGAAATTTTGTATTGGTTTCAAGAGATTAGTAATCAATCGAGTTGCATGAGAAAGGGTTGTTTTTTAGAGAAAATAACTTGGAATTAAGTTTCTAGACTTAGTCATATGAATTACCATAAATTCCATGATTTTCTATAATATGCATATGAATTACCATAAATTCCATGAATTCTATAATATTGCATGATGAAATAAACAAGGATTCATTACCCCATAACTCTCTTTTACTCTTGTGTTTCTCACTTTCTTACTTTCCTTATTTGGTTCATATTTTCCATAAATCACAATTTCAATTCCAATCCTCAAATAAAATTGATTCAACTCTAGAATAGCTAAGTAACTTAAACCTTCACAATTGGATCTCTAGTGGAACGATATTCGGACTTCACCATCTTATATTATAATTTGACTCGTACACTTGCGGTTAACACTAAAAGTGCGCATCACAAGGCTAGAATTTCTCCTATTCTCTCTCAAATTGGACTTTATAAGAAAAAAACCAAAAGAAGAAGGGGAAATTGGAGAAGATTGCAAAATATGAGTTTTCGTTTGGATATGTAACAAAAAACAAGAGTAATAAAATTAATGACAAAACACGTGCATGACACATGTGTGATTTTTTCGTAATACCTATTTTGCCCTGGGTTGGTTCAGATGATCGAAATATTAATTATAGTGTAAGTCGGAAGCTTGTATAATAAGCGAGAAATAAATACAATGTAATTGAGGAAATTGTTGGATGGCCATATTAATTAGATTATACCTAATAGATTCGATTTCAAAACTAAAAATTAGCGCCATCCCCCCCCCTAGCGAATAGATTTTCATAACTACTTTTCCAATTAATTCAAAATAATCTAATTTATTCCTTATTTTTCTCCCCATATTTTTAGTGTGAGATTATTTTTATTATCAAATTACATTTTATCTTAGTAATCAACAATATTTTAAATTTTTGGTCAAGGATATTTCGTATTGTGTTCATTATTTTCTACATATTTTGATCAAATTTGTTGTATATTTTTCATATTTCATTTTAACCATTTATATCATCGATATATTATTATATTATTATATATATTTTTTAGGGTTTTTGAGATATATTCACAATTTGAACAAGAGTAGTTATCTACCACTAAATAAGTATTCTCTTTTGGCTTATAGTATATATATATATATATTTGGTTTTCTTCTTAAGGTATTGTTTTTGCTATGCCTTTAGACTCTTGTTTGATGGTAGATGGGATGAAAAGTCACATTATTATGATTTTCAAGTTGTTTTGGCATATATGCCATCAGATTCATCCTTTCAACAGTTTGTTGAATATATCCAAGGTAAGTTTTTTCCCTAGAAATCTATGTATATCTCGGTTGACAAGGATATTCTGTGGTTGATGATAGTTTTATCTAACCCCCAAAAAATGATTTATGTGTAGTGGTTGACCACACCTCTTCTAGTGAATTCATTTTCCGGAAATACAATGTATTTCAATAATGAGTTAGCAGAAACAAGTCATTCTCCTCAATCTTCTAAGCGTATTTTTGAAATTATTGAGTTTCAAGATTTTGAGTCATGTCAATCTGGTATTTCCATCAAAGAAGGTTCACTTTTTAGGAGTAAGTTTGTATTTCTAAAGGTTAGGATGATTTATTTTTGCTCTTTTCTACTCAAAGGTAGTTTGTAAAAACCCCAATTTATTTTGATTTGAAATATTTGTTGTAGTTTTGAATTATTTTCTTCTAATTGAAACCTTGTTTAGAGTGATGATAATTTCTTGTAAGTGGGATAAGACATTTGTCATAATGCATCCTGCAACATGATCATTATGTGGGTAGAGTGTATTTGTGGTTTTTGGAATGGTTTTGAAACCCTCTACCTCCCTATTTTTTTAACGTTACCTATGTGGGGTTTATTGGGGTAATTTTAATAATTTCTACTTATTACTTTTAATTATTTAATTCTGTTTGCTATTTTAACAATTAAGAAATATTTTTGCTATCTTACAAACTAAACATTAATTTTTGTTATTTATCTTGTTAGCCCAAAGAGAAACAAACAAGGGCCTTCAAAGAGTTGGCAATGTGGAGTAATGGGTCTACCTTGGCCTTGGAAACCGAGGCCGAGCATTCATTGTTTGAGTTTAAACAGTATTAAACTCAACCTATCACGGTTTTCTCTCTAAGTGTTGTTTTTCTTCTTGGAAAAGCTTCTAAGTCTAAAATTACACATAACGACAATTTTCTTGTCTTTATTCTTAATTTTCCTTCATTTCATTTACAAATATTATTTATATGATGAAGCGACAAGTCTTAATAATAATAATAATAATTATAACCTTTCAAAGTGTTGGATAAGACTATGTAACTTTTTTTCCTTTATTTCATACTTGCACGTCACCCCTCCTCCTTTCTTTCCCTTTCATTCGTTGTATCACCCCACTAGCTGCATTCTTTATTCGTTCGTGTCATAATAATGCCAACAAAACCTTAATTTAGAGTTTAAAAATATATTGTTAATTCAAAATAAATATGTTGATGGTTTTAAAACATCAATAAATATTTATATTTAACTTAACGCACGAATGTTAAGAAAAACACTTTTGTTTGGTTGACGCAAAAATATGTAAGTTCTGTAAAAATGATGAATTCCCAATTTTTGGATTCATTGATGGGTATTAAACGTCAACAACAATATATATATTGACGGGAATTGCCCAACAAAAAAGCAAAATGGGTAATAAAATATTTTAAATCGCGTGTAATTTGATCAATATGTGATCTGTATATTCATGTATCTAATGCATAATATAAAAAGGAAGGACAAAAACACAACTTCCACTTTTGTTCTCCAAAAATACCTAATTTCACCTCTGCTTCTCAAATAATAAATTAGCTAAATCACCACTTTTCAGTTGAGATTTTTAGAGAACTTTAATTCATGAAGTTAGTGTAGTATAATAGAGTATAATCTCTAATGTACAACCCTCTGAGTTGAAGGCTAAAACATTTGTTGTTGAGGTTGAATCTTCAACTTCACACTGGTGGTGGAAAGTCAAAGGTGTGAGCTACTTCAATCTTCTGTCCTTCTTCCCCTCCTTTCGAATTAAGAGTGACTTCTCCATAAGCTTTTATGTGGGCTTGGGTTTCATCATATTTGGCCCCATCCTTTGGGTATGGACTTGTTTGGGTCAAATTTTTAGGCTTTGGGCTCAATTCGTGTATATATATATATATATTTTTAACGTAGTCAAATTTATTTTGATGAACTTAGACTAGTTTGGTCGGGCTTTGAGCCCAATTATCCCTTGATTTTGGGCTTCATCCTCATCGAATTTGATCAAGCCAATTTATGCAATTGGATTGCCGAAAACAAAAAAGAGATGCTTGTTAATTTGTAACTCATCTCAAAATTAATAATACGCTGACTTTGTCATCAATTTAAGACAATTGACCCAAAATTTCTTATTCGATGACCATCATAATCTTACTTATATATCATATGCTATTTTAAAAAACAAACTTTCCAAATGGAAAAATTCGTTTTTCCATTTGGAAAGTCAACATTGTATATTATAATCAATGCAACTAGTAAATTCGTATTTTTTGTTCTTATTTATACTCGGGGTTGTTGCAAATATAACAATCAGGTTCAAAGGATGTGCAAATATAGCACAATGCAAAAAATTTTGCAAATATAGCAAAATTTAATTTTTCTTTCAAAGTCTTTTAGTGATAGACTATATTAATAGTAGGGTCTATCAATGATGGACTATATCACTTATAGAAATCTATTAGCGATAGAGTCTATCATTGATAGTTTTTGCTATATTTACAATTTTTTTAAAATGTTGCTATACATTTAATTATTATCATTAAAAGTGCTATACATTGCAATTACTTTTTTTTTATTGATAAAATGAACAAACAAAGAAACAAAAACTCGTTGGACAAAAAAAAAGAAAAAAAAAAAGCAGTGTCTCCTTATCCAACGCATTCATCCAATCTAGAAATAAAGCATCCCACACGAGATGTTAATTCTTAGTAAAACTTCACAACAATATCGTAGTTGCTATTTACATCTTTCTAGATTTGTTTGATAACCATTTAGTTTTTACTTTTTGCTTTTAAATCTATAAACATTCCTTCACCTTCTAAACTTTTTAGACAGGCACTTGCAAAAATAGCCAAAAAAAAAAAAACATTCTTCAATTTACAAATTTAGCAATGTTTTTCAAAATTTGCAGATATAAAAAGAAAAAAAAAACATAAAAGCAGATTTCTATTTTTTATTATTCCAAATTTACCTTTACTGGTGTATATGAGTAATATATCTTATATACTTTATATTTGATATATCAGTCATCATATATACTTTATATTTGATATATCAATTGACTAATATACTAAACATGAAGTATATAAGTTATACATTGGATATACCAAAATTATAATTCATAAACCAAATTTATCAATCAAAAAGTGGTTGTCCATTTACTATTATTCGTAGACTTAATTTCAATCATTATTCGTCAATTATAGAATATTATTTTTCTAGTATATTATAATAACTTATAATGGTTCAACCCATTATGTTAGTAACCATTTTAAATGAATGGTGATAAACTATTGGTACACCAATGTTACACTTGAAATCGAATTTTGAACATGTGTTGATATATGATTGATATTGTGACATCCCAAATTTTTAGGTAATTTTTTTTAAAAAAAAATAATTCATCCTGAATTATTCGGTTAATTGTTTGAATTTTGAGGCTTAATTGGATTATGTTGAGAAAATAATTCAATTCAAAGTAATCGTGATAAAAGATTTGGATTTAATCAAATTAGTGAAAAATTGAATTTATTTGTGGAAGATTTAAAAGTTGGATTTAACTTGAAGATTTGGAATTGGGTGAGATTTAAGAGTTTGGTTAATTTAAGAAAAACGAGGATAAGTTGGAATTGAATTTAAGTTGGGGAATTGATTTGGTGAAATAAATTATTAAGTAGTGGTTGGAAAAGATTTGATTTGATGAGTTGAGGAAAATTATATTAAATAGGTTGTGTTTTATTTTGGGAAAAGAAAAAAGAAAAAGGGAAATTTAAATATATATATATATATAAATATATATATTTAGGGTTTTGGAAAAAAGAAAGTAAAAGATAATTTAAAGAAGCATATATATATTTAAGTCAATCTCGGATTTCAGTGGGTTTTGGGCTGCCATTTGCAAATTGTCGCCCAACCGCTCTCTCTCCCCGTTCAGCTTCACCGGCATCATCCGTTCTTCATGGGTTATGCCATCATTTGTTCTTTGTGGGTTACGTCGGAATTTCAAGATTTGATTTGGCCTAGACTGTTTTGATAAGTATCGTTGGGTTTTCTTGTAATTTCGTGATTACCCATTGGGTTTGGGTTTTAGATTTAAGCTTCAAAAGATTTTGAAACTAGAAGCAAGTTGTCCAAGCAGATTAAAGGGTCGATTTTGGTTGGACCCATTGTTTGAAGTTTGGAAGAAGATTGTGACTTAGTTGCACTTTGGGTAGGATTATTTGATTTAATTGTTGAGTAAATTGTATTTGGAATCAGACCTAAAGACTTAATTTAAGTTTGGATTTATGTTTTAGGGTTTTAATTCAAGGATTTTATGAGAATTGGTTTCTTGGTTATATTTGCACCTAGTCTAAGCTAAGTAATCTTACTATTGGAACCGCCTACGTGCTAAACAATTTAGTTGTTGGCTTCTTTGGGTCATCTATGAGTTATTTTGTTTGCATGTAATTCTTATGACTGCGAGGATATATGAGCATGATGATGTTTGTATGAGAGGCATTATGAATCTAATGTGTGAGATTTTTATGTATTTTACCAATTATGCATGTTAGTGATAGTTACCGTCCTACATTGGTTGTGTGTCCACTAAAAGTTTTGTATTCCTTCGGGATCACCAGAGGTTTTGTGTTCTTTCAGGATCATTAGGGGTTTCATGTTCCTTCGGGATCACCAAAGGTTTCGTGTTCCTTTGGGACACACCAGAGCTAAGGGTCTCCTATGGGATTCACTAGAGATTCGTGTGGACACAATTTGCCAACGGTAGGATGAGTCTAATTAATCACTCATATAAGTGAAGTATGAAAAGTTGAAATATGCATATCCCACTAGCATGTTGCATCTATTGAGCATAAATGCATAGCCTGACTCTGGTAGTGGGGTTACTTATTGAGTAATTTATATACCCACTCCTTTCTCATGTATGTTTTCCAGATAAGGGAAATGACACATCGGCGAATGACGAAAGAAAACCTTGACAGTGCCATTAGGACTAAACTAATGCTTCTGCACGAGTTTTCATTTTCTGTTTTAATACATTAATGTTTTGTAGGTACCCCGATTAAAGGTTTTTGGTTTAAACGACGACACATTTATTTACCATGAGGATGTTTCCTCGACTTTTAGTAAAATTATGAAAAATAGTCATTTGAGATGTATGCATGCATATAGTGACGACCTAGCTCATGTCCTAGGAAGTTGGGTCGTTACAGATATATTTGAATAAATGTATTTTTAAGAAGTACCGATATATTAATGATATACCAATGTTTTATACTTGAAATAAAATTTGAGTATTGTTGGTATAGTACTATACACAAATATTATACTTAAAATTTATTTAAAAGAAATGTTAATATACTACTAATATACTAATGATATACTTGAAATAGTTTTCTATGAGCAATGATACAATATTGATAAACTAATTTGTACTTTAAATGAAATTTGAATAAGTGTCTAACTATAACTATTAATGCACTATATATACTTGAAATTGAATTTTAAATAAGTATTGATATACTACTTATACACAAATACAATACTTAAAATGGATTTAGATCCACGAGTGATATACTATTGATATACTAAAGATGTGCATGAAATGAATTTTAATGACTACTAATATACTATTGTTACATCTATTTTACAATTAAAATAAAATTTGAATGTGTGTTGATTAATTCTTGATATACGTACTTAGTATTGTATTTTCAACTCATTATGATATACCATTAATACACTATGATACATTTGCAATTCATTTTGAATTAGTACTAATATACAATTGAAAGTCTAATGTTAAACTTTAAGTATCATTCTAAATTCTATACTTTATATTTGGTATATCGACAATATCATTGATATGGTTTTTTCTTTCTAAATCAGGTATATCAATCAATTAATTTATGAAATATTAAATATTTGTTATACAATTGATCTACCAAATTAAATACAACTTATATACCAGTAAAATCATATAAAAATTTTTAAAATAAAATAGATTAACTAATATAATTTATATTGGGTATATCACTTGACAAAATTAATGGATTTAACATATACCATCAACATCAAAATTGAACCAATCAAATGAATATAACTCTATATGAACACGAAATAAAAAAATAAAGTATCTCAATTGATTGATATACCAAATATAATGTATATCATTTGACTGATATACCAGAATATAAAATATATCAGATATACTTGCTTGCCACAAAATGAGGGTTAAATTGTAAAAATACAAAAATCAAGAACTCGATTTAAATGTTTTGCTATACTTGTAATTTTAGAAAATCAATGCTATATTTGCAACTACCCTTATGGTTTTTTGGGTTAAATAGAAAAAAAAAAGTACTTGTTTAAAAAAAAAAAATTAGGTAAAAGGGGTAGTTTGAAAAAAAATTAGGTAAAAAAGGTAGTTTTTTTGTCTTTATTTGAATGTCAAACTCTGTTGCGCGGTCAAATTGGTCAAACTAAATAGAAAAGAGAAATGTCGTTGGTTTTTATTAGTTTTGACGGCATTTTGCCATTTTTTTGAATTTTTTTTTAATGTAACTTTGAATGTAAGAGCGAGAGTGAGAGAGAGAGAGAGAGAGATAAGAGTGATTGTGAAAGTTAGAGCTAGAGCGGGAGCGAGTTTGGAAAAGTTCCGTCGAAGTTTAGTTGCATTGAACTTACCAAGAAGGGGAGCTCTCCGTCACTTTTCCCATAAAGTTCCGATAGTGCCTCTTATCTAGGAGATTCCAGGCGCTCCGTTGTTATCGATGATCCAACATACGATTATTGTCCAATGGATATTTGAGTATTTGTTTTGTTTAAAATTCCTTCGTTTTCACTCTTTCTCCAACTTCATTCCAGCCAAATTCACACTTCCTCACTTTCTCAACAGATTTGGTGCAATATTTTTCTATTACATAAGTCTCTACTAATTTCTACACGTATGTTATAGTTTTATTATTGTTTCGATACTATTTAGTTAGAGTTTTTAGATTTTATTTTGTTAGTTTTAGCATGTAATTAATACCATTAATTCATATTTCAGGTTGAGCTTTTAATTTTATTATATTGTATCTCAATTACCTATCATAATAGAATAGTCTTTTTTACAACCTAATTACCTATCATAATGATATTTTATAATGTTACGGTACCTTGCTTAGAAAACCACTTAACTTACATAATTTTTTTGGTAAATATCATATTTAATCAACTAGACTAGATGGATGTTGTGGGGTTTCTATGTTATATGAATGGAAACATTGTTAACGAGTCAGGTGGTATAGAATACGATGTGCCACCATGTCTTTATATAAGTATTCTTCGTGAAATTGAGTTCGACGCATTTATCGAGGGATTATGTGATGCATTTGTTGGGTTTTATGCCTTAAAACTCGTAGATTGTAAATGTAATAATTTGACCGGAATTAAATCATTAATAAAGAGTTATTAATGTGTTACTTCAATAAGCGTTTTGATTGTTTTTGTTTGTTTTGTCTTAATAACCCTAAATCCAATAAACTAACATCCTAGGTTGTTTTATGAGTTTTGAATTGTGTGTGGGGACATGTGAAGATTAATGTTCAAGATACAGTCTAAAGGGTCTATAGTATAGGGATAAGGCTAGGTACCTTATCCTTGTGACACTATGGATACGACCCACTTTGTATTTGATACAAACGTAAAGATCTAACGCGTTCGTGTAGGTGACATGCGAGTGGGGGTATCCTATGTAATGAGTTTGCATAAGACCGGACCATGAAATAGTAATCACAAGATGTAACTCTGTTGACGAGTTAGGTTTCTATTTCAATAGGATGACCTAGGCAACTTAGTCTTAATCCTGAGTATATTATGAACTCCTGTACAATATGTCTACCATTTTGGGGACAAAGATCGAGTGGGGAGCTGGGGACATAATTATACAAGATGGAATTCCCTCATTCCCATATTTAGGGTAAGTAGATAAGTGTTCCCTTAAGTAATGTCTTCGAGACTTGAACAAAGGGCCCTACCTTCTCACTGGCCCGAGAGGGGTTTCTGTTTAATGGTTGGACCATAAACAAGTTGTTCATTAGAGAAGCACTAGTACTTAAGGATTTAGAAGTAATCCAGGAGTAAAACGGTAATTTGACCCAGTTGGTATTACGAACACTTGTGAAGGACTAATTTGTTATTATTGGTCTATATCCATGGACACAGAAATATATTTGTAGTGAAAAGAGTGCAATTGTGGGTCTTTAGTGGAGTATACCCACAGTTAACGAATATTGATTAATGTGGTTAATGAGTTTAGCCGATTAATCTCATATCGTTGGAGCTTCTGATCTGTAGGTCCATAAGATCCCCTTGCCACTACGAACCAACAAGGATCAACTATGTTGAAATTTTTTTTTTTTTTTTGAAATGTTCAAATTTATGAGAGAAAATATTAACTTTATTATATACAATTAATTGCATGATTTATTATAAATTTTATTTAAATGTGATTCAAATTATAACTTTATAATATGAAGAATTAATTTATTTGAATATGATTCAAATAATTAATTATTTATTTGGGTAAAATCCATATAAATAAATAGAGGGAGAATTAATTAATTAATTTGAATTCGATTGAAATAATTAATTATTTAATTTGGAAGAGATCCAAATTAAAGATTCTGCAGAAAATAGATAGAGGGAAAATTAATTAATTGATTTGAATTGAATTCAAATAATTAATTATTTCATTTGGATGAGATCCAAATTAAAGATTCTGAAAAAATAAATATTTAAATAAGATCTAAATATTTTAAACCATTTAATATAAGATATTATTTGGGTAGATATTCATTAATATTGGATATTATTAAATATTTGATTTGAGAGGGGTTATCCTAATAGGATTCAAAGTAACCCATAGAGTTCTATAAATAGAGCCCTTGGGAGCCTTCATAGAACACACTCTCTAAGAGAATAATCTGTACGATTACTCTAAAAATCTTCCTCTACTAATTCTCCCAATTTTGTTAGAAAAATTCCAAGAAAATTCTTCTTCCTATTCTTTCAAAGAAACGGTTCCCTCAAACCGGATCCTTGCCAGAGTCATAGCAAGGAAGATCTCTTGGAAAAGGAAGACTATCGGTTTGAGAATTATAGAATGGCAAAGATATGATGCTTAACTTTTTCTTTACTTTCTGTATTTTTAATTCTTTCAATAAATCAAAGAATGCAATCACACGCTTCCGCCGGGATTCAATTCTCTTCAGCATTATCTTTAGATAGAGATGATGGGATAGAGGTAATATTTAGATATGGTAGTTATGTAGCGGGATCTACTTTCTACATTCCCATCTCCCTACAGAGTGAATTTGATTTAAGATTTATGATGAGCAATGCTCCATCCCCTCCAAATACAGTTGATCTATATATTTCTCAACCAAACATCTCAAACCAAACACCGATGAGAGAAATTGAAAATAATATTGGAGTCGAAAGTGATAATGACGAAGAGCCTGATTTGGATCCAATTGTCACCACAAATTTGGAAGACATTGAAATCGACGATGATGAAAGTGATCTAGAGCAACCCACCCATGAATTTTATGGTGTTCATGATGTCCCTAAAACCTTCAAGCAGATAGACCTAAATGACATGAACATTGAACCTAATTCAGGCATTGAGATAGAAAATATTGGATATGATTCTTTGAGTATGGGATGGTGTTTAACTCAAAGATCGATTTAAAAAATGCAGTGAAAAGATATTCAATCATTCGCCATCAAAACTTTGAAGTCATTGAGTCGAAAAAGAACATTTGGGCTGTTAGGTATAAAAGATACGACAATGGTTGCACGTGGAGACTGTGTGCTTACTGCCGTAAAAAAATATGGTAAATTTGAAATTACACAATACATGAGTTGGAGGGTGATGATAGGATTGTCATGTTCAATAGCGTGTTCTGGTCATTAGGACATGTTATTGAGGGCTTCAAGCATTGCAGACCTCTTCTTCAAATTGACGACACATATTTATACAGAAAGTACTAAGGGAAGTTGTTGATAGCTAGCTCGATCGATGCAAACTGACACATTTATCCAGTTGCATTCACTATCGTATAGGAAAAACCGCTGACTCATGGGGTTGGTTTTTGAAAAATATATGGGAGCATGTCGTACATGGAAGGAAAGAAATGTGTATAATTTCAGATAGGCACAAGGGCATTATATATGCCATGTGAAATCTTATCAATGGTTAGGAGGATGCACATCACAAATTTTGCTTGCGACATGTTGTAAGTAATTTCAACGACAAGTATAAGAATAGTATGTTGAAGAGCTTGGTGTATCATGCAGGATCAAAGTATCAAGTTTAAAAGTTCAATGACTATATGGCCAAACTTCAGAACGCAAATTCTAACTGCATGAGATTTTTGCTTCTATGGATCCTAAACAGTGGACCCAGTCACATGATGGTGGTCATCGTTAAAATGTGGCTGAATGTTATAATGTTATTTTGAAAAGAGTTAGGAAGCTACCAATAACTGCACTAGTTCAAGCAACATTCTATCGAACTATCTCCTACTTCGCTGCTCGTCGTGTAGAAATAGAAGTCACTCCTAAGACTGGAGAATGTTTCACAAGGTAAATTGTGCACTTAATGAAATAATATTAATGCTCATATTGGCTATTAAAGTAAGTAAATAATTTCCATCTCTATTATAGGTATGCCATTAAGAAATTGACTCATTGGGAAGGACGCGCAAATACACATGAAGTTAACATATTTAACTAGAGGACAAGCTTGTGTGATGTCACAACCACAATTAATCTAATAACACTGAAGGGTGGAACCATACATCGAGCAAAATTAAGTCCGAAGACATGCATATGCAATTAATGGCAAGGTTACGGAATCCCATGTTCCCATGCCATTGCTGCCTGTAAACATTTTGGTCTTGATTACTTGAACTACATAGAGGACTATTACAAGATCCCCACTTATTTGTCCTGTTATTCACCTTAGTTCGAGCCTATCCTTGATAAAAAATGTTGGCCTAACAAGAACTTCCCCACTATTTATCCAGATGAGTCAAGGGTTAGAGGTATTGGCAGACCATGTACTTTCCAAATATAGAACGAGATGGATTGGAGGGAGACATCAATCAAGTCACATTGTGGCATTTGCAGACAAGGACATAACCGAAAACGATGCCAAACTGTGGTCCTAACAAGACGTAGTAAATAGGAGTTATCGTTATTATACTTGTTCATTGTAAACTATTTCTCTTATTGTAATCTTATATGGAACTCGAGTTAATTCATTATTACATTATTAATTCTAAATTTAATTTTAGAATCGTAAATAAAAATAACTTTACAGGAAAATAGGAAGGTTAGGAAGGAAAGGAAAGAAGAGGAAAACTTACTAGGAATTCAAGTCACAGGAAGGAAAGGGATGGAAACTCTCTATCATTTTTCCCATAAAGTTCTAATGATGAACTTTACGGGAAAAGTGACAACGAGCTCAATTCCTGGTAAGTTTGAACTTATCAAGAAGAAATTGAGCTCCCTGTCACTTTTTCTGTAAAGAGCTGATTGGAACTTTATGGGAAAAGTGACAGAAAGCTTCCATCCCGGTAAGTTCAACACGACCCAACTTCGACGAAACTTTTCCAAACTCACGCTCGCTCTAGCTCTGGCTTCCACAATCACTCTTATCTCTCTTGCTCTCTCTCTCACTCTCGCTTTTGCACTTGCTTTGTCTGGCTTTCTGTTAAGTTTTAACTTTTTCAAAAAAATGTTAGAATGCAGATAAAACCAATAAAAACCAACGACACTTCACTTTTCTGTTTAGTTTGACAAATTTGATTGTGTGGTATACTCTAACATTCAAATAAAGACAAAAAAACTACATCTTTTCCCTAATTTTTTTTTTAAAGTACCATTTTCACCTAAATTTTTTCTAAAAGTACCCCCATCTAACGGGGAAATTGCTATTTCTAACCCAAAAAGTTTTTGATGGGACAAAACTAACCTCTTTTTTAAAAATTTCTTTTTTTAACCCATTTTTCAACTTTTCAGAATTTTAGAGATGGGTCCCACGTGGTGAAATGGCATGAATACCCCAAAAACCATCTTCCTCAACATTGAAACCACATCGTCTTCTTCCTTGAGACCATCTTCTTCAATAGAGTCCATTGTTTTTAGTACTCTCTGATTTATGTCATTGGTGGTAAAACAACCCATCCTATGTGACCCGATTTTCTCAAAATAAACCCACAAAGAACTTCTTTGAACCGCTGATTTCTGGAAGTTTAGGTTTTCAAATAGTTGGTCGTAAAAAACAGAAAAGAAAATCCAAAATTTTCAGGTTTAATATGTGTAGGAAATGTCTGAAATCAGAAAGAAAAAGAATTTGGTATGCATTTTTTACTCGCTATCATTTTTCTCGTAAGTTGATGTTTCCCGTAAGTTGAAGGAGTTGATGGGAAAAGTGACAGAATGCCCAAATACACACCAACTTTTGGGAAATTTGGGCATTTTGTGACTTTTCCTGTAAGATATCTTATCGAAAAAGTCATAGAATGCCCAAAACTTTTTAAAGTTGGCGTGTATTTTGGCTTTCTGTGAACATCGTCTCACTAGTCTCGCTCTCTCTGGTATCCTTTCGTCTCTATGGTATCCTTTCGTCTCTATGTTATCGTTGCTCTCGCTCTCGCTAGTCTCGCTCTCTATGGTATCGTGAGCAAGACCAGCAACGATAACATAGAGACGAAAGGATACCAGAGAGAGCGAGACTAGTGAGACGATGTTCACAGAAAGCCAAAATACACGCCAACTTTCAGGAAATTTGGGCATTCTGTGACTTTTTCGATAAGATCATGTTAGAAACCTTACAGAAAAAGTCACAAAGTGCCTAAATTTCGCGAAAGTTTGTGTGTATTTGGGCATTCTTTCACTTTTCCCGTCAACTCCTTCAACTTACGGGAAAAATGACAGCGAGCAAAAAACGCATACCAAATTTTTTTCTTTCTGATTTCAGACATTTCTTACACATATTAGACCTTCTCTACCTGAAAATTTTGGATTTTTTTTTTCGTTTTTTATCGTCTACTATTCGAAAACCTAAATTCTAGAAATCAGCGTTTCAAAGAAGTTTTTGTAGGTTTATTTCCAAAAAATCGGGTCACATAGGATGGATTTTACCACAAATGACAGAAATTAGAAAGTACTATAAAAAAAATGGACTCTAGTGAAGAAGATGGTCTCAGGGAAGAAGACGAAGTGGTTTGAGTGTTGAGGAAGATGGTTTTTGGGGTACTCACGCCATTTCATCATGTGGGACCCATCTCTGAAATTCTAAAAAGTTGAAAAATGGTTAGAAAAAGAAGTTTTTAAAAAAGAGGTTAGTTTTGTCCCATCAAAAACTTTTTGGGTTAGAAATAACAATTTTCCCATCTAATGGACCCTTTTTTTGCTACACATTACAATTTTCCTTTTCTATATTGGTATCTACTTTTTACCAATGTTTTCAAAAACCAAGCCAAATTTGAAAACTAAAAAGAGTATTTTTTAAAAACTCTTTTTATTTATGTAATTTGGCTATGGAATCCACCTTTTTGCTTAAGAAAAATGCAAACCATCGAAAGAAATTGAGAGAAAAAGTTGTTTTTAAAAACTAGTTATTGCTTTTAGAATTTGGCTAAGAATTTAAGTATTATACTTTAAGAAAGATGAAAATCATGGTAAGAAATTGAAAAGAAATAATCACAATTTTTAAAAATCTAAAACAAAAAACTAAGGCTTGTTTGAATAATATTTCGTTCTTTGTTTTGGTTTTTGAAAATTAAGCCTATTTCCTCCACATTTAAAATAATTTACATCTTTCTTAAATACAATAATTGTATTCTTAGTCAAATTTCTAAACAAAAAAACAAGTTTTTAAAAACTAATTTTTTTAGTTTTCAAAATTTGGCTTGGTATTTTAAACCATTGGTAAAAACTAGACAACAAAGAACAAAATTTGGAGTAGAAATAGTGTTTATATGCTTAATTTTAAAAAAAAAATTAAAAATGAAATGATTACAAAATGGGGCCTAAATAGTTAACACACAAGGCCTTAGTGATAGTGATTTTGCCGAGTCAAGGAGCCCATGTTCATCACAGAAGAATCCAACATTCGACATTTTATAGTACACGATTGATCATTGGTGTTTTTTTTTCTTTCTTTTTTTTTTTTTTTTTTTTTTTTTTGTAATATGTTATGTCGCAATGTGATCGCAATTCAAAGCAGACAACATCCTCTTTTAAGGGTCTCTTAAAATAGAGTTTTGGAGTCACCACCAATTATATTAAAAACGTGATTAGTCACCAAATTAAAAAATATATGCATTAGTCTCTAAATTTAGATATGAGTTTGAGAGTCATTAGCGTTTCACCCTACATTACCCATAAAAATGGTTGCTAAATTTAATCCTTTATTATTAAATTAACAAATTAATAAAAGTCCACAAAATGTCATTTTTGTTTTGTTTTCAAATACCTCACATTTATTAATTCACATTTTATAAATATAACATGAATTAACAATTATAAGCAATATTAGAGAAATTAAGAATCTTAGAAATTTATTTTGAATTCCCAAAATAATCTCTAAGAATATTAGAAAATCAAGCCTTTGATTTTTCTTAGCTTCATCAAGCATATGATGAGAAATTTTATATATTTAAGGAATTAATAAATTTGAAAAAGAGAACACTACACAGTCTCATTTTAAATTAAGAATTATTATTGAGTCTTGGAAATCAATATGATAAGTTTATGAAAATAATGTCAAATTTATAACTAAGTGAGAAATTTCACGTATTTATAGAATTTGAGGTATCATAAAAAGAGAATACTGCTTTTTCTCAATTTTAATTTTTTTGTTTGCAGGAAAGTTTTCATGTATATATAGATCTAAGTCATCAAGTAAATTTACAAAGAGAATTGTTGTATGACAGATCTCAAGTCTCCGGCAACGGTGCCAAAAATTTGTTGTGCAACAAATCTAAAGTTTAAAAACTTGTTGCGTTTGACATGCTAAAGTGCCAAAACTTGTTGTTGTGTTTATCTATTATTATTAAGCTTACTATGTGTTCAACATATTATGCGTTTAACATGCTTAATATTATGCGTTAATGATCTGTCAAGTTTTCATATTCTTAACCCAAGTATAAGCAAAGAAATAGGTTTACTCGGTGAGTCCGAGATCGAACACAGGAACTATGCTGATTCTATAATTAATTGGATTATTTGAGTTGGAGTGGTAACAAAAAAATATTTATCAAGGGATGCGTCTAACTAAAGAAAGTGATAACATGTACACTAGATTAAAATATGGTGGATGGTAAGGTATGCGACACAGCAAAGTCAGCTAAGTGGATTAAATGAATGGGTAAAAACAGGGTTCGGGTTGGTTAACATCTAAAATCAGAAACACATAGTGATAGTCTATTCACACTTGCAACTTTTCTCCCGGTTGTCAGCCGCTATGCTTTATATATCTATACCGCATAGGAGAGTGTTAAGTACCAAGGTTATTCCTATAGACAGGTAACACTTCTTAGTCTTGTCAATTGAGTTCCACAATCACTTACTCTCTTAAGCAGTCTAATTATTACTTCTTATATCGATTAGCTAGATGAACATAAGCATCATATTAAGATTACAATTGACAGGATGCAATAGTTACACTATGGTTCTTATTTAGATGCTAACGCACCCCGTGACCCTTAAAAGATTAGCTACTCATGGATTCAAAGTAATAAGCGGAAAGTGTAGAGAAATGGATAGACATGGAAGAATTGTAGATTAATGAACGAAATACAATCTTAGACAGTTCAATGTCTTGATAACAAATCTAAAATCAAAGCTAGAAAAAGATAGAAAGTAGGAAGGCGTTTCAATGTCTTGAGTCGCCGGAATGGAAGCGTGAAGTTTTGCTGTGAAGTGGTCAGGCGAAGGGAAGACTCTTCTCTCTCGAGCTATTCGTCTCTAGTTGTCTTATGGAGAGAACTCTGCTGTCACTTAGGAATTCTTCCGAGAATCAACAACCCTTTTTCAGCTTGCAAGTCTGCCCTTTTATAGAGGCTGCGTTCGTAGTCAGTGGCAAATCTGTGTGATTGGAGGCGCAATTGATGTCGTGCGTCTATCTCGCCTAATTGCATAATTCTCGGTTCAGTTTAGATCCACTACTTTAGCCACAGATCATGCATGTCAATCTTTTCAACAATCTCTCAAGATTCTGATCTGATTTTCCGCTGCCTTGCGTTTCTGGTCGTTATGCGTCCATGGAGAACTTGGGCTCATGCGTTCACTTTTGTCGACGCATCCATATGTTACTAACGCATCATCCTGCGTTGAGCTGATGTCAACGCATCCACAGGTTGCCAACACATAGTCCTGCATTAAGAAGTTGCCAACGCATCTACAGGTTGCTCGCGTTCCTACGTTAAAACATGCGTTTTAGATTCAAAAAGTTATAAAATAATTATCTTCATCAATTTACAAAAGTAGAACGCATAGGAAGATTTATTAATAGAATTTAACTAATACTACCACATAATTCTCTATTTAATCTCTATTTTTGTAAGAGAAAAGCTGTAACAACTTGTATTTCTACAAGTTATCAAGAATATTACTAATTCTTAAATTTAATTCATTTTATTTTGTAAAATTACTGGACTAATATTGGTCAGGCATTTCATGGCATGGATTAATTTTGATTACTTCCTTCTCTTTTGGACAGAACGGTCAACTAATGTCTATGAAAATATACATATACAAAGTTTGAATAGAGTAAAATGATGATTTGGAGTTTAAAATTAAATGAGATTTAGTATCAATATAATAATAATGTTTAAAATAAAACTCAGTTTACACCATAATAACAAATTAACACTAAATCAAATTAAATCCAACATATTTAATGAATAATAAATATCAGACATTAAATTACAACAGTAAACTCTCTCCTAGATTAATAATAAGTTAGAAGACAGAATCTGACAGCGAGAAAAATAAATATTTCTTAATAAAAGTAAAGAAATTTCAAAACTTAAATATTTCATGATAAAAGTAAAAAAATTTCAAAACTTACATTAACTCTGAAGACCACCAATGATCCTGTTTTGGAATGGAATAGATGGAATAGCGTTGGACCGGTATGGAAATTAATAGGGTTTAAATTAAACCCATTCTTAAATATGCTGGATTTAAACTAATTAAATTATTTTTTAAATAAAATTAATAAAAATTCTAATTGATGCTAAATATTAAGATTGATAAAAATGTATGAAACACAAGATTCAATCAATCTCAACTAGGAAGAATAATAATCTATAACATGTCACTAAAAATTAAATGAAAAATTAATTGAGAAAGAAGTAGAGAAGAAGAATACACCGTAATTTTTATAGTGGTTCGGTCAAACTCGAGCTACATCCACTTTCCCAAGCGCCTCTTGGGATTTCAATTAAAAATCTCCTTGGACTATTTTCATGGATGAGAGCCGGACCGCTACCTTACTCCTTTTTCAGGTTCAAGAGCAAACTCGATCCTTTCCACGGGTTAAGATCCAACCATTACAATGTTCTTGAAGCTGTAAATCATACAATAAAACTCTCTAAAAATAGTAGATATACATATTCAAACTCACAATATTCAATCCTACAATATTCAATCCTCACAATATAATAAAAGTATCTCTCTAGAATAAGAAAAAAAAAATAGATTTGAGAAAGTATCTCTCTAGAATAAGATGAAAAGAAAGAGAATTGAGAGTTGGGAGAGAAAACAACAACTATAGCTTTTTTTTCAATTTTTTAGGATTGTAATGTTGTAAAAGTTGAATTCTTTTTTTTTTTTTTTTGATGAGACGAAGTTTAGAAAAAGAGAGAAGTGGGGTAAAAAATAGATTTTAATTTGGGTCATTGAAGTGATCAAAAATTAAAATTAAAGGTGGAGATTAAAAGTAAAAAGTATCTTTTTTATTATTTTAAAAATAACTAGCTATTAGCCACAAACATATATAATATTAAATTATTTTTCTTTTCAAACCAACTAGCAATACAAACATAAAATAATATTAAATTTACTTTCTTTTTAAAATAATTTTCTTTTTAAAACCAATCCAAAAATCAAAACTCAACTACGTCACTCACTCTATAACTCCAAGTGGCACTCTCCAAAATAGTCCAATTTGGCCGTCATGTCACCAACTAGAGTAATTTTCCTTTAACCTTATTTCTATAACTTCTTCGTTTGAACTCCAATTTGGGTGATTTAAGAGGCATTAGAATCGTTGTTTTGAGCTCTACACTATGAACTATTCAAAAATAATAAATCTGTTAGTAAATAAAATCAGGTTTGTTATCATCAAAATATTAATTAATTAAAATTAATTAATTTGAGATTAAGGAAAAAAAAAAAAAAACTAAAAGATAGTAACTTTTTCTTTTCTCTCTAATATAGTAAAGATTGGAAAAGGAAAAAAAAAAATTCTTTGCCTAAAATTGGAGAGAGAAAAGAGGGAGGACGTTGGTTGAAATTTTCTACATGTTATATTATTGTTAAAATCTGAAAAAAGGATAACATGGTTTGAAATTTTTCTCACTTTGGAAATGAAATTCATGGTAGCACATGTATACTGATATTGAACCATCATGGGTTCGTCTAGTGGCAGTGAAAATATCTCAAAAAGGCGAAAAGATATAGGTTCAATTCATTATGGCCACCTACCTAGGATTTATTATCTTACGGATTTTCTTGACCCCCAAATGTTGTAGGATTAGACGGGTTGTCCCGTATGATTAGTCGAGATGTACGTAAGTTGACCCAAATATTAGCTAGACACTCACGAATATAAATAAAAAAAGAAAAATGTATGCTGATATTGGAAGGGCAGACCTCAGTTCTTAATTTTGATGCATTGTTTGGATACTTTGTTATTGTTGATAAAAAAAAAAAAAAAATTAGAAATTTATATATTGCAATAGGTGCTTAACGCGTTTAACTTTATGGCCAAAGGTGTCTTTTGATTTGAATGTTATCTTTGGAGAGTAAAATTTAGACTAGATCAGAAGATACATGATTGTTTGAATTACTTGCAGGAGGGTGACTTCGTTCTAATAAAAGTTCTAAATGCCTTATTAATTTGTTAACAATAGATCAGGAAGTTAAAATGTACAAGTTCAACAAATATTCTATTTTTAAAAATTGTTTTTGGATTTTGTAATCCAAACAATATAAATTATGAAAACAACATTTTATATTTTCATTTTATCCAAATTTTTTATTTTAAATTTTAAAATGGAGAAAGATAAAACAATATGTCATGTCATAAACTCAATTCATTTTCTAACAAAATATAATATGTATCATGTAATGTATTATAAATCATCTTCATAAATAAATTAGTAATAGGTTATTGTCAACTAAATATTAGTGGGTAACTACAACTAGTTTTGTGATTTATAAATATATAGTATCAAAAATATTTTAGACCATTGTTTAAATTAGAATCCAATTTCTAAATCTGCTACCAAACACGTATTTGAAAACATGAAATACAACTATGTTTTCATTAAATCTCTTGTTTTCAAATTTTTGTTTTTAAATTTTCTACCGAATAGAACCTAAAAGATTTAGCTTAGTTTGGGAAATGATGTTAATTACCATAATATCTTCTTGACTTATGTGTGTTGTACGTTAAAAGTAGTTTCTTAATTGTTTGAGCTTATGAATCAATGCATGAAATCGATTTCCCAAGACATCTTCACTAAGGAGTAGGATTTGTTGTAGTTTAGATAAAATAAAGTGTAAGTAACTGGGGTATTTGGTCAAATACTTAAATTCTAACGATCTTACTCAAACTCAATTTACTATACTAAAACTTAGAATTGTACACTTACGAATTTGCATGGTGTAAAAGGATCACACAACAAAAGTATCTCTTAACTTCTTTAACTAGAGTTTCTAATCTCTTTGGAAGAAAATGGATTTCTTAATTAAACATTATAATTAATTAATTTGACTTACTCCTATTAAACAAACATGAAAACAGAGGAGAGAACACAAAACCTCAACTTACAAGGCAATGGGTTAAGACAAACAAAGAAAAATAGCAAAATAATGATTTATATATTAACCCTTTTCACAATATTTAAAAGAGATTTAGAACCAAAAAAAATTATTTATCCTTCATGTAAAATGAAAAGGAATATGAAAATATCACAAAAGAAAATTTCTAAAGCATGGTTAAAAATGAACTTTCTGAATATATTTTTAGTTTAAAATTTTAAATAAAAAAAAATTGTAAAAAACGAATCCTCATCTTCTCAACACACGTTCTCAAATATATGTAAGCTAATTCATGATTTCAATTAATTTTTTTTCTTTTTCTAATTGATATTCAAATCCCTAATTGCAAAAGTTTTGGAACTTTTTCTAGATCCAAGTTTACACTACTTGGATTGAGTCTTAATGATTATCAATATTATATTGTCAAGGTCAACCAAGTGAAGATGAATTGAAGAAAACCACACTTTGGATTCTACAACTACTACTTTGATTTCTTCTTTACCAAAAAAAAAAAAAAAAAAAAAAAAAGAAAAATTATTTTGAAAAAATCAAACCATTTTCCTGTAATGACTTGAGTTTTCCCATTATTTAACTTAGTCTTCACTTAGCTTCATGTTTGCTAAATTACCAATTGTATTAATCAATCCAATTTGCACCTGCCTTGTTAAACCTAATTTCCTTTTGTTCTATGTAGAAATTTTGAAAAGGTAAAACTTGAGTCCTCCTTTTGCATATTTTAAAAAAATGATCCTCGATCTAAATCACGTGTAAAATCTTGAATTTTTTTGTTTTCTTGGACATGATTTGTAAGTGTAGCCGTCGTCAACACGAACACTTTACACAAACTAATACTACAAGATTTTTACGCTATGCCGACATTTATTTTTGCAATGCAATTAAAAATGTTGGCAAATCCAATTTCTATTGACAAATTATTATGCGTGGCCAAAACTTCACTTATGCCGACGAAAATATGTGCGTTGACAGAAAGTTGTGTAGATTTAGTGAAACACTTTTTTTTTTTTTTTTTGCAACGTTTATTTTAGCTTTTGCCTACACGATGTGCGTGGGTAAAAACTTTCAGTATTTGCCAACGCAAAAAACGTGGACAAATACTGAAAATTTTTATCCACACACCGTGGATAGAAACAAATCTTTGCCAACGCAACTTGCAACAACTAAAGGCAATGTTTAATCATGTGCAAAAAAAATTCCCTACCCAACCAAATTAGGTTGTGTGTTTTGGCAATACTTTATTTGGCAAATTTTATACACTTTCTATCTACTGAGATAAATAACAAAAAAAAAAAAAAAAAAAAATTCCAAAAACAAAAAAAATTAAAGGATGGTCTAATAAGGTTTTTGCTTATGTTTCTAGTTTAGTAGAAACATGAGCTTTGATAATGGTTTCTGCTTCTTGATGAAACAAGAAAATTTTGGAAACAAAATCCAATTTTTTTGTTCTGTTACAACTTTTTTTCCTACATAATAAATAAAATAAATTTTATCATTTTTTACGTAATAAATACTTAAAAAAAATTTTAAAATATAACAAAATGAGTCAATTTATTTACAAATAGAGCAAAATGTTATTGTTTATCAGTGATAAACATTGATTGACACTTATAGACATCTATTATCAATGATAGGCACTTATAGATATTCATAAACATTTATTAATGTCTATTATTAACAGTGACATTTTGATATATTTGAAAATATTTCTAATAGATTTTTCATTTAAAACAATTACACAAAAATATAATTAAATTTCCTTTTAAAAATATACTTTTAATTTAAGATTTTAGAGAACAAACATGTTCATATTGTTTTTTCACTAATTAAAAAAATAATTAAAAAATGGATGTTTTAAAAAATAGAAAAACGGTTGAAAATAATTACGAATATAACAAAATTTTACTTTCTATCTGTGAGAGACTTAAATAGACATGTATCACTTTACCAGGTGTCTATCTGGGTCTATCGCGGTCTATCACAAACAGAAAGTAAAATTTTACTATATTTGTAAATAGTTGGATATTTTTTCAATTTATAATAATGTTATTAAAAAAAATGAAATAACAAGAAACAAAAGAAAAACAGTTACCATAACTTGCATGTGAAAGATTTATTATTATTATTATTATTTTGAGAAGAGATTTATTATTATTGTTTCTTCATATGTCTAAATTTACATTCGTTTGGATCATTTTTGCATGTACAAGAATACTAATTAATGGTATAATACTTCTTTTCCTACTTTCTATTCACAATCTGAAGAATGCAACATATTTAAGATTAACTTTACAAATGTATCTAATTTAATTAAAGTCTTTTTCTTTTTTAACACTTTAAACGTGTTTGATAATCGTTTTATTTTATATTTTCAGTTTTTGAAAATTTTATTGTTTTTTCTCACACTTTCTTTACCATAGTAGGCAAATTTTTGAATTTTTAAACCAAACTGATCAAAAACAAAAACAACTTATTAAAAATTACTTTTACTAGTTTTCAAAAGGTTGTTTTTGTTTTTGAAATTTAACTCTATTGAAATCTATTGTTAAGAAATGTGGGAATCATACTAAAGAAATAGTAGGTAAACAATTTCAAATTTCGTAAAAAGAATACTAAATATGAAATCATTACCAAACAATCTTCATTTTTTTTTGTTTGAAAATTGTGCTTCTTTTCTCACTTTCTTTTAATTTTTTTTTTTTTATATGGTATTCAATTTTTCCAAGTGAAAATAATCTTTAGCCAAGTCCTAAAAACAAAAACAAGATTTTAAAACTTGACCTACATTTTGACAATAATCCAAAAAATGTAGATAACAACATAAATAAATCAATATTTGAAGTAGTGTCTATCGATATAAGTTTTGCAAACCAAAAACCAAATGGTTAGCAAACAAAACCTAAGGCCCTGTTTGATAACGCTCTCATTTTAATTTTATGTTCTTGAAATTTATCATTTGGTTACTCACTATTTCTTTAGAAAAATTATTTTAAATGATAAAACTGTTAAAAATATTTCCAAATAATAGCAAAATATCATAATTTATATGCAAGAGACCACGATAGATCGCGATAAACAGTAAAATTTTGCTATATTTATAAATATTTTGGTTCATTTTCTTATATTTGAAAACAACTCATTTCCTTATTATGATTTTACATTTTTTAAAAGATAACATTTGAATTTTTAGTTAAGTTTCAAAAACAAAAATGAGATTTTAGAATCTAAAAAAATAATTTTTAAGAACTTGTTTTTGTGTTTAAAATTTAGCTAAGAATTCACGTTTATGTTTCCTTAACAAAGACAAAAATCATTGCAACGAAATAATATAAAGAAAACTAGCACAATTTTCAAAAACCAAATGGTTATCAAACATATCCGAATTATTTTTTATTTTTTATTTTTTGAATATTATCTTCACGGTCTTTCTTAAAAAACACTTTAATTTTGAGCGAACTTTAAAAAAAAAAATCGAGTTTTTAAATATTACTCCTTTAAGCTTTTCAAATTTTGGCTTGAATTTGACAATGTATTTATAAATTACATAATAAAGCAACAAAATTTTGCTATCTATGCAAATTTTTTTGTATTATGCTATATCTTTAAATATTTTAGACTTGATTACTATATTTGTAACTATTCCAAATAATTATAACTTAGCTCCTATTTTTTTCCACTTCTCACTCAATTTCTTTAAAGAAGATTTATAGAGATCATTTATTATAACTCAAATACAATTATCCTTCCACTTATTATGGAATATGCTCTCTAATCAAAGATAAACTAACCTATGTACATGATGTAACAAATTATTTGGACTTGAACTAATTACCTTCAGCCATTAATTTTAATATTGCTATTTGTTGTAGATGATCAACAATACATTTTCATTTATATTACATGATCCAACAAATTAGACAATAAGATAAAATAGTGATGTAATTAACATCAACAAAATATAGTATAATATTTCAATATTTGACCTTTTTTATATTCCCAATTTCACCCTTATTGCCAAAGGGTTTCAAATGTCAACTTCCTTCAACTCTATCTCTTTCTCTCTCCCTCCATTTTATTTATTTATTGCTGTTTTTGTTCATATTATTATCTGTTTAAAGAAATATTTTCTCAAGATTGAAAAGTGGTAATATATGGAGGAGGCTATATTTGGGGATGAAAGAAGTGAACCTTTCTCACAGTTGACTTTTTTTTTTTTTTTTTTTTTTTTTTTTTTGCCTTTTGTTTTTTTAAATCTCTTTCTTTATGGGGCTCCAAGACATGATGGATAAACACCAACATGAATATATATCCTTCAAAAGCTTAGAGCTTAAGCACTTTCCCAATATAATTAATCACTTTCTTTTGAATAAGATGTGATTTTCCTTTTTTTTTTTGAATCATGATTTCAAATTCCCAAATGTTTTCTCTTCCTTCACAAGATCCCTTGGTTTCATCTTCTAATGATCATCATGAAACCCTAGACAACCTTCTTTCTTCATATTCCCAATCAAGCAACTCTCTCCTTTATAACCTCTCAATTTTGAAGGAGAAACTCCACCAAATCCAATCTGTTGTCAACATAGCCATCTACAACCTTCAAAACTCAACTGAATCTCTGCCCCCGGCCTCGTCGCCAGTGGCGACTGCGGCCGTCAACTCTTTGATTCAAGAACTCATCATGGCTGCTTCCTCCATGTTGTTCACATGTCAACAGATGGATAACCTCGTCGTGAATGCCTCCTTACACAACAACAACGTCGATAACAACCTCCACGATCAGCACCACCACCGTCAAGGTCCCGTTGACGATGACAATCGACGATCCAACACCCTTCTAGACATGGCCAACGACCATCATCACCAACATCAGGATTGGTACAACATGACGACATCTACTAATTATAACAACGATAACAACAACAGTAGAATAACGACAACAAAAACAACACAAGATCATCGAAATTCGATCAATATCGTCGAGCTAGATGCTTCGGATCTTCTAGCAAAATACACCCATTATTGTCAAATTTGTGGGAAAGGGTTCAAGCGAGATGCCAACTTGAGAATGCACATGCGAGCGCACGGGGACGAGTACAAAGCAAGCGGGGCGTTGAGCAACCCAGAGAAGAGCCATAGAAGGGACTTGAATAATATAAGCAAGATGGGGACCAAATATTCATGTCCACAAGAAGGCTGCAGATGGAACCAAAAACATGTCAAGTTTCAACCATTGAAATCACTGATTTGTGTGAAAAATCACTTCAAAAGAACTCATTGCCCCAAAATGTATGTTTGCAAATTGTGTAGTAGGAAGAAATTTTCAGTGCTATCTGATTTGAGAACTCATGAGAAGCACTGTGGAGATGTGAAATGGCTATGTTCTTGTGGAACAACATTTTCCAGAAAAGATAAGCTGATGGGACATGTTGCTTTGTTTGTGGGGCATGCTCCAGCCATCGGTTCGTCGACAAAATTTTCGGGAAAACAGGAAGAACATCAGTATGTTCATTCGTTCTAATGAATTTCAATTAACTATATGAAATAATATATATACCTCTGTATATATGCTATGTATTGAAGTTTTTGTTCTGATGTATTTGTCTAGGAAAATTTGTGTTGTTGGGAGGTGAATAATGTGCTTTTAATTAACTTGCGGCTAATATTTAGTGGCTTATTGGGTTATGTTTGTTCTTCTTGTTTAATTTAATGGAGACTGTGTTATAGAATAAAATGATATAACTTCACATTCTCTTCTTTTAGGTCTAATCTTGTTAGATTATATTGGTAGATCTGTTTTAGATTATTTGAATTACTTTAGATTTTTTATTTGAATTATGTTACATATTATATTAAGTAGTTTTATTTTCAAATGTTTGTATTTTATTAATGAAATTTCTATTTAGCTTTTTTTCTATTTCTAGAGTATTAAGATTACAATGGAAGGAAATTCAAACTTCCCATCAATAAAATATATATATGTGATTCTCTTGGGATATAACAATTAATAATAATGTCTCAAAAACTTTTAATTAGATTTTTTTTTCCCTGCATATTAGCTACCATTTTAAATCTAAGCTTCCATTTATTGGTGTTGGGACACACATGCTAATTTAAGCTTACAAGTTACACACCAATTAATAAAGCAGGAGCCCCAGGTGTTGGGATAAACACTTTGTAAGCTTGAACCAATTAATAATTAGCTACCACTTTGTAAACTTACAAGTTCCATTTGTTGGTGTTGGGATAAACACTTTCTTATATTTGCGACTAAAATACATTTTTTTTTTTTTCTTCTGCAAGTTACATACCAAACGAAAATAAGTGACGAATTGATTTTTTTTTTTTCTCTCTCTCTTTTCTCTTCTTCTCTTTTTCTTTGTTCAACTACTTCTTCTCACTTCTTCTCTAGCTTCTTCTTCTTCGACAAAAAGAGTCCAAGAGCGAGAGCGAGAGAGAGATAAGAGAGATTGTGAGTGAGGAAAGGAAGAGCGAGAGCGAGAAAGCAAGAGCAAGATTCGCAATAGGGCCATTGAGCATTTTTTCATTTATTGGGCAAGAGAATTGGTGCTTATTTACAGTTTGCGACTAATGATTTTTAGTCGCAAAAGGACTTTTGCAACAAAATGTATTTTAGTCGCAAATAGGGTTTCACTATTAGTTTGCTCAAATGCCGATTTTGAGAACTAGAAGAGGAGAAAAGGAAAAACTATTGTCGTCATCATCCTCCTCTTCCTCTATTAGTTCACCGGTGTCCTCGATTCATCGTCGTTGTCGTACTCCATTCGTCGTCGTCATCCTCCCCTCCATTTTTTGTCGTCCTCCTCCTCGATTCACCATCCGCTGCCATCACAATCTATCGTTGTTGTAGTAATTTTTTCGTTTATCTCTCTCTATTATGTTTTTCTCTCCTATTTTGAGTGTGTGTTGCTTTTTCTTATGTTGTTGGGTTTGGATCAATTTGTTGTTCTATATACGGGTGTAAAGATGGAGTTTTATATGAACTAAAGAACTATATTATCATATTTTGTTCTTGCATGTTTACTATTGCTTCCTATTTTATCTTTGTAATTGTGGTTGAAAGCTAAGTTTTCCCTAGAATGAAGAAAAGATTTAACTTTTCTTGTGAAGATTTTGGTTTTTGGTTTATGTTGTGTGTGACTTAAATGGTGATTTAGATGCTATTTATGTGATTCAAACTCATTTGGAGATATTTGATTAGCATGATGAAAATTTGATATGCCATTTGATGTTTATTCATAGGATATTTGAGTTTAATATGTATTTAAAATGTAATTTGGAGAACAGTTGTGTAGTAAAATCTTTGTTAAGATGAAGTGTGGATTGGAAGTAAATGTGTGATTGTATGTAATTTGATTAGTGTGATTTGGAAGTTACCATTCTTAAGCTTGATTTTATTATTGGTTAAGCTACTTAGAAGTTTGTAGATTGTTCCATTGTGTTGAAATTATTTGGTTGTTATTATTATGGGATGTTGAAAATTATATATATTTTCCACATAATTTTGTTTATTTTAAATAAGTTTATGATAAGTTTCTATATGATTTATTTTTCAGCGGATAAATTATGGATAAAAGTTGGATAAAACTTCAAAATAGATTATGCAAAGAATATACTTATGGAATAAGATCATTTATTAGTTTGGCAAAGAAGCATGTTGATAATAGAGGGTTTACACGTTGTCCATGTAAAAAGTGTCAAAATGTCATAATGAAACAACCTTGTGATGTCAAATGTGACTTAGACACATATGGAATGGTTGTCACCTACAATAGGTGGATATATCATAGCGAAAACCCAAATTTGTCCTTTTTGAAACTTACAAAAACGGATAAAACACTTAATGAACATGTAGAGGCTTCTCATCAAAAGTTAGATAATGCAAATGAAATGCTTGAATTGTTGAATGATTTGACAAGTGTCGGAAACATTGAGGCTAAACATTGTGGTGACAAAAAATTAATGATATTTTATATTTTTTGAAGAATAAATTTGACATGGACTGCTCTCAACCACATATTAGAAAGTACATTGAATACGAGATTGGTACTCGCTTTAAAGACTATAGAGCGAGATTATACCAATACTATAGAAAATTGGGTGATCTAGTACAAGCTCACCAACATCTGTGTAAAGGTGTAACACTTGAAGAATGACAATTTCTGTGTAATAAATGAGAGTCTCCTGGATGGAAGGTAAACGTTAATTAATTTTTATTATATAAGTAAATATATTTTTTTTATAACTATACATTCTAATGCAAGAAGAGTCAGAAAAAACATAAAGTAGCATAAATAAACTCTCTTTCAATCTTTGTGCTGTAACAAAATCATTCCTATCTCATCAAGAAGAAAATGTATAATATTATACTTTATCAATAGTTACCCATATTAGGTTGCTTACAAATATTGAATAATATTTTTAAATAAAAAAGAGATTATGACACTTACTTAAGTCCCATCGATGTCTTTCACCAAACTCATTGGTCTGTTGCAAACAGTTGGACAGACGATTCAACAACATGTGAAGCATATGTAAGTATTATTTAAATTGTTTTAACAAATAATATTAGTTTTAAATATTTTGATGTTTATAGAATTCATTTCTTCATTCATAATTATATAGGAAAATATGGTCACCTTAAAACTAGAGCAAGAAAACTCAACTACACCAATGAGTGATTAAGAAATTATGGCGACTATTTTAGGGAAAAGAACTTCATATGTTAAAAGGATGGGATATGGACCAAAACCACCCCGAAGTCAGAAAGAAATGTACTCACAAGATTATGTCCAATCACTAGAGCCACACCTTGCACAGTCACAAAAACTTATGGAGAGTGAACATCGAGAGAATGAGAAAAATAGAGCTATTGTGGAAAAAACGTTTAAAAGTCAATGTCAAGAATTTGAGATGCAATGTCAAGACTACGAAAGAAGATTCAGTCAAATGAATGAACTTTTAGAAAGATTCACTGGGAGAAGTTCCTCTCTTAGTAAGGTAATTCTATTAGTTTCGACTTATTTTCATATTAGTCAAATAAGTTTTAACTTGTGTATAGTAATTCTTTTAAATTGATTATAATTGATGATGTAGTTTTGAATAGTTCGTAATTTTTGTTAGTGAAATGGAGGGAGGGGGAGGAAGAATAATTGCAAAATATGTGTCATTTCTTTCTTGTTATTCTTTTCTTGTCTTTTTTTTTTTCTTGTTATACTTGTTATTTTTTTTTTCCTTAAATGTGGAAGAAATTTGTCTATATTTGTTATTATGTAGTACCCAAAGATTGAGTACTTTATATACTTTTTGTTGTGAAAAGAGTGGTTGGAAGAGAGGAGAGAATTAATATTTATGTTTGTTATTGTGAATGTAGAGAGTAGGGGAGAAGAGAAGAATGATTACAAAATATGTGTGATTTTATACATGTGCAAGATGTTTATGTTTTGTTATTATGTTGTAGCTAGCTATTGAGTACTTCATATTTGTTATTGTTGGAGGGGGGGGGGGGGGGGGGAGTTATAATTATGTTATGTTTTAGACTAACTTTCGGTATTATTGAGAATATATGACTTATGTTTGAATTTGATTTGTGTATATTGATTTGTGCTGGACTAAATTAGAACTTGTTGGTAACAAACCTTTCTAGATCGAAGAATACATTTTGGTTTATTTTGGACTAAATTAAACTTGTTGGTAGCTATATTCAAACCTTGCTAGAAAGGTATATATATATATTTTGTAGTGGATATTAAAGATTAAACATATTTGTAAATAGTATGATACTTGTTTAATTTTCATGATTTAGATATGAGTTGCAATACAAGAGTTATTTAATATCAGGGATAATATTTTTTAAAAAAATGTCTAAAATGAGTAATATTTTTCTAAAAGTATTATTAAAATTTGCAACGAAACTTAAAACATCTCAATAACTTGCATAACACTACCATGTGACGTCATGCAGAAACGTTGCAAATTGCGACTTTATGGTAAACGTCGCAAGCTGCGACTTCTTGGCAAATGTCGCATGTTGCAACATTTTGTTAAACATTGCAATATGCAACATCCGACCCTTTTCGTCGCATCGTGCTACATTTTTGCTTAGAACGTCACAAAACCCATTCACCGACATGGCTTTAGGGACGTAAGCATGCAACGAATTATTTTAGTCACTAAAGCTTTTTCCCAATGAAAAAATATTTTTAGCAACCAAAATAATACGTCACTAAAGACTAATTTTCTTGTAGTGACTCCAAATTCTTCCCAAATACGTATCTAATATGTAATTTGGCATATTTTTCTTTCAAAAATCGAATACACATCTCCCCTTCCGCATATGTGGAGGGATCCGATTGGATGTTTTAAAGAAAGAAATATTAAAAACAACTTATATAATTTTCCTAGCTAAAAAAATAAGCAGCCTATTTAAAAAAGCCTGACCCATCCGAAACTAAAAGGAAGGACAAAAAAAAAAAAAAAAAGATAAAAAGAAAAAGCAGTTGAATACCTTATGTCACCACATGCCTGAGACAACGCGGAGCGGCCGACATCCTCGAAAAGGGTTAATTTTAAAAGAAAATAAAAAATGAGTTGCCACCAATCTTTTTTACGATGTGATTGGACACCAAAGTAAAATAAACAACTTTCAATTAAAAAATAAAAATGGTCTACGAAAACTAGAGTTGAGTTCGGGAATTATTTGTGTATGGGGAAGGTGTTAGCACCCCACAACACCCGTTAAGCAAAAGGTGGCCAATTTATTTTTATCTTGAATTGAAAGTATTCTTTAATTGTTTTAAGAAAATAATATCTTATTTTACCCCTCGTTACTCCAATATTTGAAGCAATGATCCCATAAAATAAGTGGAACAAATTCCGTCAATTTGACTATATTATAATTGAGAAAAAATTCCTCACCATAAGAAAGTGAGAAGTTATTACATTTTATCAAAATCCGTCATAGGATAGTCTTTAAATAAATGAAGTTTTTTTTAAAAAAAAACATTAATTAAATTCAGTTTTTCTTGAGATCAAATCTCGGACTCCCAAAGATGTGATCCCTCACCTTAAGAATTCTAAAAAATCGAACTCCAAAATTTACTAGGTTCTATCATAGGATTTTTTTAAAAAAACGGTCTTAAAAACAAGTTATTAGAAAAATAATTGATTAAAAAACCTTTTAATCATAAATTAATTTGTGAATGCTCGAAGACACAACAAGTGTAGTTTTAAAGAAAAGAAATTTAAATGATTTAGGAAGAGTCTTGTGAGAAATTTTAAGAAAACTTAGATGAATTAAAATTAGAAGGATTCTAAAATTTTGAGAGATTTTAATTTAGAAAGATTTTAAAAACTTTGGGGAATTTTAATTACAAATTAAATAATACTTAATATGAGCATTATATAAGATAAACATAATTAATGAAGAATCATAATAAATTAAACAAATATAAAAGGGCTCAATAAAAATAAATAAAAATAAAAACATGTTGGAGATCGATCTTGGATTCCCAAAAAATCGACTCCTTGTTGGGTTATATGTCCTAAAACTCATTGTTTGTAATTTATGTTTTTCTCAATAAAGTTATTATCGAGGTTTATTCAATAAAGTCGTTATTGAATATGTGAATTGCATTTAAATCCAAAAAACTAAAAACCCATGGCTATATGGTGAATGTTTAGACTTTATATGATAAAAGTGGATCAAGTTTAAGTTATAGTCAAAATGGTCTTAGTATATGGATAAAGGTTGGGTACCTTATCCTGGGAACATTATGGATACGGCCCATTTTGTATTTGATACAAACGATGTGATCCTAAATCGTTCATCGAAAGACATAAGAGTGGGGGTATCCTATGCAATAAGTTTGCATAAGACTGGACCAAGAAATAATCACATTTACTTCATAACATCGTTTACTGTTAAAACTGATTATTCCAACCCGATGACCTAAGTAACTCAATCTTAATCATGAGCTAACTATGAACTCCTATTTGTTTGAGATTATCCTTTAATCTGTATGGGTGAGAGTGGCCAGTTTGTCGACTCAATATGTAACGACCCGACTTACACAATCTAATTGGACCATTACTCAATGCATGCAAAATTCAAGAAAAACACTATGCTGAAGAGTAAAGAAGAAACAATGCCTTTCATGGAAATTTCTACTTATATAAATTCAAGAAACAATGCATAAACATATAAAAGAAAATTTTGGTCCGGGTACCCCTAATAAAATCAATAAAAATTCATGAACGGAAATCCACATATCGAATAAAAAAAATGAGTCTCAAAATAAACATTGGACAATTGGACAAAACTCAGTAAAACATGCAATGCTAAGCGGAAGCTACTACAGGTCCCGTGAGGCCATCAAGGATTCTTCTTGTCATTCGCCAACACATTCTTTCCCTTACCTAAAAAACATATAAGATGAATGATGAGTAATTATATTACTCAGTAAGTGACCCCACTACCGGAGTCGGGCTAGGCACCTAAGTCCTTTAAGTGCGTCAAACATAAGGCATACATATCTAACATACTTTTATAGGGAAATGGTTATACTCGCCCTACAGTTGGTTATGGATGCCCACAAACCTCTAGAGCCCCGAAGGAAACTCTTACCTTTGGTGATCCCGAAGGAACACAAACCTCTAATGTACTCGAAGGAGCACAACCTCTAGTGAACCCGAAGAAACACAACCTCCTGTGAACCCGAAAGAACAACCTCTAGTACACCCGAAGGAACACAACCTCTAGTGAACCCGAAGGTACACATCCTATAGTGATCCCGAAGGAACACAACCTCCTATGGACACCCAACCAACGTAGGGGAGTCACCTCTACTCATGAAACATAAACAATCAAGTTCATACTCATTCCATTCCATGGATTCATACATGAAAAATACTGTTCATAACATATCATGGCATAGGCTTATGCATTATTAGACACATACAACTTTTAGACATGGGAATTTCATACAAGCATGCTATATCATAAGGGGCTTTAGAAATCTACTACATCATGGCAACTAAACATATGGCCCGAAGGCGGTTCAGGTAGTAAGATCACTTACCTCACGTCTAAGCCTAAATTGTTAATCACCCGTAATTCCTTGCCAAGAATCCCTGAATACAACTGGGAGTGAAATCCCCAACTTAAGTTAGTCCACAAGTCTAGTCCCACCACAATTTAATTCCAAGTAAGTTTAACAGTGTTCTTACCCAAGCGTGGCTTAACTCGCAGTTGCCTCCAATCCTTCTACCCAACGCAACTTCCGGTCACCTATCAAGTTTTAACCACATAAGTTTAAATCCTCAAAAGTTTACCAAACTACGCCACAACTTTCCTTGGGCCTGAGTTACTCACCCAAACGTTACCGATTCGGCGACAGACAGTCAAGCGAGCGTTTGACAATAGCGGCAGTGGTACTGACCAATACGGTAGCGGTGGCGCGGAGGTGCGAATGACCGGTGGCGAACTGACGCTGGAAGGGAGAAGTTGGGTTTGCAGCCGCTGAACACCCGCAGACCTGCGACGCGGGTGACGCGAGGGGGAGGAACCGGCGGAACGACGAGGCGGCGATGAAGACGCCGGCGACACGCGAAAGAAGAAAGAGGAATCGGCGGCAATGTGCGACGACGGAGAAGGAGGCGGTGCGCGACGCAAAAGAGGAAGGAGAAGTCGGGGGGGGGGGGGGGGGCGGCGGCTGACGCGAGAGGGAGAGAAGGAAAAAGGTTTTCTTTCCTTTTTTAATTTGCACGCAAATCGAGGAGGGTTTATTTATAATAAAACCCTAATTCTTTCTCCTTCTTAACCCATTAATTCCACTTTTCCTCTTTCTTCTTTTTCCAACCAAATAAAATAAAATCTTCTTTATTCAAACTCCAATCCCACCAAATCCATTTATTTTATTTTTTTTGCCCCAAAATAAACTTTCCTTTGCCAATTCCCAACAATTTCCTTAAATCCACCTAAGACTACCAACCACTATAGATGCTAATTTTAAAACTTTTCCTCCTTAATCTAAATAAATACATAAATACATATAAATAAATATAATTTCCTTTTGATGCATAATGACTCAAATTAACTTAATAGGAAAATTTACCTTAATGATTTGGGGTTGTTACACAATATGCCTCCCATTTTAGAGATAAGATTAGACAGATGGCTGGGGACATAGCCTTACAAGATGGAATTCGCTCCTACCTTATTAAAAAGGATAGTAGATAAGTTGTTCCCTTAAGTACTGAATCCAATTCCTGAACAAGGGGCCCCATCCTCTCATTAGCTCGAGAAGGACTCGGTTTGTTGGTTGGACCACAAACCAATTGTTTATTAGAGGATCAGTGGGACTTAAGGAACAATAAGTAATTACAGGGGTAAAACAATATTTTGACTCAGCTGTAATTACGAACAACTTGTGAATGATTGACTTACTAATTATAGTTATATCAAATGGACAGAAATATATCTACAGTGAGGAGAGTGCAGCAACTAGACTTTAGTGGAGTGACCCGGTAGTTAACGAATGTTAATTAACTAGGTTAAAGAGTTTAAACCAGTTAATTTCGAATCGTTGGAGCTCATGATCTGTAGGTTCATTAGGTCCCCTTGCAAGCTCATATTGGACCAAATCTTAGAACAATGTGATGAATGAATTCAAATCGTTTGAATTCAATTTGGAGAATAAAGCGTTGAAAGGGTTTAACGATTTATTGTTTAATTTCGAATTGAATAATAAAGAGATAAAAATATTTAAATACGATTTAAATATTGTGTATATGAATAGAGATTCATATCAAGATAGTTAAATTGGGATTTATATATAATTGAATATATGATATTAAATTTTATAAATAATTAATTAAATTGGAAATTTTGATTTTGAAATCAAAAGGTCAAATGTTGACCAAAATTAATGGATTTTTCCAAATCTCATTTTAATGATATTATGACTAAGCTATTATGCATGCTTGGTGTGCTTCACATTTTGACACTAATTATATTCAAATTAGGTGTCAACATGAAATCAATTTTCAATTTTTGCATGCTATGTGTGTTCTTAGCAAATTAACACTTATTCCTTAATTGTAAGGTGTCAATTTGATATGATAATGAATTTGCATGCTAATCTCTTTAAAAAGAGATAGAGAAATTGAAAAACAGAGGCTTAGTTTTTTGGATTTGGAAGAACAAAAACAAAAGGACTTGAAAAATTCTCTCAATTCACAAAGCAAATATTCTCTCCAATTCATCACTAGTTTGATCCCACAATCAAGTTTTAAAACCAGAGAATAGCAAGAAAGACACTTTTGGTGGTCTACGTCTTGTTCGTGATCAATTGGAAGGTGAAACTTGCAAAAGTTTGTTACTACAAAGGTTGTATTTCAAACCCTAAGTTTTATAGTTTTAAAACATCATGTTTTTTTTTCTTTCAAATTAAAGCAAATTAGAGTGCTTTGTATCCGTTTTTCTTCCGCTGTCCGTCCATAATTCCAACACTCCGCACCTTAAGAATTTTAGAAAATCAGACTCTCAAATTTTCTAAATTCCGTTGTCAGAAATTTTAAGGAAAATACTTTTGAAAAATAAATTTGTTTTAAAAAAGAGATTAAAACATTTTCTTTAACAAAACTCAAAAGGATTAAATATTAACGATTTGGAAATAAATTTAAAAGTATTGAAAATGCTAGAGAAATTTTACTAAAAAAGGACATTAATTTAAATATGTAAAGTTACATTGATGAAATACATAATTTAATAATACATTTAAAGTAATATATAAATAAACAATGATATTTACAAATATATTAAACGTTTAATAAAACATGTTGGAAATCGATCTTTGACTCCCAAAGAATCGACTTCCTCACCTCAAGGTTCTAAAAAATCGGACTCCCAAATATTTCTAGAATCCGTCATCAGAGTTTTTCTAGAAAAAACAAATAAAGATTAAGAACATTATACTAATATCACTTCATTAAAACACAACATGACTATATTAGAATAGTGATAACACAAAATTCTTGAAAGATAAAATGATTAAATGTGATACTTAAGATAAAATAGACAAATAAAGACCAAGGAAAAGACCAAATAAAGAATATAAAAAGATAAACTCAAGAAAAGAAATAATAATAACAATAACACTAATAATAATAATAATAAATAAATAAATAAATAATACTAAAATTTAAATAAAAAAAAGAGAAGGTAAATGGCACAACAAGAAGTAAAATAAAACAAATTAAAAAAAATGAAAAGTTAAATGCACATTGATACACTTATATAATGACGATGATGATGATGATGATGATGATGATGATGAAAATGAAAATAGTAGCAAAATATCTAACACTCTTAGCACTTATTTTTCTCAAGTTACTTGAAAAGATAGAAGAAGAAGAATGAAAAGTAAAGTTGGCAACAAGAACACCAAACTTTCTTGTTGTAAGTAAGAATGGGAGCTCTAGGGTTTTTAAAGAAGAGAGGATTTTGAGTGTATATAGTTGCTAGGTTTTTGTTTTGGAAGAGAAAATGAGGATTTTGGGGCTGTTGTGGATGGAGGCTCTCAAGGGTTTTTGTTGTGAAAGAAGATTGATGTTTGATGAGAAAAGAAGAGGAAAATGGGTGTGGAGGCTAGAGTTTTTTGGAGAGAAAATGAGGGTTAATGGAAGTGGTGACTTAGGAGTGTTTTTGGGAGAGAAGAGGGGATTATAAAGGCTAAAGCCATTTCCACAATTGCTTTTTTTTTTTTTAAAATGAATTTTATTTCAATTTTGAAATTTTGTCAAACTTGACTTGAGCTCAAAATAAAAGAACAACTTTTAGGCAACTAAAACCAAATTCAATTTTTTTCCACATTTGCTTTGCTTTTCCTTTTTTTTCTTACCCTAACTAAATTGGTTACTTTAACCAAACTAAAATAAAAATTAGAAAATGTAGAAATTAGCATAAAAAAGAAGGATGATAACCAAAATTAGAATAGAAAAACTAAGATAAAAATTAATCTATAAATATATTAATTTAAATGAAGCAGGATAAAATGAGGTGGCTACACCTTGAACAATTCAACAAAGTTCTTCATTCATCTTTGTACTCGATCTAACTCCAACACGCCACCAACCTTTTCTATTGTATTTCAATATCTATAATGCTGCTTTTTGTATTGTATTTCGATGTTTGTATTGTATTTTGTGCTATTGTGATTAACTTGACATTTTATCTTTTTTTTAGTGAATTACATTTAGTATCTTTAAAATAAATTTACATATATCCTAGAATTTTTTAATAAAAAATATATCTTCAACATACCGGTCATATTTTAGTTTTTTTAGAAACTAACGTATCACCATATTCTATAATATTCGTACCACGTATCAACAATCGTGGTTATACTTCTTAGAGTTTAACTTTTTTAAAATCATCCTCAAACATATTATAAAATTGCATTTAAATCAAGCTTGATTGGAGCATAATCTACCCCAATAGGACCAACATAAGTTATGTAAAATCATCCTTTGGCTTACTTTATCATACAAGCAAAATATTATTTTACTGCAGTTTGGACAAAATTAAATTCAGTCGTACAGTTTTCAAAGCTCATTTTTTTAATTTTATAAAATCTTATAAATAACCTCTATCATAGTTTTATCAAACCAAAGAACTATGATCTAACCTTCTCCAAACTTTTTGTTTCACAATTATTTCATAAGCTACTCAAAGAAATTTTGCTCCAATATAACACAAGAAACGTTATTTACTACACTAATTTCATAATATGTTATATATATAGTTTAGAACTACTTTTTTTTTTAATTTAATTCATGCCCACAAAAGTTTAACTAACATAAAACTTATATACTATCAACCAATCTCTTCCTTTAACTTGTTCACATTATTTCATTATAAGGTGTTCAAATATAATCAAAATTGGAAACAATTCCAAAATAAAATCCAGAACACAAACCCTTAATCAAATTAAAGCAGGAAAGTAATCGCCAATTTGAGTTCAATTGCAAAGATGCACGGAAATATGAACTCATTAAACTATATAGAAAAATAAAAGTAATCTTCAGAGATCCATCAAACAGATTACAATCTTCACAATCAAGAATCAAGCAGGTAACTAAAGGAATCACGTAATATAAATCAATTCAATTAATTCCAAAATATGCGACAAAAGGAAGTGAAATCAACAATTCGAAACAGTTAGGCCACCTTTTACACAAGAAAACCCTAATATGTGTGAATCTAAGAGCTAGTAAACTTGGTAACAGCCTTGGTACCGTCAGAGATGGTGTGTATAGCTAATTCACCAGGAAGAACAAGGCGTACCACTGTTTGGATCTCCCGAGAGGTGATGGTCGGCTTCTTGTTGTAGCGAGCGAGCTTGGAAGATTCCCCCACAGTGATCCTTGTCGAGCAAATCTTGATGGAGATACAAGACAAAGAGGTGTTGAAATGGCCGGCCAAGCTCCAAGCAGGATGACACCAGAAAAACAGACATAAAGAGGTGTTTTAGTTTCTCTTTGCATTTTTCTATCTTTTATTTCTTTTCATCTATTGAACATTTATCTTATAATCATGATTTATGATCTAATGAAATCTATACATGTGTTCTTAATCACGAGCTAAATTCTCTAAGGGGTTCAATTATGTGAATACCTTAAGGCTTTATGGTTTGAACAATGTTTATGTTTCATACCTCTTTGACTTAGCATTTATTTTGTTGATTTTATGGATAAATATTGTCAAGTTAAACTGATCACTTAATTTAATTAGCAATCTATTGAAGTCCTAGTGTTGAGAAGGTTATGATATATATTAATTTTACAAAGGAATATGGGACTAAAAGCCAAGAAATAGGATTGTCACGTCTCCCTAGAAAGAAGGGACACATAGGATAAAGAAACTGAATTTGAATTAGTCAAAGATCTAGTCAACCATGGAAACATTAGGCATTAGTTGCTTAGGCCTCCCAAGTGGTGTCAGCTTTACAAGGAAAAGAAGATGGCAAAACAACCAAACCACGAAATCCCACCAAACACAGCCAACAACATTGAAGCCAACAATAATGAATTGAACAATGCATTGGCTCAGGCTCAACTTCAAGCTCAGCTGCAAGCGGGAATGCAAACTCATCCGATCCTATTGGCACACTATAAGAATAGGCCGATTCGAGACTACGCGTCGTTGATCCTCAATGACTTTTCACCTGGAATCATGCGTCCAGCATTCTAAGGATCTAGGTTTGAAATGAAGCCTGTGATGCTTCAAATGCTCCAAGTTGTAGGGCAATTTGGGGGAGCACCTAGCAAGGACCCTCATGCCCACCTGAAAAACTTCATTGAGATCTACAACACCTTCGTTATTTCGAATATTACACCAGACGAGATACGATTGATGTTATTCCCATTTTTCCTCAGAGATGAGGCCAGGCAATGGGCGTATTCACTAGAACCTAGTGAGATTACCACTTGGGATCAGAGGATAGAGAAATTCATGAAGAAATATTTCCCACCAACCAAGAGTGCTAGAAGAAGAAAAAGATATTGCCAGCTTCCAGCAAAAAGATAGAGAGACCCTAAGCGATGCTTGGGCCAGATTTAAAAGGCTAGTTAGAAACTGCAAATATTGCCGCAGCTAACGGATTACCAGACAAAACATATACTGAACCAAAGGATATCTTAGATAGAATCTCCTGAAATCATGAGGATTGGGAAGACCATGGGTATAGTTCATCTGGCAGATGACGCAACAGCGCACTAGGAGTGCCAGAAAATGATACTGTCGCTAGGTTACAAGCACAAGTGGCCGCCATGACCAACTTACTGCAGTCAATGACAATGAATCAATCAAACGCAGGAGGTGGAAATCAGATAAATGCAGTGAATCAGGTTACTGCAATAGGTGACAATGAAGCATGCCCATAGAATCCTTAATATGTGTGCTTTATCCGAAATAATCCCTATTCCAACAATTATAACCAAGCTAGAGGAATCATCTCAATTTTTCATGGGGTGGTAACAAAAATCAACTTGAGCAGTAGGGGGCTCTGTTGAACAATAGAGGTGGACCATCTGGATTCCATCAGGGGCAACACAGACAAAATCAACAACATGGACAGACGCATCAAGCGTTCAGTTCGTTGTCTTCGATAGAAGCTCTTCTAAAGGAGTATATGCAAAAGAATGATGCTCTACTGCAAACCCAATCATCATCTATAAGAAATTTAGAGCTTCAGATGGGTCAGATTGCGCATGAATTAAAAAATAGGCAAAAAAGCTCTCTTCCAAGCAACACTAAAACCCCGCGTAATGCGGGCAACTCGAGAAAAGAGCAGTGTCAAGCTGTGACACTACGGAGTGGAAAACCAATGGTTGAACTTCCATGCCCTGGGAAAAAGACTCCAATGACCCAAACAACAATTATTTCAGATGACCAATTACAATCTCAACCAACAACCGACTCACCAACTGATCTTATAAGAGAACACACCAACATAATGCCACAAAAACAAGTTGATATGCGAAGAACTTTATCTAGAAAATCTGCATCAAGAAGCACATTAACCGAGCTTCAAACGCCTCCTTACCCACAGAGGTTAAGGAAGAAGAAAAATGATGAAGGGTAATTCAGACGCTTCTTAGATGTGTTAAAGTAGTTACATACCAACATTTGGCTAGTCAAAGCGTTAGAGCAAATGTCCTCTTATGTCAAATTCTTCAAGGACATCTTGTCCAAGAAGCAACAAATAGGAGAATTCGAGAATGTGGCATTGACGTAGGAACGTAGCGCCATCACTATGGTCTGAGAAGGCATCCCCACAAAAATAAAAGATCCGAGGAGCTTCACAATTCTCTGTTCCATCGGAGGAGTTGATATAGGGAAGGAGTTGTGTGATTTAGGGGCAATCATAAATCTTATGCCTCTATCAGTGTTCAAGAAACTGAGGATTGAATCAAGGCCAACCACAGTCATGCTGCAGCTGGCAAATCAATCCATTTTACATCCCGAAGGAAAGATTGAGGATGTTTTGGTGAAGGTTGACTGCTTCATTCTCCTCGTAGGCTTCATACTAGGACTCTCGTTTCTGTCAACAGGACGCACACTCATTGACGTCCATAAAGGGGAAATCACGATGCGGGTAAATGGTCAAGAGGTAATCTTCAACGTGTTTAAGGCGTTGGAGTATCCTGGCGAACAGGTAGAATGTCAATCTCTCCAAGCAGAGGATGAGTTCAATAATGAAGAGCTTGAAGAAGAAGAAGAAGAAGAAGAAGAAGAAGAAGAAGAAGAAATTATTGAATATCTGGACGCACAACAACTTGAACAATGCTGTGTCGTGGTCCATTCAAGTTTTGAATCTTTGATTGTGAACCCCACAGACCAACAAAGAAAACCGTCTCTGGAGCAAGCACCAGAGTTAGAATTAAAAGTGTTGCCTGCCCACCTCAAGTATGCATATTTGGGGGAGGGAAATAATGTTCTAGTCATTATCTCAATAGCATTATCCCCTGAATAAGAATCAGCCCTTTTGAGCATCCTGAAGAGACACACCCGAGCTATCAGATGAAATTTGGCTGACATTAGATGGATAAGCCCCACATATTGCATGCATAAAATTTGTCTTGAAGAAGGAAAAGATAGATCCATCGAGCTGCAAAGAAGGATAAATCCAACAATAAATGAAGTCGTTAAGAAGGAAATATTGAAGTGGTTAAACGCAGGCGTCATCTTTCCCATTTCTAACAGTAAATGGGTAAGTCCTATGTAATGCGTTCCAAAAAAGGGAGGCATGATTGTAGTCCCAAATAAGAACAACAAATTAATCCCCACTCGCACTGTCACTGGGTGGAGAACTTGCATGGACTACAGAAAATTGAACGCAACAACCAAGAAGGATCATTTCCCATCGCCATTCATTGATCAAATTTTAGACAGACTTGCAAGGAACGATTACTTCTGCTTCTTAGACGTCTATTCAAGTTGCAACCAAATCATGATAGCTCTAGAAGACTAAGAAAAGACCTTATGGAACATTTGCATTTCAACGCATGCTATTTGGACTGTGTAACGCCCCAAGCACCTTTCAAAGGTATATAATGGTGATCTTCTTCGAATTTCTTGAAGAGTCAGTGGAGATTTTTATGGACGATTTTTCGGTCTTCAAAAACTCATTCAACGCCTGTTGAGCAAATCTAGAAAAATTGTTAAGAAGATGCGAGGACACTAATCTGGTATTAAACTGGGAAAAATATAATTTCATGGTAAATGAAGGGATTGTTCTCGGTCACAAGGTGTTCAAAAAGGGGCTGGAGGTAGATCAGGCCAAAATTGAAGTTGTGGAAAAAGCTACCTCCCCCCACTAATGTTACAACATTGCGCAGCTTCCTAGGGCATGCGGGCTTTTACCGAAGATTCGTCAAAGACTTTTCAAAAATTGCACGCCCTCTAAGTGCACTGCTAGAATTAAACAAACTCTACATTCTTGACACTGAATGCCTAAAAGCTTTTGAAACTCTAAAAGCGACCTTAATGACAACACCAATCCTTATCGCCCCAAATTGGTTGCAGTCGTTTGAACTTATGTGCAACGCCAGAGATTATGCTATGGGAGCTGCGTTGGTTCAACGTAGAGATAAAGTGTTGCACCTAATCGCATATGCTAGCAAAACTCTTAACAAGGCTCAAGAGAATTATACAACTGCTGAAAAAAAGTTGCTGGCAGTGATATTTGCTATAGAGAAGTTCAAAGCTTACCTTTTGTGGTCTAAAGTCATCATCCACATAGATCACTCAACAATTCGCTACTTGATGACTAAGAAAGAAGCAAAGCCCAGGCTCATTAGATGGATCCTACTTCTTCAGGAGTTCGACGTTGAGATTTTTGATCGGAAAGGAACAAAAAACAATGTGGGTGATTCTCTCCAGACTTGAGAATATTGAAGTTGATAAGAAACAGCAAGAAGTTAATGCACGCTTTCCAGATGAGGTTGTATTCAAAGTCAATGAATCTGTTTCTTGGTACACTAACATTGTTAACTTTTTGTTGTGCAAGCAATTCCCGAAAAATTTCAACGCACATTAGAAAAAGAAGTTGATGCACGACGTAAAATTCTACTACTAGAATGAACCTCAACTCTCCAGAAGGGGGTCGGACCATATTTTCAGACTCTGCGTCCCAAAGACTTTGTACCAATGCATCCTCTCTCAGTGTCATGACTCACCTTACGGTGGACACTTTGGAGGACAACGCACAGCAGCCAATGTGCTTAAAAGTAGATATTTCTGGTCGACACTTTTCAAGGATGCCAAAGACTTTGTAATTAAGTGCGATAAGTGTCAACGCACTGGAAATATCTCAAGTCGAAATGAGATGCCACTTACCTCCAAGGTTGAACTCTTTGACATCTGGGGTATAGATTTCATGGGCTCGTTTCCGCCTTCTAACAGCCAAAACTACATTTTGGTAGCTGTGGATTATGTATCAAAATGGGTCAAGGCAACTTCTTGTGTCACACCCCTCCCAAGTTACCCTAGGAAAAGGTTTGAGGACAACATACGTTGCCCCTTTTACGACATCTACTGTCAACCTATACAATCCTCCACCATTTCTAAGCACTTGATAAACAATTATTCTTACACGTCCAGATAATATGCATAACTCAAGACATCCAACATTTACGGACTTCTATACAACAGTTTAATACAACCCAAACACATATTTATAGACTTCCACTTCTTTACATCCCATATGTACATTATGTGTCTTATGTACAAGTATTTACAATGTTCACAAACTAGTAGCAGGCGCAGACAAATTTGTTGTGTAGGCTAAGCACCCTGATTTTGCTTGCTACCTAGGAAATAGAAAACAATGGAAAGCATGAGCTAGGTTGCCCAGTGAGTGACAAGTTCAGAAGACTATACTTAGCTTTAAACTCAGCAAAATCATGCTCGATAAATAGTAATAAAATAGTAAACATCTCATCATAAAAAACTTTTAAAATTTTGCATATGCCTGAAAGATTTTCTTTAGTTGAGGCAAAGCGGAGCTCAACACTACTCAACGTCAAAAACAACCTTAGTTGGGGTGGAGTAATCTCAACACACCCAACATCGAATAACCTTAGCTGTGTGGAGTAATCTCAACACAACAGCGTCGAATATACCTCTATGTGCACATAGGAATTATAACCTAAGCTGCCTGAGTACCTTCTCGAGTCCTTCAGTACCGGGGTCCCATACTACAATATTAAGGTTGCCCATATGCCTTCTCCGAGTCCTTTGGCATTAGGGACCATATTACCGTTTTAAGGCTGTCGATATGCATTGTTCGTGTCCTTCAGCATTAGGGACCATCTATTATCCTTTTTAAAAATAAAGCATGCTTTAATAATAAATAATTTATTCCTAAACACAAGTTTAGCAAATTCTCATAGTCAAACTATTTAACAAACAGCATGCTTTTCATAAATTTGAACATCATGTTTTATCATCAAAATCATGTAAAAATAAGCTCAAATTCATTTCAAGAACTCATACTTAATCATACTCAAATCATGCTAGAAAATTCATGTTTTAAGAATAATCGAACATACTAGACACATTGAGAGAATAAATTATTATAAATAAAATTTTGTCCTGGGCTTTTAATGGATTATAAGCTTCTCCTAGCTCTTCTCAGCCTAAAATAATTTAATTCATTTTGTTAGATTCCTTAAGATTCCCATCAATGTATGTCAAATAGACCTTTAGTATTGAAATTTAGCTTACTAGCGAGACCAAGCAAAACTAGCGAGACTTGCGTAACCAGCGAGATTTGTGAGGCTACTATGACGAGTGAGACCAACGAGATGAGCAAAACTAGTGAGATGTACGAGACTTGTGAGACCAACAAGATCTGTGAGACAAATATAGCTAGCGAGACTTAGCAAGGCTATCGACAATTGTCTCGCTCCACACCCGCAGTGTCGCTGTCTGCTTACCAGTGAGACTTGTCTCACCTAAGTTTCACCCGTCAGCCTCAAGGATACTATCTTCATTTTCAACTGCTAACAATAGTATATCCAGCCTTAATTAGATTTTATTTACTCTTACAAACTTGTAGATAATTGGTTCGAGGTATTAGAATGACTTTATATTTGTTCATGGTCAAATATGGTTATTTGCTTTTTAAGAAAGACAAAAAAAAATTACTTCTTTACCATTTGTGAATGTAAGTGAATGTAAGTACGATTTTATGAATGTAAGAAGATATATCCGTCTAGGTGCATTGGATGACACATACATCAAGGTGAATGTAAGTGCAACTAATCGACCCTGATACCTTACCAGAAAGGGTGAGATAGCCACGAACATGCTTGCAGTCTGTTCTCCAAATGGAGAGTTCATATTCGTGATGCCAGGGTGGGAAGGGCCCACAGTCGATTCTAGAGTGCTTAGGGATGCAATTTCTCAACCTATAGGATTGAAGGTTCCCAAGGGTATAGGCTTTTTTTACTACATTTGTTGTGTTCAAAAGCAAACATACAAGTGAATTAACCATATGTATACAGTGTTTAGGTTATTACTAACTATGTGGTGTTGGATAAATGCCGAGGGATTTTTGACACCGTATAGGGGGAAACATTATTACCTTTCAGAATGGGGTGGTGCTGGAAATGCACCTACTATTTTGCATAAATTTTTCAACATGAATCACTCATCTGCTAGAAATTGCATTGAAAGAGCATTTGGTGTGTTAAGGGTCAGTGGGCACTATTTCGTGGGAAGTTATTCTACCTAGTGAAGGTCCAACGTTGAACGATAATGGCATGTTGCCTATTTCACAACTTTATAACCAGGAAAATAGGCCCACCTGCAATGTTTGACACATCGGAGGATTCAGACCCTACATCGTCTCAACTCAGTGATGAAAATATACAGTTTATTGAAACGTCTAACGATTGGACCAGCTTCAAGGATGACTTGGCAGCTTGAATGTTTGTTGAATGGGAACAAGCATCATGAAAAAAAAAAAAAAAAAAAAAAAAAAATCCTTTCTTATTAAGCTTGCTTTACTTTGAATTCAAACTTTATTTGGAGTTTTCATGTTTTTTTATGCTCAAACTATATGCTACCTACAATTATGTGATATTGTGCTTGTTGGTTGGTGTGAACTATCAAATCAGTCTTTCATATATCATGCTCATAAATTCATTTATCTATATGTTCCCAAATTTTAGTTCAGTTAGATATACAAATGCATATAGTTTTTGGCCGAACATGAGAGAATCAAGAAACACACTTGGTCCAAGGTTGAAGATGCGAAGTTGATGGAGTCATTACTACAGTTGGTTAACAGTGGGTGGAGCGCTGATAATGGTACGTTCAAGCCTAGCTATCTACAACAACTCCAACGTCTGCTGCATGAGAAAGTTCCTAATTGTGGCATAGGGGTAGCCACAATAGAGTGTAGAGTTAGATTTTTAAAGTGATAGTATACAGCGATTGCTAAGATGTTGAGTAATGCATGCAACGGATTTAGTTGGAACGAGGACTTTAAGTGTGTAGACGCTGAGCAGGACATGTTTAGTCTATAGGTCTGGGTAAGACCACTTTATAATATACTATGACAATTGATATAATTTTTACTAACATATTATATCCATTTGTAGTCACATCCCAATGTGAAAGGTATGAGGCACAAACCACTCCCACACTATGATGATCTTTCCATCGTGTTTGGAAGGGATAAGGCTATTGGTGATAGCTGTCAAACCCCTCTTGATCAAGCATATGAGACAAATGACCATGTAGGGGATGTTAGGTTGGGATCACAGGATAATTAGTAGACTGAAAATGGAGTATCTAAGAACATACCCACGGTTGATGGTATAGATGAGGTTTTCTCAAAGACACGTACCAATAGATTTGTTGACCTTAGCAACAGTTCGAGAGGAAGCAAGCAAAAGAGGAACGCCTTCCAATATGACGATCTTGATATGGTACGAACAGCGTCGATGTCCATGAACAAAAATTGGACAAGCTCGTATCACGATAGAAGGAGAAATATGAACTGGAATTTAAAAGGCGCAAGTAGGTCATTGAACAGATATACCAGGTGGATGGTTTGGAGGAAGGTGATCGGTTAGCCCTCATAGATTTGGTAGTGACTGATATGTTGGGATTTATGTCCTACATCTTGTAATCTGTGTAAATTTGTAAATAAATAAATAAAGTATTTTTTAACTGTTATTTCTTTACATAACTCAAAATCCAATAAACTAAGATCCTAGGTTATTTAATGTATCTTAAACGATATATGATTGACATATCAGTGGATCATGTTCAAGAAATAACCTAAAAGGTCTATAGTATATGGGTGAGGTTGGGTGCCTTATCTTGGTAACACTATGGATACGACCCACTTTGTAAGTGTTACAAACATTGTAAGTGTTACAAATGGTTTGATCCAAATTGTTCGTGTAATGACATGTAAGTAGGAGTATCCTATATAGTGAATCTGTATAAGATTGGACCATGAAATTAAATCCCTCTTTATAACTCTGTTAATTGAAGAGTTTTATATTTCAAATGAGAACCATGTAACTTGATTTTTATCTTGAGTTAATTATGAACTCTTATTCATGAGGATCGTTCTTTGATTTGTATGGGTGAGAATGGCCTTAACTGCCGACTCAATATGCCTACCATTTTGGGATGATTCCAAGTGAGGAGCTAGGAACATAATTTCATAATATGGAATTCACTCCTTCCTTACTCTAGGGAAAGTAGATAGGTTGTTCCCTTAAGTGCTGATTTCGGGACTTGAACAATGAGGCCTCACCCTCTCACTGATTTGAGAGGGACTTTGTTTATAGTTGGACCATAAATAGTATTGTTCATTAGAGGATCAGTGGTACTTAAGGTACAAAAGGTAATTGTAGGCGTAAAATGGTAATTTGACCCAGCTGTAATTACGAACACCTTGTGAAGTATTGACTTACATTGTATGGTTATTCAATGGACACACAAATATATTGTAGTTCATAAGAGTGCAACTATAGCCCATTGATAAGATAGCCTATAATTTTGTATGAAGCATGTAAGACGGGTCTCAATAGGGGCAACATATTATGAATAGATTTTGGTGTTTCATTCCATGTAATATTCAAGTGAACATTTATTTTCATCAAATTAATCCAAAAAAATATTTGTCCAACTTAATAAACCAACTAATAAGAAATTAAAATTTTAAAATGATTATTTGTTAGGGCTAAGAATTGTTAGGAATTAATTATCCAAAATTAACCCCTAAACTATATTTGAAAATTGCAATTCATAATTTATTCAAACAAAAGATGTGTAGAATTATTGAGTAAAAAAAAGTGTAAGAAAATAGTCATAATAAAAGCTATTTATTTGGATTTAAAAAAACAGTATCAAATACCACTAACATATGAACTCAACTCTACACCCCCAAACACAGACATATAAACTCCATATACATCATATCTCCAGAAATCATATCTCTAACTTAGCGCCCAAATAGCCCCTAAATGTAATATTTGGTATAGATATCCATAGCTTACATAGGTTACCAAATTCTATAATCTCTCATTGAATTCCATCTTGTAACATATACCCTTCCCTATCCTATAAATAGTGATGTATTGTGCCTTTCTAATATACAACACATTGGATTTCAATTTGTTCCTGTACTTTCTTCTCTTTACTTTGCTCTCTAATTTGCCTCTTTTGTTCTTGTTTTGTTATTGTATTGTTCTTATTTTACAACACATTATCAACACGAGTCTCTACCACTTTGAAGATGTTGTAGAGATTGGATTCAATTCATTAGAAAATCAAGAACACTAAAGACCCGCCAGAATTTTCTTAATAATTTTTAGGTATTTAGAATTTCATTCATATATAGTGAGAATTTTGAGTTTGGTGATTTGGTCTTGTTTGCGTTAGAGGAAACAAAATTATATTCATACGTATGTGTTTGATGTATTAATCATTGGTTTTCTCGCCACCATTATTCATCTTTCTTCTATTAAAATTAAAGTCCAAAGTCTGGGTGCATGCAAAATATATTAACCTACCCAACTTGCATTGTATAAGTAATGTTCAAATTGAGTTATTGGAAATATATGCATACGTATTTTGGTGTTTCAATGACTAAAAGAGTTTTACTAGGCCACGTTACTATGTTAGTCACGATATTTTTAGTGTAATTGGTGTTAAACAATTTTTTGAATTGGTGGCATTTTTTCAAGGCAGCGGTGTAAATTGAGGTGGCATGGAAAATTGGAGGTTTTTGAAATCTGAATTTTGGAATGTCTAAAAGGAAAGAGATATAATATCTTGATCATTATAATTTAAACTATCTTCAATTTCTTAGGACTATCAAATACATCGATCAATTTTACTATTGAATTTTAATTATGCATGTGATTATGTTTTAAATGGTTTTATATACAATTGTTAAATCCCCCATTGATTGAGGTTATTCCTCTAAATTGTTTCAATTGTTGATTGTTATGTTTAGAATAATATATATTTTATTTGTTAAGATTATCTCTCAATATAATATTATCTTTTAATACGTTAATATTCTCTCCCAATAATATTACCTTTTATTTGTTAAGATTCCCTTCCAATACTATTATCTTTTATTTCAAATATGGGAATAAATATCCAAGATTATCTTTAATTTTACTTTGAAAGATTTAATATTTTAGATATTAAAGTTATTTATTAAGTGAATTAATTCTTAATAATATTAAAAATAAAGCTTAATAATTCAATGGGTTATTTTCAAATATAGCAAAATAAACCAAAATATTTACAAATATTGCAAAATTTCACTGTCTATCTACGATAGATCGCGATAGACTATTATCGGTGTCACGATAGACACAGTTAGTAGTCTATTCCGGTCAATCACAGATAGACTGTGATATTTTGCTATTAGTTATAAATATTTTTAGCAGTTTTGTCATTTAGAATAATTTCTCTACTTCACTTGGGTCATTAACCTATTATTTAGCTACTAATTAAAAGATTAATGAATTATAAATTTTTTTTAAAAAAAATTGACTAGAAGGGAACTCTATTTAAGGATATTCTGACTAGACTAAGGTATTTAAGCTGACCATAAGAGAACACCTCTAACTTGCAACTAACCTAGGAGATGAATTAGTTAACTTTTTGTTTGCTATATATGCTAATATTGAAATTTATTTTATTGTTAAATATTTAAATTGTTCTCATATGGATAACTTTGTGAACTTTTGAAATTTATAGTGGTTATACATTTGATCAAATTACTCGTGACAAAGTTTATGAAAGTTGTGTATAATAGCTAATCACTCTTAGTAAAACTAATTTTAATCTAATACACCTGAAGTTGCATAAATCACTTAATGTTCATTACTTTTGCCTTGCACTTGTAGTTGCACATATTTTAAATTAATAAATCTTTATAAACTAATAAGCATATATTACTTTCATATATCAAAGATGTTTTTAGCGATTTGAGAAGGAATGTTTGAAACATTGATGAACATTGATCTAAGACCACGTTTACACCAAATGAAAGGTAATCCATCCATGGTAATGTAAGAAGTGGGTCCCAGTTGATTACTTTTTGTTGTTGTTTACATGCACTCAGTAATCGTAATAAATTGCAGGGGCTGCCTTGAAATTTGTAATCAAATCATACAATCTAATTGAGGAATGAAGGGTGTTCAATCTAATTGTGGTTGAAAGTTACGTAGGACCCATAACCGTTACCGTTACCATTATCATTACCGTTACAGATATTGCTACTATACAGTATGAAAATTATGAATCTGCCACATTTATTGTTATATTTACATTTACCGTTACTGTTGTTGGATTTCTATTTTCGATTTAAATTGAGTTTCATAGCTTGTTGCACAAAAATAGATATTATAATTTCCGTACAAAGATGCGTTGGGAATTACTCAAGTAAGATCATGATTAAGCAAGTTTTCCTATAAAAAGCCCAAGTATAAGCTCTTATAGGTTTCCTGGTGAGTCTAGGGTCGAAAGCAGAGATTTGTAATAACTAAGCATTGAGAATAGATGCATGACTATGCGGTGAACTATACATGTTAATATGTGCATGTGTTGGTTGTATGTAAGAATGAATAAAGTTTCCTACAACTAACAATGAGGTGGACGCGACGACGGTTAGTCAAATGTCATTTAGTGTCAGATAGCATGCGTTGAGAATGAATGGGACCATGCGATAAAAGTAGAGTTAACGCAGGAGCTAGTTGTTACACAAGCATATCTAAGTATAATTACATACCTACAAACTTAGTTTGTGAATCCATCTCTCGATGTTTCGACGCCACATTAATCTTATCTCTAAGACGCATGTAAGTTTGCGTTAGCAAAAGATGAACTACATCTCTGCACCTCATCTAGTCCTGATAAATGCTAAAGATTAACCATCCACTCTCTCAAGCTAGACAGTCGTGCTTGCTACTTTTGTTTGTCAGACAAAGTTATGCAAGCTAATGATATGCATTAATCAAGATGTAACATCCTTAATATTGCTTAAGAAAAACTAACTTCTAATATCTAACTCATTTAGCATTCAAACAACATGGTGTAAGGTATTTAATATGGAAATAAATGGAAGATAATCGTCAATCAAACTCATATTAAGAAAATAAACCATTCTCTCGAATGTCATTAACAAAACATAAGAAGGAAGGAAATGGAGATAAAACAGAAATGGAAGGCGTCAAGCCGCCACTGGCAACGTCTTGCTTCATGGAGGCTTGAGATGGTTGCTATCTGATACATAAATTTCATAGGGTGAAGGTTCTCACTCACTGGGAGACGACTCTGAAAATTCTCAGAATCCTTCTCTCAGAAGAGCTCGAAATGGAGGCTGGTTATGGTGGGAGAGAATTTGTGCAGAGCTTTCGCCTCTTAAACTTGTTTGTAGGAATTGGAAAATGGGAAAATTTTTGCCAGTTTAATTGGAATTGGTTAAAAGAAACTAAACTAAAGTTTATGGAAATTGGAATTGGTTAGCTTAAACTAATTAACTTAAATTTAAGTTTAAAAAAATAAAAATTGGTTTAAGTTTAAAAAGTAAAATTGGGTAAAAAAAAAAACTAAACTCACTTAAGTTTAAGTTTTAAAAAAATGGAATGGGATAAAAAAGAAAAAAAATTACTGAAAAATGAAAAAAAAAAAAAAAAATCAAATGGAATTTCCTAGTAAAATTTCAACTAACTTAAAATCTAAATTGTATTTTTTTTTTTAACTAATATAAAATTTGTATTTAATCTTTTTTTTTTTTTTTGTTAAAATCCTTTTTTTCCTTTAAATATATAGGAGTATGATTCACAAAAGTTGTTAGGGTAGTAGAAAAAAAAAACTTTACGGAAAAACCTGTAAGTTTTTTTTTTTTTTCACTCTCTACCATCCTAGGATTCTTACGGGAAATTCCCGTAAGGTTTTTTTTTAAAAATAATAATAATAAATTCTCCACCATCTTAAGGATTCTTACGGGAATTATCATAAGGAATTCTTACAGAATTTCCCATAAGGTTTTCTTCAATTATAATTATAATTTAAAAAAAAAAAAAAAAACTTACGGAAAATTCTCATATTCTTTGTAAGTTTTTTTTTACCAATTCAATTTTTTTTTCTTTACAAATCTCTCGATCTTAACAACTTTTGTGGATCCTATCATTATATCTGTATTTAATTCTATTTAATATATTTGGCTTGACTTTCGTCCAATAATAAATATTTTTCCTTTTTATAAATACATTTTTTCCTTATGCGAACCACACCATTCTTATTTCCATTGCTATTATACCATAAGTATGTCACTAATAATTATCAAATTTATTCATAATTTAGGCTACCTGACCTAAATTTGAAATTTACGTGACTTGATTCTTTATTTTTGTTTAGCTTTTCTTTTCCAACTAAGAATGGGTAAACTAAAAAAAAAATAACACAATTTTATATTTGTTCAAAAAACACCATTTATTTTATTATCATTTTTTAAGTGAGAACTTTGTCACTAACACGAGTGACAACATGTTTAAAACTAAAGGAAAATTTGAAGGCATTTAAATGTGGGAGAAAATAGTATTTTCACCATGTGGAGTCCTCCACTTAAAATCTAAAAAGGTAAAAATAAAGAAAAATAAAAATAAGGTTAAAAAAAAAAGTTTTAAAAAAATACTTATGTCTAATAAAAAAATTTATAGGTTAGAAATAGCAATTTCCTTTTTGTTCTTTTTAAATCTAGAAAGAACCTACAAAATAGGCCATGCTAAAACCAACGACGAAATTGGCTAAACTCGCCTCTTGTAAAGCCTTCCCTGATCTCCAGTGTCCATCAATCCTCGTCAAAGCAGAATCAACCAATCACATAGCGTCGTCCCCATGGATAAATGTCAATCCCCTCAACCCTCATCCTAAAACACACTATTTTCTCACTTGCAAATTCCATCTTAGAGAAATCTTCAAATTCCTCTCTAAACTTAACAATGGCACCAAAGGCCGAGAAGAAGCCAACGGCGGAGGAGAAGAAGTCTGAGAAGGCTCTAGTGGAGAAGAAGCTGAGAGCCGAGAAGAAACTTCCCAAAGACGTCTCTGATAAGAAGAAGAAGAAGAAGGCTAAGAAGAGCGTTGAGACTTACAAGATCTACATCTTCAAGGTGCTCAAGCAAGTCCATCCTGACATTGGAATCTCCAACGAAGCCATGGGGATTATGAACAGTTTCATCAACGACATTTTTTAAAGCCTCGCTCAGGAATCCTCCAAGCTTGCTCGCTACAAGAAGCTAACTATTACCTCTTAGGAGATTCAAATGATAGTGTGCATTGTTCTTTCTAGTGAGTTGGCCAAGCACGTCGTCTCTGAGGGTACCAAGGTGAAGGAATTGAAATTCCAGTGGGAGTGAATGCATTAAACTTGTTTTGAGAAAAAAAAAATACAAAGAACAAAAAAATAGGATAAACAAAATATTAGCATGCTTTTTACAAGAATTAAGGGATAGAAGATTTTCTACCTTTGAAAACCTTCTTTGATGTGAGTATCTTCTTCTCCAAACCACGAATCGGAAATTCTCCAACAAAATACAGAAAGAACTCTTCTTCTTTGGATCACCATCACAATGCTTACCTTGCTATTCTCTAGGTAGAATGAAAGAGAAGTGTGTGGGTTCTCTTTTAATTTTGGCAAGGGAATCTTTTTTGGGAGAGAAGAGAGAATCGGAGAAAAATGGAAAACTATAGAACTCTTCTATAATGTTAAGTTTTTCTGTAACTCCCTCCTTTTTTCTTTTACGTGAAAAGTGAGAGAGAAGGGAAATAACTTCCTCAAACATGGAAGTTATTTCCTTTAATATAATAATATTATTAATAAAATTAATATTAATTTAATTATAATTTATTAAATCATATTTAATAAAATTAATTAACGATTAATTAATTAATTAATTAATTATCTCATATTTAATTTAAGTTTGAATCATATTCAAATAATCTTCTCTCATATAACCTATAGTTTTAATATGAATGTCATTCATATTAATTTTAACCTATAGTTTTATATGAATCTCATTCATATAATTAATATTTAAATCTCATTTAAATATTTATCCCTCTTATAACATAAAGTATAAATTTGAATCTCATTCAGAATAAACTTTATATTATAATGTGTCTATATTATGCTAATTGTATCACATACAATTAATTCCCTTATTAATTTGAACATTTCAAATTAAACCAAAAAGTTTGATTCTAATACCAATCCTTAATGAGCTAGCAAGGGGACCTTATGAACCTATAATTAGAAGCTTCAATGAAATGAGATTAATCAATTAAACTCTTTAATTAGAATAATCAATATTCATTAACTGTAGGTCACTCCACTAAAGACTTATAGTTGCACTCTTCGCACTATAGATAGATTTTTGTGTCCATGGAAGCAATAATAAGTTGACCCTTCACAAATTACTCATAACTACATTTGAGTTAGATTACCGTTTTACCCCTGTAGTTATATTTAACTCCTTAAGTACCACTAATCCCTCTAATGAACAAATTGTTCATAGTCCAACATTAAGCTAACCCCTCTCTGGCAAGTGAGAGGGTGAGAACCCACCCGAAATCAGCCCTTAAGGGAGTAATCTATCTACTCACCCTAAACATGGGAAGGAATGAATTTCATCTTGTGAAGATATGTTTCCAGCTTCCTAATTAGACAAATTCCCAAAATGGTAGGCTTATTAAGTCGGCGATTTGGCCACTCTCACCCATACAGATCAAAGGATTACCCTCATTACAGGAGTTCATAACTCACTCAGGATTCAAGTCGAGGTCTATAGTCATCCTATAATATGTTAATTTCTACCATTAACAATGTTATAAAGAGAAATTAAACATTTCGCGTTCTGGTCCTATACAAACTCTTTACATAGGATACCCCCACTCACATGAACGATTAGGATCAAATCATTTGTAACACTTTACAACTCCTTATAACAATTACAAAGTGGACCGTATCTGTAGTGTTACAATGGTAAGGCACCCAACCTTATTCCTATACTACAAACCTTTTGGTTATTACTTAAACATGATTCAATATTATATGTCAACCACATACATGTTTAAGTTTACATAAAATAACCATGGAACCTTAGTTTATTGGATTGAGTTTAATGCATTAGATAGATAAAATAACTTCTTATTTTATTCAATAAATAAAATATATATACAATTTACAAAACTACAAGACCCACGAGACTTATGACACACCAATCCCAACACAAGGTTGTCACCAAGTTTACTAGCTCTTAGATTCATAGATATTAGGGTTTTCTAGTGTAGAAAGTAGTATGCCTGTTCTAAATCGTTGATTTTGTTGAGCATTAAACTCAAATTGTCAGTTTTTTGGGCGTTTTTGAGCAAGCATTTGGAAGGTCAAACAATGTCCAAATTGATTCCTCTGATGTGTACTTTCTGATGGTTTAAGTCTCTGGTCGTTTGGAGTTTTCTAAGAAATGGCAGTTTGAGTAATGAATGGTCAAAAATTACTGCAACTTTTGAAATTCTGTCTTAATTATCGTAATCTCTTTAATTTGCTTTTATTAGTGATTTATTGAAGGAATTTAGGGAGACACTTTGTGAGATTACATATAGTGGTATTGCAATCTTTGCCAAGATAAGGTTGAGAAAGAAATCAATAGAAGATTGAGTATTAATGTTCATACTTTGTTCTTTGTCTCTTCAAGAAAAAGTCCTACCACTCAAATCATTTTTTTTTTTTTATCAAATTGGTATCAAAGTAATGTCAAACCATGGGAGCACAGTGTTGGGACAGATGCCGTTACCACGACTCACTAAGATAAACTATGACAACTGGAGTATTCAAATGCGTGCCTTGCTCGGTGCTCAAGACGCATGGGAAGTAGTCCAAGAAGGTTTTGTAGAGGAGGCTTCAATTGCAAATCCGACAGCAAACCAATTGAAGGCGATAAAAGAGATGCGCATGAAAGACAAAACCACTCTCTATCTCATGTTCCGAGTTGTGGATGAGCCAGGCTTCAAGAAAATTGCAGGTGCAAAGACATCGAAGGAAGCGTGGGACATATTGGAGAAGGTTTTCAAGAGTGTCGATCAAGTCAAACAAGTGCAACTCCAAACTCTTCGAAGCAAATTGGAAACCATGAAAATGAAGGAGTCAGAAGGAGTATCTAACCACATCACCTGGGTTCAAACGGTGGTGAATCAACTTAAACGCAATGGAGAAACTCTTGAAGATGCCAAGGTTGTGGAGAAAATCCTTCAATCATTGAAAAATGATTTTGAGAATATCGTATGTGCAATCAAGGAGTCAAAGAATTTGGAAGAAATGACTATTGGTTATCTTGCAAGTTCCCTTGAAGCACATAAACAAAGAAAGAAGAAAAAGAAACAAGAGGTCTTGGAGGAGGTCTTACAAACAAAGATGACCATCAAAGAAGACAACACAACCGAGGAAGTGGACGTGATCATGGTGGTCGTAGTTTCAATTGCAGCAAAGGTCGTGGTCATGGAAATAACAATGAAGAGAAAGAACAAATGAGCCAACAAAATTGGCATGGACGAGGTTGAGGTAGTGGAAGAGGCAGTCGTTCAAATCGTGCAAATGTCGAGTGTTACAATTGTGGAAAATATGGACACTACGCAAAAGATTGCTATGCCAAGAAGAAGGTAGAAGAAAACGCGAACCTAGTTGCGGAAGATGAGACCGAAGATGACGGTGTTCTCGTGATGGCCCATGAAGGCTCACTCCTGACAGCGACATGGTGTGGTATCTTGACACCGGTGCAAGCAACCATATATCTGGGCACAAACATCTTTTTGTTGATATGCAAGAGATAGAAAATAGGCATGTGTCTTTTGGAGATACATCAAAGGTTCAAGTCAAAGACCGAGGAAAAATACGTTTTTCCCAAAAGAATGGAAAAGAAGGTACTATGGAGGATGTCTACTATGTGCCTGACTTGAAGAGTAATATTCTAAGTATGGGGTAGCTATTGGAGAAAGGATGTTTGGTTTTCATGAAAGATCAAATTTTGCACTTGAAGGACAACAATGATCAGGTGCTCACACATGTTGAGATGGCAAAGAATCGGATGTTCAAACTCAACCTGAAGAATGTAGAAGAGAGGTGTTTACAAGTCAACATGGAGGACAAAGCATTCTTATGGCACTTACGGTTTGGACACTTACACTACGGCGAGCTAAAAGAGTTAGCAAAGAAGGACATGGTCCATGGGCTACCAAAAATGGACTACACTAAGAAGTTTTGTAAAGGTTGTGTACTTGGCAAACTAGCAAGGACAACTTTCCAAAAGAAGGCAGAATATTGTTCAAAGAGACCTCTCGAGTTGATACACACAGACATATGTGGCCCAATCACTTTGAAGTCTTTCAGTGAGAAAATGTATTTTATCACCTTTATTGATGACTATACAAGAAAGACTTGGGTTTATTTTTTGAAGAAAAAGTCAGAAGCATTTAAAATATTCAAAAAGTTCAAGGTGATGGTAGAGAAGACCTTAAGGTTAGATAGAGTGGAGAATACATGTCAACCACTTTCACAAATTATTGTGAGGAACCAAGGTATCAAAAGATTTTTTACTGCACCATATTCACCTCAGCAAAATGGCCTTACGGTCAAATAGAGTGGAGAATACATGTCAACCACTTTCACAAATTATTGTGAGGAACAAGGTATCAAAAGATATTTTACTGCACCATATTCACCTCAGCAAAATGGCGTTGTAGAAAGAAAAAATCAAACGATCCTTGATATGGTTCGATCAATGTTTAGGAGTACAAACGTGCCAAAGGAATTCTAAGCAAAAGCAGTAAAATGCGCTATGTATGTGCAAAACCGATGTTCACATACAAAATTGGTGAATCAAACACCGCAAGAGGCTTGGAGTGGTCATAAACCAACCGTATCACACGTTAAAATGTTTGGTAGTGTGGCCTATGCACAAGTACCAAACCAAAGAAGAACCAAACTCGATGATAAGAGTAAGAAATATGTGTTCATTGGGTATGATGAGAAGACGAAGGCTTACAAATTATTCGATCCAATTGAAAAGAAGGTAGTAAGTTGCGATGTTCAGGTGAATGAAGAAAGCGCATGGGACTGGAAGAATCAAAATGAGGCATTACAAGGAGAGTCATTGAGAATTGCACCAATAATCACTCCAATGACTTCTCAAATATTTGATGAAGAGGAAGAGTCAAGTCAATCTAGGATGCGGAGTCTACAAGATCTATATGACTCAACCGATGAAGTACACCTAGTTTTCTTATTAGCAGACTCGGAGAACATTGCTTTTGAAGAAGCCATAAGAGACAAGAAGTGGAAAGTCGCAATGGATGAAGAAATAGAAGCAAACGAAAGAAACAAAACTTGGGATTTGATGGATATAGACCCATTGGTGTGATATGGGTATACAAGAAGAAGATGAATGCCCAAGTTGAGATTGAAAGGTACAAGGCGCGTCTAGTTGCAAAAGGTTACAGACAAAAGGCACGAATCAATTATGACGAAGTTTTTGCTCCAGTTGCAAGAATGGAAACAATTCGACTTCTTTTATCTCTAGCTGTACAATTCGAGTGGGCTATCTATCAAATGGATGTAAAATTAGCATTTTTAAATGGAGTTCTTGAAGAAGAAGACTATGTGGAGCAACCCCTGGATATATGAAATATGGAAAGGAAAGGAAAGTAAAGTATTGAAACAAAAGAAGGCACTCTATGGGTTAAAGCAAGCACCTTGAGCATGGAACACTCGAATTGATACTTACTTCAAGAAGAACAAATTCATACAATGCCCTTATGAGTATGCATTATACGTAAAGAAAGAAGAAGGTAATCTGCTTATAGTTGCCCTTTATGTTGATGATCTTATTTTCATGAGGAGCAATGAGAACTTGGTTATGGACTTTAAAGATGCTATGATGCGGGAGTTCGAAATGACGGACCTAGGATTAATGAAATATTTTCTTGGTCTTGAGATTAAACAAGAAAACTTTGAAATTTTTGTTTCAGAAGCATATATGAAGGTCTTTTTGAAGAAAAATAAGATGGAAGAATGCAAGCTTGTAGCAACACCAATGGAGCTTGGCACAAAACTCTCTAGATTTGAGGGAGGAGATCAAGTAAATGCACGTGAATACCGTAGTTTGGTAGGAAGTCTATGATATCTCACATGCACAAGACTAGATATTGCATATAGTGTCGGTGTAGTGAGTCGATACATGGAGGATCCAAGGCACCCGCACCTCAAAAGCCATTAAACAAATTCTTCGATACATTCGAGGGACGGAATCACTCGAGCTTCTCTACACAAGGACAAGTGAATACAAGTTGATAGGATACTCTGACAATGATTGGTGCGGAGATATAGATGATAGAAAAGTACTGGAGGATACGTGTTCTACAGGGGGAAAATAGCATTCACGTGGCTCTCAAAAAAGCAACCAATTGTAACTTTGTCAACATGTGAAGCACAATATGTGGCAGCATCTTGGTGTGTGTGTCACACAATTTGGATAAGAAACTTACTGTGTAAGTTAAATCTACAACAGCATGGGGCAATCGAAATACGAGTCGACAATAAATCAGCCATTGAGTTGGCAAAGAATCTGGTACATCATGAAAGAAGTAAGCACAAATTGACGCCTGATTTCATTTTATTAGAGAACATGTAAAGAATGGAGAAGTGAAAATGATTCACGTTTCAAGTCATGACCAAGTAGCGGATAATTTTACAAAGCCTCTACCAACAACTTTGTTTGAAAATTTGAAGAAGATGGTCGAAATGAAGGACTCGAAAGATTTGAGTTTAAGGGAGGAATTTGTTAAGCATTAAACTTAAATTATCAGTTTTTTGGGCGTTTTTCAGCAAGCATTTAGAAGGTCAAACGATGTTCACATTAAATGTGTCACCTATTTTTTTTTATGCCCCTGATATGTACTTTCTAATGGTTTAAGTCTCTGGTCGTTTGGAGTTTTCTAAGAAAAGTTATGGCAGTTTGAGTAATGAATGGTCAAAAATTACTACAACTTTTGAAATTCTGTCTTAATTATTGTAATCTCTTTAATTTGCTTTTATTAGTGATTTATTGAAGAAATTTAGGGAGACACTTTGTGAGACTATATATAGTGGTACTGTAATCTTCGCCAAGATAAGGTTGAGAAAGAAATCAATAAAAGATTGAGTATTAGTGTTCATACTTTGTTCTTTCTCTCTTCAAGAAAAAGTTTCACCACTCAAATCATTTGTTTTTATCACATTTCACTTCCTTTTGTTGCATATTTTGGAACTAAACGAGTGATGCACAGTTTATTTAATGTGATTTCTTTTGTTACTTGCTTGGTTGTGGGTACATTGTTTTGCTCTCTTCTGGATTTCTGAAGATTTACCCTAATTTTCTACTTAACGATTAAATGGATTGATTAATTGACTTGACACTACGTTAGTATAGTCTTTTAATGCATTTCTCAATGTAAACAAGGACATTGACTCAATAGCTCTGATCTATATGCCTAAGGCTTGTTCTATTGGTTAAAGGTTTCTCAACTTGAAAGTCTAATCCAACCGACAGTCAGCTTAGTTTGTCTTAGGTCTAATTAGATGTTCTGATATGCTTGTACAAGTGATTGAATAATTTGTAGATTGACCATTTGTATCTCTAGTTGAATCTATGTTACTCTATACACTTGTAAGATTGTGTTTAACTTTGAAGTTTGTTTCATTGAGGTACTTCACAATTTCTAGGACAATAAGTTGGAAACACTCAAACAAACCACTGCACACTGAGTTTTGCATCTACCATTTGAGGCATAAACCATGAGCCCATCTATAGGGTGGTGTTCTTACTATTTGGATGATGTGCTTAGTTTGCAACTCAATTCTTCATTCAAATTGAAGTGTTCTTTAAACCCTCAAGTTATTTTTAATATTCATTCAAGTCTATTTATTCTCTTTTTTTCCTTTTATATAATTGTTTGCCATACTATTTTACTTTGACTTATCATTATCCTTGATGGACAAAAGCTTAATTCAGAGAAAGGCAGGGCTAGTTGGGTTACTGAGTCCTCTGGGAACTTTTCAGCAAATAGAATTTCTGATTGAAACTGTCAGTACGTAGCCAAAAGTATATAGGAAGGTGAGTTCATAAGAAAGAGAAATCCAAACTTGGCTCTCTCTTCAAATATGTATGTTTCCTTAATTGATTTGTCTCTTTAGCTACGAGGTTGGATCCCAGTATTAATTGTTTTAACATGGTTTGGTTTGCCAAGTGGTACATGACCTTTTTGAAAGATTTGTGGGGTAGCAAATGTAGAGATAAAGCTTTAGTTTGGTCTTTGAAAGAAAAGAAATAAAAATTTGAACTTGAAGACATTTTGAAGATTTGAGACCCTTCCATTGGGAATTGAATTGGGTTAAAGCAATCTTATAGACTCAACCCAATTATTTGGGTTTCAAGATTTTAGATTGGCCAAAATGAAAAATTGCGGGAGATCCCTTTATACAAGGTATATATATATAGATATTTACTGCCACCACTAAACCACCTGTAGTTTTTTTATAAAGTTTTTTTTAACCAACTCCATTTTAATTTGGATCACCATTCCTTAGATTTATGAGTTTTTAAATGGATTATGTCCCTTTAAAATTTGAATCTATTCATTTTCAAAACTATTTGATTTTGTTTCAAATTGAAGACATGATGTTGGTTTTGTTATTTGTTCAAAGGAGAATAAAAATTGTATTTGAGGCCTAAATACAAAGTTTGTCAAAGAAAGATGAGCGAACAAGAGAAATAGCATTTTTTAAAGTTTCATTTTGGAAAATAGCAAAATGTTTTTAGGTTATGAAAATTAGCAAAACGATTTTGAATTTAATTAATTGCCAATTATTAGATTACAAAAATACCTTAAATAGTATCTACAATTAATTTATTTCAAAAATACATATTCTTTAAAATCATATCAACCTAGATTTTTATTGGTATTTAAAAATAGATTTTATTAAAAGAAAGTACGATATGATGCAAAACTTCTAACCAACTAAAATGTGATCTAAACTTTCAAAATAAAGGATTGACCTATCAACACTAAAAATATTTGACGATTGAGATCATAAAAGAACTCATAGTATAATTCTTCCAGATTCAAACAAAGAAACCCAATTCAAACTCCAAAGCTGAAGAATACATTTTGTTTATTCGCAAGTTACACTGTTACGAATTATGAAGGGCATTTTGGGATTTCAAAAAAGCCTGGTCACGTGAAAATGGGGCAATTTGCTCCAATTCAAAAAAATTCCGCATTTTGCTATTTTTTCAAAAGAAAGTGTAATTAGTGGTATAGGATTGAATTATCCAAGATAAATTTGTTATTTGTCCAAGCGAGGATAAAATTTGGAGATTGTTACCCAAATAATCATCTTTGGACTATATATTTCATAAATGTCTTAAACTTTGAATTTTTTTCAAAGAAGACTTTTAATGTTAATTTTGGACAAGTTTACCCTTTTTCTATTTATTTATATCCGTTTTTTATACATATTTCCCTATTTACAAAGCTCTCTTAATGATGGAGAGAGAAAATAGATTTAATATGATTTTTTCGATTTTTCAATGGGGGAGAGAAAATGCATTTAATATAATTTTTCTCATTTTCAATTGGAAAGTGCATTTAATATGATCTATTTTCCCATTTTCACGGCAATTTTTTGGTTTCGGGCGTCTTCTTCGTTTTCACGTTATTTTTATATGCACCTTGTGGCCCTTGTCACAACATCATTGCGACGTGGAGCGGGTGACGTCCCTCCCTAAGGGTCTTTTTGAAGTGAAAGGTTTGAAGTCGCCACCAACCATTTGAGGTGTGATTGGTCACCTACTTTAAAAAGAAAAAAAAAGGTCTACTTTTCCAAAGATAGATTCGGGGGTCGTTGAGTGTAGAGAAGGTATTAGCACCCTACAACACCCATTTGAAAATATTTTATTTTATTATCCAAAATTTGTAAAAAGTAAAATGGAAACTAACAAGAATTGACTAATTAAATAATTCATAGGTAGAGGTGTTCCCTTATGGTCAACTTAAGTACTCCAACCTAGATAGAATTATTAACCTAGTCAATTATATTTTAAAACGTTAATGTTTGGTAACTTTTGAAAAAGAAATGTCTACCAAGCTTCAATGTAACCTTAAGAATAAAGTATAGTTGAATTCCACGAGCGATAATGTTTGTCCATTTATATTTGGATTCTTTATCTAATATTCCTTCTAGAGCAATATCAACTCTGTCATGGGATTTACGGAAAATCTCATAAAACGTTTGAAATTCAATTGACATTTGAAATTTAAATGAAGCTAGAGTTTTATTTTCGAAACCAAATGATAATTAATTTGAAATTCATTTAGGAATCATATGCAGGTTTGAAATTCATTTGTCAATCTAAGTTTTAATTTAGTAATAAAAATTGTATTTAAAGTCTTAAATCCAAGAAATTGAAATACTATTAAGGCATTTCAACCATAAAAAGAACTAGAGCATATTTAATAGTAACAAATTAAAGACTCTACATTTATCCTATAGTAAAAACTTTGATTAAATGCTTTAAAGAGATTCTAGGCTTCAATCTATTAGTTTAATCTCATGTTTGAAAAAAAAAATCCCCAATTAAAATCTAATGAATTGAGATTGAGAACCCAATGATTAATAAAAACCCACAAAATGAAACATAAGATAAAACAAATTTAAAACAAAATATTTGAAGTCATCCTTAAGAAAATAAAAACATAAATTTGAAATTAGAAAATAGTTGAAATAGGTAGAAGAAAGAGAAAAGAAATAATAATGAAATGCAAAAATAGATAAATAATGGTGAAAATCAAATAATAGAATAAAATAATTATAAATGGATAATAATAAAAATGATGGAAATCAAGGGGAGAAATAATAATAATCCAAATGATAATAAATAATAATAAATTTTAAAAACAAGTTAGATGGGCCCACCAATTAAAAAAAAAACAAAAGATATTATAAAAAAACAAAGTGGGGTCATCTTCTTTATTAGATTTAAATAAATAAGATTAAAAAAGTGGGACCCACCTTCACCTTCATCAATTCCTTTTTCTTCTTTCTCTTACTCCCTTTCACATTTACCTTTTCTCTTCTTCTTCTCCTTCTTTTCCAACCTCACAACTTCCTTCTTCTCCTCCTTTTCTTCTTCAACCTCTTCCACTTCTTCACTTTCAATTTGTTGCAGGCGGATGGTTGTCGTCGAAGTCGTTGTTGCGTCGTTGATGAAAGTCTCGCTGGAGGTTTCAACAATGAAACTCCCTCCAAATTTGGTTTCTAATCTCTACTTCCACTTTGTGTATTTTGCCTCACTATGTGTTTCTTTCAATTTGTTCACTCTAATCTCCTTTTTTCATCTTCCTCCCTTTTTCATTGAAATCTTTCCATCAATTTATAGGGAGAGAAGAGAAAAAATTTAACGTTGGAAGAGAAGAGAAAAAAAATAATTAAATAAATAAAAATAATAAAACTGAAAATAAAATATAATAAAATAACAAAATAAAAAATAGGAATAATAATAATAATAAATAAATAAATAATAAAAGAAAATAGAAAATAGAAAAATAAATAAAATAAACTAATAATAAGAATAAATATAAATGCTAATAAAAAAATGGAACAATTAAAAAGATAACTAACTAATGTAAACGCAAAAAATAATTAATTAATTAAAAATAAAAATAAAAATAAAGGAAAAAGAAAAAATGAATTAAATTAAAATAAATGTAATTGAGAGGTAAAATAAAATAAAATAAATATACTAGACCAAATACAATGTCTATATACCTTTGAACATTGTATTAGATTTTTGCAAATATTCTAACCAATATATGAAATATATTGGTAAATATATTTGATATGTAATCACATACAACTGATTTTACAGCAACTTGTTGGTTTTTCGGGTGGATTCATGATTATTTTTAAATATATCTTATAACATTGTATTAGATGCTTGCAAATATTTTTAAATATACCTTAGAACATTCAAAAGTTTCGATATAACAATATCCATATGACAGTACAATATATAAAATTCAAATATATATTGTTTAATCAAATTTCTTTATCAATTATACCATGGTATATAAATCACAATTTGACTCAATGTTTAATATAAATCATAAATTCTATTTATATACCATAGTATATTTCATAAATTCAAAGTAGTTGAAAATAACAAAAATAAAATATATACCACAGTATATAAATCATAAATGGACTCAATGTTCAACATATAACATATATACAAGCGTATATATGTACATCATAGTTAACAATAAACGAATATATATTACAGTATAAAATACACTAATATATATCACAGTATATATATAAAAAATAAAAAAAAAATTGTCCTCATTTATATTTATTCATCTCTTCTTTGTGAAGCACTTGTCATCGTCGCCCATCCCCGCCTCTTCTTCATGAAGCCCTATATCTATTGTCACGCCTTCCACCTCAACCACCTTGCTCGTTGTCGCCAACTCGTCGCCCTAATTATCGCCATCGACAATTTTGTTCGATCAGTGCCAGCTAGATCTGTTACATGTTTTTGCCCTGCGTCGGAGCTATTCGTGTCGTCATCCGATCGAAAAAGAGAAGGAGGAGGAAGAAATTTCTTTAAAAAAGAAAAAGAAAGTAGCGATGAGACCTAGGTGCATGTGACGCACAATTTGAGTTTGGTCGGAAAGATGAGGGAGAGATAGAGTTAAGAGGGGTTTTGAGAGAGAGATTGAAGAATATGGAATGACCTAGGGTTTTGAAAGAGGGATTGAAGAGATAAAAGGAACATTAATGCACAAAGCCTTGGGTTATGCATGGGAGAGAGATACACAAAACCTAGGTATTTTTTCTAATTTTTTTATTTTATAAAAATCATGAGGCCTTAATGGTAAATAGACACCAACATTAGTGAAAACTTATAGTCTATTAGACTATTTTTGAAATAAATTGGAAGTAAAAGACAATAATGTAACATAGAAGGCTATCTATGTGTAGAAAGCCCTAAAAGTTGTATTTGAGACCCGAATTCTAGAATACAAAGTTTGTCAAAAGAAAGAAAAACGTGTACCTTTAGATAAAAGAATGGCAATAATAAACGGATGTACATACATATGGGTGAGTAGAGATTTTGAAGAAGGTGAAAGAAGATGGAGCAATTCAAATGATAGCATAACAATGAACTCACTCACAATGGGCAATGAAGGTACACTACAAGAAAATTTAGATATACTGATGGAGGTCATGCCGACACCAGAAAAAAGCGTCGGCAGATCGTGGATATACCGATGACGTAAAGAACCATCGGCAATAACTATCTATGCTGACGGTAAATATTAGGCGTCGGCATCGAGGAACATATGTTGACGCCTGTATAGTAATTCGTCGGCTGAGCGATGTCTATGCCGACGTGTTTCTCGTATCCGTTGGCAGATGTGGGTTTTGCAGACGGATTGTTCGTTCCGTCGGCACAAATGGGCCTTTTCCGACGTAACAATGTCGACGTCCGAAACAAAGCACGTGCATTTGCCGACAATGGACTGCATGGCGTCGGCATAGGTGTGTCATTTCCCGACGCATGAAATGATGCGTCTGCATAAATAGACCGATGCTGACGCGTCAATTAGTGTGTCGGCATAGGTGTGTCATTTGACGCATGAAATGATGCCTCCGCATAAATAGACCTATGTCGACGCGTCAATTAGTGCGTCGACAAAGGTGGCCTTTGCCGACGCATCATTTAATGCGTCAGCAATTTCCAAACAGAAAAAAACTCTCATCTCTTCTTCTTCAATTTCAGCCGCCGCCACATGTTCATTTTTTTAGAACTTCGATGTCAGCCGCCGCATCTCCCTCTCCCTTCCGTCCGTCGAGCCGGTTTCTCTCTCTCCCTTCCGCCGATTTCTTCCCCTCCCGTCCGCCAGTTTCTATCTCTCCCTTCCGCCGATTTCTTCCTCTCCCATCCGTCGGATTCTCCCTCTCCCTTCTATCGGTTTCTCCTTCTCCCATCCATCGGATTCTCCCTCTTCCTTCCGCCGATTTCTCCCTCTCTCCCTTCTGCTGGTATCAAGCGTTTCTCTGCAAATTTGCCAGTTTAAAAGCTCCGTCTGTCGGTGTCGTTTCTCTTTCATGTGGGTTTCTAGTGAAAGGTATATCAAACAATAGCATTTTGTGCATTTGTTAAGAGAATTAGTGAAATGTGGTTTTTTGCATTTTGTCATGACAATTGCAATAGCATGTTCATTTGTTAGCATGTCCTACGTAGGTGATAATTGATTTCATTTTTCGTGTTTGATTTTTGGAAATTACAAATCTTATGTTTGAATTTTCTAGATATTTTTTTGGAAAACATGGTTTTTGTTTGGGGAATTACCAAAAGAATAATAATAAAAATAAATAAATAAATAACTAAAGCAACATCCCTCCAAAATTTTGACCATCGAGTAGAACTTATTTGTGAAAACAAAATAAAACTAAAGTCTAAAGATTTTATAAATGCAAAGTAATTAAGGATGTTTGGGAATAAAAGGTCAAGGAATAAGATTGCTGGAATCAAGAATGGTTGCATTTGGTTGTTCATGGAATGTTGTCAGAATTTTACGGCAACAAATTACCTTTGTATTTAATTTATAAAATTAATCATAGATACCTCTATAATATTTTCATAGATTAATTGATAAACAATAAATTCAATTCAAAGTTTTGAGCAAAATTACTAATTATTTAACAAATAATAATATTAATTAAGTATTTGTAAAACGAGTAATTTTTAATTAAAGTTACTTGATTACATAATTTGATGTATCAATTTGATGAATTTATATAATTATGATGTATTAATTTATAAAACAATCAAAATTAGTTTGAAAAAAAAATGTAATCTTTTGTGATTAAAAATTAATGAATTATAATTAATTAAAATTATAATTATTACAAAATAATCTCATAAAATATTAATTAGCTACATATATAATTTATTAATAAAATATTAGTATTTTCTTGAAATGAAAATTCACTGGTAGTTGACAGAGTCTCATCACCATTCTTCGCAATTCTTAAATTTAGGGTTGCATGCCAAGAACATTCAAGTAAGTCTCTAATCATCTTGCTTGTGGAGTGTTCGAATTTAGAGTAAGGAACTACTTCTCCTTATCTCTTGGTCTTCGATCAAAAGATAATCCAATTCTAATTCTTCCCTTTGAATTGATATCAATTGAGTTAAGGGTTTTGGAATTTGTTATTAGGGGTTCATCAAAGGGTTCCTAATTTACAACTTTTAGGGTTTTCATATCATATATAAAATAAAAGAATAAATTCATGTATTAAAAGAGGAGAGAGAGTGGGCATCAAGAAAACTCACACTTTTGGATGGTATCATTCATAGGTATAAAGAACCAACGTGTACCAAATAAGGGAGTGTGTTCCCTTATCCAATTCCACCCTTATTCCCATCTCAATTACTTCAATTCAAATGCCTCCTATGGGTTTAAAACTGAAGTTGGATATGAAATTTTGTGTTAAGATAAGTTAGATAAAGGTAAAATTGAAGACATTTAAATGAGCATTGAAACTAAGGAGGAGGAGGAGTATTGAAAACCCAACAACCTTTTAGGTAGGAGTATGAACAGGTCAATACGGTCCAATTTTGCTCCAGACCGGTTTGTGAGGATTGTGAATCAGTAAAAATCGAATATACTCGATTTCGATTATAGAACCTAACCGCCTTGAGATTAAAATCGATTTTTTTTAATGAACAAAAAGAACGAAAAATATATTTTTTAGTATAAATGAAAAATAAACTAATGGAGATGGCAATGATTTTTTTTTTTTTTTTTTTTTTTTGGAATTGGCAAGATGAGGGACCAAGGGATGTGGTGGTTGACATTTGATCGTAGATCTATTCAGGAGGGGGGATTTTTTAATTTTTGAATTGGGCTTTTTAAATTTAATTAAAAAAAATTAGAAAATTGTTCTACTTTTTCTTTTTTGTTAAGAGCCTAAGCTAGAAAGAATTTATTTATGGATAGAGAGAGAAACAGTATTACAAATATCCTCTTACGAAATTGGTCTATTTTACCAGTAATACTTCACAAATATTCTAAACTTTAATTATATTTCGAAACTAAATTTTTTTTCATAAATTACGGGCATTTTTAATCTTTTGGTACAATACCTCTCATTTTAATATTTATATTATTTTATAATTAAAATAATTAACAATATTCAATTCAAATATAGTATTAATTATTTAGATATTTTATTTATTTTGAATAAACATTAACTACATTATATATGATCACTAAAATTGGATTGTCATTTTATGATTTATTATTTTATTAATTAATTAATGTGATATATATTTCTAGAATTAAGGAATTTTCTTGCTTCCGAAGGTGTATAGAACTCAATTTTCTTCTTTTGCGTCTGACGTTGGGTTTTGTCAAGAATCTAAATTCGATTTTCTTCAAATTTTTGTGTTCATATTTTGATTTTAAGAGATGTGGATTTGTGTTGTTCATCTATTTGTTACTGTACATCATTATGTTTTTGAAGATGAAAGTGTTATATCTAAGGCATATATGAAATATATTATCCCTTAGTTTTCGTCGTGTATACTAGAAAATGTAAGGTGACATGTACCATTTGAGAGTCCACTTTTAGCCAACAAAACTGCTATAAAAACAAGTATATTTAATATGTCAATGTATATGATAACTTATCTTATAAGTTTTAAAATATACTATGATTTATACACCTTATTTTTATAATTAATACAATTATTTCAACGAAAGTTAAGTATGAGTAGGACATAAAAGTATATTCGATATATTACAATATATATGATAACTGGACTTATAAATTTTATTATATACTATGATCAATTTGTCATATATAATACCATATATTATGATATAGGAAAATTGTTTTAAATAGTAACACTATTAAAAATATTTACAAATATAGTAAAATTTTGTTATATTTGTAAATATTTTAGCTCATTTTGCTATATTTGAAATGTAACGACCCGACTAATACATCCTAATAAGACCAATACTCAATGCATGCAAATTTCGAGAAAAGACACGATGCTGAGTAGTAAGAAAGAAACAATGCTACTCATGGAAATTTCTGTTTATTTAACCAAAGAAAACAATGAATAACCATATAAAAATTTTTTGGTTCGGGGTACCCCTGATAAAATCAATAATATTTCACGGACAGGAATCCAAATACAAAATAAAAGGGCAAGCCTCAAAACAAAATTTGACAACTGGACAAAACTTATAAAAAAAAAAAAAAACATGCAGTGCCATGCGGAAGATACACCGGGTCCCGTGACGTCATCAAGGAATCCTCTTATCATTCGCCAGCACGTTCTTTCCCTTACCTGAAAAATAGAATGAAAGAATGAGTAATTTTATTACTCAGTAAGTGACCCCACTACCGGAGCCGAACTAAGCACTCAAGTCCTTTAAGTGCAACAACAATAAGACATGCACATCTAACATACTTTTATAGGGAACTGGTTATACTCACCCTACAGTTGGTTTTGGATGCTCACTAACCTCTGGAGCCCCAAAGGAACTCTTACCTCTTGTGATCCCGAAGGAACACAAACCTCTGGTGATCCCGAAAGACCACAAACCTCTGGTGAACCCGAAGGAACACAACCTCTGGTGACCCCGAAGGACCACAATATCTGGTGAACCCGAAGGAACACAACATCTGGTGACCCCGAAGGACCACAATATCTGGTGAACCCGAAGGAACACAACCTCTGGTGAACATCCAACCGACGTAGGGGAGTTACCACTACCCATCCCCACCCTATAGGTCAATTAAAATCTCACTTCTCTCATTCCATAAATTCATATCTAAACAGTACTGTCTATAAACATCTCATGTTATAAGCATATGCATCATCATTCACATACATCCTTTAAACATGGGAATTTCATACACGCATACTATATCACATGGGGCTCAGAAATTTTACTCATGCAAAGATGCTATACACATAGGGCTTAGAAATTCTACTCATCATGGCAACTAAACATATGGTGGGAAGGCGGTTCAGGTAGTAAGACCACTTACCTGAGGATTGATCCGATAAATTAACCACGCGGCAGAACTTGTAAAATTCCTGGACAATTGCGAATAAAATTTCCCAACTTAAGTCAGTCCATAAGTCCAGTCCCACTACCGTTTAATTCCAAATAAATTTAAAACTATCCTTACCCAAGCGTGGCTTAACTCGCAGTTGCCTCCAATCCTTTTTACCCAACGCAACTTCCGGTCACCTAAGAGAATTTTAACCACATAAGTCCATATCACCAATAGTTTACCAAATTATGCCACAAATTAACCTTGGGTCCAAGTTACTCACCCAAACGTTACCGGTTCGGTGACGAGCAGTCAGGCGAGCGTTTGACTGAAACGACTGCGGAGGAGGACCGGCGGCGCGAGAGAGAGAGAACCAGCGGCGGCGACGGCGGCTCAGTCGACGCGAGGGAGAGAGAAAGCTGCCGGTCAGCGGCGGCGGCGCTGCTGCGGACGCGAGGGAGAGAGAAAACCGACGGTCAGCGGCAGCGGCGCTGCTGCGGACGCGAGAGAGAGAAAACCGACGGAGAGCCGGCAGCCGTGAAGAGGAAGAGAAGAGGAAGAAAAGACGGCTGGCGGTGGGGCTGTTGCGAGGAAGAAGAAGAAGAAGAAGAAGAAGAAGAAGAAGAATAACCGAGAGGGAGGGGGGCGGCGCGAGAGAGAAGGGAAATTCTTTTCCTTTTTTCTTTTTTTTTTTTTTTTTTGCACACATAACGAGGGTTTAAATAGAACAAAACCCTAACTCCTTATTCCTTCCACTTTTTCCCTTTTCTTTTCCAACCAAATAAAATAAAATTTAAATAAAATCCAATAAAATCTTCTACAACTAAGATTTATTTCAATTATTCAATCTTGCCAAAAATTAACCACCTTATTTTACTTGCCCCAAGGTAAAATTATCCTTTTCTAAATCCCAAAATTTCCTTAAACTCAAATTTTGAAATTTCCATCTTAGCTTAAATAAATGCATGAATAAACAATCATATTTTCCTTTTCATACATGATAACTTAAATTTATTTAATAGATTTGGGATTGTTACATTCTTCCCTCCTTAAGAAACTTTCGTCCCCGAAAGTTTTTACTCTTGGAACAACTCTGGATGCTTTGACCTCATTTCATCCTCTCGTTCCCACGTTGCCTCCTCACGCAGGTGGTTCTGCCAAAGGACTTTCACCAATGCTATCTCCCAGTTGCGCAGAACCTTCACTTCCCTTGCGAGAATTTGCACTGGCCTTTCCTCATAACTTAAATCTTTGCTCAGCTGTAAGGGCTCAAAGTCGATCACGTGGGATGGATCCGTCATATACTTTCGAAGCATAGAGACATGGAACACGTTATGAACTGCGGAGAGCGACGGTGGCAAGGCTAAACGATAGGCCACGGGGCCAACTCGCTCCAATATCTCAAATGGTCCAATGAACCGAGGGCTTAACTTCCCCTTTTTCCCGAACCTCAAGACACCTTTCGTAGGTGCCACCTTCAAGAATACCTTCTCTTCTACCTCAAATTCCAGGTCTCGCCGCCTTACATCGGCGTAACTTTTCTGTCTACTCTGAGCTGTCTGCATCCTTGCCCTAATCCTCCGTATAGCCTCGTTAGTGAGTTGTACTAACTCTGGTCCTAACAGTCTTCGCTCCCCAACTTCATCCCAGCAAACTGGAGATCTGCAACTCTTACCATATAAGGCTTCGAAAGGCGCCATGCCAATGGTAGCTTGATAACTGTTATTGTAGGCAAACTCCATTAGGTGCAAGTGGGAGTCCCAACTTCCTGGAAGGTCTAGGGCACAGGCACGTAACATGTCCTCTAGTACCTGGTTTAAGCGCTCCGTTTGTCCATCTGTCTGGGGGTGAAAAGCCGTACTAAAATCCAATCGAGTGCCCAAAGCAGTCTGGAGACTCTTCTAGAAGTTAGATGTGAAACGAGGATCTCTGTCGGACACTATAGAAACTGGCACTCCGTGCAGCCTTACTACTTCCCTTACATAAATCTGTGCCCACTTACTTACTGAAAAGGTGGACTTTCCCGGAATAAAATGTGCTGACTTGGTGAGCCTATCCACAATGACCCATATCACCGTGTGTCCTTTCGCTGTTTTGGGCAAACCTACAATGAAGTCCATAGATACATTCTCCCACTTCCACTCGGGTACCGACAGGGGCTGCAATAGCCCTGCCTGCTTCTGCCTCAGAGCTTTCACCTGCTGGCAAACAAAACACTTACTAACAAATTCAGCCACTTCCCTCTTCATATTGGGCCACCAGTAATGACGTTTCAAGTCCTGATACATCTTGGTACTGCCCGGATGTATCGCAAATGGGGAGTTATGAGCCTCCGACAACAGCTCGTCTTTAACACTGCCTGCCGGAACACACAAGCGTCCGTGGTAGGTAAGGCCACTATCAGAGGATACTGACAACTCACTGATCTGCCCCGACTCCATTTGGCGAAGTTTTTCCTCAAGGTACGGATCCTTCTGCTGGGCATCTATGATCCTTTGCCTCAGAGTGGGACGCACTGATAGTTGAGCTAACTGGGAAGTGACTTCTCCTATCGCCACTGCAATACCTGCTCGCTCAAGATCCTTGCACAATGGAACCTGGTCTGTAATCAGAGCTGCTGAATGAACTGCCTTCCTGCTTAAAGCATCTGCCACCACATTTGCCTTTCCGGGATGGTACAGGATTTCCAGATCATAATCCTTTACTAACTCCAACCATCTGCGCTGTCTCATGTTCAACTCCTTCTGGGTGAAGAAGTACTTCAAGCTCTTATGGTCTGTGAAGATTTGGATTCTTTCCCCATACAGGTAGTGCCTCCATATCTTCAGAGCGAAAACAACTGCTGCCAACTCCAAATCGTGAGTCGGGTAATTCTGCTCGTGGCTTTTTAACTGCCGAGATGCATAAGCGACCACCCTGCCGTGCTGCATCAACACACAACCCAGTCCCTTTTTGGAAGCATCACTGTACACGACAAAACTCCCTGATCCATCCAGAACGGTAAGTACTGGTGTAGACACTAACCTCTGCTTGAGGTCTTGGAAGCTCTCTTCACAGGCCTTACCCCAAACAAAGGAATTACCTTTCCTGGTCAACTGAGTCAACGGCACGGCTACATGAGAGAAATCTTTCACAAATCGACGGTAGTAGCCAGCTAAACCCAGAAAACTGCGTACTTCACTAGCTGTCGTAGGGCGAGGCCAGCTCGTAACCGCCTCTATCTTGGCAGGATCCACCGAGACACCATCCTTGGACACCACATGTCCTAAAAAGAATACCTGCTTCAACCAGAATTCGCACTTAGAAAACTTGGCATACAACTTATGTGCCCTTAAGGTTTCGAGAACCTTTCGCAGATGCTCCTCGTGCTCTTCCTCCGTCTTCGAATATATCAGAATATCATCGATGAATACGATGACGAAAGTGTCAAGAAAGTCCTTGAACACCCGGTTCATTAGATCTATGAATACTGCAGGGGCATTCGTCAGACCAAAGGACATAACGATGAATTCGTAGTGTCCATAACGGGAACGAAAAGCGGTCTTAGGAACGTCGCTGCCCTTTATTCTCAACTGATGGTATCCTGACCGAAGGTCAATCTTTGAGAAAACTGTGGCTCCTTGCAACTGGTCAAATAGATCGTCAATTCTGGGGAGAGGGTATTTATTTTTGATAGTCACCTTGTTCAGTTCTCTGTAGTCAATGCAAAGGCGTAGCGAACCATCCTTCTTCTTCACGAATAACACTGGTGCCCCCCAAGGCGACACACTCGGCCGAATAAAGCCCTTGTCAAGCAACTCTTGCAGCTGCACCTTCAGCTCTCTCAGCTCTGCTGGAGCCATACGATAAGGAGCCTTGGATATGGGAACCGTACCGGGCTCCACCTCTATGGAGAAGTCAATCTCCCGAACTGGTGGTAAGCCTGGAAGGTCCTCTGGAAAAACGTCCGGATAGTCTCGTACCACAGGTTCTGAAGTCAGGGTAGCCTCATCTTCGCTTACGTCTACCACACTGGCCAGAATACCCCAGGTACCCTGGTTAAGTAGTCTGCGGACCTTTAGAGCCGAAATGACCTTGGGTAGGACCACCGTCCCTGCTCCCTTAAATTTGAAGTTAGGCCCTGACGGAGGAGTAAAAATCACTTCCTTTCTCGCACAGTCTATACTGGCATGGTTAGCAGCCAACCAGTCCATGCCTAAAATGACGTCGAAGTCCCGCATGGCCAAGACAATTAAGGTAACCTCTAACTCTCGATTTGCTATTTCTACCCGATAGGCTTTTATCTTTTCTTTTGCCAACAAGATCTCCCCCGATGGGGTAGAGACCGATAATACAAAAGGTAAGGGTTCTAACTCTAGCACTGCGTGCTCAACGAACACGGCAGAAATAAACGAGTGTGACGAGCCTGAGTCAAACAACACTAGGGCATGATACCCCAAAATAGGAAGCATACCTGTTACCACCGTGCCTGCCTTGTCAGCCTCCTGCCGAGTCGTGGCATAGGCTCGACCATGCTGTTGCTGCATCCCGCCCGAGTCCCCCCGGGAGGTGCTTGCATACTGCCCCTTACCATCTGCTGCTCCCTTCCTTGGACACCTGCTAGACACGTGCCCCTCCTGGCCACACCGAAAACAAACTCCTGATCCTGCTAAACATTTCCCCCAGTGACTTTTTCCACAGGAACCACACACTGGCTTTTCTCTCTCCACTAAGCTTGAGGCCGAAGGCTGCTGTCTAAAGTGCTGTATGGGCCTGTCTGCCCGGTTCTTTGGAGGAAATTCTGGGATTTTCTGCTCAAACTTCCTTTTCTGGCCTGAGGAGGGTCCTGAGGACACAGCTCTGATGTATTCTTCTCCGGCACGGGAGTCAATCCTCACTGCTGCCCGAAACGCTGCTGCATAACTGCTGGGTTCCAGGGCTTGCACGAGACCCCTTAACCCATCCTTCAAACCTTGGACAAAGCATTCTGTCTTGTCTTCCTCAGTAGCCACCATCTTGGGGGCGAAACGGGACAGCTTGGTAAACTCCTGCTCATACTCCTCAACGGACATGACCCCTTGCTTCAGCCTCATGAACTCTAGCTGCTTATTGTACCTCGTATTGGTGGAGAAGTATTTCTCATAGAATCTCTCTTTGAACTGAGCCCAGGTAATCGATCCTCCTGTGGTAACCACGGACCTTTCTGCCGACTGCCACCAGATCTCGGCGTCATCTGTCAAAACAAATACCGCACACTGAAGTTTCTGGTCCTCTGGGCACTTCATATATCGAAAGATGGTCTCAATGGACGATAGCCACATCTCCGCCTTGGTAGGGTCCTTCAATGACCCGCCAAAAGTGCGCGGATTGTACTTCCTGAAGTCCCGCAAATGTTTTGCTTCTGGAGATAAATCCTGGTAAGACTGATGCTGGGCCGGCACTTGAGGGGGCGGAATTGGCTGCTCCGGTGCCTGAGGTACGGGGGGTTGTTGAGCTAACTGCTCTGCCACAGCGGCGCGAGTTAACTCCTGAATCTTGCTTAGCAAAGTGGCGGTAACAGTCTCCCCTATCTGAGCTACTACTGCAGCGAAATTGGTCTGGGCCACTGGCGGAACTTGTGCCTGGGGCGGCTCAGGCACGTTACGAGGTCGTCCCCTAGCCCTGGTCCCCTGCTCCTCCTGCCCAACGGGATCCTGCGGCGGTGGAGGTCCTTGTGGTGCAGGGACATCTTGCTCCATAGGGTCCTGGACTTGGGGGTTTGGTACACCCCTTGCCCTACCCCTCCTGCCTCTACCTCTTCCCCTACCTCCACGAGCCATTCCTGACTTTCGGACAATAAGCACCATTAATTTCCTTGCTAAAGGTATCACTTTAAGGTATCCATACAAGGGTAAACTAGCACGTCATAGGCATAACATTCTAAAGACATGTATTAGAAAAACACGTACCTGGCGATGACGAAGGACCTCCTGATGGTCATGGGAACCCCTCGACTTACTTAGTAAGTCAGTCTACAGAACCCAAAACTCTGGGCTCTGACACCAACTGTAACGACCCGACTAATACATCCTAATCAGACCAATACTCAATGCATGCAAATTTCGAGAAAAGACACGATGCTGAGTAGTAAGAAAGAAACAATGCTACTCATGGAAATTTCTGTTTATTTAACCAAAGAAAACAATGAATAACCATATAAAAAATTTTTGGTTCGGGGTACCCCTGATAAAATCAATAATATTTCACGGACAGGAATCCAAATACAAAATAAAAGGGCAAGCCTCAAAACAAAATTTGACAACTGGACAAAACTTATAAAAAAAAAACATGCAGTGCCATGCGGAAGATACACCGGGTCCCGTGACGTCATCAAGGAATCCTCTTGTCATTCGCCAGCACGTTCTTTCCCTTACCTGAAAAATAGAATGAAAGAATGAGTAATTTTATTACTCAGTAAGTGACCCCACTACCGGAGCCGAACTAAGCACTCAAGTCCTTTAAGTGCAACAACAATAAGACATGCACATCTAACATACTTTTATAGGGAACTGGTTATACTCACCCTACAGTTGGTTTTGGATGCTCACTAACCTCTGGAGCCCCGAAGGAACTCTTACCTCTGGTGATCCCGAAGGAACACAAACCTCTGGTGATCCCGAAAGACCACAAACCTCTGGTGAACCCGAAGGAACACAACCTCTAGTGACCCCGAAGGACCACAATATCTGGTGAACCCGAAGTAACACAACATCTGGTGACCCCGAAGGACCACAATATCTGGTGACCCCGAAGGACCATAATATCTGGTGAACCCGAAGGAACACAACCTCTGGTGAACATCCAACCGACGTAGGGGAGTTACCACTACCCATCCCCACCCTATAGGTCAATTAAAATCTCACTTCTCTCATTCCATAAATTCATATCTAAACAGTACTGTCTATAAACATCTCATGTTATAAGCATATGCATCATCATTCACATACATCCTTTAAACATGGGAATTTCATACACGCATACTATGTCACATGGGGCTCAGAAATTTTACTCATGCAAAGATGCTATACACATAGGGCTTAGAAATTCTACTCATCATGGCAACTAAACATATGGTGGGAAGGCAGTTCAGGTAGTAAGACCACTTACCTGAGGATTGATCCGATAAATTAACCACGCGGTAGAACTTGTAAAATTCCTGGACAATTGCGAATAAAATTTCCCAACTTAAGTCAGTCCATAAGTCCAGTCCCACTACCGTTTAATTCCAAATAAATTTAAAACTATCCTTACCCAAGCGTGGCTTAACTCGCAGTTGACTCCAATCCTTTTTACCCAACGCAACTTCCGGTCACCTAAGAGAATTTTAACCACATAAGTCCATATCACCAATAGTTTACCAAATTATGCCACAAATTAACCTTGGGTCCAAGTTACTCACCCAAACGTTACCGGTTCGGTGACGAGCAGTCAGGCGAGCGTTTGACTGAAACGACTGCGGAGGAGGACCGGCGGCGCGAGAGAGAGAGAACCAACGGCGGCGACGGCGGCTCAGTCGACGCGAGGGAGAGAGAAAGCTGCCGGTCAGCGGCGGCGGCGCTGCTGCGGACGCGAGGGAGAGAGAAAACCGATGGTCAGCGGCGGCGGCGCTACTGCGGACGCGAGAGAGAGAAAACCGACGGAGAGCCGGCAGCCGTGAAGAGGAAGAGAAGAGGAAGAAAAGACGGCTGGCGGTGGCGCTGTTGCGAGGAAGAAGAAGAAGAAGAAGAAGAAGAAGAAGAATAACTGAGAGGGAGGGGGGCGGCGCGAGAGAGAAGGGAAATTCTTTTTCTTTTTTCTTTTTTTTTTTTTTTGCACACATAACAAGGGTTTAAATAGAACAAAACCCTAACTCCTTATTCCTTCCACTTTTCCCCTTTTCTTTTCCAACCAAATAAAATAAAATTTAAATAAAATCCAATAAAATCTTCTACAACTAAGATTTATTTCAATTATTCAATCTTGCCAAAAATTAACCACCTTATTTTACTTGCCCCAAGGTAAAATTATCCTTTTCTAAATCCCAAAAATTTCCTTAAACTCAAATTTTGAAATTTCCATCTTAGCTTAAATAAATGCATGAATAAACAATCATATTTTCCTTTTCATACATGATAACTTAAATTTATTTAATAGATTTGGGATTGTTACATGAAAACAATTCAAAAATATATTCGAATAATTTAATTGTTCATGTAGTTAAGTAACGTCTATTTAATATATGACAATGTATGTTTTACCTAATGTTGGATGTTCTATTGTATACTCTATTTTATTCAACAAATTTTTTTAATTTTATATTATTTCGCTACACGTAATTCGAATGTCCTTATTTATTACTATGGTTTTGGAAATAAATCAATTACTTAACTAAATAAGGACTTTCGGGCCTAAAATTTATGTAATATCTTTGTTCATTAAGCTATTCGTGAAAAAAATAGGTGAATTTAGGACATTCTAATAATTGAGCTATTTAATGAGACTATTACTTTAGAAAGTCCTAAAGTAAAAGAAGTAGGTGGGCTAGTCACCATTTGGGTTTTTTAAATTAAAAGAAATTGTGGGTGGCCATGGGCTGCTTAAAAATGTTCGGTTCGATTCAATGTGTTTTTTCGAACTCTTGAACCGAGAATTGAACCAATTCTCTCGATTCTCTCTACTAGTGAATTGTCGGTCCTAATTTTTTGGAAAGATCAAACCGAACAAGTCGATTTGATTTGGTCCAATATAGTTCGTCAGTTTTGTCCAATTTCTAAACACCCCTACTTTTAAGCTAGAAGTAGCTTTTCTATGAGATTTCTTTGTTCCTCTAAAACAAATACTATTTTACTTGGCCATTAAGAACATGTTTGGGAGTATTCTTAATATCACACTTTTGTTATTTTCAAAACCACTAAAAAAAAATGTTTGTAATCATTAAAACTTAATTTTATCAATATAGATATTACATTTAAAAGTATGAAATCAAACATTAAATTGATTTTGAATTATTACATATGTGTTTTATAGTGATTTAAAAAATAACAAAAATAAGTTTAACCATTTCAAAATTATTTTCAAACATACACTTCACCATGCTAAAAATCAATTACTCCATAACATGATTATAATCAATTAAAATTTTGTTTGAAAGTAATTTTGACTAGTTAAAAGGGTGAAGACTAAATTGATTATGAATAATTAAGTATATTTTAAATTCATTTTGAACATTTAAATGGTATTTTAACATGATTATAATCAATTAAAATTTTTTTTGAAAGTAATTTTGACTAGGTGAAAGGGTGAACACTAAATTGATTAGGAATAATTAAGCATATTTTAAATTAATTTTGAACATAACAAAAGTAATTTAAATTGTATTTTAATATAATTTTTAAAATTTTTAAAATTCTCTCCAAATATGTATTAAACTTATGTCAATGTAACATATCCATACTTAAGGATCAAATGAAAATTAGACACAAAAACATACTCAAAAAAAATATTTTTTCTCTTTATTTTTATTGTCTCTTAATCTTGCCATATCTATATTAGTTTTTTAATTTTTAAATTTTTAAATTTACATATTATTTTAATCTCTAATTTTCAATCTTCGGATATTTATATTTACATATTATTTAAAATTTTGCAATCATATTTATATATTTTTTAATTTTTAGAAATCTTTTAGCACATTTCAAACCCACTAGAATTTTGCATTATAAAAATTTTGTTAACTAAAACATGCATTTACTATTTAGCTTCACTTTCAAATTTACAAGGTAAAAATGGTCCTTGATTGCCTCAAACATTTCAATTTTGGATAAAAGTTAGAATTGAAAATTAAAATCAAGATTTTCTATTTTAAAAATAATATTATGATGAATATTTTTAAACCAATACAAAATAGCACCCTATATGACATATTATATATTGCAAATTAGTAAGGATAAAAGTTAGAATTGGATATGAATATTTCTAATTTAAAGGGTCAGTATGGGTAATGAATTAGAAAGTTATTTAATATCAGTAGCTCATGTAACATGAACGAGTTTCTTTTTTAAAAAAAATAATAAAAGTCCAAAATAGTAATATAAAAGACAGTGAAACCAAGCCCAGCCCAACAATTCCAACTCTACCACCCAAAACACAAGTTCCAGCATTCGAGCAATCTTGATTTCAAGTTTGTTTCGAAAATTTTTGGTAAATCACAAATTAAATATGTTGAAATGTCATTAATATGATTGATAAATTTGAGACCAATGACAAATTTACATGTGTTTTCGAATAAAATTAAAAGACATAAAAGTTAGCAAACCAAAGTTGGGTCCAAAGTCAACCAAGCTCAAGCCCAAGCCTATATGGTCTCCCAAAACTCTATAAACGAGGAGGCCACCCTTCATTTAAAACATTGAGTTAGAGATTGAGAGATTCATCATTCAGACATCCATTAAGTCATTGTCATTCACTTAGAGGAATTAGAAAACATTCAATCAAAGTCTACAAGAGCCATAAGTTAGAGAATCCAAAAGATTCCATGATTTAGAATTGGAAAGATTCAAGACTCAAAAGTTTTAAAAAACTAGCAGACTTTAACAAATTGATCGTCTTTTCACAACCTACAAGTTGAAGATTCAATCTCCCTAAACTCAAGAAAAAAAGATCACAAGCCGATTAAAACTGATCAACAAGTTAGAGATAGATTCAAACTAATCAACAAGTCTAAGGTCGATCATCCAATTGAAGAACATGAAGTCCATAGGTCAATTTTCCAAGAAGATCAACAAGTTCAAAGGCCGATTCTCCAAGAAAATTATCAAACCCAAACGTCGATCATCCATGAAGATCAATAAGCTTAAAGATCAAAGTTTATTTATTTGAGGGAAGGTATCAGAGGATAAAATTTAGATATTGTAATACTTAGAGTACAAATCAATAAATCAAGTTCATTTCCTCATCGAAATCTCATTTGAACATAGACAACCACAACAAACCTCAACATAATTAGATTTTCAATAATTATTATTCCAAACCAATGATCTAAACGCCCCTAGATGCAAAGTTGACAACTTATGGATCTATTATTAAACAACTTATGGATCTATTATTAAACATTTTAAAAGGACTTGTTAGAGTCAAAATTAAAATTAAAAGTTTAGAGACTTATTGGTATAATTTAAAATTTCAGCGACTAATCTTTATAATTTAACATTTTATTAATATAATTTTAAATGCGTTGATACAGAATTAAATTTTTATATATTTGTATGTTGATTATGTATGCGAAAAAATTTAAAACAAAATTTAGTTTTTAAAAATAGTTTCAAGTGTATTTAAAATTAAAATAAATACATGAATATATATAGATTGAAAAATTAAAAATTAAAGATTAAAATGATATATTGATATATATACGTTGAATTGAAACATTAAATGAAATTAAAAGAATAATATGTGCTAACTTGTAATTTTTTTTTCTTAAAAAAAAGAAATTTATAATAATATTTGATTGTATATAAAAATAAAATTAAAAGAGAAATGGGTTTCGAACATTAGACACAAGGGGCACAAATTGTTTCAATTGCCTCATTTATCAATAAAACAAATATAAATTTTCATACTCTAAGCAAATAATATATACGATAAAGGCTAAATTTTAAAGCATGTTATCAACTTTGTAGTTTGTATAAAAAATATTCTAAATTTTTAAAGTTTAAAAAAATACTCGTAAACTTTTAAAAAGAGTTCAAAATACCATTGCCATTAATTTTAGATGGGAATCGTTAAAGTTTTGTTTCAAAAATACTTTTGTACTTTCAAAAGTTTCAAAAGTTCTCTTTAACTTAAAAAAAAGTTTAAAAAATAACTTCATGGTTATTAATATATGAGTAGAAATCGTTAACACCTCATTCAAAAAATAACTTAAATTTTTTTTTTTAAAAAAAAAGGTTTAAAAATGCTCCTACCGTTAATATGATGATAAATTTGTTTGAAGTTTTCCTAGGTTCAAAGAGAACAAATTTTAAAACAAATTATATAGATATCCTTGTTTTTTTCCCATATAGATACTCTTATTTTTCTTTGAATTTTTCAAATCTTAGCTTACACCAATTTTCTTAGCAACCAAAATTTTAAGTTAAAATAAAAAATTCCATAAAATCACACAAAAATCAAAATCAAAATATCTCTTTAATAAATACCAAAACGGTAAGTAGTCAAATAAAAAAAAGTATTTAGCTATTAACACACTCAACTAGTAAGGACGACTCTGTTATAGCATTTAAATCCTAAAATCTTTCAGTACTTCCTTTATTCTCTTTCTTCTTATTATAGTTCATATACCTAAACTGAAGTATGAAGTTTTATTTATTTATTCATTCGTCTTAGATAGACAAAATGTCAAACAATTAACAAATTTGTGAGTGAGGGATTATTTATTAACTAATTTATTTTTATCTTTATAATGCTTCTAAAATATCTATAATCATTACATTTTATCCATATTTTCATATATATATATATTTGTTTAATGAAAATCTTAATACTACGATTCAATGTTTAAAACGTCAATATTGATGGATATATCGAGATATCATTAAAATATCAATATCAAGGGCTCTTTTTTAAAAAAAAAATTATATATATATATATATATATATATATATATATAAATTAAAAAGTTTAAAATAATAAAAAAATATTTTACACGTTTTTTTTAAAAAATTACTATATATATCTTATTCACATTCATGATAATTCATTATTTATAAGGAAAAAAATACATTTTTGGTCCCTATATTTCAAAATGTTACCCACTTAGTCATCGAGTTTTGAGTTTGATTTCAATTTAGTCATCAAGCTTAAAAAATGTTACAATTTTACCATTGAGGTTTGAGTTTTGTTTCAATTTGGTCTTTACATTTCAAATTTTTACAATTTTAACTTTAATTTTTTAACTAAACATTCACTTTAGCCTTAAACGTTAATGTTTATTACTTAATTTAAAATAATTATAAAGTTAAATTTTAAAATTAATTTTAATAGCAATGAAAGATAGTGCAGTTTAATTAATTATAATTCTCTTAAGTTAATTAATAGACATCAATACTAAAGACCGAAAGTAAGTAATTTGTAAAATTTTGAAGTTAAAAGTGTAAATCTCAAAACTTAAGAATTAAATTGAAACAAAATTCTAATTTCAATAATAGAATTGTAACATTTTAAAATAGTAAAATTATAATAATATTGTGGTTTTGCAAAATATTTAGAAAAATATTGTGTTTTTAAAAATATTTAGAAAAATATTGTAGATTTTTTGGAAAATTATGAGGTGTGTTTGGTCGAGGGTTGAACCTCGACCTCCTTTTTTTTTTTTTTTTTTCTTTTTCTTGGTCGAGGGTTCAACCTTCGACCCCCTTTTTTTTCTCTCTTCTTCTTCCAACTCTCGAACTCTATATATATATATTTTTAATAAATAAAAAGTATACTTTAATAATAATATTTTAACTAACATTTTTTTAAAAAACCGTTATAGTTTTTAGTAACAAAAAATATATATTTTATCACCAATAGTTTCGCAAAATTATCCAAACCAATGTAAAAAAGGGAAAAATAATCATAAAGCGTCACTAAAATTATTGTTCATAATGAGAAAATAATAAAATATAAAATTAAAGTGTCAATATTAATACAATAATTTATTGTTTTTCTTTCACTAAAAAAAAATTCAATGTGTCCCACAAGGGGGATGTTGCTGATTTCGAGTTGGTTGGCGTCGTCGACTTTGAACTCTAGGTTGCTCTAATTGCTCTGGTGGGTCTGATTGTTCTGGTACCTCTGCAGGCGCTTCATAGTATAGATATTCATTATGCTCTCCACGACCGCACCCAGGTGTGCAGTATGAAGACGATGGGTCGGCCTCTAAATCATAATATCCTGAACCAAAGGCTAGTTGCATCATCATCGGATTAGGATAACCAATCTGGCTCTACGTCTGCATCTGCATTTGCGTCATAGGAGGCAATTCTTCCACATTATGGTCAACTGCATCAAACTCATCTTCTTCTGCTCGAGCACGTCTCCTATGCCTAGGAACTGGTGGAGGTGCAATAGGTATATCGTACATGTAGTGTAATTCCTCCATGTATGTAACGACCCGACTTACATAATCTAACCGGACCATTACTCAATGCATGTAAAATTCGAGAGACACTATGCAACATAAAAAAAAAAAAGGAAACAATGCTTTTCAGGGAAGTTTCTATTAATAGAATTTCAAGAAAAACATCCATAAACATGTAAAAAGAAGTTTTGGTTCGGGGTACCCCTAATAAAATCAATAAAACTCATGAAAGAAATCCACATATCAAATAAAAGATAAGTCTCACAACCAACATTGGATAAAACTCAATAAAACATGAAATATTAAGCGGAAGCTACGAGTCCCATGATGCCATCAAGGATTCTTCTTGTCATTCGCCAACACGTTCTTTCCCTTACCTGAAAAACATATAAGATGAAAGGATGAGTAATTAATTTACTTAGTAAGTGACCCCACTACCTGGAGTCGGGCTAAGCACCTAAGTCCTTTAAGTGCATCGACATAAGGCATACATATCTAACATACTTTCCTAGGGAAATGGTTATACTCGCCTTACAGTTGGTTATGGGTGTCCACAAAGCTCTAGAGCCCCGAAGGAAACTCTTACCTCTGGTGATCCCGAAGGAACACAGCCTCTTTGTACTCGAAGGAGCACAACCTCTGGTGAACCCGAAGGAACACAACCTCTGGTGAACTCGAAGGAACACAACCTACTGTGAACCCGAAGGAACACAACCTCTAGTGAACCCGAAGGTACACATCCTCTAGTGATCCCGAAGGAACACAACCTCTAGTGAACCCGAAGGTACACAACCTCCTGTGAACACCCAACCAATATAGGGGAGGTAACACTACTAATAGAACGTAAACAGTCATATTCATACTCATTCCATTCCATGGATTCATACATTAAAATACTATACTGCTCATCACATAACATGACACAGGGTCATACATTAATAGGCACATACAACTTATAACATGGGAATCCCATACATGCATGCTATATCATAAAGGCCTTGGAAATTTCTACTTTTAAACATGGGAATCTCATACAAGCATGCTATATCATAAAGACTTTGATAATTTCTACCTTTAGACATAGGGATCTCATACAAGCATGCTATATCATAAGAGCTTTGGTAATTTCCTACTTCATGGCAACTAAACGTATGGCCCGAAGGCGGTTCAGGTAGTAAGATCACTTACTTGGTGATCGATCCATAAAATTACTATACTGCTCCTCTTGTAACAATTCCTGAATAAACCGAGAATAAAATTTCCCCCAATTTAAGTTAGTCCACAAGTCTAGTCTATCATGAGCAACCTAAAAATATTTGACCGAGAGAGTCCTTACCCGAACGCGATCCAACTCGTAGCTTCCCCCGATCCTACGGACTAAAATAATTACCGAACACCTATTGAGATATACCAAATAAAATTCGAAATTCTCAAATCTCCACCCAAAATATAAGCAACTAATTCATTCGAGTTCGAGATACTCACTTAAAGGTACTGTTCTGGCCGGACAAGAAAGGAATCGCTGCCGAGAGCCAAAAATCCGAGTGAGAGCGAAAGTTAAGCGAGAGAGCGAGAGCCGAGAGCGCGGGAGAGCGAGAGGCAGCGAGAACCGGCGAGAGAGCGAGAGTCTGAAGGCTTGCGGCGACACTGGGCACTGGGCGTGTGAGACGAGCGGGAGAGCGAGAGTCTAGCGAGAGCTGAAGGCCGACAGCGACACTCAAGGCGAAAACCAGCGACACCCGACGCGGCTACCTCCGGAAACCGCCGACGATGGAGAGCGAGAGAGAGAGAGAGAGAGAGAGAGAGAGAGAGATGGCGGAGCAGAGGGAGGTTGGGAGAGGCGGCGGCAGCGAAAAGGAAAGGAAAGGGAAGAGATGCGGCGGAGAGAGAGAGAGAGAATTTTTTTTTTCTTTTTTTCTTTTTGACTGCACGGAAAACGAGGTAATCCCTTTCCCTCCTTAAACCCTAATTTTCCCTATTTTCCTTTTAACCAAATAAGGTAAAATATATCCTCTATTCCACTCCACTTCTACCAAAATATTTATTTTTATTCTATTTGCCCTAAAATAGAATAAGAATAAATTATTCTTTACCAAAAATCTAACATTTTCCTTAACTCCACCTCTAATTCTCTAACCACCATAATACAATTTCTGGAACTTTCCTATTTAACTTAAATAAATACAATAATGCATATGAATAATTAAAGTTTCCTTTTTATGCAAAATGACTTAATTTAATTGATTAGGGGAATTTACCTCAAGGGTTTGGGGTCGTTACAATGTAACTCACGTTATTACTGCATATAGTAAATACTTGATCTAGATCATTTGCAACATCACGAAGACTACTATTGCTCGATTTCTGTGAATTACAAAACAATTAGATAATATTTCAAATAAATTTAAATTAAAAATAATTAGACAATATTTGATTATATACCAAATGACCCAAAGCTGCTCCTGGACGAGTAATGTAGCCTCTCGTAATATTATTATACCAAAGGATGTAATCTTGAGTTGCATCCTTATCGAATTGCCCAATTGAAACGCCCATTGTAATAAACCTTTTACAATAGTGTCATCGCACTACCAAATGTATAACTTTTTCAAACCAATCTATAGTTCTCAAGTCAATGTCATGTAGTAGAGGTTCAATATAGCACTCTGACGAGACATCCTGTTGGAAACTAAACTGTCGGATTACCCTGTTAGGAAGATGCTACTCACTAATGTGAAAATATATGAGTGGGTTTATCGTCCGCCATATGTCTTGACCGCTTGTACATAAATTGGGCAAAGTGTCCATAACAGCTTTGTAAGGCTCCCAAATAATCTGAAACATAATATATTGCAGTAAAAATATTAAAGACAAGTATATAAAAAAATATGTATAAAAAATTCAATTAGGTTTAGTATTCACATACCTGGTCAAGTTGAAATAGATCAAGTATGTATCTATATTGACTCATTACATGTGTAGCTGACCTAGTTACACAAACTTGGTCTCTCCACCTATATTATTAAATTAATATTTTAGGTTCAAAATTAACTATATTAGTCACAAAAAATATTAACTAAATTAAATTAAAATAACATATCACAGCCGAGGCTCGTTCTGCTAATTGATGATTGTTGAGTTGTTGAAGTTCTGGAGCCATTTTTGGAAATCGTTCCCAAGCCCATATTTGTAGAAGTATCAGAGGCCGAGCAATTTCACGAACATCAGGTTTTGTTACTTTACATACCTGTCTATACAGTCATGCCAAATACGCTCCACCCCAAGAATACCGTCCCGCTTCATGGATATTGGCTAACAGTGGAAGGAACATTAGGTGCATAAAGTGACTCGATTTATCAGAAAACAAACTTCCACCAATCATCTATAATATGTATGCCTGTGCATATCTCGTGCAGATTCCTCGTCTGCATCATCATGAAGTCCTGGAAATTGTGTCCCTAACCATATTAAACTTAATCTTGATCCCCTAATTTTATTAGCAAGTGGGTTCACACCGAGTAGCATTTGACAAATATGCAGCCAATTGTCATGCATTGCCCTCGTAATAAACTCGTCATCGACAGGTAACCCAAACAATATTTCTATGTCCTGCAACGTAATAGTGACTTTTCCAGCAGCCACATGAAATGTATGAGTCTCGGGCCTCCATCTCTCAACCAGAGCAGTGATGAGGTGCCAATCTAACTGAATGAATCCCAGTCTGACAACCCTATAAAATCTTGATGCACGAAGTAAAGGTAGTATGCGACGGTGAAATGGGATAGTACGACAAAAAACCGCCTCATGACGTCTACAACACATCTCGCCTATAGTCTGATCTTGCCATACATTTATTAATTGATGAATAGATTGATCGTTTAAGATATTGGGATCAATCGGTCCTGGGTTTAAAGGCATGATCTAAAAGAAAATAAATTACAATAAATTAGAATTTAAATAAAAAAAAAAAATTTACCTCATTTTTTATATAATTATTATTCAAGCTTATTCTAGCTATTTTTATTTTAGAAAAAGTACCTCATCGACCCATTTAAACATAAAAATATTAGAACACATTAAAAAAAATATTAAACACAATAAAAAAAATTAGACATCATAAAAGTATTAATTTCATTATAAGAACTTTAATTACATGATGAAAAGTATTAACGAAAAAAATCTCTAATTATCTAGTGCCTATCTTTGTAACGAAAGACGCTTCCTTCGATTATGACCTAACTGATTACAAAACCTGCAATGTACTTGAGAACTTGGTTCTGTCCAGTCCATCTCATTATGACATTGTGAACTCTTTGGTCTACTAGGTTTCCTAAGCAACAACGGGTCTGCATGTAAAATAGGCATATAAGGAGGTGTGATCCAGTAATCTTCATGCGGTATAGGTTGAAATTGAGGATAGTAGCATGCAACATATGTCAACAGTTTATGTAGTCCTTAATGAAATCTTCGTAATTCATGTTAAATCATTAGCAAACCACCATAAAATGCAAACATGGAATGCCAAATGTTTGCCCCTTGTTACATGAACAGTATTGTTCAGATCCAGTTAGCCTTATTATGTGGATATTTCCTCATTTAGAATTGAGGTTGTGACGTCTGGTTTTCACATGAAATATGCCTTTATATTGATCATACGATTGTACTTCATGTTTACTAGATATTGCAGCTCATTTTGAGATTTTTTCATGTGTGTACCTGAATATTTACTCACTCAGTATTATAAAAATATTTGAAACAAATAGTTGATTACTAATAAAAAAAAAATTATTACCAGGTGTATTTATCTCGACACTTCAAAGTAGCTCTTATTTCTTCTCTTCTTTTCTCAAAATAATTTACACATTTGTAAAAAGTTGTTTGAGAGAGAGCATTTATCGGCAACATTCGAGCTCTTTTGAGGACTCCAATGATACATTCTGATAGATTTTTCGTCATTTAACCGTACCTAAACCCTCCATCGTGTGCTTGAGTCCATTGCTCAATACCAATGTTGTCAAAAAAACTCATACAACTCCGATTTATTCTTTTGATGTCTTCTACTACTTTATTAAACTTCCGAACTTGGAACTGACATCCAGTACGATATACAAAATTCTTTAACGTATTGAACTTGTATTGTTTATTAAAATTACTTACAATGTGGCGTAAGCAGAATCTATGGTGACATGTTGGTCTTGTCCAACCATTTTCTGGATTGTTCACTGTGGGGATGATGCCACCATGTCAATCCGAAATCAAGCACACAACTTTGTGTACAACAATTTATCTAAGGTGTTTTAAAAATCATCCCCACGTGTCAGCGGACTCCTCATCTACAACGGTAAATGCAAGAGGAAGAAGATACCCATTCGAATAAACTGATGTGGCAATTAGCAATTTTCCTCGATATTTTCCATACAAGTGAATACCATCTATTTGAGTAATAGGCCGACATCTATTAAATGCTTCTATACAAGGACCAAATGCCTAAAATACAGAAGTAAGGATGACATGTCCTTTAGTAGGTGTGCCGTTTATTCTCCACTCCATGCGCGTGCTAAGATTTGTATGCTTGACCATATACAACCACTTGGGCAACAGTTTGTATGATTCATCCCAATCACCAAACACTTTAGCCAACGCCTTCCATTTACCCTCCCTCACCCTATAGTAAGGAACATAGTATCCGAATTTTGTTTTGATGTCAGACTGTAGTTGTGCCACACTGATGGACTATTTTTCTCTCACAGCTTCACAAAACTCTAGTGCAATCATTGAAGAATCTATTTGCACGTGACTTTGGCTAAGCTCTAAGTAAAAACATGTATGTTACTTGACATACTTAGTAATCTCAAACAAATTATGAGTTTTTTCTTCGCTGCACGGAGGTGCCATCTGCAACCATCCTCCCATTTCTTACACCAAATTGCTCAAATATTCGATGTCAAGATCAGCGAATGTATCTAACGGCATATCATGTTGACGACCATTAAAATCCAACTCCTCAAACTCATCATCCGTTTCTGTTCTAAAATCCCTATGTTGATTACTAGCCACCATATCTTCATCGTCATAGGCTGGCGCAACTAATTCGGGATCATGGTCAATACATTGATTCAGGTCTTCAAATTGACTAAATAATTGTGCATTCAAGTCTATATCCAAGCCTACCATACTCACCTTAACATATAAATGCACTAAGTTCGAAAGCGACATTGCAATTGAAAACATCAGATTCATCGCTTGTTCATTATGAATGGGGAATGACATATACTTTACAGATCCTAATGGTGTTAGATTGGGATGTCTATATTATTTCTAACTAATTTGATCTCATATCTACACCAAGTGACATCCCAATCATTTCACCAAATTGTTAAAAAACAAGTCAACTGTTCACATTTATGCTAAAATCCCCACATGCTGGTTGGTCATATTTAACTCCATCAACACCATCTATCATATGACCATTTGTAAACAACAGATTTCAAACACTTTTTGTCATTTTCTAAAAAAAGAAAACAACAATAAACATCACTAAATATTTGACTAAAAACTCTAACATTAAAAAAACTTAGTAATATTTAAAATGCAAAGAAAATATATATTTGTACTAAAAAATTTACAGTAATACTAAATTTAAACCCTACAAACTCTAATACTAAAACAATCTAATACTAATTTCTTTTTTAAGAGAAAACCCTAAACAAGGCCTAAACTTTTTCAATTAAAAAACTAATACTAAAAATCTAATATTATTTTTTAAAAAATTCTAAAACTAATATTATTTTTTCAACACAAAATTAATAAAAATTTTTTTTAAAAAAAACTAATATTATCTTTTTTTAAAGAAATTCTTAAGCTAATTTTTTTTCAAGAAAACCCTAAACAATGCCTAAATTTTTTCAATTAAAAAACAGACATTAAAAAACTAATATTATTTTTTAAAAAATTCTATAACTAAAATTTTTAGTTTTTAAATTTTTTCAATTGAGAAACTAATATTATTTTTAAAAAATGGAAATTTTATTTAAATGTTGTACTTTTTTCAATTAAAAACTACAGTAAAAAATCAAATATTATTAAAAAAAAACATGTATACCGAACTTTTTGTATTAAAAAACTATAAATATAAAATGCAAAGCAAACACAAATTAAAAAAATATTATATTAAAATTATCAACATGGTATATCTAATATAATATTAACATAGTAGATCTAATATAATATTAACATGATAGATCTAACACAATATGAATAAGAATATTAAACTATAGAAAAAACTCATGACATCGATATATAAATATTATTGAATTCAAAATGGTAGTTCTAGCATAATATGAATATCAAAAAATGGAATGGAAACTCACAAATTCAGCAACGATCTTACTTTTTTTCGATCTTTTTTTGTTATTTGTTGTCCGATCTGCAATAAAAACTACGAAAAAATAGAATAATATGAGAATATGGATCTATGATTTATTTTTTCTTAACAAAAAAATAAAAATAAAAATTTGACAAATAAAAAATGCTTTGTTTGCTTTCCAAATAGCAACAAATATGGTAAAAAGAAATAAAATAGTATGAGAATAGAGAAAAAATTTATATTATTAAAAAAATATTTATTATAATAGATCAAATTTACAAACCTCGTAAATTTTGAGAAAATAGAGATTCAGATGGATCAAATTTGAAGAGTATGGAGAATATGGATCAAATTTGGATGGAGAAAATAGAGCGTAAGGAGGAAAATTTGGAAAAAATAGGGAGAAGTTTTCAATAAGCCGAGAGGTTCACGCAAATGGGAAGAGGAAGAAGAAGCGGAATCGGAATGAATCAGAGGAAGAATGGGAGGAGGAAGAAGGTGTGTGGGCCTTTTAAAAGAGATTGGTCAAGGGTTCAACCTCGACCATTAGTCATGGATTCGCGGAAGGGATGACCAGCGGTGGCAACATATCTTTGCAAAAGCCGACCATCAGCGGTAGCGAATCTCTGCAAAAGCTAACGATTAGCGACAGCAGTAAGTAGTAGTTGGCGATGGGACGCGACATTGGGCGAGAGAGCGAGACTGAGAGAGAGTCTGAGAGAGAGCGAGACTGGGAGAGAGCCTTGGTAGAGTGTTGAAACTTCAACCTTGTCCTTGGTTGACGGTTGAAATTTCGATCTTCTTTCTCTTGAAAAACAATCGTATTTTCTAAATATTTTTCAAACAATTATATTTTCCCCAATTACAATGTTAAAATAAAAGATTCAACTACCTAATAACTTATAATTAAAACTAAACTCAAAACTTAATAATTAAAAATATAATATTTTAAAATTTAAAAATCAAATAAAAACTAGATTCAAAATTGAGAAACCAAAAGACTAAAAGAGTTTGGTTTTTTAAATTTTTATAAACATTTTTAATAAAATAATATAGAAATACGGAACTTGAGCCGCTGATCAGAGCGCGCTAAAACCAAATTCTTCAAAAAATTTCACAGCTACGAAATTTCCCAAACGCGCCTCTGGTAAAGTCTCCCCCTAATCTCCACCGTCCACGTCAGCTATCCGCGTGAAACCAGAATCAGCCAATCACGTAGCGCCATCTCCATCCATAAATATCAATCCCCTCAACTCTCTTCCCAGAACTCAATTTTTGCTCCCTTGCCAATTCCATCTCAGAGAAATCTCCAAATCCCTCCGTAAACTTAACAATGGCGCCAAAGGCTGAGAAGAAGCCCGCCGAGAAGAAGCCAGCGGCGGAGGAGAAGAAGGCCGAGAAAGCTCCGGCGGAGAAGAAGCCGAGAGCCGAGAAGAAGCTTCCTAAAGACGCCTCCGATAAGAAGAAGAAGAAGGCCAAGAAGAGCGTTGAGACTTACAAGATCTACATCTTCAAGGTGCTCAAGCAAGTCCATCCCGACATTGGAATCTCCAGCAAGGCCATGGGGATTATGAACAGTTTCATCAACGACATTTTCGAGAAGCTCGCTCAGGAATCCTCCAAGCTTGCTCGCTACAACAAGAAGCCGACCATCACCTCTCGGGAGATCCAAACGGCGGTCCGCCTTGTTCTTCCTGGTGAGTTGGCCAAGCACGCCGTCTCTGAGGGTACAAAGGCTGTTACCAAGTTTACTAGCTCTTAGATTCATAGATGTTAGGGGGTTCTCGTGTAAAAAGCAGCATGACTATCCTGAATTGTTGATTTCTTTGCCTTTTGTTGCACATTTTGGAACTGAATGAATGAAAATCGGTTTATATAACGTGAATTCTTGTCATTTGCTTCGTTATGGCCACATTGTTGGCACTGTTTCCTGAATTTCTTCTTAACGAATTTGTATTTGTACCTGAAATGGAATCCGACTGCTACCTGTATTTAGGGTTCGCTGCGTTTCTATGGTGAAGTTGAGTAATCTATTTTGACAAGGACACTGATTCAATGCTGATCAACATGCCTAATAGTTGTCCCTATGGTTAAGGGGTATCTCAATTTGGAAGTTTGGTCCAATCCACAATAAGTTTAGTTTGTCTTAGGTCCACTTTGTCCGTATTTTAGCTTGAATCGTTTGCTCATGGATGTTCAGAGATGCCTGTGCAACCGGCAAGTGATTGAACAAACTGTATAGTCGTGTTTTTAGTTGAAATATTATGTTAGTTTTGTTTCATATGGGTCTTTCACAATTTGTAGGACAATTTGTTTAATCACTTGCACAAGCATCTGCCATCTCACATTTTGTTCATTCTATGGTGCCTCCTGGAAACACTCAAACAAACTAGTGCACGCTGAGTTTGGCATCTTCCGTTTGGGGAGTTGGTGTCAAACCCATAGGCATTAATCTTGAACTCAGCCTGAGTTGGTTGACGGGTGGGGAAAGGTGTCCATCGGTGAAATCCTGAGAGTCATTGTCCAACACGTTAGAGAATTGTTTCCCATCTGTGTTCAAACAAATTACAGTCCTATCAATCCACTAGTTAATCCGAGTCACGTAGCCATTTTGGAGCATTCTTTGGAAGGTAGAAATTCTGAAGGAAGATCAAGTTCCTTGTTTGGCTAGCTAGTTATTCATGAAAGACTCACTACTTTCATAGGTTAAGGAAGTTGTGTCTTTGGTGGGGGATTTATCTCGCATTTTGTGTTGGGTATGTATCATTTATTTTGTAGATGTGACCATGCTCAATTTGTTTGAAACAACTTCTTTGATGGGTTTGGCATTCAGATTACTTGTCACAAATCTTTTTGTGCTATCATTGGGTACTTCCTCCATTTGTTGTTTCAGGGAAAAGGACGATTTTTTCTTATGGAAATCACGAGTGTGTGCTTTATTGTGAGGTGTTTGGAGGGATAATAGAGGCATTAGAGCGATTGAGGAACCGTTTGATGTTTGGTCCATTGTGAGATTTGATATCCCTTTTTTGGTGTCAAGGAGTTAGCTGTATAATTATTTGTTTGGTCTTATTGGAGTCCATTGCTAGGTCACCAGCCAACAAGAAAACTTAAGAACAAAGAATACTAAATGATAAAAATATATACTATAATATCAAAATAAGTTACATTATACCCTAACCCTTTCGAAAGAGCTCTCCCTAATTCCCATAATGGAAATTCCTACCAAAAGGATCCTAACACTATTTATAACTAGAGTACTCCTAGCTAATGACCCTCGTGCCCTTACTAATATCCTGCTACTAATTCTAATGTATTTCTAACTAAGGCTCTTACATCCATTTCTTTAGACGTTCCTTTTAGTGGGCTTATTTTCTTGTATGTCTTTGTGGTCTTCCAGTTTTTCTTAATGAAAATTGCTCTTTTGTCCCAAAAAAAAAGAAAAAAAAAAAAATCCTGAGCAAGGGAACTTACTAGGTGAGTTTGGTAATACTAATGTCATTCATTGTTTATCATATTATAAGTATTTTATTTTCTTTGATCGAAAAGAGCTCTCTATGTTCTCTCGGCACTGAAAAATTAAGTTGTGCTGCCCTTGTAAATGCTCTGATTTTAGTATATTGGGTTCATTTTGCATAAAAAAGTATATTGATCCTAAGGGCTATTATACTATCAAGGGAAAGCACAAACGTTATTTGCTTTAACAATCTCTTCCTAACATTCTACTTATCTTTCACTAATCTTATTGACAAATCCAAAGCCATTTGTGATAGGTGAAAAAAAAAAAGAAGTGGACACATGTAAACTCAGATGTCAAACACATTCATTGTATCATGAAAGTACTATTGCTTGAAAGCAATATTTCGACACGACTCGATGCTAAATGTATAAATTGTATACATGTAGTTGTTTCTAAAGGTTAATACAACAGTCTCTTTAAACATAAATCAACAGAGAAGACAACTTTGCTTAGATAGTCGCAATCCAACAGACAAAAATAGATTAATAGGTTTGTAATGTGTAATGGTCTGAACTGTGTAGATTGAAATCGGCAGACATTTAAATAATTCTTTTTTCTAAAATGATTTTGGCTAAAATATGATAAATAAAAGTTTTTTTTTTTTTTTTTTCACACAAGTGCGGTTACCTGAATTGTCCATTTGTCTGGACAGATGGTGATGTGCACGTGTGGTGATAGGTTTTAGACCTATATGGAACATTTTCTACAAGCCCGAAAAAGGGTTTTGGTACAAACCTTATTTTGATATCAAATCATTCCCAACAACACATTTCTGTGTTTCTTTAGTTTACGTTCCCCTTTTAAACCTTATTGGGTACAATGAGAACGGGCAGCACTAAAAAGAAAAGAGTATGTTTTAGTAAAAAAAAAAAAAAAAAAAAAAAAAAAAGCATCTATCAAGGTTTAACAATGGTAAACTAAAGGAAAATATAGTGAGCTAGAATGAGTTTGAATTCTAATCTCATGTTTGGTTCCTTGGGTTTAGGATTGGTTTGTAATCCTCAACCCATTATAACTCACATTCATTACAAGTTTCTTTGGAGATGACCAAATTATATTAGACTTTTTAAAAAATGGCCAAATAAAGTTTCTACTTTTAAAAATGACCAAGGGACTACAAAGGTCAATCTCATTATTTAAAAAATGACAAGTATGCCCCCTATTGGATCCCAACATTTTTGGCTTATATGAAAACAAAATCTACTCATCTAAACAAAATTTAATTATCTAACAGAATCTACTTATATGAAAACAAAATCTACTCATCTAAACAAAATTTAATTATCTAACAGATCACCGAAATAATAACAAAATAACTCTCTTCATCGAAAAGTAATAATAACAAAATAATATCTCCTCAATTAAAAAACAATAATACCAAAAAAGATCTCCTCATTTTAAAAATAATAATAACAAAACAAATCTAATCCAAACCACAACAATATGCAAATTCAAATACAGGATATAATAAACCAATAGTAATGCAATAATTATGACAATTAAAATTTAGGTATTGAATAAAGCAAATACATTATACTTAAAATAACCATCAAATACCTTCTATTGGTTAAACTTTTCTCATAATAAACCTAAAAAAATAGGGGCCAATTAAATTCAAAGTATTTGTAGATATAGCACAATGTAAAAAGAATTTGCAAATATAGCAGAATTTAGATTTTGCTTTCAAGTGATAGACCATATCATTGATAGATTTTGTTATATTTGAAATCTTTTAAAAATGTTGCTACACGTTAATTATTTCCCCTAAAAGTGCTACCCAAGACAATTACTCTAAAACACACCCCCTATTTAAAAAAAAAATTAAAATATTTGTCATATTTTGACACACATACCAAAAAATAATTTCAATGTTTGTTAGACCGAGCCATGCAAATACCAAGAATCTTCATCATATTTTCCTTATACTAAAAATAACTTACATTCCACGTAAATATTGTAATAGCTAAAATCTTCAAAACACAAATACTATGTCTTAAAAAACCGTCAAATAAATCACACAAATACTCTATAATATGCACACGTACATTATTCTTATGTACTTTCATACATTGTCCATGTATAACCACTTCAAATGGTAAATGTGTTTGTTCGATGAGATTTTCGAAGAAATTTAATTAGTGGAATTTGAGCTTCGTATTTGTATTAATTTCAGTATTTGTGAGTACAATCTCTAATGTTTGATCCCTTGTTTCTTCCTCTCAAAAGAAGTAAATACATGCAACTTGAATTCTCGAGATCTTTTGTGAGCCTTCGCTTTCAAAGGCTTCAACTCCAAAGTTTCGATTCTCCAGGTCTTTAGAACTTCAGTGCTTTGGAACCTCGATCTTTAGTTTCTTTGGAATTTCATGGATTCAATCCTCAGAACTTGTGAGCTTGGGAGCTTCGGTCTTTACATCTTGAGCTTCTTCAATTCTTCAGAATTTGGGTTTCTAGAGCTTCAGCACCTTTTCTTCGATCCTTCAGAATTTGGGTTTCCAGAGCTTCAATACCTTTTCTTCAATCTTCCCACCTCCTTTCATGAAGAAGGAGACCCTTAATTTATAAGGGTTTTTCGTGGGCTTGAGTCAACTTGCTTTTGGGCCATTGGGCTTGAGCCTAACTTTCTCTTTGGTTTGGGCTAAAGTTGGATTTGGGCCCAATATTTTCTTTAGCCCAAACTTCTCAAAATTTTGGCTCCAACAAATGCCCCCTTTTCGAAATTTATGCATATTCGTGTGGGTGGATTTAGAAAGCATTGAAGTTGGAATTAAAATGCAAGTCATATGCTCCTAGTTTAGGCCCTATTTGACATATCGATTTAATCAAACTATGAATTTGGTACATAAGTTTGATCTGAATTCCATATATATATACATATACATATATGTTGGGTTTATATATTATTTATTTATTTACGCTGCCTTATCAAAAAGCGTGAACTTGAGGTCGATTTTTTTTTTTTTTTTAAACTTTCTCTTGGCGTAGCTTCCAGTTTTGATACGACTTGTGCTCCACCTAATTCAAAAACATACGATGGAATTTGTAGCGGAGTTAAGTTTTCACCCAAAAATACTTTACTTGGGTTTGGCATATGGCCAAATTTTAACTAGAGTTACACTTGAGGTCTTATTCATCATCCGACTTGGCTTAAGGACAAGAATCCAAATCCATATAACTTGAATTTCGAGATAAATTTAGGAATATACCCAAATTTTATCAATGGAAGTAAATCTTGGAGCATGACCAAACTCTAATTGACTTTGAATTTGAGGTTTTAACCCATTAATTGATTTGATTAGAGGGATAGGGACCTAAATTTGTGATTTTGCATTTGAAATATTTGGAATATACTAAAATTTAGATTTAGGATGAATATTGCTCTTGACTAAATTTTATGGTTTGCACCGGCACTGAAGTCCAAAATTTTTTTAGTTTGGATATTTCATGTAAAGTCTGAACTCAATGTGTAGAAATTGGCTAATTTTGGGTATAAATTTTAAAATCCGAATTAAAATCCAAAAGGTGATTTCGAACTTGAAGCTTTGATGGTTTGGATTTCGCTTAAAATTTGGATTTGAGATTTGGGTATGGTTAAACTCAGATTTCACGAGGCTTGAGGATTCCTAAATCGGTTTAGATACCAAATTTCTGAAATTCTCCCTGGATCGCGCACGAGAATCCCGTCGGCGCTTGGCTATATATACCCGAAAGTACGATGCTTCAATCATTCTCAATTTGTTCTACCTTCACCGCCCGCTGCTGCTATCGAAAGTTGAGGAACGTAGTCAGAGTACCGCGCCGAAGTAAGTCGTTGTCCTGTTGCTGTTATCGGAAGCCACAGAATGCCGCCGGAGTACTGTGCCGAAGTAAGACGTCGTCCCATTGCTGTTCTGTCGTCGGGTAACTAATTCCGCTGAAGCTTCGTCGATCAATGCGAATATACCTGAGAATACTACATTTTTGTTCTGGAGAGGGCGCGAGTTGCGACGGGGAAGGCGAAATAGCATGAAAGCGACAGATGGAGAAAATGAGAGTTGAGTGAGAGAGCAGGAGTTGAGATGGGAAGAGCGAGATTTAAGCGAGAGAGCGAGAGTTGAGCGAGAGAGCGGGAGTTGAGATGGAAGGAGCGAGATTTGTGATCGAGAGAGCGAGAGTTAAGCGATTTTTTTTTTCTTTTTCTTCTTTTTACTTTTGGCGTATTATTATTATTATTATTATCATTGTTTTACTCTAATCACTTACCCCGTTGTTTGTAGGCTAACTTGCATCCCAATTAAAGCAGAACAACCTTTTCCGACTCACGAACCTTCAAATTGTATTTGCCAACAGTTGATCTAACGTCTCTACTGTGGACTTGGTGCGTGAAGATTTGAATTATTAATTCGTTGTCTCTTTATTTCCTTGTGCCTTGGTGCGCGAAGATTTGAATTTCTGGCTCACTGCCTCTCTGCTGCCATGACGCATGAAGATTTAAATTGTTGATTTGCAGTCTCCCTACGAGTAGGGACGTCCCCAGAGCTCTGAACTATTGAGCTAGAGATGAGCCCGACAAAATCTTAGCGACTATGGCTCGCTGTCACCCTACAAGTAGGGATGACCCTAGAACTCTGAACTATTGAGTTGGGGATGAGCCTGGGAAGATCTTAGTGATTTGAAGGTCTTGGCGACTGAGGTTCATCGTCACCCTACAGGTAGGGATGACCCTGGAACTCTGAACTATTGAGTTAGGGACGAGCCCGGGAAGATCTTAGCAATTTAAAAGTCTTAGCGACTGAAGTTCGCCATCACCCTACAGGTAAGGATGACTCTGGGACTCTGCACTATTGAGTTAGGGATGATCCCGGAAAAATCTTAGCGACTATAATCTTGGCCCTAGGATTGGGCAGCCACCTAGGCGTGGTGACGTCATGATGTCAACATCTGGGGCAGATGAATGTTTCTTTTAGTGTTCTTGCTTAGAATACGTTCATGTCTCCTTCACCATTTAAAACTTTCATGTCTCTATTTCTTCTAGATCGAGGAATCAAGACCTAACTTCTCATGGTGGCATTTTCTTGCAGGACAATGGTTTACTTTGCGAAGCACGTCTCGTCTGGAAAAACGCATCTCGTGATCCTTGCGGAGAGGCAATACCTATAAAGAACGGACTTAGTTTTCCTATGGAGGCTCTGCTAACTGGTCCTTTTTCAGATGTTTGGCTAGAGTTAGATGACGATATGACCCTCCTTGAACTATCTGTTGAGGTGCCTTTTCATTAGGGGGAAAATGTGTGGATCCTACGATCTCCAATTCATGACACAACCCCTTCCCCGGATCGATTGTTAACTCTCGGATGGCGTATGCTCGAAGGCGAGACCCGTTGGAACACCATTGTGAAAGTCCCTAGTGAATTCACTTTTACCGACTACTACTGGGAATGGCTATAGCTTATAGTTAGCCAAAATGAACGGTTTCTTCACGACGTTCGTTTGTTTAATGCGGTGATGGCCTCTTCATATACATATGACCGTAATAATGACGTGGTTTGGGCCTTCTATGAGGTTTGGTGTCCATCTACTAACACTCTCCATACCATGGCAAGTGAAATATCCATTTCTTTATGGGACCTATTGTAAGCACTGATTAGTAATGTCAAGTGTTGGGAAGAGGTAAGTGAGATTGTGGCTATGCGTTGCTAGAGGAAAAGTAGCCGAGAAGGAGAGCAAAATTTTTTAGAGCAAAATTTTGGCTAAGTATTGGCCAAGACTATGCGTTGGTGAATGAAGAGGAAAGTTGAACTCTTTGATTGGCCATGCATTGCTGATGGAATCAAGAAGGGTTGTGAGCTGAAGTAGCTACCCGCGTTGGAGGATAAGTGATCATTGGCGGGGTAAGAAATGTGCTTGAACCACCATGCGTTGGTAAGGCCATGCGCTGAAGTCACTTTGCGTCGAAGACGGAGTGGTCTCGATGCAACGAAGATAGTGGTGTAAGTGACTAAGTTGTATGCGTCGAAAGTAGGAGGCGTTGAGGACGCCATACGTTGGGTGTGGATAGTTGCTAAAGGCGTTGGAGGAGGATTTCGACATGAGTGCCTTGCGTCGAAGTGAGAACCCCGCGCCAGCCTGCGGATGAGGGTTAAGTCGGTAGTATATATAGGTAAATTAATTAAATGTTTAATCATTTTTAGACACTGTCGAGAGCTTAAGTCGGTTCCATTTTTCAGACAAACAACAAGAGAAGGTAGAGGAAGGTATTCTTGTAGATTTTGGGCGGAATTCTACTCGCCTTGGTGCTGAAATCAGAGCTGGAACAGAAGATTGATTGTAGTCGCACAAACTGAACAGTGGTTGATGTTTGGAGTAGAACGCATCGAGGAAGCCGAGTTTAGGGTTGGAATTTTAAGGTAAGTAAGTTAACATAATTCTTAACAAGTCTTGTGAAGGATGATAAAGCTGAAATTGAAGTTAATCATGTGAATCTTTAGGTAAAAGCAACGATTATAGAATTGTTATGCAATCTGAAGCAACGCGGAGTGATTTTGGAATAACTGGAGAACGAAAAAGAGTTAAGCCTTGAAATTTTGAGGTAAGCTGTGAAACTCGATTCTTTACAAGTTTGTAGAAGGGAAGAAGTCTTAGTTTGGACTGGAAATGTGTTTTTAGCAGGGATGAATCAGAGGCAACGAAGCTACAGCAGTTGACTTTGTTAAGGAGGAAAGAGGGCTCAAAACGTTTGTGTAGCATAAGGCGTGAATTGCACACAATTCTTCTTAAAATAAAGGTATAACAGGAGGGTAAGGAACAACTTGTAGTAATAGCTTTAGTGTTTAAGGCTTGAGAATAAACCAACGGAAGCCTAACCGCATGATGAACTATAGGCATTGTGCATATGTTGAGTTGTTTATATTAAAATGAACGGAAAAGAAGTATAACAAGGAAAAGTATTTATTTCAGGCCAAGAGGAGATAGGAAGAGTTGTGAGTGACACTTTTCTTACTTTAAAACAATTTTGTTGTATATTTTAGTTTGGTTTTCCAATAGAATACGATTTTGTGATCAAATGATTTATGAAGCATACTTTATGTTCTTAAAGTTATTGAAAATTATGTTTATGAAATGTTATTGATATAATAGTTGCCCTGTGTTCTTAAGAATGATTTGCATACGATTTGTTTGTATAAAGTGTTGCTTCCTTAAAGGAAAATGTTTAAGAGAAGGCTCAGTGCTGATGGACTTGAGAAGGCACGTGAGTTTCCCCGGGACCCAGTACTGAGGGACATGAGAAGGTACTTGGGCAACCCGCCATATTCCTATGTGCACATAGAGGTTATATGCTGGTGCGTTGAGTCTTGCTCCGCATCGAGCCTTATTTGGTTTCGACGTTGGGGTGTTGAGTTTTGCTCCACTTCAACTAAGGAGAAGTGTTGCAACTAAACTGTTTTCTTATGATTTGCTGAAAATCATGTATGATTTGATAAGAGCAATTAAGTATGTTTTAACTAATGTATATGAAGTGATTTCATGTTTTAAACATGACGTTGAACTTAGTTTTATTCCTGATGATTTTCGAACTAAATAGTTTGTTAAATTAGTCACTCACTGGGCTGTTAGCTTATGTTTTCAATGTTTTCTTGCCCTCCCAGGTAGCAAGGACGTTCCCGGTGCTTAGCCTACTCCAGCTCGCCCTGCTTAAGCTTCGAGTTTCCAGAAACAGTTTATTTTCTCGTTGTTGTATGTGTAAATAACTTAACACTGGTGGCATGTAGATTTAGTTGTTTACAAGTGGGTTATGAGAGAGGATGTTATAAAGGTGTACTCTGTACATGAAGGATTGTTATATTATGATCATGCGTTAGTATGGCTGGATTCTATGAATGTATTTGTATGGAATGTTTATACAGGAAGTTATGTAAGGTGGGACAATATGCGTCACAAGAGGGGTGATGTTTATTGTCTTCACATCTCCTTTCAGGTTAAGTAGGTAATCAAGGAGGGGGTGTGACACCTATGGTCGCTTGGAGGTCTTTCGATCAGGGGGAGTTTGTATGAGGAGGTTATTCCTTGCTATAAAGAATTAACCGGCTCGTGAGAGAAGAGAAAATATCTTTCGAAAACCTGTGAGCATCTGTTTGCAGCCTATTATTCGATAGTTTACTCCTAGAGGAAAGACCGTGCATCGTCCTCTAAAAATGACTCCCAAGTAACTATAAGCTCCTGGATCTCATTCTGGTTCCTTGGGGCTCAAAAATATGATAAGCCTCCTGCACGAAAGCAGAAGAAAGCTTCCCACTCTTGGTCCACTCATAACCCGGATGGTGTGAAAACCAAGTATCGAGTCTGGTCGACTAGAGAAAATATGCGATTCAAGGAACTTGGGATAGAAGACACTTTGAAGGACAAGACATATCTGACTGCTTTTTTGTCCTGTTGGTTGTGTCTTTTCGTGTTCCCCAAAAAGGAGCTTTCCTTCGCCAAGGAGTTTTTAAGGTTGCTAGCACGATGGTTGATGGGAAGTCTTACAGCCTTGCCCTTCCAGTCCTAGCCAATATATATCATGGTCTGGGGCTGATTACCGAAGCTTCCAACCCAATTGGACGCATGGACTTTCACTTTCCTATGCATTATGTCCATGATTGGCTGACCCATTACTTTAACACGCATTACCTCATCCCCGTGGATGCGGAGTCCAAAGATGGCCAATTTTTCTGGGGAAGGTGGCTCGATCTATTTCAGAGAAAACGAAGCACGAGAGTTGATCCATAGAGGTGCGAACATCCAATGGCATGTAACTATCCAGGGCCAAAATAGGCATGAGCGCTTGGTTGATGATAATGACCCATCATCTCAACATTCTTGCCAAATTTCCAGCATGCGATCCGGTTATGTATCGTCCCGGTGTAGAGATGCCTTCATACTAGAATCATACAATCCTTATCGGTTTGGGCGGCAGTTTGGATTTTATCAAGACACTTCTAATGATATAGGGGGGATGCCCCTTGCCGCTACCCTTAATAACATCTTATATTACTTTAGAGTCTGCACCAGACGTAACACATTATCCCAAGTGTTCTTGCCAGCTCGCAAGTTGGAGCCACGTAACCATGTTACGTCGCAATACAAAAACTGGTGGCTGTCAAAACATGGGAGTTATTTTGAGGATAACATACATCAACTAGTAAGTAGCGGTATTCCTCCCCCATCGCAACCCCGTCTACCCAAGAACAAAAGGGCTAACTGTTAACTTGTAGAAATACAAGTTATGATAGCCTTTTTCTTAGATAAATAGAGATTAAATAGAGAAACATGCGGCAGTTTATGTTGATTTTTTATTAATAAATCTTCCTTTGCGTTATACTCTTGTATTTTTATGAAGATAATGATTTTACCACTTTTTGAGCCTAAAACGCATGTTTTAACGCAGGAATGCAAAATGATGCGTTGATGACTTCTTAACGCAGGACTACGCGTTAGCAATCTGTTCTTCATAGACGCATGATTTGAATGAAACGCGAACAACCTGAAGATGCATAAACAACTACTCAACGCAAGACTATGCGTTAGCAACTCATGATGCGTTGACAACGGCCAAACTATCCATGGACGCATAAACAACCATCAACGCAAGGCAGCGGACAATCAGATCAGAATCTTGAGAGATTGTCGGATGATTGACGAACATGATCTGTGGCTAAAGTGGTGGATCTTAATTGACCCGAGAATTACGCAATCAGGCGAGATGGACGCATGATATCAATCTCGCCGCTAATCAAGCAGATTTGTCATTGATTGCGAACGCAACATCTATAAAAGGGCAGCTCTGCAAGATGAGAAAGGGTTGTTGATTCTCGGAAGAATTCCATAAGTGACAGCAGAGTTCTCTCAGACAAACAGTAGAGAGAAGAGTCTTCCCTCCGCTGGACCACTTCACAGCAGAACCTCACGCTTTCATCCGGGCGACTCAAGACATTGACACCTTTTCTGCTTTCCTTCTTACTTTTTCTATCTTGATTTTAGATTTGTGTCAAGACATTAAGCTTATCTAAAGTTGTATTCCGTTTCATCAATATATATATCTTCCATGTCTACTCATTTCTTTATACTTTCCGCTTTTTACTTTGAAACCATGAGTAACTAATCACTCAAGGGTCTAGGGTTGCGTTAGCATCTAACTAAGAACCATAGTGTAACTATTTCATCTTGTCAATTGCAAACTTAATCCGATGCTTATGTCCATCTAGCTAATCGATATTAGTAGTAATAATCAAACTGCTCGAGAGGGTAAGTGATTGTGGAACTCAATTGACAAGGGCCAAGAAGTGTTACCTATCTATAAGAATAACCTTCGTTCTTAACACTCTCCTATGCGTTATAGACATATAACGCATAGCGACTAACAACCAGGAGAAGAATCGCAAGTATGAATAGATTACCACCATGCGTTTCCGATGTTAGATGTTAACCAACCCGAACCCTGTCTTTATCCATTCATTCACATCATTAGCTAACTTTGCTGTGTCGTATGCCTTTCCATCTTCCACATTTAGTCTAGTGTACATACAATCGCTTTCCTTAGATTAGAAACAAACTCAACGCATTATTTCTTGGTTACAACTGCAACGCATGTAATTCACTTAAATATTAAATCAACATAATCCCTGTGTTTGACCTCGGACTCACCGAGAAAACCTACTCCTTTGCTTATACTTGGGTAAAGGATAGGAAAACTTGACAGATCATCAACGCATAGTAGTAAGACGCATAGCATGTTCAACGCATGATATGTAAAACGCATAATCATAGTTTACTCACACCTTGCGTTTGTATATTTCCATTTCCACAATTAATACCCAACAAGTTTTTGGCGCCGTTGCCGGGGACTTGAGATCTGTCTATACAACACCAACCAAGGTGGCAAACAACTTGGTCTTATCGAAGAAGCGATTCCTACCTCTCGAGGCGATGATGCGACTCATGCAGAAGGGAGTCATAATAGTACCAATGATCATCATTGGAAGAGACCCCCAAAGAAGGTGAAAGCATCATGCGATAATTTTTTTGAAGGGGTTCCAAGTGCTTCAGGACTCCCTAGTGCTACTATACCGTTGGTATGTATGCTCTCTTCTCAAGTCCTCTTTGTTCTCTTCTTTACTAGGTAATTTATGTTTTTCCCTTTTTATTTATTTATTTATTTATTGTGCAGTCTCCATTGAGTCCTCACCTTCAAGAGCTTGCGGGGCCGAATAGTGAAGAATCTTTAATGGGACCTTATAATTTGTATTCATCCATGGACAAGGTCGGTACTACCAAATTACCCGCAGCTGAAACAATTGAACCACCCTCACGACCTCGTGCTATTTTAGAAGATATTCAACGTGGCAAGGAGAAAGTAGGTATTGAGAGTATTGAAGTTTTAGCCTCTCCACTTGAAGAAGTCGGTTGTTCTAAAGCCCTCTTTATAGAGAAAACCATGCCTCCTCTTGGTCCGCTTAGAATTTCGAAACCGACCCAACGCATCTACAAAGAACCGAATGTTGGGAACCCTGAGGCTTCTCTATATTGCAGCGATGTGGTGGTTTCAAGTTTCTATTGACAGGCAGCGCTATCCATGTAGGAAAGCATTCGGGATAAGATTGTGCGTACCTCATATGAATAGGTCCCGCATCTCAGATCGGAAGTAACGAAGGTATTCTTTGGTATTTTGAAGATTCATGCAAAGAATTTGACTTCACTTTAAGAATTTGTGAGCAATTATCTTAAGAGGGTGGAAAATTTCAATGCGCTACAATCCTCGTATTCCACGCAATTATCTCCGACCGACAAAGACCATCAATTGGGAGAGAAAACATGCACATGAAAGAGACCCTCACTTTGATCAACCAACTATGAGAAGAGGATAAAACCATTCGAGAGCAAGCTGCGCAATTAGCCTTGGAAAAGAAAGAATTAGAAGTCAGACTTCAGAAGGTCAATGCTGAATATGGGAAACTTTTGAGTTTATGTGGTGAGAAGAAGGAAGCCATAAACGGGAAGAAACTTGAAGTTGCCAAGATACAAGAAGAAATCAATACTCTTGAGAGCACTCCTACTATAACTGATGAAGGTGTTGAGGCTTTCGCTACAGTTCAGGAGAACATGGAGACTGCACGCGAAGAGCTAAAGAACTTCAAGTTGAGGTTTTGATTCTGCTTAATTTTTTTTTATTGTTATTCTTCATATGTAACTACAATGATTCTGATTCAATGAAAAAAAAAACTTTTTTTTTTTTTTTTTTTTTATGTGATTGCACTTAAAATCTCTTTTTAAGCTGCCTATGTAAGCCCCACACTTAGCTTTGGAAGTTAGCAAGCTATAAAGATTGGTTTTGGAAAATGACGAGCTAAGGAAGGAAAGTAAAGAGTGGCCGAGAGTCTTAAGGCATGAGTTATCAGGCGTTGAAGGTGTCCTATGCGTTTGTGAAGTTTGTTATGCATTGGTGGGGGTGTGCCATGCGTTTGTGAAGGGTGCTATGCGTTAGTGAAGGTGTGCTATACGTTTGTGAAGGATGCTATGTGTTGGTGAGCTGAAGTATGCGTTAGCCAATTCATTTTTAAAGGAAAGAAAGTGGAGGTTAAGTCGGCGGCCTATTTAAGTGAGTAAGCTGAATGTTTGATCATTTTAAAACACATTCAAAAGCTCAAATCAGTTGAATTTCACAGCTGAGAGATGAAGAGAGGTAGGAGAAGGTGCTTAAGGCAAAGTTGTGGAGAATTCAGATCCTTTTCGTGGTAAAACTGAAGCTGGAACAGTGAGTCTGGCTGCTATCGCGCAATATGAGCATGGTCTGGTGTTTGGAGAAGAACGAGCTGAAGAGATCGAATTTAGGGCTGAAATTTTAAGAATTGTTGTGCGATCTGAAGTAGCGAGACATAATCTTGAAATATCTAACTAACGAGGAGGACTTAGGCCTTGAATGTAAGGTAGAAGTGAGAATAAAAGGAAAGGTAGAAACTATGGAACTGTAGTGTCGCTGAGAAGTTGGAGAGTGAGTAGCGAGATGAGTGTCGCTGGTAACGCAGAGAGCTACGCGTCTCACAAATCTCGCTGGGTATCACTCGATATCGCTGCTCAGGCCGAGAGAAGCTAGGAAAGGTGTACAAATCGCTCAAGGCCTAGGACAAGTTGTGAGTGACTTTCTATCTAAAAGTGTTTAGTCTTAAAATAGTTTCTTGATAACATTTGTTGGTAAATGCTTACATGATGGGATTCTATGAACTTTATGTGTGTTCCATGTGCGGTATAATGAGATGTTTCAATATTTATTTATATAATGGGATTCTATGAGCAAAAGTATGTGAATAATAAGGATAAGACGAATGGAAGCACGGGAACTTATGATTAATATTGCGATGTGGGAGTGGACTTAAGTATATGAATATGTACGTGCTATATGATTGTAAGGTTTAAGAAAAGTATGAAATTTATAATTATGTAAGTAGATGGAAGCATATGAGCTTATATTTAGTGTTGTGATGTATGAAAGGACACAAGAGTATGATTAAATATGTGATATATGACAATAAGACTAAAGGAAGCATATGAGCGTATGAAATGTGATCTATGACAATGAGACTAAAGGTAGCATATGAGTTTATGAAAAGTATTGTGATGTATGAGACCTTACTAGAGTATGAATGAGTATATGAATTATGAGGTAAGAATAATGGAAGTGTATGTGCATATGAAAAGTGTTGTGATGTATGTTATATTGTATTCTTCTCTGAATGGCTCCCAATACCGAGGTACAAAGAGAAGGCATGTAGGATATTTGTGTATGTAATTAGCTTCATGCTAATATTGTTCTGTTTATCATGAAATGATTTATAGAGAATTATTTGTGCAAAGCATATTTGCTTTATAATGTTTTCTAAGGGACCCAATACTGAGGGAAGATGTGAAGGCATGTGGGAAACCCAGTGTTGCAAGAAACCCAATGCTGAAGGAAAGTGAAGGCATTTGAGAAACCCAGTGTTGTAAGCAACCCAATGCTGAGGGACGATGTGAAGGCATTTGGGCAATCTTGTATTTGAAAACTCAGTGCTGAGAGATGTAGAGAAAGCACTTGAGTATCTTGCGGATCAAGTATTGAGGGACTGGGAGAAGGTACTTGGGTAGCCCATGAGTAAATTGTGATTGACTGATGTTGAGGTGTTGAGAGTACTCCACTCAGCTAAGGAATATCGACATTGGGTGCGGTGAGCTTCGCTTAGCCTCAACTAGGGAAGGAGATGTAAGGAAATGGTTTGTGAGTAATGTTTCCATAGATAATCAGATGTGTTAAGTATGATCTGATGTATGCTAGTGATGAATATGGTTAGGTTTTATATTTTCATACAGCTGAGTTTTATATTTTTATACACAATTGAGGAAAACTTTAATTAGTCACTCACTGGGCATTTAAGCTCACGTTTTCCTTGTTTTTCTGTTATTCCAGGTAGGGAGCGAGTTCAGGATGCTTAGCCTACGCAAGATCTTGTCTGGGTCCACCAACAGTGTTTAGTATTCTGAAAATTGTAAATAATTGAACTGGATCATGTGTTGTACATATAGAGAGGATTCAGGAAGTTGCGTATTTATGCTATTATATGACTGAATGAAAAGGATGTGCGTATGACAAGTTAACTCTGGTGTATGTGCGAATTAGTTAATGGTTTATAACTATTTATTAGGTAAAGACAAAGTTATGGTTGACAGTGGATGTCGTAAGAGGGTTGGTGTCCGCTGTCATCACACTTCTTCCTAGGTTAGGAGGGTACCTGGGAGGGGGTGTGACAGCCTACGTACCCTTTTATGATAACGGGATCAAGTCATAACGTAGTTCATTCTAAATATGCATTTATTTTTACATATGGTCGTTTGCCTTTTAAGCTCATGCGGGCCAGGAGCCACATGCAGTTTATACTTAATATGTAGTTTTTTACATATAGCGTTAAGCATGAAATCTTTTAAGGAATTTGCCATTGATTGGGCCAATTTTTTTATCCATCTTGATCAATGATCTTGTATGCTCCGTTTATGTAGACTTCTTTAACAACGCAGGGTCCGTTCCATCTAGGTGTGAACTTATTCCCTGTATGTCTCGTTGTGATGATAGGTTTTTTTACAGCAAGTACTAGGTCACCAATCTGAAATGATCGAGGTTTCACATGTTTGTCGAAAGCTTTAAACATTCGTGCTTGATAACACTCCAACGCCTGTTGAGCCTCAAGTCTCTTTTCATCAAGTGCTTCTAACTTTTGGAGACGTAATTTGGCGTTATCTTCAGTAGTCAACCCTTCTTGAATTGCCATCCTTAATGATGGGATTTCTCTCTCTAAAGGAAGAACAACTTTTACTCCATAAACTAGAGAATATGGCGTGACTTCTGTGAGAGTGAGATGAGTAGTTCGGTAAGCCCATAAGACTTCCCCAATCTTTTCCTGCCAATATCTTTTTGTCTTAGAGACCACCTTCTTTAGCAAATTACATAAAGTATTATTGAATGCTTCTGCCAGTCCATTCATTGCTGTATTGTACATAGAAGACCTGTACTGTTTAAATTTAAACTTTTCGCACAGCTTGTCCATCAGATTGTTGGCGAACTGTCTTCTTTTATCCATCACAATACGATGAAGGATCCTGTATCGATAGATGATGTGCATGCGGACGAAACTTACGATGTTTTCTTTTTTTGCTTCTCTCAAAGGCACAGCTTCAACCCATCTTGAAAAGTAATCCGTTCCAGCAAGAATATATGAGCGTCCTCCCGACGACTTAGGTGTTATAGGTCCAACCAGATCGAGCCCCCAAGCTTCAAATGGCCATGAAGCCACTGTCAGATGAAGAGGCTCTGGTGGTTGATGTATAAAATTTGCATGAAATTGGCAAGCTTCACATCGCTTTGCGTACTGCATGGAGTCATGCACCATTATAGGCCGGTAATAATCCATTCTTTTCAATGGATGCTAGAGTTTTAGTCCAGACTGATAAGCCACAGACCCCTGAATGTGCTTCTTCTAAGGCTTGCGCAAATTCTTCTTTCCCTAAGCATCGAAGGAAAAGACCTTCATATGAACGTTGATAGTGTATCATTGTAATAGATAAATCGGGCAGCTCTTCTTTGTATCTCAATTCTATGTCAGGGGTTTGTGGGAAACTTCTCGTTTTGCAAATAATTTATAATGCATTGTCGCTAGTCTTCTTCTTTGATCACATAAACGGATATGGTATCAGTCTCCTCATATTGTTCTTCGATCGGCAGAATGATCCACTCTTGACAAAGAGAGATGTTTATAGGAATGTCACTTGCAGTTGTCACGGCAGTAGCAAGATTTGCGAGTGCATCCGCTTTCCTATTTTCTGATCTTGGTATATGTTCAAGTATTATGCCCTCAAACTTATCCATCAGCTTTTTAGCAAAAATGAAGTAGGGCTTTAAATCCTCATGTTTCACATCATACTAGTGCAAGAGCTGATTTATAATTAGCTTAGAGTCACCATAAACTTCAAAGTATGTTATCCCGATCTCCAAAGCTATTTGTACACCAGTGATAAGTGCTTGGTATTCAGTAATGTTATTGAACATAACTCACTAAGCGTGAAGCTATATGGAAACATGTGCCTTTCCGAGGAAATGAAGACAACGCCGACGCCTACTCCACTTTTTCGTGCTGCGCCATCAAAACACATGGTCCATGGCTCATGCTTTCGACATACAATACTTCTTCGTCGGGCAAGTCTTCACATAGTTTCTAATCTGACGGGATCAGATGATTAGCCAAGAAATCTGCCAATGCTTGACCCTTCACCTCCTTTTGAGGTATATACACGATATCATACTGCTGAAGCATAACCCCTGATTTAGCGAGGCGCCCCAAGAAGACTGGCCTAGATAGGATATACTTGATTGGGTCGGCTTTCGCTACCAAGTGTACAGTGAAGGCTTGCATGTAGTGTCTTAACTTGTTCATCGCGAAGAACAAAGCAAGACACATTTTCTCAATTGGAGAATAATTTAGCTTGGCTCCAGTCAAGGTTCTACTTAGATAGTAAAGTGCACATTCCTTTCCCCTCTCATTATCTTGTGCAAGTAACGCTCCGATCGATCTTTTTTGTGTAGCTATGTGTAATATCAATGGTTTTTTAGCGAACGATGCGCTCAAGACCGACGGGTTGAGCAAATACTTCTTTATATTGTCAAATGCATTTTTGGCATGCTTGGTCCCGCCCAAAGACTATATCTTTTCTCATCAATCTCTGAAAGGGTTGACATCGACCTGCAAGATTAGATATGAACCTTTTGATGTAGGCCAAGCAACCCTGAAGGCTTCTTAACTCATGCAAATTTTTGGGACTTGGCATTTTCTGGATGACATCGATTTTAGATTGATCAATTTTTATCACGCGGTGCCTCACAACAAACCCCAGAAACTTTCCTAAAGTCACACTGAAAGCACAATTAAGAGAGTTCATCCTTAATTGATACTTCCTAAGATGCTCAAAGACAAGTTTCAAATCTTTTAGATGATCATGTCGTTTCTGGGATTTCACCACCAGATCGTCCACATAACATTCAACATGCTTATATACCATATCATCAAAGATCTTTTACATAGCTTGCTGATATGTAGCACCCGCATTCTTTAATCCAAAAGGCATCACCTTGTAACAATATATATCTTTTAGAGTTCGAAATGCGGTTTTTTCCTCGTCCTTTAAAGCCATTCGGATTTGATTATAGCCTGATGACCCATCCATGAATGATAAGGCATCGTGCCCCGTGGTGGCATCCACCATGATTTCTACGATGGGTAAGGGAAAATCATCTTTTGGACATGCATTATTCAAATCACGAAAATTAACACAAACACGTAGTTGGCCGTTCTTTTTCCTTACAGGGACAATGTTGGCTATCCATGTTGGATATTTAACTTCACGAATAAACCCAGACTCAATTAGTTTGTTAACTTCATCCTCAATTTGAGGAATGTGTTATGGCCGAAAACGTCGTTGAGCTTGTTTGATTGGTCGATACCCAGGTTTAATTGCTAGGCAATGGACTACCACTTTTGGATTAAGCCCAGACATTTCTTTATAAGACCAAGCAAAGACGTCTTTATATGCCGTGAGTAAGTTCACATATTCCCTTTCTTCATCATCAGCCAGTTGTGCACTTATGAAAGTTGGACGAGGCTCCTCTATTGTGCCAAGGTTGACTTCCTTTAACTCATCAACCGTTGATTGACCACCGTCCTTAAGTGATGATGGAGCTTCTTTTGCCTCTTCTTCAAGCACCTCAGCCTCTGATGCTTCTTCTATTGTGACATAGCAGCAACTTGCCGCCTCTTTTTCATCTTCTAAGTCATTCTCTTTAGGTCGAGTGATGATGATGTCGTGTCGCTTTACTTTTAATGAACCCTCTGTATTTACTGAAACAAGCAATTTTCTTTTCATTCTTGATGGAACAGCACTGCAAATTTTTTCGTCACTTTTTACCTCGTGTGCTTAGCCTGAGATCGGTGTGAGGGATCATTTTTTACTTATTGTTGTGGTGACGCTTAATCTCTCGAAAGTAGATGCTCTTGTGGTGGTAGTTGGGCACACATTATTTATCTTCTTTGAGGTTACACTTAACCTTTTAAATGTTGACAGTCAAGTATGGCCGAAAGTTGAAGGTCGATCTTTATTTTCACCCTCAAGTATACTCAGCCTTTGAAAAACCGATGGACGTGCCATGGAAGAAGTAATGCGATTGAAGGTAGACGTTCTCTGACCTTCGCTTCTCTTGTCTTCTTTAGAATCATTGCTTTCTTCTATAATAATGTGACATGTATTTGTAACCTTTGCTTTTCCTTTTCTAGTTATACGAACCGACTTCGGGGGCTTATATCTAAGTCCGACCCTTGAATAAGGGATAGTATATCCTTTTTTCTGAAGCTTCCTTTGAGTAGGGGAAAGTTCAAATCTTTCATCAAATATCTTTAGACTTTTAAACTTAGTATGAGCAGTGAAGTCATAACCTGCCTTTGCCAATAGCTTATATGCCTTTGGATTGAAACTATCCTTTGTTCGTTTTTCTGGCAGAGTTGCTCTAGCTTCCTGTTTGTCAGTTTTTTTAACGTCACTCTTATCCATCTTTGTAAGCGGTGTAGTGAAACTCTCTTTCAAAACTTCAATGTTTCCGATCATTACATTTTTGGAGCATTCTACAAATGGCGATTCTTCTTTCTTACGTCGAGATAGAGGGACATAGCATAAGATGGGAGATTTTGCGTCCTTTTCTTGTGTGCTTATCCTCCCCTCGTTCTTTAACATTTCAAGCTTGTCTTGGGTGATTGATTCACCGTTTCCCAGGTCGCTGAAAGCATCCACTTCACTCAACTTCTTTGTTGTAACTATTCGCTGCTCGGGCTTATAGGAGCTTTTGGCCACTGGAACTTTGGTTGAAATGACTTCATTAATATTATCACTTTTCATGTAGAACTTTGCATTAGCGAAATGAGATTCAGCCTCTGAGAATGGCTTGGTGTCGGCATCAACTTTTCTAATGCCCTGTTGATAAAACTTAAAACACTGATGGAGCATGGACGTTACAACTCCATTTTCATGAATCCAAGGACATCCTAACAATAGTATGTAAGTAGTTCTTGAATCGATCACATAAAATAGGGTGTTTGCTTTTAAATCCCCTATGATGAGCTTTACGCGAATCATGCCTATTGCCAGTTGTCCTCCTTGATTAAAGCCTTGAATCACCAGCTTGCTGGATAATTCATCCATCAAAATGCCTAGCTGGTTCATAGTTGATTTTGGCATTATGTTGATAGTTGATCCATCATCAATGAGGATCCGACTACGCTTTTGCTTTTGAACGTATCCAGACACAAATAAAGGTCTATTGTGAAGTTTTGATCCAAGTAAGAAATCTTTGTTAGTGAATGATATCGCTATGCAACATGAAGCACATGTGTTTGCTAGAGAAGCAGAAGCAGTTGGACGACTGCCACCTTTTAATATTTTGACTAGTGCATCCTTGGTCTCCTGTAGAAGTGACAAGAAATCATTTATGCTGAAAGAAGACAGTTCTTCCAGTTGGTTCATTGCCTCTACCGCATTTGAAGGAGCGTCATCTTCTTTTGTTGTATTAACGACGTGACACGCAACATTTTCAATTGAAAAACTCTTTGGAAAGAAGTCTTTCAAAGTTATCGGTTGCCGAGGTCGAGCAAGCTCCTCGCTTTCTTTGATGATTGGTCGAGTTCTTTTCATACTCGACCTTGTTTTTCTTTTGTGGTTTCGGTATGAACGTGATTCTTTCTGAATAAAATTTTGTTTACGCCTCTTTTAGCAAGTTACCAACGTCCATCCTCCATATACATCTTCCACTTGTTCTTCTTTCTCCAGTGAGTTAACTTTCTGGAGGTCGGTCTTCCCCTAGGCCTTTAGTGAATGATATACAATGACAGGCTCAAACAATCCAAACTGGATAAAACTCCCTGTGGCAGTCATGAGGATGTCAGGATGAATTGTTACTACAACGTGATTTGTCTGCGCCACATCATCGAGGTCCAACTCGATTTTTCTTTCTTGAGCCAATTTCAAAATTAACTCCTTCAATACAAAACATTTTTCTACCAGATGGCTAAAAACCAGATGATATTTGTAGTAATTGGGATCGTTTGCTCTCCCCATTTCTGCAGGTCGTTTACATTCGGGAAGCTCAATGAGTTGTTTTTACAATAACTGCTCCAGCATATCGGGAAGATCGGAGTCTGAAAAAGAGTAAACTTTTTCCTATCTTTCTTTCAACGTTGGCCGTTTTTTCTCGCCCATATCTTTGCGTTTCTCGATCTTTTTCTCTTTAAAAGTAAACTTAAAGGGGCCGCATTCACGACCATAGCTTCTTTAGTTACACCCTTTGATACCTTCTAGGTGCTCTTTATTTCTTTCCTTTCTTTCTTTACCTTTGGGACTAATAAATCATTACTTCCCCTATTAGCAATGCTCAGCTCCATGTCATGATCTCGGGTTGCTAATTTCTCAAAGGTGCAGGGTTTTATCCCTTGTAGGATGTACAGAAGTCCCCACTGCATTCCTTGAGTGCACATTTCGACAGCTGATAATTCTATTAATATATCCTTGCAATCAAGGCTTAATGCTCTCCAACGATTGACGTAGTCAATGATTGGCTCGCCTTTTCTCTGCTTGGTGGCAGTAAGCTCTATCACACTGACGATACGTCTATCATTCTGAATATGCCTAATACTATAGAAACGATTGAGGAATTCTCTCTCAAGTTGCTCCCAACTATCGATGGATTCAGGTTCCAATCCAGTGTACCAGTCGAAGGCATTTTCCTTGAGAGTTCGAACGAACTATTTGACTAGCAGGTCTCCTCTGATTCTAGCATTTTCACATGTTTCAATGAAGTGAGTAATATGTTGCTTTGGGTTACCCTTTCCATTAAACTGCTGGAACTTGGTTGGCTGGTACTCGTTTGGCATCCTAAGGTTGTCAATCCTCTTTGTATATGGTTTGGAATACAAGAGGGAAGTCTGACTAGGTCCTTCATATTGAGCCTTGATGGAGTTTGCAATCATGTAAGCCCCGTACTTGACCTTGTGAGAAGGCAAGTTAAGAAGAGACTAAGAGATGGGCGTTAAGTAGGAAAAGTTGGCCGAGTTGTGTGGGAGCAAAAATGGCTAAGTATTGGCCATGCATTGGTGGCACTATGCGTTGATGAAAGTAGTTTGGCGTGGACGCAGATGTGAAGGAAGGCCATTAGGCGTTGAAGGCCACGAGGCGTTGAAGACCACTCTGCGTCGAAGGCCACTATGTGTTGAACGCTACCATGCGTTGAAAGTGGGTATGCGTTGGTGCATAGAAAATGGCCGAGAGGACCATGCGTTCGTAGGCTATCCAGCGATGGGGCGTTGGGAAATTGTAACACACAAAACCGAGGCTATGCGTTGCTGAAGCCAAGCACAAAAGGTATAGATCAATATATAGAGATGATGTGGAGATTAAGTCGGTGGTATATATATAAGTGGACTGAGTATTCAATTATTTTGATCACATTTCAGAGCTCGAGTTGATTCCATTTCGAAGCTAAACAACGGAGGGAGGTAGAAGAAAATGTTTATGTTGGTTTGGGGTGGAATTCTCGTCGTTTTTGTGGAGGAAACTTGAGCTGGAACGGAGAATTCAGCTGGTGTTACTTAATCTGAGTATCGTTCAGTGTTTGGGGAAGAACGAACTGTGGAAGCTGTGGCTAGGGACGAAATTTTGAGGTTAGTAAGTTAACTTGATTCCTAGCAATTTTCATGAAGGATACTCGAGCCTAATTTGAGTAAATGTGTGTTAAACTCCAGGTAGAAGAGATCGGAGCTGAATTGCAAGAAGAGGAGCAATTCGGGGTTGTTTAAGAATATCTCTCAAACGAAGAGGACTTTCCTTATGAGACTTTGAGGTAAGATAAAGGACTTATGTCTTTACAAGTTTGTAGAAGAAAGGAAGTTCTGAATTTGGCTAGAATGCGATGTTTAGCAGGTTAAAGAAAGAAGTAGAAAGAAAGAAGACAAACTGTGTCGCTACGACAGTAGTATCGCTGAAAGAGCGGGAGACTGAGTAGCAAAGTGAGTGTCGCTGGTAACGCAAAAGGGGCTTTGCGTCTCACAACTCTCGCTGAAGTCTCGCTAGGTGTCGCTCCTCAGGTAATCTCGCTAGTCTCGTTCAATCCGGTATCACTAGTGCAGTGTCCTATAGTGTGGTTTAGCTAGTAATCTCGCCAGAGATGTGGAGTATCGCTATTTGTGAATGTTTTAGGGAAAAGAGAGTTCGGTGATGAAACGAGTATAGAGTTTAATTATGTATACTTAATGAGTATAGAAAGGAAGTCTAAGGAAAACTTAACGTGAGAAATGTGTGTTTTCAGGCCAGGAAGAGCTCGGGAAGGCATATAACCCATTCAGAGCCGAGACAAGTTGTGAGTGACTTCCTACTATATCTAATGGTTACTCTTAGCATGGTTACTTGGTAATGGGTGAGTAGAAATTATTGTATGGTGTAGCTATTGAGTATTTATGGTGTGTTGTTAAGTTTAAAGGGAACTAGACATACTACCTAAATGTAACCATGGCCGAGGGACCTTGTGTGAAGGCCTATGGGAATATGTTATATGATACTCAATGCTGAGGGACCACGTGTGAAGGCACTTGAGTAGTTGGATGAAACAAATTCCAGTGCTGAGGGACCTTGAGTGAAGGCATGTGAAAATCCATCATATGTTAGCTTGTGCTGAGGGACCATGAGTGAAGGCACTTGAGCAGTGATTTAGTAGGGAAACCAATGTTGAGGGACCTCGTGTGAAGGCACATGGAAATTTCGACACAGTTAAACTCAGTGTTGAGGGACGAAATGTGAAGGCACTTGAGGGTTTGAAATGCCGAGGGACGAAATGTGAAGGCATTTGTATGTGAAAAGAAATGAGAGTTTGCACTGGAGGTTGAGTGCATTGAGCTTTGCTCTGCCACAGCTAGGGAAGGATAATTGTATTGCAATGGTACGATTAATGGTACTGTTTGTGTTCTATAGCATGGGTGACTTAGAAATTCATGTTATATGGCTTGTGGTAGTTACTATGGTCTATATTAACTTCAAGAATTTTATTGATATTTGAATAAATTCAGTCACTCACTAGGCTTTAGGCTCACTCAATTTGCTTGTTTGATTGTTGTTTCAGGTAGTGAGCGTGTCCAGGACGCCTAGCCTACAGAAGATTCTCGTCTGGGCCTACCTTGGAGCAGACCTCTAGGATAGTTGTAAATACGCAGTTTATGCTCATGTTTTGTTGATGTACATGTTCCTTGGGGTTGTTGTGAGGATCGATTTGTAGTATATGTATAGAACACTTATTTGATAAGTCGTAATTTTATTGCATGACTTTTTAGCAAAAATGTTTATATCTTGAGATTAAGCTGGCATATAGTTAAGTCTTAAAGATCTGGAAATGATTTATGTTATAGTATAGAGGTAGAAGGTATGCAGGTTCGCGCTCACTCCTAGAGGAGAAGGGTATCTGGGAGAGAGTGTGACAAATCATCTCTTGCAACTACTGAACAGACAACAAAGCAATTGAAGTTGAATCTTGGGGCTGATTGTCTTGCGAAACCTTATTCCGGTTGTCATTGTTCTTGACTGCAGGTGTATGATTGGATTCCGCCACATCACGAATTTCAATATGATTCTTGAGGGATGCAATCTCATGATCCCTTTCTTCAACTACCTTCAGTAGCATGTTAACTTTCTTTTCGAGCTCGGCTATTCTCTCCTCACTTGCTCCCAGGTTAGCCATCATGACTAACATTACATTTGGGTGGGATGCCTCTTCGCTTGATTGTTCAAAAGTTGAGGTGTGCCTGTAAAGTGTAGGATGTTCTTTGATGACGACCCCGACTTTTGGGTCCCTTGAGATCCGCTCCCATATATTTCTCACGATCTTAAGGTAGGTTGCTCGTCCAATTGTATTTCCTTGGAGCAGTTGCGAGTAATCGGTCTTCTGAAAACATCACTTGAAGCTCTAGAAGCATTGTCTTTAGATGCCATGCCTTCTGGGATATGTCTTGTGTGAGAGAAATAGATGAAAAGCAGAGAGATCCCATTGGGCGTGCCAATTTTTTCGACGAGATTTCCAAAGAAATCTAATTCGTGGAATTTGAGCTTCATATTGTATTAATTTCAGTATTTGTGGGTACAATCTCTAATGTTTGATCCCTTGATTCTTCCTCTCAAAAGAAGTAAATACCATGCAACTTGAATTCTCGAGATCTTCTGTAAGCCTTCGCTTTCAAAGTCTTCAACTCTAGAGTTTTCGATTCTTCAGGTCTCTAAAACTTCAGTGCTTTGGAACCTCGATCTTTAGTTTCTTGGGAATTTCAGGGATTCAATCCTTAGAACTTGTGAGCTTGGGAGCTTCGTTCTTTAGATCTTGAGCTTCTTCAATTCTTCAGAATTTGGATTTCCAGAGCTTCAGCACCTTTTCTTCAATCTTCCCACCTCCTTTCATGAAAAAGGAGACCCTCAATTTATAAGGTTTTTCGTGGGCTTGGGCCAACTTGCTTTTGGGCCAATGGGCTTAGGCCCAACTTTCTCTTTGGTTTGGGCCCAATACTTTCTTTAGCCCTAACTTCTCAAAATTTTGGCTCCAACAATGTTAGTTTCATCTTGAGCCGCCAACCCCCAACAATGATGGTTTTGCTTAGCCATTAATCTAGTAGTTGAGTGGTTGTTGCTTCGCCTTAACCATGTCGATGACGATCAAGATAAAGAACAAGACAAAAAGGACAAAAAATGTGATTTAGACGGGTCATCTCCGTCGTTTGCTAGTTGTCTTGGGCTAGAAAACAGTGTGTAGAATTGTTCGACCGATATGTTATCCCTCACAATTGGCACCACCGAAATAACCACTTGCAAATCTATTAAAAATAAACTCTTACCGTGCTAGATGACAATGATTTATACAAAAAAAAAAAAAAAAAAAAAAAAAAATTCTATTAAATACTTAACAATAAAATCTTAATTTTTAAAATAAAAAAGAATTGGTATACAAAATTTATATGAAGATTTTATTTTAACAACCATCTAAAAGATCGTGGCGTCAACATGTAGTTTGTGGAAGGGTAGAATGGAGAAACTAAGTTTAGTAGTGGGACCCCAAAACAACCAAATGACCTATTCCAATAATCTAAAAAAATGGTCAAAAATCAAAATGGATGTCTAATCCCAAAGTTCCCACTTCTACCGTAGGAATAAGAAAAAATAACAAAGAAATTAAAATAAAGCAATAAAACTAGAAACACAATAATTTGTGTGAAAAACTCCAAACTCGAAGAAAAAACCACGACCCACTAGAAAAAACCACTATGGGGACGTTTGTCGCGCAGAGTTGAGTTGAATTGAGTTAATAATAATTATATGGGGAGTTAGATTGTCTGTGTTTGGGTTGTAGAGTTGGGTTGAGTTGGTAATAATTATGTGGAGAGTTGAATTGTTTGTGTTTCGGTTGTAGAGTTAGGTTGAGTTGAGCTGAAATGTTTGTGTTTGTGGTGCTGCGTTGAGTTGAGTTGAGTTAGAAATTCTGTGTTTGAGGTGCTAAGTTAGGATATCTAGCACATTTTTTTAAACAAATAGATTATATATATATATATATATATATATATATATATATATATATATATATATATATTTTTTTTTTTTTTTTTTTTTTTGCTTTTTCCCCTTTTTTTTTTTTATCTCCAACTAGATCCCCATTTGAATAAAAAATTTAACACTAGAAAATGGTTAATTTTTCCTCATTCTTAAAACATAACAAATTCATACATAATAAAAATATAGTTTACATAAATTTGGACAACAATTTTTCAACACTCAATTTACTCAACATATATATTTGATTCCTAAACTAGAAAACATGTATGAAATAAACAATAAACTTTTCACAACACACAAATCATAACACTCAATTGCATAATCATTTTTTTCCCTCTTTTCTCTTCTCTTGCTTTTTTTTCTTTTCCTCCTTTTCCTTCTTCAACTTCTCTCTTTTTTTTCTTTTCTTCTTCTTCTTTTGCATCTTCTTCTTCTCCAACTTTTCTCTAGCTTCTTCTTCTTCTTCTCCAACACGAAGAGTCAAAACTCCGACGCAACCAACTCCGGTGAGCGAGAGTGAGAGCGAGAGTGTGAGATAGAGTGATTGTGAGTTAGGAAAGGAAGCGAGAGCGAGAGCGAGAAAGAGCGAGAGCGAGAGCGAGAGTGTGAGAGAGAGCGATCGAGATAGAATGATTGTGAGTGAGGAAAGGAAGTGAGAGCAAGAGCGAGAGCAAAAGCGAGAGAGAGGGAGAGCGAGAGAGATAAAGAAAGGGAGAATAATTGTGGGGTTGGGGATAATTAAAACGCGTGGAAAATTGTATCAGTAAAATGGTGGGTAAAATAGTGGGTTATTAAACCCATCGTTTTTCTTTTATTGTCAAACAAACGTGAGCTTCATTTTAAAAACCCACCCAATCCAACTCAAGTTGCATTATTAAACAACCTCTATGTGAAAAATTGTTACAATCACACAAAATAATTATCTTCTCCTAATCCCAATTACAAGAGCACTCTCCCAAAGCTTTTGATTATTCACACCTTTTTCCCACTCTCAAACTAGAGAATACAAAAGGAATTCAATTAGAGTTATCACACTAAGCTTAAAGTGTTTCTAACCGGGACAACTTGAAACCAAAGGCATAAGCTCCTCTTAGAGTTGTAGAAGCCCATCACTTCAATTTTTCGAATGTTGGACAAAGTGCACTTCTAATATTTTGCTAAAACCCAACACATATAAGAGAACTATTGTATTAGATTAGTAGGACGAGAGCAAAACAGGCCTAACACATGTGAGAATGCTATTCCATTAGTTTAGTTAACCGAGAGGAAAGGAGGGATGAAGAGTCCTAGCATATGTGAACACTTTGTACGAATGACTTTAGTTTCACACACACTAAAATCAAGAGGAGCAATATGAATAATTAGGGTCTATTTAATTTGGAAAAAAAATCTAACACTACTGTAGTACATACTACCCCAATTCATTGTTCGACACGTCATTTGATGAATTATTAATTTATTATTTAATTTTCGTGAACCCCACATAACTTAAAAGTTACTTTTGTGGCAAGCAATGAATGGAGGTAGTATGGAAAATTTTCCATACTACCGAGTACTAGAAATTTTCTCATTTAATTTGGATTGACTAGAAAAAAAAATTCAAAAATTTATTTTCATTTAATCACTTTTGATAAAAATTGGTTAATGTAAAAGCACTCATATGTTTGTTTAAACTTTCTCAAAAATATTTTTATGTACATGTTTGTTTTGGTTTATTATATACTAAAAATGTTTCTATCAATGACAAATTATAATAACTGATGACTATTAAAAACCATGAGCGATTAATTTTAAAACACTTTCAATGGCCAAGTTTTTTTTATATGTTTAAAAAAACTATATGATCGATCTAATTAGTCATTAGAGTTAGTTGTTAGGAGTTGGTTTTATTGGAGATAATTGATATAGTTGGTCAACAAAGTTGATTGCTAGAGTTGGCCGTCGAAGATGGTCGTTGTTGGAATTGGTTACCAAAGGGGGTGTCAGAGTTGGCCATTGTGGTTGATTGCGAAAGGTGGTTAATAGATTTTGTAGTCATAAGTGGTAGCCAAAGATAGTCGATAGAAGTTTTGCTAGAGTAGGTTGTTAGTGGTAATCGCCAGAGGTTGCCAATGGTGGTCTTTGGAGGTTGCCGATGAGGGCGATGGTAGCCGGCAACAATAAGGATGGAAGTGTAGTAGAGGACTAGTGAAGGCATTTTGGTCGTTTTATGTAATGTAAATATCAAAGGTAAATGTATTAGTTGAAATTTATTAAGTCTAAATAATATATTTATATTTAATAATTAATTAAAATTAATAGTTATGATTAATATTAATTTATACATTAATCAAACTCTATTGATCTCTTAGGTATAAAAATCTCACAAGTATGGAAGGTATTAATATCCTAGGTCTTAAAAAGTAAAATTATGTGAAACAAATAATGATATTAAATGTCTATCTAAGATCCTATGGCAATATCTATGAAACAAATAGGTATTAAAGGTTATAATAGTTTATGAGACATACGTGATAGTTTATACAATTAAAATATTCTAGTATATGTCATATATATTATTAGTGATTCCATATTGCAGTATGTGGTATATACTAACCATATACTATAATTTATCTATTGCATTATATACCATATATGTATATATATTATTTGTTACCTAATCAATCTCAGTACCTTCACATACAATCTCCTAAAATAATGTTCATTTGATATCATGAATCATAAATAGATTATTATACATTCATCATATTCCATAATAATATCTATAATATATTATAGTACATTTTTGTTCCAGATCATGTTGGCTCATCCATTATTTCATCTTTAGACTCAGCAGTTGGAGCCAACTGCCCCAGTTTCAAAATTATCACCCTACATGACTTTTATATTAATTTTAGCCAAAAAGGATAATTGTTGTAAATGACAAAATTATGGGAAATATTTTCAAATATAACAAAATGTTACCATCTATTAGTAATAGACATTTAGACATTTATCAGTATGTATCACTAATAGACAGTAATAGATGATAAAAATCTATTTGTGTCTATCAATAATAAATAGTAACATTTTGCTATATTTGTAAATAAGTTGGCTGATTTTATTATATTTGAAACAATCCTATTATAAACATATACTTCAGTTTTTGTCATATACCTCAAAAGAGTGTCCATATGGAACCATCTGTGTCCCAACAATTTCCATATCATTTTTTTCTTGAATTTCTTCTTCGAGTAGTACTACTCTCAATGTTATTAACTTATTTCCCATGTCTCCTAATAATCGTTTGTAAAAGTCCGAAGAAATTCATTTTCCTTGTTTCACTTTTCTAACTTGTGGTATATGTTTTTCAAAAGAAGAAATTATTATAGGAAATGGTAGATACCCACATATATATTAGTAAGATACTTATGTCGTCCCGAGTACAACATTTTTGTCAAATCTCACATTGGATCCCAGTCTACTAGTAGATGCCAAAAGTCTATCACTCCTGCTTTTGGCTGCTATTTGACCCGACAATTTCACATGTAGCATTATTCTGTAGTTATTAAAAATTAAAAAAAAAAAACCTATGTATATATTCTATATCAAATCATCACATGTATATATTACATCAAATACTAGAAAGCAACATTGTACTAATACTACACATATGATTCTATAGCAGATATCCATAGTGAATGTGTAAATAAGCATCAATACATATTTCATATTCTTCTAATACCCTTAATGTTTTAAAAACAATCGTCTACATCCGCCTAAGAAACAATCATTCTCAGTACAGTTAATAAAGAATAGATTTGAATCAGTTAGAAATATTATAGTAACTATGGTATAAACACGAATAACAAAACGAGTTTAGAACATTTACGGAAGTTATAATACTTTAAAAACGAGTTTCATTTAGCAATTTTCAGTTGCATGTATAAACAAAAGCATAAACAAGCCCCGTTTCCCCAAACGATACACGAAGAAGAAAATGTGGTAGTATTTAGTCATAAAAATCGAACAATTACAATCTTTTCCCCAATCATAAAGCCTTCAAGCAATAGTCTACAAGAGAATTCAGAAAATTCCATGATTTAGAATTGAGAAGATTCAAGACTCATAAATTAAAAAAACCAAAGAATTCAACAAATTGATCATCTATTCACAACTCACAAGTTGAAGATTCAATTTTCCCGATGAAAATTGATGAACAAGTTAGAGACCTTAATCAACAAATCTAAGGCTAATCCTCTAATACCTAGTCTATTAATTAATTTAAAATCATAATAAAGTGAAAATTTAAAATTAATTTTAATAGTGATGATAAAACAATGAAACTTAATTAATTATAATTATCTGAAATTAATTAATAGACATTAACACTAAAGACTAAAAGTTAGTAATTTATAAAAATTTGAGGTTAAAAATATAGATCTCGAAACCTAGGAACCAAAATGAAACAAAACTCAAATCACAACAATAAAACCTAAGGACATATAATTAAAATCAAACTCAAAACTTAAAGATTAAAATATAATATCTTGAAACCTAAAGACCAAATAAAAAATAGACTATCCAAAGCGAGCATAAATAAATTGGCATTTAAGATGTGTTAGCGACTAGTTCAAATCCTCCACCTCCATATGTACTAAGAGAATAAAAATTAAACATTAGACTAAAAAACCTGAGACCAAAAAGGGGGTGTTTGGGGAGCCGGATTGTAATCAGTCTTACTGGGAATTTGATTACGATGGGTTTTGTTGTCTGGAATCAGGATGCCTGGGAATTTGATTACGGTGTTTGGAGTGGAGGGTTGGGTGAGCTATGTTTCTGATTTCAGTGTTTGGATTGCAAGGTTGAGTTTGGGCTGGGTTTGACTGTTTTTTTTTTTAATATTATTTTGACTGTTATTTTTTCTACATTTGTTTTGACCATCATATATTTTGAACTTTATCTGGTCATACTATACAAAATTCAACTATCATATTATATTATAATTTTGGCTTCTCTTTTTTTTAATATTATTTTGACTGTTTTTTTTTTCTACATCTGTTTTAACCATCATATAATTTGAACTTTATCTGGTCATACTATACAAAATTCAACTATAATACTATATTATAATTTTTGAGTAAAATAATTTTGGACATAACAAAAGGTCTACCATAGAAAATTAAAGTTAGATAAACAATTACTTGTGGTCAAATTATAAACAAAATCATGGAAAGATAAGGTTCATTAAACATAAGATAACTTGGATTGCAATTGAAGGAAGAAATAGTCGAACAAATTCAGGGTATAGAAAAAGCAGAGTCATGGTGCTGGATCCCGTGATCACCCGAGGACTTGCATGCAATAATCATACTTCCACTACGGTGGGAAGTCCACGAAGTGGCTTAACAGCATTGGATCTGCAAGCAATGACCGTGCAACAGTCCAGTCATCTTGCATCAACAGACCAGGAATTGATTACAGCTCGGCATACAGTTCTCGACGATGACGCCTTGCCAGGTCATTGTTCACAATAGGCCACTATGCAATGCCGTCAATGGACTTCATCAGAAGTTGGAAGCCATCTCGAACCACCTCGCTATACTCTCCAATTGAGGAACTTCGGGACCTCCTACTTCTTGTTGACATGCTACTCCCAGACCCTCTATCGCCGAGGGTAGTTGGAAGGTCCTCTAATGTGGTCGAGCTGGTGAACGGTGGATCGGGAATATAGAAGTTCTCAAAGTCCGGGGGTTGGTTATTCAAGATGTCCTCGTTCTCCTCTTCCACAACAGGTTTAGATCCGACCTCTGCAATGGTAGTGGCACGACTCCCTGTTGCTTTGTCTTTGCCAAATATAATGGCCAAGTCGTCATAAAACGGAAATGAATTATGGCGCAGTCCTTTTGCACTCGGATGACTCTGTTAAAGATTAAATGTGTTATGTAATGGCTAAAACATATTTAAAACAACCTAGAATAAATAGAAAAATAATAAAATTACCTTGACCCATGCGTCAAATATCTTCGGCTCACAGTCATTACATTTGCGCTCCGCATTCCAACCAAACCCACTATATCCTAGGCCCAACATTTCAACGATCACGCTGTACTGTCTCTTCAACATCCTGACCCTGGACTCCAAATTCGGGCTTACCTGTATGGAACACCCTGGAATCCTTTGCTGCATCATTCGTAGTACGTTTGCTAGGAATCCAAGTCGGAAAGTCCCGTTATCAGCTCGCCAGTGTCCAGACTGCACACACTAAACTAAACACTCCACCAGGATTCTGTCCTCTTCATCCATCCAAATATATTTTGAGGCTCTTACGCGTGATTCAAATGCTTCCATCTAAAATTAAACATGTTAACACAATCAGGCTTGAACATGAAGGTGTAGTGCGGTGAACATGCATTAACCCATTGAGACTGTATATAATAAGAATCAATCCATTCACACTATACATTGAAATATTCACATATGTTATCCAAAAAATGACAAAACGTACACGTCAAGCATCAACGAAATACCGTACACATAACAAAAAAGACTATACAAAGTTTCCCTAGGGCGTCTTTAATTTGCATTCCATTCAGCTTACATTTGATTTGCGAAATCATCCCTCCATGCAGTAAAGACATTAGATGTCTCTACAAATTCAATATTCTCAGTGTCTTTTTGAATTGGTCCAGCTTGACTTCCCTTTCCTTCGTCAAGTAATGAATTTGTGCCCATTTCCTGAATTATTAGATTGTGCAGGAGACAACAGACATGTATGGTCTTGCACTGCACATCAACTAGGTAGTATGATTTTCCCCGAATGATTGCCCATCGACCTTTCAACATCCCGAACACTCTTTCAATCACGTTCCATGCAGATGAATGTCTAAATATTGAAAATATCCCTAGGACTTGTTAGCAGGTTCCCTCCCCGCCACTCGGTCAAATGTTATCTTTGTCCCTGATAAGGAGCTAAAAATCCCTCGGTGTTTGGATAACCGGCATCGCACAGATAGTAGTATTCTGCGAATTTGGGTCAAGTTACCACTTGATGATTGTTCATTTGTATGGAAGGGTATACAGATATTTATAAACTAACCCCTTGAGACTTTCAATCCAGTTGCCCTAGACACTGCATCTCGCAAAACCCTCGAGTCAGCGGCTGATCCTTCCCATCCAGCGAAAACGAATATGAACTTACAACTTTGATTGCATACAGCAAGGACATTTACCTTTATGTGGGTTCCGTCAAATGCACCTAAGCAATTCTGTGACGAAATGTTGTTTCAATGATAAATTTAAGGTAATTTGAAAACCCCTAAACAATACCATTAAAACAACATGATGATTGTACCTAAAACCAACGCCATCTGTCATCTGTATAGTCCTCAGTGACTGGCTCTGGTTTCTGCAACAAAACTTCGTAAAGTCTCAATATTGCATTCAACACAATATTGAAGTGCCTAGACACTGTCTCGCCAGACCTTGCAAATTGTCGTTGCACCACTTGATTTTTTACATCGTGTGTGACTATGTGCAGGAAGATGGCCACCATTTCCTCCACATCTACATATTTTGTTGGCCTCAACCCACCTGTCGTCCTAAGTAGTTGACACAGAATGTCACACCTCCTCCCGGATTATCCTCCATAACCCGAGAAGAGATGTAAAGACAGCAGTTACCGACTACCCTGTCACGTAACCTACTGTCAACCTCATCATCCACCTGCTCTTGACAAACCTCGACTTCGATCGGCAACGGGAACTGTCATGCTACCTGAAAATGGAAAACATATGAAAGCATGAGCTAACAGCTCAGTGAGTAACAGTTTCTGAAAAACATTATACTTTAAGTGTAAAACTGATTGAACTCGTATGAAATATCACACTGAAAATCAGTTTATAACATGATCATTTCTTGGTTATATCATGTATACATATCTGTTTGGAATAAATAATATAAATCTCATTCATTTCAAATACTTTTTCCTTAGTTGAGGTGAAGCAGTGTTCAACGCTCCTCAACGTCGATTATCCTTAGCTGTGTGGAGTAATCTCAACACATCAGCGTCGTATATATATATATATATATATATATATATATATATATATATATATATATATTCTTCTATGTGCACATAGATATTATTACTCGGGCTGCCCATATGCCTTCCTTTTATCCTTGAGCATTGGGTCCCATTTCTATTTTCCGGTTACCCATTTGCCTTCATCTAGTCCTTGAGCATTGGGTACCTTTTATAACTTGGGCTGCCCACAATGCCTTCTACGAGTCCTTGAGCATTGGGGTCCCTTTTCAAAGCTTTATAAAACACCATACATATTTTGGAAACATTATATTAATAACACATAAATTAACTGTTTCCAAATCTTTCATGAAAACATCATCAGCATGCTAAATTCATTTTTCAGCTTTAATATCAACCAGCACGCTTTCATACAAGTTTATTTTCAAATCTTTCTGGAAATCATATAACATCATGCTTTTTAGAAAAAAACCATGAATACAAGTTTCAATCAATCACCATGCGTTACCCATCATTCTCAAAGTTATCATGTGTTACTCAGCATTCTCTCAAAGTTACCATGCGTTACTCAGCATTCTCAAATTTTCAAGTAAAACGCATGCTTCTCAGCTGGCTCATATTCTTTTATATATATATATAAATGCATGCTCTTAGTTTTATAAACAACATGTTCATATGCTTCATATATGAAAATGCATGCATTGTTTTATTAGAAACCCATAAAATTATATTCATAAAGAACTCATTTATATTTTGTAGAATGCAGGTGTTACTCACCTGTACTTGTCAAAGAATAATTCCTCTTCCTTTCCTCTATTTTCTCTTCTCGAGCCTCTTGGACGCAGCGTTCTAATCTCAGAAACGCAAGGCTCCATTTTCCTCTGTCAGCTCAGTTGAACGCAACCCTGCCCTTCATCGCAAGGTTGGTGACTACCGCAACCCCTGCCCTTCAACGCAAGGTTGATTATCTCCGCAAAGTGCATCCCGACTCTTCTTACTTCTCTTTCGGATGCGTCACCCTCTTTGGACGCAAGGTCCAACTTGAATGCATCACCTAACTTTGGACGCCGCGTTCACCTTGGACATTATGTTTGTCCTTAACGCAAGGCCGAACCCTTTTAACGCAAGACAACTTCTTTTCATAAAATAGCTAAGTTGTCAAATACCTTCTTTCTTGGCTGCAGACTCCTACTACGGACGTCCTTGCTGCCTTCTTCCTCTCTTTTTCTCTCCAGAATTCTTCTTTGAGAGTCATCAGTCGCTCCTTTTCCCTCAAAGTTCTATTTATAGGGAGCTTGACATCCAACTTCTTCTATCCTTTTGCCACTTGTTTGTCACATGTCACGCTGCATGCTTAATTAACCATGCATTAGTCCAAGTGTCACCTTGCATGAAACACTTAACATGCCTTCAACACCTCCTACTGATAAGGTGTCAAATCTATACGAAGCCACATGGCCTTTATAAGCTTATCTTAAGCGTCCAACATTTCCAATGAACAACTTTTTATTCAATACAACGCCCTCATGCGTTAGTTGAGTTTCCTTTAAGGTTTGAGCTTCACTACTCACTTTTCTAACTCTCAGCCAACTATACTACTGTCTTTGACGCATAGAGATAACTCTGTCTTCAACGCATAGGGACCTCAATGCATGACAACCTTACCAACGCATGGTAAGCCAAGTACGTTCCTTCCCCCGCCAACGCGGTGACTGCTTCAGCTCACACCACCATTCGTGATTTCACCTTTAACGCATAACTGCACTATTATAAACCAGTGCTTACATATACCACTAGGCGTCAATGACAAACATGCAATACTATGCGTTTATACCTCATCGCATCATACCATGCGTCTAACTCTCATATTCATAACGAATAAATCCTTCTCCAATTCTTCCTCTATGCGTTGTCCTATTGCGTTTACCTTCATCCTGCGTCCATGACCACTTTTATAATTCTTCCTCATTAACATTCTTTCCCGATGTTATATATTTTTATAATTTTATAATCTCGTTTGGAACACATTATTTAAAAATGGATTTGAAAACTCAATGTAGGTTAATTTTGAAAAGATTTTCCATTCTCTTAATCATAAAGAACCATATTTGATGGAGTAATGTGTTCTTTGACTACCATTTCTCATAAGTCAAAAGTTTTAGAAATGTACTATACAATAAATTATATTTTCAAAATCATTTGAGAACCTTTTTCTAAAACTAGGAATTAATGAAATTTAATTACAAACAACTTTTGTACCAATTTTAGTAAAGTAACAAATGTTGGATTTTAATTATAGAAATGGGTTTCAAAGGTTGTTTAAGTCCCAATTTTTATAAACTAGGAAACATTGGTTTTTTATTATAAAATCGCATTGAAATAAGTATCAATATATTGTTAACTATGAACCATTTGATGTTAAATACAAAATGGGATTGAAATTTTGTTTGAGTACAAATTTTTGTAAATTACAAAAACATTGGATTATTAATTATAGAAATGGAATTGAAATTTAGTTAATTTTATTACATACAGTACCAAACTTTTGGATTTTAATTATAAAATATGCTTCTTTTTATTTATTTCTTTTTTCCAACATTTGTATTTTAATTATAAATTATACCTTATATTAAAAAATCATTTTTTACAAATATTTCAAATAAGATCGAGAATTGAGTTGGTCTTTTTTGTTTGTTTGTTTGTTTTTTTTTTTTTTTTTTTTTGTTTCTTTCTTTTATACTTTCATGAATTAGTTGAAAGGAACGTTTGAAGTTGACTTTAAAATTTTTTGTTGTTCTTGACTGTTTTTTTTTTTTTTTTTCATTTTGAATACATATATTTTATCTTATTCCTAAGATGCATTTTACCCAAAATAAAAGAAAATTGCATAATAAAGCCCATAAACTAAAATATACACTTCAAATTCATTGATTAATAATGAAATATGTAAAATACACATAATATTTCTTGAGTTTATTTTTTACACAACAGAGGTGGAACCAAATAAATTATACATGAGTTCGTTTTTTACACAACGGAGGAGGAACGAAAGAAATTATACACAAGCATTTCAAACAAATTACAACAACAAACAATTTTAAAAAAACAAGGTTAGTGCAAATGAGTTACGTGTAGTGTAGTGAAGATCGGACGGGATAGGTTAGATGATCGTTTCCACCCTACATTGACAAAAAAAAATTTATTGATAAGTAAATATTATAAACATATGGAAAAAAAAAAAGAACAGAACAATAGAAAAGAATGTACCCGTTAAAAACAGACTGCCAATTTGGTTGAACAATCAAGCGAATAGGGCAGAGAAGAAACAACAAATATGAAGTAAAACAATGAGAACAATTTGATATGAAAACAAATTCAGAACATAAGAAAAAAAAAGTTGGGCTTCAAGGGAACTTACCACTAGACAGTGATGAAGTTGGAGATCAAATTTACTTTTTGAAATGGTGTGTGATTAAGAATAGGGGAATAAAGTGTATATATAAGCATGGAGTTAATGAGGTTTAAACAACCCAACCACCCAATTAAAATGATGAACATTGCACATTTTTAATGGGAGTGACACTAATCTAATAAACCACCAACCAACATAAAATAACATAATAATAAAAAAATAGTTGTCATCCAATGAAATCGGTTAGAATGGAACCAGATAGCCAACTAATCAATTACAATAACAAGTTATAATTAAACAATTGATTTTTTTTCTTTTGAAATAATGGCCTCAGGTGTGGGAAAAAAAACCGAGATAACAATTCAATTTTAGTTAAAAATTTGAAATATAACTGATCAATATATTAAAAACAAAGATAAAATACAACATGCTTCAAACAAATATTCATTTGAAAATGTAAGATGAAAATTGTAGAATTCGAAATGGTAATAGGGAAGAAAAAATTATCTAGTTAATACAATTTGAATGAAAATCGGCAAAATCCTCATCATCGGCCAACAAACAATCAAATGCAAACCGAATATGGAAAATGAAAACCACATATTTGTAAACATGCAATACAATTAGAAGAGGGAGAAAAAATGGAAGGAACATGTCTACAATGAAGGTCACTAGAATATGAAAAAAGAACGAACGAGAAGATGAAAAAAATGAAAAAATGGAGAATAAAAAATGCAAACCAATCCGAACATGACAAAAAAAAATGAAACCATGGATCTATAAACATGCAACATAATCAGAAGAGGAAAAAAGGTTATGGAATGAACAGATTTGCCACTCTCACCCGAAGATGGAAAAAAAATGAAACAAATCTATGAACATGCAACACCAGAAGAGGAAAAAAATGGGAAACGTATTATTGATATGCAAATCCATCGAACATGAAAGAAAGAAGATTAAACCATAGATCTATAAACATGCAACAAAATCAGAAGAGGACAAAATTATAAAATAACAGATCTCCGAAGAAAATACAAATGGAACACAGATCTGCAATCAATCTCGCCCGAATGTCAAAAAAAACAAAAATTGAACAAATCTATGAACATGCAACACTGGAAGATAAAAAAAAAAAAAAAAAAACCACAGATCTATAACTCACCTTGTAGGTGGGGAGGAGCCCTCCCCTACCAAAATCTAAACCGGCATACGGGACCACCTACCAAGTAAACGACGGCGGTAAGAGCCACCATTCCCGTCGTTAGAGTGACAAGAGAGGGCTTTGACATCCCCTCTAGTCTGCCCTGAAGCATTGATTAACGCTTCAGAGCAAAGAGTGAATGAGGGAGACGAAGGGCATAAGAGAGAAGTGGGAAAGTCGGTAGCATTGAATGAGGAAGAAGAGGTAAGAGATGAGAGAGGATGAGAGAAATTGGAGTCGGAAGAATGAATGCGGAAGACGAAGGGTAACAGAGAGAAGTGGGAGAGTTGGTGGAATTGAATGAGGGAGAGGAGCCGACAGAAGAGAGAGTGGGAAAAGAGAAATCAGGAAGAGTGAGGGCATTGTGCAGAGTGAAGCGTGGGAAACCAGCAGAAAACGGAAGGGAAGTCGTGGGATTGGAATGGGTGTGGGTTTTGGGAATTTTTTTTTAAAATAATGTTTTTTAAAAAATAATTCCAAAAATAGGGTGGGGGGAGAAAGAAATACCAAAAGTAGGGTGGTGAAATCGTGGACCCGGTCCACGATTTCAATGGAAATCGTGTACCGGGTACACGATTCCCCTGCGTCCACTGCATGCGGTGTCAGCCTGCATGCCTGCATGTTGACCAAACTCATGGACCCCGTCCACGAGTTCCCCCCCTTTAAACCCGACGCCAGCCTCCTTCTTCCTCACTTCTTCGGCTACTTCTTCACTTCTTCTTCTTCACTTCTCTATTTTCAGTCTTCATTTCTCCTCATATCTCTCCGTTCACTCTTCATTTCCTTACTCATTTCTCTCCTTTCTCTTATTTCACTTCTCGTTTGTCATTGTCGCTGTCATTTCTCTTCTTCTTCTCAAATCATTCCCTTTTCGTTTAGCCGCTGCCGCCGCCCTACTGCCGCCGCCATATACGTATGCATATACATTTTCCTTTCTAATTATCTTATAAATATGCAATAGTTATGTACGTTTTGTTTTGCATTAATGAATAAATTTGTATATGTAGACGTTTTGTATGCATGAATAAATTTAAAAAATTTAGGTTTGAGTGTTGAATGTTATTCGGCGTTTATTGTTGTAGGAAAAATTATTGGTAAATAATGTGGTGGGAAATTAGTTATATTGGGTAGTAAACTCGTGGACCGGGTCCACGAGTTTATAATTTTGGGTAGATTTGAACTAATTTTTCTTTTTAACCTTTACAGTTGTAAACGAATTTAAATATGTCGTTTCGTCCAGAAGATTTAGTTATTATTGAAGCTGGAAATTGTGCGGATAGTGACATTGATGTAGAAATTGATGAATTGTTTGGAGAAGAAGGAAATATAGAAAATGAAAATGAGTTGGTTCAGTCGGAGATATTTACACAGATAGAATGGGAAATTACTGATTCAGTCTGTGAACAAGGATCAACCTTGGAAGAAAGGGGAAAAAGTCTAGATAACTCTAGTATAATACAAAAAGGAATGGTATTTGATACGAAAGAAGACCTACAAATGGCAGTAAAAAAATATTGTGTGACTGAACACTACCAAATATCTGTGGTAGAATCGAACCAGGATATTTGGTATGTGCGATGCAAGCAATGGGATGAAGGTTGTAGGTGGAGGTTGCGTGCTTGTCGACGCAAAATCCATGGGATGTTTGAAATTACTAAACTTGGAGAGAACCATACTTGTTTATACACAGAAGTGGCACAAGATAATTCACAACTTGATTCTAATTTCATGAGCAATGAAATTCAAAATTTAGTTAGAGCTTCATCTTCGAGTCATTCCGTAATTCAAAATCCAAGGGATCAGGGCATAACAAGCGTACCTGTCCACTCCGTAATTTAGGAGCTTCATCTTCGAGTCATTCATAGTTTAGCAAGCAATATATTTTGTTTATTTAACATTGTAATGAATTTCGTTTATTTAACATTGTAATGTATTACGTTTATTTAGCATTGTAATGTATTACGTTTATTTAACATTGTAATGAATTTAGTTTATTTAACATTGTAATGTATTTCGTTTATTTAACATTGTAATGAATTTTGTTTATTTTAACAGTGTTGAATACGGATCCTGGTCCATCTAACCCTGTTCAGCTATATCTTCAAAACACGCATCGATCACAGACAGTATGGGATAATGCATCCACCGTTTGATGCAAAATCAGGTAATAATAAATATGTTGCATATAACTGAATATTACATATGTTTTTAGATTCTAATTATTCTTGTACATGGTTTTAGATCAATTGGACGCCATATACACCACATGTTATGTCGTTGTTGCCTGATTACTGTCATGATGGAAAGGACATTTGGTTGACAGTCAGCCCACTTATATGCTTTCATATCGTAGAGTGGCATCAACCAGATCGAGTGTTGAGACAATTCGGTATGCAGCAAACAGTACCGACATTGTGTAATACACTCCCTCAACTACATCAAATCGATTTAAGAGGTAAACACGACCAAAACTGGCGTCAAATTCATGCAGAGTATATATCATTTTGGCGTGCACGTCATGGGCGCTGTGCACAAGGAGAAATAATAAACGAGTCGGATGTGTCTAATAATTATTTGTCCTGGTACGACTTTATCACAAGAAGATTTATCACACCTGACAGTGCCTACTATTACTGCATGGTAAACATCTTATTATGTAGTGTTTTTCAATTACATGCTAAGAATATTATTTTATACTTATATTTTTTTTTTATCGTGCAGAATAATTTTGTCCACGATGTGCACAGTTACTCCTTAGAATACAATTTACCAGAGTTGAGTTCAATGTGTGAGCAAAACATGGTAAATGTTGAAGAAATCATTCAACATACAAGGAGGCTCAATGTTGCTGACACTGATCGAAAACGTATTCGTCGTAGACGACAAAGACAACGTGACGAAGGTGTTCCAGAGCAACCCGATGACCCGGAACCTCACATATTACAACCAGACATTGCATCCGGTTCTGGCCATCAACAGGAATATTATGCACACGATGAATTTCCATCTGGCGTCACCCAACAGGATATCGACGATGTAATCCACCAGCAACAACAAATTGAAGTGCCTGTGCCTCGTCGTGGACAACGTGCGCGAAGAAGACCACCATGTGGCACTTGATTTGTATTTTAGATTTCCTGATTTGTATTAACTTTTTATCTTTAACTAAATGAATTAATGATTTTCCATTACATTTTCAATAATTAAGAATCAATGAAACTAATACAATAATTGATGAACACAAGTAAGAAGCAAATTTTCATTTAAGTGGGTAATTAACTAATTAACTTATTTATCATGTGAAAAAAACCGGACGATTTTGGACGTATCATGGGAAAAGAACGGGGGTTAGAAGTCTTTTTGATCAAAACTCGAACCATAAATACTATCCGAAATAACTGCTCATGGGAAAAGAACGGGGTAAGAAGTCTTTTTGATCAAAACTCGAACCATAAATACTATCCGAAATAACTGCTCATGGGAAAAGAACGGGGTAAGAAGTCTTTTTGATCAAAACTCGAATCATAAATACTATCCGAAATAACTGCTCGTTCCCCGCGATTATAGCAAGATGAGTGCAACTTTGTGGAGGCAAACTCGTGGACCGAGTCCACGAGTTTGGCCAAAATCGTGGACCCGGTCCACGAGTTTGGTCGAAATCGTGGACCTGGTCCACGAGTTTGGTCAACACTCGTGGACCCGGTCCACGACTTACTACCTCCACGTCAGACTTTGACTGAAATCGTGTACCGGGTACACGATTTCACTACCCCAATTTCCAAATTATTTTCCAAACCACCCTATTTTTGCCATTAGTTTGTAAACCACCCTATTTTTCGAATTTTTTTTTTTAAATAACATTATTATTTGAAATAGTCCGGGTTTTGGGGTTAGTTTTGTAATCCAAACCAACCCCAAAACTCATTTCCCAAACATGGACTTTTAATTCCAGCCCAAACCATTCCAAACCAACCCCATTTCCAAATGGGCCCCAAGAGTTTTGTTTTTTTTTTTTTTTAAAAAAAAAATAAAATAAAAAATAAAAAAATAGGAATAAGAAACTTGCAAGTGCTTGTAATTAAAGATGAGTTTTTCCCCTTTCACGAAATGCGTTAGTTTATTTGTTTTTAGGAAAAAATGAAAATATGACGCGCGGATCAGAGCGCGCTAAAACCAAATTCTTCAAAAAATTTCACGACTACGAAATTTCCCAAACGCGCCTCTGGTAAAGTCTCCCCCTAATCTCCACCGTCCACGTCAGCTATCCGCGTGAAACCAGAGTCAGCCAATCACATAGCGCCGTCTCCATCCATAAATATCAATCCCCTCAACTCTCTTCTCAGAACTCAATCTTTGCTCCCTTGCCAATTCCATCTCAGAGAAATCTCCAAATCCCTCCGTAAACTTAACAATGGCGCCAAAGGCCGAGAAGAAGCCCGCCGAGAAGAAGCCAGCGGCGGAGGAGAAGAAGGCCGAGAAAGCTCCGGCGGAGAAGAAGCCGAGAGCCGAGAAGAAGCTTCCCAAAGACGCCTCCGATAAGAAGAAGAAGAAGGCCAAGAAGAGCGTTGAGACTTACAAGATCTACATCTTCAAGGTGCTCAAGCAAGTCCATCCCGACATTGGAATCTCCAGCAAGGCCATGGGGATTATGAACAGTTTCATCAACGACATTTTCGAGAAGCTCGCTCAGGAATCCTCCAAGCTTGCTCGCTACAACAAGAAGCCGACCATCACCTCTCGGGAGATTCAAACGGCGGTCCGCCTTGTTCTTCCTGGTGAGTTGGCCAAGCACGCCGTCTCTGAGGGTACAAAGGCTGTTACCAAGTTTACTAGCTCTTAGATTCATAGATGTTAGGGGGTTCTCGTGTAAAAAGCAGCATGACTGTCCTGAATTGTTGATTTCTTTGCCTTTTGTTGCACATTTTGGAACTGAATGAATGAATATCGGTTTATATAACGTGAATTCTTGTCATTTGCTTCGTTATGGCCACATTGTTGGCACTGTTTCCTGAATTTCTCCTTAACGAATTTGTATTTGTACCTGAAATGGAATCCGACTGCTACCTGTATTTAGGGTTCGCTGCGTTTCTATGGTGAAGTTGAGTAATCTATTTTGACAAGGACACTGATTCAATGCTGATCAACATGCCTAATAGTTGTCCCTATGGTTAAGGGGTATCTCAATTTGGAAGTTTGGTCCAATCCACAATAAGTTTAGTTTGTCTTAGGTCCTCTTTGTCCGTATTTTAGCTTGAATCGTTTGCTCATGGATGTTCAGAGATGCCTGTGCAACCGGCAAGTGATTGAACAAACTGTATAGTCGTTTTTAGTTGAAATATTATGTTAGTTTTGTTTCATATGGGTCTTTCACAATTTGTAGGACAATTTGTTTAATCACTTGCACAAGCATCTGCCATCTCACATTTTGTTCATTCTATGGTGCCTCCTGGAAACACTCAAACAAACTAGTGCACGCTGAGTTTGGCATCTTCCGTTTGGGGAGTTGGTGTCAAACCCATAGGCATTAATCTTGAACTCAGCCTGAGTTGGTTGACGGGTGGGGAAAGGTGTCCATCGGTGAAATCCTGAGAGTCATTGTCCAACACGTTAGAGAATTGTTTCCCATCTGTGTTCAAACAAATTACAGTCCTATCAATCCACTAGTTAATCCGAGTCACGTAGCCATTTTGGAGCATTCTTTGGAAGGTAGAAATTCTGAAGGAAGATAAAGTTCCTTGTTTGGCTAGCTAGTTATTCATGAAAGACTCACTACTTTCATAGGTTAAGGAAGTTGTGTCTTTGGTGGGGGATTTATCTTGCATTTTGTGTTGGGTATGTATCATTTATTTTGTAGATGTGACCATGCTCAATTTGTTTGAAACAACTTCTTTGATGGGTTTGGCATTCAGATTACTTGTCACAAATCTTTTTGTGCTATCATTGGGTACTTCCTCCATTTGTTGTTTCAGGGAAAAGGACGATTTTTTTTTCTTATGGAAATTAGGAGTGTGTGCTTTATTATTATTATTTTTTTTTGGAGTCTTTTGATGTTTGGTCCACTGCGAGATTTGATATCCCTTTTTTGGTTCTAAGGAGTTAGTTGTGTAAATTTGTTCGGTTTTATTGGAGTCCGTTGCTCGGTCACCACCTAACCAGAAAACTCAAGAACATAGAACACTAAAAAATAAAAATATTTATTACAATATCAAAAGTTACAATCATGGTGGAAAATTTAGATCAAAATTTTGAGATTTCAATTGCCTCGAAATCTCAATGGGAGGAAATTTTGCTTTCCCCCAATTTCGAGAAAATTTTGAGAAATTCTGAGATTTTAAGAATATTTTGATTCCCCCAATTTTGACAGAATTTCGACATTTCGATTCTTTTTTCAAATTAACTATAATGGTTCAGTTCAAGTTTTTCGTTATAGTTTCACATGTCAATGTTATTTTTATAAAGGATTAAGCTTTTTCTATGTGGTATTTTTTCTAATTTCCAACTTTTCTCAATTTTAGCATTAATTTCGTCCTAAACTTTCATTTATAAAAAAATTAAATTTGAACAAACTTCAAAAAATAACATTTATTTATTTTTTACTTTAAACAAATTTTTTTCATACAATTTTTACATCATTTCACCTCAAATTGAATTGATGTGACTTTTTCTTTTACCATCCAAAGCTTTCATAATTTTTACATTATTTGAACTTAAAGTATTCCTAAACTTTATATTATTTTGTAATTATTGTTCCATTTCTTTTTTAAATTTCTGCTCTCGCATCAACATTTACACGGACATTTAGAGTAGACATCTAAATATTGTCTTACTTTATAGAAACTGTGATTAAAAATGGTAAATTATAGTCTAATTAAGTCACAATTAAAGTATCAATTTCTATCAATTTTCATAATTTTTCTCAAAATTTCCATATCGCCATGATGTTTCAAATCTTGGTTACAATATACCATAACGTTTTGAGAGATCTACTCTCTCCCTAATTTCCCTAATGAAAATTCCTACCAAAATGATCCGCCCCTCTAAGGATTGTAAAACACTATATTTATAACCACAGCACACTGGGCTAATGACCATTATGCCCTCACTAGTATCCTACTAATAATCCTAATATATCTCTAACTAGGCTCTCACATCCATGTTTTTAGGTGTTTCCTTTAGTGGACTTGTTTTCTTGTATGTCTTCGTAGTCTTTCGTTTTTTTCTCAATAAAAATCGGTCATGAGGGATTTCCAATATTAAATAGTGTTCTACAGAGATTGAAATTGGGGTCTTCTCTGCCTTCTCAAGAAACAATAATGAAGCTTAAAAATTTTTGAAGTAAAAAAAAAAAAAAAAAAAAAAAAAAACTGGAGTGTAGTCAAAGTGGAAGAGGCAGATTATGAGCATATAAGGATTCTTCATAAATGTTTTTAACATTCTTCGTAGAAGCTGAACGAGTTTGCAAAAGAAAAGAAATGGTATTGACACAACCACTCGAGTTTAGGAGAGAGACATGAATGAATTGAGATCACATCCAAATGAGAGGGATCCTGAAGATATGATAGTATAGTTAAGAAAAACTTAAAAGAATTGAAAGTTACTACTTATACCAAGGATGTTGGGGCTTTCAAGTGCCGAATCCAGATTCTGAAACTTGATTCGAATCTTGGGCCTAAGGCATTTTTTGATCTTAAAGGCTATTATACTATCAAGAGAAAACATAAATCTTATTGGTAGATCCAAAAGTCATTCTTGATAAGCAAACACAGATGTCAAACAAATTCATTCTATCATGAAAATATTATTGTTCAAAAGCAATTTCTACACGACCTTGATACTAAATCATATACATGTAGATTGTTCCTAAAGGTTAATACAATAGTCTCTTTAAACATGCACTTGTAATAGAAGGATTGAAATTAATAGAGAAGACGGGTTAGAAGTTTTTCTTAAAAAAAATTATTTTTTAAAAAGAAAGGTCGATATGTAACATCTCTACATCTAAAATGCACATGATCCACACATGAAAAATAGTCACAATCTAACATATGAAAATGGGTCAATAGGTTTTCCATTTGTGATGGCCTGAACTGTGTAGATTTAGAGCGATAGACATTTAAAGAATTTGTTTTCCTAAAACAATTTTGGCTAAAATATAATAAAATAAAGATTTTTTTTCATGCAAGTGTGATTACTTGAACTGCCTGTTCAGCTGGACAAATGGCAATGATATTCACGTGTGGGGATAGGTTTTAGACCACTCCAAACATTTTTTACAAGCTCACAAAAAGGTTTTGTATAAAATTAAAGCTCTTCCAAGCACTTGCAAATATGCCATTGTGAAACAAAAGTAGAAACAGTTTTAGAGCCAAAAGCTAAAGTCATTCCAAACAACACATTCTCTTTAGTTCAAATTTCCCTTTTTTACCTTTTTTGGTACAATAAGAACATACAACACTAAAAAGAAAAGTAACATAAGTAGTAGTTTTTAGTATGGGTGTGGGTGGATTTGGTTTTCATTTTTATATCTCCATGGTAGCGTAATGGCGTTGGGAATACAGCCGTCCCTTACGCCAACTAAATTTCGTCGAGATAGTAATACTTTTTCTGACGAAAGTATAAAATGGAATCCCATCGAAAAAGCTACTTTAAATATGAGTAAAATTTTTGTCGGAAAAGACGAAATTTTTTGTAGTGCAAAGTGCAACAATGGTAAACCAAAGAAAATATAATGAGTTATGTTGAAAATTGAAATATTGGAATGAGTTAGAATGAATTTGGATTCCGATCTCATATTTGGTTAGTCCTTTTAGGGTTTGTTTGCAGTCCTAAAGGCATTATAACCCACATTCATTACAATCCAACCACTCCACAGCAACTCCCATTACCCATATTTCTCTCTCCTCCCATCCATTATCTCTTTATCTATCCTATTTCTCTCTCTTCCATCCTCGCTGTTCTTTTAATTAATTTTTTCTTTTAATATTCAATTATCCTTTTCATATTTTTTAAAGGGTTAAATGTAAAAATTGGAAAAGCTGGAAAAATAAGGAGTCCATTAGATGGGGTAGTTTTAGAAAAAACATTAGGTAAAAAAGTATTTTAAAAAAAAAATTAGAAAAAAAAGATATTTTTTTTTGTCTTTATATGAATTGTCAACTGTCAAATGGTCAAATTGAATGGAAAAGTAAAGTGTCGTTGATTTTGACAGCATTCTGCCATTTCTTTTTTGAAGAAAAAATAATTTTTTTAATGTAAATTTGAATTATTAATTATTTTCTTGGCACCATTTTTCTGGTATCATTTTCCGTAAAATTCCGATCAAGACTTTAAAACTTTACATAAAATGATACGAAGAAAATAATTAATAATTCAAACTTACATTAAAAAATATATATTAAAAAAAAAAAAGCAAGCAGAATACCGTCAGCTCTTAGAAAAAAACCTATTCCTTTTACCTAATTTTTTTTTTCCAAACTACCATTTTACCTAATTTTTTTCTTTTAAAAAAAAGTACTTTTTCTAATTAACCCCTAGCCCCGGGTAGAAATTACAGTTCCTTTACAAAAACTTAAATTCTTCAAATTTTGACTCTTTTTATACCTAATTCCTCTAATTTAACAAATCATGGTGGAAAAGATGTGCATGGTTTGCTTTTACAACGATTCTCTTTTTGATATGATTTACCATAATAAACACATAATTAATTTCTAAACAATAAAGTTGAGTTTTATAAATAAGTAATCCTTGTAAATGAGAGTTATTACCTAACAACCTTATTGTTTGCTCCACCTCTTAATTATACCATATGATGATGTTAAGAGTTGGGTGAACATGAACATGATTAATTACTCTAATAATGGCCTTGTGAGGAGAAATTCATTTTCTCATATCCCTCAATGTCAAATTACTTTCATCACCATAAACTTTCATAGCTCTAGATAGAAGCTATTTTGACCTTAACAAAGAGCCTAGTATGGCTAATTTTACTATACAAAACCACTTTGACATTGATTTAATTAGAATTACATGTCATTTTAGACACAAAATTTATAATTGAGAGATTTGTTAACAAAGTTTTAATGTTTAAATTCTAAATAAACTAAATAGAACAAATTCAAAAAAAGTTTAAAAAAATATACTAAAAAGTGAACAAAAATGAGGCGAAGATCAAACCATTTTTTTCCCTTAAAAGAAATATATTTATTGACATAGAAAGAATGACTAAAATACTCATCTATAGGTTGATATATTTATTAATTTAAGAGTTTGACATCAATATCAGTGCTTAATGAATATTTTTTTTTATATCTCGTATAAATTAAATACCCATGAAATATAAAAATATACTATCAATTAATCACCAATATAAATATAAATATTAATATTAATATTAATAATAAGATCTATAATTTAGATAGAAGGTGAAAAGAACATAATTATTAATTTAAAATATTTTAAATAAATAATTTAATTTACAAAATGTTTCTGTCAATATAGATATACCATAGAATTGAAACATCAATATCGATATCGACATCGATATTTAATCATGCATAGAAGTGAATCAGATTTGAAGGACTAATGAGTATGATATTAAATTTTCATCGACATGTCAACATTTCCATCGACATTTTCATGCATTCGACATCGACATGATAAATGAATCAACATTTTCATTATTGTTAAAAAATTCATGAAACAAGAACAAATTAAGTAACAAAATAACACTAATATGAATATAATATACGAATAAACTTTTCAACTTATTGCGAAAATGAGTATAGCTCAATTGGCATAGTACTTGTACTATCAACCTCGAAGTTAATTAGAAGCTTTATCTTCCGCCCTACATGTGGTTGAAAAAAGAAAAAAAAAATATTCAACTTGTTTGTTTACTAATTTAAATATTATTTTGATTATTTTTATATTAATTCTTTTAGAAATTTCCATGACATCAACATTTTATAGTATTTTCGTCTCCATTATAACCCTACCGAATTGAGGTAGATGACTTGAATGAATACTACGGATTACTATGGTTGCTTTGTTGTCAAATGCAATGATCTTTCACAAAAAAAATCCAAACATCTCCAAAAGATATTTCTTTTTCCTTTCTAAATTAGGTATCGTAAGAAAAGTAAGTTTTCACATTTTCTCATGGGAAAATCAAAATTTGTTGCCATCTGCCTTCATTTTTCAAAATAATTAAGGATAGTTTCAAAAAAAAAAAAAAAATTAAATTAAGCATGACCCTCTGCCATTTTCTAAAATGCACTAAAATGAATGTTAATATTCATATTTTCATTTGCGCACACCATTAATGAGAATTCAAAACAACAAACACGAGCGCGTGAGAGAGAAGAAAAACCCTAACATGTTTGAATGAGAAAAAAATCTCTAACATGTGAGAATATTATTCTATTTGTTTAGTTGAACGAGAAACAATGTCGTATCCAGAACTTTGGGGTACAAATTTGTATGAAGTTAGAAGTTTAGCATAGTTCAACTTTAAAAAATGTCTAAAAGTTAATGAATTCTCGATTTTTTTTTTGTCTATAGATACTCTTACTTTTCTCTTATTTTTCTAATTTTTACACTAAATTTTTCAACAATCAAAATGAAAATCAAAATTTTAAGTTAAAACAAAAAAGAATCACAAAATTTCAATATCAAAATCTCCTTTTAAAACATACCAACACGATAATTAATCAAATAAAAAATGTATTTCGCTAGTAGCATACACTCAACTACTAATATATAATTTTGTTAAAATATTTAAATCTTAAAATCCCTTGGTGATTCTATTATATCCTCTCTTCTTATTATAGTCCATATACCTTCACTTAAGTGTGAAATTTTATTTATATGTGTGTGTGTCAAATATTTAACAAAAGGGGGTGAGAGTATTGAAGAAGAGAGAGGAGAAAAAAGAGAGAAAATTGAGAAGTAAGACAGTATTAACTATTTTTGTTCATATAATAGCAAATGTATTTTTTTTTAACATTTTTTAAAGTTTAGGAGTATTTTTGAAACTTTTGAAATTTTAAAGTATTTTTGGCACAAAACACTGACGTCTTCAATCCAAAATTAACCGTAAGAGTATTTTTAAACTCACGTCATAAGTTTAGGAGTATTTTTTAAACTTTTGAAAGTTCAAAAGTATTTTTGACACAAAGTACAAAATTTAAAAATATTTTGTATAATTTAATCTACATTTAAAAGGAAGGATCCCTGAAAAACTTAAATTTAGTCTACATTTAAAAACTTTTTTTTCGACAATTTTAATCCTCCATTAAAACTTAAATTTACCAAGCACGCCACTAATAATTAAAATTTATACATAATTAATGACTTGTAAAAAGTTAGAATAGGTAAAGTTGCTCTTTTAGTTATATAATTTTTAACTCTAATTATATTAATTTAATTAACGAAGACATTACTATTTTTATTGAATTCAAAAAATGCCATTATCAAAGACTTCTGTAAAAATATTTCATTCTCATTGTCCAATCAATAATGTTATTTTATTCCTCTTGAAACAAACCATTTTATGTTATTGTTAATAATATCGAACTTCATGAACAAATAGACGAAAATTTAAATTATTTATAAATAAAAAATTAATTACAACCATTTAAAATTTTAGATGGTTTTCAAATATAGAAAAATTAACCAAAATATTTATAAATATATCAAAATGTCATGTCTATCACTAGAATCGACAAAAAAACCCACGAAGAGGGTATTCCCTCGACCCCGACCCCGAATCTCCGACACTAATTTGAAATAAATATAAAAATTATTATTATTTTTTATTTATATATTACATATATAAGATGTTTTGTTGACTCTCACAATCTTGTTCTCGCTCTCGCTCAGACACTCACTATCACTCTATCTCTCTCGCTCTCTCTCATAATCTCACTCTCGCTTTCTCTTGCTCGCTCTCTCGCTCTCTCTCACACTCTTGCTCTCGCTCTCCCTTGCTCCCGCAGAGACGTTGGAATGGGTTCTCCCCTCGCCCCGATCCCGGCCCTGTTGTCAACCCTATCTATCATTGTTAGACTATTATCATCTATCATTAATAAACTGTTTATTAGTGATAGACACTGATAAATCGTTATCTATCAGTTATAGATAGTAATGTTTTTCTATATTTATAAATATTTTCAACAAACTTGCCATTTAAAATAATTACCTAAAATTTACAAAATTACTTTTCCATTCTTATTATTTATGGATACAAATTTACGTATTATTTTTAATATTATTTTTAAAATTCTATCAATGGAAAACCAATGGATTAAACAATGACAGCTATATACTAAAATTATAATAATATCAATACAGTTACAAATTAATCTTAAAGTGTCATTATTATTAATTATTAAAACAATAAAAGAAGTTTCAAAATTCCATGTAAAATGTATAAATACACCTTCATCTTGAAAAGTTGGAAACAAATCGAAAATCAAAATTTGGATGGGTACATCAAGAAGAAGAAAAACTACTAAGGTATGCATAGTTCAAAATTTTGATTTTAATTGTTTTTTTCCCTTTAGAATCAATCACTCTACTGACACTCATTTCTAAAATATAATGCAAAGTCCCGATGTCTATTACGGGTTAGAATTAGACCATAATAGAATTTTGGTCTATACTAACACCATAATATTTGATTGGGGAGGAAGATTAGAATTAGAAATTGATCAAAAAACAAGGATATAGGCTCGTGTGAGTAGAAAACAGAAAATATTTATTCTAGTTCTATCACAGAGAAATTCTTGAGAATGTTTGTTACTCTGAAATTTGTTTGTCTTTCTTTAATGATAGAGGGAAAAATGAAATTGGATCATAATGCTCGCTGACACCAAGAAAAGAATATCAATTTTGTCACGTTCACACAAGTTTAACATCATTGTTTTAGACTAAATAGTCCTGACCAATCATGAAGAACCTATCAATATATATATATATAAAATGAATGGGGACACTATCATTAGACAAGTGGTGTCAACAACAAACAACATGATAAAAATAACAATTAAAAGAAGATGAATAAACAAAAAGAGAGATGTTGTATGCATTTTTTTAGCTCTAATAATAGAGAGAATTTACAGATTTGAGAAGAATAAAGTATATACCCAATTATGATTAAGGTTTTGAAAACCGTTGCAATTTACAACACATTCTTAGAATTTAGTTGTGAGTTTTCTTTTTATTTTAAATTGAATTTAGTTGTAATTTAATTAAACCCAACTTAACCAACAATCCAAACATAACCTGAAAAAACCAACAAATTCAATACCGTACTCAAAACGCAGGTTTATAAGCTTCAACATTTCAATTAGAGACGACAACGAGACGTGGTGGGGTCGGGGATGCACTCCCATCTCTGCCTTTTCATCTGCATCCCCACTCCATTCCCCCATTTTGGGGAGTCGGAAATACTTGTTCAAGGATCGAGTTACTCTAGAAAAATTTTCATTTTATTTTTAATTATTTTTAATTTAAAATTAATTAAAATTTGGTATTTATATTAAAATTGTAAATATTATGGGTAACAAGTTAGTATATTATTGTTTTATTTGTTTAAATGAATAATTAAAAAATATTTTAGTACTTTTTATTGTAAATTTAAAAAAATTATAAATATTATAATATGAAATTAAAATTTTAAAGAATTTTTAAAAAATAACATTAAAACAGTAGCTTTTAGTTTTAGTACTTCTTCGGCCTATGTACATATGTACACACAGAAGCAACTAACATTAAAACAACAAGTTTTATAAAATTGTAATATTTTGAAACCTAGCAATTAATAATTAAAATCAAATTCAAAATTTAAAGTCTAATAATATACCATTTTGAGGTGCAATTTTATAACGAAACATGCAATTGCTCGAAATTAAAGATAAGTTTTTCGTTTCACAAAATGAGTTGTTTGTGGCAAAATTGAGAAGCAAAAGGATGCACAACGAGAACACGAATACCATTAAAATATAATAAACAAAATAAATAAAAAGTTATTAGTGTTCGACGAGATTTTCGAAGAAATTTAATTCGTGGAACTTGAGCTTCGTATTTGTTTTAGTTTCAGTTTTGTGAGTACAATCTCTAATATATTTAATCCTTTGATTCTTTCTCTAAAAAAAAAGTAAACAAGTGCGACTTGAATTCTTGAGATCTTCTATGAAACTTTTCTCTCGAGGTCTTCAACTCCAGAGTCTTCAATCTTTGGATCTTTGAATCTTTAGCTTCTTTGAAACTTCAAGTAGCTTCAATCTTCAGAGCTTGTGAGCTTGGGAGTTTCGATCTTTAGATTTTGAGCTTCGGCCTTCAATTCTTCAGAATCCGGATTTCCAGAGCTTCAACACTTTTCTTCACCCTCCAAAAAGGATCTTCCTCTAAATGAAGAGATAAAGCCTCTATTTATAGAGTTTCTATGGGACTTCATGGGCTTGGGCTCAATTGTTTTTGGGCCCCAAAAATTGGGATTGGGCTTGGGCCCAATATCTTCTTTGGCCCAAAAAAAATTCATAATGGACTTGAATTGGATTAGGCTTTTAACCCGAGCAACTTTAATTACTCGGCCCAATCTGATTTATAAATTCCACAATGCATTTGGACTTATGATGACGTGGCGAAATTTGGTTGGCCGAAATTTCTCATTCAACAAATGCCCCCTTTTCGAGATTTTTGCACGTGTATGAGTGGATGAATCTTGAAAAAGAAGATAAAGTTGGAATCAAAATACAAATTATATTTTCTTGATTTTTGACTCTATTGGATATGTTAATTTAATCAAACTTATGAATTTAGTACATAAATTTGATTTAAATTTTGTGTATTTGACACACTTTTTTTTTTTTGCAACTTATCAAACACATGAATTTGGAGTCAAAGTTTTGATTTTTATTGTTAACACCATCTCCAATTTGAACTTTAGCAGAATTCGTGCTCTACTTAATTCAAAATTGAATTTGGAGTTGAGCTGAATTTCTATCCAAAATGTCTTAGTTGAATGTGGGATAGAATTTGGGGTGAATTTGAACTTCAATCAATTTTGGTTAAAAATTTAGAATATGCCCAAATTTTGACTTGAGAAAAATTTGGTTTTGAATATAATTTGAACTTAATCCAAATTTTGGTTTGGATTTGGATCACACTCTAATTTATACTCATATTTTGAGCTAAGAAGCGAGAGTTTATCCCAATTTTGACTTTGAATTTGAAATATGATTTTGATTTTATTCCACTCCCGATTTGGGGATACAATTTGGGATTAAATCAATTTTTGATTGAAGAAGTATTTGATTTTGGAATATAATTTGAATGCAATCCAGAATTTTGTTTGGATTTGAATTGAGATTTGGGTCAACTTAAACTAATAGAGGTTTGGGATTCCTAAATCTGTTTGGATACCAAAAGAAAGAAGGAAAATTCCCCAAATCGTGCGCGAAAATCCCGTCGTTGTTTGGCTATATATATATCCGGAGGTACAATGGTTCCATCATTCCCAACTTGATCTGCCTTCACTGCTACAGCTGCTGTTCGGACGCCGCCGGAGTACCACGCTGAAATAACGCGATTCTCCTACTGTTATTGAAAGTCGTGGAACGCCGCCGGAGGTGAATCGTCGTCGCATTGCTCTTCTGTCGTCGGGTAACTCCTTCCACCGAAGTTTTCGTCGACCACCGCAAGTTTTATAACCACGGGTTTGAGAGCTGGAGCGAAGACGATACACGACGGAAAGGCGTGAGAGTGACAGCCGGGAAAGAGTCGTCTGAGCAAGACAGCGAGACAGCGATAGTTGAGCGAGAGTTGAGCGAGACAGCGAGAGGGCGAGAGTAGAGTGAGACAGCGAGAGAGAGAGTTAGAGTTAAGCGAGAGAGCGAGAGAGCGATGGCTGAGCGAGGCCGCGAGAGAGCGAGAGTTGAGCGAGGGGTTGGGAGAGAGCGAGAGGGCGAGATTTGAGCGAGTTTTTTTTTTTTTTTTTTTTGCGCTATTATCATTATTTTCGGCCCTAATCACTTACTCCTCTTGTTGCAGGTTAACTTGCATCCCTACGGAACAATTCGATTTAACGTCTCCACTACGAACTGGTGCGTGACAACTTGAATTACTAATTTGTCACCCTTCTGTTGCTTTGGTGCATGAAGATTTGGGTTACTGGCTCACCACTTTTCTGCTGCCTTGGCGCATGAAGATTTAAATTGTTGATCCGCCGTCTCCCTAAAGGTAGGGATGACCCCAGAGCTTTGAACTATTGAGTTAGGGATGAGCCCGAGAAGATCTTAGCGACTATGGCTCGCCGTCACCCTACAGCTAGGGATGACCCTGGTCTCTGAACTATTGAGTTAGGGATGAGACCCGGTAAGATCTTAGCGATTCGAAGGTCTTAGCGACTGAAGCTCACCGTCACCCTACAGGTAGGGATGACCCTGGGTCTCTAAACTATTGAGTTAGGGATGAGACCGGGAAGATCTTAGCGATTTGAAGGTCTTAGCGACTGAAGCTCGTCGTCACCCTACAGGTAGGGATGACCCTGGGTCTCTAAACTATTGAGTTAGGGATGAGACCGGGAAGATCTTAGCGATTTGAAGGTCTTAGCGACTGAAGCTCGCCGTCACCCTACAGGTAGGGATGAACCTGGGTCTCTGAACTATTGAGTTAGGATGAGACCGGGAAGATCTTAGCAATTTGAAGGTCTTAGCGACTGAAGCTCGCCGTCACCCTACAGGTAGGGATGACCCTGAGTCTCTGAACTATTGAGTTAGGGATGAGACCGAGAAGATCTTTAACGGTTTGAATTTTGACCCTAGGACTGGGCGCGCCTAGGGGTGGTGATGTTGCGATGTCAATATCGGGGGCATAAATTTTTTTTTTTTTTTTTGGAATATGTTCACGTCTGCTTCACCATTTAAAACTTTGATGCCTCTATTTCTTCTAGATCGGGTAATTAAGACCTAACTTCTTATGGTGACGTTTTCCTTGCAGGACAATGGTTTACTTTGCGGAGCATATCTCGTTTGGGAAAACACAGCTCGTGATCCTTGCAGAGAGGCACCAGCCTATAAAGAGTGGACTTACCTTTACTGTAGAGGCTCCCCTAACTGGTTTCTTTTCAGATATTTGGCCAGAGTTAGATGACGATATGACCCTCCCCGAGCTATCTGTTGAGGTGTCTTTTCATCAGGGGGAAAAGGTGTGGATCCTAAGGTCGCCGATTCATGACACGGCCCCTTCCCTAGATCCATTGTTAACTCTCGGGCGGCGTATGCTGGAAGGCGAGACCTACTGGAGCACTATTGTGAAAGTCCCAGGTGAATTCACTTTTATCGACTGCTATTGGGAATGGTTGGAGCTTGTAGTTAGCCGAAATGAACGATTTCTTCACAAAGTTCGTTGTTTAATGTGGTGATGGCCTCTTCATATACATATGATCGCAATAATGATGTGGTTCGAGCTTTTTGTGAAGTTTGGTGTCCGTCTACTAACACTCTCATACTATAGCGGGCGAAGTATCCATTTCTTTATGGGACCTATGGTCGCTTGGGGGTCTTCCGATCAGGGGTACTTTGTATGAGGAGGTCATTCCTTGCTATAAAGAATTAACCAGCGCGCGAGAGAAGATATGATAAACCTCCTGCACAAAAACAAAGGAAGGCTTCCCGCTCTTGATCCACTCATAACCCGGATGGTGCAAAAATCAAGTATCGAGGCTGGTCAACTAGGGAAAATATGCGGTTCAAGGAACTTGGAATAGAAGACACCTTCAAAGACAAAACATATCTAGCCGCTTTCTTGTCCTATTGGTTGTGTCTTTTCGTGTTCCCCCAAAATGGGGCTTTCCTTCGTCCAGGAGTTTTTAAAGTTGCTAGCACGATGGCTGATGGGAAGTCTTACAGCCTTGGTATTCCAGTCCTAGCCAATATATATCATGGTCTAGGGTTGATCACTAAAGCTACCAACCCAATTGGACGTATGGATTTTCACTTTCCTATGCATTATGTCCACGGCTGGCTGGCCCATTACTTTAACAAGCATTACCTCGTTCCTGTGGATGTGCGGGGTTCTAAGATGGCCAATTTTTCTGGAGAAGGTGGCTCGATCTATTTCGGGGAATATGAAGCGCGAAAGTTAATCCATAGAGGTGCAAACATCCAATGGCACGTAACTATGCAGGGCCAAAATAGGCATGAGCATTTGGTTGATGATAATGACTTATCGTCCCAACATTCTTACCAAATTTTCAGCATGCGAACCGGTTATGTATCGTCCCAATGTGGAGATACCTTGATACTAGAATCATACAGTCCTTATCGATTTGGGCGGTAGTTTGGTTTTTATCAAGACACTCCTAATGATATAGGGGGAATGCCCCCTGTCTCTACACTTAATAACCACTTGTATTACTTCAGGGTTTGTACGAGGCGCAACACATTATCCCAAGTGTTCTTACCAGCTCGCAAGTTGGAGCCACGTAACCATGTTACGTCACAATACCAAAACTGGTGGCTGTCAAAACATGGGAGTTATTTTGAGGATAACATTCATCAACTAGTAAGTAATGCTATTCCTCCCCCATCGCAACCCCGACTACCCAAGAATAAAGGGGCTAACCAAGGTAGCAAACAACTTCGTCTTATTGAAGAAGCGATTTGCACGTCTCAAAACGGTGATGTTATTCATGCAGAAGCGAGTCACAGTAGTACCAGTGATCATCATTGGAAGAGACCCCCGAAGAAGATGAAAGGATCCTATGATAATAATTTTTTTGAAGGGATCCCAAGTGCTTCAGGACTCCCTAGTGCAATTATACCATTGGTATGTATGCTCTATATTCAAGTTATCTTTGTCTTTTCTTTATCAGGTAATTTATTTATTTATTTATTTTTTTAGCAGTCTCCCTTGAGTCCGCACCTTCAAGAGCTTGCGGAGCCGAACAGTGAAAAATCTTTGATGGGGCATTATAATTTGGACTCATCCATGGACAAGGTTGATACTTCTACATTATTAGTAGCTGAAACAATTGAACCGCCCTTATGACCTTGTGCTATTTTAGAGGACATTCGATGCGGCAAAATGAAAGTAGGTAGTGAAAGCGTTGGAGTTTTAACCTCTCCACTTGAAGAAGTTGGTTGTTCTAAAGCCCTCTTCATAGAGAAAATCATGCCTCCTCCTGATCCGCTAAGAATTTCGGAACCGACTCAAGGCGTCTGTAAAAAAACAAATGTTGGGAATCCCGAGGCTTCTCTATACTGCGGCAATGTAGTAGTTTCGAATTTTTATCGACAAGCAGCGCTATCCCTGTGGGAAAGCATTCGGGATAAGATTGTGCGTACTCCATTTGAGCAAGTTCCGAATCTCAGGTCGGAAGTCACAAAGGTATTATATGGTATTTCGAAGGTTCATGCAGAGAATTTGACTCCACTTCAGGAGTTTGTGGAGAATTATCTCAAAAGGGTGGAAATTTTCAATTCGCTACAGTCCTCATATTCCGTGCAATTATCTTCAATTGACAAAGATCATCAATTGGGAGAGAAAACATCTCGCATGAAAGAAACCCTTACTTTGATCGACCAAATGCGAGGAGAAGATAAAACCATTCGAGAGCGAGTTGCGCAGTTAGCCTCAGAAAAGGAGGAATTAGAAGTTAGACTTCATGAGGTCAAAACCGAATACGGGAAACTTTTGAGTTTGTGTGATGAGAAGAAGGAGGCCTTAGACAAAAGGGAACTTGAAGTTGCCCAGATGCAAGAAGAAATCAATACTCTTGAGAGCACTCCTACTATAACTGATGAAGGTGTCGAGGCTTTTGCTACAGTTCGGGACAACATGGAAACTGCATGCGAAGAGTTGAAGAACTTCAAGTGGAGGCTTTGAATTTTTTTTTTAATTTTTTTTATTATGTACCCACCAGGATTCAGATTTAATGAATTTTTTTTTATGTGACTGCACTTAACAAATTTTAAGCTGTCTACGTACCCTTTTATAATAACGGGATCAAGTCATTACGTAATTCATTGCGAATATGTTTTATATATATAGTCGTTCGCTTTTAAGCTCATGCGAGCCAAGAGCATATACATCATTTTTTTTTTTTGCATATAACGCTAAGCATAAAATCTTTTAAGGAACTTGCCATTGATTGGGCCGATTCTTAATCCATCTTGGTCAACGATCTTGTACACTCCGTTTGTATAGATTTCTTTAACAACATAGGGTCCGTCCCATTTAGGTGTGAACTTATTCCCTGTATGTCTCGTTGTGATGATAGGTCTTCTTACAGCAAGTACTAAATCACCAATCTGAAACAATCGAGGCTTCACATATTTGTCGAAAGCTTTAGACATTCGTGCTTGATAACATTCCAATGCTTGTTGAGCCTCGAGTCTCTTCTCGTCAAGTGCTTCTAGCTCTTGAAGACATAATTTGGCATTGTCTTCAGTAGTTAGTCCTTCTTGAATCGCCATTCTCAACGATGGAATTTCCCTCTCTAATGGGAGAACGACTTCTACTCCATAAACCAGAGAGTATGGTGTGACTCCTGTGGGAGTGCGATGGGTAGTTCGGTAAGCCCATAGGACTTCCCCGATCTTTTCCTGCCAATCTCTTTTCGTCTTAGAGATTATCTTTTTTAGCAGATTACATAAAGTCTTATTGAATGCTTTTGCCAGTCTGTTCGCTGCGGCATTGTACATAGAAGACTTGTACTGCTTAAATTTAAACTTTTCGCACAACTTGTCCATCAGACTGTTGACAAACTGTCTTTCATTATCTGTGACAATACGATGAGGGATCCCGTATCGATAAATGATGTGCGTACGAACAAAACTTACGATGTTTTCTTTTTTTGCTTCACTCAAAGGCACAGCCTCAGCCCACCTTGAAAAGTAATCTGTTCCAGCAAGAATATAAGAGTGTCCGCTCGACGATTTAGGTGTTATAGGTCCTACCAGATCAAGTCCCCAAGCTTCAAATGGCCATGAAGCTACTATCGGGTGAAGAGGCTCTGGCGGCTGATGTATAAAATTTGCATGGAATTGACAAGCTTCGCATCGATTTACATACTGCATGGAGTCATGCACCATTGTGGGCCAGTAATAGCCCATTCTCTTCAATTGATGCTGGAGTTTTGATCCGGACTGATGAGCGCCACAGACCCCTGAATGTGCTTCATATAGGGCTCGTACAGATTCTTCTTTCCCTAATCAAAGAAATAGACCCTCATATGAGCGTCGATAGAGTGTATCATTGTAATAGATAAATTTGGCAGCTCTTCTTCGTATTTCAATTTTATTTCGCGGGTTTGTAATACAGTGTCACCCGTCCTCCTCTTCGATTACGAAAACAAATATGGTATTAGTTTCTTCATGTTGTTCTTTGATCGGCGGAATGATCCACTTTTGACAAAGAGAGATATTCATAGGAATGTCGCTCGCAATTGCCAAAGCAGTAGCAAGATTTGCAAGTGCATCCGCTTTCCTATTCTCTGAGCTTGGTATATGTTCAAGTATTATACCCTCAAACTTATCCATCAGCCTCTTAGCAAGGATAAAGTAAGATTTTAAGTCCTCATGTTTCACATCATACTGGCGTGAGAGCTGATTTATAATTAGCTTTGAGTCGCCGTAAATTTCAATGTATGTTATCCCCATATCCAAAGCTATTTGTAGACCGATGATGAGTGCTTGGTATTCAGCAACATTATTTGAACATAGCTCACTGAGCGTGAAGCTATACGATAACATATGCTTTTCCGGGGAAATGAAGATAATGCCGACGCCTGCTCCATTTCTTCAAGCTGCGCCATCAAAGTACATGGTCCAAGGTTCCATGATTTCGGCGTAAAATACTTCTTCGTCGGGAAAATCTTCACATAGTTCTCAATCTGATGGGATCGGATGATTAGCCAAGAAATCTGCCAGTGCTTGACCCTTCACTGCCTTTTGAGGTACATACACTATATCATATTGTTGAAGTATAACTGCCCGTTTAGCGAGGCGTCCCGAGATGACTGGCCTAGATAGAATGTACTTGACTGGGTCGGCTTTTGCTACCAAGTGTACAGTGAAGGCTTGCATGTAGTGTCTAAACTTGTCTATTGCGAAGAACAAAGCAAGACACATTTTCTCAATTGGAGAATAATTTAGCTCGGCTCCAGTCAAGGTTCTACTTAAATAGTAGAGGGCACGTTCCTTACCTCTCTCCTTTTCTTGTGCGAGTAATGCTCCGATCGATCTTTCTTGTGTAGCTATGTATAATATCAACGGTTTTCCAGCAGTCGGTGCATTCAAGACCGGCGGGTTAAGCAAATACTTTTTTATACTGTCAAATGCATTTTGGCATGCCTGATCCCATTCAAACACTGTATCTTTTCTCATCAATCTCTGAAAGGGTTGACATCGACCTGCAAGATTAGATATAAACCTTCTGATGTAGGCCAAGCGACCTTGGAGACTTCTTAACTCATGCAAGTTTTTTGGACATGGAATTTTCTGGATGGCATCAATTTTAGGTTGATCAATTTCTATCCTGCGGTGCCTCACAACAAACCCCATAAACTTTCTTGAAGTCACACCGAAAGCACATTTAAGAGGGTTCATCCTTAATTGATACTTCCTAAGCCGCTCAAAGACAAGTTTCAAGTCTTTTAGATGGTCATGTCGTTTTTGCGATTTTACCACCAGATCGTCCACATAACATTCAACATGCTTATGTAACATATCATTGAAAATATTTTGCATAGCCCGTTGGTATGTAGCACCTGCATTCTTTAATCCGAAAGGCATCACCTTGTAACAATATATACCTTTTAGAGTTTGAAAAGCCGTTTTCTCCTCGTCTTCCAAAGCCATTCGTATTTGATTGTAGCCTGACGATCCGTCTATGAATGATAAGGCCTCGTGTCCTGTGGTGGCATCCACCATAATTTCTGTGATGAGTAAGGGAAAATCATCTTTTGGACATGCACTATTCAAGTCACAAAAATCAACACAAATATGCAGTTGGCCATTCTTTTTCTTTACAGGGACGATGTTGGCTATCCACGTTGGATATTTGACTTCACGAATAAAATCAGCCTTAATTAGTTTGTTAACTTCCTCCTCTATTTGAGGAATGAGTTCTGGCCGAAAGCGTCGTTGGGCTTGCTTGATTGGTCGATACCCAGGCTTAATTGCTAGGCGATGGACTGCCACTTTTGGATCAAGCTCAGGCATTTCTTTATACGACCAAGCAAAGACATCTTTGTATGTAGTGAGTACGCTCACATACTCCCTTTCTTCCTCATCAGTCAGTCGTGCACTTATGAAAGTTGGACGAGGCTCCTCTATTGTACCAAGATTGACTTCTTTTAACTCATCAATCGTTGATTGACCACCGTCCTCAAGTGGTGACGGAGCTTCTTCTGCCTCTCCCTCAAGCACCTCAGGCTCTGATGCTTCTTCTTCTGTGACATGGCAGCAATTTGTCGCGTCCTTTTCATCTTCTGGGTCGTTCTCTTTAGGTCGAGTGATGATGATGTCATGTCGCTTTACTTTTAACGAACCCTCTGTATTTACTGAAATAAGCAATTTTCTTTTCATTCTTGATGGAACAGCACTGCGAATTTTTTCGTCACTTTTTATCTCGCATGCTTTGCCAGAGATCGGTGTAAGGGATCGTTTTCGACTTCTTGTTGTGGTGACGCTTAATCTCTCAAAAGCAGATGCTCGCGAGGTGGTAGTTGAGCACATATTATTTATCTTCTGTGGGTTTACACTTATCCTCTGAAACGCAGAAAGTCGGGTATGGCCGGAAGTTGAAGGTTGCTCTTTATTTTCACCCCCAAGCATACTCAGCCTTTGAAAAACCAATGGACGTGCCACAGAAGGAGTAATGCGACTAAAGGCAGACATTCTCTGACCTTCACTCCTCTTGTCTTCTTTAGAGTCATTGCTTTCTTCCACAGTAATGTGACATGTATTTGTAATCTTTGCTTTTCCCTTTTTGGTTATACGAATCGGCTCCGTGGGATTATATCCAAGTCCGGCCCTTGAATAAGGGATAGTATACCCTTCTTTCTGAAGCTTCCTTTGAGTAGGGGAGATTTCTGGTCTTTCATCAGATATTTTCAGAGTTTTAAACTCAGTATGAGCCTTGAAATCATAACCTGCCTTTGCTAGTAGCCTATATGCCTTTGGATCGAAGCCATCCTTTGTTCGTTTTTCTGGCAGAGTTGCGCTAGCTTGCTCTGTCTCAGTGTTTTTGATGTCACTCTTATCCATCTTTGTAAGCAGTGTAGTGAAACTCTCCTTCAAAATTTTGACGTCTCCGATCATTAGATTTTTGAAGCATTCTGCAAATGGTGATTCTCCTTTCTTGCGTTGAGATAGAGGGACATAGCGTAAGATGGGAGATTTTGAGTTCTTTCCTTGTGTGCTTATCATCCCTTCGTTCTTTGGCACCTCATGCTTGACTTGGGTCATTGATTCATCATTTCCCTGGCCGCTGAAAGCATCCACTTCGCTCAACTTCTTGTCGTAACTATTCGTTGCTCGAGCCTACAGGAGCATTTGGCCACTGGAACCTCGGTTGATATGACTTCGCTAATGTCATCACTTTTCATGTAGAACTTTGCATCAGCAAAATGCGATGCAGCTTCTGAAAACGGTTTGGTGTTGGCGTCAACTTTCTTAAGCCTTGCTGATAAAACTTAAAACACTGATGGAGCGTGTACGTTACAACTCCGTTTTCGTGAATTCAGGGACGTTCTAACAGTAGTCTGTATGTAGTTCTGGAATCGATCACATGAAATAGGGTATTTGCTCTTAAATCCCCTATGACGAGTTCAAGGCGAATCATGCCTATTGCTCACTGTCCTCCTTGATTAAAGCCTTGAATCACCAGCTTGCTGGTGGATAATTCATCCATTGAAATGCCTAACTGGTTCATAGTCGATTTTGGCATTATGTTGATAGCTGATCCATCATCAATGAGGATCCGACTAAGCTTTTGCTCTCGAATATATCCAGACACAAATAAAGGTCTATTATGAAGTTTTGATCCGAGTAACAAATCTTCGTCGGTGAATGATATCGCTATGCAACATGAAGCGCATGTGTCTGCTTGAGAAGTAGAAGCAGTCGGACGACTGTCACCTTTTAAGATTTCAACCAGTGCATCATTGGTGTCCTGTGGTAGTGACAACAAATCATTTATGCTGAAAGAGGGCAGTTCTTCCGGTCGAGTTGTTGCCTCTGCCGTGTTTGAAAGAGCGCCATCTTCTTCCATCGCACTAATGACGTGACACGCAACAGTTTCACCTGAAAAAATCTTTGGAAAGAAGTCTCCCAAGGTTAACGGTTGCCGAGGTCGAGGAAGTTCCTCGCTTTCTTCGATGATTGGTCGAGGTCTTTTCATGCTCGACCTTGTTTTTCTTTTTTGGGTCTTACTTCTTCTTTTATGGTTTCGGTGCAAACGTGATTCTTTCTGAGTAAAATTTTGTTTATGTTTCTTTCGTCGGGTTACCAACGTCCATTCTTCATCTATATCTTTAGCTCGTTCTTCTTTCTCTTGTAAGTTGGTTTTCTGAAAGTCAATCCTCCCTGTGGCCTTTAATGCCGGATATATAATGATCGGTTCCAAAGATCCAAACTGGATTAAACTCCCTGTTGCAAACATGAGGATGTCCGGATGAATCATTACTGCAGCGTGATTTGTCTGCGCCACGTCCTCCAGGTCCAAATCGATTTTTCTTTCTTGAGCTAATTTCAAAATTAGCTCTTTTAATACAAAGCATTTTTCCACCGGATGGCTCACAACTTGATGATATTTGCAGTAATTGGGATCGTTTACTCTCCCCAATTCTGCTGGTCGCTTACATTCAGGGAGCTCAATTAGTTGTTTCTCGAGCAATTGCTCCAGCATATCTGGAAGATCGGATTCTGGAAAAGGGTAGACTTTCTCTTGTCTCTATTTAAATGTTGGTCGTTTCTTCTCGCCTACATCTTCGTGTTTCTCAATCTTCTTCTCTTTAGCAGTAAACTTTAAAGGAGCCGTATTTACGGCCATAGCTTCTTTAGTTGCACCCTTCGATACCTTCTGGGTGCTCTTTACTTATTTCCTTTCTTTCTTTACCTCCGGGATTAATAAATCGTTGCTCCCTCTATTAGCAATGCTCAACCCCATATCATGAACTCGAGTAGCTAATTCTTCGAAGGTGCGGGGTTTTATCCCTTGTAGGATGTACAAAAGTCCCCAGTGCATTCCTTGAGTGCACATTTCGACAGCTGGTAGTTCTGTCAACCTATCTTTGCAATCAAGGCTTAGTGCTCTCCAACGATTAATGTAGTCGATGACTGGCTCGCCTTTTTGCTGCTTAGTCGCAGTGAGCTCTATCATACTAACGATATGTCTAGTACTGTAGAAACGATTGAGGAATTCTCTCTCAAGCTGCTCCCAGCTATCGATAGTTTCAGGCTCCAGGTCAGTGTACCAGTCGAAGGCGTTTCCCTTCAGAGTTCGAACAAACTGTTTAACTAGCAGGTCTCCTCTGGTTCAAGCATTTTCACAGGTTTCAATAAAGTGAGCAACATGTTGCTTTGGGTTGCCCTTTCCGTTGAACTGCTGGAATTTTGGCGACTGGTACCCATTTGGCATCCTTAGATTGTCAATCCTCTTCGTATACGGCTTGGAATACACGAGGGAAGTCTGACTAGGGCCTCCATATTGAGCCTTGATGGAGTTCGCAATCATTTCCTGCAACTGTTGAACAGACAACGAAGCAATTGAAGTTGAATCTTGGGGCTGACTGTCTTGCAAAACCTTCTTCCCTTTGTCATTGTTCTTGACTGCGGGCGTATGACTTGATTCAGTCGCGTCACGACTTTCAATATGGTTCTTGAGGGATGCAATCTCATAATCCCTTTCTTCAATTGCCTTCAGTAGCATGTTAACTTTCTTTTCAAGTTCAACCATTCTCTCCTCGCTGTTCCCACGTCAGCCATCATGACTGACATTACATTTGGTTGGGGTGCCTCCTCGCTTGGTTGTTCAGAAGCTGAGGTATGCTTGTCAAGTGTAGGATTCTCCTTGATGACGACCCCAGCTTTCGGGTCTCTTGAGATCTGTTCCCATATATTTCTCGCGATCTCAAAGGTAGGTTGCTCTTCCAATTGTATTTCCTTAGCGGCTGCGAGTAATTGGTCTTCTGGAAGTGTCACTTGAAGCGTTAGGAGCATTGTCTTTGGATGCCATGTCTTATGTCTTGTGCGGGAGAAAGAGATGAAAGGTAGAAAAGGTCCCATTGGGCGTGCCAATTTGTTCGACGTTTCAAAGAAATTTAATTTGTGGAACTTGAGCTTCGTATTTGTATTAGTTTCAGTTTTGTAAGTACAATCTCTAATATATTTGATTCTTTGATTCTTTCTCTAAAAAAAAAGTAAACACGTGCGACTTGAATTCTTGAGATCTTCTATGAAACTTTTCTCTCAAGGTCTTCAACTCCAGAGTCTTCAATCTTTGGATCTTTGAATCTTTAGCTTCTTTGGAGCTTCAATCTTCAGAGCTTGTGAGCTTGGGAGCTTCGGTCTTTAGATTTTGAGCTTCGACCTTCAATTCTTTAGAATCCGGATTTCCAGATCTTCAGCACTTTTCTTCACCCTCCAAAAAGGATCTCCCTCTAAATGAAGAGATAAAGCCTCTATTTATAGAGTTTGTATGGGCCTTAATGGGCTTGGGCCCAATTGCTTTTGGGCCCCAAAAATTGAGATTGGGCTTGGGCCCAATATCTTCTTTGACCCAAAAAAAAAAAATACACAATGGACTTGAATTGGGTTAGGCTTTTAACTCGAGCAACTTTAATTACTCGGCCCAATCTAATTTATAAATTCCACAATGCATTTGGACTTATGATGACGTGGCGAAATTTGGTTGGCCGAAATTTCTCATTCAACAATTAAAAATTATAGAAAATTTGGAAATTGTGAAATATTTCATTTAATTTCTCGATCAAAATCCATCAAATATCACTATTATTTTATAAGCAATTTGAGTAATAGGATGTGAGATTACATTAGACACTAAGGATGTAGAAATATAAGTAAGACACATAAACAATATATAAAAAGACACATGGTGATGGGAGAATCACATTTCGTCTTTACACATTACACTTACACAGCATGAGCCAGCCATCTATTATTTATAATATTTATAATATCGATATTTTAAAAATGACGCGCGCTAAAACCAAATTCTTCAAAAAATTTCACGATTACGAACTTCCCCTAACGCCTTCCCGTAGTCTCCACCGTCCACGTCACCAATCCGCGTCAAAACAGAATCAACCAATCACATACCGCCTTCTCCATCTATAAATACCAATCCCCTCAACTCTCTTCTCAGAACTCACTCTTTCCTCACTTGCGAATTACATCTCAGAGAAACCTCCAAATTCCTCCGTAAACTTAACAATGGCGCCAAAGGCCGAGAAGAAACCTGCCGAGAAGAAGCCAGCCGCGGAGGAGAAGAAGGCCGAGAAAGCTCCGTCGGAGAAGAAGCCGAGAGCCGAGAAGAAGCTTCCCAAAGACGCCTCCGATAAGAAAAAGAAGAGAGCCAAGAAGAGCATCGAGACTTACAAGATCTACATCTTCAAAGTCCTCAAGCAAGTTCATCCTGATATCGGAATTTCCAGCAAGGCTATGGGGATTATGAACAGTTTCATCAACGACATTTTCGAGAAGCTCGCTCAGGAATCCTCTAAGCTTGCTCGCTACAACAAGAAGCCGACCATCACCTCTCGGGAGATCCAAACGGCGGTGCGCCTTGTTCTTCCTGGTGAGTTGGCCAAGCACGCCGTCTCTGAGGGTACCAAGGCTGTCACCAAGTTTACTAGCTCTTAGATTCATAGATGTTAGGGTGTAAAAAGCAGCATGACTGTTCTGAATTGTTGATTTCCTTTCCTTTTGTTGCATATTTTGGAACTGAACGAATGAAAATTGGATTATATAGCGTGAAGTCTTTTGTTATTCGCTTGATTGTGGCCACTCTGTTGGGACTGTTTTCTGGGTCTCTGAAGATTAACCCTAATTTCAGCTTAACGAATTTGTATTTGTGCCTGAAATTGAATCTGACTGCATCTAGTATTTGGGATTTGCTGCGATTTTATTTAGACAAGGACAATGGCACAATGCCGATGGACGTGCCTCAAACTCGTCCTAAGGGTGAACGGGCATTTTAACTTTGATAGTTTGGCCAAACCCACAGTAAGGTTAGTTTGTCTTCATTTCCCTTAGTCCATATTCTAGCGTGAATCATTGGGTCATAGATATTCGGAGATGCTTTTGCAAGTGATTTGAACAAACTATATACTTTTTTTTGTTTTTAGTTGAAATTATATGTTAGTTTGTGTTTCATTGGGGTCTTTCACACAATTTCTAGAACAAGAAGTTCTATGACTCTTCTTGGAAACACTCAAACAAGCCACTGCGAACTTAGTTTGGCATCTAGGTGTCAAACCCGGAGGCATAAATCTTGAACTCAGCCTCAGTTGATTGACTGGTGGTGAAAGGTGTCCTCCATCGGTGAAATTCTAAGTATATCCATCAAGTTAGAGAATTGTTTCCCACCTGTCTTCAGACACAATAGAACAGTCTCATCAATCCACAAGTTAAGCTGGGGTACATGGCCACTTTGGAGCATCTCGTGTTTGAGAATGATGTACGTTCTGACTGTTACCATTTGGGTTGTCAGGCTCTATTAGGAGCGAGAGGAGAATCAACCCACATATTTAGGTAGTTTTAAAATTCACTAAAATGATTCCTTTGAGATACTAATTTATTTTATGTGCTGAATAGTTTTTGCTCGTTTTTAAATCTTCAATTTTTTTTATTTATTTATTTTTTTTTTTAAGGGATCTTGAGGGCGCTTGGTAAAGCACAAATGGCAAACTTCACAACATTGTACTTATCTTTCACAGATTCAAACTCATTTGTGATATGTGAAAAAAGAAGGAAAAAAAAAAAAAGTAGACACAAATGTCAAACAGATTTATTGTATCATGAAAGTATTATTGTTTGAAAGCAATTTCTACATGATCTTGATGCTAAATGGTAGACATACATATTGTTCCAAAGGTTAATACAACAATCTCTTTAAACATGCACTTGTATAGGGAAGACGACTTTACTTAGATGTTCTTTTTTATTTATTTATTTATTTATTTATTTATTTATAAAATTTAAGAAAGGTCCATAAGTAACATCAAAATGCACATAATCCACACATGAAAAATAATTGAAATCCAATGGATAAAAATGAATCTAACAGGCTTGCATTTTGTAACAGTTTGAACTATGAAGATTGAAATAAGTAGACATGAAACAAAATGTTTTTTCACAAGTACGATTACTTGAATTGCTCGTTCGACTAGACAAATGACATTGATGTGACCCACTCAAAACATTTTTTATAAGCCCACAAAAAAGGGTTGGTATAGAAGCTCTTCCAACCCTTGTAAATCAAAACAATTTTGGATCCAAAAACTAATTCATTCCTAACAACACATTCTCTTTCGTTGACGTTCCATTTTTTTTTTTTTTTTTTTTTTTTTTTTTTTTTTTTTTTTGACTCAAGACTAGAGAACAGTCAACACTAACATAAGAAAAGTAACATATGAAGTAGTTTTTAGTAAACATAAAATATTCTATCATCAAGGTGCTAACAATGGCAATCAAAGGAAAATATATCGAGTGATATCAAGAAATGTAACGTGGTAGGACTGGAGTGAGTTTGGATTTCAATCTCATGTTTGGTTCATTAGGTTTAGAGTTAGTTTGTAATCCTCACAGGTATCCACCCTCATTTTGGTGGGAAATCCCCAGTTTGACTAGGAATGAGTCAAACCATGGACACAAAATGGGTCATTGGTCAAGAACGGGGAGGGTGTCCTCGTCTCAATACCGCCCTATTTAATTTTTAAATACTTTTTAAAAAGTAATATGTATAATTTATGTTATATTCTATATACAAAAGAAAATCTATACTATATTAAAAGGGCCCATGAGGGAAGAATTTTTACATTCTCTCTTTACCTTTGAATCTTTAGATAATGACTATTTTGCTCTCACATCCCTTCATGATAGTTTCAATTATTCGTATTTTGTCATCACCTTTTTACAGGGGTGTTTGTATGATTGGTTTTACATCACTTCCTTATGATATTTGTACTTTTTAGTTTTTTATTTCATGAAATTTCCAAACAAGTGTTAGTATAATAACTACAATTCATTAAAGACATGTTATTTCATATAATAACTACCATTCTTTAAAAAATAAGTACAAATATTCTATTTTGTTTTGGTTCAACCTCTATTTTTGTATTGTAAGATGGTAAATAGAGTTTTACTTCTATAAGAGATCTCGAAACCTTTTAAATAGAATGTAAATAAAAAGTTTTCATCCTACATCAAACAAGAATACATGTAACTTGTTTTTGTCGATGAAGATCTACATCGAGTTATAATACATGTAACTTATTTTCGTCAATGAAGAGGTAACATTATTATCTGCAAATCTTAAAAATTAAACTTTTATCATTTCTATCCAAAGTTAGATAAATGTTTTTTTGTTTATGACTTTATATTGTTTTTGTTGTGGATAGAACTTTTTTTTTTTTTTTTTTTTTTTTTTTTTTTTTTTTTTTTTTAAAGAAAAAGTCGTGTACTTCTATTTCAATTTTGAATCTTTTTCGACAAATTTGGATATGTTTATTATTTTAACTACTATATTGTTATTATTCTTATTTTTGTACACACTCAGTCACGTAATTATGTCTTCCTATTTTAATATATTTACACCATCATTATCTCATTACTTTTTTTTTTTAGATCTATTTGAATTTCATGGTTGGGTGGTTGTTTTTTTTTTCCCTCTTAATTGGTCGTTAAATAAATATTTCTTTATTTTGGGGTATTATGTTTGTTGAATGAGAAATTTCGGCCAACTAAATTTCGCCACGTCATCATGAGTCCAAATGCGTTGTGGAATTTATAAATCAGATTGGGACGAGCAATTAAAAGGGCTCGGGTTAAGAGCTTAACCCAACTCAAGTCCATGGTGAATTTTTTTGGGCCAAAGAAGATATTAGGCCCAAGCCCAATCCCAATTTTTGGAGGCTCAAAAGCAATTGGGCCCAAGCCCAATCCCAATTTTTGGAGGCCCAAAAAGCAATTGGGCCCAAGCCCATGAAGGCCCATAGAAACTCTATAAATAAAGGCTTTATCTCTTCATTGAGGGGGATCCTTTTGGAGAGTGAAGAAAAGTATTGAAGCTCTGGAAGTCCAGATTCTGAAGAATTGAAGGCCGAAGCTGAAGATCTAAAGACCGAAGCTCCCAAGCTCACAAGCTCTGAAGATTGAAGCTCCCTGAAGCTCCAAAGAAGCTAAAGATTCAAAGATCCAAAGATTGAAAACTCTGGAGTTGAAGACCTTGAGAGAAAAGCTTCATAGAAGATCTCAAGAATTCAAGACCGCACGCATTTACTTTTGGAGAGAAAGAATCAAAGGATTAAATATATTAGAGATTGTACTCACAAAACTGAAATTAATACAAATACGAAGTTCAAGTTCCACGAATTACGTCTTCTTCGAAAATCTCGTCGAACAAATTGGCACGCCTGGTGGGACCATCTCTACCTTTCATCTCTTTCTCCCATACAAGACATACGACATGGCATCCAAGGACAATGCTTCTAATGCTTCAAGTAACACTTCCAGAAGACCGATTACTCGCAGTCGCTCTAAAGAAATACAGTCGGAAGAACAACCTACCTTTGAGATCGCGAGAAATATATGGGAACGGATCTCAAGAGACTCGAAAGCTGGGGTCGTCATCAAAGAGAATCCTACACTTGACAAGCATACCTTGGCTTCTGAACGACTGAACGAGGAGGCATCCCAATCAAACGTAATCTCAGTCATGATGGCCGATGTGGGAACAAGTGAAGAGAGGATGGCTGAACTTGAAAAGAAAGTTAACATGCTACTGAAGGCAGTCGAAGAAAGAGATTATGAGATCGCATCCCTCAAGAATCATATTGAGAGTCGTGATGCGGCTGAATCAAGTCATACACCTGCTGTCAAGAACAATGACAAAGGGAAGAAGGCTTTGCAAGATAGTCAGCCCCAAGATTCAACTTCAATTGCTTCGTTGTCTGTCCAACAGTTGCAGGAAATGATTGCGAACTCCATCAAGGCTCAATATGGAGGTCCCAGTCAAACCTCCCTCTTGTATTCCAAGCCGTATACGAAGAGGATTGACAACCTAAGGATGCCAAATGGGTATCAGCCGCCAAAATTCCAGCAGTTCGATGGAAAGGGCAACCCAAAGCAACATGTTGCTCATTTCATTGAGACCTGTGAAAACGCTGGAACCAGAGGAGACCTGCTAGTTAAACAGTTCGTTTGAACTCTGAAGGGAAACGCCTTCAATTGGTACACGGACCTGGAGCCCGAAACTATCGATAGCTAGGAGTAGCTTGAGATAGAATTCCTCAATCGTTTCTACAGTACTAGGCGCATCGTTAGTATGATAGAGCTCACTGCTACCAAGCAACGAAAAGGCGAGCCAGTCATTGACTACATTAATCGTTGGAGAGCACTAAGCCTTGATTGCAAAGATAGGTTGACAGAACTATCAGCTGTCGAAATGTGCCCTCAAGGAATGCACTGGGGACTTTTGTACATCCTCCAAGGGATAAAACCTCGCACCTTCGAGGAATTAGCTACTCGAGCTCATGACATGAAGTTGAGTATTGCTAATAGAGGGAGCAACGATTTATTAATCCAAGAGGTAAAGAAAGAAAGGAAAGAAGTGAAGAGCACCCAGAAGATATCGAAGGGTGCAACTAAAGAAGCTATGGTCGTAAATACGACCCCTTTAAAGTTTACTGCTAAAGAGAAGAAAATTGAGAAACGCCAAGATATAGGCGAGAGGAAACGACCAACGTTGAAAGAGAGACAGGAGAAAGTTTACCCTTTTCCAGACTCCGATCTTCCAGATATGCTGGAACAGTTGCTCGAGAAACAATTAATCGAGCTCCCTGAATGCAAGCGACCAGCAGAATTGGGAAGAGTAAACGATCCCAATTACTGCAAATATCATCGAGTGGTGAGCCATCCGGTGGAAAAATGCTTTGTATTGAAAGAGTTAATTTTGAAGTTAGCTCAAGAAAGAAAAATCGAGTTGGACCTGGAGGACGTGGCGCAGACAAATCACGCCGCATTAATGATTCATCCAGACATCCTCATGTTCGCAACAGGGAGTTTAATCCAGTTTGGATCTTTGGAACCGATCATTATATATCCGGCATTAAAAGCCACAGGGAGGATTGACTTTCAGAAAACCCACTTACAGGAGAAGGAAGAACGAGTTGAAGATATAGATGAAGAATGGACGTTGGTAACCCGACAAAAGAAACATAAACAAAGTTTTACTAAAAAAGAATCACGTTCGCACCGAAGTCATAAAAGAAGAAGTAAGACATAAAAAAGAAAAACAAGGTTGAGTATGAAAAGACCTCGACCAATCATCGAAGAAAGCGAGGAACTTCCTCGATCTCGGCAACCGATAACCTTGGGAGACTTCTTTCCAAAGAGCTTTTCAGGTGAAACTGTTGCATGTCACGTTATTAGTGCGACGGAAGAAGATGGCGCTCCTTCAAACACGGCAAAGGCAACAACCCGACAGTAAGAACTACCCTCTTTCAGCATAAATGATCTGTTATTACTACCACAGGAGACCAAGGATGCACTGGTCAAAATCTTAAAAGGTGACAGTCGTCCGACTGCTTCTACTTCTCAAGCAGACACATGCGCTTCATGTTGCATAGCGATATCATTCACCGACGAAGATTTGTTACTCGGGACAAAACTTCATAATAGACCTTTATTTGTGTCTGGATACATTCAGGAGCAAAAGCTTAGTCGGATCCTCATTGATGATGGATTAACTGTCAACATAATGCCGAAATCGACTATGAACCAGTTAGGCGTTTCGATGGATGAATTATCCACCAGCAAGCTGGTGATTTAAGGCTTTAATCAAGGAGGGCAGCGAGCGATAGGCATGATTCGCCTTGAACTCGTCATAGGGGATTTAAGAGCAAATACCTTATTTCATGTGATCGATTCAAGAACTACATACAGACTGCTGTTAGGGCGTCCCTGGATTCACGAAAACGGAGTTGTAACGTCCACTCTCCATCAGTGTTTTAAGTTTTATCAGCAAGGCATTAAGAAAGTCGATGCCGACACCAAACCGTTTTTAGAAGTTGAATCGCATTTTGCTGATGCAAAGTTGTACATGAAAAGTGAGGACATCAGCGAAGTCATATCAACCGAGGTCCCAGTGGCCAAAGGCTCCTGTAGGCCCGAGCAACGAATAGTGACGACAAAGAAGCTGAGCGAAGTGGATGCTTTCAGCGGCCGGGGAAATGATGAATCAAGGACTCAAGTTAAGCATGAGGTGCCGAAAAACGAAGGGATGATAAGCACACAAGGAAAGAACTCAAAATCTCCCGTCTTACGCTATGTCCCCCTATCTCGACGCAAGAAAGGAGAATCACCATTTGCAAAATGCTCCAAAAATCTAATGATCGGAGACGTCAAAATTTTGAAGAAGAGTTTCACTACGCCGCTTACAAAGATGGATAAGAGTGACATCAAAAACACTAAGATAGAGCAAGCTAGCGCAACTTTGCTAGAAAAACGAACAAAGGATGGCTTCGATCCAAAGGCATATACTGGCAAAGGCAGGTTATGATTTCAAGGCTCATACTGAGTTTAAAACTCTGAAAATATCGGAGGAGAGACCGGAACTCTCCCCAACTCAAAGGAAGCTTCAGAAGGAAGGGTATACTATCCCTTATTCAAGAGCCGGGCTTGGATATAATCCCCCGGAGCTGATTCGTATAACCAGAAAAGGAAAAGCAAAGATTTCAAATACATGTCACATTATTGTGGAAGAAAGCAATGACTCTAAAAAAGACAAGGGAAGTGAAGGTCAGAGAATGTCTGCCTTTAGTCGCATTATTCCTCCTGTGGCACGTCCTTCGGTTTTTCAAAGGCTGAGTATGCCTGGGGGTGAGAATAAAGAACAACCTTCAACTTCTGGCCATACCCGACTTTCTGCATTTCAGAGGTTAAGTGTAAACCCTCGGGAGACAAATAATGTGTGCTCAAATATGACCCCGCGAACATCTGCTTTCGAGAGATTAAGTGTCACCACAGCAAGAAGTCAAAAATGATCCCTTACATCGATCTCCAGCAAAGCATGCGAGATAAAAAGTGACGAAAAAATTCGCAGTGCTGTTCCATCAAGAATGAAAATAAAATTGCTGGTTTTAGTAAATACAGAGGGTTCGTTAAAAATAACGCGACACGAGATCATCATCACTCGACCTAAAGAGAACGATCCCGAAGATGAAGAGGATGCGACAAATTGCTGTCATGTCACAGTAGAAGAAGCATCAGAGCCTGAGGTGCTTGAGGAAGAGGCAGAAGAAGCTCCGTCACCACTTGAGGACGGTGGTCAATCAACGATTGATGAATTAAAGGAAGTCAACCTTGGCACAATAGAGGAGCCTCGTCCAACTTTCATAAGTGCACAACTGACTGATGAGGAAGAAAGGGAGTATGTGAACGTACTCACGACATACAAAGATGTCTTTGCTTGGTCGTACAAAGAAATGCCTGGGCTTGATCCAAAAGTGGCAGTCCATCGCCTAGCAATTAAGCCTGGGTATCGACCAATCAAGCAAGCCCAACGACGCTTTCGGCCAGAACTCATTCCTCAAATAGAGGAGGAAGTTAACAAACTAATTGAGGCTGGTTTTATTCGTGAAGTCAAATACCCAACGTGGATAGCAAACATCGTCCCTGTAAAGAAAAAGAATGGACAACTACGTATTTGTGTTGATTTTCGTGACTTAAATAATGCATGTCCAAAAGATGATTTTCCCTTACCCATCACAGAAATCATGGTAGATGCTACCATGGGACACGAGGCCTTATCATTTATGGACGGATCGTCAGGCTACAATCAAATACGAATGGCCTTGGAAGACGAGGAGAAAACGGCTTTTCGAACTCCAAAAGGTATATATTGTTACAAGGTGATGCCTTTCAGATTAAAGAACGCAGGTGCTACGTACCAACGGGCTATGCAAAAGATTTTCGATGATATGTTACATAAGCATGTTGAATGTTATGTGGACGATCTGGTGGTAAAATCCCAAAAACGACATGACCATCTAGAAGATTTGAAACTTGTCTTTGAGCGGCTTAGGAAGTATCAATTAAGGATGAATCCTCTCAAATGTGCTTTCGGTGTGACTTTAGGAAAGTTTTTGGGGTTTGTTGTGAGGCACCGCGGGATAGAAATTGATCAATCTAAAATTGATGTCATCCAGAAAATGCCAAGTCCAAAAAACCTGCATGAGTTAAGAAGCCTCCATGGCCACCTGGCCTACATCAGAAGATTTATATCTAATCTTGCGGGTCGGTGTCAACCCTTTCAGAGACTGATGAGAAAAGATACAGTGTTTGAATGGGATCAGGCATGTCAAAATGCGTTTGACAGTATAAAAAAGTATTTGCTCAACCCCCCGGTCTTGAGTGCACCGACTGCTGGAAAACCATTGATATTATACATAGCTGCACAAGAAAAGGAGAGAGGTAAGGAACGCGCGCTCTACTATTTAAGTAGAACCTTGACTGGAGCCGAGCTAAATTATTCTCCAATTGAGAAAATGTGTCTTGTTTTGTTCTTCGCAATAGACAAGTTGAGACACTACATGCAAGCCTTCACTGTACACTTGGTAGCAAAAGCCGACCCAATCAAGTACATCCTATCTAGGCCAGTCATCTCGGGACGCCTCGCTAAATGGGCAGTTATACTTCAACAATATGACATAGTGTACGTACCTCAAAAGGCAGTGAAGGGTCAGGCACTGGCAGATTTCTTGGCTAATCATCCGATCCCATCAGATTGGGAACTATGTGAAGATTTTCCCGACGAAGAAGTATTTTACACCTAAATCATGGAGCCGTGGACCATGTACTTCGATGGCAGCTCGAAGAAGTGGAGTAGGCGTCGGCATCATCTTCATTTCCCCAGAAAAGCACATGTTACCGTATAGCTTCACGATCAGTGAGCTATGTTCAAATAACGTTGCTGAATATCAAGCACTCATCATCGGTCTACAAATAGCTTTGGATATGGGGATAACGTACATTGAAATTTACGGTGACTCAAAGCTAATTATAAATCAGCTCTCATACCGGTATGATGTGAAACATGAGAACTTAAAGTCTTACTTTATCCTTGCTAAGAGGCTTGGCTGATGGATAAGTTTGAGGGTATAATACTTGAATATATACCAAGGATAGAGAATAGGAAAGCCGATGCACTTGCAAATCTTGCTACTGCTTTGGCAATTGCGAACGACATTCCAATGAATATCTCTCTTTGTCAAAAGTGGGTCATTCCGCCAATCAAAGAACAACATGAAGAAACTGATACCATATCTGTTTTAGTGATCGAAGAGGAGGACTGGCGACACAGTATTATAAATTACCTACAACACGGGAAGCTTCCCACAGACCCGCGACATAAGATTGAGATATGAAAAAGAGCTGCCAGATTTATCTATTACAATGATACACTCTATCGACGCTCATATGAGGGTCTATTTCTTCGATGTTTAGGGAAAGAAGAATCTGCACGAGCCCTAGATGAAGCACATTCAGGGGTCTGTGGCGCTCATCAGTCCGGACCAAAACTGCAGCATCAATTGAAAAGAATGAGCTATTACTGACCCACAATGGTGCATGACTCCATGCAGTATGCAAAGCGATGCGAAGCTTGTCAATTCCTTGCAAATTTTATACATCAGCCGCCAGAGCCTCTTCACCCGACAGTAGCTTCCTGGCCATTTGAAGCTTGAGGACTTGATCTGGTAGGACCTATAACACCTAAGTCGTCGAGCAGACACTCTTATATTCTTGCTGGAACAGATTACTTTTCAAGGTGGGCTGAAGCTGTGCCTTTAAGAGAAGCAAAAAAAGAAAACATCGTAAGTTTTGTTCGTACGCACATCATTTATCGATACGGGATCCCTCATCGTATTGTCACAGATAATGGAAGACAGTTTGTTAATAGTCTGATGGACAAGTTGTGCGAAAAGTTTAAATTTAAACAGTACAAGTCTTCTATGTACAATGCTGAAGCAAATGGACTGGCAGAAGCATTCAATAAGACTTTATGTAATCTGCTAAAAAAGGTAGTCTCTAAGACGAAAAGAGATTGGCAGGAAAAGATCGGGGAAGTCCTATGGGCTTACCGAACTACCCATCGCACTCCCACAGGAGTCACACCATACTCTCTGGTTTATGGTGTGGAAGTCGTTCTCCCATTAGAGAGGAAAATTCCATCACTCAGAATGGCAATTCAAGAAGGATTAACTACTGAAGATAATGCCAAATTACGTCTTCAAGAGCTAGAAGCACTTGACGAGAAGAGACTCGAAGCTCAACAAGCATTGGAATGTTATCAAGCACGAATGTCTAAAGCTTTCGACAAACATGTGAAGCCTCGATCATTTCAGATTGGTGATTTAGTACTTGCTGTAAGAAGACCTATCATCACAACGAGACATACAGGGAATAAGTTCACACCTAAATGGGACGGACCCTATGTTGTTAAAGAAGTCTATACAAACGGAGCGTACAAGATCGTTGACCAAGATGGATTAAGAATCGGCCCAATCAATGGCAAGTTCCTTAAAAGATTTTATGCTTAGCGTTATACGAAAAAAAAAATTGATGTATATGCTCTTGGCTCGCATGTGCTTAAAGGCGAACGACTATATATATATATAAAACATATTCCGAATGAACTACGTAATGACTTGATCCCGTTATTATAAAGGGGTACGTAGGCAGCTTAAAATTTATTAAGTGCAGTCACATAAAAAAATATATATATTTCATTAAATCTGAATCCTGGTGGGTACATAAAAAAAACAATAAATAAATAATAATAAATAAATAAATAAATAAAAATTTTCAAAGCCTCCACTTGAAGTTTTTCAACTCTTCACGTGCAGTTTCCATATTGTCCCGAACTGTAGCAAAAGCCTCAATACCTTCTTCGGTTATAGTAGGAGTGCTCTCAAGAGTGTTGATTTCTTCCTGCATCTGGGCGACTTCAAGTTCCCTTTTGTCTAAAGCCTCCTTCTTCTCATCACACAGACTCAAAAGTTTCTCATATTTGGCTTTGACCTCTCGAAGTCTAGCTTCTAATTCCTCCTTTCTGAGGCTAACTGCGCAACCCGCTCTCGAATGGTTTGATCTTCTCCTCGCATTTGGTCAATCAAAGTAAGGGCTTCTTTCATACGAGATGTTTTCTCCCCCAATTGATGATCTTTGTCGGTTGAAGATAATTGCGCGGAATAAGAGGATTGTAGCAAATTGAAATTTTCCACCCTTTTGAGATAATTCTCCACAAACTCTTGAAGCGGAGTCAAATTCTCTGCATGACTTCGAAATACCACAGAATACCTTTGTGACTTCTGACCTGAGATCTGGAACTCGCTCAAATGGAGTACGCACAATTTAATCCCGAATGCTTTCCCACAAAGATAGCGCTGCTTGTCGATAAAAATTCGAAACTACTACATCGCCACAGTATAGAGAAGCCTCGGGATTCCCAACATTCGTCTTTTTACAGATGCGTTGAGTCGGTTCCGAAATTCTTAGCGGAACAAGAGGAGGCATGACTTTCTCTGTGATGAGGGCTTTAGAACAACCAACTTCTTCAAATGGAGAGTTTAAAACTCCAACGCCCTCACTACCTACTTTCATTTTGCCGCGTCGAACATCCTCTAAAATAGCACGAGGTCGTAAGGGCGGTTCAATTGTTTCAGCTACTGGTAATGTAGAAGTACCAACCTTGTCCATGGATGAGTCCAAATTATAAGGCCCCATCAAAGATTCTTCGCTGTTTGGCTCCGCTAGCTCTTGAAGGTGCGGACTCAAGGGAGACTGCCAAAAAGAAAAAAAAATATATAAATAAATAAATAAATTACCTGATAAAAAAAAAAGAGAGATAACTTGAACAGAAAGCATGCATACCAACGGTATAATTGCACTAGGGAGTCCTGAAGCACTAGGGACCCCTTCAAAAAAATTATTATTATCATGTGATCCTTTCATCTTCTTCGGGGGTCTCTTCCAATGATGATCACTGGTATTACTATGACTCGCTTCTGCATGAATGACATCATCATTTGGAGGGGGGCAAATCGCTTCTTCAATAAGACGAAGTTGTTTGCCACCTTGGTTAGCCCCTTTATTCTTGGGTAGTCGGGGTTGCGATGGGGGAGGAATAGCATTACCTACTAGTTGATGAATGTTATCCTAAAAAATAACTCCCATGTTTTGACAGCCACCAGTTTCGGTATTGTGACGTAACATGGTTATGTGACTCCAACTTGCGAGCTGGTAAGAACACTTGGGATAATGTGTTACGCCTCGTACAAACCCAGAAGTAATACAAGTGGTTATAAGTGTAGCGGCAGGGGGCATACCCCCTATATCATTAGGAGTGTCTTGATAAAAACCAAACTGCCGCCCAAATCGATAAGGACTGTATGATTCCAATATCAAGGTATCTCCACACTGGGATGATACATAACCGGTTCGCATGCTGGAAATTTGGTAAGAATGTTGGGACGATAAGTCATTATCATCAACCAAATGCTCATGCCTATTTCGGCCCTGGATAGTTACATGCCATTGGATGTTTGCACCTCTATGGATTAACTCTCGAGCCTCGTATTCCCCGAAATAGATCGAGCCACCTTCTCCAAAAAAATTGGCCATCTTAGGACCCCGCACATCCACAGGAACAAGGTAATGTGTGTTAAAGTAGTGGGCTAGCCAGCCGTGGACATAATGCATAGGGAAGTGAAAGTCCATACGTCCAATTGGGTTGGTAGCTTTAGTGATCAGCCCTAGACCATGATATATATTGGCTAGGACTGGAATACCAAGGCTGTAAGACTTCTCATCAGCCATCGTGCTAGCAACTTTAAAAACTCTTGGACGAAGAAAAGCTCCATTTTGTGGGAACACGAAAAGACACAGCCAACAGGACAAGAAAGTGGCTAGGTATGTTTTGTCTTTGAAGGTGTCTTCTATTACAAGTTCTTTGAACCGCATATTTTCCCTAGTCGACCAGCTTCGATACTTGATTTTTGCACCATCCGGGTTATGAGTGGACCGAGCGGGAAGCCTTCCTTTGTTTTCGTGCAGGAGGTTTATCATATTTTCGAGCCCCAAGAAACCAAAATGAAATCCAAGAACTTATAGTTACTTGGGAGTCGTTTTTTGAGGATGATGCACAGTCTTCCCTCTGGGAGCAAACTATCGAATAGTAGGCTGCAAACAGATGCTCACAAGTCTTTGGGAGATATCTTCTCTTCTCTCTCGCGCTGGTTAATTCTATAGCAAGGAATGACCTCCTCATACAAAGTACCCCTGATCGGAAGACCCCCAAGCGACCATAGGTCCCATAAAGAAATGGATACTTCGCCCGCTATAGTATGGAGAGTGTTAGTAGACGGACACCAAACCTCACAAAAAGCCCGAACCACATCATTATTGCGATCATATGTATATGAAGAGGCCATCACTACATTAAACAAACGAACTTCGTGAAGAAACCGTTCATTTCAGCTAACTACAAGCTCCAACCATTCGCAGTAGCAGTCGATAAAAGTGAATTCACCTGGGACTTTCACAATAGTGCTCCAGTAGGTCTCGCCTTCCAGCATGCGCCGCCCGAGAGTTAACAATGGATCTAGGGAAGGGGCCGTGTCATGAATCGGCGACCTTAGGATCCACACCTTTTCCCCCTGATGAAAAGGCACCTCAACAGATAGCTCGGGGAGGGTCATATCGTCATCTAACTCTGGCCAAATATCTGAAAAGAAACCAGTTAGGGGAGCCTCCACAGTAAAGGTAAGTCCACTCTATATAGGCTGGTGCCTCTCTGCAAGGATTACGAGTTGTGCTTTTCCAGACGAGACATGCTCCGCAAAGTAAACAATTGTCCTGCAACAAAAACGTCACCATAAGAAGTTAGATCTTAATTACCTGATCTAGAAGAAACAGAGGCATCAAAATGAAACAGACGTGAACATATTCAAAAAAATATATATATATAATAATTTCTGCCCCCGATATTGACACCACAACATCACCACCCTTAGGCGCGCCCAGGCTTAAGATCCAAAACGCTAAGATCTTCCTGGTCTCATCCCTAACTCAATAGTTCAGATATCCAGGGCCATCCCTACCTGTAGGGTGACAGCGAGTTTCAGTCGCTAAGACCTTCAAATTGTTAAAATCTTCCTGGTCTCATCCCTAACTCAATAGTTCAGATATCCAGGGTCATCCCTACCTGTAGGGTGACGGCGAGTTTCAGTCGCTAAGACCTTCAAATCGTTAAGATCTTCCTGGTCTCATCCCTAACTCAATAGTTCAGATATCCAGGGTCATTCCTACCTGTAGGGTGACGGCGAGCTTTAGCCGCTGAGACCTTCAAACCGCTAAGATCTTCCCGGTCTCATCCCTAACTCAATAGTTCAGAGACCCAGGGTCATCCCTACCTGTAGGGTGACAGCGAGCTATAGCCGCTAAGATCTTCCCGGGCTCGTCCCTAACTCAATAGTTCAAAGCTCCGGGGTCATCCCTACCTGTAGGGAGACGGCGGATCAACAATTCAAATCTTGCCAAGGCAGAAAAAAGGAGGTGAGTCAGTCACTCAAATCTTCATGCACTCAAATCTTCATGCACTAAAGCAACAGAGGGATGACAAATTAATAAATCAAGTCATCACACACTGAGCCCGTAGTGGATACGTCAAATCAATCGTTGGCAAGAAGGTTTGCGAGCCCAAAAAAAAGAGGTAGAGTTGTTCTGTTGGGATGCAAGGTAGCCTACAAATGAGGGGAGTAAATGATTAAAAAAAAAAAAAAAAAGGTCGCTCAAACTCTCAGAATCTCGCTCAACCCCCAGAATCTCGCTCAACTATCAAAACTCGCTCACTCTCGCTCAAGTCTCGCTCACTCGCCCTCCCGCTGTCTCTCTCTCTCTCTCTATCTCGCTCGGTCTCTCTCTCGCTGTCTCGCTCAAGTCTCGCTCACTCGCTCTCTCTCGCTGTCTCGCTCTCTCGCTCAGTCTGCTTCTTGACGTTCGATTTCACGCTGTCTCGCCTCCCCGATGCAACTCGTTTTAGCTCCGGCCCTCAGACCCATACTATATAAACCGCGGTGGTCGATGAAGCTTCGGTAGGATGGATTACCCGATGACGGAATTGAACGCAACGACGATGCACTTCGGAAATCGTCGTTCACGGCTTCCGGTAAACAGCAGTGGGGGTATTTCGGCGGCGTCCGAGGCTGAAGCTATAGCAGTGAAGTTGAGCGACTTGGGAATGATGGAATACAAGAGGGACTTCTGGGTATATATATATAGCCAAAGGACCCGCGCGATTTGGGGAGTTTTTACTATGTTCTTTTGGAATCCAAACGGATTTAGGAATCCCAAACTCCTAAAAAATCTTAGTTTAACTTCTTAAACTAAGATTTGATCCAAATCTTAGTTTAAAATTCTTCCAAATCCCAAACCCAAATCTCAATTCAAATTCAAATAAAATTTTGGGTTGTATCCAAATTATATTCCAAAATTAAATACTTCTTAAATCAAAAATCGATTTAATCCCAAATCGTATCCCCAAATCGGGTGTGGAATAAAATCAAAATCATATTCAAAGTCAAAATTGGGGTAAACTCTCGCTTCTTAGCTCAAAATATGGGTATAAATTAGAATGAGATCCAAATCCAAACCAAAATTTGGATTAAGCTCAAATTATATTCAAAACCATATCTCTCTCTCTCAAGTCAAAATTTGGGCATATTCTAAATTTTTAACTAAAATCGATTGAAATTCAAATTTACCCCAAATTCTATCCCGCATTCAATTAAGACATATTGGATAGAAATTCAACTTAACTCCAAATTCAGTTTTGAATTAAGTAGAGCACGAATTTTGCTAGAGTTTAAATTGGAGATGTCGTTAACATAAAAAAATAAAAAAAAATAAAAAAATAAAAAAAAATCAAAACATTTGACGAAAAATTCATGTTTTGATAAGTTTCCAAAAAGTGTGTGTCAGATACGCAAAATTTGAATCAAATTTATGTACTAAACGCATAAGTCTGATTAAATTGACATATCCAGTAGAGTCAAAATCAAGAACGTATAATTTGCATTTCGAGTCCAACTTCATCTTCTTTTTCGAGATTCATCCACTCATACACGTGCAAAAATCTCGAAAAGAGGGCATTTGTTGAATGAGAAATTTCGGCCAACCAAATTTCACCATGTCATCATGAGTCCAAATGCGTTGTGAAATTTATAAATCAGATTGGGCCGAGCAATTAAAAGAGCTCGGGTTAAGAGCTTAACCCAACTGAAGTCCATGGTGAATTTTTTTGGGCCAAAGAAGATATTGGGCCCAAGCCCAATCCCAATTTTTGGAGGCCCAAAAGCAATTGGGCCCAAGCCCAATCCCAATTTTTGGAGGCCCAAAAAGCAATTGGGCCCAAGCCCATGAAGGCCCATAGAAACTCTATAAATAGAGGCTTTATCTCTTCATTGAGGAGGATCCTTTTGGAGAGTGAAGAAAAGTATTGAAGCTCTGGAAGTCCGGATTCTGAAGAATTGAAGGTCGAAGCTGAAGATCTAAAGACTGAAGCTCCCAAGCTCACAAGCTCTGAAGATTGAAGCTCCCTGAAGCTCCAAAGAAGCTAAAGATTCAAAGATCCAAAGATTGAAGACTCTGGAGTTGAAGACCTTGAGAGAAAAGCTTCATAGAAGATCTCAAGAATTCAAGACCGCACGCGTTTACTTTTGGAGAGAAAGAATCAAAGGATTAAATATATTAGAGATTGTACTCACAAAACTGAAATTAATACAAATACGAAGTTAAAGTTCCACGAATTACGTCTTCTTTGAAAATCTCGTCGAACAATGTTCTTCCCTTCTTTCGATAGTAAATACGTCCTTTAGTTCTTCCGTTCTTGTTATTGTAATTTTTAAAATTAATTCTTACAAAATATATTTTTATTTCCTTTTTATTTTCTCTATCATTCACTCTCTTGCAAAAGCCACCCAACAATGACACATGAAATAGGTAAATTTTATTTTAGTTATGTTTGTTGAATGAGAAATTTCGACAAACTATAAATTGGATTGACTCGAATAATTAAAGTCGCTCGGGTCCAAAGCCCAACCCAATTAAAGTACATTATGAAAATATTGGATCAAGGAAGATATTGGGCCCAAGCCCAAGTGCAATTTTTGCGCCCAGTTGCTCATGAAAGCCCATAGAAACTCTACAAATAGAGGTCTTACCTCTTCATCAAAGAGGGTTGGAAGGATTGACAATGGAGTGCTGAAGCTTTGAAGACAAGACTGTTGGTGTGCACATAATGAAAAAAAAAATCCGACAAAACTCTGGTGACTCTTAAGATAAGAACAACTTAGAAAGTTATAAAAAAAAAGAAAAAAGAAAAAAAAGGGTTTTGATGCTTGAAGCATTAGAAAGGAAATAACAAAAAAAAAAAAAAAAAGAACTTCAACAGTCAAATTGAAGTCATCCATAGCAAAAAAAAGACCATAATTTCCTTCCTAACAGAACAGAAAGCATAGAGGAACTCAAGTCATATTATCTTCATCCAAACAACCTCTGTTTATAGAAAAGGCCCATTCTTCTCAACCACTTCCAAATTTTGGAGGTTGATAGATCTTACAATTCATAAAATTGTTGGAAGTTTGCCCGCCAAGATTCAAAGATTTAATTGGTCATAATTTAATTTTTCTTTTTTTCTTTTTTGTTTTTCTCTCTTTGGTAAACTTCAGATTATATCTTACCTCAAATATGGGTAGTTACACAAATTCCACTCCAAATTAACAAAACTGGAGTAAAAAAATAAAATTAAATCAACATCAAAATTCAGGTGGAATTCTTCATTCTTAGCTCAAATAAAAAATTTGGCTTTTTCCAATCTTTGTATAGGTGGGAGCTTAATTCTAATCCAAACCAAACTTCATTTGGATTGAATTTAAATTATATTTGAATCAAAGGCTTCTCAAGCCAAGATTTTACCTTCTCCAAATTTTGTGCTAAATCAAATTGGAATAAAACTAAAATTCAATTTCAAATTCAAGTTGAGATTTGAGTAGCCAACAAAATGCTATCCATTAATGCCAAAATTTGGCATAATTTAAGTGAGGCCTCAAATCAAAATATGGGTTCATTCTAAGTATCTACCAAATTAAAGTTGAAGTAAAGAGAAAAACAAAGTAAAAAATTCTACTTCAAATGTGTATGATGAATTGAGTATATTCCAAATCCAAAAAAAGATTGGTAATATTTGAGATTCTTCTAAAAAAAATTTGATTTGCAATTAAAGGGGACATAAATTCTACTTTAGCTCAAATTAAAGTTTACTCTCAAATAAGAAAATCAACACTAAAATTCATCTAGTGTTTGCTTGACATTAAAAGCGTCAACTAAACTTCAAATAAAAAATTTAGCTAAATTCATATCTTGACTGAGATGAAGCATTAAAATGAGTCAAAATCATATTTTGATTTTAAAATATCTTTTTCAAGATTCACCCACTGTATAGATGTGCATAAATCTCGAAAAGCGGCATTTGTTGAATGAGAAATTTCGGCCAACCAAATTTCGCCACATTATCATAACAAAAGTTCAAACACATCGTGGAAATTATAAATTGGATTTGCCTGAATAATTAAAGTTGCTTGAGTCCAAAACCCAACCCAATTCAAGCCCATTGTGAAAATATTGGACTAAAAAAGATATTGAGCCCAAGTCCAAGTCCAATTTTTGGGCCCAAACCTATGAAAACCCATAGAAACTCTATAAATAGAGGTCTTATCCCTTCATTAAAAGGGGGTTGGAAGCATTGACAAGGGAGTGTTGGTACTCTAAAGACAAAGCTTTTGAAGATTTCAAGACTCTTAAGTTCTGAAGCTCAAAAGCTTTGAAGATCCAAAGGCTAAAGCTCTAAAGATCTAAAGAACACAACTCCTTCAAGCTTTAAAGATCTAAAGAATACACGTTATGAAGAATACAAACCTTCGAAAGCTTTGAAGATCAAAAGACTAATGCTCTAAAGAGTGTAACTCTCTTGAATATTTAAAGATTAAAACTCAAAGAATTTCCAGAAGATCAGGAGACTTTCTTGAAGCTCTTAAAGTCAGAAACTTCAAAGGTCGATCAACAAGATCAACAAGCCGAAGGTCAATTCAAATAGATCAAAAAGCCAAAGGGTGATTCAAATCAATTAACAAGCCACATGTCGGTCCAACCTGATCAACAAGCCCAAAGGTTGATCATCCCATGAGTTCATCAAGCCCAAAGGCCGATCACCCAAGAAGATCATCAAGCCCAAAGACCGATGATCTAAGAAAATTAACAAGCCTTAAGATCAAAGTTTACCTTTTTGAGAGAAAAAATCAAAGGATCAAAATTAGAGATTATACTCACAACCCCAAAATCAATACAAATATAAAGTTCAAATTCAACGAATTAAATTTCTCTAAACTCGTCGAACAACGTCATATGCATTTTAATTTCATTTATCCATATGTTTTTTTTACCTCTTTCATCACCTCTAAATTCCATATAAAATATTTACAATTGATACTCAATGAACAACATATTCATTCATAATTTATGTGACCTAAATATTTATGTTCAAAAGATTCTCAACCATATGCAACACAACTTATTTCATATCTATTGTCAAATAACTTAAAACATTATATATAAAGTTTATGCAACGTCTCTTTCTTTATATATATATTTTTAATTTTAATGTTAAATATTTATTATTTGAACTTAATAAAGTTTAGATACCTTTGTTATTTCAATTTTACTATAGCAACATATCTTCTAAAACAATCAATTTTTCTTTCATTTCTCTTTATGAAAAATTAATTGTTGTAACTTTATAAATTTATTGTTTTTTTTTTTTTTTTGTTTTAAAATGTCTGCATTTGTGTTTATGAATTTTTTTTTTCACTAAGAAAATGAAATTTATATAATAAAAAAGGCTTAAACTAAATTTAAAAAGTATTATTTATAAAAAATGTACAATAAAAAATTGAAAATAAAAAATTACATAAAGATAGGAATGGATCCCCATAGGGACTCGATTTCTTGATTGGGAATCTCCGCCTCCAAATAATAGGGACGGGGATGGGGAACTTCTCTTAGCCCTACCCGTTTTGACCCTATCCTTTAACAATTATCATTTTCATTTTTTTAAAAGGGTTGAATGTAAAAGTTGGAAATGCACTAAAAGTTCGAGGGACCTTTTATTGAAATATTGCATTTAGTAAAAATAATTATGAAAATATTGTAGTTTGGAAACTATTTAGGAAAATATTGTAGTTGTGGAGGAGAGAGAAGAGGAAATTTTTTTTTCTCCTTGGTCGAGACTTTGACCTTCGACCAAAGGGAAGGTCGAAGCCTCAACCTTCGACCAAAGGGAAGCTCGACGCCTCAACCTTCGACCAAAGGGAGGTGTCGAACAAAGGCAAGCTCGACGCCTCAACTTTCAACCAAAGGGAGGCGTTGACCAAAGGGAAGCTCGACGCCTCAACCTTCGACCAAAAGGAGGCGTCGGCCAAAGGCAAGCTCGACGCCTCAACCTTCCACCAAAGGGAGGTGTCGACCAAAGGCAAGCTGGACGGCTCAACCTTCGACCAAAGGGAGGTGTCGACCAAATGGAAGCTCGGCGCCTCAACCTTCGACCAAAGGGAAGGACGCCTAACTTTTGCAAGGAAAAGAAAAAAAAAAAAAAATCAGGTGGAGGGTTCAACCCTCGACCAAAAAGAGAGAATACCAACACACAATTCCCCATAGAATCTACAATATTTTCCTAAATATTTCAAAAACTACAATTTTTTCTTAAATATTTTACAAAATAACCCTATTAAAATAATTTTCCCGTAGTTAAGAATTTTGACCATAACAAAGAGCCTAGTACGACCAAGGATTAAAATATAGATGTTGATATTGATCGAGATTTTAATTGTAAGGATATATCAACAAATATATCGATAAAATATCAACATGGACTGGTATTTCTGTAAGTAAAAAAATTTAGAAAATTTGTTTAGATTAATAGTTAAGTTGTTTTAACCCTCAAGCTAAGTTATGAATATTGTTATTAGTATTTCTGTTCATATTAGATTAAATAGATGACATATTTTTATATTTTATGAATATTTATAAAAGATATCAAAGATATTCGTAGATATTTGATATTGACGTTGAACCCTTCGATTTACGGAGATATCGACATATCAACAAATATTTTCATCCTTGAGGATGACTAATTTTGCTAAAAGAAATCACTTTAATAATCGATCTAAAAGTACATATGATTTAAGACACAAAATTAAAAATTTGGAGGTTTGTTAATAAAATTTTAATGTACAGAGTATAAATAAACTAAATAGTCCAAATTTAAAAGTTAAAATAAAAATACTAAAACTCAAAGATGTGAAAGCAATATCATCGATGTACATTTGTTTAGTTGAACAAAAATGAGGGGAAAATCAAATCTTTCTTTTTCTTTTAAAAAATTTATTTATTGACATAGGAGCAATGATTAAAATATTCATTGATATGTTGATATATATGTAAATTGGAGAGTTTGCCATCTATTTCATGATTTAATGATTTTTTTTTTTTTTTTGATATCTCGTATAAATATCCATGAAATATGAGAAAATATTATCAATTAATCACCAATATAAACATAAGTACTAATAATAAAATCTATAACTTGCTTAGAGGGTGAAAAAACTGAATTATTAATTTAAATAATTTGTATAAATGATTTGCTTTACGAAAATATATGTCGAAATTGATATATTTTAGATTTTTTTGTTGATATATCGTAAAATTGAAACATCAATATCAATATTTAATCATGCATAGAAGTGAAAATTTGAACCTTTAATTTTATGATCTTTAATGTGTATAATGTTGGAATAATCACTATTTAATTTGGATCAATTATCCCCTCTTGTGTGAATCTAATAGAATATTAATCAACTAGAAACAATAATAATTATCAAGCAATTGACACAAGCGAGTTTAACGTGGAAAACCACCTGGATGTAAGGAGTAAAAACCACGGATCGAAGTAAAAAACTCCACTATAATGAATATTGGGTACAAACATGTTCTCCCTAGTCACAACTAGAGGCATACACAATATATATCTCAAGATTAAGAATCTCGGCAACAAACAACAACAATAAGGAAGAAATAGATTTGAAAAAATCTCACTTGACGTGGCAACCAATTATCGACAATATCTGACTGTAGGTAGCTTCAAATGAAATCTCCATCATCTAGATTGAAGAACCTTGTGTCAAGAACATGCTGTCAAAATTGCAGCTCGATTGGACCACGGATCGATCCCCAAATGGCTGAAAATGTTGCTGGTCAGATTGAGTTTTCTTCAATTTTACTATTGGTCTACACAAAAATCAGTAGCTGCAGGTTGTTATAAAAACCTACCTTTGCCCATATAATGGGCCTTTCACAAATGTGAAATAAGCCCAACAAATCTCTCCATATTTCACTTTGTGGAGGAACTTTTCTTTCTCGCAGCAAAATGACAAAACTAAAGCTTCTCTCTTGGTAGATTCTTTGTCAACATATCAGATCCATTATGATCAGTATGTATCTTCTTAAGTTCAAACAATTCATCATTCAAAGCATCTCTCATCCAATGATATCTCACATCTATATGCTTTGTTATGGAATGAAATGTAGCATTCTTACAAAGATGAATATCACTCTGATTATCGCAGTATATCACATATTCTTGTTGCTTGAAGCCAAGCTCTTGTATAAAGCGCTTCATCCACAACATCTCTTTACAAGCTTCTGCTGCTGCAATATACTTTGCTTTAGTTGTAGAAAGTGCAACACACTTCTGCAACCTTGACTGCCAAGACACAACACCACCTGCAAATGTCATCAAGTAACCAGAAGTAACTTTGGATTATCTAGATCTCCTGCCATATCTGAATCAGTATAACCTACAATCACTAGTGATAGCACCTAAAATGTGCTATCTTCCTCTGCTTAACTCGAGATCGTTGGACTATTTGTTAAAAATGTTATTTTGTAGGTTGAAGCTCTTAAAAGGTAGAACCGAGCGTTAGAAATAAACAGAGCTAAAATGGACCAATTTGGTGTGCTAATGAAGCAATTAGGTCCAATGGAAGCTAAAAAGACCAAAACGCTCCTAAAAGACCTCGTCGGGGCGCTAAAAATAGTATTTAGCCGATTTTGACAGCGACGCAGCGCTTCGCGCAGATACAAAATTTGCATTTCGGTAATTAGATCATATCTTTTGATCCGGGTGGCCATTTTGAGCATATGTGTCACACTCTACTTTTAAAAACCGATGTGTTGAAGAGCCTATAAAAAAAAGAAGTAAGAGACTATGTTGGACGCATGGTCAGGACTAAGGTAATGCATGATAAGGTGGACGCATAGGAAGTAACCTGTGAGCTTGAAGGGAAAGAAGTGAAACACATAGGAGGTAATTATGAAGAAGATGTAAGCATTGGTGAAGGTAAGACGCATAAGCAAAAAGGAATAAAGTTATGTCGTGGAGTGTTGGAAAGAGATCTAAGTCTCGAAAAGGAAGGATAAGAGCAAGCGAAGGTTCAAGGGATAAGAATTGAATTGATTTTATCGAAGGGATGGACCTTGAATTTGGATTTTTGTATGTTGAAAACAAGAAAATAAGAGCAAGCGAAGGTTCAAGGGATAAGAGGGTTCTAGGGTGTTGATGTCATTAATTACTTCATTAAGTCATGCTTTAGGTTTTCATGGAATTATGTGCAAACAATATGTTTAAGTCTAGAAACTAATATCTAGATTACTTTCTCTCATAAACAACAATTTCTTATGCAACTTAATTGATTACTAATCTCTTGAAACCGAGTTAATAGGCATATCAATAAGATTAGTCATTATCAACTTTTTCTAATAACTTAGCTATCTTCATGAAAGATTAGGAGAGATTCAATGCCATAGATCCAATTAAACATACAACCACTCAATCATACATCTAACCTAAGACTTATTGATGATCAATAAATAAAGAATAAGCACAATAACATTGAAAAACATATCATTCAACAACATCCATGAAAAACACTAAACCATTAACATAGATCCATATTTAAATCATCTAACACCCTAAAATAATGAGTTTAGCCACACATAGCCATCAAGTACATATTTGCATATGAGTTCTCAAGCATAAAAGTAAAAGAGAAAGAATTGCTTCCTGGTGTTGAACTCCTTCAATTTCCTCTTAGCTAGCACCTCAGGATCTTGAACGACCTTCAACTCTTCTCAACACTTTCACTCTTCGTGATAGCAAACTCACACCTTTTGGACTCTCTTTCCTCTCTAATTTCGTGCGCCTCCTTTGGGACTCTCTTGTGTCTTTCTTTTGTGTCTATGGTTGCTGAAAACCCCTCAATATATAGAAGTAGCCGCCCAAAATATTTTCCAAATTTGTAAAATCTTCAAAAAAAAAAAAAAAAAGGAAAGTTGGTGTCACTACGCTCTTGGAGAGCACAACAACATTGTCCGACATCGAAAGCCGACCTCAAGCACAATGCTGCAACGCTATGACGCTATACCTCAGCGACACGACGCTCCTACTTCTTCCAAATTTTGATGCTCTCGGGATTAGGGAGCCAAGGGCAGCACAACGACGCTCTTGGCCGCGCTATCCTGTTTCTAGGGCTTTTCCACTTTTTCTTCCGTTTTTTGCTCGGTTTTGGCTTGGTTTGGTTCTTTTTTACTTCTAAACCTTATTTTTTTTTCATTATCACCTGAAAACCACTAGTAAACACATGAACTCCAATAAAAACATCCCTAAATTAAAGGCAAGAAAAGCACATTTTAGGTGCTTTTCAATACTCTATCTTGAACTATTCGAATTCCAAACAAATTCTTTGCTGGCCCCAAATCCTTCATGGCAAAAGATTTGCTCAACTGTTTTTTTAACTTGTCAATTCTCAAAACATTCCTGCTAACAATCAAAATGTCATCTAAAAGGGTTGAAAATCCCTAAGACAGCGGAAGCAATACATAACCAAATTCGAAATAAATTGAGATTTTGAAATACTAATACAGTGGGAAATAATTACAGAAAACCTATTGTATTAATTTAGGGTTAAGCATGCTTTCGAGATAAAAACTTACATTAGTTGTCGACTCTGAACAGCACCACCACGAACCTCTCCTATTCTTTGAGTGATGAGATGAAGGATTGTGGATTGGACCAAGGGAGAAAAGCAGAGAGAATTTTATCGAGAGAAAAAAAAAAACTTAATCTTTCTCTGTTTCTTTTGCATGTCTTTTATTGAGAGAGCAATTAGGATATGTGGGAAAACCACATAAAGCGTAACTCCCACGTATGGGAGTTACCCTTTTTATTTATTTATTTATTTTATTTAACAATTAAATAAATAAATAATAAATAATATTTAAATGAACACCTCTCATATAACCTATAGTTTTATTTCATTAAATTTAATTAAAATAAATTAAGAAAATTAATTCTTTAATTAATTAATTGTCAAATTAAATATATAATATTTAATTTAACCTACATTTGAATCATATTCATTTGTTATTCTCTCATAACTTATAGTTTTAATGTGCATCTAATACACATTAATTTTAACCTATAGTTTTAATATGAATCTAATTCATATTAATATTTGAACTCCTTCAAATATTTAATTCTCTCAAAAATTAATTTTGTATCATATCCAAAATTAAATTCATATTATAAAGTTCAAAATAAACTTTATATTATAATGTATCATCATACATTATATTATTTCCCTAAGTAAATTTGAACATTTCAAATTTCATTCAAGACATGAATATCTCATCACTCTTTATGAGCTAGGAAGGGACCTAATTTACAGATCAGAAGCTCCAACGATATGAGATTAATCGGCTAAACTCATTAACCACATTAATCAATATTCGTTAACTGTGAGTGCACTCCACTAAAGACCCACAACTGCACTCTTCTCACTGCAGATATATTTCCATGTCCATGAATATAGACCAATAATAGCAAATTAGTCCTTTACAAGTATTCATAACACCAGCTGGGTCAAATTACCGTTTTGCCCTTGGGTTATTTCTAAATCCTTAAGTACCGGTGCTCCTCTAATGAACAACTTGTTTATGGTCCAACCATTAAGCAAAAACCCCTCTTGGGCCAGTGAGAGGGTAGGGCCCTCTGTTCAAGTCCCAGAGACACCACTTAAGGGAACAATTATCTACTTATCCTAAAGATGAGAATGAGTGAATTCCATCTTGTATAATTATGTCCTTAGCTCCCCACTCGGTCTTGTCCCCAAGATGGTAGGTATCTTGAGTTGGAAAATGGCCACTCTCACCCATACAAATCAAAGGACAATCCCTCATGGACATGAGTTCATAATATACTCAGGATTAAGACTAAGTTGCCTAGTGATAGTACCTAAAATGTGCTATCTTCCTCAGCTTAACTCGGGATCGTTGTCTATTTAATGTGTCTATTATGTTATTTTATAGGTTTCGAGCACTTAACAGGTAGAACGGGGTGTTAGCACCAAAATCGGGCCAAAACGAGCCAAAATGGAGTTCCACGGCATCAACCGAGAGATAGAACTCCAAAACGACAAAATTGCCCTTAAAGCCCCAGCGCCGCGGCGCTGCCTAGGCGCAACAACGACGCTTTTTCCCGAGACTCTTTGCTAAAGAAATGCAGCAAGAGCCGCGACGCTCCAGAAAGTAAATGCGAACAAATTACCGTCAGCGCCGCGGCGCCAGTTTAATTTTGGCTTAAATTACCCTAGCCGCCAACCATTCGGGAAGGGAGAGCAACCTGAGTCCTAAGTCTGGTTTTAGAGTTTTTCACTGCATTTTTCCTTCTTTTCATCTTGAGGAGAGTTTCTTTGAACAATTATTGGGTGAACAAGAATGTATCGAGGCTAAGGTAACGTTTTCTAGCTTGGGTATTAGGGATTTTCCATTGTAATTGATGTTTCTTTTGAGGTTTTGAACTTAATTCAATGTATGCATGATTTAATTCCGAGTTTTCAAGAATTTATGATCAATTTTAACGCTGGTGTTTATTTTGATTATTGCTCTTGGTTGTATTACAATTCGTGACAATTTGTTGTATGTCAATCATAGGAAACAATAGGTTAGGTTAGCTTGCAAATCAAGATGGTGATGCGCATTGTTCTAATCAACCTAGAATTAAATCGGTAGGACATTCAATATAGGTCTTTCCAGTTGCATGTCCTGCCTAATTTTCCCTTAAACTTAATGCGGTTAGGTTTAGTCAAATTTTGCATGCTATTCATTGATTTGCTTAAATCTAACTTGTCAACTAGAGCAATTCAATTTTGGCGTTTCCAGTTGAATTGATTAGGTGCTAGCTTCAATGAATATAGTAATGATTAACCAATGATAAGAACATTGAACAAAGAAAATCCCGCGTAACCCAAGCTAGAGCTTCTTCCATTGAATTTTTACTCTATTTTACTTTTCGCATTTTATTTTCATGAAATTTACTTTTTCTTGCAATCAACCTTTTTCAAACCCCCTTTTGGTTACCTTGAATTGAAAACTTTTCGACTGTGAAATTCGAGGGCTCCCTGTGTTCGACCCGACTTGCCCTACTACTATGGGTAAGTTAGGAAATAAATTTGCCGCGGAATTGGGAGACAAATACCTTCCGTCACCTAGGTCATCCTATTGAAATAGAAATCTAACTAGTCAACGAAGTTACATCTAGTGATCACTATTTCGTGGTCCAGTTTTATGCAAACTTATTGCATAGGATACCCTCACTCACATGTCACCTACATGAATGCATTAGATCATTGCGTTTGTATCAAATACAAAGTAGACCGTATCTATAATGTCACCAGGATAAGGTACCCAACCTTATCCCTATACTATAAACCCTTTAGATTGTATCTTGAACATTGATCTCCGTATGTCCTCACATATAGTTCAAGACTCATAAAACAGCCTATGATGTTAATTTATTAGATTTAGGGTTATTAAGACAAAATAAACAAAAACACTCAATAACACTTATAGAAGTAACACATCAATAACTCTTTATTAATGATTTACTGATGGTCAAATAACTACATTTACAATCTACAAGTTTTAGGGCACAAAACCCAACATCTTCAACATAAAGCAATAATATAACAAAATCATCATCATAAAATTTTTGAACAAAAAGACAGTGATTAGAAGTAGTCTTTTTGTAGCCTTGCTCCCCCATAAATGACTTAAACTTCTTGTACCACTGCCTTGGTGCCTGTTTCAACCCAGAAAGACGTTTCTTCAATTTATGCACCAGATGCTCTTTTCCTTTCTGTTCAAAACCCTCTGGTTGTTTCATATTGATTTCTTTATCTAAATTCCCATGAAGAGAATGCTCTTAACATCCATATGCTCAACTTCTAAGTCAAGACTAGTTATCAAACCCAAAATTACACGTACAGAAGACATTTTGACAACTGGAGCAAAAATTTCATCAAAGTCGACACCTTTCTTTTGACTGAACCTTTTGACAACTAATCTCGCTTTGTAATGCAACTTTGAGGTATGTTCTTCCTGGTTCACTCTATAAATCCACTTATTTTTCAATGTAGTTTTTTCTTGAGGCAATTTCACAAGCTCAAAAGTGTGGTTTTCATATAAAGACTTCATCTCATCTTTCATTGCATCAATCCACTCTCTTTTGTGCTCATCATCCATGGCCTCTCCATAACTCTTAGGTTCTCCCCCATTAGTCAATAATAAATATTCCTTAGCTAAATATCTTGTTGATGGATGACAATCGTTGATAAATCTCCCAAGTGGAACATCTGTAGGAACTTTTGTTTCTGACAACTATGCATGAACACTGTCATCTACCTCAACCTGCTTAGAACCCTCATGTGTATCAACAATTTGATCATCCTTAACCTCATTTTCTTTGTATAGAAGGTTGTGTCAAAGAAACTGAACTCAAGTCAATTAGATCATCACTATGCTCAGACTCTGATTTATTTGTCTTATCAATGTCTCGTATTGTTTTGTCTTCTACAAACACAACATCTCGACTTCTTATGAGGTTCTTCTGTACTGGATCATATAGTCTATAACCGAACTTATCTTGGCCATAGCCAAGAAACACACATGGTTTAGTCTTTGCATCAAGCTTCGATCTCTCGTCTTTAGGAACATAAACAAAAGCTTTACAACCAAAGACACGCAAGTGGTCATAAGATATATCCTTATTTGACCACATTTTGTTCAGAATTTCAAATCCCAAAGGAATACATGATGTGAGATTCAAAACACGTACAATTGTATCCAATGCTTCACCCTAGAATTATTGCGATAACTATGACTCAGAACGCAAGCATCTCATTCTCTCAACTAGTGTTATGTTCATTCTCACAGCTATCCCATTTAACTGAGGAGTTTTAGGAGGTGTCTTTTGATGTCGAATACCATGATTTATGCAATACTTATCAAAAGGTCCATAATACTCACCTTCATTATCAATTCTAATACACTTCAACTTTTTACCATTTTCTCTCAACAAGGACATGAAACTGTTTAAACACTTCTAACACCTGATCTTTAGTCTTTAAGGTATAAACCCATGTTTTCCTTGAATGGTCATCAACAAACATCACAAAATATGATGCACCTCCAAGTTTTTTTGTTTTCATAGGACTGCACACATCAGAATGTACCAAGTTTAGTAGATTTGGTTTCCTTGAATGCTAAGATGACTTAAAAGTAACTCTTGTCTGCTTTCCAGCCAAACAATGAGGACATCTTTTTAGGGGTGTACTCTTTATATTAGGAAGATGATTTTTCTTGGCTAATATCTTCAAACTCTTCTCACTCATGTGACTGAGTCTTTTATGCCAAAGCTCAACACTCGCTTCATCATCCATTTATATCACAATCAGTGATTTTAGCCTCCATGTAATATAGTGAGGAATACTTCTCTCCCTTGGCTACCACCATAGAGCTTTTAGTAAGCTTGCATTTACCATTATAGAAAGTATTGTGGAAACCTTCATCATCAAGCTTACTTGTGGAAATCAAATTCATTCGAATATCAGGAATGTGTTTCATATTCTTCAAAATCAGCTTATAACCATTATTGTTCTCCAAGTGTACATCTCCGATTCCAACTTCTTTTGCTAATTCGTCATTACCCATTCTAACATTGCTAAAATCACCAGTGTATTGGATGCAAAGAAATCCCTCTTTGATGTAGCATGAACTGAGGCCCCATTGTCAATCACTCACCCAACTACGCTGTTGTGTAACAAGATTTATAAAATCACTGTCACACCCCCTCCCAGGTTCCCTTTTAACTTGAGAGAGAGGGTGTGAATACATGCTAAAATTGTTCCCTGTACATCTGCTTAACCGGTTACCTAACAAGCAAACCATTCATACATTCATATAACCCTGTTTGTCTGGAGTACCTGATAGACAGTTTATAACATTCTTCACACAAATCAACACAACCATAACTCGCTTAAACTTCTAGCCCTTCAAACATTACATCACAATATTTACACCAGAGTATCATGAACAAAAACAGAGTCCACAATGTTTCCTACAAAACATTACCCACCATAAGCTACATGCTGAGCTATACATGATGTTTCCATTACTATGATGTTTCTACTACTAACAAGGTAGGAGCTTGGGGTGGATCAACAGCACAGATGAGGCGTGGGTAAGTCAAGCTTCTGGAATCCTTCCGCTTCCTGGAGAAAAAGGAAAATATTTTGGGAAACGTTAGGCGAAAGCCCAATGAGTGACAGTTTAATAAAATATTTACTAAAACATGCTTGCTTTGTAAATATTCAGAAACATAACTTATCAAATAAATCCATAACTAAGAGAGAATAAAACATTCAGTTAAGAAACATCCATAAACATCTAAAACCTAGTACCCTTTTAACCTTCGTTGAGGTGAGGAAGCTCAACACATCCAACGTCGAAAATTGTCATATGTGCACATAGAGCTAACCCTTAAAGGGCAAAGACACTCCAACATATAGCCCAAAGCTTATTGCATACTGAAGTGGGTCCCAAAGACCTAACATCCATTGGGTTGCCCTGATACCATCTCATAAGTCCTTAAGTATCAAAATCTTGGGTTGCCTTGATACCGTCACATCAGTCCTTGGATACCAATGGTACAAATCATTTAAACATAAAACAGGTCCCACACTTCATGAGCTTGTAAACATACCCAGGAAACATTATTCATAAAATATCTTGTAAAACATAAATAAACAAGCACATAAATCATGCTTCAATAAACATTATTTGGCAAATATCATTCAGAGCATTTTAATTCAAGCTCATGGAAATCATTAATCATAAAAAATTTATAAAAAACATGATTCATAAGAATGTATAAATTGTAGGGAATTGAATCCCGACGGAAGCGTGTGATTGCGTTTTTTGATTTATTGAAAGAATTAAAAATACAAAAAGTAAAGAAAAGGTTAAGCATTATACCTTTGCCAATCTATAATTCTCGAACCGATAGTCTTCTCCTTGTAGTATTTCTTTTCCAAGAGATCTTCCTCGCTACGACTCTAGCAAGGATCCGGTTTGTGGGAACCGCTTCTTTGAAAGAATGGGAAGAAGAATTTTCTTAGAATTTTTCTAAGAAAATTAGGAGAATTAGTGGAGAAAGATTTTTAGAGAAATCGTAGAGATTATTTTCTTACAGAGAGTGTGTTCTATGAAGTCTCCCAAGGGCCCTATTTATAGAACTATAGGTTACTTCTAATCCTATTAAGATAACCCCTCTGCAGAGATTTTAAATTAAATATTTAATAATATACAATATTAATAAATATCTACCCAAATAATATCTCATATTAAATAGTTTATATATTTAAATCTTATTTAAATATTTATTTATTTATTTATTTTGCAGAATTTTTAATTTGGATCTTATCCACATTAAATAATTAATTATTTAAATCCAATTCAAATCAATCAATTAATTCTCCCTCTATTTATTTTCTACATAATCTTTAATTTGGATCTCATCCAAATTAAATAATTAATTATTTGAATCCAATTCAAATTAATTAATCAATTCTCCCTCTATTTATTTATATGGATTTTATCCAAATAATAATTAATTATTTGAATCATATTCAAATAAATTAATTCTCCATATTATAAAGTTATAATTTGAATCACATTCAAATAAAATTTATAATAAATCATGCAATTAATTGTATCCAATACAAATAATTTTCCTTATAAATTTGAACATTTCAAATTTTTCTTTCAACATAGTTGATCCTTGTTGGTCCATAGTGAGCTAACAAGGGGACCTTATAAACCTACAAATCAGAAGCTCCAACGATATGAGATTAATTGACTTAACTCATTAACCACATTAATCTGTGGGTATACTCTACTAAAGACCCACAGTTGCAATCTTCTCACTACAGATATATTTCTGTGTCCATGGATATAGACCAATAATAGCAAATTAATCATTCACAAGTGTTCGTAACACCAGCTGGGTCAAATTACGATTTTACCCCTAGGTTACTTCTAAATCTTTAAGTACCAGTGCTCCTCTAATGAACAACCTGTTTATGGTCCAACCATTAAACAGAAACCCCTCTCGGGCCAATGAGAAGGTAGGGCCCTTTGTTCAAGTCCCGAGACACCACTTAAGGGAACATTTATCTATTTACCCTAAAAATGGGAATGAGTGAATTCCATCTTGTATAATTATATACTCAGCTCCCATTCGGTCTTGTTCCCAAGATGGTAGGCATATTGAGTTGGCAAACAACCACTCTCACCCATACAAATCAAAGGACAATCCTTCGTGGACAGGAGTTCATAATATACTTAGGATTAAGACTAAGTTGCATAGGTCATCCTATTGAAATAGAAACCTAACTAGTCAATGGAGTTACATCTAGTGATTACTATTTTGTGGTCTAGTCTTATGCAAACTCATTGCATAGGATACCCCCACTTGCATGTCACCTACATGAACGTGTTAGATCATTGCGATTGTATCAAATACAAAGTGGGTCATATCCATAGTGTCACCAGGATAAGGTACCTAGCCTTATGCAATGTGCCAACATACAGTTCAAGACTTGCGTTTGATCTCCATATGCCCCCACATACAGTTCAAGACTCATAAAATAGCCTAGGATGTTAGTTTATTGGATTTAGGGTTATTAAGACAAAACAACCAAAAACAATCAATAACGCTTATTGAAGTAACACATCAATAACTCTTTATTAATGATTTAATTACGGTCAAATTATTACATTTACAATCTACGAGTTTTAGCTCATAATACCCAAAATAAACTACATTTGGAAACATTTTGTCCCTCATAGTTATGAGTTTGCTTCCTCTAGCTTGTATATGTCACAAATCCTGGTTTGACTTGAAAATCTGATCCCAATTTTCCCATTATCCTCTAAACAAATATTTAGCTCAAAATACTTATACCCAATTCATAATTTCAACTAAACTCATCATGAAATCCATTTATCGTCAACATATAACTATTTCAGAATTTCTTGTCAAATATCCTTGAACCACCCAAATATAACCACAAATTAGCTCAACATGAAACACTTAATAATTCCAAACCTCTTAAACTCTTTTAAGACCTTATCCATGCTTGTTTAGAGCCTACACTTCATATGCTTTCAAATTATTCATAAATTCCCAAAAATTCACCTAAATTTCAAATTCATGTATATTCATGTAAAAAATATCCTAAAATACTTATTTAATCTAAAAAATAGCCAAATAAACCAAAAATATTCAAATTGAAGCCAAAACTAACCAAAATCACAAAATAGGTATTGGTTGGCTTATGGGCGTGCAACAAGGCCAACAAAATCAATGAACAAAAATCAGTGGTGCATAATATGCTGAGGAGTTCGAGTTGAGGTCGGGGTGTTCAATGTCGTCGAGATAAGGCCGAGGTGACCAATGCTGAGTTTGAGCCAAGGCTGATGTGACTGATGTCGAGGTCGAGGAGACCAAGTTGAACTGAAGAGCCAAGACTGAAGTTGAGACTTGAAATTATTGATGGAACATGAATTTACGATCAAAATTTCATAGGGGTTGATTGAGGCCAACCTTAAGAGCATAAAGATAAAATATGTTCACCATCCATACACATCCAAGTACACTGGAAAATTACCAAGGCCAAAGCTTAAGTTGAGGCCCAGACTCAACTTAGTTGATGAAAGGTAAATCTCAACCATGATTTGCAATTTTTTTTCTTTTTATATAAAAAAAAAATCCAACCTCCTCTTCTTCTTCATCATCTTCTCTTTTTAAAATCAAAGATGGAAGCATCAAAGCGATACCAAGAAGTGAGAAGTGAGAGGATGAAATGAGAATTATGTTTGCTCCTCAGTCCATCGGGTTGAATCTGTAATTTCACATCACGTTTATGTCAGCAAAAGACCAAATTTCATTCGATTTTAAATCGTGGACCATATTTCATTTGTGCTCTTGGAAAAAGGCCATTCGTGAGAAAATCCCAAGGAAAAAAAAATAGAAGAAGAAGGAAAAAGAAATATTGGTATGAATGGTCCCTATTTAGGGGCCCACTCGAAATTTAACCATTTGCTGATGTCATCACACGATGAATTTACCACTTTAATCCTTCTTCCTTCTTGCTTCTTCCTTCAATTTTTTTTTGTAGCTTTTTCCTTTTTTCTTTTTTGTTTTTTATGCTCTTCTTCTTCTTTTCATTTTCTAGGGATTTCTTCTGTTTATGCCGCCCTCTATTTTTCTGTCGATTTCCCTTTTTCTTTTGGAGATTTTTGTTTATGCCGCTTTTTTTTTTTTTTTTTTTTAGCGAGATTCCCTTCTGCCCTCTTGTTTTCGAACCAAATATGTAAGTTAGAGTGTAATCGAAACGAGAGGAAGAAGCGGGAGTGAGACCAAGAAACAAGAGGAAGAAGCGAGAGTGAGACCAAGAAATAAGAGGAAGAAGTGAGAGTGAGAATTCAAATGAAGGAAAATACTACAAAATTGACAAGGCAAAAGCTAGAGGAAGAAACAAGAGGAAGAAGTGAGAGGAAGAATCAAGAGAAATAAGCAGGGGAAGAAGCTAGAGGAAGAATTCAAACAATAAAAAAAATCAAAGAAAAAAAATGAAGGAGAGCAACGTGAATTGAGGAATGAGATGAAGGAGCAAGAGGAATGAGTCCAAAAAGAGAGGAAAGAGCGAGAAATTTGGGTTGCGTCCGACCTTAAGGCCAATTTTCGAACATGTTTTAAAATGAGGCCAAATTTTAAGTGGATCCCTAAATAAGGGCCATTCTTACAAATTTTCTAAGAAAAAAAGGTAGAGCAAGAGCTTTTTTTAAAGTGGGGGTTAAACCTTTAACATCTGAAAAGAAGATGATACTAATTAGTAATGAGCTAAAAGTTTAGATTGAGTAACATAAGCATAAGCAACAATGGAGAAGTAAAGTCCACCATTTCTGCCATTTTGGTCATTTTAATAATTTCATCCCATGCTGACATAAGCCCAAAGCGAGGGAAAAAAAATAAAAAATAAAAAATAAAAATCTCATTTGAGCCTCGAAAAATAGGCTATTGGTCCTATTTTCTCCATTTTCCTGTTGAATTCTCAATTGTCACGTTTCTCAAATTCTGTGGACATGATTCATCCATGGCCGAAACCCTGTGTGAACCCTTCGAATTCTCTCCCTCCGCTTCCTGCGGGCCAGACGCCATTGGTTTGCTCAGAAAGCTACTTCACTTTCCTTCTAGAAGAGAGTCCTAGAAATTTCATCTTCAAACGTGTACGCAACATGTTCTAATTTGATCTACACTTGTTCATTTTTTCTCCGTTTTAATTTTCATTCTCTGTGTTCGTTTTTGAATGAGCTTGATTGTTTTTCTTTAATGGCTCTTTCGATCTCTACGTCTGCTTTTTCTGCTACTCTTATTACATCCTCCTTGAATGATGTAAAATCTCTCAGAATAGTTCCTTCTTTAATTGCGGTGGATCGGAACCCTAATTTTCCGTCGAGAAAATTGCACAGTAGGGCATCGGTTATCAGGCCTGTTCGAGTGGCTGCGCCTCCAACGCCGCCATCGACAGCAGATTCCGAGAAATCTGCGGCGGTGAATTCGGATGAAGTGGAAGTGGAAGTGGATGAATCGGGCAATGAGAGCTCGTCTCCGCCGTTTTCTTGGAGGGATAATTGGTACCCTGTTTCCCTGATTGAAGATTTGGACCCTGCTTTGCCAACCCCATTTCAGCTTCTGGGAAGAGATATTGTTCTTTGGTTTGATAAATCAAGAGGCGAGTGGGTCGCTTTTGATGATAGATGCCCGCATCGTCTTGCTCCTTTGTCTGTAAGCTTCCTGACTTGTTCTTCCACATTTAGCATTGTGAAGCTGTTTTTTTTCTGATAAATTGGGGAAAATTAAGGAATGTTATGCATTGAATTTTTTTGGGGTTTGTCCTTCAATTTGTTTTTTGCCAAAGGAAATAAGTGAAACAAGTTAGGGGTCGGTAATGTGAGTGCATTCTGGCCATCTAGCTCCAATAAGGTTAAAAAAATTGAAAAATTGTGCAAGTTTGGAATCCTCTAGTCTCGCAGGTGAATTTGAGCAGAGCTTTGGCTTTGTGGTAGTAAAAAGAACTCAGCAGTTCATGCTCTTGCAATTCCTCTTTGCCCTTGGTCTTAAAGTTGTCAATTCTAATCTATGAAATTAGCTGAAAAAAATGCAACTTAAATGTACCCAAACGATCCAACTCTGAACTCTAGATCTAGTCACCACAATAATTCTAATTTATGTATATTTGTTGTTTTGTTTTAGTTCAACCATTTTAGGGGTAGAGATGGAATTATTGACATTTGAAATAGTAATTTATGCTAGTTTGGATTAGCTTATTATTTGTCAGTTGCAACTTGAAAAATACCTCGAATAGTTATAATTAAACTCTAGATTCTAGAACCTAAACGACCCACCTTAAAAATTCTAAATCGTAACCACCTCTAAATTATAGTATTGTTACTTGTACCAATTATACCATCAAACTTACGAAACTGTTGCAATCAAACCCAATCACTCACAAAGTTATAAGGATGGGAAGGATTGAGAGTGTGGTTACAAGTGTAACAACTCCTATGGTTCAAAACTCACAATTTTTCTCAAATAAAGAGGAGATAAGTTGTCTGATGAGATCTTCCTGACTTTAATTAAATGATGTGATTTTTTAGGAAGGGCGGATAGATGAAGGTGGCAATTTGCAGTGCTCATACCATGGATGGTCCTTTGATGGATGTGGTTCTTGTGTTAAAATCCCCCAGGCGTCATCAGAAGGCCCAGAATCTCGGGCTCATCAGTCACCTAGAGCATGTGCTACAAGGTTCCCTACTCTGGTGTCTCAAGGCCTCCTCTTTGTTTGGCCAGATGAGAATGGTTGGGAAAGAGCCAATGCCACTACACCTCCAAGGTAGTTGATTCAGAGAATCAGAATTTGTAGCTCCTTGTGTCCATCTATTATTTAACTGATGTGTGATCATTCCTTCATTATCACTGCAATTGCCTAGGCTCCCTGATGACTTTGATAAGCCTGAGTTCTCATCAGTCACGATTCAGCGGGATCTATTTTATGGTTATGATACACTAATGGAGAATGTCTCAGATCCTTCTCACATCGATTTTGCTCATCACAAGGTAAGGGACGGCCCAAGTGAGGGAACATGTTTCAATTAAACTTGACTTTTGCGTCAGTGATTGAATCATTATGGTTGTTTGTGTTTTTCCATTCTTTCTGGTTCTGATGGATGCTTTGTGAAGCAAAATGTGTCGCATATAAAAACCAAAAAACTTTGATGGTACCTGGTCGGTGCTGTCAAGTATTTACTATGTTTTAGAAAAGAAAATTAATTATGTCCCACGAAATAGGAACAACTAATAGGAGTTCTGATCGTAGTTCTTCAATCATACAAGAAAATTTGCTCTAGGAAACCACATTTTTCTTTTGTTGAGATCTCAATGGCTTCTGAAGAAGAACATCTTCACAGGTTACAGGGAGGCGGGATAGGGCAAAACCTTTACCTTTCAAGTTGGATTCCAGTGGTCCCTGGGGATTTTCTGGAGCAAATAAGGGTAACCCAAGGATCAGTGCCAAGTTTGTTGCTCCTTGTTACTATATCAACAAGTAAGGATTTCACTCTGTTTTACCCTGCATTCACATTTGAATAATGCATAGCTTAAGATGGTTGGAATCATCCCTTGCACATTCTCTGATATTATATATCAATAGTTATGCTTATGCAATTGTGATGATTAGGTACCTCATGCATTAAGCAAAACATTAGTGGGTAGCTTAGTATAAATTATAACGGCTGATAGTTTATTGAGAGTGAGTTCTCTCTCTTTCTCAAATCTATCCGAAACTTGCCCACCCTCTCCTCTATCTCCGTCTTCCTTTTAAACCTCTTACCACTAACAACTTAATTAATTCCCTTCCTTTTTCCAACCATATGAATAAAAAACTTATTTTTAATGTTTAATCTACCCCTGATCAACAAATCCTAACATCTGACTGAGTGCAGTGCATAAGCTTATTGCTACCGACTGTCGTTTTTGTTATGCTGTTAGGATACCACCTAACAAGAAAGTTTCTAGAACACAAGTAATAGAAGAACGCTCAAAGATAGAATTATATTGCAATATAATTGGAATAATAATATATGAATAGCCATTCAAGAGGGCTATCTCTCTCCCTGAATTCCCACATTGAAAAATTCTACTAAAATCTTTACACCTCTCCACTCCCCAACCACCTCTATTTATAACCCAAAAAACCCTAATCCTAGCTAATTACTAATATGGCCTTGCTAATAACCATAACAATAAACCTACTATTTCCCCAACTAGGGGTTTTTATTCACGAGTGAATCTGAAGCTGCAACTTCAGAAGCAATTCAATTTATGTGGATTTGAACATTGCATGACCAAGTATGAGTTACTGCTGAATATGGAAAAAAGTTTTGAGGCTTACTAATTAAAGGGATCAATTAAGAAATTGAATTATACTTCCCTATCGATGACCATCCAGAATCGACAGTTATTTATTTTTTGAGGAAAGTGAAAGAATCTCACTTTTCCCTCTCTTTTTGCACGCATCTCCTAGATGCAAATTCTTAATAATGTTAGACAGGCAAGGAGGTAAGTATTATTGTTAAGAAATTGCCCTGCGGCTGCAACATGGAATTTTAGGGGAATCTATTGATATGCTTAGAGAAGAGAAAGGTGAATGAGCTTGAGGGCGGAAATTAGAGTTGCCAATTTATAATGGAGTAGACTTGGATGACTGTTCTAAGCGCAAGAGTCCGTTAGATTTATTAATTGCCGAAGGAGTTTTGGACAGGGGGAGCTTTTAGGAATTTATATCCTCATTCCTTTTTATGCATGCAAGAAAGAACGCAAGAGGAGGTCTACTAAGTAGAGTTCGTTTCAACTTCAAGTATTCAGGGCAAGGACCGTCAGACCATTTTGTGGTACAGACAAGATAAGGCTGATAGTAGGAGGGGCATAACTGTTGTGGCGTGAGGAAGGGAGCAGTGAATTGTAGTAATTAACTAGAAGATCTCTAGTTTGCGAAAATACCAAACATCTCAGAAGTTTAGAATTCTTGGAGCTTCTCCTCATAAAACAATTACAAGTCCTTTTCTTTTAGTCTCTGTCATAATATTAGCTATACCCTACTAAATTTATCGGCAACCGTTTCCCACATTCTATTTTCTTTTGTTTGTTTAAGTGCAACCATTGCGAATCCCTTTTTACACATATTCTTGTAGGTTTCAACTCTAATGTGAACTTTTCTTCAGAGTAGAGATCGACACAAAGCTTCCTTTACTTGGCAATCAAAAATGGGTAATATGGATTTGCTCCTTCAATGTGCCAATGGGTCCGGGAAAAACTCGTTCTATTGTATGTAGTGCTCGAAACTTCTTCCAGTTTTCAATGCCCGGTCCTGCTTGGTGGCAGGTAAGCAACCCGTGTTAATCAAATATCTTCCTTATTTTTATGATATATTTTCATCTCTACTGTTATTGATCATGCAATCTGTAATAATATGCGAGATTATTGTGTGTCTTCCTAATTTTGCTTTCCTATTAGGTGGTTCCTCGATGGCACGAGCATTGGACGTCGAATAAGGTATATGATGGAGACATGATTGTTCTTCAGGGTCAGGAGAAGATATTTTTGTCGATGGAAGGTTTGACAGATGTAAATAAAGAATATACTAAAATAACATTTACACCAACACAAGCAGATCGTTTGGTACTAGCATTTCGAAACTGGCTGAGGCGGCACGGAAAGGGCCAACCTGAATGGTTTGGGGCTAGCAGCCAGCAACCTCTGCCATCAACAGTTCTATCTAAACGTCAGGTACAGAAAATTACCAGCATCTGGATTGTTTTTATAAAATTATATGCTAAGAAACACAACCACTTTAGTTTGGCTAGAATGTCTGTCCAACAGGTATCGGACATTTAAACACTCCGACAGTTGTTGGACATGTATTCAACACTTATTAGTGTAGTAGATATGTTTGCCACTAGTTGTACAAAGTCACAATAGAGCAAATGCCATCAAAACACTTGTTAAAGATACTAAATAGACACATATATGACAAAAATAATAAAATTTGATAGCGAAATACATCAAGTTAATTTGTTAAGAATGTAAATGCATAAACTCATTCACTTCGAATTTCTTCTTGTTTAAAAACGATATATATTTTAAAAATGTATGTTTTAGTAAACTTGTCCTTGTGATCAAGTCATAGATTTTTAAAAAATGACTTGTTGCTAAATCATTGTTTCGTATTTGTATCCGTGCTTCTTAAACTATATGCATGAATCTTTTAAACAAGTCCAAAATGGCTACTGTCTTTAGCTTTTCAGTTTTCATTTTCTCTCTCTACTCGACACTCCTATATAAATTAATAAAAGCAAATAATAACATTATTTGTAGCATATAAAGTTCCAGACAAGTGGCCACCTTAATTTGTACTCATCCCTAAGTTATTTACTTTCTTTTACTGGACTAAGCCGAAGGCTTGTAAAAACTTGGATTTCGTAATTTATGTATGGTATATCGGTTTATGAGTTGTGAAGTGGAATTAACAAATCAAGAGCTGGGACAAGGAAACTCAATTCACATACCAAATATGGATTCAACTTCTTAGGCTAGAGTGACTCAACTTACAAATTGACCAATGATTTGGTGTAGTGGATTTAGCGGCAATGAAAATAAGTGTTGGTTGATGAGATTGTACTTTGGGTTGATTTTTCTAATTTGATACTCTCTCCACTACAGATGCTGGACAGATTTGAGCAGCACACACTCCATTGTTCATCATGTAGAGGAGCTTATAAAACATTTCAGACACTGCAAAAGCTACTAATTGGTGCAACTGTAGTTTTCGCAGCCACGGCCGGCATCCCTTCTGCTTTGCAGATACGTATTCTTCTCGCTGCTCTTGCACTTGCAAGTGCCGGTTTGGCTTACGCTCTGTTTGAACTTCAAAAGAATTTTGTGTTCATTGACTATGTTCATGCTGAGATTGATTAGCAGATACCATTAGCGCGCGAGAGAGAGAATTGTGTACAGAAGTGGGCATTTTAACCAAGTAATGTATAGTTTTACAATGGGTTAATAGTTGAATAGTTGAAACAAAATTAGAGATGAATATATCTTTTTGTAGTCTGGGATTTCTGTGATAGTTATTTTGAATTGTATTCCTATTACCTCCATGAGTTTTGAAATTGTTCCAATTTAGTCTTCCTTATTTACAACCAATGACGTTATTTTAGGTTGATGTATCAAAATTTTGATTTTCATTCTGGCTCACTAATAATCCTTTCATGTATGTTTAAAACTGAGACTAATTTTCTTAATTATTTTTAGGGTTAAATTGCAAATTTGGTTTTGATGATCCGAATAAAATTAGAATTTGGTTTTTATGATTTATAATTAAAATTTAGTTTCTATGGTTTAATAAAATACTCATTAAATACTCACGCAGTTCCTATGGTAGAGATTATGTATGAAGATGTTACCAAATCATAGGGTCTATTTATGAAGTTTTGTCAAACTATAAAAACTAAATTCTAATTGTTAAAACCATAGGGACAATTCTATTTTTTTTCAACAAATCAAATTTATAATTGAAACTACAAATAATTGAACCTATTTGTAGTGACTAAGAAGTCTAATTTGAATTTTTAGTATTCCAAATAAAAAAACTATAATACTAATTTGGTCCTAACTCTTTGAGTTGGATGACACATGGCTTTAGGTGCAAGTGGTATATACACTAATAGGATGTCAACGAATAATACATCAAAATAGGTTCATCCCTTGCCAACTTACAACATTATTAATCGTTCTTTTTCATTGTATCACATATTTAAAATAAAGTAATTGATTATAAAATTCAAAACATAAAATTGCACGTGAATCATTTGCTCATAGAAGATACCCTTATTAGAAGTGCATGCATAGATTAAAACAAACATTTTTAAAATGTAAGAACCAAACAGAATTGATTCAAATTTGAAAATAGTATCTCTTCCTTCAAACTAAAAAGCAATACAATAACACTGTTGCAAATGTTCACAACATAGATTAACATAACATATTTTGTTAGAACAAAGCAATAAAACAATTTAGCATTTAGCATTTCCAATTAAAAAAAAAACTTGATTACAATAGTTTCGTGAATATACAATAATTTGGTCTTTAAAACATATACTAATTCCAAGACGTCTCAATTTTATAGGAACCAAAAAGCATGATTGAACTATCTGTTTCATAAAAAATTCTAAAAACAATGAACATTATAAAGATTTCATAAAAACATTTAAATTAATAAACAAGCATAAAATAAATTTAGAAAACGGATTTATATGAATGTTTATAGTAGTGATATTCAAGGAATTTTCATTTTAATAAATACTTCTACCCTCCAATTAAAGATTAGAATATTAATGTCGATAGCTACATTTTAATTTTACGGTTATATCGAGAGATATCAACAAAATATTGATATCAACAAATATTTCTGTAAATTATGAATTTTATAAAATTTATTTAGATTAATAATTAAGTTATTTTTAGTCCAAACTAAGTTATGAATGTTGTTATAAGTATTATAACTAGACTAAATAGATGATATTTAATAGAACCTTTCCATTTACAGACATATCGACACATCCACCGAAGAAAGAAAGGAAAAAAAATCAGAAGTTATTTCCAGAAGAAGAAAAGCAAGGGATAAGAACCATATTTATATCAAAGCAATTTAAAACCACAAATTCTTCAACAATGGTGGGGGCTTATGACTATGAAAGATCTAACTGGGCCACAAAGCTTCTCCAAATTGGGGAAGGAAACTACAACTACACAACAAACCACAAACACCTGATTTTTTTTCTTTGGATTTGTAGTGAGATATTTCTCATTAGTGTTCTAAACAAAATATAGTATATCTAGAGAAGAAAAAGAATAATAAACCTATCACTTGGCCATAATCTGCTGCTGTGCTTGATTCTCTTGCTGCTGTTGATAATTGAGTGGTCTTCTGAACAGCATTATGTGCGGCTCTGGGCGATGAATTGCATAATGAACCCATCCACGGCTTTGCTGAACACCAATGGCTCGCCATTCATTCTGTCCATCATCACATAATCAAATTACACAGATCTCAAGTATTCAGATTCTATCACACTTATCAATCAGAGGAAAAGCAACCGATGATTATGAGAGATATCTATTTCATTTCACTACTGATCACCGGAACAGGATCCAACACAAGAAATTATGATATAGAGGAGAATCGTGAAATACTTACTTCAGAAAGAAGGCGATTCTTGGGGAGAAGTTTCGCGACTTCAGGAGGAAGCACTACATGCCTACAACAAACATGAGAATCAAACCATGCCGATGAACAAATCCAGAGCATAAAATCATCCTGAATCGAAAAACAGAGGAGGAAGAGAAATTACTGACCTGTACTCATAGATATCATCAAAGTATTTCTCAGAGTATTGGATCTGACCCATCGCAACGAATTAGAGACAGAAAATGGCTAGGGCTTGTTCGATCTGAAGAAAAATAGAACAAGATTAGAGAAATGGATTCGAAAATGAAAGCGAAATCTTTAGAGAAAGAGTTGGGAGAAGAAGAATCGAAGACCTTGGAGGAGCGGTGAAGAAGAAAAAGAAAAGTGAGAAGAAGTTAAAATAGTGCTTTGAATTCGGGAAAGGGAGCAAATATGGAAAGTTGAGGGGATAAAATGAAAATTCTAAATTGATCAAAAGCTTTTTTAGTATTTTAATAATTATTTAATTTGCGGAGCTGCCCCTTTTGAAATTCAAAATTCAAACAAGATTCCCGCCTTGGGATTCAGAAGTAATCCGTTGATACGCTCTAACGGTTAGAGATTTAAAAACAAAATTGGATTTCTTTCAATCTTTTATTTTTTTTATTATTATTATTTTTAATTTCTACAATCTTTTAAATGTTAATTAGTCCATTTTTTTCTTCATGTTTTAAATGTTAGTTTTTTTGCTATTTTTTTGACAATCTTTTTTTTTCTTGGCTAATTATGTGAATTTGCCTCTAATGGTATATAACATACCAAAACTAATAGAGAGCAAAGATGTCTATGAGATGGATTTAGACTGAGATAAACTTTCCGATTTCATACTCTATTTTCTATTTCTACGTTTTTTTTTTTTTTTAATTTTGCGATGTAGATTATTGGTGGAGAATTTTTTTTTTTTTGAAATTTATTTTAGAAAAAAATAATAAAATAATTTTTGAAGAAAAATTTCAATTAAATAGTTAATTATTTCTTATGAATCTCCAATTGTTAATTATTTATAAATCATCCTTTTAAATAGTTAATTCACCCTGAAAAACTATTAAATCTTTTAAGTGTAATAAAATAAAATTTTATATTAAGTTATTTAATTATCCATACATAAGAGTTTTGAGTAGATAAATCCATACGATAACATTATGCATGTATAAGAGTTTAAAGTGATTTAAACAAATACATAAATTATCTTTATATGTGTATATATATTATTTTTTTAATAAAAAAATTAATAAACTAAACAAAGTGGATAGGAGGGATGGGGATGAGATGGGGAGTGTATTCCTATCCTGATCCCCATTAGCTTGAGGTAAAATTTTCCCTACTCCTTCCCTCATTGTCCATTTTGACCAATTGAAAAATGTCACATCATCATGACCAAAGTCAATTATATCACATTTTGGGTCAATTAAAAATTATTGTGTTCCTAAACTTAAAGTTTGGAGACAAGCAAATTACCAATTAAAAAAATGCCACATGTCTTTAATCCGACGATTGGATCACAATAGCGGGCTTATCAACTTTGTCGCAACGTCATCGCGACGCGGAGCGGCCGACGTCCTTCCCCATGGGTCTTTTTCAAGGTAAAAGGTTTGTAGTCGCTAGCAATCATTATGGGTGTGATTGGTCACCTATTTTAAAGAAAAAAAAAGTTAATCTGCTTTACCAAAGTTAGGCTCGGGGGTCGTTGAGTGTAGGGAAGGTGTTAACACCCTACAACACCCGTTTTAAAACATTTTATTTTTGTTATCCAATTCATTTTATTAAAGATGGTCTTTATTTGAAAGAGAAAAAAAAATGCTTGTTTTATTAAAAACTAAAATTAAATAAAATATGACTAATTAGACAGTTCCTAGGTAGAGGTGTTCCCTTACGGTCAACTTAAGTACCCAGCCTAGACAGAATTATTGCTTATAGTCAATTTTATTTAAGATCCATTGACAAAATTTATTTTATTTTAAAAGGTCAATTTAAAAGAGGAACATTTAATTAGCAATTAAATGTAAAAAATAAGTTTAGACAAAGTCTCACTAAATCAAATTCTAACTTTAAGAATAAAGTAGAGTAGCATTTTGTGAGTAGACAAATGTCTGTTAATTTATTATCATGTTGATATTTGAATTTTCAAATTAGAGAGTGCATTTACCTCTTGACAGTTTCAACTTCATCATAGGATTAGCACGATAATTAAAGGAATGTCTCATGTAGATTTCAATTCATATTTTAGGAGTAAAATATGAATCAACCCTTATGAGTGGTGTAAGCCCTTCAAAAGGAGATTGAAATTCACTTTGTAAATCTAGGTGAAAACCAAATTGAAATTTCATTTAAAAACATTCAAATTTGAATGAAATTGATGTTCATTTGAAAACTTTAAATTAAAACCGAGTTTAAAATCATAAAAAAAAAATCATTTTTATTTTGAGAATTCAGATTAAAACAAATTGGGAATATTTGGGAATGAAACTTGAAAAAAATTAAAATTCAATTGACAAATGTGAATTAAAACAAAATTAAAAATCTATGACAATTTCAAATTAAAGTTGAAATTGAGATTTTTTGAAATTGAGATTTTTTTTTTTTAAAAAAAAACTAAAGATATACAAAATTCATTTAAAATCAAATTGAAGTGCTCAATACTATATTGATATTGGAATTTCTTTTAGTATTTTCAATTGAAATTAAAATGAAATTTGGGAAACTATGAAAACTAACTGAAACTAAAACCCAAATTCAATTTATTTAGAAATTTTAAATTAGAAAATTAGATTAAAACCTTTTTCTAAAACCTAATTAAAACTAAATTGAAATTCCACCTAAATATTATAACTAAACCCAATTTAGAATTTTTTTAACTACACCAATATAAGATTGGTATAGGAAATTATAATTAAAGTTAATTAAGTAGTGGAAATTTGGAAGTAATATAATATTGGGTTTAAAAATAATGAAAATAAATAGTGAAAAATAAGTGAATAAATAAATTAAATGAATAATTGGTGAGCCACCATTTTACTTTACCAATTTTACTTCTCTCCCTTTCTTTCCTTGTTCCCCACGATTCTTCTCTTCCTTTTCTCCTCCTTCTTCAACTTCTAACTTTCTTCTTTCACTTTTTCTTCATCTTCCACCATGCAAGCTGCAATGGGTGTTTAGAGTTTCGCCAGAGTCACCGTCGTTCCAGTCTTCATTGTCAAAATCATTGCGAGTAGAAGGTTGGATCTTCATTGGAGTTAACGCTGCATGTAGTCGTCGTGGTTTATTGTAGGGCGTTTGATTTGTGATGGCTATCCGTCGTGCGCTGCACAAGGAGTTTGCCAGGATTGTCGGTGGTAGCTCGAGGTGAATACTCATCAGAGCTTGCTGCTTCTTGCCTTGAACATTGAACTTTTATTCTTACTTTCGATTTCCTCTACTCCCTCTTTTCAATGTCTCTACTTCTGATTGTCAACGTCCTTTTTTTTAACCTCACAAACTTTCTTCTTCTCTTCACAACTTTCTTCTTCTCCTCCCACTATGTATTTCTTTTAACTTGTAACTCTAATTTCCTTTCCTTTTCTTTCCCCTCCTTTCTCATTAAAATCTCCATCAGGAGAGGGGAAGGTTTGGAGTTGAGATATGTTAGGGAAGATGGAGGGAGAAGAAGAAATGGAGTAAGAAGAAAAAATCAAATTGAGGAATAAAAAAATAATAATAATAAATAATAAATAAATGAAATAAATGAAATAATGAAAAGAAAATAAAATGGGGAAGAAGAGGAAGAAAATAGAAGAAATGGGGGAAAGAGGAAGAATGAGAAAAAATGGAGAAAAAAGGAAGAATGGGAAATAGGGAAGAAAAGTTATCTTTTTCATTTTTAGTATTTTTTTTTTTACATCTTTTTTAAAGTTTTAAAAACTTAAAGGAAAGTTTTTTTCTCTTTTTTAAACCCATTTATTTTATATATAAAAAACTAAATTAAAATATATGTTATCCAAAATAATAATAGTAGTAGTAGTAGTAGTAGTAGTAGTAGTAATAATAATAGGCCGGACCAAATACAGTGTTGATAAGCACTTGAAAAGTGATTTCTATTCTCTCAGATTAAGGGAGTTTAAATTAGATTTCACTCGTTTGCTAGTGGTTTTCTGGTTAAAATGAAAAAAATTAGAAGAAACGACTGAAAGATCAAAACTGAGCAAGAATACGGCGAAAAAGAGCTGAAAAACTCAAAAGGGCAAATTTTGGGATAGCGCCGCGGCGCTGAAACATAAACGCATCGTTATAGACGCATAGTAGCACTGCAGCGCCGAGATGGCGCTGCTTCGACGCAACCTTGTTGAACACATGACAGCGTCGCGGCGCTTGGACGGCGCTGCCGCAACGCTAATGCCCGAGAACCATATTTTTGAAACGCATCACAGCATCGCGGCGCTTGGATGGCGCTGCCGCGACATTAAAACCCGAGAGCAACTATCACACCCTACTTTTTAAGAAAACGATGCGTTGAAGAGTCTATGAAGAAATGAGGTAAAAGACCATGTTGGACGCATGGTCAGGACTAGGTAACGCATGGTAAGGGTAGACACATGGAAGTAAACCGAGAAGGGAAAGAAGTGAAACGAATAAGCAAGAAAGGAATAAAGTTATGTTGTGAAGTGTTGAAAGAGATTTAAGTCTCGGAAAGATAGAATACTAAAGCAAATTGGGTAACGCATAGACTTATAACAAGGAATGTTCACAAGTGTTGGAGAAGGTTGTGAAGTAAACATAAAACTGGAGCATGTGGTGGATGCATGCTAATCTATCTTAAGAGAAATAGTTTAAGTGTAAGGATAAGGTTAAAAGAGTAACCTTGGGAAATAATCAAGGAATGTCCAAGGATAGGAAGATGGTCATGGACGCAGGATGAAGGTAAACGCAATAGGACAACGCATAGAGGAAGAACTGGAGGAGGATTTATTCGTTATGAATAGGAGAGTTGGACGCATGGTATGATGCGATGAGGTATAAACGCATAGTATTGCACGTTTGTCATTGACGCCTAGTGGCATATGTAAGCATTGGTTTATAATAGTGCGGTTATGCGTTAAAGATGAAATCACGAATGGTGGTGTGAGCTGAAGCAGTCGTCGTATTGGCTGGGGAAGAAACGTGCTTGGCTTACCATGAGTTGGTAAGGTTGTCATGCGTTGAGGTCCCTATGCGTTGAAGACAGAATTAACTCTATGCGTCACAGATAGTAGTATAGTTGGCTGAGAGTTAGAAAAGTAAGTAGTGAAGCTCAAACATTAAAGGAAATTCAACAAACGCATGAGGGCGTTGTGTTGAATGAATGGTTGTCTATTGGAAAATGTTGGACGCATAAGATAAGCTTATAAAGGCCAGGTGGCTTTGTGTAGATTTGACACGTTATCAGTAGGAGGTGTTGAAGGCATGTTAAGTGTTTCATGCAAGGTGACACTTGGACTAATGCATGGTTAATTAAGCATGCAGCGGGACATGTGGCAAACAAGTGGCAAAAGGAGAGGAAAAGGTGGATGACAAGCTCCCTATAAATAGATCTTTGAGGGAAAAAGAGCGACTGATGACACTAAAAGAAGAAATCTGGAGAGAAAAAGAGAAGAAGAAGGCAGCAAGGATGTCCGTAGTAGGAGTATGCGGCCAAGAAAGAAGGTATTTGACAACTTAGCTATTTTATGTAAAGAAGTTGTCTTGCGTTAAAAGGGGTCAGCCTTGCGTTGAGGATAAACGTAATGCCCAAGGAGAACGCGGCGTCCAAAGTTAGATGATGCGTTCATGATGGACCTTGCGTCCAAGAGAGGGTGACGCATCCGAAAGGGAAGTAAGAAGAGTCAGGATGTACTTTGCGAAAATAATCAGCCTTGCGTTACCAACCTTACGTTGAAGGGCAGGGTTGCGTTCAACCGAGCTGACAGAGGAAAATGGAGCCTTGCGTTTTTGAGATTAGAACGCTGCGTCCAAGAGGCTCGAGAAGAGGAAATAGAGGAAAGGAAGAGGAATTATTCTTTGGCAAGTACAGGTAGCATGACAGTTCCCGTTGCCGATCGAAGTCGAGGTTTGTCAAGAGCATGTGGATGATGAGGTTGACAGTGGGTTACGTGACAGGGTAGTCGGTAACTGCTGTCTTCACATCTCTTTTTAGGTTATGGAGGATAATCCGAGTGGGGGTGTGATAGCAACAATTTTGGATGCAGCCCTAGCACCGCGGCGCTATGGACCAGCGCCGCGGCGCCAGCTTTCCTTAAATGAAAAATTGTTATTTTTGGTAAATTTTTGGGCGGCCAAACTCTATAAATTTGAGGGTTTCCGGCAGCCCAAATCATCAAAGAAAATCAAAGCAAAGCAAGGAAGTTACAGACCTAAAGAGGCACAAAAAGGAGAGAATTGAGTGAGAGTTCAAAGAGTGAGTTAGTTGCAAGGAAGAGGAAAAGAGTTCGAGATAGTTGTGGTGCCCTTCGAATTCCGACGTGAGAGCCAAGGAGATCGTGACGGTGCTACCTCAATCAAGAACCTCTTTTCAGTAGAGTTTCCCTTTCTTTAAACTCTTTCTTTGTTTATTTTTCTTAAACATGTTGCTTGTGAGTAGCTAAACTCTTTAGTTTTAGGGTTTTGATGATTTGTTTATGAATTTATGTTGATTTTGTAGACTTTCATGGTTTTTTTGGAATGATTATGCTTTTCATTATTATTATGTTTAATTCTTGTCGATTGGCCATCCTCACATGTTAGGTTAGATGTATGATTGAGAGATTGTATGTTTAACTTGATCTATAATAATGAATTGTTGTTAATCTATCACAAGAGTAGTTAGGTTGACAATAAAAGTTGCTAAAGACTATTTTTAATGCCATGTAATTTTGTATTGGTTTTAAGAGATTAATAATCAATCGAGTTGCATGAGAAAGGGTTGTTTCTGAGAGAAAATAACTTGGAATTAAGTTTCTAGACTTAGGCATATGAATGACAATAAAATCCATGAAATCTATAATATTGCATGATGAAATAAACAAGGATTCATTACCCTAGAACTCTCTTTGACTCTTGTGTTTCTCACTTTAACACTTTTCTTATTTGATTTGTATTTTCCATAACTCATAATATTCAATTTCAATCCTCAAATAAAATTGATTCAACTCTAAAATAGCTAAGTAACTTAAACCTTCACAATTGGATCTCCAGTGGAACGATATTCAGACTTAACCGTCTTATATTATAACTTGACCCGTACACTTGCGGTTAACACTAAAAGAGCGCATCAGGTGTCTACAAACTTCAACGGTGATTCAATCTGGTCTGCGATCAATAAATTGGCCAAAATTTGGTTTGGGCTTTAAATCACAAATTGGATCAGGTCAAGTAATAAAAATTACTCGGGTCCAAAATCGGATCCATTTGAAGCCCGCGATGGAAAATTTGGGCTAAAGAAAAAATTGAGTCCAAGCCCAACTTTAGCCTAAACCTAAAAAGCAGTTGAATCGAGGCCCAATGCCCTAAAAGCAAATGGGCTCAAGCCCCTGGAAATCCTCCATAAATAGGGGGTCTTCCTCTTCATTTGTGGAGGTTGAAAAATTTAATAACAAAGTATTGAAGCTTTAGAAACTAAAGTTCTGAAGAATTGAAGTCCGAAACTCCCAAGCTCACAAGTTCTGAAGATTGAAGCCCTAAAGTTCTAAAAGCGTTGAAATCCCTAACATAGCGGAAGCAATACATAACCAAGTTTGAAATAAATTGGGATTTTGAAATACCAATACAATGGAAAAAATTACAGAAAACCTACCCTATTAATTTAGGGTCAAGCATGCTTTAGAGATAGAAGCTTACATTCGTTGTTGACTCTAACCACCACCACCATGAACTTCTCCTATTCTCTGAGCGATGAGATGAAAGATTGTGGATCCTTGATAAAGGGAGAAAATTAGAGAGAATTTTTTTTTCAAAGAAAACCCTTACCTCTCTGTTTCTTTTGCAGGTCTATTTCGGGAGAGAGAGCAGGAGGCATGGGATTAAACCACGTAAAGCGTAACTCCCACATATGGGAGTTACCTTTTAATTAAGTAATTAATTAAATTATTTAATTTAACAATTAAATAAATAAATAATAAATAATAATGAATTAAATCTAATTAAATAAATTATTTCATTTAAATCATATTTAAATGAACATCTCCCATATAACCTATAGTTTCAATTCATTTAATTTAATTAAATCAAATTCAATTAAAATAAATTAAGAAAATTAATTTTTTAATTAATTAATTTTCAAATTAAATATCTAATATTTAATTTAACCTACATTTGAATCATATTCAATTTTTATTCTCTCATAACTTATAGTTTTAATGTGCATCTAATATTCATTAGTTTTAACCTATAGTTTTAATATGAACCTAATTCATATTAATATTTGAACTCCTTCAAATATTTAATTCTCTCAAAAATTAATTTTGTAATCATATCCAAAATTAAATTTATATTATAAAGTTCAAAATAAACTTTATATTATAATGTATTATTATACATTATATTATTTCCCTAAGTAAATTTGAACATTTCAAAATTCATTCAAGACATAAATACCTCATCATTCTTTACGAGTTAGGAAGGGAACCTAATGGACCTACAGATCAGAAGCTCCAACGATATAAGATTAATCGGCTAAACTCATTAACCACATTAATCAATATTCGATAACTGTGGGTACACTCTACTAAAGACCCACAGTTGCACTCTTCTCACTGCAGATATATTTCTGTGTCCATGGATATAGACCAATAATAGTAAATTAGTCCTTCACAAGTGTTCGTAACACCAGCTAGGTTAAATTACCATTTTCCCCTAGGTTACTTCTAAATCCTTAAGTACTAGTGCTTTTATAATGAACAACCTGTTTATGGTCCAACCATTAAACAGAAACCCCTCTCGGGCTAATGAGAGGGTAGGGCCCTTTGTTCAAGTTCTGGAGACACCATTTAAGGGAACACTTATCTACTTATCCTAAAGATGGGAATGAGTGAATTCCATCTTGTATAATTATGTCCCCAGCTCCCCACCTGATATTGTCCCCAAGATGGTAGGCATATTGAGTTGACAAACGACCACTCTCAACCATACAAATCAAAGGACAATCCTTTGTGGATAGGAGTTCATAATACTCAGGATTAAGATTAAGTTGCCTATGTCATCTTATTGAAATAGAAACCTAACTAGTCAATGGAGTTACATCTAGTGATCACTATTTTGTGGTCCGGTCTTATGCAAACTCATTGCATAGGATACCTTCACTCGCATGTCACCTACACGAACAAGTTAGATCATTTCCTTTGTATTAAATACAAAGTGGACTGTATCCAATAGTGTCACTAGGATAAGGTACCCAACCTTATCCTTATATTATAGACTGAAAAGCACTTGAAAAGTACTTTCTATTCTCTTAAGTTAAGGGAGTTTATATTAGATTTCATGTGTTTGCTAGTGGTTTTTATGTCAAAAATAAAGAAAAGAAGAATTGAAAGCCAAAAGATCAAAATTGAGCCAAAAAGAGAAGAAAATCACCAAAACTGCCAAAAATAGAGATGGGTAGGCTTTCATGACAGACAGCGCGGCAGCTCCAACCTTTGATGACGGACAGCACAATGACGCTATTGACTAGCGCTGCAGCGCCAGTTTTCCATATTTGAAAAATCTACATTTTTGGAATGAATTTTGGGCGACCAACTCTATAAATTAGAGGGTTTCCAACAACCCTAGACATCAAGAAATTAGAGAAAAACACACCAAAAGAGTCTCAAAGAGTGAGTCAGTTGCAAGGAAGAGAGAAGAGTTCGAGAGAGAGTTTTGTGTCGTTCTAAAGAGAGTTTTGTGTCGTTTGAGTTCCCGATGTAAAGACTGAAGAACATCTTGGCGATTCCTCCTCAATCAAGGGCATCTTCCTAGTAGAGTTTTCTTTTCTTTACACTCTTTCTATGCTTAAATTGTTTGTGAACATGTTACTTAATACTATGAGTGGCTAAGCTCTTTAGTTTTAGGGTATTGATGAATTGTTTATGAAGTTATGTTGATATTGTAGACTATTCATGGTTTTGTTGTAATGAGTATGCTTTTCATTGTTATTGTGCTTAATTCTTGTTGATTGGCCATCCTTGAATGTTAGGTTAGATGTATGGTTGAAAGATTGTATGTCTAACTAGATCTATAACAATGAATTGTTGTTAATCTATTATAAAAACAGTTAGGTTAACAATAAAAGTTGCTAAAGACTACTCTTAATGCCATGTAATTTGCATTGGTTTCAATAAATTAGTTATCAATTGAGTTGCATGAGAAAATGTTGTTTTTGAGAGAAAATAACTTGGATTTATATTTCTAGACTTAAGCATATGAATTGCAATGAAATCCATGAACCTAGAATATTGTATAATGGAGTAAATAAGGATTTTTTACCCTATAACTCTCTTTAACTCTTGTGTTTCTTATTTACTTGCTCTCTTTTTAAGTCTTTCTAAAATCACAACTCAAGATCGAATCCTCAAATAAAATTGATTTAATTCTAGAATAGCTAAGTAATTTAAATCTTCACAATCGGATCATTAGTGGAACGATATTCAAACTTAATCGTCTTATATTATAACTTGACCCGTACACCTGCGTTTAACACGTAAAGTGCGCATGATAAACCCTTTAGACTGTATCTTGAACATTGATCTTCGTATGTCCCCACATATAATTCAAGACTCATAAAACACCTAGGATGTTAGTTTATTGGATTTAGGGTTATTAAGACAAAACAAACAAAAACACTCAATAACACTTATTGAAGTAACACATCAATAACTCTTTATTAATGATTTAATGACGGTCAAATAATTACATTTACAATCTACAAGTTTTAAGGCACAAAACCCAACAAACTCCCACTTGAACTAAAACTCTGGTGGGTTGTACATAAAGAGCCGGGAGAATGGTAAATATGTAAATACAATAAACTAGGGCATCCATATACCCATTACACATTTCCCACTTGCCCTAGACTACACAACGTATATATCTCGTAGACCTAGAGTCTCTACATGACCCTCGAACACTTTAGCTGAGAAAGCCTTCGTAAATGGATTAGCAATGTTGTGCTTCAAAGCGATCTTTGTGACGATCACATCTCCTCATTGCACAATCTCTCGTATCAGGTGATACTTCCTCTCAATATGCTTTCCTCGTTTGTCGTTGCGAGGTTCTTTAGAGTTGGCTACTGTGCAACTGTTGTCACAGTATAACGCGATGGACAATTCCATGTTTGGAACGATTTCCAAATTATTTAGGAACTTTCTGAGCCAGATTGCTTCCTTTGCTGCTTCACAAGCAGCTACATACTCAGCCTCCATAGTGGAGTTTGCAATGCATCATTGCTTAATGCTACGCCAAACTACAGCTCCTCCATTTAAGGTGAACACTAATCCTGACGTGGATTTCCTAGAATTCTTGTTAGTCTAAAAATTAGAGTCGGTGTATCCCGTAAGGATCAAACCCTTAGCGCCATATACCAGCTTGTAATCCCTCGTTCTCCTAAGATACTTAAGGATGTTCTTAACCGCAGTCCAGTGGTCTAACCCTAGATTGGACTAGTAATTATTGACTATTCCCACTGCATAACAAATGTCTGGCCTAGTGTAGAGCATAACATACATTAAGCTGCTGATAACTTGTAGAAATACAAGTTACTATAGTCACTATTTGATTTAATTAGAGTAACTTTGGAGTTAAACGCATGATTTTGGTAGTTAAATGATGAAAAATGTATCACCATGCATTGGCACTATTTACAAAAGAAAATACCTGAAAAACGATGAGCTTTTATGTTCCTAACGCAGGGTTAAGAAGAAAAGAAGCACAAACAATAGAAGTACGAAGAGACGAAGCTGCTACACGAGGACAAGTGGAAACCCATGCGTCGAGCCTATGCGCTGAGCCCATGCGTTGAGACCATGCGTCAAGCCTATGCGTTGACAATCTGAAAAGTAGAAACAGGCGCATGCTCAAACAGCTGTCATGTCATTATGAAAAAGGACAACACCCAATCAGATCATGGCAGAACAAATAGGCTGACAATCTGAAAAGTCTATGCAGCGTGGCTGAAATTTAATGCACAAGGTGTCAGGTCATCATCATATCAACTTTTTGACGCCTATAAATAGTCCACAAGCTTTTCCAAGAAAAAGAGGAAGAGAGACCAGTTCAAGAGGCGAAAGCTCTGCACTATTTCTCCCTCACCATAACCAGCCTCCACTTCAAGCTCTTCTGAGAGAGGGATTCTGAGCATCTTCAGAGTCGTCTCCCAGTGAGTGAGAACCTTTCACCTTATGGAATCTTTGTATCAGATAGCAACCATCTCAAGCCTCCATGAAACAAGACGTTGCCAGTGGCGGCTTGACGCTCTTCATCTCTATTTTATTTTCATTTTTCTTCTTCTTGCTTATATTTTGTTAATGACATTCGAGAGAATGATTTATTGTCTTAATATAAGTTTGATTGACTATCATCTTCCGCCTATTTCCGTATTAAATACTTTACGCCATGTTGTCTAAATGCTAAACGAGTTAAATGTTAAAAGTTAGTTTTTCTTAAGCAATTCTGAGTATGTTACATCTTGATTAATGCATATCTTTAGCTTGTATAATTTTGTTTGACAAACAAACGTAGTAAGCATAACTATCGAGCTTGAGAGAGTGGATAGTTATCTTTAGCATTAATTAAGACTAGATGAGTGTAGAGATGTAGTTCATCTTTTGCCAGTGCAAACTTACCATGCGTCTTAGAGATAAGATAAATGTGGCGTCGAAACATCGAGAGATGGATTCACACACGCAGTTTGTAGGTATGTAATTGTACTTAGAAAGTTTAGGTAACAACTAACTCTTGCGTTCAACTCTACCTCTATCGCATGGTTTCATTCATTCTCAACGCATGCTATCTGACGCATTGTTTTACATATGACTACCCAACGCCGCATCCACCTCATTATTAGTAGTAGGAAATTCTTTTCATTCTTTATGTATAGTTTTACACACATAATCAACAAACGCATATAAATTTACATGTACAGTCACCGCATAGTCATACATTTAGTCTCAACGCCTAGTTATTACAAATCCCTGCGTTCGACCCTGGACTCACCAGGATACCTATAAATGCTTATACTTGGGTCTTTATAGGAAAACTTGCTTAGTCATGATCACATCTAGAGTAATTCTCAACGCATCCTTGTACAGAAATGATAAATCTATTTTTGTGCAACGTGCTAAGAAACTCAATCCAATTTAATTAGAAATTTAATGAACAAAATTCAACGAACAGCTGCCCACAGCTGAGGCATAGGGAATGCATCTTATATCCTCAATTTCTTAAGGTTTCTTAGGACACTGTTCCTTAGACAAATGAACCTCGTGCCTGAAAGGTAATAAAACCTTCTTAGAGTTCTGCATCGAATATCGAGTTAACATTTTGTCAATGGGAAGTTTAATCCAATTTGGATCTCTTGAGCAGTCTCATGGAAGATCGACCTTGAGAAAGTTGACTCCTAAGAAAAAGAAGAACAAGTGGAAGATGAAAATGAAGGATGAATGTTGGTAACTAGTCAGAAGAGGCATAAACAAAATTTTGTTAAGAAAGAATCCCGTTTGTACCCAAATTATAAAAGGAAGAGTAAGTCCAGAAGAAGAAAGACAACCCAATCATCAAAGAAAGCGAGGAGCTTCCTCGACCTCAAAAATTAATAACTTTGAAAAACTTCTTTCCAAAAAGCTTTTCGATTGAAACTATTACATGTCACGTCGTCAATATAACAGAAGATTATGACACTTCTTCAAATTCGGTAGAAGCAATGCCCGATTGGAGGAACTACCTTCTATGAACATAAATGATTTGTTGCCACTCCCACGAGAGACCAAGAATGCGATTGTCGAAATATTAAAAGACGATGATCATCCAACTGCTTTTGCTTCTCAAGCAAATACATGTGCTTCATGTTGTATAGTGATATCATTCACTGATGAAGATTTGTTACTTGGATCTAAATTTCATAATAGACCTTTCTTTGTGTTAGGATATGTTTGAGAGTAAAAACTTAGTTGGATCCTCATTGATGATGGTTCAGTTATCAAGATAATGCCAAAGTCGACTATGAATCAACTAGGCATTTCGATGGATGACTTATCAAATAGTAATATTCAAAGCTTTAATCAGGGAGGACAACGAGTGATAGACATGATTCACTTAGAGCTTGTCATAGGGGATTTGAAAGCAAACACCCTATTTCATGTGATCGTTTCAAGACACCTACAGGCTGTTGTTAGTGCATCCTTGGATTCATGAAAACAGAGTAGTAACGTCCACACTCCACCAGTGTTTTAAGTTCTATCAACAGGGCATCAGGAAAGTTGACGTCGACACCAAGCCATTCTGAGATGCTGAATCTTATTTTGCTGACGCAAAGTTTTACATGAAAAGTAATAATATCAGTGAAGTTATATCAACCGAAGTTCCTGTGGCCAAAGGCTCTTATAAGCCCGAGCAACGAACGATCATGACGAGGAAGTTTTAAGCAGTCGGTAGAATGATGCGTAGATCACCTAAATCAAGCCTGAAGTGTCAAAGAATGAAAGAATGATAAGCACACAAGAAAAGAACTTAAAACTTTCCGTCTTACGCTATGTTCCTCTTTCTCAACGCAAGAAAAGGGGAATCACCATTTGCAGAATGCTCTAAAAATCTAATGATCGGAGACGTTGAAATTTTGAAGGAAAGCTTCAACCACTACTTACAAAGATGGACAAGGGTGAAGTTAAAAAGACTGAGAAAGAGGAGGTGAAAGCGACCCTTCTAGAAAACAAACAAAAGATTGTTTCAATCTAAAGGCATATAAGCTACTGACAAAGGCAGGTTATGACTTCACAAATCATACTGAGTTTAAAAGCTTAAAGATATTTGATGAAAGACTTGAACTTTCCTCTACTCAAAGTAGGCTTCAGAAAGAAGGATATACTATTCCTTATTCAAGGGCCAGACTCAGATATAAGCCTTCTGATAGCACCTAAAATATGCTATCTTCCTCAGCTTAACTCAAGATCGTCGCACTATTTAATGTGTTAAAAATGTTATTTCGTAGGTATTGAGCTCTTAAAAGGCAGAACTGAGCGTTAGAAAGAAAACGAAGCTAAAATGAACCAATTTGGTGTGCTAATGAAGCAATTAGGTCAAATGGAAGGTAAAAAGACCAAAACACCCCTAAAATACCTCGTTGCGGTGCTAAAAACAGTATATAGCCGATTTTGACAAAGCCGCGGCGCTTCACGCAGATACAAAATCTGCACTTTGGTAAGTAGGTCATATCTTTTGATCCGGGTGGCCATTTTGGGCATATGACCACTTGTTTTCTTCGTTTTTCCACCCTCTATCCATCTACAATATTAGTTTTTAGGTTCTTTTTCATATGCTTCCTGTAATCAAACAGAAAGAATGGGTTCTATCTTTTTCGCCACCATGGGAAAGTAAGATCTATATAGTTTTCTTGTTTAGAGGATTTTGGAGGAACCCATTGTATTCTTGGGAGTATTTTGATAATATGATTGAGTTTTCTTGTCTACGGGTTTTACTCTTAATTTATTGATTATAAATGACATTTTCTTGCTATTGATTGACAACCAATGTTTGATTGTGCCATTCAACGCTTTAGATTAACATATAATATGTGACATGTAATTATAGGTTAATCTCTAAGAAGCAAAATGTTAGATAGGCTTGTGATTTTGGTCGACAACGAAGAGCATTGTTCTATCGACCTTGGGGAAAGCATATTAAATTTCTAATTAGGCCTTTCCAATTGGAGATTTATCCTAGCATAATCCTTAAAGCGTAATGCGGTTAGTTAAACTGATTAGGATGCTTTTCATCTAATCAAATTGGCTAATTTGATGCTTTGAACCATTGGTTAGCCTTTATAATCAATTGGGCTAGGCATAGGTAAGAAGTTAAAATCATGTATTGATAATTCAATGATCAAAATTACATTGGGTGATTCTGTTTCTCTAAGCTAGAATGTTTTGTTTGATTGCACATCTATCCTTTACTTTCCTTGCACTTTATTTTCATGCATACTCAAATCTCAAACCACACAAACCCCCTCCCATTTGTTGTTTTAACTAAATGGTTAGCTTTGAGAAACTAATCCTTGTGCTTCCCTGCAGATCGACCCGGTCTTGCCACTAGTACTACGTTCTAGTAGTAATAGTTGTAGATCGGTATAATTATAAATATTATTTGATTGAGTCTTTTGGAAGAAACACCAAAAAGGAGAGGGAAAAAAAAAGTCGCAGATACATCTCACATTATCATGGAAGAGAGCAATGATTCTAAAGAAGACAAGAAAAGCGAAGGTCAGAGAACGTTTGCTTTCAATTGCATTACTTCTTCAGTGGCACGTCCATCGGTTTTTCAAAGACTATGTATGCTTGCGGTTGAAGATAAAAATCAACCTTCAACTTCTGGCTATACTCGACTTTCAGCTTTTTAGAGGCTAAGTATAACCTCAAAGAAGGTAAATAATGTGTGTCCAACTACTACCACGCATGCATTTGCTTTTGAGAGATTAAGCATGACCACAAAAAGAAACAAAAAATGATCTTCCACATCAATCTCAAGCAAAGCACGCGAGGTGAAAAGTGACGAAAAAATTCGCAGTGTTGTTCCGTCAATAATGAAAAGGAAATTACTTGTTTCAGTAAATACAAAGGGTTCGTTAAAAGTAAAATGATACGACGTCATCATCATTCAACCTAAAGAGAATGACCCAAATGATGAAGAAGAGGCGGCGAGTTGTTGCCATGTCATAATAGAAGAAACATCAGATCCTAAGGTTCTTGAAGAGGATGTGGAAGAAGCTCCATCAGATCCTAAAGTTTCTTGGGTTTGTTGTGAGGCACTGCGGGATAGAAATCGATCAATCTAAAATCGATGCTATCCAGAAAATGCCAAGTCCCAAAAATCCACATGAGTTAAAGAAGTTTTCAGGGTCGTTATGCCTACATGAAAAGGTTTATATCCAATCTTGTGGTCGATGTCAACCCTTTCAGAGATTGATGAGAAACGATATAGTCTTTGAATGAGATCGAGCATGCCAAAATGCATTTGATAGCATAAAGAAGTACTTACTCAACCCTCCGATTTTGAGCGCACCTACAGTTGGAAAACCATTGATATTATATATTGTTGTGCAAGAAAGATCAATTGGAGCACTACTTGCACAAGAAAAGGAGAAGGGTAAGGAATGCATGCTCTACTATCTAAGTAAAACTTTAATTGGAGCAAAGCTAAATTATTCTCCAATTGATAAAATATGCCTCACTTTGTTTTTCGCGAAAGACAAGGTGAGACACTATATGCAAGCTTTCACTATACACTTGGTAGCAAAAACCTACCCAATCAAGTATATCCTATGTAGGCCAGTCATCTCAGGACACCTTGCTAAATAAGCAATTATACTTCAGCAATATGATATTGTGTATATACCTCAAAAGGCAGTGAAAGGTCAAATATTGGTAGATTTCTTGGCTAATCATCTGATCCCGTCAGACTGGAAACTATGTGAAAACTTGCCCAATGAAGAAGTATTTAACGTTGAAAGCATGGAGCTTTGGACCATGTACTTTGATGGCACAACACGAAGAAGTGGAACAGGTGTCAGCATTGTCTTCATTTATCCAGAAAAGCACATGTTGCTGTATAGCTTCGCGCTCAGTGAGTTATGTTCAAATAACGTTGCTGAATACCAAGAACTTATCATTGGCTTACAAATGGCTTTGGAGATCGAGATAATATACATGGAGGTATATGGTGACTCAAAGTTAATTATAAATCAGCTCTCACGCCAATATGATGTGAAACATGAGAATTTAAAGCCTTATTTCATTTATGCTAGAAGACTGATGGATAAGTTCGAGGGTTTAATACTTGAACATATATCGAGATCAGAGAATAAGAGAGCAAATGCACTCGCAAATCTTGCTACTGCCTTGACAATTTCAGATGACATACCTATAAACATCTCCCTTTGTCAAAAGTGGATCATTTCGCCAATCAGCGATCAATATGAAGAAACCGATACAATATCTGTTTATGTGATCAGGGGGAAGACTGACAACAATGCATTATAGATTATCTGCAGCATGAAAGGTGCCACTTGGAGCAATGGAGGAGTGACATTTCGTGCATTTTTGAGTTTTTGGATTTGTTTTAAAAAGAAAATGAATTTGAAAAGAAAATGAATTTAATATTATTTTATGTTTATGTCTAACGACTAGTTGATTTGAAAAGAAAAAGAATTTAATATTATACATGTTCGTGTCTAATGACTAGTTGCCTTTTAAATATGTTTGTGTCTTTTAATCTCAATCATTCAATTTTCTTTTACAAAGATCTAAAGGCCCAAATTGAATTTGGTTTTCACCTACTCTTATCTCTTTTATAGACTTCTTCTTCTCCATACTTCTACAATAACTTTCATTATTTTCAATCCTCCATAATTCACCAAGCCACCACTATTATTCTCTCAAAGCTCTCACTTTCTTCTTTTCATCTTATTCTTGAGGTAGATTTATTGTATTGTGAGGATTTATTTTTTAATATTTCAAACTTGTAAATGTGCTCTTTGATAGAGTTTTCACTTCTCGTTCCTCTTCAAATCCATTTTAAGGGTTTCTCTTGAACCCATAACAAGAACGATTGTAACGGTTTGATCATTTTCCGTGGAAACGATTGAGTTTGCTCTTGAACTGGCAAAAAAAGCGGTGTAGTGGTTGAGCTCTGATCCATGGAAAGAGTCGACAAGATTTCTAGCGACATACCCAAGAGGAGCTTGGGAAGTGGATTTAGGCCAGTTGCGACGAACCACTGTTAATTTCTCTATCCATCTCCTATTTAATTTTGCAATTAATTTGTTATTATATTTTATTGCTTAAAATTAATTGCAATTTTTGTTCTTAAAATTAATTGCTCATATTGGTTTATTTTGATTGGTTGTTCTTAAATTTCTATATTCACTACCAATCTTTTTATAAGAATTAAATAGGGTGCTTTAAAGTGTGATTGTTAATTTCTTGTTTAATTTAAAGTGATTTTATTAGCATAAAATTATTGTTTAAATTACTTATTTGCAAAGAGGTTGTTAATTTGCTTAATTGGGCCCACATTAGGAAAAGTTTAAAGTAGTTATAGTAAACCCTATTGTCATACCAATCCTACGGTTCCCTTATGAGCAATAGCCAAAATATCCCAAGCTTACTTGGCAGAGACACATGTTAATCAGATGGAAGATACTTCTATCCACATTGTTAAAGATAGCATTGAAATCACAAGAATTTTTTACGGATGCTTTGTCCTCAGCATCAGTCCATTCAACTTTAGGCTTAGAGGCATTCCCAACATTAGAAACAACAATGAGTAGTGATAACTTGTAGAAATACAAGTTATTATAGTCACTATTTGATTTAATTAGAGTAACTTTGGAGTTAAACGCATGATTTTGGTAGTTGAATGATGAAAAATGTATCACCATGCGTTGCACTATTTACAAAAGAAAATACCTGAAAAACGATGAGTTTTTCTGTTCCTAACGCAGGGTTAAGAAGAAAAGAAGCGCAAACAACCAAGTACGAAGAGACGAAGCTGCTGCGAGAACAAGTGAAAACCCATGCGTCGAGCCTATGTGTTGAGACCATGCGTCGAGAAAGAAACAAAAGCATGCTCAAACAGCTGTCATGTCATTATGAAAAAGGACAACACCCTATCAGATCATGGCAGAACAAATAGGCTGACAATCTGAAAAGTCTATGCAGCGTGACTGAAATTTAATGCAAAGGTGTCAGGTCATCATGATATCAACTTTTTGACGCCTATAAATAGCCCATAAACTTCTCCAAGAAGGCGAGGAAGAGAGACCAGTTTAAGAGGCAAAAGCTCTGCCCAATTTCTCCCTCACCATAACCAGCCTCCATTTCGAGCTCTTTTGAGAGAAGGATTCTGAGCACCTTCAGAGTCGTCTCCCAGTGAGTGAGAACCTTCACCCTATGGAATCTATGTATCAGATAGCAACCATCTCAAGCCTCCATGAAGCAAGATGTTGCCAGTGGTGGCTTGACGCCCTTTATTTCTGTTTTATTTCCATTTCTCTCCTTCTTGCTTATATTTTGTTAATGACATTCGAGAGAATGATTTATTTTCTTAATATGAGTTTGATTGACTATCATCTCCATCTATTTCCGTATTAAACACCTTACACCATGTTGTTTGAATGCTAAATGAGTCAAATGTTAAAAGTTAGTTTTTCTTGAGCAATTCTAAGCATGTTACATCTTGAATAATGCATATCTTTAGCTTGCATAACTTTGTCTGACAAACAAATGTAGTAAGCATGACTGTCGAGCTTGAGAAAGTGGATAGTTAATCTTTAGCATTTATTAAGATGAGTTGCAGAGATGTAGTTCATCTTTTGCCAACACAAACTTACCATGCGTCTTAGAAATAAGATTAATGTGGCGTCGAAACATCGAGAGATGGATTCACAAACGCAGTTTGTAGGTATGTAATTGTACTTAGAAGGTTTAGGTAACAACTAGCTCTTACGTTAACTCTACTTCCATCGCATGATTCCATTCATTCTCAACGCATGCTATTTGACACTAAATGACATATGACTACCCATCGCCGCGTCCACCTCATTGTTAATTATAGGAAATTTTATTCATTCTTTATGTATAGTTTTAGACACATACAACCAACAAATGCACATATTACATGTATAGTTCACCGCATAGTCAAGCATCTAATCTCAACACCTAGTTATTACAAGTCCCTGCGTTCGACCCTAGACCCACCAGGAAACCTATAAATGCTTATACTTGGGTCTATATAGGAAAACTTGCTTAATCATGATCACATCTAGAGTAATTCTCGACGCATCCTTGTACGGAAATGATAAATCTATTTTTGTGCAATAAGCTAAGAAACTCAATTTAATTCGAATAGAAATTCAAACGAACAAGTAGTTTGTTCCATCTAGAACAGTAGGACGAACAGTGGAACTACCTTCTTTAATTCTATCCATGATCAATACACTTGAGATAATGATTCCATAATGATAATTAAATGTCCAAATAATGATAACTGTTCTCCGATCCCAACATCGTATAATTTTCAATTTGCCCTTTAATGATATAAGGACTTGCTTAATTCCTAATAATTGAATTAAACACCAAAAGCATAGAGTGTTGTTTTCCTTTTTTGTTTTTGAGAGAAAAAATCGTATATGTAAAATTGTCTACTATGTACATTAAAAACTAATCCTATTACGTTTCTTAGTTTACAAAATAACCGAAAACCTCTATTGTCACACCCCCTCCCGGATTATCCTCCATAACCCGAAAATAGATGTGAAGACAGCAGTTACCGACTACCCTATCACGTAACCCACTGTCAACCACTTCATCTGCATGCTCTTGACAAACCTCGACTTCGATCGGCAACGGGAACTGTCATGCTACCTGAAAATGGAAAACATTGAAAAGAGTGAGCTAACAGCTCAGTGAGTAACGGTTTTCTGAAAACAATATATATTAACTGTAAAACTAGTCAAACTCGCATAAAATATATCACTTCAAATCATATTAAATTATACTCAAACACCATTGCAAAAACATGCTTAACCGTTTCAGAACAAAAATCTCATTCTTATAAAATACTTTTTCCTTAGTTGAGGCGGAGCAATGCTTAACGCTACTCAACGTTGATTTTCCTTAGCTGTGTGGAGTAATCTCAACACATCAACGTCGTATATACCTCTATGTGCACATGGGTACTAGAACTCGGGCTGCCCTCAATGCCTTCTACGAGTCCCTGAGCATTGGGGTCCCATTTCTATATCCAGGTTACCCATATGCCTTCTACGAGTCCTTGAGCATTGGGTACCTTTATATTTAGGGCCGCCCACAATGCCTTCTACGAGTCCCTCAGCCTCGGGTGCCTTTTCAAGTTTGATATAACACAATACATATTTTGGAAACATTATATCAATAACTCATGAATTTACCGTTTTCAAATCTCATCTCATCAGCATGCTAAATTCAATTTTCAATTTTAATAGAAAACCGCATGCTTTTCATAAAGTTTATTTTCAAATCTTTTTTGAAATCACCTAATACCATGCTTTTCAGAAAAGTCATGAAAACAAGTATCAACCTTTCACCATGCGTTTTATAACTCATAACAAGTATCCAGCATTCTCAAAGTTTACAAGTAAAATGCATGCTCATGTCTCTAAACGCATGCTCATGTCTCTATAAATCACATATTCGTATGCTTTATATATATATGAAAACGCATGCATTATTTTATTCAAAACCCATAGAATTATATTCATAAATAACTCATTTATATTTTGTAAAACGTAGGTGTTACTCACCTGTACTTGCCAAAGAATACTTCTTTTTCCTTTCCTCTATTTCCTCTTCCCGAGCTTCTTAGACGCAGCGTTCTAATCTCAGTAACGCAAAGCTCTATTTCCCTCTGCCAGTTCAGTTGAACGCAACCCTGCCCTTCAACGCAAGGTTGATAACTACCGCAAACCCTACCCTTCGACGCAAGGTTGATTACTTCCGCAAAGTGCATCCCAACTCTTCTTACTTCTCTTTCGGATGCGTCACCGTCACTTAGACGCAAGGTTCAACTTGAACGCATCACCTAACTTTTGGACGCCGCGTTCACCTTGGACATTATGTTCAACGCAAGGCCGACCCCTTTTAACGCAAGACAACTTCTTTACATAAAATAGCTAAGTTGTCAAATACCTTCTTTCTTGGCCGCATACTCCTACTACGGACGTCCTTGCTGCCTTCTTCTCTTTTTCTCTCCAGATTTCTTCTTTGAGAGTCATCAGTCGCTCTTTTTCCCTCAAAGTTCTATTTATAGGGAGCTTTCCATCCAACTTCTCCTCTCCTTGTGCCACTTGTTTGCCACATGTCACGCTGCATGCTTAATTAAACCATGCATTAGTCCAAGTGTCATCTTGCATGAAACACTTAACATGCTTTTAACACCTCCTACCGATAAGGTGTCAAATCTATACATAGCCACCTGGCCTTATAAACTTATCTTATGCGTCCAACATTTTCCAACAGACAACCATTCATTCAACACAACGCCCTCATGCGTTCGTTGAGTTTCCTTTAAAGTTTGAGCTTCACTACTCACTTTTCTAACTCTCAGCCAACTATACTACTCTTTGACGCATAGAGATAACTCTGTCTTACGCACAGGGATCTCAATGCATGACAACCTTACCAACGCATGGTAAGCCAAGTACGTATCTTCCCCCGCCAACGCGGCGACTACTTCAGCACACAACAACCATTCGAGATCACCTTCAACGCATAGCCGCACTATTATAAACCAGTGCTTACTCAATGCCACTAGGCGTCAATGACAACAAGTCCTTCTCAAGCTCTACCTCTATGCGTTGGTCCTGATGCGTTCACCTTCATCCTGCGTCCAATGACCATCTTCCTATCCTTGGACATTCCTTGATTATTCCCAAGGTTATTCTTTTAACCTTTTCCTTACACTTAAACTATTTCTCTTAAAGATAGATTAACATGCGTCCACCACATGCTCCAGTTTTATGTTTACTTCACAACCTTCTCCAACACTTGTGAACATTCCTTGTTATAAGTCTATGCGTTACTCAATTTGCTATAAACATTCTATCTTTCCGAGATTTAAATCTCTTTCAACACTTCACAACATAACTTTATTCCTTTCTTGCTTATGCGTTCACTTCTTTCCCTTCTCGGTTTACTTCCATGCGTCCACCCTTACCATGCGTTACCTAGTCCTGACCATGCGTCCAACATGGTCTTTTACCTCTTTTCTTCATAGACTCTTCAACGCATCGGTTTCTTAGAAAGTAGGGTGTGACACCTATACTTTTTCAACTACACGTAACACTACTTAAACTTACAGTTTTTCACGGTATGGGACGTAAGGACTTACACCCGATAAATGCCTCTTCAATACTACACTAATCATCACTGTGTGTACAACAAAAAAAATTATCAATTACTTAAATTATATGAATCAATACTAGAAATAGAAAATTTCTAACATTGACATATCATCCAAGATAATGGGTAGATGACATAAGAAGTCCTTATTTTCACTGATCCTAATTATGCTCAACTTATTAAATCCATTTTTGTACATGGTCAAGCAAGTGATCATTTGATTACTTAAACCTAGAAGTTTCTTCTAAATGTAATCAATAAAGTGTTATAATATGGAGTCAAATTAAAACAATACATTAGCCACTAAAAAATCATGGTACTGATTTTCAGCTCGTTTTCCATTTTATCATTATGTTATATGTTATGTGTTGAAGAGACCATCTAAACTAAAATAAAAATGGTCAGTTTTTAAAAAAATAAAATATCTACACGAAACATTCAAAGAAAGTAAAAGATTTTCAGTTTTAATAAAACCCAACAACTAAAATCGGATGTGAATCTATGGGATAGAAAGATTAAATTCTTTGTATGTAAATATGGAAAAATAATACTACAACCACATGAGAAAAATAGGCTTAATATGGTGTATTTTGAAAGATATTGTCACACTCCCTCCCAGATTAACCTCTTGAATCTGAAAGGAGGCGTGAAGACAGCAAACATCACTCTTTCGTGAGACGTACTACCTGTCTCATGCTATTCTCATATAGCCACCCATACCAAATCTTAAGAAGCAAGTATGGAAAACAAGTAATTCATTTTATTGCTTATATAAATCCTTTAATAAGGTTAAAACTCTTTTCATAACCCAACTTTAACTATTGAAAAGTACAACTATCCTGAGTAGACCTCAACTTCATGCGGCAACTAGAATTCCTTTGCTACCTGAGAAAGAAAAACATAAAAGAAAAGAATAAGATAGAGCCTAGCGATTGGTAACAACATATAAGCGTAGGGTTCCTCTTGACCCTTATCAATAAAACAAGCTTAACATACGCATCATAATGAGGTTATCTACTCAAACCTCAGCATCGGTTATCTCAACTCCATATCCACTGCCTGGTGGCTCTACTATATGCAGTAGATAGTCATCTCCTCTATGTGCACATAGACCTACCTTTTATGGGCTCAGAAGCTAGACTTGTCGATCCTCTAACCATCCCACGTGAGGTTCTTTCTACAAGCTCAGAATCTAGGTCCTATGACTCTCTAACTATCCTGTAAAATTCTGCCACAGGCTCAGATAATAGAGGGCCCTAACCGGCAGGAGGCAGAGAAGTCTGGCACGGTGGTGACAAGTACACCCCCGTTTTGGGGCACCATGCTTTGGTGTTATTTGTGTCACACCCTACTTTTTAAAACCGATGTGTTTAAGAGCCTATAAAGAAAAGAAGTAAGAGACCATGTTGGACACATGGTCAGGACTAAGGTAACGCATGATAAAGGTGGATGCATCGGAAGTAACTCGACAGCTTGAAGGGAAAGAAGTGAAACACATAGGAGGTAATTATGAAGAAGATGTAAGCATTGGCGAAGGTAGGACGTATAAGCAAAAAGGAATAAAGTTATGTCGTGGAATGTTGGAAAGAGATCTAAGTCTTGGAAAGGAAGGATAAATGCATAAGGAGGAATCGGGGAAAGAATTTTATAGCAAACTGAGTAACGCATAGACTACTAACGAGAGATGTTCTCGAGTGTTGGATAAAGTAGAAGGTTGAGAAGTAAGCTTAAAGACTGGAGCAGGAGGTGGATGCATACTAATTTATCATAAGAGAAATATTTTAGTACAAGAAAAAGGTTAAATGAATAACCTTGGGTTACAAGCACAAGAACGCATAGAGGGATAGTCAAGAAATCCTCAAGGATAGGAGGAAGATCATGGACGCAAGATAGTATGCGGTTAACGCAGACGCATGGTATTATGCAGTAAGGTACAAATGCATAGTAGTGTGCATTTGAGACATTGATGTCTAGTAGTATACGGTGGAGAAATGAGTTCAAAGGTATTATGGCGGAGTGTAAAGAAAGTAAGTAATTAAGCTAAAACCTTAAAGGAAATTCAATGGACGCATAGGGGCATTATGTTGAATGAATAGTTTGTTTATTGGAATATGTTGGACGCATAAGATAAGCTTATAAAGGCTAGGTGGCTTCATATAGACTTGACACCTTATAGGTAGGAGGTGTTAGAAGGCATGTTGAGTGTTTCATGCAAGATGACATTTGGAAAAATGCATGGTTAGTTAAGCATGCAGTGTGACATGTGGCAAACAAGTGGCAAAAAGAGAGGAGAAGTAGGATGACAAGCCCTCTATTCTAAAGCTATAATACCTTGAGGGAAAATGAGCGACTGATAATCCTTTAGTTTTGAATTCTTGAGAGAAAGGGGAGAGAGAAGACAGAAAGGAGGAATCTTTGCGTCCGTAGTAGAAGTCTGCGACCAAGAGAGAAGATATTCTTGGCAACTTAGCTATCTTGTGTTAAAGAAGTTGTCTTGCGTCTAAGGAGTCAGCCTTGCGTTTAAGACGAACGATGCGTTCAAGGTGAATGATGCATTCTAGGTGAACGATGCATTCAAGTTGGACCTTGCGTCCAAGAGAGGTCGATGCATCCAAAAGAGAAGTAAGAAGAGTTAGGCTGCACCTCGCGTTAGTTATCAACCTTGTGTTCAAGGGTAGGGTTCCGTCCAACCGAGCTGACAGAGGAATATAAAGCCTTGCGTTCCAGAGTTAGAACGTTGCGTCCAAGAAGCTCGAGAAAGAGAAATGGAGGGAAGGAAGAGGAACTATTCTTGAGCAAGTACAATGTGAGTAACACTGACGTTTTTCAAAGTATAAATGAGTTCTTTGTGATTAATATCATTGGTTTGGAATATACATTCATGAGTTTTCAACGAATAGTGCATGCTGTTTTTATTTGAAAAGCATTTGAGTATGCTGGTTATTTGTTATAAGTTTATAAAATGCATGATGTTTGATGACATTTGATTTCATGAAAGATTTGGAAATAAACTTGTTTGAAAGTCATGTTGTTTGATATTAAAGCTTTGAAATTGAGTTTACTGTAAGCATGCTGTTTGATATTATATGCTTTTATTTGGAAACAGTTAACTACGAGTTTATGATATAATGTTTCCAAAACAAATTGTGTATTTTATAAAACTTTGAAAAGGCACCCGAGGCTCAGGGACTTGGAGAAGCCCAAAGGGTAGCCGGGATATAGAAAAATTTACCCAATGCTGAGGACTCGTAGAAGGCAGATGGGTAACCTGGATATAAATACAGAAAAAGGTACCCATTGCTGAGGGACTCGTAGAAGGCAAATGGGTAACTTGGATATGGAAATGGGACCCCAATGCTCAGGGACTTGTAGAAGGCATTGTGGGCGGCTCGGATTATAAAACCTATATGCACATAAAGGAATATACGACGCTGATGTGTTAAGATTATTCCACACAACTAAGGATAATCGACATTGAGTAGCGTAGAGCATCGCTCTGCTTCAACTAGAAAAATAATTTTGAAATGAATGAGATTTTTGAATATTTACTCTAAAACAGATATGCATGATTTAACAATGGTCTTTGAGTATATTTTAATATGATTTGCATTGTTACATTTTATGCGAGTTTAAAATGTTTATATTATGACCAGTTATACAGTTAAAGTAAGATGTTTTCAAAAACCGTTACTCACTGAGCTGTTAGCTCACTCTTTCAAAGCAGGTGTCCTTTCTGGGACATGTGGTATTGAGAGGTGGAGTCTTTGTCGACCCTGCAAAGATCGAGGTGGTTACTACCTGGCCCCGTCCTATGACAGTCACCGGGATCCGTAGTTTCATGGGCTTGGCAGGCTATTACTGTCGTTTCATTAAGGACTTCTCGCGCATCGCCACACCATTGACCCAGTTGACAAGGAAGGGTGTGCCTTTTGTATGGAGTAAGGCTTGTGAGGAAAGCTTCCAAGATCTTAAACAGAAGTTAGTTTCTGCACCGGGACTTACAGTATCAGGTCGGCTAGGTGGTTTTGTGGTTTACAGTGATGCCTCCAAGAAAGGATTGGGTTGGGTACTGATGCAGCATGGTAAGGTGGTGGCTTATGTCTCCCGCTAGCTAAAAACCCATGAACAGAAGTACCCCACTCACGATTTGGAGTTAGCGGCGGTGGTTTTTGCTCTGAAGATTTGGAGACATTATTTATACGGCGAGAAGATACAAATCTTCATGGACCACAAGAGCCTAAAATACTTCTTCACCCAGAAGGAGTTGAAGATGAGACAGCGAAGATAGTTGGAACTGGTAAAGGATTATGATGTGGAAATTTTGTATCACCCCGGCAAGGCAAATGTGGTAGCAGATGCCCTTAGTAGAAAAGCAGTTCATTCGACAGCTCTGATCCCTAGGCAGACTCCGTTATGTAGGGAATTTGAGCAGGCGGGTATTGTTGTGTCTGTCGGAGAAATCACCTCACAATTGTCGCAGTTGACCGTCCAGCCAACTCTAAGACAAAAGCTCATCAACGCACAGTGAAGTGACCCTTACCTCGTTGAGAAGGTTAACCAGGTAGTGGCGGGTCAAGGCGGCTAATTCTCGATATCATCGAAAAACGGTCTGCTTTACCAAGGACGTTTGTGTGTGCCTGCAAGCGGCGAACCTAAAAACGAACTGTTGTCAGAAGCTCACAACTCCCCCTTCTCGATTCACCTTGGTAGCACTAAGATGTACCAGGATTTCAAATGTTGCTACTGGTGGCATAACATGAAAAAGGAGGTGGCAGACTATGTCAGTAAATGCTTGGTGTGCCAGCAAGTGAAAGCCCTGAGGCAGAAGCCAGCAGGGCTAGTGCAGCCCCTAAGCATTCCAGAGTGGAAGTGGGAGAACATATCTATGGATTTCGTTGGAGGGTTACCATGGACAGTGTTGGGCCATACAGTGATTTGGGTCATAATTGACAGACTTACCAAGTCCGCACACTTCTTCCTAGGCAAGTCTACCTTTTCCGTGAGTAAGTAGGCACAGATCTACTTGAAAGAGGTCGTAAGGTTGCATGGGGTGCCAGTTTCTATTGTATCAGACAGGGACCTACGGTTCACTTCTAAATTTTGGAAAAACCTCCGGTCAGCTTTGGGCACCCGGTTGGATTTCGGTATTGCCTTCCACCCACAAATCGATGGCCAGACGGAATGATTGAACCAAACATTGGAGGACATGCTGCACGCTTGTGCCTTAGATTTCCCAAACATTGAGACTCTTACCTGCACCTCATGGAATTCCCTTACAACAAAAGCTACCAGGCTACTATTGGCATGGCGCCATTTGAAGCCTTGTATGGAAAATGTTGCAGATCTCCAGTTTGCTGGGATGAAGTTGGAGACCTTAGATTGTTAGGACCGGAGTTGGTGCTAATGTCGGATGAGGCTATCCAGAAAATCAGAACTCATATGCAAACAGCACAGAGCAGGCAGAAGAGTTACGCTGTCACTAGACGCAAGGATCTGGAGTTCGATGTGGGAGATAACATGTTCTTAAAGGTGGTTCCTATGAAGGGTGTCTTGAGGTTTGGGAGGAAGGGGAAGCTAAGTCCCCGTTTCATAGGGTCGTACGAGATTTTGGAACAGATTGGCCCCGTGACTTACCGTTTGGTGTTACCACCGTCTCTCGATGTAGTCAACAATGTGTTTCACTTCTCCATGCTGAGGAAGTATGACACCGACCCCTCTCACATAGTGGACTATGAACCCCTACAATTGAGGGAAGACCTGAGCTACGAGGAAGAACCCATCAAAATTCTGGCGAAGGAAGTGAAAACCTTGTGCAATAAGGAAATAGGACTAGTGATGGTATTATGACAGAACCATGGTTTCAAGGAAGCAACGTGGGAGCGGGAGGATGAAATGAGATCGAAGTATCCTTAGCCCTTTCAAGATTAGAACTTTAGAGGACAAAAGTTTTCTCAAGGAGGGGAGAGTGTAACAGCCCCAAAATTTAAGATAACTATATCCTCATTTCCTCTTTATTGCGCACCGTTCTTTCAATAAGGCATTTGAAGGAATTAAAAAGATGAAAATAATAATAATAATAATAAATAAATAAATATAATAATAACAATAATAAATAAATAAATAAATAGGTGGAGGGAAGCATTAAGGGAGATTGAGTTTATTTGGTCATTAAAAGGAAAAGGGAATTAGTTTTAGGAAAGATTTTATTGGTGGGTTATTTAATGATTTTGGGTTGCGTGCTAGGTAAAACAAAAAAAAAAAGGGGGAGGAAGAAGGAAAAGTCAAATCTCTCTCTCTCTCCCTCTCTGTGAGCCCGCCATCCTCCGCCACTGTCACAGCCGCCATCCTCCGCCACTATCCCAACCGCCATCTTCTGCCATTGTCACAGCCGCCATCCTCCCGCATCGTCACAACCCCATCCTCCTGCATTGTCACAGCCTCATTGCGTCGCATCGTTATAGCCTCATCGCGCTGTAGGGTCACAGCTCTCATTGCGTCGCATCGTCACAACCCTCATATCACATTGCTACAGTGTAGGGAAGTCGTGGCTTTGCACAGTCAGTCTCGTTGTCGCTGTCTCGCAGTCTCGCTATCGCAGGTAAGGGACTTACTACTGGGTCTAGTAATGTCTAATGCCCAGTTATGTCACGATTATTATTGTGTCACTGTATGACTATTGCCTTGATTGATTGTTGCCTAAACTGTTTCGGTTATGCCAAGTCATGTAACTTGAATGCGATGTGGTTATGCTTACGTGCCTGTGATATTGTGATTCTCTACGACGAACTAGTTATGCCATGACATGTTACTATAGGTTTTCCTATTTGTCATGCCCTATACCCCTAAACGTACTATGCCTACGACAGGTGTCCCTCGAGATCACCACCTATGCTTATGTTTACAAATGTAATCACGCGTACCCTCAGGTCCCTTCTTATGCTTATGCCTATGCCTATGTCGGGTACACAGGCGCACACGACAAAAGGATAACAATTAGGCTCAGTAGTGGGTCTCTTACTGAGTATGACTACTCACCTTTTCCTATGTTTTTTTTTGTTTTTCTCCAGGTATAGGACAAGGTGGCCAGGCGTATGACCGAGGGAATCTGTGACCGTGCCATGGGATCGTCGTCGTCGCTTCCACATCTTAGCCTAGGGTATAAAGTATTGAACATGTAGGTTAGCAGCATTCGTTTATTCATTTGACCATTTGTTTATTTGTTTTTGTACTTTCGTGTTCGATTTTGTTCTACTTGAGGTTTTGCCTAACTGTTTAAGGGGTACCCGCTAAAGTATTTTGATTTCTCTATTTATAAAATGGTCATGCATAGCGTAGCGTCCTGTTAGTTCAAAAGGTCAGGTTGTTACACAAATACTCTTTGTTCAATATTTATTTGTGAGTGTCCATCACATGCTTTCCATCAATTGAATCTCAGTCAGCAAATACACTTTTCTTTTGAAACAATTAATCTTTGCTTCTGAATTTCTGCTGCTTAAAACTCATGAAATCGACCTGCTTGCTTGACGTGCCTGCTTTCATCTTTTTTTTTCTTTTCCTCTTCTCTGACTCTACCCTCAACCACTTTTTCATATTTTCTCTCTTTTTTTCGATATCCAAGATTGCAACCGAAGTTTCTTTCGATATTTGATTTCCAAGATATCAACCAAATACATTTTCTTTTTTCCTTCTTTCTACTGCAACACAAACCACACAACAAGCAAATTCCTTTTTTTTTTTTTTCTTCTATCAATCTTTTAGTTTTGATTTCCAAGACCATAGCCCCAATTCTTTTTCCAATCTCAATTCCAAATTTCACTGCAACGCCCTAACACAGATGAGATAGCAATAAAAATTTTCATGTCAAAATTTTTTTCTTTTTCACAACAATAACACAATAAGAACCCTAATATTTAAAAAAAAAAAAAAACCCAATAAAGAAAACAATTGAATAAAACATATACTAAATCTAGAGCCTCGTCTCTAATACCAAATGATATGAAAACCCTAGAAATTGTAGCTTAATAACCTATTGGATGAATTCGTAATGAACAAATTCCAAAACCCCCAAATCAATCGATGCCAATTCAAGGAAAAAATTAGAATTGGATTATCTTTCAATCAAAGACCAAGAGATAAGGAGAACTAGTTCCTCACTCCAAGAGCAAGGAAACCAAACTTACCTGAATGTTTTTGGCATGCAACCTTGAATCAAGAATTGCAAAGGTGATGAATCTACGTTATCAACTCAGAGAACAACTATCATTCTCAAAATTAGAAATCCAAAAGGTGCCCTATACAATTTAATGGACAAACTTTATATAGTCTCCCAAAACCCTAATGTGTAACACATCATAAAACTTTGTAAAATGGAAAAAAAAAAAAAAAAAAAAGCCTTACTTAATATGTTTTAGAAAGAATAAAGTTGAAAAACAAGAAAATTACATCAAAATTATTAAATAAAATATAATTAATAATTTGATGGTTGGATGGTTTCATATCACTATTCCTCGTAATTTATTTTTTATCTATACATACAGGGTTTGTATGACTTTGTCTGGGATTTCGGTAGCTTTTAAAAGATTGTTATCAACTATGATTTTAGAATAATCAATTTTAAATTAAGTAAATTAATGTTTGGTAAATTTTAATTTTAAAAATAAAAAAGTAGTTTAGAGTGTTTGGTAAAGCAATACTAAATTGTTGTTTTAACTATAATGACAAAATAGATGTATTATTATTTTAAACATTTTTTTATACTATAATTACTATTTCTTTTGTTTAATAAAATATTAGGAGAAGCAATTATTAAAATAAATAATATCTAACCAATGTTATTTCAATTATAATAAAAGCATATAATAATAAAAAAGAAGTTAATTTGGTAAATTTTGTTATATCAAATTTATAACACTATTCTCTCTTCATTTTAAATTTATGAATGTGAAAATAATAATATTATTATGATTCACTATAAGAATTTTGAAGTTTTTCTCTATTTTTCATTAAAATAATAATTATCAACATTCTAATTTCTCTCAACATGAGGATTGTTTTTATCATTTTCTTATATTGTTCTTATATTTCTGTGCAACAATATTGTAAGTAGAGCTCTTACCAAAAAAAAAAAAAAAAAAAAATTCATACTTCAAAAATCATACCTTGATACAAAATTAATTTAACATTAGAAAATACTAAAAAAAAAAAAAAGAGTAATAATTTATAATCTAAAACAAGTTGAAGGTTATGCGTATATATGCAAAATTTTGTCATGGGGGCAGATTTTTAGGGAATCTTTTCTCAAAAGCTACTAATTACCTGATTTTTCTCATATAAGTAAATAAAAAAGTGATAAAAATTAATATACAATCAGTTTTATCAAACACTTAAAATGGTTAAAATTGTTTTAAAATCACTTTTACACCCTTCAAAAGCAATCTCAAACGAACCATATATTTCGAAAAGAGATTTTTAATTACAAGGATAATCAAATACACCATATATTTCATAATTGTCATGGATTTTGAATTATTTTGATAAGAGCTTTTAGCATTAATTTTAGATCAATTTAACATTTTCACTATTAATTCAATGTATAAATTCTTTTTTCCTTATTTATCTCATTTTGAATTTTGACTGTTTTTTTTTTAATTTATGTATTTCAATTGCTATTAAGTTAATGCATAATATTTCTTTTATTATTTTCCCTTCATTTTAAGAGATTTTTCACTAATAAGTTTCTTTTGTTTCCTTTTTTCAATCTTATTTTGAATTTCTTTAGCACAAACCATTTATTCCTCGCTTTGAATTTCTTCGTTTTTCATTTGCATTTGGTTTTTATGTATTCTAGTCTTTTAAAACGTGCCTTGCACGTGGTATTTGATTTTTTTAAAAAAATAAATTGATAAAACATTTTTATACTAAGCTTTTTTATTTTTGATACTTCACGTTCTTATCACTTTGTTATTTTACAAATACAAATTAATATTTATGGATATACTTGTTTATAACTGTTCTGGAAACAAACCAATTGCTGCGCTTTTTCCAGAATGTGCGAGATAACATTTTGAAGGCAGTGATGCACACTATAGCACCGCAGTGCTATGGATTTTAACGGGCCTTCTATCGCAGGTGTGCCGCAGCGTTGCAACGCTAGCACGGCATGCGGCACTGTGCTTTTTCTGGTGGCCGTCAATGCCTTGCAGTGTAGTGGCATTGGTTCGTTTTTGGCATAAAATGCCCTAGCCACCAATCAACAATCATTATCACTTGGCATAAATTCGTAGCTCGAATTGGGAGATCTTCACTGTATTTTTTTGACTCTCTATCACTAGGAAAATTAATTAAATGTGTTTGGGATTATTTAACAAATTGGTCAAGCATTGTTTTATTTTCCATTATAGATCTAAATCTAATTCGTAATAGTTAGATTCGTAGATCACCAAGTGACACATGTTAAGTTAGAATTGTGTGTTGATTTGGCAATGTCCAATCCACTAGCATTTATTTGACTAACTTAAGAGAGATTAACATTGAACAGATAGTCCAAAATCCCTTGATCTCAATGCTAATTGATTTGCATGTTTAGGATGCTTTCATCTGAACATAAAGATTGGTTTGATTTATAGGACGTCTATTTAGTTTTCCTAAATGTTATTGGCTAAGTTTTGTACTTATAGAATTACAATAAATAAGTGTGAATAATCAATGATTGAGTAGTAATCAAGGATACCCTTAATATACTCTGGGCTAGATTTTTTCCTCATTGATATTTTAAATCAAATTTTATTGTATTCCCGTGTTCTCGTTTTATTTTTAAATTGAAGTAATCAACACCAACAAAATAGCGGAAGGAATTAGGATTCTTGATTACTTCAATTTAATGGTCTTACACTCTAATTACAGGTTCTTCACCTGAAGGAGTTAGAAACATAATAGCAGAAGCAATTCGGATCTAAAACACTCTAATTACATCAATTTTGAAGATTAAATATGTTTGTTTCTAAAACTGAAAAACAGAGAAATTGATACTTACTTGTTATAACTCAAAATTGAATTCAATTCCTCCAAGATTTTGATCACGAACACTTCATTCGACCACCACAAGAGTCTTCTTCGTTATTCTCTGGCCTTAAAACGGATTGCGGGATCCAAATTGTGATGAATTTGGAGCAATTTGTGAAGAATAAATAGTTTTTAGAGCATTGAGTAGGTGAGATTTTCTAGCAAAATTCACCAAGAAAAACAACATTTTTTCGAATTTCTTTCTTCTATTTAAAGAAGAAAGAAGGTTAAGGGTGTTTCTAAAACCCCCACCTCCTACTCCATGCATGCAAAGACGGAAAATCCATCAAAATCAAATTTTGAATTTCTCAAAATTTTAAAATGAATTTTCAAATTTCCACTTTCTTTTTAAAATCAATTTTAATAATTAATTTTAAAATATTAATTTAATATAAAATTAATTTAAATAATAATTAACCAAATAATTAATTATATTAAATTAAAATTAAATATTAAATTAATAATTTTTCCATTTAACCCAACAATTTCCAATATGATGAATCTCCATTCATCCAATTAATATTTCAATCATATTTAAATATTACTAACTCTCCAATTTTGTTTAATTCATAATTCAAACGAACAAACCGTAAACCTTACTCCTTAAACAAATTTAAACGTTTTCAAATTCTTTCATCACACTGTTCTAAGGTTTAGTTCATGAGCTAACAAGGTATAATGACCTGACATTCAAGCTAGTGGGATGCTATGCTATGCATGCAAATTTTCGTGAAACACTATGGAACTTAGGTAATGAGACACAATCTATCATAAATTCGAACAAAATATTTTGATTAATTTATTTAAATCCAATGAGAAGCTAGCAAAATAGTTCAATGGGACCCCTTCAAAACATGAAGACAATTTTGACCAATAATTACATGAAATGGATTAAATGAATAATAAATAACTAAATGGTCAACTACCCTAAGTTGTTATCGACAACAAAGAGAATGCATGAGCCTATAATGCGGAAGCGACAACTGTCCCATGGCATGGTCACGGATTCCTCTTGTCATGCACTTGTCTATCCCGTCCCTTACTTGAAAAAAAAAGATCATAGAAAAGGGTGAGTAATAATACTTAGTAAGTGATCCACTACTGAGCCTACTAGGTGAGATTGTTATCACCTGTGTACCCAACATAGGCCCAGGCATAAACACAAGTAGCGAACCCGGAGTCACGCAGTGACCCGAAGGTCATAGTCATAAACATAGGTGGTGATCCCAAGGGACACCTAGTCATAATCATAATCGTAGTCAGTGTACCCAAAGGTCCACGCCAATAGGTGTACATGGCTTGATAAATAGGATAACAATCACCTTAACATAACAGTCATAACATAATCAACTAGAGTTTTCAGTCCATAGCAATAAGTTCAATAACCATCATACCAGTAGACATAGTAACCAATACAGGGATCATAATTCAGTCATTGCAGTAATCATAATCCAATCCAGTCAATTAAATAGTGCACCTAGGCACCAACATTGTAATACCCTATCTCCGAAAACTTAAGTATTCACATAACTAGTAAGGATAAAAGGATAAAAGTGTGTGGATTAGCGGAACTTTTAAATGAAAAGTTAAGATTGTGAAACTACTGAATTATGGCCAATAAATTCTGTACGTTGGGACGAATGGTATTAAGAAAGAGTAGAAATATTTATGGAGATAAGGTTGACGCATAGATGGTTAAGCTCAAACGCATGGTATTTAATACTAAGGAGTTACCAAGTTGTGAAATTAGGTTCTAATGATGGCAAGTTGTATGGGGTGAAGTACCATGTGTCGATGATGCAATGTATAGAACCATCACATAGGAAAAGTACCTTGCGTTGGAATGGTTGATAACGCGTCGGGGGGTGAAGCTAAGAAAAGTAATGTGTTGAGTGTTGTATAGAGCAATAGTGAATGGAGGTGAAGGAACAAGAATTGAGTATGGATTATGGCTATGCGTTGGTAAGCCTTGTATGGGAAGCTAATGTAAAGAGAAGAAAGTAGACTGTTGCCATAGCCTTGATAGATGGGTCGTTATTTTGATAGGTATGTCAGGCGTTGAAAGGTGTTATTATGTGTTCGAAGGTAAAGATGGAGTCTGACCAAGGGTTGTATTCAACTTACGCTACGTTGAGAAGAATGCCTTGAAGTGGAGAGTAGTTGAATGCGAGAGGCTAAAGGTTAATAATAAGTTGATAAGCCACAAAATGGATAATAACTATGCGCTGAAGGTTTACTATAAAAGACCATAGTGCTGATCGGGAAGTTCTTTAGTACTGCAAGTGCAAAGGAGGTCGCTACGCGTTATAAATGCTATGAGAAGTTAAATGTTGACGGATTATTATATGCTAGTAGGACTTCAGTGATTAGTAAGGTTTTACTATGCATGGAGGAAGTTATGTGGTAAGAACTATTAGCTATGCGATGAGGAGTGTTGTGTTAAGGAGAGTTATTAGCTATGCGACGAGGGGTTTATAAGCCGATGATGGTTACCATTGGTTATTAAGTCATACACTGAAAAGCTCAATGTCATGATAATGGAAAATGCTACCACAATATCAAGTAAGTGCATAAAGGAAAATCAAGGGACTTAAAGGAAGAAGGTCATGAATGCAGGATGAAGCAAAGGTGAATGCAAGAGGGTAAACGCAGGAAGAAAGAATTTGAGTTGGATGTGATGGTTAAAGGTAAACCACATGGTCAGAAGGGTACAATTGTACAAAGAAGAAATTGTAGCTGTAAACGAATGTAAGAAAGAGAGTTGAACGCATGACTAAAGCGCATAGTAGTATGCGTTTAGAATTTGTACACCTAAATGAAGGAGAAGAAGAATAAAGGTATTAAAGCTGAGGGTAGTAATAGGAAGCAAAGGAGTTAAATCTGGAAGATAGTTCCATGAAACGCATAGGAGCACGAAGTTGGTTGTGTATTGGAACATAATGAACCCATAAGGTAAGCCTATAGCCCAGGTGGCTACATATGATCGTGACACCTTATCAAGTAGGAGGTGTGAGAAAGCATGATAAGTATTTCATGCAAGATGACACTTGGATTAATGCATGAATAATTAGGCATGCAACATAACATGTGGCTAACAAGTGGCAGCAGAAGAGAAGAGGAAGGATGACAAGCTCTTTATAAATAGGATCTTGAGGGAAAAGTAATGACTGATGATTCAATGGTAAGAAACCTTGAGAGAAGGAAAAAAAGAGAGCTGAAAGAAGAAAACCTTGCATTTGAAGGAGGAAGTCTGCGGCCAAAGAGGAAGACAATCTTGACACTTAAGTCATCTAGTGTTAAGAAGTTGGCTTTCGTCGAGAAGGGTGAGCCTGGCGTTTACGCCATGATGCGTTCAAGTTAGACCTTGTGTCCAAGGAAGGTCGACGCATCCGAAAGAGTAAGTAGAGTTAGTCTGCACCTTGCGTTTAAGGGCAAGGTTGCGTCCAACCGGTTACCAGAGATAGTCTGCGGGTTGGGAGCTCAAATCTTGCGTTCAAGGAGCTCGGGAAGACAGGGATTGGAAGGAAAAGAAGAAATCTCTTAAGTAATTGTGAGTGACTCTCTTCTTCTATCAAAACTGAACTTTGTTGAAACGTTCTTATGTGATATGGTTTATGATAACTGATTTCATGAAACACATGATGTGTATCATATTGTTTAAAAGGCATGTTAATCTTATTGTTTTATTATATTGAAAGGCATGTTGCAAGATATCGTTTATCAAGAAACATCCCGTTTTCTATAAAAGGTTTCATATGAATGATCTACTCAAACTGATCGATGAAATGTTTAAGAGGAGGCCCAGTGCTTATCTCCTTGAGAAGGCTCGTGAGTTTCCCTGGGACTCAGTACTCAAGGACATGAGAAGGTACATGGGCAACCCGTCATATTCCTATGTGCACATAAAGGTTAATCTGGCTAGTGCATCGAGCTTGCTCTGCTTGAAGCCAGGGATGATTTCGACGTTGGGTGTGTTGAGCCTTGCTCCACCCCAACTAAGGATGTTTTCGACGTTGAGAGCGTTGAGCCTTGCTCTGCCTCAACTAAGGAAAAAGATTGAAAAACTAAACGGTTTTCTATTAAATCATACCAGAGAACGATTCTATTGATTCGTAACAGATTTACGAGATTGATAAAGTTTTGAGGAAAATCTATTTCTATTGAACTATCGAGTTAAATCCTTGTTTTAATGCGTATTACTGTAACATGTCTGTTTTCGAATAAAAGATAGTTTTACAAAACCAGTCACTCACGGGGCTTTAGCTCACGTTTTCCTATGTTTTTCTAATTTTTCCAGGTAGCAAACGAGTTCGGGATGCTTTGCCTACGCAAGAACCTCGTTTGGGCCGTCTTTGGTAAAGATGGTTGGACAGTGAACCTTACAGAGGAGTCAAGGTTGCTGTCTTCACATCTTCTCTAAGGTTAGGGAGGATAATCCGGGAGGGGGTGTGACAAACATAGACATCAGTAGCAAGTCCAATTACCTTGGGATAAGTCCAAATAGCAAGCCAAGCCAATCAATTACATAGAGTCCTTCAGTTATAACCTAGGATGTAGATTCATTCCAATTAGGTCTCCCAACTTAAATTTAAAAGAAATTTCGCAAAGTAAACCAAGCAACCTTACCCGACACGTGGTTTAATCCAAAACCACCACAACCTAATCAAACGAAGTCCGACCCAAAAATCACCCTAGTGCAAACGCTTCACACCAAACTTTGATTGCCTAAATCAAGTACAACTCAAACCTTTAGGAAAAACTCCGAAGGTAACAAAACTCAAGAAGAACCACAAGTCTTACCTACCCGAATCTGAAATTGGGAGGCGATAGTGGTGGAGGGTCGTTGGTTGACGGCAGCAGGTGTGAGGATGAGAACCGGCGGCGACTGCAAACGACGGAGACCCATGATAAGGAGACGCTGGTGGTCGAGGAACCAAAAGGGACGAACAGCGAACGTCTCAACGATGACGAAAACGACGGCATCTCGACGTGGCGGCGAGCGGACATGGCGTAGAGACCAACGACGGCTACGAGCAGTCGTCGAAAGGAAGAAAAGAAGAAAGAGAAAAAGTTGTAGGGGGATGGCAGCGCACGAAGGAGAAGGAGGAGAAGGGTTTCCCTGTTTCTTTTTCTTTTTTATTGCACGCATACGAAGGAGCCAAATTTATAAACATAAAGTAAATCTTTTCCCTTTTTCCAATACCATACCCTAACCAATTTAAATAATAATAATAATAGTAATAAAATATTTATTAACTTTCATTTTCCTTTTTCCCCACACAAATTTTCTGATATAAAACCCCCAATTAAGAATTAATCTCCAAAAACTTCGGTCCAGCTAACTTTGAATGAATTATTTTTTCACCTAACTCAAATAAACCTTATAAATCCAACGATTAATCAAATCATCTCAAGATAAATGGCTTAGAGTTACCTAAAAATGTGGGATGTCACACAAGGAGACCTGATGAACCTACAGATCATGAACTCCAACGATCTGAAATTAACCGGTAAACTTTTTAACCTAGTTAATTAACATTTGTTAACTATCGAGACACTCTATTGAGCCTAGTAGCTACATTCTCCTCATTGTAGATATACTTATGTCTACTTTATATAACTATAATTAGTAAGTCAATCCTTCACAAGTTGTTCGTAATTACGACTGGGTCAAAATTACCGTTTTACCCCTGTAATTACATCTCGTTCCTTAAGTCCCACTAATCCTCTAATGAACAATTGGTTTGTGGTCCAACCAAACTAAGTTCCTCTCAGGCCAATGAGAGAGTGACACCCTAACCTTTGACCTAGTTGCTTATAAGTTATAAAGAGAAGAAGTTGGGGTAAAGGGGTGTAAAGTTGGAAAAACAAACCTATGAAATTAGGGTTGTGGAGTTTTGGCTCAGTATTGGACTTTTGGAAGTAGTTTGGGCAGTTAGAAGGTTGAAAAAGGCTACTGGAAGTCATCAGGAAGTTTCCCGGAGAAATTTGAAGTTTACGGGAAAAGTCAACTTTATGGGAAAAGTCAATGATTCTTTATGAGAAAAGTCAACGGAACTTTACAGGAAGTCAACTTACGGGAAGCAGAGGTTACCGGGAAGAAGGAACTTATCGGGAAACCACTTTCGGGAAGTTGAACCGGTCGAAGTTACAAGGACCGAACCGGCGGAACTTACCAGGAAGCTGAGGTGGAAGGCCAAACCGCTGAAAAATACCAGGAAATCACATTGAAAAATTGGATTGAACCGCCGAAAATTACCAGGAAACCGGACCGAAAAAGTGAACCGGTGAAACTTTACGGGAAATTTTTGAACCGGTAGAACTTTACGAGAAAAATGGCAGAATGCGATTTTTCTTCATTTTGGCCGAAATTTTTGTGTTAAGCGGTGGAATTTAGATTTTTACACTTCAAAAGAGTGAGGTGTTGAGCTGCATGTTGAGAAAATCATGCAATTTTGAGGTGTTTTGATGCAAAAAGTCTTTGGCATGCAGTTTGACAAATTAAAGGGTGAAGTGTCGGTTAATTGGTAAAACTTTGCTGCCTATAAATATACTTAGTGAGAAGATAATTCTCATTTCCTTCTCCATCAGCCGAGAACACTTAAAGGAGAAAAGGAGAAAAAGAGAAAAGAGGGAAAAGAGAGAAAGAAGAGAGAAAGAAGAGAGAAAAGAGAGAGAAGATTGGCTTGATTTTTGCTTGCCGGAAGGAGCTAAGGGAAGCATTTAATCCTTAAAGAGCTGGGACAAGTTGTGAGTAACACAATTTCATTTAAAATGATTATTACTCTCGATATTTCTAGAGTTTTCGGTTTCTTACAAAATATGAGATTATGGTTGTGAGTAATTTTATTTTGATAAATGATTTATTCTTTCGATGTTTACCGAATGACCGGTTTATATCGAATGTTTGGTTTATTGTAAAATATGAGATTTCTGGCAATGAATTGAATTTAATAAGCACGTATTCTTCAATATATTTCTGAACATGCTTTTACATAGTTTTGAGCATGATGCTCTGGAATGCCGGATTTGTGAAAAGCATATTGTTGAAAAATATTTTGGAAATTCTGAGAAATGCTTATACTCATAATTATGAAAGATTTAGCATGCTTTTATTTAAAAATGTCCCAATGCCGAATGACTTGGAAAAGGCATATGGGCAGCCTGAATAGTAATATGGTCCTCAATGCCAAAGTACTAAGAGAAGGCATATGGGCAGCTTGAATATGGTTTCCAATGCCGAAGTACTATGAGAAGGCATCTAAACAACCTGAATATGGTCCCCAATACTGAAGAATTGGGAGAAGGCATCTGGACAACCCAGATTGGTCCCCAATGCCGATGGACTTGGTGAAGGTATATGGGTAGCCTGAATTATAATTCCTATGTGCACATAGAGGGAGATTTGTTGTTGTGTTGAGACTACTCCACTCAACTGAGATTATTCGACGTTGGGTATGATGAAATTATTTCATCCTAACTAAGGTTGTTTTCGATGTTGAGCAGCGTTGAGTTACTTTGCCTCAACTAAGGGAAATTCTTTCAAGCATATACGAATATTTATAAGCTTTCAAATGCTTTACGATCTGATTTACGAGCATGATTTCAGTAGGCTTTTAAGCCATAAATGGTTTCCATATATAAATGTTTATAAGCTTTCAAGCAAGAAAGGTTTTCAAAACTTGTTACTCACTGGGCTACCTCATGCTTTCAAATGTTTTCCAACTTTTCAGGTAGCGAGCGGAACCAAGATGCTTAACCTACTCGTCAAACTCGTCTGGGTCTGCTGTTTAGTTAAGACTTGTAAATATTTATACTTAGACCTAGCATTGTACATATTGGGGTCTAAGGAGTGAATGTTTTGTATAAAACTCTAATGTTATTTTTATAAAGTATCATTTGGTATTATTTGTGGTCGGGATGTATCTTATAACATTTGTGCTTGGTTGAGTTGTGAAAGAAGTTAAGTTGACAGTAGATGTTGTGAGGAGTCAATGTCTCCTGTCCTCACACCTCTTTTCGGGTTAAGAGGATAGCTCGGGAGGGGGCGTGACAGAGAGGGTGGGGCCCCTTGTTCAAGACTCAGAGTCAGCACTTAAGGGAACAACTTCTCTATTAACCTAGAATTAGGTAGGAGTGAATTTCATCTCGCAAGACTATGTCTCCAGCTATCTACCTGGTCTTATCCCTAAAATGGAACTTCTTGAGTTGGCGAACTCGGGCCACTCTCACCCACGTAGAATAAAGGATAATCCCAAATAAACAAGAGCTCATAGTTAGCTAAGGATTAAGATCGAGTTACCTAGGTCATCATGTTGAAATAATCTGTCTTAACAGTAAACGGTGTTATAAAGTAAACGTGATTATTTCATGGTCCAGTCTTATGTAAACTCAACATAGGATGCCCCCACTCTCATGTCTCTAGATGAACAATATAGGATCACATCATTTGTATCAAATACAAAGTTGGCCGCATCCATAATGTCCCCAAGATATGGTACTCAGTCTTATCCCTATACTATAGACCGTTTTGGCTATTACCTAAACTTGATCCAATTTTATGTCTACACATAAAGTCTAAGTATTCAAACTATAGCCAAGGGTTCTTAGTTTATTGGATTTAATAAATGTAATTCACATATTCAATAACATTTTTATTGAATAAATCTCGATAACAATTTATTGAGAATAAGTTTCAAAGTTTACAAACCACAAGTTTTAGGACAAAAAACCCAACACCAACTGACTACTTCAATGAGCAATTTAGAAAGGCAAGATAGAAAGCTTCCTTCTCAACCTGAGGTAAACCCTAAAGAAAACGTGAGTGCTAACGTTGAGAAGTGGAAAAGAGTTACAATCACCATCTACGCCTGATGTAGTTCAGTCCGATGAGGATCATACTCCACTTGAGCCCACTTCCAGAGGAGGACCACCTCCTAAATCTACAAACGGAGTAAAATTTGACCCTCCTGTTTCTCTGAACTCTAATGTGTCTAAAGCTTCTTTTTCTTCTAGGTTGACAAAACCCAAGGTGGATGAAGTTGACAGAGAACTTCTTGGGTCATGCTTGATTCAGGTGCCTCTATTAATGTAATCCCTACTCCGTGTACCAAGATTAAATTGAATGATATTCAGTTGAATGAATGTTCGTTTATTCATCCTTTAGGTGTAGTAGAAGACGTTTTAGTGCAAGTAAATGAGCTAATATTTCCTAAAGATTTTTACATGCTAAAAATGGAAGAGTCTAGTTCTCCTTCATCTCCATCCATTTTGCTTGGTCGCCCCTTCATGAAGACGACCAAAACAAAAATAGATGTTGATGAAGGAACGTTATTGGTCGAGTTTGACAGGGAGATTGTTAAGTTTAATATTTTTTATGCTATAAAGGCCCTCACAGAACACACACACCCCTTGTGTTAGATTGGCGTTATAGATTCTTTGGTACAGGAAGTAATTTGGGACACCTACGATGATGAGGATGAGGATGAAAATTATGGAGAATGCACGATGTTACGGGATGAGATTGCTTCCGTCACATTGTCACATCCAGTAAGAAACTCTAACTCTTCTTTAAACTCTTCTAACTGAATGTTACCTTATATTGTACAGGCTCCTACTAGAATTAAAACAACTCCCTGAGCACTTGAAGAATGCTTATCTTAGAGAGGAGTAAACCCCGCCAGTCATCATGGCAAAGGATTTGACCACCTTGCAAGAAGAACAGTTGGTAAATGTGCTAAAAAAGCACAAACTGGCCATTGGGTGGACCCTAGTTGACATAAGAGGAATCAGTCATGTTGTTTACATGCACAGGATAGCATTAAAAGATGGGTCCAAGCCATGCCATCAGTCCCAAAGGCGTTTAAACTTAGCCTTGAGGGAGGTCGTGATGAAAAAGATCTTTAAGTTGCAAGAAGCAGGTAGTATCTATCTTATTTCTGACAGTGAATGGGTAAGCCCCACTCACGTGTGCCTAAGAAACCAGGTATCCCTGTAGTTAGAAATGAAAAGCTAGATGTTCCTGTTAAGTTTCAAAACGAGTGGAGAATGTGTATTGATTTTCGGAAGTTGAATAGTGTAACTAAAAAGGACCATTTTCTTATCCTCTTTATTGACAAAATGCTTGAGCATCTTGCAGGGAAGCTCTTTTCCTGTTTCCTTGATGGTTTTTCAAGATTTTACCAAATTCCAATTTATCGGGATGATTAGGAAAAGACGACATTCACTTGTCCATTTGGAACTTTTGCATTCAGATGGATTCCTTTCGTTCTATGCAATGCCCCAGGCATATTTCAGAGATGTATGATGAGTATTTTTTTCTGATTTCATTGAAAACTGCATCGAGGTATTTATGGACGATTTCACTGTCTATGGGGACTCATTTAATGACTATCTAAATAACTTCTCTAAAGTTCTAGAAAGGTGTTTCGAGTCTAACCTTTTGTTAAATTTTGAAACATGTCATTACATGGCATCTCGTGGAATAGTGCTAGGACATGTTATTTCTGAACAGGGAATTGAAGTTGATTAAGCAAAGATTGATGTTATTGTTAGCCTCTCATATGCCACAAATGTGAGGGAAATTCGTTCTTTTTTTAGCCATGCAGGATTTTACCACAGGTTCATTAAACATTTCAATAAGATTGCATTGCCGATGACCACCTTGCTGCAAAAAGATATAGAGTTTAGTTTCAATGATGAATTCAAGCAAGCGTTTGGCAAAATTAAGGCGGCCCTAGATAGTGCTCCAATTGTGCAAGCTCCTAGGTGGGATTTCCCATTTAAGATTATGTGCAATGTGAGCAACTACGCTGTGGGAGCTGCCTTGGGCCAAAGGGTGAAAAAGAAACACCATGTCATTTACTACACTTCCAGGGCGTTAAATCCAGCACAGTGCAATTACACAACTATTGAAAAGGAGCTCCTACATTGCTAGTGCATAATCACTTAAGATATTTGAGCATATCAATAAAATGTCTTTGTTTACTTACATTGTATTCAAGAGACTTATACAGCCACATCATTGCATCACATGTCAAATGTTGATCAAGCCAGAAGGAATAGACCACATGTGTCTCATATATTGCTAAGTGCATAATGAAGGGAATTGAATCCTGGCGAAAGTGTGTGATCGCGTTCTTTGATTTCTTGAAAGAATTAAAAATAGAAAAAGTTATGAAAAGGTTAAGCAACATACCTTTGCCGATCTATAATTTCAACAAAATCTTCTCCTCGAACTGATAGTCTTCTCCATGTAGTCTTCCTTTTCAAATAGATCTTCCTTGCTATGACTCTAACAAGGATCCGATTTGTGGGAACCACTTCTTGAAAGAATGAGAAGAATTTTCTTAAAACTTTTCTAAGAAAATTGGGAGAATTTCTAGAGGAATAGTTTTAGAGTAATCGTAGAGATCATTCTTGTAGAGTGTGTTCTATGAGGGCTCCAAAGGGCCCTATTTATAGAACTCTATGGGTTACTCCTAATCCTAATAGGATAACCCATATGTAGAGATTTTAAATTAAATATTTAGTAATATCTAATATTAATAGATATCTACCCAAATAATATCTCATATTAAATGGTTTAGAATATTTAAATTTTATTTAAATATTTATTTTCTGCAGAATCTTTAATTTGGATCCATCCAAATTAAATAATCAATTATTTGAATCCAATTCAAATTAAGTTAATTAATTCTTCATCTATTTATTTATATGGATTTCATCCAAATAAATAATTAATTATTTGAATCATATTCAAATAAATAAATTCTCCATATTATAAAGTTATAATTTGAATCTTATTCAAATAAACTTTATAATAAATCATGTAATTAACTATATCCAATACAATTAATATTTTTCCTCATAAATTTGAACATTTCAAATTTTTCTTTCAATGTAGTTGATCCTTGTTGGTCCGTGGTGAGCTAGCAAGGGGTCCTTATGGACCTACAGATTATAATCTCCAATGATCCAAGATTAACTATTTAAACTCTTTAATTAATTAATCTTCATTCATTAACTACAGGGCAAACCACTATACACCCATAGTTGAACTCTTATGCACTGTAGGACAAGTTGTGTCCATGGATATAATCAGTATAAGCAAGTCGATCCTTCACCGAGTTGTTCATAATTACAGCTAGGTCAAATGTCTGTTCTACCCCTGTAATTACTTTTTATCCTTAAGTACCACTGATTTCTCTAATGAACAATTTGTTTATGATCCAACCATAAACTAAGTCCCTCTCGAGCCAGTGAGAGGGTGGGGCCCCTTGTTCAAGATCCAAAATTAGCACTTAAGGAAACTACTCATCTTCTTACCCATTTAATTTTGTTTAATTTATTTTAGGAATTTTGTATTAGAACTTTTACCAATTGAACGTTGAATCTGGTTTTCTTGAGTTAGGACTGAGTTTAGATTTCTATAGAGTTGTTTACCTTTTCAACGTTGAGTTGTCATTCTACTAGTTAAGAGACGATGGTATTTGAATAATTCTGTGTTGGGCTCTGATTCTTTGAATGTGCTAAATGAGTCTGTGGAGGAGTGGTTGAGTTCAATGTTATTAGGAGTGCTTCTCTGAAACAGGTTATAGGAAGAATTTGGGATTTGTTGTGGTAGCGCCGTTATGCTGCCGAAATTTCTTTTTCTTTTTTTTTAAAGAAATATTAACGTAAACGGTAATTAACATTGGGTGATGACCTAGTCTAGTTTAGAAATTTGGGGTTTTCACAGTTGGTATCAGAGCGGAGTTGTTCTTGTAGACTAACCTAGAGTCTAGGCTGCTAGATATGTGGTTAAGTCGCCTAGAGTTAATGGTCTTCCTCAATCTCCTCTCCATCACCAGGTATGCAACCTTTATCTTGCTTTAATGTTTGATTGTTTTATTGAGACGTTCTATGATCATGATGAAATCACATGTTCGTTTACAATTGGTTGCTTGTAGGCATAAAATACTACCATGACCAGTTAGATAGCGTGTAAATTATTTTGTGTCTGTGTTGTAGTAGTAGGATTAGAACATTGCCTTAATGATAAGATACTGGTTTTATTCGTAGCCATCTTTAAACTGGTTAAGTAACTTTAGTGTCATTATTTAGACGATGCCGCCACATGGATGGAGACCTAGAGGAGGCTTAGACATGCCTGCGCTTCCCGGTGACGGAGCAAACAGGCAGCAAAGGGCGAACCCTCCCATCCCCCCAGAAGTTCCCCCAGTCATCCTAACACCTGAGGCTTTCTAGGCTCTTTTCAATAACTTGACCTAGAGGAATGACGGGTAACCTCGTAATCCACATTGAGGTCCAACCCCTCCAGACGAAGGTTAGTTTATAAGGAATTTCAAGCGCTATGGGCCTCCGACCTTCGGCGGTGGGTCAGAGAAAGCTACGGCAGCTGAGCAGTGGATTGTAAAGCTGGAGTCATTGTTTGACTACCTAAATTGCGAGGATCATCTTAAGGTCAGAGGAGCAATTTTCATGCTTCGAGACGAGGCGTGAATGTGGTGGAGATCCATTGAGGCCTCATAAGATTGTGCTAAAGGACCCATGACTTGGGCAAGGTTTAAAGACCTTCTATATGACTACTACTTTCCCGACATAGTGAAGGATGACAAGGAAACAGAGTTCCTGCATTTGACCCAGGGTAGCATGTCGGTGATCCAAGATGAAAGGAAGTTCACTGAGCTGTCTCGTTTTGCACCCGACCTGGTGAGTACGTCAGAGAGGAGGATTAAGAGGTTCATCAGGGGCCTGTGCGAGAAAATTAGAGGTGTGGTCGCTTTAAAGGAGCCGACGACTTTTGCTGCAGCGCTTAGGGCCACCCTGATCATGGACAAAAATGCGGCTAAGAAACCTCAGGCGACACACTCACGTTGGGAGGCTAGCGCCTCATCTGAATTTAAAAGGAAGTCTCCCCCAACTCTGTCAGATCAAACTTCCAAGGCCCATCATCCGACCTCGGGTCAAGCTATCACCCTCCCATTGTGTAGCTTGTGCAACAAGCATCACTTGTGGCAATGCTGGCTAGACCAGAGGATTTGCTTCAAGTGTGGAAAGGAAGGTCACTTTGCAAGAATGTGCCCAAGTAAAGGGGAGGCCAACACAGACAAGCCGACCCCGAAAGCCCTACCAACAGCTACTCAAGGAGGAAAACAAAAGGCACACATCTTTGCACTGACCAAAAAGGAGGCTGAGGATACGGATGTGTTGGCTTTTTGGCCCTTGATCTCAAATTAATTAATTTTAATTGATTGATTAATTAGTGTTTTGATGATACCAAATCTGATTTTATTTATTAACCATTTGAATATTTTGAAGTGTCTATCGTGTGGAGTTTGGAACAACGGTTCCAATGCAATTTGAATCACTCAAATCGGAGTTCAAACGAAGAAGATATGACCAAAACAAGCTTAATGGGAAATTCTCGAACTGATGACGTGGCCAATTTTTTTAATCAAAGTGGACTAATTGAAAGGTGCCACTTGGAGCAATGAAGAAGTGACAATTGATGGGTTTTTCTTTTTTAATTTTTGGATTGATGTTAAAAGGAAAATGATGTTAAAAAGAAAATGAATTTAAAAAGAAGATGAATTTAATATTATTATACATGTTTGTGTCTAACGGCTATTTGCTTTTTTAAAAAAAAGATTAATTTAATATTATTATATGCTTGTGTCTAACGGCTAGTTGAGTTTAAATCTCCACCATTCAATTTTCTTTTACAAAAATCTAATGGTCCAAATTAATTTGGTTTTCACCCACTTTTATTTCTTTTTAAATACTTCATCTTCTCCAAAAAGTTTTTCCAACTTTTACAATTTTACAATCCTCAAAAATTGAAAAAGGTCACCATTGTTGCTCTCTCTCCAAGCTTTTAAATTTCTTTCTTTTCATCTTATTCTAGAGAGATACTTTCATTGTATTGTGAGGATTGAGTATTGTGAGTTCAAAATTTGTACACCTACTCTTTTTAGAGAGTTTTCGTGTGTGATTTAAAACTTCAAGAATATTGTAACGGTTGGATCCTAACCCGTGGAAAGGATCAGGATTGCTCTTGAAACCGAAAAAAGGAGTAAGGTAGCGATTCGACTCTCATCAGTGGAAAGAGTCGAAGGAGATTTTTTAATTGAAATCCCAAGAGGCGCTTGGAAAAGTGGATGTAGGTCGAGTTTGATCGAACCACTATAAAAATCACGGTGTCTTCTTCTCCAACTCTTTCTCAATTTATTTTGCATTCAATTTTTAGTAGCATGTTATAGATTACTATCCTTCTTTGTTGAGATTGATTGATTCTTGTGTTTCATATATTTTTTATCAATATTGATATTTAGCATCAATTAAGGTTTTTATTAATTTAATTCAAAAATTAATTCAATTAGTTTAATTTGAGCATATTTAGGAATAAGTTTAATTAAACCCTATTCACCCCCCTCTAGGGTTGCCATACCGGTCCAACAACAGATGCAGTGGTTACAGGTCTGTTCCTTTTGGACTCTCTCTTTTGTCATCTCATTACGTGTATGTTATGTTTATTTGTTATATTTTCTGTCACACCCCATCCCGAACTACCCAAAGCTTCTCTTAGCTTTAATACTTACTCCTTCTCATCTAACTCTTGAATCGGCTCCTCCTCATAACTCAAATCTTCTCTTAGCTCAATCGATTGCACCTCAAGTACATGAGTAGAATCAGGGACACATTCCTTAAAACTGAAAAATAAAACATATTATGATCCTTAGACATTTTCTGTAATACCCTGTCCCCGAAAACCTAAGTATTTATATAACTAGTAAGGATAAAAGGATAAAAGAGTGTGGATTAGCGGAACGTTTAAACGAAAAGTTAAGATTGTGTAACTACTGAATTATGGCCAATAAATTCTGTACGTTGAGATGAATGGTACTAAGAAAGGAGTAGACATATTTTGGAAGCTAGGTTCTAATGATGGCAAGTTGAATGGGGTAAAGTACCTTGCGTTGGAAAGGTTTGACAACGCGTCGGGAAATAAAGCTAAGGAAAGTAATGCGTTGAGTGTTGTATAGAATGATAGTAAATGGAGGTGAAGGAATAAGAATTGAGTATGGATTACGGCTATGCGTTGGTAAGCCTAGTATGGGAAGCTAGTGTAAAAGGAAGAAAGTAGACTGTTACCATAGCTTTGATGGATAAGTCGTTATTTTGATTGGTATGTCAGGTATTGGAGAGTGTTATTATATGTTTGGAGGCAAAGATGGAGCCTGACCAAGGGTTGTATTCGACCTACGTTACGATGAGAAGAATACCTTGAATTGGGGAGTAGTTGGATGCGATAGGCTAAAGGATTACTAATGAATTGATAAGCCGCAAAGTGGACAATAACTATGCGTTGAGAAAGTTAAATGGTGAGAAAATATTGGTTATGCGTTGAGGAATTTTGTGTTAAGGATGACTATTAACTATGCGACGAAGAGTTCATGAGTCGATGATGGTTACCATTGGTTATCAAGTCATACGCTGAAGAGCTTAATTTCATGATAATGGAAAATGTTGTCACTATCTCAGGTAAACGCATAGGAAGAAGCTAAAGAAGGAAATGGTTAAGGAATAACCTTGGTATAAGATTTAAGGACGCATACAGGGTAAAATCAAGGGACTTAAAGGAAGGTCATGAACGCGGAATGAAGCAAAGGTAAATGCAGAAGGGTAAACGCAGGAAGAAAGAATGTGAGTTGGATGTGGTAGTCAAAGGTAAACCACATGGTCAGAAGAGTGCAATTGTACAAAGGAGGAAATGTAGCTGTGAACGAATGTAAGAAAGGGAGTTGAACGCATATAAATGCGATAAAAATTTATGTATGATGTTAAGCTGAAGCGCATAGTAGTATGCATTTAGAATTTGTACACTTAAATAAAGGAGAATGGAACAAAGGTAGTAAAGTCGAGGGTAGTAAAAGGAAGCAAAGGAGTTGAATCTGGAAGATAGTTCCATGAACGCATAGGAGCAAGGAGTTGGTTGTGTAATTGTGTATTGGAACATAATGAACCCATAAGGGAAGTCTATAAGCCAGGTGGTTACACATGATTGTGACACCTTATTAAGTAGGAGGTGTTAGAAAGCATGATAAACATTTCATGCAAAGTGACACTTGGACTAATGCATGATTAATTAAGCATGCAACATGACATGTGGCAAACAAGTGGCAGCAGAAGAGGAGAGGTAGAATGACAAGTTCTCTATAAATAGGACCTTGAGGGAAAAGTAATGACTGATGATTCGGTGATAATAATCCTTGAGAGAAGGAAAGAAAGAGAGCTGAAATAAGAAAACCTTGCGTTTGAAGGAGCTAGTCTGCACCTTGCGTTTAAGGGCAGGGTTGCGTCCAACCGGTTACCAGAAATAGTTTGCGGGTTAGGAGTTCAAACCTTGCGTTCAAGGAGCTCGGGGAAGACAGGGATTGGAAGGAAAAGAGGAAAATCTCTTAAGTAATTGTGAGTGACTCTCTTCTTTTTTCAAAACTAAGCTTTGTTGAAATGTTCTTATGTGATATGGTTTTGTGATAACTGATTTCATGAAACGCATGATGTTTGATCATATTGTCTAAAAAGCATGTTTTATCCGATTGTTTTACTACATTGAAAGGCATGTTGCAAAAGGTAGTTTATCAAGAAACATCCTGTTTCCTATAAAATGTTTCATATGAATGATCTACTCAAACTGATTGATAAAATGTTTAAGAGGAGGCTCAGTGCTTATCTCCTTGAGAAAGCTCGTGAGTTTCCCTGGGTCCTAGTACTCAAGGACATGAGAAGGTACATGGGCAACCCGTCATATTCCTATGTGCACCTAGAGGTTAATCTGGCTAGTGCATCGAGCTTGCTCTGCTTGAAGCCAGGGATGATTTCGACGTTGGGTGTGTTGAGCCTTGCTCCATCCCAACTAAGGATGTTTTCGACGTTGGGAGCATTGAGTCTTACTCCGCCTCAACTAAGGAAAATGATTGAGAAACCAAACGAGTTTTTCATATAATTGTTCTTAAACGACTCTATTGATATGGAACGATTTGATATAGTTCAAAAGAGATGTTGAAAATACGTTCCTGATGTATTGATGTACTTATCTTGTTTTATATGTATAAATGTAACATGCCTGTTTTTTATTAAAAGATAGTTTTACAAAACCAGTCACTCACGGGGCTCTAGCTCACATTTTCCTATGTTTTTTTTTAATTTCCAGGTAGCAAGCGAGTTCAGGATGCTTTGCCTATGCAAGAACCTCGTCTGGGCCATCTTTGGTAAAGAATTGGTTGGTCAGTGAACCTTACAGAGGAGTCAAGGTTGCTGACTTCACATCTTCTTTCGGGTTATGGAGCATAATTCGGGAGGGTGTTGTGGTGTAATTTTGCATGTATAAATCAACCTAACGCAAGGTGCTAAATAATGTGTTTATGCGTTCAACATATCATGCTTTGAACATGCTATGCGTTCTATTACTATGCATTGGTGGTCTTGTCAAGTTTTCCTATTCTTTTACCCAAGTATAAGCAAAGTAATAGGTGTTCTCGGTGAGTCCGAGGTCGAACACAGGGATTATATTGATTCAATTTTTAGTTGGATTTCATGCGTTACAGTGGTAACCAATAAATGTTTGGGAATTGTTTTTAATCTACTAAAAGCGATTGTTTGTACACTAGACTAAAAGTTGTGAAAGATGGAAAGCATGCGACACAGCAAGTTTAGCTAAAGATATGTGTGAATGGATAAAGAAATGGTTCGGGTTGATTAACATCTAACGTCGGAAACGCACAGAAGTATTCTATTCATACTTGCGACTCTTCTCCCTGTTGTCAGCCGCTATGCGTTATATGTCTATAACGCATAGGAGAGTGTTAAGAACCAAGGTTATCCCCATAGACAGGTAACACTACTTAGTCCTTGTCCATTGAGTTCCACAATCACTTACCCTCTCGAGCAGTCTGATTATTATTACTTATATCGATTTGTCAGATGGACATAAGCATCGGATTAAGCTCGCAATTGACAAGATAAAATAGTTACACTGTGGTTCCTAGTTAGATGCTAACGCAACCCTAGACCCTTGAGTGATTAGTTACTCATGGTTTGAAAGTAGAAAGCGGAAAGTTTAGAGAAATGAGTAGACATGGAAGATAATTGTATTGTTGAAATGAGATACAATTTTCGATAAGTTCAATTTCTTGATACAAATCTAAAATTAAGATAGACAATGAGAAAGAAAGCAGGGAAGGCGTCAATGTCTTGAATCGCCCGGATGGAAGCGTGATGATCTGCTGTGAAGTGGTGCAGCGAAGGGAAGACTCTTCTCTCTCGAGCTATTTGTCTCCGGCTGAAGTCTGAGAGAACTCTGCTATCACTTATGGAGTTCTTCTGAGAATCAACAACGTTTCTCATCTCGCAGAGCTGCCCTTTTATAGCTGATACAATCGCAGTTAATGGCAAATCTGCTTGATTGGTGGCGAGATTGATACTGCGTCCATCTCGCCTGATTGCGTGATTCTCGGGCCAATTAAGATCCACCACTTTAGCCACAAATCATGTTCGTCAATCATTCATCAATCTCTCAAGATTTCGATCTGATTCTCAGCGCCTTGCCTTAACGGTTGTCTATGCGTTCATGCATAGTTTGGCCGATGTGAACGCATCGTAGGTTGCTAACGCGTAGTTATGCGTTGAGTTGTTGTTAACGCGTCGTCAGGTTGTTTGCATTCCGTTCAGATCATGCGTTCATGAAGAACAGATTGCTAACGTGTCGTCCTGCGTTAAGAAGTCATCAACGCATCGTCTGCATTCCTGCGTCAAAACATGCGTTTTAGGCTAAAAAAGTGGTAAAATCATTATCTTCATAAAAATACAAGAGTATAACGCAAAGAAAGATTTATTAATAGAATTTAGCATAAACTACCGCATGCTTCTCTATTTAAACTCTATTTATCTATGAAAAAGGTTATAATAACTTGTATTTCTACAAGTTATCAGAGGGGGTGTGACAAGTTGGTATCAGAGCGAAAGATTTTGGGAACAGGAAAGTTTAAACAGTAAATCAAAAAGGAAAGATTGAAATATTGTGAATTGTGATTAACGGACAGACGAGGTAGGCAAGCAGACACCGGAACTTTGCAAGCTATCTGAGGAGTGTAAAGGAAAATTTAAAGGATTCACAAGTAGGTACGAGCTCATACAACTAAATGTATTGATTGTGGATAAGTTGGTGATCAATTAATGATGTTAAGACTGTATAAGAAAATTTCGGAAAGAAAATGGGAATTGAGAGAATTAAAGTCTGAAGAGTCCTATGCGACGAGATGAAGAAAGGAATGTTTATGTTAGTGAAAGTCAGGGATTAAGGATAGACCATAAGTTAACTTGAAAGAAATCATGATAGGCGTTTTGAAATGCTAGAAGATAATTTGATGATCCCAAAATAAGAGAATTCAAGTATTACAGTCATGTTTAATAGCAAAAGTATGCGATGAAGAAAACTAGATGGACGCATAGCATTAGAAGGGATACTCATAGAGATGAAAATTTGAAAGGATAGTTGGAATAGAAGGAACAATACCAAAGATGATGTGGTACGAACGCCTGATATTCTTGTTGAAGAGAATTTAAGTGTTGAAATGTTAGAAAAGGAACACGATAATTAAGGGAAAGTATGCGTTGAAGGTTTAAAAGATTTTACTGAAACTTTGTATTCTTGAAGCAAACAACCACACTATTAGGTTTGAAAGTGTAAACTAAGGAGAGGAATTTCACTAAATGATTAGAGACTGAGGAAAATTTTACCAAGTAATGGAGACGGTGTAAAATTGGACGCATCATTGGTATAAAGGAACTCAAAACGCATAAACATGCAGAAATCTACAAGAATCTAAGGAATAAGAAATGGATGAACTATTCAGTAAATGGTGGAAGTTGATAAGATAGAGCATTTCTTGCTTATCAGAGAAACATATATATACTAGATAGATTGATATGAACGCAAGTGAATAAGTTCAAAGTTCTGAGAAGATTACTAACGAAGTTACAATACAGTATCATATTAAGGACCAAGATATATGTTATGACTTAAAGAATATGCCCCTGATTTCACTTATAAAGACGCTGCAGGATGTGATTATAAGGAGCAAATGATTTGACTCAAGTGTTAGATAAGGAGAAAATGATAAAACATTGAGGGGCTAACAACCTACTGAAATTCAGGACGGAATTCTTATAAGAAAATGGTGAATTAAAAGCTCTACTTTTAGCTTAGAGAATGGTAAGCAAGTAGTCGAGTAATGGAAGAGATAATTAGAAGCTTGAGTTCAAGAGTCTATGCGTTAGTATAATAAAGCAAGAAATTGAGGAGAGTGAGCATAAGTAAGGCTTGATTGCGTAGTCAAATTTACGTAAAATGTTGGCTGGTTGAGGCATGTGGTCCAGGAGTCGAGCAAGTGTAAATGTTGAGACTATGCATTGATGAGATTGCTGGACCAGCAAGCATGTCTTGGTGGAAATCAAAAAGAAAATTCACCAAGGAACTAGAGAGAGAAGTTGGAAAGGCATTCGGTACTGAGAAGATCAAAACGCAAAGGTATGCTAAAAGATGTATAAGAATACATGTAGGAAAGAAACGAATAAGTAAATTGAGTATTGAAAGGAAAACTATGACCTCGTAAGTAAACAGAAATGAAGAGGAAAGTTGGAACTATCTGAGAAACCATACATTGTTGGCTGAATCACGAAGCGTTGTGAGTAGAAGTAGCTGCCCACGTCAAAGGATAAGTGATCATTGGCGGGGAAAGAAATGTGCTTGAACCATGCGCTAAAATCACTCTGCGTGGAAGACAGACATGTGCTGAAGTCGCTCCGCGTCGAAGGCAGAGTGGTCTTGACACGATGAAGAGGGTGGTGCAGAACTGAGTTGTATGCATCAAGAGTAGGAAGCGTTGAGGACGACGCCATGCGTTGGGTGTGATTAGTTGCTAAAGGTGTTGGAGGAGAATTCTAAAATGAGCGCTCCGCGCTGAAGTGAGAACCCCGCGTCAACTTGCAGGTGAGGGATAAACCTCAGGAAAAGGCGCAGGAAGGTGGTCTTGTACATTTTGGCGAAATTCTACTTGTCTCGGTGCTGAAAACAAAACTGGAACTGAAGATTGATCTCCAGTAGCATAGACTGAAAAGTGGTTGATATTCGGAGTAAAACGAATTGAGGAAATCGAGTTTAGGGCTGAAATTTGGAGGTGAGTAAGTTAACGTAATCCCTAACAAGTTTTATGAAAGATGGTAAAACTAAGATTTAAGTTAAGCATGGTGAATTCATGACTTACAAAAAAAGCATAGTGCTGTTTGTTAGAAGTATAGAAAAGAATTCTACACTTAATGAAGGTTGTTATGTGTTAAAGAATAGGAGTTAATCGAAGCAAAGAATAAAAGAAGTCACTTGAGCAAAGGTATAAAAGGGCTTGTACGATTGTAAAGGCTATTATGCGATGAGAATAAAGGAATAATTGTAATATTAAGAGGATGCGGTGGCTAGAAGGTATGTGCCTAGAAGGAAAGTGGGAGAAGTTAAAAGCTTATGAGATTTTGAATAGCTATGCGTTGGTGATTAAGGAGGTTGCAATAGAGTATGCGACTAAAGTAAAAACGCATAGTGTAATGCGACCAAGTTATTGAAATGTTCTTATGTCTAAAAGGCATGTTTTAGACATAAGTAATTGGAAGGAAAAGAGGAAAATCTCTTAAGTAATTGTGAGTGACTCTCTTCTTTTTTCAAAACTGAGCTTTGTTGAAATGTTCTTATGTGATATGGTTTTGTGATAACTGATTTCATGAAACGCATGATGTTTGATCATATTGTCTAAAAGGCATGTTTTATCCGATTGTTTTACTACATTGAAAGGCATGTTGCAAAAGGTAGTTTATCAAGAAACATCCTGTTTCCTATAAAATGTTTCATATGAATGATCTACTTAAACTATTTGATAAAATGTTTAAGAGGAGGCTCAGTGCTTATCTCCTTGAGAAGGTTCGTGAGTTTCCCCGGGACCCAGTACTCAAGGACATGAGAAGGTACATGGGCAACCCGTCATATTCCTATGTGCACATAGAGGTTAATCTGGCTAGTGCATCGAGCTTGCTCTGCTTGAAGCCAGGGATGATTTCGACGTTGGGTGTGTTGAGCCTTGCTCCACCCCAACTAAGGATGTTTTCAACGTTGAGAGCGTTGAGTCTTACTCCGCCTCAACTAAGGGAAATGATTGAGAAACCAAACGAGTTTTTCATATAATTGTTCTTAAACGACTCTATTGATTTGGAACGATTTGATATAGTTCAAAAGAGATGTTGAAAATACGTTCCTGATGTATTTATGTACTTATCTTGTTTTATATGTATAAATGTAACATGCCTGTTTTTTATTAAAAGATAGTTTTACAAAACCAGTCACGCACGGGGCTTTAGCTCACATTTTCCTATGTTTTTTTTAATTTCCAGGTAGCAAGCGAGTTCGGGATGCTTTGCCTATGCAAGAACCTCGTCTGGGCCGTCTTTGGTAAAGAAATGGTTGGTCAGTGAACCTTACAGAGGAGTCAAGGTTGCTGACTTCACATCTTCTTTCGGGTTATGGAGGATAATCTGGGAGGGGGTGTGACATTTTCATTGGTAAAACTAACCTCTACGCTGTCAGACTAACTCTTCCCAAGATTTCGAATGGTCCAATGTATTTAGGACTCAGTTTTCTTTTCCTTTACATATGCGTTCGTCCTTTTTTATCCACCGTTCATGGCCTCCAATTAATCCTTATGAACTTTGTGGTTACCCTTCTATGTGTCCATGAGGTATAACACAAGGCTTTGCTTCCAATTCTTCTTTTTTACTTCTCCCATACTCACTCGTTTTCTTATTGATTAATCAAATATATATATCCATCTCTTGTTTCCTTCTTTTAGATTTGCTTTCCACCCCTACAGCACATCTAACACTCAACCTTAGTCTCTTTTGGCTAGCTCATATGACCACTCTAAGTTAAGGTTGCATCTCAATCCTTAACTATTATGAGCTTCAACTCCTCAACGCGTGGCCTTACCAACGCATAGCAAGCCTTCGACGCATAACAACTTTTCCAATCATAGCAACTCTTCAACGCTTGATGGCCTCTCATACACATGCTATACCACACCCAAAGGCTTCTTGGTCAGCACAATGAACCTTACCAACACATTGCAAACCTTCAACGCATAGCCGCAGCCTATCGTATACAGCTACTCTCCAACGCAAAGTAACCTTACCAACGCATGGTAGGTCAAGTACAACTTTTTCCCCGCCAATGCTCCAACTTCATTTCCAACGCATGGTGACACCTTTCAACACCTAGTAGCCTTATCAACATATAACAACTCCTCAACCTTACAAACACATAGCGTCTGCTTTCTTCTCTTTACAGCAGCTTCCAACGCTAGGCTTACCAACGCATAGCCATGGCCAACACTTGATAATTCATGCTCCTTCACTCTCGTCCACCACCTCTCTTCACAATGCATAACACACTTCTTTCCTTAGCTTGCCATCTCCCACGGCTAAGTATGAGGCTTACATCAATTTTCCAACGCATGATAACCTCTCTAATGCAAGGTACTTCTTCAACATATGGTGGTTCTTGCCCAAAAGCTCTCAACCAACCTTACTTCACCAACGCATGATACATCACCCCATTTAGCTTGCCATCTTCCAAAAATAAACCTTGCCACTTTTCAAGGCTAAGTATGAGCCATGCAATCACTTCAATACCAAACCAATTTTCTTCCAATTTAGGGTACCATGCGTTCATACCCCATCATCCACTCTCCCAAGGTCTTGAGGGCACTGGTAAGGGTTCCAGCAGACCCGCTAGCTTCGCCCTATCCACTTTGTCCTGTTGACAAACAAGACAAGTCTTCGTGAATTGCATAACATCATCCCTGAGGCTCGGCCAGTAGTAACCTTGTTTCAATAGCACATACGTTCGTTGCCAACCGTTGTGTCCGGCCCATGGTGTATCGTGACACTCTTTCATTAACAGTCTCCGTAGCTCCCCAAATCGGGGGACATATAGACGATTTCTCTTCGTGAGGAGGAGGTTTTCTTCTACCCAAAACTGACGAGTCTTGCATTCTCTAGCTAATTGAATTAATGCTTGGGCAGCTGTGTCGTTGTGTAGGTGGGCTTTGATGGTTTCCTGGACAGTTCCATTCAATCTACTGGCTTTCAGGTGAGCAAACAAGCACATGGCCGCATGTTCACTTTTTTGGCTGAGGGCGTCTGCCGCTTGGTTAACCTTACCCGGTCTAAGTTCAAATTGAAAGTCGAATTCGGCCAGGCATTCCTGTCATCGAGCCTGCTTGGACGACAGCTTCAGTTGGGTGAAGAAATGACAGATCGAGCTGTTGTCTGTCTTGACTACGAACTTGGAACCTAAAAGATATTGTCTCCAAGCTCGCAGACAGTGAACGACTGCCAGCATTTCTTTCTCAGACGCTGCATACCTTCTCTCGGCATCATTTAGCTTTTTGCTCTCGTAGGCGATGGGGTGGTCGTCCTGGAGGAGGACGCCGCCCAGGGCAAAGTCAGACGCGTCAGTCTCGACTTCAAAAGATTTAGTCACATCGGCAATTCCAAGGATCGGTCCCTCTATCATGGCCTTCTTCAAGCCTTCAAAAGCAGCGGAGTCCAACTCCATTTGTGGTCTTTCTTCAATAATTTGATCAGCAGTCTCGCCTTTTCCGAGAATCCTTCTACGAACCGTCTGTAGTAGTTGGCCAACCGAGGAAGTAACGTAGTTCAGTAACAGCGGTCGGGATCTTCCAATCTCGTATCGCATGGATTTTGTTCTGTTCCATGCCTATTCGGCCACACTCGATCACGTGGCCAAGGAAGTTTATTCGCTCTTGAGCGAATGAGCACTTTTCTCTCTTCACGTATAGTTGGTTTGTTTTAGCTTCTCAAAGACCAACTGAAGGCGGTGTTGGTGTTCCTCCATGGTCGCACTATAGACCACGATATCATCCAGGTACACCATGACAAACTTGTCAAGGTACTCATGAAAAACCTGGTTCATCAGAGTACAAAAGGTCGCTGGGCCGTTGGTGAGGCCAAAGGGCATTACGAGGAATTCGAAGGCCCCATATCTCGTGACGCAGGTCGTCTTTGGCTCATTTCCTTCAACAATTCACACTTGGTAGTACCCTGACCGAAGGTCAAGTTTCGAAAAGTATTTGGCGCCATGAAGCCGGTCAAATAGGTCTGTGATAATGGACAACGGATACTTGTTGCGAATAGTGAGCTTATTTAGAGCCTGATAATCTATACACAACCGAAGGCTTCCGTACTTCTTCTTCTAAAATAGCACTGGTGCTCCGAAGGGTGCCTTTGCGGGGCGAATGAATCCTGCGTTTAGTAACTCATCTAGCTGCTTTCGGAGTTCGGCTAACTCAGGAGGCGCCATTCGATAGGCATTCTTTGCAGGAGGTTTTGCCCTTGGCAACAATTCAATTTCATGGTCGATCCCCCTTCTTGGAGGCAAGGACTTTGGCAGACTATCCGGCATAACATCCCGATATTCCTCTAAGACAACTTGTATAGCTTCGGGAATGAACTCTCCTTTTGTTTCAACTGACTCAACCGGGATGGCCATGAAAGTAGGCTCGTCGCGAGCAAGGCCTTTCTTAAGTTGGAGGGCCGAGATCATTTTCACCTCGTTGGGTTGCTTAATGTTGATCTAAACCACGGTGGAGGAGGATCCTGTGATTACAAAACACTTTGCCAGCGGCATCGGTATCACTTTGTGTTCGAGTAAAAACTCCATCCCCAAGACTACGTCAAAATCATCAATCTTGACGATCACAAAGTCGGCAGGTCCACTCCACTCTCCCAGCTTAATTATTGTTCTCTTCGCTACTCCCATGATGGGTGAGTTGACGGCTTTCATTTTCCCTGCGTCTCTCTCCCATCGAAGGTTTAGTCAGCGTGCTTCCATTTCAGTCATGAAGTTATGGGTGGCACCAGAGTCGACCATGGTGCTCTTGGCCGCTCTTTGGTTCACCCAGACGTCGACATACATGAGGCTCCGCTCGACGGGTTCTTTGGTCTCTCTGATCTTCCTTTGGAGGGCCGATAAGAATTTTAGTGCCCCCATTCGAGGGTTGTCCCCCTCTTCTGACGGCGGGGTTTCTACCTCCAGTTGATCAGTTTGCCCATCTGCATCAGTTGCCAGGGCGGCTTGGAAGGCATTAAATGTGGTTCGTTTCGGACACTCGCTCACCCTGTGAGGGCCTTTACAGAGGAAGCACTGTGGGGGTCGGTGGTAATTGTTCTTTTGATTAGGCCCCCGCCAAGTGTTCCCACTCCTAGGTTGAGGGGGTTGATAGGGCTTTCGATCTCCACTCAAAATTTTGTCCCCTCCAGCATTCCGACGCGGGCTTGCCCGATTGTCTTATTTCCTCCGCTCGAGGAAGTTGATTGTCGTCTAGTGTCTTGGACGTCACTGCTGAGATCGAACAATCGTTCGGCGGCCGCATACGCCGACGTGAGGTCTTGTACTCTCTGTTCGTACAATTTGGCTTTCGCCCATGGTTTCAATCCTTCGGAAAAACAGAACACTTTGTCCTTCTCGGACATATCACGAATGTTCAACATCAACCCTGCAAACTGTTTCACATAGTCTCGGATCAGGCCCGTGTGTCTCAACTCCCAGAGTTTTCGCTGTGCTAAGATCTCGACGTTTTCGGGGAAGAACTGAGACTGTAGTTCTTGTTTCAGTTTATCCCAGGTGTCAATAGTACAACGACCTTCTTGCATGTCTATGTACAGGGACCTCCACCATAGCTTGGTGTCGTCTGCCAAGTGCATCGTCACCAAGGTAATCTTCAATTCTTCAACAGTCGTGTTCGTGGCCCTGAAATATTGTTCCATGTCAAATATGAAATTTTCCAGAGCTTTTGCGTCTCGAGCCCCACAAAAAGGCTTGGGTTCCGAGATTTTCACTCGATTCAACTGGACTGCAGCCCCAACTAGGGTTTGGTTTCCCACCGCTCTTATGGTGAGATTTACCTTTGTACTGACATCCGCAATCTCTGTCCTGACGACATCTAGTGCGGCTCGAAAGTCTTCTGACAAGTCCGTCACCATCTAGATTATTGCTTTTTGAGAGCTATTTAGCTCCTAGACTCTTTCTTCCATATGGGCTACAGAGCTCGATGAGCTATCGCCACGCTCGAAGCTACTAGGTCTCGCAGCTTTCGTCTTTAGGGTCTCAACCCTTAACATCAACTCTTTGACGGGCATCTCGTCTAAGCGGCCAGCAACCGCGTCAATCCCATCAGCCTTTTCACAGATTTCTTGTACTCGCGTTTCCAGGAAACGGAGGGCATCGGGAACTTCTCTCAGGTAGAGCATCTGCTCTTCTATCTCTACCAGTCGATCCACTTGCGACTTGGTTAACTGTTTCGCGGTCGACATAATTCTGGCCTTCTCTCTTGTGAGCCGACAGTACCAACTGTCACAATCGTAGTTCTGTGCCGGGCTAAACGATTGTGCGGCACTTGTTCTAGCTCACGAACAAGTCAGCCTGATCAAATTCTGATCGCCTACGGCACACTGAGTGCCTCTCGTAACCTCCGCCCCGTTCCAAGGAAAATGGTTTTAGAAAACGGGTTTTAGAGGAAAAGGATTTCGCAAACGTTTGAAAGCATGTTTGAGAAATTAAGATGTGTTGTAAGACTAGAAAGCAAAAAGGGACAACAATGGCTTTATAGCTCACAACTCCAGATATGAGGATTTGATGGTTAGTCTCACCCCCATATAGTACGTTTTGAACAATTTTAGGATTGTCACTCTTGCACATGCAAAGTGGCGAGCGGTCACTTACAAAGAAAAGTACTAGGAAAGTAAACTAACTAGCAAAATGCGGCCATGGGCAACACGCCCTGGACAAGCATGACCGTGACACTGAGCGCGAGCAGGACGGAAATTACATCCAAACGTGGAGGCAATTTAAAGCGAAGTTGCGAAAACATTTTGTGGCCCACAATGCCGATGCGGAAGCACGAGGAAAATTGAGGCGTTTAAGGCAGACCGGCAGTATTCCCGAGTACATCAAGGAATTTACAACCCTCATGCTGGAAATTGAAGGTTTATCTGACAAAGACACACTCTTTTATTTCCACGATGGTTTAAAGGATTGGGCACGTGTTGAGCTCGAGCGCCGCAATGTCCAGACGCTGGAAGATGCGATAGCCGCTGCGGAGATGCTCACTGACTTTGCGTCCAAGACCAAGAAAGCCGCGAAGAAGGAAGAGGAAGTGTCGGAGTCGGATGAATCTGATGACCATAAAACTGAGGGCAGCCATAGGAATGGCCGATGGAACGGGAAGAAAAAGGAAAAAGCTGCGGAGAAGAATGGAGATAAATCTACCAGACGCCCTTGCTTTCTATGCAACGAACCACATTGGACGTGGGAATGTCCGAAGAAAAATGCTCTCAACGCCTTGGTCGCCCAGTCCCGCGATGAAGAAAGTCAAGTTGAACCCCCCGCAAGGGTTCCCTGCAGCTTATTGGCACCATGACAAGTGACTTCTCACCCCGGAAGATTGGTAGGAAGGGATAACTATACGTTGATGCGAAAGTCAACGGTATAGTAAAAGAAGTGCTGCTCGACACAGGAGCATCGCACAACTTTATCGACCCAAGTATGGCCATAAGTCTTGGTCTCAAGGTCGAAAAAGAAGGCGGAAAGTTGAAAGCAGTGAACTCAGCAGCCGTGAAAACCAAAGGAGTTGCCAAAGAAATTCCCTTAAAGGTGGGAAAATGGCGAGGTTCGGTTGATTTCACTGTGGTCCCATTGGACGATTACAAGGTGGTCCTAGGAATGGAGTTCTTCCGCAACGCTAACGCCACCTTGTCACCCACCTCAAAGCAGTTGTCGTTGTTTGATGGACAACACATAAGGGTGATCCCTTTGAAGGAGAAAGAGTTGCATGAGACAAAGGTAATGTCCGCACTCGTCAAGATGAAGGGATCCACGAAAAGAAGTAGGCGCTCAAGAAAATCACATGCAACGAGGGCGTTGCGAAATGAAGTGGGGGAGGATGTCACGGGTAGAAATAATGGCATTTCAAACCACAACACAAACGCCATTAGCTCGCACCGCATCGTCAAAGAAAGGTCGAGAGTGAAGGGCCAACGCGTTGACAAAGCCGCTGCACGAAGATGCCAACGCATGCAGACGGGACGCAAGTACCATCGGGCCACGCCCAAGCCTCAGGCGTGTGCCTTCGACATGGCCGGAACCCCACCTGAGTGCCTCAACAGACACCCATGTGCGTTGACACATGGCAGAGCGGCTGCGCAACCAGCCATAAGTATGCGGCGTACACGCTCAATTGCAAGGGTAAGCAACATGACGTGCCCACATATGCAAAGTTGCCAGCGTGCAAGTTCGACGCATACCCACGATGCGTTCAGAATAAGAATGACGCATGCGCGCCTCATAAGTGTCAGCAGTGTACGCATATCGTCAATGCCTCATGCGTACACCGCCTAAAGACCATGTGTCCAACGGTATCCTTCGACGCATGGAAAATACCAGACGCCTCGAGCAAGTCCCGGAAGATGCTGGACGCATTGGAACAACGCCAGAAACCTCGACAACCCTCTGGACGCGTCTGGAGAAAGGGGCAGGCCGCTGGGCAAAGTCAGGGCCCATGCCCGGATGCCCGATGCCGCAGGAAGACTTTGGAAGACACGGGAATGATCGCGACTATGCGCGCAAGACCCCAACGGCACCAAAAGCCTCCAGAAGAACCTCGAATAGGCGAGGATATATGGGATGCCTCCCGACATTGCTGGAGACTGCGTTAGGCGCATAGATAATTCCAGACCCTTCTAGGACAGTCGGACATCCATGTAAATAATTAGAAGGCCCTCGATAAGTCTAGATAGTTCTAGTATGGGCCTAAGTCGGTGGAGTTTAGACTTGTACATAGGATTGCCGCCCTTGTACATAGAAGAAGAGTCTAGATCCCTCTTGACCGACATAGTAAGTCGGTCATTATAGTTAAGTCGGCAAGTCCCCTCTATAAATATGAGGAGGGGCCCCATTTATAATGCATAGAGAAGAGAGTCAGCAATACAAGCCAACTTTCAAAGCTTGTGTGTCCTCTCATCGGTTGGTGAAACCCCCTTTCTGAAGCTCTCGTTCACTCAAACTCTTAAGTCCTCCTTGTTAATCCACTTCCCTTGCCAATCTCACCCGACCGTTCTAGGGAGGAAACGATCCTTAAAATTCAAATAGGCTTACTTGGTTGTCTCCCTAACACCAAGTGCCGCACGTAGGTCATAGGAAAATTGTGACCCTGTGACACTAAGCCTTATAATAGCTTACAAAGTTTCAGCATATACTTGCTTATCTTGTCTGATTGCTCATAACGATTTCCTGCAATCTTACTACATTGCAACTGTGACATCCAACTTTTAACAACCAATGCGTTGAAAAGTCTAAAGAAAAGGGATAAAAGACCATGTTGGACTCATGGTCAAGACTGAGGTAACGCATAAGTAAAGGTGAACGCATAAGAAGTACCCGAGAATTTGAATGGAAAGAAGTAAGACGCATAGACTTCTATCATAGGATATTTTCAAGTGTTGGAAAGTAGAAAGTTGTGAAGTAAACATAAAAACTGGAGCATGTGGTGGACACATGCCAATTTATCTTAAGAGAAATAGTTTAAGTGCAAGGAAAAGATTAAAGGAGTAACCTTGGGAATAATCAAGGAATATCCAAGGATAGGAAGATGGTCATGAACGCAGGATGAAGGTAAACGCAATAGGACCAACGCATAGAGGAAAAGCTTGAGAAGGAGTTGTTATGGACATAAGGAAGGAGTTGGACGCATGGTGAAAAGTGCTTATTATTCCCTCAAATTAAGGGAGTTTTATATTAGATTTCACTTGTTTGCTAGTGATTTTCAGGTTAAAACGAGGAAAATTAGAAGAAACGACTGAAAGATCAAAACCGAACAAGAATATGGAGAAAAAGTGCTGAAAAACGCATCCTTGCTTGAAACGCATGATGCGCCGCGGCGCTAAGGCAACGCTGCCGCGGCGCTGAGGCTGAAACGCATCAGCATGGACGCAGAGTAGCAACGCGGCGCTGGGAAGGCGCTGCTTCGACGCGTACTTAGTGAACGCAAGACAGCGTCGTGACGCTGGGACGGCGCTGCCGCGGCGCTAAAACCCGAGAGCAACTTAATTTTGGTCGCAACGCTAGCACCGTGGCGCTATGCGTCAGCGCCGCGGCGTCAGCGTTAATTTAAACGCAAGTTTTGTATTTTAGGTTAAATTTTGGGCGGCGAAACTCTATAAATTTAGGGGTTTCAGCAGCCAAAAAGGGAGGAATAAATATCAAGAAGATCAAGAAAGTTGCAGAACAAGAGAACGATCCGAAAAGGTGAGAATTAAGCTAGAGTTCCAAGAGTGAGTTAGCCGCAAGGAAGAGGAAAAGAGTTCGAGATAGTTTTGGTGCCCTTCGAAGTCCGACGCGAGAGCCAAGGAGTTCGTGACGGTGCTGCCTCAATCAAGAACCTCTTTTCAGTAGAGTTTCCCTATTCTTTACACTCTTTCTTTGATTCTTTTTGATCAATATGTTGCTTTACGCTATGAGTGGCTAAACTCTTTGGTTTTAGGGTTTTTGATGAATTGTTTGTAAACTCATGATAATTTTGTAAACTCATGGTTTTGTTCAAATAAATATGCTTTTCATTGTTATTGTGTTTAATTCTTGAAGATTGGCCACCTTCACATGTTAGATTAGATGTATGAATCGAGAGATTATATGTTTAATTTGATCTATAACAATGAATCGTTGTTAATCTATCACGAGAGTAGTTAGGTTTACAATGAAAGTTGCTAAAGACTAGTTTTAATGCCATGTAATTTTGTATTGGTTTTAAGAGATTAACTATCAATCAAGTTGCATGAGAAAGAGTTGTCTTTGAGAGAAGATAACTTGAAATTAAGTTTCTAGACTTAGGCATAAGAATTAAATCCATGAAATCCATAATTTTGCATGATGAAACAAACAAGGATTTGAAACCCTAGAACTCTCTTTGACTCTTGCAATTCTCCCTTTGATATTTTCTTGCTTGATTTTTCTTTTTCCCAAAAAACAAAAGTTGAATTCCAATCCTCAAATAAAATTGATTCAATTCTAGAATAGCTAAATAACTTAAACCTTCCCAATTGGATCTCTAGTGGAAACGATACTCGGACTTAACCGTTTTATATTATAACTTGACCCGTACACTTGCGGTTAACACACAAAGTGGCACATCACATGGTATGATACAATGAGGTACAAACGCATGTAAGCACTGGTTTATAATAGTGCGGCTATGCGTTGAAGGTGACCACAAATGGTTGTTGTGACCTGAAGTAGTCGCTGCGTTGGCGGGGGAAGAAACGTACTTGGCTTACCATGCGTTGGTAAGGTTGTTATGCGTTGAGGTCCCTATGCGTTGAAGACAGATTATTGCTATGCGTCGAAGACAGTAGTGTCGTTGGCTGAGAGTTAGAAAGGTGAGTAGTGAAGCTCAAACTTTAAAGGAAACTCAACGAACGCATGAGGGCGTTGTGTTGACTGAATGGTTGTCTATTGGAAAATGTTGGACGCATAAGATAAGTTTATGAAGGCCAGGTGGCTTCATATAGACTTGATACCTTAGAAGTAGGAGGTGTTAAAAAGGTATGTTAAGTGTTTCATGCAAGGTGACACTTGGTGTCACACCCTACTTTTTAAAAGAAGCGATGCGTTGAAGAATTTATAAAAAAAAAGAGGTAACAGACCATGTGGGACGCATGGTCAGGGCTAGGTAACGCATAGTAAGGGTGGACGCATGAACGTAAACCGAGAATGGAAAGAGGTGAAGCGAATATGCAAGAAAGAAATAAAGTTAAGTTGCGAAGCGTTGAAGAGAGTTGTGAAGTAAACATAAAAATTGGTGCTTGTGGTGGACGCATGCTAATCTATCCTTAAGAGAAGTAGTCTAAGTTTAAGGATAGGAGGATGGTCATTGAAGCAGGATGAAGGTAAACGCGATAGGATCAACACGTAGAACTTGAGAAAGAGTTGTTATGAACATAAAAAAGGAATTGGACGGATGGAATGACGCAATGGGATACAGACAATATAGGGCGTTTGTCATTAACGCCTAGTAGCATTGTGTAAGCACTGGTTTATTACAGTGTGGCTATGCGTTGAGGGTGATCACGAAGGGTTGTAAACTGAAATAGTCGCCGCGTTGGCGGAGGAAGAAACGTACTTGGCTTACCATGCGTTGGTAAGGTTGATATGCGTTGAGGTCCCTATGCATTGAAGACAAAATTATATCAATGCGTCAAAGAGTAGTATAGTTGGCTGGGAGTTTTCTAGGTAGTGAAGCTCAAACTTTAAAGAAAACTTAATGAACGCATGAGGGCGTTGTGTTGAATAAATGATTATCTGTTGGAATGTTAGATGCATAAGATAAGGTCAGGTGGCTATGTATAGATTTGACACTCTATCAGTAGGAAGTGTTAAAGGCATGTTAAGTAAATCATGCAAGGTGACACTTGGATTAATGCATGGTAAATTAAGCATGCAGCGTGACATGTGGCAAACAAGTGGCAAAAGGAGAGGAAAAAGGGGATGGCAAGCTCCCTATAAATAGAACTTTGAGGGAAGAGGAGCGACTGATGACTCCCAAAGAAGAATTCTGGAGAGAAAAGAGAAGAAGCCAACAAGGACATCTGTGGTAGGAGTATGCGGCCAAGAGAGAAGGTGAATGTGGCGTCCACAGATTAGGTGACATGTTCCTGATGGACCTTGCGTCCAATAGAGGGCGACGTATCCGAAAGGGAAGTATGAAGAGTCAGGATGCACTTGGCGGAAATAATCAACCTTGTGTTGAAGGGTAGGGATGCGTTCAACCGAGCGGACATAGGAAATGGAGTCTTGCGCTCCATGGTTAGAACGCTACGTCCAGAAAACTCGGGAAGAGGAACTAGAGGAAAGGAAAAGAAGTATTCTGTGGCAAGTACAGGTGAGTAACACATGCGTTTTACAAAATATACAAGAGATCTTAATGAACATGATTTTATGGGTTTCTAATAGAACAATGTATGCGTTTTCATATATATATAAGTATATGATTATGTGATTTATAGAGACATGAGCATGCGTTTTAGAGACAAGAGCATGTGTTTTACTTAAGAACTCTGTGAATGTTGGGTACTTGTTATGAATTATTAAACACATGAAGAATGATTGATATTTGTTTTCATAACTTTTCTGAAAAACAAGGTATTATATGATTTCAAGGAAGGTCTGTATGTAAACCTAATGAAAAGCATGCGGATTTATATTAAAATGTGAAATTGAACTTAGCATGCTGATGAGATGAGATTTCGTAACGGTAAACTCATTAATTATTGATATAACGTTTATAAATATGTTTTGTGATTATATTAAGCTTGAAAAGGCACCCGAGGCTCAGGGACATGGAGAAGGCCAAAGGGGTAACCGTTCTAATATAAAGGTACCCAATGCTCAGGGACTCGTAGAAGGCATATGGGTAACCTGGATATAGAAATGGGACCCCAATGCTCAGGGACTCGTAGAAGGTATTGAGGGCAGCCCGAGTTTTAGTACCTATGTGTACATAGAGGTATATACGACGCTGAAGTGTTGAGAGTACTCCACACAGCTAAGGACAAATTGACGTTGAGTAGCGTTGAGCAGTGCTTCGCCTCAACTACGGAAAAAGTATTTCATAAGCATGAGATTTTGAGTATTTATTCTTCTGAAACGGTCAAGCATGTTTTCGCAGTGATGTATGAATATAAACTAATGTGTTTGAAAATGATATGTTTTATACGAATTTGACCGGTTTTAAAGTTAAATTATATTATTTCCAGAAACTGTTACTCACTGAGTCGTTAGCTCATTCTTTTAAATGTTTTCCCATTTTCAGGTAGCATAATAGTTCCCGTTGCCGATCGAAGTCGAGGTTTGTCAAGAGCATGCTAATGGTGAGGTAGACAGTGGGTTACGTGACAGGGTAGTCAGTAACTGCTGTCTTCACATCCCTTTTCGGGTTATGGAGGATAATCCGGGAGGGGGTGTGACACTTGGACTAATGCATGGTTAGTCAGACATGCAGCGCGACATGTGGCAATCAAGTGGCAAAAAGAGAGGAGAAATAAGATGGCAAGCCCTCTATAAATAGGACTCTGAGGGAAGAGTAACGACTGATGATACTAAGGTAAAAATCCTTGAGAGGAAGAGAAGAACGAAGGCAAAAAGAAGGAACCCCTTGCGTCTGTAAAAGGAGGTCTGCGGCCAAGAAAGAAGACATTCTTGACAACTTAGTCATCTAGTGTTAAAGAAGTTGTCTTGCGTCGAAGAAGGGTCGGCGTTGCGTTTAAGACGAATTCAACGTTCAAGGTGAACGCCGCGTTCGAAGATAGACGATGCGTTCAAGTTAAACCTTGCGTCCAAGAGAGGTCGACGCATCCGAAAGAAGTAAGAGGAGTTAGACTGCACCTTGCGTTGAGGGGCAGGGTTGCGTTCAACCGAGCTGACAGAGGAAAATGGAGCCTTGCGTTCTAGAGTTAGAACGATGCGTCCAACTGAGCCACCAGAGAGTGGAAATAGTTACCTTGGGGGCTAGAAGCAAGCCTTGCGTTCAAGGAGCTCGGGGAAACCGGATTTGAAGGAAAAAGAGGAAATTTCTTAAGTAATCTGTGGTGTCTCCTTTCTTCTTCAATTCGATTTTTATTGAAAATCTTCTTATGAGATATGGCTTTGCAATGAGCTATTTTAAATACATAATGTTTGATTGTATTACTCACAAGGCATGTTATATGTTTTCTAAAGTTGATAGAAAGCATTTTTATGAAATATTATTGAGTAAACATCTGTATGATTTTCTATGAAAGGATTTTCATATGAACTGTTATGTGAACGGATTCCTAAAATGTTTTAGAGAAGGCTCAGTGCTCAAGGACATGAGAAGGCACGTGAGTTTCCCCGAGACCCAGTACTCAAGGACATGAGAAGGTACTTGGGCAACCCGCCATGTTTCTATATGCACATAGAGGTTGATTTGGCGGGTGCGTCGAGTTTTGCTCTGCATCAAGCCAGGGATGATTCGACATTGAGAGCGTTGAGTCTTGCTCCGCCTCAACTAAGGGAGAAGATTGAAAAACCAAACGGTTTTCTGTTTAATCATTCTGGAAAACGATTCTATTGATTTGGAACAGATTTATGAGATTAATAAAGTTTTGTGGAAAATCTGTTTCTGTTGAATTATCGTGCTAAATCCTTGTTTTAATGCGTATTAATGTAACATGCCTGTTTTCAGATAAAAGATAGTTTTACAAAACCAGTCACTCACAGGGCTTTAGCTCACGTTTTTCCATGTTTTTTGTAATTTTCCAGGTAGCAAGCGAGTTCGGAATGCTTTGCCTACGCAAGAACCTCGTCTGGGCCGTCTTTGGTGGAAATGGTCGGACAGTGAACCTTACAAAGGAGTCAAGGTTGCTGTCTTCACATCTTCTCTCGGGTTAGGGAGGATAGTCGAGGAGGGGGTGTGACAGCAACTCTTATACTTTGAACTTACCACATTCAATCTTTCTCTCAAGAACTGCAGGTAGCATTCCAAGTTTCGCTTGCACGTTGCCATCGAGGTTTGTCATCTAAACGTCCTCGTACTTTAATCTTTACTTAACTTACTTCTTTTCCAACTAGTAACTCTCGATTTTGCTTTCAACTTATTGCTAAAATTCACCTGACTTTCCCCAGGTTTTTCGTAAACCATGCTCTGATACCAACTTGTCACGCCCCATTCCGAACTACCCTCCCGTAGCCCGAGACGAAGCGTGAGGACAGCAGTCATCGACTTCCCGATCGACTCCCACTATCGAACTTTCTTTATTACCCATTTACCACACTTTCTAGGACGGTGATACCATTAATTCTTTGACAAACCTCGACTTCGACCGGCAACGGGAACTGTTATGCTACCTGAAAAATGGAAAACATAGGCAAGGATGAGCTAAATAGCCCAATGAGTAACAGTTTTGGAAATATTTAACTTTAACTATAAAACCGACCATAATTTTCAGCAAAACATTTAAAACATAGATTCCAATCATATTCAATAAAACAGTCTACAACGCATCAAGTCTTCTTTTGTTTTAAAATTTTCCTTAGTCAGGGCGGAGCAAGACTCAACGCACCCAACGTCGAAAACAACCTTAGTTGAGGCAGAGCAAAACTCAACGTACCCAATGTCGAAAACAACCTTAGTTGAGGCAGAGCAAAACTCAACGTACCCAATGTCAAAAACAACCTTAGTTGAAGCGGAGCAAAACTCAACGCACCCAACGTCGAAAACAACCTTAATTGGGGTAGAGCAAGACTCAACACACCCAACGTCACAACCTCTATGTGCACATAGGAATATCACGGGTTGCCCAAGTACCTTCTCCGAGTCCCTCAGTACTAGGTCCTGGGGAAACTCACATGCCTTCTCAACATCCTTCAGCATTGAGCCTCCTCTAAAACATTTAGAAACCAGTAATTTATTTAAATAGTTCATATGAAAATCTTTCATAGAAAATCAGACATATCTTCAATCAATAACATTTCACAAACTTCGACATCTTACAGGAAACATATAACATGCCTTGTGAATAATAAAATCAAACATCATGCTTTTCAAAAACAGTTCATCTCAGTGCCACATTTAATTAGAAAATTGAACTAAACATTTTCCATAAAATCGTTTTTTAAGAAAGAAAGGTGTTACTCACATAATACTTGTTCAAGGGAAGTTCCCTTTTCTTCCTTCTAATTCTCTTTCCCGAGCTGCTTGGATGCAGAGTTATGAAGTCTGAAACGCAAGGCAACTAATTTTCCCTTCTGTCAGCCCGGTTGAACGCAACGCTGCACCTTGAACGCAAGGTTGGTAACTTGAACGCAAGGTGCAGCTAGGTTGTTAAGAACACATTATCTCTTGGTCGCAGACTTCCACTACGGACGCAAGGATTCCTTTTTTCTGCCTACTCTCTTCTTTCTCTCCAGAACTCAGACTTAATGATCATCCCCTGCTCCTTTTCCATCAAGATCTATTTATAGTTTTGGGATGAAGGTTTCTGTCATCCAACTTCTCCTCTTTTTTTGCCACTTGTTTGCCACCTGTCACACTGCATAACACATCCGACATGCAACCTGACACCTACTCCTTATAAAGTGTTAAGTCTAAATGAAACCACGTAACCTTTATAAACTTATCTAATGCGTTTGACTTGTTCCGAGATACAAACCACGCATACAACTTAGTGCCCCTATGCGTCCATCCAATTCTCCTTTTAAGGTTTAGCTTCTTATTCTCTTCCTTCCTCCCGACCTTTCTACTTTTGACCAAGTTTCTTCTTCGCATACTACCATGCATCTGTGCCTTAACCGCATACTGTCATGTGTTTTTCACTTCTTTCCTTATGTCCATATCTTAGCTACAAACCCTTCTCTTGAGTGATAAACATCCGACTATGCTTATTATTCTATTAATCAAAATCATCTCAGGATCTTCCTTCATGCGTTTGTACTTCATGAGTTTATCTGTACTTTGTTATGCATCATGACATTCCTTCCATCCTTAAGGATCCCTTGATTGTCCCTCTATGCGTTCCTGAGTTGTAATCCAATGTTATGCTTCTAACCTCTTCCTTATGCTTAGCCATCTTCTCAACAATAATCCTAGCATACGTCCATCTCCAGCTTCCTTCCTTTAGGCTTACTTCTCAACCTTATAAATTATCCAAGACTCGACAAAATCTTTCTTGATGGAAGTCATGCGTTTACCTTACATTATAATAGCATCTTTCCTCGATTCCAACTTATGCGTTTTATCCTTCTTTCCGAGACTTAGATTTCCTTCCAACGCACCACTACTCAACTTTAGTCCTCTTACTCATACGTCCTACTTAAGCCAAGCTTACATCTCCTTCTTTAATTACCTCCTATGCATTTCACTTCTTTCCCCCAAGCTCTTGGGTTTCCTAACAATACTTCAACACCTACCCATTTTTCTTTTCCACAATGGTTACCTTTATCATGCGTTTCCTTAGTCTTGACCATGCGTCCAACATGGTCTCTTACTTGCAAAATATGCGTCGAACTCAACTCTTAAGCACAAACCTTTCTTTCCTTTAAGTTCAACGCATGCTTATTCCTATTTTGGCAACATTTCTCGGCCAACTCCACAAACTTGTGATCAAATACCATCTCTCTTGTCTTACTTCTTTATAAGCTCTTAAACGCATAGGTTCAAGAAGTAGGGTGTTACATTTTCCTTCCTGGTTATAGGAACTATATTGGTATTTAGTGTCCCTACTTTTGCCCTGTTTGATTTGGGGTCGAGTCACTCATTTATTTCCTCGGCTTTTATGCAACAAATGAATTTAAAATTAGAGCCTTTAGGCTTCTTGCTTTCGGTGTAAACATTGTTCGGTTCGGTTATGACAGCCAACCAGGTAATGAAGGCAGGGAAGCTGTCAGTCTCAGGCCAAACCATTAGCGCTAAGTTGATCAGCTTGAGCATGCAAGATTTTGATGTGATCTTAGGCATGGACTGGCTGGCCGCTAATCAGGCTACCATCGATTGCGCTAAGAAAGAAATGCCCTTCAAACCGCTATCGGGACCAAGTTTCAAGTTCGAGGGAACCAAGCAGGGGAGCCTAAAGGTAGTATCCGCCCTTAAGGCGAAACGACTCTTACAACATGGTGCCTGGGCCTACTTAGCTAACATGATGGATGTCAACAAAGAGTTGCCCAGTTTAGAGTAAGTACCAATTGTATCGGAGTTTCTTGACGTGTTTCTCGAGGATCTCCCGAGCATGCCTCCGGCGAGAGAAATGGACTTTAGCATAGACCTATTTCCAGGAACAGTGTCGTTATCCAAAGCACCTTACCGAATGGTGCCAACGGAACTAAAGGAACTCAAGGTACAGTTGGAAGAGCTATTGGACAAAGGATTGATTCGCCCTAGCGTCTCTCCAGTGTTGTATGTGAAGAAAAAGGATGGCTCATTGAGGCTCTGCATAGACTACCAGGAGTTGAACAAGGTAATGGTTAAGAATAAATATCCTCTCCCTTGTATTGACGACCTGTTCGATCAACTCCAAAGAGCAAGGGGGTTCTCTAAAATAGACTTGCGATAGGGATATCACCAGTTACAAATCCAGGATACCGATATTCCCAAAACTGCTTTTAGAACTAGGTATGGGCACTATGTACTCACCGTGATGTCTTTTGTATTGGCTTTTTGGCCCAATCTTAAATCAATTAATTTTAATGGATTGATTAATTAGTGTTCTGATGATAACAAACCTAATTTTATTTATTAACAATTTGAGTGTTTTGAAGTGTCTATTGTGTGGAGCTTGGAACAACAATTCCAATGCAACTTAAATCACTCAAATCGGAGTTCAAACGAAGAAGATATGATCGAGACAAGCTTAATGGAAAAATCCCGAGCTGATGACGTGGCAGATTATTTTAATCAAAGTAGACAAATTGAAAGGTGTCACTTGGAGCAATGAAGAAGTGACAATTAGTGGGTTTTTTATTTTTGGATTGATGTTAAAAAGAAAATGATTTAAAAAGAAAATCAATTTAAAAAAGAAGATGAATTTAATATTATTATATATGTTTGTGTCTTAACGGTTAGTTGCTTTTTAAAAAGATTAATTTAATATTATTATATGTTTGTGTCTACCGGCTAGTTAAGTTTAAATCTCCACCATTCAATTTTCTTTTACAAAGATCTAATGGTCCAAATTAATTTGGTTTTCACCCACTTTCATTTCTTTTTAAACACTTCATTTTCTCCAAAAAGCTTTTCCAACTTTTACAACTTTACAATCCTCAAAAATTGAAAAAGGTCATCATTGTTGCTCTCTCTCCAAGCTTTCAAATTTCTTTAATTTCATTTTATTCTAGAGAGATACTTTCATTGTATTGTGAGGATTGAGTATTGTGAGTTCAAATTTGTACATCTACTTTTTTTAGAGAGTTTTAATGTGTGATTTAAAACTTCAAGAATATTGTAACGGTTGGATCCTAACCCCTGGAAATGATCGGGTTTGCTCTTGAACCCGAAAAAAGGAGCAAGGTAGTGGTTCGGCTCTCATCCGTGGAAAGAGTCAAAGGAGATTTTTTAATTGAAATCCTAAGAGGCGCTTGGGAAAGTGGATATAGGTCGAGTTTAACCGAACCACTATAAAAATCACGATGTCTTCTTCTCCAACTCTTTCTCAATTCATTTTGCATTCAATTTTTAGTAGCATGTTATAGATTACTATCATTCTTTGTTGAGATTGATTGATTCTTGTGTTTCATATATTTTTTATTAATCTTGATATTTAGCATCAATTAAGGTTTTTATTAATTTAATTCAAAAATTAATTCAATTAGTTTAATTTGAGCATATTTAGGAATAAGTTTAATTAAACCCTATTCACCCCCCTCTAGGGTTGCCATACCGGTCCAACATTTTGGACTCACCAATGCTCCTGCAGCTTTTATGGACCTCATGAATAGTCTTTAGGGACTTTCTAGACTCTTTCGTGATAGTGTTCATAGACGATATACTAGTCTACTCCAAAACCAAGGAACAACACAAAGAGCACCTCCGTCGGGTCTTAACCGCTTTGAGGGAAAGCAAACTTTATGCCAAGTTTTCTAAGTGTGAGTTCTGGTTGGGCAAAGTTGCCTTTCTTGGGCACGTAGTATCGCAAGACGACATTGCAGTGGATCCTTCTAAGGTGGAGGTTGTCCGCAGTTGGCCTAGACCAAATTTTGTTACTGATAAGCTCTTGAAAAGTGCTTTCTATTCTCTCAAATTAAGGGAGTTTATATTAGATTTCACTTGTTTGCTAGTGATTTTTAGGTTAAAATGAGAAAATTAGAAGAAAAGACTAAAAGATCAAAACCGAGCAAGAATACGGCGAAAAAGAGCTGAAAAACTCAAAAGGGCAAATTTTGGGATAGTGCCTCTACGCCAAGACGGCACTGCCGCGGCGCTAAAACCTAAACGCATCATTATGGACGCATAGTAGCAACGTGGCGCCGAGATGGCGCGGCTGTGGCGCCAAAATTCGACGCAACTTGTTGAATGCATGATAGCGTCGCGGCGCTAAAACCCAAGAACAAACTTTTCTGATCGTAGCCCTAGCGCCGCGGCGCTCTCCAACAGCATCACGGCGCTATGGATCAGCGCCGCAGCGCCAGTTTTCCTTAAATGAAAATGTGTTATTTTTGGTAAGTTTTTGGTCGGCCAAACTCTAAGCATCGGATTAAGTTTTCAATTGACAAGATGAAATAGTTACACTAAGGTTCTTAGTTAGATGCTAACGTAACCCTAGACCCTAGGAGATTAGTTACTCATGGATTCAAAGTAAAAAGCGGAAAGTATAGAGAAATGAGTAGACATGGAAGAAATATATATTGATGAACGGAATACAATTTTAGATAGCTCAATGTCTTGACACAAATCTAAAATCAAGATAGAAAATAAGATGGAGGAGTCGCTTGGATGGAAGCGTGAGGTTCTGCTGTGAAGTGGTCAGGCGGAGGGAAGACTCTTCTCTCTCGAGTTATTCGTCTCCGGTTGAAGTCTGGAGAGAACTCTACTGTCACTTATAAAATTCTTCCAAGAATCAACAACCCTTTCTCATCTTGCAGACTGCCCTTTTATAGATGATGCGTTCGCAATCAATGGCAAATCTGTTTGATTGGCGGCGAGATTGATATCATGCGTCCATCTCGCCTGATTGCGTAATTCTCGGGTCAATTAAGATCCACCACTTTAGCCACAGATCATGTTCGTCAATCATCCGATAATCTCTCAAGATTTTGATTTGATTCTCGGCGCCTTGCTTTAATGGTCGTCTATGCGTCCATGGATAGTTTGGCCGTTGTCAACGCATCATGAGTTGCTAACGCATAGTCTTGCATTGAGTAGTTGTTAACGCATCTTCAGGTTGTTCGCGTTCCGTTCAGATCATGCGTCCATGAAAAACAGATTGCTAATGCATCGTCTTGCGTTAAGAAGTCATCAACGCATCGTTTGCATTCCTGCGTTAAAACATGCGTTTTAAGCTCAAAAAGTGGAAAAATCATTTATCTTCATAAAAATACAAGAGTATAACGCAAAGGAAGATTTATTAGTAAAAATCAACATAAACTGCCGCATGCTTCTCTATTTAATCTCCATTTATCTAAGAAAAAGGCTATAATAACTTGTATTTCTAAAAGTTATCAGAGAGGAAGGACGAGATGAAGGTCAGGTACCCTGAACTCTTCAAGTAGCAACTTTCGGGACGAAAGTCTTTAAAGGGGGGAAGTATGTAACGCCCCGCACTAAAATAAGACTAGTGTGGTGTGAACTGTGCCAATACATTTTTCTCTTCCGGTTAATTATTTATTGTAGCTCCTCATTATTACTGGCATGAATTATTTCTACCAATAAATCCGTTTCGAGTTGGTATTTATTTATTCTATATCATTTTATTTTTATCTTTATTTTGTTTTTTTTTTTCTTGCTTTGGTTAAAAGTAAACTTATACTAAATTAATTTTGTGAAATTAATTCACCTTCCTTAAACCCTTTTGCTTTTAAAAGAAAGGAAAAAAAAGAAAAGAAAACCTAAAACACATCTTTTATTATTTTCTCTTTTCCCTCCTTCTTTTCTCTCTCTCTCCCCCTCCTCCTCTCCACGCACACCAAACCCCCCCCCCCCCCGCCGCCCCTTCACTCACTGCACGTGGTGTCCGGCCGGCAAAAACCCAAGCGACGAGACCGGCGACTCTCTAACACAGTAAGTTTCGGCACTTACCCAACTCAATTCCACGTTAGATTGGTGGCACCCATTATGTTCTAACCCCAGATCTGTAGGATTCGAGGCGTTCGGGCACCAATCGACAAGGTTTTTGGACATTTGATTAAGTTTTAGTGGGTAAGAACGCTCAGAATCCCTTTTCGAACTAGATTAAAGTTACTTAGGCGAGCCTCTAATGCTGGAAAATATTTAATTGTAGCTTCGGCAGAGATTTGGAACGATTCGAACACATTGCAGCAAAGGAATCAACCTATTTTGGGAGAGTATTAGGCGTTATAGCCTAGTTAGGTTCATTCGATGTCGTTTTAGATGCTACGATGTAGTAAATAACTTATAGGTATTTGGTGATTGTGGTTTTGTGTTAATTTAGGTATTTGGTGATTGTGGTTTTGTGTTAATTTGAAGCGTTTGGATCGAGGTTTAAGGCCGCTTGGGAACTCGTGTATTTGTTAGAAGCCTTTAGAGCGCTTAGGTAAGTAGACTTCCACCGATTGAGGCTATTTTGGCTTGTGTGCAAGCATGTTACTTGCTTTATCTTTATTTTTGTATTAGTATGTATGAATGTAAATTGTGATGTGTAATCCATGTGTGCATAATAGGTGATTTGCAAGTATGTTAAGCATGTAGGTTATGTGCGATATGTGGATGATGTAACGTAAGTTAGTAGGCGGGACTTCTGAATTATGGTAGCATGAACATTGAGGCCTTGGGTACAAATGGTCAAGGGTCGGTGTGATGAGTTTAGGGTGAACATCAAGGCCTTAGATACAGATGATCAAGGGTTGGTGTGATGAGTTTAAGGTGAACATTGAGGCCTTGGGTACAAATGGTCAAGGGTCGATGTGGAGCTTGGGGCTTTGGGTACAAATGGCCAAGGACCGTGCACTAGGAAGTTGGGAAGAATTTGTTAAGTCTTGTGTATGTGGTTTTACTCTTAAACTCTATTATGTTGAACTTGTTGTGTGCCTTGTTGCTTTATGAATGCGTTGCATGATGGCCCTTCTGGTGGGCTACTCATCAGTATAAGTGTATACTGACCCACCCCCCCCCCTTTCTTTTTTTTTTTTTTTAAATTAGAATTTGCAGGAAATGACGGGTAGGTCAACCTTGGTGATGTCGAGGAGGAAACTTAAGATAGACCAAAGAGGAGCACATAGATTGCTAAAATAGTCTATGCACTCTAGGAATTTTGTATTAGGACTTTTACCCATTTATTTTTGTTTAATTTATGTTAGGAATTTTGTATTAGAACTTTTACCAATTGAACGTTGAATCTGGTTATCTTGATTTAGGACCGAGTTTAGATTTCTATAGAGTTGTTTACCTTTTCATTGTTGAGTTGCCATTCCGCTAGTTAAGAGACAATGGTATTTGAATAATTCTGTGTTGGGTTCTGATTCTTTGTAGTGTGCTGAATGAGTCTATGGAGGAATGGTTGAATTCAATGTTATTGGGAGTGCTTCTCTGAAATAGGTTACAGGAAGAATTTGGGATTTGTTGTGGTAGCCTCGTTATGCTGCAGAAATTTTTTTTTTAAAGAATTATTCACGTAAACGGTAATTAGCATAGGGTGATGATCTAGTCTAGTTTAGAAATTTGGGGTTGTCACACCGGTCTTATACAAACTTTTTGTATAGATACCCCCATTCACATGTCTCCACATGAACGGTTTGGATCAAACCATTTGTAACTATTACAAAGTGAGTCGTATCCATAGTGTCACCAAGATAAGGCACCTAACCTTATCCATATACTATAGACCTTTAGGTTATTTCTTGAACATGATCCACTCGTATGTCAACTACATACATGTTCAAGGCTTCATGCAATAACCTTGGATTTTTCCGTTAATGAAAATTAATATTGCATAATTAATAATTAAATTAATTAACTAATCAATTACGAGGTTTTAGAGCATAAATCCCAACACATAATTCATTCTTAGGCTTAATGAGGCATGTTTTTACATAAGGAATCCTCTACCTATCATGTTCCATCTGTAACATTGAGGCAATTGCATTCGTTTAACTCACCCGTGTAATTTACGTAAGTGTAAATTCAACACATCAATAGGGCGTTGCATAGCTTGCACTTGCATAAATGTTTGAACTTAAAAACTTGCACATTTGCTCAACCTTGAGTACTGTTTAAGAGTGCGATTTAGTTTTCCTATTTCGCAAAGTTTACTAAAAAAAGAAGGGGTTGATCTAGTGTGTTTCCAAATGACTTAAACTTTTAAACGGTTTCTATTAGTTAAATCGAACCAGGTTGCTAATTAGGTGAGGTCAAAGCCTGGTCGAGTCAGATCTGTTTATTTTACTATTTGTCAAATTAAATTTTGGTGTTTAGTTAAGGTTGAAGCCTTGTTAGGCCATGTCTATTTCCTTTAATGTTGGTTAAATCAAACCATCTTGCTAATTAGCTGAGGTCGAAGCCTAGTCGAGTCAAGTTCGTTTATTTTACTGTTTGTCAAATTTAACTTGTTGTTTAGTTGAGGTTCAAACCTTGTTAGGTCATGTCTATTTTCTTTAATGTTGGTTAAACCGAATCAACATGCTAATTAGCTGAGCTCGAAGCCTGGTCGAGTCAGGTTTTGTCAAATTAAACCTTAGTGTTTAGTTGAGGTTAAAGCCTTGTTAGGTCATGTCTATTTCCTTCAATGTTGGTTAAATCGAACTAGCTTGCTAATTAGTTGAGATCGAAGCCTGGTTGAATCAGGTCCATTTACTTTACTGTTTGTCAAATTAAACCTTGATGTTTAACTAGTTTTTGAAGCCTGGTCGAGTCAGATCAAAGCCTGGTCAAGTCAGGTCCGTTAATTTGCTAATTAGTTTTCACTATGACGTTCGAAAGAGACCCTCGTTATGCCATGTCTGTTTTCTTTAATGATGGTTAAATCGAACTAGCTTACTAATTAGCTAAGGCGAAGCCTGGTTGAGTCAGATCCGTTTATTTTATTATTTGTTAAATTAAACCTTGTTGTTTAATTGAGGTTAAAGCCTTGTTAGGCCATGTTTATTTTCTTTAGTGTTGGTTAAATCGAACCAGCTTGCTATTTAGATGAGGTCAAGTTAGGTCCATGTATTATGTTGCTGAAATCAAACCCTACAACATTTGATAGTCTTCCACTGGAACTCCATTGCTTTTTCGAGTTTTCGCCTTCCATATACTTTGTCTTCTCCTTTGTCTACCTTTTCAATCCTTCAAGGATACACAAAAGGGGCAAACTATAGACACTGTATTTAGTCTGACATATTTTTTTTATTTAATTTTAGGGGCAGTTGCAAATATAGCAACTAGATTCAAAGTATTTGCAAATATAACACAATGCAAAAAAGAAAAATAAAAATAAATAATGCAAATATAGCAAAATTTAGATTTTGCTTTTAAAATCTATCAGTGATAAACCATATTGATAGCGAGGTATATCAGTGATAGATCATATTACTGATAGAATCTATCTGTGTTATAGTCTATTATTGATAGATTTTGCTATATTTACAATTGTTTAAAATGTTGCTATACATTTATTTTAATTGAATTCAATTTCTTCCTAATTTTAATTTTTAATTTTATTTACCTATTTATTTTTAAGTTTACATTAGCTAGTTATCCATTTAATTGTTTTATTATTTTAACTTTAATTTTTTTATTTTCTAATTTTTTTTTATTTTTTTACTATTAGTTTTTTCCCATTCTCTATTTTTCTAATTTGTTATTTTACTTTTTATATTTTTTTATTGTATTATTATTTTTATTCTCCTCCCATAGTTAATTATTCTTCCTCCCAATTTTCTAGTCTTCTTCAAACTTCTTACTCCATTTACACCATTCACTCCTTTCAAATTTCCTTACAAATTTCAACTCCAAATCTACTTCCCCTGTAAATTAATGGTAAACTCTCCTCGAAAGAGGAGGGAGATGATTATATACAGAGAGAAGAAGAAGAAGAAAAGAAAAAAAAAAAAAAAAAAAAAAAACGATAGGAAAAAATTAAAGATTAAGAAATAGAGATTGAAAGATTGGGGAATGAAAACGTAGAGAGAAGACCCAAGCAGCCCATTCCGGCGAAGTCCTATGTGACACTAAAGCCACCGGCAAAGGCCCACATCCAACGCGACTTCCAGCACCGGTGATCTCCGACAAATACTGCAGCCCAGCAACCATTCCGGCAGCCCACTACGCAGTCGGACAACTCCATTGGAGACCCACGCATCAGATTCGAAGGCCCACCGCGCAAACCCACGGACGAAACCCATCAGTTTCCGGTGAATCCAAGAAAACCACGGACGGCTCCGGTCTGACTTCCGGCGAGCGGCGCAGCCCAGCAACAACTACGCCCGGGTACCCATCCACCTGGAGCATTGAAGTGAGAAGAAGAGAGAGAAAGAAGAAGAAAAAGAAGAAGAGAAAGAGGAAAAGGGAAATGAAAGGCAAAAATCGTGGAAGAGGGGAAGAAGATTGGAAATTTGGTGAAGTTGGTGGCCAACCATTTACCTTTTTATTATTTTATTATTGTTTTGAATTATGAGTCTTGCTTTTTTTCTATTTTTCTCCCTCATTTTCTTTAAACTAAAAAAAAAAAAAAGATTTTATTTATTTTTGCAAATCCTTTCTCCAATTAGTCTTTGATGGAGTTGTTCAAATAAATTTTGATTTGATTTCTCATTTATATTTTTTTAACTGAAACTTAATTTGGCTTTAATTTGAAATTTTCAATTAGCTTTAATACAAGTTTTTCAAGTTTTTCATTTAATCTTCAATTTGGAGCTTTAGAAAAGGAATTCCAACATCAATAATGGTGTCAACAATTTGATTTAACTAAAATTTGAATCATTTTGATTTTGAATTTCTAAAAAGCATCTCAATTTTAATTCTAGTTTGAAATTTTTGGTAAACTTGGTTTTAATTCAAAGTTTTTAAGGGAATTTCAATCCCCCCAAATTTGAATGTTATAAATAAAATTTCAATTTCGTTTTTACCTTGATTTATAAAATGAATTTCAATCTTACTTTGGAGCTTACACCACTCGTAGGGGTTTAATTCATATTTTATTTCTAAAATGTGATTTGATTCACATGAGACATTTTTTATATTATCATGATTCTATGGCAGAATTGAGATTATCAAATGTCTCAAATTCTTGAGGTAAATGTTTTCTCTAACTAAGAATTTCAAACATTAACATGATAATAAATTGATGGACGCTTGTTTGCTCACAAAATGAGACTCTACTTTAGTTATAAAGTTAGAGTGAGATGTGGGACATTATTCAAATTCAATTTTAACATTTAGAGTCAATTATTCTCTATTTCAATTGAATTTATAATATAAAAATAAAGTTTGACTATGAATTTTAAATAAAATTTACTATAAGCAACAATTCTGTCTAGTTTGGGTACTTAAGTTGACCACAAATGAATACCTCTACTTGATAACAGTTCAATTAGTCATATCTTATTTATTTTCTAATAAAATAACCATTTTTTCAATTAAGTTCTAGGGACTGTTCAATTAGTCATATTTTATTTATTTTATAATAAAGTAAGCATTTTTTTCGATTAAAGACTAGCTTTAATAAAATGAATTGGATAAAAAAAATAAAATGTTTTCAAATTGGTGTTATAGGGTGCTAATACCTTCCCTATACTCAACAACCTCCGAACCTATCTTTTCCTTTTAAAATAGGTGATCGGTGATCAATACACCCACAATTATTGGTGGTGACTCCAAATCACCACCCATTATTTAGTGATGGTGGTGGCCCCAAATCTTTCACCTCAAGAGAGACCCTTAGAGAAGGACGTTGACTGCTCCGCGTTGTGACAAGGTCTCTAATTTTTAATTTATTGGTGCAAAAATTCTCATTAAATCTTAACAATAATTTCTAAGATAGACACTACATCTGAACCAAAGTTCATGAATAAAATTGTTGATTTTATGAAAGTTTAGAGACATTTTTTACCTTAAAAGAAATTTTTAAATTTTTAAATGACTTAATTTTTTCTAAAAAAAGGTTTAAGAACATAGAGAAATATTACATTATATTATAATAATAATAATAATTTAAAAAGCATAATAATCGATTAAAATAAGTCTCTTTTCAAATATATTAAAAGGAACCAACATATTTACAAACATAGGAACCAACATATTTACAAACATAGCAAAATTTTACTGTTTACGGTATATTTTACTATTAATTGTAAATATTATTTTCAACAATTTTGTCCTTTGAGATAATTTCTTATTAAAATAACCTAAAAGAGTGTATTAAAGATTTAATGACAAACGAAAAATCAACATTTTCCAAACCATAAAATTGACATCTTCATTTTCATCAACATCAACACTAATTTGACGTGAAATCAACCCATCCCACATTTACAAATTTGCCTTGATAGACAAACGAAACTTCTCTATTCCAAATTTCCAATTGCTTGAAAGATGGTTGAATGAAGCAGTAGCCATAGAATTCACAGGAGAAAAGAAAAGACTGCAGAGGAAATTCTTGAAAGTTCGAAATTAATTCACAAATGGCACAACTGAATTAGAAATCATCTAAAGATTTACATGAAATTTCCTGCCAAAGACAGCTTGGCTTCAAGAAAGAGATTGAATCTTGATATAAGATGGGTCTTTGCCATCTTCCAATTGCAAAGGAAATAGAATCAATTTCTATTGTTCAAGGAAACCATTCCCCATTCCCCATTCCCCTTTTCTATTCAGTTCTCTCAAAGCTACATTTGGGATCCTTCCAAATCGATCAGTTCCTCATCTTCGTCATGTCAGTTCTAGATCAACTACGTTGAACTTCAACAAATCGTATCCTGATTGGCAATCAAATCCATTCGTATAGTACCAACAGTAACGGCCAAATCAGCCCTGGCCCCAAGAGTTCAAGCACATAACATTCAAGAGCGAATCATCTGTTTGTGCCATCTTCTTGTTGGTGTCACAGCTCCGGGAACTTCCAATCTGACCAAACTTGACAGTGGTCGAAGACCAACCAGATTTTACTGTTAGAACTAATACCAATAAGCAGTTTAGCATCATGTACCCGTTGATGAGTGACTCAAGCAAAGATATGAAATTCAAATTCCAAACTCTCTCATATCATCAGCATGAATAAAACAAATTATCATTGTCATATTCTTATCGGCCCTTGCTAAAAAGAGTAAGATTCAACTAATCATTGTAACATTCAAATTTTTTGGCAGCAAAACAAATCGAAGCAAAATTCTGGTAATTCAATTAGATGGTTAAAAGAGTTACTTTTTAACATAGTAGTTTCTTGCAATGGTAGATTCCACCATTACCTATACACATACACAAGCATGGAAAATCATAGTCACTCAGAGAATCTAATAGACTGATACAAGTCAAACTGACTGGTTTGGCATGGGGATTCCCCTGATCCCCACAAAACCTTGGTTCGAGTCTACTATACAAAACAAACAAAAGATCACTCATGTTTCCCAAGGTATCCTACCACTAGTTACAGATTTTTCTCTGGCTCTTCACTCTGAATAAACTCCACCCGAATCACTATAATTCTCTATAGATACATGATAAAGAAAGAATGAAACATTGCGGAAACATGCAACTTTTCTACCTATCCTTTTACTCAAAATGACAGTTACACACTTACACCTTAAATGACAGACAATTGAACAAACTAAATATTCATCTCAAGTTTTCATATATTAGTCCAAGAATGAATCTCCAATTTTCAAGAATTCTATTACAACTTTTGTATTTCATGTCAGACATTAGAGAGGTAGATAAATGGGTACAAATATTACCTGTAGATGCAGTCACTCTGGCAGATCTTAGTTTGAAGATTAAAGTCATGCCATTCACAGGTTTATCAACCTCAGAGTCACTATGAAACCTTGTAATTGGTTACATTTTTCTTCGTTTGAAATCCTTCAGACCTGCAAGTTTTGAATCACTTAATTTCATTTCCTTGAGAAGGTTCATAGCCAATTCCACCTTCCCCATCTTCTTTGAATTTCCGATAAGGGACTTGTAGATATAGCTTGAAGGACAGATATTCCTAAGCTTCATCTCCCTGAGGAGTGTCAAAGCTTCCTCAATATTTCCAGATCGACCAAAACTCTCTATCAAAGCAGTATAAGTAAGCAAATCAGGTTCCACTCTCATTGCAACCATTTCCCTGAAGTAAATCAAGCACATATCTAGTCTACCCACCTTCCTTAAGCTATTTATCAATGTATTATAGGACACAATATCTGGGGCAATGCCATCTTCTTTCATGGAAACAAATATATGAAGAAGTTCATTCAAGCGACCTGCACGGCCTAGCATATCCAAAATGATGTTATACGTATACAAATCTGGTCTACATGACAGAAGCTTCATCTGATTAAATATCTGAAGGGCTTTATCAATCTCCCTACATTTGGAGAAGGCAAATATAATTCTGTTTATAACTATGCAGTTTGGAAAGCTCATCTCAATTATTTCTTTGACAAATTCCAGTAGCTTGCTACAATCATTTGTCCTGGTAAAGGCCTTGGCAAAATTCATGTAAGCGGTTGAACTCAATGATTTACAGGAAACCAGGTAATCTTTAAAAACTTGACATAAAAGGGTAATGTCTCCCCTTTCACTTGCTGCAAGAAAAACCATATCATATGCCTTGGAGGAGCTAAGAGATATTTTCCTATCGCACAAAGATTTAAGTTGAGCAGCAGCTGCAACATTTCCAGATTGACACATCTTATCAATGCAAGCATCAAAGGTTTCATGGCTACACCTTGAGACATTTTCCCTTGGGGTAATGATCTGATTCAAGACTTCATCCCCTACTTTCACTTCATCAGGAGATATATTTGTAGTAGATGACTGATGGCTAAGGCATTTGATGGCATAAAGCGGCCAGATTTGAGGGTTACTAACAGGGATACATGCAATGCTATTCTGTATTAGACATGTAAAGACAAAATTAAATATGTAATTCGCAAATCATCTAAAAGATATATGCAGAATGCAGGTAAGATGTGAAGGTGTATAAGATGTAGTTATTAACCTAAGTTGAATTAAGATAAATGGCATCGATAAGTTACTAATTGACTATTGGGCTTCCAGAATCCAGGTTTCCAATAATTGATATGAAGGAACAAAAATTTGGTAAATTACGTTAACATTGGTTATAAGCTCTAGAAAAAGACGATCTATAGCAAAGTCTGCCAATGACAGATTTTCTTTAAAGCAAGAGATACAAAGTTTTGGTAATGGAAACCTAGAAGAGACATTGAGAAATAAGCTGGATTCCACCTATCAACAACATCTACGGACAATCCTCAGCAGCGTTGATTGCATCATCAACAGGCCAGAAGTAAAAGCTCTATTGCCATGAACTCTAATCAATATTCTAAAAGATTAAAAATGGCCTTTGAGCCTTTTTTTTTTTTTTCCTCTTGGAGAGGCGAGGCGTAATCCTTGAGACAATATGAGGTATAAGCCTCAAATAATGAATTAAAAACAGTTCATAAATCCTAAATGGTATGACCAATAACTGCTAAACATGATAGTCATATAAAAGTGTAAAAACAAATTTCTAACCCCACAATTTTCACTTAATCGAAAATTCTAAAAGGATATCCTTATCATCACTACGACTACTACTCCAACTTGGACACTTTTACGTATCCATCAACTTCAAAACTTAGAAATACAACAAAACCGGGAGTAAAATGAATGAAAAGAAACCTCCAAACCACCCCAGTAATACAAAACTGTGTGGACACCGCAAAGGCATAAACGTTCAGATAATGCTCAATTCAAAACCAATCGGAAAACTATCGTTTTCATAATGACAGCACGCCTAGAGAAATGAATGAATTTTTGGGTCGAATCTAATTGATAACAAACACAGTTCGTGGCAAAACAATCAATTTTCCAGAGGAGTATTACAGAAACAAACAAGAACAGAAGAAATTTAAAGGTTCAACTTACAGCGTACGAGTAATACAGAAGATTCCTGGTAGATAGCAAGTTCGTAAACTGACATGACCTGCCAGAACTGAAATCGAAAAAGCAAGTAAATGGAAAAGTGGCTCGAACCATACAGCTGGTATGAAGAAGGCTCAAGTACTCTAAACCCTAAACCCCGCCGCTGCTCTGCGATTCTTCTTCTCCGTTCTAAACTTCCAGCGTTTTCGTGTTGTTTTTCTCTCACGCTCTGACCATCGTGATTTTCAGCCCTAACTCGATGAAGAGGAATGCTAAAATTACCATTATACTATCCGTAAATTAAATGCCTCTTCATTTAAATTAGACTAAATTATAAAAATATTCTTGAATGATGTATTTTATGTCAAAAATAATGTTGAACTCAAAAATATCTTTAAAATTTTAAAATGTATTAAAAAAATACTAACGTCGTTAGTTTTAGAGGGAAACCATTAGGAGTTGTTTGACGCTTTTGATTAAATTTATATGTTTGGAGTTCATATGTTTATGTTTTTAGTATTTAGAGTGTTGAGTTCATATGTCAGGGTATCTAATGTACTTTTTTTTTTTTTATATAAATAATCTGTTTTAATGATGATTATTTTTGTTTGAATTTTTTTATTCAATAATCCTACGTATATATATTTTCTAATAAACTATAAATTGCACTTTATTTTATAGTTTTTTAAGCACACATGTATTGTTGGAAATTTTCGGAAATGAGTTTAGGGTTTACTTTTGGATATTTCAATTTTTTTTTCATTTAAGCAATCATTTTACAAAATTTTTGCATATAAGGTTTCTAGTTAAGTCATTTTTATTTTAACAATTTTGATAAAAACTTTTTAAAATCAAAACACTCACATGTTTAACAATTTTTTGCTCAAAAGTGTTTTTATATACAAGTTTGTTTGATTTCTTACATGATAAAAGTGATCTTATTAATGTTAAATTATTGTAATGAACAACTATAAAATATTATGAACTAATAAAAAATTCGGGAATTCAATATTTTGATAGAACTTACATACTTTTGGGTCAAAAAGGTGTTTTTGTTGACAATTTTATGCTTTAACTTATATATAAACATTCATTGATGTTTATATGTATTTTTTAATTAATAGTTATTTTCAAGCTATAAATTATGGTTTTATTGACGGTTTTATGTCACGAGCGTCAACAAAACAAAAAACTCGTGTGTCAACAAAGCCCAAATTTGTAGTAGTCATAATTTAAAATAATAGTCGTTGGAGTTGATGGAGATGCCTCATTGGAGGTTACCGGGTGGAGGAGTTAGCAACATAAAAGCAGAAGCAATTAATATCTAAAACACTCTAATTACATCTATTTTGAAGATTAAACATGCTTGTTCTAAAACCAAAAAAACAGAGGAAGAACATTTACTTGTTGTAGTTCAAAATTGAATCAAATTCCTATGAAATTCTGATTACGAACACTTGGTGGACAACCTCTAGTGTCTTCCTTATTATCCTCAAGCCTTAGAACGGATTGTGAGATCCAAATTGAGTTTAATTTGGAGCTGAAATGTGAAGAAAACACACTTGTTTGGAGAGATTGGAGTAGGAGAGAATTTTCAGCAAAATTCTACCACCAACATTAACCATTTCCTTAATTTCTTTTTTCTATTTAAAGAAGAGATCATGAAAAACAGATTTCCCATAGTTTTGACACCAATTTTGGTGAATAAGGAAATTAAAAAGGAGGTGGAAGAAGAAGGTGAAGAAAGACTTGCATGAACCTCACCTCCTACTTCCATGCACAAAATTGAATTTGTTATTCAATTTCATAAATTGATTTAATTCTAAAAATGAATTTAATATATAATTACTTTAAATAATAATTAATTAATTAATTAATTATATTAATATTTAATATTTAATTAATTATTTTTTCAATTTTTCTTGGCAATTTCCAATCTAATGAATCTTTATTCATCCTAAAAATATTTAAATCACATTTAAATATTTCTAACTCTCCAATTTCGTCTAATTCATAATTAAACGAACAAACCATATACATTGCTCCTCAACTAAATTTGAATATTCAAATTCACTCAATATACTATTCTAAGGTTTAGTCCATGAGCTAACAAGGGGGCCCAATGGGCCTACAAATCATGAGCTCCAACGATTTGAAATTAACCAGCTAAACTTTTTAACCTAGTTAATTAATATTCAATAACTACTAGGACACTCTACTAAGTCCAAAAGTTGCACTCTCCTCATTGTAGACATATTTTTGTTCACTTGATATAACCACAATAAGTAAGTCGATCCTTCACAAGTTGTTCGTAATTATAGCTAGGTCAAAATTATCGTTTTACCCTTGTAATTACATTTCGTTCCTTAAGTCCCACTGATCCTCTAATGAACAATTAGTTTGTAGTCCAACCAACAAACCTAGTCCCCATGAGAGGATGGGGCCCCTTGTTCAAGTCTTGGAGTCAGTATTTAAGGGAACAACTTATCTACTAACCTAAAAATAGATAGGAGTGAATTCCATCTTGCAAAACTATGTCCCCAACTATCTGTTTGGTCTTATCCCTAAAATGGGAGGCATATTGAGTCGGCGAACTCAGACCACTCTCAACTTTGTAGATTAAAGGATAATCTTAAACAGACAGGAGTTCATAGTTAGCTAAGAATTAAGATCAAGTTACCTAGGTCATCAAATTTGAAATAATCAATTTTAACAATAAACGGTGTTATAAAGTAACAGTGATTATTTCATAGTCCGATCTTATGCAAACTCATTGCATAGAACGTCTCCACTCACATGTCTCAACATATACGATATAGGATTACATCGTTTGTATCAAATACAAAGTGAGCCGCATCCATAGTGTCCCTAGGTACCTAGCTTATCATTATACTATAAACCATTTTGTCTATTACTTAAACTTGATCCACTTTTATGTCTACACATAAAGTATAAGCATACAACCTATAGCCAAGGAATCTTAGTTTATTAGATTTAATAAATGCAATTCATATATTCAATAATAACTTGATTGAATAAATCTCAATAACGACTTTGTTGAGAATAAGCTCCAAAAAATTATAAATAACGAGTTTTAGGACATAAAACCCAACAAAATGGTGGTTGAATGTTGTTGGAGTTGGTTGCATGCGGTGGCTGTCAGAGGTGGTTATCGAGGTGGTCGCCAAAATTGGACGTTAGAGTGGCTGCCGGAGTTGGACGTCGAAGATGGTCACTAGAGTTGGTTGTCGGAAGTGGTCGTTGGAGTTGGACAGCAGAATTGTCCACTAGAGGTGGTTGCCGAAGTTGGCCGTCAGAGGTGGTTGTTAGAATTGGCCATGGAGGTGGTCGCCGGAGTTGGCCATCGAAAAGAATGAATTTTTCAAAAAATTATATAGATATCTTCATTTTTTCATATAGATACTCTCATTTTTCTCTTTAACTTTTCAATGCTTAACTTACGCCAATTTTCTCAATGACCAAAATTTTAAGTTAAAACATAAAATCTGTCAAATTTCTAAAATCAAAATCTCCTCTTAGACATACCAAAACGATAAAAATAAATGTTAGTAGTTGAGTGTGTGTTAATAAACAAATATATATATATATATATATATATATATATATATATTTTTTTTTTTAATTTGGCTATTATCTTTTTTTGGTATGTTCAAGAGGAGATTTTGATTTTAGAATTTTGTGAGATTTTATGAGATCTTATGTTTTAACTTAAAATATCGGTTGATGAGAAAATTAGTGTAAACTAAGAATTAAAAAATTAAGAGAAAAATGAGAGTATTTATAAGAAAAAAAGGAGTATATCTATATAATTTGTATTAAAGTTCATTTTGTTTGAACTTGATAAAACTTCAAACAAATTGATCACCATATTACTATTAGGAGCAATTTTAATTTTTTTAACTTTTAAAGTTATTTTTGCACAAAGTATTAACAATTTCTGTTCATACACATGTGAAGGTTTTTATTTTATTTTATTTTATTTTTTACTTTTTTAAGAGTATTTTTGAAACTTTTGAAAATTCAAAGGTATTTTTTACACGAAATGTATAAGGGACATTTTTTATAATTTAACCTTTAAATTAAAAATAAATAACTTTTCATTTTAACAAAGTTAAGTTTTGTAATTTACTTTTTCTTAATACTTTGTTTCAAGGGGAAAATGTTTTTTTTTGTTCGGTTTAGTTTGTATTTCGCCTCTAAGTTTCAAAAAGGTTAGATTTTTAGTCCTTAAATTTTCAGTTTGATTTCGATTTTGTCTTTAGATTTCACAATGCCATAAGTTTATCTTTGAGACTTGAATTTTGTTTCAATTTGATTTCTTGGTTTTAAGTTTTACCCTTTTAGCTTCGATTTTTTTACCAAATACTCACCTTTTGTCTTTAGAATTTAGTGATAATGTTTATTAATTAATTTTAAAAAATTAAAAAAAAATTAATTAAGTGTCGACTGTTAAAATTAATTTCAAACTTTCAATTCATAGTTTTTTTAAATCAATTAATTGACAATAATACCAAAATTGAAAGTGAGTATTTAGTAAAAATTAAAGTTAAAAGTATAAATTTTTAAAGATAGAGATCAAATTAAAACAAAATTTAAAATATTTTAAATTCTAAAGATTAAATTGAAATCAAACTCAAAACTATTTTGAGGACGGAACTAAATCATAAGTTGAAATATATAGTGGAAAAAGAGGAAGCTTCACTTCATTAAATACTAAGGGAAATAGAGAAATGGTTCTTAATAAGTGCTACTTATTAAAAAAATAATTTAATAGTTGGAGTCTCACCTGGAAAATTGCACAAAATGACCCAAAAACTAAAAACTTATCTATGGATGACCCACTCCCGAAAACTTTATCATAAGTGACCTTTTGGACACGTGAAATACCAATTTTACCTAGAAATTAAATGAGCCCAGAATTTTCTCTCTCCCCCGAAATTGATTGCATTGAATGTCGAAGCCTTCATCACCAGCATTTTCCAAAATCATTCAATGTCAACTACCATTATACCAACAAAATTGAATGCAAGGGTACTAATGGAAAGTCGCTCTCACACATTCTTCCATTATTCCATTGAGTTCTGCGAGTATCACCAACTTCTTCTTCCATTTTTCTCTGAGAGTTACAGCGGCTATCACTTTTTTCATCTTTGTCCAGTATTCGTTTCAGCAACATTGTGGGTTAGAATAAAAAACACAGAGAATGTAAGTGTTTCTCTTCCTATATCGTATAGGTTTAAATAAACGGTCGATTATCTTCCTATATCGTACACATCATGTATGCGATCGCTTGTTACGGTACTATGCGATTGTGTAATCCATCACCAGGCGATCGCATACATGCTACTAGGCGATTGCTTAATCATCACCAGACGATCGCATATATGATACTATGCGATTAATTAGTCCATCACCAGGTGATCGCATACATGATACTATGCAATCGATTACATGATACTATGCAATCGATTAATCCATCACTAGGCGATCGCATACATGATACTATGCGATCGATTAGTCCATCACCAGGCGATCGCATACATGATACTAAGCGATCGTTTACACTTGACTGAAGATCATTTCTAACCAAAAAACTTATCTTCTCTGCAGGTCAACGAATCTACTTCGCATCTTTATGCGATTTGGTGGGGAATGGGATCAGTCCGGATGCAACTATGTTGGAGGTCAAATGAAAGGTTTGAAAATCAGGAAAGATATAACCTGTAGTGAATTAGTTAGCATACTACATGAAAGACTAAACATTGTTCCATACCTGTTCGATATACACATTAAGTGCTGCTATAATCTGTTAGTCCAAGTGCCTCCAATTGACATAGTAGACGATGAAGATCTCAATTTTTTTCTAGAAGGAAGTGATGCATCTCGGATGCCACTGTTCGTATCACTTACACCTCACGAGAGGCATGGAGTACATGACATACACCCAGAATGCAATCCAACGGCTGAAGCAGTTCCAAACATATCAACATATGATTTTCCCACCACGTCATCATTGGAGGAGAATGTTGAGGCATGCAATCTGAGGGATGACAGGAGTGAAGAATGGGCTGGTCAAAGTATTCTTTCATATGACGTGCACGGACAGTGGTCAATACCACAGATAATCCCAACTCCACCTGTGGCAATGCCATCCGTCCAAGTGCCACCCACTGTCCCAACCCAACCATTTGTAGACATAGCCGGACCATCAAATGGCCCATTGTACGAAGACCTCATCACAGCCCCACGATTATTTGAACGACGAGGATGTAAGGGAAGGTTAAATTTTCTTCTCCAAATATGACCTGTCAGTTAAACTATCAATACTCGCTTTGAAGAAGAACTTTGGATACCATGTGAAGAAGTCTACGAAGAGTTTGTTGACAGTTCGGTGTTTGGTCGAGGGATGCAAGTGGAGAGTTCGTGCGAAGAAGCTAGAAGGAAGCGATTCTTTCGATTCTTTCAAAGTGACGAAGTATCCGAGCGCCCATACATGTTCCCTTGAGATGAGGACTGGTAATCACCAACAAGCCAAGAGTTGGGTTATTGGCCACTTAATCAAGTCCGAGTACGATCAAGTAGGCCGAACGTACCGTCCAAGGGATATAATTGAAGATGTCCGGCGGGATTATGGTGTGAATATAAGCTATGGGTGAGCTTATCGTGCAAGGGAGTACGCCCGGGTATTTGTAAGAGGGTCGCTAGAAGGATCATATGCGCTTGTCAATTCATATGGTGAGGCACTGAAACTTGCAAATCCAGGCACGGTGTTTGAGGTTGAAGTAGAAGAGCAGCGGTACTTTAAGTACGTCTACATGGAGTTCGGTCCGTGTATTAGGGGATTTTTGAACTGCATCCGTCCTGTCATTGTTGTCAACGGTACGCACTTGCACGAGAAATATAAAGGTATGTTGTTGATAGCAACATGTATTGATGGCAACAACAACATATATCCAATCGCGTTCGGTATCGTAGACGGTGAGAACGATGCATCCTAGCTTTGGTTCATGACCCATTAAAGGCCTCGATCGGAGACATCCCTAACTTGGTGATCATATCAGATCGTCACATATCCATCGGGAAGGCTGTATCAAGTATATTTCTAGAAGCATTCCATGCATTGTGTATATACCAATTCGAAATAACTTGATGGAAAAGTTCAAGAATAACATTATTCCGCATTTCTACCTAGCAGCCAAGGCCTACAGGATGTCCGAGTTTCAAATATATTAGTCTAAGCTTCAAAGGTATCCCAGGGTTATAGCCTACCTTGAAGAGATTGGATTACATCGATGGGCACAGGTGTACCAAGTCCATTGTAGGTATGACAAGATGACAATGAATATAGTAGAGTGCCTCAATGGGGTATTAAAAGACGTGAGGGAACTACCTATTACGAAGCTTCTGAAGCATATTCAAGGTTGGTTACAAAGTTGGTTCTATGTCCGACGTACACATGCCATGGCATGCACAAACCTTGTAACTGACTATGCAATGACTATCCTTAAAGAGGCTGAATCAGTGTCCAGAATGTATCGTGTATCTCCAGTGGACATGTATGTGCTAAGTGTTGACGATGGGCATCTTGGTAGGCTGGTTGATCTCCGTTCACGAACATGTACGTGCATGGAGTTCAATTGCATGGAGATTCCATGCTCACACGCAATAACTGCGCCAGCCATGCGGAACATTAACGTTCAAACGTTGTGCTCAAAGTGGTTCACAGTAGAGTGTGTACTTGCCACTTATGCCGAACCGATATACCCAGTTGACCATCGACAAGAGTGGAGACAAAGACCTGATTTTGATGACTTCGAAATCTTACCATCGCGGAAGGTGCCAAGTGTAGGTCGACGACAGACCGTTAGAATCCGTCTACCGATGAAGAGCCACGACAAGTACATAAGTGTACGCGGTGCGGTCAGAGAGGACACAACAGAAAAACATGCCGACAGCCACTAATGACGCCTGCCACGGGGACGTATGGGATGCATGAAACGTAAAGGACACCTTGGAGTATGCTCCGCATGGGATACATTGGACGCGTGGGACGCATTGGACGAATGGGATGCATGGAACGCATGGGACGATGGAACGCATGGAACGAGTGGGACGAATGGGACGCATTGGAACGCATGGAACGCATTGGAACGCACGACATGCATGGGACGGATTGTAATTTTTTTTTTGTATAGAGAATTTTGGGATATATAATTGGGAAAATTAATTGTAATTAATTTATATTAAGTGTATATGTACAATGGACTTCGTTTTTTTTTTTTTTTTTTTTTTTTTTTTTTTTTTTTTTTTTACAATGGACTTAAGTGTATGTAATTGTAATTGTAATTATTTTAATTTGCAATTGTTTACATAGGTGATCGTTAAGTGTATATGTACAATGGACTTAGTATTTTTTTGTACAATAGACTTAAGTGTATATGTCTTCATAATTGTAATTATTTTAATTTGTAATTGTTTACATAGGTGATCATTAAGTGTATATGTACAATGGACTTGGTATTTTTTTATACAATGGACTTAAGTGTATATGTCTTCGTAATTGTAATTATTTTACTTTGTAATTGTTTACATAGGTGATCGTTAAGTGTATATGTAATTGTAATTGTAATTATTTTACTTCATAATTGTTTACATATGCGATCGTTTAATAGTCTAGATTAAATTAAACGATCGTTAAGTGTTAATTGAACGATCACATAGTATTTACTACACGATCGCATAGTATTTATTAAACGATCGCATAGTATTTACTAAACGATCGCATAGTATTTACTACACGATCGTTTAGTATTTACTAAACGATCATATAGTATTTATTAAATGATCGCGTAGTTGTTTATTATATGTTTAAGTGATTATTTAGTATTAAGTCATCGCTTAGTGCAAATTTTACAATCGCATATATAGAGACAAAATTTAATTGAGACAAAATTTTAAACGAGACAAAATTAAATTGAGACAAAATTTTAAACGAATACTAACTTCATTGACTATCATAAAAATTTGTTTGCCCATAATTCGGCTACATACTATTTCCTAAATACAGGCATATTGTTCAAATTTAAACTATCTTTATTAGTATTCGTTACAAGGTATTCTAAAAATTTACAAGAAAAAATCCCACAGTCGAGGGATTTGCCACATTGAAGCGTTGTTCTGGATCGCTTCACGTCCCATGGCCGGTACTTGAAATTTGGAATGTTGGTGTTGAATTCGGCGGCGATCAAAATGGATGGTATGGCCTTGCTGAGTAGCTGGAGTCTTGGGTTCACTACGTCCGCACGTATATAGTCTGGCATGGAGTCGAAGACGAAAATTGTGGACTCTCGAAGGTCGATTGCCGCCATGAGCCAATGCTCATTTATATTAATCGGTCCGAACACGTAATCCACCTCCGACCACGCAGGCTTGTATTCTTTGTTCAGACTGTGTGCGAACTCCATGAACGTCAAGTGCATCGCCTAGAAGCCTGAGCGTGCAACCTTGTTGGTCCAAGGCTCAACTGTCCCATTGTGCATTACCACACCATCAGGCCGTATCTTGCAGGAGATTCCTTCAATATTCGTGAGGGAATCTTGTAGGAAATCAAATGTTAGATTAAATGGTAATAACAATAGGTCAAATTATAATATCATAAATGCAGGGTACATATCATAAATGCAGGGTACATACCATAACTGCAGTGTTCACCATCGTAAATCGATGTGAACACAAATCGAGGCGAGAGTGAAGTTTCCGGTGAATGTGGAGCACTAGTATGTCCATATTCTACAGAAAAAACGTAATAGGTTAGCAATATCAATTGAATTTCTTAACGATCATTTATGAATTCATAAGCGATCGCTTACTAAACATAAACGATCGTTTAGATTTAACTAACCGATCGCATAGATTTGTCTAAACGATTGCTTATATAATCATATGCGATCGTTTAATAATAAGCGATCACATAGGATTTTATCAACGATCGTTTAGACAAATCTACGCGATCGCTTAGTTAAATCTAAAGGATAAGATGAGGGTTAAAGCAATACTTACGTCCCCAATCACCCATGTATTCTTCTCAAGTGTGCGGAAGAATTCCTTGGTCCGTGAGGCGTATGTGACTATCCTAACCTTGTCCTTCGTCTTCGGAGTGCTCCTCCACTTCTTATACGCAGACCACAGCATATCCGGAATCGGGAATTCGGGATCATACACATGAACCGATCTGATGGGAAGTTGGGGACAGGGACTATAGGTTGGGGAGGTGGAGGTGGAGGTGGAGGTGGAGGTGGAGGCTGGGAAGTTTGGAGAGTTTGTTGTGGAGGTTGGGTTGAGGTTTGAAAGGTTTAGAAGGTGGTGGTTGGGAAGGTTTGGAGGGTTTGGAGGTTTGAGGAATTGGTTGAGGAGATTTGGAAGGAGAATGTTCGGAGGTTTGGGATTTGGAAGGTGGAGGTTAGGAAGGTGGGGAAGGTTGTGAAGGGGGAACGGGTTTGGAGGATGTTGGCTCCCTCTTCTGCCTCTTCACATCCTCTGGTGAAAACCTCGTCAGCTTAGATCTCTTCCGACGGTCAGGCATCACCTTCCGTTCCTATACAACAATGGAATTGTGTCAGAATAAATATGTAAATAATGTGTATATGAAATTTAATCACGTAAATACCTCGGCCATTTCGGCTATCGTTGTTAATTCTCCCATGCTCCTCATGTTGAATGATTGAGTGGGGAGCACTTCTTCAATGGGGAGCTCTTCGATGGAGGGTGGCTGCATCGTGGGGGGGTTGATTGGGGTGGATTCTTCATTGGTGGCGACAGTGGTTTCTTCCATCGCCGCCGTTTCCTTAGTCAATGCTCTTTCGTTACCCTCGCTACCCCCTTCTTCGGTGGGTTGGTCGTCAGCTTCACCACCCTCGTTCTCCCTATTGTACTCTCTTTCGTCGTCGTCGCCACTCTGAATCAGACAAACAAGACATGTGTTAGACATATAAATGGTATGCGATCGCATACAAATGGTAAGCGATCGCAAACAAATACTAAGCGATCGCATATGAAAAGTTAAGCGATCGCATACAAATGGTAAGCGATCGCGTACCAATACTATGCGATCACTTACCATTTGTATGCAATCGCTTAACTTTTCATATGTGATCAGTATGAAAAAAAAAACCAAAAACAAACAGAAGGAACCTAACCTGGCATAGACGCTCTATAAACTTCCTCAGGTCGTCTATCTGCTGGCTTACATGGTCGTGCTGCTCATGAACCATTGTCGTCAGGTTCGCCAAGTCGGTGCGAACTGCAGATATCTCCTTCGACAGGACTTTGTATGACCTTGAATGCCTGTGCCTCTTGGAGGAACTGGGATGCCTCTCAGACGTCTCGACGAGCCTTTTCTTCCCCCTCTGACCACTAGACTGCCCCGGTAGAGGACTCGGGTTGGTCTCCACAACATGTTGGTCAACTTGTTCTTGTTCTTGTGGCAGAGGGGGTTCAACTTGAATTTCGGTTGGCTGCTCGAGGAATCCGTGGGAGGTCTCTGGTTGGTCTGCATCCGTGTCAGCCGACGGCTAATCTCTTGACTCAGGGGTGACATACGGCGTCAACTCAACCCCCCTGGCTCTATCCTCCTTGTATCTCAGTTCATCCGGCGATGGCACAAGTCTCACTCGGACGAACGTCTGTAATGCAAACAACAAATGAACAATAAAAAGGTTAGTAAAATACTGTAAACGATCGTATAGATAAGCTAAACGATCGCTTATATTATACTAAGCGATCGCATACTTATACTCATCGATCGTTTAGCTAATCTATACGATCGTTGATATATATCTACGATCGTGTAGACATATATCAACGATCGTTTAGATTATCTAAACGATCGCTTAGCCTTGATAGGAGATGAGTTACCTTTTTGGGTTGGAAGACATTCCTCTCCAACGATTTGTATGATGGTGGCTGGGAATAGGTCCATCTCAGAATTCGTGGAATGACAGTTTTGCTTGATTTAGTAGCCACGAACTTGCTGGAAGTGGACAATATCTCGTATGCCCAGACCTGTAACACAAAAAAAAAAAAAAAAAACGGATCAGATCAGGCTTATGTAAAATAAGGAAATATAATTGTTGAAACATAAAGTGGACTAAATCGTACCTGGAATGCAAGCACATATCCCTTGATGTAGTAGTAGTTGATGTGCTTGGGGTTGTCTGCCTTCTTGATATCATGCGCCTTTTTCTTTCCGAGCATGATAGTCTTCATACTACTCAACAGCCAGTTGAAGAAGACAGACGACCAGTCGTAGTTCGCAAAGACTTTGAAGTCGTTCACAATCCCAAATATCTTTATGTCGAATTATGTCTTCTTGTCTTTGCCCATCATAACCGTCTCGATGTACAAGGCGAGGGCCACCTTCATGGCGTCTTGATCGTTGGTAAAGATTGTCTTCTCGAAGGCCACCTCGACATCCTTGACCAGTTTTTCTTTCTTTTCATTCAGGTCCCTAGGTCCAAGGATGAGACGTCGTAGTCTCTCGCCGCATATATCTCGATTGACTGTTTCTTCTGTCGCCCACAGTCCGGTTACGAGGTTGAATTCGTCTTGGGTGAAGGTGACCTTCTTCCCCAAAATGTTGAAGCTTATTACGTTGGTGCTATCCTCCCTCACCTCCCGTAGCAAGAGGTGGTGGAATAGCTGTCTGTTGAACACCAGGTCCACGTTCAGGAGTGGACCAAATGAGGTCTTCCTGAACATCTCCATCTGATCGGTGGTCAGTTTGCTCTTGATCAGGGAGCTGGTTTTGTGGACCATGCAGGAGACGGTGGCTGGGAAGTACTTGTCCTCAGATATCGCCATTGATAACCTACAGATTTGAAATGCAATACAACATCAGTTAAACATATTAAAAAAGCCAAAACGATCGCTTATTAAACACTAAGCGATCGTGTAGAATATTAAGCGATCGTGTAGATTCCCAAGCAATCGTGTAGAATACTAAGCGATCGTTTAAGTTACTAAGCGATCGTGTATATTACTATGAGATCACTTAGTCCATACTCTACGATCGCTTAGTAAACTAAGCGATAACGTATCGGACTAAACTATCGCTTAGTAACTTAAACGATCGCTTAGTATTATACACGATTGCTTGGGAATCTACACGATCGCTTAGTCATATGACCTAGACTGGGTGATCGTTTAATCTAGGCCAAGAGATTGTTTGATCGAAGTTCAACGATCTCTTGATCTATACTAAGCGATCGTTCAGCCTGTTGTGGGCGATCCTCAACATAGTATGGGGCCTACCTTTCAAATGAAGCAAATGACGATGACGATGAAGAAGAGAAAAAGGCGAAGACGAATCGTCCGGGAAAAGCGAAAGGTCAAGAGAGAAAGCGAAAGGTTCAGAGAGAAAGCGAAAGATTCAGAGAGAAATCGAAAGGGTCAGAGAGAAAGCGAAAGCGAAAAGGTTGGAAGAGGTAAAATGGGGACGTTCAGTGAGAAAGCGGGAAATTTTGAGAGAGAAAGCGAAAGGTTGTGAGAGAAAGTGAAAGCGGAAAAGCATTCCAACAGGTAGGAGGCGATTTTTAAAGAAAAAATGGGAAGGCGCGTTTTGGGTTGTTTTAAGTTCGGGAGGGTAAAATTGTTATTTCACGTGTCCAAAAGGTCACTTATGATAAAATTTTCGGGAGTGGGTCATCTATAGATTAGTTTTTAGTTTTTGGGTCATTTCGTGCAATTTTCTGTCTCACCCTCTAACTTGCCTAATGATTGCATTAAAATAACAAACTGTGTTTATTATATTATTTTTTTTCTTAGGGGATAAAAGACTTGAATCTCTATTTTTTTTATTTTTAGATCATGTCTTAACCAATGAAATTTTACTCAAGTTAGAAAAATATATAAACGATTCATTTATATTATAAATTATTAATGAAAGAGTTTAGAGCCTATTTGGTAGAGAATTCAGATTCTATTTTATATTTTCAGATTTACTGAGTTCAGCAAATATGTGTTTGACAGACAACTCAAATTTTGTTTTTGAAAACTATTTTCAGATTTTGTGATCCAAATAGTTCAAATTCTAAAAGCAACATTTTTATGTTTTCATTGTATCTAAATTTTGAGCTTTAAATTTTAAGATGCAAAATTATATTAAATAAAGACTAAAACATTTAGAAATACAATATGTCATGTTATAAACTCAATTCATTTTTAAAAAATATAATATGTATTATGTAATGTATTACAAATTAAACAATATTTCAAAATAATAATTATATAATTTTTTTTAATGTAAAACATATTCATAAATAAATTAGTAATAGTTTATTGTTAACTAAATATTAATGGATAACAACAATTAGTTTTATGATTTATAAATATATAGTATCAAACACATTTTAAACAATTGTTTAAATTAGAATCCAATTTTTTGAATATGTTACCAAACATATATCTAAAAACATGAAGTACAACTCTATTTTCATTGAATCATTTGTTTTCGAATTTCTATCTTTAGATTCTCTCCCAAACATGTCCTTAATAATCTAAGTGGACTTAACTAATCCACTTTAGATCCATGTGGTTATAGACTATAGTTCTTGTGAAGCCTTGATGATCTAGTCTTCCACTAGCTCACATGTGAGTTTAAATATTAATGAATATTCTTAAGTAAAAATTTTAGGCGACTTAGTTTCTATTTTGGTCTATAAAATTTTAGAAGTGACCGTTTAATTCTTGAAATTTAAGAAATAATTCTAAAGAAATATGGCAATAAATTGTCGACTTAGGATGTGTTTGGAGTTGATTTTAAGAAGGTTAGAAGTGGTTTTAAAACAACCTTAACTGTATTTTGTATTTGGTAAAACAATTTTTGATTTAATTCATACAAATCATTTTTGCAACCCAGGTTCATTTCCCGCGGCTTTTAAAATCATATTTTAATTAATAAATTTTTAATTTTCACTTTTCAATTTTATCCTTCAAAATCAAGATTTAAATCATACCATATTGATTTTTTTAAAAGAAAAATTAAAGTTTTTTCTCTTAATACTTAACAATTAATCTAGAGGAAGCATAACATTTTTAAAAGTTATTTAAATATTTTAAATTATGAAAAAAAATTACAAATTGTGATAGTAAGTTTATTTAGATATTATAAATTATTAAACATTTTAATTTTAACAGTAGGTTTATTTAGTTATTATATCTAAAACGTAATAATATAGTATTTACATATATATCAAACACAACAATCAACTTTTTCAAATAAAGCTTAAATTTACCGAACACTAATTTACTTCATTCTACAATTAATTTGTCTAAAAGCATCGTTGCTACCAACTATTTAAAATGCGACAACGATTCCAAATGGAGAGTGAACCTTTTGCTGATACGTATAATTTTACATGACGTGACATAAAATTGAACGTTATACTTTCCTAATGTGGATTTTTCTCTCTCCCTTACAATATTCCCCTCCTCTCCCTTTTTCTTTCCATTTTTTTCTTCTTTTTTTATCTCTCTCTCTCTTCATTCTTCTTCCTCCTCTTTCTTTTTCCCTCTACTTTCTCAAACTCCCTCAATCTGCACAAAACCCTTTGGCCTTAAAACAAGGTTTTTCTTAATCAAGATGTGGCATTGCTCTTAATTTGGCTTCTCTTCGACTTTCGTTCAAACTACCTCAAAGTTTCAATCCAAGGTAAAAACAACACATAAGTAAATTTGACGGCAAACTAATCAATTTTTATGCTACACCATTAAAATTGTACACTATCAACATTCAACTGCCATGTCACTTTTCGGTTAATTAACTGTAGGAACCATTTAGAACTTTCTTAAATTTCAGAGAATAAATTGTCCCTTTTGAAATCTTAAAAATCAAATAGAAATTAAGTCAAAACTTCAAGGACCAAAAGCGTAGTTTTAAAGAGAAGTAAGTTCTTTTGGCTCCGTTAATATTATGTGGAGCAAGAAAATAGAACATCTAACCTCGAGGTTGATAGTAGATTACTTTTATGTATATTGTGAATATTTATATGAGATATCAATTTTCCCTTACTTTTGATGTTGAAATTTGCAAATATATCAACATATATTGCATAAATGACCACACAATTAATTACATTATAAGGAGGTAAAGCTATCACTTCATAGATATAATTCTCACTCAACCTCCAACAAACAAAAAGTGATCCCTCTAGGTTTATCCAAATAGTGTGGGACCCATTATTAAAAAGACCAAAAAAAAAAAAAAAAAAATTAAAAGATGGGGTATGTAAATTTTGTTTCATAACAATAACCAATCACTCAAAATATTCTTTGCATTCTTAAAGGTATAGTTGGAACCTTAGAAAGTCATAGCATATAATTGAATAAAAAAAAAGAAGGGAGAGTTCAGAAGTTTTGGACTTGGCATATCTTGCAGGCAAAGCAACATTTGGTTCATTTAAAACAAAAGAGAGGGCAAATACCAAATCAATCCTCTATTGATCTCTGTCTTTTATTTATAATTCCATATTTAATGGTTGGCAAAATTCTTACATAGCGCTAAAAAGGCATTCAAATGCTTCCATTAATAGTCCAAGAAAAGAACCTGAATCCCTTTTGATATCTTGAGTTTCATGCAAGAAATCAAAAAGAGAGAGAGAGGAAATTAATAAGTGTTGTAATAGTGAGAGAAAAGAGAATACAAGGCAAGTTTTTTAGTTAAATAATTCCATTCAAAACTTGCAAAACCTCTCTTATATATTAATCCACTCTCATTTCCATCTTTTTTGTAGTACTCTTCTTTAAAGCAAAGCCTCTTCATCAAAGTTGGCTTCTTTTCCTTAGTAGAGAACTATCCATCCTTGAGCATGGCAGGTCCTCCACAGCCACAGTCGCGAGCTGGCCCCTCGAGGATATTGCGCTTCGTCGCATTGTTCATAGTGGCATTGATAGTACTCGTTGGACTTGCCGTGCTCATTATTTGGCTGACCATTAGGCCGAAACGACTAAGCTACACAGTGGAAAGTGCTTCGGTCCACAACTTCGACATGACCGACACTCAACTCAACGCCTCCTTTAGCTTTGGGGTAAGAGCATATAATCCCAATAAACGAGTCTCGGTTTACTATGATTCCATCACCGCCACCGTTGGCTTCGGCGATCAAGACTTGGCATTTGGCGTGCTCAATCCCTTCTACCAACCTCACAAAAACGAGCAATGGTTGAACATCAACCTCAACGCTCAGAACTTTCTATTGCATGACTCTGTGTCGAAGGACTTGGCGCTCGAAAAGGCGGCGGGAGAGATGGATTTGGATCTTTGGATCAAGGCAAGAATTAGGTTTAAGGTCGGGGTATGGAAGTCCGCGCATAGGACGCTTCGAATCCGGTGTTCGCCAGTGATTGTTTACTTGTCTAAATCCAAGACTTTCAAGAAGACTACTTGCTTTACAGAAGTCTAAGGCTATGGAATCTGGTTTTGCTTAAGCTTTATCAAAACTGTTTTTTTCTTACTTTTTCAAAATTGTATTGTTGGTGTGGTTGTTGGTTTAATCTTTTTTTAAGTGTTGAATTTGTGAGCTGTGGTTGTTGCTTGGATTTGTATTTATGTATATGCTCTTTTTGATCTTTTTTTTTTTCTTTTTTGTTCAGTATAAATGTCATTCCATTCTTTAACAAATAAGTGCAACCATTTGTAATTTGATTTGATTTAAATAATTAAAATTTTTTATGGGTATTGTTTTCTATATTGGAAGTTCAAACAATTCTGTATGAGAGTTCTTCAAGGTTATTTTATGTGGATTTGTAAATCTCATTGTTGATATTATTTTTCCTTTTTTGAGGGAAAGATGGATTAAGTTGCTCTCCTAGCATTATATACAAGTACTTATAAGCAATACACATTTATAGCATTAACTTTTCAGGTTGCATGAATTATATTTGGGTTGTTATAATTTGTTTTGTTTACTTTTAATTTTACTTTATTCAGAACCAAAAACTTTTTCTTTATTGTTATCGCACACATAATACTATACCCTGTAGAACTATCCTTATTTTGGCATTTGATTTAGTTAAATTCCTTAGTTGGTTATTAATTATATAGGTTAAAATATTATGTTCTCTAAGTATTGTTTTATTTAGGTTCGTGTACTTTTAATCAGCCTTAAAAATGGCCACTACCTATTAAATTGGACTTAGAAACCAACTGTGTAGGCAAAGTAATAATAATAAAAAAAGGTGAAATGGGATGGGGCCCATTTTTGTTTTTAAATTAAAAATCATTAAATATTTACCTTTTTGTATGTTGAAAAATGTAGGTTTTCTTAAGTAATCATTTGGTTTTTAGTTTTTAGTTTTAAAAAAGGAAGTCTATAAACATCTTTTACACCTCTAAATTTCTTGTTTTGATATCTATTTTTTATTTTGATTTTAAGAAACCAAGTCAAATTTTGAAAATTAAAAAAAAAAAGTTTTAAAAATTTATTTATACAAAGTATGAAAAAAAGAAGAGGAGAAATTAGACTTAATTTCAAAAATAAAAAATAAAAAACGAAATGGTTATTAAAGAGGACGTAGTTTCTTGAATTCGCTAATCAACAAAATATACATATTTTCCTAAACAAAACAAGATGAAAGATATTAATTAAGACAAAAGTTAATTTCACATTAATCTTTGTGTTCATGGAGTTACCTACATCCTCTTCAGGTGGTCATAGTCGGATTGTGTGCTTTGTCCTCTATTGTTCTAAGGAATTTTTTTATTTAGTACAACAATTGCGAAGGTAGAGATTGAAATTGAACCTCCGACTTTTAGTGAACGAAGGTCGTCATGCCAATTACTATAGAGCTAAATCATTTTGGATATTGCTCTAATTAAGTGATTGTGTAACTTCTATTGAGGGGATTTCAAGTAACTAGACTTCTTCTCTTTAGGACACTTTTTCCTTGAGTTATGTGAAGCTTTTTCTTTTGTACATTTCATTGTACTTTTGTCCTTATGTTTCGTTTTAATAACTCTTTTGGTTGTGTTTTAAATTTAACTCGTTTGTGTCTTAATCTTAGGCTATAAGATCCACCTCTCTTTATTTTTATTCCAATTCAACAGGGGGTTAAATCTCACATTCAAAGTAGTTAAGTTCAATTTTTTGTACAATATTATGATACAGTATGGTGATAAAAATTGTAGTACAGAAAGAGAGTTATACCCTTGGACAACACATAAGAACTAGAGAAAAAAATATGAGAAAACCTGTTTCTAGTTTTTTATAAATATAAAAATCTAGTTTAGTAATAACTGTGTATCGTCACATTATGAATTGAAAAAATTAGAACACTGAAATTATATGGATAGATACTGACACTGAATAGAATGATGATTTAGGATGAGTTGTATATATTGTAAAATGCACCTAGATAAATATCACTAATTACAATGATAATTAACCTAGGATAAGTAGTGTATATTAGAAAATACACCTAATAATTCATAGATATTGAAAAATAAAATTGTCTTACTTTATGTCTATAAGATAAAGTAGTACAACTTTCAAAATAAGTTTGTCCATATAAAGTCTAAATAAGTAATATTCTATTGTTCTAATAAAAATATGGGTTATTTTCAAATATAGTAAAATGAACCAAAATATTTATAAATATAACAAAATTTTATCTGTGATAAATTGTGATAGACTACTATATGTGGTGATAGACACAGATAATAATCTATCGTGATCTATCGTAGATAGATTGTGATATTTTGCTATTATTTATAAATATTTTCAACAATTTTGTCATTTAAAATAATTTTCTTAAAAATATTGTAGACATGTATTTGACATTTGAAAGCACAATACAAGTATTCGTTACGTAAAAAGTATACATATTTAAAAACATGTGTATTTTGATAAACTTGTCAAACACACGCTACAAGAAAAGTTGGTTTCTAGGACATAAGAGGGCATAAAATTGGATGAAAATTGAGGGAAAGAAAAAAAAAAGTGTCATAAATGACAATAAAATTTTGCTATGTAAGTAACCAAGTCTATGATATTAGAAGATTTGAATATTGTTGGATGCTCGTTTACATGGATGCATTGTGGTTATATGTTATGACATCATTGCTCTGTAAGTAAAGTATTTGCGCAATTTGATTATGTATGTTCTAATGTTGTGGGTGTAGGTTACAACATCAATGTTTTCAGGAAGATTGATATCGATGAATTAGAAAAATCTTTGACATCGAAAATGTAAAACCTTATATTATAATCATTGTCAATATATTGATGGATTGGGTTGAAGTCCAATATGATTTTTGTTTTCTTACCAGGTTTTGCAAGAATCCATTGAAAGAATGAAGCCATAAAACAATAAATATGTTTATAGGTTTTTTTGTAGGATTAGTGGCAAAAATTTGATTGAAATGTGCTCATTTGTGGTTTCTTGTGAAACCTATATACCAATATACCATTAATGGTTATTAGTCGATCTATTTGTATTATCAACCTTATAATCAATTTATATATATGTAAAATTGTTGTATACTGGGAATCTATTGCTGTGTATAAGTATGATTAGTTTACTGATAACTTGTACAAATACAAGTTATTATATTCATTATTTGGAGTAATTGAGACAGAATTGATGATAAAATTATGATTTTAGCACTTGAATTGTATTATATGAATAACTCTGCGTTTACTATGCTTACAAAAGAATCTATACTGGAAATTATGAAATTCTACTTTTTTGAATGCTAGATAGAACAAAAAGGAGTTTAAAATATAAAGGAAGAGGACGCTGCCAGAAAAGACCAACGCGTCGTCCAAAAGATAAACAATACAAGCGCTTAATCGACAATTGTCATGTCAATATGCAAGTGGACAACTGATTTTACCAGATCATGACAGATCCAATGAACTGAAGACGCGAATAAGTTGGCGCAGTAGAGCATGGAATTAAATGCAAAGGTGTCAGGTCATCATGATATCACTTTTTCGATGCTTATAAATATCCCATTGCACTTCATGTTCAAGTAGAGAGAATACACTTAGCGAAAGCTCTGCGCAAATTCTTGCTCAACCTCTATAGCCATCCTCCATTTCGAGCTCTTTTGTGAGAAGATTCTGAGAGTGTTCAGAGTCACCTCTCAGAGAGTGAGAATCCACTCTTGTATAAATAATGTATCAGATAGCCACCATCTCAAGCCTCTATGAAACAAGACATTGCTAGTGGCGGCTTGACGACTTCCTTTTTCTTTTCTTCATTATGAACACCTTTCTTATTTGTATTTTGTTGATATTTTTCGAGAGATTTGATTATTTACTTAATACAAGTTTGATTGACATTATGCCTCCATTTATTCCCATTTGCAACATCTTACACCATGAATGTTAAATGTTTTACGAGTTAAGCATAAGTTTTAGTATTTCCAAATGTGATTAAGTTACTTTCATCTTGATTAAATGGGTACTTCAAACTTGCTTGAATCTATCGAACAAATAGATCTAAGTGAGTATATTCACATGTTCGGAAGAATCGGTGAGTAATTTCAGCATTTAACAAAAAAAGAGTAGGTTTTAGAGATAAAGTTTTTCTTTTGCCCGAAGAGCTCACCATGAGTCTTAGAAATAAGATTAATGTGGCGTCGAAACATCGAGAGATGCGTTCTCAACTTTGAGTTTGTAAGCATGAAAAATCACTTGTCGCGTAGGAAAATACTATTTACTTAACTTGACTTACCCTTTTTTCATGGTTCTATTCATTTTTATACCCGCTATCTGATCTTGTTTATACCTAACTAACTTCATCATCATCCAGTCCGCATCGTCATCCCATATGTTCATCCATTAATTTATTCTTGTATAAAAATATTCTTTGGTAGTTAGTATAGAAAACAACACAATTGTAATTATTGTATAGTTCTAAACGCATCAAATCATGAATGAATCTCAATTCATAGTCATTACAAATCCCTGTGTTCGACCCTGGACTCTCCAGGAAAACCTATTTAAACTTATACTTGGGTTTTATAGGAAAACTTGCGTTTAACATATACATCTTTTTTTATTCTTCACGCGGCGGCCATTACAATCTTAACGCATCATACACATATAAAACGCAACATTTACTATGAAGAATATATGTGTAATGACAGGATTCAATGAAAGAACAAGAAGAAAAAATGTATTTCATTGATAATATAAAAGTGTCAACAATTTAATGGTTCAGATATTATTGACAAAAAATGTCATGGTTTAGATATTATTGACAATAGAAAAATGTCATTAAATTTTTTTTTTGACATTTAATAATTGTCGTCAATATCCATAACAATACAGAAAGTACGAAATCTTGAGTCAATTGCTGACTAAAATAAAAAGTCATAATATGCTTAAAAATGACAAATAATGATTGTCAGTAATTTTTTATTGTTGACAATCAATTATTGTCATAAGAAGACCAATTATGATTTTTTTCAACAAATGTCATTGAAACTTCACCCTTTATCGACGATACTATGATTGAAAATAACTGTCACAAATTCTAAATCCGTCAGTTTTTAAATGTCATTAAATCTCAGTTTTTTTCTAGTGACATGTTTACCTACAATAATTTTCACGTTACACCAATATGTACATCCTTACTCGAGCTAAAGTGTCTCTTTTCTTCTACTTTCATGTCTACACGAAGCCCTACCATGCAACTCGTTTTGGTACATGGGCTTCAACATATATATATATATATAGACTTGATTATTTTAGCCATATCCACATGCCCAAACACAATGAAAAGACATAACCCAATCTTTTCAAATCTAGAACTACAAGTAACCACAAAAACCCAATTATTAAATAGGGGCATATATTCCTTTACCCCTTCATTAAGCAAACCAAAACACACACACAAACACACTTCTTTTACTACTCATATCAATATATAATCCCTTTTCACTTGTAAATTTGAGAAACAAATATACCAAACCCAAAAGAAGTAAAAATTTGGTGAAGAATAATGAGAAGCACTATAGCTACTACACAAGGAGTAACATCATCATCAGCAGCACAAAGATGCTATAGACAACAACATGGGACGACAGCAAAACGCACAAAGGTCATAAGAATCATAGGAAGAAGCTTGTTGGGTGTAATATTCCTTGTTGCTCTTGCAATTCTCACATGTTGGCTTGTTGTCTTCCCTAAAACCCCACGTCTCATGGTGGAAACTGGCAAAGTCACACCCACTGGTTCAACTCATAATGTGCTCAATGCCACCATAGCTTTCTCTATCAAAACCTCCAACCCTAACAAAAGAGCCTCCCTTCATATGGATTCTATGAAGATGATAGTCAATTGCAATATGGGCAAGCCGTTTTCCTCCACCATCCCCACCTTCATATTGATGCCCCAAAATGAGACCATCTTGAACCCCGTGGTCGATGTCAACTTCATATACCCATTTGGCCGCCCGGTGCCTTCGGACTGGATACGTCTGGAGCTTCGCTTCTTAGCTAAAATCAGGTATAAATATTTGACTTTTTGAGAAAGTGTTTGGAATACTTTTATGAATTGTTTAATTTAAACGATAAATTCTTTTAGAAAAAATACAAATGTTTGGCAACCATTTAAATATATTTCGAAGACCATTAAAGTTTTTGTTTTAAATAGTTTTAAGTTAATTATCCAAACATGCATAAGACAGATATACTAAAAACATACAAACGTTGTTAGGTTTTGTTGACGTCAAAGAATAAATTGGTTGGATTTACCTCAGTTTTAACCAAAGTTACTAACATGATAACCTTTTTATTTTTTTGTTTTTAGATTCTTAATTTCCTTTTGTTGTCTCTTCTTTAATTCTAAGGGTTTTTTGTTTTTCAAAATCTAAGCCAAGATTTGTCTCTCTAAAACTTTATGGCTCTGTTCGTATCAGCTACATTCTCAACAGATGGACGTCGAAACCTCGGTTGCTCGAGATCTATTGCGATCACCTGTGGCTTAAGATCAATGATTCTACACCTAATTTTGATAATACCAAATGCAAAGTGGATCTTTGAGAGATTTGATATGGGTGTGTTATTCTTGCTGAATATTTCCAAAAGATTTGTAACTGAAAGTTTCATTTTCTTTAGTTTAATCGTGTCTTTATGAACAGAGAGTTCTTACACAATTGTTTTTTAGACTAATGAAGAAGAATGGCATGGAGATTTGAGAGAGGTTGAGAGCAATTTGCTTTGGGGAGAGCTGACAGAAAAAAATGAGGTGAAATTACAGATTATATAATCTGTTGTAGTTTGTGAAGAAAAATGAAATATATATATATATATATATAATTGTGAGCTTGTTTAAGAAGAAAGGGCAAAGAAAGTCATTTTTTAATAAAGAAAATTTATATAAAGAAAAGAATAATTCTTTCTTCCACTGAAGCTTTATTGATTTTTTTGTTTCTTCTTTCTCCTTTATGGACTTTTCCTACTACCTTATACTGACCGAAAAAGAAAAATGAAAAAAAGGGGAATATTGTGTAATGGGTAAAAAAAAAACATATATATGAGTATCTATAAATTTAGCAATGATTTTTTTAGAACAGTAAGTATAGAAATAAAATAAAATAAAATAAAGAAATAAATATATTTTTCATTTTTCTTATTATTTTAATTTTATAAAATAATTGTGGGATAAAAGATTGAACCTCTGGCTTTTAGAATGGAAGGTCATGCCAAATAGAGCTAAACTCAGCTTAACTTTTAATTTTACTCTTATTTGTGTATCAACTAGTATATTTGGTATATATATCAATCAACTAATATACTTTAATTTTGGTATATTAGTAAACTACTATACTTTATATAAATTATATCATTTTTGCCCTAATCAATATATTATGATTCTAATTGTATCATAGTGGGAGTTGTTTATTTATTTTTTATTTTTTTTTTTGTTTTGATATGGAGTTGTTTTCATTGAGTTAGTTTGATTTTGATGGTTTGATTTTTAGTGTAACGACCCAACTTACATATCCTAACCGGACCATTACTCAATGCATGTAAAATTCTAGAAAACATTATGCAACTTAGTAAAGAGAATAAACAAAACTTTTCTGGCAATTTCTATTAATAAACTTCAAGAAAACATCCATAAACATGAAATGAGAAGTTTTGGTTCGGGGTACCCCTAAAGAAATTAATAAAATTCATGAAAGAAAAAGCCACATATCAAAAGTCTCAAAAAAACCAACAATTTGACAAAACTCCATAAAACATAAAAATGCTAAGCGGAAGCTACTATGGGTCCCGTGATCCCATCAAGGATTCTTCTTGTCATTCGCCATCACGTTTTTTCCCTTACCTGAAAAAAAACATATAAGATAAAGGATGAGTAATTTATTACTTAGTAAGTGACCCCACTACCTGGAGTCGGGCTAAGCACCTATGTCCTTTAAGTGCATCAACATAAGGCATACATAACTAACATGCAATCATTGGGAATAGTTTACACTCACCCTACAGTTGGTTATGGATGTTCACAAACCTCTAGAGCCCCGAAGGAAACTCTTACCTCTGGTGATCCCGAAAGAACACAAACCTCTAATGTACTCGAAAGAGCACAACCTCTGGTGAACCCGAAGGAACACAACCTCCTGTGAACCCGAAGGAACACACCTCTAGTGCACCCGAATGAGCACAACCTCTAGTGAACCTGAAGGTACACATCCTCTAGTGATCCCGAAGGAACACAACCTCCTGTGGACCCGAAGGTACACAACCTCCGTGAACACCCAACCAATATAGGGGAGGTAACCCTACTCCTAGAGCGTAAACAGTCATAATCATACTCATTCCATTCCATGACTACATACATTAAAATACAGTTCTGTTCGTTACATGACATGGCATAGGGTCATACTTTAATAAGCACATACAACTTAGTATATGGTAATCTCATGCAAGCATGCTATATCATAAAGGTCTTGGGAACTTCTACTTTTAAGCATGGAAATCTCATACAAGCATGTTATATCATACGGACTTTGATAATTTCTACCTTTAGGCATAGGGATCTCATACGAGCATGCTAAATCATAAAGGCTTTGGTAATTTCCTACTTCATGGTATCTAAACGTGTGGCCCGAAAGCGGTTCAAGTAGTAAGATCACTTACCTGGTGATCGATCCATCAAATTACTATACGGCTCCTCTTGTAAAAGTTAATTCCTGAATAAACCGGAAATAAAATTTCCGCCAATTTAAGTTAGTCTACAAGTTTAGTCTATCATGAGTAACCTAAAATAATTGTCCGAGAAAGTCCTTACCTGAACGCGATCCAACTCGTAGCTTTCCTTGATTCTACAGACTAACAATTACTGAACACCTATGGGACATGCCAAACAAGGTTCGAAATTCACAAATCTCCATCCAAAACGTAAGCAACTAAACCATTCGAGTTTGAGACACTCACTTAAGGTACTGTTCTGGCCGGACGAGAAAAAAACCGCTGCCGAGAGCCAAAAATCCGAGAGAAAAAGGTTCCCGAGCGAGAGCACGAGAGCCAAGACAGCGAACCCAGCGAGAGAGCGAGAGTCTAAAGGCTGGCGGCGACACTGGGCTCGGGGCGCGTGAGACGAGCGGGAGAGCGAGAGAGCGAGAGCGCGAGAGGTAGCGAGAGAGCGACACCACGAGAGCGACAGTGCTCTTTAGGCGCGGGAACCGTGAGGCGCGGCAGAAAGTGAGAGCGGAAAAGCGAGACGGGTAGCGAGAGCTGAAGACTGATAGCGATACTCAATGCGACAACAACGTGAAACCACCGACACTCTTCGCGTGAAGCAATCGGGAGTTCACGGAAACTGAAGGAGAGCGAGAGAGATAGAGAGAGAGGTGTCGCGGCTGAAGGAGGCTGGGGGCGGCGACAGGGAAAGGAAAGAGAGATTGAGAGATGCGGCGGAGAGAGAAAAAAGATGGTTATTTTCTTTTCTTTTTCTTTTTGACTGCACAGAAAACGAGGTGAATCCCTCTCCCTCCTTAAACCCTAATTTTCCCAAATTTTCCTCTTTAATCAATTAAGGTAAAAATAAATCTTCTATTCCACTCCCTCTACCAACATATTTATTTTTATTCTATTTGTACTAAAATAGAATAGGAATAAATTATTCTTACCCAAAAATTTAACTTTTCCTTAACTCCACCTAATTTCTCTAACCACCATAAATACAAATTTTGAAACTTTCCTATTTAATTTAAGTAATCACAATAATGCATATGAATAATTAAAAATCCCTTTTTATGCAAAATAACTTAATTTAATTGATTAGGAGAAATTACCTCAAGGGTTTGGGGTTGTTACATTTAGGGTTTGACGTTAGTTTTCTTTGAAAAGAAGTATCTACTTTTGATGGTAAATCTTAATTGCATTAATTTTGCCAACTACTATATCAAATACAAAATATATCAATTAATTTGCTCTAATTTTGAAAACTTTATATGATTTTGATGACATATAAGTTGCATTTGATTTGATATATCAACTGTATGTTCGTATATCTCAGTTGACTTATATACCAAATTAAGAGAGAAAGAAGAACATATGAATAATATTGTTGATATACAAAAAATAGATCATATCATTCAAAACGATATACTTAAATTATAAAGTTTGGTATTTCAATTTTATATCAAAATATGAATTCAAAATGCATTTCAAGATTAGTGTAACAATAGTATATCATCATTCGCTTAAAATGTAGTACTAAGTACTAAATTTGATGTATCAATAGTTAATCAATACTAATTCAAAATTCAATTAAAATTTAATAGTGGTGTATTAATAGTATATTATTAGTCATTAAAAATTCATTTCAAATATATCATCAGTGTATTAATATATACCAACACCCAATATTCTAAATTTATTTCAAGTATAACATCAATATATCAATAGTATATCAATTACGTTCATTCTAAATTAAATTTCAATATCAATTACTACATTCATTAAAAACAAAAGAATAACATTGGCATATGATTATATATTAGTACTTAAAATATATTTGTTCTAGTATATCAATAGTGGATAACCACCCATTTAACATTCAATTTTAAGTATTAACTAGTTTATCGATATACGTTTAGAATGGTTACTAGCATGACAAAATTGAATCATTATTATACGTTAGATGATGATATATTAGAAAATAATATTTTGAAACAAATTAATAGGGATTCGAATTAAATCCATGAATAATAACAAATGCATGTGAGTATTTGTTGACTAATAAATTTGATATAGTGAGTAATAAATTTGACATATCAATCATATAATTGACTGAACTACCAAATATAAAATATATCAGTTAACTAATGCACCATACATCAAATATATGAAATATATTATTGATATAAACGTTGTTACACCATAGATGATAAAATTAGAATAATAAAAAACAAATATTAGATGTAATATTTTTTCTTCCCAAAAATGGCTAGATTTACAATTTCAAAACATTTTTTTGGCTATTCTTTCCACTGCCAAAAATAAAAAATAATAAAATAATAAAAAAATAAGGAGAATTTCTATTCAACAAGAAGCATCGAAACAATTAACATATGTATCAATCTTTTGTTCAACAATAATCGGTATTTGAATTACAAAAAGATCCATAAGAAAACCAAATAAAGTTATGAACTAAGTTTTCATTAATGAAAATCAAGAAAACCTTTCTATGAGTGGAAGATTGTAAGTATCATAAAAGCATATCATATAACCCTTAACACATTAACAATTTTTCTATACACAATGCGTAAATAATCAATTAAGTGGTAACGAACATGTATCATTTGTATATTGTCAATTCACAAGATCCAGTTGACTATATTGCATTCGTCTTGTCACCATTTGTATATTCGTCTTGTCACCATTTGTATATTGTCAATTCACAAGATCCAGTTGACTATATTGCATTCCTCTTGTCAATCATGAACAACCATGTGTATAAAATAACATTCTTATGACAATCTTAATACAATAATTCATAAAAAAAACAATCAAATACAAGAGATAGAGTTGTTTAAATAATAAAGAGATAGAGTTATTTAAATAATAAAATAGCTGTTGAAAGAAATTTACTTACGTAGTGACTATAGTTTTTCACATTATCTTAAACACCATATTTGAAAGAGTCAATTAAATAGGCCTTCGCGAAAGTCAGATAACCAACCCTAACCAATGATATATTTATATATAAATATCACTAAATAAAGTTAGAATAGGTAAATAAAAAAGTTATATATAATTAGAATACTTGCCTTTTATATACTTACCAATGATTACAATGTGTTGGAACAGCTACTCTGATAGACAGTAGCAAATAGCACGAACTGCAACCATCAGCAACGAATGACCCGAACAGATCCTGCAAAACAGAAACTTGTGATAGGCTAAGTCGCAAAGCTCGCTCTCGGTCTTCTAGATACCACATCGTCCCCAGGATAAAAACAATCTTTAACAGTCAATCGAACTTGCACCTAGATCGGTTGATAATGCTAACACCCTTCTAAAACGTGAATAAAATAAATTATTTTAGAAAGAAGATTTTTGTGGGGAGGAGGCATATAGTGTTGGTGACCAACGGTATGGACGACGACGAGCGCATGTGGAGATCCTGATAAGCCCAGCTTGGCCTATCTCCTCACCTTTCTAGAACTCGGGTTCCCCTTTGAGCCCAAATTCAAAGGGGTAAGTGGGAGTTAATAAAGAGGAGCCTCACTCCTAAAATAAACAAATCTTCTTTATTCAAAACAAAATTTTCCACCAATAATCCCCCATTTGGAAATTTTTTTCGAACACAGGAAAGAAATAATTCATCGAGCAAAGTATGTAACGCAGTGCATAAGCAAAGGTGTCCTGCGACTTGAACCTTTACGTAGTGAAGATGATTCATAACAAACTAGAGTAACCTTTTGGTTTTGAACTATATCTCTGACAATATTTTACGTATGACATTATTAGAGTGTAGTTCGTAAGCCTGTGCTTTAAGGCCTGCACGTGTATCCTAATATAGTGAACGCTTTAGAGAATTTGCCTAAAATTTCATAGGAAGCGGCCCTTACTTCCACATTCACGTAGGTGAGTCTATTAGGGGTACTTTTGTAGCTAGGTACTCCACTTGACATCAGGTATAGATCTCATTAAGAACTAAGTTCAACCTTACATACGCTTTAGGATATCATGCTGAGACTCTATGTCATAGGAGGGGAACTTGACGTTTGCTTTGCATGATTCACTTCATATCACTTGTGATCAATTATTACCCTTTGAACCTATTTTTTGGGATCTCCAGTCTGCAAGTTGGGTGATAACTTGTAGAATACAAGTTATTATAGTCACTATTTGATTTAATTAGAGCAACTTTAGAGCTAAACGGATGATTTTGGTAGTTGAATGATGTAAAATGTATCACCATGTGTTGGCGCTATTTACAAAAGAAAATACCTGAAAAACTATGAGCCTTTCTGTTCTTAATGCAGGGTTAAGAAGAAAATAAGCACAAATAACCCAAGTACCAAGAGACAAAGTTGCTGCGAGAACGAGTGGAAACCCATGCGTCGAGACCATGGGTTGAGACCATGCGTCAAAAAAGTAGATACAGACGCATGGGCAAAAAGCTGTCATGTCATTATGAAAAAGGACAACTCTTTATCAGATCATGGCAGAACCTATGGGCCGATAATGTAAAAAGTCTACGTAGCAGGGCAGGGAATTTAATGCAAAGGTTTCGGGTCATCATGAGTTTTAACTTTTCAACGGCTATAAATAGCCCAAAGCTTCTCCAACAAGAGAGAGGAAGAAAAGGAGAGAAAGCGAGTTCAAGAGGCGAAAGCTCTGCACAATTTCTCCCTCACCATAACCAGCCTCCATTTCGAGCTCTTCTGAGAGAAGGATTCTAAGAATTTTCAGAGTCATCTTCCAGTGAGTGAGAATTTTCACCCTATGAAATCTATGTATCAAATACCAACCATCTCAAGCCTCCATGAAGCAAGACGTTGCCAGTGGCGGCTTGACGCCTTCCATTTCTGTTTTATCTCCATTTCCCTCCTTCTTACTTATATTTTGTTAATGACATTCGAGAGAATGGTTTATTTTCTTAATATGAGTTTGATTGACGATTATCTTCCATTTATTTCTATACTAAATACCTTACACTATGTTGTTTGAATGCTAAATGAGTTAGATGTTAGAAGTTAGTTTTTCTTAAGCAATATTAATTATGTAACATTTTGATTAATGCATATCATTAGCTTGCATAACTTTGTCTGACAAACAAAAGCAGTAAGCACGACTATCTAGCTTGAGAGAGTGGATGGTTAATATTTAGCATTTATTGAGACTAGATGAGGTGCAAAGATGTAGTTCATCTTTTGCCAACGCAAACTTACCATGCGTCTTAGAGATAAGATTAATGTGGCGTCGAAACATCGAGAGATGGATTCACAAACGCAGTTTGTAGGTATGCAATTATACTTAGAAAGCTTAGGTAACAATTAGCTCCTGCGTTAACTCTACTTTTATCGCATGGTTCCATTCATTCTCAACGCATGTTATCTGACACTAAATGACATTTGACTAACCATCGCCGCGTCCACCTTATTGTTAGTTGTAGGAAATTTTATTCATTCTTTATGTATAGTTTTAGACACATACAACCAACACATGCACATATTACATGTACAGTTCACCGCATAGTCATGTATCTATTCTCAACGCCTAGTTATTACAAATCCCTATGTTCGACTCTGGACTCACCAAGAAACCTATAAATGCTTATACTTTGGCTTTTTATAGGAAAACTTGCTTAATCATGATCATACTTGAGTAATCTCGACACATCTTTGTACGGAAATGATAAATTTATTTTTGTGCAACAAGCTATGAAACTCAATTTAAATCGAATAGAAAATCAAACCAACATTGGGTTTACCTCGTAGGTGATTCATCTCTTGATAGGCAAGAGTCTCATCCTTTCTAATGTTTTGAAAGCCTTTTCTCTAGCCAATTCTTTCATCAAAGGATCTGCCAAGTTATCATCAGTCCTAATATGATCCACTTTAACAGCACCAGTAGTGAGAATCTCTCTCATGGTACTATGCTTACGACGTATTTGTTGTCTCTTTCCATTGTAGTAACAATTCTGAACTTTTGCGATTGTTGCAGTACTATCGTAGTGGATCAAGATGGCTGGTCCTGGTTTTTCCCATATGGGAATCTCTAATAGCAGACTTCTAATCCAGCCTGTTTTTTTGCTGGCTTTAGCTAATGCTATCATTTTTTAGTCCATTGTTGACTAAGCTAAGATTGTCTGTTTTTTAGGTTTTCAGGAAATAGCACCACCTGCTATATTAAAGATATAGCTGCTTGTAGCTTTTTAGTCATCTGAGAGGGAGTTCCAGTCTGCATCACTATAACCTTCCAGTACAACGGGAAACTTCTGATAGTGCAATCCTAGGTTTTTGGTTTTCTTTAAATACCTCATAACTCTTTCTACAGCACTCAAGTGCTCTATACTAGGATCGTAAGGGGTACATGCTGGTTTACAATCTGAGTAGTTGTATTTCTTAATAATCTTTTCTACATAGTGAGATTGATCCAAGGAAATTCCCTTTTCGGACCTAGTAATTTTTATGCCTAAGATCACACTTGCTTCTCAAGTCTTTCATATTGAAGTTTGCCTACCAACATGGATTTCACATCATTAATGACGTGCGTGCAAGTTCGAGCCGAATGTTAATAAGTCATCTATATATAAACATAAGATTGTGCAAAGACCATCCTCACTCTTATAGTAGATGCATTTATCACTTTCATTAACCTTGAAGCCTTTTGAAAGGATTAGGTTATCAAACGTCTCATGTCATTGCTTAGGAGCTTGTTTCAGGCCATAGAGAGATTTGTCTAACTTACAGACTTTGTTCTCTTGACCATGGATCACAAAGCCTTCCGGCTGTTCCATGTAAATCTCTTCTTCAAGATCGTCATTTAGGAAGGCGATCTTAACGTCCATTTGATGTATTATGAGGTTGTTTAAGGAAGCAAGAGAGAACAAAACACGGATAGACGTAATTCTTAAGACATGGGGGAAGGTATCGAAGAAGTCTATGTTCTCTCTCTATCTAAAGCCCTTGGCCCCAATCTGGCTTTAAACTTGTCTACTGATCCATCAAGCTTAAGTTTTTTCCTTAATATCCACTTACAGTCTATGGCCTTACAGCCTGAAGGGAGGTCTACTAGGTGTCAAGTCCTATTTGACTCTAGAGAATCCATCTTGTCATTTATCGCTTCTTGCCACAAGTTGGCATCTATAGAGGACAGGGCTCCTTTTAGGTCTTTTGGGTCTTCTTCTATGTTAAAGGTTTGGAAGTCATCCCCAAAGCTTTTAACAGTTCTAGACCTTTTACTCCTTTTTAGTTCCTGGTTGAGATCTTCAGAGGAAATAGGGTTTCTAATTAGAGGATGACTACTTGAGCTTACGCCCCCACTACTTCTAGATTTAAAGGGAAATCTATCCTCAAAGAAGTTAGCGTCATTTGACTCAATGACAACTAGATTAGCTAGATCATAGAACCTATAGGCTTTACTATTAACTGCGTACCCTATAAACACACACCCATAGGCTCTACTAGCAAGTTTTCTTCTTTTGGGATTAGGAATTCTTACAAAGGATAAGCAACCCCCAGGTTTTAAAGTAGAATAGGTTAAGTCTTTTATTCTTAAGAACTTTGTAGGGTGAAGTTGAGCTTTTAGACTTAGGTATTCTATTTAGAACATAGGAGACAATAAAGATTATTTCATCCCACTAATAAGACGTGGCTTCTGAATTAAGAAGAACAACAACTACTAGCTCGTTTAGAGTTCTATTTTTTCTTTTGACTTTACCGCTCATTTCAGGAGAGTAAGGTGCAGTCTTTTCATGTATTATTCTGTGTGATTTATAAAAATCGTTAAAACTGTCTGAGTCATACTCAGTTCCCCTATCACTACGAAGTCTTTTTACTTTTCTATTATGCTGAGTTTCTAATTCATTCACGAATTGTTTGAAGGCATCAAAAGCATCACTTTTATTTTTCAACAAATATAAAAAAGTAAAATCAGAGCAGTTATCAATAAAGATGATAAAGTATTGTTACTATTTCCAATCAGGATGCAGTCAAATTCACATAGATCTGAATGAATCAAGTCTAGAGGCTCATTTTCCTTAAGAACAGATTTATGTGAGGTTTTAGTGATCTTAGCCTGATTACGATATTCACATTTATTAAAATCATTAAGGGATAACTTAGGAATCATTTCCAACCTACTCATGTTACTAATTATTCGTTTATTAACGTGAAAGTCTAACATGCCAAATATTAACAAAACACAACATATACACAGAAGAATTCATTTTATTAGCAATCAGGTTCAATTTAAACATGTCTTCCGTAGCATATTCTTTTCCAATAAATACATTGTTTTTAGTAAGAGTAAATTGGTCTGCCCCTATCGTTTGCGTGAAGCTAGCCTTGTTGAGGAGGTATCCTGATACTAGATTCTTCCTTATCTCCGGAGTGTGCAGGACCTCCCTAAGAGTGAGAGTCTTCCCAAAGGTAAATTTCAGCTCCACCTTGCCAATTCCAGCAACTTTCGTCGAGTGATGATCCCCCAACAGAATGTTCTTATCTTTAGTTTCATTATACGTTTTAAATAAACTAAGGTTTTGACAAACATGGCACGTAGCGCCAGTGTCTATCCACCATCCCTCAGAACCATCGATCACATTTACTTTTGTGATCATGGCCACTAATTGTTCTTCAATTAGGTTCACCTACACAGCACGATGACGCCTGTTCCTACAGTTCCTAGCCATATGTCCAGGTTTATTATAGTTAAAGCAAAGGAACTGTATCGTTTCTTCTGAGGGGGTTTTCTATTTCTTTTGGTTCTGTTGGTTGTTGGATCCCCAGTTCTGACCCTTTCTCTTGGTCTCTTTCGACTTTTGGTTAGACTTTACAACTGCTGGAGCGGGTTTCCTTGTCATGAGATTTATCTCTTCTCTTTGGTCCTGCTTTCGGGACTCCTCCTCTATCCTCAGTCGGGTGATCAGACTTTCCAAGGGGAATTCCTTGGTGTTGTGCGTCAGAGTGTTTTTGAAATCCTTCCACAATGAAGGCAGCTTGTCAATAATAACAACAATTTGAAACTGTTCGTCTAGAGGTATACCTTCTCTTATTATTTCGTGGGCAATTTTCTGTAGTTCATGTGACTAGACTTCCACTGACTTGTCATCCATCATTTGGAACTTCAGGTAGCGGCTTGCGACATACTTCTTTGAACCAGCTTCTTCGGCGTTGTATTTTTTCTGTACGCATCCCATACTTCTTTTGCCGTTTTCATCATACTGTAATAATCATAAAGATCATTAGTCAAACTATTTAAAATAAAATTTTTGCACAGAAAATCTTTTTCCTTCCACTTGGCAGTAGCCTTCAGTTGATCTTCGGTTGGATTGGTTTTTTGGAACATCAGGCAGATTCGTGATACAGGGATTGACTACTTTCTTGATCGTCAGGAAGAACAACATCTTTTGTTTCCACCGTTTGAAATTTGCCCCTTCGAAACGGAAAGAACGGTTGAGATTAGAAGAAATGATGTCGTTTTGGGTTGATAGTGTCATCACAGTAGCGGTTATATTGTTGGAACAACTACTCTAATAGACAGCAGCAAATAACACGAACTGTAATCGTCAGTAACGAATGACTCGAATAGATCCTGCAAAACAGAAACTTATGATAGGCTGAGTCGCAGAGCTCACTCTCTTTAAGACGTTTCACGAATCTGCTAGAGTGCAAGCTATTCTTCAAGATACCACATCGTCCCCAAGATAAAACAACTTTTAATGGTCAACCAAACCTGCATCTAGATCGGTTAATAATGCTAACACCCTTCTAATAAATTGCTTGGAAACGTGAATAAAATAAATTATTTTAGAAAGAAGATTTTTAACGATCCAACGACTAATCTCAACCTGACACGTGGAATAACTTTGTTGATTGTTCTCGACCGAACACATGGACAGAGGTTTAATAAAATAACTCTTTCTAGAACTCGCGCGTGTGGAGGTCCTGATAAGCCCAGCTTGGCCTATCTCCTCACCCTTTTTAGAACTCGGGTTCCCCCTTGAGCCTAAAGCCAAAGGGGTAAGAGATAGTTAATAAAGAGGAGTCCCACTCCTAAAATAACCGATGTGAGATTCTTAAAAAAAAAAATCTTCTTTATTCAAAAAAAAAAATTTTCCACCAACACAATGACATATTAACATTAACAATTTTTTCTTGCTAGTTCTTAACATATTGCATAAGCATCGAGAGCGTTGCTCCTAAATTCCTAATCCATGCGAAATGAGTTATGATTAGAGAAATGTAAATTATTCTAGGATACTTGGGACAAAATCACCTAATATCTAAGAGCAATATGTTTTTTTCCTAATAATAGGGTTAATTATTAATACTTAGATATTCAATATTAATTTGAATCCCAACATATTTTTTTGTTAATTCAATATTAGATGCATAGGCTCTAATCTAGAGATAAATCAACTAGTTAAGATATTAATAATATATATTTTTTTTGTAACAAATAGAAAGTCCAAACCTCCATCCCATGTAAAGTACTTCTATAATATACAAAAAGGAACTTTATTAGAATAATTTCCAAATATGTAAATGGTTTTCAACTTTAGAGAAAAAAAATAAAACACAAAGGAGAATCAAACTCAAGCACTGTTATTCACCAAACTGTATGTGATCATAATTTTGGTTGATTTTACAAGTTGACAACCAAGGGATTAATATACATGCGGTGGGAAGAAGCATAAAAGGAAAGAAGGAGAAACAAAATGTTAAGTTAGAGTTCTGTAAGAATAAAAAGAGTGAGGGATCAGAGTGATAATCAGTAAAACCAATGTGAAGAAGATAGTTTGCCAATCAACCAAACCACGTTTGTGGAGCCTGATTCAATCCAGTCCATAGAGGATTTTTGGCGTTTGCAAACAAAATGAGGTTTAAAGGGATCAATGAAGCCTGGGGGTTATTCCATATAAACTTGTTCCCAAGTATCCAGGTAGGAACACATTCTTTACATCCTAGTTGCCGTATTGGCCATGTTGCACTCATATCTAAGGATAGAATTTACCTAATTGTTGTTGGTTTGATGACTGGACTATAGGTTTCTTCATAATCTAGTCCTTCCATTTGTAAGTATCCTTGGGCCACTAGTCTAGCTTTGTACAATCAATGGTTCCATCAACTTTGCATTTAGTTTTGAATATTCACTCTGATCCTACTATATTGAAATTTTGTGGTCTTTCAACTAGGCTCCAGGTGTATTTTGGTTAAAGCTGTTCTAAATTTTTTTGGTTCACAACTATGATTTGTGGCAATGATAGATCTTTGATGCTTTGGGGATCTAAGTTTGCTAATTTCGTGTGAAAGCATAGGATTAGGGGTCGGGTTGTTATGGAGCTTGCTCCTTGTGATCATTTGATGTGAGTTGGTTGTTTGATCTATTTCAGATTGTGTTATAGTTATATCTACAGTAGAAAGAGGTAATTCAATATGTAAGCAATCACTAATATCAGGTGGTGGACGAAATTTGTTGCCCAATTCAGTGCCAAATAAATTACCGAACTTACTCAACAATAGTAGTGGCAAGTCGGATCGAACACAGGGAGCACTTTTTTCACTATTAGAAAGTTTACAACTCTAGTAACCAAAGGGGGTGTTGTGAAAAAGTTGGTTGCAAGAAAATTTAAATTGCATAAAAGGAAATGCACAAATTAAAAGGGATAAAACTCAAGTGAGGAAGTCCTAACTTGGGTTACACCGAGATTTCCTTTATTTAATGTTCTTATTTATTGATTTTTCATTATCAAATTCGTTGTAGTTGACACCTAATCAATTTAATTGCAAAGGCCAAAATTAAACTGTCCTAATCGACAAATTAGGATAAAATGAATTGATGAAAGACATTCAAAATACGAATTAAACCTAATTGCAATAAGTTCTAGGGAATATTAGGTGGAACATTCAACTGGAGTCGAGTTTAAATGTTTTATCGATTTAATCCTAGGTTGATTAGAACAATACTCATCAACAATTAGATTTACAAGCTAACCTAACCTATTACTTCTATTAATCGACATACAACCAAGTGTCATGAATCGTATATCAATCCTACGTAGTAATCAAAGTGTACACTAGCATTCACAATATGATCGTAATACATAAAATATAGAATCAATCAAACGTGTAATAGAATTCAATTTAAAATCTCATAAGAACTTCAAATACAAAGAAAATCCCTAAAGATCCAAACTAGAATTTAGTACCTTAGCCCATAATCGACATACAGATCAATGGGTTCGAGTTCCAATGCATAGAAAGATGAAAAGGAGAGAAAAAATAGAGAGAAATCAGGTATTGGGTGGTTGGCGAATGATAAGTGACCTAAAAAAATGGAAGGAATCAATTTAAATTCCATCGAAGCGCTGCAGTGCTATCGCGCGTATCCGCGCGACCACTTTCTGGAGCACCGCAACGCTCTAATGCAGTGTCGCGGTGCTTGCTACATTTCACCAGCAATCTGCTCTTGGGAAAAAGCGTCGTGACAGGAAACACTAATCACATAAAAATTGGCAGGAAACACTAGGCCATTGACTCTAATTAGCATGTATTTCACTAACCCAATTGGCCTAATAAGGGAATGGTCAGCTAACTGCACTAATATATCAGTAGGGTGCAGAATATGAGATTGGAAATCAACATATACAGGGGCAGACATTATATTAATAGTAGACCCTAAATCTAGAATGACACGTTCAAATTTCCTAGCTCCTATTTGGCAAGGAATAGAGAACGTACTAGGGTCTTCTTGCTTAACAGGTAAATTACTTGGAAGGACTACCTCTTGTTTGACCATGTCCTTTTTTTTTCTTCCCTTTAGTGGGAACCTCAACCCAAACCTTTTCACCTTTGTAGTAAGGCTCTTGCCCCCTATTGGCGGGACATACATCACCTCATCCTTGCATGTTCCTCCTGGAGCAACAATCAACCTACAAGGGAAAAGGAGCATAATGGACATTAGTAGAAACATGAAAATTAAGAGGTGGATCAAAGCTTACCCCACACTTCCTTTGCGAGCTCACGACACTCACTACCTCAACAAGCTCAATAGTTGGCTCCTTAGGCAGGGGGCTCATCATTTCGTACATTGGACGTAGGCTAGGAAGGAAGCTTCCTATGCTGTGTGTCTAACCTGCTAACATCATTAGCTAGCTGGGAGATTTGGCTGGTCATACCCTATATATGTGAGGTGGTATTTTAGATGAACTGCTCCTAAGTGTGTTGGATCTAGGTGGTGGACTCTGCCAGCTACTTCACCACATCCTTCAAAGGCATCCTTGAACTGCCCTGCCCTTGGCTTCCCTGACTGTCTCAACGGTTGTAGTTGTACATCCATCCACCTTATTGATTGCCAGCATAACTGACCTCAGCTACGGGCTCCTGGGGCTGCTGTCTGGTGGCAAAGACCTACTTCACAAGAGAAGATATTTCAAATTGTTTAGCTCTTATCTCACTTACCTCTCGTGAAGATGTGATATTGCTGGGAGCTCGCGTCCCGAATTGCTGAGCATTCTCTACCATGGTGGAGATGAGCTTCCTGGCCTCCGTGTGAGTCTTGTTGACCAAAGCACCACCACTCGCTGCGTTGATGGTACTTCTATCACTAGGGACGAGCCCTTCATAGAAATACTAGATCAGGAGCGCATCAGAAATCTGATGGTTAGGGAAGCTAGCGCACAGGAATTTGAACCGCTCCCAGTAATCGAACAATGTCTCACCTACCGTCTGGGAGATCCTGTAAATTTCCTTTCTTATATGTGCGGCCCATAAGGCAGGGAAGAACTTCTCCAAAAACTAGCTCTGCATTTCCTTCCATGTGGTCACAAAACCAACAGGGAGGAAGTAGAGCCAATCTTTGGTGTCGTCCTTCAGTGAGAAAGGGAAGGCTCTAAGGTTGATTTGCTCCTTAGTCACGCCATGGGGCCTCATCCCTTCACACACAATGACGAATTCTTTGAGGTGCTTATGTGGGTCCTCACCTGGATGTCCAGAGAAGGAGGAAAGTAAGTGGATTAAGCCAGATTTCAAATCAAAATTACCCATCGTGGCAGGATAGGTATAGGGGCTGCCAATCAACACTAGAGGCTGAGAGGTCCCACAACGTGCGCTTTTCAGGCTGTGCCGTCAATGTTTCTTCTTCTTCTTCTTCTATCAACTCTTCGAATGTGCCTTCTGCATTGGTACAATCTTCTGAAGCTCTTTGCTCCCTAACTTCCTTCCTACGTCGCCTTTCCTCTCTGTCAGGATCGGTAAAATATAACAGGAAATTTCGATCCTGGGAGAATCGAGTCATATAAAGGAGAAAATATTAAGGAACGACAAGGAACTGAAAACTCTCTAAAAGAGAAATTTCTTAGTAGCCCGGCAACGGTGCCAATTTGGTGGACAGAATTTGTCGCCCAATTTCATGCAAAATAATTTACCGTACTTACCAAATCATAGTAGTGGCAAATTGGGTCAAACACATGGAGCACTTAAATTTCTTAGTAATAGTGTAGAAACCTACAAAATAATCAAAGGGTGTGGGGGGAGGAGGGGTTGTGAGAGGATTGTTTGCAAGAAAATTAAATTGCATAAAAGTAAATACTAAGATTAAAAGAGATAAAATTTATATGAGAATGGTAGCTTGGGTTGTAATAGATTTTTCCCATTCCATATATTTAATCATCGATTATTCATTACCAAATAACAAGATTGCCTACACCTAACCAATTTAATTGGAAAGACCAATTAAATCGTCCTAAATGACTAACTAGTACAAATTGAATCGATGAAAAGCATACAAATTCAAGTTCGTCCTAGTTGCATTAAGTCTTATGAAAACGTTAGGCGAAACATTTAACCCGAAAGACCTGAATTAAATATTCTATCGGATCAATTCTAAGTTGGTTGGATCAATACTAATTCTTATTCGAATTTCAAGCCAAACCTAACCTATTGCTTTCTACTAATCAACATACAATCAAGTGTCACGTAATGCATGTTCATTCAAAGCAGTAATCATAGTGTTCACCAGAATCCACAAATATGATCGTAAATCAAATTGAAAGTGAAATAAATCCAACAATCATAAATTGCGGTTCAAAGTCTTACAAACATATTAGAATAGAGAAAGAATCCTAATCTCAAGCTAAAAAATCATTACCTTAACCCATAATCAACATACTTATTGATGGACTCGAGTTTCGGTACATAGACAATGGAAAAAGGGAGGAAAAGTTGAGAGATTTCGTGTGCAATCAGCTGGGGGTAGACTGACTAACCTAAAAATCGAAGAATTCTAATTTATAAAATGTTCGAGCTAGCACTGCGGTGCTGTCGCCCATACGCACGCGAGATTTCTTTGGAGCTCCGCACTGCTCCTGTGCAGCATCGCGGCGCTATCGCTCTTCACCAGCAGATTTGCTCTTGGGAAAAAATGTCGTAGTGGTGCCTAGGTAGCATTGCTGCACTATTGCTGTAGGGGCAATTTGGTCTTTTTGGAGTTCTCTTTCCCGATTGATGCAACCTCCATTTCGATCTGTTTTAGCTCAAATTCATTGCTAATGCCCCACTGCACCTGTTAAGTGCTTGAAACCTACAAAATAATCATTTAACAAATTAAATAGTACAATGATCTTGAGTTAAGTTGAGGAAGATAGAACATCTCAGGTTCAATCATTTACTTAACTACATGAATCATGACTCTAATCTCAATGCATTTCAGGAGCAATATTTGCAAGCAAGGAAGTCACACAAGTATATTCAATCAATGAGACAATTTAAAAAAGATTCTTCACCTATTCATGCATGAGAAAATGCAAAACCCTTCTTCTTAGACCATAATGAACCTAAAAAAGCTTTAAACGACCCTCAATTTTTTTTTCTCCTAAACTAGCTCAAGTACTGACTATCAAGTGCCAAAAAAAAAAAAAAAAAATCAAAGTGGTAATATGTCAATTGAATACCTGAAATTAAACTCTAAAGACGTCTTAAACTTGCATTTATTTTACTAGGGGTATTAGCTTTCACACAATACTGCAAGGAACTATACTCACTTTTTTCTCCTAAGTGTCCTAACTCATCACAGTGAAGGTAGCTCTTTCTACCCCTAGTCATGCATAACATTACAAGTTCATTTTCTTTTGCTCTTTTTCATGATATTTTCTTTTCACTTCAAATGATTTTATCAACTGATTTTTAAGCGGGCATATAAATAATATTTCTTCCTCAGTATTACATTACAACCTATCATGCAAGACACTCTCTAATCAGTGGGGCTTTTCAGAGTGACAACAAAAATATAAGCTGAATATCTCGATTCTAAGCCTAAAAGAACATAAGATAGAGGGGCAAAGGACTTAAACATGCATGAGAAGCAAGAAAAATTTTAAAAATGGCTCAAAATCATAAATATACTACAAACTTCCTATTAGGCAAACATTATTTCAAGCAAAAGCATCATGTCATCAATGTCCTGATCATGAATCAAATAGCAAAGCAAACAACCGGTCAAACACATATAGTCCTAGCTTAGATGCTCATGGACTCAACCAAATCACAAAAAGTCATAACCCAACTACCCCCTTACTTTTGAAGCATACATTGTCCTCAATGTGTAAAGTAGTAAAGAGTAAGGACAAAGTAACAAGGAAACAGAAAACCTTCCCTGAAAAATTAAAGCATATGGGATGACGTGGAATTTCATCTCCAAACCTTTTCCTTGGGCCTTTTCTCCATCACCTAAGAAAAAGAAAAGAAAAAGATATTAAACTAAGAAAGCAAAATAACTAAACTAAACCTAGAAAGTAATTAAATTTAAACGCTTAACTGCCTCCAAGAAGCGCAAATTTTTAACTTCAGTTGGTCGACATGACTTGTCCCTTGTCAAGGCACATAGAAGTTCTTCTATTTCTTTGGCCCCTTCTTGCTCGAATTGATGTAGGCTTTCAAAGCCCAACAAGCTTCTTTGTTTCTAAAGGGTGTTGGACAAGTCGAATTTGTATTTTTCTGGATGTCTGAAAAAAAAAAATAAAAGGAAAGAATCAAAAGACTCAAGGGACTCAAACAAGTCCAAAGAAATAAAAGACTTAGCAGACTCGTTAGAACTTAAGGAGGAAAATTAAAAAATATACGAAATACCAAGAGTTAGAACAAGACGAGCTCTTTCGACCTGTAACTCTATCACTTGGATTTCGTTTGGTTTAGGCTTTAAATCCTCCTTAGCCTCACAAACTTGCAAGCATGGCGTGACATTCTCATCATCAGGGAGGTGTAATACTCCACAAGGAACACAACCTCAATGGTATAGACGATGGGTTGCTCATGTGGACTCTCCAATCTCTGCACGACCTTAGTCAGATGGGTCACTTGGTGACCTATGTTTTGCAGCTAAGCTTGAGTCTCCTACTGTAACTGAAAAGAATTGTTAGCAAGTTCAGACACTAAAAATACCAAAGTCATATCTAGGCATGAATCTCGAGGAAATGGTTCCTTTTCCACCATGTCAACATGGGCTATCTCATGGCTGCTAAGCCACTAGCAAGCCAAAGGAATGGTCTGGCAACGACTCGTCCTACTTCCCAACTGATTTAGGCACTTGAGCGACAAGGCCACTTAAGTTCTAAAGATCAGTCCTAGCCTCCACTCTAAAATAGAAACTGTCGTACTGGACATGCTAGAACTCCTATTGCCTACGGAGGTTGTCCTGCTGAAACTCAAAAGTGCTGTCAACAAGCTCCATAACTAAAGCCTCTAAAGACTTACTTGAAAAAGAAAATTTAGCAAATGTCAACTGGCAGGGCATGATATAGTCTTAGGTGTATGGGGTCGGCTGCCATCCTCGGTATCCATAGTCAAAGGACTCCTCTCACAGAGGACAGTGAGACTCGTAATCCAAATGACCATAATACCCCTTTTAGGCGAATCCTCGTGAAACTAAACTCCACTAAAACCTTGGGTGCACCGCCTCTATTTACTGTGAATTCTACCCCACCAATTGGCCAACCAAGAAGGTCAACTCAGATTTGGTTTTTAAGCCCACTCACTTCGTTACTAAGAATTGTTGGTCTGCCATTGGACATCCAAGATTGATTTGAAAATCCTGTCATGCTTAACTGACACAAAAAGAAAACAAATAAAAGCAAAAGAAAGCCTTAACTAAAAACTAACTAAGAAGAACTAACTAGTCTCCTCGACAACGGCACCAATTTGATGTAAGCTTATTTGGTGTCGCTCCCAAAATGCCCAATCAATATTATTTATAATTATCAATCTTTACAACTATTAATACTAAAGCGTAGTATTAGCAAAAAGACCGAGTCGATCTACAGGGAAGCACGACAATTAGTTTCTCAAAGTTAATTCTTTAGTTGAAGCGGTAACTGGGGGGTTTTATGTGTGAGTTCAAAAGCAAGCATAGAGAAATAAAACACGGAGTGTAGATTGTAAGAAAAGTAAAACAGACATATCCTAGTATCACCAATTGCTTGCTTGATCATAGATTCATCAGATTAGATTCTATATTGTCTAAGCTTAGTCAACTCACTTAGAAAAGCTAGGTGAGAGCCCGATTTATCAAATTAGTCAATTTAATTAGATGAAAAGCATCCTAATTAATTTAGACTAACTGCATTATAAGTTGGAATTACGCTAAGGTGAATATCAACTAGGAATTGCCTAAATCAATATTCATCATGATTCTTCCTAGGTCGAGAGAGCAAAGCTTTTCATCATAGACAACGAATCACAAGTCTAACTAACTTTTTGCTACCTTGGATCAAATTACAATTATATGTCACGTATTGTATTTTTAATGCCTAGCTAATGATGGTACATCCTTAAGTAGAAATATAACCATAAACATGCAAAGACAGTAAAAGAATCCAAAGACAAAATAGAGATAATCAAGATTAAGAGTTTAGCACAAGTTTCACAAGGTTACAATAAGAGAAAACCTCAAAACTAGTAATTTGGGATTCTTACCATCCCATTGAGATGAAAAAGCTCAAATTCGCCATCTTTCAGCCTAATTACATGAAAATATTCAACTCAAAACCTAAAACTAATGTTGTAGATGGATAGAGGGTAGAAAATCTGTCACACCCTACTTTTTAGAAAACGATGCGTTGAAGAGTCTATGAAGAAATGAGGTAAAGAACCATGTTGGACGCATGGTCAGGACTAGGTAACGCATGGTAAGGGTGGACGCATGGAAGTAAACCGAGAAGGGAAAGAAGTGAAGCGAATAAGCAAGAAGGGAATAAAGTTATGTTGTGAAGTGTTTAAAAGATTTAAGTCTCAGAAAGATAGAATGCAATAGCAAATTGAGTAACGCATAGACTTATAGTAAGGAATGTTCACAAGTATCGGAGAAGGTTGTGAAGTAAACATAAAAAAAATTGGTGCATGTGGTGGACGCATGCTAATCTATCCTTAAGAGAAGTAGTTTAAGTGCAAGGAAGAGGTTAAAAGAATAACCTTGGGAGTAATCAAGGAATGTCCAAGGATAGGAAGATGGTCATTGAACGCAGGATGAAGGTGAATGCATCAGGATCAACGCTCTTGAGAAGGAGTTGTTATGGACATAAGGAAGGAGTTGGACATATGGTATGATGCGATGAGATAGAAACGCATAGTATTGTGTGTTTGTCATTAACGCCTAGTGGCATTGTGTAAGCATTGGTTTATAATAGTGCAGCTATGCGTTGAAGGTGATCTCGAATGGTTGTTGTGAGCTGAAGTGGTCGCCTCGTTGGCGGGGGAAGATACGTACTTAGCTTACCATGCGTCGGTAAGGTTGTCATGCGTTGAGATCTCTATGCGTTAAAGACAGAGTTATCTCTATGCGTCAAAGAGTAGTATAGTTGGCTGAGAGTTAGAAAAGTGAGTAGTGAAGCTCAAACTTTAAAGGAAATTCAACAAACGCATGAGGGTGTTGTGTTGAATGAATGGTTATCTATTGGAAAATATTGGACGCATAAGATAAGCTTATAAAGGTCAGGTGGCTTTGTGTGGATTTGACACCTTATCAGTAAGAGGTCTTAAAGGTATGTTAAGTGTTTCATGCAAGGTGACACTTGGACTAATGCATGGTTAATTAAGCATGCAGCGTGACATGTGGCAAACAAGTGGCAAAAGGAGAGGAAAAGGTGGATGGCAAGCTCCCTATAAATAGAACTTTGAGGGAAAAGGAGCGACTGATGACTCTAAAAGAAGAAATTTGGAGAAAAAAAGAGAAGAAGAAGGCAGCAAGGACGTCCGTAGTAGGAGTATGCGGCCAAGAAAGAAGGTATTTGACAACTTAGCTATTTTATGTAAAGAAGTTGTCTTGCGTTAAAAGGGGTCGGCCTTGCGTTGAGGATAAACGTAGTGCCCAAGGAGAACGCGACGTCCAAAGTTAAATGATGCGTTCATGATGGACCTTGCGTCCAAGAGAGGGCGATGCATCCGAAGGGGAAGTAAGAAGAGTCGGGATGCACTTTACGGAAATAATCAGCCTTGCATTACCAACCTTGCGTTGAAGTGCAGGGTTGCGTTCAACCGAGCTGATAGAGGAAAATGGAGCCTTGCGTTCTAGAGTTAGAACGCTACGTCCAGAAAGCTCGGGAAGAGGAAATAGAGGAAAGAAAGAAGAAGTATTCTTTGGCAAGTACAGGTGAGTAACACTTGTGTTTTATAAAAATAAATGAGTTCTTTATGAATTTAATTCTACGGGTTTTGAATAAAATAATGCATGCGTTTTCATATATGTAAAGCATACGAATATGTGATTTTTAGAGACATGAGCATGCGTTTTACTTGTAAACTTTGAGAATGCTGGATACTTGTTATGAGTTATAAAACGCATGGTGATTTATGTTATTGGTTCTCATGACTTTTCTGAAAAACATGATATTATATGATTTCAAGAAAGATTTGAAAATAAATTTTATGAAAAGCATGCGGTTTATATAAAAACTGGAAATTGAACTTAGCATGCTGAAGAGGTGAGATTTTGAAACGGTTAATTCATGGGTTATTGATATAATGTTCCAAAATATGTATTGTGTTATATTAAACTAGAAAAGGCACCCGAGGCTCAGGGACTTGGAGAAAGCCAAAGGGTAGCCGTTATATTATAAAGGTACCCAATGCTCAAGGACTTGTAGAAGGCATATGGGTAACCTGGATATAGAAATGGGACCCCAATGCTCAGGGACTCGTAGAAGGCATTGAGGGCGGCCCGAGTTTTAGTACCTATGTGCACATAGAGGTATGTACGACGTTGATGTGTTGAGATTACTCCACACAGCTAAGGAAAAATCAACGTTGAGGAGCGTTGAGCATTGCTCCGCCTCAACTAGGGGAAAAGTATATTATAAGAATGAGATTTTTGAGTATGTATCCTGAAACGGGCAAGCATGTTTCCACAATGGTATTGGAGTATAGTTTAATATGACTTGAAGTGTTATGTTTTATGTGAGTTTGACCAGTTTTACAGTTAAGATATATTGTTTTCAGGAAACTGTTACTCACTGAGTCGTTACCTCATTCTTTTAAATATTTTCCATTTTTAGGTAGCATGATAGTTCCCATTGCCGATCGAAGTCAAGGTTTGTCAAGAGCTCATGGATGGTGAGGTTTACAGTGGGTTACGTGACAGGGTAGTCGGTAACTACTGTCCTCACACTTCGTCTCGGGCTACGAGAGGGTAGTTCGGGATGGGGTGTGACAAAAATGAAAAAAACAAGTGGTCATTTGCCCAAAACGGCCATCGGATCAAAAGACATGGCCTAATTACCGAAGTATAGTTTTTTTTTTTATTTGAGCACGACGCTGTCAAAATCGGTTGCTTGCTGGTTTTAGCGTCTCAACTATGTCCTTTAGAGGCTTTTTGGTCTTTTTAGCTTTTATTTGACCTAATTGCTTCGTTAGAACTCCAAATTGGTCTGTTTTAGCCCCATTTTTTCCTACCACTCGGTTGTACCTTTTAGAAGCTTGATACCTACAAAATAACATTTTTAACACATTAAATAGTACAACGATTCTGAGTTAAGCTGAGGGAAATAGTATATTTTAGGTGCTATCACCTCAGCAACCCAAATGACGAGATTCAGAGCCTCAATGTGTGAGTTTACTACAAACAAGAGAGAAAAGTGCTTGAGAGAATTTTTGGCGGCTGTTCGAGTTCCAAATGTGAAGATCAAAAGAGTCTTGTCGGTCTTCACTCAATCAAGGGATTTTAGCAGTAGAGTTTTTCCTTCTTTCTACTCCTTTTAATGTTGAGATTTATCTTGAATATTTTTTCTTAAGCTATGAGTGGCTAAACTCTTTAGTTTTAGAGTATTGATGAACTATTTATGAAGTTATGCTAATATTGTGGACTTTTTTCATGGATTGTTGTAAATACTTTGCTTTTCATTGTTATTGTACTTAATTCATGTTGATTGGCCATTGATATTTGTTAGGTTAGATATTCAATGTGATGGATTGCATGTTTAACTGGACTTATTACAAGGAATCGTTATTAATCTATCATGAACATAGGTTAATAATAAAAGTTTCTAAAGACTGAACTTAATGCCATGTGATTTAATTTGATTTCAAGAAGTTAGTAACCAATTAATTTGCATGAGAAAATGTTGTTTTTTTATAAAAAATAATCCGAATTCATGTTTCTAGACTTAAGCATGTGGTTTGCAATTAATTCCATGAACCCTAGAATATTGCATAATGAATTAAATAAGAATTCACTACTCTAGAACACTCTTTGACTCTTAATTTTCAACTTTACTTGCTTTCTTTATTGTTTTGATTAATTTCTCAAACTCAAAGTTGATTTCAAATCCTCAAATAAAATTGATTCAACACTAGAATATATAGGTAATTTAAACTCTAAATTGGATCCTCAGTTGAATAATATACGGACTTAAACCGTCTTATATTATAACTTGACCCGTGCACTGGCTTGCATTAAGTACTCATAGAATGACTCCTCATGGTCCTACACTATTGAATATATCTCCGTTCTGATTCTTGCAACACGGGAAGCTGGGACAAATTTCTCTAAAAACTGCTTCTTCATCTTAGGAAACGTTATAATACTATTAGATTGCAAGTAATACAACCAGTCCTTTGCATCATCTTTTAACGAAAAGGGAAATGTCCTCAAATTAACTGCTCTTCAGTGATTCCATGTGGTCGCATCTTATTACATACTATATGGAATTCCTTGAGATGCTTATGTGGTCCTTACTTGCACGACCATGAAAAGTTGGGAGTAAGTGAATTAAACATGTTTTCAACTCAAATGTACCTGTAGTTTCAGGATATATTATGCACAGAAGTTGTCGAGTTGTATCAGGAGTTGCCAACTCTCTTAGAGTGTGTTCAGGTTGCCCTCCCATTTCAGTCTCTTGAATAACCTCTTCCAGATCCTCTTCAAAATCCTCTTCAACTTCTTGCATGTCTTCCACAAAAATTTGATCAATTTGCACCACTCGCGCTCTTGCTTCCCTTTGAATTTGCCTCTCCTTTCTTTTTATAACTGCAAAATATAAAAAACTAGAGTTCCCATAGGGAAAACTTATTTTCAGTTTTTTTCCCTAAAAATAAAATTTTAGTTATTTTAAGTTTTTTTCCCTAAAAATAAAATTTTCCCTAAATAATAACCATGAATCACAATGTAGGGAAAACTATAATGACTTGACCCTTTAATAGCTAACACGTCGCTACGTCATGCATGAACATTTAATGAATGCGTTGGGAACTAAGAGACACGATATCACACACTTTAGATAAATGCGGTTTAATTTATAACATGGCTGAATTCCTGAAAGTTTATTAAACCAACATATAGGAGTAAAAACGCTTTAGCGGGGTACCCCTTAAATCATTAGGCAAAACCTCAAGAAAAGAAAACCGAACATAACCATATCAAAAACAAATAACAAATGGTTTAATGTATGCAAATACTACTACCCTACAAGTCCAATACGCTATACCCTAAACTAAGGTGCAGAAGCAGTGTCGATGATCCCATGGTACGATCACAGATTTCCTCGGCCATGTGCCTAGCCACCATGCTCCTTACCTGGGAGAAAAAAAACATAGAAAAGGGTGAGCAATCATACTCAGTAAGAGACCCACTACTGGGCCTAGCTATCACCCTTTTTGTCGTGTGCACCCGTGTACCCGGCATAGGCATAAGCGTAGGCATAAGCATAGGAAGCGACCCAAAGGTATGTAGTGATTACATTTGTAACATGGACATAGGTGGTGATCCCAAGGGACACCCTTCGTAGCATAGTACATTAGGGGTACGGGGCACAACAATAGGGCAACTTGTAACATGTCATGGCATAACTAATTCATCGCAGAGATTCACAGAGTCATAGGCACATAAGCATAAGAACATTACTTACAAGATACAAACTTGGCATACCGAAACAATCATAGCAATCAACATCCGAGACAAAAGTTCACAGTGACATTCAATAGTCAACAACACAATTAGACATTAGGCGTCATTAAAACCTGGTAGTAAGTCCCTTACCTGCGAGAGCGAGACTACGGCGAGACTGAGCAAGGCAGCGAGACTCAACGAGACTGAGCGAGATAGCGAGACCCAACGAGACTGCCTGTGTGACGTCGCGACTTCCTTACATTGCGGCAACGTGCTATGAAGGCTGTGACAACGCGTCGCAGAGAGGACAGGCAACACGGCGATGAAGATTGTGACGACGCGTCGCGGAGAAGGCTGAGATGCTGCGTCGCGAGGACTATGATGATGCGGCAACGAGAACTGATGATGCGGCGAAAAGTGGGTTGTGACGATGCGATGCGACGAGGACCGAGATGCTGCGGCGCGAGGAGGACTATGATGATGCCGCAACGCTGAAAGCTGCGATGATAGCGACAGTGAGGGTTGGGATGCTGAGACTGAGTGACGGGGGGTTGTGCGAAAATGGCTGACGAAGAGGTGATTCAAGAGAGGGATTGACCCTTTTTTTTTTTCTTCTTCCCCTTTCTTCCATTCTCTTAAAAATGCCCCACGGTAAAAAAACTCACCCGAAGATCTTTCCCCAACCGAAAAAGCCGATTTCACCTAATGACCAAGGATTTCCAAACCCCCCTTCACGCTCCCTCTGCCTGCAAGATTCTTTTGTTGTTGTTATTATTATTATTATTATTATTATTTATTTATTTTTTAAACTTAAAGAGAGAAAAGTGATTTACCTAATTTTGGGTCGTTACAAAAACTCTCCTTGATCCCTGATAGCACCTAAAATGTGCTATCTTCCTCAGCTTAACTCGAGATCGTTGCACTATTTAATGTGTTAAAAATGTTATTTTGTAGGTATCGAGCTCTTAAAAGGTAAAACCGAGCGTTAGAAAGAAAACAAAGCTAAAATGGACTAGTTTGGTGTGCTAATGAAGCAATTAGGTGAAATAGAAGCTAAAAAGACCAAAAGCCCCTAAAAGACCTCGCTGTGGCGCTAAAAACAGTATACAATTGATTTTGATAGCGCCGCGGCGCTTTGTGCAGATACAAAATCTGCACTTCAGTAATTAGGTCATATCTTTTGATTCGGGTGGCTGTTTTGGGCATATGACCACTCGTTTTCTTTGTTTTTCCACCCTTTATCCATCTACAACATTAGTTTTTAGTTTCTCTTTCATCTTCTTCCTGTAATTAAGCAAAAATGATGGGTTCTATCTTTTCCATCACCATGGGAAGGTAAGATCTATATAGTTTTCTAGTTTAGGGGATTTTTGAGGAACCCATTGTATTCTTGGGAGTATTTTGATAATATGATTGAGTTTTCTTGTCTATGGCTTTTACTCTTAATTTATTGATTATGAATGACATTTTCTTGCTATTGATTGATAACCAATATTTGATTGTGCTATTCAACGCTTTAGATTAACATATAATATGTGACATGTAATTATACATTAATCTCTAAGAAGCAAAAGGTTAGATAGGCTTGTGATTTGTGGACAACGAAGAGCATTGTTCTATCGACCTTGGGGAAACCATATTAAATTTCTAATTAGGGCTTTCCAATTGGAAATTTATCCTAGCATAATCCCTAAAGTGTAATGCGGTTAGTTAAACTGATTGGGATGTTTTTCATCTAATTAAATTGGCTAATTTGATACTTTGAACCATTAGTTAGCCTTTCTAATCAATTGGGTTAGGCATAGGTAAGAAGTTCAAATCATGTATTGATAATTCGATGATCAAAATTACATTGGGTGATTCTGCTTCTCTAAGCTAGAATGTTTTGTTTGATTGCATATTTATCCTTTACTTTCATTGCACTCTATTTTCATGCATATTCAAATCTCAAACCAAACAGCCCCCCCCCCCCCCAATTTGTTGCTTTAACTAAATGGATATCTTTGAGAAACTAATCTTTGTGCTTCCCTGCAGATCGTCCCGGTCTTGCCACTAGTACTAGTTTTAGTAGTAATAGTTGTAAAGAACGGTATAATTATAATTATTATTTGATTGGGTCTTTTGGAAGCGACACCAAAAAGGCTCACATCAATCCCTCCCCCATTCTCCATCTATTAGGGGATTGATGTAAGCCTTTTTAGTGTTGCTTCCAAAATACTAATAAAATAATATTTATAATTATCGATCTTTACAATTGTTACTCCTAAAGTGTAGTAGTAATGGTAAGACCAGGTTGATCCGCAAGGAAGCACGAAGATTAGTTTCTTAAAGTTAATTCTTTAGCCAAAGCAGTAAATAGGGGGTTTTGTGTGTGGGTTGAGAAGCAAGCATAGAAAAATAAAATGTAGAATTGTAAATTGCAGAAAGTAAAAGTGCTTGTAAATAAATTAAATGACCAAGCCTAGGAGATAGGATCCACCCACTTGTTCGATTGATCATAGGAACTCTCAAAAGTATTGATTTTAACTTCATGTCTATGCCTAGCCCAATTGATTAGAAATGCTAACCAATGGTTCTAATTATCTAATTAGCCAATTAAATTAGATGAAACACATGCTAACAAATTAAACTAACTGCATTACGCTCTAGGGATTAATCTAGAGTAAATTTTCAATAGGAAACACCTAATTAAAAATCTCACGTGGTTTCCCTTATGTCACACCCCATCCCGAACTACCCTCCCGTAGCCCGAGACGGAGTGTGAGGACAGCAGTTACCGACTACCCTGTTACGTAACCCACTGTCAACCTCACCATCCATGAGCTCTTGACAAACCTTGACTTCGATCGGCAATGGGAACTATCATGCTACCTAAAAATGGAAAACATTTAAAAGAATGAGCTAACGACTCAGTGAGTAACAGTTTCCTGACAACAATATATCTTAACTGTAAAACTGGTCAAACTCACATAAAACATAACACTTCAAGTCATATTAAACTATACTCCAATACCATTGTGGAAACATGCTTGCCCGTTTCAGGATACATACTCAAAAATCTCATTCTTATAATATACTTTTCCCCTAGTTGAGGCGGAGCAATGCTCAACGCTCCTCAACGTTGATTTTTCCTTAGCTGTGTGGAGTAATCTCAACACATCAACGTCGTACATACCTCTATGTGCACATAGGTACTAAAACTCGGGCCGCCCTCAATGCCTTCTACGAGTCCCTGAGCATTGGGGTCCCATTTCTATATCTAGGTTACCCATATGCCTTCTACAAGTCCTTGAGCATTGGATACCTTTATAATATAACGACTACCCTTTGGCCTTCTCCAAGTCCCTGAGCCTCGGGTGCCTTTTCTAGTTTAATAAAACACAATACATATTTTGGAACATTATATCAATAACCCATGAATTAACCGTTTCAAAATCTCACCTCTTCAGCATGCTAAGTTCAATTTCCAGTTTTAATATAAACCGCATGCTTTTCATAAAATTTATTTTCAAATCTTTCTTGAAATCATATAATATCATGTTTTTCAGAAAAGTCATGAGAACCAATAACATAAATCACCATGCGTTTTATAACTCATAACAAGTATCCAGCATTCTCAAAGTTTACAAGTAAAACGCATGCTCATGTCTCTAAAAATCACATATTCGTATGCTTTACATATATGAAAACGCATGCATTATTTTATTCAAAACCCGTAGAATTAAATTCATAAAGAACTCATTTATTTTTATAAAACACAAGTGTTACTCATCTGTACTTGCTAAAGAATACTTCTTCTTCCTTTCCTCTATTTCCTCTTCCCGAGCTTTCTGGACGTAGCGTTCTAACTCTAGAACGCAAGGCTCCATTTTCCTCTATCAACTCGGTTGAACGCAACCCTGCACTTCAACGCAAGGTTTGGTAACGCAAGGCTGATTATTTCCGTAAAGTGCATCCCGACTCTTCTTACTTCCCCTTCGGATGCATCGCCCTCTCTTGGACCAAGGTTCATCATGAACGCATCATTTAACTTTGGACGTCGCGTTCTCCTTGGGCACTACGTTTATCCTCAACGCAAGGCCGACCCCTTTTAACGCAAGACAACTTCTTTACATAAAATAGCTAAGTTGTCAAATACCTTCTTTCTTGGCCGCATACTCCTACTACGGACGTCCTTGCTGCCTTCTTCTTCTCTTTTTTTCTCCAAATTTCTTCTTTTAGAGTCATCAGTCGCTCCTTTTCCCTCAAAGTTCTATTTATAGGGAGCTTGCCATCCACCTTTCCCTCTTCTTTTGCCACTCGTTTGCCACATGTTACGCTGCATGCTTAATTAAACATGCATTAATCCAAGTGTCACCTTGCATGAAACACTTAACATACCTTTAACACCTCCTACTGATAAGGTGTCAAATCCACACAAAGCCACCTGGCCTTTATAAGCTTATCTTATGCGTCCAACATTTTCCAATAGATAACCATTCATTCAACACAACGCCCTCATGCGTTTGTTGAATTTCCTTTAAAGTTTGAGCTTCACTACTCACTTTTCTAACTCTCAGCCAACTATACTACTCTTTGACGCATAGAGATAAAAGTATCAATCAATCACCATGCGTTTTATAACTTATAGCAAGTAACCAGCATACTCAAAGGTTTCAAGTAAAACGCATGTATTTATACATTGAAAACCCATGAAATCAGATTCATAAGGAACTCATTCATATTTTGTAAAGCGCGTAACACCTGTACTTGCCAAAGAATAATTCCTCTTCCTTTCCTCTATTTCCTCTTCTCGAGCTTCTTGGACGCAGCGTCCTAACTCTGGAACGTAAGGCTCCATTTTCCTCTGTCAGCTCGGTTGAACGCAACCCTGCCCTTCAACGCAAGGTTGGTAACTATCGCAAACCCTGCCCTTCAACGCAAGGTTGATCACTTCTGCAAAGTGCATCCCAACTCTTCTTACTTCTCTTCCGGATGTGTCACCCTCTCTTGGACGCAAGGTCCAACTTGAACGCATCACCTAACTTTGGATGCCGCGTTCACCTTAGACATTATGTTTGTCCTCAACGCAAGGCCGACCCCTTTTCGACGCAAGACAACTTCTTTTACATAAAATAGCTAAGTTGTCAAAATACCTTCTCTCTTGGTCGCAGACTCCTACTACGGACGCAAGGATTCTTCCTTTCTGCCTTCTTTCTTCCCTTTCTCTCCAGAATTCTTCTTTTAGAGTCATCAGTCGCTCCTTTTCCCTCAAAGTTCTATTTATAGGGAGCTTGTCATTCAACTTCTCCTCTCCTTTTGCCACTTGTTTGCCACATGTCACGCTGCATGCTTAATTAACCATTCATTTATCCAAGCGTCACCTTGCATGAAGCGCTCAACATGCATTCTAACACCTCCTACTTTTAAGGTGTCAAGTCTATATGTAGCCACCTAACCTTTATAGGCTTATCTTATGCGTCCAACATTTCCAATAAACAACTTTTCATTCATCACAACGCCCCCAGGCATTTATTGAGTTTCCTCTAAGGTTTGAGCTTCACTACTCACTTTTCTAATCTCGGCCATACTTCCTTTGAACTCGTTTTTCCACTGCATACTATTAGGCATCAACGTCTCAACGCATACTACTATGCATTTGTCTTACTGCATACTACCATGCGTCAGCCTAAACCGCATACTATCATGCGTCCATAATCTTCCTCCTTTCCTTGAGGATTCCTTAAGTATCCCTCTTTGCGTTCTTGTGCTTATAATCCAAGGTTCTTCATTTAACCTTTTCCTTGTATTGAAATATTTCTTCTGATAATAAAGTAGTATGCGTCCACCTCTTGTTCCAATCTTTAAACTCACTTCTCACCTTCCACTTTATCCAACACTCGTAAACATTCCTTGCTAACAGTCTATGTGTTACTCAATTGGCTATAGTATTCTATTCTTCCAAGACTTAGATCTCTTTCAACACTTCATAACATAACTTTATTCCTTTCTTGCTTAAGCGTCTTACCATCGCCAATGCTTACATCTTCTCTTATGCGTTTCACTTCTTTTCCTTCAAATTCTCGGGTTACTTCCATGCGTTCACCCTGACCATGCGTTAACTTAATCCTGACCATGCGTCCAACATGGTCTTTTACTACTTTTCTTTATAGGTTCTTCAACGCATTGATTTTTAAAAGTAAGGTGTGACACCAACCCCTTATGATCCTGTGCCCTATTCATGTCCCCTAGGTAATTTTAAATCTGTGTAATTCCATCGACCAAGGCTGACTTTCGTCCTCCCAAATTTTGCCAACTTACCCCCTTTGTCTTTGATTGATAAAATCTCCCAGATTTGTTCCCAAGTCAGATTTTCCTGCTCGTTTGGCTCTTCGAGCCTCTAAGTACTCACCTTTTTGAACTGTTGATCGCCCCTGATGTGTGTAAGATCTCCTAACCTGACTCCTGATCGGAGCATAATTCCAAATAGTCGAAGTTCAAGAGTGATGGTCGCCAAGCTTCTGCCTCCTTAAGACTGGATTATTCACCTGTCTGTCATTCCCACCTAATTTTAGCTTTTCCAACGCTCTACGTGTAGGTGCCTTAGACTCTCCCACCCATTCAATCACGGGGCGCTTACCCTTGACGGGATCTCAAACCACCGAGGTGGTGCTCTAACCCAATGGGTCGAGCTTCGACTTTTCCTTACGCTTGTCTTCCTCAATTGAATCCGCCTCATTCTACCTTATGGCTTCAATAATGGGATTTGAGCGTTGCAACATTTCCATGATCCGGCTCAAGTCTTTATCCAAGCCATCAAGCTTGGCTACAATCATCAACCAACTTGCTCACAGGTTGGGAGGCCCCAACCATTTGGGTTTCCAAAACAAGTGTGGATTGTTGTCTTGGATGACATTCATCCTCATCAGTTAGAAGATTCCCTCTGTTCACATTATTACTCATTACAAAAAGATAAAGGTAGTAATAGTAGGACACAACTAAAATCTTATTCCCCACAAATGACACCAATTGTCGATGCTGAAATTCGCACCAACGGAGAATTTGTATTCCTCGAGGAAGATTAGTCGAGTATCCTGCAATATGAACAAATCTTACACTGGTGTGGTGTTTTGCCAAATCCACTCTAATGCTTAAGTTCGAATCAGGTTTGAGAATTGACTTAAATTGACAGAAAATAGGTACAGTTCTTGGCATACCTTCCTCTGATCATAGCTTGACTGTATATAAGTCGACCTTTTCATAACTGAAAAGCTGATGACCTTACTCCTTTCAGGTGACTCTTGGACTTGCAAGCAATGGTTACTCACTCAAATCATTAACAGAGACGTTACTCATCCAAATCATCATAATGTGTGACTCTTGGATGACTCTTCAACGTTAGCTCAACAATCAATAACCAGCTTTCAAATTTGTTTAATTAAAACCCACTCTTGGAATAATTATTGTTTGGTTAATAGTCCAATTATTACACAAAACAGAAGCAAACATCTTATTATTTCCAAAACTAATCATTTGAAAGTGATTTTACTAACTTAAGTGCATGGCTCATACATGTTTAAATTATACCAAAACTTTTATTATACATTCAATTTTAGCCTTAATCATGCAAATTTCTACCTACAAATAACATACACATAGAATTGGATGCATGAATCCATGCAAATCTTTACTACAATTGAGATTTTACCCCATTTTGAAGGCAATTGCCAACCTCACTTTTCCCTTTGTATAGTCGGGCTGCTTAGCTTCGCCAACCCCAATTATGGGGTTGGCCTCTTTAATTCATATGAGGGGCTAGCAGTTGCCGCCCCTCAATCTTCTTCTTTTCCTTTTATTTTTTATTTTTTATTACTTATATATATATATATATATATATATATATATATATATATATATATATTCTAAAAATGAATAAATATTTTAATATATATATTGTTTTGGCCCAAATATCTCATTTATAATGGATTATTGATTACCACCACCCTAACCTTGGGCTCTAAATTAATTAGGATTAATCTTACCCTCTATACCTAGCACTGAGTGGACGTCCCACAAAATGATCTAGAGTCTGTAACTGAACCTGTGGTGCTATAATGGTAAATCGATCGTAAGCCAATACTCGAAGTAGTATTAGTGGGACTGCTATTGTCACACCCCCTCCCGAGTTACCCTCTTAACCTGAGAAGAGGCATGAAGATAGCAGAGATCGACTCCTCACAACATCTACTGTCAACTTAACTTCCTTCACAACTCAACCAAGTACAAAATTATAACTTACATCCAGGCCACAAATGATAATCTCAAAATTAAACCTTTATTAAGATAACAATAGAGTTTTACCACAACATTCACTTCTTAGACCCCAATATGTACAATGCTAGGTCTAAGTATAAATATTTACAAAGTCCAAGCTAAACAGTAGACCCAAACGAGTTTTGACGAGTAGGCTAAGCATCCCGGTTCCACTCGCTACCTGGAAAGTTGGAAAACATTTGAAAGTATGAGCTCAATAGCCAAGTGAGTAACAAGTTTTGAAAACCATTCTTGGCTTAAAAGCCCACTGAAATCATGTTCGTAAATCAAATCATAAAACATTGAAAGCTTATAAATATTTGTATATGCTCGAAAGAATTTTTCCTTAGTTGAGGCAGTGTAACTCAACGCTGCTCAATGTCGAAAACAACCTTAGTTGGGATGGAATGATCACATCATACCCAACGTTGAATAATCTTAGCTAAGTGGAGTAATCTCAACACAATAGCAACAAATCTCCCTCTATATGCACATAGGAATTATAATTCAGGCTGTCCATATACCTTCACCAAGTCCATCGACATTGGGGACCAATTCAGGATGCCTAGATGCTTCTCCCAGTTCTTCGGTATTGGGAACCATATTCAGGCTGCCCAGATGCCTTCTCCTACTCCTTCGGCATTGGGGACCATATTCAGGCTGCCCATATGCCTTCTCCCAGTCCTTCGGCATTGGGGACCATTTTAAAATAAAAGCATGCTAAATCTTTTACAAACACGAGTTTAAACAATTTCTCAGAATTTCCAGAATATTTTTCAACAGCATGCTTCTTCACAAATCCAGCATTCGACAGCCATGCTCAAAACTATGTAAAAGCATGTTCAAAACATATTTGAAGAAACACATGCTTATCAAATTTAATTCATGCCAGAAATCTTATATTTTGCTATAAACCGAGCATTCGAAAAACATCAAGAGAATAAATCATTTATCGAAATAAAATTACTCACAACCATAAATCTCATATTTTGTAATAAACTAAATATTCTAGAAACATTGATAGTAATAATCATTTTAATTAAAACTCTGTTACTCACAACTTGTCCCGTAGCTCCTCCCATAAAGTTCTGCCGGTTCACTTCTCGGTCCGGTTTCCTGTTAACTTTTGGCACTTTAGTCCAATTTTTCAGTGTAGTTTCCCAGTATTTTCCGGTTGTTTAGCTTCCCAACTTTGCTTCTTAGTAAGTTCCGCCGGTTTAGTCCTAGTAAGTTCCACCAGTTCAACTCCTGAAAGTTGGTTCTTGGTAACTTCCTCCTTCCCGGTAAGTTGACTTCCTAGTAACTTCCGTTGACTTTTCCCGGTAAGTCCGGCGTCCTGGTAATTTCCCGTTGACTTTTCCCAGTAACTTTGACTTTTTCCATAAAGTTTCGTTGACTCTTTCTGGTAATTTTGACTTTTCCTGTAAAGTTTCGTCTTCTTCGGGGAAAGTTCCTGACATCTTCCAGTAGCCTTTTTCAAACTTTTAAGTGCCCAAACTACTTCCAAAGTCCAATTTACTTCCAAAATCCAACACTTAACCAAAATTTAATACTTTTTCAACCCTACTTTTTCCACCTTAAAAATTTTCCTAACTTCATAGGTTTGTTTTTCCAAATTTACACCATTTACCCTAATTTCTCTTTATATCTCACAACCAACTAGGTCAAAGGTTAGGGTGTCACAGCTATTTCCAAAACTAGTGCATGACTAACACGACGTAATTCTCTTTAAAACCATGCAAGACAGACACCTCCCCACGAGTACCTACCAACATGCTCAAAATTTTCTAGTAGTGGAAGGAACATAAGCTGAATAATATATGCTCGTGCATATCTTTGTGTGTTGATATCGTCAGCATCAAGGGACAACTCTATAAACTGTGACGCTAACCACATGATGCTCAATCTTGACCCTTTCAAATCAGGTGGTTGAACACCCAAAAAATCGTTACAAACCTTTTTCCAATCGTATTGCAATGATCTAGTCACAGGTTCTCCATCCATTGGTAATCGGAATTGAACTATAATGTCTTGTAGTGTAATGGTGCATTCCCCACAGAGCATATGAAATGTGTGGGTTTCTGGTCTCCAACGCTCCACTAAAACAGTAATGGTGCCAATCTTATTGGACAAACCCAATCTATGCAACTCCAAGAAAACCTATCTGTCGTAGGTAAGGTACAATACCTGGATCTAGCATTATACTACGTTCAACTACTTCCTTTCCTCTCTAGCAACCTAACACCACAGTAGACACATTATCCCATATCGATTGTGAACGAGGTGTATTTTGTTGATATAATACTACGAGATTAGAAGGACCATGATCCATAATCAAGAAAGAATATAAACATAAATTAATTATAAACCAAGTTCAATTAGAAACAGAGTCAAAGTAACAAGTATAACTACAAACTAACAAGAGTCAAAGTAACAAGTACAATTACAAACTAATATAACAAACTAAAAAACTAATTATAAACTAACAAACTAACAATTACAAAATAACAAACGAACAATTACAATTACACCTAAATGACCCATGTCTTAAAGAGGAAGCACCTAATTCACCCATGGCCTAAAGAGGAAGCACCTAAATGACGAGTTGGACAAGTATGCTTGTTATGTCCTTCTCTCTTGCATAATTCACATTGATTTTTTTTTTCTTGCTTCACGCCAATCCATCTCATTATGAATCCTTGAACTTTTTGGTCAACCGTGTTCTCTTAGTAAATTCTCATTTGGATGGACTTCCATAAATGTTAATTCTGGCCAATAGTCCGAGTGTTATATTGGGTGGAAGCGAGATTTGTAGCATCGCGCTAAATGGGACAATTTATAAGATTCATTAATAAAAGGTAAGTGTGTCATGCGTATGTAATTACAAACTACAATTACATGAAAGCATGGAATCTTGAATGACTGTCATTTGTTACAAGAACAAGTCCCCTCTTTCAAGCTCACAACCTAAGTATGTTGCCTTTTGTAGGGAGAGATCATGCTTATTCTAGTTTGAATTTCAAAACTCTTGGCCTTCTTATTAATGGATGTCACAATATGCGCAGATGCTCTTTTTTCCCACCTCTTAAGTTTTTTCATCGCATATTCTGTGTATAGCCCCACGATCAAGCGCTTCACTTATTTCTTGTCTACGAAGTTCAAAATATAGGATTATGTGATAGAATGTTAGCCTAACCAAAGACGTAATTTGTAACATTCTAGCTCCTTTAAAAACCCTATTCATACATTCAGCTGCATTGGTTGTCATTCAGCCATAACGATATCCATTTTCATGTAATTGTGTCCATTTTTCTAAATCTATATTAGAAAAATATTCAAGACACTTAGGATTCAATTGCTTCAACTCTTTCATGCATATGATGAACTTGCACCTTTAGTGTTGATTTCCAGCCTTAAACACCAAATCTTTCAGTTGCTTGGATTTTTATTTTGTATTGAAATTACTAGCAACATGACACAAATAATAACGATGGTATGCCCTAGGTTCACTCCAACCAATTTTCTCATTGTTAATAGCAACAATAATACCTTTATGTCTATCAGAAATTATGCAAATTCCATCTCGTTGGGTAACATATTCTCGCAGTGCCCACAAAAACCATGACCAACTAGATGCGTTTTCCCCTTCACAATAGTAAAAGCAAGTGGAAATATATGCCCATTTGAGTCAATAGATAAGGCAGTTAACAATTTCCCTTTATACTTGTTGTAGAGATGAGTTCCATCTACTTGAATCAATGGCCTACAATATTGGAAACCTTCTCGTGCAAGACCAAATGACCAAAAAACCTAACAAAAAACAGTCTTACCAAGCACATAAGATGAAATAAAATGCCAATCCACTTGTGCTCCAGAATTGTAGTGCACAACAACACTCAACCAATACGGAAGCTTTGCATATGATTTCTCCCAATCACAAAACACTTTAAGTAAAAATGGAATAAAATAAAATGCAGAAATTAAAAATGGAGTAAAGTTCAAGTTGAGAAAGCTCTAGCTAGGGTTACACAGGATTTTCTTTGTTCAATGTTCTATTCATTGGTTTGTCAATACTAAATTCGTTATACTTGACACCTAATCAATTTAATTGGAAAGACCAAAATTAAATTGTCCTAATCGACAAATTAGAATTAAAACAAACCGATGAAAAACATGCAAATTTTGTATTAACTCTAATTGCATTAAATTTTAGGGAAAATTAGGTGGAACATTCAATTGGAAAGACCTAGATTAAATGTCCTATTGATTTAATCCTAGGTTGATTAGAACAATACTCACCAACAAATTGGGTTTGCAAGCTAACCTAACCTATTACTTTTATGATCGACATACAACCAAGTGTCACAAGTCATAATTTAATCAAAGCAACAATCAAAGCGAACACCAACGTCACAATTTGATCATAACGATGTAAATTTCAGAATTAAATCATGCATACAAAGAATTTAGTTCGAAACCTCTTAAGAACATTAGTTACAAAGAAAAATCTCTAATACCCAAGCTAGAAAATTGTTACCTTAGCCTTGATACATCGAAACAAGCATCCAAGGATCAAGTTTTGTACATGAAATAATGAAAATGGAGAAGAAAATAGGGAGAATGAATCAGAGAAGTCGCCTGGGTGGCTGATGTTGACCTAAAAACTGAGCTTCCTTTTTATAAAACAGTCAGAGCACCGCGACGCTGACCCTAATTTCTTCCGTGCTTCGACTTCGGAGCACCGTGGCACTCCTACGCAGTGCCGCGATGCTACTACTTTTCACTAGCTGATTTGTTCTTGGGAAAAAGTGTTGTGGCGATGCCTAGGTAACATTGCTGCGCTGGAATTACAGGGGCATTTTGGTCATTTTGGAGTTCTCTTTCTCGGTTGATGCCATGGAACTCCATTTTGGTTCGTTTTAGCTCAAATTCATTGCTAACGCCTCGCTCTACCTGCTAAGTGCTAGAAGCGTACAAAATATCATACTTGACATATTAAATAGCACAACGATCCTGAGTTAAGCTGAGGAAGATAGCACATTTTAAGTGCTATCTGTTCTTTCACACAATATTTTTTTACAACTAGTTGTAGGTCTTCTTTGGTGTCAAATAACATTCATTTTTGTATTAGTCAAGAGTTATCTACACATCTTCTTCTTTCCTCCAATATTAAACCTTCTTCACAAATTGAATTAGTAATTCTCCAATCTATTTGTGTGAATAACTCTGAAGGCACCAACTCATTTTCATTTTTTGCATTTGACTTTTCTCCAAATAATTCATCAATTTCTACCTTGATATCACCGTCCCCACCATTTTCAGGTTCAAGAATGACTAAATGTTCTGGACACATTGACATATTCAACCAATTTTGTTTATAACTGTTAAAGTAAAGATAATATTAGTCCAAATTTAAGTTCAGATTAAAGCCCAAAATCAGTCCAAACCCAATCCAACATTAGACCAAAACTAAAAATAGTCCAAACTAATATTTTAGTCCAAAATCTTTAAAAAAATCTAGAAAAAAAAAAAACAACTATAACCCAATTCAACATCAGTCCAAAACAAACAATTATCTAGATCTAACATCGATTCAAGTTTCAAGTCCAAACTCAAATGGTCAAAGAAAAAAATAGTATAATATTGAAGTCCAAACTCAAACATCCAAAAACAACATAAATAAATACTTTAAATCTACAACTTTTAGATCTATTCATCCACATGTTTGGAAAAAAAAACTAGACACTACAAGAAATCAGCCTTTTGCCAACGCCAAAAAGCATCGGCGTAGGTTGAAAAAAGCGTTGGTGTATCCTATACCGACACAATATAGCCGTTGGTAGTTATCGTCGGTGTAGGTGTGTCGGCAGAACCAACGCCGACGCTAAGAAACACAGGCGTCGGCGTTAATTGGAACTGTCGATGCTTGTTGTGAGGTCGAACCTATGCGACGCTAGCAAAACTCATTGGAAAATGTTTGCTATGTCGACGACTAGATAAGGCGTCGCCAGTTCTTGCATGCCGACAATATGCAAATGGTGTCAGCGTATCCCCACAATGCCGACGACACATACTTAGCGTCAGTATTTCTTATATGCCGATGATTACAATGTGGCGTTGACATATCCTTGAAATGCCAACGCCTCATTATATAATGTAGTGTCGGCATAAGCCCTTTTTTTTTTTTTTTTCAAAATTCCTACTTCATACCAATTGGTTTGTACCTAAAAAGAAACAGATTATACCAAATACTAAGCAAAATCCATTCAATATTACAAATACATCATTAAGTTGATTAGTTCCATAAATCCATAATGTTACAAATACATAAAAGGAGTTTGACAATGAAATTACATAATTGTCCCAAAACACAGACATTACAAAAAAAAAAAAAAAAAAAAAAAAAAGTGAAGACCGCCTTCTAGCTTGGTTGAAAGTTGATCCTGGAAAATAAACAGCAAAAACAAAAGTGAAATACTGATTATATTTATAACAAAAATGTATCAAGCACAAATTTAACATATCTTATAGAGAAAGCAAGAGAGAGTGAGAGAGAGCGAGAGAGCGAGAGGAAGAGCTCTCTATCTCTCAATCTCGCTCTCACTCTCTCAATCTCGCCCTCACTCTCTCAATCTCGCTCTGTCGCTCTCACTCTCTCTCAATCTCGCCCTTGAACATGTGTGAAGTTTTAAACAACCCAATATAATTTCACATCCTACGAGCAAAGGGAACAACAACCATCAAATGCTAATGAGTGATCAAACACCAGATTTTCAACAAACTAAGAACAACAATATTATCCGCCAAATGCACTAGAACCAATCACATGTTTAAGTGCCAAAAAGCTGCAGTTAGCTTTGAATTCTCACATACAAATAAAGATGAACTCAACGGATATGGTTCAAGGAACATAAACTGATCAAAAAAATCTATAAACGGTTTCATATGATGCTATAAGATGAAATTGATTGAGTTTAATCAAAATCTCTAACCTACAACTTTTCAAATGGAAAGTTTCCTTACATTCTGTTCTTGCAAACTACAAACAGATGGCCAAAAGATCAAAATTAGTATTAACTAACATATATGATCTTTATGTGTTAGTTAATAATGCAAAAATTCGTCCAAATAATGCACACTTTGATAAAGTTGGTGAAATTAAAGGTTGCTTTAATGGCACATGTACATCTCAAGGAGATATATTTCTTTTCTTTTTTTTTTTTTAATTCAATTCCACTTTTTTAGACCAAATTTTGTTGGGTATTTATTTGGTGCAACTAATTTCACTTACAGGGTCTTTTTAGTATGATTAATTTATAATAAAGGGATAGAACGTTTACCAATAGAGGAGGTGACAAATGAGTTTCATATCTATGTTTGAAATTAAGATTGAAATGAAAATGATTTTTTAAATTATTAATTTTGTGGTTATGTAGTGGATCTACTAATTTATCTTTTAATTTAGTGATTAGATAAGGTATGAAATTCAATGTATTTTTATTTTTAATTGGATATCGGGTTTTTTAAGTCAATTTTTTGCTTATCTTGTCAATTACATTAAATAATAAGAGGAACAAAGAAGCATTATTGCTCATCAAATGTTTTACTCTATTCATAGACTTGATCTAGTTATTCAACATTCAATTTACTTATACAATGCTAAAGTTGTACCAAAATTATGAGGAATATCTAGACACCTACATTATTGTTGCATAAGGAATACGAAAGACATTAAATTTTGTTTTATAATCTTCTTTAAATCGTTTGTTTGGCTATAATATTGTTTTGAAAATTAAACTCTATTCAATGGCTTTTGAATTTAACAAATACCACAACCATAATTTAACAAATAATCAACATATTCGTCCAAATAACACAACCATAATCAACCTACTTATCTAAACTTCCAAAAAAAAATCAACAAATTTGTCCAAATAATGCACAATTTGAATTTCGCCAGCCAAAATCAAGCACATATTAGAGAATACCGCAACCATATTCAAAGAAAACATCAAATTAACTCATAGGCAAGCAAAATTTAGAGAGATCTTACCTCAAGTAAATCAAATCTGTCCAAGCTTGGCCAAAACCCACAGATCCGTATTTGGGGAGAGCGAAAAGATGGAGAGACCAATCGGTCTCTTCGCAAAGAGAGCAAGAGAGCGGCAAGAGCGTCAGCAACGGGGAGATGAAAACCAAAATCCGACGAGATCGACGAGATGAAAACCCGCAACGGGGAACGAAAGAGAGCGGCGAGAGCGTTGGCAGCCGAAGTAAGAGAGGGATTATGATATTTTCGTTGCGCAGCCAAAGGAAGGAGAAAGAAAAAGAAAACTAAAGTTTTTTATTTTTAGAATTGTCGACGCCATAAGTAAGGCGTTAGCAAAGGTCACCCTATGCCAACGACATGCAATCTACCATCGGTAAAGACATAGATTTTTCGGGGGTAGTCTTAGTTTCTGTCGGCCAAAGCCTCTTTTTGCCGACGACAATAATCAATCGTCGGTAGAAACCCCCATCTATCGATGGATTAAAAAAGTGGCGTCGGCAAATACCCCTCTCTATCGATGGATGAATATAATAGCGTCAGCATATGACCTTCTATGCCGACGCTTAAATTTTCACTGTCGGTAGAGAGGGTTGTTGCCACATTTTACCAACGACATTTTATAGCGTCGACATAGCTGAGAATTTTTCTTATAGTGAGATCTAAGCCAAAATAACCACATTATTATATATTGAAAAAAAAAATAGAAAAGACCTACTGTTGGCCGAACGGCAGAAGGCGAGTGACGGCGGCAAAGGGAGGGCAGCAGCAGAAGCATGCAGTGACGACTGGAGAGAATCAAAAAGTATAAGGGAGGAGAACTGAGGAAAAGAGGAGGGGGTATTTGGGATCACGAAGTCGTGGACCGAGTCTATGAGTATGGTAATCGTGGACCTCGTTAACAGGTATTAGATGGCAACACGTCTGCAGTCAACGGGTGAATAGAGAAATCTGGCACATGTAGCAGGCGAATCTCGTGGACCGGGTACATGTTTTTTTGTCAATCGTGGATCGGATCCACGATTACACATACCTGCGGACCAGGTCTACGATTTTACTACCCTAAAATTATCGTTTCTTTTCTTCCAACCCTATTTTTGTCATTAAATATTAAAATAACATTACATTTTTTTAAAAAAAAAATTCATTCTAAAACATAAATACCAAATAAAAACTATACGATAAACTTAGAGACCTAAAAGTCATTTATCTCAGATTCATATATATATTAAAAATTGTCTATTTTGATAAACTTGTCAAACACATGTTTGCCTACAACAACTTTTACTTTACACAAACACATGTACACCTTACTCAAACTAAAGTTTCCCTACTTTATAAACTATAAGTTTTTCATCCACCTCCAAGTGCCTACACGAAAAAGCCCTACAATCCCACGTGTTTTTCCTTCCTCTCACCACGTGGGCTTCAATGTATAGACTACCCTTTTTTTTTTTTTTTTTTTTTTTCAACACAACGAAGACAACCCAAATCTTGAACTACAAGTAGACACAAAACCCAATTGTAATAGTGAGCATATATTCCTGTACCCCTTCATTAAGCAAACCAAAACACACACACACACACTTCTTATACTACTCATAATCCCTTCACTTATACATGAGAGAAAAAATATCAAAAACCAAAAGAAGAAATTTGTGAAGAACAATGAGGAGCACTACTACACAAGGAGAAGCATCATCAAAACAAAGCTCCTATAGGCAACAAAATGGGACAGCAAAACGCACAAGACTCATAAGAATCATAGGAAGAAGCTTGTTGAGTGTAATATTCCTTGTTGCTCTTGCAATTATCATATGTTGGCTTGTTGTTTTCCCTAAAACCCCACGTCTCGTTGTGGAAACCGGCAAAGTCACACCCCATACTTCAACTCATAATTTGCTCAATGCCACCATAGCTTTCACTTTCAAAACCTATAACCCCAACAAAAGAGCCTCCATTCACATGGCTTCTATGAGGATGATAGTCACTAGCATGGGCCAGAGGTTTTCCTCCGCCATCCCCACGTTCACGCTCACTCCCGGAAACCAGACCGCCTTGTCCTCCGCCGCCCTAGTCAACTTCGAATACCCGTTTGGGTACAGGGAAGAGATAGATCCAGAGCTTCACTTCTCAGCTGAAGTCAGGTATAAACATTATTTGACTTTTGAGACAAATGAATATAACATACCAATGTTGTTAGGTTTTGTTGACGCCAATTTTTTTTTCTTTTTTTCACTCAAAAATTATAATTTGGTTGGGAGTTCAACGAATAAATTGGTTGGATTTACGTTAGCTTTAACCTCAATAACTAACATCATAACCATTTTAACTTTATGTATTTAGATTTTGAAAATTAATTACTAACCTCCCATGGTAACCATTCCATATATGATTGGATTTTGGAAATTAGGTCTATTTTTAATTTGCACCTTTTAAATATAAGAGTTTATTTCTTAACCAAATTTCAAATTTTAAAAACTATTTTTTTTTGGTTATTAGTTATTGGTTTGTGAAAATTAAGTCTATTTTTAATTTGCACCTTTTAAATATAAGAGTTGATTTCTTAACCAAATTCTAAATTTTAAAAACTACTTTTTTTAGTTTTCAAAATTTAACTTAAATTTTTAAAATCTTGGTAAAAAAGTGTATAACAATTCAAGAAATTTAGAAGTAGAATAAGTGTTTATATTTAGGTTTAATTTTCAAAAACCAAATGGTTACCAAATAGGGCTAACCTTGTGGATAGTATGTCCAAACATAAATTTCTTTCTTTTGTTATCTACTTTTTAAGAGTGTTTCAAAAATCTTAACCTATTTTAAACCTCAAAAAAGTTGTATTTTAAATTCTTTCTTGTTCTAATTTTTTTTTTTTTTCCTTTTTGTCTTTGTCCCATATCAGTTACAGTGTCGAGAGATGGACATCGAAACCCCGTTTGCTGGAAATCTATTGTAACCGCCTCTTGCTTAAGATCAATGGTTCTACAACTTTTGATAACACCAAATGCAAAGTGGATCTTTGAGATTTGATCTGGGTGTGTTATTCTTGCTGAATAGTCCCAAAGATTTCTAAACTGGAAAAGATATATAAAGAAAAGAATAATTATGTCTTCCATTTGAAGCTTGATTGATTTTTGTTTCTTCTTTCTTGTTCTGGCATTGGCATGTTTTCTTACACCAATTCTTATCCAATTAAAAAAAAAATAAAAAAAATTTAAAAGCTATTCTTTTTAGTTTTTAAAATTTGATTTAGTTTTTTAAATCATTTGTAAAAAGTAGATAACAAAAAATGAAATTTGGAGGTGTTGAAGTAAAGCTAAATTTTCAAAAACAAATACTAAAAATAAAATAGTTACTAAAAGAGCCTATATTTTTAAAGTTTATGTTCCTGAAAGCTATGTTTTTAAGATTATGTGTGTGTTTTGAAAAACTATGTTGGGGTTAATCATTAATGATTATGTTCTTGAAAAGGGTATGTTCAAAGATTAGTCTTTTAAAAGTTAGGCGTGTGGAAGATTTCATGGTTTTCGAACTATTTGAAGTGTTGTGAAATGCACCGGAAGATACTGAGTATCTCGAAGGTTGTACATGCAAGTGTTTTGATAGTATTTAATTACGAATAGTCCTCTAATAATATTTTGAAAAAACGTTTTTCTATAAACTCTCACCACCCGCTGTGTTTAATAGTTCACTCTTTCCTTTTAAAATTTTCAACCCACAACACTTGAGTTTCCAACAAGTCTATCAAGGTCGAGATTTTGCCACCAATTATGTCTACAATTGCATGTAAATATAGGGTATTGACATTTGGTTTTATAATGAGAGTGGCTAGCATGATTTGAAGATATTATATTATGTTTTAGTTTTATAGGTTTGTTTGAAACTCAAAGTTTATACGTTTCATTTTTCATTAGTTTGGTTGTGTTGCAATAGTTGATTTAATTCTGAGCTGATTTTTTAATCGAATTTCAAACATATATTATTTGGGAGTGTATACATAGGATTTCTTTTCAGGCATGTTTTATCTGATTTTCAGGTAAATTTTTGCCGAAATTTTTGTGGATCATGATTTAATAAAGTTCATTTCTAATAAGTTTTACCATGAAAAAAGTTTTCTTTGCTATCCACTTATTTTCAAAAACTTTTTTAAAGTTTCATGACGCCTTTAAATCATTTTAGTTTAGATCTATTGTCGGCATATCACGCTCTAAATTAGGTAGGGTAATCTAGAGCGGAATGTGATAATAATTCATAGTGCTCCTACGAGTTACTATATCTCATATAGACGTCATTACATAGTACTCACATTCTATATAACTTAGTTATTGAACACACTATACATACAAATTTCAACCAATGTAATAAGAAAACCAATATTAATAAAAATTATTATACCATTAAATATTTAATAGGAGCTGAAATGATCACCTTAATATCAATCCAAAGAGTCAAACCTCACACACTTGTTTGAACTTAAGGGTGTGTTCGGAATAACTTTTGAAGTGTTTAATTTAAAAAATAAGTTATTTTGAAAGAAAGTCAAGTGTTTGACAACCACTTAAAATGAACTTTGAAATTGATCAATATTTTTATTTTAAATCATTCTTACCAAAGTGTTTAAATGAAAATAAACTTTCAAAAAACATTTATTTTTTTAAGTTAATCCAAACATGCTCTAAACAATTAGTCCCATTCTAGGAAACTCTCATAATCTCATAATATCTAAGAGCAAAATAAAACCATGTTAAGATTACCTTGCAACATGTTCAAAAGACCATTTGTAAACTATGGAAGTCTACAAAACTCCATATATATAAACATCTTTTTTCTTAATGACTTTATAGCGTTAGGTCATGTGATCAACTCCCTAAAAATCTATCACAAGATTCTTTAGTAAATTTTTCGAAACAAATCACACTAACTTTTAAAAGAATGATAAACTAATTCAAATAATTGACATCTTGGAAAGAGGAAGAAAACCCATCGTTGGTTCTATGAAAATGCAAAAATTGGGATAGAATTAATTGGTTTTTGGTAAATGGATTGTATCCAATTGAGTTTTCTATTTTTTAAATTTTGAAAATGTTTTTAAAAAGGTTAAGAAAATTTTGAAAACCAATTAAAATGTGTTTTCATTTTTGAAAACACGCGCTAGTTTCTATTTAAATTATGAAAAATTGCACAACTATGATATTTGTTGCAATTATACCTTTGGACTTTTAATTTGATCAATTAACTCCCTTTAATTTGTTAATTGTTACAATCAACCTCTTGTAGTTTGTTAAACTTTTATATTTACCCTTTATTCGTGAGTTTTATATATTTACTTTGAACTTGTTTTTTTATTTTTTAAATTGAAGTAACAATCGATGAAATTTAATTTTACAAATATATCAATATCAATACTAATGTAGGGTGTTGATTGCAACAATTAACAAATTACATGGAGCTAATTAATCAAATTCAAATTTTAAGGATTACTGGTAACAAATCACATACATCAAGGGATGATTTATCAAATTAAAAGCTTTATGGGGTAGTTTGTGCAAAATTTCCCTCAAATCGACATGATGCATTATTCAACTGAAAATATGTTGTTCTCTTATGGTTTTGGTTGTTGTTTGCATTCCCTGTGCCTAGGTTCAATTCCTCGATTTCTAAATTCTCATTTTTTTATTTGACAAAATAATATCTTATAAACTTTTTTAAACAATCTCAAAATTCAAAGTTAAAATTGTTGGAAAATATGAATAAAATTAAGGAGTCTTTTCAAATGTAGTAAAAGGAACCAAAATATTTACAAATATAGTGAAATTTCACAAGACTGTGATAGATCGCGATAGACTACTATCTGTGTCACGATAGACACAGATAGTTTCTATTGCGATCGATCGCGGTGTATCGCAGATAAATTGTGTATTTTGCTATTAGTTGTAAATATTTTCTATAATTTTGCCATTTAAGATAATTTCCCTAAAATAATGTATTTTATAAAAAAAATTTGAGAAAATGTGTGTATTTTTTTTTTTTTTTTTTTTGGCAAAGGACACTTTGAAGAAGAAATATCAACCAATAATAAAGTGTCACATCATCATAACCAAAGTCAATTTTTAATTAGGCCAAATTAAGAATTATTGTGTAACAACCCAATTTCCTACGACTTGAACTAGGTCGTCACTCTATGCATGCATACATCTCGAACAACTCTTTTTCATAATTTTACTAAAAATCGAGGAAACATCATTAAGGTAAATAAATTTGCCGACATTTAAACCAAAAGCTTTTAAATCGAGGTACCCCTAAAACGTTAATGTATTAAAATAGGAAATTTGACATAAAGAAATAAATAAAGGAAAACATACTTTTAGTTTTAATAACAAATCGAAGTATTAAAACGAAAGTAAAACATGAAAACTCGTGCGAAAGCACATTAGTCTAATCCCAATGGCACCGTAAGATTTTCTTTCGTCATTCGTTGAGGTGTCCTTTCCCTTACCTGGAAAAAAATCATGAAAAAAAGGGAGAGTATATAAAATATTCCATAAGTAACCCCACTACTGGGGTCAGGCTATGCATTTATGCTCAATAGATGCAACATGTTAGTGGGATATCCATATTTCAACTTTTCACACTTCACTTATCTGAGTGATTAGGTAGACCTGTCCTACCGTTGGCAAATTGGTTGTCCACGAACCTTTAGTGAATCCCATAGGAGACACTTACCTATGGTGATCCCGAAGGAACACAAAACCTTTAGTGAACACACAACTAACATAAGAGGGTAACTATCACTAACATACATAACTGGTAAAATATGTAAAAACCGTACAACATAGATTCATAGTGTCTCTCATACAAACATCATCATGCTCGTATATCCTCACAGTCATAAGAATTACATGCAAACAAAATAACTCATAAATGAGCCAAAGAAGCCAACAACATTTTAATAACTAAATTGCTCAGCACATAGGCGTTTCTAATAGATCTTACTTACCTTAAGATTAAATTCCAATAGCCAACCAAACAACCAATTCTTGCAAAATCTTTGAATTAAAACATCGAGCATAAAACCCAACTAAAATTAAACTTCTAGACTTCATTTCAATCACATTATATCAAAATTTAACCCAATTAGTTTTACCCAAGCTTAGCTTAACTCGGAATTGCTCCCAACATAACACTGAATAGATAAGTAAAACCCACAACAAAACTCGTCCAACTTACCCCACACAAAAACGCAACAACAGTGACCCCCCAATGGTAGTGACAGTGGCGATTGAACGGTGGACTTAGACGGCAAGGCGAGCAGCTGCGCGACCATTGTCTGAAGCTTGACGACAGCGACTGGGCGAAAACAATGACAGTGGTGTGGATCGAGTGGTGGTCGGATGAGCAGAGGAGATGTGAGCGGTGCGCGACTGTGTCCGAGCCGGATTGACGGGATAGAGAGAAGACGACCCGACTAAGAGAGAGAACCCATCGGCTGAAGAAGAAGAGAAAAAGCCTTTTCCGTTTTTTTTTTTTTTTACTTGCACGTACTTTAAGGCCACCCTAATATATATATACACTTTTCCTTTTCCCCTTCTCAAAACATAATATAAAACTTACTTAATTTAATTTTTTCCATCAAATCAAATCCTTCTTCATCTACCAAAATAACTTATTTAAATTATTTCCTAACCAACAAGTCTACCAACTTAACCCAAATTTTCAAACTAATTTCACAATAACCCAACAAATTCTAAATTTTCAAATTGAATCCAACCTTTAAATCACCAAGCCCAATTCAATTCTCCACCAATTGAATTAACTCAATCTTTTATCACGATTACTTTGAATTGAATTATTTTCTCAACATAATCTAATTAAGCCTCAAAATTTCAAACAATTACCCAAATAATTCAAGATAATTAATTTTTAAAAAAAAATTATTTGAAAATTTGGGATGTCACATTCTTCTCTCCTTAAGAAACTTTCGTCCTCGAAAGTTCTAATCCTGGAAAAGCTTAGGGTACCTCGACCTCATCTCATCCTCTCATTCCCATGTTGCTTCCTTAAATTCATGATTTTGGCATAGAACCATTACTAGTGCTATCTCCTTGCTACGCAAAGTCTTCACTTCCCTTGCCAAAATTTGAATAGGCATCTCCTTATAACTCAGATTCTCATTCAATTGCAAGGGCTCATAGTCTACTATATGAGATGGATTTTTCATGTATTCCCTCAACATCGAGATATAAAAAACATTGTGAACTGCAGAAAGAGATGGCGGCAACGACAAACGATAAGCCACAGGGCCAATCCACTCTAGAATCCTAGATGGCCTAATGAAACATAGACTTAGCTTCACATTCCTTCCAAAACTAAGAACACCTTTCATAGGTTCCACTTTCAGGAACACTTTATCCCTCACCACAAACTCCAAGTATCGTCGTCTCACGTTAGCGTAACTTTTCTATCTGCTTTGTTTGCATGCATGCTCTAAACTTCTGGGTAGCCTCATTCGTAGTCTGCACACTCAAGTCTTAACAATTTTCGTTCTCCAACTTCATCCTAGTAAACTAGAGATCTGCAACTCTTCCCATACAAGGCTTCAAATGGCGCCATGCCACTAATGGTCTAGTAATTGGTATTATAAGCAAACTCCATGAGATGCAATTGAGAGTCCTAACTTCCCAAAAAATTTAATGCGCAAGTGTGCAACATGTCCTCTGGAGTCTGGTTCAACGCTCGACTTGACCATCATTCTATGGGTGTAAAGCTAAACTGACCTCCAATTGAAAACCTAACACTTTCTGGAGACACTTCCAAAAATTGGATATTAAGTGAGGGTTTCTAACTGACCTAACTAAAATTGGTACCCCACAAAGTCTGACAACCCCTTTCGTATAAAATAGGAAACTTAAAATGATGAAAATCAACAATACTTTAACTTACTCACTTTGAGAACCTTTGTGAGCTCAAGAAATCCTTCTCTTTAGAAACATGTATCTGAATTGATCAAACAATTAACCATACTCAATACAACATAGCTCTAAGATGAGTAGCAAGGAAAATCTGGTCCACTGGAATCTGTTTCTACTTTAGAAGCATTAACTGAGATGCCCATCCTATGTGAGAAACAACACTGTCCAACTAAATCTCATATTCATCAGATGCCTAGCGTGAAGTTTTATACTACCTAGGGCTATAAAACTTACTTGTCAAACCTCATGTTACTCATTAGTCTTAAAACAATCACATATCACTATTTAGACCCTGTTACGAACGAGTCTGGAAATCTCGTTCATAATAAGGTTTCTGAAGTCCTTGGACACACTATAGAGCATCAGTCAATCTAGAACACATCTCCATAATCTCAAAATAATTATATCCAAACCCTAATGCTAATTTTTAAGATAAAAACCTTTTTGATTCGTAAATCTATCTCGAGAAATATCCATCTCCATAGAGTTGATCAACTCGTCCTCCATGCTAGAAGAAACATACTATATGTGGTGCTCCAAATCCAGGATTCGATTCGGTACTTAATAGCCATGACATATCCTTGTGACCTGGCTACGCCACCATAATCAACTCTTAATATAGCTTTCAACTCTCTTTGAAACATACAAAACCAGTATGCCTAAGGAAAAATATTAAGGCATCTGGAAAAATTCCATAAATAGCTCATGTATCTGCAACTTGCTATTCAACTCTGCTATAACTACTTTGTAGGCAACCTTAAAAACGGAAGTGTTTTATTCTCATGTTCATCTTTTGGGCTAGTGGTCATTCGAAAGATCTAGATTAATTACTCAACCTTAACTCTTGTAACTAGATCTCTACTTGGAGTTAGATTGCTTTCACATTTAAACCAAATCCATTGATCACTAGTTTCTAGTTATAATCTGTACCCAAAGTCACAATCCCTTAACTTTCATTAATACTTTCAATGGTGTACCTTTTTACTATTAAAACCTCGACATTCTATGTCAATAGTTTTAATACAACCATTGCTACTAACAACTTCACTTTAGATTATCCCTCTTATCCTTTTATTTTGGAAAAAGACTTTGATGTTGAAACTGATCTTCACAATCAATGTTTTACGCGATTCTTCCACCACCACGTAGTGAGGTCCAAAGTTCCAAATGCTAGTGAGAGATTCTTCTTTTACAACAAAACCTACACCTAGTAACCACTCATATCATGTCTTCAATCCAAACCATATTCAAGTACTTGGAGTTTTGAACACATTAATTTCCTTTCTTTCCAAAGTAGTCACCTTCCTTAAACACTTTTCTTTAAGACCAACACTTAAGGTGCTCTTCTTCTCTTTTCAAGTGTGGCATAAACTCACTACACAAGGTGTAGCTCTACTTACCTCCTCCATAAGTCTTACCTTCTCATCTAAAATTTATCATGTTGTAGAATTCTCCTTCACCAATTGTCATTGCTTTTTAACTCCAAAAGTTTCTCTCGTGGTCTCGATAGCTAAACTAAATTCTTTTCATCTCGACCAAGGTATGGGTAACTAAGTACCTCACGAAGTCCATCAACCTTAAACTTCACAATAGTAATCTTGTCATAATAAACCCTTTAGAGTTTTCATATAAGAGGCACCAACTCCAATAACTAGAAATTCCTCAGGATGCCTTGTCCCCTTATACATACCATTTTTCTTTTCCATTTTAAGCACGTTACTCCAATAACCAAAACACACCTTATTCAAACTATCAATCTTCAGTACCAAAAAATTTGATCATGTCCTAATAACCCTTCCAAAATTCTTCTTGAGACATTTGGCTTAATGTCTAGCAACCTTTAATAAAACTATAATCTCTTTCTCTTCTCTTTCCTATCTTCAAAACATAATACTGTCCTTAAGTATGTGCTTCAGGAAAGAATTTCTTCTACTACCACGAAGCTCATTACCTATTACAAAACATAACACTAACTCTTGATGAATTCTTGTCTAGGCTATTTTATTCCTTAGCTTTAACATATGTATAACTTTATTCGTAAACTAGCATAACTCTACATAGTTTCATTAACCTTTAAGATTTCTGAACTGAAGTTTATATATTCCTTTCAAACAATTCATGAGATAAACTAGGGCAAGTGACCTCATAATTCTTTTTTTCCTTTTTTTGTAGTGTCGTAACCGAATAGTCACCTTATAATAACTTCTATTGAGTCACTGACCTACCATTAGAACATAAATGGTGCATTTAAGCTAATTAAACAAATATTTAATGCACAACTTTTGATTAAAAAAAAGAAGAAAAAAACTTTACTTGCAAGACGTACCTGGCGATGACATAGAACCCCTTAATGGTCATAGAGACAATTTAGGCTTACATGGTAAGTCAGTCTATAGAACCAAAAACTCTTGGCTCTAATACCAATTGTAACGACCCGACTTCCTAGGACTTGAACTAGGTCATCACTATATGCATGCATACATCTTGAAGGGATGAAAACCCTAACGCAACATAAAAAAGAAAAAACAGGACCAAATTGAAATTGATGGGGAAAATTAAGAGACCATTACACTGGAAATTTACAAAAATAAATACCTAGGTTAAACATGTTTTTGAGAAAACATATAGAGAAAAAAAAACTTACTTTTTGTTGAAATCCAAACTCCTTTGGAATTTCAATCAAGAACATCACGACAGGGAACCTTTTCTATTCTCTAAGAGATTTTGATGTAGAGATGTGTGGGAACCTTGAAATATTGGGATTTGTTAGGGTAGAGAGAATTTGAGAGCGGCCAAAATTTTTCACAAATAGTTTCTGTCTTCTTAAAAAAGCACTCAGACTTCATCGTGATCTGTTTTCTCTTTTTGTAACAGGTATCCAAAGAGAGATGGAAAGGGAAGGGGAGAATGTGGGATGAATACCATGTATAAAAAAAATCCCCTTCCCACAATTTAGTTATTAATAAAATTAATAACTAAATTAATAATTAATAATTAAATTAATTATTAATTATTAATTAAATAATTAAATCCAATTTAATTAAAAATTCATTTAAATCATATTTAAATGAACATCTCTCACATAACCTATAGTTTTAATTCAATTAATTTAACTAAATTAAATTATATTAAATTAAAAAATTAATTAATCATTAAATTAAACATCGCATATTTAATTTAACCTACATTTAAATCATATTCAATCATATTTCTCTCACAACCTATAGTTTTAATGTGTTTCTAATACGCATTAATTTTAATATATAGTTTTAATATGAATTCAATTCAGATTAAAATAACATTTGAACTCCTTCAAATATTTAATTCTCTCATACATTAATTTTGAATCATATCCAAAATTAAATTTATATTAAAAAGTTTAATTAAATTATAAACTTCATATTATAATGTATCACCATACATTATATTATTTCTCTAAGTAAATTTGAACATTTCAAATTTCATTCAAGACATAATAACCTCAATACCCTTCACGAGCTAGAAATGGGACCTAATGGACCTACAGATCAGAAACTCCAATGATATGAGATTAATTGATTAAACACATAACCACATTAATCAATATTCGTTATTGTGTGTACACTCCACTAAAACCCCACAGTTGCACTCTTCTCATTGCAGATATATTTCTGTGTCCACTAATATAGACTAACAGCAAGTTAGTCCTTCACAAGTATTTGTAACACCAACTAGGTCAAATTACCATTTTACTTTTGGGTTACTTTTATATCCAAGTACCAGTGCTTCTCTAATGAACAGCCTGTTTATGGTCCAACCATTAAACAGAAACCCCTCTCGGGTCAGTGAGAGGGTAGGGCCCTTTGTTCAAGTCCTGGAGACACCATTTAAAAGAACACTCATCTACCTACCCTAAAATTGGGAAAGAGTGAAATCCATCTTGTATAATTATACTCCTCACTCAGTTTTGTCCTCAAAATGGTAGGCATATGAAGTCAAAAATCAGCCACTCTCACCCATACAAATCAAAGGTCAATCCCTCATGAATAGGAGTTCATAATATACTCAAGATTAAGACTAGGTAATTCTATTGAAATAGAAACCTAACTAGCCAACGGAGTTACATCTAGTGGTTATTATTTCGTGGTTCAGTCTTATGCAAACTCATTGCATAGGATACCCTCATTTGCATGTCACCTACACGAATTCGTTGGATTATTGCGTTTGTATCAAATACAAAGTGGGTTGCATCCATAGTGTCACTAGGATAAGGTATCCAGCCTTATCTCTATACTATAAATCCTTTAGATTGTTTCTTAAACATTGATCTCCATATGTCTCCAAATATAGTTCAAGACTCATAACATAGCCTAGGATATTAGACTCATAACATAGCCTAGGATATTAGTTTATTGGATTTTAAGGTTATTAAGACAAAACAAATACAACACAATCAATAACTTTTATTGAAATAACATCAATAATTCTTTATTAATAACGATCAATTAATTACTTTTACTATCTACGAGTTTTAGGGCATAAAACCCAACACATCTCATACGACTCTTTTTTATAATTTTACTAAAAATGGAGGAAACATCATTAAGGTAAATAAATTTGCTGTCGTTTAAACCAAAACCTCTTAAATCGGGGTATCCCTAAAACATTAATATATTAAAATAGGAAATTTGGCATAAAGAAATAAATAAAGGAAAACATACTTTTAGTTTCAATAACAAATCAAAGTATTAAAATGAAAGGAAATCTTTCGTCATTCGCTGAGGTGTCCTTTCCCTTACCTAGAAGAAAAATCATGAAAAAAAAGGGTAAGTATATAAAATACTTCGTAAGTAACCCCATTAGTAGGGTCACGCTATGCATTCATGCTCAATAGATGCAACATGCTAGTAGGATATGCATATTTCAACTTTTTACACTTCACTTATCTGAGTGATTAATTAGACCCGTCCTACCGTTAGCAAATTGTGTCCACGAACCTCTAGTGAATCCCATAGAAGATACTTACCTTTGGTCTATCCCCAAGGAACACGAAACCTTTGGTGATCCCAAATGACCACAAAACCTCTAGTGATCTCGAAGGAACACAAAACCTTTGGTCATCTTGAAGGAACACAAAACCTTTGGTCATCTTGAAGGAACACAAAACCTCTAGTGGACACACAACCAACGTAGGAGGATAACTATCATTAACATGCATAACTGATAAAATATGTAAAAATTCCACAACGTAGATTCATAATGCCTCTCATTAAAACATCGTCATGCTCATATATCCTTGCAGTCATAAGAATTACATGCAAACAAAATAACTCATAGATGACCCAAAGAAACCAACAACATTTTAATAACTAAATTGCTTGACACGTAGGTAGTTCTAGTAGCAAGATTACTTTGAGAATAAATTCCAATAGCCAACCAAACAACCAATTCTCGTAAAATCCTTAAATTAAAACCTCGAGCAATTTTATCCAAACGTAGCTTAACTCGGAATTGCTCCCAATCTTCCAAATCAACGCAATCTTAATCCACCTACGTTTAACAATTAGAGTTCAACACCCAACATACCACTAAATAGGTAAGTAAAACCCACAAGAAAACTCATCCAACTTACCCCACACACAAACGGCAACTGCAGCGACTCCCCCCTCCCCCCATGGCGACGACAGCGGTGACCGAACAGTGGACTCAAATGGCAAGGCGAGCAGCTGCGACGACGACTAACTGAAGCTCAACGGCAGCGACTGGGCGGAATCGACGGCAGTGGCATGGATCGAGCGGCGATCGGCGGAGCAAAAGATTGGCACCCGGCTACGGCTGCGTGGGTCTCAGTGGTGGCTGCGAATGACATCGAGCCAGATTGACAGGAGAGAGAAGACGACCTGGCTGAGAGAGAGAACCCGTCGGCCGAAGAAGAAGTGAAATAAACTTTTTATTTTTTCTTTTTTTTACTTGCACGTACTTCGAGGCCATCCGAAGATATATATATATATACACGTACATTTTTACTTTTCCTCCTCCCAAAACACAATATAAAACTTATTTAACAAATTCTAAATTTTCAAATTGAATCCAAACTTTAAATCTCCAAATCAAATTCAATTCTTCACCAATATTAAGCCAATCTTTTATCAAGATTATTTTGAATTGAATTATTTTCTCAACATAATCGAATGAAGCTTCAAAATTCAAACAATTAACCAAATAATTTAAGATAATTAATTTTTTGAAAAAAATTATCTGAAAATTTGGGATGTCACATATTGTGCCCAAAATTAAAATTTGTTGACAAACAAATGGCAAATTAAAGAGGAATTGTATATAATGGCCAAAGAAGACTCTCATTTGGATAAATGACCAATTTTTTAATTTTTTAATTTATGGCCATTACACTATGTGGAGGGTCCCATCCATATACTTAATTTCTCTGTTTTACCGCTCAATCCACGGTGGCTTCAAATAATAAATTAAGGATGGCAAATATTTCCCCACAAATTTAGGTAATTTTTTGGTAGTTTTTAAATTTGTTAACTAGATTTTGTAGGAATTTGGTTACTTGTTTTTTTTTCTTTTGCATACTAATTTGAGGGGTTTTTAAATCGATGACGATTGGAATGATAGATGAATTGAAAATTTGGAAATAATTGGTATTTCTATGGAAGAGTTGTAGTAGTGTAGGTAACGTGAGAAGTTGTGAAGGAGAAGGGGTGTATTTGGTGGTGATGAATCTACCGTGCTTGTAGGCACCATGGAAGTCGAGATGGAACAAATTGTTTAGATTTTGACCTAGACTTTAGGTTTTTAGTATAAAGTATGTGTGAGGTTCAGTTGATGATTTTTTTAGTACATAATATTTGCATTTGCATGATTTAGTCAAGATATGTGTGTGGGGTTTAAGTTATATTTAGAAGGGGTTTAACAAAATATGAAAAGATTCTAAATATTACAAGGTATTTGCATGTTACATACTAACTAAATTTTAAGTGTTTATGAGTAGAAAGTATTTGTGGGGCTCAATAGACTTCATTTGATAGCTATTTTGAATACCATGTATTTGCTTATTTCATGTCTAAATTTCCAGATTTTTGTAGCTCTAATTTATTTTAGTTTGTATGATATTATTTTCTATAACTAAAGTTAGTTTTGATATGTTATTTATTTAAATAGTTTTTTTTTTTTTGCTTCATAATAAATGTATATTCAAAATTTAAATTTATGAGATTTTGGAAGTTGAGTTTATTAGATATTGTTTTAGGTTGTTATATTTTTCTTTGAAATACACCATAATCTTAGGGATTTGGTAGTAGGGGTACTTTTGTCTATTATTAAATTTTTAGTATTAGAATTAGTTGTTTGGCCATTTTCACCAAAAAAACTTGTTTGGCCATTTGTCCATTTGCCCCCAAATTAAAAGATGTCACATGTCTTCAATCTGGTCATTTGATCACAACGATAGGCTTATTAAATAAAATCACTTGGGTTCAAAGTCCAACTCAATTCAAACTCATGGCAAAAATTTGGGCCAAAGCGAAGACTGAGCCCAAGCCCATGTAAGCTAAGGCCCATGAAAAACCTCTATAATGGAGGTATTACCTCTTCATTTTGAAGGATTGGAAGAATTGACACCGAAGTGCTAAGCTCTAATCAATCTCAAGATTACTATCTTATGAAAATTGAAGACTTGGAAAACTAAAGTTTCCTTGAATCTTAGAAGACTAAAGCTCTGATCGATCTTAAGACTGCAACTTCCTGAAGATTGAAGACTTGGGAGTTTAAACTTCATTCAACGTTTGAGAGAAAGCATCAAATGAACATGTACTAGAGATTGTACCTACTTATTCTACAAATCAATACAAATACAAAGTTCATTCAACGAATCAAATTTCTTTGAAAATCTCCTTAAACAAACAAAACTTTGTACCAAATAATGTGACTATTTGAATTGCTATAAATATTCTATAGATATGTGGCTTTCTTACCAATTTAAAAAAAAATACAAAAAGACATAAAAAAGTGTTCCCAAATTCTCATCTCTTTTATATATAATTATTCTATAGATAGGTGGTTTTCAACTAATTATCGAAATATCAATTCTAAATGATTTTAGATTTATTTAAAATCATTTTCAACCTTTGTCAAACAATGATATTTGCAAAAAAAAAAAAAAAAAAAAAAAAAAAAAAAAAAAAAAAAAAAAAAGTGATTTTGGCCATGTAAAAAGCATTCCTAAACATAAATTAAACAATAACAACAAAAATGTTTGGGATAAGAAATATGTTTTAATGTGTCACACTTTCTAAGGTATCCAAACTTAGCTTGGTATTGGTATATGCTCTATCTCTAAAGATAGTCAAAGGTTCAATCCCCAACTTTGCAATTGTTATACACTTAAAAAAAAAAAGAAAAAAAAAAACTTAGCTTTATAACTATATCCAACTTACTCCAGAGTCTACAAAGAACAAAAAAACATAAGTTTCCTTCTACTTGTCTTGAAGAGCGCGCATTATATTGGAAACTATTTGCAGGAAATAATATTAAATTATTGAGTAACTAAAAACCCCTATGTGCACCTAAATATAAAAGCCTTTAAAATAATTAAAAGCTTCCAATCAGTGTAAGTGTACATTACCGAGTAGTAAATAAAAAAATATTCCAATAATATATTATGTGTTCGAGGGGAGCACATGTAACAAAAAAAATCTCGTTTGAAGTAAGATTTTTCACAAGGAAGCAACTGAAGGTGGTAATCAATTTTGAAAATAATTTAGAGAGGATGTTGTTAAACTTAGATCAATATGTCTATGAATAATATAAACTTAGATAAATAAAAAGACAATTCAAGGTTGTCCTAAAAGTTTTATCCTATATTCAGGGTTAAAAAAGAATATATATGTCTAAGTTCTTTTTCTAGTTTTGATCTTTTATGAAAACCAAACTTTACGTAACCCTTTCAGCCTTAGATGCAACTTTTATATACCAACCTAGGTGATCTATCTAGACTAATAATAATAAGAAATAAACTCAATAAAAGCAACTCTGGTAAGAGAAAGGGCAAAATTACTTTATTTTATACCTGATAAGTTTTTCTCTTCCTTTAGAGTATTTACATATTTTTTAATCCTCAAAGAAAGATTCAGTTCATAATAAAAGAAAATAAAAACAAAATAGTAAAAGAGGAAGAACTCTCGACGCTGCTTATACGACGTCAGGAATAGATAGTTGTTGACACCCTTCCATAGGTATCAATAATAGCTATATCAGAAAAGGCAGAGATGCACATAAACATACAAAAAAACTAAATTACGAGAATATTGTCAACAAAACTATCAAAATTTACGATTTATTGCGTCAACTTAAATATATAAACATTTATGACATTTTATAGCGGTTAATATATGCATGTTCTAATTTATATCTTATGTCAACATGAAAACAATACCATTTATTGAAATTCTTTTTTTTTTCCTTTTGGTCACAATCGCCAACTAAAAAAAAAAAAAAACTATTTCTCAATAGAATTCAAAATTGAAGTTGTTGAAAAACCAAGAATGACATTATGAATTTACCAAATTAAAAACAGAAATTACATAGAAAAATACTTAACACTGCTTAAAATGAAAATCTAGGATGAGTAGTTTATATTGAAAAATACACCTCAGGATAAGTGTAACACTTGAATAAAATGATGATATAGGATCTAAACCTGTGGTAATTCGTATATATTGGAAAAAGCATTTGTCTATATAAAAGCTAGATAAGTAGTACATATTAAAAAATACTTTTGTCCATATATACTCAAGATAAGTAATATCCTTTTGCTCTTATAAAAATTATTGTAAACATGTGTTTGACACTTAGAAAGCACAATACAAGTGTTTTGTTGTATAACAATTGGGGATGCTTGCATATATCATAAATGGGCTAAGTTAATAGTAAAATTAGCAAAATTTAAAACTATGGCTAAATATAGCAAAATCTGAGTAAAAAGTCTAAAAACACTTCAACATCACCAATACACAATTTCAATCTAAATCACTTATACATAATTTTAGCCAAAATCAATTTCTTTCCAACTATTTGCATGTTTTTTTTTTTTTCCTTTTTCCTTGAATGTTTGTTTTCTTAGTTTCATCTGAATAAGCTCCAACAGTCTATTAACAACTGTGTTCTTCAATCATTGTTTTTATTAATTTCTATTAGAGATGTTTTGTTGACAATATTTGTTTAAGATTGATGATTGCTATGCAAGTTGTCTCTACATCTATTATATCAAGTCTTTGATTGTCTCTAGAAATGTAGATTTTGTGAAATATATTTTTCTTATTTGGAAAATTATGTCTGCAGTACTTTTTGCAGATTTCCAGCCTTTTTTGGGGTGCATCTGTTTTGGGAACTAGGCTTGTTCCTTCAATTTTCCATTGTGCACATTTAAAGTTTGGGGATTTGTTGTTGAAGGCAGTCGTTTTAAAGAATATCTCTTTGAGTCGTTCTTGCGGGTTGAAATTTATTAGGATTTATGCCCTAAAGCCTCATAGTTAATTTGTTATTTGATATAATAAATTATTATTTTAAATATGCAATAATAAGTTGTCCATTACGGAAAAAATCCAAGGTTATATCATGAAACTTGAACAATATGTAGTGGACATATAGGTGGATAATGTTCAAGTAATAACCTAAAAAGTCTATAGTATATGGATAAAGTTGGGTGTCTTATCCTGGTAACACTATGGATACGACCCACTTTGTAAGTGTTACAAATGTTGCAAGTGTTAAAAAACAATGTGATCCAAATCATTCGTGTTGAGACATGCAAGTGGCGGTATCCTATACAATGAGATTGTATAAGATCGGACCGTGAAATACTTAATCTCTCTTTGTAACATCGTTGACTGAAGAGATTATATTTCATAGAATAGCCATATGTAACTCGATCTCAATCCTGAGTGAGTTATGGAGTCTTGCTTGTGAGAGTTTGTCTTTTGATTAGTATGGGTGAGAGTGACCATCTTGGGGACAAGACCGAGTAGGGAGTTGGGAACATAACTACAAACAATGGAGTACACTCCTTCCTGCCTTTAGGGTAAGTAGATGAGTAGTTTACTTAAGTGTTGATTCCATGTCTTGAACAAAGGATACTCACCCTCTCATCGACCTGAGAGGGACTTATTTCATGGTAGGACCATGAACATATTGTTCATTAGAAGGATTAGTAGTATTTACGGAGTAAAAGGTAATTACAGAGGTAAAACAATAGTTTGACCCAGTTGTAATTACGAACAACTCATGGAGGATCAACTTACATAGAATGGTTAAATCCATTGACGCAAAATATTTTACAGTGCGAATAGTGCAGCTGCGGGTCTTTAGTGGATTGGCCCATAGTTAATGAATGTTGATTAATTTAATTAAAGAGTTTAATTAATCTTTAGGTCTATTAGGTCCTCCTACTAGCTCACAACGGGCTAACAAGGACGAATAAGTTTTGAAAGAATTTGAATGGTTCAAATTAATTGAGGGAATAATATAAATTGTATATGATACAATTAATATAATGTATATAGATACATTATAATATAAAGTTAATTTTGAATGTGATTCAAAATTAAACTATATAATAAAAGGAGATTTATTGTATTTGAATAAGATTCAAATAATAAATAATATGAGATTCATATTAAAACTATAGGTTATGAAGAATATGTGCATTGGTATATGATTTAAATGTACATTTAATTGAATATGAGATATTTAATTAAAATATCAATTAATTAATTAGATCAATTAATTATTTAATTTAATTAAATAAATTTTATTTTCATTTTAATTTAAATCAAATAATAGGAAGTGGGTGATGTGAGAGATAGGGTTTGATCCTACCTTACGTTGAGATGAAAGGGGGAATTTTTTTTTTTTCCCCCAAGGGGTTCAGAATACTCATCCAACTCTCTACTTCCAATTTCTATCAAGTTTTTCTAAAAGAAGAGTTCTTTATGGAAAAACTTCTCCAAAACTCAATTCCCATTGCTCTTTCAAAATGCGGTTCCTACAAAGCAGTCCTTGCCAAGAGAATAGTCAGAAAAACCCGATGGAGGCGTTACGTTCATGTTCGAGAGAAGATTCATTGTTGTTTGTTGAGGAAGAGAAATTTTGTAGATTCTTGAAGAAAAGGTTATCCAAATGTGAGTTTCCTACTTTCCTTTTTCCTTATAATTTATCTAACACACCTAACTTTTATTGCATTACGAATGTATGTGTTTTTATATTCTGTCTTGAAAATTTTAAAATAAAATTGAAAGCAAAGCTCACTTTCTTTTGTTGTGGGATTCGATCCCTTCAGTAATTTCATGAATGTATTGTGATCTGTGATTAAAGAAGTTTGTGTTGATTTTGATCCCGAGCTCAACTGCGAGTTGTATCAATCTATTTCATATTAACTGAAGAAGAGATTCATACGCTTAGGGGGAGCCTAAGCTAGTCAAGTGAAGATGTATTTGCTTGATTTGGGAAGATAATCATTTTGAAAGGCTTAGGGGGAGTGTAAGTGAACTTTCACTAATACACACAATCTTAGGAGGAGCCTAAGTTTACTAGGAGGGAGTCTCAAATTCAGGGGAAGCCTGAGTGACATTTAGAAAGTAAAGCTGTACGAGTGTCTATGTATTTGTGGTGTCATTATAGATAAGTATGATAGCACAGAAAATGTGCTATCTTGCCCCGCTTAATTAAAGGTTGTTCCTAGATTTTACATGTTTGTTTGGTTATTTTATAGGTTTTGAGTACTTGTGTGATATAACCGGGTGTTAGAGCTGAATCAGAGCTAAAATGGGTCAAAATGAAGCTTAATTGAATCAACTGGGAAAGAGAGAGTCAAAATGACCAAAATATACCTGAAGGATGGCACAGCGTCGGTGCCTAGGCACCATGCTTGGTGCTTTTTCTCGAGCAAACGTTTTTCTTGAGATGCAGCTAGCGCCACGGTGCTCCGAAATTCCATCTGGGAAGATTTCCATCAAGCACCACGACGCTTCCCTCTAGTGTCACGACGCTGTCGCGATTTTATAACAAAAAACTTTAGTTGCCTAGGTCAAGAGAGTCCGATTTTCAACCGATTCAACACGATTTCTCTCTATTTTCTTCTTCCTTTGGGTCTATTCGTGTATCTAAACATCCCTTTAATGTCCATATCATGTCAATTATGGGCTAAAGGTAAGGTTTTCTAGCTTAGGTGCAGAGTAGATTTTCCCCTTTTTGTATCACTTAGTATCAAATTCTTGTATTGTCTCTCAATTATTCTCAAATTATGAATGATATTTGATTGTATTTCAACTTTACGATGTATAATCCTTCGCTATATCTTACTTTGCAATACGTGACATTCAATTCCATGTTATTCCGATGTAGCAATAGGTTGAATTAGCTTGTAAGTTGTAAATTTACGTCAACCAATATTGTCTAATCAACCTAGGGAAGAATTATATTGAATGTTGATTTTAAATTTCCAATTGGACATCCAACTTAGTAGGTTCCTCGATCTTAATGCAGTTAGCCCCTTAGTTATTGTAAGCACCTAATTGGTAAGCACGTTCAAAAGCTTTAAGCGAATTAGTATTAATAATCGCATATTGTAAATTAGAGAAACAAAAAAGAGGAAAACTAAAAAAAGGAACAGGACAAAAAACAAAAAAAAAAAAAAAAAAAAAGAAAAGAAAAGAAATTAGAATTTAAAAAGAAGAAAAGAGAAAAAAAAGAAAAAGAAGAAGAAAGGATAAGGATGGAGTCGTGGTTATAACTTCCCATTGGACAGAAATTGTTGCCGACTTCTTTCTACTCATTTTCAAACTTAATTCAATGCTATTTTTCAGCTGCACGTCGTGGAGAGGTTGAAGAAGAGTCCTAGGGCAATTTCGTGCAAGATTTTGGACGATTCATGGTAAAACTGAAGCTGAAACAAAAGATTCATCTGCTATCGCGCAGCTCAAACCAGGTCTGGTGTTTGGTGAATATCGAGCTGAAGAGATTAAATTTTGGGTTGAAATTTTAAGGTTAGTACGTTAACTCAATTTGGAACAACTGTTATGAAGGATACTTGAGTTGAAATGGATTGGAAACATGTAAACTTTTAGCTGGAAGTTACTGATGCAAATTTTCTGTGCAATCTGGAGTAGCGCGGAGAAAACTTGCAATATCTGACGAACCAGGACGAGTTAAGCCACGAAATTTTTAGGTAAGCTAGAAAACATGTTTCTCTACAAGTTTGTAGAAGGAAAGAAGTTCTAAATCTGGCTGGAAATATAACTTTGAATTGACATAATTGAGAAAAAACAGGAAAGGAGGAAACTCTGCTGTCGGGTGTCGTTTGGAAGCAGGTAATGCTGAGAAATTGGAGCGTGAGTAGCGACACTAGTCTCGCTGGTCGTGCAAAGAAGGTTTTTCTCTCACAAATCTCGCTGGCTCTTGCTCGGTATCGCTTCTTAGGTAGTCTTGCTGGTCTCGTTTATGCTAGTGTCGCTAGTGCCGTGACTTGTTGTGTAATTTCGTTAGTAAACTCGCGAGTAAGGTGAAATCTTGTTGGTAATCTCGCTTATTATGTGTACTTTAGGAAAGAAAGGGAGTCTCAGTGGTGAATCATGATTTGAGTTTAAGTATGCACATTTAATGATCATGTAAAGGAAGTTAAGGAAAACGTAACGTGAGGAATGTGTATTTACAGGCCAAGAAGAGCTCGGAAAGGCATATAATCCCCTCAGGGCCTAAGGACAAGTTGTAAGTGACACTTTTCTTTCTTTGAAAACAAAATTTATTGAAAATGTTTAGTTTGGTTTTTCTTATGAGATATGGCTTTGAGATGAACTGTTTTCTTGAAAAGCATGATGTTTGATGATATTGTTCACAACGCATGTTTTATCCGTTTCTATAAGATGTTGAATGACATGTTTTGAAATGTTGTTTATCGTGATATATTTGATTTTCATGAAAGATTTTCATGTGAACTATTTACGTATAATACTGGTTTCTAAAATGTTTTAAAGGAGGCTCAATGCTGAGGGACATGAGAAGGCATGTGAGTTTCCCCGGGACCCAGTACTGAAGGACTCGTAGAAGGTACTTGGGCAACCCGCCATATTCCTATGTGCACATAGAGGTTGTGACGTTGGGTCTGTTGAGTCTTGCTCCACCCCAATTAAGGATTGTTATCAACGTTGAGTGCGTTGAGTTTTACTCCGCCTCAGCTAAGGATGTTTTCGACGTCGAGTGCGTTGAGTCTTGCTCCGCCCTGACTAAGGGAAAGTTATGAGAACGAATTGTTTTTCGTATACGATCATTTTGGCATGAACATATGTGATTTTTTTACATTGTTGAAATTATGATTTTACAGAAATGATTATTTGAATCACATTTACGTTTATGGCGTTATTATGATTTAACATGCCTGTTTTCGAACAAATGATAGTTTTACAAAATTAGTCACTCACGGGGCTTTTAGCTCACGTTTTCCATGTTTTCTTTTCCTCCCAGGTAGCAAGGACGTTCTTGGTGCATTGCCTACTCCTAACTCGCCCTGCTTAAGCTTCGAGTTTCCAAAAATAGTTTATTTTCTTGTTGTTGTACATGTAAATAACTTAACACTAGTGGCATGTAGATTTAGTTGTTTATAACTGGGTTATGAGAGAGTATGTTATAAAGGGTAGTGGGTACAGGAAGGATTATTATATTATGATCATGCGTTAATATGTCTGAATTCTATGAATGTATCCGTATGAAATGTTTGTGCAGGAAGTTATGTAAGATGGGGCAATATGCGTCACAAGAGGGGTGATGTATATTGTCTTCGCATCTCCTTTCAGGTTAAGTAGGTAATCTGGGAGGGGGTGTGATAAGTTGGTATCAGAGCAAAAAGAGTCTTGGGAATAGGATCATGCATTGTAGTGTAGGAACATGTAAATGTTTAGCCAATTGTAACATTGTGTTGTCATATAGGAAAAACATGCCACCTCGAAGCAGGCGAGTGAGGCAATCAGCTACCGGAACTCCTCAAGCTACTAGAGACCTTGGAGATATGTCAGAGGGTGAATCTAGTCATCCTCAAGTTGGGGTCAATGTCAAGGAGCATATATTTACTAGAATTGCTGAAAGATTGGCTGCAAGCATTGGATCAGTGGAAGCAAATCCAGAAAAGAAATACAGTATAGAAAGATTGAAGGCTTTGGGTGCCACTACTTTTGAAGGCACTGTTGATCCTATAGAAGCGGAGGCATGGTTGAATCTACTTGAGAAATGCTATCGTGTGAGTAGATGCCCCGATGATAGAAAAGTGGAATTGGCAGTGTTTTTTGTCACACCCCATCCCAGATACACCTTATACCTAGAAGTGAGTGTGAAACTGCACTCTCTATATAACATATTGAAACTAGATGCCAGATAAATCTAAAATAGAAACACCATTGCTATTAAAATATTTGAGAACATACAATCACTCGACAAGTATTCTTTGTATATATATATGTGTGATACAGAACAATTCTCCCAACACTCATAAGGAACATGTACATTACAAAACATGGGCACAAACTAAATATTTACAACTATCCCAAAGGTTTGCTTCAAGATAGGCCCAGACGAGATACTTCTGTAGGCTAGGCATCCCGGACACGCTCGCTACCTGAAACGACAACAAACAAACAAATTGAGTGAGCATAAAGCCTAGTGAGTGACTAAGTTCATTCAACTATCACTAACAAACTTGAACTAGCATAACCATTAGTAACCATTACATATCGCATTTCAGATAGTTTCTAAACTTCTTATGCTTTTGATCTCACCCGTATCAGTATCCTTATTACCCCATGGTAAATAACTAACTAATGTTGTGACAAAGCACAACTTAACTCTATCATATTCCAGTACAAATTCTCATTTCTAATCACATATAAATGTCTAATCATCATGTTCCACGGATTTGCAACTATCAAGTGCCTTCACATTCTGTCCCTCAGCACCGTATTCGATTATGTCCACATTACCATGTGCCTTCACACGAAGTCCCTCAGCACTGGTAACCAATTCAATCTCTGGTCAAGTGCCTTCACTCATAGTCCCTCAGCACGAGCTAGTATGTGATGGATTTCTACATGCTTTCACTCAAAGTCCCTCAGCATTGAAATCCATTCCACTTAACTATTCAAGTGCTTTCACACGAGGTCCCTCAGCACTGAATTTCATGTTTACATTCACTTAGGCTTTCACCATAAGGTCCCTCAGCCATAATTACATTTAGACAATAAAGTTAGTTTCCTTTTAACTTGCTGGCATAACGTACTTACTATGAATACCACAGAGTACAATAATTTCTTACCAAATAATCATACTAAAAGTAACCACAAGATATAGTAAAAGGTCACTCACAACTTGTCTCGGCTCTAAGTGGATTATAAGCCTCCCCGAGCTCTTTCTGACTTGAAAATACACATTTCTCACGTTCAGTTTTCTATAATCTTCCTTTTTCCTTAATACTCATAAATAGCATTACTCCTTAGACAACTAAAGACTACCAGCGAAACTCATTACATATTACTGCACCAGCGATACTAGGTTGAACGTAACTAGTGAGACTACCTAAGGAGCGACACCCAGCGAGAGTTCAGCGAGAGTTGTGAGACGCAAAGCCCCTCTTGCGTTACAGTGATACTTGTTTCACTGTCCTGTCTCTCGCTCTCTCAGCGATACTACCGCTGTAGCAGAACAGTTTCCTTCTTCCTTTCCTCTTCCTTCTTCAACCTGCTAAACATCATATTCTTGCCAATTTCAGAACTTACTTCCTTCTACAAACTTATTAAGGTGTAAGTTCTTCATCTTACTTCAAAATTTCATGAAGCATATCCTCTCCGTTTAGGGCATATCCTTCAACAACTCCAGGTTGCTCCTAATCATCTGGCAAATTCAGCACCACTCTCTTCTATCTGGAGTTTGACACACATTTATACAAGTTCAGCTCAAGCACCCTTCATGAAACTTGCTAAAAATCGAGTTAACTTACTAACCAAAGAAGTTCCGACCTTAACCACCATTTCCTCAGTTCGTTCTTCCTCCAAAACTGAACGTTACTCCAAGAGAGCAACACCAGTTGAGTCCTCTGCCCAGCTCAAGTTTCCTCCACGGTTACGATGAGATTTCCACTCCAAATCGACATGAACATCTTCTTCTACCTCCCTCCGATGTTTAGCTTCGAAATGGACCCAACTCGAGCTCTGTAATGTAATCAAAACAATTGAATTCTCGATCCACTTATATATATACCACCGACTTAACCTCCATTTCAACACTATACTACAATCTATTCAACGCATACCTTCTATGTTTAGCTTCAGCAACATACAGCCTCTGATGGTGTTACTTTTTCAAAACTCTCTCGCCAGATAGTTAACAAAAGCATTATTCTCTCGGCCAACCTTCTTTGCCCAACGCATACCCACTTTCGACGCATGGTAGCGTTCACGGCATAGTGGTCTCATCGCAAATTAGCTCTCAACTCCTCGTGGCCTTTAACTTCCAACGCCCTGCAGCCTTCAATGCATTTCGCAAGATAATCTTCGATGCAGGGTGGCTCTCCACGCCTTGTGACCTCAACGCGTCGTGGCCTCAACGCCTAACAGTCTTCCCTCACCTTTGCGTCCACGCCAAAACTGCTTCCATCAAGGCGCGTTGCCACCAACGCATAGCTGATACTTAGCCATTTTTCTGCCCCCAACACATTCCAGCCAACTACTCCTACCAAAGCGTCCATCTCTTGGTCTCTTCTTATCTTTCTTTCTCACAAGTTTAAGTATGGGGCTTACATTTTTGCTCCAAAAAGGAGCAGAAGATTGGTGGAAGAATTGTAAAGAGCAGAAAAGAGGATATAGGAGAAATAGGCTGGAATGAGTTTAAGAAGGCATTCCAAGAAAAATATTGTGCAAGTTCATGCCGAGATGCAAAACGGAATGAGTTTCTAAGGTTAGTACAAGTATCCATGTCAGTGGCGAAATATGAAAAGAAATATACAGAACTGTCTAAGTATGCCATGACGATTGTTGCAGATGAGATTGACAGGTGCAAGAGATTTGAAGAAGGTTTACGGGAGGAGATACGTACTCCTGTGACTACTAGTGCTGAGTGGACAGATTTCTCCAAACTCGTAGAAGCAGCTATGCGAGTTGAAAGGAGTTTGATGGAAAGGAGGACGGAATGAGGATCAGCTGGAGGTAGACGGACAATCCACACTTCTGGTACTACTCAGGGGCAGTCAGGTAGGAGATTTGCACCAGGTGTATTTAGTGGAGGAAATTTCAAGACCAGATCGAGTGGACAGGGTACTTCCAAGGGAGGTACTGGAGGAAGTGCACGGAAGCAAGAACCAAGGAGTTCCACTGGTCCAGCACAAACAGTGGAAGGTTCTCGAAGTGGACAACCTAGAGAGTCCACAGCCAGTTCCACGAGGAAACCATTATGTCCCAGCTGCGGGAAGTATCATTGGGGACAGTGTAAGGGCAATGTATGTTATCATTGCAGAAAAGCACAACGACCTGCAGGAATTGCTGATGAGGGAACTAGTGGATCAAGACAGAAGGGAGCTACAGGGCGACCAAAACAGCAAGGAAAAGTCTTTGCAATGACTCAGCAAGAGGCTGAAGATGCTCCTAATGTGGTTACTAGTACACTTTCTATATGTCATACTCTTGCTCATATTTTGATAGACCCTGGTGCTACCCATTCTTTTATTGCTAAAATGTTTGCTGTGAATATAAATAATACATTAGAATCTTTGCCTGAGGAACTGTTTGTTTATACCCCTGTTGGTGATGTGTTTGTGGCTATCAAAGTGTATAAAGACTGTGTGATTGAAATTGATGGTGTGACTATGATAGCCAACTTGATACCCTTAGATATTCGGGAGTTTGATGTGATATTGGGAATGGATTTCTTATCCAAATATCGAGCCACCGTGGATTGTTTCCAGAAGGAAGTCGTATTTAGAGGATTCGAAGGAAAAGAAGTTATTTTCAAGGGTGATAGGAAATTCCTTCCTACTTGTGTAATATCTGCAGTTAAAGCTAGGAAGTTGTTAAGCAAATGTTGTTCAGCATACCTTGCTTACGTGGTTGATACACAAGCCGGTAAGTTAAGACCAGAGGATATTCCTGTGGTGAATAAATTTCTTGATGTGTTCCCTGAAGGGCTGCCAGGATTACCACCAGATAGAGAAGTGGAGTTCATTATTGATCTAGTTCCTGGAACAACACCCATTTTGCAAGCACCATACCGTATGGCACCATCAGAACTGAAAGAGTTGAAGGTGCAGTTACAGGAACTAATAGATAAGGGGTACATCAGACTGAGTGTATCTCCATGGGGTGCACCAGTGTTATTTGTGAAGAAAAAGGACGGTACTCTGAGACTGTGTGTTGTTTATTGTCAGTTAAATAAGGTCACTATACGCAACAAATATCCCTTGCCTCGTATTGATGATTTGTTGGATCAGCTTAGAGGGGCATCAGTGTTTTCAAAGATAGACCTAAGATCGGGATATCATCAGTTAAAGGTCAGAGAGACAGATGTACCAAAGACAGCTTTTAGAACGAGGTATGGACACTATGAATTCCTCGTGATGCCTTTTGGTCTGACAAATGCTCCAGCAATGTTTATGGACTTGATGAATAAGATTTTCCATCCTTACTTGGATCAGTTTGTGATATTTATTGATGATATTCTAGTGTATTCTAGAAGCAAGGAAGAACATGCAGGACACCTTAGAATTGTATTACAGACTTTGAGAGAAAAGAGATTATATGCAAAATTCAGCAAATGTGAGTTTTGGCTGGAATGAGTAATGTTTTTGGGTCATATTGTTACTGCTGCAGGAGTTGGAGTAGATCCTCAAAAGACAGAGGCAATTACCAGATGGGAACAACCAAGGACAGTAACAGAGGTTCGTAGTTTTCTGGGACTTGCAGGTTATTATCGGCGCTTTGTACAGGGTTTTTCCAAGATAGCATTACCTCTGACTCATTTGACTAAGAAGGGAACTAAATTTGAATGGAACGAAGAATGTGAGCAGAGTTTCCAAGAGTTAAAGAAGAGACTTGTGACAGTGCCTATTTTAGCACTTCTAGAGACAGGGAAGGAGTTTGAGGTGTATTGTGATGCCTCTAATCAAGGGTTAGGTTGTGTACTGATGCAAGAAGGTAAAGTTATAGCTTATGCCTCTAGACAGTTGAGGCCACATGAAATTAATTACCCTACACATGACTTGGAACTGGCAGTAGTGGTGTTGGGATTAAAGATGTGGCGGCATTATTTGTTTGGAGAGAAGTGCCATATCTATACGGATCACAAAAGTTTGAAATACATCTTTGATCAGAAAGAACTCAACATGAGACAAAGGAGATGGTTGGAGCTGATCAAGGATTATGATTGTACTATAAATTATCATCCAGGGAAAGCAAATGTTGTAGCTGACGTGTTGAGTAGGAAGTCAGGACAAGCCAGGACTTCATTGAATACTATTAGTGTGGAATTGACAAAGGAGTTAAAGAGTTCAAATGCATCTTTATCGGTAGATAAGTTGGGAGGTTTGCTTGCACACTTCCAGGTGAGACCCACGTTGACAAGTGAGATTGTTAGCAAACAGATGGAAGATTCTGCACTCAAGAAAATAGTAGAAGAGGTGAGTCTCAACCAAAGAACAGATTTTGAAATAAGAAGTGATGGAGCTTTAATGAAACAAGGAAGATTGTGTGTCCCAAATGATTTGACATTGAAAAATACTATTCTAGAAGAAGCTCATAGTTTTGCATATGCGATGCATCCAGGTAGTACAAAGATGTAAAGGACTTTGAGGGAATATTATTGGTCGCCAGGAATGAAACGGGAAATTGCTGAATGTATAGCAAGATGTTTGATATGTCAGCAAGTAAAGTCTGAAAGACAAAGTCCTGGTGGACTTTTAAAACCACTCCCCGTACCTGAGTGGAAATGGGAACATATCACTATGGACTTCTTATTTGGTCTTCCTAAAACTCCAAATGGGTATGATGGAATATGGGTGATAGTTGATAGATTTACTAAAACTGCCCGATTCTTACCAGTTAAAGTGACTTTTACTTTAGATAAACTGGCCAAATTGTATGTTGATAAGATAATAAGTCAATATGGAGCTCCTGTGTCTATTATTTTTGATAGAGATCCGAGATTCACATCTAAGTTCTGGCCGAGTTTACAGCAAGCCTTGGGAACTAAACTTAAGTTTAGTATAGCCTTTCATCCTCAAACTGATGGACAATCAGAAAGAACGATTCAGACTCTAGAGGATATGTTGCGTGCTTATGTATTTGAATTTAAAGGAAGCTGGGATACTCATTTATCTTTGATGGAGTTTGCGTATAATAATAGTTACCATTCTAGTATTGGAATGGCACCCTATGAGGCATTGTATGGCAGACGTTGTAGAACTTCTATATGTTGGGGGGGAAGTAGGAGAAAGGAAGTTAATGGGACTAGAGTTAGTCGAAACTACATCTGAGAACGTGAAATTCATAAGAGAAAGGTTGAAGATGGCACAGGATCGACAGAAAAGCTACGCTGATAAGAGGCGTCGAGATTTAGAATTTGAAGTTGGTGATAAAGTCTTCTTGAAGTTATCTCCCTGGAAAGGAATTTTGAGATTCGGAAGGAAAGGGAAGTTGAGTCCGAGATATATTGGGCCTTATGAAGTTTTGGAACGCATAGGACCGTCGGCTTATCGGTTGGCGTTACCCATGGAATTGTCTAAAATACATGATGTATTTCATGTTTCTCTACTAAGGAAGTACATTCCAGATCCTACACATGTTTTGGAAGCTCAACCTATTCAGGTAAATGAAGATATATCTTATGAAGAGGAACCTGTCCAAATTCTTGATCAAAAGCAACAAGTTCTGAGAACAAAAACGATACCACTTGTTAAAGTTTTGTGGAGAAATCACAAAGCGGAAGAGGCAACGTGGGAAAGTGAAGATCAAATGAAGATCAAATACCCTCATCGTTTTACGGAGTGACCTAACCTGAATTTCGAGGACGAAATTCTCAAAAGGGGGTAATGAATTGTAAGCACCTAATTGGTAAGCACGTTCAAAAGCTTTAAGCGAATTAGTATTAATAATCGCATATTGTAAATTAGTGAAAAAGAAAAAAAAAAAAAAAGAGGAAAACTAAAAAAAGGAACAGGACAAAAAACAAAAAGAAAAAAAAAGAAAAGAAATTAGAATTTAAAAAGAAGAAAAGAGAAGAAAAAGAAAAAGAAAAAGAAGAAGAAAGGATAAGGATGGAGTCGTGGTTATAACTTCCCATTGGACAGAAAATGTTGCCGACTTCTTTCTACTCATTTCCAAACTCAATTCTATGCTATTTTTCAGCTGCACGTCGTGGAGAGGTTGAAGAAAAGTCCTAGAGAAGAGTCCTAGGGCAATTTCGTGCAAGGTTTTGGACGATTTCATGGTAAAACTGAAGCTGAAACAGAAGCTTCATCTGCTGTCGCACAGCTCAAACCAGGTCTGGTGTTTGGTGAATATCGAGCTGAAGAGATTAAATTTTGGGTTGAAATTTTAAGGTTAGAAAGTTAACTCAATTTTGAACAACTATTATGAAGGATAGTTGAGTTGAAATGGATTGGAAACATGAAAAATTTTAGCTGGAAGTTACTGATACGAATTTTCTGTGCAATCTGGAGTACCACGGAGAAAACTTGCAATATCTGACGAACTAGGACGAGTTAAGCCACGAAATTTTGAGGTAAACTAGAAAACATGTTTCTCTACAAGTTTGTAGAAGGAAAGAAGTTCTAAATCTAGCTGAAAATATGACTTTGAATTGACAAAAGTGAGAACAAACAGGAAAGGAGGAAACTCTGCTGTCGGGTGTCGTTTGGAAGCAGGTAACGCTGAGGAATTGGAGCGTGAGTAGCGACACTAGTCTCGCTGGTCGTGTAAAGAATTTTTTTCTCTCACAAATCTCGCTGGCTCTCGCTCGATATCGCTCTTTAGGTAGTCTTGCTGGTCTCGCTTATGCTAGTGTCGCTAGTGCCGTGACCTGTTGTGTAATTTCGTTAGTAAACTCGCTAGTAAGGTAAAATCTCGTTGGTAATCTCGCTAGTGACATAGAATCTCGCTTATTATGTGTACTTTAGGAAAGAAAGGGAGTCTCGGTGGTGAATCATGATTTGAGTTTAAGTATGCTGTTCGTTGAATTTTTGTTCGTTTAATTTCTAATTAAATTGAATTGAGTTTCTTAGCTCGTTGCACAAAAACAGATTTGTCATTTCCGTACAAGCATGCGTTGAGAATTACTCTAGATGTGATCATGACTGAGCAAGTTTTCCTATAAAGACCCAAGTATAAGCATTTATAGGTTTTCATGGTGAGTCCAGGGTCGAACGTAGGGATTTGTAATAACTAGGCGTTGAGACTAAATGTATGACTATGTAGTGACCGTACAAGTAAATATATGTGCATTTGTTGTTTGTGTATCTAAACTATACAAAAAGAATGAAAAGAATTTCTACTACTATTAATGAGATGGACGCGGCGTTGGGTAGTCATATGAAACAATGCGTTAGATAGCATGCGTTGGGAATGGATGGGACCATGCGGTGAAAGTAGAGTTGAAGGCAAGAGCTAGTTGTTACCTAAACTTTCCAAGTACAATTACATACCTACAAACTGCATGTGTGAATCCATCTCTCGATGTTTAGACGCCACATTTATCTTATCTCTAAGACGCATGGTAAGTTTGTTTTGGCAAAAGATGAACTACATCTCTGCAACTCATCTAATCTTAATTAATGCTAAAGATTAACTCTCCACTCTCTCAAGCTCGACAGTCATGCTTACTACGTTTGTTTGTCAGACAAAGTTATGCAAGCTAAAAATATGCATTAACCAGGATGTAACATACTCAGAATTGTTCAAGAAAAACTAGCTTTTAACATTTAACTCATTTAGCATTTATACAACATGGTGTAAAGTATTTAATATGGAGATGGATGGAAGATGGTAGTCAATCAAACTTATATTAATGAAATAAATCATTCTCTCGAATGTCATTAACAAAATATAAGCAAGAAGGAGAGAAATGAAAATAAAATAGAGATGAAGAGCGACAAGCCGCCACTGGGCAACGTCTTGCTTCATGGAGGCTTGGGATGGTTGCTATCTGATACATATATTCCATAGGGTGGAGATTCTCACTCACTGGGAGATGACTCTGATGATGCTCAGAATCCTTCTCTAAGAAGAGCTCGAAATGGAGGCTGGTTATGGTAAAAGAGAAAAAGTGCAGAGCTTTCGCCTCTTCAACTAATCTCTCTTCTTTTTCAATGGGGAAGCTTTGGGCTATTTATAGGCGTCGAAAAGTTGAAACTCATGATGATCTGACACCTTTACATTAAATTCCATGCCCTGCTGCGCAGACTTTTCACGTTGTCGGCCCATTTGTTCTGCCATATCCTGATAGCGTGTTATCCTTTTGCATATTGATATGACAGCTTTTGGCCATGCGTCTGTATCTACTTTTTCTCAATGCATGGTTTCAACGCCTAGGCTCGATGCAGGTTTTCACTTGTTCTCGCAGCAGCTTTGTTTCTTCATGCTTCGCGCTTCTTTTCTTCTTAACCCTGCGTCAGGAACAGAAAAGCTCATCGTTTTTCAGGTATTTTCCTTTGTAAGTAGTGCCAACGCATGGTGATACATTTTTCATCATTTAACTACCAAAATCATACGTTTATCTCCAAAGTTACTCTAATTGAATCAAATAGTGACTACAATAACTTGTATTTGTACAAGTTATCATATGCACATTTAATGATCATGTAAAGGAAGTTAAGGAAAACGTAACGTGAGGAATGTGTATTTACAGGCCAAGAAGAGCTCGGAAAGGCATATAATCCGCTCAGGGCCTAAGGACAAATTGTAAGTGACACTTTTCTTTCTTTGAAAACAAAATTTATTGAAAATGTTTAGTTTGGTTTTTCTTATGAGATATGGCTTTGAGATGAACTGTTTTCTTGAAAAGCATGATGTTTGATGATATTGTTCACAACGCATGTTTTATCCGTTTCTATAAGATGTTGAATGACATGTTTTGAAATGTTGTTTATCGTGATATATTTGATTTTCATGAAAGATTTTCATGTGAACTATTTACGTATAATACTGGTTTCTAAAATGTTTTAAAGGAGGCTCAATGCTGAGGGACATGAGAAGGCATGTGAGTTTCCCCGGGACCCAGTATTGAAGGACTCGTAGAAGGTACTTGGGCAACGCGCCATATTCCTATGTGCACATAGAGGTTGTGATGTTGGGTGTGTTGAGTCTTGCTCCACCCCAATTAAGGATTGTTATCGACGTTGAGTGCGTTGAGTTTTACTCCGCCTCAGCTAAGGATGTTTTCGACGTCGGGTGCGTTGAGTCTTGCTCCGCCCTAACTAAGGGAAAGTTATGAGAACGAATTGTTTTTCGTATACGATCATTTTGGCATGAACATATGTGATTTGTTTACATTGTTGAAATTATGATTTTACAGAAATGATTATTTGAATCACGTTTACATTTATGGCGTTATTATGATTTTAACATGCCTGTTTTCGAACAAATGATAGTTTTAAAAAATTAGTCACTCACGGGGCTTTTAGCTCACCTTTTCCATGTTTTCTTTTCCTCCCAGGTAGCAAGGACGTTCCTGGTGCATTACCTACTCCAACTCGCCATGCTTAAGTTTCAAGTTTCCAAAAATAGTTTATTTTCTTGTTGTTGTACATGTAAATAACTTAACACTGGTGGCATGTAGATTTAGTTGTTTATAAGTGGGTTATGAGAGAGTATGTTATAAAGGGTAGTGGGTACAGGAAGGATTATTATATTATGATCATGCGTTAATATGGCTGAATTCTATGAATGTATCCGTATGAAATGTTTGTGCAGGAAGTTATGTAAGTGGGGCAATATGCGTCACAAGAGGGGTGATGTATATTGTCTTCACATCTTCTTTCAGGTTAAGTAGGGTAATCCAGGAGGGGGTGTGACAGTTATGGTGTATTTCATCTAATTAAATGGTTAGTTAGATAATTAGCGCTCTCACCTAGCATTTCTAGGTGAGTTGGCTAAGATTAGATGTTATAAGAATTATCTAATGGACCTGTGATTGAGTTGTAAAATTGGGGAAACAACTACAAAGCGTAACCTAGATATTTTAATTATTCGAATTCAATCTCTATTTACTTTTTGTGCAATTTATTTCTCAGCAATTCAACAAACCAATTCCAACCCCCCTCCCCCCAGTGTTACACTCAAGCTACAAACCATTTAACTAAGAAATTCCAAGGTTCCCTGTGTTCGACCCCGGTTACCATTATAACATTAGTGGATACAGATAAATTACTTGTAACAGAATTGAGCGACAAAATTCGCCATTCTAAAATACATCGTTGTAATTGCTTAACATTTTATTAGTGAAGTTATCATTCCACAAGCACCCTGCCCCGTACACGTAGATGGTAATGCACCGAAATATAATTAATGTAGTCAACTAGGGAGTAGCGATATAATTCTTACACTGATACATTTACATGAAAAATCAAAGGTATCAAGAATATAAGTCTTTCAATGATAGACTACTATTGGTAATTAACACATTTACAGGACAAGTCAATTATTAACGGAATAGAAGCATATCACTGATAGAATGATTTTCCTATATAAAATGACAAAGAAATATATATCATACTCTATCTATGATAAACTTTAATATTTGCCTAACAAAAACTGGAATTATGGAAAATTTAATAATAAAAAAACTAGTTTTCTATGTTTACAATATTTTTATAATATTTGCTAAATTTGCAAATATTTAGCCAAACTTGCCATTTACTACAAATACTCTTTATTTGTTTATAAAAAAAAAAAAAAAGTGTGCATTTTGATAAATTTTCAAACACATGCTTACTACAATAATTTTTACTTTACAAATCATATGTACACCTTACTCAAACTAAAGCCAAATTTTGTACTTAGTTATAAAAAAAAAAAATATTGTAGACAGGTGTTAGACACTTGAAAGCATAATATACTAGTGTTTGTTGTATAAAAATTATATATATTTTTACAAATGTGTGATCTATTTTGATAAACCTACCAAATGCATGTTTACATACAACTAATTTTATTTTAGTACATGGTAGATAGAATTCGTCGCCCAATTCCGTGCCAAATGAATAATCGTACTCACCAAATCGTAGTAGAGGCAAGGTCGTGTCAAACACATGGAACACTTGAATTTTTCAATCAAGTAGTTAGCAATGCTTGTAACCGAAGGGGGTGTTTTAAAATAGTTTATTGCAAGAAAATAATGAAATCTAAATGGTACTAAACTAAAAATAGAAGTTGTAATAACAGTTAGAAAAACGCTTAGCTTGGGTTACAACAAAATTTACTTTATTCAATGTTCTTAATTATCAAGTCATCATCACTGAATTTCTTGTAGTTTGCACCTAATCAATTTAATTAGAAATGCTAATTAAATCATCCTAACTGACGAATTAAGATAAGTTGAATCGATGAAAGGCATTCAAAATTCAAGTTTACCTTAACTGCATTAAGTTCTATGGAGAACTAGACGAAACATTTAACTGGAAAGGTCGAAATCGAATATTCTATTGATTAAATTCTAGGTTGATAAGAAAAATACTTATCAATTTAGATTCGCAAGCTAATCTAACCTATTGCTTCCTATGATCAACATACACCCAAGTGTTTTCAATCGTACATCGATCTAAAGCGATGATCACAGTATTCACCAACATCTAGTAATATGATCGTAATACTTTAAGATCCAGAATCAAATCATGCATACAATAGAATTTAGTTCAAAAAACTCATAAGAACATTAAAGTGAAAGAAAATCCCAAAAAATCCAAGCTAGAACTAAGTACCTTCGCCTCGATACATCATAACAAGCATCCAAGAATCAAGTTCATACAGGAAATAATCAAAGAGGAGAAGAAAATAGAGAGAAAGTGGTGAAGAAATCGGTTGGTGGCTCTCTCATCGACTTAAAAATCGTAATTTTCCCTTATAAAGCATACGCCAACAATTCTCCTCGAGAAAAAGAGCCGCTGCGCTGTGGCTTTTGGGGCAAATTGGTCTTTTTGGAGTTCTCTTTCCCGGTTGATACAATAGAACTTCTTTTCGGTCCGTTTTCGCTCCAATTAGTTGCTAGCTCCCCGCTCTACCTCAAAGGTGCCTGATATCTGTAAAATAGTCAAATAAACAAGTAAAACCAAGGAATAATCTTGGATTAAGTGGAGCAAGATAGCACATTTACGGTACTATCAATACAAAAATATGTATGTCTTATTCAGAATTTTTTAGTACAATTAGGGATAGGAAATTTGAACCATAGACCTCACACACCCTACTAGAAGTTAAGCCTATGTGGTTTATAAATATAAGTTCTTCGCCCACCTCCGAGCTATTTACACAAAGCCCTATTGCACGCAACTTGTTTTCCCCTCCTTTTGCTATGCATGCAGGGTTCGATGTACAGGCTTGATTTTAGCCTTAAACACATCCCCAACCCCAACACATTGGAGGACAACCCCAAATCTTGACCTACAAGTAAACACAAAACTCCAAAATTCTAAATGGTGAGCATATTCCTCCACCCCTCATCAAGCAAACCAAAACACACACACGCTTTTCTTTATACTCATCAATATATCCCTTCACTTAAACATAAAATAACAAACATCAAAAGCAACAAAAGTAAGACAAAAAAAAAAAAAAAAAAAAAAAAAAAAAGAATTGGTAAAAGAGAACAATGGGGAACACTACTACAGAAGGAGAAGCATCATCATCATCAAAACAAAGCTCCAGTGTGCAACAACATGGGACAGCAAAGCGCACAAGGCTCTTGAGAATCACAGGAAGAAGCTTATTGGGTGTAATGATCCTTGTTGGTCTTGCAATTATTATATGTTGGCTTATTGTCTTCCCCAAAACCCCACATCTCATTGTGGAATCTGGCCAAGTCACACCTCAAAGTTTAACTGATAGAAAGCTCAAAGCCACCATAGCTTTCACTGTCAAAAGCTATAACCCTAACAAAAGAGCCTCCGTTCATATGGATTCTATGAGGATGATAGTCACTGATATGGGCCAGACGTTTTCGTCTTCCATCCCCAACTTCATCCAGCCGCCCGCGAACCAGACCGTCTTGACCTCGGCCGTCCAAGGCAGCTTCATATACCCATTTGGGCACATGAAGGAATTGGTGTTGATGGAGGGAATAAATCCGGAGCTTCGCTTCTCGGCTAAAGTCAGGTACAAATATTTTACTTTTAACACATATATATATAAAGTACGAATGTCGTTTGGTTTTGTTGATGTGAAAATCTTTATATATATATTTACTTTAAATTTATATTTGAAAAATTATTATAAATGAAAAGAAAATATCAAACTATTTATAAATATAGAAAAATTTATATTAGATCGATAGAAGTTGAAATTTTTCTATATTTGTAAATAGTTTGACTCATTTTGTTATATTTGAAAATAACTCTTTATATTAATTTGTTGAATTTACATAAATTACTCATAAGATAACCAGTTTATTTTTTTTGTTTTTAGATTCTTAAAGAATAAATTTGTCGAATTTACCTAAATTACCCATTTTATTTTTGTTTTTAAATTTTTAATGAGTAAATTTGTCAAATTTATATTTTGGGTTGGGGGTTGGAAGAATAAATATAAAATTATATTTTGAGTTATTGCGAGTTCAAAGAGGAAATTACTAACATAGTAACTGTTTTATCTTTTGTTTTTAGATTTTGAAAGAAAAAAAGTTTGACGGATTTATATTTTGGTTTGGGAGTTCAAAGAATTAAGTATAAAATTATATTTGGGATTAGTAGGAGTTCGAAGAATAAATTAAGGCTCTGAAATTTGAAAATAAAAGATTAAAATAAAAAGAGTGCTTTTTAGATATGTGTTTAGTGGCAGAATTTAGAAATTAAATTCTAATTTAAACAATTGCAAATTAGTTGTAGTTCTCTATAAACTATCAATTGACAATAAACTATTATTAATTTATTTATGAACATGATTTTATGTTAAAAAAATTGTATAATTACTATTTTGTAATATTATATCGGGATGTTTTCAAAAATAGAAAAATTGTTGAAAATAACTACAAATATAGCAAAATTTTTCTTTCGATCTGTGATAGACCGCGATAGACCTAGATAGACATCTATTAATTTACTAAATAAACACGAATAGATGTCTATCACAATCTATCACACATATAAGTAAAATTTTGCTATATTTGTAAATAGTTTGATATTTTTTTATTTATAATAATTTTCTTATTTTATATATAACCTATGGGATAAACTGAATTTTTTGTCACTATGGTTAATTTGGAAGAATTTAAAATTTAGGTTTTATGGTTTATAATTAGAATTTAACTTTTAAGGTTTGAAAAAAGCTTCATAAATAACCCCTATGGTAGGGATTATTCAAGAATATGACAATATATGAAGTTGTATCAAACCAACGAAACTAAGTTATAAATTTTAATACCATATGAAGTAATTGTAACTTTATCTCAATCATATAGACCAAATTTGAAATATAATCTAATTTATTATAATTACATAATACATATTTTAATTTAAAAAATTGAATTGAGTTTTTAACATGACATATTATTTTATTTCTAAATTTTTTTGTTTTAATTTAATATAATTCTACCTTTTAAATTTTAAAACTCAAATTCTGGATACAATAAAAAAATAAAAATATTATTTTCATAATTTACATGGTTTAAATCACAGAATCTAGGAACAGTTTTCAGAGACAGAGTTCAAGTTATCTGTTAAACACATATTCGCTAACTTTGGAAATCTAAAAACATAAAATAAAATCTGGATTGCAAACCAAACATGCCCTTAATTTCTTTCTTTTTTGTTATCTACTTTCTAAGAGTGTTATCAAAATCTAAGCCATTTTTTTACACTAAAAAATAGTAGGTTTTGAAATTTTGTCTCACTCTAAAAATTTCTAGCTCTATTCCTATCAGTTATACTTACGAGAGATGGACGTCGAAACGTCGGTCACTGGAGGTCTATTGTAATCACCTCAGGCTTAAGATCAATGGTTCTACACCTTTTGATAATACCAAATGCAAAGTGGATCTTTGAGATTTGATCTGGGTGTGTTCTTGCTGAATAATATATATATATATATATATTTTTTTTTTTTTGTTTACTTGTTTCTTTATGAATAGAGAGTTCTTGCAATCATTTCTTTTTAATTTATTTTGAATTCATAATGTTAAATCTCTAATTTTTCTTTTGAATTGTGTTTGAGCAATGTTGAAGAATGGTATGGAAGATTTGAGAGAAGTTGAGGGAATTTGCTTTTGCAAGAGCTGACTGAAATAATGGGATGAAGTTATAGATTATATAATCTGCTGTAGTGTTTGAAGAAAAAGAAAAAACAGAATAATTAATGGTGAGCCTTGTTCAAGAAGCTATCCATAATTTCAATCCTCTCTTAAACTAATTACTTGAAGAAAAAGGCAAAGAAAGTCTCATTTAATTTTTATAATTAAGAAAAGAATAATTCTTTCCTTTATGTGAAGCTTGATTGATTTTTTCATCTTTTTTCTTTGTTCATGAGTGCAATTTTCCTACTATATCTTACAATAAGAAAGAAAGAAAGAAAGAAAGAACAACAGCAATAATAATTATAAGAATAAGTTTGAATGGGAGATAAAATCACAACTTACAGTGCGTTAAAGAAGTCTTACACATATAAATGGTGTATTTTTGGAATAGCTTTCCAAAAAAAAAAATATCTTTGAAAAAATTAGTAATTTAAGGTGTGTTTGAAATATATTTTTAAGTGTCTAATTTAAAAAATAAGAAAAAAATTATTGTAAATAGTTTGTATCAAATGTGCTTCAATAAAAATGAATTTTTAATAACATTTCTTGTTTAAGTTAATCCAAAACTGTGGTTAATGTTTGTTTAGTAGTGTCTAAAGTTATTTTAGATTATTTTCTTTAAAAAAAATAATAAATAAATAAATATTATTTGAAAACTAATATTTAAAATCATGAAAACTTTTTTTTTTCTTTTTTTTTTGTTGTAATGATTAATTGAATAAGCAAAATGGTATATATTTAATAATTAACAAAAATCACTTTTGAATGTAGTGCAATTAAACAAATTTGTACACTTTTTTAATGTAAGATATAATAAATGGGGCAAGTGCAAAACTACCCCGAGATAATTGTAATTATATCCTCAAACTTTCAATTGGAAAAATGGGTCTTCAAACTCATTCAAATGTTAAATTTGGACTCAAACTTACATAATGGTAGAAATTGTAACAATTGTATACGTTTGAAGGTTCAATTTTTATTATTTGGAGATCTAATTTCAACAATTATTATAAATTTAAAGGTACAAATAATAAGTTCATATTCCTAATTTATCTAATGGATCTCATCTTTTACATAAATGGCTTAATGGGTTGAGTTTTTTCACCAATGTTAGAGGTCAATTACAATACAACCTTTAAATACGATTGGTTTGAGAAAAAAAAAAAAAAAAAAAAAGGAAAAGGAAACTCAATAGTTATCTCTTTCTCCCCAATTTTTTTAATATCCTTTAATATGTCTGAAAAGGAAAAAAAAAAAAAAGATGATTTAATTTTCCATTCCATTCCAAAAACCTTCTGAAACCCAAATTTTCTTGTTCTTCATAGAAATTGACACCAACGACAATGCCAACAAAGCTTGGGTAGAAAATCTGATAGGACCATACATCCCTAGTTTCTTATTACTATGTTTATTTTGTATGTAACTTCTAACCCCATTTTTATGTACTTCAATATATCAGAAAACGGGTTTTAGACATTCGATTTCAATCCTCTTGAAATTGTCTTCTTTGAATGGATCTTGTTGACCTATTGTGAGTATATTTGTTATCTTTATCTAGGTTTCTCATTCTATCGATTGATTTAATGAGAAGTCTTTTAATTACGGTCACTAATGTATATATTGAGGTACAATTGGAGTATATGATTTTAAGTTCCCAATACACATTCATTTTTTATTCAAATATATGTGTGATATAAGGGAAAATGTACAAAGTTTTTCAGAGATATTTCTTATCGTTATTTGAGATATTTCTTGGTATAAATATGTGTTAATCTAATGGGGGAAACCGTACTAAAATTCTTCCTAATACACGTGTTCTAACTTTGTATAAATATTTGGGTATTTCTAATCAAAGAATGTGTTAAATATATATCTAGGTTTATTTCAAATAATCCAGATATGTCTGGTTGATCTAGTCTGAGTTTGAAAATGGACGGACGATGGATCTTGGTGTATTTGTAAATTTTAGTTTCAATTTCAATTTTAAATATATATGTATTTATTGCGACTACAGTACCGTTTACCACTGTTGTTTAAATATAGTTAGTATGTGATATTCGACTGTATATTATAATTCATATGGTTTCTCCCCTACAATATATATCAAATATACAATCGAATATTTGTATATACATTTTGGGGAAAAAGATTACTAACACATTTCAAAGCCCTAACTCAACGAATTTTGTTTGTTGTTTAAATAATTTGATCTAATTTGTAGCATATAATATGAGATATATATTTGCAAAATAACTAAATATACATGTGTATATATGACAAAGTATGTGGAATATATACTGTAACGACCCGCCTAGACAAACCCCTAACCGAATCATTACTCGATGCATGCTCGACCAAAACGACACCATACAACAACAGGTGAGGAAAGAAAAACGGAATTATGTGCAACACTCAAACTTTTATTACAAAACGTGGGCTCAATAATAAATGATACCAAAAGTGCTTTGGGGTACCCCTAAGAAAACTTTTTTTTTTTTTTTTAATGTTCAAAATATACTCATAAAAACAATAAATAAATGCAATATTAAAATAAACGTACAAACTCAGGTTTAGCCCAAAAGACAACCTAGCTACATAAATAAGAAGACCATGCACATGCAAAACTACGATGAAACCATGCGAGTCCCATAACGCCTCAAGGATTCTTCTTGTCATTCGCCGATGCGTCCTTTCCCTTACCTGAAGGCATAAAGAGAAAGGGGTGAGTACAAAAATACTCAGTAAGTAACCCCGCCACATGGGCTCAGCTGAAGATAATCCAATAAGTACAATAAACGTAGGACTGGCTCAAGTAACACCCTATCGTTGGCAAATGGTGTTCACTAACTGGTAATTCTGAAGGAACACGAACTGGTGATCCTGAAGGAACATAAACTAGTGTCCCAAAGGAACACAAATTGGTGAACATGTTGCCAACGTAGGAAAAATATAACATGCAATTCAGGGGTATACAGAGTCTCTATCATATGATCATGGTGTCTATCATATAGTCATAGTCGTGCCAGTAACACATTGTACCTATCATGAAAACATAGATATTCCATTATACTCATCAGATACAAATAGCCGTTTCAGGGGTGCATAGCAAATATAGCGAGCAAAGTACGTAAAGTTCACATCATATTTCCCAAAACCTCACATGCCCTCTATTCATGCTCAAATCACAACCATTGGGACAATTAATTTTATCAGAGTCAATAGCCCAAAAAAAAAAAACATCCATTCATGTAACCAAGGTATCGAGACCATCGATACTTCCCGTAGGGGAGTTACTTACCTTGGAATTTGGTCTAATCAATTAATCATGCTGTCACTTCCCACAAAAAATTTGGGTTGAAATCCTGACACAACAATCCCAAATTGGGTTAGATACTGACTTAACTAAAATTAACACATTCAGCAAATTTGAACCCACCTTCTAATGCTATGAAGCCTTAAGCCACCACGCTTAGTCCACTCCCTTTTTGACTTCGAGATTTTTTTAAAAAAAAATTGACGATTCCAAACTTGCAACTGAGGCAGACCAAAAATAACCCAATAATTTAATCAAAACACAAGATTCCACAAAAACCCACAAGAATGGTCACTGCCTTACTCGAACTGATCGGCGGCAAAACGCAGCGGCGACGGTGGTGAAATTGGCAGCAAAACAGGGCAGACGTTGCTGAGAGAGAGACTACCGTTGGAGGGAGTCTGTCGAGGGGGAGAGAGTGTCGCGAGAGAGAGAGAGAGAGCTGGCGGCGGGAGAGTTCATATATATTTGAAACATCATTGTATATATTTGAAAAGAGTCTCATATATATACATAAAAAGTGAAAAAAAATGAATATTTGAAACCATAATTCTGCAATTGGATGAAGAAGACAAATTAACACCCCTACAATTAAGGCCAACTAAATCTCGTTAATTAAGGAAAATAAAATCTTATTCGTTGCATATTAATTGCATTAAAATAGAAATCAACATTTATAAACAATAAAAAGTAAAAAAGTATAGCTCATTAACGACCAAATAAAAGACGGCCCATTAATTACAAATTTTTTTTATATATTTAAAAATGGAAAGAAGGGTAAAATTGTCCAAAATTATCTATAAAAGGCTTCCATGAAAAATTTCAAATTTTAAGACATTTAATATAGACCAAAGAGGATTTTTCCTACAAAAATCTCTTAAAAATTTGAGGGTGTAATTACAACTATCACACACACATAGGAATATATTTTAAATGAAAAATCTATTGAAAATATTTACAAATTACAAAATATCACATTCTATCTATAATAATCACGATAGACTACTATCTATACCTATCATGACACAAGTAGACACAGATAGTAATCTATCGCGATCTATCTGTAAATACAAAATATCACATATATGGATCGCGATAGACTACTATATATGTCTACCATGACAAAAGTAGACACAGATAGTAGTCTATCGCGATCTATCGCAAATAGTAATCTATCACGGTCTATCGCAAATAGACAATAAAATTTATCTATATTTTGTAAATATTTTAGTTCATTTTTCTATATTTGAAAACGATCTTTATTTTATATATATATATAGATATAGATATAAGTGACAACACTTAAAGACATTCCAAGAACACCTTAAGTTATGTTTAGGTTGATATAAATTTTTAGATGTTATTATCATGGTTTTAGGGCCACTAGATTATTTTTCTTTTTAACAATATGTGGGGCGATGAATCAAATTTTTGACCTCGAGGTTGATAGTACAAGTTTTATGTCAATTGACTCATGCTTGTTTTGGTAGGACAATTAAATTTTATTTTCCAAAATACTTTCAAATTAGATGCATGCACTTATTTAATAGAGACCCACACCTACTATTAACTTTTATGGTAGCCAATTCAAACTAACAATTACCAAAGAAGACAGTAATTAATTGTCACAATCTCTCACCCCCATAATTTTCATACTAAATAAATAAATATATTGTTTATTGCCAAACAGAGCAAATTGCTTGAACAAATCAAATCAAAATATAACAAACGAGAAATAAAGATGGAAGGGAGAAAGAACAAATTAGTACTAATTTCAAGTGGTTGTAAAAAAGGGCTAGTTGCAAAATGGACAAAACAAGTTTCTAATATTAGGTTCGTAGCCCAAACCTTCTAATTTTGCAGAAATAGCAACAGAAGGACAAAAAAAAAAAAAAAAAATCCATGATGGAAAATGAGAAATGTTAAAAATGTCTTAATACACTTCATACACCTGGTACACTTGATGCACTATTGATTTACACTTGATACACTACTAATGTACACTTGATACACTTGATATCTTTGATACACTTGGAATATATTGTTGATTCACTTCAAATGTTGATTGTTGTTAGATATACTGCTAGTACCCTTATGTGTTACTTCAAATATCTATTGATTGATGTTTGATACACTCATGTCTTAAGTCTGATATACAGCTGATACAGTTAGAATATCATGCTTATAATATGAAACACACATATTTTACCTTCAAAACAAGCTACTAATTGAATGTTAATTGATGTTAGATATATTGTTGATACACTGGAATGATGAATGTTGTTAGAAACATCGTTGATACAACTCATGTGTTACTTCAAGCACTTATTTATACATGTCTGATACACTCATGTCTTGAGTTTAATATACTTCTGACACACTTGGAATATCGTACTTATAACGTAAAACACATTTGCTTTACTTCAAAAAGTCACATGTTGATTGTTGTTAGATAAACACTTCAAAATATATAGTACATTTAACAAACTTCAAAATATTCTAAAAAAGCAAAATTAAAAAATAAATAAATAAGAAAAATAAACAAAGAGATAAAATTGCTTAATGATCAACTAGATATCATTATAAGAAAAGTTACTTTCAATGACAATTTTTTGTCAGTAAAAGATCATTTATAGCAACATATTAAAAAAGATGTCAAAATAAATCATATTAATTAGCAATGTGTTTTAAAACGACACAAAAAGAATTTGTGATGCATTAATTGAAGTTGATCGTTTGTTGCTTTGATTTTGTTTAGAATTCACAATGAAAAAAAAAAAAAGATCATACAACATTTATAATGCATAAATATATAGTAGGCTAAGCATATTTAAATAATTTCTACAGGGAAGAAAGAAAGTTACCTTTGAATACACACTCTTCAAGAATTTGAACAATTCTTCTTCTTCCTCAACATACAACATCAAGATCTCCTCTAGAATGTGAAGGTAATGCCATCATCGAGTCTTCCTAGCTATTCTCTTAGCAAGGATCAATTTGTGGGAATCGGCTTTTGAAAGAGTAGGAAATTTTGTGAGAATGAGAGGTTTCACAGAGAAAACTTTTCTCTATACAAAATTCTTTAGAGAACTTCTCTTTGTATTATCTCATGTTGTGAGATAACTCCCACTTTCTTCTATATTTAATTTAATTTAATTAATTGAATTCGATAAATACTCACTTTCTTATTCATTTAATTTAATTTAATGTAAGTAATTAAATTAAATTAAATATTTAATATTTAATTAAAGATTTGTATCATTGCATTTAATTCTCTCATACCCTATAGTTTTTAATATGAATCTCATTCATATTAACTTTTAATCAATAGTTGTAATATGAGTCTAATTCATATTATTTTAATATTTGAATCATATTCAAATATATTAAATCTCCTTTTTATTATATAGTTTAATTTTGAATCACATTCAAAATAAACATTATATTATAATGCATGTATATACATTATATTAATTGTATCATATATAATTAATATGACTCCCTTTATTAATTTGAACAATTCAAATTCATTCAAAATTATTAGTCCTTGTTTACCCGTTGTGAGCTAGCAAGGTGTTGTTGAATTTCTATATTCGATTTAAATTGAGTTTCACAGCTTGTTGCACAAAAATAGATATTATCATTTCCGTACAAAGATGTGTCGAGAATTACTCAAATATGATCATGATTAAGCAATTTTTCCTATAAAAAGCCTAAGTATAAGATTTTATAGGTTTCCTGGTGAGTCTAGGGTCGAATGTAGGGATTTGTAATAACTAGGCATTGAGAATAGATGCATGACTATGCAGTGAACTATTCATGTAATATGTGCATGATTGTATGTATCTAAAACTATACATAAAGAATGAATAAAATTTCCTACAACTAACAATGAGCTGGACGCGGCGATGATTAGTCAAATGTCATTTAGTGTCAGATAGCATGCGTTGAGAATGAATGGAACCATGCGATAAAAGTAGAGTTAACGCAGGAGCTAGTTGTTACTCAAACATATCTAAGTATAATTACATACCTACAAACTTAGTTTGTGAATCCATCTCTCGATGTTTCAATGCTACATTAATCTTATCTCTAAGAAGCATGTAAGTTTGCGTTAGCAAAAAATGAACTATATCTCTGCATCTCATCTAGTCTTGATAAATGCTAAAAATTAACCATCCACTCTCTCAAGCTAGACAGTCGTGCTTGCTACTTTTGTTTGTCAGACAAAGTTATGCAAGCTAATGATATGCATTAATCAAGATGTAACATACTTAATATTGCTTAAGAAAAACTAACTTCTAACATCTAACTCATTTAGCATTCAAACAACATGGTGTAAAGTATTTAATATGGAAATAGATGGAAGACAATCATCAATCAAACTCATATTAAGAAAATAAACCATTCTCTCGAATGTCATTAACAAAACATAAGTAAGAAGGAGGGAAATGGAGATAAAATAGAAATGGAAGTCGTCAAGCCACCACTGGCAACGTCTTGCTTCATGAAGGCTTGAGATGGTTGCTATCTGATACATAAATTTCATAGGATGAAGATTCTCACTCACTGGGAGACGACTCTGAAAATTCTCAAAATCCTTCTATCAGAAGAGCTCGAAATGGAGGCTGATTATGGTGGGGGAGAATTTGTGCAGAGCTTTCGCCTCTTGAACTCGTTTTTCTCCTCTCATTCTCCCCCTCCCCCCCTCCCCCCCGGCCCCTCCTCTTGAATGGAGAAACTTTGAGCTATTTATAGGCGTCGAAAAGTTGAAACTCATGATGACCTAACACCTTTACATTAAATTCCATGTCCTGCTGCGCAGACTTTTCACATCGTCGGCCTATTTGTTCTGCCATGATCTGATAATGTGTTATCAGTTTGCATATTGACATGACAACTTTTGCCCAGGCGTCTGTATCTACTTTTTCTCAATGCATGGTCTCAACGCATAGTCTCGACGCATGGGTTTCCGCTTGTTCTCGCAGCAGCTTTGTCTCTAGTCCTTGGGTTATTTGTGTTTCTTTTCTTCTTAATTCTGCGTTAAGAACAGAAAAACTCATAATTTTCCAGGTATTTTCTTTTGTAAATAGTGCCAACGCATGGTAATACATTTTACATAATTCAACTACCAAAATCATGCGTTTAGCTCTAAAGTTACTCTAATTAATTCAAATAGTGACTATAATAACTTGTATTTCTACAAGTTATCACAAGGCGACCTAATGGACCTATAGATTAAAAGCTCCAATGATTTGAGGTTAATTAATTAAACTCTTTAATTAAATAAATTAGCCAACATTCATTAACTATGGGTCACTCCATTAAAGACCCATAGTTGTACTCTTCACACTGTAGAACATGTTGCATCCATGAATTTAATCATTACACATAAGTCAATCCTTAATGAGTTGTTCTTAAGAACAGCTGGATCAAATGACCTTTATACCCCTTTATTACATTTTTTCTCTTTAAGTATCACTAATCCCTCTAATAAACAATCTTTTCATGGTCTTACCATGAACCAAGTTCCTCTCAAGCTAATGAGAAGGCAGATATCTTTTGTTCAAGACTTGGAATCAACACTTAAGGGAACTACTCATCCTTACCTTAAAGGTGGGAAGGAGTGAATTTCATCTTGTGTCGTTATGTTTCCAACTCCCCACTTGGTCTCATCTCCAAAATGGTAAGTGATAACTTGTAGAAATACAAGTTATTATAGTCACTATTTGAATTAATTAGAGTAACTTTAGAGCTAAACGCATGATTTTGGTAGTTGAATGCTGTAAAATGTATTACCATGCGTTGACACTATTTACAAAAGAAACTACTTGAAAAATTATGAGCTTTTCTGTTCTTAACGCAGGGTTAAGAAGAAAAGAAGCACAAATAACCCAAGTTCTAGAGACGAAGCTGCTGCGAGAACAAGTGGAAACCCATGCGTCGAGACTATGCGTTGAGACCATGCATTGAGAAAAAGTAGATACAGATGCCTGAGCAAAAAGCTGTCATGTTATTATGCAAAAGGATAACACGTTATCAGATCATGGCAGAACCAATGGGCCGACAATGTAAAAAGTCTACGCAACAGGGCAGGGAATTTAATGCAAAGGATTCAGGTCATCATGAGTTTCAACTTTTCAATGCCTATAAATAGCCCAAAGCTTCTCCATCCAGGGGGGGGAGAGAAAGAGAGGAGAAAAACGAGTTCAAGAGGCGAAAGCTCTGCACAAATTCTCCCTCACCATAACCAGCCTCCATTTCGAGCTCTTCTGAGAGAAGGATTCTGAGAATTTTCAGAGTCGTCTCCCAGTGAGTGAGAACCTTCACCCTATGAAATTTATGTATAAAATAGCAACCATCTCAAGCCTCCATGAAGCAAGACGTTGCCAATGGCGGCTTGACGTCTTCCATTTCTGTTTTATCTCAATTTCCCTCCTTCTTACTTATGTTTTGTTAATGACATTCGAGAGAATGGTTTATTTTCTTAATATGAGTTTGATGGACGATTATCTTCCGTATATTTCCATATTAAATACTTTACACCATGTTGTTTGAATGCTAAATGAGTTAAATGTTAAAAGTTAGTTTTTCTTAAACAATATTAAGTATGTTACATCTTGATTAATGCATATCATTAGCTTGCATAACTTTTTCTGACAAAAAAAAGTAGCAAGCACGACTTTCTAACTTGAGAGAGTGGATGGTTAATCTTTAGCATTTATCAGGACTAGATGAAGTACAGAGATGTAGTTCATCTTTTGCTAACGCAAACTTACCATGCGTCTTAGAGATAAGATTAATGTGGCCTCGAAACATCGAAAGATGGATTCACAAACGCAGTTTGTATGTATGTAACTATACTTGGATATGCTTAAGTAACAACTAGCCCCTGCATTAACTCTACTTTTATCACATGGTCCCATTCATTCTCAGCGCATACTATCTGACACTAAATGACATTTGACTAACCATCACCGCGTCCACCTCATTGTTAGTTGTAGGAAATTTTATTCATTTTTTATGTATAGTTTTAGATACATAAAATCATGCACATATTACATGTATAGTTCACCGCATAGTCATGCATCTATTCTCAACGCCTAGTTATTACAAATCTCTGCGTTCGACCCTGGACTCACCAGGAAACCTATAAGAGCTTATACTTGGGTTTTTTTTATAGAAAAACTTGCTTAATCATGATCATACTTGAGTAATTCTCGACACATCTTTGTACGGAAATGATAATATCTATTTTTGTGCAACAAGCTATGAAACTCAATTTAATTCGAAAATAGAAATCCAACAACAGTAGGCTTATTGAGTCTGCGACTTAGGCCACTCTCACCCATACAAATTAAATGACAAGCCCTCACAAGCAAAAGTCCATAACTCATTTAGGATTGAGATCGAGTTACATATGACTATCCTATGAAATATTAATCTCTTTAGTCAATGGTGTTACAAAGAGAGATTAAGTATTTTGAGGTCTGATCTTATACAATCTCATTATATAGGATACTTCTACTTGCATGTCTCCATACGAACGATTTGGATCACATCATTTGTAACACTTACAAAATGGGTCGTATCCATAGTGTTACCAGAGTAAGACACTCAACCTTATCCATATATTAAACTCTCTAGGTTATTACTTAAACATTATCTACCTACAGGTCCACTATATATTGTTCAAGTCCTAACATTAATTAACTAATGCCACTAAATATTAAAAATATTTAGCAATATATGAAGGTGTCACTAAATGTATATAAATTATTTATTTTATAAAATACTTTAAGAAAAAATTGTTTTCCTCTCCCTCTTTTCCCCCTTTTTATCCATCTTTTCCCACTTCCCTCTTTCCCCCGCTTTCCTCTTTTCATGTTGACGAGTTTTGTTTAATTTGCTATGTTGAGCATGACTTTTATATACTTCGCAAGGAATTTGATTTCAAATGTTTATTCTTTTGTCTATGAAGCTATTAGACATGCAAAATGAAGCACATGTAGATACATAGGTGTCTTTAACATTAGAAACATTTGAACATTTTAGCATTTCAATGATAACATATTTGGTTGCTTGAGGAAGTGCTAACAACACATTTATATTGAACGGATATAGGTCTTATGACCTTATCATCATTGGAGACGGTCTTGAGGAAGAATCATCTTTTTCGAAGGCATTAACAATGTGACATGTGACAACTTCACAATCGTCATTAAGGAAGACTTTTAGGAAAAATTCTTTAATAGTTATCAGATGACGAATTTGAACAAAATCGTCATCATCTTCTTTAGGAAACTTAAGCATATTTTAATCCTTGATCTTTTTTGTCTTTTTTTGTGACAAGACTTTTCTTCTGTAGTTTAATGAGGCTCTCTTTGAACGAAACGTGATTTCTGTTTCTTTCGACGAGTGACTAAAGTCCATCCTTCATCTTCATCTTCATCTTCAACAGGTTCAGGTTTATTTTTCCAAACGTTCTTTGGGACCTTTTGTGGAAGCCAGATGACCATAAGTGCTAGAGTTCCAAACTGAATCGAACTTGTTTCATGGGTGAGAGGTGGACTTGTGGATATTTGATCATTGAGACTTGCTGCTACTATAGCGTGATTTGACTGAGCCACTTCATCAAGATCTAACTCAATCTTCTTTTCTTACGCTACCTTGAGAATTGGCTCTTTCAAGACCAATCACTTTTCTACTGGGTGACGAATGACTCGATGATACTTGCAATAGTTGAGATCATTAACTCTTTTCATTTCCTCTGGTTACTTGCATTCTGGCAATTCAATAAGGTGCTTTTCTAGGATTTATTCTAACACGTCCACGAAGTCTGTTGAAAAAAGGGTAAATTTTATTTTGTCTCTCCTTCAAAGCTGGACAATGTTGTTGCCATGTGCTCGAGACCATGCGGAGCAACTGGCGTCCTCAAAAAGAGTTAAAATAACAATAAATAAATAAATAAAAGGAGTCACCACCAATCCTTTTTACGATGTGATTGAACATCGAAATAAAGTAAATAATTTTTTGATAAAAATAATAAAAATAGTATGCAAAAACTAAAGTTGAGTTTAGGAGTCGTTTGTGTATGGGGAAAGTGTTAGTACCCCACAAAACCCATAGAAAATGATGGCCAAATTTTAAATCTTGAATTGAAATTATTTTCTAAAGAAAAAAAATATTTAAAGTAGTGTCTTTACTTATCATTTCTCCAATATTTAGAGTATGATCCCATAAACAATTTGACTATATTAGAATTTAGGAAAATTCTTCACCTTAAGAATTTGAGAAAATATTACAATTTCTCAAATAATCCATCACATGATAGCCTTTTAGTAAATTTTTTTTTGAAAAACTTAATTTAATTAGGTTCATTTTATCTTGGGTTCAAAATCTCGGACTCCCAAAAATTATGAACCCTTGCCTCAAGAATCTAAAAATTCAAACTCCTAAATCTTCTAGATTCCATTGTACTACCAAAAGGATGACCCACCAATAAGTAAGTCAAAGTAGTAGAGATGAAATTTAGAAAAATAAAAGACCATCCAAAAGTAGACAAAACAAGATCCCAAATTTGGAAGCAAACGAGCATTGTAAAAACAAGTGGACAGGAGATTTGACATGTTGACAACACATAATGCACTAAGAAGGAGTATGCATATATAAGGAAAATGACGCTACAAATGATCAGCTGTATTGATGGCACCCCAGTTAAACTTCCATGAAGATTTTGACCTTCTTAGGATAACAATCTTTCCAAATCAATGAATAAAGATTAGATAAGATGGAATCTGATGTACCCACCAAGTCAACCACAAGAGACTTAACCGTAAAAGTCATAGATGAATCCAGAGGCCAAATCCAAGAATCAGGAGAGGAGCACAATCTGACAGAAGCCAAGTGTTGTGATAGAGTACCCCATTCTACAATTTCTAACTGAGTAAGATTACAATGAAGATTTAAGTTCCAAGCTCTAGAGGAATAATTCCACACATTAGCCACCATAGCCTCCGGCTGCTGAGCAATGCAGAAAAGTCTAGGAAACACAAATGAAAGAACACCACAACTAAGCCAAGAGTCATTCCAGAAAGAGGTAGTAGAACCATCACTAGTTAACCAACGAACACGAGCAGTAACTAAACCAATGTATTGACAAATAAACTTCTAAGGTGCTTTAGAAGAAGCACAAGAGATTAGAGTAGGCCAAATACAATCAACATAATAATACTTGCCACAATAAAAGTTCTCCATAAAGTATCATGCTCAGATAGAAACCATCATGTCCACTTTGCAAGAAAGGATGAATTACGAAGTTTAAAATTTCCAATACCAAGACCCCTCGAGGCTTGAAGGCACTGAGAGGTCCCCCAATTCACATTGTGCACGCCACTATCACCCTAAGCACCTTCCCAAAAGAAATCATAAACCATCTTGTCAAGGAAATTGATGACAGAGGAGGGAGCTTTAAACAAAGATAAATAATACGTAGGGATATTAGAAAGAGTAGCCTAAATGAGAGTGTGCCTACCACCTTTTGAAATGTAAGCATATTTCCAATTGTGAAGTTTATGCTAAAATTTCTCCACCACTGATAAGCACTTGAAAAGTGCTTTCTATTCTCTCAAATTAAGGGAGTTTATATTAGATTTCACTTGTTTGCTAGTGATTTTCAGGATAAAACGAGGAAAATTAGAAGAAACAACTAAAAGATTAAAACCGAGCAAGAATACGGCGAAAAAGAGCTGAAAAACTCAAAAGGGCAAATTTTGGGATAGCGCCGCGGCGTCGAGACGGCGCTGAAACATAAACGCATCGTTATGGACGCATAGTAGCACCGCGGCGTCGAGACGGCGCTGCCGCAGCGCTGAAACATAAACACATCGTTCTGGACGCATAGTAGCACCGCGGCGCCGAGATGGCGCTGCCTCGATGCATCCTTGTTGAACGCATGACAGCGTTGCGGCGCTAATGCCCGAGAACAATATTTCTGAAACGCATCACAGCGTCGCGGCGCTTGGACGACGCTGCTGCGGCGCTAAAACACGAGCAAACTTTTCTGATGCAGCCTTAGCGCCGCGGCGCCAGCTTTCCTTAAATGAAAAATTGTTATTTTTGGTAAATTTTCGGGCAGCCAAACTCTATAAATTTGGGGGTTTCCAGCAGCCCAAATTATCAAAAAGAAAAGAAAAGCAAAGCAAGGAAGTTACAGACCTAAAGAGGCACAAAAAGGAGAGAATTAAGTAAGAGTTCAAAGAGTGAGTTAGTTGCAAGGAAGAGGAAAAGAGTTCAAGATAGTCTTGGTGCCCTTCGAATTTCGACGTGAGAGCCAAGGAGATCATGACAGTGCTACCTCAATCAAGAGCCTCTTTTCAGTAGAGTTTCCCTTTCTTTACACTCTTTCTTTGTTTATTTTGCTTAAACATGTTGCTTCAAGCTATGAGTAGCTAAACTCTTTAGTTTTAGGGTTTTGATGATTTGTTTATGAATTTATGTTGATTTTGTAGACTTTCATGGTTTTGTTGGAATGATTATGCTTTTCATTGTTATTATGTTTAATTCTTGTGGATTGGTCATCCTCACATGTTAGGTTAGATGTATGATTGAGAGATTGTATGTTTAACTTCATCTATAACAATGAATTGTTGTTAATCTATCACGAGAGTAGTTAGGTTGACAATAAAAGTTGCTAAAGACTATTTTTAATGCCATGTAATTTTGTATTGGTTTTAATAGATTAATAATCAATCGAGTTGCATGAGAAAGGGTTGTTTTTTAGAGAAAATAACTTGGAATTAAGTTTCTAGACTTAGGCATATGAATTACAATAAAATCCATGAAATCTATAATATTGCATGATGAAATAAACAAGGATTCATTACCCTAGAACTCTCTTTGACTCTTGTGTTTCTCACTTTAATACTTTCCTTATTTGATTTGTATTTTCCATAACTTATAATATTCAATTTCAATCCTCATATAAAATTGATTCAACTCTAGAATAGCTAAGTAACTTAAACCTTCCCAATTGGATCTCCAGTGGAACGATATTCGGACTTAACCATCTTATATTATAACTTGACCCGTACACTTGCGGTTAACACTCAAAGTGCGCATCAACCACTGGCTACCAAAAATTAACAGAATTGGAGTTACCACCCAAAAGAAGCCTTAGATAAGTAGATGGCCAAAAACCCCTTTTGCAGCCAAAGGAGTTCACCACCATTCAAGACCATAATCAAGAACTTGGATACCAAGGAGCTCACTCTTAGAAAAATTAATTCTCAACCCAACAATATATTTAAAGATATGGACAACCTCAAACAGATTCTGGAGAGCAAAACACTCAGCAATGGAACATAATAAAGTATCATCAACAAACTGTAGATGATTCAAGAAAAAAGTTGAATTTTCAACAGGATACACAATTGTAAGACCCAATGAGGAGCTATGATCAAAAAGGCGACTCAAGCAATCAACTAAAATAAATAAGAAAAGGGAGAGAGGATCACCCTGTCTAATACCACAAGTAGGAATAATCTTCTCTCGAGGATGACCAATAATAATAATGGAGAAATTGGCATTAGTGGCATAGCCTTTGATCCAAGTACGCTATAGGCTACCAAAACCCATAGCTATAAGAATAGAGTCAAGAAATTCCCAATCAACTGTGTCAAAAGCATTCTTTAGATCGAGTTTAAGTACCACCTCCGCCTTATTTGAAGAGGGCCAATCATCAATAAGTTCATTAGCCATCAAAGAGGCATCAAGAATCAGCATATTTGCCACAAAAGCAAGTTGGTTGGCTGAAATAGTACAAGGGGGGATCAACTTAAGATGATTTGATAGAATATAGGCAACAATCTTATAAGCACAAGGAATAAGACTAATAGGCCTGTAGTTTGAAACAGATTTAGAATCCACTTTCTTAGGAATCAAACGAATGCAAGTCTCGTTCAATTTAACATTAATAACCCCAGATCTGTAAAAATCATGTATCAAGCACATCAGGTCGGATTTAATGGTGGACTAGAAGAATTTGAAAACTTCAACAGTGAAACCATCAGGGTCGAGAGATTTGCTTGTGCCAAGAAAGGAGACCGCCATATAAGCCTTTTCTTCCATAAAAGGACGCTCCAAATCAGCAACTTGAAAGGAGAAGATAGTACTCCAATCAAGGTTAGTTGGAAGGAACTGTTGTTTATCATATTTAGTAAAGAAGTTAGAGTAAAATCCCAAAAATTTAGCCTCAATGTCCTTATCATTCAAAAGACTCGAACTGTTTCTAGAGAGAATTTCAATGATCGAACTTTTACGATGTTGAGCTGGAACAATTTTGTGAAAAAAATGAGTATTTTCATCCCTTTCAAGAAGCCATTTAAGTTTATAATGTTGTTGTTACTGGATATGATTCTGAACAATCAAGTTTTCAATCTGCTCTCGGAGAAAACAACGCCTAGTTACTTGCTCCTCACTAAAAGGACCTCCATCTTCAGTATCATCCAACTACAACAATTGTGTAATAAAAGAGGGAAGTTTTGAAGCTTCTGTACGTTAAGTAGTATTCCACTCACGAATAATAGCTTTCAAACCTTGTAGTTTCATCATAAAACCATGATCAAGCCAGTTAGTAAGAGGATGGAGATTTCACCAATCTTCCACCAAAGTGCGAAAACTTGGAACGTTAAGCCAGAAATTCTCTGATTGAAAGGGACAGGGACCTCAAACAATACTTCCCATAGACAGAGCCAAAGGAAAGTGATCAGAAGTACTTCGTTCTATTCATTTAAGGGTAGCAACCCCAAATTTGTGAAGACAATTCTTTGTAAGAAGGAAACGATTTAGAAGAGAGAGATATTGGGTGGGACCCGAGCTAGACCAAGTAAAGAAATCCTTTGTCAAAGGAATATCTCACAATTGGTAATTAGAAATTCATTGGTTAAAAGTACGCATACTAGATGAGATTGTGCTATCGTGAGATTTCTCCCACACCTAGTGACATTGAAATTGCCACCAATAACCCACTTTTCACCACCCAAACTAGCCAAATCATCAAGTTCTTGCCAAAAATCAGCATGAAAAGCATTATTAGATGGGCCATAAAGTGTAAAGAGCCAAAACGAATACCCATCTGCCAAGGAAACATGAACCAAAACAGTATAACGGCCCTAAATGACCTTAAGAACTAAAAAATCAGGTTCACTTCAATGAATAAGGATACCCTCAAATGTATCAATGGCATCCAATGCAGTCCAACCAATGTATGAGCAACATTAGATGGATTTAATAAAAAAAAAAGAATCAACATATAAGCTTCTTGACCAAGGTTCTTTTCCACCAATAATTTAACCCTCTAACATTCTAGGAGAGGAACTTCATTGATAGTCGGATGGTCTCTCCCTAATAGCCAAGGTGGCTGTTTTGTCATAGTTAATTGATGAGTGTAGACCATGTAGTTCTATTTGGAGTTTAGGTTTTTTTGTTGACAGTGGTGGAAGGTTTTTTAGCTTTATTAAGAGGAGGATTAGCAGGGATCGCCATAACACACAAACCATATTTTGACAGCAAGGAGGTCAAATCGTTAAGGCTGAAAGGTACAGGGATGATGCTTCTGGTTGCTGTTGGTTATAAAAAGAAGAGATAGGGGATGGTGGTTCAATTGTCGAAGTGGAGGAGTTCAAAACCATATCAGTTAGGGGTTCTTGGCCATGGTTTAAGTCAGCTGGGAGGGGAGGGAGGGAGGGAGTAAAGAGGCAGGTGATTGAATTCATCCGGATGATCTCCAAAAATAGCCATTGTAGGGTTAGAGAGGTATCTTTCTATATCAAAACCAACAAAGGGGAGATCAGAGCTATTTGCTGAGGTAGAAAAGGTTGTACTAGCATGTAGGGTAGCGGGCCCCTCACGGAAAGTAATTGCAGAGAGAAAAGGTTGTGAAAAGGTTGGGAAGGTAAAGTTGGTAGGGCTAGGGTTTTGTAATTGGAAGCTAAAAGAGAGGGATGGATTGGTTAAGTTATTGGAAGGTGTTGGATCAGATGAAGGTGGAGTTTTGAACGGTTCGGGTGAAAGAGATAGGTTGTTGATTCTAATGTTTTATGAGAGCTAGGTAAGTCATATGAGGTAGGGCAAGAAGGCGACTCTACAAATAGAGGAGAGAGGAAGGTTGTTGACCAATAGAGAGAGAAGGGGTTGATGGTTTGGAATCTCCTTTAAAATAGGAGATTTGGTCAATGCCTCTAAATATGGGGAGAGAGAAGGAGAATCTGATTGCAAGGATTTAGTAGCAAGATTTTTACCTTTTTCAGCAGCTTGAGAATCAAGCAGATGCCTAATCATAGCACTCTCATCAATGCTAATCCCAATTGACTATTCTAATCCCTACGGTCTGTCTAGCGTCCATGGCCTGAATTTTGACGGTAATATCATCGTCGACCAGATCCATAGGGAGTTGAATCTCACTTGGTATGAAGCCCCGAGAATTATCTTTGATCTTCAAGCGAGCAGATGAGAAATTAAGGCCTCTTTTAGTTTAATTGGATGGATGAAAATAGCCACCACATGAGTCACCAATATGCTTGAAGATTGGTGTTGTCCACAAAGTTGGAAGAAGGTTATGCATATCGATCCATCCCTCATAAGAGCCAACCATCTGCTGCTTGAAGGAAACAGGGGAAGATGGTGGGAGAAATTTTAGTCTCCTTTTGTCCATAGTTACCCAATCGATATTTTTTTAGAGATTTGTGGAGAACTCCCTCTCATAAACGTTCAACAAGGCTTTGTCATAAAAAAAAATAGGGTTAGTGGTGCATCAAATCGAAAGGGATGATTGATTGAATCGATTCGCGCATAGACAACCATGAGTCATCAAGTGAATATCGATGGACAATCACCATGGCGTCCCAATCAATTCGAGGATAAACTAGGGTTGGAGGCATGGACGGCCAGAGATGTGTTGGAAAGGCAGTGGCCTTATTGGAAGGCAGGGGCTGATTGGCTTTAGATTGAACAGCAGCATTGTACGTCCATGGATTGGAGAGGCTACTAGGATGTTATTTTAACAGGGATTGTAAGAGTAGTTTGAAACAAAGAGAAGAAATAGAACTATCTCAATTTATTCTCCATAGATGGAATAAGTATGTTGGTACGACGTCCAGATCGCTCTAGTAAAGTGAGCTCAACAAAGCATCCATTCTTGTTGCTGTGTTTTTCAAGCTAAAGGGTATCACCTTCATCATTCCATTTTCTAAAGAATTTATGATTTTATGGTTCTTGAAGAGAGAATTGAAAGATGAAGATGGAATGGATGGTTGATTGGCTTTGCTCAATTAATTTGAAGTGTTTCCCACTAGTCAGTGCAAATGGGGAGAGAGAGAAGGTTTTCAGATCAATTTGAATCGATTGGGTGATGTTAGAGCAAGAGGTTGTAGGCGGAGGAGGAGGCATGGTGGTCGGAGCTAATTATGGAAAAAATAAGGGATGGAGGGGAGAGAGCATTTTTGTATTTATTGATAATTTGTAATTCAAGAACGTTAGTAATATCCATCATAGGAAAATTTAAAAAAACATCATAGAAAATAATTAAAAAAAAAGATTATAACTTATTAAACAAAACTCAAAAGGAGTAAATTTTAAAGATTTGGAAATAAACTATAAGTATTGAAAATATTAGGAAAATTTTACTAAAAAAGTACATGAATTTAAATATGTAAAGTTACATTGATAAAATATATAATTTAATAATACATTTAAAGCAATAAATAAATAAGCAATGATATTTACAAATATATTAAATGTTTAATAAAACATATTGGAAATCGATCTCGAAATCCTAAAGAAACAACTTTCTCACCTCAAGATTCTAGAAAATCAGACTCCCAAATATTTCTAGAATCTATCGTCGGATATTTTGCAAAAGGCAAGAATTAAGAATATTATCAAAATATATTTTTAACATAACATGCCAAATATTTGTAGAACAACATGATCAAAATGCTAAATTCAATGAATAGGTACAACACTTAAATCAAAATAGATAAATCAAATGCAATTTAATAACTACTTTCACTAGCTAGGAGAAGAAAATAAATAAAATAATAGCTAAAAAATATTAAAGAAAATAATTTTAAAAAATAGATTACAAAAGTTAAATATAATACTTATAAGAAAAAAAAAAAACAAAATTTAAAAGAAGGGTGGTCATCACCATCGACATGACTACTCATAGAGGGAGGAGATTCATGGGTCTAGTCTCACACACAAATTGATATTTAATTATAACAATAATAATAAGTAATGAAAATTAAATACAACCCCTTCCAAAACAATACTTTTATTAATACTCAAAATTTCAACTTCTCTTTCTTTTTTCTATAAAACTTCTAACATTTTTGTCAACTTATTCAATCTCTCCTTACCAATTTTATTTTTCTACTTTTCAATTATTTATTGATTGTTTTTTTAAAAGAACAAATGAGAAACTCTCATCCTCCCTCAATGTAAGTTATCTACACTTTCACTTTTTTTTTTTTTTTTTTGTTCAAGAAACTCAGTTTGTTCATTACTTTTTTTTTTGCAAATAAAACTAAAAGAAATAAAAGATAGATCAACAAAACAAATAAAAGAATAATGACAAAAGAAGAAAAAAATAAAAATAAAGTAAGAAGAAAAATGTGCAAGTAATAGATCTATAACTTAAGACTAATATTAAAAAAAAAAAAAAAAAAAAAAAAAAAAAAAAAAAAAAAAGCCCGAAAACAGTAGCAAAATATCTAACACTCTTAACCCTTATGTTTCTTAAGTTGCTTGAAGAGGTATAAGAAGAAGAATAAAAAAGCAAAGTTGGAAACAAGAACACCAAACTCCCTTGTTGTTTGAGGTGCAGTTCCAAACTCTCATGTTTGTAAATTGGGCTTTCTACATAGATAACCTTAATTATAGGTCTATAATACATTATTGTCTTCTACTTTTAATTTATTTCACAAATAGCCTAATAGGCTACCAATTTTCACTAATGTTGGTGTCTATCTACCATTAAGGCCTCATGATTTTTATAAAATTAAACAAAAAATAGAAAAAGTACCTAGGTTTTGTGTATCTCTCTCCCATGCATAGCCTAGGGCTTTATGCACTAATATTCCTTTTATTTCTTTAATCCCTTTTTCAAAAGGAAAGGATTGTGGATTTTCAACATTTTAAGTTTCCTTGTTTTATATGAAAGGGGTTGTCACACTTTGTGGGGTACTAGTTTCAATTATGTTAGTTAGAGACCCTCATTTAACATCCAATCTTTGGAAGTGTCTCCAAAAGTGTTAGATTTTTAGTTGAAGTTCAGTTCAACTTTCCACCCATAGACCGATGGTCAAGCTGAGCATTTGAACCAAAGTCTAGAGGACATGTTGCGTGCTTGTGCATTGGATTTTCTAGGAAGTTGGGACTCTCACTTACATCTCATGGAGTTTGCCTATGACAACAACTATCAAGCAATATTTGGCATGGATCATTTGAAGCCTTGTACGAAAAGAGCTGTAGATCTCCAATTTACTGAGATGAAGTTGGAAATCGAAAATTATTGTTAGGACCAGAGTTAGTGCAAACTTCGAGCGAGGCTATCCAAAAAAAAAAAAAAAATCATCAAACCACAGATGTAGACAGCTTAGAGTAGGCAAAAAAGTTACGTCAATCTTAGGCGTAAAGACCTAGAGTTTGAGGCAAGTGACAAGGTGTTTCTGAAGGTGGCACCTATGAAAGGTGTCTTAAGGTTTGGGATGAAGGGAAAGTTAAGTCTATATTTCATTGGGTCATTTGAGATCTTAGAGCGGATTGGCCTAGTGGGTTATCAGTTGGCATCGTCGTCGTCTCTATCTACAATTCATAACGTCTTTCATGTCTCGATGTTGAGGAAATACATGACAGATTCATCTCATATAGTAGGCTATGAGCCCTTGCGGTTAAATGAGAACTTGATTTATGAAGAGAAGCCTATTCAAATTTTGGCAAGGGAACTGAAGACTTTGCGTAACAAAAAGATAGTACTAGTAATGGTTCTATGACAAAATCATGAATTTAAGGAAGCGACAAGGGAAGGAGAGGATGAGATGAGGTTGAGGTACCCTGAGCTTTTCTAGGATTAGTGGAAGGACAAAATCATCTCATATAGTAGTTTTTCAATTTAAAGTAATTGTGATAAAAGATTTAAATTTAATTCAATTAGTGGAAAATTGAATTTATTTGTGGGAGATTTAAAAGTTGGATTTAATTTGAAGATTTGGAATTGGGTGAGATTCAAGAACTTGGTTAATTTAAGAAAAAATGAGGATAAGTTGGAATTGAATTTAAGTTGGTGAATTGATTTATTAGGAGATATTTTGGTTAAATAAATTATTAAGTGGTGATGGAAAGGATTTGATTTTGAATTTATTTGTGGGAGATTTAAAAGTTGGATTAACTTGAAGATTTGGAATTGGGTGAGATTTAAGAACTTGGTTAATTTAAGAAAATATGAGGATAAGTTGGAATTGAATTTAAGTTGGAGAATTGATTTGTTAGGAGATATTTTGGTTAAATAAATTATTAAGTGGTGGTTGGAAAAGATTTGATTTGATGAGTTGAGTAAAATTATATTAAATAAGTTGTGTTTTGTTTTAGGAAAAGAAAAAAGAAAAGAAAAATTTTAATATATATTTAGGATTTTGGAAAAAGGAAAGGAAAAGAGAATATATATATATAAGCCAATTTTGGATTTTAGTGGGTTTTGGTCCCCCCAAGCCATCGCCCAACTGCTCTCTCTTTCCGTTCAGCTTCACCAACATCATCCATTCTTTGTGGGTTACGCCAGAATTTCAAAATTTGGTTAGGCCTTTGACTCTTTTGGTAAGTATCATTGGGTTATCTTGTAATTTCATGATTATCCATTGGTGTTGGATTTGATTGTTGTTACCCATTGGGTTTGAGTTTTAGATTTTCTAAGGATTTTGGAACCACTATCCAAGTGGGTTAAAGGGTCGATTTTGGTTCGATTTTGGTTGGACACATTGTTTGAAGTTTCAAAGAAGATTGTGACTTACTTGCATTTTGGGCAAGATTATTTGGTTTAATTGTTGAGTAAATTGTATTTGGAATCACCTAAAGACTTAATTTAAGTTTGGATTTATGTTCTAGGGTTTTAATCCAAGAATTTTGTGAGAATTGGCTGCTTGATTAGCTATTTGCACCTAGTCTCAAGTAAGTAATCTTACTATTGGAACCACTTACGTGCCAGACAATTTAAATGTTGTTGGCTTCTTTGGGTCATCTATGAGTTATGTTGTTTGCATATATTTCTTATGATTCGAAGATATATGAGCCTGATGATGTTTGTATGAGAAGCATTATGAATCTATGTTATAGGATTTTTATGTATTTTATCTGTTATGCATGTTAGTGATAGTTAACCTCTTACGTTGGTTGTGTGTCCACCAAAAATTTGTGTTCCTTCGAGATCACCAGAGGTCTTGTGTTCCTTCGGGATCACCAAAGGTTACGTTCCTTCGAGATCACCAAAGGTTTGTGTTCCCTCGGGATCACTAGAGGTTTTGTGTTCCTTTGACATCACCAGAGGTAAGTATCTCCTATTGGATTCACTAGAGGCTCGTGGACACCATTTGCAACGGTAAGACAGGTCTAACCAATCGCTCAGATAAGTGAAGTGTGAAAAGTAGAAATATGCATGTCCCATTTGTATAATGCACTTATTGGATATAAGTGTTTAGCTTGACCCCAATAGTGGGGTTACTTATTGAGTATTCTAGACTCATTCTTTTCATGATTTTTTTTTTTCAGGTAAGGGAAAGGACACCTCGACAAATGACGAAAGAAAACCTTGACGGTGTCATTGGGACTAAAATAACGTTTCCGCACAAGATTTCCTGTTTTCATCTTTAAGAATTTTGGTCTTATCATTTGAATCCAGAACTTTCTTTTTCCTTTAAAATTTTTCACGGTCAAACGTTTTATGCAAGTTTCATTTTTTATTAAATTGTACAAGGGGTACATCGATCAAAGCTTTTTAGTTGTTTGAGTTTTGCAAAAAATATGTATTTTAGTAAAATTATGAAAAATAGTCTTTTGAGATGTATGCTTGCATATAATAATGACCTAGTTCAAGTCCTAGGAAGTCGGGTCGTTACAAAATATATTTCTTTATTTTATATTAATGAGGACAATTTTTTTTATATATACTGTGATATATATTCATTTATTTTACAATGTGATATACATATATGCACTTGTATATATGTTTTATGTTAAACATTAAGTTCATTTGTGATTTATATACTATGATAGATATTTTTGTTTATTTTCGACTACTTTGAATTTATGAAATATATTGTTGTATATAAATAGAATTTATGATATATACAATGATTTATATTGAACATTGAGTTAAACTGTGATTTATATATTGTGGTATAATTGATAAAGGAATTTGATTAAACAATGCGTCAGCTAGCATGCGTTGAGAATGAATGGAACCATGCGATAGAAGTAGAGTTGAACGTAAGAGCTAGTTGTTACCTAAACTTCCTAAGTACAATTACATACCTACAAACTGCGTGTGTGAATCCATCTCTCAATGTTTCGACGTCACATTTATCTTATCTCTAAGACGCATGGTAAGTTTGTGTTGGTAAAAGATGAACTATATCTCTGCAACCCATCTAGTCTTAATTAACGCTAAAGATTAACTATCCACTCTCTCAAGCTCGACAGTCATGCTTACTACATTTGTTTGTCAGACAAAGTTATGCAAGGTAAAAATATGCATTAATCATGATGTAACATACTCAGAATTGCTCAAGAAAAACTAACTTTTAACATTTAACTCATTTAGCATTTAGACGACATGGTGTAAGGTATTTAATACGAAAATAGATGGAAGATGATAGTCAATCAAACTTATATTAAGAAAATAAATCATTCTCTCGAATGTCATTAATAAAATATAAGCAAGAATGAGAGAAATGGAAATAAAACAGAAATGAAGGACGTCAAGCCGCCACTGGCAACGTCTTGCTTCATGGAGGCCTAAGATGGTTGCTATCTGATACATATATTCCATAGGGTGGAGATTCTCACTCACTAGGAGACGACTCTGAAGGTGCTCAGAATCCTTCTCTCAGAAGAGCTCGAAATGGAGGCTGGTTATGGGGAAGGAGAAATAGTGCAGAGCTTTCGCCTCTAGAACTGGTCTCTCTTCCTTCAATGGAGAAACTTTGGGCTATTTATAGGTGTCGAAAAGTTAAAACTCATGATGACCTGACACCTTTACATTAATTCCATGCCCTGCTGCGCAGACTTTTCACATCGTCGGCCCATTTGTTCTGTCATATTCTAATAGCGTGTTATCATTTTGCATATTGACATGACAGCTTTTGGCCATGCGTCTGTATCTACTTTTTCTCGACGCATGGTCTCAACGCATGGTCTCGACACATAGGTTTCCACTTGTTCTCGCAGCAGCTTCGTCTCTTCGTACTTCGCGCTTCTTTTCTTCTTAACCCTGCGTTAGAAACAGAAAAGCTCATCATTTTTCAGGTATTTTCTTTTGTAAGTAGTGCCAATGCATGGTGATACATTTTTCATCATTCAACTACCAAAATCATGCATTTAGCTCCAAAGTTACTCTAACTAAATCAAATAGTGACTATAATAACTTGTATTTCTACAAGTTATCATTCATATATTTTCAATTGCACAATTTTAGTCCACGTACTCTCAATAAATATTTTAGTCTTAAAGTTAATTTTACCAAAATTGGTTAAATAATAATAATAATTTTTATGCAAGAAAATACAATATGTGAATATTTTCTCAAATTTTATAGTAAAATTGCTAAGAGAAAACAATAAGTTTATTTTTTATTAAAAAAAAAATTAACAATAACCTAGCAGTGGGGGCTAAATTTAAAATTTATTGAAAGACAAAGATTAAAATTAGACAACTGAAAGTTGATACGCACTTTTAGTGTTAACCGCAAGTGTACGGGTCAAGTTATAATATAAGACGGTGAAGTCCGAATATCGTTCCACTAGAGATCCAATTTTGAAGATTTATGTTGCTTAGCTATTCTAGAATCGAATCAATTTTCTTTGAGGATTGGAATGGAAGTTGTTAATTATGGAAAATATAAACCAAATAAGGAAAGTATTAAAGTGAGAAACACAAGAGTCAAAGAGAGTTCTAGGGTAATGAATCCTTGTTTATTTCATCATGCAATATTATAGATTTAGATTTCATGGATTTTATTGTCATTCATATGCCTAAGTCTAGAAACTTAATTCCAAGTTATTTTCTCTAAAAAACAACCCTTTCTCATGCAACTCGATTGACTACTAATCTCTTGAAACTAATACAAATTACATGGCATTAAGAATAGTGTTTAGCAACTTTTATTGTCAACCTAACTACTCTCATGATAGATTAACAATAATTCATTGTTATAGATGAAGTTAAACATACAATCTCTCAATCATACATCTAATCTAACATGTGAAAATGGTCAATCCACAAGAATTAAACACAACAACAATGAAAAGCATAATCATTCCGACAAAACCATGAAAGTCTACAATATCAACATAAATTCATAAACAATTCATCAAAACCCTAAAACTAAATAGTTCAGCCACTCATAGCTTGAAGCAACATGTTTAAGCACAATAAACAAAGAACGAGTGTAAAGAAAGGGAAACTCTACTGAAAAGATGCTCTTGATTGAGGTAGCACTGTCACGATCTCCTTGGCTCTTACATCAGAATTCGAATGACATCACGACTATCTTGAACTCTGTTCCTCTTCCTTGTAACTAACTCACTCCTTGAACTCTTTTATGAACTCTCACTCAATTCTCACCTTCTTGTGCCTCTTTTGGTCTATAGATTCATAATTAGGGCCGCTAAAAACCCCCAAATTTATAGAGTTGGCTGCCCAAAAACTTACCAAAAATACCATTTTTTCATTTATGGAAAACTAGCGCCGCGGCGCTGGTCCATAGCGTCGCGCCATTATTGAAACTTTTCAGATGGCACCGCGCGCTGTGGGAAATTCTTGCGCAGACCCTTTCGGGTTTTAGCGCTACCCAAATTTTTGTAACTTTGTGTTTTTCATCTCTTTTTCACCGTATTCTTGCTCGGTTATGATCTTTTGGTCTTTTCTTCTAATTTTCCCCATTTTAACCTGAAAAACTACTAACAGACAAGTGAAATCTAATATAAACTCTCTTAATTTGAGAGAATAGCAAGCACTTTTCAAGCGCTTATCAAAAGTATAGAAAATAAAATTGAACAAACTTCAAAGTATAAAGATTAAAATAATATTTTACCCAATTTATTTTCTTGCAATACTATTTGTTGTCATATTTAAATTAATGTCCTTTTCAGTAAAATATCTCTAGTATTTTCAATACTTTTAAGTTTTATTTTCAAATAATTAATATTTAATTACTTTGAGTTTTGTTAAAGAAAATGTTTTAATCTCTTTTTTTTAAAAAAAAAAAATTGTTTTCAAGAGTGTTTCCCTTCAAATTTCTGATGACAAAATTTAGAAAATTTAGGAGTCCAATTTTCTAAAATTCTTAGGTGAGGAGTTGATTCTTTGGGAGTTCGAAATCGATCTCCAATATGTTTTTTTATTAAATTTTATTATACCCTTTTATGTTTTGCTTAATTTATTAGGATGTTTCCTTAATTATATTTTTCTTATATAATGTTCCTATTAAATCTTATTTGATTTCTAATTAAAATTTTCCAAAGTTGTTAAGGGTGCGTTTGGATTGTCTATGAAAAAAAAGTGTTTTTAAAGAATACATTTTTTAAAAAACATTTTCTATAAAATGAGCTTAAAATTTAAACATTTATATGTTTGGTTTAGATCTTTTTATAAATGTTTATATCATAACCTTGTTTGGTTTGTCCTATACAAAAAATGTTTACATGTAAGTTAAATTACCACAAAGGACTATTAAACACTATGAACTAATTTCATAAAGAAACACATATAATTTTGGTTTTTTTAGAAAGAAATATATTTTGAAATTAATCGCACGTTGTCTTGAAATTATTGAATTTTTTTATAAACTTGAAACTATTGAAGTTAAAACTAAACTTTAACTTTATTTTTTTTTTATTAAATTTTTTTGGACAATTCAATTTTAGAAGCACAAATATCTTGAAATGTAAATACATAAACATAAAAAATATAAGTGATCTCCAACAACAAAACATAAACAATAATAATTTTTCCTGGACAATATAATATCAACTAGACATAAGAAGTTGTGCAATTTGATCACGTTTTTCATTCATCTCCATTTCACGAATTGAACCTCCATGTTCTTCATTTGGTGTCCTCATGATTTCTTGCATCACTTGACGGTAGTAGCATCTCGTCGTCATCCTAAGGCTTGAACTCAAAAACTATTTTTGAATGAACTCTTATAAAGTTATAGAGAGGTATTGAAGCAACAACAATTTTCACTTGTTGAATGGAAAACTATGCATTTGCTGAACAATTTTCCATCTATTTTTTCAAACACCAAATTAATCAATATTCAAAACTCTAGTACAAAAACAAGTTTGATGTACATCTTAAATAAAGTGGACACATAATATAAACATTAAATTATAACAAGGAGAGATAACGACAAAAAAAAAAAAAAAAAAAAAAAAAAAAAATCCTCAGTATTAGTGATATGCACCAAACAAGAACAAATATTTGGGAAAACTTTCAATTTCTATTAACTTCCAAAGAGACATACCATAAACATCTTTAGAGGATGAGAGAATCGTTTTGGAATACAACATTGTCAAGATCCGTTTCCAAAAAGATTGCATAAACTTCAAACAACATAATGTCACAAACAACAGGTCAAGGATAAGAAAAATATGACCATAACAAACAACAAAATGTGACAAAGTCAAGATAAAGTACAACGATCTCAGAATTTACTACCAAAATAAGCCCTGCTTAGACATATATATAAAACAAAAATCAACGCTCTCGCCCTCGCTCTCTCTCTCACTCTATCACTCTCTCACTCTCTCTCTCTCTCTCTCTCTTTTGCTCTCTCTTTCACTCTATCACTCTATCTCTCTCGTTGTCGCTCTCACTCTCTCGCTCTCTCTCACTCTATCTCTCTTGTTCTCTCTCTCACTCTATCACACTATCTCTCTTGCTCTCGCTCTTGCTAGTGCGTCACTACCAAACAAACATACACAAATAAGATTAGTTCTATTAGAAAAACAAGGACAAACTTCATAACAATTGAAACCCTCGTTAATAGACAAACTCTTGGACAAAATGCCATCAAAAGAGAAAATCTAATCCAAATGCCATCAGAAGAAGAAAAGTCACAACCAAAAGCAACAATCCAAATCTAATCTCAAATTAAAGCAAAAACTAACCTCAAATCGAAGCTATGAATGTAAGATCTCGGTGAAGTTCTTGGACAAAATGAGAAAAAAGAGAGAGAACATAGAGAAAAAAATTTTGGCTAGGTTAAAATGTGGGAGAAAGGTTAGAGGAGGAGGGGTAGTATGAAGGGTATTTTTGTAATTTCAATATAACATAACAAATGAGATGGATTCCCGGTCAATCAATAAAAAATCTCTTTTCTTAAAATCTGGTTTTGAGTGATTTCTTGAAAATGACTTATTTTTAAAACTCATTTTTAAAAAATGCACTTTAAGAAGTTGCCAAACACTACAAATTTTTTAAAAATGACTTTTTGTCAAATTTAATCACTTCAAAAGGTAATCCAAACACACCCTAAATTATTCTAATTAAAATCTAGTTTTGAATGATTTCTTGAAAATAACTTATTTTTAAAACTCATTTTTAAAAAATGCATTTTGAGAAATTGTCAAACACTACAAATTTTTTCAAAATGACTTTTTTTCAAATTTAATCACTTCAAAAGGTAATCCAAACAAACCTAAATCATTCTAATTAAAATCTCTCAAAGTTTTATAATACTTCTAATTTAAATTTCTCTAAGCTTTTAAATCTTTCACAAGACTCTTTCTAAATTATTTAAATTTATTTTATTTAAAATTATACTTTTTGTGTTTTCAAACATTCAAAAATTAATCTATGATTTCGAAAGGTTTCCTAATCAATTATTTTTCTAGTAACTTATTATTAAGACCGTTTTCCTTAAAAAAAATCCTATGATTGGAATTTAGGAAGTTTGAGAGTTCGATTTCTTAGAATTCTTAAGGTGAGCGATAACATCTTTGGGAGTCTGAGATTTGATCTTAAGAAAAATGAATTTAATTAATGTTTTTTTTTTAAATTCTTTTATTTAAAGACTATCCTATGACGAATTTTGAGAAAATGTAATAACTTCTCACTTTCTTGAGGTGAGGAATTTTTCTTCAATTATAATAGAATTAAATTGACGAAATTTGTTTAAATTATTTTACAGAATCATTGTTTCAAATATTGGAGTAATTAGGGGTAAAATAAGACATTATTTTTTTTAAAAAAATTAAAGAATATTTGAAATTTGGCCACCATTTTTTAAATGGGTGCTATGAGGTGCTAACACCTTCTCCATACACATATAACTCTCGAACTCAACTCGAGTTTTCGCAGACTATTTTTGTTTTTTTAAAATAAAAATTATTTATTTTACTTCGGTGTCCAATCACACCGTAAAAAAGATTGGTGATGACTTCCTTTTATTTTCTTTAAAAATTAACCATTTTCAAAGACATCAGCGGCTCCGTGTCGTCTCGGACACATAGCGACAATATTTATGCCAACACATAAATGAGTTGTGTTTCTTCCATGATGAGTTAGATTCAAATATTCTTTCCTTTGTCATGAGTAGTAAACTTGCTTGACGATGGGTCAGCTAGAAGCGTTCAAGTGGAATGAGAGTGAATTTGTAGCAAAACAAAGCCTCCAAAGATAGGATAGCTCATGATGTGCTGTCATTTTGGACTTGACTTAAATATGTATTTATAATTTTAATTAATTCATTCATTAAATTATAAATAACTGACTAATTTTTATTATAAGAAATTTTCAAATATAATATACCTAAAGAAATAAGCTCAAATATAAATGGATACATAAAAATGAGAATGAAAAGTTAAATACAAGCGTAAAATGAAGAAGAATCTACTTGAAATTCAAACAGAAAATATAATATGGACAAGGAAAGAGTAATTGAACCAATAATAATCTGCGTAGACCGTAGGATAATATATGATTTTAGGTTTTTTTTTAATTTTTAAAAATTTAGTCTATAAACTCCATTTTTATTCATGAGTTTTTTTCTACTTTATTTTCAAACCATATTTTCAAAATTTATACGAAAATTTTTAAAAATATATATTTTTTGTTAAAAGTTATTTTGATTTTAAAAATTTGGCTGTTAAAATAAAAAAGATTAAGATTATTATTGTAAAAAAAGTGGAGGAAAAATAAATATAATTTTCGAACCAAACCGAACATAGTTCAATTGGCATAAGTTTGTGGTTCAAATTCTCTTCTCTCGACTGTATTAAAAAAAAAACAAACAAACAATTGATCATTTGCATGTGTACAAATCAATAAACCAGAGAAAATTTCCAAAATCAACAAGATCTTATAACCTATAAAATATAGATTAGTCTGTTTTTAATCCAAACCAACCAAATCCACATATTAAATTAATGTTGCCAATATTTTGTGACTACATGCAAGTTTTAATAATCCACCAAATGCATTGAATTTTCATTATGAAACATGAAAATAATATATATATAGTTTTCAGAGAAAAATTAAGCAAGAATTGAATAGGCCTTGCTCTAGTATATGTTTTACACCTATCTGACTCACCTACAATATTGTAATAAAATTGAATTATAACCCAAATTAAAATCAGCCAACAACTATATATATACATTTATAATTTCATATTCAAATGATCCATATGTTGGCTACTAAAATTTATAATTCCAAAAAATGTATACCCAAAATTTTGAATCGTTACATAAATTTAGATTTGCAAGATTAACTATTTGGTTTAGTTTTTGAAAATTAAGATTATAAACACTCTTTCCACCTCTAAAAGCCCTATTAATGTTTTAAAAAATCGAGTCAAATATTAAATACTAAAAGCATAGTAATTTTTAAAAACTTGTTTTTGTTTTTACAACTTTACGAAGAATTCAACTCTTTTACTTAAAAAAGATAAAAATCATGACAATAAATTGGAAGGAAATAACCTTAATTTTTTAAAAAGTCAAATGATTACCAAACGGAGCTTTAATATATGTAAGATTATTAACAACTCAAAAGTCTATAATAAGTATAAGCTTAAGGATCATAGTTTATAAGATTTGGTGGAACATAATAGTGACTAAATAAGTATAACATTTCTTGCTCAACTTGAGCATAAATCAACTGGTTAAAATACATATGTTTTCAATATTGTCCTACTTGTTCGAACTAAAAAAACAGACATTTGTTTAATGCTTTGGATATGTGTAAGAAAAGTTGTCATATTTATGTACACAAAACAAGAATCCTAAGAAAGTGAACACATCTGTACTACATATGTTGTTTGTTTCTTCCTATATGTATTTTGGTTTGTAAATGATATATTCCCTCTCCCTCTTTAGAAAGGAGACAGAAAACCATGGACATGTTGCAAAAACCAATGAAAAACTTCCAACAAAAATAAATCTACACCAATAGTCCCCCCTCCACCTTCAAACATGTTTTTTATTTCTTTTTTTAAGTTTTCTTTCAAACCCACTTCAGATTCCTCAGTCTAATTTCTTGCTTAAATTTCTCAAGTATCATTCAAATTCATCACCAATCTGTTTCACTTTACATGAAACTTACATATATATCAGAAATAGCAACAAAATAACATATTTCTTTTACCAAATTAAACAATTCTATAGATACAATTACTCAAGTTTTCCCCAAGCTAGCTTTTGTGGTTTCATCTATTATTATTCAATCTCTATAATGCCTATAATGTCTAATAGATCATCCTTAAAAACTTTCAATCTTGTGTCTAATAATTTTGTTCTTTAATCTATTGATGTTACATCGGTGTGGCCATTTATTCAAGCATAATCTTTAAAATAATACCATTAATGTGCAAGGTAAAAAAATGTAAGCACAATAATTTATAAACACAAAATTGAAAATGTTAGATCTCATTTGGTTAACTAGATTTTCGGTTTTTGGTTTTTTAAAATTAAACCTATTTTTTCTCAATTTTCTACCATAGTTTTCATCCTTAGTAAAAGAGTTTGATTTTTAACAAAATTTTGAAAACAAAAACAGTTTTTAAAAACTAATTTTTTTTTTTTTTAGTTTTCAAAAACATGGATTGATTTTTGAAAATACTAGTAAAAATAGATAATAAGGTAAGAAATTTAGATATAAACTCTTTGTTTAAAGACTTAACTTTTAAAAATTAAAAACCAAAAATTTAATAATGGACTTTGAATTTATTAGAATTAGTTTCAAATGTGAAGGTTGAATAGATAGACCTTGTAAATTTATAGATGAAACTTGTAATTTAACCGTGTATATATGTAAATATGGAAACACTAGGTAGGGTTTTATACACTTGTACATCTTCGTTTGGAAGAGGAAACCCTATAAAATAAGCCAAACAAGGATTCTACCTCTCCCCTTCCGGTGGCCTCAAAGAAGCTTTGGTCTGAAAATTTCCTCTTGCTCACGACTTTCCGCTTTCTCGGCGTCGTCGGGCAGCTTCGTGCTGTCGGAATTCGATGTCGAAGAGATGTCGGAGTTCGACAGCTCTCTTCGTCACCATCCGCTGCCGCCGGAAGCGCTTCATCGCCGTCTTCCTCCTTGCTCCGATCACCTTCTTCCAGTGGCTTTGAGGTTTCTAATACCTTTTGGTGATCGGATTTGTGAAAATGAGACATGGGGTTGAGAGAAGAAAGGGAGATGAGTATTGAATTTTAGAGAGAAAGAGAGAGAGTTGGAATTTATAGGGTTTTTTTTTTTTTCTTTTTTTTTTTTTTTTTTTTTTTGAGGGATTATTGTAAGGGAAGATTTAGATGAGAATAGAAAGGAAAAATGGGATAGACTTCCCTCGTACGCTTTGTGTAAAATTTTAGTTTATAAATTAATGGGATCTGAGTTAGGGCTTTAGATTTTCCATGTTGTTAACAATGACACGACACAAAAGTCTTATCTTCTTTCTCATTAATAATACAGCTTCTTCAATAATTTGGCTATTCCCATTGGATACCCAATGGATACCCAATTCCTATTTGTGTATTCTTATTAGCTTTAATTATGTTAAACTACATATTTTATTTCACGAATTCGAAATCACTTTTCAAGTTTTTTTTTTTTTTTAAAAACTATTTTTTAAATCACTTAAAAGAAAATCATTGTTAAATTGTAAATTTCTTCCCATAATTTAGAAAAAGTTATAACATAGTCTCTGTGATTTGATAAACATAAAACCATATAGACTATTTATGAAGATTTTATCAAACTATAAACAATATTTATGAGGTTTTATCAAACTATAAAGATTAAATTCAAATTTTTAAAACTATATAGAGGTTAAATTCTATCTTTCTTTAATTTATAGAGTCTAAATTTGTAATTTCACAAACAAAAATTATTCAAAACAGACCATGAATTACAAGTTTATGATAATCTCACTTTTTTTGTAATTATATATGTATGTGTTTTTACTTTTTACATCATAAAATATTTAGAATATATTTGCTGAAGGAGTAAGAGTTGGGAGGGGCGTTATTAACGTGCCCCACTTCTCGTATGGCTCAAGAGTTCTTAAACCCATTGCAGCCACATAATTAAGAAACAAAAAAAAAAAACATTCATTCCATGACTTATAAACTCTTTATGTTTTAGGTTCCATGATTAAAAAACCTTATCTTCTACCCTAAATGCTCTTGGAGATTTAGTTAATTTTTATTTTGATGTAATCTGTCATTTACCTGTGTTGATTTAGCACGTTGATTAAACTAACGAGTGATGTGATTTGATACACCAACATGACACAATAAATGCTACTTAGTTATATAAAGTAAAATTGGAAAGGTAAAGAAAATAAATCAGCTAAATTGTAAATTTGTTCCCTATAATTAGTTTAGACAATTATGTGTAACTATGCCAGCAAAAATTGATTTATATATACACAAGTCATAAAATATAATGCATGATTAGTTTTGAAATTCAAACATTACATATTTAGGACCCGCTTGAGAAAAAAATATTTTTCAAAAAGCTCATTTTTATTTAAACTTTTTTGATAAAAAAAAATATTTAACACTTCAAAATTTATTTTGAGTGGTTGCCAAACACTCCAAATTTCTCCAATGACTTATTTTTTAAATTAACCATTTAAAAATGTAATCTAAACACACCCGTTAATTTATTTGCCCGAACAACATTACTTTTAATATCCGCGTTATACTAATTATAAGTGACATTCTTGATTATCTTTTGACTAAAATTTACTAGATATCATGACCTTTAGTGGGAATTAACCAAAAAAAGTCATTTATGATTACATACTAAAAGAAAAATCATACAAATAATTCATGAGAAATATATTATTATTATTATTATTATTATTATTATTATTATTTTATTTTTTTGTTTGTTTTTTGAGAATAAGCCTGTCTCCAATGTTGTGGTAAAATAAGTTTATATAGAAAAAAGAGTAAAGAGTATCATAACATATATAGTTATAATTTTATATTTTCTACACCACTTCAACAAAGCTTACTAAGACATTTAGATTCTATATGAATTAAATATCACTCTTATTTATTTTTGGCAGGTTTATGTAAATGTCCACCAATGTAATATTAAATAACTTTTTAATAATATATATATAATGTGAATGTAGAGGGTAAAAATAAAAAAAAAATAAAAAAGTCAGAGTAGGTAATATAATATATGATAGGATAGGATACTATATATTTTCCTACACAATTAAAATAATTTGAATAAAATAAAACAAAATTGTTTTAATAGTGTATAATTTAATTAAAATTATACTTTCAAACCCTAATTAAATTTTGTACTAAAAACCTTAATTAAATTTATGTTAAAATACCATATTGGTTTGTAGTTTGGAGTACTAATTTGTTCAATTTCAGTTCTCATACTTTCAAATGTCTAATTTAGTCCATTTATTTTCAATAAATTTTAAATTTAAGCCCTCAAAATGAACTTTTATCGAGATTAGTTTGATAATAATAATTCTTTTAAAATAAAAAAATATAATATGTGAATATGTTTCCAAAGTTTATAGTAAAAATGTTAATAAATATTTTTTTAGATAGATCAACCATAATTAAATTTAAGATTTATTAAAAGTATAAGAAGTAAAATTAGAGATTAAAATTTGAACCAAGTTGATAATACAAAATAATATTTTAACCTTAGTTTTAACTCATCCAATTATGTGACTTGTTGGACCCACATCATTACAAACAAAATGTAATCTCCTAAAGCATATTTTGTATATCTATATATAGTTTTTGTGTTAGAAGACTTCTAGAGGTTGAAATTACAATGAATTTAAAATATTTGAAGCCAATAATATTAACACTCATAAGTGAATTTTACTTTATAGCAAATTAGAGGCTATGTTAAAATACAATCATCTCCTTTTAAAAATGTCGAATTCACCTTTCTATGGATGCAACACATCGATATACAAAAGCAAACCAACAAAAGACATCGTAAAATCAAATCAAGCTTTTAAGTGGAATATTTGACCACTAGGAATGAATAAATGAAGATCAAATTATACATTAGAAGTTAAAAAGACCCATAAAGAGAGACATGTAAATTATAAGTGGTTATAATTTATAGTTATAAATTTAAACTTTCATCACAATAATCCTTTTTTTTTTTTTTAATTTAAATCTATAAATATGGATTGTTTTTAAATATAGCAAAATGTTATTGTCTAATTAGTAATAGACATTGATAGACCATTAGATGATAATAGTCTATCAATGTCTGCACTGATAGACAATAACATTTTGCTATATTTAAGAATATTTCCATCAATTTTTCTTTTTAAACAATTACCCTATAAGTATTTCATCCACCTCTAATTCTTTTTTCTTTTTTTTCTTTTGCTTTGTTATCTAATTTCTACTTATATTTTAAAAACTCAAACCAATTTTTGAAAACTAAAATAAGTAATTTTTAAAAATTTGTTTTTATTTTTTGAATTTTACTCAATTCTTTTACCTAAGAAATATTTTTAAATAGTTTTAAAAAATTGTGAAGAAATAAACTTAATTTTCAAAAACCAAAAACGAAAAAACCAAATAGTTTCCAAATGCCAAATAAGCCCTTAGTTTTTTAACTTTTAACTTTGTGTCTCTTTAGCCCATAATTTTATATTTGGCCCATGAGCCTTTAAATTTTTATTTCTACGCTGTTTCTAATTTTTAATTTTGTATTTAATAGATCTTTGACTTATTAAATAAAATTTAAAATCCACAGAGGTTCTAGATACAAAATAGAAATCTTATGGGTTGTTTCCTATGTAATCTAGATTTTGTTTTATGTTTTTAGATTCACCAAGAGAAGAAAATATGTGTTTGTAAGCAAATTGAATTCTATTTTTGGGAATTTTTTTTAGATTATGTGATCCATATAGTGCAAGATTTTGAGTTTGAAATTTTAAAATGTTGAATAATGTATTAATAAATATATTATTTTATGTTATAAACTCAATGATACTTGCTAAATTAAAATATATATTGTATAATGTATTATAAATGATATGATATTACTAAATAATAATTCTATGACTTTTCCAACACAAAAAATGTTCATAAACTAATAATTAATAGTTCATATTCAACCTAGCTAATATTTAGTGCATAACAACTATTAATGTTTGGGTTTTTTTCAAATATAGCAAAAAGAACCAAAATATTTACAAATATAGCAAAATTTCACTGTCTATTTGTGATAGACTGCTATAAATCGAGATAGACTGTGTATTTTGCTATTAGTTGTAAATATTTTCAACAATTTTGCTATTTAAGACAATTTACCTTAATGTTATGGTCTTGTAAATATATCATCAAACACATTTTAAACAATTGTTTAAACTTATATATAATTTCTGATTCAGCTACCAAACATATATTTGAAAACATGAAGTACTATTTTTGTTTTTAATGAATCTATTATTTTCAAATTTTGTTTTTAGATCACCTACCAAACAGTTCAGCTCAAGGACCCAATTTAATTATGTTTAATAGATCAATTAATTTTTAAAAATCTTGAATAGGTCAAACACTTGTTAGACACAAAATTAAAAGCTAAGAAGTCATATTAAACATTTTGGAAGTTTGAGGTTTTATTAAACAAAAATTTAAACTAGAAGATTAAATAGAGACAAACTTGAAACTTTAACAAGTAAACTTAAAAAAGTTAATTTTGTAAATGTTGATGATGGTTCTAATAATCAAGTCTCTATCTTCAAAGATCACATGAAAGATATGTGTTTCAAAGATCATATATAATTTATGAGCCAACATTTTGGATATAAACAAAACATGTGGGGAATGGATGGGTGAAATAAAATGGGTCCAATTCTATTTATTCCAACACAAACCACGTAGCATGTTTGTTGGTATAGAAAACAAAGAAAAAAACCATTTTTGTTTATTCCTTTAATTCTAGGATTCTCATTTTTTCTCTATAAAGTGTATCAATTTCACTTAAACTTCCCACACCCAGCATCAGCATAACTTAATGAATAAAAACATATGTGATAAAGAAATTTGAAAATAAATAAATTTAATAAAAATATAATTACATTTGGTAACCAATTCGAAAATTTAATTCTAATTCAAACATAATTTTAAACATAATTTTAAATGTATTTGATAATATATTTATAAATCATAAAACTAAGGGTTTTTTTTTTAAAATATAGCAAAAAAAAACTAAAATATTTACAAATATAATAAAATTTTACTGTCTTTCGCGATCTATCGCGGTCTATTGTAGATAGACAGTGTATTTTGCTATTAGTTGTAAATATTTTCAACAATTTTTTCATTTAAAATAATTCCTCTAAAATACTAAATCTACTTACTAACTAAATGTTAAGTAGAATATATAAACTATTATTAAATAACTTATTAACATGTTAAAAACTTTTATAATTATACATTGTTTTGTAATATCATGTAATTTATATTAATAATAATTATAATAATAAAGAATTGAGTTTATAATATAAAAGGTTAATTTTCTAAATATTTTTTATTCTTTTAATATATTTATAATTTTAAAATTTGAAATCTAGTTACACTAAAACATAAAAAAGGTTGTTTTTATTAGAATTTGCGGTTCGGATCACAAAATTCAAAAAGAATAAATTGTCTACCAAACATGTACTAAGACACTAGTTAATATATCTGTAAATATAAAATCTAATCTAAATTGGCTACCAAACATGCACTAAGACACAAATTAATATCTTAAAAGGTTGGTAGTCTATTCTTCATCTCAAAATTGTTGAACTCAATAACAAGATCTTAAAAACTCAAGGAAAATTCTAAACTCATTTGGATTAAGGTTGTTGGATTTTTTTTTTTTGGTAAGAAAACTTTATTAAACCAACTAACGACACACACAGAATCTTCATGAAGAATAGAGGAAAACCAATGATGGAATACAAGAAGGAAGAACGATACCGAAATAATAAAAAAATAATGCGAGTAAGTGAAGGAACCACAAAATTACATGAACAAAAATAATTAACAAAAAAAAAAAATCAAAGCACACATATAATACACAAGTTCAGCCATAGCTTCAACCACGTTTTTGTTTTCAAAAGATCAGTTGATGCCTCATGGCTTATTAGAGATTATTGGATTGATTTTGGGTGACTCTTAGATAAAGTTTTGGAGTGCACTTATAACTATATATCTAAGCATCATGGAAATTTTGAAATGTGTATTTAAAATATTTTCTCTTTTTTTTTTTTTTAAGTATAAGTCAAATTTACCCTTATTCAAAAAAAGAAAAAACAAAAAAGATTTTTTTTTTTTTGTGAAGATTTTTCTCTTTAATGAAGAAAATCTCTTAAGATTTAGTTTTACTTTTACTTAGATTTGGATGTCAGTCTATCTCACTGAATTTATTTTTGAAATTAAAAGCTCTGATTGATGTGAAATATCTCCTAGCTAGTCTTGCATATTATATAATTAGAAAAATTGGTTCACAATTTTAATAAGACCACATTTATATAGAACTTGGAATAAACTGTGCAAGCTAATTTATGTTACTCAGACTTCAATAGTCTAAATAAATAAATAGTAAAATATAGTTCCAGTGAAGTTAGCTCAGCAATAATTGACATGATCATCCTAGAGGGAACATTTTTGATACTTAATCAAGTTTGATTATATTTTTTGACAAAATTATTAAAAATTAAAAATATAAAAATTATAGTGAAACTAAATTCAAACATAGTTTTCTTTCTTTCTCTCGCTCGATTGCTTCAATGCCTATAATTTGAGAGATAACTGGAAAGCCTTCTTCCGAATTATAGGATGTGACAATTTAAAATTCAAGAAATAAATTATTATAAATTAAAAGATAAAATAACCAAATTGTTATTTTTATAGGAAATAAAAATGATTTTTAAGTTTTTAAATTAATTTGATATATATATTTAGAGGTGACCCATCTGCATAAAATTCAGTGATGGGTCATTAGATGGGCCCAGTTGGTGGTTTGCACTTTGAAGCAGAGTGTCATTTCTAAGTTTTCTCTCTTTTCTCTACCAATTGTCTGTTACCTTAGCCTTGGCCTTAGCTGCTGCATTGGATACCATTTCCCATTTCCAAAGCATGCAAAATTATTTACTTTAGATACACACACTTTTGGACTTATTCATTCACATCTCTCGACTTTATGCTTTTACTTTATATTCCTCGTTTTCATTTTCCCTGGATCAACCCACAATCATAAAGTTTTAGGTCGGTTTGTGGCATAGAGTTTGTTATAATATAGTTTATAGTTATTATAATTGATGGGGCTACAATAATCTATGAGTTTAATAGTTTGTGGTTGTATAAGTAGTTGTCGGTGAAATTTTGGATATCAAAGGTGGTCGTTGCTCGAATTAGTTAAAGAAGATAGTCGATGAAAGTGTTTGTCGAAGTTGGTTAGTAACGTCCTAAGTTTAGGAGGGAAACATAAATGAATTCAAATTATATCCGAATAAGAAAGATCCTACGAAAATGAAAATATGGTTATGGAAGGATTAAACAAAATTTGAAAGTTACTACATATACTAACAAAGTATACATTCTTTTTTCAGTTGCTCAATTATAAGAACTCCAAAGTTAAGCATGCTTAGGTTAGAACACTCCTATATTGGGTGACTTCATGAAAATTTTTCAAGAACGCATATGAGTGAGGACAAAACATACTGAAAGGATCTGTGTTGGTTTGTGGAGGTAGTCTTCACTTTGCAGTGGAATGTCGAGGCCATCAAGTGTCAAATTCGAATTTCAAATCTTGAGAACAATAGTATGCTTCGAATTTTTATTTTTTATTTTTTAAATGTTAGGAGGGTTGTGGAGAATTGGCGAAACAATTGTTCAAGTTAAAATAGAATCTGTGCATACATCGTATTTGGTCGGACCAAATAAGAATTCTTTCCTAATTATTCGAGGTTCTTTTTCCCTATTGTTTTCTCCCTTTTTCATTGTTTGTTTCTTATTTAATTTCTATTTTTCTATTTCATTAAATTTTTTTTCCAAAAAGTTAGTTTGTTTACTTTTCTAAATCATTTCACCTATATATTTGGGTTGATTTTTAAGTTAGATCTGGTGTTAATTTGAAAATTTGAAAATTGTTTTGAATTTAAGTTTTCTAACACAAATTTCATTACGATTTTAATTGGAATATTCTAAATAGAATTTTAAATTGGTTTTAATTTTCAGATTTTCTACATATAATTTCATTTGGTTTTAATTGAAATTTTCTAAGTAAAATTCAATTTCGTATTTTATTTTGGGTCTGTCTAAATAAAATTTGAATTTCTTGTTTTCTGATTTTCAAAATCAATTCTATGATGTCAAATCATGTGAATGTGAATCTTATGATGAACTTGGGATTTTAATTGTTTAGAATTTCTCAAATTAGAATATTCAAACATAATCTGTGCCTTACTTTATAAAGGTGAAATCAGTCAGACGTTCTGAAAATTAACTATTTTTTTTCTCAAAAAGAACCTTTCATCTACTTTTAGAACACGAATTTGGGGTGGGAGATAATCCAACTTCTATCTTTTTGGTTAATAGTATATGTCATATGTTATTTGAATTATGATCTAGTTGATAAACCTTCTTTAATTTAATAATGGGGTAAAAAAGAAGACATAGTCTCAATAAATGGCTAAGAGGTCATGAGTTCAATCCATGGTGGCCACCTATGTAGGATTTAATATCATTTGAGTTTTCTTGACACCTAAATGCTATAGGGTTAGACGAGGCTCAGATATTCATGGATATAAAAAAAAAAAAAAAAAAAAAAAAGATAGTTTGAAGAGTAATTGTTTTAAATGACAAAATTACCAAAAATATTTTTAAATATAGCAAAATGTCGCAAATAAACATTGATAGTCATCTACTAGTGTCTATAGTTAATAAACAATGATAGATAATAGTAGTCTATCGGTATATTTTGCTATATTTGTAAATATTTTGGTTCATTTTGATATATTTGAAAACAATCATTATTTGAAAATACACAAAGTAAATTTTTGGTCAATCGCAAATAATCATGTCATTTATCAATTATTGGATAATTGTTAATGACATTCGAGAGAATGTCATTAACAAAGTAAAATTGGTGAAGTTACCTTATCTACCTACTTTCGATCCCACCCCAATTGTGCCTTCTACTTGATTGAAGCAAACAAAACTTCTGTAGATTTTCACCATATCTTATGTGCAACATTGCTAGCAAACCCAAGTAGAAGTTCTAGATTAAAATTGCAATTGTAGTCTTAGAAGCAAGTTAAGGGGTTAGGTTTTTTTTTTTTTTTTTTTTTTTTTTTTTTTTTTTTTTTTTTTTTTTTTTTTTTTTAAGGTTTGAGATTGAAGGGTGAGGGAGTTTTTAAATTTCAAATGGAGAAGGGTTGGTTGAATGAAAGCCATTGAGGTAGGTTAGCTCTAATTCTTGCATGCAATCAATACTAAAAATCTCGTTTTTAATAGGGTTTGTGATTAAATGCTATTCTCCATATTTCAATTTTAAATGTTTAAGGTACATATAGGTCCTATAAGTCATTTGTATATATTGTTGTTGTTGGGATTTATGTCTTAAATCTCGTGGTTTGTAAATTGTATAAACTAATTATTTATTTAATAAAATAAGTAGTAATTTATTTGACATTTAGATTGCTTAACTCAATCCAATAAACTAAGATTCAAAGTTATTTTGTATAACTTGAATAGTATGTGGTAGACATACAGATGGATCATATTCGAGTAATAAATTAAATGGTATATAGTATATGGTTAACGTTGGGTGCCTTATCTTGGTATCACTATGGATACGACCCACTTTGTAAATGTTATAAATGTTGTAAGTGTTACAAAAAACAATTCAAATTGTTCATGTGGAGACATGCGAGTGGGGGTATCCTATACAAAGAGTTTGTATAAAATTGGACCGAGAAATAATTAATCTCTCTTTATAACACCGTTGACTGAAGAGATTAACAGTTCATAAGTTGACTATATGAAAGATGACCATATGTAACTCGATCTCAATCCTAAGTGAGTTGTGGACTTTTGCATATGAGAGTAGTCATTTGATTTATATGGGTAAGAGTGACTCGTGTCGCCAATTGAATAAGCGTACCATTTTGGGGACTTGTCTAAGTAAGGAGTTGGGAACAATAGCTACACGAAATTGAATTCACTCATTCCCGTCTTTAGAGTAAGTAGATGAATTACTCTTTTAAGTGTTGATTTCGGGTCTTAAATAATGAGACATCTCCCTATCATTGGCCTGAGAGGGATTTTGTTTTTGGTAGGACCATAAACAAGTTGTTCATTAGAGGGTTAGTAGAACTTAAGGAGTAAGAGGTAATTACAAGAGTAAAACGGTAATTTGACCCAGCTGGAATTATGGGCAATTCGTGAAGAATTGACTTATTTGTAATGGTTACATACATGGACACAGAAATATTTTATAGTGCGAAAAGTGTAGCTGTAGATCTTTAGTAAAACGACCTACAGTTAATGAATGCTGATTAATTTTATTAAAGAGTTTAATTAATTAATCTCGAATCATGAAGCTTCTAATCTATAGGTCCATTAGGTCCCCTGTTAGCTAACTAAGGATAAAACAAAGAATAAGTAGTTTTGGAATAATTTGAATTATTCAAATTATTTAGGGATGTATATATATATATATATTAATTGTATATGATGTGGTTAATATAAAGTATAATGTATATTGGTACATTATAGTATATAGTTAATTATAAATATGATTTATAATTAAAACTACATAATATAAGAGAGTATTATATTTGAATAAGATTCAAATATTAATTATATGAAAGAGATTCATATAAAAACTATAGGTTAAAATTAATATGAATGGAATTTATATTAAAATTGTAGGTTATGAATTAATTTATTTTTTCATTAAATAAAAAAGAAAAAAAGAACTCCCTACAGATTACAAGGGAGTGGGAAGGAAATTAACTCCCTTCCTCTTTTTAGTTAAATGGAAAGTGTTCTGCATTGGGAAGGTTAAAGATTTTTTTTTTTTTTTTTACATGAAAAAGGTTGTTGACACTCTCCCTTAAGATCTCTCTTCACTCTCATCTTTATAAAACCCTTAGTTCTCCGTAAAACATTATACTTCCCTTATTCTTCCAAAACTGAGAAAAGGTTCCCACAAACCCTTAGGGAAAGTCTCAGTGGTCTTGTTCAGTTTGGTGTTGTTTGGGAAGAGAAACGAGGAAGATCAAAGGAACTTGAAGATGGTCTTCGAAGGTTAATTTCGTTTCTTTGTAAACCTTTAGTTAAAAGCATGCTTAATAAGTTTATCTTATCCAATTTTTCAATACCGTTCAAACCAAATTTAAAAGCACAAGGTATTTACATGCTTCTGCATGGGATTCAATCCCTTCAATTGGTATTAGAGCCAAACTTTGCTATTAATTTTTTATTTGGAATCGAAAAATTGAGAAGAAGGTGGGTTGTTTACTGCATTGTGTTTGCAAAATAGGTGTTTTCGAATTTTGGCACTTAGGTTATAGTATTTTCATTGATTTGATCGATTAAGGGTTCGTTTTTTTGGGCACTTTAATTCCGTAATCGAGTTTGTAAATCAGTGGCGATCAATGACAAGAGTTGCTGAGAAGATTGGCTAGTTTTTTAGCAAAAACAGAGCAGATTTCATAGAGGAACAGTAGCATTCTGTGTTGAAGCGCCTAGGTACTACATTTCTAGATGCATGAGTGGCAAGGGCTAGGCAACAGCATCGCGGCGCTATTGCTTAGCGCCTAGGTGCTCCATGCAGTGCTTCGCTTTGAGGGCACTGATCCTCCCACTTCTTGGGAGGCAACCCATGTTTTACTTACTTATTGTCATTTAAGTTATTTCCTTTCTTTTAATTTTTAGGTTGGCTTCATTGACAGTTAATATTTTTCAAGTCTCTGTTCTAGGATTCCTTTTACAACACAAAATACTTAATCTACCGACCTATTCGGTGGACTCCCAAACCGCTCCCAAGCTTGTATCACTTTCCTTAAGTGACTGTCTATTCTTTTATGCATTGGGGAAAATGCATCATTCTAAGTTTGGGGTGGGATGCGTATTTCGTACTTTCGTGTTTGCTTATCCTACTATGCATGTTATGTTGGAACTGGTGTTCTAAATCTCTTAGATTCTCGTAAACGTAAAGTTATAAATACAAATTATTTATTCATTATTTTATTTAACATTTTTTTTGCATGAACTAAATCCAATAAACTAAAATTTGTGGTTATTTTATGTAAACTTAAACATGTATGTGGTTGCCATACAAGGTTGGATCATGTTTAAGTAGTAACCAAAAAGATCTGTAGTAAAGGGATAAGATTAGGTGTGCCTTATCCTGATAACACTATAGATACAACTAACTTTGTAATTGTTACAAGTGTTGTAAAGTATTACAAACGATATGATCTTAATCATTCATGTGGAGACATGTGAGTGAGGGTATCCTATGCAAAGAGTTTGTATAACGCCAAACTGCGAAAATTTTAATTTCTCTTTATATGCCCCTAATGGAAGAAATTAACTTTTCATAGGATAACCATAGCTAACTCGACCTTAATCCTAAATCAGTTATGAACTCTTGTCTATGAGGACAATCCTTTGATCTATATGGGTGAGAGTGGCTAGATTGCCAACTTAACAAGCCTACCATTTTGGGATTTGTCCGAGTAGGGAGTTGGGAACATATCTTCACAATATGGAATTCACTCATTCCCATCTTTAGGGTAAATAGACAAATTGCTCCCTAAACGACTGATTCTAAGTCTTGAACAATGAGGCCTCATCCTATCAGTGACTCGAGAGTGGTTAGTTTATAGGTGGACTATAAACTATTTGGTCATTAGAGAGATTAGTGGTACTTAAAAGTTAGATGTAACTATAAGGGTGAAATGATAATTTGACCCAATTGTAGTTACAGATAATTCGATAGTCGACTTAATGTTGATTGGTTATATCTGTGGACACAAAAATATATCTACAGTGCGAAGAGTGCAGTTGTGGGTCTTTAGTGGAGTGATCTATAGTTAATAAATGTTGATTAATTTAATTAAAGAGTTTGATTAATTAATCTCGTATCATTGAAGCTTCTAAGTTTAGGTTCATAAGCTACCTTTGCTAGCTCATTAGGGGTCAAATAATTAATTTTGGATTAATTTGAATTGTTCAAATTAAATAAAGAATAAATTGTATTAGATACAATTAATATAATGCATATATATATATATGCATTATATTAATAGATTAAAATATTAATTATATGAATGAGATTCATATTAAAACCATAGGTTATGTGAGAGAATATTATTTGAATATGATTCAAATTAAATTGAATATGTGATATTTAACTTGTTTATTAATTAATTTTATTTATTTAATTATCTATTAAATATGATTTAATATATAATTTAATTAGTTTAATTTAAAGTCTCTTTACAAATATAGGAAAATAAACCAAAATATTTACAAATATAGCAAAATTTTACTGTCTATTTGCGATAGACTACTATCCATGTCTAGCAAAATTTTACTATCTATTTGTAATAGACTATGATAGACTATTGTCTGTATCTATCATGACACAGATAGTAGTTTATCTGAATCTATCACGGTTTATTGCAAATAGACTGGTATATTTTGCTATTATTTGTAAATATTTTCAACAATTTTGTCATTTAAAACAATTTTTCTTAATTTAATTATATTAAATTTGATTTAATATAATTACAATTAAATTAAAAGGAGAATAACTCGCAGAAGGAAGTAAGATTTAATATAATTATAATTAAATTAAAAGAAGAATAACTCGCAAAAGGAAGTTATTTTAGGAGTTATTCTACGTGATAGTGGAAAGTTATAATTAATAACCTCCCTCCCTCTCTCACAGTTTTAAGCATAGGTTTTTTTATTTTTTTTTATTTTTTTTATTTTCTTTTTTTTTTAGAGTTACAAAACATGCTTTTGGTATCACAAGAGAAAGAAAATCTTTTTGCATTTTTATTCCTCTCAAGAACTCTCTCACAAATATTTGTTTCCTTTCCGAATTGAAGAGCCCACACCTCCTTCAATTCTCATCCAAAGTATAGCAAGGAAGATCAAATTGGTGGTGTCTTGTTGTCTTGTTCTTGATCTTGGAAAGGCGTTCGAGTTCAATGGAGAAGTACATGGAACGAATAGTTTGTGATGTGAATTTGTCTTCAAAGGTTTTGTTATTTTATCCCTCAAATGCCTGAAAGCATGCTATAACATAGTTTTATGTTTATCCTATTTTCTGTGTTTTCTCTATTTTATTATTTTCAAAACGAAATCCATTGACACAAGTGGTTATTCACTTCCATTGAGTAATTCAATTCATTCATGTTATGCTAGAAATTATGGATGTTGTGCATGCTAATTTAATGAGAGGAAATTTTTTCGATTTTTTTATTTTTTATTTTTATAAAGTATGAGATGAAAAAGAAACAAGATGTATGCTTTTGATGATGATTGTCTATGATGTACTCTGAATATTCATATTAGATGATTTGTTGTGGATATATGATAACATTAGCTTGTGTTATGATCTATTTAAGTTCCTCTTTGAGCTTCCCATATTTTTGAAGATGTAGTCACTTTGACTTAGAAACTTTAACTTAGAAAAGGATTAAATTGAGTATATTTGCTTCTCACTTCGAAAGTCCCCATCATTTAAAGTGTTGAAATGCATGATGGTTTGTGTAATATTAGACTAAGGAGAAAGAAAAGATTACATTTGCCTTTGAAAAAGTGTGCACTAAAATTCTAGAGCTGTACATGACTATCTTTGGCTTAACTTAAACTTTTTAAATTTCTAATGTGTATGCATAGATGGGGGTAAAAAGAGTGCTTGGGAATTGACTAGGTATGAGTCCCTACAATAGATGTGTGAAAGCTAGTGCCCCTAGGCAAAAGATTGCAAGTTTAAGACGACTGTTGAAATTTAAAAATTTAAAGCACCTTAGTGGGTATATTACTTGCTTGAAATGTGTGGATTCTTGATGATTTGGAAAACTAAAGAAGCTATTTTAAGTTCTAATTTGAGTTCTAATGTTTTAAATTAAAAGGGACTCGCACACACAAACATGAGTGATAAAAAGATTTGCCTTGAATGTTCATAACCATATAGATATGCTTGAATGTTTCTACTTGAGTTCCTAGTATGTCATTCTTTGAGACATGAATTGCTAGCACACTTATTTTGAATTTCCCTATGGTTTTGTTTTACATTTAAATTGAGTATATGGAATAATTAGGATAATTCAGAAGAAAACACGTTAACTTGAAAAGAAAATATATAAAAATATCAACTATGCGTTCAAGCTGCTTACAAAATCTTTTTTCTTGGAAATTATGAGATTTGTATCTTTTGGATGCAGGATTTCAATGAGAAGAAGTCGAAAGCAACCAAGGATAATCAAAGATGCTACCAGATAAAGTTGAGATCAAGTCAACCAGTTGGTTTGTGCATCGAAGAACTTGGCGTTGAGATGAATCAAGTAGAAAAAGATTGATGAACGCATGGGCAGTGAATTTCGTGTCAAAATGTAAGTGGACAATTGATTTGACAAAGTCATTACTGAGCCAATGAACCTGTGACGCGAAGATGTATATGCAGCAAGGCATGGAATTAAATGCAAAAGTGTCAGACAATCACGAGGACTGCCTTTTTGGGCACCTATAAATAGCCCACAATACTTCAACTTCAAGAGAATTGAGACCAAGTAGCGAAAACTCTATCGAATCTATTTCACCTCCATTTCTATCTTTAGCCTCAAGCTTCTCTTTGAGGAATTCTGAGTGAGAGCTCAGATTCTCCTTTTGGCTCAGATTCTCCTTTTGGAAAGCAAGAGTTCATCTTCATTCGCCTGTGCAATTACTTCAAAACAACCACCACCAGAGCCTTCAGGAGCAAGATGTTGCAACCAGTGGCTTGACATTCTTCTTTCTATACTCAGTTTTATTTTCAAGACATTCTCATTTGTATTAAGATAGTGAATTTTAAAGACTCAACACTTTTTAATATAAATCAGATTACTCATCATTTTTACTCATCCATGTCATTCTTATTCCTCTCCATAGCTAGCTAATTTTTCAATGGGTTGAGTGGATTAAACTAACATTTTACGCGTTTTGCATAAGCTTGAGTTCACCTTGTTTGATGCATGCTAAAAAACTTGCGTGAATCTATCGAACAAATAGATTTAAGTAAGAATAATCAACTGCTTGAGGGAGTAACTGATTAAAGTTTTCATTTAAACAAGAAAAGATTTAGCTTTAGAGATAAAGTTAGTCTTTTGTCCATAGGTAACTCTACATGTGTCTTAGAGATAAGATGAATGTGGCATAGAAGCATGAAGAGGTGAAGTTCTCAATTTTAGAGTTTAAGATTTGAAAGTCTGCTTATACATTAATTAGGAAAATGTTAGTGAACTTCCCTCAACCCTACATTCTCCATTGATTTGTCCTTCAATTATCAATGCATGTTGTGTGATTATAATTGCACTTAACATTTTCATCATCATAACATTTAACGTGTCACCCTTCATGTTCACCAATCCATCTTCGCTCTCATTTACCACCATTTGTAATTAAGCCACGTTTAGACTTTTTTTCAATGCATTATCATCGACACATCATTTATACAAACATTGCATTAAATCAACTAAATCCTAACATAGATTTGTCACAAATCCCTGAGTTCGTCCCTGGACTCTCTAGGAACCCTTTTAAGCCTTATACTTGGTTTTATAGGGAAAACTTGTGCTCAACAAAGTTATCTCATTTCATTCCATAAGCATGACATAAGACTATCACATATCAAGAAAAATTTATTCAAATTACAAATGCAACAAATTTTTGGCGCCGTTGCCGGGATTTGTTAGACTAAGTTTGCTTTGATTTTGTTGATTTTTTGTAGAATCTCAATTATTAGCGTATTGCACATTTAGTAGAAGATGTGTCTGATATTATATGAGTAAGGAAAAACATCTTGAGCTCGTATTTGACCCAAAAATTGAGAGAACATTTCTGGAGAAAAATAAAGAGAACCAACAGATGAGATAGAGATATAAAGAGAAGAAGATGGTAGATCAGTATAACAATCAAGTACCGCGAAACGAAGGAAATAATGCAGCCAATAACCCATTGGCACAAGCTCGAGCTCAAATCCAAGCCCATCTAATTCTCCTTGCACATGACCGCAACAGGCCTATTCGAGATTACGTGTCTCCTAATCGCTATGACTTTTCACCTAGGATTACACGTCCAACATTCCAATGGTCGAGGTTTCAGATGAATCCAGTGATGCTTCAAATGCCTTCAAATGCTTCAAACTATGAGACAATTTGGAGGAGCATCAGGTGAGGATTCTCTTGCCCAGCTGAAGAGTTTTATTGAGATTTGCAACATGTTTGTGATCTCCAATATTACCACGGAGGAGATTTGATTAACATTGTTCCCTTTTTCTCTAAGGGATGAAGCAATATATATTGCGGCTAAAGACATTTTGGATTTCCAGAAACCATGAAGACTGGGAAGATAACGATTATGACTCAAGATTTGGAAGACGCAGAAGCAACTATTTAGGAGCGCCTGAAAATGACACAGTCACTGCATTACAAATGCAACTAGCTGCCATGACCAATTTACTGCAAACTAAGTAAATGCAGTGAATCAAGCTAACACAGGAAATGGTGGCCAAGTAAATGCAGTGAATCAAGTTGCTGCCATAAGTTGTGTTGGATTCAGTGAACCACATACATTCGATATGTGTCCTCAAAACCCGCAGTCGGTATGCTCCAATACTTATAATCCTAGTTGGCAAAATCATCCTAATTTCTCTTGGGGAGGAAATCAGCAACCAAGAGCAGCAAATCATGCAACAGGCTAATAAAGGTTAGGGGTGAGCAAACGAAATCGAAAAACTGATAAGACTGACCAAAACCAACCAATTGTCGTTAATCGATCGAGTTTAAGCAATTTATGGTCGAAGTCAGTTCTATAATTTGAAAACTGAAGTTTGATTGGTCAGAAGATATAAAAACCCGTAATCTCGATCGAACCTACTAATGATATACCATTTCTACATCAAATATCCAAAATAGCTCGATTGGTGTGCAATGTTAAATAAAAAAAAACCCCTTAAGGTGATCTAGCCTTGATTCTGTAAATAAAAAAAAAAAGTACTAAATAATCTTTTTTTTTTTCTCTTTTTCATTTATCACATATTGATTTCTATGCATTAACTATTTATAAAAAAAAAAATAATATCTTCGGTCTTTTTTCTTTTCCACCATTAATTCATAATAATATCTTTCTCCTTTTTTCTCTCAATCACACGTCTTTTCCCCTTCTATCTCTAACGATTTATTTCTCTATCAAAGTTTATTTTTCTCCCAAGTTATTTTTTCCTCCATTCTTTCTCTCTCATTTCTATGTATTCTTTCCTTTTCCTCTCCATCTTTCTCGTTTATTTTCCTAATTTTTTCATTTTCAATTTATTATTCTCTCCTACCTTCCTTCTTCTTTTCTCAATTTTTCCTCTTCTCCATTCCTCTTGGATTCGATGTTCTCTCACTCAATTCCCTTACTCTTTTCTTATTTATTTCTTCCTTTTTCTCTATTTTTTTTATAAAGCTACAAAAATCGACCAAAATCAACCGGCTGTCCAGAGTGCCAGTGCCAGCATCCACACTCACTTTAAAACCAACTGATGAAAACAGCGACGGTTTTCATCTAAAATCGACGTCGACCAACTAATGATCACCCCTAATAGAGGTGGACCACCAGGTTTTCACCAAAGACACGAAAGACATTCCCAGTTGCAAGGTCCACAACATCAGACATCAACTTCATCTTCGCCATTAGAAGCTCTACTAAAACAATACATTTAGAAAAGTGATGCGTTATTGCAGACCCAAACATCATCCATCAGAAATCTAGAGCTTCAGATGGGGTAAATAGCCAGAGAGCTGAAGAATAGACAAAGGGGAGCTTTTCCAAGTAATATAGAAGCCCTTAGGAACTCAGGGAGTTCAAATAAAAAACAATTCCAAGCGGTGACATTGAGGAATGGGAAACCATTAACCAGAAAGCCAAGACCAGAGAAAAGTGACTCAGCATGTAGACCAACAAATAACCTAATTCACAAGTCCACTAACCAACCATCAACCAACCAATCACCATAGAAGGAAAACAAACATGAATCAACGCATGAAAACCAAGATGATGCACGCAGAAATTCATCTAAGAATGCCACTATGATAACTCTAAAAAATAGCTAATTTTATGTCTCTAATCTCGCTTGCTTGTTTAGTATAATGTATTCAAATATTTATTTTTGTAGGAATTCGAGCAAATCATGCACATTGAAGTGTTACAGGCCGTTCGGGGTTGATTTGAAGCTATCAGAAGTAAAATTGGACACTTGGAGCTCAATGATGCAAAATTATAAAAATACCCCTAGATTAAGCATAGAGAAGAGCGCAACTATGCTATGCTCTACGCTCAAAGGCCGAGAACAAAAATGGCCAGAGAGCAGTGACGCTCCCTTAGAGCGAAGTTGCGTTCCAGAAATTGACAAAAAACGTTGCACACACGCGCACCCAAGCGTAGTGTCGCTACACTCTAGGTAGGCACTCCAACTTCTACCTAGAGCATCACGACACTCTCCAAGAGCGCAACGATGCTTCGCCCAATTCTATATATATTTTATTCATTTTTAGGGTAAAAAGGAAGGGAGATCTCATGGAGGCCGAGGAGTTTACCAAAATTTCTTCTTTTTCTTCATATTTCTAGCCTCTTAGCTTAGGATTTACATTTTATTGTGGGTTATAATCAATGATTGGAAGCACCTTCCTCTTCAATCTTTGTCAATGAAGTTGATTAGGTAAGTAATCTTCTAGTTCTTGGAACAAATTCTTGTGTAATTATAGAGATTTGTTTTGATGAATTCATATTAAGATTAGGTTTCTTTGATACTGATTTCATTCCTTGATGTATGTTTTTGGTTGGATTGACGCACCTTACCTTGAATGTATGTCATAGCTATCGATTTTTGCTCGTGTGTTTCCTTGTGTTCATCCACGCCTAAAATCGATAAGTAGCAAGGGTTAATGTATGCATGTTAGGTGTATTGGTTGTCCATAGGCTTAGAATGTGTGCTTAACTTAGTTTCAAAGAAACTCGGTTAATTAGGTTAGGGCTTTCCTACTAATTAGTCGCACAATTGAATCCTAGGGTTTAATGAGCTTGTTCTTGATTTTAATTGACCGTTTTCGAACCCAATTAGAATTTGGAGCTTGTAGTTTAATTATGGCTTTGCGCTTTAATTAATGGCTAGGACGCTTGCTGGATTTATTCCAAGTGATTAGGCTGCCTATTGCGTCGATGAATTTGGGTGAATTAAGTAAATAGTTGTGATTGCATAATCAATTACTAGTTTTTTGGGATATTTCAATGATAGAAGTTACACAAGAACCCAATTTGCTCCCAAAACTAGAATTCCTACCCTTGATTACATTTTCCTCTCTTTTTACTTTCTTGCATTCCATTTCATGCCTATTTCTAATCCACACAACCCCCCCCTCCACGTTTATCGCTTTAATTAGGAAATTAGCTTAACTAAACAAAGACTATTGTCCTTGTGATTTGACCTGGACTTGCCACTGTTGCTATACTATCGTAGTAATTGGAGTAGGATTTGGTATTATAAATTTCTTTTGATTGGGTTCTTTTTGGGAATAAAATGACACCAAAAAGAAAATTTATCACTGCATCATCTCACGATTGTTCGCCGCCTTATCCACAGAGATTAAGAAAAAAGAACGATGAAGGGCAATTTCGACGTTTCTTAGACATGTTTAAACAACTGCACATCAACATCCTACTAGTCAAGGGGTTGGAACAGATGCCTTCATATGTGAAGTTCCTTAAGGATATCCTTTCAAAAAAGAGGAGAATAGGAGAATTTGAAATGGTGGTGTTGACACAGGAGTGCAGTGCCATGTTACAGGAACGCATTCCAACAAAAATGAAAAGCCCTAGAAGTTTCACCATTCCCTGTTCTATAGGAGGCATTGATATAGGAAAAGCATTGTGCGATCTGGGGGCCAACATAAATTCGATGTCCCTATCAGTGTTCAAGAAGTTAGGATTAAAGCGAGGCCAACAACAATGATTTTAGAGTTGGCAGATCGATCCATAGCACATCCTAAAAGAAAAATAAAGGATGTGTTGGTGAAGGTTGATAGGTTTATTTTCCCTGCAATCGAATAAAGACGTGCCCATCATATTGGGAAGACCATTTTTGTCGATGGGTTGAACGCAGACAAATGTTCATAAGGATGAAATAAACCATGAGGGTTAACAAACAGGAAGTCGTCTTTAATGTGTTTAAATCTGATGAACAAGGAGAATGCCAAACAATTGACTCATAAGAAAGTCAAGAATTGGAAGTTGATCTTGATAACGCCGCAAGCAATGAGGAAGATGAAATGGACGTATAAAAAACTGAACAATGTTGTGTCATGGTCCATAAGAACTTCGAACCTTTGGAAGTGACAACCTATGACCATAAAAACAAACCATCTTGGGAGCAGGCGCCTAAATTGGAGTTGAAAGTGAAAAGCGCTTGAAAAGTGCTTTCTATTCTCTCAAATTAAGGAAGTTTATATTAGATTTCACCTGTTTGCTAGTGGTTTTCAGGTCAAAATAACGAAAATCAGAAGAGAAAGCCAAAAGATCAAAATCGAGCCAGAATAGAGTGAGAAAGAAGAGAAAAGTCAAAATCTGCCAAAAACAAGGCAGCGGTGCGGCGCTTTTTCCCGAGAGCAGCTTCTACTTCAGCGTAGTGCCACTGTCGCGACACTACAGCATGGCGACCGAGGGTAGGTTTCCATGACAATTAGCGCCTCGACACCATCGAACAGCACAACGGCAACAACTTTCCATATCGATCAACGCCGCAGCGCCATCTTTCGTAATCTGAAGATTTTGTATTTTTTAAAAGAATTTTGGGCGGCTAACTCTATAAATAAGAGGGTTTTCAGCAGCCCTAATCACCAATTTACAGACCAAGAGACACAAGAAGAAGAGAATTAAGTAAAAGTTTTTATTAGAGAGTTTAAAGAGTGAGTTAGCTGCAAGGAAGAGAAAAAGATTCGAGAGAGAGTCGTGGTGCCATTCTAGTTCCAACGTGAAGACCAAGGACATCTTGATGGTGCTTTCTCAATCAAGAGCCTCTTTTCAGTAGAGTTTCCCTTCCTTTACACGCTTTCTTTGTTTATATTGTTTGAACATGTTGCTTCAAGCTATGAGTGGCTAAACTCTTTAGTTTTAGGGTTTTGATGATTTGTTTATAAAGTCATGTTGATATTGTAGACTATTCATGGTTTTGTTGTAATGATTATGCTTTTCTTTGTTATTGTGCTTAAATTCTTGTTGAATGGCCATGTTTGAATGTTAGGTTAGATGTATGATTGAAAGATTGTATGTTTAACTAGATCTATAACAAAGAATTGTTGTTAATCTATCATGAAAATAGTTAGGTTAATAATGAAAGTTGCTAAAGACTATTCTTAATGCCATGTAATTTGTATTGGTTTCAAGAAATTAGTAATCAATTGAGTTACATGAGAAAAAGTTGTTTTTGAGAGAAAATAACTTGGAATTAAGTTTCGAGACTTAAGCATATGAATTACAATCAAATCCATGAACCCTAGAATATTGCATGATGAAGTAAACAAGGATTCATTACCCTAGAACTCTCCTTGATTCTTATGTTTCTTATTTTATTGCTTTCCTTATTTAGATTTATTTTCAAATTCACAACTTCAATTCTAATCCTTAAATAAAATTGATTCAAGTCTAGAATAGCTAAGTAACTTAAACCTTCACAATTAGATCCTCAGTGGAATGATATTCGGACTTATCCATCTTATATTATAACTTGACCCATACATTTGTGGTTAACACTTAAAGTACGCATCAAAAAGCTCTGGCAGCTCATATGAAATATGCGTACCTTGGAGAGGGCAACACCTTGCTTGTCATAATTTCAGCAACATTAACCCTGTTGGGAATCTTGTGACTATTGGCTAAAGTTTCCAAAAGACAAAAGAAAGTAAAGGAGGGAATTCACATCCTAAAGCAGAACGCCCAACTCCTCATCTCTACAAATGAGCTAAAAAAAGAACTAAGAAAGGATGGAATTGAACAAGTTGGGTTTGAGGCCAGACTAAGGCCTGTGATGGAAGAAAGAGAAAAAGAGAGAAGTGAAGAAGAAGAACGCCGCCTCGCAGTGATAGCTACAGAATTTGAAAAAAGAGTTATTGGAAGAAAGCGATGCAGAGAAATTAACAAAATATCAGTGCATCAAGTAGAATGAAAAGAAGATAAGGAGTGAAAAGAGGAAGTTGGCGAAAAAGGTAGCCAAGGAAAAAGAAAGGCTACTAGAGAAAAATAAGGAGAAGCCTATAGCGAGAAGCCCTAAGAGAAGGAGAAAAGAAAAAGGAAAGGAGAAGGTGGTTGAAGAGGTGCCAAGGAGGCAAGCAAAGGAAGGAAAAAGCCATTCGGTGATCTTCAATTGGAAATGGGTTCTTCCTCGAAATTATTGAGCTACCCACCTTCATCACCAAGACCATCAACGCGTTGGGATGGTGTAGTTTCTATGAAGGCACCCAGTCAATACAATCCTCTGTTGTGCGTGCATTCTATGAAGGCAGACTCCACAAAGAACAAAATTGCATCAAAATACAGAAGGAGGTCGTGCCCTTTTGAAGCTTTGAAATGGACGAAGCTTTGAAATTGTTGGCGAAGCCTGAATCAAAGTGGAACATCTCACCAAAGGGCATCCGGACACTGGCCCCAAATTGTGTAACTTCAGAAGCCCACCTTTGGCTCTACTTCATTAAGAAGTCCCTCCCCCCCACGACACATGATGCCTCAATCTCTAGAGATCAAGTGATGGGAATCTTTTGCATCATGTGGCCACATGGATATCGGTTGCACAATTGCAACTTAAATTCAATGGATTTTTTTCCAAGCCAAAGGGCTAACTCTTCTTCCCATCTACTGTGACTAAGTTGTGCACCAATATGAGCGTTATGGAAGGGGCGCCTGAAGTGGTGGTGAACAGAATCATCACCTACCAAGTTTTCAGACGGTTGTTCAAAGACTCCCTTCATCTCTTTAAAGCCCAAAACGAAGAAAAGGCCAACTAAGTCACCAAATGTGCTATCATCATAGCCTCCCAAGCCGAAAAAGAGAAGGTTAGTAAAAAAGTACTTCAAGATTCCGACTTCGAGTTCCAATCGAAAAGGTGTGGAGGACGAAGCTCCACTCAACGTCTGACTCTTGACCATTGAAGAAGAAAGAGTCATCACTCTTTACTCTCTTTAGGCTACTCTTCTTGAATAAGAAAGAACATTATCTCCTCCACCTTCAACTAAAATCCAAAATGAACCCTTCTCACCGCCAGCTCATGAGCACTGGTCTCCCTCACCTCCATGAATCGAAATTGGAGATCTCAACATCGAGTTGAGGGAGGACTCATCGTCAGATCCTGAGGACAATAAGGTGCTTATTCTCCCACCTCTTGAAGAAGAAATTTTGAGGGAACCCACATCACCACCTCCTCTGCCTGCTGTTGAACAAAATTTGACTCCATACCCTTATGAAGTCAACACATCAAAACTCCTCGCCACCACTGCCCACTAAAGTTGAGAAGGAAAAGACTCCGAACCTTGTGGAGTCATCAAATCAACATGTCATCCGGCCGACACCTACTATTAATGACCCAATCGGCCAAGGCCTTAACACTTCACAAAATTTGCCTAGGTAGTATTGGTGAGGCAAGTAGGCGTCCACAACTTGTCTACATGATGCGCACTTTGAGTGTTAACCGCAAGTTTACGGGTCAAGTTATAATATCAGACGGTGAAGTCGGAATATCGTTCCACTAGAGATCCAATTGTGAAGGTTTAAGTTACTTAGCTATTCTAGAGTTGATCAATTTTATTTGAGGAGTAGAATTGAATTTGTGAGTTAAGGAAAATATAAAACAAATAACGAAAGTAATAAAGTGAGAAACACAAGAGTCAAAGAGAGTTCTAGGGTAATGAATCCCTGTTTATTTCATCATGCAATATTATAGATTTCATGGATTTTATTGTAATTCATATGCCTAAGTCTAGAAACTTAATTCCAAGTCATTTTCTCTCAAAAACAACCATTTCTCATGCAACTTGATTGATTACTAATCTCTTAAAACCAATACAAATTACATGGCATTAAGAATAGTCTTTAGCAACTTTTATTGTCAACCTAACTACTCTCGTGATAGATTGACAACAATTCATTGTTATAGATCAAGTTAAACATACAATCTCTCAATCATACATCTAACCTAACATGTGAAGATGGCCAATCCACAAGAATTAAATACAATAACAATGAAAAGCATAATCATTCCAACAAAACCATGAAAGTCTACAATATCAACATGAATTTATAAACAATTCATCAAAACCGTAAAACTAAAGAGTTTAGCCACTTATAGCTTGAAGCAACATGTTTAAACAAAATAAACAAAGAAAGAGTGTAAAGAAAGGGAAACTCTACTGAAAAGAGGCTCTTGATTCAGGTAGCACGATCACGATCTTCTTGGCTCTCACGTCGGAATTCGAATGGCACCACGACTATCTTGAACTCTTTTCCTCTTCACTCACTCTTTGAACGCTTCTATGAACTCTCACTTAATTCTTTCCTTCTTGTGGCTCTTTAGGTCTGTAATTTCGTGCTCTGAATGGTTCTTAGGGCTGCTGGAAACCCCTAAATTTATAGAGTATTCCACCCAAAAAATCTTTCCAAAAATAAAATTTTTCATTTATGGTAAACTGGTACCGCGGTGCTATTGAATTTGTGAAGACGGTGCCACGGCGTTGCGACAGATTTTGCGCAGACTCTTTCGAGTTTTAGCGCCGCGGCGTTGCCCCAATTATGGCAACTTTGTAATTTTCTTCTCTTTGTCACCGTATTTTTGCCCGATTTTGATCTTTTGGCCTTTTCTTCTAATTTTCCTCATTTTAACCTGAAAACTACTAGCAAACAAGTGAAATCTAATATAAACTCCCTTAATTTGAGAGAATAAAAAGCACTTTTCAAGTGCTTATCACTACACCCCATCTCCATACAACTTGTCTTACATATCATACAACGAATATTTTGTTGGAGATATGGACGATACGCTGAACTACTTAGATGACAGAATTCTCCATCCAATCTTGGAGAATTTGGAGGCGGCGTAACACAAAGAAGATACACTCCTGCAACAGGGTGAAACATTGATGCAACACAATGATTCACTTCTGAGGGTGAATGAGAAACTTGTCAAGCAAAACGAGGAGTTAGCACGACAACAAAAGGAGTAAATAGATTTTGTTCAACTCTAAGCTTAGCGCCAAGACGAGCAGTTCAACTTTTTTAATTCGTTACACTCATGAAGTGTTCGTTCAACGCATTCTGGCTTCAATCATCCCTCATTCTCTCCAACAACCCCTGTGATTTCCAAACGACATTCCTCCTCCCGCGCCCAACAGTAATACCAACGCGGGAGGAAATTAAATTTGGGGTGTTGTTGTTTTGAGCTTCTTTGTACTTCAATTTTCTTTAAGTATTTTGTAAACATTTTTTAACGCATTGTAATTCATTTACCTATTCAATGATTAAATTACATGTCTTCTCTTTTGTAATTATGCTTGAGTTAGTTGCTTGTGTTTATTTGGCACCTTATTATTCCTTGCCATATTTGTGTGTTTGTGTTATGATCTCAATGATAATACTTATGCTATCCAACATTTAAATTAGTTAAGATAAGTGTTAACCCAAAAGCCTTAGGGTCTTATCCTTAGAAAACATTTCTTGAACATAGTATGCGTGCAAGTTTTACCTCAAACCTCTTTTGCAAAATTTTTCTAAGGCAATCTTATAATTCATTTTCAACAATAAGAACCTTGCTGTCTTCAAAATTTGGGGGCGAGAGAGGTTTGAGCTTATGTATTCAAATTTCATAAAAACTTCTTAATGTCAGTATTTAAAAAAAATGAAAGAAAATCATTTTGGACAACAACTATGATATCAGCATACAAAATTAGCCTAATAAGAGCTGAGTTAAAAATGGCTTTTGCTCAATGTTGGTTGCCTCCATGCACCCCTTAGTTGGTATGTCAAAACGAAGATGAGTGTCCAGGATCAACAAAAAGTAAATAAATAGCTCCGCTGTCAACGCCAAGAAATAAAAATGAGCTTAATGAGAGTTGAGTTGTAAAGGGGTACCTACTCGATGTTGGCTGCCTCCATGCATCCCATAGTTGGTATATCAAAACGAAGGTGGGTAGACAGAATCAACGCATGCCCAGTACTTAAAAGAACTTTAGTTAAAATAAAAAATGTCATAAAGAGAAGTTTTATGAAAATGAGCTCTAAAGCACATTACTGAAAACAGGTATAAGAATGTCTGGAAATCAGTAAGGGAATTTTGAGTACTAAGCTTGTCACATCTAAATTTTAGAAATATGTTCTAGGCGATGACTGAACAAGATTTTTTAGGAGAATTGCTTGTTGAAATGAATCTCAAACTGGAAAGCATGTTGAGAGATTAAGTTAATGCACGGATTTTGAGTAGAGGTATATAATAAGACTTTAAATAAATGCTTGAAGACAAACATTGTTCTAAATTTGTAGCCTTTATTTGGAATAATTAGGATAATTTAGAAGAAAATGCATTAACTTGAAAAGAAATAGTGTAAAAAAATCAACTCTACGTTTAAGCTGTTTACTTGTCTTTTATCCTAGAAATTATTAGATTTGTCTCTATTGGACGAAGGATTTCAATGAGAAGATGCCGAAAACATCCAAAGATATTCAAAGATGTTGCCAGACAAAGTTCAGATCAAGCTAACCAGTTGGTCTACGCGTCGAAGAACCCGATATTGAGATGAATCAAGTAGAAAAAGAATTGATGAACATGTGGGTGGTGAATGTCATGTCAAAATGCAAGTGGACGATTGATTTGACAAAGTTATGACAGAGCAAATGAACCTGTGACACGAAGAAGTATGCGCAGCAGGGCATGGAATTAAATGCAAAAGTGTCAAGCAATCATGAGGACTACCTTTTTGGACGCCTATAAATAGCTTATAATACTTCAACCTCAAGAGAATCGAGGCCAAGTAGCAAAAGCTTTGTCGAATCTCTTTCACCTCCATTTCCATCTTGAACCTTGAGCTTCTCTTTGAGGAATTCTGAGTGGGAGCTTAGATTCTCCTCTTGGAAAGTGAGAGTTCATCTTCATCCACCTGTGTAATTACTTCAAAACAGCGACCACCAAAGCCTTCGAGAGCAAGACGTTGCAACCAGTGGCTTGACATTCTTCTTTCTATACTCAGTTTTATTTTCAAAACATTCTCATTTGTATTAAGATAGTGAATTCGAAACACTCAACACTTTTTAATATAAATCAGATTGCTCATCATTTTCACTCATCCATGTCATTCTTAATCCTCTCTATGGCTAGCTAATTTCTCAATGGAATGAGTGGATTAAACTAATATTTTATGAGTTTTGTATAAGCTTGAGTTCATCTTGTTGATGCATGCTAAAAACCTTACGTGAATCTATCGAACAAATAGATTTAAGTAAGAATAATCAACTGCTTGAGAGAGTAAGTGATTAAAACTTTCATTGAAACAAGAAAAGATTTAGCTTTAGAGATATAGTCTTTTGTCCATAGGTAACTCTATAAGCATCTTGGAGATAGATAAATGTGGCATAGAAGTACCGAGAGGTGAAGTTCTCAATTTTAGAGTTTAAGATATGGATGCTTGCTTATACATTACTTAGGAAAATGCTAGTGAACTCCCCTCAACCCTACATTCTCCATTGATTTTTCTTTCAATTATCAATGTCTGCTGTTTGACTATAATTGCACTTAACATTTTCACCATCATCACATTTAACGCATCATCACCCTTCATGTTCACTAATCCATCCTCACTCTCATTTACCACCATTTGTAATTAAGCCACATTTAGACGTTTTTTAAAACACATTATTATCGACGCATCATTTATACAAACATTGCATTAATTCAACTAAATCCTAACATGGATTTGTCACAAAACCCTAGGTTCGACCATAGACGATCTAGAAACCCTATTAAGACTTATACTTGAATTTTATAGGGAAAACTTGTGTTCAACATAGATGTCTCATTTCATTCCATGAGCATGGCATAAGGCCATCACAAATCACAAACAATTTATTCAAACTACAAATGCAATAGTTTTCTAGTGGTTTTTAGGTAAAAATGAAGAAAAGAAGTTTTGGAAGCCAAAAGAACTAAACCAAGCCAAACCTAGACAAAAAGATGAAGAAAAGAGCAAAACCCTAAAGCAGGGCAACACCTAGATGCTCTTCTAGGTGCTGCTCTGCCGCTGTTAACCCGAGAACAGCATGTTTAGGTATCTTAAGAGCGTTTAGGCACTACACAAGCAACACCTAGGCAAGCGCTACTTAACGCTTGCCTGGTGCTTGCCTAGACACTTCGACTTCGAGGGTAGAGCGTCTAGGCACCAAATTTTCCAAAATTGAAAAAAATTGCATTTCAGGAAATCTTTGCCTATTTATTCTAGGATTGTTAATCGGCCTCCATATCAAAGTTGGGAATATTTTGAGACCTACAGAGAGAGTTTAGAGCAAAATATGAAGATTATGTGATGTCGGAAGGTTCAAGGATCGTTGGAAAGCCAAATCCATGCTGGAGACAAGCTTGGAAGCCAGATAACTTCTCATATCTTTCTTTACTCTTGGTTTATTTGTTGTATTTTGGTATTCTTGATATAATTTTGTCTATGGAAGTCATGTTAGGCTAAATTTCTAATAGTTTTAGGGGTAGAAAAATTCTAAGGTTTATATGTTGAACACTTTGCTTCTTGAATGTTAATTTGCATTTACGCTTTCTAGCATGACCGTTCTTAATACTTTTGAATGTTTGATCAATGTTTGAATGATTTCATGATTTAAAATCTTGCTTGAACAAGTGAGTTTTAGATTATATCATGCATGCTAGACTATCGTTTGAAAACACAAAATGTAGTCGGATAATGGTAAAGAATGTTCATGAAGGTTCCTAATGCTTTGCTTAATCATTTAGTTTCAAGTGATTAGTAATTAGGGTTTAAGTAAAAGAAAAAGATTGTTTACGAAAGATTCAATCTGGATAAAAGACTTCTAGATCTAGGCGTTGTGTTAATTACTTCAAGAGTTAAGCAATTGTGTTTAATAATACCATTCATGAAATCTATTCCCTCAAACGTCTCTTAGTTGATCACTTCCATATTTGATCATTTTTATTCACTTTCTTAGATTAGTTTATTTAAAGGGTCATTACAAGTTGGTTTCATAAATCAAACGGTAATGATCTCTGAATAGTTAAAAAGTAATTAATCCAATTCCTTAGGGACGATAATCGACTTAGGCCATTTTAACTATATTATAACTTGACTCATGCACTTGTAATAACATCAAGTATTAGCATATCAATTACTTCTTAGATCGAAGATCTAAAAGCAAGATTCAGAAATCTTGTTTTAAATTGAGTCAATCCACAATCAAACTTGATCAAGGTTAGATTGAATGACTCACATGCATTCTATCACAAGAATTGCAAATAAGGGAAAATTCTCAATGTGAGATCTCAAATTTCATTCATAAAAAGATTGATTACAAATGGAAAGATAGAAGGCTAGTCTTGTAGAGATTCTAATCTATTTAATGTAAAATTGCAAAAGTCAAACTAAAGCATTAAGAAGCCCACTTTGCAACCTCCATCTTCCAACAACCATTTAAACACAACTAAAATCGTATGAACTAATTGATGACGTGTTGGGGAAAAATCCGGAAATTCCTCAAAGGTTAACACCAAAAAAGCCAATGGGTCCCACATAATAATCAATGGTAATAAATTGATCTCCTTCGCAATCAGATTACAAAGCAAGATTAATGATTTTGTTGTGGCGCCTAACGTTGATTACGATTACAAAATGTTGGTAAACATCAATAAAGTAACCAGATCTCACTTTTCATATTATGATTGATTCATTACATTTACTATTGAGTAAATATGGTGTAATTACATGCTTCAAATTGAAAATTCTTATTATTTTAAGATAAAATTTTAAAAAAAGTTTTAAAATATAGGGGGTCCAAATTAAGAATGGAAGAAAATTTGTATATTTAACCTAAACAAATTATATAAGATCAACCTTCTTAAAAAGCAATAATAAATAAGGAAATTAATCTTAAATGACAAAACTGCTGAAAATATTTACAACTAATAGCAAAATACATAATATATCTGCGATAGACCGCGATAGAGTACTATTTATCACAGATAGACTATGAAATTTTGCTATATTTGTAAATATTTTCGTTTCTTTTGCTATATTTGAAAAGTGCCCTAATAAATATTGTTAGAAGAAATGAAATGGTAAATAAGATATATAATTCCTATTTACCACATGATGAACCATTTTCTTTTCTCAATAGATAGCAATTTAAGAATATGATTTTGCAACCATGGCTTTAACTTTTCAAATTTTGCATATATGGCAAAATCTTTAGTTTTGATATTTTGTTTATTTGTTTTTCCAAATACCCTTATAACAATTTCAACTTTGTTTGTTTGTTTGTTTTTTTTTTTCCTTCTTCTTCTATATTTTTACAATTTTAAGATTTTTTTTTTTTAGAATTACAATTTAAGAAGTTTTACGTACTTTCTTCGTTAAAAACTTGAATTGCCTCCATTTTTTTTCTTTTTTTCCTACACTCTGTGTTCTTCTAATTTTTCTTTTCTTTTCTTTTTTGACTTTCTTTTAAAAAAAAGAAATTCTCCTAAGAACAAAACTTGAATTTGAGCTTCTTTTCTTTTATTTTATTGTATTTTAATTTACTATATTTTCTTCTTATCCTTTAATTTTTTTTTCTTGTAGCAATTTTTAGCTTTTTTTTTTCTAATAAAGAATTTCTCTCCCCTATGTCTTTCCTTCTTTGTTGCATCATTTTTTTTCATTATTTTTTTTAAATAACTTGTTTCCTTTGAACTACGAGTAACTTTTGTTTCGACTTTATCATCAACTATAATTTGCAATAGTGATCTGACTCTTGCTAAAAACATCATCTTTTTTGGATGATTATTATAAAGTATATCGACAGTATGTCAGTCAAGTGTATCAATAGTGTAAACGAGTGTAACATTATAAAATATATCAACAATATATTGATCAAGTGCATCAATAGTATAAACGTATACATCATTATAAACTATATCAACAATATATCAATTAAGTGTATTGACAATATACATATGTATAACATTATAAAGTATATCTACAGTATGCCAATCAAGTGTATTAGTAGTATAAATGAGTGTATCATTATAAAGTATGTCAGCAGTATATCAATAAAGTTTATTAGCAGTATCATTATAAAAATATCAACAATATGCTAGTCAGGTGTACCAACAATATAAATGAGTGTATCATTATAAAGTATATCAACATAATTTCAATAAAGTTTATTAGCAATATATCAAACATATATCAGTATTATATTTCAACATTAGTATATCATCAACTGAAGTACATTTTTTACAAAATTAATTGGTTGAAAAATATTTTACTTACTTCAAATAAATTGGTTGAAATTTTTTTTTCAAATTAATTGGAGAGAGGAAAAGTAAAAAAACGAGAATGAAATAAAAAATTTTAAGAAATTTAGCAGTAAAAAGACATAATGTATCAAACATTCAGTCATATAATAGCATAAATACACAATTCTATATGTACAATACATGAACCAGTTCAAATATTTACAATTTAAGAATACTAAACACCGTTGGTAGACCCAGACGAGATCTTGTGTGCGCTAAGCACCCCGGACTCGTTCGCTACTTGGAAAACAGAAAAAAAAGGAAAATGTGAGCTAGATTGCCCAGTGACTAATTTCATAAAACCTCTTTGGCTCGAAAACTATCATAGTAGAAACATTTTAACTCAATCCGTATAAAACATCAATTCAAGTCATAGTCATACAAAACATGCTCATTTCAGGAAAAGATGCTAAAGAAAGTTCCGTTGATTTCAATTCATTTTCCTTAGTTGAGGCGGAGCGGAGCTCAACGCTACTCAACGTCGATTATCCTTAGCTGTGTGGAGTAATCTCAACATATCAGCGTCGTACGTTCCTCAATGTGCACTTAGGTATCATAATCCGAGCTGCCTATATACCTTCTCCAAGTCCTTGAGCATTAGGGTCCCATTTCGATATCCAAGTTACCATTCGCCTTCTTCGAGTCCTTTGGCGTTGGGTATCTTTTCTATATTTCGGGCTGCCCATATGCCTTCTCCTTGTCCTTGAGCATTGGGGTCCCATTTCTATATCCAAGTTACCATTCGCCTTCTTCGAGTCCTTCGACGTTGAGTACCTTTTCTATACTCCGGCTACCCATTGGCCTTTTCCAAGTCCTTGGGCTTTGGGTGCCATTTCAAAGATTTTATAAAATACACGTGTTTTGAAAACACCATATCATAAATTCATAAGTTACACATTTCCAAACCTTTCATAAAATCATATATTATCGTCAACATGCTTTCCATAATTCCATAAATTAATAAACAGCATGCTTTTTCATAAATTCATGCAATGCACATAAAACTCACAAGTTTTCAATCATAATATCATGCTTTTAAATCATAATAAGAAATCTGAACTACACATTCTCAATAAAATCATTTTTAAAGAAAGAAAAGTGTCACTCACTACTTATCCTAGACCCTGAGCGGATTATATGCCTTCCCTAGCTCTTCCTGGCCTGTAAATACACATTTCTCGGGTTAGGCTTTCCTAAACTTCCTTTCCATAACCAACAAACTTTAACCATTCATACTTAATCAATAAACCTTAATGAGCGAGATTCTACTCTGCTAGCGAGACCACTAGCGAGACTGGACTACACTACACGTGTCACACCCCCTCCCAGATTACCCTACTCAACCCGAAAGGAGATGTGAGGACAACAAACATCACCCCTCTTCTGACGTATACTGTCCAGTACCTGATGAACCTGTTAAATTATTTCATACATATTTACTCATAGATTCAAAGCCATAAGAACTTATGTTTATGCAATTAAACATTCAAACATGTTCACAATATACTTATACAACTGTTGGGTCGTATGTCCTAAAACTTGTAGTTTTTGTAAATAGGTGATTTTTAGTACATATGAAGTTATTCAAGTGAATTCATTATTTATCAACTCTAAATCCAATTAAACTACGAGCCCTTGGCTACTATCATGAGTACTTGGACTTTATGTGGAGACATAAACAGGATCAAGCTCGAGTAAGTAGCTTCAATAGTCTATAGTACATGGATCAAGTTGGGTACCTCTTCTTGGAGACACTATTGAATACGGCAGGCTTCGTGATTTTTACAAATGTTGTAAAGTGTCATAAATGAAGTGATTCTAATTTGCTCATGTAAAGACATGTGAGCGGGGGTATTCTACATAATGAGATTGTGTAAGACTGACCCTGAAATAATTACTGTTACGTATTAACACCGTTTACGATTAACACTGATTAATTTCACTTATCGATGACCTAGATAACTTCATCTGAATCTTGAGCTATCTATGAACTCCTGTTTATTCAGAATTATCCTTTGATCTACATAGGTAAGAGTAAGCTCAATAGCGCTGCTCAACATTCCTCCCATTTCAGGGATAAGACCGAGTAGATAGTTGGGAACATAAAATTTGCAAGACGGAATTCACTCCTACACAACTTAGGGATTGTTCTCTTAAGTATTGTTCCCAGGACTTGAACAAGGGGCCCCATCCTCTCACTGGCCCGAGAGGGAATGGATTTAGTGATTAGATCTTAAATCAATTGTTCATTAGAGGGACAATGGTACTTAAGGAGAAAAGATGTAACTCAGAGGTAAATTGGTATTTGACCTAGCTGAAGTTATGAACAACTTGTGAAGGATTGACTTATCGATGACGGTTATATCAAATGGACACAAATATATCTACAGTGAGGAGAGTGCAGCTACGGGCTTTAGTGGAGTGTCCCGTTAGTTAACGAATGTTGGTTAACTAGGTTAAAGAGTTTGGCCGGTTAATCTCAGATCGTTGGAGTTCATAATCTGTAGGTCTAATAGGTCCCTCTACTAGCTCATAAATGGACTAAAATCTTAGATAATGTGGTGAATAAGTTTCAACCGTTCAAATCTTGGCTAAAGGAATGAAAGTAAGATATATACGATATATCGACGTTTAATTACGAATTAAACGTACAAATAGAGTTAATTATAATATCTAAATATGATTTAAATATTAATCATATGAATAGGGATTCATATCGATTTTTTTTAAGAATAATCGTGGGAAAAATAATATTATTTTATTATTTAATATTAAAATAATATTAAAATAATATTTAATTAACTAAACATTAAATTATTTAATTATCTTTTTGAAATTAAAAATTAATTTTAATTCAATTTTGGAAATTCATTGAAAATTGATTTTAAAATTGATTTTTGAAGATTGGATTTTCCCACTAGCTAAGCTAGGAGCTTGGTTGTCTTCTTCACAATTAACCAACAAATTAACTATTTTGTGTTGTCAAATTTTGATGCAATTAGATTGCATGTTATTCTTTAATAAATAGAGATGATTTTGACATAAAAATGGTTAAGAATTTTGTGAAATTAAGGGTTAATTTTGCAAAATTTCATCCATTATTCATCTTCTTCCCAACCTTCATTCTTTCTCAAATTCACCACAAATTTGGATCCCACCATCCAATCTAAGCCTAGAGAATAGTAGAGAAGACTCTTGTGGTGGTCTACAACCAAGTGGTGCTGAAATTCATCAAGAATTGAAAGAGAATTTAGAGCTTCAAGGGTAAGTGTTCTTGAAACTTTGGTTTTTCTTCTTAATTGTATGTTTAATCCTCAAAATTGAGCATCTTAGAGTGAAAATTGATCAAATTAACTTCTGCTGCATGCTCATTTATCCATCAACAACAACCGATCTCACATCCCAACATATGTACAACTAGGTCTACATGCCACCTATATAAGGTTATTTACACATACAACAACCACAATGTGAACTGTTTCTGATAACTCGAAGCTTAAGCAGGGCGAGCTGGAGTAGGCTAAGCACCGGGAACATCCTCGCTACCAGGGTGGAAAAGAAAACATAGAAACCATGAGCTAAAAGCCTCGTTAGTGACTAGTTTTGTAAAACTCTTTGGTTCGGAAACCAACATGGTAAAACCATTATCATAATATGTACAAAACATGGATTCAAATTATAATTATTGGAAAAACATGCTCAATTGCCTTTTCCAAATCATACATGATCGTTTCAGAAAAATCATACAGAAATCCAGATTAATTTTACAATCATTTTCCTTAGTTGAGGCGGAGCAAGACTCAACGCTCTCAACGTCGAAAACAACCTTAGTTGGGGTGGAGCAAGACTCAACACACCCAACGTCGAAAACGAATATTTACCTTAGTTGAGGCGAAGCAAAACTCAACGCACCCAACATTGAAAACAACCTTAGTTGGGGTGGAGCAAGACTCAACACACCCAACGTCGAAAACCTCTATGTGCACATAGGAATATCTCGGGATGCCCAAGTACCTTCTCCGAGTCCATCAGTACTAAGTCCCTAGTCACAGGGTTGCCCACATGCCTTCTCAAATGTCCCTCAGCATTGGGTCCTTTAGAAAACATTTTGGAAATAAGTATGTTTCGCATAAACAGATCATTGTAAACATCTTTCATGGAAAACAAAGCGTTGTTCAGTAAATAGTATCTTATAAACATGTTTTTCAACAACTCTTGGAAAATAGACAACACATGCCTTCATGCCATAAAATGAATTACATGCAACCATCATGCTTTTCGAATCATCATAAAATTGCATTTAATAGGAAAGTCTGCCTTATAATCAATACAATCATCCATCATGCTTTTCAAATCATCATAAGAAACCGAACTACACATTCTCAATAAAATCACTTTTAAAGAAAGAAAAGTGTCACTCACAACTTGTCCTAGGCCCTGAGCGGATTATATGTCTTCCTTAACTCTTCTTGGCCTGTAAATACACATTTCTCGTGTTAGGCTTTCCTAAACTTCCTTTCCATAACCATTAAGTTGGCATAATTAAACTCCAAGCATGCTTCATCACCGAGACTCATTTCTCCCAAAATAATTCATAATGAGTGAGATTACTAGCGAGATTGGCCTACAAATATACAACACTAGCGAGACCATAATGAGCGAGACTAGCGAGAGTCACCTTGAGTAGCGATACCTAGCGACACTCAACGAGATTTGAGAGACGCATAGCTCTCTGCGTTTCTAGCGACACTCGTCTCGCTACTCACTCTCCAACTTCTCAGCGACACCCGACAGCCACAGTTTCTTCCTTTCCTTCTGTTCTCACTTCTACCTCAAAATTTCAGAGCATGATTCTTCTCCGTTTGAGAGATATTCTCAAATAACACCCAGTTGCTCTCAATTGCTTAGCAAATCAATAGCAATCACTTCCACCTCAAAATTTCAGCCCTATCTTCAACTTCCTTAGCTCGCACTTCTCCAAACACTCGACCATGCTCGGATTTCACGACCACAATCAAACTTTCTGTTCCAACTTTAGTTACACCACCAAAACGAATAGAATTCCACTCGAATTCGACATGAACACCTTCTTCTATCTTCCCTCGTTGTTTGTCTGAAAAATGGAACCAACTCAAGCTCTGGAAAGTGTTTAAAATGATTAAATATTTAGCCCACTCATATATATATGCTGCCGACTTAACCTCCACTTCCAATCCGTCTTAAAATAAGTTGGTCGGCGTAGACTCTTTCACAAACACACCAACACATAGCAACCCTCGACGCAACCTACCTCCAACGCCCACAACAGCCATCCACACACAACTGCCTTCAACGCATGGCAACAACCTTTAACGCATAACTGTAGTCCCTCACATACAGCTACTCTTCAACGCATAGTAACCTTACCAACGCATGGTAGGTCAAGTACAACTTCACCCGGCCAAGTTCCAACTTCCCTTCCAACGTGTGTGACACCTTCAGCGCATGGTGACACCTTCAACGCATAGTAACTTTTCATGGTGACACTTTCAACGCATAGTAACTATCAAAATATAACAACTCTTCCACCTTATCAACGCATAGCCGTGGTCAACACTTAATAATTTTTGCTCCTTCACTCTCGGCCACCACTCCTCTTTACAACGCATAAACACATAACTTCTTAGCTTGTCTTCTCCCAAGGCTAAGCATGTCTTACAAGTTAGGGCTTACAACACGGCACTAGCGATACCAAGGTGAGCAAGACCAGCGACACTCATCTGATCAGGGAGACCCAGAGATACCCAGCGAGAATTGTGAGACGCAAGGCTTCTAGCGACACCCGCATCACCCGTCTCGCTTCTCACGCTTAAATTCTTAACGCTACTTGCGGTCCAGCGATACTTGTCTTCCACAGCTTCTGCCTTCCCTCTTATTCTCACTTCTATATGTTACAAATCGCATTTCCAGCAAAATTTAGAACTTCTTCCCTTCTACAACCTTGTAAAGAAATGTATTTCCTAGCTTACCTCAAGATTTCAGAACATAACTCCTCTTCATTTGATAGATGTTCCCAAATAACTTCGAGCTGCTCCAAATCGCTTAGCAAATCTGTATCAGTCACTTTCACCATAAATTTTACATATTTCCCTTCAAATTCAGCTCAAACATTCTTCAAAAAAGTTGTTAATAATTGAGTTAACTTACCGAGCTCAAATTCTTAGCCCTAAACTCGACCTCTACATAACGCTATCCTCCAAATACCGAACGTTGTTCAGATTGCACGACAGCAATCAACCCTTCTGTTCTAGCTTCAATTATACCACAAAATCGATCAGAATTCTGCACGAATTTGTCCTAGACTCCTTCCTCTACCTCTCTTCATCACTAAGCTGAAATATGGGATGGATTGGAGCTTTTCAGACGAAGAAAATGATTGAAAACTTAGCTTTACACACTTAAACAAATTGCCGAATTATCTCCACTTTCTCTATTATTTTATTTTATTTATTTCCTGCTAAACAAAATATTGCAACTGCTAACATACTTGGATACTGGCTTGGACGCATAGCAAGTCTGGACGCTAGCTTGGACGCATCGCACCATGCGTTTGAACCATAGCACCGTTGAACGCATATTTTGCCAATGCCAACGCAACCTCCCTACTAAATCTCAACCAACGCATAGCTGCTAATCCAACAACCTCATCAACGCATAGCAAGTTGGACGCATCCCTCAACAAGCCAACACTTCAACCCTCATGCTTTGGCTCGGCTACGCAATTTCTTCCCTATTTTTCAGCCATTTGTCCCGGATGGAAATAACACCATTTCAAACCGCGACACAAACGCCCTTGACTCCCCACGCATCGTCAAGGGGAAGGTCGAGAGTGAAGGGCCAAGGCGTTGACAAAGCTGTTGCACAAGGATGTCGCAGCACGCAAGCAGGCTGCAAGTGCCATCGAGCCACGCCCATGCCTTAGGCGTGTGCCTTCGACATAGCCGGACCCCCAACTGAGTGCCTTAGCAGACGCCCATGTGCGTTGGCACATGGCGGATGGCTGCGCAACTAGCCATAAGTGTGCAGTTGTGCGTGGTGAGCAGCGTGACGTGCCCGCATACGCAAAGTTGCCAGCGTGTAAGTTCGACGCATACCCACGATGCGTGGGAACAACGCATGCGCGCCTCATAAGTGCTGGCAGTGTACGCATATCGCCGACGCCTCATGTGTACACCGCCAAGAGACCATGCGTCCAACATTGAGTCCAGGGTCGAGAATTACTGAAGTATGATCATTAATAAGTAATGTCTTGTTTCATGGAGGCTTGAAATGGTTGCTATTTGATACATAAATGGCATAGGGTGAAGGTTCTCACTCACTGGGAGACAACTCTGAAAATTCTCAGAATCTTTCTCACATAAGAGCTCGACATGGAAGTTAGTTATGGTGAAGGAGAATTTGTACAGAGCTTTCGGCTCTTGAACTTGTTTCTCTCCTCCTTTGAATGGAGAAGTTTTGGGCTATTTATAGGCGTCGAAAAGGTGAACTCATGATGATCTGACATCTTTGCATTAAATTCCATGCCTTGCTGCTCAGACTTTTCACATCGTTCGCCCATTGGTTCTGCCATGACCTAATAACCTGTAATCCTTTTGCATATTGACATGACAGCTTTTGCCCAGACATCTATATCTACTTTTTCTTCTCAACGCATGGTCTCGACGCATGGGTTTCCGCTTCTTTTGTTCTTGTAGCAGCTTCCTCTCTGATGCTTGGGTTATTTATGTTTCTTTTTTACTTAATCCTGCGTTAAGAGCAGAAAAGCTTATATATTTTTCAGGTATTTTTTTTTGTAAATGGTGCCAACACATGGTAATACATATTATATAATTCAACTGCCAAAATCATGCGTTTAGTCCTAAAGTTACTCTAATTAATTCAAATAGTGACTATAATAACTTGTATTTCTACAAGTTATCATATATAAAGCGGATTGAATCTTTTTTTTTTTTATTCTTACAAAAATAATAAATAAGAGCTATGAAACCGAATTAGTATATTTTGTTTTGCTGCTGTCTCTTCTTTCTTTCTTTCTTTTTTTTTTTTTTTTTTCCCAAAGTGCTCCTTATAATAAAATGATAATTCATTGACAGACCCTAGAAAACACAAACTACCCTTCTTGCAAAGTTCCCATTTGGTTTTACCATCCACGTGGCCACGAGTTCACAAACAAGACTTCAACGTGTCAGCCACGTGTCATCTCGACCGATTCGTGTAACTTTTTTTAAAAAATTACCATATAGGTTATAATTAACGACCATTTAAATTTAAAACCAACCGCCAGTGTTGCACCCCATTTGAAAACATTATTCTCTCAACACAGAGAGAGAAAAAAAAGGGGGAAAGTACTAAAAACGACGTGTCGTCAATCAATCATCATGCCGCCAAGACGATCACGCAGAATCGTGGGTTCTGTCGTCCGGACTACCACGAGGGTAGTGGAAGAAACTGTACAAGTGGCGGTGGTGGAGAAAGAAAGTCAGGATTTGACTCAAGAACCCGACACTGCCGCAGAAACCGGTGGTGGCGATGGCGGAGAAATGTTTCAGAGGACTGTTCCGGTGGAAGGGAAGACTCCGCCTCCAGAACAGCCCACAACTCTGCCTGCGTCGCAAGATTCTGAGCCGAGAAGGGCAATGGATTCAACCTCGCAGGTCACAGAGGATATCGATGTGGCTCCAAAGACCGACCCCGAGGTCGGGAATGGTAAGAACATCACTATAAATGACAAAAGGATTATAAATATTTTCTCCACATAGTTAGATGGATAGTTATTTGAAGAATTGAAATTATGAGTAAATTTAGAGTGGATTTGGAATACATTTTCAAGTGTTTAATTAAAAAAAAAAAAATCAATTTCAACCACCCCTACAAATAAACTTTGAAGTGAAATGTATTTTAAAGAGTTTAAATAAAAATTAACATTTTGAAGAAAAATCTCCCAAGTCGATCCTAACGGACCTTAGAACAATGGAAAGCAATGAAAATGGTATTTTATGAAAACTTTAGTTGAAAATTTTGATTGAACAGAAAGAAAGGAGAAGAAAAAGGGAAAGGAAGGAAAAATGAAGAGAAGGAAAAGAAAAAATAATGGTGGAAGAGAAGGGTACAAGAGGTACGTGTGGAAAGTGTTGAAACAAGTGCATCCGGAGATGGGAATATCGGGGAAAGCCATGTTGATTCTCAACAATTTGATGAACGATATGTTTGAAAGACTAGCTCAAGAAGCAACTCAACTCTCCAAATATACAGGTATCCTTCAATATATCCCATTATCACATAATCTAACCACGAATATAGCAAATTATTTTTATCTATAAATCAATTTTATCATTATTGTCCATCACATTTTGCATTTTCAATATTAACAATCAAATTAAAATTAGCCATTCTCCTCCTACTTTTGTTGCGAGAAGATTTTGAAATCTATTAAATCAAGGGAATGAGAATAATTAAAAAAACTAAAATAAGTATCAACTCTCAGTTAAGTACTAATTGTATTTTAAAATTTTAAAATAATTATTTCAATAGTTATGAAGAATGAGCAGAAATTAATTAAAATTGTTTTGAGGATAATAATAATAGTTGGAATTTGGGAATATTGGTGGGTGATAGGTGGAATGACGCTGTCATCAAGAGAAATACAGGGGGCGGTGAGGTTAGTGTTGCCTGGAGAGCTTGGGAAGCACGCCATCGCTGAGGGAACTAAAGCTGTCTCCAATTATGTATCTTATGATCATAGGAGACCCAAATTACCATAATTACTTTAATTATCTTTAATTAGGTTTATTTTGTTATTTTAATTACCATGTTTCTTCTTTTACTTTTTAATTATTTTTTGTATTGTAAATGTTTACTCTGATGTTTTATAATCCATTTCCTTTTCCTCTGCTTATCTCTCTCTCTCTCAGAAGGGGAAAAAAAAAAATCTTAAGATAATAATTTTAAATGACAACAGTAATATACTTATTTAATAGATAAAAATATAGAGAAGGAAAAAGAGTATTTTTATATATTTTAATAAATATCTTATTAAAAATCTTGTTCGAAAAATAGGGTGGGATGAAACCATAATAAGGTAGGAAAAGAAGATTGTTGCTCATTTACTCTTCCTAAAACTTCACTCGGTATCGTTTATTCATTGTATTATGTTGTTGTAAGTAAAATCTTCCTTAATAAGCTTTTTAAGGAGTCTTTTGGAGAAATTTCTTCAAGATGTCATTTATTTTATGTTTTATTGTCTTTAGATTTAAGATCCAACTCTCTCTTATGAATTTGATATAATCTAAAATCCAACTCTCTTATGAATTTGATAAATTATATGTATCTTCATAAATAATTAGATCATAACTATGATAACTAATTATTTCACAAATGAATAAATTCATTTAAACTAATTTTTCATTATGTTTCTTTTGGAGAATTATTATATTCATATAATAAAATTACAAAAGATACCACAACAAGTAGCTTATAATAACTATTAAAGATATATTAAGTATTTTCAAAAATAAAGGGATAAATAATAATAGGAAACAAATAATTCAAGAGTCAAGTTTTACTCCTTCGATAAATTGTCTTACGTGATCTTACGTGATGCTGCTGACCAACTTTGAATCGAGAATAACTTTTTTACAGCTTTGTTTTTAAGTATTCTGAGAAGTCTAAGTAATTACTCTTATATTTCTATAGTTAATTAGATCATAAATGGATTTATTTAATGTAACACCTTACTTTTAAAACCTATGCATTTAAGAGCTTATAAAAAAAAGAAGTAAGACAAGAGAGGTGGTATTGGATCACAAGGTTGTGGAGTTGGCCGAGAAATATTCCTCAAAGTAGGAATGAGTATATGTTGAACTTGAAGGGAAAGAGTGGTTTGTGCTCGAGTGTTGGGTAAGTATAAGTCGTAGATAAGTTTGAATTAGAAGGATTGGATTGAAAGGTTGCGTTGAGTGATTTCTGGATCTTGGAATTAAAGTAATTCTTGGAGTTAAAAATTCTTCTAAGTAGAATAACCAAACTAGGAGAACGCAACTATGTCTTTGAGCCTAGAAGTATGATCTAAGGAAAGAAAGGAAATCTCATCAAGTGATGAAAAGAGTTAAAAAGTATAGCTGGGAGTTAAATTGAGTTGGACGCATACCTAGTAAGAGACCATGTTGGACGCATGGTCAAGACTAAGGAAACGCATGATAAAGATAACCATTGTGGAAAAGAAAATGGGTAAGTGTTGAAGTATTGTAAGGAAACCCGAGAGCTCGGGGGAAAGAGGTGAACGCGTAGGAGGTAACCCGAGAGCTCAAAGGGAAAGAAGTGAAACGCATAGGAGGTAATTAAGGAAGGAGATGTAAGCTTGGCTTAAGTAGGATGTATGAGTAAGAGGATTAAAGTGGAGTAGTGGTGCGTTGGACAGAAATCTAAGTCTCGAAAAGAAGGATAAAACGCATAAGGTAGAATCGAGGAGAAATGCTATTATAATTTAAGGTAAACGCATGACTTCCATTAAGGAAGATTTTGTTGAAGAATTGGATAAGTTAGAAGGTTGAGAAGTAAGCCTAAAGGAAGGAGGCTGGAGATGGATATATGCTAGGGATTTATCATTGAGAAAATGGCTAAACATAAAGAAGAGGTTGGAGGTTAGATTACAACATAAGAACGCATAGAGGGATAATCAAGGAATCCTCAAGGATAGGAGGAAGGTCATGGATGCAGAACGAAGTAAAGGTAAACGCAAAGAGTGCAAACGCATAAAGGAAGGTCTTGAGTTGGATTTGGTTATCAAGGGTAAACCACATCGTCAGATGTGTGATCACACAAGAGAAGGACTTGTAGCTAAGATTTGACATAAGGGAAGAGAGTTGGATGCATGGTATTATGCAGTAAGGTACAAACACATAGTATGTGCGTTTGAGACATTGACACCTAGTAGTATGCGATGGAGAAACGGGGTCAAAGATAGTAAGGTCGAGAGTAAGGAAAGGGAGTAAAAGAACCTAAAACCTGGAAGAGGATTATATGAACTGTCACACCCTACTTTTTTAAGAAAATGAAGCATTGAAGAGCCTATGAAGAAATGAGGTAAAAAACCATGTTGGACGCATGGTCAGGACTAGGTAACGCATGGTAAGGGTGGACGCATGGAAGTAAACCGAGAAGGGAAAGATGTGAAACGCATAGAGGAAGAAATGGAGAAGAATTTATTCGTTATGAATATGAGAGTTGGACGCATGGTATGATGCGATGAAGTATAAATGCATGGTATTGCACGTTTGTCATTAACGTCTAGTGACATATGCAAGCACTGGTTTATAATAGTGCGGTTATGCGTTAAAGGTGAAATAAAAAATGGTGGTGTGAGTTGAAGCAGTCGCCGCGTTGGCGGGGGAAAGGACCGCACTTGGCTTACCATGCGTTACCAAGGTTGTTATGCGTTGAGGTCCCTATGCGTTGAAGACAGAATTATCTCTATGCGTCAAAGATAGTAGTATAGTTGGCTGAGAGTTAGAAAAGTGAGCAGTGAAGCTCAAACCTTAAAGGAAATTCAACTAACGCATGAGGGCGTTGTATTGAATAAAAGTTGTTCATTTGGAATGTTGGACGCATAAGATCAGCTTATAAAGGCCAGGTGGCTATGTATAGATTTGACACCTTATTAATAGGAGGTGTTGAAGGCATGTCAAGTGTTTCATGCAAGGTGACACTTGGATTAATGCATGGTTAATTAAGCATGCAGCGTAACATGTGGCAAACAAGTGGCAAAAGAAGAGAAGGAGTTGGATGGCAAGCTCCCTATAAATAGAACTTTGAAGGAAAAGGAGCGACTGATGACTCTCAAAGAATAATTCTGGAGAGAAAAAGAGAAGAAGGCAACAAGGACGTTTGTGGTAGGAGTATGCGGCCAAGAAAGAAGGTATTTGACAACTTAGTTATTTTATGTAAAGAAGTTGTCTGGTGTTAAAAAGGGTCGGCTATGCGTTGAGGACAAACATAATGTCCAAGGTGAACGCGGCGTCCAAAGCTAGATGATGCGTTCATGGTGGACCTTGCTTCCAAGAGAGGGTGACGCATCCGCAGGAGAAGTAAGAAGAGTCGGGATGCACTTTGCGGAAGTAATCAGCCTTGCGTTACCAACCTTGTGTTGAAGGGCAGGGTTGCGTTCATTCGAGCTGACAGAGGAAAATGGAGCCTTGCGTTCCAGAGTTAGAACACTGCGTCCAGAAAGCTCGGAAGAGGAAAAAGAGGAAAGGAAAAAGAAGTATTCTTTGGCAAGTACAGGTGAGTAACACCTGCGTTTTATAAAAATAAATGAGTTCTTTATGAATGTAATTCTACGGGTTTTGAATAAAATAATGCATGCGTTTTCATATATGTAAAGCATACGAATATGTGATTTATAGAGACATGAGCATGCATTTAAAACATGAGCATGCGTTTAGAGACATGTGTATGCGTTTTACTTGTAACTTTGAGATTGCTGGTTAACGCATGGTGATTGATTGAAACTTGTATTCATGGTTTTTCTAAAAGCATGGTGTTATATGATTTCCAGAAAGACTTGAAGATAGACTTGTATGAAGAGCATGTTGGTTGATATTAAAGCTGGAAAATGAATTTAGCATGTTGATGATGTTTTCATGAAAGATTTGGAAATGGATAAGTTTGAGCTATTAATATAATGTTTCCAAAATATGTATGGTGTTTTATAAAGCTTTGAAAAGGGACCCCAATGCTCAAGGACTCGTAGAAGGCATTGTGGGCAGCCCGAGTTATAAAAGGTACCCAATGCTCAAGGACTAGATGAAGGCAAATGGGTAACCGGAATATAGAAATGGGACCCAATGCTCAAGGATAAAAGGAAGGCATATGGGCAGCCCGAGTAATAATATCTATGTGCTCATAGAAGAATATATATATATACGACGCTGAGGTGTTGAGATTACTCCACACAACGAAGGATAATCGACGTTGAGGAGCGTTGAGCACTGCTCCGCCTCAACTAGGGAAAAAGTATTTGAAATGAATGAATATGTGCACATGATATAACCAAGAATTGTTCATGTTATAAACTGATTTTCAGTGTGATGTTTTATACGAGTTTAATCAGTTTTATACTTAAAGTATAATGTTTTTCAGAAACTGTTACTCATTGAGCTGTTAGCTTATGCTTTCATATGTTTTCCATTTTTGGGTAGCATGACAGTTTTCGTTGCCGATCGAAGTCGAGGTTTGTCAAGAGCATGTGGATGGAGAGGTTGATAGTGGGTTACGTGACAGGGTAGTTAGTAACTGCTGTCTTCACATCTCTTCTCGGGTTATGGAGGATAATCTGGGAGGGGGTGTGACATGAACGCATAGGGATGGATGAAAAGTTGGACACATAAGATGAGTTGGTAAAGGTTGCTGATAAGCACTTGAAAAGTGCTTTCTATTCTCTCAAATTAAGGGAGTTTATATTAGATTTCACTTGTTTGCTAGTGATTTTCAGGTTAAAACGAGGAAAATTAGAAGAAACGACTAAAAGATCAAAACCGAGCAAGAATACGACGAAAAAGAGCTGAAAAACTAAAAATGGCGAATTTTGGGATAGCGCCACGGCGCTAAAACATAAACGCATCATTCTGGATGCATAGTAGCACCACGGAGCCGAGACAGCGCTATCACGGTGCTAACACATAAACGCATCGTTCTGGACGCATAGTAGCATCGCGACGCTGAGATTGCGCTGCCTCGACGCAACCTTGTTGAACGCATGACAGCGTCGCAGCGCTTAGACGGCCCTGCCGCGGCGCTAATGTCCGAGAACAATATTTCTGAAACGCATCACAGCGTCGCGGCGCTTGGATGCCGCTGCCGCGGCGCTAAAACCCGAGAGCAACAATTTTGGATGCAGCCCTAGCGCCGCGGCGCCAGCTTTCCTTAAATGAAAAAAATGTTATTTTTGGTAAATTTTTGGGCGGCCGAACTCTAGAAATTTAGGGGTTTCCCATCAGCCCACATAATCAAAGAAAATCAAAGCAAAGCAAGGAAGTTACAGACCTAAAGAGACACAAAAAGAAGAGAATTAAGTGAGAGTTCAAAGAGTGAGTTAGTTGCAAGGAAGAGGAAAAGAGTTCGAGATAGTCGTGGTGCCCTTCGAATTCCGACATGAGAGCCAAGGAAATCGTGACGGTGCTACCTCAATCAAGAGCCTCTTTTCAGTAGAGTTTCCCTTTCTTTACACTTTTTCTTTGTTTATTTTGCTTAAACATGTTGCTTCAAGCTATGAGTGGCTAAACTAAGTTTTAGGGTTTTGATGATTTGTTTATGAATTTATGGTGATTTTGTAGGCTTTCATGGTTTTGTTGGAATGATTATGCTTTTCATTGTTATTGTGTTTAACTCTTGTGGATTGGCCATTCTCACATGTTAAGTTAGATGTATGATTGAGAGATTGTATGTTTTACTTGATCTATAATAATGAATTGTTGTTAATCTATCACGAGAGTAGTTAGGTTGACAATAAAAGTTGCTAAAGACTATTTTTAATGCCATGTAATTTTATATTGGTTTTAAGAGATTAATAATCAATCGAGTTGCATGAGAAAGGGTTGTTTTTTTAGAGAAAATGACTTGGAATTAAGTTTCTAGACTTAGGCATATGAATGACAATAAAATCCATGAAATCTATAATATGCATGATGAAATAAACAAGGATTCATTACCCTAGAATCTCTTTGACTCTTGTGTTTCTCACTTTAATACTTTCCTTATTTGATTTGTATTTTCCATAACTCATAATATTCAATTTCAATCCTCAAATAAAATTGTTTCAACTCTAGAATAGCTAAGTAACTTAAACCTTCCCAATTGGATCTCCAGTGGAACGATATTCAGACTTAACCGTCTTATATTATAACTTGACCCGTACACTTGCGGTTAACACTCAAAGTGCGCATCAAGTTTTTGGCGCCGTTGCCGGGGATCCAAAGAACGGTTTTTGTTATTTAATATTCATTAGAATTGATAGATCTTAAGTTGAGGTGTATATTATTTGATCGTTTTTTTATTTTTTATTTTTATTTTATTTTATTTTTTATTTTTAGTTGCACTTGGGTTTTGATAGGAAACTCATGTTTAATTGAGCAAATTTCTTTACATTATAAATATGACGTAAGGCTAAATTCACACTTCTTTCAAACTGAATACAAAAGCAACAATAAGTTGGTCCTTCACGAGTTGCTCGCACTTACAAGGAATTTTTCCCAGCCAGAGGCATCCGAAACAGGAGTAATTATCTCTTACTCTTTAAGTACCACTGATCCCTCTAATGGACAATCTGCTCATGGTTTTACCATGAACCAAGCCCTTCTCGGGTCAGTGAGAGGGTGGGTACCCTTTGTTCAAGACCCAGAATCAACATTTAAGGGAATTACTCATCTACTTACCCTAAAGGCGGGAAAGAGTAAATTCCATCTTGTGCAGTTATGTTTCCAACTCCACGCTTAGTCGCGTCCCCAAAATGGTAGGCTTATTGAGTAGCAACTCGGGTCATTCTAGGCTTATATTTTTGGTGTCACCCCGAAAGGCCTTGATGATAGGATTAAAATTTCTGAAACATTAATTTAGTAATGCGTGCACAAGGAATTAACCAACCAATTTTCCTACTTATCCAAAAAAAAAGAGAGAAGCAAAAGAAAAAGAAGTGTGCAACGTGCATGCACAGCTGCTAGGGTGAGTAGCGTGGCGTGCCAGGCATGTGCAGAAGGCGCATGCTCGACACACACGCTTGGCAGAAGACCCTCGCATGTGCCCCACAGATGCCCATGGCGTGCGCCTATCGACAGGCTCATCCGCACACCCCACGAGTGCCCCAGAGCAGCACCCTTTGATAGATCTGTAGGCACGCCCCTCGCATGGCCCATGCGCATGCTGGCATCATCATGCGCATGTCGAGACCCAGACGCCTCGAGTAAGTCCCAGAAGTTTCTAGAAGTCTCGGGACATGTCCAGAAGGCCCTGGAGAGGCCAAGGCGCGTCTGGAAGAGCAGGCAGGCCGCTGGGCAGAGCCAGCGCCCATGCCCGGATGCCCGACACTGCGGGAAAGGCCTCGATTGTTTGCCCAAGGTCCCGACAGCACGAGAAGCCTCCAGAAGAACCTCGAATGGGCGAGAATGTGCGGGAAGACTCCCGACTATCCTGAAGAACTCGAGAAGGTGCCCGACAGTGCTGGAGAGTACGAGAAGCCCCTGGAGCGTGCTAGATGTGTCTGGACAGTTTTAGAACCTTCTATGACAGTTGAACATCCAATGTAAATAGCTAGAAGGCCCTCGATAGGTCTAGATAGTTCTAGCATGGGCCTAGGTTGGTTGAGTCTAGACTTGTACATAGGATTGTCGCCCTTGTACATTCAAGTAGAGTCTAGATCCTTCTTGACGGACATAGTAAGTCGGTCATGGTAGCTTAAGTCGGCAAGCCCTCTCTATAAATATGAGGATGGGCCCTCATTTGTAACCATCGAGAAGGAGATTCATTAATATAAGTGCATTCCTTAAGCTTAATCGATTCTCACCGGTGGTGAAGCTCCCTACTAAGCTCTCATTCACTCAAACTCTCAAGTCCTCCTTGCTAGCCCACTTCCTTTGCCAATCTCACCCGATTGTGCTAGGGAGGAAACGATCCTTAAAACCTCAATAGGCTTACTTGGCGTGACCTTTGACAGCAGGATCACACAAGTGTCGCACGGTTGGTTAGATTGAAACACTAACCACGTGACATATGTCTTTCCCTTTTTTACTACTATGCTTCCAACAAGAAATTGCTACACGTCCTCTACTTTTTCACATCCCACTGTTATCCTTCTAACACTACCCTTTTCTTCTTTTCCACCAGAGATGTAAATGGTCCCAAACTTGCTTTTTACTTTTTCTCAAGCGGTAGGTGCAAGGTGGACTTATGTTGGTGAGTAATGTTAGACTATGCGATGGAGCCATGCTTTGAAGCAAAAGCGAGTCATGCTCCCAACACGCATCACCACACGTCCAACATGTATGCTCTCATTGGCTATCCGCCCAAACATAGCTATGCGTCCAACTTGGTCATGCTTCCAACTTACCATGTGTTGAACATTATCATGCTTTGGCTAGATTTCTGATACAACATGCATCCAACTAATATTGAGATAGTAATGTCCCCAGTTTATGCAAAGTTCAGAATAAATTAATCTTATTTTAACATAATGGGGGCAAATATGCTTTACGTAATACTTGGGTAATTTCATATATGCTCTCAAAGCTAGGCCCATCTCGAGTTTAGAATGACTTTACTACTATGGCAGCCCAAGCAATGGTAGCATTCGCCAGAGCTATAATGTTGTAATGACCTCGACTTTCCTAAAAAGTGACCTTGAATGTTATTAAAGGAAGAAAAATTAATTCACAAACATCTTATTAAAGGAAATAACAATTAATTTTTCTCGGGATCTCTTAAACAAAAGTTTTGAAACAAGATAGAAACTTCAAAACTAAATGTTGGACTAATTACAAGGTTGAGCTTCCATGTGGGGGTTGTAATAGGTCCAATTAGTTTCTGATTTATACCATTTTAAATTTAAAAAGAATTGTCTAATCACAACCACCGCATGGAAGTTCAACCCAAATAGTTTCCGACCTATATAACAACAATCCTGTCACCTGCCTCGCACGTCCTTGCCTTTATCTGAGAAATAGAAAAAGGGAAAGGACGAGTATTTTAAAAATACTTAGTAAGATCTTAGTTAAAGTTTGAAAGGAACACAAATTAAAGATTAAAATTTAGTAGTTTTCAAATTTAAATGTTCATTTTTAATTAAAGTTTCTCGGGATTACGAACTAAATATTTGTTTTTGACTTTTCTTTAAATTGTTTTGACAATATTTTATTTATTAAGGAAGTTTTTATTTTAAGTTTTAAAGAATTTACTAGGTTTGGTTTAAAATTACATGCATATAGATCTAGAAAAGTCAAAATTTTTTAATGAAAAAACAAATTATAAAACAAATAAAATAAGATAACACGCAAAAACTTTAAAAGATAAATAGAGATTCAAGTATATCTAAGAGATCCAAATTTTCATGTCTTTTTTTTTTTTTCAATGCAAATCAATAATCTAATTGAGAAAGAGCTATTTAAGTTAAGATTTGAATTCACAAATCTTGACATCGCCCTATGATAAACTCTTAGCTTAATTAAATGTGCAAATATTTTTGTTTTCATCTTATAATGGTTGTATTATTCTTACATAAATAGTGATATGAAGTAAGTTGACATTCATTAAACCTAAACAACGATCCAAAACACGTGCACTAGAAAGCTTTCATACTATAACAACTTTACACTCAAAAAGGAAAAAAGTTAAAGTTTTGAATAAATATAGAGTTGGCAACCAAGAAAAAATAGATTATAAATAGGAATGATCAAACGAGACAGTTGAAAAATTGAGCCGATTGACCAAAATCGATCAACGTCAACCAATCGCTTATGAATTATAATTGGTTTTTTTAAGTTCAACATTTATGAAGTAGGGATTACACCAATTTTTTAAAATGATAATAAATAGTTTATTCATAATATATGAATCTTTAATCCAACTGCATAATAGAGAGGTTCTGTTCATCTTAATAGAAGTTCAATGCTCTACAATTCAATTACAAGGCATTGGCCATATGATATGACAGATGGCCAAACACTTTCTATCTTATCACTGTTCATATTTTCTCTCACTTTCATTTCCTTTGTGTTTTTCTTTTTCCTTTATTAATTATTTCTCTCCAATCTTTATAAAATAAAACTTCCTTAGATCTCTGATAGCCAATATGAATTCTAATTTATAAATTATTAAATGAAATTTGTATATAAGATTTAAATTTTATTTTTGATCCTTATTTCCATTTTCATTTCGAAATTGAACTTTTATTTTAAAGCTTTTAAAGATCTAGTTTGGTTTGCTATATTATTTACTATATAATATCTGTTCATCAGATAATTAACCAATGTATGAAACTATACATGCAATTAATTAATGACATAACTAGTAGCTATAGCAAGAATTGTTCAACTATATAAAATACGGGTTAGGTGACTAAAGAGGTCTGTAATTTGAATCTCCTCGTCCCTATCGTACTAAAATGATATTTTTAAAGTATAGAAACCAAAATAGATATGTTGAAGTTTTAAGGATGAAATTGTAATATAACTCTTGAGACAAAAACAAATATTTAAGAGTTTAGTACCAAAGAGAATATATAATATAACTTTAATATATATCTCAAAATTTTCATTACTTAAAAGGAAATTTGAAATGGTAGAAATAACAAAAGTTTGTACTTACTACATATTTTTTTAATATAATGAGGTGAGGGAAGTCAAATCGTAAAGAGATTATTTGGTCACTAACATATACTATATGTCTGACGTTCTTGAACTACATTGTCAGTTTGAGTTCTCAAAACTACCATTTAATGTGATGCATGGTAAAAGGTAGGTTTCCTTCTCTTGTATATAGAATGTAATGGCATCAGCCACAACCCTAGTAGGATAGGAAAAGTTCACTTTTTTGTTGTTTTTTTCTTTAGTTTAATGGGATTGTTGTCATTAATTTGAGCCTATAACCCAAAGACAGCCAAATAATATAATTATCATATCAAAGGTCGATGTTCGATCTTCCATACACAATTGTTGAACTTAAAAAGAAAGTAGACGTTTAATTAATATATAAACATATATTTTGTGTATTAATTAGCTTTTTAACATTTTTAATTCACCAATTTTCCCTTTTTAATAAGGGGTGACATTAATGATTATCTCAATTTAATTAAACTTTCTTTCCTCTTTTTTCTAGATTCTTCAAATTGTGCTTTGAATGGTTTTTTTAGTTAGGCTTGAGCATTTTGTTGTGTGTTTGTTGTTAGAGTGTTTGATTGATTTTGTAGTTAGGTTTGTTTACTTCCAACCTTATTTTTATGATATTTTTGAACATATTACCATTTTAATTAGTAAAATTATCTTAAATGGCAAAATTGCTGAAAATATTTACAACTAATAGCACACCGTTTATCTGCGATAGACAGTGAAATTTTGCTATATTTATAAATATTTTGGTTTCTTTTACTATATTTGAAAAAAACCATTTAAATTATTTTACGATATTTTATTCTAATCTCAACTTTCAAATATATTTTGTTTCAAGTTTCAAAAGATTATTTGACTGATCAGATTTTCATTCATCATTTAACTCTACCATAATTAATTTTCCTAAGTCAACACTCAACATTTGCTTAAATTAATTACACGTGACTTCTAACACGAACCAAAATTTACTCATCAAATAAACATATCAGAACGAATAAACAATAAAAACAAATATATATATACATATATATATAGTTACAAACCCAATGATGGGTTTGTTTAATAATTAGCAATCAAAATAGTTTTCTATGCAAATTTCAGAAGTTACAACAGAAAAGAAGGAAAAAAAAAAAAGAAAAAGAAATCCCAATCTGGGGTTTGTTAAATAATAATTGTGTATGGTGAGATCAATTAATAATTACACGTGGAGATCATGTGCACTGCAATGAATTATTACAATTATTATTGCATTAAAATATAAATAGAAAAAAGAAAGGTTGGTATATAATTAATTAAACGAAATGAAAAATGTAATAAGTTAATTAAAAAGGTGCTCTTTGAGGGATGCCTTTCCTCCTCCTTGAATTAGAAGAATGTGAAGGATGCGTGTTATTTTGGTATATTTCAGCTTCTTGGTTTCTTCCAACACGCAATAATAATTCTTCTTCTTCTTCCTCCTCTTCCTCCGATCCCAATCTTCTTCCTATTCTTTCCCTTCTTCCCAAAACTTCCTCATTCTTCTTTCCTCTCGAGTAAAAGCTCAAATCGTCGTACGTCTTTATCGCGATGACCTAAATCACCCATAATAAAGTAGTTGACTTAATCACACAGAACATATAAAAATGAAGCTCAATTTATAAGAAGCTCTATAGAATACTTAAGGTGTGTTTAAAATACATTTTCAACTGTTTAATTTAAAAAATAAATCATTTAAAAAAAATTAGAGTGTTCGACAACTACTTCAAAGTCTGGGTATTTTAGATAATTTTTTCTCAGGGCTCTTAGTCTGGATAACTATATTAGCTAGCTACACAATGTTTGAGAAGACATTGTATAATTTTTTTCAAGATGCATGGAAAAAATGTGTCAAACTTAGGTTCTAATATTTGTGTTATTTTTCAATTTCATATCATTGATTTTATACCGTTTCAAATTTATTCCTTTTGCGTATTTTGTTTTCATTCAATGTTGAAGTGTTGTTGTTCCATATTAAAAGAGAAAAAATCTTTTTAGTTAAGAAACAAAATATTGTTAATTGGACTCTTTTTAGATATAACAAAAGAAACCAAAATATTTATAAATATAGTAAAATTTCACTATCTATTATCACGATCTATCGTTAATAGGCTGTGTATTTTACTATTAATTATAAATATTTTTAGTAGTTTTGTCATTTAAGATAATTTCTCTTGTTAATTTAGTACGTAGTAGAATACTTTTTTTCAAAGGGTATTGTTTTCATAAAATATAGAGGCACTCGTGGGTTAGGTAAGTTACACCTCCAATATTATGTCACATATATAAAAGTAGGTAAATTTCGATTTTGTGGGTAGATATGTCTTTTTTACACCAATATTAAATATAAACATATATAGATGAGAGTGTTTTCAACTCAATTAAGAAACTATGTTTTAACATTATTATAACCATTTTATGAATATCAAATTAACATATTTTCTTTACATACATAAAAAATAAAATTAAAACTTTTTTGAAAAATTGAGGAGAAAAACTGGAAAATAACCCATAATATTTCTAAAATAAACTACACAGTTCCCCATTGAGAGAATGCCAAATTATTATAATTACACAACTTTTTCTAGAAGGAAAAATAATAAATAGAACCACATTGCAAACCAAAGGGACCACTTGAACTACCTATTTCATAATTTAACAGCATAATTTAATAATTTAGTGACAATTAGAAAGAACACTAAATAACCTAAAAAGATGCTAAAATTTTATTAATTCGAACTTATCAACTAGTTAAAGAAGACATTATTTTATTTGACAGAAATTGAATAAAAAAAATAATGATTAGAAAAATGAGAAGAGAATTAGGTAGAAATTAAATAATTACCTTACAACCAAGAGAGCAAAAACGAAACGGATCCAAGAGACTTCTACTACAAATCTCACACATATGAGAGCCTCCTTTACTTGTAGAGCTCTTCGGTTGAGGCCTCTCATTTAGAAACAAAACTCTTGCACTATTTATCACGTAAGTTTGAACTTCACTTATATCCAAAACTTTCTCTATCTCGGCCACTCTCACCACGTCATGGTACGAAGACCTCCGAATCTGTGTAAAATCAAAATAAATATCTTTTTTATACTCTACCATAATGTGGCTGATAATTTTATATATTGAATAAAATAATTTTAAAACATGTATACTTCAAAAACTTAATTCTTATAACCATGCATTTATCCATTGTGATATACATATTTTAAACTTGTATCCAAATGGTACCATGTCATTTGCACAACTCCACTTTTTAAAAAAAGAAAAAGAAAAAGAAAACAAACAAACAAAAAATGGTACAAAATTTTGAGGAAAGAAGAAGAGGAAACCCACCAAGAAAGTACAGCTACCAACCTATTGAAGAGAAGACAAACCTTTAAAATTCTTAATTCTTTTTTTAATATAATAAATTACCCAACATTGAAATCATAGATATGGATTTTTGTATTAGCATATCTCTGCATTGAGATCAGTAGGTGATATTTCTTCATGTTTTATGGGTATTTATAAACATAAAAAATAATAATAAAAAAATCGGAGTTATCAATTAATTCTCAAAGTATGTTGAACACTACGATTTACGGATATATATCAACATACTAATAGATATATTTTATTCCTAAATTAAAATTTCCTCTACATTGGTAAAACTATACAAAATGAAAGAATGGAGCACTATACCCTCCAAATGTACCGATTTCATTGAATAATTTTTCGATTTAGACGTAGAAAGGAATAGAAACGAAAGAAGAAGAAGAAACCTGAATGACATGATGATCATGGTGTTTGTTGGATCGACAATAGAAGCAAAAAGAGGGATGGTAGCAATCAAGGCAAAACATATTGCATTCACTTCTTGGAGCTTCTTTATGTGAAGGACAAGCATAGAAAAATGTTGTTGAAAGTAAAGATTCAAGCCATCTTGGGATTACTGCCATTCTTGCTTGCTTGCTTTTTCTAATTTGTTTGGTTCCTAATGGAAGAGAAAATTTTGGGGGATGGATTTTACAACCATGCCTTCATTATTGTTCCTATTTCTCTCCAAATCACAATTTCTTCTTCCAAATATCTGAATATGAAAGGAAAGTGATGAGTGAATTGGATTTTAATTTCACGGTCACGATTGGGCGATGGTAGGTCAAGTGGGATTCCGGCCCTTTGATTCAATTAGGAACGACCCGCGTTTGGATGTTACGCCAAAACCTTTTTTCTTTTTTCTTTTTTCCCCCTTTTTTGGTGGCCGTTGGTGAATACGCAAAGTCGGCAAATTAAAAATCCGGATTCCCAGAATAAATTATGGTTAAATCACTCTTTTTTTTCCTCCACTCTTAAAGTTTGCGATAGGTGGCAATTTAGGAATAGAATATGTCGAGCGTGTCACACACTTTTCTAATTTTATAGATACGGTACTTTGTCTTTCACCGTCGTACACAAACCCATTTTCCAGTCGTCTCTCTCACTCTCACATTTCAGTCTCTAAGTCGCTCGGCCAATCGATCACTACTTGCCTTCGTTGTTCCGTCGATCGTTAGCCATGTCGCTCGTCGATCACTGGTTGCCATTGGCGGTAAGCTTTTTTTTGTGAGTTTCTCTCTCTCTCCACTCTCTCTCCCTCTCTCTCTAAACTCTTCTTTCAGTTTTTGGTCCAGTTTAAATCACTACCTTTGCCCACTGTCACTGTTGTTTGTCTGCTGTTAGTCGTGTTCTGCCACCACTTCTCGCCGGAGTCACTAAATTTCAATGGCTAAGAGAATTTTTTGAGAGAAAGAAACAAATAGAGAGATCATTCACAAGTACCAAGTGTATATCAATAGTGTATCAAGTGTAACAAATGAATACCAATAATATGTCAAGTGTGTCAAGTGTATCAAGTGTCTTTCAGTAGTATATCAAGTGCAATATTAATAATAGTAGGAAGGTGAAATGTGGGCTAAGCTTGTTTCTTGCCATTTTTGCAAAAGTAATAAGTCTGGGCTACAAGCTTAATTTTTTAAACTTATTTTGCCAATTCTACATGAAGCCCTTGCAAATATCTAATTTTAGTTTCTCTCCTTTTAATAAATCTTATAAATCCCGCATAGTTAATTTCTATAGAAATTGGTTAAATAATAATAATAACAAGGGTAATTGCATTGAATAACACTTAGAGGTAATAATTAAGTGTATAGCAACTTTTTAAAAAAATTATAAATATAGCAAAATCTCTCAATGATAAACTCTATCACTGATAGACTTTTATTAGTAATATGGTTTATCACTGATAAACTCTGCTATTAATATGATCTAATAGACTTTGAAAGCAAATAATTAAAAGTATATGTACTAAATTTAGACAAACTTCAAAGTATATAAGGACTAAAATGGTATTACTTAATTTTTTTTATTAAAATTGGTTATAATAATAATAATAATTTTCATGCAAGGAGATATAACAAGTTGATATATTTTATAAATTTTAGAGTGAAAGTGCTAATTAGTAAAATAATAAAAAAAATAAAAAATAAAAAATAAAAAATAAAAAAAAAGGTAATAGGGGTAAATTTAAGATTCCTTGAAAACAGAGGGACTTATATTGGACAATTTATAATAACTAAAATTAAATAAACTTCAAAGTGTAGGAATTAAAATGATACTCTAAAAATAATTTAATCAATAAAATAAGGAAAAAGGTAGTGATTGGACAGAAAAACATATTGCATTGTTTTGTATGCTAGACAGTAGTCGATTTATAGCAGATATACAATGAAATTTTGCTATATTTGTAAATATTTTTGTTTGTTTTGCTATTTTTGAAAAGACCCCGAAGAAAAATGGATTTTATTCATAAAAAGAATAAAATAAGAGGTTGTTGCAAATATAGTAGTTAGGTCCAATATATTTGTAAATATAGCATAATGCAAAAAAAATTGTAGATATAACAAAATTTAGATTTTGTTTTTGAAATCTATTGATGATAAATCATATCAATAGTAAGGGTCTATTAGTGATAGAGTCTACCATTCATAGATTTGGCTATATTTGCAATTTTTAAAAAATGTTGCCATACAATTAATTATTATTCCTAAAAGTGTTACCCAATGCAATAACCCGGAACAAAAAGTTAAGCTCGGTTCGATGATGAGTTCATTTTGAGATGTTTTCAACTATAGTAAAATGAGACAAACTATTTGAAAAAATTTCACTCTCTATCGTTGATAGACATTGAAATTTTTCTATATTCATAAATAGTTTGATATTTTCTCTATTTATAATATTTTTCTTTCATTTTTGGTTATTAGTCAAATTCTAAAACCGAAATAAGGTATTCAAAATTTAGTTGGACTTTTTTTAATCAGGAATAAAAAAGTGATAATAAAACATATAAACTTGTAAGTCTAAGTATTATTTATAAGTGTATTTTAAAAATTAAAAAAAAAAAAAAAAAAAAAACTTGGTTATCAAGTAGAATCTTAGTATCTGACTTTACTTGATAGAGTGAGTTAATTTTGTCATAAATCTATTAATTTTTATTTTAATTAGATTTTATATTTGTATAATTCTTGTAACTTTTTTACTTTTTATTCGACTTTCATGGACCGCAAAACAAAGCCTTTGAAATGAAAATGGCTATGCTTTTCCATTTTTTTTTTTAAGGGATTGAATTGAAGAAAAAAAAAAACCTTTAAATAAAGGCACAAACAAAACACAACTACAAGAGTCACTATCAGAAAAGAGCATTTTTTTGATGCAGAAACTTATTCAGTTACTTGAAAATGCGTCGGTAGTTCATCTCCCAACGCTATAATATATGTCGATAAAGGCATTGGAAAAAGACCATAGGGAATATATCTCCCGACGCTTATTTGGAAATCATCAGGAGTACATATATAACTTCCAACGTGACAAATATGGTGTTGGGAGAATATAACTCCTAATGTTGTACATTTAGCGTCGGGTATGATATCGTATCTCTCGACGATACCGTCGAGAGATACCTATAAAAATTGGCCCCCAGCTTCGTGATGATCTCCTGACGTTGGAGTCAGAAGATATAGTTCCACCAATCCAAAATATTTAAAATCTCCTGAGGGTGGCCATCGAGAATTATTTTTAGATTTTAATTTTTTAAAAAAATTCTTAATGTAAATGTTTGGTCTTCGTAACAATTTTGCCCCAAACATAATATAGTTTAGCCCATAAAATTTTTGACATGACATTGAAATTAACCAAAATAATATTTGTTTACATAAGAGAAATACTAGAGAAACATATAATACCTCCAACACATAACATAATATAGTAGCTTCAATACATAAATAGTTTAGAAAAATATATCTTGAGTTCATCGTTGAAATGATCTTTGATTTGTGACTCCAAAAACACCTCCAAAGCACCAAAAAGACCTAAAATGAACAAAATAAAATAAAATAAGATTAAGATTATAAAAAATTTACATACAATTTTTAACTAATCTATAATTTCAATACATCTCTCGATCATATTCAAATTTCGTTAATTAACATAAAATCACCTTAAACACAATATTTAAGTTATTCAAACTTCATAAAACATCTCATAAACATAACAATAATTACCTAAAACTAAAGAAAATAATAAACCCATACCCATCTCTCATTCATACACACTCATAAACATAAACACACTCATGTTACATAAACTTCATTCTAACTTCCATGAATATAACAAACTATTAACAAAACTTCACTAATAAATATAGCAATTTTCTATGACTTAATTAAACATATATTATAGTAAACACAACAATTCCCTAAAACGGAAGAAAATAATAAACTCACACCCACCCTCCATTCAAACTTCATAAACATAAAGACATGAACATAAACACTTAGGTTCTAAGGTTACCATAACTTAGGTTACATAAAGCATAAGGCTACCTAAACTAAAAATGTGCATTAAAGTAATAAAACATGAAAAAACCAATCATTCTACACCCACTCCCAACTCTAACAACTAAGGCTACCATAACGGCGAGATTGTCATATTTCATTCTCTAGATAAAACTAATAGTAAATCATAACTACTTTGCTACCATAATTGCAAGATAACAATATATTCAACCTCATATACAAAGTTTTTTACAAGATCAGGAATATCAATTCATACCTATTTCGATGGTCCTTCTCTTTGTGATTGCGACATTTGTTCGATCATTTTTTTCACTTCTTCAAGTTGTCTCGCATACTCTTCTTTCATCCTATTTTGAGATTCTTCAAGCTCCTTCAACTTTGATTGAGATTCCTCAACTTCCACTTTCAGTGCTTTCATCTCCATATCATGCTCACGTTGCATTTGATGGATGTTTACTAAGCACAGGAAAGTTCAACATTGTTGGAAGATTTGTTCTCCATTCATTACAATTGGAGGAGGTCTATGTACAACTTGTCCATCATGTTGCCTACTTGTACACCAACTGTGAGTAAGGACATGAAAAAATTTGTCTCTTTCATGCATTTCCAAGGTGGCCAATTATAAGGAATTAACATATAGACCATATATTATACAAAGTACTCATATTCCCAACCGAATTAAACTCATCTGAAGCTAATCCCAAACGCACTCAACCTCCTGTACAAACTCTCATTATTCACATTTTCAAATGCCTTCACACTTCGTCCCTCGGCATTTTCAAACCCTCAAGTGCGTTCACATATTGTCCCTCGACACTGAGTTTAACTGTGTCGAAATTCCATGTGCCTTCACACTTGGTCCCTTAGCACTGGTTTCCTTACCAATCCATTGCTCAAGTGTCATCATTCGTGGTCCCTCAGCACTTGGCTATCATGTGATGGATTTCCATATGCCTTCACACAAGGTCCCTCAGCACTGGTCTCCGTTTCATCCAACTACTCAAGTGCCTTCACACGTGGTCCCTCAGCACTGAGTATCATATAACATATTCCTATAGGCCTTCATACACGGTCCCTCAGCCATGGTTACATTTAGGTAGTACGTCTAACATCCTTTAAACTTAACAACACAACATAAATATTCAACAGCTACACCATACGATAATTTCTACTCACCCATTACCAAGTAACCATGCTAAGAGTAACCATTAGATAAAATAGGAAGTCACTCACTACTTGTCCTGGCTCTGAATGGGTTATATGCCTTCCCGAGCTCTTCCTAGCCTGAAAACACACATTTCTCATGTTAAGTTTTCCTTGGACTTCCTTTCTATGTTCATTAAGTAACATAATTAGACTTTATACTCGTTCCATCACCGAACTCTCTTTTTCCCCAAAACATTCACAAATAGCGATACTCTATGTCTCTGGTGAGATTACCAGCGAAATCACATAATAGGACACTGCATTAGCGAGGCCAAATTGAACGAGACTAGCGAGATTACCTGAGGAGCGACACCCAGCGAGACTTCAGCGAGAATTGTAAGACGCAAAGTCCCTTTGATTTACCAGCGACACTCGCTTTGCTGCTCAGTCTCCCGCTCTTTCAACGATACTACTATCGTAGCGACACAGTTTTCTTCTTTCTTTTCTACCTCTTTCTTTAACCTGCTAAACATCGCATTCCAGCCAAATTCAAAACTTCCTTTCTTCTACAAACTTGTAAAGAAATAAGTCCTTTATCTTACCTCAAAGTCTCATAAGGAAAATCCTCTTCGTTTGAGAGATATTCTCAAACAACCCTAAATTGCTTCTAATCGTCCAGCAATTCAGCTTCGATCTCTTCTACCTGGAGTTTAACACACATTTACTCAAATTTTGCTCGAGTATCCTTCATGAAAATTGCTAGAAGTCGAGTTAACTTACTAACCTCAAAATTTCGACACTAGCCACAGCTTCCACAGTTCGTTCTTCTCCAAACACTAAACAATACTCAGATTAAGTAACACCAGTTGAATTCTCCGTTCCAGCTCAAGTTTTCTCCACAAAAACGATGAGAATTTCACACCAAACCAACATATACACCTTCTTCTACCTCCCTCCGTTGTTTAGCTTCAAAATGGGATCAACTCGAGCTCTGAAATGTGATCAAAATAATTGAATACTCAGTCCACTTATATATATACCACCGACTTAATCTCCACTTCATCTCTATATATTTATCTAATCGACGCATACCTTCTGCGCATGGCTTCAGAAATGCATAGCCTCGATTTTATGTGTTACAATTTCCCAACGCCCTATCGCCGGATAGCCGACGAACGCATGGTCCTCTCGGCCATTCTTTTATGCACCAATGCATACCCACCTTCAACGCATAGTCCTTTTTGGCCACTCTTCTATGCACGAACCTTTAACGCATGGTAGTGCTCAACGCATAGTGGCTTTCGACGCATAATGGCCTTCAATGCCTCGTGGCCTTCCTTCATATTTGCGTCCACGTCGAACTACCTTCGTCAACGCATAGCCCCACCAACGCATGGCCAACACTTAGCCATTTTTGCTCCCACACAACTCGGCCAATTTTTTCTACTTAGTGCCCGTCTCTTAGTCTCTTCCTAACTTGCCTTCTCACAATATCAAGTACGAGGCTTACAACTTATGTTTATGACTATGTGTTTCTTTGGATTACTACTTATGCTTATGAATGTGACCCTTTGGGTTCACTACCTACCTTTGCGTGCCTTCGAATTCAGTATCTATGTTTATGCTTATACTTATGTTATGTACATTTGTGCCTATGATAGGGAAATAGCATATTACCTAGTTGGCTTAGTAGTGAGTCACTGAGTATCTTGTACTCACTCTTTTCTATGTTACATTTTTTAGGTAAAGGCAAGGACAAACAAACGAATGACAAGAATTGCTTCTGCGTACGTTTTCTTATGTTTTCCATGTTCTAAGCCCTACTGGTCAAAAATTTGAAACCTTAAATTATTTTGTTTTCTTATTTTGAACTTATGTTTTTTAGGGGGACCCCGTGAAAATTATTTTATATTCCTTTAAATAGTTATTTGATTCAATTTATTTATTTTAAATAAATTATGTTATTTTCACTTTGAATCAAAAATCGTGTTCCAAGATTATGCATACATAGAGTTGTCCTATTAGTAAATCTTAGAGAAGTCGAGTTGTTACACACCTTCTTTCAATGCAAACAATTGCTTTAACCTCAGTATCAAGGGGAAATGGCAGACCTTATGTGGGAATTTTTTACCTTTGTCATCGTCAACCTTATAATGAGACTCACCACAATCTGGGCATTGTTGCCAATCGACAAATTCTTTCCAAAACAATACACAATCTTACTTACACGCATGAATAAGCTCATAACCTAGCCCTAAGTCATGCAATTTTCTCTTAGCTTCATAAAAGAAAGTAGATATAGCCGTACTGGCTAGAGATTCTGCTTTTAACAATTTTAGTAACAAATCAAATGATTTGTTACTCTATCCGTTGACAACTTTAATATGCGTCAACTTTACCAAAAAGTTTAAAAAATTTATGAACCATGGTACAATTCATTACATGCTTAATTCATTAAATCCTCAATTAAGTTTGTCGTATCTCTTTCCTAACAATTAGGGGACATCTCATTCTCAATGTCTCCTTCATTTGCTCTTCATTTTCAATTGAAACTTGTGTAGATCAATATGGCAACCCTAGAGAGGGTGAATAGGGTTTATTAAAACCAATTTAAACTTTTTATTAATGTGGGCCCAATTAAGCGAATTAATAAACTCTTTGCACATAAGTAGTTTAAACAATATTTTTCTGCAAACAAATTCACTTTGAATTAAATAAGAAATTAACAATCATACTTTAAAACACCCTGTTTAATTCTAATAAAAATATTGGTAATAAATATAGAAATTTAAGAACAACCAATATGAGCAATTAATTTCAAGGATTAAAAATTGCAATTAATTTCATGCAACAAAATATAGTAACAAAAATTAATTGCAAAAATAAATTAGGAGAGGGATAGAGAAAATGTCACCGTGAATTTTATAGTAATTCAGCAAAACCGACCTACGTCCACTTCCCAAGCTCCTCTTGGGTACTTCACTAGAAGTCTTTGACTCTTTCCACGACTTAGAGTCAAACCGCTACAATGTTCTTTTTTCGGGCGCAAGAACAAACCCGATCCTCTCCATGGTTAACAACAACTCTTTTTCTCGGGATCAAGAGCCAACCTATACAAAAGTTTGGAAAAACAAAGAGCACATTTGACAAACTCTCTAAATAGAGTGGATTTACAAGTTTAAGCACTTTACAAATAAATCCTCACAATACAATATATCTCTCTCAAGAATAAGATGAAAAGAAGAAAATTGAAGCTTAAAGAGAGAGCAACAATGGTGGCTTGGTGAATTATGGAGGATTGAAAATAATAAGAGTTGTGAAATTTTGGAAAAGATAAAGTGTTTAAAAAGAAATGAAAGTGGGTGAAAGTCAAATTAATTTGGACTATTAGATCTTTGTAAAAGAAAATTGAATTGTGGAGATTTAAACTCAACTAGCCGCTAGACACAAACATATGTAATAATATTAAATTCATCTCCTTTTTAAATTCATTTTCTTTTTAACATCAATCAAAAAATAAAAAGCCCACCAACTGTCACTTCTCCATTGCTCCAAGTGACACCTTTCAATTGGTCCACTTTGATTAAAAAATCTGCAACGTCATCATCTCGGGATTTTTTTGTTAAGCTTGTTTTGGTCATATCTTCTTCGTTTGAACTTCGATTTGAGTGATTCAAATTGCATTGGAACCGTTGTTCGAAGCTCCACACAATAGACACTTCAAAACACTCAAATGATTAATAAAGAAAATCAAGTTTGTTATCATCAAAACACTAATTAATCAATCAATTAAAATTAATTAATTTGAGATTAAGGGCTAAAAAGCCAACAACTTGTAGATCATTTAGAAGATTCAACATTTCATTTTCTTCAACAACATTACACTCTATAGTATTTGGTTCATCATTGTGTATTAAATGAGTTATATGGCTTTCAAATCCTTTAGATAAGTTGATTGGTTCTCCATGATTGACAACCAAAATTTGTCTCACCCACGAAATTTGTCTCACCCACAAACCCTTACTAATCAAATAAATTTGTAACTCCAATCTATACTACCTACTCTACAATGTATTATATGTAGGAGGGAGGTTTTGGTAGTTTAAATTGCAATGGACTTTAAATGACTAAAATGTAAAAGCATAATGAAAAGTGATTTAAATTGAATTAAAGGAACCTAGCTTAGGGAGTTCAGATTGTGCTCATACTCTTGGTTGTTCATCGAACTCTAAGAATTAATTGCATGCTTGATTTTATTCTTGGTCCGTTAGCATGGAAGACCACAACTATCACCTTAACGCACTAATTAAGTAGCTAATTAGCCTAAGTGTTCAATTTACCGGTTTCGATAGTGGGCTAATTGAGTCCAGGGAAATAAACCAAGTCACTAGCAATTGGATAGCCTAAATTACCATGGATTAGGTTCTTGAATGATACTTGGAGGCCACAAAAGAAATTGCCAAAGGCAATTTAGAATTTAATTACAAGCAAGTCTCAATTTCAAGCCATAATTGAGATTAACATGCATAGACACATCTTTCTCTAGCAAAGCAAAGAAAATACAACGGTTGATCAAACCGAAAGTAAATTCTAAGCATTGAACATTAAATTACCTCAAGAATCAATAAAATTAAACATGAATTTAGAATAAACAAGTCTCTCAACCAAGATACATGAGTTTAGTCTTACTCCTAAGTTAGAAATCACTTACCTTAGCCACTCATAAAATGCTAAGATGCAGATCCAATGATGAAAAATCAAAGATCACAAGAAGAATAGTGATGGGAATGAAGAAAATACAGAAAAATTAGAGAAGAGATTGTTGAAATCGGGCATGCAATGATTTTCATCCGTCAAAGTTCGTAGCGTCGTGGTGCTCCAGTGTAGTGTCGCGACGCTACCAAAAACATTGCTCTCGGGAATTTTCGTCCTGCAGCTTGCGCCAAGGGCAAATTTGTCATTTTTCTTCTCTCTTTTCATGGTTGATGTTTCGAAGCTCCGTTTTGGTTCGTTTTGTCCCATTTCAGCTCCAATTGTCAATTTTACCTCTTATTTGCTCAAAACCTACAAAATCAAGGAATAAACGTGTAAAATTTGAGAAAGAGCCCAAATTAAGCTAGGACAATAGCACTTTTATGGTGCTATCAATGATATACCCATTCATAGTAAGAGGGAGATATTCATATATTAATAGATGTCGTTCCACCCCATCTAGAGACACCCACATTGCATTCATACAATTTTTGCATAGGCATTTTGCTTGTTCAAAACTATTAACATGAAATTTTGTCACATCCAAAAAAATAGGATACCCCTCTATACTCTACCGATAACTTATTTTTAAGCTTGATTCATTATTTATTCATTCTTAATTATAATTTTTTTCAGACCAAATTGTAACTTGTGACAAATTTATAACTTGTATTATTCAAACAAAAAGTTAAGATAAACTTTTGGCTTCTAACCATTTATATATAGTCAATGTTTTGAAAAAAGTATTGACACTTATCAATGAACAAGTTTTTTATAAATTATTGACAATGACTTACAAGTATACACTTAATTAATCACATAGACCCAAGTTAAAGTTGTTAAGAATTATTGAATACTTATGGAATGTTCTTAGAAACCAAATCCGAATTCAAATCAAGCAACATGCAAATTTTAAAATTTAAATCAATATTAACACAGTATATATGCTAATACTATTCAATTTCCCACTATATTATCACTATTCAAAACAGCACAATACGTTTCAACACAATGTCTCAAAATTTAATACCCACTATTTTTCCTTTTTTCCCAAAACTAAAACAAATAGTTAACACAAATTTAAATCAAACAACCATAGAAAAATTATTCCAATGATCAAAATGAATCTAAATCCAAGTGAATTGAATCTTCTTTGCATGACATTCAAATACAAATATATATATATATATATATATAGCATAACCCAAAACAAATGAAAATTGGAAGGAAAAGTCCCTCACCGGCAGCAGCGAAATAAATTTGAAAGGAGACACTGTCGATTGAAACGAGGGTTGCGGGAAGAAGATCTAAAATGCGGAAGAGTTGGCGGTTGTGTGAAGGTTTCTGTCGAGATCTGTAATGTGGAGTAGTGCACATGGTGGAGATCAGAAACGCAAAGGGCGGCAGGACGATCTGATACGAGGGTTGCACGTGATGGAGAAATGGCGAGTGGGGAACGGAGAAATAGTGAGGGGTGAGGGGTTTCACGATAGAGAAACGGCGAAGGGGCAGGGGCAGTAGAGAGCAGTGGACTCCCTTTTGCAGCTGAAACACACCTGCACCTTAGGGCTCTAGAATTTTCTCATTAAGGTTGCTAAAAAGCCCTCTAGTTTATAGAAAAAACTTAGTTTGGGTAATAAGGAATTCTAAAAGATAGTTGAGCGTCGCGGCGTTCCCATTGTCAATCGGTCAAAGACCCTTTGGAATCAAAGTGTCTGTTGGCGCTTCAATAGATGGCCATCATGCTTGTGCCTAGTGTCTTGAGCATGCTTGTCCAGGGAGTGTTTGCCTATGGCCGCATGCCCAAACCACCCTCAACCACCTTATATTCATGTCTGTAAGTAGCTTAGGAAGTTGTTTTCATTTTCATGTTGTTTTCCTTTTGAGTGACGTTTCGCCAGTTTTCATATGCAAGGCTGGCAGACTAGTTTTTGCTTAGAATGTATTATAGGGGACCCCCACTAGTTAACTCCCCGACCAAGTATTGTTGTACTCTTTGCAAACAAGCTTTCTTGCAATTGTCAGTCCTCAATGCTTTATTGTATGATGTTTTCAAAGCTTTCCCTCTCTCCCGTTTTATAAAACCATTTTCTTCCGAAACATGAGTAGAGGCTACATCATACCCCGAGTTTGCCCGCGACCCACGATTTTTGTACGGCTGACTTGCTCGCCGGGTTAGAGCAGTGCCGCACAATCGCCCGTCCCGTATCCGAAAGTAAGCGATTGTGACAAGTGGTATCAGAGCCTAGTTAGCTCCTTGGCTGTCAAGTACTGCTATCATGTTGACGGTAAAGCAACTGAAAAAGTCGCAATCTGAGCGACTTACTGAGGTAGAAGAGCAGTGGCTATATCTAAGGGAAGTTCTCGACGATGTAAGATTCATCCAAGCTCGGCTAAAAGGGTTGGATGAGAAGGTCAGAGAAATTGATGCGCTGAACGGTCAAGTAGACGCACTACCAATCACAGAGTTAACGCTAAGAGTCGACTCCTTGGAACAAAAAACTACACGTCCTGGTAGTTTTGAACGTGAGGATAGCTCCACAAGCTCAATCGCACACATGGAAGAACGTGTCGAAGAGCTCGATAGGTCCCACAAAGTCATGTTAAAGTTGTTTAATGACTTGACCGACGATTTCAGGGCAACAGTGGAAACCATCAAGGCTGAGATGACCGAGATGAAGACTCAGGTCAACCTAACAATGCAAGCCATGGGGAACCAAACCCCGAACCAAACGCTTGCTATGCCCAATAGATTCAAGATCCCGGAACCCAAAGCCTTTACCGGGAACCGCAATGCTAAAGAACTGGAGAATTTCATCTTTAACATGGAGTAGTATTTTAAAGCAAGTGGAACCGTGTCAGAGGAGGTCAAGGTCACGTTGGCCTCTATGCATCTCTCCGATGATGCAAAACTGTGGAGGAGATCCAAAGTTAACGATGTCCAAGATGGTCGATGCACCATCGATACGTGGGGAGATTTTAAGAAGGAGTTGAGGGCTCAGTTCTTCCCTGAAAATGTAGAGTTCATACCGAGGAGGAAACTAAGGGAGCTCAAGCACACGGGAACCATCTGTGAGTATGTGAAACAGTTCTCCGCTGTTATGCTAGATATCCGAGATATGTCTGAGAAGGATAACGTGTTCTGTTTCGTCGAGGGCTTAAAGCCATGGGCCAAGACCAAACTATACAAACAAAAAGTACAGGACCTAGCCTCCACCCTGGCTGCTGCCGAAAGACTGTTAGACTATAATGGCGATCAAGCACCACAAAAGAAGAACACGGCGCCCCCGAGTACTGGGTACAAGGCCACAAAATCCAACCCCCCGAAGAGCTTCAATTCGGAAAGGAAGCTGCAAGCCTCAGCGCAGGCCCCTCCCGGGGGCCCTATCAGGGCAACCAGAACCAACCCAGACCCATCTCTGGTTTCTTATGCAAAGGCCCCCACCGAGTAGCCGAGTGTCCACATCGGGGTGCCTTGACAGCCTTACAGGCCTCAGTTCAAAGTTGTAGCGAACCTGAGACGGAAGTAGAGGCAGAAAGGGAAGAAGATGAGGAAACCCCTAAAATGGGGGCACTAAAGTTCCTATCGGCAATTCAGAAGAAAACTTCCCGTCAGAAAGATGCAGTAGAAAAGGGACTTATGTTTGTTGACGCGATCATCAACTTCAAGCTTGCTAGAGGTACCATGGTAGACTCTGGTGCAACACACAATTTCATTTCTGAACAAGAAGCCCGCCGCTTAGAACTCAAAGTTGAGAAAGACGCGGGTAAGATGAAAGCAGTGAATTCAGAAGCCCTGCCAATTGTCGGAGTGTCCAAGAGGGTACCTTTGCAGCTGGCCGAATGGACTGGGAACGTCGACTTAGTCGTAGCCCGCATGGACGACTTTGACGTTGTGCTCGGAATGGAGTTTCTCTTGGAACACAAAGTCATCCCCATGCCTCTGGCTAAGTGCCTAATTGTCACCAGCAATAATCCCAGAGTGGTCTTGGCAGATATAAAACAGCCTAGTGGAGTAAGAATGATTTCTGCCCTGCAGTTAAAGAAAGGTCTCAGTCGGGAGGAACCCACCTTCATGGCTATCCCGATTGTCGACCAGTTCGCCGAAACCGAGCTCGTTCCTCTAGAGATCCAAGAAATTCTAAGCAAATATGTTGATGTTATGCCACAAAGTTTACCAAAGTCCTTACCCCCGCGATGTGGGATCAATCACGAGATTGAACTTGTCCCCGGAGCCAAACCTCCAGCGAAGAACGCATACAGGATGGCTCCCCCTAAACTAGCTGAACTCAGGAAGCAGTTGGATGAGTTGCTGAATGTAGGATTCATTCGCCCTGCGAAAGCACCATATGGGGCCCCAGTTTTGTTCCAGAAGAAGAAAGACGAAACGCTACGACTGTGTATCGATTATAGGGTTCTAAACAAAGTAACAGTTCTAAACAAGTATCCCTTACCGATCATCACTGATTTGTTTGACCAGTTGAACGGAGCCCGATACTTCACAAAACTTGATCTCAGGTCAGGGTACTACCAAGTTCGCATCGCCCAGGGGGACGAACCGAAGACCACCTATGTGACTAGGTATGGGGCCTTCGAATTCCTCGTGATGCTCTTTGGACTCACCAACGCGCCAGCCACGTTTTGTACACTGATGAACCAAGTGTTTCACGAATATCTTGATTAGTTTGTAGTGGTCTATCTCGATGACATTGTGGTATATAGTCCCACTCTAGAAGAGCACAAAGTTCACCTCCGGTTAGTCTTTGATAAATTATGGAGGAATCAGCTCTATGTGAAGAAAGAGAAATGTGCCTTTGCCCAAAGGAGTATTAACTTCTTGGGCCACGTGATCGGACATGGGAAGATCGGGATGGATACTGACAAGTTGAAAGCCATCCAGGAGTGGAAAGTTCCTGTCTCTGTGTCCGAGTTGCGTTCTTTCTTGGGACTAGCAAATTACTATCCCCGTTTCGTCGAAGGATTTTCAAGGAAAGCTGCCCCCCTAACTGAGTTGTTGAAGAAAGACACTACTTGGCAGTGGTCGGTCGAATGCCAATCAGCCTTCGAAGAGCTTAAAGCGACTATGACGCGGGGTCCTGTTCTCGGTCTTGTAGACATCACAAAACCGTTTGAAGTGGAGACAGATGCTTCAGATTATGCCCTCGGAGGCGTTCTTCTCCAAGAAGGTCATCTGATAGCTTACGAAAGTCGAAAGCTCAACAGCGTAGAAAGAAGATATACTGTCTCTGAGAAAGAAATGTTAGCTGTGGTCCACTGTCTAAGAGTTTGGAGGCAATACTTGCTTGGATCACGCTTCGTAGTTAAGACCGACAATACTGCAATCTGCCACTTTTTCAGCCAACCAAAGTTAACGTCAAAACAGGCGCGATGGCAAGAGTTTCTGGTTGAATTTGACTTCTGTTTTGAACATAAGACAGGGAGGAGCAACCGGGCCGCCGACGCCCTTAGCCAAAAGGGCGAGCATGCGGCCATGTGCGTGTTGGGCCATATTCAGTCGAGCAAGGCTTATGGATCGATGCGGGAGATCATCAAGGAATTTTTGCAAAAAGACCCTTCCGCTCGGGTTGTCATAGCATTAGCCAAAGCTGGCAAGACCAGACAGTTCTAGGTTGAGGGGGACTTGCTGTTGACAAAAGGGAATCAGTTATATGTCCCCAGAGCAGGAGACCTACGGAAGAAGTTGTTACACGAATGTCACGATACCTTATGGGCAGGCCATCCGGGGTGGCAAAGAACCTATGCACTAATGAAGAAGGACTACTTCTGGCCCAGTATGCGAGACGATGTCATACAGTACACCAAAACTTGCCTCATCTGTCAACAGGACAAGGTTGAGAGAGCGAAAATTGTTGGGCTCCTCGAACCCTTGCCAGTGCCATCGAGACCATGGGAGAGTGTGTCCATGGATTTCATCACCCATCTACCGAAGGTGGGCGAGCACGAAGCCATCTTAGTTATCATTGATCGGTTTTCGAAGTATGCCACCTTCATAACTACCCCGAAACTATGTTCTGCCGAAATAACAGCTCAATTGTTCTTCAAACACATGGTGAAGCTATGGGGAATTCCAGCCAGTACTGTCAGCGACAGAGATGGCAGGTTCATAGGCACCTTTTGGACTGAACTATTTTCCTTCTTAGGGACAAGCCTGAATATATCCTCAAGTTACCACCCCCAAACAGATGGCCAGACAGAAAGGTTTAACTGCCTGCTCGAAGAGTATTTGTGTCACTTTGTCGACGCCCGGCAAAAGAATTGGGTGCAGTTGTTAGATGTGGCCCAATTCTGCTTCAATTTCCAAACAAGCTCATCAACAGGGAAGAGTTCCTTTGAAGTTGTAAGCGAAAGACAACCCTTATTGCCCCACATTATTGATCATCCGTACTCAGGAAAGAACCCCCAAGCTCACAACTTTACAAAGGAGTGGAGACAGACCGTTGAGATTGCACGAGCTTACTTGGAGAAAGCCTCCAAGCACATGAAGAAGTGGGCGGACAAGAAGCGGTGCCCCCTCGAATTTCGAGTAGGGGATCAAGTTCTGATCAAGTTGAGACCTGAACAAATTCGATTCCGAAGCCGGAAGGACCAACGCCTCGTTAGGAAGTATGAAGGTCCAGTAGAAGTCCTAAAGAAGGTCGGGTACACTTCGTATAGGGTGGCGTTGCCCACATGGATGAAAATTTATCCAGTAATTCATGTGAGCAATCTCAAACCCTATCACCCCGACCCCAATGATGGTAGCCGCAATGCCACTGTTCGGCCAGATATCGACCTCAAGCACACATACGAGAAGGAGGTTGAAGAGATCCTCGCAGACAGAGTCAGAAAAGTTGGAAAACCTGTTCGGAAGTTCTCGAGTTTCTCGTCAAGTGGAGAAATCTCCCCGCAGAAGAAACAAGTTGGGAACGTCTTGAAGATTTGGAAGCATGGAAGCCGAAGATCGAAGAGTTCAAGCTCCGCCAATCGACAGAGACGTCAATTGTTTAAGTGGGGGAGAGTGTCTTGAGCATGCTTGTCCAGGGAGTGTTTGCCTATGGCCGCATGCCCAAACCACCCTCAACCACCTTATATTCATGTCTTGTAAGTAGCTTAGGAAGTTGTTTTCATTTTCATGTTGTTTTCCTTTTGAGTGACGTTTCGCTAGTTTTCATATGCAAGGCTGGCAGACTAGTTTTTGCTTAGAATGTACTATAGGGGACCCCCACTAGTTAACTCCCCGACCAAGTATTGTTGTACTCTTTGCAAACAAGCTTTCTTGCAATTGTCAGTCCTTAATGCTTTATTGTATGATGTTTTCAAAGCTTTCCCTCTCTGCCGTTTTATAAAACCATTTTCTCCCGAAACATGAGTAGAGGCTACATCATACCCCGAGTTTGCCCGCGACCCACGGTTTTTGTACGGCTGACTTGCTCGCCAGGTTAGAGCAGTGCCGCACAATTGCCCGTCCCATATCCGAAAGTAAGCGATTGTGACACCTAGCGTCGCAGTGCTACACAAGACACATTTTGGTTGCTCTCGAGAAAACACACCAGCCTAACGTCGCGACGCTTCTTTGAATTTTGGCATTTTGACTTTTTCCTCTCTTTTTTTTTGGAAATTTAGCTCGAATTGGTTCTTGTGACTTTCAACACTTGTTTTTTTTTTTAAATCCTTGAAAAACACTTGCAAACGCATCAATTCTAATAAAAAAATCTCTAAATAAGAAGCAAAGAATGCACTTTTCAAATACTTTTTAGGGTCCTCTAAAAAAATAATAGAAAGAAAAGAGAAACAAGAAATACTTAAAATTTGAGGATGAAACAGTAAAAGTTCCATGTTTAAACATTTAACAACTGATAATAAAATTGTGAAAACTAAGTGAAAGTTTTAACTGGTCCATGGCACTTTCATGAATTATTCCTATCATGCACTTATGCGTCATTTCCCTTACTTGAAAACATGTTACATAAAAGGGTGAGTATATAAAATACTGAGCAAGTAACTACACTACCATGGTTAAGCTATGCATTCTTACTTTCACTTATAATAGATGGTCATTTAGGTGAACAATATAACCTGTCTGAACACATAGCTAGTGGCCCCAAGGCGCACCAACATACTCGTTTGGTGAACCCATAGGAATACAGACATTCATAATAGTAAACACGTCGGCTCACAATCATTCGTAGTAGTTAATTCTTAGGATCACGATAATACATAATAATGGTCCCGAAAGACCACAGTCAGACATAGTGTAGTGAACCCGTCTAACTCACAATTATATATAGTAGTGAACTCGTTTGACCCAGAGTGATTCATAGTAAGTGTTAAAATTAGTTTACATAAAAGTTTAGCGGCGTTGCAGCTTAGCGCCAAAACAAGGGAAGTGCAGAGAGAGATATGGATTACAGCTTAGCGGCGTTGAAGCTTCTGTGCCGGCAGCTCAAAGACGCCCGCCAAACTCCGTCCAACAACGCCGCCACTCTCGGCGGCATTCTCTTCCAACGCGCCTGGCTTCAGGTCCTCTCTTTCAAATCCTTCCCTTCTCTCCCTTTCTCACAATCCTTCTATCTAATCAGAGTTCTCCCAGCAGGGGATTTTGGTCTCCGTCGACAAACAAAATGGTAAATTGATTCTCGACGATGGCACCGGCACCGTCGACCTCTCTCTCTCTCGCGACTTCCGTCTCCGCCCTTGGAGCCTCGGTATTTGCCCTAATATTTTCCGTTCTCTTTTTTTTCTGCTGCCTTTTGAGTTGGTTTCTCTCGCTAGTCGCTTTTTCTTTGTTTGTTTTATACAGGGATGTATGTGATGGTTGTTGGCGCTTTTGTCGTCCGGACGAATGAACCGCCCATTATTGCGGTGAGATTCAGATTTCATCCTCTCTTCCTTTTTGTTTCCTCGCCTTTTCTTCCATGATGACCCTCTTGTTCTTGACATATAGAGAAGAATTGATTTCCCCTGATTTTTGTTTTCTTGTAAAGAGAGAATGAAGTAAATAACCTACTAAAATATCATCAGTTTACCAATTTTGTTGTGGTGAGATCACTGACATTCTAATTACTTCGTTTGAGTTGAATGTAGTATTTACTAATTTGGGTTGATCATGTTCGAGCTTTCTTAAATCTTATGGATATTTGGTTTGAACGAAATGCCAGCATCTTCACAGTAAGAGTCGTAATATCAACTATTTTAAAGAACCCACTTCTCTTTTAACGATTACTTGCAGTATATCGTATCCTCCATTTTGTAATTATAGATTATCTACCCTCATTAATCAATGAAGGTGCTGTTTGTAATTAATCTAATAAGAACTTTTGTATTCCACTTCATCATATCAATGAATGAGATCTTTGTTTCCTAACAAATTAGAATGTTTTTGAATGCATAAGAGATTGATGCTTAGTTTTTGGATTATTCAACTGCATTTTCTTGAGACAATGGAACATTGATGATTCCACTACTTTCAAGAAGTCTATTGAACCGGTTCTTTTTAAGATGTATGCATCCCTTTAAAGATTACAGCCTAACTTCTCTTAATACGTGTTGGAGATTTTTTTGTATCAGTCAATGTCATTCAATCAATGAAATCTTTGTTGTCTACTTAGAAGAATGAAGTGTTGCTGTGGTGCTTTATGGTCATTATATGTGGCATCAGCTAGTTTTTGGATGATCGTTGTGCTAGGGAGGGTTGACAACAAAATCTGGAGTCTAGAATATTGACTTAATCTTTTGTCCTTGGTATTTTTTGGTTTCTACCTTTTGTATAGCTCGTTGTAAAGTTTCCTATGTTCTCCATATGCCATATGGTGCGATTTTTCGTGCTCTTTTTCTCTTTTTATGGGTGTAGCAGATAAGCCAACTGCCATAGAAGCATGTTGGTGGATAGTATTTTCTTCTTTTTTTTTTTTTTCTGATAATTATCAATTTCATTGATTGAATGAAATATCTAAAGAGACACAAAAGGACCCCATTTTTATATACCATTTCTCCAATTTGCAATAAGAAAATTTAAACTATGAACTTGATGGGCCGTAGATTTTTACACCAAAATAGAGCTTGGAAAACAGCTAAATCAAGAACATCCTCATATCTTTCTTTGTCTTGAAAAATTCTGTTGTTTCACCCAAATCTTCCATAAAACATCTCTTATCATACTTGACCATATTTGAGCCTTAGTAGCTTTGAAAGGGTGATCTGTGAGCAACATGTTGATCCAATCAAGAGAGGCCAAAGGATTATTCAGTATTTTCAGGTGTTTCTTTTAGTATTCATAATATTTATATTGCTATCTTTGAGATGGTTGACACTTAATTTGAAGCAAGTTTAATGAAAATCAAACTTTCAGCATTTTAGCTGTCTTTCCCTCTTTCCATTCCTTTCTTTCTACTACGCCTTCATTTGCCAATGTCCAACTTGTAGGCTGTAGCTGTGATGCTTTGTTTCATCGGCATTTAGTGTTTGATGTGCTGGTGATTAACTTTCTTAGGAGCTAGGGGCTATATTGTCCCCATAACATGACAACAGCCCAACTATTATAGATAACACTAAATTTCTTTCCATATCTAATACTTAGGAGGAAAGCAAAAGATTGTGTTCATAACTTAAGGTTATTTAATCGCATAGAGTTTTGAAGTTAGTTAATTTTATGATTTTATGTTTGTATTAGGTCCACAAGATTGTTGATCTCTCAAAGTTTCCTGGTCGAGAGGCAATGTGGTACCTTGAAGTCATGGAAGCATACAAAATGTTCTATGAACCTCTGATTGAAGAATTTTCGTAACTTGTTTTGTTGACTCAACAGGTGATGATTATTTTATTTACACGTTGATCCTGTTATGAATAATGCATCAATTTGTTGTAAGCCCACAGAATATATATATATATTTTAATCTCTTATTACATATTTGTAAACTTCAATTGAAATTCCCACCTCATATATTGTTATGATAATCTTCTGGTCTCGTAAGATGACAACTCTAAGTTAGAGAATCCAAGTATTATCCTTTCCCTTGGTAGGCATAATTGAGAAAACATAAACAGATAAGTATAGGCAGATTAGGAGAGCCAATCTTGTTGCTTTGTGTCTCTGATGATGTCAAAAGAGATTTTTGCCATGTACTGAATTACTATAGTAATTGGGGTAATTCTTGGTTTAATGTTTTAGTTTCTTTGCAGTAATTTTAAGTACATAGTTTGTTCTAAATACCCTATAAATGGAGGTTTCCTATCATGTTATTGATAACTTTGTGATGTAGGACACATCTAATTTCAATGGAAGGCTAGATGTGGAGAAATCCTTTGGATTGGACCAAAAATGTAGAAATTCTTGGTGGGGAAATTTGGGGGCAATTGCACACATCACAAAACTTGTAAAGATTTTCAGATTGTAGATGGTTTTTGGATACCACATACTTATTTTTGGGAATCCTATACCTATCCCTAATAATATTTTGGAAGATTTGTCCATGAATTTTGTTTTGGTCCTCTTCCTAGGAGTCAAAGAGGTAATTGTTATTGGGACGGGTGTCCTAAATCAGTTAGAGTTTTCGTAGTTTGTAATTTTTTTGTACATACAAATTATTTATTCAACAAATAACGAGTTATTTTATTTATTTTTGCATTAACTCAAATTCAACAAATTAAGATCCATGATTATTTTATGTAACCTTAAACATATATGCGGTGAACATACAAGGTTTAATCATGTTTAAGTAATAACCAAAAAGTATAAGGATAAGGTTGGCTACCTTATCTTAGTGGCACTACGGATATGACCCGTTTTGTAGTTGTAAAGTGTTACAAACGATTTGGTCTTAATCGTTTATATGGAGACATGTGAATGGGGGTATCATGTGCAAATACTTTGTATAAGATCGGACCATGAAATGTTTAATTTCTATTTATAACCTGTTAATTGAAGAAATCATTGCATGAGATGACTATAGGTGACTCGACCTTAATTCTGAGGGAATTATGAACTCCTGTCTATGAGGACAATCATTTGATCTGTATGAGTGAGAGTGGCTAGTTCGCCGACTCAATAAGCCTACTTAGGGATTTGTCTGAGTAGGGAGCTAGAAACATATCTTCACAAGGTATAATTCACTATCTCTGTCTTAAGGGTAAGTAGATAAATTGCTCTTTTAAGGGCTAATTTCAGGTCTTAAACAAAGAGGTCTCACCCTCTCAATAACTTGAGAGGAGTTCGTTTATAGTTGGACTATAAACACTAGAGGGATCGGTGGCACTTAATGAGTTAGATGTAACTATAGGGGTAAAATGGTAATTTGACCTAGCTGTAGAAATGAGCAATTTGTGAATGGTTGCCTTACAAAAATATATTTACTGTCTAAAGAGTGTAACTGTAAGTTTTTAGTAGAGTGACCTGCAGTTAATGAATATTGATTAATTTAATTAAAGAGTTTAATTAAATTAATCTCATATTATTGGAGTTTCTAATTTGTAAGTTCATAAGGTTCTTTTGCTAGCTCATCAAGAGTTAAATAAGAACCAGTTAATTTTTGGATTAATTTTAATTGTCCAAATTAAATAAGGGAATTAATTGTATATGCTTCAATATATATAGATACATTATAATATAAAGTTTATTTTGAATGAGATTCATTCAAAATTATACTTTATATTATGAGAGAGATAAATATTTGATTAAGATTCAAAGAATGAGATTCATATAAAAATTATATGTTAAAATTAATATGAATAAGATTCTTATTAAAACTATAGATTATGTGAGAGAATATTATTTTAATATGATTCAAACTATATATGTGATTCATATTATACACGTTTGTGAGGAGTCATTGAAAATAATTCCCTCCCTCTCTCTCACATACTCAGATGATAGGGATCTCTAGAAGTTTGGAAATAGGTACGTATTGTTTTTCAATTTAGAGAACTCTCCGAATGCTCATCCTCTCAAATCCTCTCAAAGTTTTCTTCTTTCCCTTGCCAAAATAAAAAAGCTCACAACTCTTTCAAATCTTATCCTAAGATTAGCAAGAAAACCAAGTAGTGATGCATGATTTGAAGAAAAGATTTCTCTAAAGGTTGAGTTCAAAAAAAGTCTTTGGGTGTATGTGAGATTCGATGAAGAGAATGTGAATTACATAGAAGAAAATCTTCAAAGGTAAAGTATCTTTTCTCTCTTAATCTCCTTTTAAAGCATGCTAGATTTTGATGTTTATCCAATTTTTTGTTTTGTATTCTATTTATTTTGGTTTTTCCAAAAAGAAACTTATTGGCATATGGTGATCAATTATTTCTGCGAGAAATTCAAGTCATTCAATTACAAGATCTTTGTGGCAGTTGATCGTTTTAGTAGAATGACACACTTTTCCATGTAAAAAATAAATAAATAAATAAATTAGATAGCTTTCCATTTTGCTCATTTATTTTTCTGAGAAATTGTGGGTGTTCATGGTATCCCTAAATCCATAGTTTATGAGCCACCTCTTGAAAAGGTTTGGAACTAACTTGTTGAACCCAAGCAATGGGATCTCAAACTCGCCTCTGTGTCCTTTGGATGATGAGTTAGATTCTTGGACTTCTCCTTAGGCTACACCATTTTGCTTTTAAAATTAATCAAAAATGGTCCTTAGTTAAGTTTATTATGGTCACAACACCGTCAAAAACAATCGTTTAAATCAACTACAATCCACTCCTTTGGTGACTATCCCTAACAACCAACTCTAGCGATCACTAGACAACCAACTCAACCAATTATATTACTAAAAGAACATAAATGCAAAACTAAAGTTATTGATCTATCGTGTTAAATAGTGTTTGTTTAGAGTAATTAAGCATTAATAGAAACACTTCAAGTGAATAAACTAGTGTACAAAAACACTTTTGAGAAAATATAACTAAATACATGAATGTTTTTGTTTTAAACAGTTTTTATAAAAAAATGTTTAAATGACAAATACTTCTTGGAAAATATTTTTTTCTAGCAACTCAAATATGACATAATTCAAGTTTTTTGTTTGTATTAAAAGAAGATGGAAGTACATGTTAATCAAATCTTTTTATTTCTGTTTGTAAAATATGATATTTAATATACCACTACTTTGTATAATACGATATCTAAAAAAATTTTAAAAAGTAAGTTTAAACCATACTTTCCATTTGGCGAGTTTGGATTTAAATGTAATGCAATATTACTGCTATATTTGCATTGGTTTAGCTTTTCTGAATTTGTATGTTTGATTTTATCAATTTCAGTGTGCAGGGTTAATTTGGATATTTGTCAATTAGTATTTTTTTTTATTTTAAAAAATCATTTTGCTTATGTTTTGAAAACTATTTGCTATTTTTCCAAATGAAACTTTTAAATTCTATTTGTCTTATCAACTATTTTTTAACTCAAATTAAAGTATTCTATACTCCAAATAGAAACTATTCAACTCCACAAACTATTATAACTCGACACACAATTATAACCAAGTATGCACCATAGACAATGCAAAATGTTTTATTTATTTCATTCATGTATGTAATTTAAAAATTAAAAATAAAACTACGCATACTCTTTGACCGCAGTTTTAATTATTTACTTCTGTTTAGAATAAATATTTAAATAAAATTAAAACTAGAACAAATATTTACAGAGCATCGACTTTGGCAGATGCTTGAGTTTAGACAACATACCAACCCTCGTACCAAATAGAACTTTAATTAATAAATCACCCCAACTCAAACCTGAGTTACCAAGACAAGTATAAATCATCACAATTTAATAAAAAGTTGTTTTCAAATATAGCAAAATGAGCTAAAATATTTACAAATATAGAAAAAATTTCATTGTCTATCAACAATAGGCTACGAGAGTCTTCTATTATCAAGGGACTTTCTATCACCCAATGATAGAAATTTCATAGTCTGTAACTGATAGACAATGAAATTATTTTAAATATTTTTTTCTCTTTATAATAATTTTCTTTTAATAAAAAGGCCTCCTAATGATATAGATATTTAACATCCACTCGATTAATTTTCCAAATTAAAGCATAAAAAACAAAGAGATCTCACTGCAGTTCAATCTAATACATTAAACAAATTTAAGAAATGTGGATAATCAAAATATTCGGGTGTCGATTATTTTTTTCTCATTCCAGTAAACTAAATGAACTTAAAACTAACAGCTCAGGAAATAATTATCATCCTAAAGATTGATGGTTCAATTTTCTACTTTCAATTATTGAACTAAAAACGAAACAGCTTTAAATAGTTGAACTCCCTTCTCTCCATTTCAATCGGTGGTGATTTCAAAATTCATGAGCTATCAACAGAAGAATGTGGATAGGAGGCAAAGTCAGATTTCTCCTCCTTTTGTTTCATAAACCAAACTGAGTGATTGTGCCAATATTGGCGCATGGCCTAATAAGATATGCAGCTGCCACCATATATCATATAATATGAGAAGATTGATTATTCATATGATACACATAATGGATATATGTTCATACCCTTCACAATTTGCATCCTCATCACTGGGATATAGCAGCCCCTCCAAGATTGAGTGTTGAATGACCTGCCAAATCTGCTGAGATTAGACGAATACCCTTTTTGCTGTTAAAATACACAAAAAAATATATATATAATTTGATTAAAAGCTTAAATTTTATGTAAGTCTCCAAACTTTCCTATTTACAGTACATAATAATTCGAATAATAATCATAATCTATGTGGACATTCATTGATCATTTTAAATGTAATTAGTGGGGAAATCAAAATGATTTTTTCAATCAAAAAGTGCATATAATATGTGAAAGTTGAGATAATAAAATAATGGAAAAATACTTTTTATGACCTAGATTTTTGTAATAGTTTCTATTTAGTCTCTATATCTCAAAATATTACATTTTTAGTCATTATATTTTGAGTTTAGTTTCAATTTAGTTCTAGATTTCAAAATGTTACAATTTTACTCTTAAAATTTGAGTTTTGTTACTTACTATTCGTCTTTTAGAATGTCAATTAATTAATATAAAATAACTAAAATAATTATAATTAATTAAATTTTATTATTTTTCATCACTATTTAAATTAATTTTAAATTCTTCCTCATAATTATTTTAAATTACTTAATAGATATTAACACTAAAGACTAGAATAGAGTATTTAATGAAAATTTAAGGTTAAAAGTGTAAATCTTAAAATTTAAGGATCGAATTGAAACAAAACTCAAATTTAAAGGCTAATATTATGACATTTTGAAATTTATGGACTAAATTAAAACCAAACTCAAAACTTAAATATTTAATATTATGAAACATAAAAAACATTCGCTAGTTACAAATGTGGTGATGGTTTTTACCTGAACAAGTACTTAGCTACAGGATTCTCCTGTCTCTGAGGTATGAATACATGAGAAAGAATGCCACAACAGCCCCAACAATTATCCCAGCTGTTGTTAACCAGAAGGCAAACTGCATGCATCATGACAAGTGCATCAAACTTACAACTTACAGAAAATCAAGACAGCTGGCTACATGTTGAATGAACTTGAACATTGTTTAAAAATTGGGTTTTAGAGAATGTACCACGTGTTCTTCAAGGTATGATCGTAAGTTCATGCCGAATATTCCTGCAAAATGGATGTGGAAAACAAAGGCTAAAGGACAATTGGAAAGAAATTCTTTTGTTGAAGTTATCCATGCAATGATGCAACATGTTTAGAAGCAGCATGACTGAATTTTCTTACTCAAAATTTGCTAGGGACTCAGCCCAGCCTCTGTTAGAACAAGAAAATCTTGTTTGAATTTACTTCGGGGTTGAAAATAATTTACTTGTGTTCTATTACTGGAACGAACTACAGCTTGCAACCGTTTGATTCTTTTGCTATATTCCTCTTATTCTTACTGCTAGGTTAGGCTTGCCATTAGGAGGCAACCTTAAAGAAAGATTGTTTCATTGTCCTCGTTTCTATTAGATAATATAGGATTCCATCTCAAAATCAAGTAGCCTATATATCTCACTTGTCACACCCCTCCCATATTACCTTTCTAAATTGGAAAAAGGTGTGAAGACAGCAAACATTACTTCTTTTGTGAGGTTCACTGTCCACCTATACTTGTTCAACTTGCTGAAAACAACATCAAAGTATAGCCGCTCACATTACCTTTTCTTCAAAATGCTTGGCATACAAGATCAACATTCAACTTAAAATAAACATCATACAACCTTAGACATTTACAACTAATGTATCGTCAAAACCATTTGTTACACAACTCACAAAACATATAATATGTACTCTCACATCCTGACATCAAACCCAATTAGGAATATCTACATACCACACTGGATCGAACCATTTACACATACAAAGTCTTGGGAAAAATGAGTAGGCTGATATACTGAGGTCTTTATTTTTTCAACGTGGGATCCTTAACATGCCCTTCGAAATGGTATTTTTTTGAGTTTACCATTCTTGAATCAAGTCTCATTCTATGTTTTTGGACCAAATGTCCAGTTTGAATTCAATGACTCTAATACCATATTAGATAACAGGAGAATCAAATCTATTTATTTTTCTTTTTTTCTTTTTTCTTTTTTTTATTGAATGCCCCGTTTGAACTTAATGAATTCTAATACCATGTTAGACAACAGGACGGTATTAGATAACAAAGGTTCCAGCACAAGAGAGAAGAGTGCTCATGAATCTTTAAAGGTTAAGGTAGAGGAGGTCTTTGAACATCCGCCATTTGGCAGTCGCTTTCTTTTCGCAACTCTTTGTAGCCTTTGGATTGATGCAGCACTTTTAAAGATTTTGAGTGATCTTGAGAAGAGGTTTGGTCTCTGGATATAATATTTTTATTTTGACAACAATTTTCAAAATTTTCAAGAATCTTTCGTAAGTTTCTGCTAGCCGTTGTTATTTGGATTGGAGGCTTTTTTTCTTTTTTTCCTTTCTTTTTATAGTTAGTTTGGTTTTCTTTCTGGTAGGCTACTGCCAAAATAGGAGCATTTTTCACTATAGTTAGTTTGGTTGCCCCTTTTTGTTAATTATTTGGCTTTTTCATCAGCTAAGTCACCTAGGTCAGATTTGATCTTTGCTTTCAGACACTGTTTTTATTTTCCTCGGCAGATAAAGTTCCCTTAATGGTAAATGAGAAAGATTTAGATCTCTTCAGCTCAATATTCCATTCCTCTCGAAGGTGATACCTTCCGTTCAAGAAAGATTTCCCAATTGAATGTTCATGATATCTCTTAAAGGGGCATACCTGCAACTAAAGCACCAACTGCCACACAAAATGTCCCAACTTGGAGAAGCAACTCCACTCTGCTAACCTCTAGTCGCCGCGAGCTAAATAAAAGTAGGAGAAATAAATATACAAGCAGAAGAAACAATTTAACAGGTAAATGTCAGAAGGTTGTTTAGACCTCAAATTTACGGCAATTGAATCTTCCATTTCTTTTGCTGAATCCAGAAGCCTTTCAGCCTGACCATGACAAGATTCGCATCTGCAGATGCAGACAGATAAAATTCCATCAACTTGCACGGTTCATTTCACAAACTCGTGAATAAAATAACGTATTGTTTGGGCAGGTCAAATAATAGCGTAACTAAATACAACAATTGGTTTAAAGGTGTTTCAAGTTCCAGTAAATAAAATCCACCTCAAATATGATGATGACCCATAAGGAATAACATAGGGAAAAAAAAATAAACAAGACTACCGTCCCTTGGTTTAAAAGGGTTAAATTGTTAAATTTGAAAGTACACAAGTGGGCATTAAAGGCAAGCTCCAGGACCAAATGTTTTTTCCTATTATTGTTTGCCTCTAAACCTTTGATTTCAGTTCTATCTATGAGTATCGCCAGATTTGGAATGTCAAATAAATCACAATGCCAATTTATCTAATTGGTTGAGTTTAGATTAATGCCCCCGTGATTCTAAGCATCACAAGCAAGGGCGCCATATAAATTTTTCTTGTGAATCCCAGACTACTGCTGACAGTAGGAAACATCACCACCCACTACCAAAGATGCCCAACATACTTTTTGCAATTTCTCTATTCCTCCACATATTGCTTTGATTGAGAACATATATTTTGTCTATTATATTAAAAACTAAAATGAAAATACTAGATATGGAAAAGTTTGTAGTTTGTTCTTAAGAAGTGTGGAAGGTGGCTTATCTAATATCAAAATTACCTCTGGAGATAATTTTCCAACAGCATTTCTATTTCTTCTTCCTCTTCTGCAGATAAAAAGTTTAACGAAATATGATTAAGAAAAGAAAATAAAAATAAAATGAACACTGAAATCAAGGCTGATGAAAATCGTGAATGTAATAATTTAAATTCTAAAATGTATAACTTACCATCCGCAATCTGCTTATCCAAAGGAAGAGAGCACTCCACATCATCATTTCTTTTATTAAGCGTGCAATTTCTTCCCATAATACAGATGCGTCGTATTTCTTGCGGATCCTCCAGAAGATCAAGAAGCATTTGTCTAAGAGCCCCTGCCCTGGACCCTAATTCAACCTTGTGTCCAAATTGGCAGTAGAGGGGAATCAGATTGAAACTACTCATTTTCTCATATCATAGCGAGGTATATTTTGAACTAAACAACTCTATCCAGAACAAATTTCGTAAACTGTACCAATGTCTGCTTGCTAATACGAAGTTGTTCCAACACATCTGCAGTTAATTTGTTGGGCAATACCTCAAGCAGAGCTTGAACCTGAAGCCAGACGAACTTTATACATAAGTTTTCCATTTTCTTTCTTTCTTTTTTCTTTGTATAAATAAGGTTACCCTTATCACTACGTTTGGGGGAAGAGCGGCAAAATCAATGGGAAGAACACATATCCTTTATGTTTGTATTCCATGAATGCATTATTAATTTAAGTATGTTCATTTTATTATTTTTTAAATATCATCCTAACGTTTGAAATGTCCTAAAAGAAAGAACTCCTCAGCACTGAAATTAATACCCAGTAATACTGTTTTCGAAAAATATATCCCAATGCCAGATCACAGAGGGATTGAACCAATTGATAACTTTCTCCTCCACTGGACAGACATTTTTTATTAGGTTTCTCTTCAAGTTTGTCACCTAGTCAAAGAATTTTCTATTAGTTTTCATGTAGCCACAGCTCTATATAAGCAGTATAATTCTTTAATCAAGAAGAGAAAATTTGTCACAAAACCACGTGTAAATTTTTAAACATAGAAACAGAAAGAAATTAAGAGCTTGCAATTGCAAATCTAGTCTGAGAAGAAGATATTGCTATGAATACTAGATCTGGGCAGGTTGCCCTTGCTCAAGTTTATTCTACTCCATCTTTTCCAGGGAAAAAAACAAAATTAAATGGGAGACACAGAAAACGAATATTAATATATGATTATATATACTCACTATGTTTCATACTCACACGAGGTTCTACTTTCATTAGTCGCTGCTCCAAACGCTGAGTTCGTGAAAGCAATGCAGCTTCAACAACCTTAAATATAAAGTAAAACAACATCTATAACAAACAATGGCAATAGAATCTAAAAAGAAAAAACAATAACAATGAAGAGAGTGCTTAAGATGAATGTCAACCAAGTTTCATGCAAATTATGGAAACACGTGCTTAGAAGCTCACATGATGAATTATTGAAATACTTCACGGATCGCCCTCATGCTCAATAAAGAAGCCTCCATTTCCATAGATTGCCCACAGATTGAATCAGCATCTTGGGATTTAAAACTTAGAAGAGACCTTACGGATTCTGAAATTGTTGAATGGGCAAGGCTCTCCTATGCTTTTACTAATGTTGTGTTCACTCATCGAGAGGACCCGTGGGAGTGGAAATTAGAAAAAAATGGTTTTCCTACAAAATCTTTGTCCAGATTCCAGAACTCTTTCATCGTGGTTTTCAGGGTGAAAAAACATTTTACTCAATGTGGGAAATCAGCAATTTGTGCCTTATCACCCAAGAAAAGCTTCATCACACATCACCGGAAATTCCTTTGTCTCCCTCCTGCTAGGTTATGTGCTTGTGCACTAATGGTCCTGAAACACAGCCAACTCTCATTTCATGCTCATTTTCTTTTTGGGCTCTCGTCACATAGAGTTTTGGTGGTCGGTCATTGATTTTACTTATTGGCCTATTGGTCACATTTAAATATCATTCTCCTTGGGCATCCCTTCAAGAACAAGGAAGGAGATGCTTTCGCTCAATTTCATCCGAGCCTTTTTATGGTGTTTATGGCTCAAGAGAAATTTGTGCATCTTTATTAAATGATAAATCAGCATTTTTCTATTGGTAGTTAGTTTGTTATTTTCTTAGATACACAATAGGACTTTGAAACTTTCATTCCCTATGTTATCTTTACTCTCTCACATTTTGTAAATTGATATCACTTTTTTGTAACTATGGTTTAAGCTCTCTTATTCATCATCCAATTCATTGACCTCTCACATGCAACCCAATTCATCATCCGATTGTCCCTCCATATCTCAAAACCAAATCACTCACACAAGCAACCCTCCCCGCCTCCTCCCTCATCCTTTATGGTCTCCTCACAGCCCTCTTCCTCTTCTTCTCCATTGAATCAACCTAAGCTCGATGCTAACCTTACAACATCTTCTCCCCCAAAAAACATTTTTGCCCGGGTGTTAAACACTCAACTGCCATTGTAGATCTACCATCGGATGCCAACTCCGATCTTTACTATCTAGCCCTTTACCAACCCCTCATGACTATCCTAATCCTTATTCCTATGATGAGCCTCTTGATGCTCATTGGTATACGACAATCCCCTACCAACGAATGAAGTGTTCAATCCAGGTCCTCACATACTTGATTTGGCTCCATTGTTCAGAGAAAATGGCCTTTGCATTATGGCCATCTAGGACAAGGAAGAACAAGCAATCGGTGAAACAAAAGAAAAGCATCAGAGAGATCCAGAATTTGGAGTGCTCGATCTCTTATGAGAAAAAAGCACCATCCATCCTTCATGAGGGGTCTTTGTCGGCTTGATACTAGCACTTCGATCCTTTTTTGGCTGCTTGATGCATTGCTTTGGCTTGATGATCTTTCGGTTTTGGGATGTGCTTTGGTTTGATGTTCCTCGGATTGATGTTTTGTTAGGTCTCTCCTATTGTGGGTTTCTTGCAACGAGAATCCATTTTACATCTATCTATTCTTATCACCTTTTTGCCATCCCCTTCCCCTCCGGTTTCATTTTAATCATCCTTTGTCGAGCCCACATTGTAATTTCATCCTTATCAATGAAATGGTTTCTTATCCAAAAAAAAAAAATTATTATTATTATTATTATTATTATTATCTGATCTTCTCAGCAATTTCCCATGGGACTCGCAGAATGATATAAGAATGCTAAAAGGCAGTTCGTGGTAATTTTTCATTGCTTCTAGGGGTAAGCTTCCTGGGGACCAATTTCTAATTGGGAAATATCTTGTTGTTAGATGTACAGAAGTATCATAGTCTGTAAGCTAATTTTGCATTCATCTGCCAACTCTATTTATATGATGTAAAAATACATATATAAACAAGAATTACTAACCTCAAGTTCAAATGGCATTGCTGGCACTCCATTCATGTTTTTTGGGTTCAATCGAGGCAACAATGATTCAATAAAAGCTTGTCCTCCTGGACTGAAGATGATCACCATCATGCAAAAAGAATCGCAATGTCGAAATTTTGTATGAGAAATAAATATGGCACCGTTTTCAAGTCAGATGGATACCGGTTATAATCGAATATGAGGACACAATCCTGCATAGCTATTGCTCTCAATGATCCCAGATTAAGCAGAATAGCATGTTCACGGACCTGAGATGTGAACCACAAAGAAAATTGTTGCTGAGTATCATTTGTAGACTTCAATTTCTTAATTTCATATGTATAACCCAAATACTAATTCTTCAAAATAGAAAGCTTATAATATAAAAGAATATGACCGGGAATTAAAAAGGTGAAAATCAATATACCAGTAATGTTGGCATTGAGTTTGTCAAAAATAAAGATGGATCAACACTTCGGATATCACGTGGACGAAGCCCTGATAATTAAAAAAAAAAAAAAAAATACATCCACAAGGAAAGTAATGAAAGGAAAATATATAGCTTGTAAAGAAGAAGTATGTAGTCATACTACTGTCGTCCCACGGTTATCTATCAGTGAATCCAAAAAACCAACCATGAGACATCCAGTAGTAATTGACATTCCAGAAAGAAAGTATACATAAGTCGATGCAGACTAAAAGTTTTCAACAGTATGCATCAAGAAACTAAATATTGAAATGAGAAGCTGAAATTTCTGGTAATATTGACTCACCACTTGACTTCAATAGTTGCCGTCTGTTAACCTTCCTGGTAGATACGGTTCCATCATCTTTAACCTCTAACACCTAAGTGGTCAATAAAGATGATAATTGAGAGTAAGAACTTCCCTTTATCTAAGAAAGAAACCCGCAGATATATCTCTAACAGGAAAAGATTTGATTGAGGAATCAAAACAATAACTAGCTCCAAACCATCAACTCCAATCAGTGGAAGGATTATAACACAAGTTCTTAACTTAAGCTGAAATTTTTAAATCTTATGCCCTTCAAACAGAAATTTTTGCATAGTTCAACTAGTTACAGCATAACTTTACATCATTTCTTCGATCAAAGTCAAAGATTTGAATCTCCTATCCTTTTAAACAAAAAGGTTGTATGTTGCTAATGTCTTTCTATGTCTAAAAATCAATTTAGAATCCATTAAATTACTACAAGATTAGAAGCACTGACAACTGTTTAAAATTTTTGCAATCTAACATCATATGCGAGGAAGCCTTACTATTACTCTTCAACATTCTTCAACATCAACAAAAATAAAAAAATAAAAATAGCCCCAATTAGCAACCAACGACAATTAGGCATTGGCAGACTCTACATTCCCAGCTAATCTCCCTGAAGTATCATAGTTTGGTATTTGAACAGACTCTCTCAACTAGATTGAAATTTTCGGTTGGATGTTCAAATTTCCTACTTCAACCCAACTCCAAAAAAGAAAGACAAAACAAACAAACAAACAAAAATCGGCACCGCAGTTCAAACGACCAGCAAACACGTCCGAATTTAAGTAAAAACAAAACAAAATGCATCACAGCAACAGACCTCATAAACCTGCTCTCGGATCGCAAGTGACAGATAATCACTCGGCGACGAGGCAGAATTTTTCTGCGCAGAAGCAGCAGTGGCCACAGAGCTGTCTTCCTGAACACCAATATCAATATCATCCTCAAGATCTCCCCCTCCGTCCACATCGGACACCAACGCTTCCGATTCGCTCCACTGCTCCTCCTCGGTGGACATGGAGAAACACTTGGTTCTGGAAGATAACTTCATCGTGCAGCTCCGCGACGGAGCCAAAGAGGAAAGACATGGAGATCGGAAGAAGCGCGAGACGGAGGCGAGGTCAGAGATGAGAAGATGTTGAGAGGATGAGGATAATGGTTGAGGAGGGAAACGGATGAGTTGTAGGGATAGAGAGAGCGCCATTGGAGAGCGATCCCAGATCTCTAGTTGTGAACATTAAAGTATGCTTTAAGCTTCTTTTTGTGTTGGTATGTGGAGGAACTGGGAGCTTCGAAAGAAAGAACGAAGAAGAAGAACAACAAAAATAGTTGCAATTTTTTTAATATTAAATCAATTTCAAATGGATAATGTGGATATTTTAATGAATAAATTAATTGTTTTTTTTAAAATAGAAAAGTAATGCCTAACATTGAGGTAGTTACGGTTTGTGAAACTCGTGTGGTTTATGCTTCCTTTTTTGGGATCTTCAATTTTCTATATCTTAATAGATTGGGATCTTCAATTTATTTTTTAGCTTAAAATATAAATTTATTTCCATTTTATTCTACTTTAATTCCTATCTTTTACATTCAATCAATCTAAAAATAATAACCTCTCCTTCATTGTTGATTTAAAAATATAAAAATCAGTCTTTATTAGCATTTGTTATAAATTTTAGAAATATAGTCCTATATAGTTTCTTAATGCAACATTATTATTATTATTATTTAACTAACTTATTGAATTAAAAATTTCAACTAATCACAAGTTGTCACGTCATCACAATGAAAGTTCAAATCCTTCGTAAAAATTATAAATTGGATTGGGCCGAGTAATTAAATTGTTCAAGTCCAAAATCCAATACAATGAAATTTTTGGCCAAATAATATATTGCGCCCAAGCCCAAGCCCAAAAGTAACTGGGTTCAAGCTCATGTAAGACCCATGGGTAAACTCTATAAATAGAGGTCTTACCTCTCCATTTTAGGGTGGAAGCATTGACAACAAAGTGTTGGAGCTCTGAAGAATTGAAAATTGAAATTTTGAAAATTTCAAGACTTTGAAGCTCTGATTAACCTCAAGATTACAACCTTCTAAAGATTGAAAACTTGGAAGACTAAAACTTCCTTGAATTCCAGAAGACCAAAGCTTTGGTTGATTTTAAGTTTACAACTTCCCGAAGATTGGAAGAACTAGAGGTTGAAGCTCTGAAGTTTTGAAATTCCAAGGCTCTAAAGACTAAAGCTCCAAAGATCAATTTCTAATCTCCTGAAGATCTAAAGGCTAAAGTTCAAAAGACTTCCACAAGATCAGAAGACTCTCTTAGACGTTCTTAAAGCTGAAACTCCAAAGGTCAATCCAAGTAGATCAACGAACCGGAGACCGATCATCTCAAAAGATCATCAAGCTCAAAGGTCAATCACCCAAGAATATCAACAAGCTAAAGGTCAATAACCCAAGAAGATCATCAAGCCCAAAGGTCGATCATCCACGAAGATCAACAAGCCTAAATATCAAAGTTTATTTTTTTATAGAAATGATCAAATATTAAAGATTATACTCACAACACTGGAATTAATACAAATACAAAGTTCAAATTCAACAAATTTAATTTTTTTGATAATCTCATTAAACAGATCGACATGCCCAGTGGGGCCTCTTTACCTTTCATCTCTTTCTCTCATATAAGATCCAGTGAAAAACTACTTCATTCTAAAGAGCTAATTCTAAAATTTGTACAACAAGGAAAAATTGAGCTAGATTTTGATGAAGCAACTCAATCAAATCATATTACAATAACAAGTAGATGCAGTCAAATATGTTTGTGTGTGCGTGTGCGTGTGTGTGGTTGCGTGATTTTTTATTAAATATAAAAAAAAAATATATGTAGTCATTATATATATATATATATATATATATATATATATATATATATATATATATATTTGTATGGTTATTTTAATTTTCAACTCTTTATAAAAGCAATAATTTCCAATTTTTTTGAGAAATAATATCCAACTTTTATTTTATTACATATTTTATAGTTCTGTGTTACTTATTTTGAGTTGGCAATATTCGTTTAAGGCTTGATGATGTTGTTTATTGTGTCTTTACTTTTGTTTTATATGACCTAAGCATGTTTTTGGAAATTCTTTTCTTGAGAAATATTTTCCTTTTTTGGGAAATTCTGGTGCAGTATTTTTGCAGATATTTTTTCTTTGTTGTGCACTTCAATTATGAAAGTTAGGGTTTCGCTTTGTTGGTCTGTTGTGCGTATTTAAAGTTTCTTTGCTTCTAATTTTTGAACACCGAGTAATTTTTTAGAAAAAAAACATACAAAGTGCTGTTGTGACTCAAGTTTTTCAATTCAAAAGATTTTTGAAATTGTACGCTTAAAATCTATTACCAAGCCATTTGTTCTGCATCTTCCGAAGCCTTCTGAGAGAGACAATCTTAAGTATAGAGGGAGCCTAAACAAAGTCGAGTAAAGGAGTTGTTACTCAAGTGGATAGATAAACATAGTTTAAGAAGGAGTCTCAGTCTTAAGGGGAGCCTAAAGACATTCTTCACTGTTATTGCTGCTTAGGGGGAACTTTAGTCATCCAGAGAGGCATTCGCATATCTAGAGGGAGCTTAGGCGAAGGGTTGAGTGTTAAACTTCTTGGGATTTACTGTAATTATGTTATAGTTCCGGATAAGTACTTCGTTGTAATTGCTTAACATTATTAATAGTAACATAATCTTTCTTGGTTATTGCTCCTTAGACATAGGTGATATTGTACTGAACTGGGTTCACAATTTTGTATGTTTCTGCGTGATGTTTTTACATTTGTTGTATTGTTCTCAGTTATGTTGTGAAAGTGTTGGTAACAAAGCCACTTGTGTTAAAGGTAGTCCTTGCTTTTTTATTTGGTATTAGAGTTAGTCACCATCTAATTTCTGGTGTTTTATTTGGTATTAGAGTTGGTTACCCCTCACGGTTTTGTTCTTGGTAGGGTTGCGCCTACCAAAAGGCCTCATACATAGAAAGGTATCCACCCCCTTTATAAGGAAGGCTTCGTTCTCCTTCCTAACCGATGTGGGACAATGTATAGCCAGGGTCAAGGGCTTATTCATTTTACATTTCACTTTCATCTCCACCTTTCTTATTTCTATTAAGATTGTGTTATCAAAAGACTCGCATATTTCTCCACCTCACTGCTACAAGCTGCATGGGTACCCAAATTCATTGAATGATCTCGCTCTTCAAGTGCATGCTCATAGAAGGAGTTACAATGTTGCGCGTGTCAAGACGTGTGGAGGGTTAAGAATAACTTAGGCCTATGCAATGTTGTTCTTACTTCGTTTGGATCATCTACTAAAAGGGATTGGTACTTCGACAGTGGCAACTCAAGGCATATGACTGGTGATAAAAACTATATCTCTTACCTCAAAGTTGTTGGCTTTAGACAAGTTACTTTCGGTGAGGGTGCCACTAGAAAGATTGATGGCAAGGGTAAGCTAAAGTATCCTGGCCTCCCAGCTCTTGATGATGTGATGTTAGTAGAAGGTGTCACGGCCTATCTTATCAGTATTAGTCAACCCTGCGATCAAGGCTTGAATGTGAATTTCATGAAAGATCAGTGTCTTGTCACTGATAATGCAAAGGCACTTGTCATGACAGGTAAGTGATCCTCTGACAACTATTACTTGTGGTCTCTTGCTGATACTGAATACGTTTGTCACTTGTCCAAATATGATGAGATCTCTCTATAGCACAAGTGCTTGGGTCATGTGAGTTTCAACTCAATACAGAAAGCGTTATCCAAATATGTTGTGATGGGTCTACCTCCCATTCGTGGAACTGGAAAACTAATCTGTGGATAATGTCAGGCTGAAAAACAGATCACGGTCTCTCATAAGCGGGTCCCTGATACTACAACTGCTCAAGTACTTGAATCTCACATGTGACACCCTAACCTTTAGCCTAGTTGCTTAAGAGAGCAAAAGAATCCAAGACCTAGAAGCATCATCACGGACGCATGGTTGAGAGGAGTTGGAAGCATAGTCCCTATCTCGGGGGCTAGGTTAAACGTATGACGAGATTGGCTTGATGTCCAAAGGAGGTGGAAAGGGAGTAGGAGGTGGCAACCCTTGAATTGAACACCTCAAAGCATGAGGTGTCAATTTTCATAGAAAAGATGATGCATGATAATGTCGCTTAGGGTGTTGAGGTGTCGACTTACATGTAAAATAAAACCTAGTGCAGCCACCTAGGTTGCGTAAGTGTTAAGTTTGGCTAAGTGTCAATTTGCATGCAAAGGACATGCATGGTAACGCCACCTAGGTTGGTTGGGTGTCAAACCTAGAGGAAACCATTGGATGACCAAGCAATTACCCAATCTCTATAAATAGGACCAAAAGGAAAAGCTCTCACCACCACCAAAAACTGAGAGTTCACCTTAGAGAGAAGAGAGAAAAAAGGAGGAGCCTTGCATCCAAGTAGATTTGCTCTTCGTCTAAAGAGGTGTCTTGCATCCAAGAGAGATTTCCAAGCATCCAAAGAGTTGTTTTAAGGTTTCAAAGTTTTCCTTGTTGCTATGCTCTCAGTTCCAAAAGCTCGGGAGAAGCTGAGAAGGTTTGGAAACCAAGTTGGAAGAAAAAACCCTAAGTTGGACACTGTGAGTGGTTGATTTCTTTTCGTGAGAGAACGTAATTATATTATTTATGAATAAATAATAGCACGCTATGAGTTTTATTTGATAAATATGGATTATTGTAATTATGCATGCTATGGTGAGATCTCAAATAATTTATTGAGTTTATTAGCATGATGTTGTAAGCATGCTAGGATAATAATTATTTATATATCGTGCTTATTACATTTATGAAATATATATATCGAGCTTATTGGATTTATAAAATATATATATCGGGCTACTTGGAGATATAGTATTTGCATATCGAGTTTTTGGATATTGTGTACTAATTCCGATGCTGAAGAAAATTACGAAGGCATCAATGGACAGAATGTGGTCCCCAATGCCGAAGGATGTGGAGAAGGCATATGGGCAGCCTGAATATATTATCCAATGTCGAAGTACTGGGAGAAGGCATTGATGATGACAGTCATGTTTGGACCGAGATCTGTGACAGCATAGGATGGTCAGAGGGTCGGAAAGACCTATTTTCTAAGCCTGTGGCGGGGATTTTTCTCGTGGGATGGTTAGGGGTCGACGGGCCTAGCTTCTGAGCCTACGAGAAGTACCCTAGGGGATGGTCAGGGAGCCGACGGGCCTAGCTTATGAGCCTCGATGGTAAGTTGTAAGATTATGTACACATAAGGAAACCTAGGGACGGATACAGGAATGATGAGAATAGCTGAGTCGGGCGGGCCAGCAGAGAAAAACCAGTCAAATTGTTGTGTCATGTGAGCCAACAGGTTGAACAGAGGAATTGATATGTCAAAGGTGCCAACAAAAAAAGTAGATTCTGAGAATAACCCGACGGGGGAGGTTCAAATATAAGCTCGATATAGATAGAGATGTGCTTGTTTATGATTCTATCATTATTATTATGTTGAAGGGTTATATGAACCCTAGCTTTATCGACCACTCACTGGACTTCATTGAAACTCATCCTTTTCTTATGTTTTTCTTTCCAAGTAGCAGCCGAGTTTCCGTTTTTGTTCGAAGTCAAGTTTTGCCGAGAAATGATGTGTACTTAGCCGTAGGCAGCAGTCTAAAAGAGGAACTACAATCATGTTTTCTGTAAATAAATTTGTTGAACAATTGTAATAATAAGTTATGCATTTGATTAATGAGTTAGTTTATTTTGCCGGTATAAGTTGCATATGATAGTTCCGGGAAAGATAGAGTTTTGACAGTAGGCATCGCAAAAGGGTCAGTGTCTGCTGTCCTCATGCTCCATGTCGGGCTGCAGGGGAGTGGCTCAAGGTGGGGTGTGACATCACATTCTTGAAAATGTTGAACAAAACACATCATCTGAAAGTGAAGATGAAGAAAAGTGTTCGTTGAAACCATCTTATAAGTGTGTCAAAGAATTATCCTCTTAGTAATGTTATTAGCAGTGTTAAGGCTAGGGTGTCCACAAAAAAGAAAGAAAAAGTTGACTACCTTCAAATGATTAGGAATATCTGCTTCGAATCACCTCCCATGTGGAACCAAAGAATGTTGTAGAAGCTCTGAAAGATGAATGTTGGATGAATGTCATGCAAGAAGAATTACTCCAATTAGAGAGAAATCAAGTGTGGACCTAGTTCCAAGACCAAAGTCTGCAAATGTAATTGGCACCAAATGGATCTACAAAAATAAATATGGTGTAGATGGAGTGGTTGTAACAGCCCAAACCACCCGCTATACAATATTGTCCGCTTTGGGTTACCCCTCACGGTTTTGTTCTTGGTAGGGTTGCGCCTACCAAAAGGCCTTGTACATAGAAAGGTATCCACCCCCTTTATAAGGAAGGCTTCGTTCTCCTTCCTAACCGATGTGGGACAATGTATAGCCAGGGTCAACGCCATAGCCCTTACAATCTCCCCCCCTAAACGAGTCAAGCGTCCCCGCTTAACCTACCTGAGGTTTTAACATCGATTCGGGCACCGGCTCTGATACCATTTGTAACAGCCCAGACCACCCGCTATACGATATTGTCCGCTTTGGGTTACCCCTCACGGTTTTGTTCTTGGTAGGGTTACGCCTACCAAAAGGCCTCGTACATAGAAAGGTATCCACCCCCTTTATAAGGAAGGCTTCGTTCTCCTTCCTAACCAATGTGGGACAATGTATAGCCAGGGTCAACGCCATAACCCTTACAATAATCTGGGAGGGGGTGTGATAGTGGTCACTCGAAACAAAGCTCGTTTTGTTGCTTAAGGTTATTCTAAAATTGAAGGGATTGACTTTGATGAAATATTTGCTCCAGTTGTCACACCCTCCCAGATACCCCTTATCCCTATGAGTGAGTGTGAAACTGCACACTTCCTAGCCATCTCTATAGCATAAATCATATACAGATCTTTAAGATTCAACTAAATGCCAGCTTTATCTCACAATATAAACACCTTTGCTATTAAGTCATGCGATAATATAACAACTTATCAACAAGTGTTCTATCTATATAATACAAAACGATTCTCCCAACACTCCCATGGAACATGTACATCAACAAAACATGAACGTAAACTGCGTATTTACAACTATCCCAAAGGTCTGCTCCGAAGTAGGCCCAGACGAGAAACTTCTGTAGGCTACGCGTCCCGGACACGCTCGCTACCTGAAACAACAATCAAACAAACAAATTGAGTGAGCCTAAAGCCTAGTGAGTGACTGAATTCATTCAAATATTACTAACATTCACGAGTTAATGTAAACCATAGTAACCATCACAAATCATATATCATAAATCTCTAGGTCTCTTATGCTATAGATCACAAACAGTACCACCATCCATACAATTTCATGGCAACTATCTGTTGGGTTGTATGTCCTAAAACTCGTAGTTTTCGTAAATAGGTGATTTTTAGTACATATGAAGTTATTCAAGTGAATTAATTATTTATCAACTCTAAATCCAATTAAACTACGAACCCTTGGCTACTATCATGAGTACTTGGACTTTATGTGGAGACATAAACAGGATCAAGTTCGAGTAAGTAGCCTCAATAGTCTATAGTACATGGATTAGGTTGGGAACCTCTTCCTGGAGACACTATTGAATACGGCCTGCTTCATGATTGTTACAAATATTGTAAAGTGTCATAAATGAAGTGATTCTGATTTGATCATGTAGAGACATGTGAGCGGGGGTATTCTACATAATGAGATTGTGTAAGACTAACCCTGAAATAATTATGTTACGTATTAACACCGTTTACGATTAACACTAATTAATTTCACTTATCGATGACCTAGATAACTTGATCTGAATCTTGAGCTATCTATGAACTCCTATTTATTCAGAATTATCCCTTGATCTACATAGGTAAGAGTAAGTTCAATAGCGCTACTCAACATTCCTCCTATTTCAGGGATAAGACCGGGTAGATAGTTGGGAACATAGAATTTGCAAGACGGAATTCACTCCTACCCAACTTAGGGATAGAAGAGAGGTTGTTCTCTTAAGTGTTGTTCCCAGGACTTGAACAAGGGCCCTATCCTCTCACTGGCCCGAGAGGGAATGGATTTAGTAATTAGATCCTAAATTAATTGTTCATTAGAGGGACAATGGTGCTTAAGAAGAAAAGATGTAACTCAGAGGTAAATCGGTATTTGACCTAGCTGAAGTTATGAACAACCTGTGAAGGATTGACTTATCGATGACGGTTATATCAAATGGACACAAATATATCTACAGTGAGGAGAGTGCAACTACGGGCTTTAGTGGAGTGTCCCGTTAGTTAACGAATGTTGGTTAACTAGGTTAAAGAGTTTGGCCGGTTAATCTCGGATCGTTGGAGCTCATGATCTGTAGGTCCATTAGGTCCCTCTACTAGCTCCTAAATGGACTAAAATCTTAGATAATGTGGTGAATAAGTTTGAATTGTTCAAATCTTGGCTTAAGGAATGAAAGTTAGATATATACGATATATCGGCATTTAATTACGAATTAAACGTACAAATAGAGTTAATTATAATATTTAAATATAATTAAAATATTAATCATATGAATAGGGATTCATATCGGTTTTTTTTTTTAGAAAAATCGGGACAAGTGGGAAAAATAATATTATTTTAATATTTAATATTAAAATAATAATATTTAATTAATTAAATATTAAATTATTTTTTATTTAATTATTTAATTATCTTTTTGAAATTAAAAATTAATTTTAATTCAATTTTGGAAATTCATTGAAAATTGATTTTAAAATTGATTTTTGAAGATTGGATTTTCCCACTAACTAAGCTAGGAGTTTGGTTGTCTTCTTCACAATTAACCAACAAATTAACCATTTTGTGTTGTCAAATTTTGATGCAATTGGATTGCATGTTATTCTTTAATAAATAGAGATGATTTTGACATAAAAATGGTTAAGAATTTTGTGAAATTAAGGGTTAATTTTGCAAAATTCTATCCATTGTTCATCTTCTTCCCAACCTTCATTCTTTCTCAAATTCACCACAAATTTGGATCCCACCATCCAATCTAAGCCTAGAGAATAGTAGAGAAGACTCTTGTGGTGGTCTACAACCAAGTGGTGCTGAAATTCATCAAGAATTGAAGGAGAATTTGGAGCTTCAAGGGTAAGTGTTCTTGAAACTTTGGTTTTTCTTCTTAATTGCATATTTAATCCTCTAAATTGAGCATCTTAGAGTGAAAATTGATCAAATTAACTTCTGCTGCATGCTCATTAATCCTTCACTATCCAACCCTTGCTGTGACGAAGCAAGCTCAACGCATTCACTCTCCAGTACAAATTCTAATTTCTATTCACATACAAATGCCTTCACATTATGTTCCTCGGCATTGCAAACACTTAAGTGCCTTCACATTTCGTCCCTCAGCACTGAGTTTAAATGTGTCAATATTACCATGTGCCTTCACACGAGGTCCCTCAGCACTGGTAACCCAACCAAATCACCGCTCAAGTGCCTTCACTCATGGTCCCTCAGCACAAGCTAACATATGATGGATTTCCACATGCCTTCACTCAGGGTCCCTCAGCACTGGAATCCGTTTCACCCAACTACTCAAGTGTCTTCACACATGGTCCCTCAACACTGACTATCAAATACATATTCACTTAGGCCTTCACACAAAGTCCCTCGGCCATGGTTACATTTAGATAGTAAATCTAGTTCCCTTTAAACTTATCAACACAACATAATTACTCAAATGCTACACCGTACCATAACTTTCCACTCATCCATTACCAAGTAACCATGCTAAAAGTAACCTCTAGATATAGTAGGAAGTCACTCACAACTTGTCTCAGCTTTAAGCGGGTTATATGCCTTCCTGAGCTCTTCCTGGCCTGAAAATACACATTTTTCACGTTAAGTTTTCCTTAGACTTACTTTTTTTATACTCATTAAATATACATAATTAAACCCTATGCTCGTTTCATCTCCAAACTCTCTTTTCCTCAAAACACTCACAAATAACGTTACTCCACATTCTCTGGCGAGATTACCCGCGAAACCACACTATAGAACACTACACTAGCGATACCGGATTGAACAAAACTAGCGAGATTACCTGAGGAGCGACACCCAGCGAGACTTCAGCGAGAATTGTGAGACGCAAAGCCCCTCTTGCATTACCAGCGACACTCACTTCGCTACCCAGTCTCCCGCTCTCTCAGCGATACTACTGCCGTAGCAGCATAGTTTTCTTCTTTCTTTCTTCTTCTTTCTTTAACCTGCTAAACATCACATTCTGGCCAAATTCAGAACTTCCTTTCTTCTACAAACTTATAAAGACATAAGTCCTTCATCTTACCTCAAAGTCTCATAAAGAAAATCCTCTCCGTTTAAGATATATCCTTCAACAACCCCAAATCGCTCCTAATCGTCCTGCAATTCAGCTCTGATCTCTTCTACCTGGAGTTTAACACACATTTACTCAAATTCGGCTCAAGTATCCTTCATGAAAATTGCTAAAGATCGAGTTAACTTACTAACCTCAGAATTTCAACCCTAGCCACCGCTTCCTCCGTTCGTTCTTCCCCCAAAACTGAACGTTACTCTGATTAAGTAACACCAGCTGGGTTTTCCGTTCCAGCTCAAGTTTCCTCCACGAGAACGACGAGAATTCCACCCCAAACCACATAAACACCTTCTTCTACCTCCCTCCGTTGTTTAGCTTCGAAATGGAATCAACTCGAGCTCTGAAATGTGATCAAAATAATTGAATACTCGGTCCACTTATATATATATACCACCGACTTAAACTCCACTTCGTCTCTATATAATAATCTAATCAACACATACCTTCTGTACTTGGCTTCAGCAACGCATAGCCTCGGCTTTGTATGTTACAATTTCCTAACTTCCATCGTCGGATAGCTGACGAATGCATTGTTCTCTCGACCAACCCTCTATGCACCAACGCATACCCACTTTCAACGCATGGTAGCGTTCACCGCATAGTGACCTTCAACGCAGAGTGGCTCTCGACGCCTCGTGGCCTTCAACTTTCAACGCCTTGTGGCCTTCAATGCGTTCATCGCATAGTGACCTTCGACGCAGAGTGGCTCTCAACGCCTCATGGCCTTCAATGCCTCATGACCTTCAACGCCTCGTGGCCTCAACGCCTCGTGGCCTTCAACGCCTAGTAGCCTTCCTTCACCTCTGTGTCCACACCAAAACTACCCCCATCAACGCATAGTGCCACCAATGCATGGGCAACACTTAGCCATTTTTGCCCCCACACACATTTCAGCCAACTATTCCTATCAAACGCCCATCTCTTAGTCTCTTCTTATCTTGCCTTCTCACAAGGTCAAGTACGGGGCTTACACCAGTAGCTCCTCTGAAGGCTATCAGGCTTGTTCTTAGCATTGCTTGCTTGCTAAAGTTTAAACTATTTCAGATGGATGTCAAAAGTGATTTCTTGAATGGGTACTTAAATGAAGAGGTCTATGTCGAACAGCCGAAAGGATTTATCGACCCTGTCTATTCTGATCATGTATTTAAACTATAGAAAGTTTTGTATGGGCTAAAACAGGCACCTCGTGCTTGGTATGAAAGGCTAACTGAGCTCCTACTTCAAAATGGTTATATAAGAGAAGTTGTAGACAGAGCTCTATTCGTAAAGAAATCCAAAGGAAGTATGGTTATTGCTCAAGTCTATGTTGATGACATTGTGTTTGGCGGGATGTTATGGGAGCTGGTAGATCTTCTTGTGAAACAAATACAACAAGAATTTGAGATGAGCATGGTTGGTGTACTAACCTACTTTTTGGGATTTGAGAACAAAAAGATGAGAGATGGAATCTTCATTTCTCAAAATAAATATACAAAGGCGATTGTAAAGAAATTTGGTCTTGAAAAAGCCAGCGCAAAACGTACCCCAACTCCTACCCATATTGGATTAACTAGAGATTCAGATGGAACCAATGTTTATGAGAATCTTTATCAAAATATGATTGGAAGCCTATTGTATCTCATTGCAAGTAATCCAGACATACAGTAATTTGATGAGTGTCAAACGAATTATTAGATGCATACACAGTACCAGTGATATGGTTTACTGTATACCTCACTAATAATTCTCTTGTTGGATATTGTGATGCAGATTAGGTTGGAAGCTCAGAAGATCGCAAGAGCACCTCAGAAGGATGCTTCTTCCTTGGGAACAATCTTGTGTCTTGGTTTTGCAAGAAACAGAATTGTGTGTCCCTCTCGATAGCATAGGCTGAATATGTGACAGCAGGTAGCAGTTGCACACAACTTCTATGATGAAACAAATGCTGAGTGAATATGATGTCTCTTAAAATGCCTATAACATTGTACTGGGACAACTTGAGTGCAATTAATATCTCAAAAAATCTCGTTCAACACAGTAGAACCAAGCACAATAACATTCGTCACCACTTTATTCAAGAGTTGGTTGAAGTAAGCAGATTGTTCTGAAACTTGTCAGTATAAAGAACCAAGTTTCTGATATTTTTACCAAGGCATCGAATGCAAATCAGTTTTGGGCTCTTTGAGCTTCATTGGGCTTGTGCAAAATTGAGTTATAGCAATTACTAAACTCGTGGTAATAGGTCACTAAAGAGGCGCAATTCAGGGTGATCCATCACAACATGTGGTTGACTTTTATGATTGTTGGTCATGCATGAGTTAGTAAGTATGAAATTAATGTGAAAGGTAGTCTTAATCCTTGTTAGTTGTTCTTTGGCAGGAAGAATTTTGAATTCCCATCCTTTTTGTCCCATGATCTTTTCAACTTCCTCTAGGATCGTGTCTTGTGTCTGCTCTTACTAAAAGGAATGGTGAACACACGAGGAGGAATCTACACTATCGAACCTAAAATGATGCGATACAAGCAAAAGGCATATCGCCAGAAGTTGGTAGACCTTCCTGAGGAGGAAGTTCCGACAAGTGACCATGAGACTAGTTCCAGTGCTCATGTTAGTTTTGCTCAGGCTCCTCCTGCAAATGTCGCCCCCTCTCTGACTACAAAAAGAAAGAGAACAAGTCGAGTGTTTTTGTAAATTTTAGAGTTTGTCAGATTTCGTTAAAAGAAGTGAACTTATGGTCTTTATTTACTTGCAGTGAGATTCAATTATACTTGGGAAAATTTTATTATTTGTCTTCTTGACTTATGGAATTTAGCATTGTTGGTCTTGGCTATTTGATTGATTGTTTTGTTGGTCTAATTGATGAAATCAATTTTATGACTTTTTTTTTAGTGTATTTACTATTTAGTTGCATTGATTTAGTCTTTGATTCAACTCCTAACTAAATTCTCTATAAATGAAATTGGTGGTTAAACTAGAGAACAAATAAACAAGGACAACACTTTGACTCATCGTTTTATTAACAACTTGACTCAAAAACTTATGGTGAACAAATTTCCGTACCACTCACATTATTCCCCACATTGACATTGACATCACAAAAGTTGATATATTGCTTCGACTTTTCATTTATTTTTCATAACCTTTACTGCAAAGTGTCTCATGACACAACATTATGTCTTTGGCAATAATTTGGAGCAGCAATAAGGTTGGATTTATAGTTGTGTTGGAGTGTTTGGAGTTTCCAAGTTCATCATATTTCACATAACGGAATTTAAGATTTGGAAAATGATAAATTGAACTCGACCAGTTTAGTTAGTCGTCCTAATCAATTTCTTAGCTTAATGCGGCTAACGCACGAGCATGAAGCCCTTTCGTCTCCAACTTGTTTGTTAGTTTAGAATCAATTGAATTGTTTATGTCTAAGATTTCTAAAATTTAAATTTTGCATCCAATAGGTCTGCTCCATCTTAAATATGTTAAAAATTAAATGTTATGTTATACATTAAATTATATATATATCTATTAACTACAAGATTGAAAATTTATGGTTCTCACAAAAATATTTTTTTTGTCTACTAAAATGGTTAATATGAAAATATATTTTTTTAATATTTTTGAGATTTATTACATATAAAATTAAAAATTTATTGATCTATTAAACATTCTTAAGAGATTTATTACAGTTAAAAATGGAAAGTCTACAAATTTATTAGTCATACTTTTCAAAACATGGTGAAAAAGCAAGGACTACCTATGACACAAGTGACTCTATTACCAACCCTTTCACAACATAACTTAGAACAATATAACAAATGTAAAAACACCACATAGAAACACAAAAAATTGTTAATCCAGTTCATTGCAATATCACCTACGTCTAGGGGGCAACAACCTAGGAAAAATAACTTCACTATTAATAATGTTAAGCAATTACAACAAAATACTTATTTGGAACTATAACATAATTATAGTGACTTCCGAGAAGCTTAATACTCAACCCTTCGCCTAGGCCCCCTAGATATACGAATCCTTCTCTAGATGACTTAGATTCCCCCTAAGCAGCAATAACATTGAAAAATGTCTTTATGCTCCCCCTAAGACCGTGACTCCTTCTTAAACTATGTTTATCTTTCCACTTGAGTACTTAAAAAGATGCAGAACAAATGGTTTGGTAATAGATTCCAAGTGTACAGTATCAAGAATCTTCAGAATCGTAAAACTTAAGTCACAACGACACTTGGTATGTTTTTCTCAAAAATTACTTGACAGCATAAATCAGAAGCAAAGAAACTTTAAATACACACAGTGGATCAACATAGTGCAACCTTAACTTCCATAACCGGAGTGCATGAAAAAGGAAAAAAATATGCAAAAATACTGCACCAGAATTTTCCAAAAAAGGAAAAAATATTTCCAAAAACATCATTAGATCATACAGAACAAAAGCAGAGACACAATAAACAACATCATTAAGCCTTAAACAAATATTGCCAACTCAAAACAAGTAACAAACTCGCCCTTTGACAATATTTTTTAAGACAAGACAAAATGGTAAAACAACCAACAAATCAACAGTCAAAACAACCAACCAAGCCAAACTCCAAAAAAAAAAAAAAAAAAAAAAAAAAAAACCATCAAACTACTCTCCCTTTTTGATTGGCTTAAAAAAAAAAAATCAATCATTAACATCACCACCAGCATCTGGACCATGATCCAAGTCGTCAGGAGATCTTCTAAACAAGTGCAGCATATCATCAACTTCAGCTTTCCGGGCAAGATGCGTTTGAAGTAACAAACCAAGCTCTCAAGATTCATTTGCGAGAACATGAATCATCTTTTTTGTAACACCCCTATCCTAGATATATATATATATATATATCTATATATTTACCTAGGAGTGAGTGTTAAAACTATTTTTCCTCCTGCTAAAACTGTTATGAACACATTTATAAATCATAACCTGCTGACATTTGACTTAGCTTTACAATAGTTATGCAAAGATCTACTGATATAGCATCATGAGAAATATTTAAGAGACTATATGTAATAATTACAAGTATGCCTGATGATTCTCACTATGCCACTCAAAATAAGAACAATATCTACACAGGGATGGGATTTACAAGTTCCCATGTACAAAATCCTAAATAGGCTCAGACGAGTCTTGATGGTAGGCTAAGCACCCCAAACATGCTCGCTACCTGGAAAGAAAACATCAAAGAAACAAGAATTTTATGAGCTACAATGCTCAGTGAGTGACTATCTAAAATATAACTCAATAAGACTTAACTACAATCACTAGTATAATCTGCTTAGTCATGCACTGCAAACTTGCAACTATTATAATCACACAACTAAGTTTCTTTTCATTAAACCTTAGTTGAGGCGGAGCGAACTCAACCACCCAACGTCAATAAACCTTAGCTGTGTGGAGTAATCTCAACACATCAGCGTCATGTGTCTTTTAATATGCTTATATGTCTGACTAATCTCGGGCTGCCCATATACCTTCTCATGTCCTTTGGTATTAAGGTCCCAATTCATACTCAATCACCTTCTCTATGTTCTTTGGTAGAGCTTCATTGAAATACTAGGGCTGCCCATATGCCTTCTCATGTTCTTTAGCATTGGGTCCCAATTCAGTCTTTCTAGGGTACTGATATGCGCGTCACATTAATCATAAATTAACATAAATCATGATACCTCAGAGTTTTCGGAGCATTCAGCTAACAACTAGCTTGGTAAAACTTAGAAGCATTAACTAATACATTTTCAAGCTCTAACTTACATATAAGATATGTACTTGTTTCATGCATAAGAGTGCACTTCAGTCATGCCTCATAGATATTACTAAGCATATAGAAATTAATAATCAAGCTGGCTTATCACAAACTATAATGTCACTCACAACTTATTCCGAGCTTCTAGCGGGTTATATGCTTTCTCTAGCTTCTCTTGGCCTGTAAACACACCTTTTTCGTGTTATATATTATTAATATTCCTCTTTATATTCACTACATGTGCTTAAACATCTCAAACATGTGTTTCATCACCAGTCCCTCTCTTGTTAGCAACTTTCATAATGAGCGAGATCCACAAGTATCAGCGATATTAATAATGAGACCTGCTTATAACCATGCGGTACTAACGAGACTAGTGAGATCACCTTAAGGAGCGACACCCAGCGATACTTCAGCGAGAGTTGTGAGACGCAAAGCCCCTTTGCGTTACTAGCGACACTCGTTTCGCTGCTCACTCTCCTGCTCTTAAGCGATACTACGTCTTAGCGACCCCAAACGGCCACTGTTTTCTTCTTTCCCTTCTGGTTTGTTCTTTAACCTGCTAAACATTGAATTCCAGCCAAATTCAGAACTTCCTCCCTTCTACAAACTTGTAAAGAAGTGAGCTTTCTAACTTACCTCAAAATTTTAAACCATAATTCTTCTTCGTTTGAAAGTTATCCTCAAATATCTCCAGCTGCTTTGAATCATCTAACAGTTCAACTCTGATTACTTCCTCCTAGAATTTAACAAATTTTCGTTCAAATTCAGCTTAAACATTCTTCATGGAAGTTTCTATGAATTGGGTTAACTTACTAACCTTAAACTTTCAAACCTAGCTTCAACTTCCTCAGCTCACTCTTCTTCAAATACCGAATGATGTCCAGATTTATCAACAACAATCAAGCTTCTGGTTCCAGCTTCAATTTCTCCATGAAAATGATTTGAATTCTACTTAAATTCGATATAACCACCTTCTTCCACCTCTCCTTGTTGTTCGTCTGCGAAATGGGATCAATCTGAGTTCAAAATATGTCTAAAGTGTTTATTTATTCGGTGTACTTACTTATATATAAATATAGACCACCGACTCACCAGCACCACCATTACCTTCCTACTTAGGTTGGCCAACGCAAACCTTCCGCGCATGGGTTCAGCAACGCATAGTCGCATTCAACGCATAGTGGCCTTCAACGCCTTGTGGCCTTCAACGCCTAGTGACCTTCGACGCATAGTAGCCTTCGCATCTGCATCCATGCCGAGCTCTCTTCTTCAACGCATAGCTACCAGTGGTCTTAGCAAGCCTCAAACATACTCTCAACGCATAGCCCCACCAACGCATGGCCAACACTTAGCCACTTTTGCTACCAATTCTCTCTATCCAAGGCCCGTCTCATAGTCTCTTCTTAACTTGCCATCTCCCAATGTCAGGTAGGGGCTTACATTTTTATCACACGGAGTTCGAAGGAACTCCCGGGAAGGACCACTTTCAACAGCAAAAGCTTTTGAATGAATCAGGTCTGGCACATGCTTGCCTTGATATAGTCGATAGCTGAAAGTGATTGCGGAAGGAATGAGACCAATAACATCTAAATCCGTCAAAATGTCGAGTTTTTTAGCAAGAAGAATACCACAGATAAGACGAGAAAAACACAAATAAACTTTAGCTGCTTGAGATTCGATGTTCCTCTTGATTTGAGTTATGAAAAACACACCATAGTTGAACTTGATACCTGTGCTATATGATATAACAAACTGGCTAAACTAGTGGAAAGTCTGAATTTGTGAGTGGAGAGCCACCAATTTTCAATCCTATCTTGTGGAGCAGAACATATTTAACACTCAGATCAACGCACGACGATTGACCCTTTTTAGGCCACATTCTTTTCACATCTCTAGTCAATTAAAAGACGAGGTCGGACATAGAAAGTCTTTGTTCAGTGACATCCTTAGGAACTTTACAGTCAATGTGCTTGTTTATTAGTGCAGCAGAAAAATGAAACCATGATCTCTAACATGAACCTTGCAGAACTCAGAGCTATCCGAATTTCCAAACTGGCTGGGAAGATTCACATAAAATTCACGAAGGTGAAGATAGAAGGCACCAAGACTTTGAATTGACTTAATCAAATCAACATTTACAAAAAGACTCATGATTTCATGACTGTCTTGAGCTTGCTCCAGCAGATTTCTTTCAAAAGCAATGCACCTATTCACCACAAGCTATGCGTTCAAAGTTCATAAAAAACTCTTAATGCATTATAATAAAACATTTATAAAAAAAAAATCATAAATATTTGGACGAACGACTCCACTGTCAGCGCATAAAATTAGTTTATTAAGAGTTAAGTTGAGAATGACTCTTGCTCGATGTTGGTTGCCTTCTTGCACCCCATAGTTGGTATGTCAAAACGAAGAATATGAGTGTCTAGAACCATCGAAAAATAAATAAACGATGCTGCTATCAACGCATAAAAAATGAGCGTGATAAGTGTCAAGTTGTGAAGGGGTATCTGCCCGATGTTGGTTGCCTCCATGCACCCCATCTTTGGTATGTCAAAACGAGCGTGGATAGCCCGGATCAACACATGTCCAATAATTACTAAAATAACTATAAATAAAAAGGTCACAAAGAGAAATTTTATGGAAATGAACTCAAAAGCACATTATTGAAATGAGAAATAAGACTGGCTGGAAATGAGTAAGGGTATTTTGAGTATTAAGCTTGTTGCATCTAAATTTAGGAAATATTTTCTAGGTTTCGATTGAAAAAGAACCTGGGCGGCAACAGTCATGTCAATATGCAAGTGGACAACTGGCTTTACCAAATCATGACAGATCCAATGAACCGAAGATGCGAAGAAGTCTGCGTAGCAGGGTATGGAATTAAATGCAAAGATGTTAGATCATCATGAGATCACCTTTTTGGATGCCTATAAATAGCCCATTGCACTTCATGTTCAAGATAGAGAGAAATATATAGTGGTGAAAGCTTTGTGCAAATTCCCCCTCAACCTCCATAGCCACCCTCTATTTTGAACTCTTTTGTGAGAAGATTCTGAGAGTTTTCAAAGTCGCCTCTCAGAGAGTGAGAATCCATCCCCTGTACAAATTATGGCTTAGATAGCCACCATCTCAAGCCTCCAAGAAGCAAGACATTGTCATTGGCCGCTTGACGACTTCTATTTCCATTTATTAATTATATTCATCTTTCGTTCATGTATTATGTTAATGACAATCAAGAGATTTGATTATTTTCTTAATATAAGTTTGATTGACACTAATCCTCCATCCATACTCATTTTCAATACTTTACACCATGAATGTTCGAATGCTTAATGGCTTAAGTGCATGAAGTTAGCATTTCCAAGTTTTACTAAGTATGTTTTCATCTTGATTAAATGTGCACTTCAAACTTGCTTAAATCTGTTGAACAAATCGGTTTAAGTATAATCATCTACCTGAGAGAGTATATGATTAATCTTGGACATGTAACAAGAAAAAAATTGGCTTTAGAGATAAAGTTCAAACTTTTGCATGAAGAACTCACCATGTGTCTTAGAGATAAGATTAATATGGCATCAAAGCATCAAGGGATGTGGTCTCAATCTTGAGTTTGGTAGCATGAAAACTTATTCAAGTAACACTTAGGAAAGTGCTAGCAGGTATTCTTAACCTTACTTTTTTTTTTCATGGATTCATCCTTTCCACGCATGGTGTCTAAACATATGCGTGTCTGAACATATTTGTACTTGACAACTTCATCCATTGCCCATCTCTCATCATCACTCCACATGTGTATCCATCAATTCTTTATGTATAAAGTTGGTTTTAGAAAATTCAATCATGTGCATATTAACAAAATATTGTATAGTTCAACGCATCAAACTAAAAAATATTCTCAACGCCGAAATTATTACAAATCCCTGTGTTAGACCCTGGACTCCCCAAGAAAACCTATTTAAACTTGCACTTGAGTTTTTATAGGAAAACTTGCATGTTAATAAATACATCTTTTGCAATTTTTAACACGACATTAGGTCATTATGAGCATAACACATCATACACACTTCAAACGCAACACTAAACAAAGGAAATTTGTCTAAGTTCACAACAATAGTATAGCACTTAGGTTAAGTGCTTAGAAATGAAGGTAGGGTTTACAGAACAACCTCTCTATTATCCCATAATCAAGTAGGAGTGAGTTCCATCTCGCAAAACTATGTTCTCAATTATTTACCCGGTATTATCCCTAAAATGGTAGGGTTATTGAGTCGGTCGGGCCATTCTCACCTATGCAGATTAAAGGAAAATTTCGAATAAAAAGGAATTCATAGTTAGCTCAGGATTAAGATCGAGTTACCTAGGTCATCATATTGAAATAATTAGTCTTAATAGTAAACGACGTTATAAAGTAAAAGTGACTATCTTGTGGTCTGATCTTATGAAAACTCATGACATAGGATGCCCCCACTCGTTTGTCTTTACATGAAGGATATAGGATCACATTGTTTATATCAAATACAAAGTGAACCACATCCATAGTTTCCCCAGGATAAGGTACCTAGCCTTATTCGTATACTATAGACCGTTTTGGCTTTTACTCAAATTTGATCCAATTTTATGTCTACACATAAAGTCTAAGTATTTATGCTATAGCCAGGGGTTCATAGTTATTTAAAATAGAGTATGTTTATTGTTTACAAATCACGAGTTTTAGGACATAAAATCCAACAAAATCTTCCACAGAATCATAATGAAAACTAGTATAATTATGTAGTAAGATTTCATTAAGAAATCAATTATAATGAATTAGAATTGTAAACATAGGTGAATTACTTTTAATCATTTTTACTTAGAATTATGAATTTGTCACAATTACTATTCATTGTAATAATAAATGATGACAAATTCACAATTCTCGTACTGTACATTAATGATAATCATAATGATAGCGTAATTTCAAAATGCAAATGGATTGATCACCCTTCTATTTGTGTATTTATTAATTTGCATTTTTTATTACAAATTAGGACAATGAGACCCAAAAGTCAATACATGTATAGAACACACAATAAGCAAGAAGGGACGTAATCCATTAAGCCCCATCTATTTAATTACCATCTATTTATTACTTAAAACAATTCTACAATCAAAAACTGAGTATGAAAATGAAATCTCAGCTGCTTAGAAGACAATACAGCATTTTCCAAAAACAAAAATAGACAACTCATCAAATTAGTAATTTGTAGTGATTTGTTTCCAACACAAAAGGGAGGCGTAAATTACTTCAAACACAGCATCTAATCTAAGAAAAAAGGACAAGAAATGGGGATGATGCAGAATTAACTACTAGGCGTAATTTTCCTCTGAGCAACACAAAACTAGTAAGAAAATATGAAATTTTGGATAACTTTCCCATAAACATGTTGAATTTGGGGTATAAAACTACAGGTATTTGCATGCATATGTACATGCAAATATAGTATTGCAAAACCCAAAAAGACCCAAAGAGTGTACTACCATTCCCAAAAAAAAACAAAAACAAAAAAAACACACGTGTACCCATTTTAAAGAGTACTTTCTACCTGGTGCTTCAATTTTTTTCATCAAGAAGGCCCCAAAATATGTACCAAAATAAGACCCTAAAGGAGAGCATAAAAAACCCCAACTCATACCCCAAACAACCAAAGCAAACCAACAACCAAACCACCACATTCCCACGCCAAAAAAGATGCTCAAGCTCAACAGTAAAACATGACATCCTTCACATTTTCTTTTATGCTTGGCAGCCGTTGAATTTCTACATTCCCACCACCTGAACTCGTCGAACCGCTGTCGGATGAATCACCCTCCATGTAATAACGAGCACGAAAGGCTGCAAGATGGGCATAGTATGCTGGTGGAACTGCAAAACAAAACCAACATATTTGTGTATGCATTACATGACATAATAACAAATGATTAACTGAATTGAGAACTGGGGAATTATTATTATTATTATTATTAGAGTTAAAATGTTTCATACCAATGGAAACAGACCGTGTGCACCTTGCATACCTGTACAATAACAACCATATAATTTGGGCATCGCTCAAAAAAGTTAGTAAAACAAAATGACAAGGGATGAAAACAATTTCAATACTTACGTGTAGCATAGATTATTCGTAAGCATTTGCATTGCATCAGCAGTGAATTTGTTTTCATCATATAAAACGTGATAATGTGTTGGTCTACTTGTCCCCTATACAAAGAACAAAGAGTAAATTTAGCATCCGACCAACACAGAAAGAACATGCTGAGTGTGCATGAGTAAAATGGTGAAAGGTTTGCAACCTGAATGCCAGCATGGCTGTTTAAGTAGAAATCAAATTCAGTTGGATGGCAAATTTTCGTATCGACAACGGTACCTATCATCAAACACAAAGAGCAGCATAATTCTGAATTTTGCAGGAATTAAGAATCATCTACCAAGAACCACAAATTAGATAAGAATGATAACCTGGAAGGATGTTTCCACTTCGATCAGTTTCCCGACCAGTGGGGAAAAGACGGGTATGATGTCTCTTTTGCACCACTACAAAGGTTATTGGAGGCTGGTAACCATCTTCAAGCGAGGCACATGCCTAGTCAATATTAAAGATTAGTAGGGCACATGAAGACAAGATTTCGCCAATTGATAATTACAAATATACCAACTAGAACATAAAATATAATAATACCAAGAACAATAACCACTACTACTATACCTTCCTGATTGCATCCACCTCATAAAATAGAACTTGAGAGAACTGTCCTTCACTTACACCATCCCTGTCGATGAAAAACCAAAATTAGCAAACAAATGGGAAAAAAGAAAAATCCAACCCCATTCATATATTCTCCAAAATACAAAAAATAACAAACCTGTAGAATATTATTCTGTGCGGTTTCATATTCGTTGACCTTCTAAAAGCAATGAACAGCTCCCTGGCAACCAAAAGATATAAAAATGGTTGAAGAAAACAGATCAATCAATTGATACCATTTTCAGTAGTTTTCAAGGTTAGATAAAATATATATAGCTACTTACCTAATCATTCCCGCACGCACCAATCCTTTCTGAGGATCTTGACTCTCTTTGTACAAATCTTGTATAATTTCTTCACGGTGAGCCTGAGCTGAAACGATTCCTCTATACTTCGTTACCTCAGGCCAGTCCATAGAGGCAACAACCTGCAATTAACCATCTATGTCGTCACAAAATGGATCAAATAAAAATAAAGTAGAAAAGTAAGCACGCAGGACTTACAGCTGCTATTGAAGCACTGGAGTCCTCTCCTGGTTGTGGATGTGTTACATCTGCTCCAATGATTATTGTAGGCCGATCCGTAACAAGAGGAATTCTTCGCTGAATAGCATCATTAAGGACATTGTTTCTTCCCCCAACCTATAAAAAAAAAAATCACTTTTAAAACAAATAATTAAATAAAATTACAAAGATGACGCCAACTCTAAAAGAGAGCACACAAACCTTAACATTAATTTTAAGGGCCACATTTTCAAAGTACTGCTTGTTTAGCTTTTGCGCCTGCCTAGGCTGGCAACATTGTGAAACAATTCCAAGCTCGGTCTCACATATCCTTTTGATCTTCCCTGCAAAGACCAAGCACAATTTAAAGGTGTCAAAGATCAAACCCACATGGAATGTATTAGTGAGAATAAAATTCTTGTGAAGAAAACATCGGCTGCTCACCATAGGAACCAGAAACATCAGGTAAAATGATTATGAGCAACTGAAGAGACTTGCCCTGGGCTCCCAGACTTTTTACAGACCGACTATGAATGTCTCTAAGGACACCATCAATTTGATTTGCATGTGCAGTGTGTACAGGAAACAGCGGAGTAGGGTTGAAAACCTGACAACAAATTCCAAAACATATTTACACAAATTATTAAGAATGAACCAAGACTTGCGAATTCTGGAATAAGAAACGAAGTTAATAGTTCTTACCATTCCTTTGCTATTGCACATGCTAACCAACTGGTGGCAAAATTCGGATGGCAGGCCTGGATCCAACCGTGAAGAGAAGTTCACGCAGCCCCAATAATCAACTCTACCACCATTGATCATTTTCTAATATACCACAAGTATAAGATTAAAATATTAGGCATGAGCATGTTTTAAAAAGTTGATCAAAACAGTATATTTTCACTTCATAAGAGGGTAGAATATAAGATACTTCAACTAAAAGTTGAAAGCTAAGTTGAAAAATTATGTCATAACTACAACAAAATGACTTGAATGGTAACAAGGGGTTATTTAATATATTAAATGGTTTAGAATTAATAATTTATTAATTGATTAATATTTTCAACAAAATGTTTTTTTTGTGAGGATTCAACAAAATACTTAATTGCAACAATTATTATATTCTTATCAAGCACATATTTTAATCAATCAATCAATAATTATTGTTTAATTACGATTGAATTGAATAATTAGTTATATTAATATAATGTATTATTATCAATAAAATTAATAACAATTTAAATTTTGAATTAATTTAAAATAGAAACAAGATGTTGAAAAGGAGGTAAAAAAAAAGAAAGGAAAAAATATTAGAAAAAAGTAGAAAGAGCTAGTAATTCAGAAAGCCTTTTCGTTTGGAATGATATCAAATATCCTTAAAATGACTCGTTTCCAAGTCCCATCTTTCAAACCTGATACCAAATAAGGAGTAATATCTCCCTTCTCCATTCCCATCCTCGTTCCTATCCAATTCCCATAAGCCAAAGGGCCCATTATAGATTATAAACGAATGAAAAACACAATAAGAATTATACCAAGAGGACTAAGGGACAGGGAAACCAAAAGGTTATAATCCTTCATTAATTCCAAGCAAATAAGCAAACGTTTAATAGACTTCTATCTATTCAACAAAATGATAAGACTGTGAAGTGGATTGCATGATCATCAAACTAAAAAACTAATTGTTAAATAAAATGCGCTAGGCACCTACCTTATTGATCATATTCCATTGACCCATCCTTGGATCAACTCTCGATTCTTTGCCAGTTTCATGATATTTGAGCTGCAAATAATAAATCTTGTCATCAAATCAAATGGAAAAATAAACACTCCATCATCTTAAAACAGTTAAGATTGTTAAAACTACCATTGGGGACGGCAAAACACGAGCATCAACATCACATAACTGTTGTACAACATTAATGCCAAAATCCGTAACAGTTTCATCTTTAGAATAATCGTTCTTTTCAACCATCTGCCAAATGGATAAATATAATAAGTATATATCAAACCTGCAAAAGCAAAAAGCTGACAAATGGACAGAGACCATGCTAATACCTTCTTTATACTGTTTGCCCTGTCCAAAGGCCTCTGACAAGTCGCTCTTAACATCTCAGTTACTTGGCGTTCATTCAATTTTTTGGTATATCTTTGCCCACCAACAATCCTACAAACCTACAATAACAATAATAATTGGTAAGAAAAACCTCATCACAACATTATGATAGGATTCCAACCCAACTTTCTTATTGAATTTCATCAAAGTTACAGCCCTAATCTTGAACATAAGGAAACTGCCCTCAGTCACCTTCCCCAACTGCTGTACAAGCAATTCCAAAAAGAACATAAAAACTGACTTCCCCCTCTCACCTATTCCTCTCTTAACTACTCCCTCCCCCACAATAAAACAAAGACAAAAATAACTACTAATCGTAAATAACTACTAATTAAACTTGACTAGAAGAATCATATCAAATATACATACCTCCATAGGCAAATAGATGGGCTTCGCATCATTACCAGCTTGTATAGCCGGTAGAGATGGAAATTTGAGCACAACACCATATTTTTCACGAAAGTATTGTGCAACATAGATTCGGGTTCTCTGATCATCAAGAGTGAACCTAAAAATAAATGAAGTATAACAATACATTAAAAAGGTCAAAACAAGTGTCTGAGAACAATAATTTTAATCATACCTTCCTAGCCACTACCAAACTCAATTGTAATACAAATAATCTTCATTGCTAATTTCCGATTCTTCTAATTATAAAAGCATGGTATGTAAGTGTAAAATAGGAGCAACAAGGCTGAAACCAGACACATTTACAACATAGATAAGAACAATGAACACCAAAATAACTAGATGACACTGCTTCCAATCCCTTAGAATCCAAGAAACTACCACAACAAAAGATTCAGAGAACTTAACCTAAAAACTATGAAGTCAAAATAACAATAACCCAATTACAACAAAATTACCAAAAACCTTCGGGTTAGATTCAATTTTCAAAAACAAGTAACCAACTGCAATAATCCAAGTTCAAATCAATCTTTGCAATAGTGGAGGAAGAGTTTCAGCAATGTTCATCGTTAGATAATTAAATTCTATTAATCATCCTAACGCACAAACATTAATTCATTCAATATTTCTATGTTAAAAAACATAGTTCCCATATTCAAACATGCACCAAGAAACAACAATTCATGTTTCTCTCGCATTTTAATGACAGGTTCTTCTAAAATCATTTCTGAGGTAATATCTACTTTCCTGTTGGTAATGTCATATCTACTTTCCTGTTGGTAATGTCAGATCATTTCTACAAATGCATATGCTTAAAGGTCTAAATTTTAAAACAAGATGAAGAATTCCACCCTGATAAACTTCAAAAACATTTCTGATGCTAGCTCCATGAGAATATGGAGAAACAGAAAATCTAAACTCACATTAATCTGTTTACAGGCTCTGATGATATCCCAGTAATTTTGTAGGTCCTGGCATGCTCCCTACACGTTAATGCCACCTTCACACCTTTAAGTACCCTTCGGATCTGACATTAAGAAAAAAACAGTTATTATATATACATAAAATGTAAATATTATAATTCTCGGGAGAAAAAAAAAGTTCCTACACTTCAAAACCCTTAGACATCACATGTGCATATGTTAATGACAATTTCAATAACCTTGCGACAATCCTGATCAGATATTGGCTTCGAGAAATTTCTTAGGTTGAAGTGTTTAGCAACATAGTCTGTCACACATATTGGTTCATAAAATGACCTAGCTGACACATCTGCAATACAGAACACATGAATGTAAAAAAGAGCAGAAGTGACGTCAATGAATGGTAAGAAAGAGGTACCTATATTCAAAGAGAGACCCATTTGTACAGGTCGTAGACTTTGGTAATATCCCCTCCAGTACTCAACACCATTACCCAGTTCACCGGGTTCCCCCAAAGTAAGCGAGAAAAAAGACCTTCCAACAACTGTGTATCTGGAAATAAAAAATAGTCATCATTTCCATCCGCGTAATAAATACAGTGATAAAAGAGTTTCGTATAAACTAACTTGAAAGATGGTTTTGTTCTAAAAACAACATCAAGAACTTGTATAGTCTCCTGAGGAGCATCTCGCTGCCGTCCATGTAAAAACTGTTGTAGATGATGGAGGTCTGGCTTGGAAGCAAATTTGATAGACACTTTGAACTCGCGTTCTTTCCTGTAGAATGAATAACAGACCTCAAGGTTGATTGTTTATACATAGACAGAAACATGAGAAGTAGGGATATACCTTGTTGGTTGGGAAGACCCAGCATCATCTTTACGGACTAATTTAATCATGAACTCTTTGGACGAAAATGGAAGTTGACCAGCAACATAAACACTTTTTCCACCATCATATGCTATATATCTTCCACCCAAATGAGATTCTCTATACATTTTTGCAAGCTGGTCTATAATTTCTCGGCAGACCTTTTTGGATGTAACCTCAGGTATAATGGAAACCTAAAACCACAAATAAAATTATACTGAATGCTTCCATCATTCACTAAAATACAAAGAACACTCCCAAACCTGAAACCAATAAATGACTATCAAAGAGTTTTAAGATTCTACTTCAAAACAAAGACCAAATGTGGATAACCAAAGTTATTCACAGAACAAATTATATCAAAACTAATTTAATAGTTTATTCAGACAAAAATGGAAGATGAATAGCAACATATTCATTTTCACACTATCTAATCTTAGAACCCCTCCAACTAAGTGAGATTCTGAATACATTTCTGCAAACCTTTTAAGACGTAACATCAGGTGTAATAGAAACCTAAAACCACAGACAAAATTATACATATCGATCCTCTAGCCACTAATTACTAAGAACACTCACAAACCAGTGCCTATGATTATCAACAATTTCAAGATGATATTTCAAAATATCAAATGTGGATACCAAAAATTTCACAGAATAAATTTGCGTCCGTATATTAAATACATACAATACATCAAAAACAAAACCAAGAATGTAGAGATTCAGAGGAAATGGGGAAAAAATCAAGAGCCAACCAGAATAGCGGAGTAGATGATCCTCGTAGGCCATAGCAATGAATTAAATTACAGAGAGTCAACACTAAAAAGCATAAGCTTAAACGAAATTAACAAATAGAAGTATCCAGCACCACAGATAGAAGGGAAAATGTTTTACGAAGGAAACACGCTTACATCGTAATGGTAGAGATCTTTGTCTGCAACATGAACCAGAAAATGATTAGCTCGAACAACAACTTTGTCCCCAATGGTTCCATATCCCGGCCTCTTCGCCACAGCCAAATCTTTAGATGAAGACGGCGGAACTTTCTGCGGCGTCAATGTCATCTTCCCCACTTGTGCCTCAATCCTCGAAACCTCGGGCTGTGAGTGAGTAGCAGTACCTGAGGAGGATGAAGAAGATGCTCCCGTAGAAGTCTGGGGAGGAGGAGGGGAAGCAACCGGACTAGGCTGAGGAGTCGAAGAAGGAAACTGCTGAGAAGCTGGATGACCTACTCTACCTCCATCTCTCCCTCCACCGCCTCGTCCACCTCTTCCACCGCCGCCGCGAGATATAGCCGGAGACGGCTGTCCCCCACGACCACCTGAACCACGACCGCCGCCGCCCCCACCACTGCCTCGGCGAGACATTTTACTTGAAATTTCCGATGAAGAAATCAATAAAACAAAAGAGAAGTTTTCTCAATGCGAGTGGGTTATTCATATTGTTCGTGTGTGTATTTATATAGAAACAGAGAGAGACGAACGCAATTTTGGAGAGAGAGAGAGAGAGCGAAAGAAAATTAGAGGGAAAATGGAAAACCGGTGACCTTTTTTTCCTTTTTTTCTTTTTTTCTTTTTCTCTTTTTTTTTTAGAATTCAAAATGATGACCTTCTTTCTTTCCCTTCAGAAATATTAGATAAAGACGATCAATCTTATAATTTAGAAAGTTACCCCATTTCCTTTTAATATTTTAGAACAATTTTAATCGGAAATCGAGAAAAATTATTTTCAATAATAAAATTATTTAAAATATTTATAAATTAAATAGTTACAGATAGCAATAAAATTTTGATATATTTTTCTATATTTAAAAATAATCTTTAATTAATTACTTATGTAAATAAATATTTTACTAAGAAACTAGAGTGTTTCCGTATTTTCAGCACCTAAGACCTAGAGTTTTTTATATATAAAAAAAATATTCAACAAGTTAGCAAGTTGTTAAATATTTTTTTTTTTTGAAAGGTTAGTATTTCCAACTTCTCTAAAAATATATATATATTTCCATCCATGTTTTTATTTTTATATTTGATTTTAAAAATTAAAAGTAAATTCAATTCAACCATACAAATATGGTAAAGTTTTGACAAGTTTAATTTCAAGACATTTTTAATAGTCTTTAAACTTTTTTAAATCACATATTAAATTTCCAAACTTCCAATTATATGGTTAATAAATTTCAAAACTTAATAAATATTTTAAACTTTTAATAATATTGTAGATGTTCTAAATTAACAAATTTATTGAATATAAAATTAAGTTTTAAATTTAAACTTTTAATTTTGTACTAATAAAATTTAAAAGATATTTGACCTATTAGATACTTTAACGAACACTTATGAAGTTTATTAATAAAAGATAGGAGCTCATTCATTTACATATTTGGAATTACTTCGGAAAGTATTGAAATTTTAGGGAAGTGATCTATTTACATTTATATCACATATATATATTTATATGAGATGATTGTCCAAGAAGAAAATTAAAATTCAAAATTCCGATTTGATTTTTTTGGAATAAAAATATAAAATAAAAAAAGTATAATCTGCTGTAAATGAAAAATCCCCGAGAAAAAGGAAAGAAATGAATCGTGCTACAGTCGGATGGTGATTAAAGATTCTTTTACCCCCGACCGTGTCGTTTTTAACCGACACGTGGAGGTTTATTGTTACCCGAATCCAATTTGGTAACCGCAAGATCGTGGCCTTAATTTTTAACCACTCACCGCAATTACCGTGGGCGTGGCTTGGCCGAGAAGCTTTTCGTTTTCCTTTTGTTTTCCTTTTGTTTTTCACTCTCCCATATTAATTCCAGCTCATCATTTTTTTTTTAAAAAAAAATGTTTTAGAATTATTTTATAATTAAGTTATAAATTTTGTTAGATAATATTAAATTTGCTTACACCCATCTACTTAAGTTTTGGGATCAATTTGTCTTCACTTATCAGTTTATCCTACAACTTTAAAATGTATTGTCATTTCAACCTCTCTAATAAGTTTTTGCTTCAAATAGTGTTTACAACACCACTACTTTAAGTGGTAATCAAAAGGTTAAAGTTGGTTTAGTTAATTAATTAAATAATTTCTATATGGTATTCTTAATTGTTATGTGGGTGGGAGATTCGAACCACAAATCACTTCTTAATCACCAACACATACTATATGTTAGTTGAGTTATTTTTTTAGTACAATAGGAGTACGGATTCGAACCATACATCTCTTGATTGTGAACACATTTGTATGTAAGTTGAGTTAGGCTCATTTTAACCTTGCTACAGCATTTTTGACAGTGGTGTATCAAACCCTAGAATGTCACATATTCTATTTATTAAACTATTGCTTTAAATAATTATAATAAATATAAAATGAATCAAACTATTTACAAAGATAGAAAAATTTCAATGTCTATGAGTGATGGACTTACATCATAGAAAGATAAATTTCTATCTGAAATGTGAATAAGAATTGATTTGTTAGCAAGAATTAAAATATCCATTCATAATATATTCATAAATGAGAGGATTTTTTTATTAAAATGTCGTAGATAGAGGTTTGAATGAATCAATATGTCCAATATTCTTAATAGATAATCGTAGACACACAACAAATTATTAATTTCAATATAAATATAAACACTGATAATAAAATTTATAATTAGTTCTACAAAATAATAGTAGGGTTATTTTTAAAGATAACAAAATGAACCGAACTATTAATAGATATAGAAACATTTTACTGACAATTACCGATAGACCGCAGTAGACAATTAAATTTTTTTACATTTGTAAATAGTTTGATATTGTTTTATTTATAATAATTTCTCATAATAATAATTATAAGATATATAACACAGTATGGAAGTAAAAATAACTAAATTATTAATTTAAATGATCTTATAATTTTTTTCATTTACATAGATATTTATTGATATCACTATATACATCGATATATTTTTAGAATTGAAATTTTAATCTCAACATTTTGATATTGGTTGTTAGTTTTGTAATAGACCATATGTAACAATCCACAAGGGGAGTTGTTTATTATTTAATATAAATTTTATTTAAATTATGCTACATTATAGAAAAATTGTTTGATTTTTGTGCACTTTATTTCAAAAATATCTTTATATTTTAAAAAATTTTAATAATAATCTTAAACTTACAAAAATAAAAAATGCTCTTGCCATTAGTTTTGAATGGAAATTATTAGTGTACTTTTTCAAAGTATCCTCGAATTTTTAAAAGGTTAAAATATTATTTAGTATATATACATAAATCATTAGTACCTCATATCAAATATATGTATGAACTTTTAAATGTTGCATTAGTACATTAATCTTAATTTCAAAAAAATTAAATACACTTAACATTCATTTAAAATGTAGATATCTTCATTTTTTTCATAGGGTAACTCTCATTTTTCCCAAGTTGTTTATTTCTTACCCAAAACATTTTAAGAACCAAACATAACCCAAAACTTTAGTTACAATAATAATTAAATCCCACTTGATCTCACAAAATTCGAAAAACAAAATCTCATCTCAAGGCTAAAAAAAATAATGAATACCAAATACCAAAAAGGTTGACAAAAGAGTATCACATTCGATTGTAGAGAACATTAGTGTAACTTAATCACAAAAATAAACTAATTTAAACTACAAAACTAATCAACAAGGTTTTCACTGCTACCAATTTGGTAAAACACATGTTTTTTTTTTTCTTTCCATTTCTACTTGTCACCCTTAAAATTATGACCCAAATTTTCAGTGATTCTTTTCGTACATTAAACTCAAATGAAGTATTAAAACACATGCAATTACTAACGTTGTTAAGGTTACTTGGTGGTTTCATTATTCTCTTTTTTCATGTTATGCTATATACCTTAGTTGAAAGATATAGTTTTAGAGATTGGGGAATAAAAAAAGTGGGTGCAAGAGGCTACTAAAGTAGAAAGAAAATAAAAAGAGGAAAAAATAGGGAAGTATTGAAGTATAGATTGAAGTAGAGGAAAGAGGGAGATGATTAGTGAGGCATAGATAAACCGTTTGAATTCGTGTACTAATAATGAGGACGTTAAAAGAAAAAAAATTATGTATTAACACAACCTTTGAAAGTTTCAACTCAAGCATATATCAAACACTAGAATGTCACATATTCTATCTATTAACACAATCTTTGAAATAAAGTACTAACGATTATCATTCAAAATAGTATTTTTGAACTTTCTCCTTAAAGTTTAATATGTTGAAACTTTAAAAAAAAAGTTGATATGTATTTTTTTAAACAAAATTCAAAGTTCATATTATTTCTATAATTTAGCTTTTAAATTTACTGTTATTATTACTATTTTTTATTAGATCATTCAAATTATTATAATTAGCTTATTTATTTATTGACATCTGCGAAAAAGCAATGATGGATGCAGCTCGTATGACAGCCCACCAAACAAACATTAATGTACGGTAGATAGCCATTGTAAGTTGTAACGACAATATATATATATATATATATATATATATATATATATATATATATATATAATTAGTATATAAAATAACTTTACAATTTATCTATTCGTTCTTCAACTTTAATATTTTTAATAGATTTTTAGAATAAGAAAAAAATATATTTTTTATCCTAAACCTAGCAGGTTAGTATTAATTTTAACAGTGAATTTTTTATTCCATCAATTTAAACCCAAAATTGACAAATTGTGTTAATTTTAATTCTTTGAATGAATGATTTCTTTCCTTGTAAATTTAAATTTTCAGTTTTAAGTTAGGAATTTATTGATAATTATTTGGTTCTTGCTTTGTTATCTACTTTCTACTCATGTTTTGAATGACTAAATTAGAATTTCAAAAACTACAAAAAAAAAAAATTAAAAAATTAAAATGCTTGTTTTTATTTTTAGAGTTTGGTTAAGAATTCAACTTTTTTATTCACGAAATATGAAAACCATAATAAAAAATGAAGAGGATATATGTTTAATTTAAAATAATCAAAAATAAAAAACTAACTAGTTTCCAAAACGGGGCCTTAGGGATTAAATTTATAATTTAACATTTTGTAAAGTTAAACAATGGGTGGGATTGAGATCCTTATATTACTTTTGAATCCATGGTACAATGTTTTAACTAATTGACATACGTTCGAGTTAATAATTAGTATGCAAGAGTTAAGAGTAGAACGAACGAATGGGATGATATACTTCTTTTAAGTTAAATAACAAGTTAAGTATGAACTTTCGAGTTTGTGTTTATTTTGGTCCTTAAATTTTAAAAGATAATAGGTTCTCCACCTTTTTACACATTGTTTCCAATAGGTGTCTTAATTTTTAATTATGTGTCTAATATGTCATTGACCTATTCAATATTTTTTGAAATTCTAAATATAAAATAATTAGATTCCTATGACACATAAAATTAAATTTTAGGAAAAATTTATTAAGGAATATGCAAAATTGAAAGTTTGGAACTCATTAGACATTTGAAAGTCAGTTGGACATAAAATTTGAAGGTTAAAAAAATACCTCTTTAAAAGATTGTGTTAAAATTTATTGAAATTATTTGAATGGGTAGATCAATATACTAAACAAGAATCTAATATGTTTATAAGCTACAAAGTTAAAATTGACGTGATAATTTTTATGGTGGAAATTAATAGTTCACTGTTTGTTTGGGACACTTCAGATTTTGTTTTATGTCTTTTAGGTTAATCGAGTTCAACAGTTATGCGGATTTTGTTTTCGAATTACGTGACCATACAATACAAATTCAGCAACATTTTAATATTTTTATTGTACTTACATTTTTAATTTGAGATTTTAAAATGGATAGTTATATATATATAAATAAAGAGATAAAGCACATGTATTCAAATTCTTCAATTATTAATAATTTAGTATTTCATTTAATAAATAGTTAAATTAAAATATGTATTATATAATATATTATAAATTACATGATATCAAAAATTTCAAATACAAACCAAGTTCATAAATTAGTTAATATAATTTATATCAAACTAAATAAATTTAATATTTAGTGGGTAACTATAATTACTTTTATAATTTATACATATATTATAAAATTTATTTTGAAAAATTATTTGATTGAAATTGAATTTCAGAATCTATCATCAAAATGCAACTATATTTTAATGGAATCCCTTATGCAAAATTTGAATCCCTAATTTTCAAATTATTGTTTTTGAATTGTCTACTCCTTATTAAATACAAAATTTTGGAAGTCTTTCTTTTCTCCATTTTAGAACTTGTAGAGCTGTGTAGCATAGGGGTAAAATGGTCATTTAGCACAGACAAAAATATATGGTCCACCCATGAAGCAGACATGAACGACAGCGTACAGAAACTACGAGGAATCGATCGCTAAGCAGTTGCCTACGAAATGTACAACAATTGTTCGTTCTTCACGCGCCATTTTTCTAATTCCCAGATTAAAATTATATTTACAAAATTACCATTTAGTTTTTTTTTTCTAATTTTTTTTAATTACAATTTCTTACCTATTTTTGCATACTATCTCTGCATAAATTTAAAAATAAATTTAAAGATAGAAGGGAGTGTGTTATGAACTCAATTTTCAAAATCTAACCATCAAAAATTATATAGTTTAAATCATTTGATTTTTTTTCTAGCCAAATTCTAAATACAAAAATAATATATATATATTTTTAAATATTGGTAAAAATAGATAACAAAATAAACAAAAATTAAGTGTCTATTTAGGGAGATGGAGTGTTATAGGATTACTGGAAATCAGAGAAGTATTGAAATGCATGAGCACTTAAGGAATAAACGAAAATGAGATCGTGAACCATGAAAACGGTGGAAAATAGGATTGAGTTGAAAACTGTCGAAATGGAATAACTTTTGTATTACAAATCGGATCCAAAATGTTCAATCTAAACATTCATTTGGATTAAATTACATTACAAGTCTATCCTGTTAGGGTTACAACCCAAAAATAAAAGATGTGTATGGACTTAATTTTAAAAAAATAAATAATAAATAATTGTCAAATAACTTTTATCTTAAAAAAAATTTCTAGCATTACAATATTATTATACGCTTTACATTATAACTCTTTTTTTTTAATATTTATGGATCTAATAATAATGTGGATAGGTTGTATCTACAAATGGTGTGGGCAGCGACGCTCATTCCCTTGAAGATTGAAAACGTCACTGTTGTAAGCTTGGAAATGAAGAATACGGATTCCTGTGGACCCCACCCCTCAGCTCGATTAATTACTTTTACTAATCATTTATTTATTTAATCCAAACCCACAAAAAAAAAAGAAGGAAGGAATAAAGTGGACCTATACATTCCGTACAAGTTAGGATGTTTCTCTTCTTATGAAATTAATTTTTTTTTTTTTTTTTCGTTTTATATTCCACTTCAACTCTCTTTTTTAATCTTCTAACTTTTCTGGTCCTCTACTTTATTTCCGCTACTAACTTCTAAATATTATTTTATTTATTTATTTTTTTTTTTTGGGGCAAAATTTAAAGAAGTTTAGCTCTAATTTTAATTATACTTTTAAACTTTTAATTTTAAAAATTAAATTCTAAAAAATTATATAAATGTTAAAATTGAGTTAAATTGGACCTTCAAATTTGTATGATTTGTATCATTTGTAGGTCCGATTTCTACGATTATTGTAAAACTGAAGGTCTAATTTTGACATTTCTAGAAGTTTAGGGAACTAATTTATACAATTAAAAGTTTGAAGATCTAATTGCAATTAATATCATACTTCAAGGGTAGCTTTTAAAAATTAGATAGAGTTCGCTAGTATTTATGAATGTGAATTTATGGTGTGAACAAAAGAGGTATGATACTTATGTAATATTAGATTTTTTTTTCTTCTTATTATTAAGCTCCTAATGGGATGGATCTTTGCTAGTCGAGATTGGTATGTAATTGAATAAATTCTTTTGATGGATACTACTATTAATATTTAGGGAATTACATTGAGTAGTAAATTTTGATTATATATTAACATTTGTGTCATCAGTTTTTAAAATATTGCAAATATGAGAAAATTTTGTTTAAAATAATATATATGGATAAAAATTATTTATTTGATTTTTTCCTATTCCAAAAATATCCTAATCTCTTCAAACGTGTAAAATCGGGAGGAATTAGCTCTCTGTCACTTCCTGTAAAGTGCTTATCGGAACTTTACGGGAAAAGTGACAAAGAGCTAATTCCTTACCGATAAGTTCAAACTTATCAGGAAGAAAGGTTTCTGTTATTTTTCTATAAAGTTGGTCATCAGAACTTTATGGGAAAAGTCACAGAGAGCTCAACTCCTTCCGATAATTTTGAACTTGCCAGGAATTGAGATCTTTGTTATTTTTCCGTAAAGTTGGTCATCAGAACTTTACGAAAAAAGTGACAGAAAAAGTTTGTGATTATCATTTGATTGCTATCCGTTTACTATTTGATACTTAGTGTTTGTGATTTCTATTTGATTGCTATTTGATTGCTATCTGGTTTGAACTTTGCAAGTAGATGCGAGGAGAACTTACTAGGAAGGAAATATGTTCTGCGACTTTTCCGAAAAGTTTTTCGGAAAAGTCACAGATGACTAATTACTTCCTGGTAATTTTGAACTTACTTGGGAAGAAATTAGCTATTTGTTACTTTTTTCGTAAAGTGTTGATCAAAACTTTACGAGAAAAGTCACGGAGGGCTAATTCCTTCCCGATAAGTTTGAGCTTATCGAGAAAGGAGTTGAGCCTTCTATAGAGGTATTTTTAGCTCTTTCTATTCAATGTATCAACGAAATTGGGTTGGACTATTTTTATAAAATCATAAAACATGTAATATGTACATGTTAGTAAAAATTTTGTGCAACTACTCTTAATATTTTTCATTTCTATCAGATTTTAGGAAGGATCTCAAAAGATGGGTTTCCAGACAGTATTTTCTCCTTCCTTATTTATGAGGAATTAAGAAAGTGGGTAGTGGGTGGTGCTTTGGTTGTTTGTTTCTCTAGATTTGGTCTAAAAAGAAATAAAAATTTACCTTCGAACTTGATATGTTGTATTCATTTTTACTTTTTACTTTTAATTTTATCAATCTGCACTTTTATACAAGTGTTGCAATCCTAATTTTAATTTTGAAAGAATGTTGTAAAACTATTTGTTAAAAAAAATCATCAAAAAGGCATTCTTATGTTAAATTATAGAACAAATTTATGGTTTAAAATTAACAAAATTTCAAATAAAAGTGACATTAGAATTTTTTTTTTTTTTTTTTTTTAAATAAGTTTTGGAAAAGTTGTTAATTTAAGCACTAATAAAGAATGATTTTGCACACAACTTAAATTTATTAAATTTAAGAGTTATCTATACTCTACCGGCTAGTTATCCAAATTTAAGAGTTCTCTATACTCTACCGGCTAGTTAACTTAAGGAGTTGGAGAGTGTGGAGTTGTAAACTTAACTATTTATTTAGATAACCATGTTTGTTTGCATGAAAATTGTCAAGATATCCAATAATTTTTAGATAGTCATGCTTATTTTTATAGGATTTCTAAATGAAAATGTCTTGAAAAAATATAATATTCCCTTATATTTCTTAAAAAAAAAAAGAAAAAAAACCAATGACCCACTTGGAGTAATTGAATTTTGTCCCTAGGCAAATTGAATTTATACCATGGCATATTCACATATATAATTAATCAAACTCTTCCTTTTAAAAAATTCAAGCTCCATTTGATAATTATTTGATTTTTAATTTTTTGTTTTTGAAAATTAAGTCTATAAACACTTATTCCACCTCTAAATTTCTTGTCTCATTATCTACCTTTTATCAATATTTTCAAAAACCAAGTAAAATTTTGAAAACTATAAAAAGTAGTTTTTTTTTTTATTTTTTATTTTGGAATCTAGCTAAAAATTCAACTCTAATACTTAAGAAAGATGTAAACAATTATAAGAAAATGAGAAGAAATAAACTTAATCTTAAAAAATAAAAGACAAAATGAATATCAAACGAGAACCTAACAATTTTTTTTTCCAAAAATCAAAATGTCAAAAAAAAAAAAAAAGAATATTCTAAATTATGTATGTTTGTTTTCTTATAGTACATGTATGTGATTGGGTTAAAGGCATAGAATAAGGGATAATTTAATTAAAACTTGACAAACAAAGAAGAGGAACAAGATATTAAGAAATAAGAATACTTTTTTGACTAAGTGATAGAAGATTTGAATGAAAAGTGAAAAAACATAATGAACAAAGAATCTGATAAAGATGAATAAAAAAAAGATTGGAAAAGAAACAAAGATCATTATTAGTGATAATCAGGTACCTTATCATGTGCCTATGGACAAAGCAATCCCATCCATACCCTATCCCTCTTTGCTTCCAAGTTTCCATTTCCTAATGGTTTGATTTTTTTTTCTTTTTTCTTTTTTCAATATTATGTCTAGAAATATCATAGGAATAATTTCTTTTTGGTGTCTGTTTGATTCCTAAATAGAAATTAAATTTCTATGAAAAGAAATTTATAATGCTGAATCCTACTCCTATTATTACGATGGCGTAACAACATTGGCAAGTCCGGTTCGAACCACAGGGACAACAACCTTTGCTTCATTAAGCTAATTTCCTAATTAAAGCAATAAATGGGAGGGGGGAGGGGGTTTGGTGTGAATTAGAAATAGACATGCAAAAGAAATTGAAAGCAACGGGTAAATGTAACCAGGGATAAGAAAATCAAGTTCTTGAGAGCAATTGGATTCCTATGCAATTTCTATCACCGACTTACTTTTGATTAAATACATATTAGATTGGTGACACATCGACTTATTTAACTTAATTAAATTTGCCAGTGCTACAGGCAGCCAACCAATCGAATTAAGGTAAATAAGCGCCCTAGTTATCAATTAAAGCCTAAGCCTCAATCAAACTACAAGTCTTGAATCCTAATTGAGTTTGATAGCGATCAATTAAGGGCAAGAATATGTACATTAAGCTTAAGAGTTGCAGTGTGCGTTTAATTAATAGGAAAACTAGGTTAAGCAATTTTTCAATAAACCTAGGTTAAGCATACATTCTAAGCCCATGGATAGCCAATATACATAGCATGCATGTCACACCCCCTCCCAAGTTACCCTCTTAACCTGAAAAGAGGCGTGAAGATAGCAGACATTGACCCCCTCACAACATCTACTGTCAACTTAACTTCATTCACAACTCAACCAAGCACAAAATTATAACTTACATCCAAGCCACAAATAATATTCTCAAAATTAAATATAACAACAAATTTTTATCACAACATCCACTCCTTAGACCTCAATATGTACAATGCTAGGTCTAAGTATAAATATTTACAAAGTCTCAACTAAACAACAGACCCAAACAAGTTTTGACGAGTAGGCTAAGCATTTCGATTCCGCTTGCTACTTGGAAAGTTGGAAAATATTTGAAAACATGAGCTAAATAGCCCAGTGAGTAACAAATTTTGAAAATCATTATTGACTTTAGAGCTCAATGAAATCATGCTCATAAATCAAATCGTAAAGCATTGAAAGCTTATAATCATTTGTATATGGAAACCATTATTCGCTTAAAAGCCCACTGAAATCATGCTCATAAATCAAATCGTAAAGCATTTGAATGCTTATAAATATTTGTATATACTTGAAAGAATTTTCCCTTAGTTGAGGCAGAGTAACTCAACACTGTTCAACGTCGAAAACAACCTTAGTTGGGATGAAATAATCTCATCATAATCAACATCGAAATACAACCTTAGTTAAGTGGAGTAATCTCAACACAACAGCGTCGAAAACAACCTTAGTTAGGGTGGAGTAATCTCAACACGCCCGATGTAGCTGAGTGGAGTAATCTCAGCACAACAACGTCAAAAACAACCTTAGTCAGGATGGAGTAATCTCAACACGACCAACATCGAAAACAACCTTAGCTGAGTGGAGTAATCTCAACACAACAACGTCGAATTTTCCTCTGTTTCTATTTTCAAATAAAAGCATGCTAAATCATTTATAAACATGAGTTTAACAATTTTCTCAGAATTTCTAGAGTATTTTTCAATAGCATGCTTTTCTCAAAACCCGACATTTCAAAACATCATGCTCAAAACTATGTAAATGCATGTTCAAAACATATTGAAGAACACATGCATATCAAATTCAATTCATGCCAGAAATTTCATATTTTGCAATAAATCGAGTATTCGGAAAATATCAAGAATATAAATCGAGCATTCGATAAACATCAAGAGAATAAACCAATTATCGAAATTAAATTTACTCACAACCATAAATCTCGTATTTTCGAATATTCCAGAAACATTGAGAGTAATAATCATTTTAAATGAAATTCGGTTACTCATAACTTGTCCCGGCTCCTTACAGATTAAATGCTTCCCTTAGCTCCTCCCAGAAAGCAAAAATCGAGTCAATACTTCTCTCCCTTTTCTCTTTCCCTCTTTTTCTTTCTCTCCTTATGCTAAGGAATTATAGGATAGTGTGACTCAGATGTATTCCGATTTGCGTAAGCAGTCACAAGTGTTTGAGTTAAATCTTAAGCTGTGTGATAAACGACAAGAAGGTAACTCAATTACACAATATTTTCACTCGTTGAAGAGGATGTGGCAAGAAATTGATTTATTTGATACATATGAGCGGGAGTCCATAGAAGACCAAAAACATTATCGAAAAACTGTAGAAGATGGACGCATTTACAAATTCTTTGATGGCCTCAATGTTGAGTTTGATGAGGTTAGAGGCAAGATACTTGGGAAAAGTAATCTTCCAACTATTAACGATATTTTTTCTGAAGTTCGCAGGGAGGAAAGCCGCAAGAATGTTATGATTGGAAAGAAGGTGGTTGACTCAGTTGAAAGTTCAGCATTAGTGATTGAAAATACTGCAATGAAAGCTTCTGATCAATCCAACAAAGTTCAGCATTAGTCCTTTATATTCCACAACTAGCTTGTAAATTATTATCTGTGAGCAAAATATCTAAGGATGCTAACTGTCGTGTTATCTTTTGTGAAACCCATTGCCTCTTTCAGGATTAGGACTCGGGAGAGATGATTGAACATGCTAGGATGATTGATGGTCTCTATTACTTTGATGAAGTTTCAACTAGTCATAAAAAAGTTCAGCGCTTGAGTAGTGTCAGTTCTCTTTCTATTCAAGAAACTATTATGCTTTGGCATCGTAGATTAGGGCATCCTAATTTCATTAATTTGAAATACTTGTTTCCAGATTTATTTAAAGGAATTGATTGTTCTGTTTTTCAATGCGAAGACTACATTTTTTGCTAAACATCATCGATCTACTTTTTCACCAAAATCTTACAAGTCTTCATCACATTTTTACTTAATTCATACTGATGTTTGGGGTCTATCTAAGGTTTTGACTAAAAATGGCAAGTGTTGGTTTGTTACCTTTATCGATGATCACACTCGTTTGAATTGGCTTTATTAGCTAACAAAAAAGTCGGAAGTAAAATAGGTATTTGTTCGTTTTTATAACATGATTTAGAATCAATTTCAAACTAAATTTGCATTATTCACTCTGATAATGAGACTGAATTTTTCAACGAATAACTAACCACTTTTTTGCACGATAAGGGCATCGTTCATCAAGTTACGTGTCACGATACTTCTTAGCAGAATGGTGTTGTTGAATGAAAAAATAGACATTTGCTTGAAGTTGCTCATGCCCTTATGTTTTTTCTATGCATGTTCCAAAATATTTGTGGGGGGATGCTATTCTAACTGCTGCATACCTAATCAATCGAATGTCCACTAAGGTGTTGAATTTTAAAACTCTTTTACAAACCTCAAAGAGTTTTTTCCTACTGCCCGACTGTTCTCGAAGTTACCATTAAAAGTATTTGAGTGTATTGCTTATGTTCATAGCCCTTTCATTTCCCAAATTAAATTGGACCCTCAGGCCATTAAATGCATTTTTGTAGGCTATGTTTCCCATAAGAAGACATACAAATGTTTTGACCCCTTGACTCACAAGTATTTTGAGAGTATGGATGTGTCTTTTGTGGAAGATCAATCCTTTTTTAACCCAACTTCTCTTTAGGAGGAGCCATCTTTCCTTGAAGATAATTTTTTAGACACTTCACCTCTCCCAAACATCATTAGTCCTGAAATGATGAGCTCTAGTCCATCGATCCCAAGTGTGGAAAATTCTCTGACAGGGGGAGAAACATTACAAACAGATTTGACAGGTTGAAATCCTGAACTTCAATTTTATACTAGTAGAAACATGACTCAAAGGGATAAAAGTCAGACAATCGACCTAACACAGGACCAATCTGATGCTCCGATGAATGATCCTAAAAATCCAGGTATGTCTTTCAGCTCTCCTTCTCATAATATGTCACACCCCCTCCCGGATTATCATCCATAACCCGAGAAGAGATGTGAAGACAGCAGTTACCAACTACCCTGTCACGTAACCCACTGTCAACCTCTCCATCCACATGCTCTTGACAAACCTCGACTTCGATCGGCAACGGGAACTGTCATGCTACCTGAAAATGGAAAACATATGAAAGCATGAGCTAACAGCTCAGTGAGTAACAGTTTCTGAAAAACATTATACTTTAAGTGTAAAACTGATTGAACTCGTATAAGATATCACACTGAAAATCAGTTTATAACATGATCAATTCTTGGTTATGTCATGTATACATATCTGTTTGGAAAAAAAAAATATAAATCCCATTCTTTTCAAATACTTTTTCCTTAGTTGAGGTGGGGCAGTGCTCAACGCTCCTCAACGTCAATTATCCTTAGCTGTATGGAGTAATTTCAACACATCAGCGTCATATATATATATATATATATATATATATATATATATATAGATACATATATATTCTTCTATGTACTTCTATGTACACATAGATATTATTACTCGGGTTGCCCATATGCCTTCCTTTTATACTTGAGCATTGGGTCCCATTTCTATTTTCCGGTTACCCATTTGCCTTCTACGAGTCCTTGAGCATTGAGGTCTCTTTTCAAAGCTTTATAAAATACCATGCCTTTTTAGAAAAACCATAAATACCAGTTTCAATCAATCACCATGCGTTACCAGCATTTTCAAATTTACTATGCGTTACTCAGCATTCTCAAAGTTACCATGCGTTACCCAACATTCTCAAGTTTTCAAGTAAAACGCATGCTTCTCAGTTGGCTCATATTCTTTTATATATATATATATATATATAAACGAATGCTCTTAGTTTTATAAACAACATGTTCATATGCTTCATATATGAAAACGCATGCATTGTTTCATTAGAAACCCATAAAATTATATTCATATAGAACTCATTTATATTTTGTAAAACGCAGGTGTTACTCACCTGTACTTGCCAAAGAATACTTCTTCTTCCTTTCCTCTATTTCCTCTTCCCGAGCTTCTTGGACGCAGCGTTCTAATCTCAGAAACGCAAAGCTCCATTTCTCTCTGTCAGCTCGGTTGAACGCAACCCTGCCCTTCAACGCAAGGTTGATAACTATCGCTAACCCTGCCCTTCCACGCAAGGTTGATTACTTCAGCAAGGTGCATCCAACCTCTTCTTACTTCTCTTTCGGATGCGTCACCCTCACTTGGACGCAAGGTCCAACTTAAACGCATCACCCAACTTTGGACGCCGCGTTCACCTTGGACATTATGTTTGTCCTCAACACAAGGCCGACCCCTTTTAACGCAAGACAACTTCTTTACATAAAATGGCTAAGTTGTCAAATACCTTCTTTCTTGGCCGCATACTTCTTTTATGGACGTCCTTGCTGCCTTCTTCTCTTTTTCTCTCCAGAATTCTTCTTTGAGAGCCATCAGTCGCTCCTTTCCCCTCAAAGTTCTATTTATAGGGAGCTTGCCATCCAACTTCTTCTCTCCTTTTGCCACTTGTTTGCCACATGTCACGTTGCATGCTTAATTAACCATGCATTAATCCAAGTGTCACCTTGCATGAAACACTTGACATGCCTTCAACACCTCCTACTAATAAGGTGTCAAATCTATACGAAGCCACCTGGCCTTTATAAGCTAATCTTATGCGTCCAACATTTTCAATGAACAACTTTTTATTCAATACAACGCCCTCATGCGTTAGTTAAATTTTCTTTAAGATTTGAGCTTTACTACTCACTTTTCTAACTCTCAGCCAACTATACTACTGTCTTTAACATATAGAGGTAATTCTGTCTTCAACGCATAGGGACCTCAACGCATGACAACCTTGCCAACGCATGGTAAGCCAAGTACGTTCCTTTCTCCCGCCAACGCGGCGACTGCTTCAGCTCACACCACCATTTGTGATTTCACCTTTAACGCATAATCGCACTATTATAAACCAGTGCTTACATATGCCACTAAGTGTCAATGACAAACGTGCAATACTATGCGTTTATACCTCATCGCATCATACCATGCGTCCAACTCTCATATTCATAACGAATAAATCCTTCTCTAGTTCTTCCTCTATGTGTTGTCCTATTGCGTTTACCTTCATCCTGCATCCACGACCATCTTTCTATCCTTGGACATTCCTTGATTATTCCCAAGGTTACTCTTTTAACCTTATCCTTACACTTACACTATTTCTTTTAAGATAGATTAGCATGCGTCCACCACATGCTCTAGTTTTATGTTTACTTCACAACCTTCTCCAACACTTGTGAACATTCCTTGTTATAAGTCTATGCGTTACTCAATTTGTTGTAGTATTCCATCTTTCCGAGACTTAAATCTCTTTCAACACTTCACAACATAACTTATTCCTTTCTTGCTTATGCGTTTCACATCTTTCCCTTTTCGGTTTACTTCCATGCGTCCATCCTTACCATGCGTTACCTAGTCCTGACCATGCGTCCAACATGGTCTTTTACCTCATTTCTTCATAGACTCTTCAACACATCGTTTTCTTAAAAAGTAGGGTGTGACATAATATGTTGCCTGATGTCTTTGATTTTGATATTCCAATTGCCTAGAGAAAAGGTACCCGTCAATGTACAAAATATCTCATTGCAAACTATCTCTCCTATCATAGATTGACTAATAGTCATAGGGCTTTCACATCCAAAATAACCAACCTATTTGTTCCAAAGAATATACAGGAAGCCCTAAATGATTTGAATTGGAAATTAGTAGTAATGGAAGAGATGAATACGCTGAAACAAAGTGGAACTTGGACATAGTTGAGCTACTAGAAGATAAGAAAATAGTGGGATGCAAGTGGGTGTTCATGGTAAAATGTAATGTTGATGGTAGTATTGAAAGGTACAAAGCCAAATTGGTTGCTAAGAGGTTCACCTAGACCTATGTAATTGATTATCAAGAAACATTTGCCCCTGTAGCTAAAATTAACTCGATCAGAATTTTGTTGTCTATTGAAGTTAATCTTGATTGGCCGCTTTATCAAGTTAAAAATGCATTTCTCAATGGGAAGCTTGAAAAAGAAGTATTGATGGACTTACCGCCTAGCTTTGAAGCAGACCTTGGGATTAACAAGGTATGTAAGTTAAAAAAATCACTATACGACCTTAAACAGTTTCATAGAGCCTGGTTTGAACATTTTGGAAAGGCAGTCATAAGCTATGGATTTAGCCAAAGTCAAGCTCATCACACTATGTTCCACAAGCATACATTAATTGACAAGGTTGTTGTTTTGATAGTGTATGTTGGGCAATCCAGTTCTTCATGATAGTACGAAACACATTGAAGTTGATAAGCATTTCATAAAGGAAAAGATTGATGCAGGAGTGATATGCATTCCATACCTTCCAACAACAGAGCAAATTGCAGATGTATTAATTAAAGGTCTCCCTCAGTGGCAATTCAACAAGTTAACAAACAAGCTGACCATGAGTGATATCTTCAAACCAGCTTAAGGGGGAGTGTTGATTATTTCTTTTTATGTTTATATTCTCTATTGTATTTATTGTGAAAATATTTGTTGTATGTGCTATATTTATTTATTTTTCCTTATTTATAATGGGTATTTCTTCTATTTAAGAAAACCCTCTTCTATCAAAGTGGAATAAGATAAACAAATATATTTTTAGCAAACTTAATTAATTTTAAAAATAATTAAATATTAGATTAGAATTAATATGACGTTGATTGAATGTAATAATTGGTTAACTTTAATTATAAATTACTCAATTTAAAAATATTTATACTTAAAATTATTATTGGTTCTTAATTAATTTTCTTTTTATACTGTCATCACAATTCACAATTAAGAAAAACTCGTACAACCATAATCCGCCTCAGAAATTTGACGGATCCAAGCCTAAAAATCTTCCCACCGAACTTGTGAGCAAGGCTCACTGATCGTCCAATTGACCAAATAGTTTGCCACTTGATTCTAGGAACGACTTATTTGTTTGAATTCACACATAATCCCACCCCTACTAACCTCCAGAATCTCCTCCACAAAAGATCTCACCAAAGTCAAATTGACCTCCTCCTCCTTCAGTAATCACACTACAAGCAAACTATCAGACTCCACAATGATTTAGCATGGGCCCCTTGAAGCAATCGTCTTTAACCCATCAACTATAGCCCAAAACTCCATCAACAACGGATCATACACCCCACGAACATACCTACATCATGTGCCTTGTAGTCTCCCTCCATCGTCTCGCAACACCCAACCCACAACCCCTAGCCCAACCTTCGATCTCTATCACACATCACAAGACAATGACAGGACTTGAGAAGGGCGAGGCTTCCATCGAGGGGGAACTGCATCCACCAAAATGCTTGCCTGTTGTTAAGCCCCATTTGCGACCACTATCGACCTCATTGGCCCAAGGAACTCAACTGCTAAACCTTGAATGGATTCCACTAGTGTAGAAATAGAGACATTTCCACCACAAACACCACATTATTTTGAAGAGTCCAGATCCGCCACAATGCAACAAACAACAACATAACATCGCTTAAGTCATCATACTCTCGCAACCATGCCAACCAATCCAATGGAGACCATGCATCCTTGTCACACAAAGCAGAAGAACATTAGAAACAAAAAGAAAGGATCGAACAACCCTCACTTTCTTACATCTCCAAAACAAATGCTTCGTCGTCTTCAGCCCCCCACCGCACAGCGGGCACCTTGGGTCAAGGTCAAGTCCCTTACCCACAAGATTTTCCTTACAAGGGATGATATTTTGCAAGATTTTCCGACAACTGATCTTCACCTTTGACGGTAACTTACTTTTCCAGAGATAATTTCATAATGCCATTGTCATCTCTACAAATGATGGTGAACCTTCCCTAAATGAAACCAAATTTAGCCCCAACCTATAGGCACTTTTTACAGAAAAGACACCCCATTTATCAAGTGCCCAATAAATATTATCATCCCGCCAAAGCCCATTAACTAGAATAGATAAAATCAGGTTCACCTCCTCCTCTAGAAAGAAACTATAAACGTTGATTAAGAACCAATAGTGTAGGTGTTGGTCCTTAATTAATTAGTTTTTATCAATATATTAATTGATATTAATTATTTAATTAATTAATCTATTACAATTATATAAGATTGTCATGCCTAATTTCATAAATTAAATACAAATTTTTCACGCACAACCAAATACAATCTCCTTTGATTCTCAGACATCCTATGTCTAGGCATCCACCATTCGCAAACATCTATAACATCTTAAACCAAACGGCTCCTGAAATTTTAATGCAAAGAAACACAATATGGGAACATGTTTTCAAAATTTAAAGTGAAATTGTTAATAAAAAATAAAAAAAGTAATGAAAAAAATCCACAATAAAACGTAGTAGGGACTAAATTTAAGATTTCTTGAAAGTAAGAAAACTAAAATTGAACATTTAAAAGTAAAAAACTAAAATTAAACAAACTTTAAAATATAGGAACAAAATGATATTAAAAAAAATGTATCTATGGGTTGTTTTCCATTAGTCACACGGCATCAATTGTAAACAAAATATTTTAAACCAAAACCTCGTACGGATTAATAGATTATGTTATGTTTTAAAACTTCTTTTCTACCTTTTCAAAAGGTTTTAAATTGAATTGTTAAACTCGACGAATCTTTATATTCCTTTCTATAAGTCGAGACTCAAAAGATATGCTTTTTTTTTTTTCTTTCTTTCTTTTTTCTTTTTGGTGTGGGAATTTTAAGTTAAGTATATCGTAGTGGGAGAATAAAATTCGTTAAATAACGTCATAGAAACAAAGGTATTTGCCATTCCCCAATGGTTTATTTTTAAAAAATTAAGGATTTGTTTTATAGATAATTTGAAAATAAAAATTTGAAAACAAGAGAAAATTAAGGATTTATTTGGTAGTAAATTCAGAAATTGAATTCTAAGTTAAACCGGTGTTTAAAATGTGTTTAATATATAATATATTTATAAATGATAAAACTAGTTGTAGTTACAGTTGACAATAAATTATTGTTAATTTATTTATGAATATGATTTTTGTTAAAAAAATTTATATAATTATTATTTTGTAATATTATATAGTTTATAATACATGACATTATACATATTACATTTTTTAAAATATGAATTGAACTTATAACATGACATATTGTATTTCTAAATGTTATTATCTTTCTTTAATATAATTTTGTATTTTAAAATTTAAAATTCAAAATCTGGATCTAAAGAAAATATAAAAATATTGTTTTCAGAATTTGTACTATTTGTTATTTGTCAATTAACCAAATAATTTTGTCTAGTAGTTAAATGAGGTAACTTGTCATCTCATTTGTTAATGATTTAGTCAACATTATTTTGTGAGTTTACAATTAAATTATGAACTATATAGAATGAGACTAAAGTTTCTCTTTTGAAATCTCATGAACCAAATGCATATCAATAGGGACAAAAAGTGCATTTCGCTTAATTTTATATAATTCGAAATCAATATATATATATATATATATATATATATATATATATATATTTAAAAGATAATTTGAATTTGTAATTGGAAATCAAAAGATTTATTTAATTATTATTTTTAGCCGCAACAGTTGTGAGAATGGAAATTCTATCCGGTTTTGAAATAATTTATAAATTATTCATGGGATAAAAAAGTAAAATTCTCTTTTTTTATTTATTTTTTTAATTTTTAATTTTGGGTTCAAATTAACCCATTTTTATAGAAAAAGAGAAAGAGAGAGAAAGGAAATAGTAAGGAATAAAAAGGAAAGAGAAGGCACTGAGTGGATTCGGCTGAGTTGGAGTCGTCGGAGAATTAGAAAAGGCATGGTGGGGACCACACAAAAGAAAGCGACTGACACTGACTTTTAACTTCTCATTCTTTTCCTTAACACGTCATCCGACTGACGTATGACTCTCCAAACAAACAAACCCTTTCTTCTCCAAGAAGCCTTCGTTATATAATTAATAAAAAGAAAAAAAAAAAAACAATTCCATGTTGGCCCCACTTCTGCCACGTCATCATCACCTCTTATATATGCCCATCCGCACGTGCAACTCTTATTTCTTCGTCACCAAGGATGCTCTTTTCTTTTCTTTTCTTCTACCTCATTATTTTCATTTTTAAAAGAATTAAATTAAAATTAAAGGAGAATTAGATTGGGTACCAAATTTTAATTATATATTACCATCTATATCATTTATTTTTAAAATATTATAAATATAACAACATTTGTTTAAAATAATATATATGGATAAAAATCATTTTATTTGATTTTTTTTCTATTCCAAAAATACCTTAATCTCTTTAAATGTGTAAAATCGACTTCAACTACGACTATTTTCTTTTTCGAAAAGCTCATGTCCTCACTCACAATCACTTTTATCTCTCTCGCTCTTGCTCGCCAGAGTTGTGAGTTTCTATGCAACATCTTCTTCAATATTCAACCCTAAAATATCCAAGATTCTTCAACATTCTTCGAGATTTGAAGTTCAAGATTGCTTTTGACATTGACACACATTTTCTGGTTTTGATTTGGTTAGTTGAAGATTTTTTTTGAAGCCATAGCCTTGATTTCTTTCGTATTTGAGGTTGATTTTGATTTTTTTGCTTTAATTTCGTCATCACCTTCTCTCATTCACGATTTTCGAGTGGGTATTTTTCAAGAAAATTAAAATGGGCGGGAAGAAGAAATTAGGTTGAAGAAGTGAGAAGAAGCGAAGAAATGAGTATCGAAGGAGGAACAAATTAACGTTGAAGAAGGAAGAAACTGTCGTGAAGAAGGAGGAGAAGAAATCAAACCCTAAGTTACGTGAAGATGAAGAGAGCACAAAGTGATTCAAATATCTGTAGCGGTACTTTCGGATTTTTTTCTATTCAATCCATCATCAAAATTGGGTTGGGCTTAAGGATTTTGCCATTTTTGCAAAATCATAAAACATGAGCTACAAGTCTAATTTTGATAAAACTATTTGCAATTTCTGCCACTACCCATAAATTAAATGGTAGTCTAAATGTTTGTTTTATTTTATTTTTAAAATAGTCTAAACAGTTGGTGATGGATTAGTTGGTATAGCCTATAAAATAATTGTTGGCTCCTATATTTTTAGGAAAATTGGCAGTAGTAAAATGGTAGTTGATAAATTTTAATTTTAAATTAGAAAAAATTGGTTGGGATGTTTGATAAATTAATACTAAATTAATGTCATTTAATTTTATGAACCAAAGTAAGCTTATTATTTTAGTTATTTTTACGTTGATAACAAATTTATAATTCATTATGATATATTTTCTTTAATTTTTTTAATGGTTTGAATTTAAACTAATTTTTTAAAATCTAAATTATTTAGAAAAAATTTAAGGAAAATATACAAAATTGATCCATTAAAATTTAAAAATAGGTGTGACAAAAGAATATTATTACAATATATTTATTTAAACGATTCAAAAGCTAGTATATTTTTATAAAAGTTGAATCTAAAAATTGCTCTCTATAGCTTTTAGACTTTAAAATTTAAAAGTGATTCGAGTTAATTAATAAATAACTTGTTTAACCAAACAACATAGGTAGTTAAAATACACAATACAATCTAAATATGTTTTAATTCATGTTAAGTGTTTATTCTCTTGCCAAAGTGAGTATAGTTTAACCGACATCAGCTATCAACTTTAAAGTTAGATGTTTGATCCCCATCTCGCACATTAAAAAAAGTGTTTTATACTCTTCAAAATTAATTACTATTTGTTAAGAAACACTTATACGTTTTTACCTATGATAAACTATACAATTTTTCTACTCAACGTTAGAATGGGATAGTTAGTTAACCTAATAGAGCAAAAAGATGAAATTTGTTGGTTCACTGGAATTTTGGAGTTGCAATTAATATATTTTTTTAAAAGTGGTTTAATTTTCCCTTAAAATTTATGCTAAATAATTGGATATTGTAGAGTAGGGGATTTTGAATCTTTGACTTAGCATTGAGCCAAGTTGATTTTGACACTTGGAATATTTTTTAATATGAAAGAAAAAAATATAAAATTTAAATAAAAAATATGCAAGTAAAATTTAGCAGAGTTGGTATGGGTATACACCAATTTTCGGAAAATGGGTTGGGCCAATACTCAGCTAATTGGGCTGAAAAAGCCCCAAAACATCAAATCCCCAGTAAAAGCCCAAAAAAATTACGGCAAAGGTTTCCACCATTTTCAGATCACATCGAAAATTGGAAAATTTAGCAAAAACAAAAAAAGAAAAAAAAGAAAGGAAAAGAAAAAAAGAAATACAAAGAAAAAAATAAATTTTTTAGGTGGTTTCATGTTTTTATTTAATTCAAACAAATCTTTTAAATTCAAAGATTTTATTTTGTATATGTTTTTAGTTCATATTTAACCTTTTTTTTTTTTTTTTTTCAGGATTTTGCTTTTATCATTTTAGGATTTCATCAATATTTCTTCCTAAATTCTTTTTCTAAATTTATCTTCCTCATCTAGTTTAGTCATCTTATCGGTGGTTTTTACCTTAATCTTCTGTGTTTCCTTGTATAAACGTTCGTTTGATATTTGAAAAATACCAAATATGTGTTGTTTGAAGAATTTTAAAATATACCGCGTATATTTTGTTTTGTACGTTATATGATATCTCACGCAATTTATCATATTAGGAAACTATTAAATATACCATCTTTTTTTAAGCAAAAAAAAAAAAAAAAAAAACAGAAAAGAAAAATACTATGATTAATTATTACCCAAATGTTAATTTTTAGATTAAGCATTATGATGTATATATTATTTTTACACGTATATCAACCATTTATTAATTATTATAGATCAAATATATATACTCCAATATCAGTATAGATATAATAACATACAATCTATATTGTTAATAATCTACTAATATATATATATCAGATGTCATCAGAGCGGATATCTTATCATATTTAACTATACCAACCTTAAATTAAAGGCATAAAAAGAACTTTTGAGTGCTTTACATGTATATATAAAAAAAAAAGAGTTGATTTTTGCACGAAAAATATTGTATTTATTTATTTAGATTTAGTCAATGTTAAATAACTCATGAATCTCGTGAAGGATCAACTTGCTTATACTGATTATATCTATGAACACAACTTGTCCTACAGTGTATAAGAGTTCAACTATGGGTCTATAATGGTTTGACTTCTAGTTAATGAATGTAGGTTAATTTAATTAAAGAGTTTAATTAATTATCTTGGATCATTGGAGCTTATAATCTATAGGTCTATAAGGTCCCCTTACTAGCTCACTTCGGACCAACGAGGATCGACTATGTTGAAAAAAAAATTTGAAATGTTCAAATTTACGAGGAATAATATTAATTGTATTGCATACAATTAATTACATGATTTATTATAAAATTTATTTGAATAAGATTCAAATTATAACTTTATAATATACAGAACTAATTTATTTGAATATGATTCAAATAATTAATTATTTGTTTGGATGAAATCCATATAAATAAATAGATGGAGAATTAATTAACTAATTTGAATTGGATTCAAATAATTAATTATTTAATTTGGATGTGATCTAAATTAAAGATTCTACAGGAAATAAATATTTAAATGAGATTTAAATATTTTAAACCATTTAATATGAGATATTATTTGGATACATATTTATTAATACTAGATGTTATTAAATATTTTATAAATAGGGACCCTTGGGAGACCTCATAGAACAACTCCCTAGAAGAATAATCTCTACGATTACTCTAACAGTCTTCCTCTAGAAATTCTCCCAATTTTCTTAGAAAAGTTTTAAGAAAATTCTTCTTCCCGTTCCCTCTATTATTTCAAGAAGCTGTTCCCACAAACCAGATCCTTGCCAGAGTCATAGCAAGGAAGATCTCTTGGAAAAAGAAGACTACAAGGGGAAGGCTACCGGTTCGAGGAGAAGATTGTAATTATAGATCAACAAATGTATGTTGCTTAACCTTTTCTTAATTATTTGTGTTTTTAATTCTTTCAAAAAATCAAAGAATGCGATCACATGCTTCCGCCGGGGTTCAATTCCCTTCAGCCTAACTTCAGAACCAATAGTGAGAGATTACCTTGATGTTTTTCCTGAGGATCTCCCAAGCTTGCCACTGCATCAGGAGATAGATTTTGCAATCGAGTTGGAGTCAGGTACAACGCCCATCTCGAAGGCTCCTTATAGAATGGCCCTAGCAGGGTTGAAAGAGCTCAAGATTCAGTTGCAAGAGTTGCTGGATAAAGGCTTCATTCGCCCGAGTGTGTCGCCGTGGGGTGCACCAGTGTTGTTCGATAAAAAGAAGGATGCGACGTTGCACCTTCGCATGGACTATAGGGAGTTGAACAAAGTCACTATAAAAAACAAGTACTCTTTTCCGATGATTGATGACTTATTTGACCAGTTGCAAGGGGTTACAGTTTCCTAAAAAATTGACCTTTGGTTGGGTTATTACTAGCTGAGGATTAAAGACAGCGACATCCCTAAGACAACGTTCCGTTCTAGATACGGGCACTATGAATTTATAGTAATGTTGTTTGACTTGACAAATGCCCCGACAATTTAAGTAATAACCAAAAAAGTCTGTAGTATAGGAATAAGGTTGGGTGCCTTATTTTGGTAACGCTACGGATACAACCCACTTTGTAATTGTTGCAAAGAGTTGTAAAGTGTTACAAACGATTTGATCCTAATTGTTCATGTGGAGACATGTGAATGGGGGTATCCTATGCAAAGAATTTGTATAAGACCGACTGCGAAATCAAATCGTCGACTGAATAAACCTACAATTTTGGGTATTTTTTTGACACATGTGGGGTATCCTATGCAAAGAATTTGTATAAGACCGACTGCGAAATCAAATCGTCGACTAAATAAGCCTACAATTTTGGGTATTTGTTTGATTAGGGAGCTAGGAACATATCTTCACAAGATGGAAACCACAGTTAGTTTATAGTTAGACTATAAACAGTTTGTTCATTAGCGGGATCAGTGGTACTTAAGAAGTTAGCTATAACTACAGGGCTAAAACGGTAATTTGACCATGCTTTAGTTATGAGTAATTTGTGAAGGGTCGACTTACTATTGATTAGTAAATTCCGTGGACATAGAAATATATCTATTGTGCGAACAGTGCAACTGTAAGTCTTTAGGTATAGTTAATGAATATTGATTAATCTAATTAAAGCGTTTAATTGATTAATCTCATATCATTGGAGCTTCTAACTATAAGTTCATAAAGTCCCCTTGCTAGCTCATAAAGCATTAGTATTAAAATCAAACTGTTTGGTTTAATTTGAAATGTCCAAATTAATAATGGAATTAATTGTATATGATACAATTAGCATAATGTATCTAGATACATTATAATATAAAGTTTATTTTGAATGAGATTCAAAATTTATACTTTATATTATAAGAGAGATGAATATTTAAATGAGATTTAAATATTAATTATATGAATGAGATTCATATAAAAACTATAGGTTAAAATTACTATGAATGAGATTCATATGAACAACCTAACAATCTCATTCATGGAGGGAGGTCCATGAGATAGCCGGAGGGAGAGGCGAGGTCTGGGTCGGAACTTTGTTAGGTTGTTCAAGGAAAGACAAGGTTGCATTTGTTACTAATGTGTCTTTGTATGTATGATATGTCATTTGGAAGGGCTTTCAACTAAGGTAAAATTGCATTTAAAAGTTTTGAAGTTCCTACCTTGAATGTACTTTATGCATGACAAGGAAGTAAAGATATTTTAACTATTGAGCTATGTTCATTTTCGCAATTCATTCTTAATCTATTAATTCTTAATATGCCTTCTTTTTCGTATTATTTTCTGCACGTACTCTACTAACTTTTCAAAGAGCAAATTTTCTCTTACCAACTTTTTTCTTTTCTCTACATACATTTCTTCCCAATCTCTCATCAACACACACTTACTCATTACACATGTAGTTCATCTCATTGTTTTGTTTTCAAACTTATCTCACTCGATTTTTTTTCGTTGTAATTTAAAATTTTCAAATATAAAAATAGATAACATCAAAATGTTAAATACTTTTTGTTAAAAACAATTTTTATAGAACTTCTATAGAATCATTCGTAAACACTCTGCTGCTGAAGTCACTTTCAACTCTGGAATCTATCTTAGGTTCCTTATAATTGAATCCATTTACTGTTATTCTCAGAGCACAAAGAGTATCAATATAATGGGTTTAACCTAGTAGTAGGTGACATATGTCCAAAAACCATGGCTTACATGTGCTAGCTGATGCAGAACTTGATTCCGCTTGGCATAAGGTTTGTAACTTGTAACCTTAATATTATTCAAGTCACATAAATATATATATATATATATATATATATATGCACATGAAAAGCCAAACCAACATGGAAGAAAGAAAAAGTGAAGAAAAATAAAATAGTGAGTGGCTGAAGGCTTTGACTTACATACAGGCGCAACACTTGAGGCTAATATTTAATGAACAACTTCGTGCATTTGCCGAAGGTGAAATACCTAAGAAAGGGTTGATTGAGAGGTTAATGAGGGACGTCGCTAAAGCTGATGAAGGCAAACTTCCTCATATATGCTCCCCTGACTTCGACCCGTCTTTGTCCAATTTCAGACCCTTCTGGTAAGCATACAATTTCATTTCATTCGCAGCCGAAATTTTGACTTAGCCTTCCATCATTTTCAACACAGGGATATTTCGGTATTAGAAGCACAACTGTATTGACTACAACTACGACAAGGATGATACACTTTTATAAGACTTATCTAGACACAGATACATGGAAGGAAAAAGCCACAGTTACTTCATTGAACAGTTGAACTAATAACGTATAGTGGCTGAAATAGAATAAGAATTATTGGCCAATATATGTCAAAATCTTCATTGAGTTTGTATGATGTATATTATTGGTCCAGAAGATATTATGTGAATCATATGTATGTATACTGAAACAAAAAAACCAAGTATATTTTAAGATGTACTATTGAAATCCATAGATGCAATGATTCAAGGTTAAATGAAAAGGGTAGCCAACAAATTTTCTATATAGAAACACACATGCACCTAGACAACCACACAATGGCACATGACATTCTGTCCATCGAGCAATCAGGAGCATCAATATGAACATGGCAGATGAGAGGGAACAAAATATATTCATTATCAATCTATTAGTGTAGATGAAATGCAATTCTAATGCATTGAAAACAATTCATGTACTAATTATTCGATGAAACACGAACCAATGGCGCAAAAAATATACAAACAAAAGAGACATTCGGTGATTGGTAATAAAAATCTCTTACTACAGCTGAATCATCTTTTTGCTTGCAATAGCATTGAAGTAATTTGTTTATCCATGATAAATCGAACATTATCTGCTTCCTTATAAATTTCCTTACACTTGGCTAACCTCCCTGAAACTAAATAAATGGTGATTAGATTCCTATAGACATCATATGCTTGTCGCTGAGAAGTTGAAGAGGGAGTAGCGAGATGAGTATCGTTGGTAGCGCTGAGGGCTATGCGTCTCACAAATCTCGCTGAGTGTCGCTAGGTGTCGTTACTCAAGGTGAATCTCGCTAGTCTCGCTCACTATGATCTGGCTAGTGTTGTATATGTGTAACCCAATCTCTCTGGTAGTCTCGTTGATTATTTATACTCTCGTTCATTATGAGTTGTTTTAGGAGAAGAGAGTCTCGGTGAAGCAATGTTGGAGTTTAATTATGCCAACTTAATGATTATGGGAAGGAAGTTTAGGGAAGTCTAACACGATAAATGTGTATTTACATGCCACGAAGAGCTAAGAAAGGTGTACAACCCGCTCAAGGCCTACGACAAGTCGTGAGTGACTTCCTATCTAAAAGTGTTTGATTCTAACATAGTTTCTTGATAATATTTGTCGGTAAATGCTCTCAAATTCTATGAACTTTATGTGAGTTCCATGTGTCGTATAATGAGTTTTTTCGACATATAATTATATACACAGACTGAGCAATAGTATGTGAACAATATGAATAAGTACGTGTGATATGGTGGTAAGGTTTAAGGAAAATATAAGAATGTTGAAGGTGTTGGAATGGTTGAGATACTATCAATTAATCTGAATGGATTTCAATGCCGAGATACTGAGGAAAAGGCATGAATGCTATCTGTGTACATGTTTAGCTTTGTGTTAGTAATGTGTTAATTGTCATGAATTGTGTAATAATGAATTATTATGCAAAGTTCATGAAATACATAAAGGAAACCCAATGCTGAGAGATGAGGGGAAAGCATGCGGGAAATCCTGTGTTTGAAACACTCAGTGCGATTGTAGATTTTCTTATTGGCTAAAAATGCTAACTTCCAACGCATACTTTGAATTGAGAACCATGCGTTCATCAACTATGCGTTTATCATTAGTTCACTGCGTTTTAGATAGAGAAATAGGTGAAACGCATACATCTTTTGAGTCTATGCGTTTTTCCCAAAAACACCCAAGTGCTCTATATGCGTTAATTAGCCGCCCATCACACTTGATGGGTGTGCGGTTCAATAAAATCTGCCTAGATCAGTGGGATTTTGGATATTGCGTATCTGCATTTATTACCGACGGCCCAATTAGCCCTTTATCAACGCGATTCGATTTCCCATTTTCCATTTTCGAAACCCTTCACCTCTAAAACCTCCGGCGATTTGCGTTCTTCGCATTTCTGTTTATGTCGAGCCAATTAGACTCCTAAAATCAAGAACACTCCGTCGGCGACGTTTCCCCAATATCTTCGTACAATACCCAGTATTCGACTCCATCTTCTTCATCATCACCTGAGGTATTTCGACCTCCATTTTTCTGTCCACCATTATTCCGACCCACTCGACCTGTGAGGCCTTTTGCTTCTCCGGTCCGCCCAAGACCTCCAAATCCCAGTCCACCATTTATCCCAACTTTCTCGGCGTAGCGAATTAGGGCTACTGCCCAAAGACCTCCTATAAACCCATTTTTCCGACCATTCTTCAGACCCCCAATCCATCCACTAGTAGTCGACCTTGACTCAGACGACTGTGTGGAAGTCCTAAATATCCGCCCCTTGAGCCGAATCGACCCGGTACCTACTCCAAAACCCAAAAGCCGAGTTAAATCTTGTATCTCTAGGCCCAGAGTGAAGAATGTGAGGGAGTTTTCCACCGCGAACTTCAATGTCGGAAACCAAAGGTGAAACACAGAAAACTTCGAGGCCGAGCAGCCGGGTCCTGGAACGGTTCGCAATGAAGCCAGCACACTGTACGGAAGCAGCGAAGTACGCCAAAGAGAAGAGAGAGAGGTATTCGGCTACATTCTGGAGAGAATCGCTCAAGAGGAGAGGCAAGCAAAGGATCGGGAGGATGACGGGGAGGTCAACCAGCCTTTACCCTCACCTCGTCCGCCCAGCACAAGAGGAACAGAAGAGATGGGAAGAGAAGTAGAAGAAGAGGTGGCTGTCAAAGAGGGAGAAGTGAACTCCGCACGTTCTCCGGACGCATGGATAGCCGAGATCCTAAGCGGATTGCGTGACCCAATGGACGCAACCGTTTCAGACGCAAGACGGGAATCACCCTCGCCGATAAAAGAGGTCCAGAGTCAGTTGAAAGAGACTCGGGTGGGTGAAAAGAATGAGGGAAATGAGGAAGGAGAAGCCGCCTACAACAAGGAGATCGTAGGCGAGCCATCTGCAACGCAAGGGTTAGTCCCTGCGTCTATCAGTCCTGAGGAGATGACCCTGGACTCCAATGAAGGACCTATCAGAAAGGTCGTGTTGGCCGCAGAGGCCAAGAGAGGAAGAGAAGAGGAAGAGGAAGTGGTATCCTTGTTAAGGAAGAAAAGATCACAAGAAACTGCCGAGGATGAAGAGCCTAAAAGCGCAGAGCAAGAAGACGGTCCTGAGTCCCCAATTGCGGCAACATCCTTTGATAGGCTGGCAGAAAAGATGAAGAAGAAAAGGGCCAAGTTGAGAAATGAGCTCAGGGCCCTCAGAAAAGGAGCGGAGAAAATTGCTAAGGACGCATTGTCCAGCAATGAGGCGCGCAGGGAAGTGCGGCCTCAAGAAGATTGGGAAACACAAGGCCTTCCTGATCCTCAAATAGACGAAGCCGCAATGGCATTTGAAGAGGAAATGAGGGAAGAAGAAAGAATAAAAAAAGCAGCTGAGGAGCTTGAGAGAGAGCTGCAAATAGAGGAAGATGAGAAGTTGGCTACAAGAATAAATGCCCAAGAAGAGAAGAAGGGCAAGAAGAAAAAGAAGAAGAGAAGTAGGCACCACTCGCCTACAAGGAAGGAACGCATCGGGGAGGATGCGAGAGAGGAGCAAGGTGTTAGCACCTTGAAAAAGAAGAAGAAGAAAGAAAGAGAGGAGTCGGTCACCAAACTCCCAAGCATTCACAAAGAGAAACGTAAAGGGAAGGAGAAGGTCACTAAGGCACCAGTTGAAGTGGCCAAGAGCAAACAGAGAACAGTAGATAAAATCCTTGCTAAGGCCAAAGGAAAAGCTAAGGTGACTGATGCGTCACCAAAGAAGAAGGAAGGAAAAGGGAGACGCAGGGCGCTCCCTGATTTATTGATGGAGGTAGGATTTTTCCCTGAAGAAGCCCCGCTGCCGCCATATATCATCGAAATCATCGACCACCACGGCTGGAGAAACTTCTGTTCCAGTACCTCTTGAGTCCAACCTGACTTAGTCCGTAGTTTTTATAACGGATGCATTGATAAAGAGGAGGATTTGGTGGTGGTTGAAGAAAATGAAGTCCTATTCAACGCAAGAGAAATAAACGCAATATATGGGTTGAGGGACAACTCAGATGCGGAAGGAAACAAAATTATAGAATCAACTCCACCGGAGTTAATGGACGACGCAATCCGAGTATTGGCGAAGCCCGGGGCAAAGTGGGACGTTTCACCCACAGGCATTAAAACGTTGTTTGCTAGCAGCCTACGACCAGAGGCCAACTTGTGGGTATACTGGGTGAAGAAGCGGCTAATCCCTACGACGCATGACAAAACAGTGTCAAGGGATCGAGTGATGGCAACTTATTGCATTATGCGTCGCATCCCTCTTGATGTCGGACGCATAATTGCGACGCAGATAAGAGGGGTGTTTAACAAGCCATGAGGCCAACTCTTTTTCCCCACACTTATCATGAACCTATACGCTAATGCTACCATCGGAGGGCAGACAGAAGTGTTGGACGCAGAGAAGATGATCGAAGTTAGTGGCGTAATCGCCCATAAGACTCTGCGTCGGTTGATGAGGGTATCACAACATTTGCCAGAGCCTGCCAAGGCCATCAAAAGACCTCATCAAACCATTCCGCCACCCAAAGTGTCGCCTCCAAAGCCGAAAACGCAGAAGAAGGGGAAGTCATCCAAACTAAAACGCAAGGCTGTGGCAAGTCCTGATGCCACCATTAGACCTTCCCCAACCTCAAGCTCTTCACCCCCACTTCCAACAACTAGAAGAGAACCAACTCCACCTCCACCTCCTCCTGAGACGCATTGCCCTAAGCCACCTCCACCTCCTCCTAAAACGTATCGCCCAAAACCTTCTAAACCTCAACCTTCCGGAAAACCCACCTCCCCAATCTCCTTAATAAGAGTTGATGACTCACACTATGGGGATTTTGGCGCGACCTCTATGCGTCCATCATCCCCTGTGTTTGATGAAACTCCATCAACTTCTCGCCCCCAGCCAAACCGTCCTCAACCACAAACGCAACCTCAACTGCAAGAAGCCCAACTCGACCTCGACTTGGAGACAATGCAAACATACCTACAACAATCAATCTTGCGTCCAGTGATGCACTCATTGAATATGTTAGCACGCTGGCAGACGGAGCAGTTTCACTTTACACTGAATTACATTCATCAACTGTTCTCGATTCGACCGGAAGTCCCGCCCTCTAACATTCTTGAATGCCTACAACAGACGCTTGTCTTCCCAATACCGCAGCGCCCTGCGCCTGAGCAGAAACGCAGACCTGATGAAGACAAGTCAGATGGTTAAAAATTTAGGGGTGTAGTTAAGAGTTGTATCTTCTTTAGAGCTTTTATTGCATTATCTTCATCTCCAATTGTATGCGTTGTGGATTATTCAATTAATAGAACGAAAAACTTCTTCGCCGCATGGGCTTTCTAATTACTTCTTTGCGTTGTCTCTTGCTGTAAATTCATTCTAAGTACATTTAATTACTCCCAACTTTTATCTTTGCGTTGAAAAGTTAGTCACTATGAGGATAATCATGCTTACACTTTTTATACATTCTTTAAGTTAAATTACTTTCAATGCGTCTGCATACTATTCCTTAGAAACGCAAACCTACTTTGCATGTATGCAAACAGCCAATTCAAACCTCTTTTACAAAATTTTGCAACATGATCTTTGTTTACAATTTAAGCAATGAGGACCTTGCTACTCTCAAGTTTGGGGGTGGAAGAGGTTTGAACTGTCAAAGATAAAAATAGGAGAAACTTATTTCAAACTTGTCCAAAAAAAAAAAATTCTTTTAAACGCAAAACTCCGCTGGCAAGACTAATATATTTATCTTGTTAAGAGTTTAGTTGAAAACGACACCTGCTCGTAGTTGGCCGCCTCCATGCACCCCATAGTTGGTGTGTCAAAACGAAGGTGGGTAATTGTAATCAGCGACGCATAGATAAAATAACAAACTCCAATGTCTAGTGAGGAAACCGAACTTAGATAAGAGTTTAGTTGAGAAGGGCATTTGCTCGTAGTTGGCTGCCTCCATGCACCCCATAGTTGGTATGTCAGAACGAAGGTGGGTAACCCTACTCGACGCATGCTTAATATATAAATAAGAAAACAAGAAAAAGGAACTTTATATCTTCATCTTTCCAGACTCAGTGTTCAAAAGAAGAAACAAAAATTTTGCGAATAATGAGAAAGAATTTTGAAAAAAAAGCTTGCCGCATACAAATTAGACCCGTCCTAAAGAAAAAAATATAGAGGTAAAGAAGTACTATAACTGACAGGTAGCTGATTGAGTATAGCATTCTGAGAGACTAGTCAATGCGTTGAGAAAATGTTTAGGATGATTGAAGTTTCTTAGATAGAAGTTATGCTTGAGGACAAGCATTTATCTAAGTTTGGGGGTGTGATAACTTGTAGAAATACAAGTTATCATAGCCTTTTTCTTAGATAAATAGAGATTAAATAGAGAATCATGCGGCAGTTTATGTTGATTTTTATTAATAAATCTTCCTTTGCGTTATACTCTTGTATTTTTATGAAGATAATGATTTTACCACTTTTTGAGCCTAAAACGCATGTTTTAACGCAGGAATGCAAACGACTCGTTGACAACTTCTTAACGCAGGACTACGCGTTAGCAATCTGTTCTTCATGGACGCATGATCTGAACGGAACGCGAACCACTAGAGGCGTTAACAACTACTCAACGCAAGATTATGCGTTAGCAACTCATGACGCGTTGACAATGGCCAAACTATCCATGGACGCATAAACAACCATCAACGCAAGGCAGCGGACAATCAGATCAGAATCTTGAGAGATTGTCGGATGATTGAAGGCCATGCGTTGGTGGGGCTATGCGTTGAGAGTATGTTTGAGGCTTGACGAGACCACTGGTAGCTATGCGTTGAAGAAGGGAGCTCGGCATGGATGCAGATGCGAAGGCACTAGGCGTTGAAGGCTACTATGCGTCGAAGGCCACTAGGCGTTGAAGGCCACTAGGCATTGAAGGTCACTATGCGTTGAACGCTACTATGCGTTGAAGGTTCGTGCATAGAAGAGTGGCCGAGAGGACCATGCTTTAGTGGTCTATCCGGCGATGGGGCGTTGGGCAATTTTAACACAGTAAGTTGAGACTATGTGTTGCTAAACTCATGCGTGGAAGGTTTGTGTTGGCCAATCTAAGTAGGAAGGTGATGGTGGTGCTGGTGAGTCGGTGGTCTATATTTATATATAAGTAAGTACACCGAATAAATAAACACTTTAGACATATTTCGAACTCAGATTGATCCCACTTCGCAGACGAACAACGAGGAGAGGTGGAAGAAGGTGTTTATATCGAATTTAAGTAGAATTCAAATCATTTTCATGGAGAAATTGAAGCTGGAACCAGAAGCTTGATTGTTGTTGATAAATCTGGACATCATTCGGTATTTGAAGAAGAGTGAGCTGAGGAAGTTGAAGCTAGGGCTGAAAGTTTAAGGTTAGTAGGAAACCCAATTCTTAGCAACTTCCATGAAGGATGTTTAAGCTGAATTTGAATGAAAATTTGTTAAATTCAGACACAAAATTTGATAGTCGTCGTATTAAAGCACAAAATTGTAACTTTATGTTTAATTAATTCATTGATTTTAAATAACACTAAATACATGAAAAACTATAAACACACAATTAAAAGTTTAAGAATGTATTAGACACTTTTAAATTTTAGAAAATTATTAAATACATAATTGAATGTTATCTGTGTCCATATTGAGTGGTTGGCATAAAAAAGATTGACATTTGGAGTTGACATCTATTTGTTCAAGGAACATCTTAAGATGTTCAAGAAGACAATTCTAAATTATCAGTGTCAAATTGAATTAATAAAAAAATATTGGTGTTGTTGAGTTGACAATTTTTATATACTATGGTAGTATTGAATATATATGATTAAAAAACCATTTTGGGTTTATAAACTTTCATGGAAGTAGCAATTTTTAATCTTTACCTACTTTACTTGGTAATAATTTAACTCCTATACTTTCAAATTTGTAGGAGTTTAATATTTGTACTTTATAATGTGTAAAGACTTAGTCATGTCACGAAAAATATTACGCAGATTTTAATGAAATTTCTAAATATGCTGATCAATCAACTATTCAAGGACCAAGTTTGTTTATAAACTATAAAAAAGTATAAAAACTAAACCCCAATTTGGTAATTATTGATTTTTTGTTTTTATGATATTTGTAAATGTCCGAACCAACTTCGTTTGACCTACAATATTTGGGAGATGAAACTTGTAAATATTAAATTCTAAATAGGTGGTCACTTGGGATTAGTCCTTTATAAGGTCTTGCCCTTGATTTACTACTAAGCTAATTTGATTAAGAAACTATATAGTTACAACTTACAAATTTAAGGATACACCAACAAAATAATTATTATTATCCATTAAAGTTGGAAGACTTAAATGTCAATTACATACAAATTTAATATAAAACGTGTAATTTTAACTAATTTATATTGTTTTTTTATATATTTGACTCTCTTAGTCTTCTCTTCTCTCTTTATCATCCTCTTCCTCTTTTATAATAACATTATGATAGAGGAGTCAAATCCAAAACCTCAAAGTTGATCATACTATTTCATGTTTAAACTATGTTTAGATAAAATAATATAAATAATAAATAGGTTAGCCTAAGATGTTTTTTACTAATTTGAATATATATAATTTTTTGTAAAATTAGAACTCATATTTGATCAAATCATCATTCGCCATTGTTAATACTAGAGACCTAAAACTCCAGCAATTGGATATCATCTTCTTCATTGTTCCAAGTTTTACACACAATTTGAAAACTCCTCTCTCTCAGAAAACCGAATTCAATCAAATAGAAGAAACCAACGACCTCCCACTGATGATTTTGATCTCATTTCTTCGATACAATCGGAGCTCCATTGATGAAGATTTCAGACAAGTTCCGGCTTCCATTGATTGTTTGAGCTGCTTGGAATTGGCAATCCACTCTTCGTCGACCATTGCCAAATCTTCGATACCGAGAAACTTTCCCCTTTACTTCTCCCACTGATTTTCTTCCCTTCTATTTCCCCATTTCCCCGAAGATTTTCAGGGTTTAATTTCTCCTTCATCACCTGTAAATCTGAATCTCCAACAACGTATTGGTAAGTTCCCATTGAGTAGCATCTTCTCGCGTTTAGGTTATTTTGGCTACTGCTCTCTCCTTTCTCTTCTATTTGTTCTTCATCATCATCTTCTTCGCTGTTTATTCTCTTGAACTTCCCGAGTCTCACGGACAACACTCTCATTTCCCCTGTAGATTCCTCCAATGTTGTTGCTTGTTTCTGATGATCTCCAGAAACGGCGTTTTCTGGTTGTCTGTGACAACTGTTTTCTTGCCCTAAAATCTCGTTCGGATTAGGGTTTTCGGAAGGAAAAGTAGAGCCCAAAAGGGTGGTTCGGCAGAGAGGACATGTGGAGTTAGAGAGTAGCCATGTGTCTATGCAATTGATATGAAAAGCATGGCTGCAGATAGGGAGCAATCTCAGCCTGTCCTGGTCGGAAAATTCGTAGAGACAAACGGCGCAATCGAATGGCTCTTTTAAACCCATAATATCTTTGTACAAGAACACTGGCAAAGCGTCGATGAAGGCTTGGTCGAGACCTGAATCGTGAAGGCGAAAGAGCTGTTGGAGCTGTCTTTGGAGTGTGTGAGATCCAGGCCTTTCTGGGTATCGATTGGATTGGTAGATTGATGAGGAAGATCTTTTTAGAAGAAATCGAACGAGCAAATGGAGTAAACCAGAGATGAAGAAGATGACTGCTAGAATTACTATAACTAGAAGAAGGATTGGGCTGATGCTGCTGAAAGAAGAAGAAGAAGAAGAAGAAGAAGACGATGATGATGTAGAATCATTTGATTTTGGATCAGTGCCACCATCAAAAGGAGAAAGAGGAGATGGGTATATCAGATAACCATCTTTCTGCTTCATTTCATTTGAAAATCTTGACATCTCAGGAGATGTTATACTCAATAACCACTCACTCCTTTTCTTTTTTCCAGGTAATGGATGCAACTTTCTGCTTTTTGAGTGAAAAAAGCTGAAAGAGAAAGAGAGAAAAGAAAGAATATGTTAAGTTGAAGGAGGTTGCATGGTACCTACCTACCATTTGATGCAGAAAATGAAGGAAGCCATTAAAAAACTGAGAGAGTCTTTGGCTGGTGAAGATGGGATCTTCAGATTTCTATTGTTTATTCTCCACAGAAGTAGAGGAAGTGGGTTGGGATTTGATTGGTTTTTTTTAGTGTGAAAGCCAAGGTGGGTGAGGCTGAGATTGGCCATCAAGGTGGCAGTTGAGCCCTACAGTGATTGTAACAACCAAAGCTCCAACAGGGCATGAAGAGACTTGAGAATTTCATACATTTTAACAAAACAACTCCCAATTTGAAGGCCCATTTTCTACCAAACTATCACAAGGTACAGCTTTCTTTCACCTGCTCTCAACAAATACCTGATATTTGAGTCCTTTTCTATATCTTGTTTCCTTGTATGTCAAAGATTTTGGTTAGAGGTTAGAAAAAGAATGGTAGAAAAAGGTGAGGATGTGTAAAGAAAATGGGGGAATGAGTGAGTTGAGAGGTCCACCATTAAAATAGAAACTTGATTGCCCACAGGAGCCTGTGTTCTCTTTATTTATCAAAGACAAAAAAAATTATATCTGCCTTCAATGATGATTTTTCCCTGTCTAATAGCCTGCTAACCACAACATTCTTTCCACTAATGGTGACTTGGAGTTGGACAACATTATTAACTGAGAAGAAGAAATCTAAAGTCAGCTGGTGAAAATTCTTTACTTTGATTTCCATGTGATATGAGACAAAGTCAAAAACTAACAAAGAAATGATCCTAAAGGGATAATTGGAGAGAAGAGAGTGACCGGACAAGAGAAAGAGAGAGGTGGGCAGAGCAGAGACTTGAAAGTATCGTATAGAACAGAAGAATTTTGATTGATATGTCACTAAAACTCAAGCAATATGACAAAGGAATCAAATTAAGGGATTAGAGAATGGGTGATATGTGGGGTCTTGGCTGACTTTTCCTTGCACGCATGGCTTCAAAATACCCTCTTTGATTATGACCATTCAAACACCCATCACCATGCGCCTACTGTAACACCCTTGTCTCTGTTGCCCTGTGGGAGATAAAAAGGACGTTAGAAATACAAACTTAAATCTCACATCGGTTAGAAGTAGAGAATATTTCGAACTCGGAAGCATAAAAAAGAACCTCTCTATATTAGTATAGGTTTGGTAGAATTCAAAAGTCAAATTATACAAACTTTACTTTAAGGTGGACAGTTATCACAACACTGGAGAAGAGACATGTCTAAGAAAGTATTTGTGAACTATCATGATTGTGAACTATCATGAATGGACTTGGTGGTCAATAAAGGTTGTTAGGTTTAGAAGAAATGAGTTCAATTTATGGTAGCTACCTACTTAAGATGGATTTCTTTGACACCTAAATGTTGGTAAGAACAACAAATTTTCTTTTGGAATCATCCAAAAGGTCTCGTACCAATAGAGATAATTGTTTCACTTATATATCCATGATCATTCCTTTCCCTTATCAATGTGGAACTTTGTTTGCACACTTAACTATCCTCCACTCGAACAAAGTACCGCACCCTTAAGTCTTCCCTCATTTGTCCACTCTCGAGAGTTTGTTCTTATCAAGGTCTAGTTGCAAAACAATATAGAGCATAACCACAAATTATTTTTGTGGAATACACTTGGTGTCGACCACTTGTCGCATCCTTAATCTCCTCCCCTCAAACGAATATATACTCCCCTACCAGTGAATTTGATAGAGTTATTACTTATTTGCGGCTCCAAGCACTTTTTGTTTGATCTAGGGATTCATCTACAAGACTCACTACTTTTGTTCGAAATCATTGAGAATCTCACTCGTACAACTAGGTCCAGATCATGACTCTGATACCAATTGATAAGAACTGTTGATATTGTTTACTTTGGGCATAAACTCTCGTGACTTCGCTTTTGAGGACCACCCAAAAGGTTTCGTACCAATAGAGATAATTATTCCCTTCCCTAACTAATGTGGGACTTAGTTAGCATTTCTAACAAATGTCTTAGAGTCAGGTAGATTATTTTTTGAGATTAGTTGAAATGCATGCGAGTTAGCTCGAAATATCACAAATATAAAAATAAAACTTGTGTATTAGAGACGTAGGATTTGGCCCAGTTGAAAAGGTTTTGGTTCGTTTCTCGGGATTCTTAAATTAGTTCACCCCACCTTTGGCAGGACTTTTGGCTTTTCTATGAACTTGATGCTATAAATCCCGTGAGAATTAATTGGTCAAACTTCCTCATTACAAAGAAATAATTATTTTTTGTCTATATATATATTCATTGGAGAAGGAAAAGATCATTATGCTATAGAAGTTTAATGATTTGGACGTGACCTTCTGCAATCTGGTCTTTTCAGTGTTCATGCCTTTTTCTTTTTTTTTTTTCTTCTTTTTTCTTTTTTCTTTGGTATTCATGCTATTTCTATAATGACATTATTTATATTAAAATATTGTATCTTGGTGTTCATACTGTTTCTAATCAAATTTGATTGTAGAACCATCCAAACTCATATTCATATTGACAATTTGAAGATATTATTTAAATACTCGTCAGATTTTCACATTAGATTAATTTTTATTGTTCTATCTCATAGGTGGTATTAAATTTTCGTTGATATATTGACATTTTCATCCATGTTTCCACATTTCCATGTATTTGATATTGACATTAGGGATGAACCGACGTTTCCATTTTACTGTAAAAAAACTCCATGAAACATAAAAATAAGAAATAATATGTCACTAATGTACATATAGTATAGATTATCACTATGTTAATTTGTTTAAAGTGTAAAATATCAATTTATTAATTTGTTTAAATTTTTTTCAATATCCATTGACATTGACATTTTATCAATATTTTTATTGACATTTTTGCTGACATTGACATTTTAACCTTAGTCTCCCATGCATGTTATCGCCCTCTCTATTTCATAAATGACATATATAAAGTGTCATGGTTTCTCCATTGAGGCCAATTAAAACAGAATAAAAAAAATGACTTTTGAAAAGGTTTAAGTTTGTTAAGTTGAGTATAATTCAAACTGGTTAATGAAAAAAATTGGAAAGAAAGAAAAAAAGGGACCCATGGAGTTGATCTTCCAACCAAACTTCATTCCAATTGTGTTGACAAGCATGACAAGCAAGATCATGGGTAATTGAGTTACATGCACGAGTACTAAGAACGAATCCTCTAACGAACTCTTGCCTTTGTTTATCTCAAATCTCATTTGCGAAAAGTTTTTTTTTTTTTTTTTTTATTTTTAATTGCATGATGGTTCTTCCTTGTCAACCGCGTTCAAAGGATTGAAGAATCGACCTCATTGTGCCACTTTATAGACATAGTATGTTCGTGAGTAATTTTGAAAGGTTTAAAATCACTTTTGTCATTTTCAAAATTACTCAAAAAATGTTTTTAATCATTCTAAATCAATTTTAACAGTATAAAAAATGCATTTGAAAGTATAAAACTAAACATTAAATATTGTTTCAAAGTAATTTTAAACTTGACAAAAGTGATATTAAACCTTTCAAAATCATACTAAACATGTAATAATTTATAAATATCCCCCAACCCTCCCTTACAATTTGTAGAGTCATCATGTGTCATGTTAAGAACATTTATAACAAGTTTTGGATTTAATTTCTTCTTCTTCTTCCTCCTCTTTCATGGTCTTCATAGATGATATGATATTAAATTTATCTTCATCTATCAACTTAAGCTTTTGGGTCAATTGTGATTGAAAATGGTATCAAAGTAGGTGGTCGTAATGTTATTTCATCTCCAATTAATATTGATTTCCACTTATTGCATTTGGGTCAATTGACGATTTAACAATTTTCGACCACTATCGACCCCAATTTGCTGATGCACTGCCCCATGTTTCGATTGAACAGAATGTTTGAAGATTTCAAAGAACATAACTGAAACCCACCCTAAGATTTAAGGGCAATTAGAACTTGTACATGTGTCTGTACATCATTGGTCCATCACTTTTCATCTTCATTTTCAAACAAAATTACTGCTTGAGGTAAAATTGAAACTTAAAAAAGCTTAGAAATATTTTTGAAATTTCCCTTTGTACTTTAGCCTGTATGGTATTTGGAATCATATACGCTCATTTATACGAAACATTTTCAAATAATAAAAAAATTTACCCCTCAATTTTGCAAGTTGAATAAATTGAAATTCTAAATCAATTTTGTTTTATGCTTCTAGATTTAAGGAGTTGAACAAATATGTGTTTAGTAGATAATTTAGATTTTGTGATTCAAACCTTCCAAATTGAATATTAAAATTTAAAAGGCAACATTATATTTAAAAAGAAAAAGATAAAAAAGCAACATTTATAAACGCAATCCATTTTCTCTAGAAAAATTACCCTTTTCCCCCTTGAATTTTTTAAGGGTGTGCGTATTTGGTCTCTAATATTTGAAATTGGTCATTTTAGTCTTTGAGTTTTTAAGAATAGATTTAAAAAATTTCTTTACTTATAAATCCATTAAATTTAAACAAGAAAAATGGCTAGATGTTGATGTGGCGAAATGACTTAGAAAAAAGTTATATTTTAATATATTTTTTAATATGTAATGTACTCAAATTATATGATATTATAAAACAATAGTTATACAAATTTTTTAATGTAAGTCATGTTCTGTTTATAATCAATCTAATATGCAGTAGGTAACTATAACTAGTTTTACGAGTCATAAATATGTTAACAAACACATTTAAAACAATTATTTTAATTATAATCCAGTTTTTAATCTACTACCAAATAGTATAATATTTTAGATTTCCTACCAAACAGATTCTAACTATTTTATCAGAGCTGTAAATTGATTTACTTATAAAAATTCAAAATTTTAATTAAATAAAAATAAAAAATCAAATGGTTACCTAGCGGAGTCTTAACTACCTCCATTTGGATTTTTCTTTTTCTTTTAAAAATATAGTATAAATACAATCCATAAAAACTTATATTTAAATTCAACCTTACTAAAATACTTCTCTTGATATCTTATAATATACTATTACACATAATCTAATACTAAACTTTTAAGCATAAGGTAGTTTTAAAAAGTCAAATTTTGAATCAAATACTTTTCTAAGTATCCTATAATGAAATATCACACATATATATTACACAAACTCTAGATGAAAGGATTCAAACCTGACATTAATTTAACATCCAAACCAAAGTTAGCAATTTCAGCAACATCTAAGTGTGTACTTCCACTTACCCCCAAAACATGAAAACCATTCATTATTTTACAGCCTAATTGTAAGTTGGCAAAACAAAGAGCAATATCATTTCATTACAAACAAGTCAATGTAATGGAACATATCATTCCATGTTTTTCTTCTTTTTTGGTCTGAATGAGGGATACTTTGAATCTAGTAAGGCCTTTAGAGATCAACATGACCAGCAATATGATTGTCACTTGAATCACTTTCATCATCACTTACATCTTCTTCACTCTCGTCTTCTGCAGCCGAATTCGCCACATTTTCCCTTTTTGCGTATCGTTCGCAATACTCTGTCATACCAAACAACAAACTAACAATATGCACTTCCATTTATGTCTCATAAAAACTTTACTCAATTCTAACTTTCCAAGATCTTGGTCTCATCCTTGTCTTGTACTTCTATATATGTATATTTTTTTTCACAATTTTGCAAATAAATTATGTTATGCGATTAGCAAAGAATCAAATAAGAAAATCGATTACAGATTTACGTAGTTCACTAATAGTGTATTAGCTAATAGCTATTATTCATAGGCAGGGAAAGAAACGTTTTATTATCTTGAGAAGTAACAAAGTACAAAATGCAAGTAAGAGCATCAGATAACAGGACGCTTCGCCCCTAAACTCCAACTCACTGATCATGCAACGAGATCCCGTGCTTAGTCATTCAAAGTGCTAGATTACAGATGCAAAGCATTTCAAGACATTAATAATGGTTTCAAATACAAATCTACATCCCACTATGCAATATTCTTATTAAATGCGACAGAGAAATCTCAATACAATGATAAAAGTAGACTTTATGCAAAACTCAAGATCGTAGTAGAGAATTCATAGTATTGGGACTAAAAACGATATAAGTGTAATGGTTCATAACCAAGATTGTACATGGAGAGTTGATACCTTAGGGAGGAGTAGCACATTCAACAATATCCAGTATACAGATGCCAAAAGAAACATACAAATGAACAGCTGTGTTACTACAGATACATACTTACCTAAGTCGGACACTCGTTTACGATCTTGACATGGCATTATTATGACATAACCTTCTTTCTAATTACCAAAATAAACTCATACCTTTGACTTTTTGTTCGTATTGGCTTCTGTCTTTTAACATTAAAGACGCTGCGTCACCATTAAGGGGGTCTGAAGGATTGGGATAGAGCAAAAGCTGTGGAAGGAAAACTTCAAAAACATTCAATAGGTCTGAAAAACAGAAGTATGCAACAAAAAAGAAGTAAAGAAGAAAAAAAAAAAACTTGTCAGTCAACATTCATGTCAGGTTTTGAGCTTGAATAAGTAAAATGACAATTGGTATAAAGTTACCAAACATTGGACTCCAAGTTTGGTTAATCACATCCAGGCATACAGAACCAGATCTGCAAGTGGAAAGGAGTTTTAAAACCATTGAAAAAAATCCTACCTCATAAAAATAAGAATCAGCAGTGACCCTAGAGTGATAACATAACAATCTTAAAGAAGTTGAGAGCCACACTAAGTGAGGTCTAGCTTGCTCACAGTTCATCAACATTTGGATGATATATCTTGTTCACAAACCCAATAGATGGGGACTTGTATGGATAAGCATCAGGAAGTTCGACGTGGATTTTCCAAACCCCAGCTTCATACAAGCCTGTCAATGTTTCAGGCATTTTATACATTAGAATGTTCAAGCAAATCATGGGTAATGTATTTGAAAGCAAACACACGAGAACTTCATCAGAACTTTAATTCACCATAAAAGTTAAACATTCTAAGACTTTGGGGTTATGAAGCCTATTTAAAGCTCAAGGATCATGCTATGTAACTATGAAAATGAACAATCTAGACGAGACTATGGAGCAACATTTGGAAGTTGAACCGCTAGTTAAGGGGAAAACTTTGCCATCCATCCATATGCATACTCATAAACTAAAGGTCTCAAGAAAATGAAAAAGTCAATTGGAACCTGCAATATACTACTCAGCACCATCCCTACTCATTGGAGCAACTAGAAATACATTGTAATAGAAGTAGAAGAATGAGAATAGGGAATACTTTCTTTTGGACCATTGAATTCGACATTAAATTCACTGAGCCCATCGTCGATCATCTCCACTTTGTAATCACTCATCATCCTGGATTTAGTATGTGAGAATTTCAACAAAGAAATAACAAATCAATACCTTCTTCAACTTAAGGAAGCATAATGGGGATCTATGAAAATAGAATTACAAACTTTTAGTGCATAATAAAGCTCCTATTAATCAAATAAACTGACAAACTCCGTAGATGTTTCAATCATGGCCATCCAAAACATCAATTACATGAAATATTTATTTTCCCATGTGGATTTCATAATAAAAGATTCAATCCTATTTCTGTCAATTTGCAAATATATGCAACTATTTTTGTTCTCCAGCTGATGCATGAAACGTAATGAAAATTTGGTAGTTACTACTCCAAATTTATGTCTAAACTAAGTTCCCTGGGATCCTCTAACATCATAATGGTAGGTCATAGAGCTCTAAGAAAGTAAATCATTCCTTAATTTCTCTTACAATTCATCAAGGAAAATGGTATCAGCATTTTTATATCACTGTTGAAAGAACAACATTATGTAGAAAAAGAAAAAGTTCAGGATTATCACTACATTAGTACTTTCAAGTTTCAAGGTCATTAAACTTTAACACTACTATTTTTCCTTGTTGATTCTTCTTGTCCTTCTACTGCATATACCCCAAAATCCAGGACTACATTATAATATCTAAAGATCAGGTATCAGCACCTTCATCATAGTTTTTCATTAATTTTTCTATATGCAAGAACAAGAAACTGAATGTAGCAGCAGTCAAACAGAAACTAATGAGAAAACTTCATTTGTAAATCAACTTACAACTTCATGACATCCATATCTCTCCGCTTGTTTGGAGACGACATTTTGAATTCCAACACCTAAAATATTTCAAAAGAAAGCCTGCCAAGAATTGCACAATGGCATCACTTGTCAGACATGTAAAACTATAGCATCATATTATCTCTCACCCATATGCTCCCCAAAAAGTAGAACATTTGCATCAACCAAATGAACCAAATTATTTAGACAACCTTTAAAAACAAGAATTCCACAAAGATCTAATATTACAAACAAAAAAACATGATAATCAAGGGGCTGTATTATGCTAGTAAAGTTGCCAATGAATCCACAGAAACAAATATATCAGACTTACAACAACTTTTTATACAACTCCACAAGCCGTACAAAATTTGAAATAAACCATCAAATAACAAAGCCTTACAAGAAACTAGATCCCCTTGTCCATTAAGACCTAAATTAGACAGGCATATCAGAGTTCAACCTTCAACATCTTATACAGCAGAAGATAATATTTAAAGTTGTCTGATAGATGACTCCAATGCCTGAGCGATAGCATACTCAAAGGGTATAATCCATCATCCACAATAATATTTCTAAACAAATAGCCCCTCTTTTAACTTATGGACAATGAGAAAAGGACAACATCAACAAGAATAAATAAAGAAATAATCCTTTTCCTTCTCCCACACTCAATCAAACAGAAGCATTACACCAGATATCAAACCAACAAGAAAGAAATAATATTTTACAGACATCCCAGAATCTAATCCCCTTGGATATGGTCTAAAACAGGACTTGTTCGAAGATCCATGTCCTACCCACTTGACCCAATATTGATTTTTGAATGAAAAATGGTTCATTTCCCCTAAAGAAAAAAGGGAAAAAGGGAAGCTTGATTCTTACAAGTGCAGGTTCGCAATGGCGTGAAAATCCCAGCTCAATGAAGAAAACCCAGAAGTAGAAGACAAGGGGAAAGCTCTGGAATGACAAAGAAGAAAGGTTTAATCGGCCACAGAGAATAAGTACAGAAATGGGAGAGGAGTAATCAATTTTTCATCATTGACACAAGGATCAGAGCCAAATTTTCATACGAAAAGTCGGATAAAATATTGGTTTGAGACTTTTTAGTAAATGCTTGAATTGAATTTTGTTCTTGAAATTTTAAAAATATGCACAGTTCTTTTAAAAGACATCAAATTGTCTTGTCAAATCAAATATATCCTAAATTCAATGGCAAATTGCAAAATCCATTGTGAAATACGGTGGGAGGTGTAATTACATGAAAATTAAGCTAAGTATTAAATTTGGAACTTCAAACTTTAGTTATAAAAAGTAGATCTCCAAATAATAATAAAAAGTAAGCAGTCAAATTTATTCCATTGTTAGTATTTCTATACTTACTTAAGTTTGAGGTCTAATTTTATCATTTATATAAACTTGAGAGCTTAGTTTTACCATTGATGGTGGTTTTTGATTTTTGCCATAAATTTAAATAGTAAATTAAAATCTCTATCTATTACTATACTTAAAAATAAAATGTGATTTATATACATTCACAATTAAAGAGGTCAAAAATTCAAATTTGCATAAAAATGAGTGTTTACTTACTCTTAAAATATATTTATTTTGTTTATATATCTATATGGACAAATTGCAAAAACCACCTTTGAGATATTGTGATAATTGCAATTAGACACTCAAACTTTCAATTGTAAAAATTGGGCCCTAGACCCTCAAGCTTACAATAATTATAGAAATTGAACTCATAAATGATAAAAAATTGGACTATTGAACTTATACAAATATTATAATTTATACAATTATGTAAGTTTAAAGGTCGAATTTGACTCAATTTTAACATTTTTTTTTTTTATAGTTTTGAGAGTTTAATTTTTAAAATAGAAAATTCAAGGTCTAATTGCAACTACCACCCTACTTTTAAGGTATTTTTTTTACAATTTGCTCTATATATATTAAGACGGTGTAATTATTCCTTCTTTGAGATTAAAAGAAGTAAAATAATGAAGTATTTGAAAATTGAGAGTTAGTTTTGAATTTTATATGCAATTTATAATGAAAAAGATTTGAAATGAATATAATAATATTTTCTTAGTTTGGATGCCCTGAAAATAAAATAAAATAAAAAGTGTATTGATATAGGCTTTTAATGTCAATTGATTAATTAAAAAAGATATAAATCTAATAAGGTTAAATAAAAATTAATCTCAACATTGAATGAATGTGATGCTACACAATCCTACCATCTTGATTAGTTATCTTTTGTACATAAAACAAGGTTTGAGATCAATTAAAATTCCAAATAATTTATATGATAAGAAGCAATGGAATTCACTTGAAATTACTCAAGTTAGGATAGTGAGGATTGAATATGTGTGTCAACTCAGTGTTAAAAGTACCTTTTAAAAGTCAAAAAGTTTGAACCCTATAGTAAATATGATGTAATATTATAAAAATAAATAAATAAAAAGTAAGGATTATAAATATTAGGTTAAAATATGTTTGAAGTTTGTTCTATTTTAGTTACAATTGTTCAATTTTAGTCTCTATACTTTTAATAAATTTTAAATTTAGTCCCCAGTACTAAATTTTGTTGATTTTTGTTATCTATAAAATTTTTAGGTTAAAAATCACTTTTAGTTCCTAAACTTTTATAGAAATAACAATTTAATCCGTATACTTTAGTTTGTAACAATTTAGTCTTTGTACTTTCAATTTTGTAATAATTTAGTCCTAAACTTTGTCGCCCTTATATTTTAAAATTTGTAATGATTTAGTCTCTATTATAGAAATTAGTGTTAAGGTTTAATGAGATTCATTGCATAAATAAACCGAAACTAATTAAAGAATCAATGCTTTTACAAAATACAAAGTCTACATAATAAAATAATGACATCTAATTTTGATAAATTTTTTTACGTTAGGGATTTAATTGTTACAAATTTGAAAATATAAGAACTAAATTGTTACATACTAAAGTTTAGAGACTAAATTGTTACAAAATTGAATGTACATAGACTACATGTTTATAAACCAAAGTAAATGGACTAAATTGTTACTTTCATGGACCAAAAATAATTTTTAATCAAACTTTCGTTATTCGAAAACATATTCACATGTTTTTTTTTTTTGCATGAAAATTATTATTATTATTATTATTTAATTAATTTTGGTAAAAAAGTAAGTTTGAGTGACCAAATTAGATTTATTGAAAGTACAAAAACTAACATTAAATGATTGAAAGTATGGGAAATGAAACTGAACAAACTTCAAGATATGGGGACCAAAGTGGTATTTTAACCTAAATATTAAATATCTATTTGTAATTGTGTTTTGTGTCACTCTATAAATTCCATCTTTTATCGCAAAAGTTTTTGTCCATTGTCAACCTTCATCTTTCTCGTCTCAAATTTCTTCTCAATGCATGGCCAATATAAGTTTGAGAATTCCTAACTTTTTTTTTTTTTTTAATAATGAGAGTTTCTAACTTTATGTCCGTCTGAGTGTTCAAGGGATAAGACATCAATTGTCATATCAAATACTAATATTCGATCTTTATTCTATAATGTTTGAACTAAAAAATAGAGATGAATATCTTGTTTTAGATTACATTTATAGTAAACATTCTTTCGAATTTTGTTAATTTACATAGCACTGTTATTGCATTTATTTGTATTTGTAACAACATATTAAGATGAATTTGAGGATTAAAATGTTAATATTGTATTAACTTAATTGTTAACTAGTTAGGATATTAGTCACAAGTTTAAAACACCCTCCTCCTTTGATATTTATTTTATTTTAAAAGGTTGAGATTGTAACGACCCGACATTCTAGGACTTGAACTAGATCGTTACTACAAGCATGCATACATCTCAAATGGCTATTCTTCGTAATTTTACTAAAAATCAAAAGAAATTTTTACTAAAATAAATATTTTTTGCAAAATCCAAATAACTAAAAATCTTTGATCGGGTACTCCTTGTGCAATTTAATAAACAAGAAACTTGTATAAAACATCTGACCATGAGAAATTTTAAAAGAAAAATAAAGTTCTGATTTCAAATGACAGAACCAAAATTCTTAAAGATGAAAATGTTGGCTTTTTGGCCCTTAATCTCAAATTAATTAATTTTAATGGATTGATTAATTAGTGTTTTGATGATAACAAACCTGATTTTATTTATTAATCATTTGAGTGTTTTGAAGTGTCTATTGTGTGGAGCTTGGAACAACGGTTCCAATGCAATTTGAATCACTCAAATCGGAATTCAAATGAAGAAGATATGACAGAAACAAGCTTAATGGAAAAATTCCCGAGCTGATGACGTGGCAGATTTTTTTTAATCAAAGTGGACAAATTGAAAGGTAGTAATGGAGAAGTGACAATCGGTGAGTCTTTTATTTTTGGATTGATGTTAAAAAGAAAATGATTTTAAGAAGAAAATGAATTTAAAAAGAAGATGAATTTAATATTATTATATATGTTTGTGTCTAACGACTAGTTGATTTTTTAAAAGGATTAATTTAATATTATATATGTTCGTGTCTAACAGCTAGTTGCCTTTTTAAAAAGATTAATTTAATATTATTATATGTTCGTGTCTAACGGCTAGTTGAGTTTAAATCTCCACCATTCAATTTTCTTTTACAAAGATCTAATGGTCCAAATTAATTTGATTTTCACTCACTTTCATTTCTTTTTAAATACTTCATCTTCTCCAAAAAGTTTTCCCAACTTTTACAATTTTACAATTTTACAATTCTAAAAAATTGAAAAAGGTCACCATTGTTGCTCTCTCTCCAAGCTTTCAAATTTCTTTCTTTTCATCTTATTCTAGAGAGATACTTTCATTGTATTGTGAGGATTGAGTATTGTGAGTTCAAATTTGTACATCTACTTTTTTAGAGAGTTTTAGTGTGTGATTTAAAATTTCAAGAATATTGTAACGGTTGGATCCTAACCCGTGGAAAGGATCGGGTTTGCTCTTGAACCCGAAAAAGGAGCAAGGTAGCGGTTCGACTCTCATCCGTGGAAAGAGTCAAAGGAGATTTTTTAATCGAAATCCCAAGAGGCGCTTGGGAAAGTGGATGTAGGTCGAGTTGGACCGAACCACTATAAAAATCACGGTGTCTTCTTCTCCAACTCTTTCTCAATTTATTTTGCATTCAATTTTTAGTAGCATATTATAAATCACTGTCCTTCTTTGTTGAGATTGATTAAATCTTGTGTTTCATATATTTTTTATCAATCTTGATATTTAGCATCAATTAAGGTTTTTATTAATTTAATTCAAAAATTAATTCAATTAGTTTAATTTGAGCATATTTAGGAATAAGTTTAATTAAACCCTATTCACCCCCCTCTAGGGTTACCATACCGGCCCAACAGAAAACATGAAATCTTTGTGCGGAAGCATCTAACTAATCTTAATAGCACGGTCAAGGTATCCTTTCATTCGTTGAGGTGTCCTTTTCCTTACCTGAAAAACATAACATGAAAAGAATGAGTACAAAATGCTCCGTAAGTAACCCACTACCGGGTCGGGCTAAACACTTGCATTATACTAGTGAGACATGCATATTTCACTTTTCACACTTCACTTATTTGAGTGATTGGTTAGACCTGCCCTACTATTGGCAAATGGTATCCACGAGCCTCTGGTGAATCTCGCAGGAGACACTTAGCTCAAGTGTATCCCAAAGGAACACGAAACCTCTGGTGATCTTGAAGAAACACAAAGCCTCTGGTGAAATCAAAGGAAAACAAAATCTCTAGTGATCTCGAAAGAACACAAAATCTCTGGTGATGTCGAAGGAACACAAATACTCTAGTGGACACACAACCAACGTAGGAGGATAACTATCACTAACATGCATAACTGGTAACATACATAAAAATCCCACAACATATATTCATAATGTCTCTCATACAAACATCATCATGCTCATATATGCAGTCATAAGAATTACATGCAAACAGAATATTTCATAGATGGCTAAAAGAAGCCAACAACATTTTAATAACTAAATTGTCTTGGCACGTAGGCGGTTCCAATAGTAAAATTACATACCTTGACACTGGATGCAAATAGCTAACCAAGCCACCAATTCTTACAAAATCCTTAAATTAAAACCCTAGAACATAAATCCAGACTTAATTAGCTTGTACAAAATCCTTTGAAGTTTGAATCTAAAACTCAAATCCGATGGGTAACAACAATCAAAACAACATCGATGTATAATCACGAAATTACAAGAAAACCCAACAATTGGACTAACCAAATGTTCAAATTCTGGTGTAACCCACCAAGAACGGATGATACCAGCGAAGCAGAATCAGCTGCGCGATAGACTTGCATACGCCGAACCAAAAATTTGAAATTGACTTTATATATATACTTCTTTAAATTCTCTTTTCCTTTTTCTTTTCCAAAATAAAATACAAGCTATTTAATATAATTTTACTCAACCCATCAAATCAAATCTTTTCCAACCATCACCTAACAATTTATTTAACACATCTCCTAACAAATCAATTTCTCAACTTAAATTCAATTCCAATTTATCCTATTTTTTTTAAATTAAATCTCACCCAATTAGTTAAATCCAATTTTTAAATTTACCACAAATGAATTCAATTTTTCCACTGATTGAATTAAATTCAAATATTTTATCACAATTACTTTAAATTGAATTGTTTTTTCAAAATAATCCAATTAAGCCTCAAAATTCAAACAACTCACCAAATAATTTAGGATAATTATTTAAAAAAAAAAAAAAAACTGAAAATGTACAACGTCACATAGATAGCTTATTAGTACTTTTTTCAGCGATAATTTAGTAGAAAAATGAGTCAAACCCCAAACATATTAAAGAAATAGGTAAACACAAAGACGCCAAAATTGTAGCCACGTTTGTTCCAATTGCCCAAGTATTATTGGCCATAAATATTAACAATTTTTATTTTATCTTTTCCTTCCTTCTCTTTTATTAAACAAGTTTTAGTTTATCTTTTCCTTCTTTTTTATTAAATAATTTGATATTAAATACATTCTTTAGAAGTAAATTCACTCAAAACTAAGTGACACCTAATCTTTAGACTATATGAAATTTCATTTATTGTTTGTCATGTTAATATATTTTTAAAAGTGAATATGACACTTCTACAATATTAAAAATTAACTTCTCTGTCTGTTGTTTAGATAATAGATGACACTCTTTTAAGATAAATGGACTTGAGCCTCTTATTTAAAAAACTTATGCATAAACAAAATGAACTAATATTTGAGTTGACGGATTATTATACCTTCATATGTATTTCCACTACTCGAATTTGAGATACAAAATCTCCCTTACTCAACTTGAATTTAAGTTCTTATAAATTTTTAAGAATCTTTATTAAGGGACGTACATGATCATCCAATTAAGAGGGTTAAAAAATAATTAAAAGTGCTTATAGAAAGGTAAAAAGTGATTTTAAAGATAAAAAATCATATGGAGAACTAAAAATGTTTTCTTTGCATTTGGTTAAAAAAAATTAAAAAGTGGTAATAGATATTTTTAGTCAATAGAAGCATATTTAAAAATTTTCATGATTGAACACTGACAATCACTGCTAATTTGTTGCATCTAAGCTCAGTTACTTCGTAGATATTCCCTTTAGCATCTACACTACTTCATAGATATTCCCTTTAGTACAACAATTATACAAACAAAGATCGAAATTCTAATAGTAAGGAAGGGAGATCCTTGAACCCAACTGTAAGCTTAAAGATGCTCAACTCGTATACATATTTACCAACACAAATATACAATAGACACTCCACAATGTCAACCAGATCCACAGGAAACAAAATTAAAGAAAAATAAACAAATTTATATAACAAAGAAGAGCCTCATAGTTGAAGATGAGAAAAATCATAATATGACTCATTTGTCAAGCCTCTTCCTGCAATTTGAGAACAGTTTCAAGAGCACAAACTTTCAATCTCAAATGCAATATATAATGAGCTGTTTTGGCGAAGAGATGTTCCTGTCGCAACCCTCGACCACCGGGCACCACCCACCGAAGCTTCTGAACTTTCCGGCGAACCTCTCGTGCTTCTCTCCTCTTCCTCTTCAAGCTTGACGCAGCCACATTATGATGGCAAGAGGAGCTGGAATTAGCCATCAAATCTGCTAAAGCCATAGATAGAAAGTTAGAAAAGAGATGGCTATGGGAATGGCTTTGAGTTTTGTATTATATATAAGAAGAGAAGACAGTTGGGTGGTGGGGTTTTGAGTTTTCTGTGGAGAAATGAAGGTTTCAGTTTCAGGTTGAGAGATTGTGATTCCATGTGGGCAAACAGTTGGAAAACATTGAATGGGTGTAGAAGAAGGGTTCTGTACACGTGTCAGGCAGATTTTGGATGGCATAATCATGGCCACTAGTTTTTGTTTGCCAGAAATTGACAGACAACTGCCACTACACTCAATTCTGACACCTGTCCTTCATCTCACGTGCTGATTATTTGGTTTCTGTAGCGACTACTAACATCACCCACATGCTGTGGCTTATCCAATTCCTTGAAGAGAAGGGAAGTGGAATTATGTTCTGTATAACCTTTGGTTAACACATGAAAGAATGTAAAATAACAAATGAGTGAATCAATTCAAAAACACATAGCAAAAGAAAAAACTTCTTTTTCGAACAAGATACAACTTTTAACTGACATATGAAAAGAAAATTGTTCAAAGATACAAGCTCTCCTGAGAGGAGAATGCAAACAACAAACTTCAAAATAATCATTCAATCAGTAATGGTCTTGTTATCTGTTAGGCCTCCAATTCACCATACATACCAGAGGGTGAGATTGAAGGTCGTTATTTGGGGTTGTGTGGAGACCATTCGTACAAGCGTGGTGGGGTTAAGTAGGGTTTTTGGATCTCTAGTTGGGTGTGAATATTTTGGGGTTAAGCCTAGAGGAGGAGAGAACCAGCACTCTCGTGATTTGCTGGGAGTTATCCTACTTATTATTTTCCTTTTTCGCATTAGTATCTTTCGGTTGAGACTCTGGAAATTACCTCCTATTTGTGAATATATAACACAGGGATATCGTAATACCCTGTTCTTTTTTGTAGCTTGTTGGGTATTGTTCTTGTTGTTGCAGGTATGGTTACTTAACAAATTGGTATTAGAGCTCGGTTCAACACCGGGGATCACGAGAAAAATGGCACAGAAGATGACGGTAGAGCGCTTTGAAGCTCAGGAAAAGGAGCTAGCAATTCTGAAGGAACTAGTTGTGACGACCTATCGAAATGTTGAGAGGATATCGAACGATTTACGGGAGTTATCCGATCGAGTGAGTAAAGGACAGTCAATGTTGACGGAGGCTTCGCAAACAAAGAACAAGGAAGTTGACATGGAAGAAGGTGAGTCATCACAAGAGAAGAACGGGTGGATTGATCGAGGCAAGTACAAAAATTTGGAGATGCCTATTTTTTACGGAGAAGGTCCGGATTCGTGGCATTTCTGAGTAGAGACGTATTGAAGTACACGAGCTCTCCGATGCAAAGAAGATGAAAGTGTCGGTGATTAGTTTTTCTCAGGAGGTGATCGACTAATATCGTTGAACTCACAACCAGAGTCCGATCAATAACTGGAACGAGTTGAAGGAAAGAATGTTCGAACGATGGAGACCCACGATATAGGGGACTGGGGACGAGGAGATACTGGAGGTGGAAACTAAGGCCTTAGAAGTCGTGGAGAATGTAGAGTTGGCCTTAAGATCGGTTTATAGATTTTTGGCTCTTGGAACGATGAAATTAAAAGGGATTATGGGAGGAAAAGAGGTGATTGTACTCATCGATGGGGGGCAACCCATAACTTCACACATTAGAGACTTGTAGAGGAACTTACTACATGTGGCGAAAACTTCAAACTACGAGACCGTGGTGGGGAATGGAACAACAATTAGAGGTCAGGGAATTTGCCGATCAGTAATGGTCATGTTGTCGGAGATTACTATTGTTGAGGTCTTTTTACCATTAGATTTGGGAAAAACGGATGTTATACTAGGAATGGCATTGTTGTGTACCACAAGCTTCATGGGGGTGCATTGGCCAACATTAACGACCTTCGCCTCCAAAGACAATCAGGTGAAGTTAAAAAGGGATCCCTCACTGACGAAGGCAGAAGTCAACTTGAAGGTAATGACTAAGACATGGGAGGTAGAGGACCAAGGATTTCTTATTGAGTTTTAGAACATGGAAATTGAAGAAGAGGAAGAAGAAAGTTCAAGGGAAAGGGATCAAGAGATAGAACAACTTTCGGTGATGGTTCAGAACTTATTAGAACGCAGTCAAGACATTTTTGAGCTTCCGAAAGAACTCCAACCTAAGAGAGAGGTTGATCGTAGAATTTTCATAGCAGAGGGACAACCACCTATCAATGTACAACCATACAAAAAGGGGCATGCCCAGAAAGATGAAATTGAAAGATTGATGGGAGAGATGTTAGCTACAGGAATCATATGACCTAGTAGAATCCCTTTTTCAAGTTCGGTCTTATTGGTAAGGAAGAAAGATGGAGGTTGGAGATTCTGTGTGGATTATTGAAAGGTGAATCAGGCCACGATCGCCAATAAATTTCCAGTTCCAATTATTGAAGAACTATTGGATGAATTACACGGAGCAAGTGTGTTTTCAAAGTTGGATCTGCGATCGGGGTACCATCAAATTTGAATGGATGAACAAGGCATCCCCAAGACCGCTTTTAGAACCCACGAGGGTCATTAGGAGTTCTTAGTCATGCCATTTGGGTTGACCAGTGCCCTGACAACGTTTCAGTCCCTGATGAATGAGATATTCAAGCCGTTTCTTAGGAAGCTTATACTAGTATTCTTCGACGACATCCTAGTATATGGCTCAGACATCTCCATGCATGAGAGTCATCTAGCAGTAATCTTTAACTTATTGAGGGAACATCAATTGTTCGCCAATCCCAAGAAGTGCATCTTCAGTCAACCTCAAATACAATATCTCGGCCATTGGGTCTCAAAAGAAGGGGTGGAGGCGGATGGAGATAAGATCAAAGCAATGCGACAGTGGCCTCTACCCAAGAATGTGACAGAACTCAGAAGTTTTTGGGACTCACGAGGTATTACAAGAGGTTTGTTTTGAATTATAGGGTTCTAGCGGCTCTGTTAACGAAGCTACTTCACAATAATGCTTTAAGCTAGAATGAAGATGTGGGAGGCACTTGAGAAACTAAAGAATGTGATGTCGACCTTACCTGTGTTAGCCCTCCCCAATTTTGATATGCCATTTATCATAAATCGATGCTTCAGGCACGGGATTGGGAGTGGTATTGATGCAGGTCACAAGACCTATCGCTTACTTTAGTCAAGCTTTATCTGCAAGAGCTCAAGCCAAGTCAATATACGAGAGGGAGTTGATGGTTGTGGTGCTTTCAATTAAAAAATGGCAGCATTATCTTCTGGGGAATAAATTCACAGTGATATCGGATCAAAAAGCCCTGAAATTCCTCATTGAGCAAAGGGAAGTGCAACAATTCCAGAAATGGCTCACTATATTGTTGGGGTATGACTTCGAGATCCTCTACCAACCTGGTTTACAAAACAAGGCAGTGGATGCTTTCTCTAGAATGCCCCAGCAAGTGGAAGTGATGGTGTTGACAGCCCCGACACTAGTTGATATTGAGGTAGTTCAACAGGAAGTGGAAAAGGACGAGGTGTTGCAAAAAATCATTACAAGACTTAAGGAGATCCGGATTCAGTACCTAAATTCTCACTCCATCATGGAGAGTTGTTATACAAAAACAGATTAGTCATATCTCATACTTCTTCCTTGATTCCCGCACTTTTGAGTACATTCCATGATTCAGTGATAAGGGGGCACTCGGGCTACCTTCGCACTTAGAAACGAATGACAGGGGAGTTGTATTGGAAGTGGGAGAAAGACGTTTAAAATTATGTTGATAGTTGCATCATCAGTCAGAAGAACAAGGTGGATTCAATCACCCCAACAGAACCATTACAACCGCTACCGGTACCAGATAGAATTTGGGGATACATCACTATGGATTTTGTGGAAGGACTTCCGAAGTCTCAAGGGAAGGATTCAATTACAGTACTGGTTGATAGACTCAGCAAATATGGAAACTTTGTGGCATTGAGCCATCCTTACACTGCCAAGCAAGTCGCAACTGTGTTCATTTGTGAAGTAGTGAGACTACATGGTTCCCAAAGTCAATCATATCGGATCGAGATAAAATCTTCGTTAGTAACTTCTGGATCGAGTTATTCAAGAGTCAGGGAACCGTCTTGAAGAGGAGTACCGCTTTCCACCCACAGACTGACGGACAAATTGAGCGGGTTAATTGGTGTTTGGAAACATACCTTCGATGTTTTTGCCATGAACAACTTAAGGCTTGGTATGACTGGTTACCATGGGCAGAATATTGGTATAACACAACATACCATGTATCAACCAACACCTCTCCTTATAATATTGTATACGGGATGATGGTGCCTCCCTTGATATCTTACGTGGGAAAATAAGGTGTCTAATGACACGGTGGAGCAACAACTAATGGCATGAACAAGGCTTTGGTGGCTCTTAAGGAGCATTTGACCTTGATGTAGAATCGAATGAAGAAATTTTATGACATGAAACAGCGAAAGATTGAATTTGAAATTGGAACATAAGTTTTTTTGAAACTAAGACCCTACAAACCACGAACATTAGCAAAGAAACGTTGTGAGAAGCTATAGCCGAAGTATTATGGACCTTATCTAGTGATAGAGAGGATCGGGGAGGTAGCCTATCGTCTTCAACTTCCGCCTAAGGCAACCATTCACAACGTTTTCCATGTATCCCAATTGAAGAAGGTCGGAGAGAGGCAAACGGTCCATGTACACCCTCTACTTAGCTTTGTGTTAGACGGAACACAAAGCTAAGTAGAGAGGAATGGTTGATCAAATGAGAGAAGCTGCCGGACATTTAAGTGACTTGGGAGGAGGCTGCTTTCATCAAGTATCAATTTCCTGAATTACACCTCGAAGGCAAGGTGCATCTGGAGAACGGGGGTATTGTTAGGCCTCCAATTCACCATACATACTAGAGGATGGGCAAGAAAGGAAATTCACAGGAGTAAGAGGAAGGGTGAGATTGAGGGTCGTTATTTGAGGTTGTGTGGGGACCATCCGTACAAGCGTGGTAAAGTAGGGTTTTTGGGTCTCTAGTTGGGTGTGAGTATTTTGGGGTTAAACCTAGAGGAGGAGAGAACCAGCACTCTGTAATTTGCTGTTATCATCATGAGAGAAGCAGATGAGACTTTAAATACTTCAGCAAGAAGATTGCTTCTGAATTTTTCAATAATGATTGCATGAGCTTCATCAAATAGCTTCATCTTATATTGGAGATAAATCTCTATGGAGATAAGCCAATTCTGCATCAAACTGATCAATCCAAGCCGAAAGTTGAGCAAAATCACATCAGACACCATAATGTACACAAAGAAGGCTGATGCACTGGGGAAACTTTTGAAGATAACATTGCAAAATTACTAAAAGTTACCACTCTTATCAGTATTCATTCACATCCAAAAATTCCTTGTCACCAGAATCAGCAAACCACATCAATACAGGTTTTTTTTTTTTTTTTTCTAAAAAAAAAAAAAAAAAAAAAAAAAAAAACAAACAAACAAACACATTATGGCATCTAGCAGATTCAAAAGGGATGGATCTAAAACAATTCCAACTTTCTGATCCTAGACAAAGAACATAGATTCCATTGATCAAACATAGTTAAATTCCAGTTCAGTCAGTAAAGGTCAATGGACTTTCTAAATTTCAAGTTATACTATCTACCATATTTCTTTCATCTGTACAAATACATCTGCAGACTGGAATTGACTGATTTAGAGACAAATTCCATTCAATGCTGAAAGCAATTAGAGAAACATATAGAACCGCTCAAAGGACTGGCAGATGAGAACGTGTGGAGAAGAAGATATGCACTATCCATCCCCAATTATTTATAACCCGGTGGAAGCATAACAATAATGAGAAAGTTGAGAAGATTAGGGGAGAAGCAGGGTCCTACCTCATAATGACATTCCCATTTGTTGAGTCCAAAGGAGATGCAGTGACAGATCTCAAGTTGAAATCTCATAATAAAATATAACTGTTGATCTAGACATGAAAATGAAATGAAGAAATTGCATATCTAGAGCCACAACTTCAATGCTGCCAAATAGAAACCATGTGGAATCGAAAAGAACGGAAGAAAGGAAATAAAACATTCACATGTCTGGCTTCTAACTTGTCTCTCCCTTCCACTTTATCTCTATTTAATGCAGAGTACCAAATAACTATGCCATATACTCAACATAAATGAGAGAAGAAGACAATTAGAATGAGTGAGCTCTTCCATCAGATTTCACCCCTTCTGTGTAGACAACAGGAGCATATATAAAAGCTTCTTTCGAAGAATGAGCCAGACCGAGTCATTTCTTGAAAGAAATTTTTATGAGAAGGGTATACAAAAAGATGAAGACATCAGGTATATATATATATAATATGATGCTCATTAAAATGAGAGAATATGGCCAATGATTCTCACTTATAATATCAATGTTCCAACATACCACATTAAAAAAAAGAAAAACAAAGGTTCCAACATAACACCAAGATTAATATCTTTGAAGGCAACACAATTATGCCTAAGAATGAATACATATTACACTTGCTTTCCAATTATATATAAATATTGTTACTGAATCACTGAATAACATGTCGTTATACCTAAAGAAAGATCGCAAGACAACAATCTTCCATTGTTTACTGAAATGTCTCAATGTAAAACAAGATGGTGAAAAAAAAAGTCATAAAGAGCAGTACATGGACGTTTTAACTCGACCGCCAAGGATTCTCTCCATAGTAGAAAGCCGTGCCAACCATCAGTGCCACTGTAGCACCTTGGACAACCACACGAGCTCTCATTAGCATTTGCCCCAACTGAGAGTTGCCTTGTCTAAAGCTTATTAATCCAGCAGTGAGAACCCCAGCAGTGACAAGTGCACCTGAAGATTAAATTCTATCAAACAAAAAAACCAATAGAGAAAAACACATAGCACCATTACCACACAGAAAGAAGAACACAACTATATAACCGAGAATCAACAACCATTGACTTCCATAAGCAATTCGACTCATGTACAACACTAAAATGAAAAACCCTTTGTGTTGTAGTATGGACAAAGGAAAATCTCCCACTTCCTACAATCTGCTTAAAATCTCCATGCTCGTGAGAGCATAATTGGAAAAACAAAATAATCACTCTAGAATTCGTTTCGTTTAATTGATTTTAACTCAGGTAACAACAAACCCGCCAAAAGAGTACACATACAAACCAATAAAGTTTCATTTGTAATTATAATCTGATGCCGGTCATCTCCGAATCGAGGGGGAGCTCTTTAATTGCACGAAGGGCGAAGGAAAAACAATAAAGAAAGTTAAAAAAAAAATATCCACACTTCTGCACGTCCAATACAACCCTTCAACAAAATTCAATGAAATTGAAGTATAATAACAAGGAGGAAGAAACTGGGGTAATTACCGACGGGGACCAAAGGGTTTCTCGCGCGCTTCTTCTCTACGAAGAACTCATCCAAATTAGGTTCCTCCGAGCTCATTGTTGGTTAATTGATGGGGAAAGAGATGAATCTAAATCAAAAGAAGAGTAAAACGCAGAAGATTAAGCAACCGACAAAGAATGAATTGGTTTGGAGGGAGGGAGGGAGGAAGGAAGAGGTCGTTGCCTTGCCTTCAATTTCCACTTCCCATCGGGTGTGGTTGTAAATGGGGCACGAATCAGCGGGTCGGGGGCCCATATACCTATTTTAATCATGAAAAGAAATCCAAAGGTTAAATTATGTATATACAGTATAGTTGATTTCAATTATACCCTCCTAACATTTTAAAAGTTTTATTTTAATCCAACTTTTAAAAGCTTTATTTTAGTCCTCAAATTTTGAAATTTGTTTTAAAATAATTCTCATAAACTTTTGTTGTAAAGTTTACGAACAAAGAAGTTACTTGTTTGTAACGATATATATATGTGGCTCAATTATAAATCATGTGTGTAAAATTGAAGATAAAAATGGAGTACGAAAACTGAGAAATTATAATATTAAAATAATAAAATAATTAAAATAACCAAATTAAATAAAATAAACTAAAATAAAGAAAGTGAGATTTTATGGAATTTCAAATTTCACCAATCTTTTCTCTTTTTTTCTCTCCAATGTGTGTATTACAATATCCACCAAAAGCCTCTATTTATAGGTAATTTGGCAAGTAGGAAATGACTACTAAGGATGTGTATTTAAGAGACACGTGGCCTTTAGCCACTAAGTTTGGCTACATAATGGACATCTATTATAAACATAATATTTATAATACTCCCCCTTAGATGTCCATTATATATTATATGAAATATGTCTCGTTAAAACCTTACTAGGAAAAACCCAAAAAACTAGGAAAAATCCAATGAAAAAAAAAAAAAAAACTTAGTGAAGGAAAAAGAGTATATATTTCATATAATCTAATGATTTTAAAAGAATACAATACATTTGCTCCCCTCGTAGGAACATTACTTGAGATCTCTGAGTCACTGCATTCCAATGTTCTGCACCAATTTTTCAAAGGTTGCGGTCGGTAATGATTTTGTAAATAAGTTTGCCAAGTTATCCTTCGAACAAATTTGTTATACAATGATGTTGTCATTTTCTTCAAGATTATGAGTGTAAAAAAGCTTAAGTGAAATATGTTTTGTTATATCTCCTTTAATATATCCTCCTTTGATTTGGGTTATACATGCTATGTTGTCTTCGTATAATATTGTTGGAGGATTTTTACTAGAAGACAAACCACATGTTTTACGAATGTGTTGAGTCATTGATATTAGCCATACACATTCTCTACTAGCTTCATAGAGTGCAAGAATTTCAGCATGATTTGAGGAAGTTGTTGTTATGGTCTGTTTCATTGATCGTCAGGATATAGCAGTTTCTCCACATGTGAACAGATAACCTGTTTGAGATCTAGCTTTGTGTAGATCAGATAAATATCTAAAATCTGCATAACCAATTAAGTCAAATTTTGATTTATTTGAATAAAACAAACCAGGAACGAAGATAACGGAGTATATGCTTAATTTCATTCCAATGTCTTTTTGTTGGAGAAGAATTGTATCTAGCTAATAAATTTACTGAAAATGCAATATATGGTCTTGTATTATTAGCAAGATACATAAGTGCACCAATTACACTAAGATATGGTACTTCAGGATCAAGAAGTTCTTCATTATTATCTCGAGGTCGAAATATATCTTTCTTCACATCTAGTGAACGAACTTCCATTGGAATGTTTAATGGATGTGTTTGTCCATATAAAATCTTTTTAAAATTTTTCCTGTATAGATTGACTAATAAACAAATATTCCATCTGCTAAATGCTCAATTTGCAATCCAAGGCAAAATTTTGTTTTTCCTAGATCTTTCATCTCAAATTCTTTCTTAAGACATTATATTGCCTTTGAAAGTTCTTCAGGAGTTTTAATTATATTTAGGTCATCAACATATACAGATATAATAACAAATCCTGGTTGTGATTTCTTTATAAAAACAAATGAACATATTGGATTATTTTGATATCCTTTTTTCAACAAATATCCACTCAGGCGATAATACCACATTCGTCCTGATTGTTTTAATCCATATAGTGATCTCTGTAACTTTATTGAATATAGTTCTCGAGAACTTGATTTATGTATTTCAAGTATCATAAATCCTTCTGGGATTCTCATATAAATGTTATTATCAAGAGATCCATATAAATATATTGTGACAACATCCATAAGATGCATGTCCAAATTTTCATACACAGTCAGGCCAATTAAATATCTCAATGTAATTGCATCCACCACTGGAGAATATGTCTCCTCATAATCAATACCAGGTCTTTGTGAAAAACCTTGTGCAACTAGTCTTGCTTTATATCTTGTGATCTCATTATTTTCATTTCTTTTTCTCACAAATACCCATTTATATCCCACATGTTTGACATCTTCTGGTGTTTGGACAAATGGTCTAAAAACTTGACGTTTTGAAAGTGAGTTTAATTCGATTGCTTCTTTTCACCGAAGTCAATCTCTTCTATGTCGACATTCTTCAACAGATTTTGGTTCAGGATCCTCATTTTCAGATATAATATCAAGTGTAACATTATATACAAAAATGTTATTAATAATTACATGAGTTCAGTTCCATCTTTTTCCTGTCATTACATAATTTATTGAAATCTCATTATTATCTTGAGGTATTTCAACTTCTTCACTAATTGGATTATCGGTCATGTCTAGGGTTTCTTCATGGATATTTACATCCTCAACCAAGTCTTTTTTACTATCGTTTATTTTTCTTTTCCGAGGATTTTTATCTTTAGAACCCACTAGTCTACCACACTTTTGGCGTGTTCCAGATTTCATTAGTGACAACTTGCTGTGTTGAGATATCAATTTTCGACGAAACATTTGCAATGGGTAAATGTGATTTAGTTACTTTTTTTGCATCTATAAATGCATCTGGTAATTGATTTGCTATATTTTGCAAATGAATTATTTTCTGAACTTCAAGTTCACATTGATTTGTACGGGGATCTAAATGAGATAGTAATGATGCATTCATACAATTTCCTTTTCCAACTTCTTAATTCCTCCCCCTAATGTTGGAAAATTTGTCTCATCAAAATGATAATCAACAAATCGTGCAGTAAATACATCACTCGTCAGGGGTTCAAGATATTTAATAATTGATTGGGAATCATATCCAACGTATATTCCTAACCTCCTTGGAGGACTCATTTTAGTACGTTGTGGTGGAGCAATTGGAACGTATACCTCATATCCAAAAATTCTCAGATAGGAAATATTTGGCTCCTACCATAAGCTAATTGTAATGGTGAGTATTTATGATAAACTACAGGCCTAATGCGTGCAAGTGACGTAGCATGCAAAATAACATGTCCTCATACAGATGTAGGAAGCTTAGCTCTCATAAGTAATGGTCTAGCAATTAATTGCAAACGTTTTATAAATAATTCTGCTAAACCATTTTGTGTATGAACATGAGCTACAAGATGTTCAACATTTATCTCAATTTACATACAATAATTATCAAAAGTTTGGGATGTAAATTCACCAGCATTATCAAGACGAATGGCCTTAATTGTATAATCAGGAAATTGTGCTCTTAACTTAATTATTTGAGCAAGTAATCTTGCAAATGCAAGGTTTCGACTTGATAATAAGCACACATGCGACCATCTACTGGATGTGTCTATTAATAACATAAAGTATTTAAATGGTCCACTTGGTGGGTTAATAGGTCCACATATATCACCATAAATTCGTTCCAAAAATGCAGGTGATTCAGTTCCCACTTTAGCTGGTGATGGTCTAATTATTAATTTGCCTTGAGAGCAAGCATCACATAATTCACTAGATTGAATAATCGTTTGGTTCTTCAATGGGCATCCATTTGAATTTTCAATGATTCTTCTCATCATTATAGATCCTTGATGACCCAACCGGTCATGTCAAATTGTAAATATATATGGATTCATGAACTTCAAGTTCATTGTTGCATATGTTTCAATAACCCGTATATGAGTATAATATAATCTAGAAGATAAAGCAGACAACTTTTCCAATATACGTTTTTCATGTAAGACAGTAGATATGATATAAAGATATTCTATTTCATTTTTTCTATCAGTCTCAATATGATAACCATTGTAACGTATATCTTTAAAACTTAATAGATTTCTCTTTGATTGACTAGATAACAATGCATTGTTAATTGTAAATTTTGTTCCTCTAGGCAAAATAATATTTGCTTTTCTAAATCCTTCAATCAGATTTGCAGAACCTGATATCGTATTGACTTTTGCTTCCAGCATTGTCAATTTGGAAAAATATTTTCTATTTGTAAGTAATGTATGTGTAGTTGCACAGTCTACTAGACATAAATCTTCAATCCTAATTTTTTTAGTCACTCAATATATGAAAATTGTCCATGATTCTTCATTTAATCGACCTCGACCACGATTATTAAAATTTATAGGATGCACTTCAGGGAATGGTGTTGTTCCAGTTGGTCGAGATTCATGGTTCTTCATCAATAGCTCATTATTTTGTTCAGCTACGAGAAGACATGAAATTAATTCAGAATATTGTTTAAAACCCTTCTCTCAATATTGCCGCTGCAGGAGCATATTCGAGGCATGAAATGTAGAAAATGTCTTCTCCAACATATCTGCATCAATAATTTTCTCTCCGCATAACAGCAATTTTGAACTGATTTTAAAAAATGCGGAATTGTAGTTACTTACTGATTTGAAATCTTGGAGCCTCAAATACATTCATTCATACGAGCTTTAGGAAGAATGACTGCTTTCTAATGATCATATCTCTGTTTTAAATTCTTCCACAAGATACATGGATCTTTTATTGTTAAATATTTCATCTTCAATCCCTCGTGGAGATGATGGCGAAGTAAAATCATAGCTTTTGTTTTTTCCTGAATGGATGTTACATTTGCCTCTTTAATTGTTTCTCCCGGTTCATGACATCTAAATGTATTTCAGCATCAAACACCCATGGCAAATAATTATTTTCATTGATGTCAAGGGCTGCAAATTCTGTTTTTGTAAGATTTGCCATGATAACGCTATCACAAAGAATTATATTTATATTAGCAATTTAATATATACTAAGCATGCAAACAACGTTTAATTTACTAATTATAATAAAGAGAAAATGACATACTTTCAGAACCTACCTTCAACGGAAAAACGACAAGAGCTCATGCTGATAATGTGTTTGTAAAATTGAGGAGCAAAATGACAGAAAAACGGGAGCACGAAAATCGAAAAATTATAATATTAAAATAATAAAGTAATAAAATAATATAAAAGTAATTAAAATAACCAAATTAAATAAAATAAACTTAAAAGAAAGTGGGATTTTATGAAATTTCTCAACACCAATCTTTTCTCTTCTTTTCTCTCCAATGTGTGTATCACAATATCTACCAAAAGCCTCTATTTAAGGATGTGTCTCGTGTATTACAATATCCACCAAAAGCCTCTATTTAAGGATGTGTCTCGTGTGTATTACAATATCTACCAAAAACCTCTATTTAAGGATGTGTCTTTAGGAGACACATAGTGTCACACCCCCTCCCGGATTATCCTCCATAACTCGAGAGAAGATGTGAAGATAGCAACCTTGACTCCTCTGTAAGGTTCACTGTCCAACCATTTTCACCAAAGACGGCCCAGACAAGGTTCTTGCGTAGGCAAAACATCCCGAATTCGCTCGCTACCTGAAAAATTAGAAAAACATGGAAAACGTGAGCTAAAGCCCCGTGAGTGACAAGTTTTGTAAATGAGTTTTATTTAAAAACAGGCATGTTACATTTACACATATAAAACAAGGATTTAACACGATTATTCAACAGAAATATATTTTCCACAAAACTTTATCAATCTCGTAAATCCGTTCCAAATCAATATAATCGTTTTCCAGAATAACTAAACAGAAAACTGTTTGGTTTTTCAATCTTTTCCCTTAGTTGAGGCGGAGCAAGACTCAACGCTCTCAACGTTGAAAACTTTAGTTGGGGTGGAGCAATACTCAACACACCCAACGTCGAAATCATCCCTGGCTTGATGCGGAGCAAAACTCGACGCGCCAGCCAAATCAACCTCTATGTGCACATAGGAATATGGCGGGTTGCCCAAGTACCTTCTCATGTCCCTCAGTACTAGGTCCCGGGGAAACTCACGTGCCTTCTCGAGTCCATCAGCACTGAGCCTCCTCTTAAACATTTTATCAATCGGTTTACATAAATAGTTCATCGAAAACCTTTCATAGAAAACAATATATTTCTTGATAAACAACATCTCGCAACATGTTATTCAATAACATAAAACAATCAGATAAAACATGCCTTTTTGAACAATATGATCAAACATCATGCGTTTCAAAATAATTCATCACAAGCCATATCTTATAAGAATATTTTTAATAAAACCGATTTGAAGAAGAAAGGTGTCACTCACAAATTACTTAAGAGATTTCCTCTTTTTCCTTCGAATCTGGCTTCCCCGAGCTCTTTGAACGCAAGGCTTGCTTCTAGCCCGCAAGGTAACTGTTTCCACTCTCTGGTAGCTCAGTTGGACGCAGTGTTCTAACTCTGGAGCGCAAGGCTCCATTTTCCTCTGTCAGCTCGGTTGAACGCAACCCTGCCCCTCAACGCAAGGTTGATGACTCACGCAAGGTGCAGTCTAACTCCTCTTACTTCTTTCGGATGCGTCGACCTCTCTTGGACGCAAGGTTTAACTTGAACGCATCGCTTGTCTTCGAACGCGGCGTTCACCTTGAACGTTGAATTCGTCTTAAATGCAAGGCCGACCCCTCTTCGACGCAAGACAACTTCTTTAACACCAGATGACTAAGTTGTCAAGAATGTATTCTTTCTTGGCCGCAGACCTCCTTTTACAAACGCAAGGGGTTCCTTTTTTCTGCCTTCGTTCTCCTCTTTCTCTCAAGGATTTTTACTTCAGTATCATCAGTCGTTACTCTTCCCTCAGGGTCCTATTTATAGAGGGCTTGTCATCCTACTTCTCCTCTCTTTTTGCCACTTGATTGCCACATGTCACGCTGCATGTCTGACTAACCATGCATTAGTCCAAGTGTCACCTTGCATGAAACACTTAACATGCCTTTTTAACACCTCCTACTTTAAGGTGTCAAGTCTATATGAAGCCACCTGGCCTTTATAAAGTGATCTTATGCGTCCAACATTTTCCAATAGACAATCATTCATTCAACACAATGCCCTCATGCGTTCGTTGAGTTTCCTTTAAGGTTTGAGGTTCACTACTCACTTTTCTAACTCTCAGCCACCTACACTATTGTCTTCGACGCATAGCAATAACTCTGTCTTCAACGCATAGGGACCTCAACGCATAACAACCTTACCAACGCATGGTAAGCCAAGTACGTTTCTTCCCCGCCAACGCGGCGGCTACTTCAGGTCACAACAACCATTCATGATTACCTTCAACGCATAACCGCACTATTATAAACCAGTGCTTAAACAATGCCACTAGGCGTTAATGACAAACGCTCAATACTATGCGTTTGTACCTCATCGCATCATATCATGCATCCAACTCCTTCCTTATGTCCATAACAACTCTTTCTCAAGCTCTTCCTCTATGCGTTGGTCCTATTGCGTTTACCTTCATCCTGCGTCCATGACCATCTTCCTATCCTTGGACATTCCTTGATTATTCCTAAGGTTATTCTTTTAACCTTTTCCTTGCACTTAAACTATTTCTCTTAATGCGTTCACCACATGCTCCAGTTTTTATGTTTACTTCACAACCTTCTACTTTCCAACACTTGAAAATATCTTATGATAGAAATCTATGCGTCTTACTTTTTTCCCTTCAAGTTCTCGGGTACTTCCTATGCGTCCACCTTTATTATGCGTTACCTCAGTCTTGACCATGCGTCCAACATGGTCTTTTATTCCTTTTCTTCAGACTTTCCAACGCATTGGTTGTTAAAAGTTGAATATCACACATAAACTTTAGCCACTAAGCTTGCTACATAATGGACATCTATTACAAATATAATATTAATAATACCATACATGTTATTATCTCATCACGCCTTCAATTTTCTATCATTTTGTTTTGTTTTGTTTTTTCTTTTTTTTTTTCACGAACCCGTCAACCAAATTTACTCTTGTTAGGAGTTTAATGACAAAAACCTTTAATAGTTGTTTTTGAAAAAAAATTTCAAACTTTAAGGTTTAAAATGAAACATTCAAAATTCGGGAAATAATTGACACCAACCCTAAAATTAAGGATTTTTAAAAAAAAAATATTTTAACCAACATTCAAAAACAAAGATAGCTTAAACAAAATTAAAAATTAATGACTTAAATGAGTTTAAGTCAACTGTAATTTGCATCAGACCAAGAATAGTTTGATTATTCACCCTCCCAACAGTTATACTAAAAAAAATCAAAATTAAGGCTAATGTCATTGTCTGAAAAAGAACTGGGTAAAGCATACCCCAAAGGAAAAGGTCCTATGATCATGATTTCCCAGAAAAAGAAAATAATAAAACAAAACAAAATAAAATCTTAGTTTGTTGATGAAACCATGACTATTAATTTCTCTTTCTATGATTATGATTTTCCAACCCAAAGGAAAAAGTAATTCCCTTTGACCTTTTTAGCCTGTCATCTAATAGTAAAAACCTGTTATTTAGAAAGGAGAGAGAGTAGTACAAACCTCTCGGTCACATGTTGGATTAGCATGTTATAGATGTAACTAAATTTCTCCCAAATACTTTTGTGTATTTTTGTAACCTTATAATTTTAGTTTTAGAAAAATATTTTTTAACTAAGAAAACAATATTTCTTATTTCTGAGAAACTTATTTACATAATATGTTAATTAGATTAAATCTCAAGGTCAAAGGCTTCAATCCCCACCCCACATTTTTAAAAGAAACTGTAGAAAGATTCGCATCAAAGGAAATCGGCTTTTTTACTCTACTTAGAATGACTTTCCAAATGCTTAAACACACTTAGAAAGTCATTTTGAATAGACCCGTTGTCATCGTCATGTTCACAACTTCGGTCAGCCAATGGAAGCCTATGCAGTCCCAGCAGAGGTTCAGAAACCAAACTGCCTGAACCTGGTTGTAGTTCACACGACCATCAATCTCCAGCTTTACAATCTGTAGCTTCATCATGCAAGCACAAACACATATGACGGTTCAATCCCGACCTGAAATGGTTGACAGTTACTCGAGAAACTGCACCATGACTTAGCCATCGCATTATCAATGGTAAAAGTGTCAATAAGTAGGGTGCAGTGATGGATTGAGAAAGCCATCAAATCCACCTAACCAACTACTAATGTCATTTAATCAAAACTTCCAAGAGCTGAGAAGTCAAATACAATGCAGTTTTAACTCTTGATTCATTCTATCCTTCATTCTAATCCTTTCGAACATCTACCTCCTACCATTCGTATTAAACCCAACGTCATGAAGAAGGAAAGCACACACGAACTTCAAATGGAACCCTTCAGAACCTTTGACATACTCCCCAGGGTAGAAAACGGAGTACCATAAACTATGTAATCAAGTATACCTAATTTTTTTCAATCTGAAGTTAGGTCTTGAGATCGTTAGACATAGCTGAGGGTATGCAATGTGTGGCCAAAATATCTGAAGTGGCTGCTTTTGCTGTACTTGTACGGAGGACAACTATCTGGAAGATTGCAGCAGACAGGAAATGAGACTTGAGATATCATTAGAAAAAATGGCAATAATCCTTGAGAAAGAAGGGGGGGATAGAACCTGTTGATACTCTAAATCAAACTTCAAAAATTCATCGTTGCAACTTTCAACCATGTTAGCCAAGCTCTTGAGGTTCTTCACAGGTTTACCATTGAAAGCAAGAACCTATGATGCATAAAGATGATGGAGCAGAGTTATTACTTGCAGTTAAAATGATGTCCTTCCAGTGGCTATTAGCAAGATATAATTCAAACCTGGGTGTTAACGATGTCTTCATATCCAATGTTGATATCAGCCACGAGTACCTGCAAGAAATTTACAAGATAAAAGGAGAAAAGGTTAAGGTTAAGAATCTGAAAAAAATATACAACGATATGTATGTCAGGCTCAAAATCACTCCAGAATATGCATTTAATCATTGCAAATCAATTTAATATTTGATTTTTCACTTTTTAATGTGGTTCTCATACAATCAAAATTGATTTTGAATTAAAAACACCTTTTGAAGTGAATTTGATCGTGACAAAAGTGAACATTCTCAAAATCACTCTCAAAGAGACTATTATTATATGGCGCACTCACTGAACTGAAGAGAAGAGAGTAAAAGAGAGGGAACCTGAGAGACCACCACAAGCTGCTCATCTGGTGATTTTGGCATTGAATGCAATAGTTTGTCCAATAGTTTGACCGGTGCTTCATATTCATAATCCTTTCCATACTACAATTCCAAGCATTTTCAGAAAGTTCAATATCATACTATCATGATGTACACAAAGTTAACATCAAACCAGTAAGAATTTCAAAATTCAAGTCACAATCTTTTTTAAGGATAAGATACTGACAAAAAATATATACACACAGACACGCGAACACATATATATATCATAACTCATAAAAATGAACATTTATGAATAAGAGTGATGTTAGTGATCTCTACTCAAATTTATTCCCTTTTCTAGTATGCTGTCACCATTCAGTATTCATTGCTGATTTGAGATTCTTTGCTTTAAACACTCAGAATCGTTCCATAACTGTGTACCACAATATAACCAAAGAAAAAACAAAGAAACAAAAAAGAAGAATAAGAATAAGAGAGGCACCGACAACTTGCTATTGCATTAAAACAATGTTTAGAAAGGTTCATTCATATACTCGGGTCAAAACAGGACTTTTCCTTCGACGGAACTAATCACCTTATGCTATAAAGAATCCTGATGTCTATTTAAAGCCTTTCACAGAGGAGGGCAAATACCTCCAATGCTCCGCCTCCATTTTCCTTCAACATGATGGTCCAACTAACTCAATCAAAGCCATGGTTGCTGCTTAACCTCAGTCCTCACCCTTGGGGGATATCCCTTCAAGAAGGAAAAGAAGGCACTGTGGGAGAATCTTATAACAGTTTTCTACTGGGATACCTGGCAAGAAAGAAATAGGCGTATCTTCCAAGATAAGAGTCTTTCCTTCCAAAGTTTTTTTAAGGCTATAATTGATCCGTGGTTAAGTGCCGTAAATGCCCCCTTCTTTTCCACCTCTATAGCTACTCTTCTCTTCTTTCCTCTCCAATTGGAGAAACCTTTTGCAATCTCTCCTATGGGGAGAAACTTCTTCCCAAATTCTGCCCATCTCCAAACCCTCCTAACAACTCGCCCTAGGTATAAGTGTATAACATACTAACCAACTCCTGTTGATGACAAAGAGATCCTCCAAATATGCTAATAATGTCTCTAATATTTCCCTATTGATATTCGTAACACAAATAATAAACAATGGGGAAACTTCCAACCTGAAATCGTTCCCTCCTGCAATGGAAATGAACATTAGTTTAGTTGACAACCAACTTAGCTAAATTCATAATGCAGGGCGCCAGGGCCACATCAAGGAAATTTCAATCCACCTTGTCATACACTTTCTCAAAGTCTATCTTGAAAACAAATCTCATTTTGTTGTTTCTTCTCCATTCTTCTATAGTTTCATTAATAATCAAAATGAGGTCTATGATTTCACGACCTTCCATGTAAGCTGCTTGAGAAATTGAATGGTACATTCATTCCAAAACTGGATGCCGGATGGAATGAGATCCACAAATGAAATGTTCTTTGAATCACTGAAGAATGAAGAACCTTACAATGTCCTTCGTTCAGGAGATTCTATTTTAGTTTAGGGTTAAGAGGCAAAGCTAGTAGGCCTAAGATTCTACACATGAACACAGCTATAGTGTCCTTGAGGATGATGCTGCTCCAAGTTTTAATGTTTCATTTACAAAGCACTTACAATAGACTAATGAAATAGTACCAAAAAAACAGGTAAAAAACTGAGCTAGATACCGGAGAGCTATAGCAGTTGCACAGACAATAAAAGAATCATGCCTAACAGCATTATGCTATAACCAATGAACTTCAAAATTTTATGTAAATTATGTTCAATCAACCTTTAAACACATTAAGATTGTATTTCATATCCTTTTAAAATCCATCATGTAAAATCTGAGAAAACATAGAAGAGAAAATCTAAGCAACTAAAGCTCTGTCATAGAATTTGGGGGGAGGTAAAAAGTATTTTGGGTAACGAACCTCAGAGCGGAGATAAGGAACAGATACAGTGGAAAAGACAAATCCTGCAACAATGTAATAAGAAGGGGGTCTGCCCTCATTGTGTGCGGGAATGAGTCTTCTGTAAGTTGCAAGCTGGTAGTTAAAACTGAGTGACTCAGAGTTGCGCAGAACTTTTATTGTTGCACTATCACCAGTATATTTCTGAGAGACAAGGTAACTAAATCCTATACGCTCACCATGCCGGAAAGGAACTGCAAAAAATAGTGACAGAGTGGGCTGTCAAATAAAAAAGAAGAGGAATCTACAGAATTCATTTTCCAAAATAAGGTTTTAGCTTGTATAGACACAGAAGAAATAGTTCAAAGATTAGATTCTGCCATGCACTCACACAAGACCCGCAAATCAGTGTTTTTTTCTGAAGGCACTCAAACATATTGCGGGCTCAATCGCCCTAGATATTAAGTCAACACAAGATGCAAGGAAAAAAAACCCAGCTTCAGTGAAGTGGGGTGAAAAGAAAAGAAAGCTTGTGAAAATTATTATATAATGAAGCATGACATGAAGGAAATTAAAAGAAATGAGATAAGAAATCATCCAAATAAATAGGCATCCAACATTTTTCCTTTTTAGTATTTAGAAGAAGAAAAGGAAAAAGAGGTTGCAGGCTTGCTTTTTTAACATATTGCTGCAAATAACGGTACTCAGCAATTATGCTTTAACCTCATTCAGACTTCTATGATAGGAGAGCTTTTTAATCAATTCATTGGTGGTTTAGGTTAGTCTATCTACCTTTTCTTCTACTTTTGGTAGGTAGTGAATTATATGTATCTTGGTATATTTTGCTAATCTTGTTAGTGTTAATGGAAGTAATCAAAATATGTAATTACTATCAAGAATTATTCAAGAAGTGGCTAAATGAGCCAATAGATGGTTGTCAGTTCAAGGACGATGATTTTACATCGTGTACAAATGATAAAACATATATTACCTGTTCCATCATTTGCAATATCAACCCCATCAAAGCTGAGAATAATATCTGCTGGCTTCAAAACTTTGGATTCTGGGCCAGTGGGATCAATACGCCTAATTCGGACACCCTTCTGATCTTGTTTCATACCCATAGCCTCACGAAGATCAGGATTTTCCATTTTCTGCCACTCAAGACCAAGAATTGGAAAGCCTGGCATCCGATAAATGTTGTTGCTTTAAGTAAAGAACGAAGTAAATCATAACAAAGACCAATGCCAATCAATGGCTATAACATAAAAGGACCACAGTCTGATTTTCATCCCACTCTACGTGCCTAAATACCTGTATATGCTCCATTCTTCTCGTAATCCCGTATAAAATGCAAGATAACTGGTGTTGGTATGACATAACCTATATTTTCTGCATCTTCATGCTTGAGTGACTGAAATGCAATGCCTACACAGTTGCCTTTATCATTGAAGGCAGGCCCACCAGAATTACCAGAGTTTATAGCAGCATCTATCTACAGTAGAAAATAGTTGAAGTAAACCATCGGCCATTATCCCTATTCCTAAAAAACTAAATAGCAGTAATGTGGTCTAGGCTCAAAAACTCAAAACCTGTAGACCGAGAAGCTCAGTAGACCCGTGCACATAAGAAAGGATTTCTATCCGAGATACAACCCCACTTGTGACAGAAATTGTATCACCTCCAATTGGGTAGCCAACAACAGTTACTGCATCTTGCAATGCAGGTAATTCCCCAAATTCTACCGGTGAAACTCCCACCCAAAATTCGTCATCATCAACCGTAAGCATTGCTGCAACATCATACATCATAATACTTAATGCTCTGAGATCACAACAAAATAAATTAATGGAACCATAAATTCATGCAAATACAAGGCAACAAAAAAAAATGGTAGGTAAGCCCATAATTACATGGATCGTGATCCAATTCCATCATCCATCTTTAATTATGGAGAGATTTATCAATCCTTGTCCTTCTATTACATATTAAGCTTTAATATTTATCCATTATTAAGTTTCGTAACAGTATCCAAACATAAATGCACAAAATGAATCTCATCTAAAGTAATCCATTTGCTAAATCAACATACATTTCACCATTCCCTTGTCTAAATAATGAATTTCCGTGCAGTTTAACCCCGCTAAGAAATGACTAGTATTCTCAACACTAGCAAACAATACAATTTTGAACAACCGGAACCCATGATAACGTCGGCACAATTTCAGATTGAGATAAACATAGAAAATAGGTCGAACGTAATCAAGTGTGAAAATTTCCCCGTCATATTCCAATCAAACACCGTGAATTAAATTAAAATCCAAAGACAATGAAGAAGAAGACGGAAGTCAAGGGCAACGGATCCCATTACCGATATCGCATTCAGTTCCGATCGCAAGTACGGTCGCCAAGTACTTCGTATCTGAACCACGCTTCTTAAGCTTAACCTGGGTATAATGCTCGACGGAATGAGCATTAGTGAGCACTCTCCTTCCGCCAATCACAAATCCACTACTACTCGAACTATATTGCCTCTTTCTCTGCCAAGGAAGCGAAAAATTGGGTTCCGTGTGCACACAAAAAACCTTAACCACAGCGTCCATCGCCGGCACGACTCTCGCGATGCCCGGCCATTCCGGCTGCGCCCTTTCCGAAACTATAGAAGACGGCAAGACATCGCCAGAAGCTGTAAATTCGCCATTTTCAACGCCGCGAGGGCCACGTCTAGAGGGAGACAATTGCGGGAACTTGTCAGGATTTTCCACATGTTTCGAAAGTTTCTTTGGCCTCCCACGGCGGTTCTGGTGGTGTTTTGAAGTGGATGCTGGGTCCATAAGCTCGACGTTGCTGACTGAAAAAACGTCATCCATGGCCACCGCAACACTGGTGGCAGTAGCGGTGGTCGGCGGTGGAAAATCTAGGGCCTCCGCCTTGGAATCTTTGGGCTTTCGGCCTCTTTTACGTTTGATTTCTCCCATTTCGGACGAATTGAAAGGGAGAAATTGAGGGTTTATCGAACGGGAGAAATGGGTCTTCAATTTTATCGCTGTATCCACTGAACCCTGAGATTGAGAATAGGAGAAAAGTGAAATCGGAGAAAACCCAAACGGATTTTTAACTCTTTTTATAAGTTATTTCCATTTCTAAATTCCTTGAACTTCCTAAACCATTTTATTATTATTATTATTTTTTTAAAAAATATTTTTATTTTAATTTACAAAACTTAAAACTATTTTATATTTGTCAAACCCCCTTAGAAATTTTGTCTTTTTCCATGTATGTTTAAAACTATATTTTATGTTTTGACCATAAATAAATTTCAACATTGCTATGATGACAACTTAAAAAAGGGTACTATATTTATTTTTTAAAAAAAAGTCGAAGTAAGTATGATTCAACATTAATTGATATATATTACTTCTCTTAAACTCTGACGTCTAAATCTTTGGTACTTTACTTGGTGTATTAAAAAAAATTTGAAAAGAAGGCATGTAACTTTAAATTTATAGTATTTGGGTTTAAGTGGTGATCATATTGTAAGATAACTATATTAAGATTTTTTTTAGTATTGTGTTAGTCTAAAAGTACACTCTTGAATAACAATTGAGTTATGCTCATTTTGGTTATTTGTTGAATATCAGTGTTAATGGATAGTTGGAGTTCACTTAATTAATTCTAAATTACCAATATTTTCATATTTTAAAAGATCACATCACAAATATGATGTGAGAGATTCGAAAGTACACCATTATATAGATATATATTTTAATACAACAAATGTGATAGTAGGGGATCGAACCTTTACCCTCTACTCATGTCGTGTTAACATCATTTTCTAAGTATGGAGAAGTAATTGTAAAACAAAACAAAAAATAATAATAAAAGTAACGAGTTACAAAAACAAAAAATATATCAACCTTTATAATTTTTTCCGTCATCGATTAAAATTGATTTCACCCACAGGGATGGCCTTCAAGCCACATCGACAATGTCTAGTTTCTGAGCATGAAAATCAAGCGTGTATGCTACAGAATTGTTGTTATACTAAGCAAAAAAGAAACATTCAATAGTACCACAACAATACAGAGCACGTTAAGAATCTAATAAATAATGAATCTCATTAGAATAGCGAGAAAAGTTCGTCATAAAGCCTCAGAAAATAAAGAATCAATCTTAACCCTTATGGGATAAATGTTAGTTCTAAGCACCTTGGTGATGCCTTCATGGAGAGCCAATGCCTCAACAAGCTCCACAAAAACAAAACCAATTAAAATACTAAAACTTTTCGCGTATCTCACTATTGGAATCACCGATAACAGCACCAAGGTCCACTGCGCTTCTAAAACCTACATTGGAATGCACCTTTAAAAACTCTGTAGGAGAGACCGTCTATTTAGTCTCGACAATGGACATAAGAAGGATCTTAAATAACTTGCCCTGCAAACAAGGAGCCAAGCCAATTATCAAATGAATCCATCATGAAAAGCAACTAACCAACTGAATCTGAGGATATCAAATACTAGCAAATTGTAACGATGACAAGTTGAGGATGGTAGTATTAAGTAAGGGTATGTCTGGTTTCCATTTTTAAGTGTTTTATTTTTTTTAAAAAAATATGAGTGTTTGGAAACCACTCAAAATAGATTTTGAAGTCTATTTTAAACAATTTTCATCAAAAGAGTTTAAATAAAAATGATTTTTTTTAAAAAAAAATACTTTTTTCTTTAGTCATTCCAAACAGGCCCTAAGTCTCGTTAACAAGTAGTAAGTAATAAACTTTGTTTTGAATTATAAATTGCTATAAAAGCTATCAATTATCAACCTTTCTAACTTTTAAATAAGCAACCCAACAAATCAATCTAATTAAAATAATGATTTTTAGTTTGTAAAAATAGCTAAACTTCAAAAGGAAAGTTATTTTTAATTAAAATAATGGACTAAAATATCCTTGATAACTAAATGAACCTAAATGAATATGAGACTAAAGAACTAAACAAGTCTAAACAAAAAATATAAAACAATTCACTTTTTAAATTACACAAAGTCAAGTTGGTTGGTAACCATTAGATATTCATATACTTTACTATTTATTTAAAGATTACAATTTAGGTTGCTTCCTCTTGGGAGTTCACTTTGACTAATCAATTTTTTAATTGTGTTAGTTAAGGATTAATAATAGTTTCTATGTAATTCATCTATATTTTAATTGGGTTAAGATTAATATTATATGGAAATCTTGTTATCCATCCAACAGTAAGTGGAGAGATTTGAACTTCTAACATTTTATTCGATGATACATATCTAAATCAATTTCGTTATGTTTAGGTTACATATTATTTGGAAGGTGGAATTTGATTACTCTAAATAATAATAAGAATAATAATAACAATAATAATAATAACAACTTAAAAATGATACCACAAACATTACTCAATCAATTGGATTAGTATGACAACCTTGTAAAATATGGGCCAATACAAATAGGCCCAAGGTAACTACTTTGGGCCCAATTATGTCAACTCCACAGTCCAGAAAATAGCCCATAATCTAATCAATAATGAGCATTCAGTCTAAGTCGGAGGCCCGTTCGAGACCAACAAAGATTAACACATAATATTGTACCATAATTCTTATATTTACTTATTTACCATTTTTTAAAAAAATGTTCGTCGAAGATATTATTTGTTAAGCAGTTGTTAATATGCACGGTAAAAATCAAACAAGTTTTATATATGTGGGGTAAAACAATAAATATGAATTTTATTTTTGTAATTTAAAATCGTAAAAAGTGTAAAAATAATTTGAGAAATTCTTCTTGACGTAATATAGATCTTGTCTAGGTCACTCGTCTTTAAACAAAAATATTTTTCTTTCGAGAACTTTGTATGAGCTGACATGTAGAGAACTCCACTGGTGTAGTGTTGAATCGGTACATTCCGACGCTTAAGTTAGTACACGAAATGTTCAATTTGGTTAAGCATAAAAAATATTGCTTACCAGTTGAGGTGGTGGAATAAACAATTTATAAAGTCCATTGTCTAACATTTGCTTGGGACATGTATAATATCGTGCAACGTCAGCATAGGTGTTGGACCCGAAGTTGCATGTTTTGGCTAGTTAGCATGGTTTGGTTGTTACCCTTTTGGTAAAACAAAATACGCTCAACTAGGCCAGCCCAAGACTCAAGTTTAACTTACTCTTATGGGACATGCAAACTATAAAGATGTCCTTGGGCTTGGGCTCACCTGTGGAGCCTAGGCCTTGCCTTGGATAGTCCTCAATAATTTTGTTTTCGATTTTGATATATATGTAGTAAAACCAATAAAAATAAAATCAGTAACAATTCATCGACAAAATGAGCATAGATAAACAAATACTATCAATTCATAGACAAAATGAGCATAGATAAACAAATACTATCTCCCTTAAGGTAGAAGGTCCAAATTCCACCATTTTATTTGTTGGACTAAAAAAAATTCCATTGACAATTCATTCTGTAATAATGGTGTTAATTTTTATATTTAAGTATTTAATTCTAGAATCATAACCTTTATTTTTTCTTTTTAGTCTTTTTAAGGTTATTAAATTAAAAAATTCACATATGAAACGTTTATCATGCATATTTAAAAATTATAAGCAAACGTAAGAATCCTGAATTCTTTTTTTTTATTTATTTATTAATTTTAATAAATATAAGGTCGAAATTAAATCTTACATCTTTAATTATGGAATATATGCTTTAGCCAACAAATGTATAAATAACATCATATCACAACACTCACTTACATCTCACCTACAAAATGGGAAAAAAAAAAACATAAACATTGACCATATAAATCAAACAAGAATTAGCTAAAATAACAATTCCCATTTTCTTTTTTGACACAGTATTTATTTATAAATTTATAATATTTCAACAAAATTTTAGAATGATATAATTTTTTAATCTTAAAAAGCTACGAAAAGTAAACTCGTCCTCATCTCTCCAAGAAATTATTCCAAAGAAAAACAGTAAACTCGCTTTAAATTTGTAATTAATAATTAATATTAGGATTAGAATGCAATCTATTATATGATGTTTCAAATGACCAAGTATAATAGCCTTATTGTATTTCTTATTGTATTCGTATTTATGTTATTTATGATTATGACTCTAGGGTTTAGATAAATGTGCTACATAATTATAAACTCTCTTTAATAATAAATCGCTCTTTCCTTGCTCGTGAACATAGCTAACATACTGTGGTGAACTGCGTAAATCTCTTCATCAATTTTTCTTCTGTCTACTAGGGGTATTAAAAAAAACCCGACCTTTCCAGACTACCCAACCTGGGTCGCGGGTTTGTCATTTTTTTCATTTCAAGCTGGGTCGCGGGTTGGTGATTTTTCCATCTGGGTTAACCCGAACCGACCTAGCCACATATATATATATACATATAATCTAGTAAAGTGTAAACCTTCGGGAGAGTGAGAGCAAGAGAGCGACCTAGTGACCCAACCCGAAAATATTGGGTTGGGTTGACCCTCCAAAATGGAACCGATACTTTGGAGCATATGCCAACTCGGAAATTCGGGTTGGTCCAAAAAACACCCCTAACCCGGCCCAATCCAACCAATGTACACCCCTACTGTCTACTTTACACGTTTTCTTTGATGGTTGATTTCTCAACAATCAACGATCAATATTATGAAACAGTTTCATTGAATAATTCATTACGTGATGGTTGATTTTCACCCAAATAAGCTGGCAACGATTTAAAGATTTAAAAGGAGAGAAATTTGTGGAAAATTTAGTTAGTGTGAGAAATGAATTGAAGGTAGGTAAAACAAAACAAGAAGCTGCATTTGTGCAAAAGAGAAGAAAAAGGGTTACAAGACACATGAAGAAAGGCAGGTCAGAAAGATTTGGCTTATTACTAACAACATTCTCTTGCAGAATTGGTAAAGCAGATTCCTTTGCTCTTTGGTATTGGCAGGCTTTAATTTTGTAACAAACTTATGGGCATTAATTGTTTATTATTGGTCTCTTTTTGAAATACCAATAGTTCCACCACAACAATACAAACCAATTTTCTGGGCTTCTGTCCTTTGTTAGACCTACAAAATGCATATGAAAAGAACAAAATTTACAACTTTGAATACTGTTTTTGGTTGTGGTGGCACCAATTTTTGGACTTAATATGTGATGTTTGGTACAAAGGCCAGAGAATGTTTGATGGCCTTTGTTAATTACAGACCTACCCACTTATTTATGCACCTTCCACTAACCAAATTTCAATTTTTGAAAAGGTTTCTTTTTAAATATAACAAAAGTAACTAAAATATTTATAAATGTACCAAAATTTTACTATCTATCTACAACAAGTTGCGATAGACTACTATCTATGTCTCGATAGTAGACTGCGTATTTTGCTATTAGTTGTAAGTATTTTCAGCAGTTTTGTCATTTAAGATAATTTCCCTTTTCAAAATGTTAAAAGTTAATTGTTAAGGCCACGTTTATATTGAAACTCTTTTTGAACCCGTTTGGTAACTATTTTGTTTTTTGTTTTTAAAAATTAAGCTCATCTTTTCTCAATTTTTTATAACGATTTATGTCTTTCTTAAGTAAAAGAGTTGAATTGTTAGCTAAGTTTTAAAAAACAAAACTATTTTTTTTTTTTTCAAAACTTGACTTAGTTTTTGAGAATATTGGTAAAAAATAGATAACAAACTAAAAGCCAAAAACCAAATAGTTATCAAACGAGACTTTGATTTTTTTATTTTGTTTTTATGAAAATTAAACTTATAAAGTCTACATTTACCTCTAAATTTCTATGTTGTCTATGTTATATCGTTGTCCACTTTCTACTAATATTTTTAAAAGTCAAGTCAAATTTTGAAAATTAGAAAAAAAAATTATTTTTATTTTAGATTTTTAACTAAGCATTTAAATGTTCTTTTTTAAAAAGGGAAAATCATCCTAAAAAATTTGGGAAAAAACAAACACAAATCACAAAACAAAAAACGAAAATAGTTATCAATTTTGATCTCTCTATATAAATTTAAACTTAGTTTCAATTAATCTCAATGGGGTAAAAATATGTTTCAATTTGGCTTCGGGGTTTTCTTAAAATGAAAAAATTATATAGGTCATATCGTTTGACTAACTTGAAATTTTCACATTTTTATATTTTATATTTTTGATTAATTATAATTTCGAATGCAATCAAGTAATTACCAAAATAATAATAATAATAAATAACATGTTTCAAATTGAAACTAAATTAATATACATAATAATGACGGAGATAATTTACAAAGTATTATACTTATACTAAACCAGAATTTATTGAAACTAAATTCAAAATCATCTGGCAAAAATCTTAAAATTTTAAAGTTGAAAAGACTGAATTAAATTTGTCAAATAAAAACAAGCCAATAAAGAACCAAATTAAGTTTTTATAATTTAATCCGATGTCTTAAATTAACTTGAATTTTGATATGATGCCTATGTTTTGAGAAGATCGATTGTAATTTAAACTACAATTAGAAAGAAAGGAAAACTAGAAAACAAAAATGGAAGATTGAAATAGTGCAAATTCTATGTACTTGAAGGATCTAAAAATAATAATAATATAAGAAAAATAGAGATTAGGTTCAATGCATGATATAATTAAGGAAAAGGGGTTGGGGATTTGGGGTATAAAAAAATTGCAATGATAATAAACTTTTTAATGAGATCTTAATATAAGAGATTAGTTAGTTGGGTTAGTAATGTAAGAAGAAGATATTTAATTATATTAGAGAAGAGAAGATTATGGGGAAGACATAAAATCAGACAAGAGTGTGTGTGTTGGTTTGAGTGGACTTTAGGATATCAAATATTTTTTAATGAATGTTTGTTTGTTGGTTCCCAATGGTTGCTACAACCTGGCAAGGAACCTTGTTAATGGGTCCCTTCTTATTGTGACACTGTGTTGCTCTTTCCATAGTTTTTAAGATAATGGACATGAATTCCCATCCATTTTTTACTTTACTTCCAATTTATCTACTTCCCACTCTTTTTAAAAATTTATACACCATTAAGTTTCATTTGATAACAATTTCGGTTTTCGTAGTTTTTGTTAGAGTTTTGTCAAAATATTAGAATAGTAGTTGTTCCATATATGAAAAGTTAAGAAAGTGATGAAGTTTTCCGAGCACTATAAAAGTGTTGGAAAAACCCCCGACTACTGCTGCAAAAATAACCATAAAAATAATAGATAAATTAAAAAAAAAAATGGAAACACAAGATCAATCAATAAGGAAAACTCCAAGCTAGGAGAAAAATTACAATCCACTAGAAAGAAATGGTGAAAATTGTTACAATCAATCCCAATTACACGAGTACGCTCAAAGCTTTTATATTACTCACACCCTTTTTCTTATTCTCAAACTAGAGAACACAAAAAGGAATTTAACTAGAGCGCCTAAGCTTAAAGTGTTTCTAGCTGAGACGATTTGAAACTAAAGGCATATACTTTTTTTTATAGTGCTTGGAGCCCATGACTTTCTTTAATGTTTCCGATGTAGGGCAACGTTGCACTTCTAATATTTTGATTCATTATTTTTTTTCCTCCAATTTGAAGTTTTAAATCTACTTATGTAAAAAATCAAATGATTATCAAATAGCAAAACAAAGAAATTTATCGTTCAGAGTAATATTTGATAAGTTTAATATTAAAAAATACAAAAATACAAAAACTAAAAGATTATAAAAAAGAGAATATAAAATATTTAACTAAAAGGTGGTGATTCAAATGTATAGCCTTTGAAAAGGAAAAAAAAAAAAAAAAAGACTACTAATATGTTGACCTAGTTTTTGATCAACTCCAAGCATAGACTTCAATAATAGACTTCAATAATATTATATTTGAAATATAATATTATAAAATATTTTATTGTGCTCACATGACTAAACCAACCAAATAAAAGTTTATACGTTTTGACTCTTATTTTGGTCTTCTAATCCATATTTAATCTCACACAAATCATGTCATAAGTTTAAGTGGGCTTCTCATAATCTTTTTCTTTTCCCTAAAAAAATATTCCATACAAATAAATTTAATAACAACATTATTATAAATTTGCTTAAAATACTATTTTTTTATTCTTTCTCCTCTTAAATTTATTTAATTAAGCCTCTGTGCTTTCAATTTTAATCGGTGTATTTTTAATAAATTTTAAATCTAGTTCTTTGAAATTAATTTTTATTAAAATTAATTAAATCATAATAATAATTTTTATATAATAAAATATAATATGTGATGTATTTTTAAAATTTATAGTAAAAATGCTATAGATAGCAAAAAAAGATTTTAAAAAATCAATAACAAACTGTACGGACACTAAATTTAAGAATGATTAAAAATACATGAACTAAAATTGAACAAACTTGAAAGATGAAAATATTAAACACAAACTCGAAAGAATTGAACACACTCATGGATACTCTTGAGTAGTGGATACTATTGAATTCCAATTCCCTAAAAGATGGAAAAACAAAATTCATTTCTTTTTTTATTTAGGAAAAACAAATTTTAGTCATTCTCAAAATAATTTTTTTATAATTGAGACTTTAAAAAATACACGATCTAACTATTAATGGGGGAATTATTTTAAATCGCAAAACTGTTAAAAATATTTACAAATAATAGCAAAATATCATAGTCAAGATAGATATCGATAAACTACAAATAGTTATAGACAATTATATGTGTCTATCATGACACAAATAGTAGTTTATCGTAGATAGATAATAAAATTTTGCTATATTTGTAAATGTTTTAGTTTATTTTTCTATATTCGAAAACAACCCATCTATTAATATTCATTTTTATGAGTTTATAAAGAATTAAAGTTAGATTGCTTAAAAAACACATAATACTTTTAATTAATGAATTCGTATCATAGTTTGAATTGATAAACTCTAAAAAAGAGAAAAGTAGATATAATATAAAATACGCTACAAATTAGAAAACAGATAATGCCTCATTTGATTATTATTCTATTTTTGATTTTTTTGTCTTTGAAAATTATTCTTGATTTTCACAAATTTTTAATAAGTTTCCAACATTATTTAAAAGCATTAATTTAAATTTTAAATCAAATTTAAAAAATAAAACTACCTTCTCTTTAACTTTCAAAATTTTGCTCAATTTTGAAAACATGTATTCTATGGATAGAAATAATGATTATAAACTTAATTACATATTTTTTGCTGGGTATTAAAGAAAAAGAAAAAATATATATATATATAAATAAGCATATGAAAAATTTTAATGGAAAGAAATTAAATAGTTTAAATGTGTTGAAATGTTTGCCATGAAAATCCCATGCTCTTATGTTGGCAGTTACATAGCATAGAAGTAAGATAATTGATGTCACATAGTGCATTAATGTTTTTCCATACAAGGAATTGGTCAACTTTTAAAGGGTAAAAGTGTGAAGGTAATAAAGACAATGAATAACTGCAATGTTTCTTGGTCAACTGCCAAAGGACTGACTCTCCTTTTATTTCAAAACCAAATAAATAGTTTATTTAACAACTATATATTAATATATTTAAAAGAAGAAAAGGGAAATTTTTTAAGTAAATAATTAATTTTTATCTTAACGATATGAATGTTATTTTAACCTTAAATCTTAAAATTACCTATAATTTAAATTGTCTAATAAATTTTGAAGATCGTTAACATAACTTTTTTTTTTTTTTTTTTGGAAGAAGTTAACTTCATGAGATTTGACACGATTAATTTGTGTATCAGTCAAAATTAATTTCTTTTACGAGAAATATAAATGGCTTTCATTTACTTAATTCAATCAGTTAGAGTATTTTCACATTGTTTTCTATTAAGATTATTAGACAAATTACTAAAAGTTAAATTGAATATATAAACTGCAATACTTATTTAGTTCGGAATTCAAAATCAAAATCTGATTTATTCCCTTAAATTTATACAGTATAAAAATAATATAAAATAATAATAATGAAGTTTTTGTCCATTTCAAGTATTAAAATAACTAATATTCTAAATTTCTCAAAAAAAAAAAAAAATCAAATTTCTCAATAGTTGTTACTTGTTTGATTGTTTAAACTCTTAAACTAATATAAAAGTAATAATTTAGTCCTTAGTCTTTAGTAGGTAGCTATTTAATGCTTATACTTTGAAATATTTAATAATTAGTCTCTAAACTTTAATGAATAACAATTTAGTCTATGTACTCTACAATTTGTAACGATTTTGTTCCTATTGTAAGAATTTTCATCAAAAGTATCAACTTTATTATGTAATGATTTAATCTTCAAATTTATACCAATTTAGTTCCTATTCTAAGAATTTTCATCAAAAGTATCAACTTTCTTATGTAATTGATTTAATCTTTGATATAAACAAAATTGATTCCCGATCATTTACTAATCACACATGGAAGAAATTCCATTAAATCATAGAATTTTTAGGATAGGAATTAAATCATTACAAATTGTAAATTACAAAAACTAATTCGTTACCTATAAAGATTTAGAGGCTAAATTGTTACAAATTTAAATATACATGTCCACTGCAAAAAAAAAAAAACATAAATTTTTTTATTTAAAAAATTATTATAAATAAAAAAAATATCAAACTATTTATAAATATAACAAAATTTTACTTTCAATTGGTAATAAATCAAAACAAACCTAAATAGACATTTTTATGTGTCTACGTGTAAAGTAATAGATACAACCTATCAAAATTAAATTTTGGTATATTGATCCCTTTTTTAGGGGGAGAGGCGCATTTTTCCCCTTGAACGAAATTACCAGATTACCCATAGAAACCAAAACGCACCGTTTCAAGCAATTGAAGAGGCTATATAAGAGGTCGGTGCTTCGTCATTCACTCTCGAATTCATTCTTCTTCTTCATCTTCCTCGCCGCCGTAGCTCCCAATTCTTAGAGAGAGAAAACAGAGTAGCAGTTGAGAGAGAAACATAACCCCCCAAAAGAAAACCAATGGGAAATTGCCAAGCCATAGACACAGCTTCTTTAATCATCCAACACCCAAACGGAAAAGTTGACCGACTTTACTGGCCGGTAAACGCCGGTGAGATCATGAAAACAAATCCCGGCCACTACGTCGCCCTTCTCATCTCCACAAAAATCTGCCCATCGGAAACCACCACCAGCCACCACCGCCGCCGCGATAACGACAGGCAAACAAACAGTACAAATTTCAACTCGGTCCGATTGACCCGAATCAAGCTTCTGAAACCGACAGATTCCCTCGTTCTGGGACAAATTTACCGCCTCGTCACATCCCAAGGTCAGTTTAATTCCTTAATTCTTCGTTTTCTTTAATGAATTCATATGATTTTCCAACTGGGTTTTGAAATTGGTGTTGTGGGGTTAGATGTTTTGCAGGGATTGAAAGCCAAACAGGAAGCGAAAGCGAAGAGAAATTTGTTGGATTTTGAAGGAAAACAGGGGAATTCTGGATCTGAAGGGGAGATTAATCAGGTGGGGTTTTTTTTTTTTTTTTTCTTTTTTTTTTTCTCATTTTATCATTATCATTATCTTTTTAAATTAAAATTTATATTCATAGGTGGAATGAATCTGAATATATATTTTTGGTTGCAGGGGATGAGATATGAGGGAAACAGAGTGAAAAAATGCAATTCAACAGTGTCCACGGCGGCGAAATCGAGAGGGTGGCAGCCATCATTGCAAAGCATTTCTGAGGGTGGAAGTTGAGGATTTGATATTTCAGATTAAGAACATAATAATGAACACAAATTTGTGGCCTTTTTTTTTTTTTCTTTTTTTTTTTTTTCGGAGTTTTTAGAGTGAGATTTGTGCATAAGGAAATGAGTAGTTAATTACAGAAACAGAACAGAGAAAAAGGAAATGAAATGCTGTAGTTGGAATGCAAATGAAATTGGGTTTGGAAGATTGAAATCATTCCTACTTGTTTCCTCTTGTGTTTGATGAGCACTATTTCCCATTTTTGTTTTGTTTTCTCCTAAATGAAAAATGAAAAATGAAAAACGTACATGTCAACTATTTGTAGATGACAATTATTATTGTTTTAACCCCCCAAAAAAAAGAAAAAAGGTTTTTTTAATTTTGAATCTCTAATTTAACTGAAATAAACATAATTTTACCGTAGTCGATCGGTACTATCTAAATCAGAAGTTCAAATTCACGTGCCCTTTATTTATTGAACTAAAAGAATTAATTTGGTTTACATCTAAAAAAATAAATAGAGGTTGTAATATGGTAATTAAACTTGTTTAGTTATCTATGACAAGATAAGTAAATATCATATGAGTAAATAGTTTATTGTGAAAGAGGAAATGAAAAAGCGATACTAATTTTTATTTTATTTTAAAATGATAATGATAAAAAAAAAATAAAAATTAACCTATTATAAAAGTAAACTTGGTATTATATTAGTTCAACTAACATAAAATTTATAGTATCATTCTTTAAAATTTAAATTATACCCGGATCATTGGATGGAGAAAACATTCCAAAATTTAAAATTAAAAAAGATATATTATATATAATGAGATTGAGACGGAGTCGCATCATATCATATCCGACATTCAATTTCATGTTTCCTGCTTTTTGGCAAAGAAAAACCATGGGACCATTCCATTTCCAACGTTGGATATGGACAACCCAACCTCCCTCTTCTCATTTTGAAACAACATTCATAATTACAGTTTGAAAATCTTAGAATGTTTTCTTCTCTTTTGCAACCCACACTCCCTCCTCATCCCCTCATCAATCACTCTTCTTTCAAATGGCCCTACCCACATAATGTGACCGCTATCTCAAAATCCATATCTTTACATGTATACGGTGAAAAACTTTAATTTTGACCTTGGTATGAGTTGTAGTTTGGCAAGTCCAAGTGTCCAAAAGGAGAATGCGAAAATCTCAACACTCTCATTTTCTTTACTTCTGACTCTCGAAAAAGGTAATGAGACTTCGAAAAGTGTCCAACCTCAGTGATTCCCCCTACTAACATAGACGATTAAGAACGTTAAGACAATGTAAAACCATTCAATTTGACTAACTTAAGCTTTGGACTATGTTGAAAGATCAACGAGCACCACATCAATGTTGAGGATTATGTCTTGCAGGTACACGTGGAACTTGGGATGCTTGTTGCTAGAATTACGCATTTGTATACCTCATCACTATATTCAATGGTAAAAAAATTGTTAGTGACATTGTTTTCCAACCACCTCCTTGAAAATTTCTCCATGGCAACAGTAAATAGTGTAATAGTATATAGAATTCACTTTAAACTTAAAACCCACGTTGATTTACTCTCGATGGATTTTTAGCTAATGTAAGACTTGTGTTATCATGTTTGGTTTTGATTATGATAGGTATTTGAGACAAATGGGAATGGGAAAGTTGAATGAATGTGGGGCATGTAATGTTTGAGATTATTTAAGCAAAGGAAATAATAATGTAAGGGGATGGGATTTTGACCAAAAAAATGGGAATTGATTGCAATGAGTCACATGAGGCCATTGAGAGAGAGTGTGTTGATTTTTTGCTTGTCTTTCTGTGCCATGCATGCTAAAAAAACATACCCCATCACTGCCAATCACTATGCATTTTCAAACACACAAAGCAAAAACATGTTGTGACTTTTGCTTTTGTTTGTAGCTTGCAACTTTCAATTCAATATTCATTATTAGGCCTCATCATGCATCAAAGTGTGGACAAATTTTGACTTACTCTACCTATTGTGTATTCATATTCACGACATTTCATCATCGTCATTGAAATTTTCTTTGAATCATATTACACGATTGATTTTTGTTGTTTTATGATGGTTATTGTCAATGACTAGATCTTTACACGCTTTATTATTGTGACCCTCTTTTGAGTATGTGCTTAGTGCAAAGTCCTGGAACATATAGAACAATGAATTATGTACCTATACAAGCTTCGACCACTAGGGACTCGAATACAAAATCAACTTGTTTTCATTTATGTTACTTATTGTGGCCTTTCATCTTTTAACTTTTCATAGATATGGAAATTATTGTTTTGGTTTGAGAAATGGCATAGCGAGAATTAGCCACACATGTGACAAGTCATCTTATTGCCTTTTTACATAAATTAATTTACAATTTTTTTTTTACTCGAATCATTATTAATGGTGTATGTTACTATTAGATTACATGTGTTCTATCTCAAAATCAATTACGTATGAGTTGTTTAGCCCATCTATTTTATTAAGAGTATGAGGTCCCTTGATTTTTTCAATGTGGGATCGTCGACAGTTACGTCGTTATTGCCTAATATGAATAATTGTTAGTGTTATTTGTTGATGAATAATTGTAATTTACACACACACATATATATATATATATATATATATATATATATTTTTTTTTTGTATTTGAGGAATGGTAGCGGACATGAGAAGTGAAGTCCAAAGAGATGACTTTATTAAAGATATAAGTGCAATCAAAATCCCTACGCTCAATGGTTAAAAAAAGAGAGTAAATAAACAGATAAGATTTTGAGTAACAACACCTCAATATATATTAAAATATTTGAGAAAATGTCAAAAAGCAAATTTGCTTCCATTTTAATTTAGAGGATTTTTTATTTTTTATTTTTATAAAATGATTAGTTTTTTTCAAAGCTATAAAAAAGTGAGAACTTTGGAGGATTTTTTTCATAGTGATTTAAGTAGGGAAATTATTTAGAATTGAGTAGGTCAAAGAATTTAAAATGATGAATTTGCAAAAGCTACTCTCTCATATCATAAAAAGAATTGCCTAAAGTCCATATAGACTAGAGCAAATAATTTGTACCTAGAAATGTTCATGTTAACCCTAATATATCCTATATAATAGCAATATGAATCAATTTGTACAAAAAGATTTGACCATATAATTTATTTACACAATAGAGATTTCATTCATGACACAACCAAATCCCACAAAATGGAAATAAATACAATTATATATGTGTCTTCTATCAACTTGGGTGAATGATTTTCATAAATAGCATAGGAGGAGCTTGTGTTTTAAGAGATTAGAATAATTCTTCAATCCTTTGGCAACCATTCCCATAAAATGATATCATTACTATTGGATCCCACTTGCCCTTTGCTTGCTTTCAAAGAAACAACTCTCTTTCTCAACTACTCCCTGTTTTAAGAGAATGGCATCTCTTCGTGGTTTAATAATTTTTGGTTAAATTATGGATTCGTTCTATATGGTTTGGAAAAAGTTAGAATTTAGTCTTTAAAATTTGATCTCTATGGTTTGGAGAAAATTATAATTAAATCTCTATGATTTGAAAAGAGTTAGAATTTAGTCTCTACTTTAAAAACTATTTAAGAGGGTTTTATCAAACCATAGAGACTGAATTCTAATTTTAAATCATAGGGACTAAACTCTAACTTTTTTCAAATTATAAGGGACTAAATTTGTCATTAAAGTTTTACATAATATTTTGTTTCACCAAAAATGTCAAAAATGATATCTTCTCTATCAAGAGTGATTCTAAAATGAAAAAGAAATAAAAGAAAAAAAAACATCATCGAATATAGAGCCCTTTTCAAATTAAAATATTTATAAATACAGAAAAATTTCATTATCTACTGTGATAGATTTCTATCAAATAAAATTTCTTTATATTTATAAATAGTTTGATTTTTTTTTTCTCATTTATAATAATTTCCCCTAAATATAATTGTTTTTCTATTCTATCACATAATTAGGTGGAGTTGTTAATGTTTTAAAATTACACTTAAAAAGAAAACTTCATGAGAAAAATTGTATTTCAGTAATAATAAGAAGAATTAGAAGGGTAAAAATTAAAAACAAAAAACAAAAAAAAATATTGTATTCCATTGGAAGTTGGAATACACTATGAAATGTAGACTTGGGCTTTGTTTCAGTCTTCTTTTCTATAGGCAGCTAAAATGCTGCCTACCCTATTTTAATTTTTTAATTTTTTTCTTTTAATTTAATTTAATTTATTATTATTATTATTATTATTTCAAAAGAAGCTAAACTTGAATTTCAGAATTAAAACTTTAATACAATCCACAAATTATATATAGATTATTATCCATATATAATCACACATTTTCCAATAGGAATGATTATTAGCTAACTATATTAAAGTTTTAAAAAATGGAAAACAATACTTGATTTATAAGTTTAACAAAATTATAAAGATAAAATCTTTAAATAAGAGAAAGTAATTTCACCTAATTACTTTTGACATATTACTAAAATAACTGACGTAAATTTAAAGCTAAGAAGTGAGATTTACGAGAGCCTACTAATTAATCATAAAACTTTGATATGAAGATGTAGTTGGAAAAGTTCATTACCTAAATGGAAACATAGCAATATGAAAATATAAAACAAAAATTAAATTCAAATTGGACTCTATTATCTTTTTGCAACCCACTACAAAAACGATAAAGAAAAGTCAAAATTATTTAAGAAAATACGTCACAAACTATAATTGAGCAACGGAATAAAGTGCAAAAAGATAGATATAATCAAGATGCACCCGAATCGGAAGTTAACTAAGGGCACTTGGTTTTGTTGCCATGTGTGGTCATGCCGGTGTAGCAGGTGCCGCACATTTCACGGTTGCCGGAGGTTCCTGGCGGCACACATTTGCACCGTGCGCAGCAGGTCCCGCACGCTCTTATGCACCGGTTCGGCCTCGAGTGCGCCCCACACCGCCGCTTGCATTCCCCTCCACAATCTACCATATTTCCAATTTTTTTGTTTTCATTTTTTCACATACACATCAAATCCATTTAAAAATAAATAAATAATAATCATAATAATAATTCATTTTATTCTCACTTATGTTTTGCATTAGCCTTCTGTTTGTCCCTCTCATCACTTTCTCATCATATTCCATCTCTTCTTCTTCTCTTGGGTATCCGTTAGAAGACACCTGTATTAACTCATACATAACTCAGTAGATAAGACATCTGTTATACTAATTTTAGTTCATCAATTTGAAAACGTGTCTGATCAGTCTATTAACTTTCAATTTTGTGTTTACCATATTCTTAAATTTTAAAATGTCTAATAGCTTTTTTAATTCTCTAGTAGTATCAATATCATTAAATATAAAGTTGAATTTTATACTATAATAGAATCTTAAACCTTCTATTTTTGTGTCGAGTAGGTCTTTTAATTTCTTTAAAAAATGTTAGAATGGGTCAACAACCTATTAGACACAAAATTAAAAGTTTATGTATCTAGTAAACGTTTTTAAAATTCAACACTTATATGACACAAATTTAAAAATTGAGAAATGTTTTTCATTTTAAATTCAATATTGAGATATGTTTAAAAAGGCACAAACCTACTTCTAATTTAAGTTGTTATCTTGTTTTAAGATTCAAACTCCCATTTTGAGATTAGTTGAACTATAAAAAAGGAAACCTAGATGGGAAAAATATTACTTGTTTGATATATTTTTTTCAAAATTATAAACACTATTTCTATGTATTAATTATTTACTTTGTATCAGCATCTTTTAAAAGATAAGACAAGTTTTGAAAATGAAATTAAAAAAATTATTTTAAAAATTTTGAATTTATTTTTAGAAATTCAAGTATTTAGTTAGAAAGGATCAAAACTATGGTAAAAAAAATTAAAAAAATTAAAAAAAACATAATTTTTAAAAGTTAAAAACTAAAAATCAGATAATTATCAAATGTGACCTCAACGTGAGGTTTTTGACTTTTTATTTTTAAAATTCTAGCTTTTTTTTCTCATAATTTTCTGCACATAGATTTATTTTTTAAGTAAATATATTAATCTTAACCAAACACCAAACAAAAAAAAAAAAAATTTAATTTAGTTTTCAAACTTATTTCTTGGATTTTGGAAAGAAAAAAAAAACAATGGTCAGAAGTTAGTTTAATTTTAAAAATTAAGGCCTATTTAGTAAATATTTAGTCTTTTATTTTAATTTTTAAAAAATTAAACCTATAAACATTCCTTCCACTTCTAAATGTTATCTATTTATCAATATTTTCAAAAGCTAACTCAAAGTTTAAAAATTTAAAAATGTAGTTGATAAAAACTTGTTTTTGTTTTTGAATTTTGATTAAGAATTCAACTCTAACATTTAAGAAAGATGCAGATTATTGTTAAAAATGGAAAGAAAACAAACTTAATTTTAAAAAAGAAAAAAATAGCTACCAAGCAAGATCTAAATAATTATCAAAATGGGCCTAAAAACTCGATTAAGCAAAAGGTAGGGGTGGAGTGAGAGTAAGAATAGAGGCTTTACCTGTGAAAGGCAGAGGAAGACGAAAACCCCAAGAAGAAGGAGGAGGAAATTACGAACCGCCATGCCTTTCTTTCATATATTCGAGAATCCATTCATAGAAACTCATTGATATAAAGAGAAGAGACTAACGTAAATTTCCAAAAATAGACATAATTTGTGGAGTAAATTTCAAGAGAGTGGAAAAACTTGAGCTGGAAAGCCTGTGGGGGTGGGGACATATTTGGGAAACCACACCTAAAAATATCTTTTGAAAAGTGCCAGTGACTACTCTGATTCCAAGCCTGCCCCCAAGCCAAATGGCAACTTTAACCTCATCATAATTTAACACTCAATTAAATGTCTCATATTGCCAAAAAAAAAAAAAAAAAAAAAAAAAAAAAATCAAAACATTTATTAATTCATACTCTAATTTAATAGAGATGAATTTTGTACTATCCTGTTTGAAGTTAGAGGTTTTATTTTCTTTAATTGTCAAATAAAAAAAAAAGTTTCTATGTATTTATACTCTAGTAAGATGTGTGCGTGGTTTTTTATTCTCTCATTTCTTTCCTACAAAAGTTTTAGAGTGACATTCGATATATTTCTGTATTGTTGGGCAATAAAATCTTTTTATTTATATAAAAAAACTTGTGTTGGAATTTTGTAAGTAGGTATAAGAGAAGGTCAATTTATTAATTTTTTTTTTCAATAAAAAGACCAAATCAAATGTTTTGAAATTCTAGAGATAAAATTAGACAAAAGCTTAGAGAAAGGAAACTAAAATAGAGAATTTAAAATGGTGACAAAAATAAAGTTTAGTAAAGAAAATTTTAAATTTCATCAAATTAGATGCGGGTATAATTTATATAATTTGAGAAAATGTATATACAAATTCAATAATTTGTATTATTGAGGAAAGGAGAGAGAGGGAGGGAATTTGTAATTTGTAATGGAAACCAGCTTGGGCTGCAGCTCCAACGAACAAGCTGTCTTCCACTATTTTGTTTTTCTAATTTTATATATATATATATATATAAACGATAATAATAAAGTTACTGAAAATAACTTACAAAACCCACGGGACTCATTTACTTGGGAATTGAATTCCCACTTTTTTTTTCTTTTCCTTTTTTTAATTCTCTTCAATTTGGAGTTAAAAAAGATTGAGTGCATCTTGAACTAAGCTAATTTGATATGTAGCGACTTTTTTTAATTTATTATTTTTTTTGCATGGTGATTAGAGTATACACAATGTGTAGGCTTAGGATTCAACACCGATGCCTCTAGCATTTCTCTGCAATTTGGTTATCCTTCTTACTTATCTTGAACGGCTTTTAAGAGTGAAGACTATCCCTACAACCCTACTTAATTATAATTGAATCAACCAAAAAGGAAGGTACACCTTGTTGGTATAGATATAATTCTTTTAAATCTTTCTTAACCATACTTTCATATCCTTAGAATTCTCTCATTTGGATGTGATATCTCGATTTTTTCATATTCCTTTGCTAAACTCAAACGTTACAGTATAATACATAAAAATGAGTGCATCTTATGATGCACATAATTATTACTCTTTTGAAAATATCTACGCGTAGATAGTATTTTTAATTTTCTATTTGTCATAAAAAAAACATTTAAAAAGTGTTTCAATAAGAATTGTGTGAGATCCCATGTGAGATCCCATAATAGCTGTGGACCTTTACATTGAATTTTGAAGTTTTTCTCTCTTCTTATATGGCTTCATGGAAGTCTGATTATTTTTTTTTTCCTTTTAATGGGCTTCATTCAAGTACTACAATAGTATAACTATCTTAATGAATGCCATAATATATTAATTTAAGAATGATTTGGATTCCATAAAATAAATTAATATATCATTTGATAACATGTCAAATTAAAAATAATAGTAATAAGTACTATTGTACCACTAGAATTTGTTTTTCATAAAAAAAATATATTTAGAAGACATGGATAAGTTTCACGCCATGTGATATTTGAAAGATTTTGAATTTTTATCTTCTTGATCGAGCGCTAGATTGAAGCATAACAAAATAAAGTGTAACATGCTCATGACATCACATGAAATATTGTTGAAAAGTGTCTTCTCCTACATGGCTCTTGTATGTTGTATTGTAGAACAAGTGGAGATATATTTTCCACCTATAAATATAACAATGTTTTATAATTTGCTTGAAGACAAGGGTAAGTTGTGGACCCCTATAAATATGAGATGTGTTATATATTGTTGGAATTATTCCATTTATTTTAATTGAGATAATTATAGTTTAGATGTTCTAAAACAATGATATATAGTTTGAGTTAATTAAGTAAGATAGAGGTGTTTGATATTGTAAATAATCATTTTATGAAAGAAAATTTTAAAATATTATGAACTTTTTCTATTTATGAAAAGATTGCAAGTTCTAAAAATGGGAGGAAAGGGCTCATTGTAAAAGAAAGAGAATAATTTATCGAATTAATAAGGAAACTAAATGAGATTACTTTTTGGTTACATGTATTTTGAGGTTTGGGTTAAGACTAATAAAAATGGGAAGGGACATTGGACTATCTTTTTGACTTAATTATCCCAAAAAAAGGGAAAAAAAAAAAGAACCAACCATTTGAATTGATCTAAGCAAATCTTTCAAACCATTGTTGGTCATATTTCTCTTTATCGAGAAATCGAAGAGGCTATACAAGGATTTTGTCGGGCCTGCTCATATGGTACCTAATCCTCTGATATCTCACTCAGCTAAGTAATTATATGACACCGGTATGGATTTTGTTCTCTCCGGTTCAACTAGGACCATAGGTCTTGAATTTCTATGCGAATCAAGATCGAGAAAAGGAAGTTTTCTAATTATTGACTTATCAATCATTTTTAAATTAGAAAAGAAGTATATATATATATATATATATATATATATATATATATAGTTATGCTTTTCTAACCGTATTCGTTTAATGTGGACTTGATGTAAGGAATATGACGCTTGTTCTTAGACACACTTGTTGATCCTTATAAGTCACTCGAGCTCCTTGTTAATGTTCTTAGAACGACTCTTGATTTGTTGATATTTTTAAAGAATTGATCAAAGTTTTCAAGTCTTGGATGAAACAAAGATTTTTTTTTTAATTTTATTTTTTATTTTTTTTAATTTTTTGATTTTTTAAATGAGTCTATGAATTTTTTTATTTTTTATTTTTTTAATATAAAGTTGTTTGTACACCCTCATATCTTGGCAAAGTTCTAAATTCTTTATATATTTTTCTATTATTATGAATGAAACAAAGGTGATTCTTCCATTTATAGAGTTATTTGCATAGACGTTTTTTTGGGCATGGACTCATTTAGTTTCGGACTTGACCTTTAAGTTATTGAAATGACCATTAATGATCTTTTAAACTTTTATGACATTGAGTCTAGTTATCATACAAGATTGAATTTAACCACTATATTAATCTTGTGTGATATTCAAATGGCCATAATCAAGATATCGTAACATATTTTATAAAAAACTTCATGTGCATTAAAATTATATAACCACCAAAACTATAAACATGCATATGTGTGACAATGTGAAGTAAGTTAAGTTTATAGGCATACATGCATGAAAAAAAAATATGGATAGAAATAAAATTTAGAGCTAAAATAAAAAAATAATAAAAAAAAAAAGAAAAATATATATGTATGAAATGCAAAAATAGAAAGTGGGAGGTAGAAAAAGGCGAAAATGGTGGTAAGAATAAGAGAGAATAGTGGAAAATAGTAAAGGTGGAAAGGTAAAGAGAATATGAGAAAAGAATTATAAAAGAGAGGTAATGGTTTAATTTGGATTTGGATTTATAACAGAAACCCCCCAAAAATAAGTGTGATGTCCAATGGACAGCATTTGATGGAGATCCCAAAATTTGTTATTGGATTTAATTTAGGAAGGTTTGTTTTTGTGATTTGAGTTTTATTGCTTCCTTCCTCTTCTTATTCTTCATTGCCCTCCATTGGAAGAGGCTTCCCCATAGAGGAATAGATAAGGAGGAAGCATAAGTTTTCCTCTTCCTTTTCCCCTCTACACAATGACTTTCCCTTTCCCATTACTTTTCCTCATTATTATCACCATCTCCTTTTCCCTCCCCTTCCCCTCTCTTGTTCACTCCAAACTCACCCTTGGTTATTACCAAAACACCTGTCCCGACTTCGAGAAGATCATTCGTGAAACTGTCACCAATAAACAAATCACCAGCCCTGTCACGGCCGCTGGAACCCTTCGCCTCTTCTTCCACGACTGCATGGTTGATGGTTGCGACGCCTCCATCCTCATTTCCTCCAACTCCTTCAACCAAGCCGAGCGTGAGGCTGAAATCAACCATTCCCTCTCTGGTGACGCCTTCGACGTCGTCGTCCATGCTAAGACCAACCTCGAACTTGCTTGCCCTGGCATTGTCTCTTGTTCCGACATCTTGGCACAGGTTAAACAATCTTATTAACCTTCTAGTCTATGTTTCATAATTATGGTTATATCTAATTCTTTTAAAATTACATTATTACCCTTCACACCTCTATCAAGTTTTACTAGTATTTTCATGAATTTCTAGTGATGGGTTTTTGAAACATTTATGAAAGACAAAAGGGTTATATCTTTTATTGTTGTTGTCGTTCTTGATCTAAAAGTAGGGTTGACCTTAATTATTTGAAAACTAACTGGATTTGAATAATGAGAAATAGGCAACTCGAGATTTAGTGGTGATGGTGGGAGGGCCATTCTACAACGTTCGATTGGGGAGAAAAGATGGAATGTTATCAAAAGTAGAAAACGTGGAAGGGAACCTTCCAAAAGTGGACTTCTCAATAGACAAACTCATCGATTTCTTCACCCAAAGAGGCTTCACCATCCAAGAACTAGTCGCCCTCTCCGGAGGGCACACCATCGGCTTCTCCCACTGTAAGGAATTCTCCGACCGCCTCTTTAACTTCAACGCCATGTCACCCACCGACCCTGACATTTACCCCAAATTTGCCGAAAAGCTCAAAGCCATGTGTGCCAATTACCTCACAGACACTGCCATGTCAGCTTTCAATGACGTCATGACACCTGGCAAATTCGACAACATGTACTTCCAGAATCTTCCACGTGGCCTTGGCCTACTCGCTACTGACAACGCCCTCTATAAAGACCCTAGGACCAAGCCGTTTGTGGATCTTTACGCCGTTAATCAAACGGCATTTTTTAAGGACTTTGCTCATGCAATGGAGAAGCTTAGCGTTTACGGCGTGAAGACGGGAAGGAAAGGGGAGGTTCGACGAAGGTGTGACCTCTTTAATTCCATTCAGACATGAGACATCGTTTCTTCTTTCTTTTTCTCTTTTGTATTTCTTTTTTTTAATTTCTTTTTTTCGTTTCTTACCAAAATAAACAAATCAAAAAGGAAGAAGGAAAAGAAAAGGATTGATGCTCATATGCAAATCAATGTTGTTCTCTAGGAAGAATAAGGGCAAATTTTTTTTAAAAAAAAAACTACATTTTTCTGGACTTCTTGAACTTCTTTAATTTGTTTTATATTTTTGAAATTGGTGTTTTATTTGTTATGAATTTCCTTCCTAAAATGGGAATCGTGATCAGTTGTGATGGTGTGTAGCATGAGGAACTATACGGTGCTTTTCATGGTCATCATGTATTTCCCATTATATAAATATTTCCTATATCTTTATTCTTTTTTATTTTATTGTATCTCAATGTGTCCTATCATCATGATTGTATCAATCTACTCCGGTTTAATGAACATCTCTACTTACATGTACATGCTCTACTTGGGTATATTAGACAATGTTTACTAATTACTACCTAATATGTGTGTAATTTTGTTCTTAAGATATTGATTTTTTTTAAATAATGTTTTTTTAATAAATAATGTCGGGGGAAAAAAATACTAAAAATAGGGTTGTGAAATCGTGGACCCGCCTGACGATCCCACGAAATCGTGGACCTGGTACACGATTGCCATTGAAATCGTGGATCGGGGCTACGATTTCCTGCCGCGTCTGCATGCCCATGACGTCTGCATGGCAGGGCATGCAGGTTTGACCGGACTCGTGGACCGGGTCCACAATTTCCAAAATTGTGGCCGGGGTCCACGAGTCTTCCCCCCTATTTCACGGCCACCACCCTTTCCTCCCCCTGTCGCCATTCTCTCTCTCCCACAATTTCTCTCTTCATCTCTCTCCCATTTTCTCTCTCTCCGCCAAAAATCTCTTAGTTTCCTCCTTCTCCGATCATCTTGCACGCTTCACGCTTTTTGCTGTTCATTTTTCGTCGTTTGTCAACATTGTCGCTATTATATAGGTATGTATATAGACATCGATTTTTCGACCATCTCATCACTCTTTCTTTGTTCAATCTAACCTATTATATCCGTTCAGCCACCTGCCGGCCGCTGCCGCCATTACATTTTTAGAAATTAAGAATCAATAAAACTAATACAATAATTGAATAAGAATAAATAACTAATTAATTAGTTATTCTATTTATTAAAATAAATAAAAATGAACTCGACCGGACTCGTGTACGGGGTCCAAGAGTATAGACCGGACTCGTGGTCCTGGTCCACGAGTTTGGTCCCCATCAGCGTGTGAGTGGTCAGTTGACCAGTCAGAAGGGAAATCGGGTACACAATTTCACTACCTCATTTTTCAAATAAGTTTCCAAACCACCCAATTTTTCACATTAGTTTCTAAACTATCTGGTATTATATAGTTCTTGGGTGTTTTTTTTTTAAATAATAACAAGCTAAACAATTCGAGTAAAAAGACATTTTGTATTAATCCACACTACAACAAAAATAGGCTTCTACTAAAAAACAGTCATTACCACATTTCTTGACTCTTTTTTTAAGTCATTTAATCGCCCATCATCTAAAGTGTATAGATGACACATGAGAAATCAGTCATCGTTGATAGTTTCATGACTTGTAGGCACAGTCAACAATAAATATATATTGACATTTATTATAAGTCATGGAAACGGTTTTTATGACAATTTTATACCGTCATTAAAAAATCAAAATGTTGACTTTTTTCTGTCAAATAAAGAGTTACGTTGACATTATACTTCTGTCATCGCAAAACAAATAATGACACATTTAAAAAGTCAATAATACATTAACTATGACATTTTTTTAAGGTCATTTAATTTCATACCATGACTTTTGTCATATATCATAGAAACCATTACCACGATATACGTTATTACACCTGTGTTTCATACATGTTATTACACCTATGTTTCCTTCAGTTTCAACACAAAATGTGTACACGAACATAAAAAGTAACTTTCATATATAATAATATAGTTCCAATTGTTAATACAAGGAAGCTAGCTAGTAATCAAACTCTAGGTACATCATTTACAAATTCAGTACTTACAACTAAGTGTTGGCATAATACCAAAAAATATATATACAACACCTATTTAAATATCTTGGTTGGTGGGCTTCCTTGCTCCAATGGCATTGTCCAGGAACCCTATGAAAAAAAAAACATTCATTTTAGAATTTGACTCAATACAAGTAAGCTTCGATGAATACTTTCAAACAAAAATTATGCATAAGATCACAATATAGCCACATAAATATATACTATATCACATTATAATCTCACTTTTTAACCTTAATAACATGAATAACCTCCAATCTTAACTTATACACTACTCTACTAGAAAGAATAAGGGTTAATTGAATTGATTGCTTCGCTGAGGAGGATGAGGAGGATGAGGAGGAGGAGGAGCAGGGGGGGCAAGTGAACATAGACAAATCCACAACATAGACACTTTCAACGTCAATCAATGCCAATAACTATTTTCAACCAATTGTAATAACTATTAGATCTCCATATGGGTTGACTCCGTCAGTGGATAAACCCAAACGAAGATTTCTTGGTTCTAAACCAAAAGCTGGCCATAGGTGATCTATTAACCTCCAGGAGGGAGAATCAGTTGGGTGTCGCATAATACCGTCTACCTTCCTATCTGTAGCATGCCAACACAAGTTCTTTGCATGTTCAGCGCTCTTGAACATCCTTATAAACCTTGGAACAATTGGAAAGTACCACAACTGTTTAGCAGCCACTCTTTTTTTCTCTTCTTTTGAGTTCTTAAGAACCTTCCATCTCGATAGATTACACGTAGGACATTGGGTGCTGTTTGCATATTCTTTTCTATATAAGCAACAATCATTTGGACATGCATCTATTTTTTGGTAACTCAAACCTAGGGCACCTAATGTTTTTTTAGCTTCATACATAGAAGTTGGCATCTCATTCTTCTCAGGTAGGAATTCACTTATTATAGATAGTAATTCAGAAAAGCTTGAATTACTCCATCCAAATCTAACCTTTAGGTTATACAATCTGACAAGTGCTGACAACTTCGTAAATCTTTTACATCCCGGGTATAATGGCTTTTTAGCATCGTCAAACATAGTGTCAAAGATATTTGGTGCACCAGGAAGTTGATCATGAGCAGTTTGAACCATGTCAATTACGTTAAACAAATCGTACTCATCCTCATAGTTTTCATTTAACACAGGATGAGAATTGTTGTTAACATTGTGTGTGGCTAAATCTTCCCCATGCCAAAACCATAACTTATAACTTTGATCAATTCCATTGACATATAAATGATCCCTAACTATCGAAACATCCTTAGATATACGATTTCCACATTTTAAGCATGGGCATCGAATGGAATTGGAACCATTGCCATGACGCAAAAACCAAATTCAATGAAAGTTTCAACTCCAACCTCGTATTCTCTAGATAATCTACTTTTGACCATCCATGATTTGTCCATCACATAATACTAGGAAATTAAGAACTTGTTAATTTCCCCTCCCCCCAAAAAGAAACCTGATGATAAGATCATAATATTAGACAATAACTTCTATCAAGTCCATCTACAGTCGTCAATGCCATTTCTATCATAGAAAGTTATAAATGGCAATCTAATTAAAGAAGTTTACTTAGCTAGGTAGCATGCTTTCGAAATGCAGAACCGATTAAAAAGAAATGAGAATTGGGTACATGCACAGTTCGTATCTAAGAGTTTCTAAAAGGACACCTAAGCATGGCTTCTCAGCTCAAAACAAAGACAAAAAGTGCCGAAGTGATAGTTCCAACCTCAGCTCGTCTTACAAAGTGCATACAAATCGACATACATACTATTCCACAAAGGACACAAGTTTACTTAGCTAGGTAGCATGCTTTCGATATGCAAAACCGATTAAAAAGAAATGAGAATTGGGTACATGCACAGTTTGTATCTCAGTTTGTAAAAGGACACCTAAGCATGGCTTCTCAGCTCAAAACAAAGACAAAAAGTGCCGAAGAATTCTCCCCTAGCAACATACTGCTCTAACAAATTCCTATTTAAAAACAATCACTCCAGCAAGCCTACTTTATTTATACCACCTTTAGATTTAACGCAAGAAAAAGAAGGAATAACTTGATACCTTGGTGATGGCGTGGGTGAGGCGAGCGGCGATGAGAGTTGAGCGTCGAGGGTGAGACGATTTCAGACCTCAAGTAAGAGAAGTTGTATCTTCTGCACCTATGAGTGAAATTTCGTTAGTCACACACTTATTAGAAAGAAAAAAAAATTACCCCAAAATCTAAAATGTTCGACACTACTACAATTTTGACCTTCGTTGACAGCCAAAAAATGTCAGTCTCATCTATCTTTCACCACATGAATTAGTATCAACATCATATCCAAAGTATATAAAGAATTATCAATAACAACCACGCAAAAATGTATAAAACATTATTAGTAGCTTCCAATGATAAAGCAAACCATTCACTCATAGTCTCATCCATCTCTTCACCACATGAATGGCCTAGAATCTTGTTATCTACAAGAAGATAAATATTTTGACTAGAATAATACTTACCTAACGTTCCAAAGTGCTCCGTAGTTATTTCGAAGACTCCTAAAGCAATAAAAACATGCTCTTCAAGTCAAAACTTAGTTTGAAACTATATTTAGAGAGTGAGAACACTATTAACTCCTAAAGCAATAAATTCCATATGAACTATTCCAATGTCACAAACTATATCTGTCCCACTAATTTGAATAGTAAATAGTAAAATTTTTACAAATCTACACCTCAGTAGTGACAATTCGAAACGTCAACAAATGACCTCAATCTTGCTAAACAATATCTGTAATCTACTCAAAACTTCAAATCTAGACCACAACATCATAGGTAAACAAGCTGTGAACCAAAATTTAGTGGGAAAAAGAACCTAAGAAAGGAAATACAAAAGTTCCACCCAAAACTCTTACCTATAGCCACAACAAGCAACATCAATGACAAGAGACGAACCAAAAATGATCCTGAATCAACGTATGATAACAAACACAAGGGACTGTGTAATAACCCAACACCAACACCCAAAAAAAAAAAAAAAAAACTCCCAAACACTGAAACTCACTCAACAGCGGCGGCGGGGAAAACGTCAGTCAGCGGCGGCGGCGAAGACGTCAGTCAGCGACGGACTGAAGCGACCGAACGGCGAGGCGGCAGGAGGACTGAAGCGACCTGACGGTGAGGCGGTGAGCGGACCTTGGTTTTCCTTCTACTGTTCGGCGGTGGGCTGCGGCTGCTACAGTGGTTTCGGGTGCTACACGATGAAGAAGAAGAAGAAGAGAACTTTCCAACTCTTGGTTTTCCTTCTTTAAATAATTATTATATATTATTTATTTTATATATAATAAAAAAACCCTACTTCCTTATCAAATATAGTTATTCATTTTCTTTTTCTTTTTCCTCCATAAACCTCCTAAAATAAAATTACTCCTCCCAAATACACAATAAACTTTTAAATACACAGCAGTCTTCCCAATTTTTCCTAAATTGGATTTCTAATTCCTAAATCTCTTTCAATTCAAATAAAATCACATCGACTAAAATAAATCCAATTTCAAAATCTTAAATACTTAATTTAGATTGGATTATCTTAAATACCAAAAATTAAATTTTTACCCTTAAAGCTCGAAATAACTCCCATGAAGGCGGCGTTGCAGAGATCGACGATGGACGTTGAAGGTTTAGCTTTGTTTCTCGATTTTTAGAGAATGGATAAGATTAAAAATTTATTAAGCGCTATTAATATTTTTCTAATTATATTAAAAAAATCACTTTTAGTCCATAAATTTTCATAGAAGTAGCAATTTAGTTCCTGGACTTTTGTTTATAACGGTTTAGTCCCTATATTTTCAATTTCTAACAATTTAATCCTTGAACTTTATTATGTAACAATTTAGTCATTGTAATTTAAAAGTTGTAACGATTTAGTCTCTATCATAGAAATAAGAGTTGAGATTTAATGAGATTTCTTGCTTAAATAAATCGATTAACTAATTAGAGACTCAATATTTTTATAAAATAGAAAGTCTACATCATAAAATAGTTAAATGATTCCATCTAATTTTGATGAGTTTTTCTTACGTTACGAACAAGTTGTTATAAATTTTAAAGTACAAGGACTGAATAATTAGACTAAAGTTCAGGGACTAGATTGTTGCAAATATGAAAGTGCAAGGACTAAATCGTTACCAGGGACTAGGTTGTTAAAAATCCGAAATTTCACGTCTTTTCCAATCGCCCTTTTTTGCTTTCTTACATTTAATGACTGTTATTTTTAGTCATAAATTAATGATATGAAAGAACTATCATGAATTTCAAAAAATCTGAAAAACACAATTTTTTCTTTACAAAAATGCATGATTTCGGCTGTAATGACTTTTTTTTTTCTTTTTTCCTTACTTTCGCCATTGTTTAAAGGTCAAGAATGGTAGCTTTCAATTATTTTCATTTTGACTTTAATGACTATTTTTTATCCTTTTTTTTTCTCCGATTTATATTAGATTTCTAAAATTAGAAGATAATCAAATCATAGTTAATATAAAATTATAATTAATCAAATCATAGTCTTGAATTTCGAAAAAAACAAAAAACTCAATTTTTTCTAGCTAAAAACGCGTGATTTCGACTTTAACGACTATTTTTGTCTTTCTTCTCTATTTTTGCCATGGTCCAAGAGTCAAGAAAAGTGGTTTCTGTTGTAGTTATACACTCTCACCATTCCTTAATTTCCCAATGTGGGACAAAGATGATGTGAGTCATTTCCAACAAGTTTTTTAAAAAATACTTTTTTTCTCTAGTCAATCCAAACATGCCCTTAAATTATCTAACGCTATAACTAGTTTTTTTCTCTTTTAATGCTTTTTAATGATAATTAATAGAAGTCATAGATTGATGACACAAAAAATTCGTAAAAAATATTAATGACTGTTTATTGTAGTCATAATTTGGTGACACAAAAAAAATGTCAATGTAGTCGAAAAAATTCGAAAATTCACATCTTTTTCCGCCAAAATCGCGCCTTTTTCGTTTTCTTACATTTAATGACTGTTTTTTTTAGTCATCAATTAATGACACAAAAAAACAGTCATCAATGCCGACAAATCCGAAAAACTCCGTTTTTTCCCGCCAAAAAAGCGTGATTTTGGCTTTAATGACTGTTTTTTCTCTTTCTCCTCTATTTCTGCTACTGTACAAGAGTCATGGAAGGTGGAATTTGTTGTAGTGCCAACCTATCAATTATTCTACAATTTAACTAAATATTTATTTAGTACATGGTTATTATGATGGTGCAACAAAATCAATTTTCCGAACACTTTGCCTATTGCATAAAAAAAAACATTCATATTTTTTCAAAAGTTGCAATATTACGATTGACCATTTAAAAATGTTACTACAATCTTTGGAGTAGAAATCCATAAGATTTTTTTAAAGAAAATTAGGACTTGAAACATGTGTAACAGTGACTTGAAAGAGTGTTGTCACACTCCCTCCCGGATTATCCTCCCTAACCTGAGAGGAGATGTGAAGACAACAACCTTGACTCCTCTGTAAGGTTCACAATCCAACCACTATCACCAAAGACGGCCCAGACGAGGTCCTTGCGTAGGCAAAGCATCCCGAACTCGCTCGCTACCTGGAAAATTAGAAAAACATGGGAAAGTGTGAGCTAAAGCCCCGTGAGTGACTGGTTTTGTAAAACTATCTTTTGTTCGAAAACAGGCATGTTAAATCTGTACACATAAAACAAGGATTTAATACAACAATAGAGCAGAAACATATTTTCCGAAAACTCTATCAAATCACATAAATCCATTCCAAATCGTATAGAATTGTTTTAGAATATTTATACAGAAAATCAATTGGTTTCTCAATCTTTTCCCTTAGTTGAGGCGGAGCAAGACTCAACGCTCTTAACATCGAAAACAACCTTAGTTGGGGTGGAGCAAGACTCAACACACCCAACGTCGAAATTAACCCTGGCTCGATGCGGAGCAAAACTCGACGCACCAGCCAAATCAACCTCTATGTGCACATAGAAATATGGCAGGTTGCCCAAATACCTTCTCCATGTCCCTCAGTACTGGGTCCCGGGAAAACTCACGTGCCTTCTCATGTCCCTCAGCACTGAGCCTCCTCTAAAACATTTTAGAAACCAGTTTACATAAATAGTTCATATGAAACCTTTCATAGAAAACAGAATATTTATAGATAAACATCTCGCAACATGCCTTTCAACATCGTATAGAAATCAGATAAAACATGCCTTGTGAACAATATAGTCAAATATCATGCTTTTCAAGAAAACAGTCATCTCAAAGCCATATCTCATAACAACATTTTCAATAAATTTCGTTTTCAAAGGAAGAAAAGAGTCACTCACAAATCGGTAAAGAAATTTCCTCTTTTTCCTTCAAATTCCGCTTTCCCGAGCTTCTTAATCGCAAGGCTTGAACTTCTAACCCGCAAGGTAGCTGTTTCCCCTCTCTGGCAGCTTAGTTGGACGCAACGTTCTAACTCTGGAACGCAAGACTGACTTTCCTCTGTCAGTTCCGTTGGACGCAACCCTGCCCTTGAATGCAAGGTTGCTGACTAATGCAAGGTGAATAACTTTTCTTGCTTCCCTATTTGACGCAAGGTCCAATCTTGAACGCAGAGTATCTTTGGACGCAGTGTTCACCTTGAACGTGGAATTCGTCTTAAACGCAAGGCTGACCCCGTTCGACGCAAGACAACTTCTTTAACACCAGATGGCTAAGTTGTCAAGAATACCTTCTCTCTTGGCCGCAGACCTCTACTACAGACGCAAGGATTCCTCCTTTCTGCCTTCTTTCTCCCCTTTCTCTCAAGAATTCTTGCTTCAGAATCATCAGTCGCTACTTTTCCCTCAAGGTCCTATTTATAGAGGGCTTGCCATCCCACTTCCCCTCTCTTTTTGCCACTTGTTTGCCACATGTCACGCTGCATGCCTAGCTAACCATACATTAATCCAAGCGTCACCTTGTATGAAATACTTAACATGCCTTCTAACACCTCCTACTGATAAGGTGTCAAATCTATATGAAGCCACCTAGCCTTTATAAGCTTATCTTATGCTTCCATCATATTCCAACATACAAACTATTCATTCAACCTAGTGTTCCCTATGCGTTCATATAATCCTCTTCCAAATTTTAGCTCCTTTACTCCCTTTCCTTACTCTCAGCTTTACTACCTTTAACCCCATTTCTCCACCACATTTAACTAGGCGTTTGTCTCAAATGCATACTACTATGCGTTTTACCTTACCACATAATACCATGCGTCTGCCTTAACCGCATACTATCATGCGTCCAACTCTCTTTCCTTATGTCCATTCTTAGCTACAAATCCTTCTCTTGTACAATCACCCTTCTGACAATGTGGTTTACCCTCACAACCAAATCCAACTCAAGTTCTTCCTCTGTGCGTTTGTCCTTTTGCGTTTACCTTTACTTCATCCTGCGTCCATGACCATCCTCCTTGAAGATTCCTTGCTTATCCCTCTATGCGTTTATCCTTCCTTTCCGAGACTTATGTCATGTGGTTAGCGTTTCAACCTAACCAACCGGGCGGCACTTGTGTGATCCTGCTGTCAAAGGTCACGCCAAGTAAGCCTATTGAAATTTAAGGATCGTTTCCTCCCTAGCGCAATCGGGTGAGATTGGCAGAGGAAGAGGCTAGCAAGGAGAACTCAAGAGTTTGAGTGAATGGGAGCTTTAGAAAGGGAGCTTCACCAACCAGTGAGAGAACGCACAAGCTTTGAAAGTTGGCTTGTATTGCTAACTCTCTATCTATGCGTCTATCTATCTCTCTCTATGTGTTACAAATGGGGCCCCTCCTCATATTTATAGAGGGGTCTTGCTGACTTAACTATGATGACCGACTCACTATGTCGATCAAGAGGGATCTAGACTCTTCTTCTATGTACAAGGGCGACAATCCTATGTACAAGTTTAGACTCCACGGACTTAGGCCCATACTAGAACTATCTAGACCTATCGAGGGCTTTCTAGCTATTTACATGGATGTCCGACTGTCTTAGAAGGTTCTGGTACTGTCCATGCACGCCTAACATATTCTCCAACATTGTTGGGAGGCGTCCAGCATATCCTCGCCCATTCGAGGTTCTTCTGGATGCTTCTGGTGCTGTCGGGGCCTTGCGCGCACAGTCACGGTCATTCCCGTGTCTTCTAGAGTCTTCCCGCGGCGTCGGGTGTCACAATCTCTTACTTTCGGGTACGGGACGGGCGATTGTGCGGCACTGCTGATAACTTGTAGAAATACAAGTTATTATAGTCACTATTTGATTTAATTAGAGTAACTTTGGAGCTAAACACATGATTTTGGTAGTTAAATGATGAAAAATGTATCACCATGCATTGGCACTACTTAAAAAAGAAAATACCTGAAAAACGATGAGCTTTTATGTTCCTAACGCAGGGTTAAGAAGAAAAGAAGCACAAACAATAGAAGTACGAAGAGACGAAACTACTGCGAGGACAAGTGGAAACCCATGCGTCGAGCCTATGCGCTGAGCCCACTCGTTGAGACCATGCGTCGAGCCTATGCGCTGAGCCCATGCGTTGAGACCATGCGTCGAGCCTATGCGTTGATAATCTGAAAAGTAGAAACAGGCGCATGCTCAAACAGCTGTCATGTCATTATGAAAAAGGACAACACCCAATCAGATCATGGCAGGACAAATAGGCTGACAATCTGAAAAGTCTATGCAGCGTGGCTGAAATTTAATGCACAAGGTGTCAGGTCATCATGATATCAACTTTTTGACACCTATAAATAGTCCATAAGCTTCTCCAAGAAGAGAACGAGAGACCAGTTCAAGAGGCGAAAGCTCTGCACTATTTCTCCCTCACCATAACCAGCCTCCATTTCGAGCTCTTCTGAGAGAAGGATTCTGAGCATCTTCAGAGTCGTCTCCCAGTGAGTGAGAATCTTCACCTTATGGAATCTTTGTATCAGATAGCAACCATCTCAAGCCTCCATGAAGCAAGACGTTGCCAGTGGCGGCTTGACGCCCATCATCTCTATTTTATTTCCATTTCTCTCCTTCTTGCTTATATTTTGTTAATGACATTCGATAGAATGATTTATTGTCTTAATATGAGTTTGATTGACTATCATCTTCCGTCTATTTCCGTATTAAATACTTTACACCATGCTGTCTAAATGCTAAATGAGTTAAATGTTAAAAGTTAGTTTTTCTTGAGCAATTCTGAGTATGTTACATCCTGATTAATACATATCTTTAGCTTGCATAACTTTGTCTGACAAACAAACGTAGTAAGCATGACTGTCGAGCTGGAGAGAGTGGATAGTTAATCTTTAGCATTAATTAAAACTAGATGAGTTGCAGAGATGTAGTTCATCTTTTGCCAACACAAACTTACCGTGCATCTTAGAGATAAGATAAATGTGGCGTCGAAACATCGAGAGATGGATTCACACACGCAGTTTGTAGGTATGTAATTGTACTTAGAAAGTTTAGGTAACAACTAGCTCTTGCATTCAGCTCTACCTCTATCGCATGGTCTCATTCATTCTCAACGCATGCTATTTGACGCATTGTTTTACATATGACTACCCAACGCCGCGTCCACATCATTATTAGTAGTAGGAAATTATTTTCATTCTTTATGTATAGTTTTACACACATAATCAACAAACGCATATAAATTTACATGCACAGTCACCGCATAGTCATACATTTAGTCTCAACGCCTAGTTATTACAAATCCTTGCGTTCGACCCTGGACTCACCAGGGTACCTATAAATGCTTATACTTGGGTCTTTATAGGAAAACTTGCTTAGTCATGATCACATCTAGAGTAATTCTCAACGCATCCTTGTACGGAAATGATAAATCTATTTTTGTGCAACGAGCTAAGAAACTCAATTCAATTTAATTAGAAATTTAACGAACAAAATTCAACGAACAGGAGGCCTCGCCTATTTATAGAGGCCCCACACCGACTTTCTATGACCGACTTATAATGTCGATCATGGAGATTTCTACACAATTTAATATTAAAATATTATTTACAAATAATCTAGACGCGGGGAGGAATTCTCGGGAGAGATCCAGGTCGTCTCTAGCGCAATCGGGATCCTTCCAAGTCGTTCCTGAGCGTGTCCGTCCGTCATGGAGGCTTCCAGAAGCATCCAGGCTTCTCCAGAGGGGTCACGGCCCTTCCCAGGTGGTCGAGAGCCTTCCAGGGCCGTCGATGCTCGCCCAGGCCATTCGCGTGCCTCTGGGCGTCTTCCAGGCGCATCGGCGTCTATCTCGATTGTTCCAGACGTTTCCAGCCCTTGCGTTCATGCGTTCACGGACATCCGTCTTGCGACGCGTTCTGCGATGCGTCGGACTCAGCCTTGTCCAGCAATGCGTTGGGCTCAGCCTTGTCCAACAATGCATCGGGCTCAGCCTTGTCCAGCGATGCGCTGGACGCAGCCTTGTCCCACGATGCGTTGGACGCAACTTTATCCAACGACGCGTTGGGCACGGTCTTGCTTGGCGATGCGTTGGACGCGGCGTTGTTTATCGATGCGTCCAGTATGCGATTGACTAGGGTCGACGCATCCTTCTCTTCCTATCCTCCCGTATGCGCGCAGCTCTTTATCAGGCGTCCTGGGCTATGCGTCCTGGTGGGGTGCGATAGACGCATAGGCCTTCTTGTTGGCTGCGACTATCATTTTCCCTATTCCCAGCTGGATATTCTAAGGGAATAGGCACATTAGTGTCACGAAATTTGTGAGTTAATTTTTTCCGTGACATTAGGTAACAACTAGCTCTTGCGTTCAACTCTACTTCTATCGCATGGTTCCATTCATTCTCAACGCATGCTATCTGATACTAAATGACATATGACTACCCATCGTCGCGTCCACCTCATTGTTAGTTGTAGGAAATTTTTTTCATTCTTTATGTATAGTTTTAGACACATACAACCAACAATTGCACATATTACCTGTATAGTTCACCGCATAGTCAAACATCTAATCTCAACGTCTAGTTATTACAAATCCCTGCGTTCGACCCTGGACTCACCAGGAAACCTATAAATGCTTATACTTGGGTATTTATAGGAAAACTTGCTTAATCATGATCACATCTAGAGTAATTCTCGACACATCCTTGTACGGAAATGATAAATCTATTTTTGTGCAACGAGCTAAGAAACTCACTTTAATTCGAATAGAAATTCAAACGAACCTAACCCGGCGAGCAAGTTAGCCGTACAAAAACTGTGGGTCGTGGGCAAACTCGGGGTATGATGTAGCCTCTACTCGCATTTCGATAGGAAGTGGTTTTATAAAACGAAAGAGAGGGAAAGCTTTGAAAACATCATTAAATAAAGCATTGAGGACTGACAATTGCAAGAAAGCTTGTTTGCAAAGAGTACAACAATACTTGGTCGGGGAGTCAACTAGTGGGGTTCCTCTATAGTACATTCTAAGCAAAAACTAGTCTGCCAGCCTTGCATATCAAAACTGGCGAAACGTCACTCGAAAGGAAAACAACATGAAAATGAAAACAACTTCCTAAGCTACTTACAAGGCATGAATATAAGGTGGTTGAGGGTGATTTGGGCATGCGGCCATAGGCAAACACTCCCTGGACAAGCATGCTCAAGACATCGGGCATCTGGGTATGGGCGCTAACTTCACCCAGCGGCCTGCCCGCCTCTCCAGACGCGTCCAGAGGGTTGTCGAGGTCTCTGGCCTTGTCCCGATGCGTCTAGAATCTTCCAGGACTTACTCAAGGCGTCTGGGATGTTCCATGCGTCGAAGGATGCAGTTGGACACATGGTCTCTAGGCGGTGTACGCATGAGGCGTCGACGATATGCGTACACTGCTGGCACTTACGAGGCGCGCATGCGTTGTTCCCACTCTGAATGCATCGTGGATATGCGTCGAACTTGCACACCTGGTAACTTCGCATATGCGGGCACGTCATGCTACTCACCCTTGCAGTTGAGCGTGCATGCCGCATACTTATGGTTGGCTGCGCAGCCACTCTGCCATGTGTCAACGCACATAGGTGTCTGTTGAGGCACTCGGGTGGGGATCCGGCTATGTCGAAGGCATACACCTGAGGCATGGGTGTGGCCCGATGGCACTTGCGTCCCGTCTGCATGCGATGGCATCCTCGTGCAGCGGTTTTGTCAACGCCTTGGCCCTTCACTCTCGACCTTCCCTTGACAATGCGAGGCGAGTCAAGGGCGTTTGTGTCGCGGTTTGAAATGGCGTTATTTCCATCCATGACACTTAGATCTCTTTCTAACACTCCATGACTTAACTTTATACCTTCTTGCTTATTCGTCCTACCTTTGCCAAAGCTACGTTTCCTTCCTTAACTTCTTCCTATGCGTTTACCAGAAATCGAGGTTACATTTCCATTTATCATGGAGTTAAGCACCTCAACGCATAACCTTAACAACCTACGGTAACCACCTTCAACGCATAAGCCCCGTGACGCATAGCTAATAGCCACCTTCAACGCATAAACTCCTCAACGCATAGCTATTATCCACCTTCAACGCATACTCCTCAACGCATAGCTGTTATCCACCTTCAACGCATAGCTGTTATCCACCTTCAACGCATAAACTCCTCAACGCTTAGTTACCTTGGAACACTTCCTTTTCTACGTTTGCTATGATATACCCGAAGACTTCTTACCAACACCAAGGTCCTTACTAACGCATAATAAACCTTCAACGCATGCTGCTCACGCCTTAAGGTTCTTCAGCTTCACTTTTCTTTCTAGCTTAATGCCCTCCAAAATCATTCTCATAGCTTATTAATTTCCAAGATCAAGTGTGAGCCATGCATTTCCCTCTTCCTCCTAATTCTTGTGTCCCTTTTTCCAAACTTCAATATCAAATACCATGCGTTAAAGCTTAACCATCTGTGCGTCACCCTGACTTCTAAAGATACATCAAACTTCAACTAATTCCCAACTATACCTTTAGTCCTTCATTCTCACCCTTGGTGAGACATCCACTCTTTTTCTAATACCATTCATCTCAACGCATAGAATTTCTTGGCCATAATTCAACAATTCCACAAACTTAACTTTTCCGTTTTGAAAGTTCCCCTACTCCACATACTTTTATAATCTTAGCTCCATTACTCTTTATCTTACTTCTTTCCTTACTAGCCATCTTGAATACCTAGGTTCTGAGATACGGTGTTACAAGTGTGGTGTTGTTCAGTTCCAAATTTCGTTTCCAGTCACTGTCGTGCCATTACAAATCTCAATTTTTGTCCAACATCCTATCGAATTTCTACTTTAAGGATAGATTTCATAAAGTTGACTTTGCAACTTTTGAAAGATAAAAGATATTTTAAAAAACGAATGGCAAAGTCTAAGGCTTTTTTAATTAAAAAAAATAATAAAACTGGCCTTAAATGAATAATCACTCTACTTAACCGAAAAAGCATCCTTAATTGCAGTTATTGTAGCATGGCATTTTCTACAATGTAGGAACAAAATAGAGGATACAAAAAAGGATTAGAAGCTTTTCATAAATAAACTCTTGGTAAATACATTTATATTCACAAATTTACGGGTTCTTGGAGTACTTGAACAAGGGACAAGACTGATCTTCTGATCCCTTTCGTTGTCGCCCGCCTGTTCTCTTCGTACATTTCGAATAGACCTTGCCATGAGTGTAAAGAAGACAGTTGAGATCAAATTTGAGATGATTTGGGATCCTTTAGTTAAGATGAAGATATGTTTTGTTCCTGTCTGCCTCATCCGGGACCCAACCGGCAAATTTCGCAATCTCAAAGACCTGCAAACATGTTGGAAAATCAAAACCTTCCAATGGTCTTTAGAGATCACAAACTCATCAGAATCAAGAATCCAGTTACTCACATGGGTGTCTACTGGAAAATCATCTTTCTAAAGATTGAACATCAAAACACAGGCCACCTGCCATTTATAACTTGTATGATTGATTACTGATGCAGTCATAACACTAGGCAATCTTGTTTATAATCTATGATGCCTTAACATTCAGGAATTTTGTGAACAATGCCAGCCATAGATAGCCAAAACAGATGTGGTAAGAACAAAAACAATTCAGTAGAAGCCTTCAACTAGGATCCTAATTGATAGAGATGTCGGGTATAGTATAGCTCCATGAACAAGATCTAAAAAGTTAAACTCAAATTGGACAATGAAGGTTGTTATTCTTTTCAGAAACAATACCGTTTTGGGGCCAATTCCTTTGAAAGTCGACAGCTCTGCCTTTATTCATCGATGGATAAATCGTGCAAATACTCCAAGCATAGTTTGCCTCTTCTCTTTGACAAAGAACTCAATATGTTTTTTATGCAAGAGGCTTTGGTAGGTGCTAATCCTCCACATCTTATGGCATCCTCTATGCATTTGGATTCAGCTAAAAGAACCTACAGCAAAATATGAGTACATAACTCAAAACCCCTTTCTTAAAAGCCACACTTCAAGATTACAGGAAAAAATTACTAAAGGTTCCTCTTCCTGTCATATCCCCAAGTCTCTAATCACATTGTCCAAATTTGAATTTCAAGTAGCAATTTTGCTTGCCCTTAAACTTACACCAAATGCAAGATTTATTATGAAAGATGATTTTCATATGATCAGACAATAGAAATGCTTAAGGGCAGAATTGAATCATAGTTATAGTTAATACAAGAAAAACACAAGAGAAACTACTAAACTGACACTTCAAAATCAAATATGAGACTGATAGCAAAGTTATCAAAAGATAACATTGGCTGAACAGCTAACTTAGAAGGCAAATAGCAATACATTTGAAGTATTAGTGTAACAAATATCACCAAACAAGAACTAAATAAGAGCATCCAGTTTCAAATTTCTAAATCCCATTCATTACTGTTCAATTGTAAAAAGAAATCGATAGAAATCAATGCCAAGAACATTACATGAAAAGAAAGAACAGACAAAATCCAATCAAAGAAAGCAGAAGACTCACATCCTCCCAGTTAGCAAAAGCAGACTTGAGAGAAGCAAAAGCCCTCTCGGAATTAGCCTCAGTAGTGTTCTGCGAGAGCACAGTCCTCACCAATCCATCCAAAACGCTCTCCTTCTCATGGACGAGCTCCGATTCCACATTATCCCGGTGCTCACCGCTGCCGCCGTCCATGTCGGAGCAGCACTCGCTCAGTCTCTCTCGCTGCTTCCGATACTTAAGAAACTCTCGAGGGAAACCATGAAGATTCAACAGATCGTCCCTCACGGACAGACATTCGTCCGAAGTGGGCGAAGAATGAGCCGGATACGGGTCAATAGACATTAACAGTTTTGATTGATTTTGCTCGAGGTCCACTGGAGTGAGAATCGGCTACAGGCTCTAGCTTCGTAAGACGCCGCTTCTTTCCGGTTGTCTTCATCGTTCCGTCCATTTTCGAAACCGATTCGTTCCTCAATCGCATGAGCCATTTTCTGGGCTTCTTTAATGTGGGCTTCACGAACGACCCAAGTAAACTCGATAACTAAATGGTTTGGCCCAATTGTTTAAATGGCAACGACTTTTGACTCTTTTCTTTTTAGGGATATTCAACCATATAATAGTAATTATACTTTCATTGAAAAAATGGCTAAACACGGAATTGTTTTAAATTATAGCAAAATTCTTCCCTTGCACGTGAGACATTTTTTTGTTAATCCTAAAATGGCATCAACGATATCTTGTATTACACCGTAATTAAATTGAATAAAATCTCCCTTATTAGTTTGAAATTTGATATAGGATCAAATCATTTTTTTTTCAAATCTAATATTAATAGAGTGACATTTTTTTTTCCGTTTTTCACCTAAAATTTTATTTTTTTAAAAAGATTTCCACCTAAAATCTTGGGAGGTGTGCGGTAAACCCTCCCCCATTTTCATCTTCTTCTCCTTCTTCGATAGTCCTCTAGTCACCTACCTCCTCCATCGCGCCACCATCCTAGCTCGAAACCTAGTCACATACCAACATCGTTCACGACTGTATGGCTCATTAACGCATTCAGCAACCGCCGTCGATCGCGTTGCCCAGCCAGTCGTCCGTTCAAATTACATTTTGTCACCGGTTGTCTTGTTCTTTAGCCTCAATTGCCCCTTGTTCCTTGTACTTTACTTTAGGAAGGTACGATTGCCCCTCTCCTTTCTCTTTCATAATTATACCTCACAACTGCCGTCGATCGTGCTGCCCAACCAGTTGTCCGTCGTCAGTTCGAACTAGCCTCAATTGCCCCTAGATGTTCCTTGTACTTCACCGTAGGAAGGTACATTTCTCTCTCATAATTGTACCTCTCTCCCCTGTTCCTTTCTCTCATTTAGCTAGTAACTCTCTTTTATCCTATTAAAAATTGTAAGATCCCAATTAAATGGTGAATATTCAAATTCTAGTTATTGGCGGGACATACCACAGTGGAGGCTTGACGAGACAAAATAGAGATGGTAAATTCGAAATCCAAAGATGATGAAGAAAAATAATTAAAGAATAATTATTTTTTATTCTCAAGAATTTCAGTCGCTTAATAATCAACTATCTGGATTTCTTTTGTTGTTCACCAGTTTTTTTCAACAATATATTAAAATTACAATGTAATTCTTTTAAAATGTTATTAAAAAAAAAATAATTTGTTAAAATCACATATCTTCATCTAAAAATTGAAGTTCACCTTTTTTTTTTAAAATCTCATATCTTCGTCTTGTTTTATTTATTCATTTGGTAATTTTTGTATCTCATTTCGATTTTAAAAGAAATTTTATTTTCTTTAAATACAATATATTTTAAATACCAATAAAATCTAAGTTGTTATGATTTTAAAAAATATGTATTTTTGGAATAAATTAATTGTAGATACTATTTGAGGTATTTTTGTAATCTAATAATTAGTAATTAATTAAATTCAAATTTGTTTTGCTAGTTTTCCTAACCTAAATACATCTTACTATTTTTCCAAATGAAAATTTAAATATTGTTATTTCTCTTGTTAGTCCTTCTTTCTAAGTAATAGGAAAAAATACATTTTTGGTTTTTAGGTTTTAAGTTTACTTTCTATTTGGTCCATAGATTTTCAATTGTTACATTTTTAGACCTTAAGTTTTGAAGTTGGTTTTGATTTAGTCATTAGGTTTCAAATTTTATAATTTTATCATTAAGATTTGAATTTTGTTTTAATTTGGTCCTTAAGTTTCAAGATTTACACTTTTTACCTCGATCTTTTACTTCATATTCATTTTTCATCCTTAGTGTTATTGTTTATTAATTAATTTAAAAGAATTATAATTAATTAAGTTATCTTTTATCACTATCCAAATTAAATTTAAAATTTTATTTTTTAATTATCTTAAATTAATGTAAGAGACTAAAAGTGAGTATTTAGCGGAACAATTTTTAATTGAAATGAAACTCAAATCTCAAAGATAAAATTGTAACATTTTAAAACCAATAGATTGAATTGTAATCAAACTCAAAACTGTGTAATATTTTGACACCTAAATATACCAAATGAAAACGAGATGCAAAATCTAAGGATGAAAAGGTTTTTTTTTTTTTTTCTTTTTTATATCAATTACAAAAATAAATATATTAATATAATAGAGGTAATCGGATGTCAATTAAGTATTAGCAACTTGACTGGACGAGGTGGTCAAAGTCAACTACATTATTCCAATTTTCAATAACGTCATTGTGAAATATTCTTTAGGGTTTTAATAAATGAAGCAAGCCAAATATCATCTTTTCCTTATTCAATAATGTCATTGTGAATCTTTTCCTTATTCAATATTCAAAATATCATTTCTCCCCCCTTTTTCTAGCTATTTTTAAAGTAGTAAATTCTGGTTCTTTAAAAAAAATTTGTCCCTAAAGGAAAATTATAGAAAAAAAATAGTTTTTATTATGATCTTAGCAAGGTATATTGATATTTAATTACCTACTTTTTTTTTTCTTTTAGTTCCATATTTACCATTGTTGTGGGGTGAAATTCAAGAAATGCTAAAGCGTTGAAGCCTAGGTAAAGCTAAAAGCGAGGAATGCCCATTTACCTACACCCGTGAAGTAGAGCTAAGGCGAGATCAATTAGTAAGATAAGACCTATTGCGATGCTAGAGAATCAATCGAGGGCCTTGACTATGACTGCCACAAAATTAGACGGACTCATCGTAAGACTATATATGACACATTTGTCAATGTGAGGATTTACAAATAGAGAGAGAATAATCCTACACAATAATAAAGGTGACACATACTACCCTAATTATATATGTTGGATATTTGCTTATTGTATTTATATTTTTCTAAACATATTTTATTTCCTAATCTGGAATTTATATACGGAATATTTGTTTTCCTAATTTGGGAAATCTTAGCACAAGTAATTAACTGATATTTTCCTTTTATATTGGACCTTATTTTGACAAAAAAAAAAAAAGAAAATATTTTTTCAAAAAATTCTTTCCTTATTTGGCCATGGTTTTTAGAGGAGAATAATGACCTTTGTTGAGGGCTATCGCATTTGGTTTATTATTTGTTATGGTTTTGAGATTGACTATTTATTTATTTAAGACAGGGTGGTATGGTTCTAGTTTGTTGTAACAAGCGCTATTTCTATTGTCCAAACTTTCCTTATTATGAAAATTCGGCCGTTTTTATTTTATGGATTCTTTCCTTCTTTATGGCTTGCCAAATTGTTTTTGGGATGTTTCCAAATGAATTATTTATTGAAGGTTTTGTGCCCTTGCTAGGGTTGGCCGTCATTATTGTTCTAGGGTCCGGTCGCATTTTGTCCTTGGTGAAAAAGAGTTTTTGTTTTGGGTGGCCGATTTGTGCAACATAGTGATTTGATCTTTGCTCACTTTATTCTGTTGTGTGTATCCATTGTTTGAATCATTCAAGAACATGAAGATTATTTCTATCTTAGGGGGAGCATAAGGCATCGTTGAAGAGAACAGATTCTTAGTCTTAGGGGGAGCCTAAGACTTCATTCATTGAGAAGGATTTCTCGAGGCTTAGGGGGAGCCTAAGGTGTTACAAATTGAGAAGAGAGTTCTCAAGACATAAAAAGACCTAAGTTCTCATGTGAAGGGAGTTCACTGAGTCACGAATAAGATAATCAAGCTAAGAGGAGTCTCACATACTATCGGAAGTCGAAGTGTTCATCACTAATATTACCCAACTTAAGGGGAGCCTAAGTACAATTGAGAGGGACTCTCACATCTAGGGGGAGCCTAGGTGTTTAGCAAGTTAAGGTTTACGAGAGTCATTGTAGAAGTCAATACTTGAAGTCGATACTTTACAGATAAGTATTTTGTTGTAATCGCTTAACACTTTAATATTAGTGGATTATGCTTTACAGATAAGTACTTTGTTCTAAATGCTTAACACTTTAATATTAGTGGATTATACTTTACAGATAAGTACTTTGTTCTAAACGCTTAACACTTTAATATTAGTGGGTTATCTTTCCTGGGCACATTGGCTCCTGACGTAGGTGGTTTATCGCCGAAATGGGTTACCAACTCCGGTGTGCGAATTCTCTTTTGCTTATTGTTAGTTTTGTTGGCTATTACAATGCATGTCTATAGGGTGATAAGTACTTTGTTCTAAACGCTTAGCACTTTAATATTAGTGGATTATCTTTCTTGGGCATATTGCCTTCTGACGTAGGTGGTTTATCGCCGAAATGGGTTACCAACTCCGGTGTGCAAATTCTCTTTTGCTTATTGTTAGTTTTGTTGGTTGTTACAATGCTTGTCTATAGGGTGATCAGCTATTCTGCAAAAATCGAACCGCTTTCGGAATCAAATCGAAACCATTTGCATGTGGTTCGGTTTGGTTGCATATAATCTTCAAACCGATTCATGCGGTTCGATTCGGTTTCGACCTTGAAACTAAATCCAAAACCAAACCGAATCGCTTTATTTTTTAAAAGATAATGTATATATATTTCCTTGATCTTATCTTTTATTTACTCTTTACTTGACCTTTAGGGATTTATTCCATCCACATCCACTTTCTCCTCTTCACTTCAACTTTATATCCGTGGCCCGCTGGGCTCCCAATGCCAGTCGCCAACACCGCTCGACTTTTGACAACAACGAGCCACACCACAGCAACCTCGTCGACACGTTGTTCATGTTCGACTTCCAGATCTGAGCCGGTGAGCCCATCATTTCCATGTCGTTCTGCCATCAACCATCGTTCGATACTTCGACTTCTAGATTCGAACAAGCATTTAACTGTCAGATCCAGATCCGATGAACCACACCATTCGACACTTCGGCTTCCAAATCTAGATCCGAGGAATCATGCCATTTAACTTCGAGATCTAAGTCGTCGTTCAACTTCTGCTCCCAACTCCCGTCGTCATTCAAAATCAGATCTCGCTTCAATTCCACGATTTTAAGAGGTTGGTATTGTTGCTTGTTAGGTATTATATTACCGCTTGTCATGTATTGTAGCACCATGTACATGAGCATGAGCTTGAGCAATGACAATAGTAATAGTAAGAGCAAGAGCACAATTGTTAAGATGTCTCCACCAGCACTCTAGCACAAGTTTGAGAAAAGAGGAAAAATATGTCTATGGTATGAGATCACTTTACTAAATGCTCTTAATATAGTGATGTTGATTCGCATGCTAAATGTAATTATTGTGGTATGGTATATGCAAGTCATCCAAGAAGGAATAGAAATTCATCTATGAGAATTCATCTTGAACATTATTGTAAAAAAAAATCCTTATCAGATGAAAGACTTTAAGTTTGATATAACTCAAACTAAGTTAGTATTTAAGAATAAAGAGAGTGGTGGGGGTGGTAATACAACATCGATTAAGTATAAGGTGTTTACTATCGAGAATGCTCGAAGACTAATTGCCAAGATGATCATAATTGATGAGTTGTCATTTAAATTTGTGGAGAATGAGGGATTTAAGAGGTTCGTGGAGGGGACTTTGATGTTAGTAGAACCAAATTTTATTATTCCTTCTCGAACTACAATTGCCAGGAATATTATGGGAATATATGGTAATTTGAAAGAACAGTTGAAGATACTTTTGTGGAGGAAGGATATAGAGTGTTGCTTACAACCAATACTTGGATATCGATTCAAAATATTAATTACATGGTTTTGACTGCACACTTTATTGATAGAGATTGGAAGCTACATAAGTGAATTATTAATTTCTCTTAGATTAAAAACCATAGAGGGGAGACAATAGGAAAAAAGGTTGAGAAATGTTTGAAACAATGGGGTACTGAAAGGGTTTTGACATTAACTGTTGATAATGGTTCATCAAATGATACAACCATTGCTTACCTAAAGAAGCGTGTTAAACATGGGTTGGTGTTGAATGGTGATTTCTTGCATGTTAGATGTTGTGCACATATATTGAATTTAATTGTCTATGATGGCCTAAAAGATATGAAAGATTCATTGATTCGAATTCGAAATGTCGTGAGGTTTCTTCTCATGCTAGACTTGCTAAATTTAAGAAGTGCATCGAAGAGAAGAACATATTTAGTAAGAGTATGTTGTGTCTTGATGTTCAAACTAGATGAAATTCTACATACTTGATGCTTGATGGAGCGGAAAAGTTTGAAAAGGCATTTGAGAGGTTAGAAGACTATGACAAAATCTACATGAATGAGGAGAGTAAACTAACCACCTAAGATTGGAAAATTGCTAGAATATTTACCAAATTCTTGTATGTATTTTATGAAGTAACTGTTAGGCTTTCAGGGTCTCTTTATGTTACTTCCAATATGGTCTTCCATGAGATTAGTATTATTCAAAATTGAATAAGAAAATATTCAAGTGTAACTAGTCCTGAAAATTTGTTGTTGCGTGAAATGACAATGAAAATGCAAGAGAAATATGATAAGTATTGGGGGGAAAAGTGAGAAAACAAATTTATTTTTGTATGTTGCTTTTGTTTTGGACCCTCGTTACACGATGAAATCTCTTATATATTGTCTTAATCAATTATTTGATATGGATGCGGCAAAAGAAATAGGAAATAAAGTGGAGGATGTTTTAAGAAAATTGTTCAATGAATATGATTTGTTAGTTATTAATGATGGTTCAAGTTCATCAGCTCACAAGTCCAAGAATTATACAAGTATGAATCAATCTTTAAGTTGTACTAATAGTAGCTCTACAAATACGTCTATTACTACTACTACTATTAGTATTGCTGCAGAGGTTGTTCGTTTGGATTTTGAAGACATGGAGGAAGAGAATGCCCATAGTGTGGATACAGAAGTTGATATTTACTTTATTGGAGCCTCGTATTAAACATGAGTAGAATTTTGATATTTTAGATTGGTGGAAAGGAAATTCTTCTAGATATAATGTTTTTAGCAAGATTGCACGAGATCTTTTAGCAATTTTAGTATTCAAAATTGCTTCTGAGTCTGCATTCAGTACTAGTGGGAGAGTAATTGATCATTTTCATTCTACGTTAACTCCAACCATAGTTGAGGCGCTTGTGTGCGCACAAAATTGAGTTACGTTCAAAAGCAATTAACATTGATCTTCAAAGCTACTTGGAGGATATTGTAATTGTTGAAGCAGGTTATTAGTATCTTTCAAACATTTTTTTAGTCTCCAAAATTCAAATATATTATTTATATAATTATTATGTTAACAAGTTTATCATTTTTTCTAGACTTTAAATCAGGTTTAGAGGCAAAAAAACCAAGGAGAAGGTGGCTTGAAGAAGTTTGCTTTTAATTTTGTATAACTTAAAATTTCAAAGTAGTCGTTTGGATTTTGAAACTTTTATGTTATTGTTTGTAGAACAATAACTTTTATGTTTGTAGTACTTTTATATTTGGACTTTTAATTTATGTTTTTGTTGTTGTTGAACTAGTAGTACTAGTAGTAGTTTAAAACAAAAATGGAGGTAAAATTGTTTGGATTTGATTATGTTTAGAAATAGCCTTGAAATAATTTATGTTTAGTTGCTTGGATTTGATTCTTGTGACAAAGCTTTTTTGGTTCCTTAAAGTCTTTGAGAAGATTAGAAATATTGGATGAATAGCTTCTTGTAAATAATCCTCATTTGATATATAATTAGTTATATGTAGAAAATTTTGAAGTATATGAAATATGAAATAGAGGGGAAAAAAAGCAAAAAGGAGAAAAAAAAAAAAGTGAAACCACGAAATCGAACCGAACATGCAGTTTGGTTCGGTTTCGTATATGCAAGTTTTCAAATTTTGCAGTTTGGTTCAGTTTGAGCCCCAAACCAAACCGAATCAAACCTTGAACACCCCTACCTACTTGTCTATGCTTTGTTTAACATCTGTATTTGAGTGACCAATCATTTTATAGCTTTTTCAATGTACATCACTTCAATCTAATATTTACTTAGACAACAAAGCACATGGACTTATAACACAACCGAAGATCTTACCTTGACACTCACTATGAGATCAAAATCATGTGCATCAATACCTTCCTTAAATGTATATACATGTCACAAGTTTTCTCTTAAATTTGAAAAGGGGTAATTTTTATTTCTTGAAAACATTAAAAAAAAAAAAAAAAAAAAATTTTAATGTAGATTCAACAAATTATATTATAGAGCAATAGTATGATATAAAATTGTTAGAATTTCCAAGAAAATTATACATCTTTAAAATGTTTTAAAAAAAATACTCAGATGCATTTATTTTCTTATCGAACTACAATTTATTTAGCGAAAACTCTTTCTTTTTAAATAATAAAATTTTATAATTTCATGGGAGATTGAGACATGATAATGATATGGACATACATGTATGAATCTCTTTTTGATTTTGTCTGTTTGTTTCCCTAAAAAGTTGACTAAGAAAAATAGAATCTTATTTTGTTTGCTACGATTACTGCCTGTCACCCATGGAATATGAGACCGCCTTAATTCCTTGGTCAACAGTCAACACCTCACCAAACCTTCTATTTTTCTTACTTTCTTTTTTTTTTCTTCCATTACTAAAGTCTTCATGAAAAAATTATTGTCTATAACGTGTTAGATGTGATTTTTAACTCATTATAAGAAAGACTCAATCTCAAATTAGCTTAGCTTAGCTCGAAGAGTAATTGACATAACCTTTCATCTCAGAGATGGAATGTTCGTATTCTCAACCCCCAATTGTTGTACTAAAAAAATGAGCTTAGCTCACCTCTTTGATTTAAATTCTCAATTTAATTTTTAAGTTTTGATGTTATCATATATGAATTTTTAAGAAATATTTAATAAATTTTTTAATTTTTGCTGTTGTGTGTATATTTATACTTTTCTTCTTTTCACATAGTTTGTAGCAAATAGACTTCTTAGATATCAAATGAAAATTTAGACGGATTAAATATAATTTTAAGAATTTGAATACTAAACTTCTAATGTAACTTCAAAATTTCATACTTCTCATTAACAACTTTTAGTATTCATTTCAAACTAAACTAACAATGAAACCATACTATTTCAAAATTAAATTAACATGAAATTATATAGAGACCCTCGCAATATCCTCTTGTCCTTCCCAAATTTGCCAAACACTATGTTACTATTTTTTTTTTTTTTTTTTGGGGAAAATGTTGAAAAATACTACAAAATCAGTACAAAACCCTGTAAATAATAATGGGAAAATGATATAAAAAGTAAATAAATAAAAATAAATAGCCGAATAACATTAATTTTTTACCAATTGTCAAAATGAGTTTAATTCAATGATAATTAACATAACATTTTTTTTTTGGTTAAAAGTTTAATCTCTACCTCCATAGCTGTTGTATTAAAAAAGAAACCATTAATTTCATCATTTTTTTTAAAATTTCAATTAAACTCATGTATGCTAATTTAAGCATATAAACATTGGCAATAAAATTTAAATGATGTACAAATTAACCATTGAATTAATGCAACTAAAAAATGTTAACAAAATTTTAGTACCAATATTCTTTAAAAAAAAAATTTAATCAATTTTGTAACGTATATATGATTCATAATTCATTAAAAGCATGTAAAAATATTTTTTCATAATAAATTTTCAAACGAAAACTTATTAGAGTAAAACTTACAATACTCTTCATGTTTAAAATCGAGAATTTATCTAAATTGAGAGTATAATTCAATGAAATTAAAAGTTATTATAAATCAATACAACATGAAAAGTTTAAGGGCAAGTATTGATTTTTTTTCCTAAATAATAAATAAAATGCTCAAATCCTAATACTTTTAGTTATTTCTTTTCCTTTTTTTACAGTTTACCCATACAGCTGATAGCAAATATGAAAAATCAATCCATTCCATAAATAAAAAAATTAGGACGAAAATTGAAAGCTAAACAAAATAAGATTTTTTCTTTTTTTTTTTTTTTTTTTTTTCAGAAACAAACAAAATAAGGTGATAAAATAGATCCACATCCACCAATAATTTGCCCCACCGTACCCGCCAACGCCAAAATTCCTCCACAAACCATTTGTCACGATTAGATCTATGTTCTTTTTTTTTTTCTTTTTTTTAATAATCATTTTTTTGTTTCATCGCAGGGTAAGGAGTAAAATGTAAAATTTGAGTTACAAAATTTTTTTAATTGTATGACATATAGTGTAAGGAGTTAGTAAGACATAAAATTGATGTTTTTTAATTGTGAAACCTACACAGTTCTCAAACCAAATAATCTTGCTTTTTACAACTCTAATTTTTCGAGTTAAACACACTTTTAAAAACACATTTAGATTCTTAGACATATTACAAAAATTTAGGTTTCTAAAAATTATTCTTTTTAGTGATTTTGCTTTTAGTTTCCAGTTTTTGACAGCTATGGTTGTTTTCTCACAAATTTCATATTATAGTTTTCATATTGCTAGAAGAAAAACTTGAATTCTAAGTTGAAGTTTAAAGACATTGGTGAAAAATAGATAAAAAAAACAAATAAACTTATTATAAGTAGAAGTAGTATTTATAAGCTTGATTTTAAAAAATAAAATATATTTCCTAGTGTTTGTACAATCAACCTCTAAATTTTAGATTTGATTCCTCCACTCACGTTAATACCTTTGTATAGAAAAAAAGAAATAATATAATTGTATAGTTGTAATTTTTTAAAAGTGTTTTTTAAATATTGAATTTAAATGTTTCCAAAAAAAGTTAAAAATGATTGTAAGAAATTGCAAAAAAAAAAACTAAAACAAAATTGTTTCCGAAAGTGATAACAATTTTCATTTCTTCCTTTAGACATTAATAAATAACTATACAAATAAATAAGTCCTAAAAATAAAATTCACTTTCAAAGAAGGAAAAGAAAAATTCAAATCAAAACTTAGTGGTATTTGTAGAGTACCGGTTCAAGCCAGCACCAACCCGACCGGTCCAGCTGACTCCACCAGCGTCGAGCCCATTTCGGCCGACGCCTTCAATCTCGACCGAACCGCTTCCGCCGGTTCTCATCATCTGCAAAATCCTCTTGGCTTTTTCCCTTGCCCGCTCGCTTCCCCTCTCTTCAACCTCTCTCAGAACCTCCACCGCGCCGGCCTCCTTCGCCAATCCTTTGAATCGGAATCCTCCTTGACTCAGTGCGTAAAGCGCCACCACACAATTCTCCCGAGTCGACTCGGAATCAATGTCCTTCTCCTTCAATATCTCCACCAAACAACCCACCGCATTCGCATCCAGCATCGCCGATCTCCCGTCCACAGAGGCCGCGATATTGCACAGAATCAGAAGTATTCGGCTCGCACAACCTTCGATTCTCGTCAACGACAGCAGAATCGGTACGGCGCCGAGTTTCACCAGTTTAACTCGGTTGCTAGGGTTTAGTGTCAAATGGTACAAACAAAGAGCTGAATCGTTCCTCGTTCTCTCGCTGTCGGCTCGGAGCGTATTCATCAGCACCGGTAACGCGCCGAGAATTCCAATCGCCATTTTGTTCTCGTCGTCTAACGATAAACTGAACAGAGCACCGGCGGCGTGTTCTTGAGCTTCGGCGCTTCTGCCGTCTAAAACGTCGATTAATGGCGGAACAAATCCTGCCCGTACGATCTTCAATTTGTTGGGTTTCTCGAGAGAGAGATTCACGACGGAAGCTACTGCGTTGATCTGGATATTTGTAGATCGGGACAAAACCAAAGGAAGTAGGGCGGCGAGGAATTCCTTTGTGCATAAAGAAACCCTAATCGATTCGTTGGATTTAGTTAATTTTCTTAGGGATATCACTCCTTCTCGTTGCTCGAATTCATCGTTGCTTCTGAATTTCAAAATGAGTATAGATTCTTCTTCTGAATTTGGGGAATACGAATCAGAATATCCTCTGTGATTAGGATCTCTATCGAAGCTTCCATGGGAAGAGGAAGAAGAATGAGCAGCATAACTAGAGGGTTGCGTTTTGAAGGGCAAAATAGTACTTTCTCGTACGATCTCCTCCTTCTGCGGCGGCGAGTCGAGTTGAAATCGGTTGAGTCGTAGCCCAACCTCGGTGGTCGCATGAACAGCAACTCCCTGCGGTTTATCGGCGACGCCCCTAATCAACTCGCTATCAGAAGCTTCGAATCGATTCTCCTGCCTCTGCTTCTCCATTAATCGACGAACAATGAGTTCAATGGAGCTGTAATCAGGGGGTTGTGGATGTTCGATTCCGTTATTATCGCACCATTTGAGAATAGTGAATCTCATGTTTCTGTTGGTAATAACAGAGGAGAAATCCGGCCTTGAACCATCTTCTTCAAGCTTGGGCGAAAACCCCAAATCTTGACAAACTTGAACAGAGAGACGCTCGAAGGTGTGACCAGAGGAGACGACAACTGGGTCCGCCATTAAAGACTTAGAAATTGGGCAGAGGTACTCTTCGGGATACTCTTTTGGGCGTTCGGGTTTGGAGTCTGAGGAAGATCGGTGGTGGAAGATGGAGAGTTTCAGCCTGTGATTGCCATGGCCGACCATTTCTTAGTAAAAAAAAAAAAAACAGGACAAATTCCAGAGGAAGAGGAAGGAGTCGATGGGTTAGATCAAATCCGGTGTTGAAGAGCTTGATTTATGGCAAATGTCTGCGCGGAGAGAGAATATACTTTCTTTCTTTTTTTTTTTTTTTTTTTCCATTTGCGAAGCTGGGATGAAGACTAAGTCGGAGATTGGGACCGGAATGGAGTTTTGACTTTCCGAAATTCTTTTTTTCTTTATATTTTGTGTGAAGAGGATCTGTGGATCAATTTACCGCCGTCCACCGGCCGCCGTGGCGGCATTTACCACACCCTCCTCCCGTTACATTTTGTGGACTATGAAGCCTTGCTCTAATTTTGTTTTTATATGAGGTAAGAATCTACGTTTAAAAGGTCAGTTGAAATGTCCACTCTTACCATGAGACTGACCCGCCGTTAACGGCCAAATTCTCCGATTAGTGGAAAATGAAAGAGGCAGTGGGGAAAACATATTCCGTTCCTTAAGCCTTATTTATTTATTTATTATAACAAATGTTTTTAAAAATAAAAAAAAATATTGTTAAAAATAATTAAAAAAAAAAACACTTTTATTTTTTATTTATGATAGATCGCGATAGACATATATAAAAAATAAAATTTTGTTATATTTGTAATAGTTTGATATTTTTTTTATTTATAATAATTTTTCATTATATAAATACTATATTTAAGTTTCAAGTTTTTGTTTAATGGTCAAAATAATGAATGTTTGAATTCAACACTAAAATTTAGATTATATATATATATATATGAATAATTTGATTGATAATTATTTTCTTTTACTAGAAAATTATGAAAAACTGATTTTTTTTTTTTTTATTGAATCGACCTTTGAGGATTTTCCAAAATTTACTCTCACACATCACCGATTAATTTATACAATTTTGGTTGCGTTTAAAATTGGTAATAGTAGTGGTATATAAATGGCCATATACCATTATATCGAGTATGGATATTGATGATATCGATAATGATACAATTTTTGTCGTTTTTTTTTCCTTTTGTCCCTCACTTTCTGTTTTAAATCAAATTAATATGTTGATTAATTACGTTCTATTTACATTAGTGACATTTTTTATATTTTTCATATATTTTTTCAGAAAATTTCGATAAAACTAACCTAACCAATTGACATGTACATTTTTTTAAAATAATTTGCTGTTTTCCCAATTTTATTTCAACAAAAGTTGTAAACTAAATATAACATTTAAATTGATAAAAATAAAATAAAATAGAATAGAAGAAGTTCACGATATAATTTAACCTTTCCTCAATTATAATTTTGTTAACAACAAACAGATAGAATTTAAACTTTTCTTGAAAAGCTAAGAATATTAATACTAAATCGACGACAGCTTTAAGTTGACCAATACAAAACCAATTAAATATTTAGTTTAAGGAAAAAAATAATAATAATAAATAAAAACACAAAAAAACAAAGTGCAAAAAACTGGTAGTGCCGTGCAGTTAGAATAAAATACAACAAAATACGTAAACGAGCTTACGTCATCATTATTTTGAAGGGTCCCATTTATTGTCATTATTATTTGTTTTTATCTTTATTTTATTATTCTTTTCTTGTAAGCTCGTACTACCATTACTGTTAAATGCTAAAACATATGGGTGGAAATATTTAGTTTTTTATTTTATTGGAATATTGAAATCGATTAAAATTTCGAAAAATTTGTTATAATTAGTTAATAAAATTTTGATTGTGGCTTCATTAGATTATAATTGAGCATTTTTAATAACAATTTTTATAAAGTAAGGCAATATTAAGATTTTTTTGTAAATATCTGTGTAAGTATTAATGCAAGAGCATAAATTTAAAAAAGAAATGGAAAAATAATTACAAAAATCCTATAAAGTTTAGAAATATTTTGAGTTGAAATGATGCGAAATTTATGAAAGTTTGGATGGTAAAAGAAAATAACTCACATCAACTCAATTATGAGGTGAAAGGATTTGAAAATTTTATAAAAAAAAGATTGAGGTTAAAAATAAATATAGGTTATTTTTTTAAGTTTTTTCAAATTTAATTTTCTTATAAGTGAAAATTTTGTGTCGAAATAAAGCTAAAAATTGAGAAAAGTTGAAAATTAGAAAAAGTAGCACATAAAAAAGGCTTAATCCATTGATGTGTAAAACTATAGAATTGTGTGTAACTAAAGGCCATAAAATTGAAAATGTTGAACTGAACTATCGTAGTTAATTTGGAAAAGAAAATTCAAAATTTTCTCGAAATTTCGTCGAAATTGGGAGAATCGAAATATTCTCGAAATCTCAAAATTTCTCGAACTTTTTTACGAAATTAGGTAATACAATACCCACGTAACTGTAAACCAACCTGAGTTCTTTAAAAAAAAAAAATTATTTTCAGAATATTTTTTAATTGATCTTATGTTATTTTCTACGCCTTTCATTAATCTTATAAACATGGTATTTTTTTTTTTTTTTTGATAATATAATATGATTAAATAGTGAAAGTTTTGAAAACAACAAATAATTTTAGTGTATTAAAATTTTAAAATATATAAATATGTTAGATTTTTTTGTTTGATAAATATGATATTTAATTTTTATAAATTCATCTTTTTTTTTGTCAATTAAAAATTGACTATGTATTACAAATTGTATTTTAGTACAATAATTATACATGATTTATAAAATAATAATAGTTGAGATTCATTCAACCTAATATTTAATATTTATAGTAGATAATGACAATTATTTTTATGGTGTATAAATACGTTGGATAATAGAATACAACTCATTGTATTTTTTTCTTTTTTTTTTTTCAAATCACTTAACTAATCACACATTTATCTTTTGGTAACCAAAAGAATTGTTATGTCCTTAAATTTTACTTGCAATATCATCCTTAAAATTTAAGTTATAGCTGAACAAAAAAAAAAAAAAAATTCAACCTATTTATTACGGCAATATTTTAAATGATAAAACTGCTAGAAATATTTTCAAATATATCAAAATGTTGATAGACACTGATAGATATAGATGGTGATAAATGATAGTAATCTATTAGTGTCTATCACTAGTAGACAGTGATATTTGTAAATATTTTGGCTCATTTTGCTATATTTGAAAACATGTACACATAAATAAATTATTTTTCAATCATATGAATATATATACCAAAATATATATTTTATACAACACATATAAGTAAAAAGAAGACCATGGAATATATATGAAATGATAAAGAAAACTTTGAGAAAGAGTATAAAGTTTGAAATTTATTTTTTGCAGGGTTTATTTTATTTTTTCTTTGTATGATGTGTTTCTCTACTACAATTTTTTTACGGTTATTATATTTCATCATTGTATTTATGTTTAGAATAAAGTAGTACGTTTGTCGAGGATTGTCTAAAGCAAGATCCAAGCTCACAAGCAGGTACAAAGTCAAAGGAGAATAGAAACTTGCATGGTGGTTTGCTCGTCCTAAAAGAGAAAAGTCAACACCTCAAGCTTCAAGTCGAGCCGAGCTCATAGAGTTTCACTAAGGAGAACTAATCAATCGAGCAAAGATCACTATTGGTACACTACAATCTTGAGGGTTACACCTATTCTAACATTGCCGAAATTAGACATATCCCCAAGCGGGAGTCAGATGAAAGGCCTTATAAATAGCCTCATACCAACAAAACCTTGAGGGATAAGCAATTCCTCTTATTGTGCTTAGCCGAGCTAAATACTCGGTTTATTAACTTATACATCAAAGTATACTCGGTTTGGCACCACATTGGTGCAAGTGCGAGTAACTCTAACACAAGTTCGCTCCAACAACGTTGTTGAACCAAAAGAGTTGATCCGAAAGAGCGCTCGAGACCCACATGCTGAGTTTCCTACTCTAACATATGTATGAGATAAGTAATTAAATGTGTGTTGGTTGGTCCGAAAATCCAATATCAATTAAAAAATAACTATGATAATTGAAAATCTTAGATTATAGAAAAAATAAAGTATATATGAAACAGACAGGACCAAGTCTAATTAAGAGCAGCAAGTTGGTATTAGTTTAATAGCAAATATTAATTTAATTCGACGAATCATTCCTATCTTGTTTTAAATTTCCGACAGAAAAACTTGACATATGAAGATATTGTAAGAAAATTCGTATCCTACACCACGTTTTCATTCCACCATATGTGTATTTTTCAAATTATTTTTAAGTATGTGAACATTTTTAAAATAAATATTATTACGGATGGTTTTGGACTGAAGAGTATAATTAACATCTAACAGAAATAAAAACGATCAAGTCAAAAAAAAGTATGACACAAGTCAAAATTGGCAAATTAGGACCCAAATAGGCCTAGAAAGAGGGCATAATTGACATCTAGCACAAATAAACATTGGTATGGATGATTTTGGCTACCAAGCTAACATGCTCGGCCTCGACCTACCAAATATCTAATGAACCATGTTTCACGCATTCCCGAACCTAAGAGATCATTTTAGGTCCAGAATATGGCTTAAGGAAGATGCTTGCCAAGGCCGACTATAGCCAAACATGAAACCAGGCACGCCCTCGGCCTAATTATCCTAAGGCGACTCATAAATCATAGGGAATAACTTAGGTCAACTTTGTCTATAAATACATTATTATAACTTCATATGAAGTAACTCGAGTCATGCTCTCAAACTCTCTAGCTTCTACATTATTTCACTCTCTGACTTAAGCATCAAAGTGTTTGTGACAAACATCGCACCTGTATACAAGTTTTCTCTTTTGCAGACAAACAAATTCATTGCAGGTGTGATCATGTAAAGGCCAAATGTGTTACCTCTATCCAAAATTTGACATCAACGAATCTAAGTATTCTTAGATCTAGTGCAAAAATTGGAATTGAACTTAGAAAATTGGAATTGAACTTAGAAACTGAACAAAAGTAACAAGTATCTTTTAAGTTGCACACAATTTTCCAATTTTATTGCAAATATAGTATTGAAGATTAAGAATAGGTGTCTTTATCAAATAAGATGCACTCCTTTTTCCAAATTTGATTGTTAATATAATATCAAAGATTAAGAAATGGTAATATCATTCAATATAATAAAATGTATCTTCAAGTGGAATTGCACAATGTTGAAAATTTCTACTTTTTCTTTTTTAATTAAACCACCTTAAAAAAATTCGACTTAAATATAAGTTAATGAATCTTAAACATTTATGTTAATAGATGAATTGAATCTCCTCCACCCTCCTACTTAATTTGTAATCTACAAAAATTAGCAAAGTTGATATTAATGACCTTTTTTTTCCTTAGGTTGTTAATTAAGTAAAATATATTTTTTTGTCGATTTAAACATAGTTGAATTGATTTTAGGTATATACTAATTCTCCTTTCTTAATTAAACTAAAAGAAATCAGAATATATTTTTTATGAAACATTTATATATATCAAAAAATATATTAAATAAGTATTTCACCTATATACACTTCAATTTCTTATTCTCAATAAATGCTTATATTCATGTATTAGATAACACACTAGATTTTAAGGAATGTTTTTATTAGCTCAGAACGATGTTTATAATTTTAGAAATATATATTAAATAATGAATAGTTTTTAAATATAGTAAAATGAGCTAAACTATTTATAAATATTAAAAAAAATTATAGTTTTATTATCGAAATACCGCGGTAGACTTCTATCGCTTGGATAATAGACCACGATAGACTCCTATCTCTCAAACAGTAGCAATCTACCGTAGTTTTATCACAATCTATCACTGATAAACAGTTAAATTTTGTTTATATTTATAAATAGTTTGATATTTTTCTATGGGTAATAATTTTCCATAAATAAACTTCGAATTGTTTCCTCTCTCGGATCTTAAAAGAAAAACAATTATAAAAATAATGTCAATCCAATCCTTTCACCTATTTATATTGCGTTTGGTATGGTCAGCTGATAATTATTGGCTGAATCTGAAGAAAAAATTAATAATAATAATCAAAGGCCAATATGAACAAAAAATAATAAGGTTTAATAGTTGGCATTATCCATTGATTTGGACTTGGCTAAACTATATGCTGTTTTAATCATTTACAAGCTTAAACATCAATAATTATATTTTAGTTATTTTTAATTAATGCAATTAATGAACGTTAAAGGTACCCATTTATGAAGCATAAGATGTGGACATTTGCGATGGCTTAGGCTAATTAAACAAGATTATTGGTTAATTAATCACCATTTGTTTAGGATCTTAATACGAATAACACTCTATATAGTACTTATGTTGTACTAATAAAAACATACTATATATGTTATGCTTTATGCTTGTTAATTAATTTCAACACAATTCACCTAATTGAGGGAAAAAAAAAATAATAAGACAAGAAAGACAAGAAAAATAAAGCATCATATCTTTTATCGAGAGGTATTAGGTTTAAATTCTCTTCCTTAGCTAGCGGATGAAAAAAGAAAACAAAATTATTTAGATAATGTTTGGTAGTGATCGTTTGGTTTTTTGTTTCTATTTTTTTATTAAGCCTATAAACACTTTTTCTACCTCTAAATTTTTTGTTTTATTATCTACTTAGTACCTTTTACCAATATTTACAAAAATCAATCCAAATTTTGAAAACAAAATAAAAATAGTTCTTAGAATCTTGTTTTTGTTTTTTGAAATTTGGCTAAGAATTCAATTTTTACACTTAAGAAAAATGCAAATTATTATAAGAAATTAAGAGGAAACAAACTTAATTTTTCAAAATCAAAAACAAAATATTATTGAACGTGACCTTAATATTTGGTTTGTTTTTTGATATAGCAAAATAAGTTAAAATATTTACAAATATAGAAAAATTTCATTGTCTATCAACGATAGACTGATAGGAGTCTATCGCGGTCTATCGTTAGTAAAATTTTTCTATATTTATAAATAATTTGATATTTTTTCTATTTATAATTTTTCTTAATATTATTCAATATTATTTTTTTTCCCTTCAAAATTGCATGCTTTTTTTATAGTTTTGCTTGGACAAAAATTGGAAGATGTGAAGTGTTCTCGGGAAAAATAAATTAAAGGAGAAAATATGTTGAACATGGAAAAAAATTTTTCCTATACATGTGTATATTCCTGTTAATTGATTTTCAAGTCAACGTCGTTTAAGAACGGTGTGGAATCGAGCAACATTAAATAATTATTTATTAAAAAATATCAACTATGTTAATATAAAAAATAGATATTGTCATAGTATTAGAAAGTTTTTGGTGCAATACAAAAATCTAAAATAATATCACATCCTAATAGTTAAGAAAGAAAAAAATCGATCCAAATATTATATTATTCAAAAGAACAATAGTTTTAGTGTCACTCTTTAATTACTAAACTTAAAAAAAAAATACTAATTTTAGTTATTGAAATCTAAATTTACAAATACTATTTTTACATATGATTTTTTTTTTTTTTTTAATTATTATTACTATCAAATTTCCTATACATGTGTATAGTCCTGTTAATGGATAGACGGGCCGAACGAAAGCCCACATTTCTTATTTTGGTGGGCTTTTAGGCCCAAATTTCAAATGGGCAAAGGCGGCAGGTTACCAATCCCCAATTTAAAGACATTCCATAGAGGAGATATGAAATTGGGAATTTCTTTTTTTTTTTTTCTTATTCTTATTATTATTTTGGAAAAATAACAATTTATAACTTTAGGGATTGTTTGAATTTAAACCCTAAATGTTTGTAAGTATATCAATTTAACTTCACCATTACATTTGGTTAAGGAAAATATCATGTGAAGCTTATATCAATTAAGTCCCTAAACTTTGAGAAATAAATCAATTTAGACTCTTAGTCAAATTTCCCTTTAAAAATCGTTTATGCATTTACTTTAATCGTCCATTTTATAAAAATTGACATTTGAATAATTTTGCACATGTTTGAATATTAATGCATGGATGATTATTTTTTAAAGAATCGTAATGAATATAATGGTTTAGCTTATGAAAATTTAGGAGTTTAACTGATTTAAATTATAAGTTCCACACGATATTGGTCAAACAAAATCTGAAGGATGGTGTAAATTGATACACTTACAAAAGTTGTTCAAGATTTAAAATGATATAATTATTAGTTTAGGATTTTAATTGATACAATCTTGGATATAAATCGATAATAGTTGCCTTATTGTTTTTGTCTACTAAGTACTAATTACAAATTGAGGGATGCTATTTTTAGAATAAATTACATGTATTTCATGTGCTTCTTATTATTATTCTTCTTCTTCGATTTTAAAATTTATATTTTAGATACCAAAAAACATTATTTCAAAAAGTTGATAGCTCAACTAATATTGAATTGGAAAAGAAAAAAAACCAAAAGGTTGAGCCCTTGAAAGTTATTTGGGTGACAACTTGTTTTGTTCATTAGATAACAAATATTTTGGCAAAACTTTTGAGATATTAACACATAACATAGGACTATAAATATAAAAATAGGTTAAAATACCATTTTGGTTTCCATACTTTGCAATTTGTTCAACTTTAGTCCTTATAATTTCAAATGTCCAATTGTAGTCCTTGTACTTTCAATAAATCTTAAATTTAGTCCTTGGAAGTTAATTTTTATTGAAATTGATTACATAATCATACTAATTTTAATGCAAAGACACGCAACATGTGAATATATTTTCAAAATTTATATTGAAAATGTTAATGAAAAATGAAAAGTAATGAAAAAAATCCACAATAAACAAGTAGTAAGGACTAAATTTAAAATTTATTGAAGATACAGAGACCAAAATCGGACATTTGAAAGTATAGGGACTAAAATTAAACTTCATCAAAGTATAAGGACCAAAATGATATTTTAACCTAAATATAAACAAATGACATATGATACTATAAATATAAACAGAAAATTATGTATATAACCAAATTGACTATCTATTTCGTAGAGATGTTAAAGAAATCGAGATCCCGATCAAAAGATACGTGCAACCCAACCTAAATCATAAGAGTTGGGTTAGGTTGTATCTTGAAGTTCAGAAAATTAAAAATGATTAAGTGCAACTTGAACCAAACCGATCAAGCTTGAGTACTTGAGTGTTTCTTTTTTCCCCTCTAATGTTTCTCCTTGGTCTTTAATCTCTAGTGTATGGTAACCCCAAATGACCCATTAAAAAGGTTAAATTCTCTTTTCAACTTTAATTTGATTTTGTTTTCAAAGTGATTCTTTGTGTAATATTTCAAAAAGCAAAAAACAAAAGCTTCTTCTCTATTTTGCTTTTTTCTTAATCTTGTGGTCCGTTCACTCTCCCTTTAGATTCAAGTCTTTCTAATTTTTCCTCTTTTTCTTTCCTCCTTCAATTTTGTAAGTAAAGTTTCTTAATCAACCATCACCCTAAACGAATCTTATCTTCTCTAATCCATCATGTCAAATCATTTAAAAAATTATAATTAAGCCTTGTTTGAAAACGAAATTTATGTTGGTTTCTTCCCAAATTTTCAAATATCGTTTTCACATCCGTCTAAAAAACGTAACAAATTCTGGTGGAAAAAAATGTTTACAAGTTCGAATTTTTAAAAATCATATGGTTATTGAACAAAACCTAAAAGTTCCAAATTCAATTTCCCAAAATCTAAGGCCTCATTTTGTAACCATTTCATTTTTGAAAATTAAGCCTATATAGACACTATTTCTACCTTCAAATTTATTCTTTTGTTATCTACTTTTTACCAATGGTTTAAAAAATCAAGCCAAAAATTTGAAAACTAAAAAAAAAAAAAAAAAATTGATTTTAAAAACTTGCTTTTGTTTTTTAAATTGAGCAAAAAATTCAATTATTATACTTAAGAAATATGCAAATCAATGTAAGAAAAAGGAAGTAAACAAACTTAATTTTCAAAAACAAATTTTTAAACGTAGCCTAAATGATTCTCTTCAAAGTTTGCTAATTATTATGACATTAGCTTGTGCTCATATATTCATATATTGAACAACGATAAGAGAACATAACCTACTTAAGATAACGATAATTTTTGTACGATTACGTTAACACATAATAAGAGTTAGAAATTGATATTTAATTGGAAAACTCAATTAGGATAAAGATGATCAAAACCTTTTTTTCGTATATTTGAATTTTGAACATATCTAGTCTCAAAGTAAAAAAATAAATTTGGAAAAACAAAAAAAGAAAAAGAAAAAAAAGAAAACCCTTTTGACCCATTCCATTCAAATAAATGAAAACATGTGTTTTAATGTAAGTCAAAAATTCCATTGGGAATTTAAAACATGACATTTTTGTATCCAACATAACTTTATGCAAAAATGTGAGCAGGCCATCAAAAAAGAGAATCCCTTCTGAAGAAATTCTGAATATGCATTGAATTGGAGTTGCCTTATATAATAATAATAATAATATTAATATTATTATTATTATTGAGTCCTTTAAACAAAAGAAATATAATTAAACATCTCTCTTTCTCTCTCTCTCTCTCTCTCTCTCTCAAAATATTTACAAAATAATAATAATAATAATAGAAATGCATGTGCATTTCTCATCAAGAACAATGAAGAAACAAGACAGCTTTTATCAGTAAAATTCAAAAGGAAAAAAAAAAAAAAAAGTTCTTCACTTTTGTCATTAACCGAATATACCAAGAAATCAAAGAGACGACTTATCTACCTCTCTTACTTTGAACTTACTTTTTAAATATATATATATATATATATTTATTATTAATTTCATTTTCACTCTCTTCAAAACAAAAAGTACAGTGAAGCATTTTTCTTAGCTCCCACCACCAAACCACTTTCCTAGGAAACAAACAGAAACCCTTGAGAAAAAATTTTCTTCCCCTTTTCAAAGTGATTTTGAAAAGGAAAAAAGAAAGAAAGAAAGAAAAGAAAAAAACACTTCTTTCAAAAGTACCATCATTATTTCTTCTTTACTACTAAAATGGGTTTCTTTATATCCTTACAAAAATTTACATCTTCTAGACTCCCTACCTAGCTACCCAGAGAAATAAAAACCCAACTGAAGAAAAATCATCAACAATAGTAGTCAACTACCTAACGTTTTTAACTTTCTCATACAATTCATCATAAACTCAATTTCGAGTTTCGTGTTAACTTAATTGGTTAAGAACACACTTGTCAAACATTTATTCCATCTCATTAACTTGATTCTATAAAATTTAGTCAGCTTAAGCAATGAATTAGGCGAGATTATCACATGGAAAAAAAAAAAAAAAAAAGAAAAAAAAAGACAAACGTACGAGGATTGATGTGTGGATGCATGTTAATTCTTAATGTCATGCTGGCATTTGATAAGGCAAAATAGTAAATAATTGAAATTTGATAATAATGAGAACATACCATCATAATTACAAACCCTAGAAAATAAAAAAGTAGTGCTTCTGAACATGGGGGCAGCTGCTCGTGCTTCAAACAAAATTAAAGCAGAAATTGCTATTGATTATACATGTCATGATTCAAAATTATTGCTAAGTTTCTGCAAAACCTAGATGAATACAATAATAAAGAAGGAGAAAAAAAGAAAAAAAAAATTTGTGTATTTCTTATGAATATGATCATAAAAGACAAACCCCAGATGGGAAGAATTGAGAAATTGTGTAAATCTTTTATCTTATATAATAATCATAAAAGAGACACAAATTAAATGAAACCCCAGATAGGGATTTGATAAGTTTTAACACAAAAAGACATAAACTTTAACAGCTACAAGTAATCAACAATCATAATATGACATAAAAGGAAGAGAAACTTAAAAATCAAAACTTGAGAGAGAACCTAATTGGATAGAGGAGAGGAGATTTGATGTTGTTGTTGGTTGTTGTTGTGTTTGAACTTTGATCTATCAAATGAATGAAGGATCAAAAATCGGACCAAGATGCTTGATTCCCCAAAAGAGCAAGCTTTGTGAGAGGGATTTTGGAGGATCTCTTTAATAAATAGATATTAAAGAGATCGAAGAAAGATCTTTAGGGTAATAAGATGAAGATTAGGGTTTTCTTCTTTTTTGTGAAGAGAAGAAGGAGAATAAGAAGAAGGAGAAGAAGAGAAACCCTTGTTGTTGTTCATTGATGGGTTTTTGGGAATGATTAATTTGGAAGAAGGGTTTGGAGAGAGAAAAGGAAATGGTGGTGAGGGTGTAATGATGATGAAGGAAGAGGAGGAGGAAGAAGAAGAAGAGGAGGGCATGATGATAATGATGATGATGATTTTTGTTGGGTGCTTTCTAATTTCTTCAAAGGTTGAAGAAAAATCCAACCCCTTTGGTGCCATGATGATGATGATGATGCTCTCTCTTAAAGAACACAAAGAGAGAAAGAGAAAGAGAAAGAGAAAGAGAAAGATTGATTATTAACCCTCTTTGGCTTGCCTACCTATACTTCCTCTCTCTCCCTCTTACAAGAGAGAGAAGGAAATTACAAGGAAGAGTGGAAGCTTTTTGTTGTTCTCTCTCTCTCCTCTAGTGAGTTTTAAGATAAATTTAACTAAATTCTAGATTGTATCTATTTTTGTGTAATTTATTCTGATCGCGTAATTTGAACCATTCGAGTGAAATCAGGACACGACCTAATTATTTCTATCTCATAGAATTATGTCAACTTCATTCTTTTTTTATGGGATAATAAAATAAGAGTGAGCACTACTTCATCTGCTTCTTTAGAAAATTTTTAGGACAATACTTTGAATGTATTATTTTAGGTTGCACTTATTTTTGTATGGTTCATTCTAATCACACGATAATAAGTTATTGTGACGAGACAACTTGGTGAGTTGGATTAATCCTATATACACTCAAACTTTTTTTCCCCTAATAGAAACATGTCAAAGAGAGGACTATAAGTGTGTAAAGCTAAACACACCTCTACCTCTCACTCTCTTAAAAGTTATTTTGAACTATTGAACGTATAAAGAAAAAATTATTTGATGAGACTACTACAATGTGATTAGCAGTTTTCTAACGTTAAATATGTGAGAGAGAGTACCTCAAATTAATGTCTAGTGGTTATTTGAGACATAAAATACTTTTAATTCACAAATTTAACAATTATTATGAGACAATCATATTGCGACAATCCTAAAATTGAATAACTTTTCCACATGAAGAGATTGAAACAACATGAACGAGTAGTTTTACATTATTAAAGCTATTCTCTACCTCTCTAACATCACTCTAGCTAGTTGTATGAGAACAATTTAAGAGGCTAAAACAATAAATGTGACTTGACAATTTTATATATCTCAATCATATTTTGACCCTATATCTAAGTGAAAATGAATTTCCTCATTCCATTGTTAATAAATACATGCCAATATATATTACATGTATATATGCATGTATATGTATATACTTGAAACTAATATCTGGCACTTCAAACAACTAGGCGTGGGAGTCTCACCTCGAGACTTAAGTTGTATTTGTATTTACATTATTTATACTATTTACGACTTTGGTCTCAGGGTTTAGAGAAATGCATTATACAAACTCTCTAACTCTACTAGCATATTTGACTCTATAATTTGAAATTTTCTCTCTTCCTATCCATAGACGTAACTAATACACTGTTAGCAAACTATGTAAATTTATGTGTTCTTATTTCTTATATATATCACAAATTAAACTTATTTTGTAGAGGGGTAATTTTTTAAGCTCTATAAAAGAAGAATAAGAAAAAGAGTGGTGAAGGAAGAGCTAAATGGAGCTGTCTCTGCATAAATGTCATGGGACTAGAGAATATGCATAATCGTTGGGATTCACCAAAGCTTCCATTTTTTTCCCTCTTTAAAAGGAAAGCTTGGAAGAATAATATAATTAATTTTTTAAAAAACAAAATCACTTCATTGAGTATTTTTATACTGATTATTTTAATATATTGCTGGTGGTAAAACTTAAAAGGCTGTTTGTGACTGTATCCTTGAGTGGATAAAAAAATAATAATAATAAAATAAAAAAAAAATCCCCTTATTAATTTTGAGACCTTTATTGGGTTTTGTTAAAGAGAGGGAATATTTTTGCAGTTGTTTTGTATTAAAACCCACTAAACAAATTCCACACACAAATTATTAATTTAAAAATAAAAAAATAAAAAATAAATAAAAAAAGAAAAGAAAAGAAAAGAAACCATCTTCAAATATCCAAACAATACAAACCACAAAACCTCTTTTCAGCTCCTTTTCTGTTTTTTAATGATGTATGTTTAGATAAGTGCTTTTTAAAGCATGATTTTCCCCTAATTAATAATATGTAGTGCTCTGTTTTTTTTTTTTTCTTTTTTTCTTTTTTTTTTTTAATTTTAATTATAAATAGCTGGAGAGTATATTGTTGATTTAAAAATGATGAACAGTGAAATTCAAACAGATTATTTCTAAAGTTGTTTTACAAATTTAGATGTGTGACGGAGTTAAATAATATCGTGGTAAAAGATTAAAAAGGTAGATCAAACTTTATAGTAGGGTTTAATTTCAATTATACTATAAACATATTTTAAAAAGTTTAATGTTCTCTTTAACTACAATTTTTTTTTAAAAAAAAAAAACACATTTAAAGAGCTGTTTTTGTTAAAATAAGATAAAATAGAAATTGACAGTAAATATTGTTGTCCTTTTTTGTGTATTGATATGGTTATTAGTAGTAACAATTAACTTTGTATATAATTGTATAAATAGTGTCACGAATATTTTTGTAATTTATCATATAAATCAATTGTCACATCACATCAATTTTCACTTCTCTTTTTTTTAATTTTAGCAGAAAGGAGATATCTAAAGCTCATGAATGTTTTTTTTTTTTTTTTTTTAACAAATTTCAAAATTCAATGATAAAAACAAAATTCTCTTAAAGAAATATGGGGACATAACCTCCCTAAAATTTAGGGGTTTTTTTTTTTTTTGGATATAATTGAAGTTATGAAAAATAAGGAAATGGTACATAAAAAAAGGGAAATTTGTAGAAAGGGGATGAATGTGGTAGTTTGTCCCTGTGGAAGTGGTAGTTTCGAGGGGTTTTGAGAGAATAAACAGACTGTGAATGTACTGAAAAATTACCTGAACTCAAAATTGGCAGCATTTTCTTTTTCTTTTTTTTTTCTTTTTTTTTTTATCAATTTGATAATAATGATTCGGTCTTCATGGGGACAATCAATTATTATTAGATTCCCATTTAAACCTATATACTTTCATCTTTACATATATATATATATATATATATATATATATATACACACGTGTCATTTTCTAATACACCCTTATCTAAATTCTATGCCAAACTTTTGAGATATCGATATCATGGTCTCAATTTTATGAAAATATCGATGTCGATGTAAATTGATGGAAATTGTTATTGTTAGTTAATGAAACTTTGAGTGTGGCTTAATTAGATTATAACTGACAATGTTTAATCACAATTTTTATAAAGTAAGATAATATTTAAATATCTATTGTAAATGTTGATGCAAGAGTAGAAATTGAAAAAAGAAATGAAAAAACAATTATGAAAAAATATCAAGTTTAGGAATATTTTGAGGTGAACTGATGTGAAAATTATAAAAGATTTAAATGGTAAAAGAAAGAAAAAAAACTCAAATCAATTCCATTTGAGGTGAAATGATGTGAAAAGGTAATGAAAAAAGTTTGAATGAGGCTAAAAATAAATATAGGTTATTTTTTGTGATTTTTTTAAATTCAATTTCTTTAGAAATGAAAGTTTTTGGTCGAAATTAAAGCTAAAAATTGAGAAAAATTGGAAACTAAAAAAAGTAGCACATAAAAAAAGTTTAAATCGTTGTCGAAAATGACATTAACCTGTGAAACTACAGAATTGTGTGTAATCAAGAAGATAAAATTAAAAAACTTGAATTAAACTAATGTAGTTAATTGAAAAAAATCAAAATTTTCTCAAAAGGTCAAAAAAAAAAATCTTGAAATGTTGTCAAAATGGGGAAATCGAAATATTTTTCTAAATATTCTTGAAATTTCGAAATTTGGGGGAAAACAAAATTTTCCCATTCAAAATTAAATTCTCATTTATACATCATAAATCCCTTCCCTATAACACTTAAACTTACTATAAAATAAAATCAAAAGATAATATGTATGAGGATTAGAAAAACTAGGTGAATAATAAGTTTGTATATGAGTAGTTAATTATAATTAGGGAAGAAAATGAGTTAAGGTAAACAAAAGTGGGTTACAAGTAGATAAAAGTTCCTTTAACGTATTTATGATCACATTTGGTACATATTATATTTTATGCGTATAGTTTGGATATGAGTTTTTACGATTTGATTGTTAGTTTATTTCATTTTTATAAGTCGAACTGCTCAGTAAAATACTTCGCTTATCTAAGAGAGCTCATCACCGATCACTTCTACATTTTTTAAACCTTTTTTTGGGAGGTTCACAACATTTTTTTCGTCACTTGCGAATTTCACCTGTACACCATTTGATTAGGAAAATTGACCATTCTACATTTTGATAATATGACCTAATATTTGTCTCACTTTTGACAAAATTCTTATGATTTTTTCTTTTAGATTTTACACAGGAAAAAAAAAAAAAAGAGAAAATCTAATAACATACTCACGATCTTCTCTGCTTAGCAAATGTAGGACTTTAGTTAAGTGTAGTCCTAACAACTCTTAAAACACAAAATTGATAGTAATTTTATTGTTTTAATTTTTAAATTTAAGTATATTGATAAAGAGTTATTTTCAAATCTAGTAAAATGAACCAAAATATTTACAAATATAGTAAAATTTTATTGTTTATCTACAATAAACCACGATAGACTATTATATGTGTCATAATAGACACAGATAGTAATCTATCATGATCTATTGCGGTCTATCGCATATAGACTGTGTATTTTGCTATTAATTATAAATATTTTTAGCGATTTTGTCATTTAAAATAATTTAAATTACTCTAAAGTGAATATTTAATTGAAAAAAAAAAAAAAAAAAAAAAAAAAAAAAAAAAAAAAAAACGTCCTAGTTGATTAGAGTTACTTGCCTTTTGTTTATACTTATTTTCAGTTAAATGGTAATTCTTTTTTGTCTTTTTTCTATTACCTTCAATTATTGAATTAGCATTAAATAAATGATAGTCTAAAAAAGGAATCTTGCTTGGTGAATTTTTAAATTTTGTTTTGTTGTGTGTTTTCTTTTGTAGTGTTAGTACTGAAGTGTTAGGGTGAATTTATGAGTGACGGTTGAAAATGTGTCTTTTCTAAAATTAATTTTTATTATTTAATCAAACACCATTATAAATTTTGAAATGTGTTCTGTATTATATTTAGCTTTTTTCTCATGTTTAATATATTTTCTCTTAAAAAAAATGTTTAATATATTGTCTTAAAAAACACAAACTAAATTAACTTCTTAGAAATGATTAAATACATTCAAAAGCACTTTTATAACTATTATGCATTTGTTCAAAACAATAGAACCTCGAGTAATTCTTGTAAATCATAATGAACTTTAGCACAAAATTCGAACTTAAAGAGTAATTGAAATTCATGATTAGACATAATAATGTCTATATTATTCGAACTATAATTACCCCTAAAACCTCTAATTAATGTAATCACTCCAATGGTTGACCTTTGATAAGGTCACATCTCACCCACTCAAACAAACTCCACAAATCAACCAATCTTTTTTCCTTCCATTTTTTATCTCTAAAATTAAAATAATAATAATAAATCAATCAATCAAGGCTCAAATTATAATTTGTTTTGATACTAAGCAAAATCGAAACACTACCCAAAAAAACAAAAAAATAAAAATTTCAGCATTCATATAATTACTTACATATATTTATAAAAATTAAAAAAAATTAAAAAAAAAACAAACAAAAGGTCAAGCCCGAAGATGATCGAAAAGAATAAAATCTCCATAGCCCCCACAGAAATGTTGTTTGGTTTATGTAGCCAATAAATCCAGCCATATTTAATGGCCAGAGAAAGGAAATATGTTTGTCTGGGGTTACTTCGACTAATGTTATAAGGCACCTGATCTTATAATATTTGGGTATCGAAAAAATTTGTAGGATATTAAATTATAGGCAAGTAACCACCATAGATTGAGCCCATAGCCTCTTAGCCTTTTATGTCATCCCCTATTTACCATTAAGTCGACCTATGATAGTTAGATATTAATTATCATTTCAAAAGACCATCATTTGATTCTACACTAAAAATAAATAAATAAAATTTGATCCTAAGTTTATCTAACTCATATCAATTTTAATAATAAACTTTCAATTTCATCCAATTGTGTACATTAAAGACACAAACTTAAATAAGTATTGCAATCTCAATCTAAATCTTAGACTATAAAAAAGTATTACAATTTCAACTCTCTAATAAACAAAAAGTTTTATTTTATGCAATCAATAAATTATACAACATATATACAAATGAAGTGAATAGGGTCCCTTCAAGTGGGTGGAGTAGGCCATATAGTCCACTTCATATTTAGGGCTCCAATTATAATAGTTGGTATTTACCATTTTCTACTTATGCTCTTTTTTACTCTTCATTATAATGTTTACTATTTTCTACTCAAATAAATATAGTATGCTCACTAAATACAGACTATCATAATCCACCGACTATAATAACTAACTCAGTGCCCTAAACACCCTTTAGAAATTTAGAGAAAAATGACACGGGAGGTTTTTTTTTTTGAAATTTTTGAAATTTTTGAATTTTGCCCATGTCAATTTGTGCATTAGTCAGATTTATTTTATTTACAAACTTTATTTTTTTATATTAATAGACGAATTAATAGAAGTAAATTTAGGGTTAAGAGTAGGATGAAATTAAAAGGTTTGCAAAGAAAAACATTGTGGGCCCTATGGCCCTTCTTTATTTTATGATTCCGATTCCTCACCTCAATGTTGGTGTCTGTAGGTGGCGAGGCCCCACGACTATAGAATAACATTATAAAATGTCTTTTATTTATTTATTTATTTTAGTGTATATACTAAAAAAAAATAATAATAATAATAATAATAGTAAGGTTGAGTTTGTCTATGGCGGAATGACCTGTTTGGTTCGAAAAGGTTGGGTTGCCATCATTACTTGGTAGAAAGTGTGGGTTCTGCACTGTCCTTTGTGCCACTATGTATGATTCCATTTTTATCTTACTCCTTTTCCTTTTCCCCTACCTTATTTCTATTACTATTACTATTACATTTACATTTAACTTTAAATTCCTCAATTTTATAGTTTTAATATTTTCTATTTACTAACTAATTCAAAATATACCTTTCTGCCCTCATACTACTTTCTATTTTTCCCATTTCTCGTTTTTGTTCACTTTCTCATTTTTGCCCCTTGCAATTAGTTCGTTTGGTTTTTGAAAAAAGGTATGTTGTCGTCAAATCGTTAATCGTTACGTGTTATCAAAAGAAAAAAAAACAACTTTCCTTGACATTGTCCTTGCAATCGCGAAAACGGATTATGGAAAAGTGACTGTCGTTGTAGCTGGATGCATAATACACGAGAGGGATCTAGAGGAAGAAACATAATAAGGAGTTTTTAGAGATAGAAATTGAATGAGAGTTGAAAGAGAAGAAGAAAATGAAATATTTGAACAAGTTTGAACATGTTATAAAACCTTATTTTGAAAAATAAAAAACAATTGGTCAGATAGCATTTTAGCCCAAGTTATATGGTTATTCGTCAAATGATTTTTTTTCTATATTTTTGGTTGTAAATATGCTAATTTAACATTTGCTTGATGCATACATTATATAGTTTAAGAACTATGTGACAAGACAGTTTTGAATGATCTAGACATTCAAGGGTACAAATATATTAAGCTATTGAACTTAATGTTTAAACACTTATTGAATGTATCTAAAATGTCCATGTTTAGTTCATGTACTTTTAATAACACTTAAATTGGTCCCTTCTATATTAGTTTACTATTACTTTTAAAAATATGTTGGCATCCTATCATTTGTTACCAGAAATATCGCTATTATATAACAAATTTCAATAAAAGGTTACTTCAAACTAAAAGTTTGAACTAGTTGTCAAAACGAAAATGACTCAACTAACATAAAATTTGTACTGTTAATCTTGGAGTTTGAATCCTATGCCCTACACGTTAAAAAAAAAAAAAAAAATTAGCTGCTTACCTGACTAGACATTTACGGATACATAGACTAAAATGAAATTAAATTAAAATTCAGAGGCTAAGATGGTATTTTAATCGAATATTTAATAAGAAAAGAAAAGGTTGGTTGGGTCGGGTTGTTAAAGGGTTCGGGTTGGAGTTTTGGGCTTTTGATGGGCCAACTTGCTGGGATGAAAATGGGCCGAGACGGAAAGGCCCAGTCGACAACGTATCGGACGACAAGTCGTTAAGATACGAAGGGGAAACGGGTTTGCTGGAGAGAGGCCGTAGAGCGCGGGAAGATGGCAGTTACAGTCTCGTTCTCTTTTAGGACTTTTATCAAACAGTTTTCGGCTCTTTCAAACCGAACGGCGTTCAATATTCCGATCAGAACCAGATTCAAGCGACTCGCCGTCACCTGCAGTACTCCGAGATGTCTCCATTTCGAAACCCTAACATCCCGCCAAAAAGACCAGGTTCATCTTTTCGTCGACGCTCTTCTTCAATGGAACCAGGTACCTGGTTTCTCTCTTACGCTGGTTTCATTTCCTGAAATTTTATCGCTATTTCTTGTCGTTAGCTTTAATTTGATGGCTGTACGGTTGAATTCTGGTAGAAAATGAATCTTACGGCTGTTGCGGAAGTAAGCGAAGTAATGGAAAGGCACGTCGAGGATTCTCTCGCGATTTTACCGCCAATGCGGAATCTGTACTTGTCGCATTGTTCGACTACTCCATGCGATGACATTAAACTCGTTGATGTTGGAACGGGGGCCGGGCTTCCTGGATTGATTATAGCTATTGCTTGCCCAGGTGAACATAATCGATTACTATGATGATGAAAATGCGTTATGTGTGTCCGGGATTATTCTGTGATATGAGGAATATTGATTGCTTCAATATCCTTTATTTTCTTTTGGGAATTTAACTCTGTCTATTTGGATGAACTAGAATGGCAAGTAACGTTGATGGAGTCTATGAATAAGCGGTGTCTTTTCTTGGAGCATGTTGTGGGTCATACCGGTTTGACAAATGTTCAAGTTGTGCGAGGAAGAGCAGAGGTACGTGGACATTGCGTTTACGCAATTAAACACCCTGGCCTGTTTAGCCATTCAAGTTTGATTCTCTTGTCTTGATTAGTTCACATACCTGGTGATTAGTATCGATTTTATTGGTTAATGAACAAAATTTCTTGAATGGTGCCTTTCTTAAAAAATGTGGAAGTGGCTCGTTGTTTGCTTATGGTAAAGAGATTTGCATGCTCAAGGGTAGAGCTGGCAGCAGTCTCGATTTCATCATTATATTCATTGTATTATGAATACTTGAAGAAGTTATAAGTTATTGATGAGGGTTACCCTTGAGACCAATTTTTATTTTATACTAGGGTAATTGCAATAGATAGCACTTTTAGGGTTAATAATTAAGTATATAACAACATTTTGAAAGAATTGCAAATATAGCAAAATCTATCAGTGATAGACTCTTGCTGATAGACTTCTTTTGCATTGTGTTATATTTGTTAACACTTTGGATCTAGTTGCTATATTTGCAACTACCTCTTTATATTATGTATTATTATCTTTTGAGAGAGAAGGGGAAGAACACCTGCTCACAGCTCATGTCTCCAAACTTTCTCTGTTTAATAGTTAATGTGGCAGTGATATATCCTGATGTAGGGCAGAATTTGGGACATGATCCTTGCTTACGAGAGAAATTTGATGTAGTAGTGGCTAGAGCTGTTGCAGAAATGAGAGTTTTAGGTACCTTCTAAATTCGATATATATTACTTCTATCAATCTTCAAAACATTTGTGGTTTTGCTTACAATTTTTCTTTGATATCTCTTCTTTCAGCTGAATATTGTCTTCCCATGGTTCGTGTTGGTGGCTTGTTTTTAGCTGCCAAGGGTCATGATCCTCTTGTATGTTCTCTATCCATTAACATTATGAACGTCTACTCTCTGATTGCATTGTTCTATTTTATTGGGAGTCTGGGACTGTATGCACGTCAGTACCACCATTGATATTGTTATTGCTTTTTTGAGGTAGAGGTATTTGATGTGAAAATCCCCATTCCACTTTAATTATTTGCAGTTTCTTGTTTTATTTTCCATCTTTGAAAGTAATCCTTTACAAATTATAATGCACAACAGGAAATTAATTTTTATATGGTCAAAAAATATTGTAATGAATGATATAAATATAAAGATATTGTGGTTGCGGATAGGTGGTAATTGTATATTTCTTACTACCATTTAAGTAGACTCCTCTTGATTTAGGTCAGACCTCTTGTATACTTCGTGACAATGGTGCTACGGAGAATCTTGTTTCTAATTATGGAGATTTCCTTGAACTGAATTAATTTAGAATTGTTGAGAAATTTTATTTGCTTAATTGGTATTCCTTTGGATTTTAATTTTAAATAATCTTGTTGATTTTTAGTTTGTTTATTTTTTTGTTGCATGACTTATGCTAGAATTTTTCATTTGACAGGCAGAAGTCACAAATGCAGAAAAGGCAATTGAAATGATGGGTGCCTCCTTACTGCAAATATGCCCTGGTGTGTTTGCCTTTCTTTTGGTCTTCCTGCAATGTCATAATCTCCTGTGTACAGTAATGAAGTCAACAGATTTGTGTGTCCTTGAGGATTGCTCTATAGTACAGAGGTTTCCTCCTGAAAAGACACTCCCACTTTAAGCCCGTAGCCAGTTGGTTTTCTAGATACTTCTACTTAGTTACTCCAATGTGTACTTGAACTACAAGAAATTTTCTGACGCTGGCAATTTCTGCTACAATAATATCTATATGCACTCGATGTAAAAACTATAGGATTTGCCCGTTAGATATTTGGAATTTTCACCCATTCCAGTGAATTTTGTCAAACTTATTTTATTTATTGGCTTATGTTCATCTAATTTGCATGCAGAACTTCCTAAATTGTAGTATTCTTGTGGATTGATTTAGAATTACTTTCTCAACTAATCATACTGGATAATTTTATTTTTAGTTTGATCCATGAAGTATTTCCAACTTATGCTTTTGCACAAAATTTACCCTCCTCTCTTTATGATGTAATTATGTAAATATTGTCTGATGATCCATTTTTTACTTACGCAGTGGAATCACATAGTCCATATGGGCAGCGAACTGCCGTTGTTTGTTTAAAAGAACGGCACACGCCAAGGAAGTATCCTCGTGATCCAGGTACACCAGCGAAAGCCCCATTATAGCTCCTCTCTGGACATTCAGTTTAGTTTCAATTTCGTGTGTTCTTCACGACACAAACCAGTTGTTTAGTATGCGAGATGTTTCAAGAATCTGAGTCTGCGAGTATCACCTGAAGATAGGCACCTTGTTATTTGGTGAAAATCCTTCTCTTTTGCTGTTTTGCTTATCTATTTTTTTTTATCTAATTTAATTTTATATATAGTGAGTCCACATAATTGGTAATTCAGGTATTAGAAATTTATCTGTCGCGTTGTTGTCTTTCCTTTAAAAACTTATATGTACTTTTGCAGTTCAACTTAAAAGTGGCTATTTTGTCAGTTATACTGCCACTATTGACAATATATGTATTTAGCTCTTGTAAAACTACAGGGGCCTTCAAGGTCATTGGTTCGTCATGGGCTTTACAGGTTGATAAATCTAGTACAACATTTACTTTTTAGAATGAACTCTTGTTTGTCTATGAGTAGTATAAAATAAATTGAGTTCTTCAAAAAAGAGAATATCTAAAATATATAGAAGTCTGCTACTTAAATCATTAGCCATTTGCTTGCCATACTCCTTGTTGAGGCATGAGGAGTTGCTTTTTGGAATATTTTATAGGTAAAGACCATCCGATAAGATGGACGTTTCTTAAAATCTTCCTAATTAGCTTTTCATGGATGCGATGCTGTAAATTGATTTGCCATCTAATCGCTTCTTTTATGTCAAGTTACCTATTATTGCACTGCACCAAGGACAAAGGAATAAACCTCGCTGAACCCAACCTGGAAAGATTCGCCCAGTGCGAAAGGTTGATGAACCGTGTCGCCAGGTATAAAGGCCGTAAGCTGTACTTTTAATTGGTAGATTAACCTGATTTGAGTTTTAAGTATATAATTAAACTTGTTAATAAATAGAAATTTGGATGCAATGTCTTATTCGATGACGAATTTTAGCTATAGTTTGGTATTAATTTATACCATTATCTTTAGTAAAAAGTAACGATGTTATTGTTGGAGATAAGCTTGTTTATTTCAAACTGCATGCAAATATCTTCTAGGTTTAGGGGACAGGTTTTGTTTTGTATGGAAGAATCCTGTTCATCCTTTTAACACTTTTGTGTCGATTACTTTTTGGTGAATGATCAAATAAGATTTAAATATGAATATGTCATTTCAGTCCTTGCACTCCAAGTTATTCAATTTTGGTCTTTATATTGTAAATGAATTGCATTTTCCCCCATGGGTTAATGTTGGTTTTCATGTTAGTCCTCACAATGAGGATAATGTAGTTTTTTTTTTCCGTCTCTTCTGGATATAGGTGTATCCTTTCATTACTTAGTTGAATAGTAAGTTTTTTGAGTTTGTTATAATAGTGATGGGATGATACTTGTTATGAGTGATTTTAAATCAAATGGTATAATCAACATGAAATAGAGACCGAAGCAACGAGGGCAAGAAAATAACAAGGTTGGGACCAACAATCGCACCCTAGGCCGGAAGATGGTCAGCTTGAATCAAGGCTCGAATCAATGTGCTTGGCCTTGACCTTGGTCGAGCCTTGCAAAATAACTAATGGGGGATGTCACGTGTATGCCTTGGCCTAAAGCATCAACTTAGGACTAAAATGGGTTTAGGGGAAGGTGCCAACCTAGCCAAACACAAAACGAGGCACGACCCTTGACTCGGTGAGATGAAGAATTATCCTAAAGCTATTTTGAAATCCTGTTAGGAAAGCATAGATCAACAACTATAAATACATCATTAAGTATGGAAATGTGCATGATTTTTTAAAATTTTCTTAAGGGTTGTAGAGGTGAGGATTTAAATTTTTAAGGGAAAGTATTTGTGTTTTAACTCTTAAATTGAGTTATGATAGTAGTAGGTTGTAGGGTGGTATTCGAAAATTTTGTTTAAAGACAATTGAAATAATTAGTCTCAAGGAAGCTTCTTTCGTGAGGACTGAGTACTTTCTTTTTGCAGAAAAGAAATAAATGGTGGAAAACCAAAGGGAATTAGGTTGGTATGTGAAAGATGACCTTTTCCTAACCTCCCTCGACTTGTAAGTTCGTAATATGCTAAGTAATTGGCAAAAGTCTTTCAACCTTTAATTTTATTAACATATTGTTTCAGGTGAAGATATTTTCATTACATCTCTATGATATTTGCCTGCCACGTTTGCATAGTACAATATAAGTTAATAACCCTTGTTAATTTTCTTTGCCCTTTTTTTAAAAAAAAAAAAAAGAAGCCTTTGATGTCAGCTCCTCATTCAATTATTCAATATATATAAATTGTTCTATCTTATATTCTATTATTTGATCTTGAAATATTTTGTGTCAAGGCATATTCCTTCTACCGATAGGCCATACGATCAAATCCTTTACCCTCACTTGTTGAACTAAACAAAAAAAATAATAATAATAACCTTTATGTGCTTCTAGATTTCAAAGTAGGAACATGTTGTTTAATTGTATGGTAAATTCTCTACTTTTTAATTTTTTTTTTTAAAAAAAAAAAATTGGATAAAGAGGCTGGATGCTTTGACACATCTAAGAATTAAGATTATTATTATAGGTACGAATGTCAGCAGCATTAGTATTTTAATTATGGTCCATGCCCTATATTATTTCTTTTTACAAATAGAGCCCCACAATCCAACTAATTCTTGTTTGTAAAGAAGTTATTTGCATAATTTTTATCAAAACCCACTTCCACAAGAAAGGTATGATTGAAAAAGAAAAGTGTTTGAAAAGATGTTGCAAAGAAGTGTTAAAGGAAGGGTTGTGTGGTTTTCCTCTTTCTTCTTCTTCTTTTTAATACTTCGGTGTAATGGTTGTTCACATCTTCATGCGTCTCTTCAAGCACAAAGAAAATAATGAACTTGTGATTGGATATTCTATTTTTTCTTTCCAAAGAACATCCCTCTGATCAATACAACAAAGATACAAATTGATGAGTTGCATCCTGCAATGAGGTAGAGAATAAGAAAGCAACTTTCGTATGAGTCTGTGTTTTTGGGCAATTTGCATATAATCATTATCATTCCCATGGTAAAAATTTCACTGAAAAGAATAATATCTGTTGTCATTATTTTATAGATTAATATATCCTTTATCTGTTTTTTTAGCATTTTTAATGTATTTAGTGTACCTTGTTAGGAATAGGAAGAAACATGCTCCCATCAACTTCAATGGGTTGGACCCACCCATTTAATCTGATTTGTCATGGAGTTTCAACTTTAAATATTATTACTTGTGAGTTTTGTTTTTTCTTTTTTAATGTACCTCTTATATGTTTTTAAAATCTAAACCAATTTGTAAATTTTGACTAATTAAGGATGCATTATGATTTTTTAAGAGAAGTAAAAATCATAGTGAAAAAAAAAAATGTTATTTTCAAGTATAATAAAATGAGTTAAATTATTTATAAATGCATAATTACACCGTTATTTTATTCATTTACTTACTCTTGTATGCTTAGAATTAAATTATAATTTATTTCAACATAATTGTTTTTCACAAGTATAAAATTGAGTGATATTCACGATTTTACATTAGGATATTCCAGTTTTTTTTTTTTTTTTTTTTTGGGTGCAAAGTGATTTATTGTATTTTGTTTCTATAGCTTTTTCCGTTTTTTTTTTTTTACTTTTAGTTCGATTTTGAAAGGAAATTAGCATTTTAGTTTCTTTCTTGCTGTTCCATGCCTGTGACTAAATAAAAATTAAACGAGTTTCATGGTTTATTCAATTTTGTTTCAAATTGTACCTACTACTTAATCTTTTAAAGAAGAAATCATATAAGTCAAAATCACACCATTTGTAACTAATGATGATTTATTCGCCTTTATTCCATTTTAATTTATGTTTAGGAGTGATTTTGAAATGATTAGAATCACTTTTTCATGTTCAAAATCACTTCAAAATTCGTCTTTAATCATGCAAATCAATTTCACGTTTAATTTTACACTTCTAGATGCAATTTTGGTATCATCAAAATTGATTTTGAATGATTAAAAGTATGTGTCTGAATAATTCTTTAAAAATAACAAAAGTGATCTTAATTACTTTAGAATCACTCTCAAACATGATTCTAGTGTCTTAACATAATTATATGAGATTAACATAGAAAAGAAAAAGGTAAAGTTGAAACTTAGAACATGATAAATATGTGCTTATATAAACATGGAACATCTTTGAAGTTCAAATTTGACCATGAGTTGTAACTTTAATAAGAAACAAACAAAAGCAAATCAAACCTTGTAAAATATATATAATGAAAATGAAGTGAGGACAAAAGTACTATATATTGAAACAAAATATGGTCACCTTAAATATGGTTTAATTGGTAGGCATCGCCAACATGAGCATAGCATAACTAACATAAATTTATACAATTAGTTTTGAGGTTCAAGGTTCGATCCCCACACTACATATTATCAAAATTAAAAGATGGTAAGCATCAAGTAATCTCCTTTAAGATACAGATGAGTACATTTATAAAATACTAACTCTTATTAAATCATGACAACATAAAACATAGTTGATTAAGGTATATAGTTTTGATTAATATGTCACAAATTTGAATCTCGTTGATGAATAAGAAAAATAAACTCTTATGAAGCAAAAAATTAGAAATTTGTAAATTTAAATTTGAACTTATTAAATTGAAAATCAAACATTTCGAGTAGTCAAAACTTTCTTTAATTACGGCCATGTTAGAATCTAACCAACGATTTAGACGAAACCTCCAATATCTAACTTGCCATAAAGTCCACGCCTATCTAAGTCACCACCAAAGAGTTTATAATTTCATAATTTAAGCTTTGCTTATTTGTGAGACACAAAAGTGATTACCATTTTATCTAACTTTATTTCATTCTATTGTCTTTTCAAAATCAATTGATAGAGATAAAAGAAAGGCCACAATATAATATCCAATAAAGAAAAAGAAATATTTTTGTGCAATTGTTCTTTTGATTTCAGTTCAACTTTTTTCCCATAAAATATATCATACTACACGATGAATTACTATTTCGATTCAAACATGAGTCTGGTGGATGGATGACCCAAAAGTATAAGAGAGAAAATGAAAATTTTCCGATCTTTTGAATTTGAGGTTTTTTTTATCCTTTGTGTTAATGTTACATTCGGATGAAATTACGAAAATAGAACCTCAAGCACGCGGATTGACCTTAGCTCTCACTCTTTCACCCTCCTCACTCTTTCAACCTTCTCTTTCTGTTGATTTCCTCTCTCTCGCTCTCTTAAACTCTTGCTCTCCTCACCCTCTCAACCTCCTCTTTCTATTGATTTCCTCTCTTTTTCGCTCTCTTACTCTCCATTGTTCCGTTCCATTTTGCATCACAAACTGAAATGAGGAAGAGAATAAGTTGATTGAAGCTATTTGCATGGACTCGCCAAAGCTAGTCGAAGAAGAAAAAGGAAAGAAAAGAAAAACAAAAGAAGAAGAACCTCGCTAGAGCTAGTTGAGAAGAAGAAGAGAAGAAAAGGAAAGGAAAAGGAAAAAAAAGAAGCAAAACGTAGAAGATGAAGGAGAGAAAAAAGGAAGTGGAAGTCAATTTATAAAATTGCTTGGAAATAATATAAGCAAGAGGGTCAAATATCTTAAATTTTAAAAAGTGTGACAAAACTCATTTTAAGATTGAAAAATAAGTCTTTTTATCAATCATCTATCCAAACATCTTCAAATTTGTTTATAATTGCTTTCTAAACTTTAAAATGTAGTGAATACATTTTTACTTTACTGCCTTTTCATTTACCAAGTCTTTAATATATACAACACTTTTTCTTAAAATTAATAAATCTATTACATAAAATTTATGCAATAAGTACACGACTTTAACAATGTTGTTCAAAGATATCATAAGCAATATGACCAATTAAATACAAAGTTGAAAGTTTAGACACTTATTAAATACAAACCTTACTAAACTTGTATGTATATCTATATTATAAATAGGAACAAAGAGACAAACTATTTCCCCATAATAAAAAGAAACTTCAATATTTGATCATTTCAACTATATTAAATTAGCAATTCATATATTAGACCCTTGGATGATTCCATTTTAATTGATGCAATTTTTTACTTATAAAATCTACACGAGTAATTATTCAAACAAGATATATACAATGTTAAACTATAAATGTTGTCCTTGTAGTTTGGAAAAAATTAGATTTCAATATAATTAGAATTTAATTCTTATAGTTTAATAAAAGATTCATAAAATAGTCTTTATTTATGAGGTTTATCAAATTATAAGAACTATATTTGAAAATAAAAAAGATTAAATTCTAGCATTTTTAGAATTATAGGGACTAAATTTATAATTTAACCTATATATATATAATTTAAGAAAAATATTTAGATGCATTTGTGATATAAATATTATTACTCTTTTTGTATCATAAGTCATACTCATAATTAATCTTCTTCGTATTAGATGATCCAAAAGCAAAACCTTCTTCGATTTTCCATAAGGATCACTCGCAAACCAAGCAGCAGTTTCTAAACTCTTTAATAATATATACACAAATCCCTCAACAAAAGAAAAAAAAAAAAAAAAAAAAAAAAAGTTTCAATCTTAAACAAGAGGAACAGAAATCTGCCACGCCTTGATATCACAATCCAAACCACCACTATAAACCATAAACGACATGTCGGTTTGGTTGCACCGATCAACCGCCGCCGCCAAACACTTGACGGGACCGTTATGCCCTTCCAAAACCCTCAAACACACATAATTCCCGGCGACGACCTTCTTCCAAATTCTGATCGTCTTGTCCGCCGAACCACTACAAACCAAATCCAACACCACAGCCAAACACAATATGGCCTTCGAATGGCCTCTCAACACACCCACCAACTCCATTAACCCACCCCCTTCCTCCTTCTCCCAAACCAAAACCGACTTGTCGCAGGCGCCGGAAAATAAAACCAACCCATCGCCGGCGAGAGCCAACGCATTAATTCCGGAGCTGTGTTTCTCGAGTGTTTGGACCAAAAAATGCCTTTTCCCATCTGGGTTTTTCCTCCAGACTTTGATCCTCTTGTCCGTCGATCCAGTATACACGTCACCGTCTCCGGCGAGCGCGACGGCGTTTATCGCATCGTCGTGAGCTCCGGTGATGGACTCCAAGCATTTAAAATCGGAAGTCCGCCAGATTTTGAGGGTCCGATCCCACGAGACGGAATAGAGAAGCGACTCGTCGTTTGACAGAGCAAGAGCTGAAACGGTATCAACATGATGAACCCAAGTGCATTTCTTGTGCCGTCGGATCTGGACTTGATTATTGGGTGTCAAAAGCCTGGCCGTCCGATCGCCGAGCGTCGGGAGAGTAGCTAAACGTGTGTACTTTTGATGGTGATCGTAATCGTTAGAGATTTTCCAAACTCGAATTTTGTGGTCTTGATGGGCACTGTAAAGTTTGTCAGATGAAACCACAAGGGATTTCACTGCGCCATGTCCGGCTGTAACCATAGTGTTCTGAAACTCTTCCTGGTTTTCTTCACAGTTTTGTGATGGGTTTCGTCTCCATGATCGGATTTCTTTGTCGGAGGAACCAGAGTAGAGGAATTTTCCGGCGAGAGTTAGAGAAGAGATGTAAGAAGAATGGCCTTTGAAAGTAGTGAGACATGAAGAAGAAGAAGAAGAAGAAGAGTAAGATTGATCAAAATATGTGTTGGAATTATGAAAAGTTTGATGGTATTCCATAATTCCCATTTGGAAGCAGTGATTGTTCAAGGCAGATGATGACTTGGGGGAACTTTTTATAGATGATTTTTCTTTCTTTCTTTTCTGTTGGCAAAAAGTGGGAGAGACAAGAAATGGCCCACTTTGGTTTCTTCTCTGTATAATTTTGGAGAACATGAAACGTAGGAAATGGTTGTAAACAGCCTTTAATTGACCTCTATTTCTAGTTCCTCTTTCTATCAGCCCATGCATAGAAGCTACAGCAGAGCTTGCTTTTTCACTGTTACAGATTCACCATCTTCAAATTTGATATCATCTCATTTGGATATTATCTCGCTACCAACTAATTGACGACCCAGATTCTTTACAGACAAGCCAAATATTGGATCAAATGCATGAAATCCAAGATGGGTTTAGTCCATTTTGGGTGAGAAATAAACTAATGGGGTTTTGTTTTTGGTTCAATAATTGACAGTGACGGCTTCTGGGGGACCTATCCATGAACCAAAAATCAGCTTCCAAGAAAACGGACAACCCCCTTTTTCTTTAAAACTAGAAATACAATTAATCAGGACTTATCCTAGGAAAATTTTGGTCTTTAATCTCAGATTAAGTGGCTATCTATTTTGTTCTTTTCTGTTTTTGTGGCCTCTTAAAAGTGGAAGACAACTCAATGTAAATCAGGATCCATATTTTTAAAAATTTTTTATTTGGGGTTTTCTCATTAAACTGGTAAGATTTGGTTGCAAAGAGGAGCATTAATATTCCACATCCAATTAAAAAATTTGGAGAAGAAATGAGGGGAAAGGTTTGGATCTGAAAGGGATATTTCCCTCTCAATATTTTGATGTCTTTTCTGGTAGGATTTGGGGTTGATTCTTTACTTGTCCACCCACTAAAGTAAAATTAATAATAATATTATTTGAGAGAGAGAGAGAGAGAGAAAAAAAAAAAAAAAAAAAACATAGGCCATAATCTAAATTAATGTACATATGTAGCATATGCTTTTTTTAGAACATATCTTTATAACTTGCCAGCCCTAAAAGGCTAAAATGCAAGTGTTTGTGAAATCATTGAGATTATTTAGGGAATATGGGTTTTTTTTCTCCAAAAAAAAAAAAAAAACAAAAACCCTTCTCCCCTGAAAGTTCCCCTAATTTTGGCTTATTTATGAAAAAAACACATTCCTCCATTACCCCCTTTATTCCATTATGGTCCCTTGTTTCTTCATGTTCCTTTTTTCAAAATTTGAGAAGCTACTTTCTCTCAAAATTTGAAAAGATCTATTGAATTTTATAAAAGCATTGGTGAATTCAACGTAGAGTCAGTGCAATCTTGAAGTTATTAAGTATCTTGCTCCAATTTTTGTTAAAAAGGTAAATTTATTTGTTCATGTATTTAATGAAAAACTAAGCCTTATTAACTCAGGGATGAAATTTTGTATTTGATGACATAAACATTTGAATGAGAATAACATGAGAAAAAGAAAATTTGGGGGAAAAGGATATCATAATTTTTTGTTATTTGAAAATTTGGATTTGGTCTAAGGAAATTGATAGAATGATATTCTAATCCTGCTTTAGTTTTTTCTTTTCCTTATTTTGTAGACGGGCATAATGTACTTAATCCTAGATATCTTGACTCTATATTGACTAATTCATGAATTAAGAGATATCTACCCCCAAAATATCTTGCCTTTGGCTTAAAGAATGAGGGATTTATCCACTAGTGATAGTAGTGGGCTTGTTCATTCGGTAAAACAAAATGGGCAAATTGCAAAATTCATCAGTGATAGTTGCAATTATACTCTCAAACTGTTAATTGTAATTGCAATTACCACCATATTTAATGAGTGAATTTTGCAATTTGCCTAATAAAATTATTCGAAATCAGACTATTATATCTTTCTAAAGCAAAATATCCTTTTTGAACCCTAAAGTTTAAAACTTTCTCTGTGCCCCAATGAAGGAAACATCATCCAACTCCAATATGTGGCAAAAGGGTATGGTAAAGTTGATAGCATTAGGCAAAAAGGTGAGGGTAAAGTTAAAAGAGGAGGAAGATGGTAAAAGGTTGGATATAATTTTCAGAGTAATAATATTTTTACATAAAAAGGAAGAAGAAAGATTAATAATAGAGAGGAAGAGAATGGGAATAAAGGAAAACACATGGGTCAAGGCTTGTAACTTTCCAAGAGATTGCATTTGGCCTTTTTCAGCTGCACCCTTAAGTGCTCCACTAAATGGGAAATTTGTTAGATGTTTTTGGTAAGAAGATCCTTTTTTGAACAGCTGCTCTCTGTGTGTCTGCAAAAGGACACTCCCATTGTTTCCTTTGAGTTTGAACCCTTCATTGTCTGCCAAGTGTTTGGCTCCTCTTCTCTTAGAGTGCACTTTCATTTTGCTTGGTTTCCCTTGATTTCTTCCTCTCATTGAGTGCCTATCATTTATGCTTCTTTTCAAGGTTTTCATGTTGTAGATAGGCTTTAGTTTCATTTCCTATGCCTGTAGGTTAACATTAGTTTAAAGTTTTTGTTTAGTAGGAGAACAATAATTTTTATTTTTAAACTATACCATGAAAAACTAGAGGAAATATAGACTAAAGATTAAATTACGTCTCTAAATCTTATAGAATCTTAGGAAAAATTCATTGATTAACTTTGATTCATTCTTTATGATGAGTTAAACATCAAGTAGCCAAGTGAGCTAAGAAAAAAATAGATATAGCTAATAAGAAAGTATGCCAATATGATCTTAATGAGGTGTTGAGATATTGCAACTAACATTTGTTGAACTTCCTTAGGAGGTGCACTCATTCTCCTCGTTAACTCAATAAAGTTGTTGCAATTAGGTTATCAGTCATCTTGGTACTCAAAAGATTACAAGACTTTTGCCCCACTTTAATTTTTTTATGCACATTGTGTCTTGAATTCCGAGTCTTCTTACTACTTTAAACCATCTTTTCCGAACTTAAAATGAAACAAAAGATTCTGACTTGAGGTTGTAGTATGTTCCAAAGGTTAGGATGTTTCACCCTCTCCCCTTCCATTCTTCTCTTGTCAAAACAATTTCTGTGTACTTCCATTTTGGTGATTGATTCCGAAAGAAAAGTAATTTACAACCCGGAGTAATCTTTGTTGTCCATTGTACACCTATTTGTTTGTTTACCAAGTCCTTGTTGCTCAATTTTTTGGGCTAGGGATCAGCAATGCTCACACTTTTGAAATAGTTTAGCTCGTGTCCTTGGGGTCAGCAGGTCAGGCCTAGGCGTTTTGATCTTGCTTTTCTTTATTGAACGCTCTTATGGTCTCTCCTGATGATTAGAGCCCCATTCTTTTCGAAAAGCTGGAAATCAATGTTCCAGTCCCTAAACTTTCATGCATATTCTTGGTAAACTACTGGAATTCACTGTTGAAAATCAATAATCGACAAAGATAAAACAGGGGAAAAAGTAAATGAACATAAACTGTACTAGCAAATTCTTACGGGAAAAGTTATAAGTAGAGAAGAAAACTTCACTATGATTATATATATATATAAAATAGAACTACAACAACCATAATATATTATGTACGCATAAAGAAATCATAGATTACATCAACTTTGATCCCTCCACTACCCGTCAAGGCTTCAGTTTTTCTCACCTAACAGTTGCACTGCAAACTTTTAAGTTAAGGCAACAATTCAGATACAAATCTATAATATTAGAAATTCTCACCGGCAAAAGAAAGGGACTAGTTAAAATATATAAATATATAATATATTAATTAAAAAAAAACTTTATTGTTCCAGTAAGATATATGGTGTTTGTTGGATGAATTATTGACATTTTATCAAATGTTTCCTCCCCATCTTTTCAAAAAGATGCATCATGAATGGATTTGAACATATATATAGGTAATGTGATCCTTTCAGGTATGCATCTTTAAACCTAGGAAATTATGTGAAAGTACGACATAAAAATGTCTAGGAAATTGACATACCACCAGATCTGCTCTTTTAAATTCCTTTTCACTACTTTTTCGCTCATTTTCCCTTTCAACTAATTTCACAAACTCATAAAACACTGTATATCATGATACATATCCAGCATAGTCAACCATTTTATCTTCTTGGTTGAATATACCTAAGCATCAACTCTCGCATAATAAATATACATATATCCAATAATTTATTGAATATATATTTAAATATGTATTAGGATAACAAGTCCCCACATTTTGATTACGGTATGATATTGTTCATCTTGGACTGAGCTCATATAATTTTGCTTTTGGACTCTATCTAAAAGACATCATCACACAAATGGATTTAATTTCCTTGCTTATACACCAACAATCTTCTTGGCTTCTAATTCATGAGAGGTTATAGTGACATCCCTAACAGTTAACACATGGTTTTGGTATCCTAAAATCAAGGATTTGTGATAGTAATTCGAATCTATACAAGAACACTAACCTTCACCAGTCATATAATCACTATGCTTAAGTTATTCTAGAAGAAGGAAAAAACAAAGAACTATTTTGAAAACAGTTCTTCAGACAAACTAAACAGTTCGAAACATTAAAACTAAAATTGAAGTTCTATCACAGTATGAGTGGCATAGAACTATTCATACACTTTGCAAAGCAACGTATGTAGGGATTGCCACTAGACCCTGAAAAATAGTGAATGAATTATAGCTCACATCATCAATATTGGCCACAACCCCACCAACAACGAGCTTACAGACCTAAGTGCACTAAAAACCCTAATTCTATCTTAAATCCCCAATTTGCTAACAATTTTTTGACTAAATTTATCTGACTGACGAAAATTGCAGACATCAGCCATTTGCTAACAGGATGGTTGTTATTATAATTTTTCTGTAACATGAATAAATAAAGCTAAAGAAATGCTTTCTAAGATAACAAAATGATGATAAAATATAAATGATGAGATGATCTGAATTTTCTTTTAAATACGATATGGAAATAATGGGGTTTTTAGTTCAGATTTGATTACCAGACAAAGCCCAATTGGTTACAGCTTGGAATCCCTATCCAATTTCTGAATGTTGGTCCCATACATGACAGTGGCGATGCAGTCAGCAACCTTTAATCAAACTTTACATCAAAACCTTCGATTTCCCGTCAGATTTTTCGTCTCTCAAGCTGCGATTTGAAGAAGAAGGGAATAAGAAATTGAAATCGGTTTCGAATTGAACCAAAAAGGAATTTGAACAACTCTGTTCTTTCTAGCGATTATTCAGTTCTCTGAATGCAGAGGACATGTTTGATTGGAAACAGAAAAAGGAATCCGTACAATTTGTAAGCATCAACAAACAGAGAAACTCACATGGAAATTGGTGAAAATTTACTTCAAATTTTACTCCATCTGTAGTCGATTACGAAACCATCCACATGGGAATGAAGAAGATGAAGACGACCGGGAAATCTTCTTTTTCGTACCAAAAATTCAAAATAATTATTTTTCGTAATTACGCTGACTAAAATAAAATTAAAAGAGAAAGGAGGAAATTAAATCAAATTTCGTAAATTGATTTACTCCAATTGCAAGCTTTCTCTCTCTTTATTCAGAGTTGACATCACAATTACACAGTTATTTAGGTCAAACTGGACGAAATGACCAAAAAAAAACTAAAAACTTATCTATAGACCAACTTTCGGGTCAAGTAAAATACCAATTTTACCCCGAAATTAAAACAACCCAAAACACACCTTTTTAACTACTAAATTTTGCTCAATTTGGCTTTAAAAAATTTGTTACTCTTATAAATGTGAATTTTGTGAAAATAAGTTAAATTTTTTAGGAAACAAATCAACCACAAACTGAAGAGCATCAAGAGACAATAAAGAAGACAACCACCGAGCCGAAGGTAAGGGATATGGAGAAGATAAGACTTATGTTCTTCCAACCCCTTTCTTGCAAATGAATATGCCAACAAGTTGTAACGCCGAGAGGTATGAGTGAAAATAAGACGGTTATTTTTAGTTCTTCCAGCTACATAATCTTTTAAATTACTACATCCATCCAACCTTACACTATGATGAGATATTTCTACATCTTTAAATACAAACATTGATTCCTTACTCTCACATCTATAAACTCAAAAGAAATCACAATAATACTTTTAATCTTTCATAAAAGTTTAAAACTAGTGCAGATTCATCGTAATATTAGTCAAGTGAGACAATTCCAATTTCTATTCTAAGTCACCACCACATTCTTCTAGATTTCAATTTATGTTCGATATTCTAACAAATTTTAAAACTTTTATCTAATGGCAAAGATAATATTGTAAATATCTTTGTAATTTAACCTAATGTAAATGCTCATGTAATTTACTGTCGAACATCCATCAGCTACATAAGGTAATAATCTATTTTTATTTTTTTGAAAAAAAAAAAAACATAGATCTTTGAAAGTATTGCAATGTCATAACAACGAAAACGTGACAAATGAAAGGGACATCATTGAGGTATTAAATGATTTGAAAGAAAGGGACTAAGCTAAGGTTAAAATTGAAACAATGAAAGACATTTTAGAAATTAGCATCAACGAACAAGGTCATTTCTGCTTGAAAGTCATCCTATGCTTTCGGTGGCATGTCCAAGGGCCTTCTAGATCATTCCAGAAGGACAAAAAATTCAAGATGCTCAATGAATTCATTGAGACCTCTTCAGTGGACAGTAAGAGAAGAAAAGCCTTATATCAGAGATTATTTTTTGCGTTGAGAAAATTAGATGTTAACAATTATTTGTATAGTTTCAAACCTAACATCTCAAATTTGTCAAAAGTCAATTTGAGTAATTTAACTAGTCAAAACAACAATAACCTTCTTTGAAGATCAAAATCGAAGATGATAAATGAAAATCTAGCAATCCCTTCAATGACGACGAGAGAAGAGAAGAAAAACCTTGTATTAGAGCATATATTTTGAGACAAAAAATTGGATGCTAGAATTGTTTGTATCAGTTCAATCCCAACATTTCCCTGGTTCAATCTATCCATCTTATGTTTAATCAATCAAAACATCAATAACCTTCTTTAAAGATAGAACATTCCAAGGATAACAAATCCATGATATTATATGAAAGTACTGACAGCAACCCCAACAATGAAGGCAAGAGAAGAGAAACCTTATAACACTATCTTGAGCAAGAAGAGAGTTGGATGCAACAATTGTTTGTTTCATTTCAATCTCAACATTTCCTTAGTTAAATCGATCCATTTGAGCAAATTTAGACATGATTTCACTAATCAAAACATCAATAACCTTCCCTAAAGTTGAAGATGCTATATGAAAATACAACCCTTCATCGACAACAAGAGAAAGAGAAGCCCTATATGAGGGCACATATTTTGAGCCTAAAGTGATTAGATGCTAGAATTGTTCATATCGTTTCAATCCCAATTTCCTTACATAAATCGATCAATCTTTAAGAAGTGAAGCCTTATATCATATAGCATATATTATGGGCTAAAGAAGATTGGATGCTACAATTGTTTGTATCATTTCAATCACGACACTTCCTTAGTTAAATCAATCCATCTTTAAGTTTAAGGAGCCAAAACATCAATAACTTCTCTAAAGATCATCAAAAGTCCAAAAGGATAATAAATCCAAGATATTATCTGAAATCGCTGATAGTGGCAACTCCAACAATCAATGACAACAAGAGAAAAAAAAACCTTACACCTCTATTTTGAGCAATGAGGAAATTGGAAGCCAAACAACAATTGTTTGTTTCATTAATTTCCTCAATTAAACCGATCCATATGAGCCGATTCAGACATGATTTAACTGATCAAAACATTCCTTAATCCTTAAAAGATTAAAAGTTAAAATCCACAACTCACATGAGTGATATTGGGAGAATCATTCCACTAACCACTGCCATCTATTTTCTCTTGATTTCTCCAAAATTTATTTTCCCAGGATAGTTCAGCAGGATGAAAAGGAAAAGAATCCTGTGGGACTTCAGAAATTATATGGCATGAAACAAGTGGAAGGAAACAAACAGCAAGGCGTGGATAAAGAACAAGTACCAGAAGACCATCCAGAATCGATAAGCCAACATCTCTGATTTGGAATTTTTCTTTGCATTCAATTACTTTCACAAGAATTGCATCCAGAAACCTAGGATGTTGTCGACAGACGAGCAAGAAAATAAGATTTCCAGACGAAAACTCCAATATGTATATCATTTTGATTCCAATAGGAAATCACTTTTCAACAAAGGCGAAGTCGCCAATTTCATTGAACACTGTAGGGGGAAAGGAGATAACTACAATAAAATAAGAACATGGTGAGAATTGAAGAGAAGGAAAAAAAATAATAACTAACAACTATGTTAGGCTTGTTTTCAGGATAATACAAACAAACAAGAACCTATTGGAAATGTTTTGACCCCATACTACGTTGGTGCATTAAGGAAATGCAACCAAGAAAAGGCCAAACTTTTTTTTTGACTAGTAGAAACAACGCTTAATCAAGATAAGCTTATTAAATATTTCGAGCACGTAACAAAGCACATCAAGATATTTGTATAGGTTTCTTCACTGCTTCAGAATACCATGATTTCCAAGCTTCCACGTAATGGGAGAAAAGTTCGTTTAAGGCTGACGATTCCAAGAACAAACACCACAACATTAGTTTATATCAGGTTTGAAGATCATCTTAAAAATTCCAAACTTGTCACCTAGTATTGATCAATACAGTTTACATTATCAAGCATGAGAAGCGTGCTGCAGTAAATTTGAAAACTAAAACCAATGGAAGTGCTGAATATAAATGAATAGGTGAACGGAGTTTGGACATTCAACCAATTGGCCATTTAAATCCACTATGGCATTTCAAAATAAAGTAGCACTTTGTTCAACTGTGTTTAATTAGGGGGATTTACCTTGATTGTGATACTGAGGACGGAATGTTGAGGAAAGGCTTTCCCAGTCATGAGTCCGCTTCGTATTGTTATTGTCTGAGACACCAACTTTAGCTACTGTTACCGGAGCAAAGGGTCCAAATTGATAGCTCTTGGAAGTTCGTTCGCATTCTTGATCCTGACTATTTTGGCTATCCTCTTGCGAAGAATTCTCACACTGCACTAGCTTTTGCATGTTGAGGCAATGATTTAAACCCTGATACGCTGAACTTTCAGCTTTAGTCTTCTTATAACTGACATTAGTTACATCAGTTCCAAATGCTCTTTTTCTGGACTCTGTAAGAACGGTAGGCTCATTCTTGACTTTACCCCTCACTCCCAACCACCTAAAAGCAGGCTTTCTAGTATCTGTTGTATGGGTCTGCATATAATTTCAATAAGTGTCAAACTTGTGCCAAAGAACAACAAAAACCAAACAAACACAATGCCCAGTACTTTTAATGGAAATGTCAATGAAAAATATTGATACCATGTAGAAGTAAATTGATATTTCTAAAAAAAAATTATAAAGAAATGTCTAATTAACAAATAAGCATTTCACCCATTATAAATAAGTTAAAATTACTTATTATTAATATTATGTCTACACTACACTAGTCATATGGGCATCAATATGTTGATAGAATTTAATACCCTGGTCAGAATGCAAGAAAGCAGTACCTTTTCGATCAGATTCATAGAAGACAGCACATTTGCAATGTCATATAGCCTCCTTACTTTTGCTGCATATAATGAAAGATATGTTATTGTCAAACATTTCCCAGTTCACATTCTAAAATTAATAAGTTTAAGATTACTTACTTCTCATTATTGATGAATTGTGGCCATCTCCTAATAAAAGCTTAGCAGCTTCATCAAGGGAAATCATATTCACCTGTAAGGCCAAAATTATTCTATCAATCAACAAAACTCACACAGAGGATCATCCACAAAGAGTAAAAGATAGGGTTGGTCATTTTTTCACTCACATGACTGCAGATAAATAGCTTAACAAAATTTTGAGTCAGGAGCGCCAAAGACTTTTCCCTTCTATTGTCTGCAGATTAATAGAAAGTGTAAGGGAATTGGATTGTGGGCGGCAACCAATTTTTTTTAGCACAACAAATATAGAGGTTGGAAATTGAACCCCAATCATACAAATGTTGGCATAAGACAGCCAACTTATCACACACAATCAATTCAAGCAATCAGAAGAACCAAACTGAAAATTGGCATATAGGCAACTTCCGAAGATAGTAATGCCCAATTGAAGTAACAAGGAAAATGCATACCGGCTTTTAATGATGATGAAGATGATTTTGGCACAGCTGCAGTTGAGGTCTGGCTTCCGGTTGGATTGGAAAATCTTTCATCCTCATCTTCATCATCCGATACCTAAATGTGACCAAAATTAAGACGACAAAACTTAAAATCCCAGCCCATACGCACAATAAATGGGGAGAAATGAGGGATTATGGGGAAAAAAAAAAAGAAAAAAAAAAAAAAAAAAAGGAGGAATTAGCTTACTTTCGCATAATCGTTACCATCGGATGCACTGCAATTCTCCCTCAAGCCCTCTTCCTATCAAACAATTGAAAACGAATTACTTATTTCCATATCCAAAATTATGTTGTGGACAAATATAAATTTTTCCATGTCCGAGATGGAGACAGCAGAAGAAATTTAATCAATCCCAACTTTATTTCTACCTAGTAACACCAAATCGACTTACTTTAAGATCTTGTAAGGCCTTAGGGATTGCTCCAAACCCATTCCAGCTGTACTGATTCTTCGCCTTTCTCGACAGAACCTAAATTACAAGGAGGAAAAACACAAGCTTAAATTAGCACATACACGGAATTAGACTAAACAAAAAACAAATTCATAAAATAAACCAAAAAAAATTAGATTAAATTCCCCACCCCGACGCTCTCCAAAACATTCACAATATCGTAGATCCGCCGCCTTTCCACACCTGCACACACCAGAACCCTAAAATTTCATGGAAACAACATAACCAAAACCAAAGAACTAAACATTTCATATTACAAATTCGAACTAGAAATAAACCTAATCGCGATGCTGCATCGTCAAGCCCAATCGAATGGACTCCATCGTGGTTATACAAGCTCAAAAAGCTGCAGGAAACACAAAAAAATCAAAAGCTTGAAATTATGAAGCAAAAAGACATCGATTAAACCGACAGTAAAAGAACCATACTTTGAACATAAAAGACCAAGGGATTTCTGCTTCCTACTGTAGGTATGGTGTCTGGAGGAAGAAGAATCCGGTACAGCGGAAGAGGATGGCAGAGCCGCCATGAAGTCGTCGTCGTCGCCGCCGCCGCAGATCTACAAAGGAGTGAAGGAAAATATGCGGGAAGTGGGGTTGGGAATTGGAGGGAAGAGAGAAATGCGGTAGAGAGGGAGAAAAGAGAGATGAGGGAGAGAACGAATGAGGACCGTTGAGATTAAGAAGAGAGAGAGAGACAGAAGAGATTTTAGACTTTAGGCGGGGGACGGGTTTTTCGTAATTTTTGAAATGTTTTAGTGAGCGTTGGATCGTTGGATTATCATTTTTGCCCTTTCGAATATTTTTGAATAAGCGGGAAGTTGAACCTTTACGCGCCTCCGCCTTTCGTGAATTATTATCATCGGATTTTGTTTTTTTAATTTTTTTCTTTTTTTTTTTCTTCTTCTTTTGTACACGTGGACCTTTTTCTCGAGGGATTCCTCATATCCCAAATTAAATGCAGATTTTATGTACGAATTTTGATTTGATTACACGAAATAATGAAATTCTTAATAAATGTAATCATATATTTCCTGTTAAATTTGTTTACTTTTTGCATGCATCCATTTTTTTTTTTCAATATCAATTTAAATCTTAAACTTAAAATATTATGTGTGAAAATTTGAGTCAACTAAACTCCCATATTTTAATCAATCTAATTGTTAGATACGATTACTTTTTTATATGTAGAAAATTTTCCAATACATTATAAGATTGACATGGCTTGATGTCCATGTTGTAAAGCTAATGAGTTGTTTATATGAAAGTTCATAGTAGATTAGAAGTTTGAGGATCAACTTAACCAACTAGTTTACGTGGGTTTATGGTCCAATCAAACACTCTTGATCAATTTCTAATTTCAAAGTCTCTTACATTCAATTTGTATTTTGAAAATAGAATAAGTTGGTATACATATAATATATTGTCAAAAAAAAACTTTAAATGTTAAAATGAGTTGACTCTATTGGGAATAACTAGAATTGAAAAGCCATTATGGAGATACTGAAGTGGTACCCTCCATAGCATCAAGTGAAATGACAAAGCACAAGTATTTTTTTTAACATTTAAACATGCCCTATTTTAGGGGTTTTACTATGACATATTAAGGGGAAATGGAACCAACGACCCATTTTTTAAGGCCAAAATGAAGTTTGGTTTTGCGTCTCATTGTTCATTTTCTTCTTTTTTTTTTTTCCTATGTTTTTTCTTCTTCCTTCTTTCTTTTTCTTTTTCTTCTACATTCTTCTTCTACCTAAGAAGCGAGAAGAAAAGGCAAGACAAAGGAACAAGAGGAAGAAATGAGATGAAGAATCGAGAATCGAGCATGAGAATTAAAGGAAAGCGTCAATGAGGAAAAGGTGAAGAAGTGAGTGGAAGGAACGAGAAGCGAGAGGAAATAACGAGATATACGTTCGTTCTCAGTCCATCTGCAAGTTGAATCAATAATTTCACAGTGTGCTTACGTTAGTAGAAGACCAAATTTCATTCGATTTCAAACTTTATGCCAAATTTCATTTATGCCTTTAAAAATCAGTTATCCATACAAAAATCTTAGATATTAATGTAGTGTGTACATCTGATTAGATAACAACAAAAAATAGTTAACAAAAACAATTATTTTATTGAAATTAAAGGATTAAACAATAAACTTTTAACAGAAAAACAACAGTGGGATTAACATAGCAACTACAACAGTGGAATTGTTTATTATAAAATGAAAACTTGAGTTAGCTTCGCATAAATGTCACAATAACAAACAATAATTCTTTGGTTTGTATGATTTTATTTACAAGTGCAGCAATTTAAAGTAAAATGAAAGCAAAAAAAGGAACAAAAAAAAAAAAATCAAGAGATGGAGAAGTAAATCTTGTATCAACGATTATTGCACAAAGAAAAGCAATAAATAGAAAAACTTATAAAAAAAAAGTAATTGTTTTAAATGACAAAACGGTTGAAAATATTTACAAATACAGCAAAATGTTATTGTTTATTAATGATAGACAAACCTAGATGCTAATAGACATCTATCAATGCTTATAAGTGATATAGACATGACATTTTGCTATATCTGAAAACAACCTTAAAAAGAAGCATTTTATCAATTTAGCAATTAGCATGCTTTATGTTACAAATGCACTGCAATTTAGGAAAAAAAATTTAAATTATATTCATAAAGTTGTTATGTTGTATTAATTTTCACTTTCGTTAAAATTGGTCGTACATTTGGCTTGATGTTGCAATTTCAACTTTTTTATTTTTTTATTTCACCAATTAATTTTAATAAAAAGGATTGTAAAAAATATATATAAACACAGCACTCATTTCAACAATAACCAAGTGTTGCAAAAAATTAACTTTGTTTAATACACAAATTAATCATCAAATAATTTCACAAAAACTAAAAAATGTTAACAAAAGTTAACATCTAAAGCTCTAACCTTGTTTTTCATCCAAATATTGTCAATCTTACCGTGTATATGTTTTATAATTTATTGACAACTTAAAAGAGATAACTTATTATTTCATGGTATAAATGTAACATTTATCTACTGCGTGAGTTGCAATTGATATCGTTTGATAAGTTTTTTCTCTAACCAACTATATAAAGAGGGTACCGTGATAAAATTAGCGTTCTTATGAACTTGTGTGGTCGTGTAAAGTTTCACCATTATTATTATTATTATTATTTTCTCTTTTTTGACAATATGTGAATGGAGATAATGAAATGTATGATTTTCAAATTGATAGTACAAGTATTATGCTAATTGAACGGTTAATTTTGGCAATTAATTTTTAGCTTCATTAAATTAAAGTATATGCAATAATGAACCCATTTTCAATTCTTAATATTTGTTTTGTCTTTTTGTATTGTTTTATCTATTCAACCCATTTTCAATTCTTAGTATTTGTTTGTCTTGTTGCATTATTTTATCCATTCATTTATGTTAGTTCAACATTATTAGGTGGAAGAGAGGTTTAATATTTTCACATTTTTCCTTTTTCGAAAGTATATATTTTATGTCAATTGAATAATGTTCACGTAGTCGAATCGGTATATCAAAACAATTGATGATATCAATAATAAATAATAAACAATAAATAAATAGATAGATGAACATGCACAAAATTATTGAATTAGAGTTTGAACAAAATGGAAAAAAAAAAAAAAAGGACATAATAAAACTGCAAAATGCACCAACCAATTTAGTTAATCTGTTGTTATTATGACTTTACAAAACAAATTGTTACACAAAAAAAAAAAAAAAAAAACTTAGGTTTATATCTCACATAATGGTGAAAAATTCAAACCTCATACCTTTCGCACACACTTTAATACGACTACGTTTATATATCAATTTACATCATATTTAATTAAAATTCTTTTTCAAACACTATACAAACTCGTCGTATCAAATAGAGGGGGAGCCAATCCAAGTATAGTTAAGTGAAAAAAATCACCAATTATCATCTCAAATATCGATAGTCCGATCTCCCATTTCACAATAATTAAACCGAAAAAATGGAAATATTTGAAATTTGAAATGCATACACAAACAAACAATCTCAGCAAATAATGTGAAAAAGCATATGTATTGCACTGAATCCACTGATCATGATATGGAAGCAATTATTGCCCTTACTTTATGCAAACATTTGTTTTTAGTTTTAAAAAAAAATTTCTTTTTACATGTTTTAAAGGACTTTTCATTGTATTGTTTCTTTTCTTTGAAACTTTTCATTATATTGTCAAGGAGCATTCTCATTTTTCATCATAATGTCAACAAGTTTCTCATTTTTACATTATAATTTTAAAAAAAAAAACTCCCTCATGACAAAATAAAATCTCACTTCTTATATTGATATGATAAGCTTGATGAATTAGAACAGCAAAAATTTAGAGATGCAAATGATCTCCTAATTCGCAAATATTAAAACTTTTAAATTGATTTGATTTTAACCCAAGTTATAGGTAAGGCACAATTGTCTTAAGATCACATAATATGATGTCTTACTCTAATGTTCTTGACATGCAATTCAAAAGGTTCAACAAGAAACTTTATGTTAAACTTGAAAGCAAAAACTCAAAGGCTAAAGTTATTTCTATCATCAGATCTCTTTGAAACAACCTAATGAAAAGGCATAATATAACATCTCAACTAAACCCTAATTGCCACAACATCATACCATGGCGAAAAGACTAAGATGCCCCCTAATTAACATTTCACGAAAGGATAAAACTGGAATACGATAACATTACATTAAAACTCTAATAAAGTGTGGATCATAGTTTGAAATCCTTTGCCGGTCATCATAGTTATTGAGTCTAACATCAAATTCGAAAGCAGACAGCTTTAAATTTCTAGTAAATACAATATCAAAGGACTTAGTTACAGCCATAAACCCATTGATTGTCCACTCAGACCATTCAACAGAGCAATAACTTTAGATAAAATAATGGGAGGCGATTTGGATTGAATTTTTAAGCACTTAAAAATACATTTTAAACACTTAAAAAGTCAATTCAAACAAGACTTATCAAGCGAATAGTGTTTTATTCCTAGATAAATTTGGCAGCATTGATCCTAGAGATGACAATAAGAACTCTGCCTTCTAGAAGTCAGGCCAAAAAATTGCTAACAAATGAAGTGATATTACAAAGTATATTTGCATGTTTATCAACATTGATGCACTTCTTTATTTTTGGGCAAGAGTCAGTGTGGATGTTGAAAGTATGTTGAAAGTGTAACGCGAAACCATCATGAGTTGACATAGTGGTAAAAATGAGATATAGTTTCAATAAATGACTAAGAGGTCAAAGGTTCAATCCATGATGACCACCTATCTAGGAATTAATTTCCTACGAGTTTCCTTGACACCCAAATGTTGTAGGATCAGACAAATTGAAATCAGTCGAGATGCATGAAAACTAGCCTGGATGCTCACAGATATAAAAAAAATGTAACACAAAATTTTTTGACCATTTGAAAACAATTTCAATTTTACGTTTCCTGTCTTTAAAATGTTTGCTCCACACAGTTTCTCCAATAGCATGATTTTCATCTTATTTTTTTAAAACATATTTTAGTTCTCAGCCAATTTTTTTAAGAGAGAGTTTGTAAGAAAGAGTAAGTAGAAAAACAAATGGCATTACTTAATCAAAGATCTATTCTATAGATTGTAGAATTCTGTCAAAAATAAGTGGTAAAACAACGAAACACAAGGGTGGAAGTAATGTTTCTTGGCTTACTTTTGAAAAACAGAAAACCACAGCTAAAATAATGATCAAACAGGACATTATAAAATCCAACTAAATACATACATGTTTTATATTAATATTAGCATATGCTCATGCAATCTCTTACATGTTTGATGTGAAGACTTCGGCAATCGACTGCTCTGCTTCTGATAGTTGCCACATTATCTTGTCCTAGCACGTCCATTCACTCGATCATTATCAGGAACGACATCTGTCAAGGAAAAATATTTCGAGGTTAAATGATTATAACTTATGGTTAAATTAATCAAATTAAGCATATTTTTACAGTAAAAGTGTCTAGACCTGATATGAGATAGCAATTAGCAAGCCGCCTTGAAACAGATGATCAATTCCAGTGACCATTTACACCTGCTGCTTTGTAATCATGAAATCTTTGGAAAAGAAAATGCATTCTTTAGGTCCCTTTCGGTAACTATTTGGTTTTGGATTTTAGTTTTTGAAAACTAAGCTTAAAAACACCCATTCCACCTCTAAATTTGTTGCGTTGTTATCTACTTTTTACCAATACTTTCAAAAACCAAGCCAAAATTTAAAAACTAAAAGGAATAGTTTTTTTAAAACTTGTTTTTATTTTTAGAATTTAGCTAAGAATTCAACTCTTTTGCTTGAGAAATTTACAAACCATGACAAGAAATTAAAAGAAAATAGGTTAAATTTTCAAAAATGAAAAAACCAAATGGTTATAAAAAAAACGGGGTTTTAGTGATGGGATCATGGAAGACTTCAAGATAACCTTCATTCCATCTCTTAACCAGGGTTCATGGAGACTAACTTGTCCATCCATAAACCATTAAAACACTTCCGGATCCACAGGTGTAGTTCAAAATCTTGTTTGACATCTTCAGGAAGAATGGAACGGGTTCTGAGGTGACCAGCTTCACAACAAGATCAGATGAAGGCACTGAAACTCACACCATTCATAACCGATGCTAGCTTCATAACTTAAATTTGCGAGGAAGACGACCACATTTGCTCTGCGATCTCAAAATCTCATTTGCAAAACCTTGATTACCCGTCAGCAAAAGACCATTGAGAACTCGATTGAAAGTGAACTTTCGAGGGAGGAATCCTCTATCAATCATCTCAAGCAACAGCTTCCCAGCAGCCACTAAATCTTCAGACTTTTTCCTCACAAACATTGCACTAATCAAAACATTATACGTATCCAAATTTGGTAAACAGCTCCCCTGCCCCATCTTCTCAAACATATTCAACCCCTTTTCTATGTCACCAGCATCACAAAAATACCGAATAGCGACATTATATGTCTGAACATTTGGCTCACACCCATCAGTTTTCATTCTCTCCATAAACTCCATAGCCTTTTCCATATTACCCGCATGACACAATCCTCTTATAACCACGTTATAAGTGGTCAAATTTGGCACATGACCCTTTTTAATCATCTCCTCAAACAACAATACTGCATTCTCCACACTGTCTTTCTTACACAAAACCTGAATCATAGCATTGTAAGTTGCTGTTGAAGGAAGAACCCCTTCGCCAACCATCTCGTCGAAAACCTTTCGAGCCCTTTTAATTTCACCAACAACACCAAACCCATGAACCATAGTAGTATAAGTAACAACGTCAATTTCAACTTCCCTTTCTTTCATTTGCAAAAAGAATTCCCAAGCTTCCTTAATCTGACCAGCTCTAAAATACCCTTTTAAAACTATATTGTAAGTAGTAATAGTTGGAGTTAAACCTCTTTCCACCATCTCCTTCAAAACCTCCAACGCTTTGGGTGTACGCTTAATCAAGCACCACCCATTTGCAATTATGTTATAACTAACAACATCAGCCTTAAATTTTCCTCTCAAAACCTTAAACAGATTGTTGTAAGCCATTTCTACACGTTTTGACTTACAGAGAATGTCGAGAATGGTGTTAAACGAATGCAGGTCCTGACGACAGCCATGCTCCCGCATCGACAAGAAAACCTTGATTGCTCTGTCTGGTTTTCCAGCGCCGACGAACCTCTCAGCTATAATTGCGAAGGTTTTTGAACTGGGTCCAATCCGGCGAGATCGCATTCGAGCCACTAGAGCCCATACGGTCTTGTAGTCGCGCATACGGCCTGCGATGTCGATGACATGGTCAAAGGAAGACGAGGAATGGGCATAAGATGGATGGTACTCAAGGTGTTTGAAGAATTGCAGCGCTTTCGGTCCATGGAACCAAAGGCGCTTGAGAACCTTGTCCACAAGTTCAGGGGTAAATTGAACTTGTAATCCATGGAGGGATCCTCTCAAGCTTTTGGGGTCAGATTCGAGGACAAGATTGGCGATATCCGCGGCGGCGGTGGCGGTGTCTAGGGCGGAGCTAGATTGGGAAGTGAAGTTGCGACATGAAAGGAAGAAGGTAGGTTTCGGTGGGGAAACATGGAGAGAAACAACCTTCGTCTTCGTCTTGTTTACTCTTCGATTAATGATTCTTTGAAACATAGCGAAAATGGTGCACTTGCAGCCGATTGGAACATCTTTTCCCCACTTCCCCTTGATTTTCCCTCGTATTTTCTCTCTGCCCAAACAGAAAAAATTCAATCTTTCTATATCATTCAACCGAAATAAACTTGTGAACTTTTTTTATTTTATTATTTATTATTATTTTATTATTATTATTATTATTTATTTTAAGCTAGTTATTATTAAGCATGTTTTTTTTAGTGTTATTCACAAATTTTTTTGGTCAAATAAAGAGTGGAGTTCACAACTAACCTACTGTTACTCTATCAATTTTTTGTCCCAAGTAGCCTCTAGCAGTTTTCTTCTTATTTTTCGTCTCATGGATGACTCCCAAATTTGGGTGGAATGGAATTTGATCAAGTTTTCTAAAAGTACCTCGGCTTGTATCATAATCCACATGAAATTATCAAAATGGAACATTATATCCATGTCCCTCGTTCCCCACTCTCGCTCTTTTGAATTTAGGTTTTCTTGCTCTAACTCTTTCTACTTTTTTTTCTCACTAGTCATTATCTTTGTTGTGTCCCGATTTCGTTCATTCTTTATTTCATGGCATTTGAGCTCATAACTTACCTTAGATGGAGTCTATTATAGCTCACTTAATATTTGGGTCTCCCATGATATTAGTTGAAGTTCTCAATCACATTTAGTTACAACAAAACTACTTGAAAACCTTCACTATCTTTTAAATAGTTGTAATCATCTCTCTCCCCTCGTTTGTGATCTAGACTAAAATGGTATCTGCCTCAAACATAAAATACTATTATAACCCACATAGTATAATAACCAATTGAGCACTCCAAACAACTTTTAAATGTCATCAATCTTTGCTCGCCTTTGTATTGAAGGGGAGTGAATATCAATAGTAGCAAAAGTCAAGAGAAATGATTGCAAGCAATGATGAGTAGGACGATAGTTCACAAGAAATGATTGAGAGCTTCATATATAGTAGCAAGAGCAGGGAGCAAAAGTCAAGAGTCTCATATGACAATGAGTTATTTTAATCATTTTACTGATAAAAACAAAAGATAAAAGAAAAATCAAGTTTTGAAAAATTTTAAAAAGTAAGACATATTTCATTTTGAGTCGAAAAATAGAATAAATTGCAGAATATCACTATCATTGTGGGGGTTGGGCTTAAACTAGAAAATGGGCTTTTATTTATTTGGCCCATGAGTGTGAACACAAAGCAAAGCAAAGCAAAGCAAAACATTGACAAACACGGAAGGAGACGATATTGAAGTTCAATTTTGATTCATTTAAAAGTTTGGGCGGGCAGGAGCCGGAGCCTCCGAGTCTGGTGGGGCGAAACGAACACAAAGGCGCATGTTAGCCACCCCCAATATTTGAAGTTTGAGTTACAAGGAACACCGCAACAACGGCGCCATACAGCCGGAGATTCAATGACTTCCAAAGAAATTTGTAGAAACGAGCTTCGTACTGCAATTCGCCAGCTCAGTGATCGTTGTCTCTACTCTGCTTCTAAATGGTACACTTTCCATAGCCCTAAAATTTCTCTATCTTCATGCTTCTGATCTGTTTTTTGTACTCAATCTTGTTTGAACTGCTGAAGTTTTGCTTGATGTGATTAATTTTGACATAGTGTGTGGATTTCCTTCAAGTTTAGATGTTAGTGTTACATGGTCTCTGAGTATGCAGCGGAAATGGACGAATTGGTGATTTTGAATCGTGTGTTTGTTTACTTGATGAATGCTCTACTATCACGCCATATACTTTATGTATGTTGAATTTTAAATTGCAGCCGTAGTACTTGATCAGAGTTCTAGGTTTGACATCTCGTTTTTAAACAATCTGCTAGCTCTTGTAACGACTAATATCCTCCGCATATTGGAGTATGGCTAAAAGATCTCATTGAAGTTTTGATGTGCCTTTGGATTAATAGGGCAGCAGAGCAATTGGTGGGTATCGAGCAAGATCCAGCTAAGTTCACACCTTCAAACACCAGGTTTCAGCGTGGAAGTTCGAGTATTCGTCGGAGATTTCATTCAAATGAGGGTAGTTCAACACCAATTGCTGGCATGTCTTATGTTTCTACTCCAGTGATGGAGGAGGATGAGGTTGTGGATGGTGATGTTTACCTTCTGGCCAAATCGTACTTCGATTGCCGTGAATACAAGAGGGCTGCTCATGTTCTTCGAGAGCAAAATGGAAAGAAATCTGTGTTCTTGCGGCTGTATGCTCTTTATCTGGTTCGTTGATCCTTACCATCTATAATTTTCTTTGTGATTCTAAGTTTCTGTTATATTTGTCATAAAGTTAAGAGACTGGATAGATGGATACAAGATAGGCCAAAGTCTAGTTCACTCGATTGCATCAGTCCATACGTATTCACTTGCCATGATATCAGCTATGTATTTAAATTTTGTTCTGTTGACCAATTGGCCAGTTTTTTGGTTCAAATTTGTTAAAAACTTAGAAATCAAGTGGAGGGAGTGTAAGAGAGAACGTTTCTTTACCTGAAAGAAGTGTCGATGAAGAATCCCTTGCATACTCTATTTATAGACATAAGTAGGTATAGTTTTCCAAAGAAAATTAGTGAAAGAAAGATTTGTTACTCTTTTCTAATATCCTTCTGATTCTATATGCTTAATCATGACTCGGATGAGATCTATCCCAACATTCTCATTTCTTGCCATTTTTCCCTTTTAAGGTCATATGTTTTCAAGATTTCAAACTGAAAACACTATTATTTGATGGTATAAGAACTTGACGTATATGAATTTCCATGTTACAAGTTAGAATAACAATCATAGTTTGTTACAAGTTATACACAAGGATACTTGAGGTAAAGTTAACTGAATTATTATTGAAATTCTTTGAATGTGTTCGTAAATTCAAATGGCCAATTAGGAATGAAATGTTCAATAACTTATTCATCTAAGCAACCAGTGTCTAGAATATAGATACATTATATTGGAATCCTTAGCTATAAGAAAGCAAGGTGTTGTCTTGATCTAAAAAATCCATCACATTTAACCCCGTAATGTCAATTAAGTGATAGTGATCTTTCCCATGTTATTTTGTGTTTGAGGCTTCACCTAGAATTTTAGCTTAAATGCAGTTCACACATTTAAAATTGTTCCCCTATCTATCGTTTGCATTTGATCTGTAGATACAAGTTCATTATGGAATAAGTTTCTCAAAAAGCTTATTTGATGTAATTCTAGAAATGAAAATTTAAGAGTAGTAGCTGGGAAAGATAACATGTTAGATATGTTTTCTACATGGACTATTTGCATACAATGATTACTAATATATAACACACACACATATATATTATTTGTTTGTTCAGTCCAGTGGCTCACATTATATATTTGATGATAAAAATGAAGACCAATTAGAAACACATTAGAAATTTTTTTGGAATTTCTTTTTTTTGAAATAAAAAACAATAAATTTCAAGGAAGCAATCTGAAATTGAGAGTACTCCCTTAGCATGCCTTGAGTTTTTATTTTCATCATCTTAGGCATTCATAGCCTTTTGTCTGAATTACATTAAAAGCAATCGTTTTTCTGGAAAACGGGGTGGGGGAGACTCATGAAATTCTTTTATGTATTTAAGCACTGCTATTCGTTATTGCAGATAAAGTTCCAGGCTCGTCTTCCATTTTATGATGAATGTTTTGACGTTGCTTGCTTTAATGGTCTATATTCTTGCACATCTATGTTTCTTGGTTGTTTTTGTACTCCACTTTGTGGGTCTCTTTTTCTTCAACTATTTTAACTCACATCTTGCTTCGTGTAGGCTGGTGAAAAGCGAAAAGAAGAGGAGGTAGTAGAACTTGAGGGATCATTGGGTAAGAGCGATGCTGTAAATCAAGAGTTGGTTTCATTGGAAAGGGAATTATCAACCCACCGAAAAAATGGCATAATTGACCCGTTTGGACTGTACTTGTATGGACTCGTACTCAAACAAAAAGGCAGTGAAAATCTTGCTCGCACAGCTCTTGTGGAGTCGGTGAACAGCTATCCTTGGAACTGGAGTGCGTGGTCAGAGCTGCAATCCTTGTGCACTACAATTGACATATTGAACAGCCTTAATCTCAATAACCATTGGATGAAGGACTTTTTTCTTGCCAGTGCTTACCAAGAACTTAGGATGCATAATGAATCCTTGGTAAAATACGAGAACTTACAAGGTACTTTTAGTTTTAGTAATTACATACAAGCTCAAATTGCAAAAGCCCAATATAGTTTGAGAGAGTTTGATCAAGTTGAAGCAATATTTGAAGAACTTCTTAGGAATGATCCATATCGGGTTGAAGACATGGATATGTACTCAAATGTGCTCTATGCAAAGGAATGCTTCTCTGCCTTGAGCTACCTTGCTCATAGAGTTTTCATGACGGATAAGTATAGACCTGAATCTTGCTGCATTATTGGAAATTACTATAGTTTGAAGGGGCAGCACGAGAAGTCAGTTGTGTATTTTAGAAGGGCACTCAAATTAAACAAGAATTATTTATCTGCTTGGACTCTGATGGGACACGAATTTGTGGAGATGAAGAACATTCCTGCTGCCATTGATGCCTACCGACGGGCTGTAGATATAAATTCATGTGATTATCGAGCTTGGTATGGGTTAGGGCAAGCTTATGAAATGATGGGCATGCCTTTTTATGCTCTCCATTACTTCAAGAAATCTGTATTTTTGCAGCCAAACGATTCTAGATTGTGGATTGCCATGGCTCAGTGTTACGAAAGTGAACAGCTACGAATGCTGGAGGAGGCAATCAAGTGTTACAGAAGGGCTGCAAATTGTAACGATAGAGAAGCAATTGCCCTGCACCAGTTGGCTAAACTGCATTCCGAGTTGGGGCAGTCTGAAGAGGCAGCATTCTACTACAAAAAAGACTTAGAAAGAATGGAAGCTGAAGAGAGGGAAGGACCGAATATGGTCGAAGCTCTGCTTTTTCTTGCTACATACTATAAAGCGCAAAAGAAATTCGATGAAGCTGAAGTATATTGTACACGGCTTTTGGATTACACCGGTCCAGTGAGTATTATTGGTTTTGTGTGTTTGACGTTTACTCTTTCTTGGCGAACGTGTAATTCAAGTCTCACTCAACAACCATTTTCTTTTTGCAGGAGAAGGAAACGGCTAAGAATTTACTGAGAGGAATGAGAATAGCACAATCTAGCTTTCCATCTATGGATGTTGAACTCTTCCCTCCTTAAGTTTTTCTCCATTGCAACACCTGATTTTCTAACCTCTTTTTTCCAATATTCGGAAACAAATACAGGTCGGTCCATATCGAACGATATATACTGCGATTCTGCGAAGTGTTTGGCCTAGTCTTCATTTCTCCGAAGTTCCAGAATCAAGGTTTGGTGTCTTCACTATTCAATGTTTTATTCAATTGTAGTGCTCTTACTCTCTCGCTCAGTCCACCGTAGGTTGGCTGTGCATTCTGAAGTGCTTGGTAGAAAGAGCATTTCATGGGTTGTGCAATCAGTTTTTTGTTGTATCATTGTCGATTAATTCCTGTAGTCTGAATTTAGAAACCGTTCTAATTATTTCAAACCGCAAATTTTTTATTCTCATTTCAATGTGCAATAGAAGAAGTACCGCAATTTATGCACATTGGGAAAGAATGGTGCTGTAGGTAACGATAGGAATCAGCTTTTTTCTTCTCTTCATCTATTAGTTCAACAATTACAAATGTGGAATTGAACTATTGAGTTTTGAATGGTAACTAACAATTGCTTTCGAGTGAGGCTGATACACTAAATTTTGAGTTACACTGATCCATCAAGTTTAAACTTTTGAGCTATATCGGATGATTTATTGTGAAAAGAATTAATTTCTTTTAAATTCAATTTATATAAGGGCTCTTCTCAAATATAGTAAAAGTAACCAAAATATTTACAAATATAGCAAAGTTTTATTATCTATATGTGATTGTGTATTTTGCTATTGGTTGTAAATATTTTTAGAAATTTTGCCATTTAAGATAATTTTCCTTTATATATAGGTATTTTAAAGGAACAAAATTTTCAAACATCTTTGACATTAGCATTAACAACATCAATTTCATGTGTTATTAATTTCTTACCCAATTTCATTCATGGTCTCAAATGGCCCCTTAATGTTGTATGCAATATACTTGTTCTTATGAATTCAACCTATATAATAGGTTTACGAAAATCGTGTCTCACACTGTAGAATTAACAGTGAGTAGTGAGATCAAACAGAATATGTGGTTCCACAAAACTAGAAAACTGAGTTAATGGAGGATAATTATGAATAAACTCCATCTTAATTAGATATGATAGTACGAGAATGACTAGTAGATTGAGTTCTTTTACATAGTCTGATTTATCATTAAAATCTAATTTATCAAATTCCATTAACATATTCTAGTATCAACATGTGCATAACTTAACTAACACATGGGCGTTTTCCCATCAACTTTGAAGTTTGAGGTTTGATCACCACCCTGCATTGTTAAGAAAAGATCTAGTCGAGTCCATCAAAAATTGAAAATATATTAGCAATATACATCTATCATATCAAATAAAGTTCCACCAATTAAATTGAATCATAAAAAACTCTCCTAATCCCCCAAAAGGAATGTTCCACACCCAAGATTCTGAAGCTCCAAACACTGTTGTAACATAGAATCAGACAATTCACATATCCATCAGCATCAGAATTTCACAATGACTGAAATCAAATTTTGGTTCAGAATAGTTTATTTCATCAAACCACTGTTTTCAAACTTTCTCAGATCAACAATAAAAGCAAACGTAACAGCAGCATAGTTTACAGCCACCAACCAACCCACCAACAATTCAAATTCAAATCTATATCCAAACTAATGTGTAATTCGTTCATTGTAGCATTCTTAGTTTCGACTTGGGTCAGTGAAGAAGCTGTTGATCGATGGCATAATTTCTGGGGACTTGTTGCGCACGAATTTCCTCAGAAAATGTTCAGCATACTTCTCTCCCTCAGCAAAGTTATCCAGGACTCCAGCGGCTCTATTCTCCTTGGTCACTCTGATTTTCATAGGATCACAAACGACATACTAATCAGGTTATAAAACTCTTAATTAAGAATAAAATTACCCCATTTCAATGAAAGCCAGTTGCTCCCCTCCTTCACAAGGGCACACACTGACACTAACCTTCAAAGATTAAGAACAAATAAGAAGTACAGGAGAAAAGAGGTAACCACTCCAGCTCTATTCGGTAACCATTTAGTTTTTGTTTTTTGATTTTTGAAAACTAAGCATATTTCCTCTCAATTTGGGTTGAATTCTTAGCTAAATTATAAAAACAAAAACAAGTTTTTAGGAACTATTTTTTTTTGTCGGTTTTCAAAAAATAGCTTGATTTTTGAAAAGATAACAAGGCAAGAAATGTAAGAGGTGTTTATAGACTTAATTCTAAAAAATGGTTACCAAATGGGCCTTCAAATTTCTTGTCAAATTCAATTTGCAGATCTTGGCAGTTTAAGATTTTCCTCCTTTGGGAATTGAAACTAGTTTCTTAACAATTTACACTTGACATATCTTCTTGGCAAGGTCTACTGTCTATGTTGCATAAAACTACAAACAGAAAACCCTAAGATTCTTTACAGTTTATGCCGCAGCAATCAACAATTCGACTGGTTGAATCCATTTAAGTACTAGTTTGTACATTATTATACATGTTATCATAATCTGACAAATTACCTGTACTCATCATCCCATTCGAACTAATCAGAGGGGCAGCAAAGGGGGTAGGTTTATGATAAAAACTTCTTATTATTTATCTTCAAATCCAGTATCGTCATATACCATGAGATAACCCTAAGATTCTTTAGGGTTATTATACCTTAGAAATCAACAATTCGACTGGTTAAATCCATTTAAGTACTAGTGTATATATTTTTATACATGAATCATAATCTGACAAATTACCTATACTCATCATCCTATTTGAACTAATCGCAGGCAATAGCTAAGGGTCAAAGGCAGTTTTATGATCAAAACTTCTTATTATTCATCTTCGAATCCAGTATCGTCACATACAAAGAGACTATGCAGATTAAACCACCAAAAGAAAATCGAACTTAAAAACCCAAATGGAAAGTTAAACTTAGGGAAAACACGGAGAGACCTGACTTCAGGATTGATGCAGATGTTACGGACTAACTGAAATCCGCAGATTCCGACGGCCACTCCTACCGCCGCGAAAAGTGGGTAAACCTAAAAAGGAAATTAGATGATTAGACGGCATGGAAACGGACATCAATCAATAGCAAAACAGAATCAGAGAATAATTAGAACGCAGATCTGAATGATTACCTCAGGCCTGAGCCATCGACTAAGGTTGGAAGAAGGAGCCATTGATGAATATCGGCGAAGGAAACGGATCGTAGAGGCTGAGACGCGGCTGAATCGGAGAGTTGTGGGGAAAGAGGATGAAAATGTTCGGGATTATATATATATATATTATAATGGGTTTGTAAATTTTTATTTTTTCAATAAAATTAGACTGGAAGATAATTGGCTGTTAAGATGCGGCTTGTTACTGGCGATTCGGCCAATTATCAGTTGCCAAGTGGACAAATGCTTGACTTCCGCCACTGGTTCGTAGGGTAACTTCTTGTATTCAATTAAAAACTAGGTTTCCTATACGAAATATTTCTCATTTTTTAATGCAAAATCTATTTATCTAAAATAAATTTGATTTCTCTTTTATCATTGTTATATGGATATATGAGTAATTTTAAATTTTAATGATTAAATAATTAGTAACTATCTTGATTTTTATTTATAATTGGTTTTGTAATCACTTTTACATATGAATCTTATTCATCATATTAAATACTTAATCAAATCAAAAGATTTTATTCAAATAAAATAAAATTAGTATTTGAAATCAAGATTAGTCTATAAATAGCTATATTAAACTCCAAATTTTATGACAAGTATCTCCTTTTTTTTTTCTTTTTTTTTTTTAATTTAATTTTGAACTTTGAAGTCTCTTGCTTTAATTGATAGATTCTTTTTAGCTCCGTGCACGAATTCGATTTATTTTTAATCGAGCAGATGATAAAAAAAATTATGGCAAAATTTTACTTCTATCAGACCGCGATAAATCAAAATAAACTTGATAGTTTTGTTATATTTGTAAATAGTTTGACTAATTTTGCTATATTTGAAAACAACTCTCAAATTAAAGTATTAAACTAAAAATATAATCAAATTATCCAAATAATTCTTTTCTTACAAATTACTAAAAGAGGATTATCACGATTTTTTAAAAGTATACATTGTAGTTTAAATTAAAATTTAAAATTAAGAGGATAACCAATCCAATATATATATATTAAATTAAATTAAGGGAGGATTATCACAAATTTAAAATTATAATAGTCATTGCTTGAATTTTCATAAATCAATAAATTTAAATCTTCATCACGACTTCCTTTGAAATTCTTCTCTCCATTGATCCTTAAACACATGTAGATTTTTTTAAATGTCGGTTTTACAAAATGGACCATCGGAATAAATGCATGAATGACCATCAAAGAAAATTAGAACTAAAAGAGTCTAAATTATCTCATTTATGAATGTTTAGGGGTTTAATTGATATAATTATAAGTTTTACCTAGATTTTCTAAACAAAATATAACAAATGAGTGTAAATTTATACAAATTGATATTTTTCCTAATTTATATTAGGATAGCTTGATATTTTTTCTAATTTATATATTATCTTATATTATATTTTAAAATTAATTAGTGATAGTTGATATAAATAACAATTACTTTCATCTCTCACAACTTTCAAAATTTGTATAAATATTTTTTCAACGACTTATGTAGAAAACAAAAGCCTTTTATTCAAAAAATTAAAGTTGTATCATTAAGCTTTTGTAAATAAGTTCTCTTTTTAAATTTTATACATCACATGCAATGCTTGTAGTATTGAACTCGTGTATATAAAGTTTTTCTATGACTTATTTAGAAACCAAAACTATCTTATTCATAAATTAATGTTGTATTATTTTACACAACACATGTAATGCACCAATATCAAACTAGTACTATATAAAGGTGGCCATGAGCGGATAATATTTACATCGCCATTTGACATTTACATTTTTTAGTAATTCATATTTTGTCATTTGTTACAAATTACAAAAAGTATATTTTTAGATGTGATCAAAATCATATATACAACATATCATGATTTAACGATAGAGATATGTTTGAACAGATAGTGTCTTTTCTCTTGTTATAACTATTCGGGTAAATAATGATATGATATATCCTTTTTGTATGCGAGTGTGATATAGACTATGATATGGAACACAATGTGAAGATAGCTTAATAGTGACATGACAAAGTAGTAGAAATATGTTTGAACATACAATCACATTCCTTTTCCTTTAAAATTTCATTAATTTTTATTTTTTTTTCTTCTCTTTAAATAGTTACACCTATATAAATCAAACAAATGTAAAAGATGACGACTCATTAATTGTATTTTTTTTTTTAAAAATTTATATACTAAAAAGTAAAACAGTATATTTCGCTTACACCTGTTATTGGCTAGTAATTCTAAAGATGTGCCCATTATTCATCAAAAAATTTTGAAATTTGTTAAAAAAAACAAATTATCAAGGAGTTTATTGCTATTACTTTTTTTTTTTTTTTTCGCCAAATGAGTTCAGTATAATAGTAATTAATATGCACTCTCTCTTTAGGTTGAAGATTCAATCTTCCATCTCCACAATTGTTGAACTAAAAAAAACTTCATTTAGTTGAGATCAATGAAAATTAACAACTAAACTATAAAAATTGGAAGACAAATGTAACATTATTTATAATAATATAACCATGTATAGTAATAAATATGTAAATGATTTTATCCTTACTTTCAAGATGTAGTAAATAGAAACAACAATTTTAATGTTCTTTGTATATAATATAATGTAAACCTTTTATTCTTACCTGCCACACCAATATATCACAAACATCATCTAGGCTTTACATAGTCAATTGTCATCTTTAATTTTAATGGAAAAAAATTGACCAATTTCAAAGTTCAAAAGAGTAAAAATGAAGATTTTCAAAATCTAGAGAATTGAAATTCAAGAATATTTTGTACAATTTAACTAAAAAGGAAAAAGAAAACCTTAGGATGTGTTTTTTCTTCTTAATCTCAATGAACTTGTTAAAATTTAGAGTAAATATAATGTAATATTAAATCTTTAATGGTATAAACAAAAAAATAAAGTGTTATCAAACAAAAACAAAGTGATACACCAAAGTGAGAAAAAAAAGATTGGAATTTAAACAGATATCAAAGAGAAAAGTTAAGAGCACTCAGAGAAAATGCTTGATATTTCTTCCTATAATTTAGGCTTACATGAAAAGTTAAGAGCACTCATATTTTACTTCTTCAAAGTTCAAACTGTTAAAACCAATTATAAGAGAATAATATACATGATATAAAGCCACTATTAGAAGGAATATCCATCCTTTAACACTCATTACAAAAAATACACTTTTCCTTTTCCCCAGGCTGGCTAAGGGCAAAACTTGTACCTGACGTTCTGGGTATCTTTAATTACCTGGAGACAGACGGAGCCCACTGCGAGTAAAATAATAGGCCAATCAAAGTGCCAGTTTTCTGGTACTACCTAATACACATTCCAATCATGTTAAAATATTCATTTTACTCCTTTTTAGTCCACATTTTTATTCTAAGTACAACAGAAAAAAAAAAAAAAAAAGGTGACCATTTTAGTCACTTAAAAATTAAATAAAAATGAAAATGGATCAAAATGAACACTTTTTACTTTTTAAAAATATGAGGGTCAAAATAGACAATTTTAGAAGTATAGAAACTAAAATGAACCAAGATTGAAAGAACAAGGATCAAAATGAACATTTTAAAAGTACAAGTATCAAAATAAAACAAAGTTGAAAGTATTAGGACCAAAATAGTATTTTAATGTCGTATGAAAAATGTATCATCCTATCACAATATTTTTAAAATTCCGTACTTCTCACCATGCAACAAAATCCATAGGACCATAAGAACAGGTACAGCGATCATCATCAGCAATGGGCAATGAAATTTCGAACCAGTTTAGGAACCTACCAAATATCAGCTTGTTGAGCTAAACTTTACGAGCACGGTCACGCCAAGAACCTTGTTGTTTGGCAATTATCTATAATGAGTTGCCAAAAGATAGGGCTGGCTATCATACTCCCATTCAACACCCAAAAGTCATCAATTAAAGAGGGAGAAAAGAAGCAGAAATACCTTCTCACTTAATAGATTTGTTGCCATATCGCTATCACATGACTCCTTTGACTTTTCATTCTCGAGCTCGACCTCATCATCGGTTGTACTTAATAATTGACCCACTGGTGCTCCAAACATGGCCTCGTCATGAGCAGCTTTAATTTGCTCCTCTTTCCTAGCCTAAAATAACAATAAATTGATTCCCCCAATAATATGAGAGACAGTCCAACAAGTAAAGAGATATATAGCAGCATATTAGGCACAACCTCAATTGCAGAGAATCGAAAGCTTTGTCCAATATGCTTGACTAAGGTTGCATCATCTTCTGCAGCTGTAGGTAGCATGAAAGCCATATAAGGATATACAGTTTACTCAATAATATCATAAGATGCTCATCCTAGGCTATTCTGATAGTGCCTTCCTTATGCTGCTACCATCCCCCATAATAATAACAATTATTATTATTATTATTATTATTATTATTATTATCTAGATAAGATCAAATAGAGACCTTTTTGTAACTTCTTAGATTGGTTGGGGAGGTTCTTTAACCTGCCCTTCTCAACCCAGGTTTCTAGTTTAACAAAAATCGCTCATTTAACAATTCAATCAAATTGAAAATAGAAGTTCATTATAAATATCAAATAAGTTTGCCCAGTTCAACATTTTTGTAAGAAGAAAATGCACTTCAAAATTCTGTAGAAAAAGAACCTCAAGAATTTTCAGAAATGTTCATCCTACCTAAATCCTCAAGGGTGTGAACAACAATAGCTAACAAAGAAAATAATACAAATTCTACCTAGCATGAACTGACACATATTTACTCAGGAGGAAAGTAAAAATGCATGTAGCAGTTGGTTTACGGTCGGCAATTCACAATTGAGATAATACCAATTTGAATATTTAAAACAAAATTGTTTGAAGTTAGAAAAAGCATAATATATGATAACAAAAAGAAACTATTACAACATATGGTGAGCAACAATTGTTACTTTTAGAAAGCAATTTGAGTTTTGGTTCACAACTCAACTATTGATTGGAAAGAAATAAGAAGACTAATTGCTAAAATTTATACCTTCAATTTCTTCATCATCAAGTGGAGCATCCTTGTCGAACTCAAACCTTTCCCAACCTGGGCCTGTGCCTTTTGTATCATCCATTCTGGCTGCATTTTAAATATGAAGAGCCAGATTCAATAATATCAAATTTCTATTTTTGTTTGTGCGCTAAAGTCCCAATAACAATTGGAAAGAAGGGAGAACTAGGAAATGGAAATTATAATGATTTGTTCACTGAGACTTCTTAGATAAAGAAGATGTAGCTCTATGTCAGGACCTCGAGATCACCTCATCGTCCGTTTAGTACACTGTAAAAGCAAAGTATTATTTATCAATTGATATGTTACCAGTTTCAGCAAGTTGTAGTTTCATCTTGGCTTTGACTCTTTCAGCTGGAGACTGGTGGCAAACAAAAGAAAGAAATCAGTTTCCAATTAAAGGAATGGCATGGCAGAATTTGCTGAGAGACGACATAGATGGGGAAGTAAAAGTAATAATCTCATGTTTCAGGTCAATTTGCCAATAAGGAAGCCAGTACCTCGGCACTTGTTTGTTGTAAGGAGAATTACTAGGAGAATATATAAATTCTTTGTTTTTATGTGATATAACTATTACAGTATCATTTGCTGGAGACCAAACTTTTATAGCACAAATTAACTTCAAAGAACAATCGCAAATAACACACTCAAATTAGCCTACTTTGTGAATTACTCTCTCATGTTTTAACAATGGTCTCAAACATCTTTGCAAATCATGTGTCCTATCAATTAATATTAATGAATTGGTAAGTGCAACATACCTAGAAAAAAGCCTCAGGTACCAGTTTGGTATATTAAACACAAGGGGGTCGGATTTTGTAACTGATATGGATGTCTGAAACTATTTTTATAACATAGCATCATAATTTGTAAAATTGAAAAGCTACATGGTGCCATTTGTAACTGTCACTGATTTCAACGGTGAAGGGTAAGATTACTATGACTGACACCGACTTAACAATTCAAACGCAAGTTTTCAGATTTAAATAACACCTCTACAATTGTCCCCAAAGCATCTATGTAAGAACACCTCCATTTCCTTTGGAAAGTTCGTGTGTTCAACAACCCAAGTTTACACTAGCATTATCACATCAAAAGGCATGGCAAAATGCAAAAATGATGACGGAAAGCATCATGGTGTACCTTGTATTTGGATTTTTTTTTTTCAAAAATACAAATATCAGTGAGTGTTGGGGTGAACTTATGCCCACCCCTCTAATCTCACACATCAACTCGACTATCTTGCAAGGCTACAACATTTGAGTGCAAATAAAACTCCTAGGGTATTAAATCCTAGTAGGTGGCCAATATGAACATTTGTTTTTTTGGATAAAAAACAATTTTATTGATGAATGAAGTAATCTAAAAGAATACAAAAGGGCCCTATTCATAGGGAGTACAAAAGGTGTTTCCAATTTGTAACAAGAAAATATAAGCTGAAATGATTGAGAGAGTAAATTTTTACACCAAAAGAGAGCATTGAAAATGGATAATTCTAATACTTCTTTTGTGGACATAGATATGTCTTTGAAGATTCTAGCATTCCTCTCTTCCCAAACCTTGTCGCCAATATGAATATAAAGGTGTTGTTTCAAACTACTATTTGCTTATACACAAAAATATAGAATGAACATTCAAAGGTGGGGAAAATTCCAAACAGTAAAACGATGTAGAAACCAATGACAAACTAAAGAGAAACAGCACTATGATCAAAAGATAATGAAAAACAGAAATATGCGTATAAACTGATTGATTCAATTGCGAAAAATGAAATATGAAATATGAAATCCTAGGAAGGACGAAGCATACCATCATGTCATATCCTTCAATCAATCTTGAATAATTAACACCTTCAGTTTTCTGTCTTTCAACTTTACGGTCTTTCTGTTTTCCGCCTCCCTTACTTCCATTGTCCTCCGACCTCTTCCTGTCTAGCGACAAGCTTCTACTCCGTCGACGCCGCCGGTCCCTATCTGAATCGCTCCTAGACCTACTTCTCCTCCTCCTCCTCTCTCTATCCCTATCCCTATACTTATCCCCATACCTATCCCGACTCCTACTTCGCCGCCTCGAATGTCTCTCCCTATCTCTACTCGAACTCCGCCTCCTCGAATGCGAATGTCTCTCCCTCTCTTTACTCAAAGACCTTCTTCTAGGGCTCGATTTCCGACGATCTCTCTCCAAAGCCCTGGGGCGCCTCTCTTCTCCACCGGGAGAGCTTGGTTTCTTCTTCTTGAGCTTGTTCTGAATGGCCTCGAGCTGCGATTGCTTTTCGAACTCGGAGGCCTTGGAAGGGCTTGAGGCTTTAACAAAAGAACTGAGGAAGGAAGACGACGAAGGCAGAGCGGAGCCCTTGGACGCGGAGACCACGTCACTGTTGGAGTCGGAGGCGGAAAAACCGAGACCTCGCTTGAACCTTGCTGCCCCTTCTCCTTTACGAGTGAGCTCATCGTAGTACGCCGCTGCTTTCGATTCCTCCATTTCAGCTCCAAATTTGGTTCCTGTGCTTGAAGATGTGAAACGCTAGAGATTTGGGAGTAGTTACCCTTGTGAATCAGAGTGAACGACGACCGACGGAACTGGCCGGAGACTATTAAGTCGTTGCTCCATTTCCGACGAAGTTGAACTTCTTAAACTGCTTCCACCCCATCGCTCATTCAAATTTTCGGAATTGGATCGTGCAATTGCGTTTGCAGAGGGCCACGAGGAGATTTTTAAAATCGACATCATTCTATATATATTTTAAAGAAGATTAGTTATTAATGAACGATTATAGATTTAATCCAGATTTAAAATATCCACGTAGAAAATATAATGTCACTAAAAAATATTAAAAAAATTAAACATCAATTAATAAATAAATCTTTTATGAATTTTAAACAAGTTAGGTGTGTCTATTATTTATATTATATTTACATTAGTGACATTTTGTTACTTATTTGGTATGCTTTGTTAAATTTTTTATTATATATTAAAAATATGAATTTATTCCTTATGTCAATATCGAATCTTAGAAACATATAAATATTGATGAAAATATCAACATGTCATGAAAATTTAATACAATGTCTGATTTTAAGATCAAAACTCGAATCTTCTAGTGTCACTGTTATCAAGAGATTAAAGTTTACATCTTCACAAGTCTACATAACATTATCAATTTTTTAATATAACCAATATAGGATACGAAGATAAAAGTAAGAGTATCGCTAAGCTATATTTTTATTGAATCCCTTTATGTCGTATTGATTAGTAGATGGTCTGCTTAGAAATCCTACATTTTTAGTAGCTAAAAAGGTCTTTTATAATATTATTTTTACCATCATTATTTGTGCAGACACCGTATTTGGTCCAGCCTACTACTACTACTACTACTACTACTATTATTATTATTATTATTATTATTATTTTGGATAACATATATTTTAGTTTAGTTGTTTTATATAAATAAATGGGTTTAAAAAAAAGAAAAAAGATTTTTCCTTAAGTTTTTTAAACTTTTAAAAAGATGTAAAAAAAAAAAAAAAAGGAATATACTGAAAATGAAAAAGATAAATTTTCTTCCATTTTCCCCATTTTTCCTCTTTTCCCCATTTCTTCCATTTTCTTCCTCTTCTTCCCCATTTTATGTTCTTTTCATTATTTCATTCATTTATTTTATTTATTATTTATTCCTCCATTTGATTTTTTTCTTCTTCCTCTATTTCCTCTTCTCCCTCCATCTTCTCTAACATATCTCAACTCCAAACACCCTTATCCCTATAAATTGACGGAGATTTTAATGAGAAGGGGGGAAAATAAAAGGAAAGGAAATTAGAGTGACAAGTTAAAAGAAATATATAGTGGGAGTAGAAGAAGAAAGTTGTGAAGAAAAATAAAGTTTGTGAGGTTAAAAAAAAAAGGACGTTGACAATAAGAAGTAGAGACATTGAAAAGAGGGAGTAGAGGAAATCGAAAGTAAGAATATAAGTTCAATGTTCAAGGCAAGAAGCAGCAAGCTCAGATGAATATTCACCTCGAGCTACCATTGATGTTTCCGGTGAACTCCTTATGCAGCGCACGACGGATATCCATCACAAATCAAACGCCCTGCAGAAACCATGACGACTGCACGCAATGTTAACTCCAACGGAGATCCAATCTTTTGCTCGCAACGATTCTGACAACGAAGACTGGAACAACATTGACTCCGACGAAACTCAAAACACTCATTGTAGCTTGCATGGTGGAAGAAGAAGAAAAAGTGAAAGAAGAAAGTTAGAAGTTGAAGAAGAGGAGAAAAGGAAGAGAAGAATCGTGGGAAACAAGGAAAGAAAGGGAGAGAAAGTAAAATTGGTAAAGTAAAATGGTAACCCACCAATTATTCATTTAATTTATTTATTCACTTATTATTCGCTATTTCTTTTCATTATTTTAAAACCCAATATGATATTACTCCCAAATTTTCATTACTTAATTAACTTTAATTATAATTTCCTATACCATTCTTATATTGGTCATAGTTTAAAAAATCTAAATTGGGTTTAGTTATAATATTTAAGTGGAATTTCAATTTAGTTTTAATTAGGTTTTAGAAAAAGTTTTTAATCTAATTTTTTTTAATTTAAAATTTCTAAATAAATTGAATTTGGCTTTTAGTTTCAATTAGTTTTCATACAAGTTTCCAAAATTTCATTTTAATTTCAATTGGAAATACTGGAAGAAATTCCAATATCAATATAGTATTGAACCATTCAATTTGATTTTAAATGAATTTTGTATATCTTTAGTTTTTTTATTAAAAAAAATGTCAATTTCAACTAAGTTGAAATTGACATAGATTTTTAACTTGGTTTTAATTCACAATTGACAAATTGAATTTTAATTTATTTTTCAAGTTTCATTTCCAAATATTCCAACTTTGTTTTTAATCTGAATTCAAAATGATTTTTTATTTTATTTTATTTTAAACTCAGTTTTAATTTAAAGTTTTTAAATGAACATCAATTTCATTTAAATATGAATATTTTTATATGAAATTTCAATTTGGTTTTCACCTTAATTTACAAAGTGAATTTCAATCTCCTTTTGAAGGGGCTTACACCACTCATAAGAGTTGATTCATATTTTACTTTTAAAATATGAGTGGAGATCTACATGAGACATTCCTTTAATTATCGTGCTAATCCTATGACGAAATTGAGATTGTCAAGAGGTAAATGCACTCTCTAATTTGAAAATTCAAATATCAACATGATAATAAATTAACAGACGTTTGTATACTCACAAAATGCTACTTTACTTTACTCTTAAAGTTAGAATGTAATTTAGTGAGACATTGTCTAAACTTATTTTTTACATTTAATTAACACACTTAATTGTTAATTAAATGTTCCTCTTTTAAATTGACCTTTTAAAATAGAATAAATTTTGTCAATGGATTTTAAATAAAATTGACTATAAGCAATAGTTATGTCTAGGCTGGGTATTTAAGTTAACAAGAACACCTCTACTTGGAAACGATCTAATTAGTCATATTTTATTTAATTTTAATTTTTAATAAAATAAGCATTTTTTTCCTTTCAAATAAAGACCATTTTTAATAAAATGAATTGGATAACAAAAAATAAAATGTTTTAAAATGGGTGTTGTAGGGTGTTAACACTTCCCCTACACTCAACGACCCCCGAGCCTAACTTTGGTAAAGCAGATTAATTTTTTTCCCTTTAAAATAGGTGACCAATCACACCCACAATAATTGGTGGTGACTCCAAACCTCTTTTACCTTGAAAGAGACCCATAGGGAAGGACGTCGGCCTCTCCGTGTCGCGATGCGTTGCGACAATTTGCTTAAATACATCTAAAGTTTAATTAAAAGTTGTTTACCTATAATATAACATGTAGACAAGTGCTTGATAAATTTCAATCTTAAATATGAAAAGTATAATAAAATGGGAAAATTGCAAAAAAGAAATAATAATAAATAAATAAAATTTGTGGGGTATTAAAGATTTTTAAGATGAATTTTCAATTTAAAGAGTTTTGGGACAAATAGACATATGGAATGTCCAAATTGCCCATAGTAAAAAAAAAGCAGCCAACTCATGCACAAATCTAGTTTCACGAATTCCTGCCTCGCGTGACTACCCATAACCATCAGACGATGAAAATATGGCTTCCATCGGACAGCGGCAGCACCATCGTACGACAATGGTGTTTTCTCTCTTTTCAATATGGCAATGACACCATAGGCAATTCAGGACTATTTCCAACTAAATCTCCCGACACCAATGTGCACCATGCACAAGCTGCTAGTATAAGAAACAAACTAGGTCCGTGAATTTTTGTGATTGATTTATTATCAACCACAAACAGAAATTGGATTTGGAGCATCCAAATTGTATTTATTATCAATACGTAGAAAGTCGTCACTCATGAAATCGTGAAAATGCTCAACTGAGGTTGTGGAAAAGGGAGTTTAGCTTTTTAAATTTAAAAATTTTTCATTCACTGAATGTTAGGAAAATGCTCAACTGAGGGAAGAAAAGTTAGGTAATACACTTGCTTCTCGACCTCATTTGGGCCCTATGTTATTTTTTTTTAACATTAGTTAAATTATTATTTACAAAACACTTTTTATACCTATTTTAGGTGATTTAGGGTAAGGAGGAACATGTTTTAACAATTGTTTTTGTATCTCCCAAACATCTAACAATTATCTTTCCACTTCCAAACTTGGAACACCTAACTCCAAATCACTTTTACGCTTGTCTTAGGTCATTTAGGGTGGATTTACTTTTTTTTTCTTATCTTGCAACCATTTTGCAACTACTATCTCGCAACACTTCCAACATCCAAACTTTAAATGTTTAACTTTAACTCACTTTTATACCTATTTTAGGTGATTTAAGGTGGGAAAAAACATGTTTTAGTGAATGTTTAAGTTATTATTTTTTATTTTGCAACTATCTTGCAATTATCTCGTAATATCTTCTGACATCCAAAATTGAAACGTTTAGCTTCAAATCACTTTTATACCTATTTTAGGTGATTTAAGGTGGGAAGAAACATATTTTAGTGAGTTTTTAAGTTATTATTTTTTATTTCGCAACTATCTTGCAATTATCTTACAAACATCCAAACTTGAAACATTTAACTTCAAATCACTTTTATACCTATTTTAGGTGATTTGAGGTTAGACATTTCAAGTTTAGAAGTTGTGAGATGCTTTCGAGATAAAAAGCAGTGGCTAAAAAACTTCATAAAACATGTGTAAAACCTCCACAACTCACCTAAAACAAGTATAGAATTAATTTAGGGTGAGCATTTGAATATAGGAAGTTAGTGAGATGTTTGTGAGATAAAAAGTAGTAACTAAAAAACTACATAAAACATGGGTAAAACCTCCCTAAATTAGGGGTATACACGGGTTGGATTGGGCCGGGTTAGGGGGTTTTTTTTTTGGACCAGCCCAAAATTCGGTTGGCCTAGGATCAAGCCCATCAGTTCCATTTTGGAAGGTCAACCCAACCCAACCCAACCCAATTTAATATTTTTGGGTTGGGTCACTGGGTTAAGAGAAAGCAAGAGATATAGAGGATGTTTATGATAAAATGGCATGAATGCTCTCGCACTCTCTCGATCATACATTTAGGTTAAAACTTTTAAAAAATAATAATAATACATATATTATATGTGGGTCGGGTCGGGTTGACCTGTACGAAAAACCCAACAACTTGAGACTCAACCCGAAAATAAAAAATTCAAAATTTTCAACCCAACCCAACCCAACCCCTATGATTTGGATTGGGTAGTCCAGGTTGGTTTGGTCAGGTTACCGAGTTTTTTTAACACCCCTACTCTAAATCACCTAAAACAAGTATATAATTGATTTGAGGTTGGGTATTTGAAGATAGGCAGTTTCAAGATGTTTGCGAGATAACAAAAGAGTAACTAAAAAGCTTGCTAAAACATGTGTAAAACCAACTAACACACTTAAGACAAGAACACAAATACTCAAGACCATGTATACATACTTGAAACATATGATAATATGTATATACGTACAAGAAAACACACACACACACATATATACGTACATGAAAATTACATCTAAACATGCCGATACATAGGGGTTAATGGTCCATATAATTGGCATGCCAATTGTTTTATAAACTAGATTATGTTTTCTTCATCTCTCATCCCATACATCACCCTAATGAACTAAAATCCAAACATGATTCATCCTTAAATTATCGAAAAATCTTTAATTCCTGATTTTTTTTAAAAAAAAATTAAAACAAACAAACACCTAAAACAAATATCTAATAAAATGTTTAAATGCGAGATGTTGCAAGCTAAAAAAAAAATTGTAACTTAAAAACTTCATAAAATATGTTCATATACATCCTAAATGACCTAAAACAAGTATAAAAATAATTTGGAGTTGGATGTTTCAAGTTTGAAAGTTGGAAGATAATTGCGAGATAAAAAACAATAGAAAAAAAAAAAAATTGCTAAAATATGTTTCTACCCACCCTAAATGACCTAGAACAAGTATAAAAATGATTTGGAGTTGGCATTTCAAGTTTTGAAGTTGGAAGATAACTAGTGCAAAATGTTTGCGACAAAAAAATTGTATCTAAACACTTGCAAAAATAGGTGTAAAACCACCCCTAAATCACATCTAAATTACCTAAAACAAGTAAAAAATTGATTTGAGGTTAGCCATTTCAAGTTTTGAATGTGAGGCATTTGCGAGATAAAAAAATAAAAAAAAATAAAAAAATAGAAAATAAAACCTAAAAGCATGCTAAATCATGTGCAGAACCACCTCTAAATCACCTAAAACAAGTATAAAATTGATTAGGGGTTGAACTTTTGAAGATAAGAAGTTGCGAGATGGCTGTGAGCTAAAAAATAGTAGCTGAAAAACTCCATAAAGCATGTGTAAAACCTCCCTAAATCACCTAAAACAAGTATAGAATTGATTTAGAGTTTGGCATTTGAAGATAGGAAGTTGCGAAATGTTTGCGAGACAAAAAAAAAACAATAGCAAAAGAACTCCATAAAACATGTGTAAAGCCCCCCTAATCACCTAAAATCAGAACTGATTTGGAGTTGGACATTTGAAGATAGGAAGTTGCGAGATGGTTGCAAGATAAAAAATTAAAAAAATTTTTTTAAAAAAATCTAAAAACTTGTTAAAACATGGGTAAAACCACCTTAACTCACTTAAAACAATCATAGAATTAAGTTGGGGTTGTAAATTTCAAGTAATCTAGGTTTTGAGTTAAGAGTGCACAGTGAAATAAGCGACAAAAATCTGAGTTAATCTAGGTTTTGTTCGTGTGTGTTTACGAATTAATGTAATTCATAAGATTGACATAGCATATCGAACATGACTCGATTTCAAATACAGATTTAATCTATAACTCAAAAATGTTACCTAAGAGAGTCCAACAACCATTATCCTCAAATAGGGTACTAATCTTCCATATTATACATTGCAAGGAGATGCAACATGGATTAAAAAAAAGATCAAATGATAAACAACAAAATTATTGAATAAGAGAAAACTACATAAAAAGGCACCTAAAGAAATTCCCATTAGAATAGTTGAAAGTTCTGCAGTAAATTTGCTGAACTTGTATGAATAATGCCCTTCATAACCATACCCAATTTATGCTAGACATCCAAACAGAAAGTATCCTGCTCTTCCCATGAAAGATAAGGTATAAAGTGAAGCATTGAAATCAATTTAGAACCTGATCATACAAAATTTGAACACGCAGATGTTGCAGATGCCCCATGGCTCGAAAATTCAGATTATGTAGCCTCTTCATTCGTATTGTCGTGGTTGATTTTCTGCACAAAAAGAAGCCATGACCGTTTTAGCCCTTCAAGAGGTATCATGATGCAAATATTTTGCAGAACTTGTAATCTTGAATATGCTAAATACCAATGAAGTATCGAATAAACTGTTAGGAGGAATCCTAACAAGAACAGAACACACAGAAAACTCAAGAGAATTGAAATATGAAAATATAAGGAAATATGATATAATATCATAAGAATAGTAACAAGGTAACCACTAACTTTTCGAGAGAGGTAGACTATTTATAACTAAATTTCTCAAAGGAAATACCACAAAATTCTTCACACCCATACTCTCAACCCACTTCTATTTATAACTAAAAGCCCTAACAAACCTTCTAGTCTTTTACTAATATGCAATTTACTAATAACCATACTAATAATCTTATTATATCTCTAACTAGGTCCCTCACATATACATTATTAGAGAATGATGCATTAAGCCTGCTGAATGATAGCAAACCTAAGAGTCCATGGAATCAGATAGTAAAGAGGCATTGGTTGAGCTTTTCCTAGAGAGGAATACAATCCACAAGAGCATGAAATCCAGTTATTATATCATCACTAGAAATCCTCAATAAGGAGCACAAAGTCCAGATTAAGGTAACTAGAAAATTTGAGCAAGTCGAGGTCGCCCTAAATTTTTTAAAAGTCTTGTCTAGCGTGTGGATTTCCTTATCACAAACTAAGAGTTATTATCCCAAAATATCGGTTTACTAATTCCTCATTTGAAAAGATTAGAATTACACTAAATACTAATTCATCTCACAACCATATATTAACTTTTACATATGTCAACTCACTACACAAACACAGCAGTGCAAACTCAATTCTGCAATTCATACTACACAAATTCAATGCTAAAACAGATTGTTAAAGTTTGATATAAATACCCATCAACTAAAGCTTCTGAGTTCAACCGTGATTCCTACAACATCATTTTCTCCCCAATTCATATTACGAAGTTTTCTCTCCAATTCATATTAATTTTCCCTTGTTGAGCCTTCTACAAATTTTCAAACTCACAAGTATAGGGGGTAGGGAGCGTTAAAGTATAGATATAATTAAATTTAGAGGAACCCTCCACTTAAGCTTTGGATTCAGTGTAGATACAGGAAAGATCATTTTCCTCGTTCAAGTATTAAGATTATGCTGATTAGCTGCGGCGTACAAATAGATGCGAACGAAATACTCAAAACCTTACAGCTTACACCGTAATCGTCGGTACTCCACTTCAATATGTTACCCACATCATCTACTAATTCCAAACAATTGATTTGCAATAATCTCGAAGTTTTGGCTCAGAATTACTAAAACGCGATAAATTGACCATGAACCAAAAGCTAAACAACATTGATAAAAGAAAGAGTGGAATTATGAATACTAAGCGATAGGCGAGGGCTTCGATCAAAAAATAGATAAAGCGAAGGGGAGGAATAATACGGATTGAGCTTTGTGCCATGACAATCCTCTGTAGACGTTGACTGAGAAGGTAGCAGTGAGATAAATGGTGGCGACACCGAGACCGGCAGTAAAGGCCTTGAACGCCCAATCGCCCGCTTTACTCGCTGCTCCCATTTTCACCGAGACTTCAACGTTTCTCCGTTCTCCGCCGTTGGAACTTTCAGCTAAGCTTTGATCGTCACCAACCTCACCGCTCCGACCTTGATTTGCTTAGAAGAAATGCAAAAAACCCTTGCAGCGACGTCGTTCTGATTCCCAAACGAAGGGTTTTTCTTTGCCAATTGCTGTTCTGTGAAGCTATTTACAAAAATGTGGAAAAAAATTAAAATATTGTTAAAAAATACATTGTCAAACTAGCTTTAACTAACATATAGTCAGTGTTAGTGGAAGTTTTGTATTAATAAAATAAAATTACTAAGTTTAGTATCTGATTTTTTTAATTTGTTTTGGATATATTGTTAAATCTTAAAAATTAAGTGAATTGTAGAAGTTATTTCTAAAATATGGTGATAGTTGCAATTATAATTCCAAACTATCAAATATTAAAATTGAACTTTTTTAATATTCGTGAGTGTCTTAGCTAGTTTACGTATACCTAGAGATGCTAGAGATGTCCATGGGGCGAGGCAAGGTTGGGGATGGTTTTTCCATCTCCGTCCCCGCTCCCCATTTCATTCCCTATCCTCGTGAAAATTTCCATGAGGATCGGGGCAGAGATTTCCCATAAAAATTTGCGGTGATTGAATTCCTCACGAGGAATTTTTTCGCACTTGATTTTAAAAAAAAAAAAAAAATCAATTAACTTAAAATCACCATTATGGACAAATTTTAATTGAATAGTTAAATTTCTCACTAAATTTTTTAATATGATTAGTTCCACAATAACAATTTGAATTTAAAAAGGAGAGACCAGTAGAAAGAAATAATTATCAATCATATTATTCATATATATTATATAAATTTAATGGTTAAATTTAAACACATTCAATAGGTTAGCCATTAAATAATAAAACTTAAAATTTAGAAATACTTATATAATAATAATATATTAAATTAATATAATAAATAAATAAAAGATGCTAACCGGGAACGAAGAATGATTTACCTCATAGGAAATTTTTTTCTGTGCACTCCCTTCCCCATTACCCGTCTAAATGAAGAATCTCCGAGGCCCAATCCTCTAGAGTAGATGAATATCTCTACACACTTCAACTAATCTCTCGGGACAATCTGTTTGACCCTACAACATTTGAGTGTCAAGGAAAACGGTAAGATGCTAAATCTAGGTAAATGACCACCATGGATTAAATTGGACCATCAAACTTACATAATTGTAAAAATTTTATAAGTTTGATGGTTCAATATTTATCATTTGTGAGTTCAGTTTCTTTAACTATTATAAGTTTGAGGGTCTAATTTTAACACTTGTATAAGTTTGAAGACTCAATTTTTGCAATTGAAAATTTGAGAGTGAAATGACAACAACCGCCATACTTTAGAGATAGGAGTAATTTTTGCAATTTGTCAAAAAAAAAAAAAAAAAACTACTATATTTTAAACTTTTATTTTTGTGCTTAAAACATTTCTAAACTTTCAATTTAGAGACTATAATAGGCTATGAATATTCCAATTTTTAAAGTTAAAAAGACTACATACTTAAAAAAATCAAAGATTGAGCTCATATAACTATAAAAAATGGTATTATTGAAGTATAAATCAATAAAGAATATCATACCCATATTAAAATAATACGGACACTAATAAGCCATTCTAGGTTACTACCACACAATCATATTCTAGATTCTAATATTTTCCAACAATCTCACGAATTTATTTTCAAACAGTAGCTTGGTAGCTTAGGAAAGATGAGAGCTTTTTATTCAAAGAATATTATTTTCTTACTTTTCAAACGACTGTATACACTACTTGAGGTCCATTTGTTCCTACTTTACTAATTTCAATTGATTCTTTGACTCTACTATTTGGATTCAAGAAACTTGTTTAGTACTCAATATCTTATATTTTAACTCATGACCTAAAATCTAAGCCTAATTTAGACTCCAACTTTTTTACGGATACTTACGGATATGACAGTGAAGTACAAGCAATAATGAAAATGCGAAAGAATGCATTTCTAAAACTTTAAAAGACTAAAGCGTTAAGTTAGTTGTTATAGTCGGTGGTTATTGATTTGTAAGTCATAAATAGTCTATTGTAAGAATGATTACAAAATAGTAAACATTGTCTACAATGGGTTCTTGAATAGCTTTACTATTAAGGATGTTCAAATGACCCGAACAACTGGGACTACCCAACTCGAATAATAAGGGTTGAGTTGAGTTTAAAATTTGAGTTAGGTGGGGTTGTTTTTTCTTTGTACTTTTCGGGTTGAGTTGGGTCTCGAGTTATAATTTTGAAAAATTCGAGTTTACCCAACCCGACCCGAATTTCTAATATTAGCATTAAATATATATATATATATATATATATATTATAAGTTTAAGTTAGGATTAAGAACTATTTTATACTTTTATCCTTGATCAATGTATTTTATACTTTATCTTGGATCAATGGATATGCATTGTTTTACCAAAAAATAGGGGAAGAAGAAAAGAAAAAAAAATCACACACACAACCAACAATCTAACCCAACCCAACCCGAATGTTAGGGGTTTGGTTGGGTTGGGTACCCTATTTGGGTTATTTGGGCAGCCAACTCGAGGTCCAAAAAATGCCCCCAACCCAACCCACATACACCCCTATTTACTTTAGCTAAGTGTAAATTATAATATTGCTATAATCATTAAGAACTTTGACTACTATAATGCAATAATAATAGTAATATTTGTCAAAGTGAGTTTAGCTTAATGACAATTTTACTTAAAAACTACTAGAATGCTCAAACATTGAATGAGTTATAGCTCAATTGGCATTCGAGTGTTTGAGTGAGCTTACGCGCACCTCAATTAATCTCACAAGATAACTCATCTGACCCTATAACATCTAGATGTCAAGAAAATTTGTAAAATATTAAATCCTAAGTATGTGAACATCATAGGTTGAACCATTAACCTTTGAGTGATTGAGTCATTCATTGAACTATATCTGTAATAGGACAACCCAACCCATAATAGGTCATAATAACCGAACTTGTATGCCACAAAAAGCCTATAAGATAAATCAAAACACCAAGGAAAAGATCAGCTGGGAATCACCTAAAAGAGGATTTTATCCAAAAGGAATTGGAGAAAGGGCAGAGAGAAAGTTGGAAGCTTTGGCCCTTGGGGGCTTCGAAGACAGTTCTCTCCCAGGCAACCAACCAGTTGCAACTCTGGACCATTAGAATTTAGAATCTCTCTTTTCATTTCCATTTAGTTATTCAAATACTATAACAGCTGCACGTTTCTAATAGACGTCGTCATGTTAAGGACTCGGGGGTGTTACAGCGAAATGAATACCTTTGTGAAAATTGGAATATAATTAACTAAGCTTTCCCAAGGGAAAGAAAAATGCCAAGATTCAAATTTTTAATATAGTTATGAAGGGAAGGATATAAAGATTACATAAACATTCATAAGTTAGCCGACATATAACGCCCATATGGTGTGTACTTGCTCATGGCCTGTGGAACTTGCTTGGAAAAACATATCACTCCCTTAGCAACCAATACTTTCTTGCTAAACAGCCCATTTCAGCGTTTTCTTTTTTGTTGCAGCTGGTTTTATTTCTCAAGCAACAACAATTATGAATTTCAGGACAGCCAGAGTTCTACTACCGCCATTTCTTCTCAGACAAAGATATGAGCTGCAAAAACACAATTTCAGGATTACATTAGTAAATAAGAAAGCTTTGACATGACACATCCTCTCAGTTATTGACATGAAAGATGTTGAAATGGAATATTGGAAAAAGGGAAGATCCCAAATACAATAACAACACTAAGTTCCATCAAGGTTTTTGTGTTGGGTTCTACCTTCTGATAGTATATCAGGCTGCAACACTACAGTGTATTTCAATTTTTGGTCATCTATTTGAGCAAGTAGAAGTGGTTGAATTTAATATTTATTTCTTTTGTTATTTTTGGTGGCGAGGGAGTTGGATATAAAGACTCTTGTTATCATTTTCCTCGTAAATGAAACTTGAAAGCAAACCAAACACAATGGACCAGCATGTTAGCTAGAGGTAATATTAAAAAAGGGTGGAAACTGCAATAAAGACGGCTTAGGGGAAAGCTTAAGCCACCTCCTTGGTTGCAGCAAGTCTAATGCGAGCATTTTTCTGATAAACAAGTTAGAGTTGGAGGCTATGTCCTACAATGGCCTAGGGCCAGGAGGCTTGTTTTACACACACATATATATAATTGGTGTTCCTCATAGTATGTGAAGTTAAAGTGAAATCTTATAAGTGATTTAATGGACTACTATCTATTTATACGTGTTTCTATAGCTTATGATGACAAACCAAAGAGAATTCAAATATTCAGGAAACACAAGGCACCAAAGCCAAGAAACATGTTCAAATATCAGCATCACTACTGAGAGGTTTCGCAATGTTTCAGGTCGTCAGCTCCTCGAAGAGTAAATTTAGTAAGAGCTAATAGTTTCCAAACGAAAGGATGGTATACAAAAGTCATCCAAAACGACAACCATGCGCTGGAATCCGAATCATAACCAATGAAGAAACAATTTGAACGGTAGGGACAGAGTTATGAAGCAACGAGGTATATACACATGGAAGTAGATATGATATGCGCTTCTAACCATAATTTTTCTACTTAGCTAAATGAGATACTACTGTATACTGCTACCAGCTATGCCTGTAAATACTTGAATTTAGAATCTCCTCCAGATACTAAACATGCTCTCCCAGGGAATTTTAAAATCATTGTAGGGTATTAGTAATTGGTAAGAGCAGATGCATCATAAATCTTAATCCTGAAAAATGGCCAGAGAGGCAAGTAGTGTGGAAAAATAAAGTTAACGGACATTGATTGCCTGAATGAGATAGTGCAACTGATTAAAATAGCTCCGAACATGGAATTAAAATAGATATACTGTCAGTCTAGACTCTAGACTAAACAACAAAATATATCCCTTTAAGAGAAACTAAGTATTATGCTCTTATCCGGTACCACAAGTATACGAGAAACTAATTCCAGATGCTTTGAGACAAATCAGAAGGTTATACAAGCATGTTAAAGTAGATATAAAACTAACCTGCCGAGCAACCTGTGCTAACCGACGATTGTCCCGAGATGATTCTGTCATTAAGCTAAACTTGTCGGATTCTGATGACACACTTTGCTTATCCTTCATCCTTTTCTTTGATATGCTTTCATCAACTGATGATTTACCATCAGGGCTGCTCAAAGATTCTTTCTTTCGCTTTCTTTGGAATGTATACTTGAGAACTTTATTATTTGACTGTTGACTAGGAATCTCATCAACTACATCAGAGTTTTTCGTATCCAATTTAACTGATGACTCCTTAACTGGATCAACATCAACTTTATAAGTAGAAGCCTCCAAATTCTTCCCACATAAACTTTCCTGGCTAGCAAAGTCAGATTTACCTACGACTGCTGTATCAGGGTCTGTTATGTTCCTAAGAGGACAATCATTTATTACTGCTCCATCTCCCTCACTGACGTCAGGACATCCTGAAGGTGTTGATATTTCATTAATTTCAGAAAGTACGGGGGTTGAAAGCAAAATTAAACCATTTTGACTATCAATTTCCTTTTTTGACAGACATTTCTCAGTATCATCGTTATCCACTGAAAGACTTTCTGAGCAGTGAAGATCAGGTGACTTGCATTGTTTAGGTATGTCATCAAGAACGGTTAAAGCTTTCTTCTTGTTGTATCTAGTAGCCCGTTTTCTTTTTCGGCGGAGGGATTTAAGAATCGGTACTTGAGTATCCCTGCTTAATAGCTTGGGCAATGCCTTGATCTCATTAGAATTTTTCCTTTCTCCACCGATATTATCAGTCTTGGTAATGTTTGTTTTACGCATCAGTTTACCCTCTTCTTCACCCATATTGCACACCTTATTCTTGACATCTTCAGCTTGTCCAGTCAGACAGACTTTTCCATCAAACAATTTTCTTTCAAATGCACGTACTCTCTGAGTACAGCCATTTCTGTAAAGCTCAGGTTCTTTGCTTCTCATCACCATAGATGCAAAATCCCTATGAACTTGGCCATTATCCATCTGCAAGTCATTCTTACTTTCAGGCCAACTGTCAAGGCATGTCCCATTTAAAGTTGAACTTATGTTATAAGGTGCAATCTTCTCATGTGAGCTTGGAAAATCCTCTTGAGATGCAATGTTACAGGCCAAGTTTTGCTTATCTTGCGGCTCTACTTTTTTGTTCCTCGCATGTTCCAATTCATCTTGAACTTCCTGCAACTGAGCTCTAAGTTCCCTCACTATGTCCTCAGCTTCTTCAAGCTGGGCTTCAAGCTCTTCAATCTTTTTCTTTTGATTTAAAGACACCATCTCTGCCTCGCTGACCTGAAAAGATGGCACATTTCAGCTCCACACTTGTTCACAAAAATTAGATAAGCACAAGAGGGGACTGAAGTTTCTTTCATAGAACTATAAGTTATTCAATCACTATTAAACTGAACTAACAACTAACGAATCTGAACTATATTGGTTTGGCTTTTAATTATGCAGCTATACAAAAGCAGTATGATATCTCAATTCTAATTTTAGCTCCACCTCCGCCCTGAAGGTGAAAATGATTGGAACAAGACCATGAGCATTAAAGCAAAAACCTTGCAAAATCCACAAGGAGAAAACAATTATCTCTTGTGACATGACCAGCAGCAGATTCCTCAAGAACTTTAACCAATACAAAAGACTTCAATTGACAAATCAAAGTTGATTTCACACGAGTTAAAACAAGCCTTCTGTCCAACTTCCCCATTAATTCATGAGTAAAACATTATGCAGTCCTCATTCTCTTTGATCTCATTCTTTTGACGCTTGATTAAAAAATGTTTGGTGATGTTTTGCAACTACCAACTTAAATTGTTTAGTACGCAACAGTTGAATTAAGCAACAAACAGCAACAACTAGTTGAATGCCCGATTTAACAAATGGCTACAAGCGATACAAACACCAATAATGTTTTTCACATGAAAGGACAACATCCGTTATCCAACATTAAAGATTACCAACTAGAGTAAAGATCGAAAATTTTCCATCTCAAAACCGTTAACAACAACCCCATATAAACGAAAACCACCAAGCCATCCGCATCAGAACCTGATCGGAAGAACACAAAACAAATTCAAACAAGAAATGAGAAAGAAAAGAAACAAAGAGAAAAATCAACCCCATATACACTAAAAGAATTATACCTTAGAATCCAACATTTGTTTAAGCCTAAGCAGTATCCGAAACGCCTCATCTTTAGTAGCGGACAGCTCTTGCTGACACCGAATAGCGTTCCTCTCAGAAACCATAATACGCGCCGCCGCCTCCTTCGCCGTATTGAGGATTATATCGGCGTAGGCCTTCTTCAGGGCAGTCAATTTCTGGAAATAAACAAAACCCATTACAAAATCAAACGAAACACACCGCGAACGACCCACTAAAGAGCAGTAAAACAAACTTCAATAAGATCAAAATCATCCCCTTTTACACATTCCCCCCAAAAAAGCCACAAATCCCAGAAAAACCAAAACCCAACACAAAAAGGGAAAAAAGAGAAAAGGAAGTTAGTTAAAGTGGCAAGGGCAGTGTCTCAAGAATCAAAAACGAACAACAAATAGCAGCGATTAAAAGGAAAATTACCTCAGAGTCTTCCATTATCAGTGAGGTGTGGACTCTTCTTCTCTCTTTGCTGCTGTTTTTGGTCCGAGCTTGTGAAGACGGAAGAAGAAAAGAGAAAGAATAAGGGGGGAGGTTTGTTCTGTTTCCCCCCCTCGCTTTTACATCAGCTGTCTGTTACGAACTGAAAGACTAAAGTCCAACCCTAATTACCAAATTACCCTCCCTACCCTTCCGTAATTACACCACCTGCCACTTCAGTGGCTAACTGCAACAACGCCGATGTTTATTTCCCTTTTTCTCCTCGCACGTACGAGGCTCGCGCCATGAGAGTGGTCCCACGCAGTGGAATGCTGACGTGGACGTAATGGGCCTGACAGATGGACACGCGTTTTAATGCATGTTGTGGTTGGATCACAGTGCGTCTGATCAATTCTTGGACGGCTGTGATTTGCGGGTCTACTGTGTGTAGCGAATACACTAGCAAATCCTTTTTAAATATTTAGATAAATTAAAAGAAAAAAGGTAAATACTTAAATAAATAACACCTTTTTTTTTTTTTAATTAATGGAATATCATTGTTAGGTAAACATTTTAATTATGAGCCAGGATTTTTTTTTTAAAAAAAAAAAACAAAACTACTTTTTTAGTTTTCACAATTTTACTTGAATTTTTAAAACTTTTAGACCATCAAATATACGTGGAATACAAACTTAATTTTAAATATCAAAAACCAATTCCTTGTTTGATAGTTTTTTTAATTTTGAAAATTAAATTTCTTTCTTAACTTATATTTTATGTGTTTCTAAAAAATAATATAAAGTTTCACCTTTCTTAAACAAACTTAATTTTAAATATCAAAAGCCAATTCCTTGTTTGATAGTTTTTTTAATTTTGAAAATTAAATTTCTTTCTTAACTTATATTTTATGTGTTTCTAAAAAAATAATATAAAGTTTCACCTTTCTTAAACTTTAAAATACAGTATATAGTTTATGAGTTTGCAATTTTACAATGTTACGCTTAATAAATTTATAGCAAATTCTCGCATATTAAGTATTTTTTATGGTAACAATTTTGAATTCTGTGTTTAATTAGATGGTTTAATATATATATATATATATATTTTTTTTTTAAATATGGTAATTTTTTTCAATTTTTATAATCACCAACCATTTTAATTATGAGACCTTAAGAAAAGAAAAGAAAAAAACAAAACAAAACTACTTTTCAAGATTTTACAGTTTTGCTTGTTTTTTTTTAAATATCCATAAAATGTAGACAATAAAATAAAAGAATGAATAGGGAAAAGCAATACAGTAGATTCTCGTGTATCAAACAATACCAATTTCTCATTGGATATTTTTTTTGTTTTTAATCTACCTTTCATGTGTGTTTCTAAAAACAAGTCCAAGTTTTACTTTTTTAAAACTTTAAAAAGTAGTCCCTGGATTATGAGTTTTCAATATTATCCCTAATAAATTTATAACAATTTCCAGTAAAATTAGCATTAAAATCAAATTTTGTGTTTAATAAGATGTTAAAATTTATATTTTGCATCTATTGAGTTTTTTGTTAAGATATCGTTTTGGTCTTTATACTTTGAAGTTTATTCTGTTTTAGTTTCAATATTTTTAAATATTCAAATTTAGTTACATAAAATAAATACTAAATTTAGTCCCTCTTACTATTCATTGTTTCTTAAAAAAAAAAAAATTAGAAACAAATTCGCATATTATATTTTATTTCATAAAATTTATAATTATTATTCAACCAATTTTGATAAAAAAATTAACTTCAGTCGACTAAATTTAATTTTTATTAAAAGTATTAAAAGTGATTGTACTAAAATTGAACATTGAAATTATTAGAATTGAACAAACTTTAAAGTACATGTACTAAAAATTTTATTTTAACCTAAATTTTTATTTGTAATAACGTTAAATAGTACACTAACTTATTAAACCTAAGTAGAAAATATCAAAATTTAAGGTTAGTTTGTTTAATTTAAATTCATGTAAGATTTTAGTCACTATAATAATTTTTATAAAATTTAATTTAATAATACTAATGATTTTCATGCAAAATATAAAATAGGTGATGTGTTTTCAAAAATTTATAGTAAAAATATATAGATAACAAAAAGTTTTTTAAAAAAGAAACAATACAAACCAACAGCAAGGAGTAAATCTAAGATCTATTAAAAGTCCAAGGACTAAAAACTAACAATTAAACTACAAAGTGTAGGGACCAAAATAATACTTTGGTTAAAAATCACTTATAATCCCCAAACTTTCATAAAAGTAACAATTTAGTCTCTGAATTTTTGTTTATAATAATTTAGTCTGCGTAGTTTCAATTTTGCAACACTTTAGTCTATAAATTTTACTCTGTTACAATTTAGTCTCATACTTTAAAATTGTAACAATTTTGGTTTCTATAGTAAAAGTTACAAACCAAAATAAAATTCAGAAAAAGAAAAAAAAAAATCCGAGACTTTTTTGAGTTAACTTTAAAAATTAGAAAATTATAGTGGAAAGAAAAATAAAACAAAACATTATTTAGAATCTCTGTTGGCAGCCTCAAATATTGACCAAAAGCGGACCGCCTCATGGAGATCGCGGCGTCTAACGAACTAAAAAGCCTAATTGTCGTGATTACCTAATATAAAACGACATGTCGTTGATCCTCGTGCGACGAGACGTTGACCGTTGATCCACCGGATTGGCCTAACGTAGCAAAGGAGCATGCTTTTGGCGGTGATTGGTTGGTTTTGTTACAGGGGACACGCGTCATAAAATCATTAACTGTCAACGACATATTTATTTTAAAATAAAGGTTAAAAACAATAATTTAGTTCCTATATTTTTAAGATGGTAACAATTTATTTATTTTTAGTATAAAATAATTTGTTCATTGTAATTTTAAATTTGTAACAATTTAATTCTTAATGTAAAAAAAACATCAAAATGAGATGTCAATTTTTTTTACTGAAACTTTGTATTATATAAAAAATATTGAGTCTTTAATTTGTTGATCGGTTTGCTTATGCAAATAATCTCATTAAACCTCAACACTAATTTTTATGATTTGGACTAAATCGTTACAAATTTTAAAGTACAATGAACAAATTGTTTTATACTAAAATTAAATGAATATCTGTTTCAATCTTGAAAATATAGGAAATAAATATTTACCAACCAAAATTTAGGGACTAAATTGTTACTTTTATGAAAGTTTATGGAAGGTGATTTTTAACATGAGATGAATACAAAGAAAATATTAGTTTTCTTGTCGTTTTACACTCTTCATTTAGTCTCTAAATTTGAAAATGTTACATTTTTATTCATTAAATTTCAAATTTAGTTTCAATTTAGTTTATATATTTCAAGATGTTACAATCTATCTTTAGATTTTAGTTCTATTTCAATTTGGTATATATATTTCAACATTTGTATTTTTTAACTTTGATTTAATTACAATTAATTAAATTTCACTATTTGTTTATTATTAAAATTAAATTTACAATTTCACTTCTGGATTGTTTTAAATATTGAATTTCATATCAATTAGGGTGATTTGAGATCAATTTTTGCACAAGCCGATTGTATAAAAAGAAAACCACAGAAAAAGAGTGAGGAAGAGAATAGAGATGAAAGGTAAAAAAGAAATTAAAAAAAAAAAAAAGTATCAATTGTGAGGAAGAGATAAAAAAAATAAAAATGGAGAAGTATCGGTTTAGTATATTAATTTAATTTTTTTTCTCGAGTACAAGAATTGTGAGGTAGGGATTAAAACTCTGATATCAAGGAACGAAGACCATAATAATACCACTAAGTGAAGCTTACTCTGGCTAAAAAGTTATTTTTCCTTTTACAAAAAACCAAGAGAGATTAAAATTAAATAACATATAGAGGCAAGAGAAAGATGGAGGCTGGAGGAGCGAGGAATTGCAATTAGTGTAGTGAACAAAAAACTAAAGTACGAGTTCATGGCCCAACCGAGCATAACTCAATTGACACAGTAGTATCTTAATCACAACAAGATCTATTATTCAAATCCCCCTATCTCAATAGTATTAAAAAAAGTGTGAGTCTGACGTAATAATAAATCGTAAATCGTTTATACTTATTTTCTAAGTGTAATCAATTTGACCAATATTTTAGGTTCCCTTAAGAAATTGTACTATTGATGTTGAGACCATTAACGCCTTACACCAACATCTCCATTTAACTAGTTAAATTTGGACTTGATTTAGTATAAATTTACATGGTTTTCAATAGTGATTTAGTTAAGTTTGGTTTGATCATTTAAATTAGTTTTTTTTTTTTTTTTGTTAAAAATATTATTTGAAATACATACTAGCTTTTAAAAACCAACAAAATTAAAAATGATAAGCCAAATTTATTTAAACTAATCAAGTAATTCAGTCCGTTATATATGATTATGAAAATTAACATACCATAACATAACATAACATAAAATAGAAAAAAAAAACTAATGACCCTATATATAGAAAGTCTTATTTAAATGACATAAGAAATCCAAAAGGCCTATAATATACTCGATACCTTATCTGGAAAACATTCCAAGATTATCATAATAAAATAAAATTCAACAATTCAAAAAAGGTCAAAATACCCCTAATTTATTATATATTTTATGATCGCGCCACTTCCCCGAAGAAGCCGGGTTCGGGTTGGGAAATCGGACAACCCAAACCCGTTTAGAAATTTGCCCCGTCTTGTTAACTGGAAACGTCACTGTTATCCAAAACCTCTCCACGTGGCTACTACCGAGCCAATTTCAGCTCTCATCTGCTCCCGCCCGTTGTTCTTCGCTGCTGCTGCAACTCTCTCGGTGAAATCAATAAGCAGATCGGAGAATTCGGTTCTGAAATTTTCAGTGCTTTTTGTTTTTTGGTTATAATCTCAGTCTGTTCTTTGTCGCTTGTTAATTGCTCTCAATCTTGTCTTTGAAGAGAAACGATAACGGCTGGTAAATTGCAATTCGTTTATTTCCTGTACTCAAGTGGCTAATGAAAACTAGATTCCTGTAATGGCGCTCTCACCCTATTTGTCAGTGCCGAATCGGTTCAAAACTTCTACGACGTTTCAGAAACGGTATTTAGAGTGTCAACAACTTCCATTTCTGTCAAAACTTTCCAATTTCAGTGTTCGCCGTAGATTTTTCTCAGATGACTGGAGCTCGTCCTCCGACGCTGGGAAGTGCAGAGCGAAGCCGAAGGATCTTGTTCTTGGAAATCCATCGGTAATTGTTGAGAAAGGCAAGTACAGTTATGACGTTGAAACCCTAATTAATAAGCTCAGTAGCCTCCCGCCACGAGGCAGCATAGCTCGTTGTCTCGATATTTTCAAGAATAGGCTTTCGCTCAATGACTTCAGCTTGGTTTTCAAGGAATTCGCGGCGCGCGGGGACTGGCAACGCTCGTTACGCTTGTTCAAGTACATGCAGCGTCAGATATGGTGCAAGCCAAACGAGCACATCTATACCATCATGATCAGCTTGCTTGGCCGCGAAGGATTGCTAGAGAAATGTAGTGAGATATTCGATGAAATGGCGAGCCAGGGCGTGATACGCAGCGTTTTTTCTTATACCGCTTTGATAAACGCCTACGGGCGAAATGGTCAGTACGAAACCTCACTCGAACTTCTTGAAAGGATGAAGCGAGAGAGAGTTTCGCCTAATATATTGACTTACAATACCGTGATAAATGCTTGTGCTAGAGGTGATTTGGATTGGGAGGGATTGTTAGGATTGTTTGCCGAGATGAGGCATGAAGGGGTTCAGCCTGATCTGGTTACTTATAATACTTTGCTTAGTGCATGTGCTGCCCGCGGTTTAGGTGATGAGGCAGAGATGGTCTTCAAGACAATGATTGAGGGAGGGATAGTCCCTGAGATAACAACATATAGTTATATTGTTGAAACATTTGGAAAATTGGGTAAGCTTGAGAAAGTTGCTATGCTGCTAAAAGAAATGGAGTCCGAAGGGTATTTGCCGGATATATCGTCGTACAATGTGTTAATAGAGGCACATGCAAAATCAGGGTCGATTAAGGAGGCAATGGACGTGTTTAAGCAGATGCAAGCAGCAGGATGTGTGCCAAATGCATCCACTTATAGTATTCTGTTGAATTTATATGGGAAACATGGGAGGTATGATGATGTTCGAGAGCTTTTTCTTGAGATGAAAGAGAGTAGTGCTGAGCCGGATGCAACTACTTACAACATTCTTATACGAGTATTTGGAGAGGGTGGATACTTCAAGGAGGTTGTAACTCTGTTTCATGATTTGGTGGAGGAGAAGATTGACCCAAATATGGAGACATATGAGGGGTTAGTATTTGCTTGTGGAAAGGGAGGGCTACACGAGGATGCCAAGAAAATTTTACTTCACATGAATGAGAAAGGAATGGTTCCAAGTTCTAGAGCATATAGTGGACTGATTGAAGCATACGGACTGGCTGCATTGTATGACGAAGCTCTTGTTGCCTTTAACACAATGAACGAAGTGGGAAGTAAGTCAACTGTTGATACCTACAATTCGCTAATTCACACATTCGCTAGAGGTGGACTATACAAGGAGTTTGAAGCAATCTTATCGAGAATGAGAGAATATGGCATTTCAAGGAATGCAAAGTCATTTAGTGGTATTATTGAAGGTTATAGGCAAAGTGGTCAGTTTGAAGAAGCTATAAAGGCCTTTGTTGAGATGGAAAAAATGAGATGTGAACCTGATGAGCAGACCCTCGAGGCAGTTTTAGGTGTTTATTGCTTTGCAGGTCTTGTGGATGAGAGCAAGGAGCAGTTTCATGAAATTAAAGCTTCAGGAATATTGCCTAGTGTATTGTGCTACTGCATGATGCTGGCAGTTTATGCGAAGAATGGCAGGTAACGATTATTATGTATGTATATATTTGTCCATGTAAGTTATGCTCGTTATCAACTTATGTTTTCTTAATTTTATTTCCAGTTGGTATAACTGTACAGGGTACTTATCTAGAATTCTGCAGGCATTGGAGGTTGGTTAGTTAGAATGTGTGTGGGTTATATGAGATGATTGGAGTTTGTTAGAGTTTTTTGTGGGGAATTGTTAGTGGCCAACAGTTATAAACAAGAAGAGGAGCAGGGAGGGGAGGGGAGGTGGGCTAAAGAGAGAGATATTCAAGTTTCTTAAATTAAAAAGTTATATTTGAATCTTGAAATAGATTATATTATTATTTTCATTAAAGAAAACATTTATTACTTTTGTTCTCTCTCAGCTCTAAGAATTATATCATAGCCTTTATATGATCTTGAGAACTTGGAGATTGGTCCACACTAAATCAGCTTTGGTGCATGACATCTAAAATTAGCATATGAAACTACCAATTAAGGTTTTGATACATATAATTTGGTTGTATGAGACATAATTTGGTTCTATCTTGCTGTAAATGCTCCCGTCCTTCACTAACATAAATTTTCCTCCCTTCTCTCTAATTGGAGAGGTCTTTTGTAATACTCCACATGGGATCTCTCCTTTTCTAATTTCATACTATCAATAACATTGTTGCTTTATCAAATAATTTATACACACACACACACATAGGATGTGATACATTATGGAAATGAAAGATGAGCTATTTTATTTATAGGGTGTAGTCTCTTGTCAACCTGTAAGATATAGGAGGTTTATGTTAGATCATTGTTGTCTATTCCTAGGTGTCAGCTTTTATATTATTGCATAGCATAAGATCTTCGGGAGCTGCTTCAAGTTGCATGACTAAAATGTCTATGCCAAGCCATAAACTTTCTGGGGTTCCCTTGCTTAGTAGATTGATAGTAAGAGGACTTAATGTAGGTGTCCCGGAGGGTTCCGAGTTGGGTAGAAACTCCCTCCCTGTCAATTGTCTCCAGTTCGTGGATAGACTATCCTCTCGTCTTCCATAAAAAAATTGTTGATCTACGAAAATAATTTATTTTCTTGTGGGGCCCTAAAATGGCGTTTTTAATCTGAAATAGTAATTGGCCTCAAGTAAAAAAATTGTGGTGGGGAAAAAATGAAAATACCAAATTCTAGACAATTGGAAAGATACAGAAACTCTCTAGTCTACAGTTTATACTATTTCTTTCACTTTATGATCACCAATATCAGTGGCCTCTAGATAAGTATAACGTGGAATTCCTCAAGTTAAACCTGGGATTTTACACGAGAAGAAATCTGATGGCTTGGAAGTTGGAGAATGGATATTCCTCCTGGACGCCCTCGGTGGCTGTGTGTAAACCTATTCTTTCAGTTGCAAATCCATCTTGATGATTTCACTGAAAGTACTCAAATTCTTAACCAAATCCTTTGGAAAAAGGGACAGATAAATACCCAAGGCAAAATTCAAAGGAAAAGTTCAGACCTCTGGATTTCATCCCATTGCTCTAAGATGTGGAAAGTCAACAGGGAGACCCAATTATCTGATTGTTCTTGTCCCATGGCCTTTGGATTATGCGATTAAATTTTGGTAATTTTGGCTGGCCCGATGCTTTTCTTCGGACCATTACCAACCTGCTTCACTTCCTCTTTGGAGGACATCTGAATGAAATAATTTTTGTGGTTGCTTGGCTACTTGGTGTAAACTTAACAATCTTTTTGTAATTATAGTTCAACCTCTGTTTGTGCCAATTGTAAGTTCTTTGTATCTTCCTTAGCTGGGATTGGGGCTTTCCTCTCTCTCATTCCGTGATAGATAATTCACTTGATCAATTAAAGAACGTTCTAAAAGAATGCCAAAGTTTATTGTGAAAAAAGAAAAGAAACCTTTCCCTTTTCTTTTGATATTTCAATGTCTGCAAAATAGTCTGATTTGCATCTAAAACATTCTTCTTTCTCAAAATTCCTCATTTCATGCAACATGGTCATAACCTTGGCAAGTTTATTAGCCTCGTTTAAGATAGAAACTCATTGCATGGACCATGAAGTCTGGTCATTTATAGATGTACACCGAGTTATAGGGAAGACTTTGTCTGTCGACATTAGTTTGTTTACTTTTACCTTGTATGAACATTATGTTTTCCTCAGGGTTGACATTTTTGTTTGATTTTTTCCCCAGCAATTATCACTAATTAAATACATGGAAAAATTGAAGTAATATCTGGTTTGAAATCTTACAGTCCTAAAGTTCTCACTTCATCAAATTTGATTTTTGATCATTCGATCTTCTAGTTGATTGATTTTACAAATACTTTATTTTAATGCTCTCTCTAACATCTCAGAGTTCATTCTTTCCAGGTGGGATGATGCCTATGAATTACTCGATGAGATGATTAAAAACAGGGTATCTAGTATTCATCAAGTCATTGGCCAGATGATCAAGGGAGATTATGATGATGATTCTAATTGGCAGATGGTTGAGTATGTTTTTGACAAACTTAACGCTGAAGGGTGTGGATTGGGAATGAGATTTTACAACACACTGCTAGAAGCGCTTTGGTGGCTTGGCCAGAAAGGACGTGCTGCGAGGGTTCTCACTGAAGCAACAAAACGAGGCCTGTTCCCTGAACTTTACCGCAAAAGCAAACTTGTGTGGTCTGTGGATGTGCACAGGTATGATAAGAATAAGTTTCTGTTCCATGTTGACTACCTGATACCTGTTCTTGAGTTTATACTAATCTGATGTCTGGCCTTCCTACAGAATGTGGGAAGGTGGTGCATATACCGCAATATCACTTTGGGTTAACAAAATGAATGAAATGCTTCTGGATGGGGAGGATCTCCCTCAGCTTGCAACTGTTGTAGTTGGGTAAGCTTCATTTATCTTGCAATCAATTTAATCAAGGTTAAATTTTCTGAATTGAAGTGTCATGCATGGTGGAGGCATATATGATTATGCAAGGGTTTCCTTAGTCCAGCTGAAGCAAATCTTCTTCTTCTAAGCCTCTTGGACGTGACCAATTTTGTGAAGCTATATGTGCACGTAGCTAATATGCTGGTTAAAAAATGCTCTCTTTTAGTTTAGCATCCTAAATTACACTTGGGGTATCACTGAAATGTCCGGAAATTGTTAATGGAAGTAAAGTAGATTAAGCTTTTTAAGTAGTTCTTTACATGATGCTGTCTGAATATGCTTGATTTTAAGGGAGGACCGCATGGAGGCCCCATGAATTTCTGACTATTGGTGAACAACAATAAGTTGTGAAATTGTATTCTCAGGGTTAATTATATAGAGAGGAGAAAGAGCTTCAATCCTAAGGAGTTACAATAACATCTCCAATTGGACAGAAGTGTTGCAGGACTATAAGAATGAAAAAGACTTGAACATTTGCACGCCAAAACATTGCAAGACGTACAATATTTATATTGTCGAAAAGTCTCTCAAAAGACTGCTCCTTTTCAGCAAATAATCTCTGATTTCGACCTATAGGTATGGCCGGCCTTCGAGAGTGAGAGATAGTAGACAGCTAAAACCAATAGGCAAAGCCACTGTCCAGTCTAAACCGAAAGTGACTCCAAAATTTTGTGGCAATTGGGCAGGTGAGGAATAAGTGTCCTTGTGATTCTGTACTTTGTTTGGAAAGGACTCGCCATTGGGGGTGATTGACTAATAGGGCACTCTATTTTGGGGCATATCATGAGCACTGATTAGGAGAGACTAGAGAGTTCCCGAAAGAAAGAATGCGTTGTGAGAGAGTTCCCCAAGGGTAATGGTCACTCCATACAGTCTTAACTCTTTAGTAGATGGTGTTGAATGTGATCTTCTTTGTGAGTCAAGTCTAACAACAAGGATTTTGTTTATAACGCCCCTCATTTTTCAAGTTTCCAAGATCAGATATCTTCTGTTTGTACAAGGTTGTTGCATATTGTTATACTTTCAGTCTACTTGATATGAAAGCTAGTTGCCAAGTCTTTAGAAATCAACTCTTTTCTCATTGCACTAAATGGAATTTTACTTGCCTTGTACTTTTACGAGGGTTCATCGATTGTTTGTCAACCAAATATTTTCAAATTTTCAGCAGGGGTTGGTTGGAGAAAGACTCAACCGCACAAAACTTGCCTATCGCAAGGGCAGTCTATTCATTCCTGCAGGATAATGTGTCGTCATCCTTCTTGTTTCCTGGGTGGAACAACGGTCGAATTGTCTGCCAACAATCTCAATTAAAGCAGCTCCTCTCAGAAGCAGAAGCATCATCTAGTGAAATTATTACTCTAAATAATTCCCCATTAAATCTTCCAGAAGCGAAGACATCAAGATCTGGTATAAACAATGACAAATACAATGATGTTGATTCTAAATCAAGTGAAATGACAGGAACTGAGCTTCTGACTACAACTGTTTGAATGAAATACAAGGTTGAAAATCTAGTTTTCAAGTTTTGAAACTCATCACCTCCCATTTTTATTGGAAGGATGTGATCGATGGGGCTCTTCGACTTTGAAAGAACTTAACCAAATGATAGTCTCACAGCATTCAGGTGGTGGCAACATTGCTTGCGATGATTCACTTATAAGAGGCCAATTTGATCGATTCAAGGAAGAAGATGCATGCCCAAGTAAGAGGTTAGTGTTTTTGTAGCTTTAGAATTAATATTCTTTACTCGAAAAGGAAAAGCTGTTTATTAGTAATTGTTAGACCAGCGGTTTAAGTCTATGTGAACTAATCAGGGAGATGTAATATCTCTTATATTTGGAATTCCGCAACTATGAATAGAGAATATGGAGGATTAGCAAAAAATGCCTTCACCTTTTGTTGCTGACTCTCATACATTTTAGGTCGGTTTGTTTTAGAGCTATCTTTTAGGGGACAAAAACTTTTTGGTCTTGTGATCTTCATTTGGTCCTTACGTTTGCATAATGTTACACTTATACCCATGAAGTTCGAGTTTAGTTTCTATATGGTCTATAGTACATTATTATTATTTTTAACTAATTAACTAAAAGTTAACATCACATATCCTTTGTAAATGTGTAAACATTATTAACATTTTAATGTTTCTTTAATATAAATTTTCATTTTAAATTTCAAGTGAAAAATTTTGTATACACTCAAAACATAAAATGATTTCAAAATTTGTTCTCGAGAACAATTTTAAAAGCAGAATTCTAATGTTGTACCAAACCCGCCTTCGTTTTTTTGTTGAGGTTTTATGGTGCATTAGTTAGTTCATTTTTTTCTTTTTTCCAATAATTGATAGAAATTAAACTAATGGTACTTTATTCCCTTAATTATGCTTTTTAAAAAAAATTCACATAGTTATGCTTGATTAATCCCACAGTTTAATTTCTAAATTTACAAAACATGTCATTAGCAATATGTGACATGGGTGATCAAATCTCTGACTTTTAAGTCGATAGTATATGTTGATGTTAATTTAACGATTTTAGTTTGTACAATCTAGCCATGAACTATTTAAAAAAATAAGATAATTTGGAAAAAAAAATTCAAATGATTGGCAACTACTCAAAATGAATTTTGAAAAAATAAGTTAATAAAATAAGTTGGTTTAGAATAAATATTTGAAATCAACTTTTAGAAATTACCAAAACGCTCCAAAAGTCATTTATCTCACTTTCGCTATGTTGCCATGTCAATCATCTCCCACCTCCACTAACTTTGACAATCATTACTTTCAATTATGTTCCCAGAATTTTATAGTTGTTTTCTTTTTATAATAATTTGATATTAATAAAAAATCGATTTTAGTATATAAAAACATTTTTGAAAAAAAGGCCAAACACATAAGTATTTTTATTTTAAATAGTTTTTTTTTATTATTTTTATTTTAATCAAGTGTTTAAATGAAAATAAAATTTTGAAAAACATTTTTCCTAATTCAATCCAAATAATCTCATAATTTACGACATATTTAGTTCTAACTCATTATATTTTAAGAAAGAATGTTTGTGTATGAAACCCAATTCTTAATTAATCTTCTATAACACAAAAACAAAAAGTCATATACATTATTCTTCACAATTTCTTTTTATTTTTTATTTTCTAAATACTACATAACTCTTTAGCACATCAATGGAGACATTTATAATTTGGAATGTGTGACAAGTGTGGATTATTAAAAAAGGGTGGGTTAGCCTCTACTTTGGCGCAGTTCTTTAATACTATTTTAAGATATGAAATGGATGAAAGGTAGGAAAGATCCTTTGATATTTTGCATAACAAAAGTAGTTTGATGGGATGTTCCTCTCTCACGCTTGTCCATACACACACATATTTAATTTCCTTTCCTTAAGATGCTTTTTTTTTTTTTTTTTTTACTTCTTCTTCTTCCCTCTTCTTCTTCCTCTCTCCCTTTAAGATATGATTTTTACAAGAGAGATCTCATAGATTTTTCTTTCCTTAATTGGATGTATATTAAGCTTCGGTTTAGATTTTCTTTGGTCAAAAATATTGATTTGGTACGTATCTTACAAAAATAAAAGATATTTACATGAGCAGCAAAGTTAATGGGTCGTCTTACATTTGAAAAGATATCTTTTCGACTTTTGTTTCTCCCTTACTTTTGAAGGGGTTTATGGTTTCTGTGTTTATTGGTGGTGTTTGTTTCAGCTAATGCATTTATGTTTTTTTTTTTTTTTTTTATAAAAAAAAATACGAATTTGGTCCCCTTGCTTTGAAATTTCCTATACTTTCAATTGTCCAATTTTAGTTCTCATACATTCAATTTTAGTTCTCGTACATTCAATAAGTTAATTTTTACTAAAATTTGTTGAATAATAATAATAATTTTCATGCATAGAAATATAATGTGTGAATATGTTTTTAAATTTTACGGTAAAAATGTTGTATATAACAAAAAGTTCTAAAAAATCAATAATAAACTAGCATTGGAGACTAAGTATAATATTTATAAGAAGTACTAGGATTAAAATCAGACAATTGAAACTACATGGACTAAAATTAAACAAACTTTAGAGCATAGGGATTAAAATGATATTTTAACTTTAATTTTTAAAAATAAGGATAAAATATTATTTTAGTCTCTATATTTTGACATTTGTTCAATTTTAATTTCTATACTTTCAATTGTCCAATTTTAGTCTTTGTACTTTCAATAAATCTTAAATTTAGTTCTCAATGCTAGTTTATTGTTGATTTTTTAGAACTTTTTGTTATCTGTTAGAAATTTTAATATAAATTTTGAAAACACATTCATACATTATATTCTATGCATGATAATTATTATTAATTCAACCAATTTTGGTAAAATTAATTTTGAGGGACTAAATTTATTTTTTAGAACTTTTTGTTATCTATTAGAATTTTTAATATAAAATTTGAAAACATATCCATACATTATATTTCTATGCATGAAAATTATTATTATTATTATCCAATCAATTTCGGTAAAAATTAATTTTGAGTGACTAAATTTAAGATTTATTGAGAGTACATAGATTAAAATTAGTCAATTAAAAGTATAAAGACTAAAATCGAACAAATTTTAAAATATAGAAGCTAAAATTGTAGGTTCAAATTTTGTTTTGTACATAATTTGGTTAGATTCTTAAACAAAGAAAATTTATATAATGAAACCTTCCCCTAGTAACCATTGAATACAATTGAAAATCTATTTATCTCATGATAATTGTTTGGTTTGGTTTGAAAATGCAACTTTTTTAAAATTCTCTCTCCTACATCTAATAGATTAATAGTCAAATTGTTTTAGTCCCTTTAAATAATTCTCTAACAGCATGATAAGTGGATTAGAAAGGGATGGAGGGAAACAAAAACGTTTTAAAAAAACGAATAAGGAAAAGAAAATAAACGTTAATTAGAGGGGCTATTTTGGATGCTGAGTTGAAATATGATGTCTGTGGGATCTATATCTATGTTTTTTGAGTATTTGGGGTGCTAAGTTCATATGTCAGGGTATCTAGTGTAGTTTTATTATTATTTTTTCTTTTTTTTACATAAATAATCTGTTTTTATGATGATTATTTTTGCTTGGAAACTTTTTTTTTTTTTAATAATTCTACATATATTTTTTTAATAAACCATAGATTACACTATATTTTGTTGTTTTTTAAGCATACATGCTTGGGAACTTTTTGAAATAAATACACTCATATGTCTGACAATTTTTTCTTCAAAATGTTTTTTATACAAATTGTTTGATTTCTTACATCATAAAAATGATTTTATTTAATGCTAAATTACTATAAAGTGCTATGAACTAATAAAAAAATCGGGAATTCAACATTTTGACGGAGCTTGCATACTTTTGTATCAACAAATGTGTTTTTATGGACAATTATGTGCGTCAACTTAAATATAAACATTTATTGATGTTTTATATTTATTTTTCAATTAATAGTTATTTTTAAGCTTCAAATTAAGATTTTATTGATGGTTTTATGTCACAAACACAACAAAACAAAAAACTCGTGCGTTAACAAAACTCAAATTTGTAGTAGTCATAATTTAAAATAATAGTCGCTAGAGTTGGTAGAGTAGCCACGGTCGAAGGTTGCCTGAGTTGTCCGTCAAGGATGGTGGTTGGATGTTGCCGAAGATGGCCGTTGGAGGTGGTCGTCGGAGTTGATCGTCGAATGTGGTCACTAAAGTTGGTTGTCTAAGGTGGTCGCTTGTGATGAGGATTGAATGCACTATTGGTCAATATGGTATAAAATGTTGGTGACATATGAAGTTAGCCTCCTAAACAATGAGTTGGGTTTATATCTTAACTCATCTCATTTCCTTACCCCAAACACCCCAATAGGGTGATCATAACTCCATAGTAAGTGATATATACTCATTTTTCATCATTTTTATTGAGGTCGCATGTTTAAATTCCCATACTCCTACTTACTTAGGTTGGCAGCTTCAATTTTAAAATTTGAGAGGCAAATAATAGAGTTTTATTATTTATTTTTTTTTAAGAAAAAAATAAACAATTGCACTAGTTGATCAAACCATCTTGAAATGATAATTAAATAAAATAATGATTAGGTGCAGATGCTTTCCTTTTTTACTCACAAAAAAAATTAAAAACAATTCATTTTCTTAAAAAAAAGAGTTGACATATGACAACTTTTTATTGGACAATACTTGGGTTGAACAAAGACAGGTGCAACTAGGGCAACACTCAAGTGAGTCTCAGTTAACTATATTGATATATACAAATAATAGAGTTAAGGGCTTGTTGTCGAATAATACTTCCCTGATGACTAGGATATTAGGAAATATATAATTCATGTTGATTGTTGATTACCATTAAGTTTTAAAGATAAAAAGTCTCTCACCTCTCTTTGTTTCAGTGGCAACAATTTTGAGTCGGTTTGAATGTATATTTTTTAGTGACAAAAAAAGAGTATTTTTAAACACTTAAAAAATCAATCTAAACACAACTCTTTAAAATATGGGTAGTAAGAATTTTTTGCTACCCAACCACTAGAGACATATTTTCCGTGATTTCATATCGTCCTTCGTTATTTGCACAATGCCATGTGTCCCAATAAAATTGAGGTCAAATATAAGGTTTGTGTAGGAGTGATGAGGTGAGTGAGTGGTGAATGGAAAACCAAATGGTTGGTGGGTGAACCCCACAAGACCTTATCTTGGTTTATCCTCCAAGAAGCAACCCACCCATTAAAAAAAAAAAAAAAAAAAAAAAAACTTGTATTACCAAAAGTAGTACCAACAAATATTAAAGAAGATAATGTGAAAAAGAAAGAAAATAATAATAATAATAATAAAGAAAGCCTTCTTCTCCTCTTCACTCTTATTGCTTTTGAATGGACAAAAAAAGAATATGCTAAGCCAACGGTTCATAATAAAATTTTCAAGAAAAAAAAAAAAAAGTAAGTTCGGTTTTGTTGGCGTTTTGCGAATGAAACACAGCCCAAAGAACGGTGCTTTTGTTTTTCCTGCGGTCCGCCGTGGAGGATGGACTTAGTGGATATAATATATATATATATATATTATATATATACACTTTTCATAACTCTGTTATTATTATCTTTCCATTTACGTAATTCTTTCACCAAAATTAACTTTTTAGTCCATTAGTTTTTGAAGATTTTGTTAGATTCATTCTTAAGTTTCTAAGATATACATTTTTTATATTTGAATAGATTTAAGCTTTTGAGATTGTTTTAACTTTTAAAATAATTGATGACAATTGTGCTTTCAAAAAATTAAGCTGTGAAATGAAGTAAAATAGTATTTGGTAAATTTCAGTTTAAATTTAAAAAATAGGTTAGAATGTTTGGTAAATAAATACAAAAACATCTTATTTTAAATATAATTACTAAAATAGACTTATAATCAATTTTATTTTAACTTTTTTTTTAATTCAAAATTGTAAATAATTGTTTAATATGATAAATTTTGTTTGTTATAGACTAATTTCTAAATATTAAGGAAAATAGCTTTATTTTCTTAAAAAATCAATATGGTATATATATATTTGAAAAAATGATGCATTTAACTCGTGAAAAATAGAAAATAGATTTAATTAGGTGAGAAATATATAAATATATAAAATAACTCTTCTTTTTAAAATATAAAATTGAAAACTAAATATTAATTAAAAATTCTACCTGATTTGAGGAGAATTTAAAAACTAGTAGGATAATGCTTTTAAAGTAAACATGAAATTAACGTATTTTTAAAAGTGATTTTAACAGATTTAAATCTGTTTTACCAAACGCAAAAAACAGTTAAGATTTTTTCCAACCGCTTTTTTGACACATCTAACGCAATGTCAAACGTAGCCTTACTCTCTGAGTTTAAAAAAAAATGTGACTTTTAGTTTTGGGGTCTTAAGATGGATTTAAAAAACTCATGAAGTGATTGAAGTAATCTTTTTATTATTTTAAATAATCATACGACATTTTGAATTAGACAAGTAAGTTTTAGAAATAATTTTAGCATATCACAAAATGGGCAGTTTACAACATTAAAGGCCCATTTGGATTGACTAGAGAAAAAAAGTGCTTTTCCATTCATTTTTGTTTAATTTTTTTTTTGATAAAAATTGTTTCAAATACACTTCAAAATTTATTTTGAGTGGTTGTCAAACACTCCAATTTTTTTCGAAATGATTTATTTTTTAAATTAAACACTTGAAAATATATTCCAAACACATCTTAAATCTTAGATTTTAGATTTTTTTTCCCTTTGAGTGGGCTAATTATATTTATAGAACATAATAGGCACACTTGAGATGTTTTGATAAATTTGTACTTCCAAAAATAATATTTTTCTTATACTAAAAAATTGATATGGTTATAAGCCTCCACATGTGTGAGTTATTTTTTTTCATAATATTCTGATTGATGATGTAAATTGATACATTTTAAAGTTGATTGTGATTAACACAATTACTAATTTAGAGTTTGGATTGGTTTGGATTTTCGATTTTTTGGTTTTTTATGCACTCCTACCATAAGAATTGTTTATGAAGCTTTTTATCGAATCATAGGAGTTAAATTATAATTATAAACCCTAAGACCTAAATTTTAACTTCTTCCAAACTATAGAGACACACATTTCAATTTGTCCCATAAATTATATAATATTACAAAATAATAATTAAACAATTTTTTTAACATAAAACTATGTTCATAAATAAATTAAGAATAGTTTATTGTTTATTGCTATTTAGTGGGTAACTACAACTAGTCTGCAATTGTTTAAATTACAATCTAATTTTTGAATTCTGCTACCAAACACATATCTAAAAACATGAAATACAATTAACTCTGTTTTCATTAATCTATTGTTTTCAAATTTTTATTTCCAAATTCTCTACCAAACAGACTCTTGCTTATTTAACCTTTTCATATTCTAATTTTCAATTAATACATAATAGTTAAAAGCTTACAGTAGTAAATTCTTAACTTTCTTTTCCTTTTCAATTATCATCCAAACACAAAATTTTAAAAACATTCAGTTCAAATCTTTCTCGTCCCAAATAACGTAATTAATTTAAAATTATTTCTCAAATTTCAAATTACACAATGACCAAATAGACACGAAAATTTACCTACTAAATTTGATTACTCATAATAAACCTAAAAGTAGATCAAGTAAAATAAAATTGAAGCTTTATAAAGTGGAAAGCAAGAGATTCTCCTACTTTTTAACACCAAATATCTATTTCTTTTTTTTTTTTTTTTTTCTATCTTTTAATGGGCATAGGTTCAATGAAGCTGGTTGGGTTTTTTGAATTGAAGAATTGTTGCTTGTTGGGGATTGACAACTTGGGTGTTGACTAATTGGTAAAAAGTTAAAAAGTAAAAGGGGCAAATGTGCAAAGTAAAAAATTGTAAAACAAATGCCTTTCTTCTACATGTGATGTGATATTGTTATTTAATGCTTTGTCCCACACATCTCATCTTGGGGCATGTGTAAACATTTTGAACCATATATATATATATTTTTATTTCATACCCAAATTCCCCATTCTTTCTTTTTCTCCATCTTTTTACATTCCTAGGTTTTTTTTTTTTTCTTTTTTTTTTCTTCAATCCTTTTACTTTCAAAAATCTCATCCAAATAACCTCAATCCAATATAACTTTTCAACAAAGATCTTGGTCCACTTCTTCAATCACATTCACTTGTAAATTATCACTTAGACTTTTGTTTATATAGGTGTTAGATTCATAGCCACAATTGAGATTATAAGATTCCAATTATTTCTCGTTTATCATCTTATTTGACTAATATTTATATTGTTTTTAAACAAAGAAGAAAAATACTTTTTAATGAGGTGTGATTTTATTTTTGTTAAAATACCGTTTTTTGGTCATGTACTTTGAAGTTTGTTCAATTTTACTTCCTATACTTTCAGTTGTCCAATTTTAGTACAGGTTCTATTCTTTCAATTGTCCAAATTTAGTTATTGATTTTTTTAAAAATCTTTTGTTATTTATTAGATTTTTACTATAAATTTAAAAATCATATTCACATATTATATCTTTTTACAGGAAAATTATTACTATTATTGTTTAACCAATTTTAATATAATTAATTTTGAAGGATTAAATTTAAGATTTATTGAAAGCATAAGAACTAAAATTGATCAAACTTCAAAATATAGCGATAAACTAGCATTTTAACATTTAAAACGTTTTAATTTTTGAACAATGAAAATAGTTCGTAGTTGTCATAAATAGAAAGTTAATATTGTGAAGTGGTATTAAATTACTTAAATATTTATTCTATAATCATTGAAAAATATTATGACATCAACTTGGTGTAGATAAAAAAAAAAATACTAAAAATAGAAATAGTGTAAAAAAGAATGGAAAAAGACCAACAATGACATAGTAGTTAATATGAAAGCTAGTTTGTATTTAATATATGTGAAACTTGAAAGCTTGTTTAATACCATATTAAATATAAGCTTGCACTTCAATATTTATATGTATTAATTATATTCTTATATTTGGAGAAGTTCCAAGTTACTTTACAAGTAATTTACTCTTTGGCTCAATTTTTTTTTTTTAAAAATTAAATTTATAAACACTGATTCTCGATATTGATTTTTAGTTTTGTTGCCAATTTTTAAAAAAGTTTTGAAATTAAAAGAAAAATCAATTTTTAAATTTCTTTTTCTTTTTTGAATTTCATTATTAATTCAAATGTTTTCTTAAAAATATAAAAACATTATTTAGTAAGAAAACAAACATATATTTTTTTAAAAGTTTATAGTTATCAAAAAGTGACCTAAAAGTTCATAACTATTTTTCTTTTTTAATTTCAATTTTAGGTTATTAAAAAAATATAAATAAAAGCATTATAAATTAATTTTTAAAAATTAACTTTCATCTACGTTTTAATTTAAAACAATAGATAATGAACATAATAACAAATAATTACCAATTTGAAAGGTTTAATATTTACAAAGAAATGGTAACAAACAATCATCAAAGACAAACACATTTCTTTTTAAAAAAAATTATAAAAAGAAACAATAAACAAGAAAGGAAAGTAGCCTTATTTGCAAAAATCCTATTATCTTCTCTCGTTCATATTTTAATAAACAAAGTATGATAATAATAACTGTTAAATTGGAAAATACACAAAAAAAAAAACCGAAAAAAACCTGAACAGCCAACCAGAAACTGCCACGTATTGCATTTAAAACACTGACTTCCACAGCTACTCCATGATTGTCATCGCCGCATTATATATAGACGGAACCAAAATCTTCACCACACCACTTGTCTTTTGATATTGTTGTTTAATTTCGGTGTGTTTCGTTTCTTTTCTCCCTTTTTCTTCTCATCATTCTACGCCTCCGATGCCGATGCCGGCCGACGGAGCCGCCCAGATGGATGCCGCCGGCGTCACCAAGGAGTTCATGTTGTTCGGAGTCAGAGTCATGGTGGACCCGATGAGGAAGAGCGTCAGTATGAACAATCTCTCTCAGTATGAGCATCCTCTTGAAGCTTCCATTGATGACAATAGCCGCAACAGTAAGAGTACTGTCTCTGCCGCCGACAGGAAGGAAGATTCCGCTACCGGTTACGCTTCTGCGGATGATGCCGTTCCCAATTCCGGTGGGAATCGCGAGCGTGAACGCAAGCGAGGTTCGATTTTCTCTGTCTTTTCTTGTCTTTTCTTGGTGATGGTGCTTATCGAGTGATTTTGAGATACGATTTGTAGAGAGAAGGATGCGTTTGAGTAGTTCTGTAAATGACTGATAATCGGCGGGGTTTTTTTTTTTTTTTTTTTCTTTTCTTTTCTTGAGAGTTTTTATTAGGTTTAGTTCAATTTATTTGGAATTTGGAGTTGTTAATGTTTAAGGATGATTTTCAGGTGTACCCTGGACGGAGGAAGAACACAAGCTTTTCTTGCTGGGATTGCAGAAAGTGGGGAAAGGAGATTGGAGAGGAATTTCGAGGAATTTTGTTAAGACTCGAACCCCAACTCAGGTTGCTAGCCACGCCCAAAAATACTTTCTACGCCGAAGCAACCTCAATCGTCGCCGCCGTAGATCCAGCCTCTTTGATATCACCACTGATACGGTAACTGTCATCTCTACTCAATTCATAGCTTATGTATGGATGGACGGATGGATTGGTTTTTTCAAGTATAGTGCATTCTGTTGTTTGATTCTTTAGGGTTGCAAATTTTGATTTCAAGTTGTAGTAGTGAATTCATTTGGGTAGGGGCTAACTAGGATTTTGGCCTACTGGTTCATGAGCTTATTTATCCTGTGTTAGGTAGTGAAGCTTCATGATCTATCCCCTTTCTGAGTTTGCTTCTCTGGTCTAGCTTTTCTTGACCAACCTTCAAAAAGAAAACTACCAATTTATTGCAGCAAAGTGATAGGCAAAACCGAACAAAGATGATATGATGAATGATTTTGGGGATGTATAGCATGTTTGGGAGCGAACAAATCTGTCTTTAATCATTCAAAATTAGTTTAGTTTCTGATTTCACACTTTTAGATGTGATTTTCATACAATCAGAATTGACTTTGAATAATTAAAAGCATATCTTGGAGCAATTTTAATTATTTCACAATTACTCCCATGCCCGTTAATAATAGAATACTTCAATAAGTGTAAGTTGGAATTGGTCCTTACTTGTAATTCCTTTCCTGGGTTCATTAGGTAAAAGTGGCTGCTGAGGAAGAGCAAATTCAAGTTCAAGATAATTCCTCCCAATTGCAATCCTTATTGCCTCCTCCACCACCTGAAACTTGTAACGTAAATGGTTATCATCCTGTGATGCCAACTTTTCCTTTATCTGTTTGCCCTGCAATGCTACCTGTACCAATTCCAATGGAAAACCCAACACTTACACACGAGAGCCTCGAAACTGATACATCATCAAAGCAACTCCATCCTCTTGCTTCTGAAGTTTTGCCATTCAGTGCAACCACACCTGAGTTTAACTTGAATTCAAAACCAACATTTAACTCAGGAGCTCTTTCTCTTAACCTCGCTTTGCCTTCAGATTCGACTAATTCGCCAATGAAACACCCTGCTTTCCAAGGAATTTCAAATATCAGCAGTGGGGATAACATTATCAGTGTTGCTTAAAATCACTTTGTTGGCTTAATGGTAAGTTATATTGATCATCTGGAAGGCAAAGTGATTAGGCAATTAACTTCAGTTGTTTGTTGTAGTTGTACATCCCTCCCCACCCCCCACCCCCAGCCCCCAAAAAAGGGGCAAGAAAAAAAGAAAAAGAAAAGAAAGAGAACTGTCATGGCTTCTTGTTTTCTTTGTTTATGATGCCATTACCTCTGGATTCTTCTTCATTTGGTGTTTGTTTGTATAACTGAAAACCTAACAAGCAGTCTCTGCTCACTTCTGCTTAATGATAAGACCAACTCGGTTTCTTCGGTATCTTTTTGTGGCCTTCCTGTGTTTTGCTTTAGTGTATGAAAAATATCAAGTTTTGATCAAGTGATATGGTGAATTAGCTACCTCATATTTCTCCATCTTTGAATAGATTAGGTTGGTTCATCTTGTGATTGAGGATAGCATTTCATCCTCTATTGTGGGTCAAGGTGGTTGTACTGTCATCTTGATATTGCTCATACTCTTGATTTCTAAATTTTCTGTTGGACTTTATTTGCAACTTGCTCAGAATTCCATTCATAGCTTTGGTAACCCTATTTACATTGTCTTTCATTAGGGAATACTCAACATTTTTCCAAGTCCAATATAGTCTTACCTTCTCCATTTGTTTGGAACTTTTGTGGATTTTTTTTTGGACGTGCCCGGGCGCCCAAGTAACAACCAAACTTATCTAGATTACAATTATTTACCCCCTTTCTTTGTTTATGGTATACTCAAGTTTGTATTAATTTAGTCACCAAACACTATCGGTAAACGAAAAATAATTGATAAGATCTCAAAAGTATTATAGATATGTTATCAATTAATTTTTAGTACGACACAACATGATGGGAGATTGAATTTTTGACCTCTAGAGAGGAATTGTTTGTTAATTATTACTAAGCTAAGTTTACTTTGACATCAAAGTACTATAGATATATACATATGGGTTATTCTCAAATATAGCAAAATGAACCAACTCATCAAGAGAAGAGATCCACTCATGCATAGCTTCTACTAAGAATAATAACAAGGGAGTCTTCTTCTTCGAAGTCGCCCTAGGTTCCGATCCACCATCGGTGAGACCCCTCTTGCTTAAGTACTGGTTCCCTTCACTAAAAGAAAGAACTCGTTGAGACCGGACCACACTCGTCGACCTCCGATCGAGCTACGAGCACGAGTAGGTAGGCGGCTAGGGGGGAGGGGCGGCTGGGCTGCCTTTTCAATCAATCTCCGGCCGCCCCCTAATTACTAGACCAACCTGGTGCGAGTTGTAAGGAGTCTTGGTCTCGAGTCGAGCTGGGGCGTCATTTCATTCTCGTAACGGGAGTGAGTGCACCGCAAGACCAGACAAGTGACTCCCTCGCCTCCCAGCGGCGGTCTTTAAAGTGAAGTCATTTCCTAAGCTAAGAAAGACAAATCCTCTTATTCTACGATAATCCAAGCAGCAGCTTTATGAGTCCGCTCGGAACCAGTCGATTCCTGAGCCATTCGTTCTCCCCTCTCGGTTGGCGTTTGCTAGCCACTAGAGCAAGTAAGAGTATTTACAAATATAACAAAATATCAATGTCTATAGATAAAGATAGTTGTTTATCACTTATAAACAGCAAAATATTTTAAAAATATTTTGAATAGGATTAAATGTAAATGATTGAATTGGGTTGAACTAGGGTTGTTCAAGTCCAAACTTAAACTTTGCATCTTTAATTCTTTTTTTCTTTTTTTTTTTTTTTCCATTCAAAGCCCTTTTCTTCTTTGACTATAAATATTCTTGAATGGCAAACATATTTGAAGCAACATTTGACCTGAGTAACATGATTGCATATATTTCTTTTTCCAATTTATTTTCTTTTTAAAATCAACTAAAAGTAGGATGCGAATTTAAATTTTTAATCTTCTAGGTGAAGAATATAGCAACACGATCGGTTGAGTTATCATCAACTCTTCATCTATATTTTTTCTGGAATGATCTAATTTGAAAATTTGTAATAGATTGAAAATTGAAAGTAGAATTATTATTTTTTTTTTTTAAATTCAGTTTTTTTTTTTTTTTTTTTTTTTTTTTTATAAAAAAAATGGGATAAAGAAGTCGAAAGGGATTCTAAGTGTTTGGGAATGAAGTGTTTATGTGGGACAGAGAAATAAGTTCCATGAGGATTTGGTGGGGTCCACTTCATGATCCGGATTACATTATTTCCATCCATTATTGCTCCTCCTGGCCCCATTTTTTTACAAACGAATAAATCTATTCTTTTTCAACTTTTCCACGTTTAATTTTTCTATTTTCCACTATTATTCTTTATATATATATAAAATTGATAACTTTCGTGGGTTTATATCAAGAACCGAAATATGGTCTTGATTTTGTAAAAATATCGATATCTATAAAAATTTTGAGAAAAATCATGTAAATCAATGAAAATTGTTATAATTAGTTAATGAAACTTTGATTGCACCTTAATTAGATTATAACAAACCATTTCTAATCGCAATTTCTCTAAAGTATGATAATATTTAGATGTTTATTGTGAATGTCTGTGTAGATGTTGATGCGAGAGCATAAATTTAAAAATAAATGAAAAAGTACTTATAAAGTAATATAAACTTTAGAAATATTTTAAAGTGAGATTATGTGAAAATTACGAAGGTTTTAGATGGTAAAAGAAAAAAAACTCTCACCAATTCAATATTGAGATCAAATTATGTAAAATTTTAATGAAAAAAAGGTTTGAATGAGGTTACAAATAATTTTTTTATTTTATTATTTTTTTTTTTATGGTTTTCCAAATTCAATTGGTTTAGAAATGAAAATTTTGGGTCTAAAATAAAGTTAAAAATTGAGAAAAGTTGGAAATTAGAGAAAGTTGCAAATAGAAAGGCTTAAACTTTTGTGGAACATGACATTGGCTTATGAAACTATAGAATTGTGTATATAAAATTCAAAAACTTTAATTTATCTAACATAATTAAAAAAAATCAAAATTTTCTCGAAATCTTGAAATTTCGTCGAAATGGGAGAATCATAATATTTTCGAAATTTCGTTGAAATTGGGAAAAAAGCGATATTTCTCCCATCAAGATTTAGATGGAAAATTTCCACCATGATTTAAATATCATTTATTTTGTTTAGTTAGAGTTTCGTTTTATTTTAATCTCTTTACTTTTAGATGTCCAATCATAATCATCTATACTATCTAAAAGGGGCTATGGAGGAGAATCATTTGTTTTTCCATTTGCCCCTTTTATTATATAGTTATAGTAATATTTTGTGTAAATTTATATTTTAAATTATTAAATAAAATATTTTTCTCAAATTTAGAAATAAAAATAAAATCTCATTTTCCCCTATTTTTAAGCATCACGCGTTAAAGGAGAATTTTTTTTTTAAAAATCTTATTTTCCCCTATTTTTAAGCATTGCACATTAAAGGAATTTCCTCTATCTCACTTTCTTTCTAATAGTTTTTTTTCCTTCTCTTTTTCTATTTTGTTAATAATTTTTTTTTGGTAGATTTTAGCTCCAACTTTCATAATTGACTTCAATAAACTATTCCTTAGAATAAGTTTTTAGAGTTTATGTCTTCTAAAAAAAATAATATTTTAGTTAGAAAAAATTTTAAATGGGGAGAAATTTTGATTTCCCCTTTTGCGTTTATAGGGTTATCTTAGATAATTTCACATTTAAAATTTTGAATCTTATTCTCCAGCATCAAAGATAAGAAGAAAAAAAAAATAAATAAATCACATTTTCTCCCTATTTTTTACCAATTTAAAAAAAATCAAAATTTATTTATAATTCACATTCAAGGAAAAAAATATCTCATATTATCTAAATTGGTAAATTTTTTTTCTAAAAAAAATCTCATAACGTGAATGTTATTACATATTTCTTAGAAAATAAACAATATTTTGGTTTAAATCAAAATTTGAAAAAAAAAATGAAATTATGAGCATAATTAAACCATCTTTTTTCAACCAAAAAAATAATTTTTATGAAATTTTATTAAAAAAAAGAAAAAAAAGTAGTTTTTTCCGTTTAAATTAAAGTTTGAAATTAGAAGGATAACCATATTATCCAAATAAAAATTAAAAAAAAATTACTAGAGAAGTTTATCATGAAATAAAATATTAATAATACTTTGGTTTATTAAAATAGGTAACCAAAATTAAAAGGATAATAAATATAAAAAAAAAAGACTTTGAGGGTAGTATTATCACACAAATTTAAATTAGAGTAGAAATTAAATGGTTAATCAAATCATATAGTAGAAAAGATTGTGTTTTTTTTTTTCTTAATTTAGGGAGGATGAATTATCATGAAGTTAAAAAAAAAAAAAAAAAGGTAAATATTGACATTTTTGTTTAAATTAAAGTTTGAAACTAAGATATTAATAAAATCATCCAAATCAAAAAAAAAAAAAAAAAATCGATGATTACCAGGAAATTTTAAAAAATATTTTGGTTTAAACTAAACTTTAAAAATAAGAGGATATTCAAATCATTCAAATCAAAATAAAAAAGAATTACTTTAACTAAGAGAGGAATATCACAAAATTTTAAAAGACTTGATTTAGACTTGATTTTGTGAAAAAAATAAATAAATTAACCCATATCTAAACAATTACTACATATTATTCTATTTGAAGTTAAAAATAGGAAAATTATCTTAAATGTCAAAACTACTGAAAATATTTACAACTAATACCAAAATACACATTCTATCGCAGTCTATTTCAATAAGACAGTGAATTTTTGCTATATTTATAAATATTTTGGTTCATTTTATTATATTTGAAAATAGTCATTAAAAAAAAATATATATATTCACATTTTTATTTAAATTAAAGTTTGAAACTAAAATATTAATAAAACCATCCAAAAAAAAAAAGAAAAACTAAGAGATGATTATCACACATTTTTTAAAAAGAGTGGAAAAAAATACTTTGGTTTAAATTAAAGTTTAAAATTAAGAGGATGATACATATCATCCAAATCAAAATAAAAAAGAGTTATTTCTAACAAAGAAACAATTATCACAAAATTTTAAAAGACTTGATTTTGTGAAAAAATAAATAAATTAACCCAATATCTATAATGCAGTAAACAATTGCTACATACTATTTTATTCTCAGATTCAACGTTGTAAAACATGTGCGACACACGTAGTAATTAGCTAGTCTAATCTTAAACTTGGACTATGGAGGTCTATTTAGTTTTTGGTCCAGTTTTGAAAATTAAGTCTGTCTTCCTTCCCTTTCTTATTATGGTTGTCATCTCTTTTAAGTAAACTAGTTGAATTATTAAAAGAAAAATAATTTAAACTAATTTTTTAGGCCCCATTAGGTAATCATTTCGTTTTTAGGATTTGTTTTTTTAAATTAAGCCTATAGACACGACTTCCAACCCCAAATTTATTCCTTTGTTGTCTAATTTTTACCACTAGTTTAAAAAACCAAAACAAAATTTGAAAACTTAAAAAAATAACTTTTATAAACTTGTTACTATTAGAATTTGGCTAAGAATTCAACCATTGTACTTCAAAAATATGTAAATGATTGTAAGAAATGTAGACATAGGCTTAATTTTCAAAAACCAAAAACAAAAAAACAAAATAGTTACCAAATGGGGGCTTAGTTTTCGAAACCTAACCTTAGTTTTTTGAAATATTGGTGGAAAGTAGATAACAAGGCAAAAAATTTAGACATAAAAGGGTGCTTTTAGACTTAATTTTTAAAAATTAGAAACAAAAAATCAAATAGTTACCAACTGGAATCATAGTTAGTTTATTGTTGATTTTTTAATATAAAAAAAATCATTAAATACGGTGTTTATAAATTGTGAAAATATTTTTATATAGTTTTTTTGTGGAAATTATAATTATAATTCAACCAATTTTGATAAAAAAATTTAATTTGAAGGATTAATTTAAAGATTTATTAAAAGGACGAAAAAATTGGACAGTAAAAAAAAAGTATAGAGACTAAAATAATTAGAGCCCTCTAGGCATAGCAAAAAAACCTGTGGGCCCCAACCTGATCGGGGTCGGGAACCTCCAGTTTGATCGGGGATGGGGATCAAATTGGGGACATTCCCTGGGTACCCGTTCGGGGAGGGTATTCTCGCCCCAACCCTGACCTGCCCCGATTTTTCCCCGATCCCATCGAATATATATATATAAAAGATGACTCGCTCTCGCCCTCTCGCTGGCTTGCTCTTGCTGCCTTGCTCTCGCGCGTCTCGCTCTCCCTAACTAAGTTTTATCATTGATACTTAGCATAAGTCTCGCTCTTGCTCAATCTCGCTCTTTCTCAGTCTCGCTCTCTCTCAATCTCACTCTCTCTCATAGTATCGCTCTCTCTCTCAACCTCACTCTCTCTCTCAATCTCGCTAGATCTCGCTCTCTCTCAATCTCACTCTCTCTCATAGTATCGCTCTCTCTCTCAGCCTCGCCTCTCTTAGTCTCACTCTCTCTCTGTCAGTCTTGCTCTCTCTCTCTCTTAGTCTCGCTCTCTCTCAAGTCTTGCGGAGACCCCCATGGGACCCGTTTTCCCGACAGGGGCAGGGATGGGGGAAATTCCCTCGTCGGGGGCAGGGACGGGGACCCCCCACCCGCCTTGCCCTAGCCCCATTACCAACCCTAAAGCCCTCAAAATCGTACTATACCTTTTTGTTTCTATTTAATTCAAAAGTTCTACTACATCTTCTCGAAGAGAGAATCCACTCGACCCACCTACTAGAAGAAAAGAAATTAAATATTTTTTATTCAAATTGAGTGGAAAATAAATTATATATTTCAGTTCAAATTAGGTGGAATAAAGTTCTTATTTAACATTCAATTTTTTTTTAGTACAATGGATGAAGAATTTAACTACATATCTCTTCGTTGAGATTACATATCTATATTGATTGAGTTAAACCCATTTTAGCAGAATTCGAATACTTTTAACTTGTTGAAAACAATATTTTTTTAATATCGTTGTTATTTGTTACATAAGGAATGAAATTATTGACTTACTGTTTCTTTTAATTATTAATTAAGCTATAAAAGAAAGTTAGATTTTGTGTCAAATATGAGACTATCTAATCTTGCAAAAGTAGTTACCATGAAGTATTTAAATTGATATATTTTTATTTTTGTTTTACTACACACAAAAATATGTAAATATGAGAATTTCAACTTTCAACTTCAAAAAAATAGTAATGTCAATTATTGTTAAGTTTCGGTCGTGTTGACTTTAGAAAGATATACGTCACTAATTTAACCATAGTTGTTAACCATTTAAATACTTTTATGCATCTCTACTACTTACTTTTTTATTCTAAGTGTTGAATAGTCCATTTCTGGAAAATGTGGGCAACAATATTTTATTTCTATTAATGTGAATATTACAAATTTATAATGAAATAATTATTCATAATATTAATTTTAAAGTAGTTTATCATATCGATGATAGTTAAAAATTGTACTAAAATAAGTAAAAGGAGGGATTTTTATTTTTGTTTTTATTTTTTTAAAAAATACCATTTTACAAATATAGATATTTATTGAAGGGCACATGCAAGGATATGTGAATAATTAAAGTGGGATCTAATTCCCATGCACAATAATTTGCAAAACTTTATAGCTTGATTAATTAAGACCCATAATGTACTTTTCTTGAATGCTTAGTTCTATCTGTTTAGGTAGTAAGGATTCTCAACAAAAGTGGATGCCATTGCTAAGGTTGCTCAAAACTTGGACAACACTCAAAAGTCAAGTATCTCTTTTGGGATTTTCCATTTAAACCATCTAATTTAGAATTAAACACATCAAGAAAGGGGAAAAAAAACTAAAACTCAACATTTATAAATCATATAGTGTTTATGTTCCATAAATTTGGAGGTATGTGGTTATGTATATTCAAGTTCATATATATCATAAATTATAAGTATTAATTATCATCGTCATATATCATCATATTATAATTTATCATATAAATAACACTATTTTAAATGCTAAATGCTAATTTATATAAAATAAATTAAAAAATTATTATAAATAGAAAAAAATATCAAACTATTTACAAATATAAATTTTTTTTACTTCTATCACTATTACGGTCTATCGCTATAAATAGTAAAATATTTTTATATTTGTAAATATTTCAGCTCATTTTGCTATATTTGAAAAGTTCCAAACTTTTGTTTTTATTTAAAAGATACTTCTATTAGTTTGCAAGTTTCAATAATACCTTTCATCTTTCAAAATGTTTTAAAAATATATGGGAAAAAAAAATCTCAAATGGGATCAATTTCAAAGGGGAAAGTGATCATTATTTTTTAAATAATATGTGGAATGAGAGATCGAACCTCTAATCAAGAGGTCGATAGGACATACTTATGTCATTAATCTATATTCATTTTCGCAAAATAGTGGGTAACCTACTGACATCTAATTAATTAAAATGAGTTAAAAAAATTGTTACACATAGACTGCCAATAATAATGCATCAATGAGAGATATTTTTTATCTTTTTATTTTTTGAAAGATGAAGTGGATTATTGAAACTTTAATTTTAAAAGTATTTTGTACGATCTATAGTGATTTCTTTTAGTTCAGCCCAAAATTTAGAGTGAAGTATTTAAACATTATCTTTTAGCATTTATTTAGTTGAACTAATTTATGATGAATTAAGATGACAATTACAAATAATATCACATAATCATTTATTTGAATAACGTTTATACACTTTCTTGGTAGTTAAGTACCAATTTATCATCTTCATTTTTCTTTATAACAAATATGTAAAATATGAGGATTTGAACTTTCGACTTCAAAGATAACCCACCTATTAACAAACGTTATTGATGGCTAACTTATATTAATTTAATATGATATATAAAATTATTATATTAATTTATAAAACACTTATTACCTTATTTGAAGATTAAAAATAGTGGATTATCAAAATCAACATATAATGAAAGAGCACTTGAAATTTTAAAATTAAAAAAAAAAAAAAAAAGCAAAGAAAAAAGAGTGATAAAATTCGAAGAAGATAGGTTTATTTGGCCCAAAAGGGAGCTATAGCTAATTTAGAACAGAGGAATTAGCTCTACGAAGGCGACTTTTAGCCATTGAATGCGGTTTCTTCATGGTCGATTGTTCAAAATCCTTCCTGTTCTTATGAACTTTCTCTATGTACTCAGACGCCCAACCATCCACATTCGCCTCATCAAAATCGCTCTCTTCCTGAATCACATACGAAGAAGCCGAAGAAGAAGACGACGAATACCTCGGCGATCCATGCCCGATTTGGAAGCCGCCTCCACCCGGTTTCGTCACATAGATCGGCTTCGCTCGGCTCTGCGGCTCCTGTAGCCGTCTACTCCCCGGAATCAGAGGCGTCGCCGCCGGATTTCCTCTCGATCGGCGTCTGGTGGCCGTAGATCCAGCGGTTGCTTCATTCGCCGTCTTTGCGAAAGAAATCGAACTGGAAAGCTTGATTAAATTGGCTACCAACAACATGGACTTCTCGCAGAGCGATTCGGTGGATCTTGCTTCTTTACCGATCATGACTCTGGTAATTGATTGAATTTTTATTTTGGTGTGTTTGTGATTCAGTGGAAAAGAGCGAATGAAGAAACAGAGAGGAAGATTGAGTTGGATTTATAATGTAATAAGCAGTGGTTGTTGTTGAGGTTCTTTGCTTTAATTTAAAGGAGAGAGAGATTAGTGAAATTAGGGTTTAAACAATTTTGGTTAGAACTTAGAAGGGAGATTCCATTCCATGATCAAAATTTCAAAGAATAATATGGGACTTTCTTTTGCAAGTGGATAGATCCCTTTCTCACTTGCTGAGGACTACGTAATCTATGAGTGGAGGGAGGGAGGAAGAAGAAGAAGAAGAAGAAGAAGAATCCATTTCCATTTCCATGGGAGACTCAGATATTTAGTTAACTTAATAAACATAATAATGCATATGCTCTTATCCAATCCAGCAAATTCTTTTTACCCTAAATTATATCCCTAAAAAATATTCCTTACATTTAGGTTTCAATTTTCATGAATTTCTACTCCAACATTAGTGTTTTGAAATATTTATTAAAAAGTTAGTGTATTTTTTTAAAATAATAAATAAAGTTGGGAATTTTTTGCCACCTGTCATGTAGATATTCCTTCTATCCGTCCTACCAAACCTTTTATTATAAACTATTCTAACTTGGGAATTTTATGTAAAATTGTTTTTTTTTTTTTAGGGGTGTTTACAAATCGCTCTAAGTCGTTGAATTAGACTTAATCGACTGGTTTGGTCTGGTTTTTTTTTTCTTCCAAAATAGCGAATTTTTCTATTTACTGATAAAGAGAACTGAGATTTTCAGTTCAGTTCTCAATTTAGAATCTTATATATATAAACCATATAAGCCCAATCCATTTCTTTGAACATTTTAAAAAAGTCCACACCTAGCCCATTCCTTGCCTTACAAAAAAGGAAAAATTACAAAAATCACCCATAAAGTATAGTGACAGTTGCAATTATACTCTTAAAACTTTCAGTAGTAACAATTATGTAAGTTTGAGCGTTCGATTTCAACATTTGGATAAAGTTGATGTTCAATTTTTAAATTTGAAATTTTAAGAGTATAATTGCAATTACCATCATACTTTAAGGATGAGTTTTTGCAATTTGCCAAAAAAAAGGAAAAAAAAAAAAGATCCACACCCACTTAATAACTAAACTCTAAAAATTAGGGGTGATCATCAGTTGGTCGACGTCGGTCTTGGTTTTAGACCGACATCGGCCATCGATATTTCGATAGTCGTCCTTTAGTGTTGGTAGGTTTTGACAAAGTTACTAACTTTGCTCGGTCAAGCGGGCAATTTTTCGATTTTACGTATCTAGCGAGCTAGACAGGGAAAAAGGAAGAAAAGATGGAAAGAAGATTTAGAAGAGACTCAAATTCAAGATAACAATAAAAAATTTATAAAAAATAATAAAAAAGATAAGAAGAAAAAAAGTAGAAAATTTGGGGGGAAAAAAAGAGAGAAGGATGAAGGAAGGAGAGAGAAAACAAAGAGAAAAGTGGAGAAAGGAAGGAGAAAATGGAGAAGAAGGGAGAAGAGAAGAGAATAGGAAAAATAGAAAGACAAACAGAGATAGAGAGAAGGCTGGAGAGGAAGAGTAAGTTCTATGTTCCCCTCTCTATGCACACAAAAAAAATATTTTTTTTAATCATTAAAAAATTAAAAAATTGACATGTGTTTACTTTTAATTGGGTGCAACCTATTTTTCATAAGAAATTTTAGAAATTAAAATTTGGTTTGAAATCTCTAAATTTTGTCAAAAGGGAGAACTTCGATTTTCTTCTAATTTCTCGAAATTTTCATCCAAATTTCAATTTTTTTTAATAGCTATTAGCTAGCCACTCAATAGAATTTCAAAATGTTGATTTTCAAGAAACCAAATTTGAGAAAAATAATATATATTTATTTTTAACTTCACATCATTTCACCTCAAAATTAAATAGATGTAAGTTTTATTTCCTTTACCATCCAAAGCTTTCATTTCCAAGAAATCAAAATTAAGATAAATAACATATATTTATTTTTTACTTTATTAAAAAAAAATTCATTGAATTTTCACATCATTTCATCTTATATCATTTCACATCTTTTTTTTTTGGTATTAGACATATAAATTGTGTAATAAACAAATTACATTATTTTGTATGCAAACATTTCATCTCCATTTTGCAATTAATTACCAATATTTGAAATTATGTTGTAATTATTTTTCATTTCTTTTTTAAATTTTTGCTCGCACATTGTACATAGATATTTACAATATACATCTAAATGTTGTCTTACTTTATAAAAATGATGATTAAAAATGGTTAGTTATAGTCTAACTAACCCACAATCAAAGTTTCATTAATTAATTATTGCAATTTCCATAAAATTTCTCAAAATTTCAATCGATACTTCCATAAAATTGGGACCTCGATATTTCTATCGACATCGATTGTGACATCCCAAAATTTTCAGGTAATTTAAAATTTATTATCTTGGATCACTCGGATAATTGTTTGAATTTCAAGGCTTAATTGAATTTTGTTGAGAAAATAATTCAATTTAAAGTGAGCGGGATAAAAGATTTGGATTTAATTTAATTAATGAAAAATTGAATTTAATTTGGGAAGATTTGGAAAATTGGGTTTCAATTTAAAGAGAATTTGATAAGTTATTGTGAGTTTGAAATTTAAAGTTGAGGAATTTGCTTTTTGAGAGATAATTAAATGAATTTGAGTTTGATGTTGGAGGAATCGAATTACATGCGGAAGCGCGTGAACACGTGTACTCTAAATATACGTTTTGAATTTATAGAAAATACAAAAAAAATTTAACCATGCTTTAATTAAGCATGTTTTGCTGAGAAAAAATTCAAGGAGAAAGAAAATATCTTTGAAAAAAACTCTTCAACTTTCTCTAATTCTTCACTGCATCCACGATCTTTTCAATCTTCTTGGGTCTCAAACAAGACACCACCACTAAGTTTTCCTCGCTATTCTCCGACAAGTCAAAGGTTTGTGGGAACCTCTCTTTCGAAGATTAGGGAGAAATTTTGCAGAGAAACTTTTTCTTGGTAACTTGGGAGTGTTGAGAGATTGAGAGGTAGTTTTTTAGAGGGATTGTTTAGCCATCGAAAGAACTTCTCATGAATCATAATTAAATTGATGGAGAGGGGGAAGGTAATTATGGATTAACTTCCACCATCCTTTAACTCTCCTTGGGAGTTAAAATTTAACTAAAGTTAAATTAAATCAAATTAAATTAAATTAAATTAAATATTAATTAATCTAATTAATTAAATATTATATATTTAATTAATATTTAAATTATATTCAAATGTATTTAACCTCTCATATTCTATAGTTTAAATATGAATCTTATTCATATTATGTTTTAACCTATAGTTTTAATATGAATCTTATTCATATTATTTCATATTTGAGTCTTATTCAAATATATTATTCTATCATATTATAAAGTTTAATTTTGAATCTAATTTAAAATTAACTTTATAATATAATATAATATATCTACATACATTATATTAATTATATCATATACAATTAACATTTAAGTCCCTTATTATATGAATCTCATTTATATTATTTTAATATTTGAATCTTATTTAAATATTAATACTCTCATAATATATAGTTTAATTTTGAATTTATTTAAAAAATAACTTTATATTATAATGTATCTCTATACAATATATTAATTGTATCTCATACAGTTCATGCGCATTCCCTTATAATTTGAACAATTCAAATTCTTCCAAAACTAAATATTCATTGTGTTTACCCCTAGCAGGGGACCTAATGGACCTACAGATTAGAAGCTCCAATGATACGAGATTAATTAATTAAACTCTTTAATTAAATTAATCAACATTCATTAACTGTGGGTCACTCCACTAAAAACCCACAACTACACTCTTCACACTGTAGATATATTTTTGTGTCTATGGATATAACCAATCAACAGTGAGTGGACCCTTCAAGAATTGCGTGTAATTACAGCTAGATCAAATTACCGTTTTATCCCTGTAATTACATCTAACTCCTTAAGTCCCACTGATTCTCTAATGACCAACCTGTTTATGGTCCTACCATAAACAAAAACCCTTTCGGGCTAGTGAGAGGGAGGGGCCCATTGTTCAGAACCTAGAGTCAGCACTTAAGAGAGCAATTCATCTACTTACCCTAAAAACGGGAAGGAATGAACTCCATCTTGTGTAGCTATGTTCCCAGCTCCCTACTTCGATAAATCTCCAAAATGGTAGACATATTGAGTCGACGAATCTGGTCACTCTCACCCATACAGATCAAAGGACTGCCCTCATAGACAGAAGTTCATAACTCACTCAAAATTAAGGTCAAGTCACCTATGGTCATCCTATAAAATGTTAATCTCTTTAGTCAACAGTGTTATAAGGAGAGATTAATCATTTCGTGGTACTGTCTTATACAAACTCTTTGTATATGATACCCCCCACTCACATGTCTCCACATGAACGATTTGGATCAAATCATTTGTAACATTTACAAAGTGAGCCATATCCGTAGTGTCACCAGGATAAGGCATCCAACCTTATCCTTATACTACAGACCATTTAGGTTATTACTTAAACATGATTCACTTGTATGTCAATCACATACATGTTTAAGTTACATAAAATAACCTTGGATTATTCTCTGATGGATAATTGCACATATAAAATAATCAACCATGATTTTAGATTATTTATTAACTACGAGACTTGAGGGCATACATTCCAACCAATGTGATGGAAGAAAAATATTAAATATATATATATAATTATTAAGGAAGAGGAAAATGAATTTATATACAGTGGATTAAGGTTTTTAAAAGGAAAAGGGAAGTAAATTTATATATATATATATATATATATATTTACAAGTGTAGCCACACGTTATGGGTTGATTTCACAAATAATATAGCTTTGTTTTAAAAATGACAAAAATAGGGTGGTGTGAAATTTTTTTCTAAAAATAATATGATAATTGAAAAATATGTCTCATTAGGGTTAGATGAAAAGTATTGACAAAAATAAGTGAGAAAATCGTGTACGAGGTCCACAAGTTTTATAAGGAAAAATCGTGTACGAGGTCCACAAGTTTCATAAGGAAATCGTGGATTGGACATAGAACTAGTGGATAGGGTCCACAAGTTTGCTTCTTCTTCTCCTCCTTCTTCTCCTCCTCTATTTAGTCTTCTATGTTTAGTTTAGTTTTTAACTTTAACAATAATAAAAAAAAAAAAAATGAACAATATAATAATAATAATATCTTTGTTGAACACAAGAGAGACTCACGAAATTGCATTATTTTTTTTTTAGATTACCTTAATATCTTTTATTATTTCTTTCAAAATTAATTAATCCAAATAATTGTTATTTCCTTTTGAATGTCTCCTCCTTAATGTCCAATTATTTCTATATTAAGATGAGATTTGCACAATTGAAATTATTAATAAATTCAAGGAGTTAATTATGTATATCTTTCCTTATCTTTTTACTAATTTGATTAATTGATGAGATATTTTTCATTATTGAGTGAGTGATTATTTACTATAAATTTGAAATATAATATTAATCATTTTTTATATTATAAACATGTTTTATAAACATAACAAAACAAGAAAAAAGAAAAAACCTACATATGAGACAACATTAAAAAAAAAAAAAACCAAAAAATCCCTCCTTAAAAACCGAAGATGATGGCGTGAGGGGGGCGACATAAAAGGAAATTGGAAAACAACTAGTGTTTTTGATAATTTACTAGGGTAAAAAAAAAAAAAGGAAAGAAATCGCAGATGAGGTCCACGATTTCCATTCACATATATGCATCGACTACTATAATGTGGCAGCTATGTGAGGGGAAATTGTAGACCCGGTCCACAATTATCCTAAATCATGGACTGGGTCTATGATTTCATTTAATTAAACGTGGACTCGGTACATTTTTCAAAAATTATGGCAATTCTTTCCTTTCCGCCCTATACTTGTCATTATTTATTAAAATAATATTATTTTTATAAAAAATTCCAAACATGCATGCAAGTTAAAAAAAAAAAAAAAAAAAAAAAAAAAAAATCCTTCTCCTTTGTGACCACACCGACCCCCCTCCGATCTCTTTCTCTCTCCCTCTCTCACACGCAGACCCATCTGACGCCGCCGCCCACGCAACCCAGCTCCCTGCCGCTCAGATCATCGTCTGCCCGTCGTCGATCGGCCAGGCGCTTAGCCTCAGGTCGCGTCGCCACTGAGTTTGCAACCCAGATCCGGTCTCGAGTCAGTCACCAGCCACCGGTCTTCAAACCACGCTACCAGTTCAGCCGTCACCGTGGGTTGTCACCGCCGCACCTGAAGCCGCCGTTTCTTTGAGTTTTGACAGGAACTTGGAATTTCGAGTAAGGTTCTTTTATTTTGATTGGGTTTATTGAGGTTCTTAAATACCTCTTCTAAGTATTGGTTTCAATTCATTGGTACCCACAATATTTTCGTGATTAGTTTGGCAACTTAAGTCTTTGCAACCATTGTTCACCAGTTTCAAGGATGCTTCGATAAGTTTCAAGTGAGAATCTCAATTGAAGTTGGAACTAGTTTTGGAGTGGGTTGTATTTTTTTTTGGAAGTTTTTATTTAGAAATTTTAGGTTAATTTTGTGTTTTGGAATTTGGTTAAAATTGGAATTAAATTTGGTTTATAATTTTAGGGTTTGATTCAAGAATTTTACCGAAATTTTTTTATTGGATTGTTAGTTTAATTGGGCTTAAATTTGAGGTAAGTAATTCTACTACTAGAACGCCTTAGAGCCAAGTGAACAATTAGATATTTGTTGATATACATGTTTCTTTTTATGAAAGTATAAATGTCATGGGTTCGTTATAAATTGTGAATGTTTTGTTACGAACTGGTGCATGAAAGTGATGTGTTAGGATCGATTCGTTGTTATGATATTATGCATGTTCTGAAGGAATTGTATCCTTTAGGCGAAAGCTTTTAATTGTTTTGCTCCTATGTAATTCTATATATGGATTTGCACAAAACAAGAAAATATACATATGCACTAAAACACATTGAATAATTCAAAAGGAAACATAAATACCATTTGAAGATCAAATTCCCAATATATCAACATTTGATTCTCTAAGAACACCACCAAGAAATCTTTTCTGATAAAACTCTTGGGACAAGGAGGGTTGTCGGAACTTTTGTGGAAAAGAAAAGGGAAAAAACAGAAAGTTTGAGAGTTGAGAGAGTGGGGGGAGAATTCTTGTAGAGATTTCACATACTAATGACAAAATTGAGATCTCATCTCAATTTAAAGTGAGGGAAGTTATTGGTAACTTACCTCCCCACTCACTATTCCCTGCATTACAGGAGAGTTATTTATGTTATTTAATTAATTAAATAATAATAATATAATTAATATCAATAAATTAAATTTAATTAATTTATATATAATAATTAAATATTAATTAAATAACTATTAATTAATGAAATCTCATTTAATTAATTAAAAGAAATCAAATATCATATATTTGTCATGATACACATTTACTCTTATAAGTTATAGTTTTAATATGAATTCAATTCATACTAACTTAATATTTAAATCCCATTCAAATATTGATGTTCTCATATAATAGAGTTTATTTTCTCACATTATAAACTTTATGATGTATCTCATACATAATGATAATTGTATCATATACAATTAATTCCCTTTAGCAATTTGAACATTCAAATCCTTTTATCATTTCGTTTCCTTGTTTAGCCCGTTGTGAGCTACCAGAATGATCTAATGGACCAACAGTCATAAGCTCCAATGATTCGGGATTAATAAATTAAACTCATTAATTATATTAATCAACATTCATTAACCATGGGGCATACCACTAAAGACCTATAGCTCCACTCTTATGAACTGCGGTATATTTATGTCCATTGAATAACCATACAATGTAAGTCAATCATTCATAGAGTGTTCGTAATTACAACTGGGTCAAATTACCATTTTACCCCTGAAATTACCTATTGCACCTTAAATATCACTGATCCTCTAATGAACAACAGAGTTTATGATCTTACCATAAACAAAGTCCCTCTCACTGTGAGGTTTCATTATTCAAGTCCCGAAATCAGCACTTAAAGGAACAACCTATTTACTTTCCCTAGAGTAGGGAATGAGTGAATTTCATCTTGTGAATTTATGTTCCCAGCTCCTCACTCGGAATCATTCCCAAAATGGTAGGCATGTTGAGTCGGCAGCTAAGGCCACTCTCACCCATACAAATCAAAGAACGATCATCATGAACATGAGTTCATAATTCACTCAGGATTGAGATCAAGTTACATGGTTCTCTTTTGAAATATAAAGCTCTTCAATTAACGAAGTTGGAGATTTAATTTCGTGGTCCAATCTTATACAGACTTACTGTATAGGATACCCCCACTTACATGTCATTACACGAACAATTTGGATCAAACCGTTTGTAACACTTATAATATTTGTAACACTTACAAAGTGGGCCGTATCTATAGTGTTACCAGGATGAGGCACCCAACCTCACCCATATAGTATAGACCTTTTAAGTTATTTCTTGAACATGATCCACTGATATGTCAACCACATATCGTTCAAGATACATTAAATAACCTAGGATCTTAGTTTATTGGATTTTGAGTTATGCAAACAAATAACAATTAAAAAATACTTTATTTATTAATTTATTTACAAAATTACACAGACTACAAGATTTAGGACATAAATCCCAATATGTTCGTCAAGACTGTTTAACAGGGCATTATTTACGAGATTTTATGTGGGACTCACACATATGTGAATGTTGCATGAAATTATGAGTTTGGGTGTAATCTCTTTACCTTCCCACTTATTTGATTGTGTTGGCTTTTTGACCTTTAGTCTCAAATTAATTAATTATAATTAATTAATTAATTAATGTTTTGATGATAACAAACGTGATTTTATTTATTAACAATTTTATTATTTTGAATAGCTCATAGCATAGAGCTTGAAACAACAATTACGATGCCTCTTGAATCACCTAAATCGGAGTTCAAACGAAGAAGTTATAGTGGAAATAAGGCTAACGAAAAATTACCTGAGTTTGTGACGTGGTGGCCAAATCATCAAGTTGGACTATTTGGAGAGTTCCTCTTAGAGTTATGGAGTGAGTGACACATGGTTGAGTTTTGATATTTGGATTGGTTTTAAAAAGAAAATGATTTTAAAAAAAATTGATTTAAAAAAAAATGAATTTAAAAAGAAAATGATTTTAATATATTTTATGTTTGTGTCTAACGGCTAGTTAGTTTGAAAAGAATAATAATTTAATGTTATATATGTTTGTGTCTAACGGCTAGTTGTCTTTAAGATAATAGTAAAAAAAAGATATATATTTTTTTTACTTTTAATCTCTACCTTTAGTTTTACTTTTTGATCAATCCAATGACCCAAATTAAAATTCACTTTTTACCCCACCTCTCTCTTTTTAAACTTCTATCTTCTCCAAAAAGTTTTCCCAACTTTTACAACTTTACAATCCTCAAAACTTGAAAAAGGTCACCATTGTTGCTCTCTCTCCAAGCTTTCAAATTTCTTTCTTTTCATCTTATTCTAGAGAGATACTTTCATTGTATTGTGAGTTCAAATTTGTACATCTACTCTTTTTAGAGAGTTTTAGTGTGTGATTTAAAACTTCAAGAATATTGTAACGGTTGGATCCTAACCCATGGAAAGGATTGGGTTTGCTCTTGAACCCGAAAAAAGGAGCAAGGTAACGGTTCGACTCTCATCCGTGGAAAGAGTCAAAGGAGATTTTTTAATCGAAATCCCAAGAGGCACTTGGGAAGTGGATGTAGGTCGAGTTTGACCGAACCACTATAAAAATCACGGTGTCTTCTTCTCCAACTCTTTCTCAATTAATTTTGCATTCAATTTTGTAGTAGCTTGTCATAGATTACTATCCTTTTTTTGTTGAGATTGATTGAATCTTGTGTTTCATATATTTTTTATCAATCTTCATATTTAGCATCAATTAAGGTTTTTATTAATTTAATTAAAAAATTAATTCAATTAGTTTAATTTGAGCATATTTAGGAATAAGTTTAATTAAACCCTATTCACCCCCCCCTCTAGGGTTGCCATACCGGTCCAACAGATTGCACGAAAGTGGTGCATGTCCAAAGGTTCTAGTGCATGAAAGCGATGTCCTAGGGTTGGTATTTGTGAAAGCGACACATATTTAGGGGGAATTGAGGTGCAAGAAAGTGGTGCACACCCAATAGGTTATGTGTATACGTAAATGGTGTATACATAACTATGTGTACGTAAGTGGTGCACATCCCAATATTCTTAGAGATGACCTGGGTGTATGAAAGTGATGCATACCGAGAGGGCTTTATGTATATGAAAGATATACCTCATACCTCATGTGCAACAGATTAAGACACATTTAGGGGAAAGGAGACAGAGTGAGTCAGGAACGAAAAATCTTTAGGTTCTATTAGCATAGAGCCTCAGTTCATGTTTGCATGTGATTGCATAGCTTGACCCCAGTAGTGGGGTTACTTATTGAGTATTTTTATACTCCTTCTTTCTTATGTTACATTTTTCAGATAAGGGTAAGGACAGACAAGTGTATGACAAGAAGAATTTGTGATCGTGCCATTGGAATTAGTTAGATGTTTCCGCACATGTTTTCATGTTTTCATGCTTTAGATTTCCAGTTTTGATGTTTGAAATCAGAATGTCAGTTTTTACACTACTAGATGTTTATACAAATTTACAGTTTTGTTTTAAATTTTAGGGATACCCTGATCAAAGATTTTCAGTTATTCAAATTTAATAAAAGTTATTTAATTTATAAAATTCTTTTGGTTTTAGTCTAAATTATGAGAATGGTTGTTTTGAGATGTTTTCATACATGTGGTAACAACCTAGTATAAGTCCTAGGAAGTTGAGTCGTTACATTGATATTTCAAACCTTGTCTGGCAGCAGACTGTCCTATTTTTTCTTTAAATAAATATAATATTGGTTGGTTTGGTCCGTTGATCTCTAATTTGGGATCTTGGACTGACCACTGATCATATCATGTTGAATTAAACCTTCCTTTCTTTACGGCTGCATCCTCATGTTCAAACTAATCGCCCCACCTTCCACACACTCCCTCACATTCCCTCCCTCCCTCCCTCCCTCCCTTATGTTAATCTCTCTCCATATTTCTCCATCTTTCCCCTATTGCTCCCCTTCTCTCCTTATTTCTCACTTCCTGAAACTTCTGTGTGCACCTCACCTTTTCACATGTACCTCTATTTTATCTACCGATTGAAAAATAACAATGCTGCTTAAACACATTTTGAAATCGTGTCATCTCTCATCCTTAACCTCTCTCTATATCTTCTTACTTAATCTTCATCTTTTTCACTATCTATCTTGTGAGTTGCAATAAAGGGCAAAAATTGGTTAAAACCAAACTGATTGGAATTGAAACCTATTGGTTCGATATGTAACCAAAATCCAGGGAGCTTTGGTTTTTTTTTCTTTTTTCTTTTTGGTTTAAGACACCTCATCCAGGGTATTCGGTTTGGTCGCTGGTTTTGGTCAAACTCAAACCAAACCGAACCATCAACTCCCTACTACCTATATATGAATTTTTTTTGGATATGTTTTTTTGGGTGATAAATCTTTGGACATGTGTTCCAAAATAAGCATAACTGAACTGACATATATTAAAAAAAATAAAAGTTTGATTATATTTCCTTCTAAGTTCATCAAAATTGACTCTTGAATTTGACGAAGGGTTAGATTTTTTTTTTTTTTTTGGTTAATAAATGTGCAATAGGAGATGTAAGTGTCTTACAGATTGATTAACAAATAAATGTTAAGCTATCAATTTATACAATCCTTCGAATTATGTTCAAAATACGTGGTTTGAAACTTTTAAAATGTTGTATCAATTGTACTTCTAAATTATTGTAAGTGATTCAATTTACATCTTTTATTAAGATTATATTTGGAAGTCATTCACACATCAATTCTTACACGAGTGTAGATTAATTGAAAATTACATTTAAAAATGTAAAATTTGATATTAATTAATTTTGAGTGATTAAAACCATACTTTATAGTAATTTTAAAAATGACAAAAGTGATTTTAACGATTTTAAAATCAGTCAAGCACTTAATGAGTTCAAGCTATGGTCCCCACGTACTTGGGATTTGATATAATAAGTTTCTTTGACACCAAAAAAAAAAAAAAATTGAAGAATTGACTAGTCACTTTTTGGAAGTTTATGAACCAAATAGATACATATATAAAAATCAATGAATTTATGAACATATTTACCAATTTAGAGATTGAATAGTGTCTATTACAAATAGACATAAACATAACAATTAGGCCACATTTACCAAAGCGTAATGAAAATGGGTGTAATCGTACTAAATTTTCATTAATGGATCAATCATAATAAGTCGCAAATGTAATTGAATTACTTTTGATCGCGTCTACCTAGAATTACAAATCTATCGCAATTTAATGTTTCCATTCTCATTATCGCTCGTTATTGTTACTACTTGACTTTAAAGTTAATGAATGATAGAGGTAAAAGTAACAATAAATATGGCTATTTTATAACTTTCATATGATTATAGTAATAATAACGGTAAAAGTAATATATCTCATGTAATTTTCAGGCACAATCAAATTCACTCTTCATTCTTCAATTAGATTGTATTTTTTTTATTATAGATTTCACTACAATTATAAAATACAAGTAATAAGATTCTCAACCCTACAATCCAACATCCCAAACACTATAATCAGATTCTTGATAGATTCCCAACAGCTCGTAAGTTTCTTGGCTAAACTTGCAATTAAAAAAAATTAAAAATTAAAAAAAAAAAAAATTAAAAAATTTTTTACAAAAAAATTCAATTTCAATTCAATTACTCTAATTCTTTCTTCATTTAACCATCGTAGCTTTGTTTTTCTCTAACCCTATTTCACCTTCTCCCTCCGATAGACAGCGACTGCACCGCCGCACGCCGTTCCTACTGACGCGCATGCCGCATTCTCAGCCACCGCAGTCTCAGCCTTCCGACGAATTCTCCACCGCTCTCCCTCTCACACTCACTCGCCTCTTCGAGCAATCAGAATTGCTTGTAGTTCAGCCCTTAACCCCCGACGTTTATGAGATAGGGTCGCCGCCGCTCATTTTTCAGATTCCTAAGGTTTTTGTTTTTAATGATTTTCTATTTTGTTTCGCTAGTTTAGTCTCTTCACCTCCGAAGAAGAAAATCAAGCAGCATTTTTTGGTTGATTTATTATACAGCAAATGTTTAACCAGTCTAAATGAAAACATAAAGCTAAGAAAAGAAAAACAGATTGAAACATATCATTCTTATCCAAATCAATAAATAAAGAGAGAAAAAAAATTAAGAAGATGAATAATGCAAAAGAGAACTCACATATAGTTTAGTTGACTGTAAAAAGAAGTCGAAAATCTGTATTTGAAAAGATTGAAATTAGTGTTACCAGTTAAAACAAAAAAGCAAAATTCACAATACAATGGACAAACAAAATAAAATGATTTTCCAAATCAGAACTGATTTCAAATTCCTTTATTATTATTTTCATCCAAACAAGTAGAAAGATTTTCCAAATCCTGGGATTCCAAAGAGGAGGTTAAGGCAGTGAAGTGATTGAAATGTTGTTTAATAACTTCTACATTTTTGTCTTTTCAATTCATCTCATTATATGCATTCATAATGGTGATTTACTCTACTTTTCCAATATCTGTAGTTTTCCTCTCCATATTGGCATCAGACTCTTTCTATTTTGTGATTGTGTAATTTTTGTTGTTAACGAACAAAAAGGATTGATGGCAAGGAAATTGAGAGTGAAATTTATTTAACGATAATGGGCTATAAGTCCAACTTTTTGACCAAGTACATATATGTGTGTAGACTGAATTGATGAATTTGTATACAGTTGCTAGAGATTGGGGTGGACTCGATAAACCCTATCCATGTCATCTCTTTCAGAACTTGAAAATTCATCTCCCAATATTTTCATACCTGAAGAATGGTCTGAGGCTGCAGAGTCCATAGTTTTTTATTCTCCTACTTCGCCGCCCCCTGTTGTTCTTATCTGTGGTGCCAAAAACTGTGGCAAAAGTACTTTCTCACGCCACCTTCTCAATGTTTTCCTTCAAAGGTGATCTTATTCTTCTTTCAAGTATTGACGATTTCAAAATTCAAAACTGTAAATGTGTTGCTTGGGTACCTCTCTATTTCCCCAAGCTGCCATGTTTTTCACTGTATGTTTTATTTTATCTTTTTTTGCAGGCATAAAAAAGTGGTTTACCTGGATTCTGATGTAGGACAGCCTGAGTTTACTCCACCAGGTTTTCTGTCTCTCACTGTGGTTGACAGACTAACTCCAGGTAATTTTGTTATAGTCCTTTGCTGTTTTGATAAATTCTCGTCTACTAAAGTCAATAATATTCTTCCCAACCATAGTCTCCCTCGACTGAAGTAATTTTTTTCTTCTTATTTTTTAAATTAGATTTGTCGACTCCATGCCTAAAGACACCTGAAAGGTACATTATGTTGAATCCAAGTTTTTTAACAAGTATCCATTTTTAATGTTGGCGTATAATCTCTGTTATTGAATGTCTGTTGAGGATCTTCAAAATTTGAAGTAAAAAAGCATTTAAAATTTTTAACCAAGGATGCTTTTACTGTATCTTAAGTCCCTTGCCTGTTTTTTTAAGTAGTGAAGAATTCTATTTTCTCACTATGTGTTTATTTTTGCTCTTCTCTTAGATGTTTTTTCTTTGGTGATATTTCCTCAAAAAGAGATCCAACAGCATACTTAAGTTATGCAAGCACCTTGTACGATTATTACCGCAAAGAGTACAATTCTTTTAACAAGACTGAAGAATTTGTGAAGATTGAATTGCCTCTTATTGTAAATACGCCTGGCTGGGTGAAAGGTATCCTATTCTTTTGAGTTCTATATATGGCTTAAACAGCTCTTTTCCTGCTTAATTGCTGTGGAAAGATGTCTTGGACAAGCTACATATTAATGTCCACCGTGTTTCCCAGGTATTGGTTATGAGATATTGGTAGATATGTTGAAATACATTACTCCATCACATGTAGTCAAAATAAATATATCTGCTGAGAGTAAGAACCTTCCGGCTGGGGAATTTTGGCTAGAAGAGGAGGAAGATTTTGGGACGACCAATCTAATAGAAATACGCTCTGCTCGGCAAGATGCTTTTAACAGATCGTAAGTTTATTGCAATCTTTAATTTCGAAAGAATGTATTTATGCAGGCTAATTGTTGGTTTTCATATTCATCCCACTGTGATCCTGATGTCTTAAGGTCTCGTATCCCGGAAGGGATCTCTTTTCACAGAATGGCTTTCAATAGTGTTGGTACTGTAATTTGTATTATCATTTTTATATTTTCACGTCCATTCTTTTAGTATCTACACATTGTCTTTTCTATTGTATTTGTAGTTTGCTGTTGCTATTGCTCCAAAGTTATCTTGAACAAAAGTGATAAAGTTATTGTTGTGTTGTTGCACACAAACTTGTGTTGTTTCATAAAGACATTTGGTTTCAGACAATATACTTGAAAGTATAATATTTCTGACATCTCTTGCTTCATCATGTTAGGATACTAGTGCAAAAGGATGCAAGTCTTATGCGAGATTTGCGTATAATGGCTTATTTTAGACAGTGCTTTTCTAGAGATTGTAATATTACTACAATTAAAGAGCTTGCAAATGCACTGGCATCTCACCCTCCTTACCAAGTTCCAATATCAAGCATTAAGATTAGACACCTGCACTGTCAGGTTGGTGCAAAAATCAAAACTCATCACTTTTCTCTCTTTCCCCCTTCAATTTTCCTACCATTGAGTTTCCACACTTCAGCAATATTTATCACTAATTTAGTCATTGCACCTCTCTTACTGAACCACTGCCCCTGCAACGTACCAGTATTAATTATGTCTTCACTTATCTACTTAGGTACCAAGCAATCAGATCTTCTATAGTCTGAATGCAACAATCGTTGGCTTGGCTATATGCTCCAAAAACTCTGAAAATCCACCATGGTCCGTTGGTCTTGGTAGGTTACTTCTATTACATTGTGCCATCCATATTTTTGAGTTATCTGTTTGTTTTAGGCCTTAAAATCGTTCCCTATGAACACCACGTGTAGTTTAGTTTAGTTCAATGCTCTAACTAATATCTTGTGGAACAGGAATTGTTAGAGGCATTGATACGGTCAAAGGTCTGCTATATGTTATCACACCCGTCCCCCATGGCACTCTGGAAAAGGTTGACATTCTTTTGCAGGGCTTCATTCAAATTCCTTCTTGTTTACTGCAGGTAATAGATCCTGTTGAGATTTACATAATTTTTCATGTCTACTATTAGATGGTGTTATTCTTTTGCTTTTATTCCCTCATTTGGTTGGAGAGTTTAGATCTAAGTTTTTGTAAACACTTTCTTTTTGCACTTGGAAACCTTTTTTAAACACGAAAGTCATTCTAGACCAGTCCTAAATGTGGAGACTAGACTGATGCTAAAAGTGAGAGAAAAGTTTCCCTTTTGTTTGCTAAGTTTAGTGTTATTTTGTTGTTTTAAGTTTTAATTCTTCCTTTTCTGTGCAATTTTGTCCAGGTTAAGGGATGTATGTCTCCTTACATGTGTGCAAACATTCTACCCACGAGCTAGAGCCTCTACAGATATTTAAAGTATTAGGCTTTTGCTTAATTCTTCCTTTTCTGTGCAATTTTCGTTATACAGTTTACACTGTAAATATATTTATCAAGAAATGTGGGACGGTAAACTCCCATTTTTGCTTAGTTAGACTTGTGAAATTTGTATTCTAAAAGAACAAGATTGAAATTTCCATTCAGTGCAAAGGAGAAATTTGTTTTATTTATTTATATGCTTGCAAGCTAAAGTTTTCCAATGTAGTACTTTAACAAAATGACTGTTGGGAATTGCAATTCTCTACTAAATGGTGTAATCCGGTCTAAAATAATTTTCCTTTTCATTGACGAGAGAAAAATACAATATATTGATAAGAGGGTTCTTGGAATTTACATTGATTTGTTCTAAACATAGATTTATGAGGAGGAAACTTTCTAGTGCTTCTTCCATCAATTTTTGAGAAAATATGGTGAAGCTTAAACTAGCATCTCGATGCTACATTTGGTAAAGTCCATTAGAATTATGGAGTCAAAATTTGCTAACGAAGCCAGTAGACATACAATTTTTTTGTTCTAATCATAGCCTATGATTTGACTATGATGTGAAGATCATAATCCCTTGTGTTTATTAATTTCTCAAGATACCACACTAGGATTTAAAATATGGATTCAACACATGATAGCCTCGGCATTTTTCTATAGGAGTGAAGACAATCTCTACAAACCAACCCAGGTCCTTTTAGTAGGTTTTGTTCTCACTTGCATGCTTCTAGAAAAATTGGTAAGAGGTCACCCAACATAGGATTGCTCCAAGCTAAGCACGTTTAATTGAAAACTACTACTTATATCAATTAGGTGCATCTTCCTTCTTGGCTGCTCAATCATAAGAACTCCAAAGTTAAGCACACTTAGCTAGGAGCTATGTTGGGTGACTTGGGAATTTTCCTATAAAGTATATGAGTGAAGAGGAAAAAACTCATGTTGGTTTGTGGGGATAGTCTTCACTCTTCGAAGCAGCTCAAGACAAAGCAAGGATGACGTTGGCAGGATGTAGGGGAATGGATTCTGAACCCTAGTCCAAATCCTGAGTCTCGGACATTACACTTTAAACCTCTTGACTTCAAAGAAATGAGTAGAGTTGTCATTAACATACTATAATTTCTAACGTATAGATTATAAAATTTATTTTACGGACTAAAATTACTTAGAAAGAAACTAGGAAGAGAATATGAATTGAATTAGACTTTCCTATTCTTAATTGTGCAAGAATTAAACTATCTAGTTATGTCAAACTAACCACATTATATTGTTAATTTTCAAATTAAGTTTAATCACCGACACAATATACAGATCATGTTTCAAAGGATATAGTAAATATTATAATTTTATTTAAAAGGAAAAATGGTCCCCAATTTGAGATGATATGATGTTTCCAAGTTGGTTGGTTGGGAAGTGGAGGAATGACCGTTATTTCAGGTAATTGGTCATCAAAGACAGCCTCAATTGCCTCCTAAAATATCGCAAATAAATCCTAATAAGTCTGATTCCCCTAGCTTACCTCGTAACCTCTTGCTTTGTCGCCTTTCTTCGGGAACACAAACAGGAAAGGGGAAGGGAAAAACAAAAGAAAAAAACAAAAACAAAAACAAAAGAAAAAAAAAAAAACAAAAACAAAAACAAAAAAGATCATGATCTAGGTCTGGTCCATCCCACCAAGGTCATGATCTTTTCATCTTCATAAAACAATTTCAGAATTTTTTTTTTTTTTTTTTTTTTTTTAAAAAAAAAGAAATCGTTCCTTCTTTTTGAACTTCCCTTATTCCGGAACAGGGCTTGGGGTTAGATTTTTTTTTTTTTTCTTGGACTTTTTATTTTTGGGGAAAAGAAACTAGAAGGGGGTAAAGATGGCGACGAAACGTTCTTTCACCCGTTTTGTAGAACAAGAACTGGGAAAGTTTCCACATTTTGTAGTTTGTGCAGTTCTTGAATGGGTTCTCATAATTTTGCTTTTCATTGATGGGTTTGTTGCATTTTTGGCCAACGAATTCGCCAAGTTCTTCGAATTGCGAGTTCCTTGTTTGTTCTGCACAAGAATCGACCATGTTTTAGTTAACAAAAATTCAGATTTTTATTACAACAATTCCATTTGTGAAGGACACAAGAAGGATATTTCATCTCTTGCATATTGTCACAACCACAAGAAACTCTCCGACATTCGGAAGATGTGTGAGGTTTGTCTTCTCTCTTTCGCGACTGAAAAGGAATCCGATTGCAATACCTACAAATCGCTCGTCGGAATTTTGCACAAGGATCTTGAATGTTTTGTTGAGGATGATAATCGTCAAGTTGTGAGCTTGCCGCCTGTGGGGAAGAAAGACGAAGGCCTGCAAATGGAGAAAGGGGTTGGTGGTAATTATTGTTGTTGTTCTTGTTGTGGGGAGCCATTGAAAGTTAAATCCTCCAATTCAAAAGGGAAAAATGGGAGTACCTTTTCACAAGCTCCTGCTCCTTCACCACGAGCTTCGTTTACGCCCGCTTTCAGACACGACGACAAAACTAGCTTGGAATTGCCGCACATTCGTTATACCGAACTCAAATTGTTGTCAGATAGTGAATCGGAGTTCGTCGAAGATGACGAAGGTTTACATGGAAGAAATCTTGATGCTCATCAATGTAAGTCCAATTTTTCTTTCTTTCTCTACAACATCCTTTCATTTGGTTTGTTTGTGAATAATTTTAGTGTCTGGATTTGATGGGAGTGCAGTTAAGGAAGATGTGAAAGCTGTTAAAGTGCCATTGTTACCTGAACCTGAGGATGTGCATGAAAGTTCAAGGACCCCTGTCTTTGGTAAAGGAAACAAATTTTTTGGCATTCCACTAACAGATTCTGCTAATAACAGTCCTAGGTGGGCTATAAGGATCTCTAGAAAATCACCACTTGAAAGATCAGAGCTTTCAGCAGAGACTTATGAAGCAGATATGATGGGGCCAGGAGAAAATGATTCCATTTTGAATTGCTTGAAAAGACAAGTTCGGATAGATCGAAAATCGCTCATGGAGTTATACATGGAACTGGACGAAGAAAGAAGTGCTTCGGCAGTGGCAGCAAACAATGCAATGGCCATGATTACTCGTTTACAAGCCGAAAAGGCGGCCGTTCAGATGGAAGCTTTACAGTACCAAAGAATGATGGAAGAACAGGCAGAGTATGATCAGGAAGCCTTACAAGCTACAAATGATTTGCTTGCTAAGAGAGAGGAAGACATTAAGGTCTTGGAGGCTGAACTTGACGCTTACAGAGAAAAATATGGGTATCTTGGGGAAGGTTGTCTTAAGATGTCTGAAGATGAGATATCTGATGAAGATTACCAAGAATTCAAGTCACAAACCTGTTTGTCTTCTGATGAGAAATCTGAATGTAGTACACCTTTTAGTTTCAGCGGGAGAGAGAACAACAGGGAAAATTTTAACAATTTTGACATGACGAGTATACCGTCAGCGTTGAAGATTGCAGGAGAAAATAGCAAAGAAGAAAGCACAAACAATCATGAGGTAGCTTTGCCATTCTCCCTAGGGAAGGCTGAAGGAGAACACCAAACGGAACCACTGACAAACTTTAAAGGAGAAAAAACATATCTTTTAGGCCGCTTGAAAAAGGCAAAGAAGAACAACTTATCCTCAGATGGTGCAGTTTCTTCCATGCAATCAAGCTCTGGCAGTGTCAATCAAGTAGATGAAGATACAGGTATGGTGTTATATCAAAATGGACATGAAACTTCCTAGGAGAAGTTTGATTTCTGTTTCTAAAATGGCAGGAACGGGAAGAACTTCTGCACTGACCCGACAGCTCTCTCATCTTAACGAGATCGTGAGAGCACTTGAAGCAGATGATGGATCCTCCAAGGATGAAGGAAAAGTAATTTTAGCTGATATTTCTCACAAATTAGGGAAACTTCAAAACCTTGTCGACGAGAACAGTGGTTCTTAACTTCCCATATTGGTAAATTACTCAGTAATTATAGTTGAGTTTCAACTTTAGAGAGTTTGAGGTTTAGGTGTGTGTTTTCTTTCCTTGCAGTTTCTTTTCTTTCTAGGATGTACATAGTGTTGTATGACATGCTGAATACAGATATAAAGCTCACGAAGCTCTGCAGCTGCTAACTTCTTCCATAGTAGTAAGAGACTTGTTTTCCATTTTGTTTCATCAGTTGCTTTCTCTAATGTTTTGAAAGCTTCACCCAACAAACTCAGGGAACAATGACGTTTGAATTTGAATTTTCAGGTACAGAGCTAAAAAATATTTGGCTGTCAGAGATGGGTGTAGAAGGCCTTTCTTTTTTCTCCTTCTTCTTCTTCTTCTTCTTCTTTTTTTTTTTTTTTTTTTTTTTTTTTTTTTTTTTTTTTTTTTTTTTCTTTTTTCTCTGTGTTTCTCCTATGATGACCCATCAAATTCAGAAGAGTGTGAAAATGGTGTTCAAGAAAGTGCTTTTGGATTTACACATCAAAAAGCCAAAGAACAAGGGAAAGGAAAAGGCCAATATTCCTTCTTTTTGAGGGCATAGCTGGATCAATGATAGAACCACAAGGGAAACCAGAAAGGCAAGGCGTTTGGTTAGCTTTCATTCCATTTACAATGAGACAAATGTTAGTGTTGTATGATGCAAGATTTTTTTTTCCTTTTTTTAAAGTCATAATCCCCTCCCCTAAATGTCTTTTCGAGTTTATTAAAAGTGACAGCAATGTGCAAGGAATTTTTGATTGGTATCATCCCATTTACTAATTGGAAACTTGGAGGGGGAAGAGGCCAATCTTTTTGAATGCAGATAGATATCTTTTCCTTTGTCATTAATTATTCTAGCAAGAAGGAATTTCAACTAACAAAGCTTAGTCACTTTTGTCCTTGGCCATCATATTTTGAATAAAAGAAGCCTAATAAGTAATATTGACTATGGACACAACCGACCCAAGGGTCCCAACCTCCCACCAAATTAAATAACAATGCAAAACTAAGGGATACTTTTTTCCAACTTCCAGAAAGAGACAAAAATCAATAGTCCAATCTTCAAAATAAGGAGCTATAAATAAGAATGCACATGTATCGGTCAAAGAAGAATATGAATCCAATATCAAACATAAAAGCTGTGGGCCTGTCTACTATCATTTTCAGCTAACTAATAACTCATATGACCAGCTGAAGAAAAAAACTTTATAACATAGAAAGTTGGAAAAAAGGAGGGTGGGGTAAAGACCTCTCTTCTTGTCCTTTCCAATTGTCCAGACCTAACATGCTACATTGTACAAAATCAGGTGGTGAAGTGAAAGCTTTATAATAACCCCATCTCAGATCAAGAAACAAAAATGCATAATTTAGCCTTAATCTTGTAAAACACCTTTGCTAATGATGAATCACAGATCATTTGAGTGAAAAAAAGGATTAGATGAAGATCGCTGTCATATACATGAAGATGAAGATGTCTCATTCATTGAAATGGCCGTCTGCAATCTTTGCAGGGAATAGAGAGATTGTGTATATGCAATCTAAACAGGAAGATTAGTGACATTGGAAAAGAATATGTAGAGAATTTGGTCTTTAAGCTGTAAAAGTAAGGGTTATTCTATCACTAAACCTCAACAATTGCAATAAAAGTGTTCAGTAAACAGCTTGTAAGAGATCTCTAAACATATTGATGTAGTGAATATTTTGTATTGTTGGTGTGTTTCTTATCATAATCAATGTACAAGTATTCGGATGGACGGTCTCTTTTACCTTTCTTAAACTCTAATATGCCAAATTTATTGGATTTCCCAGCTGTGTTTTGGACATCTACTTCAATTTCAATCAGCTCTTTGTACGGAAGTTTTGAACAATAGAATATACAGCTTTTGGTCCATTGAGAAATATAAGAAACCACCAACTGAATGAGTCACAAAAGACCCAAAACTTGTCCCTACGATGCAGTGCCAGGCCGGACCATACACCCCATCAAATTCCTGCAAAACCACAAGCAAGCAAGCAAACAAGAGAAATTATTAGCTAATTCATTCCAAAAACTTGCACAGATTGTATACATAACCCTTAAACTAATTACCCTCTTGAGAGATAAAGCAAGAGTTTTGGAAGTGAACTTCTCCATACTATCATGAGCCTTTCTTGCACAATCCACAGCATGAATCTGCATAGCTGGTAGCATATCAACAGAAACCACTTTCACACCATTTTTGGCAAAAATATCACTCAATTCAACTTGTGAACCAGCAAATGACCTCCTTCTCCCACCCTTTCGTAGTAAAGAAACAGTTGGTTTCAAACTAACAAGATTATTCCCCTTTTGAGGCTCTTCCAATTCCTTCTCCTTCTCCTTCACCACCAGACAGAGACCTTTCTTATCATCAAACCCATCATTAGTTTCCTTCTTCTCATCAAAAAACTTCTTCCTGCCCAACTCTTTACACACCTTACTCAAAATCTCATCCCCACCAGAAGCAATTTTTTGGAGATGGGGTTTTGATTTCACCATAGAAGAAACAGTCAAAGCTGGAGGTGGGTTCAAATTCTTTGATCTTTGAGATGAAAATCCAGTTTGACTATGGAGTGTAGAAAATGGGATGTGGCTGGATAAGGGAGAAGGATTAGGAACAGCAGCTATGGTGGAATCAAGCTTTGAAGGTGTGGAATGATTGTTAGCCATGGAAGCAGAGGAAGGAGCTCTGAAAATGGGTTTAAGAGGAGGAGAATCATTATCAGGAGGTGCTAAAATGCGCAGCTGGTTTGTGGGTTTCGCCATTGGAGGTCTGAGAGAGAAATGGAAAAGGATGGTGAGAAGGAGAAGGAGAAGGAGAAATGTTTGACGAAGAAAATGGGGATTTGTGCTTTTGAGAGATGGGAAGCCATTTTCTTGATGGGGACTTGTGTGAGTGAACAGTGAAATATTGTGCTGTGTTCTAACGTGCGCTTGACGTGGACGCCGAGGAGAGGTCTGTGACGTTCGTTAGATGACTGACGTGTTTGACTGGATTATTTATTTATTTCTGCTTTTTGCTTTTTAGACCACATTTTTCTTTTTAAATAATAATAAAAACTAACACTTGTCTCGTATTTAAAATTTGAATTTTAAAAATTAAAGTCGTTGAAATTTGAACAAGCTAGTTCCATGATTAAATAAAGACGAGCGTATTAACACTTAATTAAATTGTCATTAACATTAATTAATCACATTTCCAATGCTGAATTTTGTCACGAGCAATTGTCATTAATGCCACTCCATATAATATGTTTGAATTGGGTTGGTTTTTTCCATAACATATATGTACTTATCAATTGAGCATATTTGTTAATATTGTATTTATAATATTTTGTAAAATTAAAATCTTAATTTTAATCATTTTTCTCTCTTTAAGTTATATTCATACATAACTACTTAATTTTCATCGACATAACATTACTATAAAGTAATTTAAGGCCCTGTTGTGTTTATGATACTAAAAATCTATTTTAGAAGAATCTTAATTATTTTTTGTTTGATAAATCTGATTATTTGTTAATTTATGTATAATCACTTTTCACTTTATTCTTAAGTCTAAAATCCTAGTCATACAACCTATTCAACTTTCCTCCTCTAATTAAATTTAGAAATTTTCAAATATGTCCTTTTCTTTTTGTCACATATATTCTCCAATCAACAAATTTTGTATTCATCTTTTTTGCTTTTTTTTTTTTTATTAACTCTGATCAAATATTTTAGATTAAACAAATTTATTTTCAATTGAAAGCATATAAAATTTTAAAATAATTATCTTATAATAAGTTTGATATTAAATATTCATTTAGAAAATGTAATGATATTAAAATTTAATTTATAAAAAATTGAAATAATGTGTCTACTTTGTCATTATAGCTAAATAGTATCAAATTAATGAATAATTTTTTTCACGTTTAAAATTGAGACTTACTACAATATTTCTATTCACATATGGTAGAACAATCTCAAACTAATAAGTTCACATATTTTAAAAGCTATATTTTTTATTTTTAAAATTTACCCGATTTTTTTCAATAAACAAGAGAAACCAGTTTTACTTTTGTAGAAAAGGCAAAGCAAACTAAAAAATAATTAATTATGGATTTGTAAAAGTCTGAATTACCCCTCAATTATTCAATGAAAATGTTACTATCTTCTTAAAGAAGATTGTTAAATACACTTTAATTAAAACACACCAATATTTCTTTAGTGTGTTGAAAACCGACAACCTTCATCTTCCCAATGTCAAACCCTATTCAACGTAAAACCCACCAAGAAATAGGGACCCGCGTCAATCAAAGTTCAAAATTGAAACTCCCCGATTCATCTTCCTAAAGCCAAAATCCACTACCTTGTTAAGAAAGATTGTTAAATACACTAATTAAAACACACCAACATATCTTTAGTGTGCCGAAAACCACTACCCAATTTGATCTTCCCAAAGCCAAATTTTATTCAACACGAAACCTACCAAGAAACAAGGACACGTGCCAATCAAAGTTCAAAATTGGAACCCAACATTCGTGTCATCTTTCCAAAGTCAAAATCCATTTCCATCAATCATTTCAAAATCAATAATTGGAGGGTGAGAAATGTTTCATAGACCTTCATTTGAGATTGAGACCCGATAGTGAACAACATTCAATCAAATCTATTTGCTCCGATCGTTGTCTATCCAAGAGTGATAAGTTTCTAAAATCGTGAGTCGTGATAGTGGCAATTTTCATTCCACCTATCATTGAACAAAACCCTTAATCTAGCCTAAACAAGCTAGAAAACAAAATAAGAACAATAAAACAATGATAGAACTATTGGACCCTTAAATGTATGTTGACTATGTTCATTAAAAGTCTAGTTTAATGAAATACATGATTGATTACGTGAATTAAGACAAGAAGGTATGAACTAAACCCTATGGAAAACAAATTTAAAACAAAGATAATATGATTCTAAATTTAAAAATAAGAATAATTTAGAAAAAAAAAAAACGAGATGTAATATCCAATCTTATGTTTAAAAAAATGAGATGTAATATCAAATCTTATGTTTAAAAATAAGAATAATTTAAAAAAAAAACGAGATGTAATATCCAATCTTATGTTTAAAAAAATGAGATGTAATATCAAATCTTATGTTTAAAAATAAGAATAATTTAAAAAAAGATAATATGATTGTAGATTTTATGGGCAATTGTGTGTTGGTATTTTCTCTTTTTGGTTGAGGGTTGAACCCTCGACCTGATTCTTTTTTTTTTTTTTTTCTTTTCCTTGCAAAAGTTGGGCGTCCTTCCCTTTGGTCGAAGGTTGAGGTGTCGGGCTTCCCTTTGGTCGAAGGTTGAGGTGTCGGGCTTCCCTTTGGTCGAAGGTTGAGGCGTCGAGCTTCCATTTGGTCGACACCTCCCTTTGATCGAAGGTTGAGGCATCGAGCTTGCCTTTGATCGACACCTCCCTTTGGTGGAAGGTTGAGGCGTCGAGCTTGCCTTTGGTCGACGCCTCCCTTTGGTCGAAGGCTGAGGCGTCGAGCTTCCCTTTGGTTGATGCGTTCCTTTGGTCGAAGGTTGAGGCTTCGATCTTCCCTTTGGTCGAAGGTCAAAGTCTCGACCAAGGAGAAATTTTTTTTTCCTCTTCTCTCTCCTCCACAACTACAATATTTTCCTAAATAGTTTCCAAACTACAATATTTTCATAATTATTTTTACTAAATGCAATATTTCAATAAAAGATCCGATAAAAGATAGTTGAAATACTAGTTTGGATTATTTTCAAATTAAATTATGAAATTTATGGAAAATTAACTGTAGGGAAGAGACACTTAGTTGACGTTAAAAATTTGAAAGGATATCAATATAGCCCACATTATATAATCAATAAATTATTTATAGGCTAATTAAGAAAGTTAGATTAATTATAGTATAATTTAAAAGGTTGATGAGAAAGTTAGTAACAAAAATTAATATAATATGAAATTTAAATTTCAAAATTTTTTTTGAAGATAGAAGATTTACAAAATTTGAGAATTCAATACAACTTTTGAAAATAAAAGATAGTTGAGATACTCATTTGGATTATTCTCAAATTAAATAAAGAAATTATGGCAAATTAACAGCATGGAATAGTCACTCGTCAAAATCTAAAAGAATATCAATAAAACTACATTATATATTTGATAAATTAATTACAGTCTAATTAAGAAAGATGTTGGATTAATTACAGTGTAATTAAAAAGTTGTTGAGGACATTTTTGGATTAACATAAAAGTGACTCACATGCTATATATGAATTTTGCTATATTTCAAAATAACTTTGTGTTTTGCAATTTTTCCAAGTAAAAGTGTAATTAGTGTAATATGATTGAATATCTTTGTAAATTACTACTATTCAACCTCGATTTTAATTTGGGAGCAATGACTAGTGTAAAAATGACTAATTAATGAAAATGAGGACAATAGCTATTACACAATGACTCTTATGAGGCAAAAAATAAATAAATAAATAAATAAAAACTAATAATAATAATAAATAAAAAAATAAAAAAAATCAACAAATTTGAGGTGGATTTTTTTTAATGATGATTTGATGGGGATGTTTAACACCTTAGTTATAGGCCTATATTGTACTATTGTCTTTTACTTTCAATTTATTTAAAAAATAGTCCATATAAACTGCAAATATTTACTAATGTGGGTATCTATTTACCATTAAGGTCTCGTCCATAATTTTTATAAAATAAAAGAAAAATTAGAAAAAATACCTAGGTTTTGTATATCTCTCCCCCATGCATAGCCTAGGACTTTGCGCAGTGATGTTAACTCTATTTCTCTAGATTATTCCATCTTCTTCAATCTCTCTCTTAAAACCCTCTCTCTCAACTCTTTCTCTCTCATCTTTTCGCCCAAACCTATTTCTTGCCACCATTCCCGTCTGCACCAGTGGTCACACGGCCCACGTTTTTCAGTGGCAAAATTGTCCATCAACTAGTAGATTTTGGTGAGAAATGGCTTCGGGAGGGACCTCTATCCAATTTTTCTTCTTCTTTTTTTTTTTTTTAAAGAAATTTCTTCCTCATATCTCGTCATTGTTCTCGTCTGCACCAGTGCCCACACGGCACACGTTCATTGGTGGTAGGATCATCCATCAACTGGTAAGTCTTGTGAGACGGGAGTGGCCTTTGTCCAATTTTTCTTTTCTTTTCTTTTTTTTTTTTTAAAGAAATTTCTTCCTTATATCTCGTCAGGTCGGTTCAGTAAGACCACTTTGGTTCATTTTGGTGATATGTGCAGTCTTCTTCAATTTTTCAATATATATATATATATATATAGATTTTCTGTTTTATGATATATACACTTATACATATTGAACATTGAGTCCATCCGTGATTTATATACTGTGGTAGACAACTTTCATATTTGAAAATGATGTGGTTTGAAAATGAACTTGAACTTGGGGTTTATGTTAAATTTTGATTTATTGAGATTTCTTGCTACTAAAATAGAATTTATGATATATACTATAGTTTATGTTGAACGTTACCAGCATAATTCATATATTGGTTGGAATATTTGCAAATATCCAAAACAATGTTCCAAGGTATATTGGCATACATATCAGACCATTGGAGGAATATATTATAGGCACCAGCAATACAGAATACTTGAGATATATACCCCAAACAAACGATGGAATACATTACCATACATATCAAAACATCATGGAATATATTATAGGCACAAGTAAGCATACATATTAGAATGCCTGTGATATCTATACCAAAATAAAGAATGGAATATATTACATGAAAACAAATAATATTAAAAACAAACAACATTAGTCGAAGTACGTTTAAGTTGGCCTGAACACTCATGGGTATATATAAAAATCAAACATGAAAAATGAAATGGAAATCAAATCATATTAAACGTACCTTTCTCTCCAATTTAAAATGGAAAAAAATCATATTAAATACATTTTCTCTCTCCACTTGAAAATGAAAAAAATCATATTAAATGTATTTTATCCCTCTATAATAAATGCATCTTCTCTATCTATCATCAAGTGACCTTTGTCAATATGAAAAAGAATATTAAAAAATGAATATAAATAAATAAAAAAAATGATAGAATTGTTCAAAATTAATACTAAAACCTTCTTGCAAAAAAATGCAAACTTGGAAACATTTATGAAATAGATGGCGGAAAACATTTATAAAATTCACACTAAAAGCCCCTTTTTGTTACAAGTATACCCTTGAGGCCTTGAATATATTCATTCTTGTTAGCCCAAGAAATCCAAACCATAGTGACCTTGGGCCTTGTTGGGCCTATAACAGTCACTATTGGGCCTGACTTTACTTTAAGAAGTCCAACTATTGCCGAGTTTGGTGCAGGCCATTTTAGGGAAATTTTTGGGCCGACAACATATGGCGGAAACAGAATGATGTTTTTAAAAAATGACTAAAGCAATTTTAGTTTGGGAAAATGGCTAAAAGAGTAATTATGGTGTATTTTAAAAACAATTTAAAAATCTGTTGCCAAATTTTATTTATTTATTTTATTATTTTTTTTGCAAAGGTTGTTTTAACATTTAAAAATCTGTGGTCATTGTTCGAATTAATGAACAATTTTCTTGTTTGGTTTTAGGAGTCGTTCTACCTGATTTTAAGCAGGGCCATTTATGCAATATAAATAATGGTTGGACTTTTTTCAATAAGGCATATTTGATTTGGCCATTTACTCCCAAACTTTTTTATGTTTTATTTATTAGGGTAAATTGCAAAAATCATCCTAAAGTATGGTGTTAGTTGCAATTATACCCTCAAACTTTTATTTGTAAAAATTGAGCCCCTCAACATTTATAAGTGTTTAAATTAGTCCCTCAGGTTTATAATAATTATAGAAATTGGACTTACAAATGATAAAATTGAACCCTGAGGTTTATATAAATGTTACCATTTATATAATTATGCAAGTTTGAATGTTCAAATTGACTCAATTTTAACATTTATATAAGTTAGAGGGCTTGCTTTTTAAAATTAAAAATTTAAGGGTATAATTGCAACTAACACCATATTTTAGGGTGGTTTTTTGCAATTTGCCATATTTGTGATTTTATTATTTGATTATTTTGATACTAACAAAAGGGAAAAATCACATTTAAATCCCTATTTGATATATCCAATCATATTCTGTTTTGTTATTTTAAATTCAATAAATCAAATGATTCAATGAATGTCTATTTCACATATTTGTTTTTTTTTTTAAACGATTCCCTTTTCATTAAAAAAAAAAAAAAATCAAAACCATTATTTTAAAAGCTTTCAATCAATCCAAATTTTTAATTTGAAAATTAAAATAAAATTATATTTAAAAGATAACAACTTTTATATTTATATGATTTCAGGTTAAAATTAAAATAAATATATTATAAGATGTCATAACTTATGTAATTATATTATCGAATACAATATCAACTTTTTAAATTAAGTTACAAATTTTAAATATGTTACCCTTTATTAAATAAATAAATAAATATGTCGAATTATTTTTTATTTTTCTTTTTAATCATTTAATTTTTTTAAAAAATAAGAAAAAAAATATTGCGTTGAACGGAATAATTCACCAAACTATCCTTGATTTTTTTTTTTTTTAAAAAATTAAATTACAAAATAGAATGATTCGATTATGCGGAATAAATAAATAGATATCTAAACCACATTATATAAATTACAAATCTTATGCCCACATTTTCAAACTTTCTATTAACACATTTAGATGGATTCATACTTCAAATATTATGAAAAATATGGAAACAGTTGCAATTAATAAGTTTTATTTTTAGTTATTTCACGGTCAAGTTTTTTTAATCCCACTTCTAATTCCTAATAACTATATATAAAAAAAAGAAAATAGAGAAAAATATTTTTTAGTTCTAGTTTCCATTTAGTTCATATATTTTGAGATGTTACACTTTCTTTTTCTAAAGTTTTTCTCTAAATTTTAAGTTTAGTTTCCATTACGATTCTTAGTTTTCAAAAAAATTATATTTTTACTCTTGAATTTTGAGATTTTAAATTTCAAAACTACTCTATTAAGTTTAATTTTTTTTTTTTAACTAAATACATACCTTGGTTTTCTAATGTTAATGTCAATTAATTAATTAATTAGTTTCTACTAAATTTTCATTACCATTAAAATTAATTATAAAATTTTATATCATAATTATTTTAAATTATTTAATTAAAACTACGTAACGGAATCAACGTTAAATTCAAAACTCAATGTTAAGAATTTAACATTTTAGAATCTAGAGATAAAAAAGTTTTTCTTTTGTAAAAGTAATTTATATTTAAAATGAAATAGAAAAAGCATTTTCTCCCACAAACACAAATTGCAATATTTTTCAGAACAAAACAAGAAAAAGTCATAGAGAATAGAGAAACGGCCTTGTTGTCCACAAAAGAAGAAAAGCCTGCAAAAGAATATTCTCATTTATTATTATTTACTTTTTTTTTTATTTAAATTTTAAAAAAGAACTTTATTAATATTTTTTTAAAGCTAATTTTCTAATTAGTATTAATATACAACAAGAACAGCACAATCATTTGATATTGTTGCACTCTTTTGAATTTGCCTTGTTTGGTTTGCTGGCAAATGACAACCACATCCAACAAAACAACACCTTATTGGTTTTTCCAACCATGTTTCCAAACAACCCTTTTCTACCCAATTTCTTTCTTTATTTATTTTTTATATAAAATAATTTCAAACACAACAATAATAGCCTTACCCACCAGATTTTTCCTATGATGGTAATGTTAAATTGCTACACTCAATATTTTTCTTGTCATTATCTTTTTGGGATTTTCCCTATTCATTCTAACTTCTGCAATTATATTGGTTCAATGAGTTTATTTATTTATTTATTTTTATTTTTTAATCATAGTTTCTTGTTTAAATTAATGATTGAGTGATCTTGTTGTAGTGCCTTTTCCCACACTCATAAGAAATTTATAATAATAATAAAGGCATCTATTTATGGATTAATTGTTTGAAATATATCTTCTTTCATTATCCACCTTTATAATATTGATTTCAAATTAATTTCTAAGGGTTGTTTTTATTCAAATATGTCAATATGAACTAAATTTAAATGAGTTAGAAGTATGTATGTTTGACTAAAAGGTTAGAGGTACGAATTCCCTCGTTCCCCATGTTGCAATCAAGCTTAAATTTTACCGAATGGAAAGAAAGAATGTGGATGGTTGGAACTAAATACAAGCCATTTCTGTTTATCGTAAGCTACATTAGATTTTTAGATCAAGAAGAAGGTATCCTCTACATTGGACCAAAATTTTCATCATGTTCAAAAACCATAAAAGTAATTATCTATGGCTTCTTGAGCTCAAGCTCTTGCTTCTTGGCCGCCATAGAAGCAGAATTAAATCGAGCAAAGCAAATACCTTAGTAGATCTATACCTTGAAGGAGACGATTTCAAGTATCAATTTAGGAATAGTGTGGAATGTTAGCGCAGGAACGAAACAAAAAAATATTCAAATCATTAATCTAATTATCAATTTTTTATTTCAACAATTACATAGTAAGACAAACCATCAACTTTTGATATGATAATTGAATGTCTCATCTACTTAACTATGTTGAAATTGACTTAAAAGTAAAAGAAAAAAGAAAAAACCAATTTTAAGTAAACACTAATTAGACTAGATTAACTAGAACCTTCAACCCTAAAATTGAGAGTCAACCTATTCAAGTTGGCAAGTGAATTTTGAAGAATTTGAAGAAATCCCATATTAAACCAATAGCTTCAACAAATGGAAGAGGAGGTTGATCTAACTATTGGCTTTAATGGAATGAAATAAAAAATGAAAACACAAATATGCAAATGGCCTAATAACTATGAATCTATTTCTTCCTCAAAATACTAAAAAAGAAAAAAGAAAAGAAAATCTTGCTAAAAGAAACTATGAGTCTAATTCACCAAACGGCACAAAAAGAAGCAAAAAAGGGTGCCTTAGATGGCAACAAAAACAAAAGAAAAGAGAGGAATTGAAAACGACGAGGATGAGCCGTTGAGAAACGTTTCCATTGGAAACACTGTAATGGACAGCTGACTGAGGCCAAGTCCATCCCTCTCATTTTCAAATTTTCATTGGAAGATTCGATCTATTTTCTGTTTCCGTTGGAAAGTCATTGCCTTTCAAAACTTTGCATCATAAAAAAGAAAACCCATTATTCTATTCTATTCCCCTCTTCAAATTCTCAGTTTCCTGGAAAGTATTTTGGTTCGTCTGAATTCTTTTTCTTTACCCTTTTTCTTCTTTTCGTTTTTAAGCCCCTTTTGAGAGTTGGGTCTCTTTCGATTGCAGAATCGAGAGTAATCTCTTTTTTTGAATCGTGTAATTGATCATCTGGGGTTTTCTTAGCCCCAGAAAAGAAAGAAGAAGAAGAAGAAGAAGAAGAAGAAGAATTAACGACTGAAGGGTCTTGATTATCTACTCATTTTGAAGTCTTCTTTTAGGGAAGATTCTTCTTCTTTCCTTTTTGGGAGTTGGGGGTGGGGCTTTTCTGTAAATCCCCGCCTTCATAGTAGAGATGAAGAGAGCCAAACTAGAGAAAGTCGATATGATCGTTTCTTTTACTAGACAGAGATCGATTCAAATTCTTTTGTTTATTGGCGTTCTGTATCTTCTTCTGGTTTCTTTAGAAATTCCTCTTGTTTTCAGAGCTGGGTCCGGTGTTGTTTCTCAAGACTCGTTGTCTCGGCCTGCTCCGCTTGAGAGCGAGGAAGATTTGGAAGAAAGAGAAGCCCCATCTCGCCCTTTGGAAAATATCTCGAGAAATTCGTTACAGCCGACTTCTAGTCGATTGACTCAGTTCAATAAAATCACTTCCGGTTTGGCCTTGGATGTGGAGGCTTTTGAATCAAGGAGTGATGATGCGGTTTCTGAGTTTTATAGGTCTGCAAAAACTGCTTCTGAGGTTGGGAAGAAATTCTGGGGTGAACTTGAATCTGGAAAGAGTCAACATATGGGGAAGAAGAAGGCTGAAAAAGGATCAAATTCCTCTTGCCCACATTCGATTTCCTTAACTGGGACTGATTTTTTGGCGCATGGTGGAGTTATGATGCTGCCCTGTGGACTCACATTGGGATCCCATATAACCCTTGTGGGTAAGCCAAGAGTGGCACAACCAGAGTACGATCCTAAGATAACTATGGTGAGAAATGGTGAAGAATCGGTTATGGTTTCACAGTTCATAATGGAGTTGCAGGGCTTGAACACTGTGGAGGGTGAAGACCCACCAAGGATTTTGCATTTCAATCCAAGGTTGAAGGGGGATTGGAGTGGGAGGCCAGTGATTGAACTGAACACATGTTACAGGATGCAGTGGGGCTCGGCGCTTCGCTGCGAAGGCTGGAAGTCCAAGGCCAACGAAGATACGGGTAAATGACTATGAAGAATTTTAAAAAGTAAAGTGAATTTTGGCATCTTTCATAGTTTTATAGCTGGCCAGAGCATTGGATTTTATTGACTTCATATGAGTAAAACATTGTTATTTTGCAAGAGTCTTTTGGTAACTTTTATCTATCTTGGAATGCTGATAGATTGTGATCTTTTGGCCCCCCATTTTCATCTTCTGTTTACTTTTAGTCTGTATATCTCAATAGAGTATTGAATTTTTCTGCTTAGTTGGGAACGAGACCATTATGAACATCATTATTAGAGAACGCTGAATCGTTATATAGTACTCTATGATGGCTGCAGTAATTTTGAGTAATTCTTAAGATTTCTACAGTTGATGGCCAGGTGAAGTGTGAAAAGTGGATCAGAGATGACGAGGGGCACTCGGAGCAGTCGAAGGCTATGTGGTGGTTGAACCGACTCATTGGTCGAACAAAAAGAATGGATATAGACTGGCCTTATCCTTTTGCTGAAGACAAGCTCTTTGTTCTAACACTTAGTGCAGGATTTGAAGGTTACCATGTGAATGTTGATGGGAAACATGTTATTTCTTTCCCTTATCGCACTGTGAGTATATACTTTAGAAACAATAGATGCCTTTGTAAAGATCTTTTCTTTCCTTCTCTAATGGTCGATTTTTACACTGTAGGGATTTGCTCTCGAAGATGCCACTGGATTATCTGTCATTGGAGACATTGATGTCCAGTCTGTGTTGGCTGCTTCTTTGCCAAGATCACATCCTAGTTTTGCTCCTCAGCAGCACCTCGAGATGTCGAGAAGATGGCAAGCACCGCCACTTCCTGATGGTGAGGTAGATCTTTTTATCGGTATCCTTTCTGCTGGCAACCATTTCGCTGAACGGATGGCAGTAAGGAAGTCTTGGATGCGGCATAGACTTATAAAGTCGTCGAAGATTGTAGCTCGATTTTTTGTAGCACTTGTAAGTGACAACAACAACAGTTCTTTTTCATTCAAGTCCAGTTTGTTCTGCATTGTTATGTGTTTATAACCATTCTGAGTTCATACTTATGCAGCATGCAAGAAAGGAAGTAAATGTTGAGTTGAAGAAAGAAGCTGAGTTTTTTGGCGATATAGTCATAGTGCCTTACATGGATACCTATGACCTTGTGGTTTTAAAAACTGTGGCCATCTGTGAATATGGGGTAAGTTTCTGAACTAATATGATGCTGCTGAAATATTGATACCAAGATAAGTTAGTCTTATGATGTATCAATAATCCTTGAGTTCTATCTTTTACATAGGTTCATGCTGTGTCTGCAAAATATATTATGAAATGCGATGACGACACGTTTGTAAAAGTTGATTCGATTATGAATGAAATTAAGAATGTGGCTGGCATTGGGAGCGTGTACATTGGTAACATAAATTACTACCATAAGCCCCTGCGCGATGGAAAATGGGCTGTCACTTATGAGGTAAGTTTCGTATATATGACTTTGTGTATTCAGTAATGTGGATGTGCCACTAGAGACATCTTAAATCACTGATTGACTTAAAAACTTAAACTAATAGGTGAAGACAAATTTAACATTATATCATCTAACACTTTTATATCTTCCTTTTCTCTAATGTTGGTTGGTGGGTGGTTTCATTCAGGAATGGCCAGAAGAAGATTATCCGCCTTACGCAAATGGACCGGGGTACATCGTGTCATCCGACATTGCTCATTTCGTCATATCAAACTTCGAGAGACATAAATTAAGGGTAAGTTGTTCACTTTGAACATCAGTTCGAATTCAACTGATTTTGCCATAAAACTGGAAGGAAAAACTAAAAGAGAGAGCTATTGTGTTTCTTGACAGTTATTTAAGATGGAAGATGTGAGTATGGGGATGTGGGTGGAGCAATTCAACAGCTCAAAAGCAGTGAAATATGTGCACAGTTTCAAATATTGTCAATTTGGATGCATAGAAGAATATTACACAGCCCATTATCAATCTCCAAGACAGATGATTTGCCTTTGGAACAAATTACAAAGGCAAGTGAAGCCTGAGTGTTGCAATATGAGATGATGAACTTGGGAAACTTACTGCAGTCAGTCAGTCAGTCAGTCAGTCAATGCCCATTTTTGACTTGCCTGAACATGATGAATCTCCTGCCTTGTCTTGTATATTATCTCAAGCCTTGCTTTTAGGCAAATTTTAGTTCCTGTAGAAAAAAAAAAAGAAAATATATCTTTTTTCACTCCCAAATATCAATTCATTATTTCTTGAGCTCTTTGTGTTTATTTGGTTTTTGCTTCTTGGGCTCTATTTGGGGCTGCTAGTGGTGGCATGGTTTTAGTTCATGGGCCTGGAATTGTGGATCCAAAGGCCCATTTGAGTATGAGTTTTATACTTTCTTTTTCTTTTGGGGAAGTGGTCAAATGAGGATTTGGAATACTGTTTTTTAGCATGTATAATGGGATGGTAAATCCAAGGTTTAATGTGGAGGTCTAAATTTTATTGAAATATCAATGGAAATATTGATAAATGTTGATGTAGATGGATATTTTAGAAAAACTATAATAAACAAAAAAAATTTAATATTATATTTAAGTTACTAAATAAACATAATTTTTTTTAACTAAGTTAATTTGTTTATATTTCTTTTATATTCACATTAGTGACATTTTGTTGTTTATTATTTTTAGATTTAGTCAATTTTTTTACAATATAATTAAAATGTCAATTTTCTTTTCATGTCAATGTTGAACTCATGAAAATGTAAAAATATCAAACTTAATATCATAGATAAACCAACCATGCAAAGGATTTTTTTTTTTTTTTTGTTTTTTTTTTTGTTTTGTTTTGTTTTGTTAATATTAAGGGTCTATATTCTGAAATTTTTTAATGGATCAAACTTTTGAAAATAACAATGTATAACCTTTTGTTTGTGTCACTCACTCCCGCTCACATTTAACCAATATAATACAAAGTGTTCTCACACACTATGGCTCTTTCCTCTTACTTTCTCATGCTTGCGCTCCTTACTCTCTTAGTTGTGCTCGTGCTCACTAGTCTTACAAAATTAAAAAATGGACAAGTAGTCTCTGACATAAGCAAAAAATTATTAAGAATTAAGTAGACATTTTGAATTAAGGTCATCTATACAAAAACCTTGGGAAATTTGTACGAATTGGTCCCTCAAAAGTGGCCCAAATAAAAAATGGTCTAGGGTTAAAAAACAATCGAAAAATGAACTTCTACTTATGTCACCTGCATGTGAAAGTACCCCAAAGCGGGCGCGAAGCCCTAGTGCTCCAATGACTTCTCATTCATTTCTTTCGCTTCTTCCTCGCATTCTTTGTCAAACGTTTTAAATGATCTCCATTTTTTTGCATTTTTCCTGCATCTTCTTCTTCTTCGTTGATTTCTTTTTGTTTTTGGTTTTTTCTTCTTCCTCCCTCCCTCCCTCCTCTTCTTCCTCCTTCTCCTTTTTCTGTTTCTTCATCTTCTTCTTCTTTCGTTTCTTTTTTTTTTCCTACCTTCTTCTTCTTCCTAAGAATTGAAATTAGAAAAAAGAGGGGGAGAGAAAGAAGCAAGAAACTAGAGGAAGAAGTGAGAGAAAGAATTCGAATGAAAGAAAAAACGAAGAAAAAAATTGCAATTATATTTGATAAGGAACAAAAGGAAGAAGTGACAGATTACAGTGAGAAGTGAGAAAAAGGAGAGAGAAGCGAGAGTCGGGGCCTCACATGCATTTTTCATTAGTTACCTTAGACCAAATTTTAGTTGGGCTCTCTATCCAAATTGCCCAAAATTTCTTCTAGACTCCCGCTTAAAATTCTAGATTTAATATAAGCACTTGTTCTTGAAATTTAGTGGAATCAAGTTATGATTTAAATTCGAAATGGGAAGATAAGTTCAACTTGTTTGTTTTCTTATACAAATGACTAGTATCAATTTATTGTTGATTTTATTTTTTTCAATAATTGATTTTTTTGTAACTACCTTCCATAATTTCGAAGCTAATGGTTAAATATCTATTAACTAGTTTTTTAAGATTGAACACCCCACCACACTTAATGAAATTAGCAAAATTGACTCACTAATCTCATTTGCATTAAAAAAGAAAAAGCAACTATTATAATAAAACAATTGTAAATGATTTTTTTAGTACAACAAACACACGCATATATATATATATATATATATATATATATATATATATAAAGATTTGAACTTTTATCATTGCAGGAAGGAGTAAATGTTCGTATACCAAAAGTGTAATCTTATCTTTTATAAAATGAACCAATGTGAAACTTTTTTCCAAATCACTTCCTCTCACGATTGTACCAATCTCTCAACCACTTGTCAAATGTAAATAGAAATGTTCATATAACCTGTAGGGATCTTGTATCGACCTGCCTTCCTAGGACTTATATTAGGTCGTTATCACATACATGCAAACATCTCAAAACAACCTTTTTCATAATTTAGACTAAAATCGAAAGAATTTTATAAATTAAATAGCTTTTATTAAGTTTGAATAATTGAAAAAACTTTGATCGAGGCACCCTTAAAATTTAAAACAAAACGGTAGATTTTACATAAACTTCTAGTAGTGAAAAAAAACAACTGACATTCTAATTTCAAACATCAAGACTGGAAATCTAAAACATGAAAACATAAAAACATGTTCGGAAGCATCTGACTAGTCCCAATGGCACGGTCATGGATTCTTCTTGTCATACACCTGTCCTTGCCTTTATCTGAAAAATGTAACATAAGAAAGGGTGAGGATAAAAATACTTAGTAAAAAGGGTGAGTATAAAAATAGTCGGTAACTAACCTCACTACTAGGTCAAGCTGTGCAATCGCATGCAAACATGAACTGAGGCTCCATGCTAATGGAACCTAAAGATTTTTTTTTTTTTTTTTTTTTTGTTTCTGGCTCACTTTGTCTCCTTCCCCCTAGATGTGCCTTAATCTCTTGCACATGAAGTCCGAGGTATAACTTTCATGCACATAGAACCTTTTGTGTATGCATCATTTTCATACACCACAGGTTATCTCTAAGAATGGTGGAATGTGCACTACTTACATACACATAGTTATGTATACACCACTTACTAATGCACATAACCCATTGGGCGTGCACCACTTTCGTGCATCCCAATTCCCTCTAGATATGTATCACTTTCACACATACCAACCCTAGCACATTACTTTCATGTGCTAGAACCCTTGAATATGCACCACTTTCGTGCAGTCAAACTTTGTGGGAAGGTAAAGAGATTGCTCCCAAACTCATAATTTCATGCAACATTCACATATGTGTGAGTTCCACCTAAAATCTCATAAATAATGTTATACTAAACCGTTTTGACAAACATACATAATATCATAACAACGAAAGGATCATAATACATCACTTTCATTCAAGTTCAAGTACGTAACAAAACATTCACAATTTATAATGAATCACATGACATTTATACTCTCATAAAAAAATGCTTAAAATCAACCCTATAACATGATTCCAATTAAAATTTATAATTAATGCCTAAACACAATACAAACACAAACTTGTTTCAATTGTAGCTAAACCACTTACCTAGTGCAACTAAGTCTCAATCCTTCCAACATAACCAACCTAAAGGGTAAAACCCAATTTTTTTTGGCATCAACAAATCAAACCAAAAATCCTTGATAACTTATACAACCTTAAATACTTACCAAAACTGCCAAAATCAATCGCTGGATAGCACACTTCCGAATTCAAATTCCCCCAAAACACAATGGGTACCAACCAATTTAAAACATGCCAAAGGATATTCAAGAATCTCCAATAAAACCCAACAACAAAACACAACCTTACCTTCAAAGAAAATCAAAGATCCCGACATCACAGTGGCGGCTAAACCCACGACTATCGGCGACGAGCGACAGCTGGTGATGGCGGCCGGCGACGAGGGCTGCAGTTCGTGGTTGGACGAAACAAACAGATAGGCGCAAACGAAACGGTTGGCGGTGTGCAAACGCACCGGCATGGTGGCGAAAAGACGACGGCGTCAGCAGATGAACCTCCTGCGACTGCCAGCGAACACAGAAGGGAGAGAGAGACGTTAGGGAGGGAGGAGAAAATGGGTCAATTTCAACAATATGATAGTTTTTTTTTTAAAAATGACAAAAATACGGTAGTAACAACTTTTTAATAAAAATAATGTAGTGTAAAAAAGAAATTCTTGGAATAGGGTTGAATTGGAAACCATGGACAAAAATATGGTTGGTGGGATTAGGTGGCATCCAACTTGTCGTTAACTTGACAATCTATGTGGACTAAAATCGTGTACCATGTCCACAATTTTTTTTCTTTTTTCTTTTGTTTTATCTTCTTATTCCTGACTCCCTCTCTGTCTCTTTCTTCTTCTTCTTTTTTTCTCTCTCTTTTCTCCTCATTTTTCTTCTTTTTCTTCTCATTTTCCTTCTTCGACTCTTCTCTTCTTTTTTTTTTCTTCTTCTCCTTCTCTTGCATCTTCTTTTTCTCCGACTTCTTCTCTAACTTCATCTTCTTCTCCGACATGAAGAGCCCAAACTTCGACTCGACCAACTTTGGTGAGCGAGAACAAGAGAGAGAAAGAGTGAGAGCGAGAGAGATAGAAGTGATTGTGAGTGAGGAAAGGAAGCGAGAGCGAGAGTAAGAGCGAGAGAGCGAGAGGGCAAGAGGGAAAGCGAGATTTTGAGTGAGATTTAATTGAAATTATCCCTCCTTCTATTTTGTTGTTTTTTTTTATTTCAAACATGGACCAATATCGTGGAAAGGTCCACAACTATTGGTGACATGGACCAAAATCAAGGACCGCATCCACGATTTTTGGCGACATAGATCGAAATTGTATACCCTGTCCACAATTTGGCAAAATCTTGTACCTCGTCCATGATTTAGCAAAATCTGACAACGATTATTGAAATAACATTATTTTTAAAAAATGGGAGAAAAATTCAGATTTCTATTTTCTAAAACTGTTGCACGTACATTGAGGCCCCTTTATGAATATATACCTATTCTAAAAAAACTTAATTCCTTATTTTATATATAAATATATACATATATTTATAACACCTTTTCCTTTTCCTTTATACAAATATAATTAACCTTTTCCTTTCATCACATCAATCTTAAATCTCTCACTTCAATTTACCTCGAGGCAAAAATGCATGCTCTAATTTTCAAGCTGCAACCTTGGGTTAAAATGAATATAGTGGTACTCCTAGCTACCACTAAAGCAAGGACCTCAAATACTATAAGGAAAAGAAAAAACAATATAATTAAAGCGAATTTGAATAATAAGTTTTTTATATTTAGAAAAAAAAACCATATACATTTATTTAAATCGAGCCAAATGAGGGGCACGTGCCCTTGGCCCATTCTTAAATCCACCTCTGTGCTTGTTTATAGGATTTAAACCAGCAGTGATCAACGAGAAAGAGAGAAAAGAAGATAGGTAAGAAGTAGATTAATTAAGCAAAAGACATTTACGTACTTGAAACATTATTTTTAACCTAAGTAAAAGAGAAACTCACCTCCCGAAAGGTTTAAAAAACATGTTTTTCCATATTTAGGTCAATCTAGTAGAAGTTAGTAAAAATTACCTTTTTAGTCCCCGAGTTTTTAGTATTAGGTGTGTTTGGTATCTGTGTTTTAAAAATTGACCTTTTTAGTCTCTGAGTTTTTAAAAATGGATTTAATTGGTCCCTCCACGTTAACAAACTGTTAAAAATAAACAGAAATTTGAGCAGATTTACGACTTGTCCATCTGCTGATTGGACTTTACTTGTATTTTAAACTAAATCAAACTTAGAAAATAAAACTGTAGAATCCCATGAAACCCACGTATTTTCCTTCTCAAATCGCACAAAAGCTTCATCTTGCGTGCTTCATCACCAGTGTTCTTGCACGTCTTCCTTCGACGAGCGTTAGACTGACGATGACGAAGCTTCATCTTCAATGGTAAGCAAAGATTCTCTTCCTCCCTCACTATCATTAACCCCACTTCGTCCGACAAAGCTTCATCTTTTGTTGGTTTGAGGATGATTCTGAAATTCAGTGTTGTAGTGAATGCCAACTTAGTATAAAAATAATATTAATTTTACGACGTTGGTTCTTTGATCCTTTGAACACTTTTGACAAGGAACGCTTAATATGCCCCCTTGTTTGTTCATTTTTGTTTAGGGCCTTGTACTGACTTTCAACGATGTGTTTCCAAATGTCGATCGTAGGTTTTGCTTGTGACATTTGTACAACAATTCTCAGAAGCTGTTTAAGGGTTTGAGTCTAAAAAATATGTTTTGGAATGCTGCAAAGGCTGCTACGAAGCCTGAGTTTGACAATTTTATGACAGAAATTGGCAATTTGGATGTGCATGCTTACTAGTATTTGAATGGTATAACAACGAGGTATTGGTCTAAGCATGCATTTCAACACAAGTTAAATGTGACCTTCTGTTGAACAACATGTCTGAATGTTTTAATGCCTATATTTTGCAAGCAAGGGATAAACCAATAATCCAAATGCTTGAGTCTATTCGAAAACTTGTTATGTCTAGATTGTCAAAGAAGTATGAGCTTTATAGTGGTTTGGAAAATTATATAGAGGAAGCCTAGCTAGGGTTAAACGGATTTTTCCTATGCAATGTACTCGCTCATTGAACTCTCATTTCCTGAATTCAAGTATTCATTACACATAATCGAATTAATTAGAAAGACTAATTAATCAACCTAATTAACTAATTGGTTCAAATTTAAATTGATGATAGGCATACGAATTCAGACTGGCCTGATTGCATTAAAATCAAATGCAAAGTAAAGTTGAATATTCAATTTTCAAGCGCCTAATTAAATATTCGTTTGACTCAATCCTAGGTTGATTAGAACAATGCTCATCTATATATATAATTCACAAGCTAATCTAACCTATTATTTCTTACAGATTAACATACGATTACATGTCACATATCACACATTAATCAAAAGTGTTAATCATATAATCCACAAGTGTGACAATATAAAAATAATCTATTAAATTAGAATTGAGTCTAAGGAATACACCAAATTCAAGTTCGAAATCTCACAAGTACATGAAATTAGGAAAAGATGAAAATGGGGAGGAGTTTTGATACATGAAAGTAGCAAAAGATGAAAAAAAGGAGAGAAATTGGTGCAATTCGATTGGGATCGGAGCTAATGACCTAAAAAACGTAATCCTATATTTATATACAAGTCTGAGCGTCGCAGCGCTGCTGCGAAATTTTCTACGACATTTCTTCAGAACACCGGGGCGCTGTGTGTATTTTACTACTTCTTTCAATTATGTGAACAATGTTGCGACGGTGTCCTTGCAGGTGCAAAATGGTAAATTTGGCTTTCTCTCTCCCGGTTGATGCAATTAAGCTCCGTTTTAGTTCCATTGCGTCACTAATGCCCCAATCTACCTATTAGGTGCTCGAAACCTATAAAATAATTAAATAAACATGTAAAATACATGAACAACCTCAAATTAAACCGAACAAGATAGCACATATTTAGTGAAAAAAATTACTACACATGGTAGATTCCAAATTAAAGCCCAAATTAATATTATTGGAGAAGATTACACAAGTCAAAGCCAATGTGTATTGACATTGTAGAAGCAAAAAATTAATTCACATAAGCCAATATACATTTCATTTCAATCCATCCACCTTCCTCCGAATGATCATTACATCAAATAATCAAACGAACTTGAAGAAGGAACAAATAAAATGGTTAACAAATCGAAATCAAGATCTTGAATGGTTTAACAAATCGAGATCTTCGTCTTCTCTTTTGCTTTCAAGATTGCACTTCGGATCCAGAGAAATAGAGCAAATCCACTCTCCATCAACCTCTCTTTCCCAACTCCGTATCTCCATTGTTCTCCTAAAATTGAGAAGTCAATCTAAAATTGGAAATGCTTGTAAGACAATTGAAGCAAAGAAAAACTATATGTCGAAGAAATCAATTCATTTGAATCTTTGGTTCAACGATTCCATCTTGCCTTGATAAAGTAAAATAAAAAAAAATAATAAAAATAATCACTTCCAAAGAAACTATTAATGAAACTAAAACTAGATAACTAAAATCATTCAACCACTTCCAAAAAAAAAAAAAAAAAGAAAAAGAAAACTTATAGACTTGTTTTATGTGACTAAAGTCTCTAGGACTTGTTAAGAGCTTAGTCTTGAAGCTTTTCTGAGTCCTAACCTTCATTTCCTAAGTAAAAAGAAACTAAACACAACCATCATAGCATAAAAGAAGGTCAGTTTGACGATCTCAAAACCCAGCCCAAGTCTACTATGATCACCATTGCCAAAATCAAATATAGAAATATTAGGAGAAACAATCACATTCACAAAGCAATCAAAATCAAAAACATTATGAGGGCTAAATCTAGGCTAGAAGGAACAAACCTAAAGTATTAAAGCTCCAACTCTTAATTAAATTAGAGAAAAAAATAGTAACTTCCATTCTCAATTTTATGCAATTTTTCAAAAAAAAAAAAAAAAAAAAAAAACATTTAGGGGTGTTTGGTTTATCGTATTGTAGATGCTCAGAAATTAAGTAAGGATCACTAAGAATAATAAGCCTAGGAATAAGATTGCTGGGAATTAAGGATGACTGTGTTTGGTTATGCATGAGAATATTATCATGATTTTATAGAAATAAATTATTTTTATATTCAATTTCTAAAATTAATCATGAAAATTCTATAAAATTTTAATAGATTAAGGGATAAACAATATATCCAATTCAAATTTTTGAGAAAAATTAATCATTTAACAATCAAATAATCATATTAATTAAATTATTAATTACAAGTATTTGTAAAATGAGTAATTTATAATTAAAGGTACTTGATTACATAATTTGATAGGATCAAGTTGATGAATTTATATAATTACGATGTAATAATTAATAAAATAATGAATGAATTCTAATTAATCAATAATAAATTAATTATAATTATTAAATTATAAATTTATATTATATTAATCAAAATGATCATTAACAAAGTACAAACATAATTAATTAATTAATAGATAATTTTATTGCATCGATTCTTTACAGTTTATTGGAAAATAAGTGTATATATATATATATATATATTTTTTTTTTTTTTTGAATTTGAGGAGTTCAATTTATATATTATAATTTAAATTTTAATATATTTTTAGTTTTAATTTTAATATAATAATTAATTTTAATAAATAAATAAAATAAGAGAATAAAGAGATGTATTAAAAGAGGGGAGGGAGTGAGCATGGAGAAAACACACTTTTTTGGATGGGTATATTCATGGTATAATAGATGCACATGAATAGCTTATTCCCATGCTTAACTCTACAAACTTGGTACCAAACAAGTAAATGTTTGATTCCCTCAATCCACACAGCACTTTAGTTTCAATTATCTGCAAACTTAAAAGAAAAACAAGAGAACAACCTCTGCAACTTCAATGGGGAGGAATTGACAAGACCCAAATACCCACAGGGCTGCTAGAGGCCTGATTGGCAGAGGAGAGGAAAAGGAAAAGTCATCGCTGGAGGAAATGGGGTTAATGTCGGTAGTGGAGAAAGAGGCAGTGATGTGCTTACCATTGAAGATGGAGCTTTGTTTGTTGGACCCGCGATGAAGCACGCAAGAAGGCCGATCATGAAGCTTTTGTGCGATTTGAGAAGGAAAATACGTGGGTTTATGTGATTTTAGGGTTTTATTTTCTTAGTTTGATTTAGTTTTAAAATAAAAGTCTATTTGGACAATTTTTTTAAAACCCAATTAGCAGCCACGTGGACAAATTGTAAATCCAATCAGATTTTACTTACTTTTTAACTGTCTAATGTGGAGGGACCAATTAATTTAGTTTTTAAAAAAACTTAAGGACTAAAAAGATCCACTTTTTAAAATTTAGAGACTAAAAAGATAATTTTATCTAGAAATTACTTTGCCAGAGTTAATTCTAACAATTAGAAAAAATAAATAAATAAATAAATTATTGAACATCTTAAAACAAATAATAAAAACTGGACTCCTAATACTGAATCCACATACCCAATTTGAATTATTTGATTCTCTAAAAATATTTTGAAAAAAATGGAGTATATTTTATATATATATATATATATATATAGCACATTGCAACGAGCCACTGAACACAACACATTGTTTTGTTGTGTACTGGCGGATGAAATTCATCACCACTTTCGTGCCAAATAAATTTTTCAATAAGTCGGGTCGAACACAGGGAGAAAGTTTACAATTCAAGGTAACCATAGTAGGGGGTTTGCGATGGTTGGTTGCAAAGAAACTTAAATAGCATAAAAGTAAATTGCACAAATTAAAAGAAGTTAAAATTCAAAATTCAAATGGAGAAAGTTCTAACTTGGGTTACATGAGATTTCCTTCGCTCAATGTCCTTATTCATTGGTTCGTCGTTACTAAATTTATTAAAGCTAGCACCTAATCAATTTAATTGGAAAGACCAGAATTAAATTTTCCTAGTCGACAAGTTAGACTTAAGACAAATCGATGAAAGACATGCAAAATCTGTACTAAATCTAATCGCATTAAATTTAAGGAAAAATTAGGCGGAACATCTAACTGGAAAGGCCTAGATTAAATATTCTATTGATTTAATCCTAGTTTGATTAGAGCACTGCGCATCACAATTTAGATTTGCAAGCTAACCTAACCTATCGCTTCCTATGATTCACATACAACAAGTGTCACGAACAGTAATATAATCAAAGCAATAAAACAAATGAACACCAACATCACAATTTGATTATAACACTCAGAAAATTTGGATCAAATCATGCGTACAAAGAATTTGGTTCAAAACCTCAAAAGAATATCATTTACAAAGAAAAATCTCTAACCCAAGCTAGAAAAACGTGTACCTTAGCATATAATCGGCATACCAATTAATGGGTTCAAGTTCTGAGGTATAGAAAGATGAAAAAAGAGGAAAAATAGAGACAATTCAAATCTTTGGTGGCTGGTGGCTAATCCCCCGACTTAAAAGTCGAGAGATCAATTTATAGAAATCGTAGGAGCATCGCAGCGCTAGGGACAGCGCCGCTGGTGCTGACACTAATCTGCACGCGAGGTCTTCTTTGGAGCACCGCGACACTTGCTGTGTTTCACCAGCAAAAGCTCTTGGGAAAAAGCGCCGCTACGCCATGACTTCAGGGGTATTTTGGTCATTTTGGAGTTCTCTTTCCCAGTTGATGCCATGGAACTTCGTTTTGGTCCGTTTTAACCAGGTTTTGTTGCTAACATCCCGTTCTACCTATTAAGTGCTCGAAACCTAGAAAATAACATAATAGACACATTAAATAGCATAACGATCCCGAGTTAAGCTGAGGAAGATAACACATTTTAAGTGCTATCATGTTCAGACCAAGAGCGAGAGCGAGAGCCGAGGGTTGTGGAGCGAGATCGTGATCGGATAAGTTTAAAAAGTCAACTATGGTTGACCGTCGTTGATTGAGATAGAGAGACGAGAGATACGAGTGCAGAGAACGATATCGTCTAGAAGATCAACTATGGTTGACCGTCGTGGATCGAGACCAAGTGTCGATAGTGGATATGGAGAGACGAGAGCGAGAGTCGAGAACGAAATTTGTGGGGGCGCCTCTGAATAACGTTTTTGGGGGCAATACGGTAAATTCACGACACTAACGCCAGAAGGTCATATTTCATTGAAAATCTAGGAGAAGGACAAATTTCATTTGGGCTCTTCAATTTACCATTCATACAAATTTCCCTCTTCTGAAAAGGCAAATGAAGGAGGAACTCCTCGCACCGGTGTCCAAACAAAATGGGAAAAACAAGATGCTAACTCCTCATAAGTCCTAATCTCTGTGTAAGCCTCACACTTAGCTTTGGAAGTTAACAATCTATAAAGAATGATTATGGAAGATGACAAGCTGAAGGAAGTAAGTAAAGAGTGGCCGAGAGCCTTAAGGCATGAGTTGTTAAGTGTTGAAGGTGTGCCTATGCGTTGGTTGATTGAAGCAAGAGTTTATGAGAGCGAGCATGGGTAATGGCTGAAAATAGTGAAGAAATAGCCGAAGCATGAAGGTTGAAGTGTTGGCTTGTTTGGGGTATGCGTCCAACTTGCTATGCGTTGATGAGGTTGTTGGACCAGCAGCTATCCGTTGGTTGAGATTCAGTAGGGAGATTACGTTGGCGTTGGCAAAGTATGCGTTCAACGGTGCTATAATTCAGACGCATGGTGCGATGCCTCCAAGCTAGCATCTAGACTTGCGATGCGTCCAAACTTGCTAGGCGTTCTAGCTAGTATCCAAGTATGTTAGCGGTTGCATTATTTTGTTTAGCGGGAAATAAAATAAAATAAAGTAAAATAAAATAAAAGAGAAAGTGGAGATAAGTAGGCAGTTTGTTTAAATGTGTAAAGCTAAGTTTTCAATCATTTTCTCTGTCTCAAAAGCTCCAATTGATCCCATATTTCAGCTAAGCGACGAAGAGAGGTAGAGGAAAGAGTCTAGGGAAAATTCGTGCAGAAGTTTGATCGATCTTGTGGTGTAATTGGAGCTAGAACAGAAGGGTTGATTGCTATCTTGCAATCTGAACAACATTCGGTATTTGGAGAATAGCTTTCTGTGGAGATCGAGTTTAGGGCTGAGAATTTGAGGTCTGTAAGTTAACTCAATTCTTAGCAACTTTTATGAAGGATGTTTGAACTGAATTTGAAGGGAAATATGTAAAATTTATGGTGAAGGTGACTGATACAGATTTGCTAAGCAATTTGGAGCAGCTCGAAGTTATTTGTAAACATCTATCAAATGAAAGGGAGTTATGTTCTGAAATCTTGAGGTAAGCTAGGAAATCCATTTGTTTACAAGTTTATAGATGGGAAGAAGTTCTAAATTTGGCTGGAAATACGATTTGTAACAGATAGAAGTGAGAGTAAGAGGGAAGACAGAGGCTGTGGAAGATAAGTATCGTTGGACTGCAAGTAACGCTAAGAATTTAAGCGTGAGAAGCGAGACGGGTAACGCAGGTATCGCTAGAAGCCTTGTGTCTCACAATTCTCGCTGGGTCTCGCTGATCAGGTGAGTGTCGCTAGTCTTGCTCACCCTAGTATCGCAAGTGCTGTGTAGTGGAGTCCAGTCTAGCTAGTGGTCTTGCTAGTAGAATTGAATCTCGCTCATTAAGGTTTATTGATCAAATATGAATGGTTAAAGTTTGTTGGTTATGGAAGGGAATTTTAGGGAAGCCTAACCCGAGAAATGTGTATTTTCAGGCCAAGAAGAGCTAGGAAAGGCGTATAATCCGCTTAAGGCCTAGGACAAGTAATGAGTGACACTTTTCTTTCTTTAAAAATGTTTTCATTGAGAATGTGTAGCTTGATATCTTATGATGATTTGAAAGCATGATATTATGATTGAAACTTATGAGTTTTATATGCATTGCGTGAATTTATGAAAAACATGCTGTTTATTGATATATGAAATTATGAAAAGCATGCTGACGATAATATATGATTTTATGAAAGGTTTGGAAATGTGAAACTTATGACTTTATAATATGATGTTTTCAAAACACGTTGAATATTTGTAAAATCTTTGAAATGGCACCCAAAGCCCAAGGACTCGGAGAAGGCCAATGGGTAGCCTGAGTATAGAAAAGGTACCAACGTTGAAGGACTTGAAGAAGGCGAATGGTAACCTAGATGTAGAAATTGGACCCCAATGCTCAAGGACTCGGAGACGGCATATGGGCAGCCCGAATTATGATACCTAAGTGTATATTGAGGAACGTACGACGCTGATGTGTTAAGATTACTCCACGCAGCTAAGGATAATCGACGTTGAGTAGCGTTGAGCTCTGCTCCGCCTCAACTAAGGAAAATGAATTGAAATCAACGAATCTTTCTTTAGTATCTTTTCCTGAAATGAGCATGATTTGTATGACTATGATTTATATTGAGATTTTATATGCATTGAGTTTAAATGTTTCTACTATGATAGTTTTCGAGCCAAAGAGGTTTACCGAAACTAGTCACTCACTGGGCAAATTAGCTCACGTTTTCCTTATTTTCTGTTTTTCAGGTAGCAAGCGAGTCCGGAGTGCTTAGCCTACGCAAGATCTCGTCTGGGTCTACCAACGGTCTTAGTGTTTTGAAAAATTGTAAATATTCGAACTGGTTCATGTGTTGTACATATAGAGAGGGTTAAAGGAATTATTGTGTAATTATGCTTTTATATGATTGAATGAAAAGGATGTGCATTTGCCAAGTTGACTGTGGTATATTGAAGTAGTTTATGGTTATAACTGTTTATTAGGAAATTGAAGAGTTTATGGTTGACAATAGATGTAGTAAGAGAGTCGGTGTCCGTTGTCATCACACTTCTTCTTAGGTTAGAAGGGTACCTGGGAGGGGATGTGACACTTTGTATCAATAACTTCTCATATCTATGCCACATAAAAGGGAAAAACCAAGACAAAAGCAGGAGAGAAACAAAAGTCACTCTCTGACCCAGATACTTATTGAGGAATAAGACAGTCAGCTTGAAGACCATTCAAATGCTGACTCAACGCCACTATACAACTGATGTGGAATAAGTTTTGTTAGACCTGTGGATTCCTTTCTAGAAGAATTTATGGTTATTCTCTCTTGGCTCTTGTGGCTACACGTAGCCCTAATATTCTCTGCTATTTTTCCTAATTTGCTTGTTTTCCACCATTCTTTAATTCTTTTGTATCTGTATATATTCTGCCCTCTTCCTCCAATTTTGGTGTGAAGAAAGTATTGAAATAAAACCTCAGCTGAGAATATTTTCTCTCATCTCTTCTCTGTTTTTTGAAATCGTAACATGGTATTAGAGCAACCATGGTGAATCCTGAATCCGCCTCAATCACAACCTTCGCTACTCTTCCCTCTTTTATGACTATTGGAACCTTATCCAGCCTACCCCTAAACCAACTCCTTAACCAAGTGACCTCCATTAAAATGGATAGGTCAAATTTCCTCCTATGGCAAAACCTTGCTTGGCCCATTCTTAGGAGCTACAAGCTTGAAGGTTATCTAACCGGTGAAAAACCCTGGTCCAGTCGGTTCATTCCGAAAAACACAAATGGCGAAGAAGAATCCTCTGCTGCAACGAGTTCTGGTGCTGAGACTGAAGCAGAACAGCAGCTAAATCTAGCTTTTGATGCCTGGGTTGCCGTCAACCAACTTCTATTGGGATGGTTATACAATTACATGTCTCCGGAAATTGCAACACAGGTAATGGGTTTTCAAAATTCCAAAGACCTATGGGAAGCTGTTCAAGAATTGGTAGGCATTTAGTCCAAAGCTGAAATTGATTATCTCAAATGTTTATTTCAGCAAACTCGAAAGGGGGCATTAAAAATGGGTGAATATTTGGCGTTGATGAAAAAATATTTCGATGGTCTTGCACTTGCTGGTAGTCCAGTGTCTGTTGATGATCTTGTGTCACAGATTCTGTCTGGTCTTGATGAGGAATACAACCCAGTGATAGTAGCTATCCAAGGGAAAACTGGTGTTCGATGGTCTGATATGCAGTCAAATTTACTTTCCTATGAGGAACACTTAATATTCAGTTAATAGTCAAGTCAAGTGTGTCCAAAATTACGGGTTTATCTTCCTGTCCCTCTAACTCTGCATCTGTTAATTTTGTGTAAGGTGGTTCACAAACCAGTCAAAATCAATATCGAAACCAGCAAGCGTCTCAATACTCAAATTCGAGAGGTGATGGTGGTGGCAGAAATCGGGGACGAGGTCGGTGGAACAATGCTTCGACAAATCGACCTATCTGCCAGACTTGGGAAAGTTGGGTCACACTGCTAATATTTGTTTCTTCAGGTATAACAAGGAGTTCAATAACCCCAAGCAAACACACAACCATATTGAATCAACTCACCTACCACCCATCCATTCTTCAAACCCAAATCCCTCTGCTTTGATTGCTCGTTCCACTCTTGTGAATCCTGAAAGTGTGGTTGATCCTAGTTGGTATGGAGATAGTGCCGCTACTCATCACGTCACCAATAATCCGAAATTTCTGACTTTTGCTACTGATTTTACAGGTGTGGAAAAAGTGGTTGTTAGTGATGGAAATCAGTTAAAAATTAACAAATAGGGTACTTCTTCAATTGCTTCAAAATCTGGTTCTCTTACTCTGCAAAATGTTTTGTGTGTTCCAGACATTGCCAAAAACCTAGTCAATGTGTCTAAGCTAACTAGGGATAATAATATTTTTGTTGAGTTTCATGCTTATTTCTGTCTTGTTAAGGATAAGGATTCGGGGATGGTTCTGCTGCGAGGGCTCCTTAAAGATGGTCTATACTGGATTGATGATGGCAGCGTGTCTATAAATAATGTCTCCCGCTCACATGGTGTTCCTGAGCCTGCTTCTCTAAGTTTATCTACTCTAAATTTATCTTCTCCGTACTCTCTTAACATTCATGTAGCGGTAACCAAGTCTCTTTTGCACAGAAGACTTGGTCACCCATCTATCAAAGTTCTTGACAAAGTTATTAGAAGCTGTAATCTGAAAGTTTCTGCTGATGAGAAATTTGAATTTTGTGAAGCCTGTTAGTTTGGCAAGATGTGTAATCTCCCCTTTTTGCATTCGTTGTCTTATGCCAAACATCCTTTTGATCTCATACATACAGATTTATGGGGTCCAGCGCCTGTTTTATCTGCTGATGACTTTCGGTATTATGTGTTATTTATAGATGATCATAGCCAATTTACTTGGATATATCCTTTAAAACAGAAAAGTGACACAACCAGCGCAATTAAGGACTTCCAATCGTTTGTTCAAACCCAATTTGGGAAAATGATTAAACTAGTGTAAATGGATGTTTGTGGAGAATATCCAACTGTGGCTCATGTCTGCAAACACTTGGGTATTCAGATTTGTGTTTCCTGTCCATACACTTCAGCACAAAATGGTTGCGTTGACACCGGCATCTCATTGAGACTGGCTTTACCATGCTTGCTCAAGCCTCTATGCCTCTGTCATTTTGGTGGTATGCTTTTCAAACAATTGTTTTTCTTATTAATGGTCTTCCTTTTCCTTCACCTGTTTTACAGGACAAATCACCCATGGAGGTTCTTCTCTACTCAAAACTTGATGTTTCTTCTTTAAAAATCTTTGGGAGTGTTTGTTATCCTAATCTTCGACCATATCAGTCTCACAAATTTGATGTTCATAGCGTGCGATGTGTTTACCTTGGCCCGTCTCCAATCCACAAAGGCCATCGGTGTCTTACAACGGATGGTAAATTATTAATTTCTCGCCATGTTCGATTCAATGAAAATGATTATCCATTCAAGACAGGTTTTGGGTTGTGCAATAGGGCATCCACACTGGCCCAATCGGCCCCATCCATTCTTTCCTAGTTTCCAACCTACCTAACTTCTACCAATCCTACTTTACCCAATCCACCCGCACCAGCCCATAGTCCGGACCTTTTATTGAAATATTATAGTTAGTAAAAATAATTAGGAAAATATTGTAGTTTGGAAACTATTTAGGAAAATATGGTAGTTTGGAGGAGAGAGAAGATTGGATAGTGGAGAGAGGAAAAGGTCGAGACCTCAACCTTCGACCAAAGGCAAGGTCGAGATCTCAACCCTCGACCAAAGCAGTCCTTCGACCAATGCAAGGCATTCGACCAATGCATGACCTGCTTCGACCAACGCATGGCCTGCTTCGGCCAACGCATGGAGGCCTCAACCTTCGACCAACGCGAGGCCTACCTTCGACCAACACAAGGCCTGTTTCGACCAACGCAAGGAGGCCTCAAAGTTTGACCAACGCAAGGCCTACTTTGACCAACGCAAGGCTACCTTCGACCAACGCATGACCACCTTCGACTAACGCAAGGTCGAGGCCTTAACCGTTGACCATTGCAGACCCACGAGTGGAAACTTTTACAGAGATTCCGCCGCAGGTCCCGTCACGTCGTCGCAGAGATTCCCTGCCGCCGCCGCGGCTGCCGTCGCCCGTGACTTATGGTCGAGGGTTGAACCTTCGACCGTGTCTCTTTAAATTCCGCCCAGACCCTTCTTCCTCCCACTATTTCTTCGTCCAATTCCTTGCGTTACTCTTTCATTCGAGCACTCCCTTCTTCCAATTACTGCGTTACTCTTTCATCCGAGAACAATTTGTTCCAATTGCTTGCGTTTCTTCTTTCATCCGAGCCACTCCTCCCACATTTCTTCTTCCAATTCATCCCACTATCTCCTCTTCCTCCCACTATCTCCTCTTCCAAATTCATCCGAGCACTCTCTCTTTTGCACAAATTCTCACAAATTCTCCACTTTCTCCAAATTTTCTCTCTTTTTTTCCTAAATAATTTGATCTATCAAAATATTATCTTTTTTTTTCAAATTTACGAGGTTTGTAAATAAATTTGATTTATGAAATATATATTTTTTTCTCTATTCTCATTTTTTTTTTTTTTACAATATTTGTTGCTATTTGGAAAGCAAAGATCGATTGTTGTCACTTCGAAGAAGAAAGAAAAGTAAACCATTGTTGAATTTGTGAGTTACCATTTCATTTTTTGGTATTTATATTATGCTAGACATATCATTTTAAGCTAAATATGTCATTTTAATGTTCGTATTTATTTTGTTAACAGTCTTTGAATTGAATAATATTTATATATTGATGTTATGAGTTTTTTCTATAATTTAATGTTCTTGTTTATATTATATTAGATTTATCATATTAATATTATATTAGATCTACCATGTTGATAATTTTAATATAATATTTTTATAATTTGTCTTTGCTTTGCATTTTATATTTATAATATTTTAATTTTTTAGTACAAATTTATATTTTCGTTGCATATTAGATATTATTATCCGATTTTTTTAATATTATAGTTTTTAGTTAAATAATTAGTGATGTATATTGTTGTTTTCTTTTTTTAGAAAATGGCAGACAAGTGTTTGGGATTTATGTTGTTTACAAATGGTCATATGATTGATGGTGTTCATGGGGTTGAATATGACCAGTCAGCATGTGAGAGTTTTAGCATAAATGTGAATAGTGGACTTGTTTTTAAACAATTTGTCGAAATGATTGGGCTGTCACTTGGTGTAGATATGAGATCAAACCACTTAGAAATAATATACAGACATCCTAATCTAACACCATTAGGATCTGTAAAGTATGTCATTTCCCATTCATAACGAACAAGCAATGAATATGATGTTTTTGCTTGCAATGCCGCTCCCGAACCTAGTGCATTTATACGTTAATGTGAGCAGGGTAGGATTGGATGTAGACTTAAATGCACAATCGTTAAGTCAGTTCGAAGACTCGAATCAATGTATTGATGCTGATCCTGAATCAATTGCACCAGCCTATGATGATGAAAATATGGTGGTTGGTAATCAATATAAGGAGTTTAGAACAGAAACAGATGATGAATTCGAGGAGTTGGATTTCGATGGTCGTGAACATGAAATACCGTCAAGTACATTCGCTAATCTTGACATGAATGAAATAGATAGCGTTAGAGAACATGACCCAGTTGTAGCCCCGGTAGTCGTTGACAATACCCAATTGTATAAGGGTATGATTTTTCAAGACAAAGAAATGTTACAACATCTGGTCAAGTGTTTTGGTATCCAGTGTCACGCACCATATGAGGTCGTGGAATCAACACCGAATATTTGGGCAATTCGGTGTAAGAAATGGGAGGATGGTTGCAAGTGGCGACTCCGTGCAGCGAAGAAAAATTCTCACAATTTGTTCGACATTACTAAGTATGTTGATCAACATATATGTTTTTACTCAGAGCTTAGCCAAACTCATGTGCAATTAGATTCTTCAATGATTTCACTAGAGTTTTGTGAAGCTGTGAGAGAATAACCGTCCATCAGTGTGGCACAACTACAATCCGACATCAAAACAAAATGGGGATACCATGTTCCTTACCACAGAGTGTGGGAGGGTAAACGAAAGGCATTGGCTAGAGTGTTTGGTGATTGGGATGACTCATACAAACTGTTGCCCAGATGATTATATATGATTAAGCATACGAATCCCGGCACACGAGTGGAGTGGAGAATAAAGAGCACACCTACTGAAGGACATGTCATCCTTACTTCTGTATTTTGGGCATTTGGTCCTTGTATAGAAGCATTTAATAGATGTTGGCCGATTATTCAAATAGATGGTACTCACTTGTATGAAAAATATCGAGGAAAGTTGCTAATTGATACATCAGTTGATTCGAATGGGCATCTTCTTCCTCTTGCATTTGCCGTTGTAGATGAGGAGTCTGTTGACACGTGGGGATAGTTTTTAAAACACCTCAGAGAAATTGTTGTACATGTAGAGGTGTGCTTAATTTCGGATCGACATAGTAGCATCATCTCGGCAGTGAACAATTCAGAAAATGGTTGGACAGGGCCAAAATGTCACCATAGATTCTACTTATGCCATATTGTAAGTACTTTTAATAAAAAATATAAGTATAATACATTAAAAAATTTTGTATATCGTGCTGGATGTCAGTTCCAAGTTCGCAAGTTTAATAAAGCAGTGGAAGACATCAAGCGAATAAATAGAAGTTGTATGAATTTTTTTGACAATATTGGTATTGAGAAATGGGCTCAAGCGCACGATAGAGGGTTTAGGTACGGGTGGATGACGACGAATCTATTAGAGTGCATCAATAGAGTCCTCAAAAGAGCTCGAATGTTGCCGATAAATGCTCTTGCTCAAATAACATTCTACAAATGTGTAAATTATTTTGAGAAGAGAAGAGAAGAAATAAGAGTTGCCTTGGAGCGTCGAGATAAATACACCCGGTAATAATTTTCTTTTTAGTAATCAACAATTTGTTCCAAATATTTTTATAATATTAAGTGAGTAAATATTCAGGTACGCACACGAAAAAATCTCAAAATGGGCTGTAAGATCCAGTAAACATGAAGTCCAATCATATGATCGATATGAAGGTGTATTTCATGTGAAAACTGGACGTCACAGCCTTAATTCTAAAGGAGGAAATATTCAAATACTAAAGCTAAGTGATTCCGAAGATTGCTCACGATTTAACATAAACTATGAAGATTTCATTGAGGACTACTATAAAATATCGACATACGCTGCATGCTACTCTCCTCAATTTCAACCTGTACCACATGAAGATTACTGGATCATACCTCCTAATATGCCTGTTTTACATGCCGACCCGACGTTATTGAGAAAACCTGGTAGACCAAAGAGTTCACGATATCATAATGAGATGGATTGGACAGAACTAAGTTCTCAAGTACGTTGTTGATTTTGTAATCAGTTAGGTCATAATCGAAGTAAATGTACTTCGTTACAAAGATAGGCACCAAACAGTTAGAGATTTTTTTCATTAACATTTCTATCATGTAACCTATGTTTCAATAATAAAATTAATATTTTTATCATGTGCTCTCACTATCTCACTCTCTCTCGCTTTTAAGTCCTAATTTATTTGTTTGTTTTACTCGATAAATATATAATTTGTTTTCTTCTAGATCATGGCCTTAAACCTAGGACCGATTGATCCCGATATTTTATACGATTAGTTTGTTCATCGATCAACAAATGTACAGCAAGATCGGACTACAGGCGAGATGTACTGTAGACGGCGTGAGGCGGTTGTTTATCGTACCATCCCACTTCATCGTCACATACTACCACTTCTGCATGCATCAGGCTTTTACGAGGTTGCCAGACTAGGATTCATTCAGTTAGACTGACACCTCATCACTGCACTTATTGAGAGATGGAGGCCAGACCATACATTTCATGTGCCTACTAGAGAAGTCACTATCACGCTCCAAGATATAGAAATATTATTTGGCTTACCTGTCGATGGCGAGCCTGTTACTGGGGTAATGCATGACGAGTAGTTGCATATTTGTCAGATGCTACTCGGTGTGACCCCACCTGCAAATAAAATTAGGGGATCAAGGTTGAGTCTAAGATGACTAGGGACATAATTTCCAAGACTTGAGGATGATGCAGACGAGGAATCTGTCACGAGATACGCAAGAGCATACATACTGCAGATGATGGTTGGGATTCTATTTTCTGATAAATCAAGTCACCTCATGCACCTAATGTTCCTTCCACTGTTAGACAATCTCCATGAGGTGGGACGGTATTCTTGGGGTGGAGCGTGTTTGGCATGGCTGTATAGACAGCTATGTAAAGCAACAAAATCGGATGTTCGTGAAATCGCTGGGCCTTTGATATTGCTACAAATATGGGCTTGGGAACGATTTCCAACAATTGCTCCACACCTCCGACATGTCAACGATCATCAATTAGCAGAACGAGCCTACGGTTCTCGGTATGTCATTTTAATTTAATTTAGCTAATATTTTTTTGTGACTTATATTTAATTTTAAACCTAAAATATTAATTTACTAATGTAGGTGGAGAGACCAATTTTGTGTAACTCGGTTAGCTACACATGTAGTGAGTCAGTATAGATATATGTTTGATCTGCTTCAACCTGACCAGGTATGTGAATACTAAACCCATGAATTTTTTATACATATTTTTTTATATACTTGTATTTAATATTTTTAATATAATATGTTATATTTCAGATTATTTGGGAGGCTTACAAAGCTGTCATGGACACTTTGCCCAATTTTTGTACGAGCGGTCAATACATATGGCGGACAATGAGCCCACTCATATGTTTTCACATTGGTGAATGGCATCTTCCTGACAGAGTAATCCGACAGTTTGGTTTCAAACAGGATATCCCATCAGAGTGCAATACTGAACCCCTATTACATGACATTGACCTGAGAATTGCAGATTGGTTTGAAAAAATTGCACATTTGGTAGTGCGATGACACTATCGTAGAAGGTGTATTGCAGTCGGCGTTTCAGTTGGGCAATTCGATAGGGATGCAACTCAAGATTACATCCTTTGGTATAATAATATTACGAGACGTCACATTATTCGTTCGGGAGTGGCTTTGGGTCATTTGGTATATAATCAAATATTGTCTAATTATTTTTTATTTAAATTTATTTAAAATATTATCTAATTATTTTGTAATTCGCAGAGATCAAGTAATAGTAGTCTTCGTGATGTTGCAAATGATCCAGATCAAGTATTAACTATATGCAATAATAACGCATTTTACATGGAGGAATTACACTACATGTACGATATACCTATTGCACCTCCACCAGCTCCTAGGCATAGGGGACGTGCTCGAGCAAAAGAAGATGAGTTTGATGTCGTTGACCATAATGTGGAAGAATTGACTCCTATGATGCAGACGCAAACGCAGAGCCAGACTAGTTATGCCAGTCCGATGATGATGCAACCAGCGTTTGGTTCAGGATATTACGATTCAGAGGCCGGACCATCATCTTCATACATGCATACACATGGACACGACGTCAGAGGTACCAGAGCAACTAGATCCACCAGAGCAACCTAGAGTGCAAAGTCGACGTCGCCAACCAGCTCGAAATCGGCGACGTTCGCCTTGTGGGACACATTGAATTTTTTTATTATTACTAATTTTAGTGGAAAAAAAATAAATTGTTGTATTAATATTGACACTTTATTTTTATATTGATTGGTTAGTGACAAAATAGTTGTAAATGGGTGTTTCGGTTGAAGCGTAATCCTGATGGATCAGTTCAACGTTACAAAGCCTGTCTCGTTGCAAAAGGGTTTCATTAGAACCCCGGTCTTGATTTCTTTGAAATGTTCAGCCTTGTTGCAAAGTCTTCCACCATATGCATTGTTCTTACTCTTGTGGTATCCCACAAGTGGCCTCTACGACAGATTGACTTCAACAATGCCTTCTTGAATGGCATTTTAAATGAAACGGTTTACATGAGTCAACATCCGGGATTTAAGAATCCCTCCTTTCCAGATCATGTCTGCAATTTGCATAAAGCAATTTATGGCCTCAAACAGCCTCCTCAGGCGTGGAATGATCAGTTAAAGCTTTTTCTTCTTGAGTGTGGATTCCATAATAGCAGGTTAGACACCTCTCTCTTTTATCTCCAAAAGGGTAGTCAGATGGTTATTCTCCTTATCTATGTAGATGACTTAATAGTCACGGGCAATGATCTGTCTCTCATTACTCGATTAATCTCTGTCATGAACCAAAAATTTACACTGAAAGATCTAGGGCCTCTTGACTATTTCGTGGGCATTCAAATAACTCACCTACCAACTGGCATTCATCTCCATCAGTCTAAGTATATCTCTAATCTCCTCGGCAAACTAAATCTGCAAAATGTAAAGTCATGTCCTTCTCTCGCAGTTGTTAACAATCACTTGTCGATTTCTAATGGAGTTCCTCTCTCCGATCCTCTCAAATATCGAAGCGTTTTTTGGGCTTTGCAACATCTTTTAACACGAGGCTGGACATCGCATTCATTGTGAACAAGCTCAGCCAGTTTCTCAAAGCTCCAACCGATACTCACTAAGGTGCTGTAAAACGAGTTATGCGGTATCTCAAAGGCACCATGCACCTTGGGTTATTAATACAACCATCTGACTCCTTTACTATCACTGCCTTCTCTGATGTAGACTGGGCGGCAAATGTGGATGACAGAAAGTCAGTGGCTACCTACTATGTATTTCTTGGAAACTCTCTTATCTCCTGGGCTTCAAAGAAGCAAGTTGCCATTGCCCGTTCAAGTACAGAGTTTGAATACCGCGCATTGGCTCACGCAACGACAGAAATAACGTGGATTCGTAATTTTCTCTCTGAAATTGGATTCCCTCTTTCTGGCATCCCAGTTCTGTGGTGTGATAATTTAGGTGCTGGGGCATTTGCTGCTAATCCGGTCTTCCATGCTCGCACAAAGCACATCGAAATTGATGTTCACTACGTTCGGGACCAAGTCCTCAATGGAAATCTTAATGTTCGCTATGTTCCATCAAAAGAGCAACTGGCCGACTGTCTTACCAAGGCCCTTTCACATGACCAGTTCTTTTATCTTCGCAACAAACTCGATTTGGTTTCTCTCAATCCTCGTTTAAGGGGGGATATTGAGGAAGAAGACAGTTAGCTTGAAGACCATTCAAATGCTAACTCAATGCCACTATACAACTGAGGTGGCGACCTGTGCATTCCTCTTCTAGAAGAATTTACGGTTATTCTCTGTTGGCTGTAGTGGCTACACGTAGCCCTAATATTCTATGTTATTTTTCCTAATTTGTTTGTTTAATTCTTTTGTAACTGTATATATTATGCCCTCCTCCAATTTTGGTCTGAAGAAAGTATTGAAATAAAACCTCAGAGAACATTTTGTCTTATCTCTTCTCTGTTCTTTGAAATTGTAACAATACTTAGTTTGATGTCCAGTTTTACAAAGAAACCAACCTGGCGTACAAAATATTCAACAATAACTGCTAAAATTTAACAAAAAAAAAAAAAAAAAACCTTGATCTCTAAAATTTAACATAAAATAATTACAATTTTAATATATTTACCAAAATTTTAATTAAAAAATAAGATATAAAAATAGGAATTCTTTTCCAAAGACCCGACGTCTAAACGGAGATTCCTCACTCCAACCCCAACCCAGATTCACTAAAACCCGAAACGGGGTAAAGATGGGGATGAAAAATCCCCACAGGTCAAGAGAAGGGAATGCGCATCCCCGGCCCCTTCCTGCTTAGTTGCCATCTGTTTCTCCACAGTTTCACAACCATTCTCTTTATCATTATCACACCAGATCACAATCCCCAAAAGCAGTACTTGTTTTAACCCCACCACCACCGTCCCTAAACATCTTTTTTCAAAGGCTTCATGACCCACATTTCTTTGCAACTTCCCAACTCTATTGTCTCTATCTCACCACTAGTTCACAATCCCCAAAAACAATATAATTAATTCCCATGGAACTCGACGTCATGACTACTACGTCAATTTTATCCACCAACTCCAATTATCGTACCCAAGTCCAAGTCCCATTTGCTGCCAACTCAGACTCCCCGCAATATAATCTCTTCAATGAATTAACTATCATCATCATTCTCTCCTTTGAATTAAATAACTCGAGCACCGTCAATAACTATTTAAGATTATTTGAGTCCCGACTTGAAGCTTGCAGCATAGGATATTATAATTTTAGAGTTCCAAATATAAATGGTATTTACAACTATTTATAACCTAATATTTGAGTTTTTACCATCCATAGTAAATACCATGGTGACCACATACTTAAGATTTTTACAACTATTTATAACCTAACATTTGGGTTTTTACAATCCATGGTAAGTACCATGGTGACCACATACTTAAGATTTATAGAGTTTTTTTATACCCAAATGTTATAGGATAAGCAGATTGTCTTGTGAAATTAATTTAGGTGCACGTAAGCTAGCAAAAAATTGACTCTTCTACTTAAAAAAAATGCAAATTATGAAAGAAAATGAAAAAAATAGGCTTCATTTTCAATAATCGGAACAAAAAAACAAAAAATAAAATATGAAAGAATTACCAAACGACACATCAATTTTATTCTTATCGGTATAGTTTCTGACCTGAACTCAATTTTAGGTATCTAATCCACGAGTGCGATTCCTTTACTTTCAAATACATCCAAATACGTGGCGACATGGGTGCCAGAATTCCACACCCAGTTGCCTTGCTTAGTCATTACAAATAAACAACTCAATAGATTATTAACAAAGAAAAAAAAAATCATAATACCTAATGACCGTCAAACTTGGAATCTTCGTTGATGGGTCCCCAGCCCGAAATTTCTTGCTCAAACAAAATTGGAAGGGGAAAGCTAACTTGTGGGACACAGTTCCACTTGCTTATAAATCCCACCATCCAATTGGTGCAAACTACATTCAACTTTTTCTTTCAACCTCAATCACTTTACTAAATGTTTCTTCTCTTCAGTAGTCTGAAGAACACAAGCAGCACTGCTCAGGCGCAGCTTCACCACAACACAACTACAGGGATGTGGATGGGAGCAGCTTCAATGGCGGGTTCATGGGTAGCAGCTGGTCCAACAATTGCAAGCTTCATGTTTGCTTGGGCTATGATTCAACAATATTGCCCACAAGCAGTTCTTCGTTTCTTTAAAAAGTATTGGCGTAGACTCATGAATTACTTCCATCCTTACATACAGATCTCAGTCCATGAATTTGCTGGTGAACGCCTGAAGCGTAGTGAAGCCTTCATTGTTATTGAATCATATCTCAGCAAGAATTCATCCAACACTGCCAAAAGACTCAAGGCTGAGATAGGGAAAGACAGCACCAATTTGGTTTTCAGTATGGATGATCATGAAAAAGTTACTGACGAATTTCAAGGAGTGAAAGTATGGTGGGTTTTAAACAGAACAGGTTCAACAACAAATTCTGACAATTCGTATCCTAATCCTGATAAGAGATACTACACACTCACTTTCCACAAGAAGCACAGAGGTTTAATTACAGAACCATATTTGAAGTATGTGTTGAGTGAAGGGAAAGAAATTAGAGTAAGAAACAGGCAAAGGAAGCTTTACACCAATGGTTCCGGTGGAAGATGGAGTTACAGCCACACCATGTGGAGCCATATAGTATTTGAGCACCCTGCAACATTTGACACAATAGCAATGGAAGCAGAGAAAAAGCAGGAGATTATAGATGATTTGCTGACCTTTACTAGCAGTAAGGATTTTTATGCTCGAATTGGGAAGGCATGGAAACGCGGTTATCTTCTATACGGTCCGCCGGGGACGGGGAAATCAACTATGATTGCTGCGATTGCCAATCTACTGAATTATGATATTTATGACTTGGAACTCACCGCAGTGAAAAACAACACAGAGCTTCGGAAGCTTTTGATTGAGACTACAAGTAAATCAATAATAGTGATTGAGGACATTGACTGCTCGCTTGATTTAACAGGGCAGAGGAAGAAGAAAGAAGAGAAGTCCAAGGATGATGAGAAAGAAAAACCTCCCAAGGAATCTTCCAACAAAGAAGATGAGACCAGCAGCAAAGTTACTCTCTCAGGATTGTTGAACTTCATTGATGGAATATGGTCAGCCTGTGGTGGGGAAAGACTTATTGTTTTCACAACCAATTATGTGGAGAAGCTTGATCCAGCCCTCATCAGAACTGGTCGGATGGATAAACATATTGAGCTTTCTTATTGCAGCTTTGAGTCGTTCCTAGTGCTCGCGAAAAATTACCTGAATCTTGAAACACATCCGCTATTTGATCAAATCAAAGAATTGATTGAAGAAGTCAAAATCACACCTGCTGATGTTGCAGAGAACCTCATGCCCAAGTCTCCAAAAGATGACCTTGAGAAATGTCTTCACAAATTAATTCAAACTCTAAAAGGGGCAAAGGAAGCAGCAATTATTAAGGAATCTCAAGAAGTAAATACAGCGGAATCAACCACAACAACTGATCGTCAGTCACAAACTGAAGACTCATCTTCAAGTTGAATTTAGCACTTTCTGCTTAGTGTTTGTTAGGCTAATCTACAAGTAGAAGTTAGCACTTCCTTTCATGGTGGCCGATAATTAAAATTCTACGCAATTCGTCTATGTATCATGCCACTTGAAATATTTTAGCTCTTTTGTTTAAAAATGGTGTGGAATTCTCTTAGTTAATAAAATGTCCGAATAAAATTAGTTAGTTAAACATTTTTCAGTAGTATAGCTCAATAGTTAAAGACATCAATTACTAGTTAAACAAAACTGAATTTCTATGGCATGAATTCATTTTCAATTTGATTTGCCACTTGATTCTCAAAAAGTATGTTGAAAAATAAAAGATGAGTATGATTTATATAAAAGAGACCATTGCCCATTAGTGACTGCCTTCTAGTACAACCTGCCACAAAATGGAATTCTATGCTGGAATCAGAAAGAAAGCAGAGCACTAACCATAGTTACCCTGAAATGGAAAAAACGTTGATGCCAGTCCTTTATAATCTCTGTATCAACAGGTTCTCATCTCTGCCACTGCCACATAAAGGGCAGTTAGAAGAGATGCAAGGAAAAGGAAATAGCTTTGTACCAAACTGAAGGCTAGTGTCCAAGTTTAGTTTAGTACTATTTGATAAAGATGTCCATTTAACCTATAAAGTAAAGACTTTAGGACCCACCCCGAGCTGAGTGGAAAATCTCCAATTAAACAAGTCAGGGTGAATGAGAGGGAGTGGAAAGAGGTTTATCCCATTGGCTAAGCAGGGAAATTATATTCTCGTCCCCTACACCGATCCCGGCTCCACGCCATTTAGTTTAACATAAATATATATAATACCTAACAAAATACTTGTGTGCTTTTAAGATTGAATATTTTAACTTTTAGTTGAAGATTTTTTTCTTAAAATTTTCTATGTATGTTGTAATATTCAAGTTGAAAATTATGTGGTTGTAATATTGGAATTTTAACTTTTAAAGATTTAGAAAGGACGGTTATTGAACATTTTGATTATATTTTTGCACATGGAATATTATGGTTTTTATTAGGAAATTTAATAATTTTTTCTTTAAATGGAGATTGTATTGGAAAAAAATCAATTTAAACCTAGAAATATTTGAAAAATCTATTTGGTTGAGAATAAATAAATTTCCAAAACAAACATAAACTTTTTCCAAGGAACCCGATCCCTGAAAAATTAAACGGAAAATTTTGTGGGGACAGAGAAGTCTCATGAACATCACATCTGTGTTCTTTGTTTTATCCTAGTTAAGTTAGGAAAGGTAGGGGCAGATGAGAATATAGTCATTCGATAGCAATGCCCTGGGGTAGTTATTAGTTAGTAACATTTATAAGATGGATCCAAGTAGCTTGAGCTACTTCTAAGTTACTGTAGTTTTTCAATCTTTTTATCTTTCAATATATTTCATTTGGTTTCTATCAAAATATTTAAAATTTATTCAAAAGAATTTAAGTGTAAAAGGTAATCCAATTAACGATAGATGCTACTTATTTCATATTTGATTGGTATAAAAAAAAATTTAAAGACTATTCAATCATTATTAAGTTAAAAGTTCATTTCGTGCTTATTCTAATCCATGCACTTAGCGAACAAAATTATAATAGTTTTTTATCATTAATTTTTCATAAATACAAACATTCACCACCACCAATAAAATAAAATAAAAGGCACAGATGAAATTATTGCTGAAATTTCTAAGGAGGAAAGGAGCTTACTTTATGGAAAAGACCAAATACAATCACTTTTAGAAAACTTTGCCTAAAAAGGAGCAATGAAAGGCTATCTGTTTCTTTGTAATTTCATGACCTTTCTCTCTCTTTCTCAGCATTTTACTTCAAAGACCCACCAGCCAGCAGGAGAAAATTTACATTACTACAATTTTCCATACTGCCTCCTATGAATTGTTTGCCACAAAAATAATATTTAAAAATTATATAAATTAAATGAATAATAAATTAATAAATTATTTAATGACATGTTAAATAATAAATGAGAGTAGTATATATTATGATAATACTGTAAACTTTCTCCCTATACGACAGTTTTTCAAAAGCCTTGTGTATTTAAATTTCTCCATCTCCATATCCTATTGTCTATGAAGTTGACGTAATCATGTACATGTCACAACTCCCTCGTCATCAACCAAATCACCCCCACCTTCTCTAATAAACAAACAATTTCTCTTTCTAAGCACCTTCTCCAATAGACAATTTCTCTTTTGAATTAAAATAATTGAACTTTCTCGGTTCGTCCCTTGAAGAAAAATGTTAATTTATAGTTTATGACCTAAAATCAAATGTAAAAGCAATTTCGACGGTACCTAATCCTAGAGTGTGCTTTGTTTCCTTTCAAAGACATCCAAATTTGAAATTTCAGGTCACATGGGTATGCAAATGCGACTCCTGTTGCCTGCTTAGTCATTAAAAATAAACAAACCAATAGATTAACAAAGAGAAATCACAACACGACACTGGACGCTCGTCAAAGCTTGCAGTCTAAGTTGGGACCCCTGCCACGCATTTCTTACTAAAAAAAATGTTGGGGCAATATCCACTGCATCTTCTTGGAGATTTGGGGCCATCAGATATCCTCCCTTATAAATAATGCCAGTTTCCTTTGTCCACAACACACCATCCCACTCTTTCTCACTTGCCTTTCAATCTCACTCTTCCACAAATGTATCTCTTTTTCAGTGGTCTACAGAACATAAGCTCTGCTGGGGAGCAGCTTCACCAGAACACCACAACAACAATGTGGATGGGAGCAGCATCCATGGCGGGGTGGTGGGCAGCTGCTGGTCCAACCATCGCAAGCTTCATGTTTGTTTGGGCTATGATTCAACAATCTTGCCCGCAGGCCGTTCGTCATTTCTTTAAAAAATACTCACTGAGACTCATGAACTACTTCCATCCTTACATCCACATCTCAATCCATGAATACGTTGGCGAACGCCTCATGCGTAGTGAAGCTTTCATAGCAGTCGAGTCATATCTCAGCAAGAATTCTTCCAAAAGTGCTACACGACTCAAAGCTGAGATAGGAAATGATAGCACCAACTTGGTATTGAGTATGGATGATCATGAAAAGGTGACCGATGAATTTCAAGGAGTAAAAGTATGGTGGGTTTTAAACATGACAGGTTCGCCAACAAATTCTACCAATTCGTTTCCGAATCCTGATAGGCGACACTATACACTCACATTTCATAAGAGTTGCAGAAAATTAATTACAGAAGCATATTTGAAGCATGTCTTGGGTGAAGGGAAAGAAATCAGAGTGAGAAACAGGCAGAGGAAGCTTTTTACCAATGGTTCTGGTGGTAGATGGTATTACAGCCACACCATGTGGAGCCACATAGTATTTGAGCACCCTGCAACATTTGACACCATAGCGATGGAGGCAGAGAAAAAGCAGGAGATTATAGATGATTTACTGACCTTCACCAGCAGCAAAGATTTCTATGCTCGAATTGGGAAGGCATGGAAACGTGGTTATCTTTTATATGGCCCACCTGGGACAGGAAAGTCAACTATGATCGCAGCAATGGCCAATCTACTAAACTATGATGTTTATGACCTGGAGCTCACTGCAGTGAAGGACAACACACAACTTCGAACGCTTTTGATTGAAACGACAAGTAAATCAATAATTGTGATTGAGGATATCGATTGCTCACTTGATCTTACAGGACAGAGAAAGAAGAAAGAAGAAAAGTCTACAGATGACAAAGAGAAACCCCCCAAAGAATCCTCGAAGAAAGAAGATGAAGAGGCCAGCAGTAAAGTCACTCTCTCGGGATTGCTGAACTTCATTGATGGAATATGGTCAGCCTGTGGTGGGGAAAGAATTATTGTTTTTACAACCAATTATGTGGAGAAGCTCGATCCAGCCCTCATTAGAACGGGTCGGATGGACAAACATATTGAGCTTTCTTATTGCAGCTTCGAGGCATTCAAAGTGCTTGCAAAAAATTACTTGAATTTAGAGGCTCATCTGCTATTTGATCAAATTAAAGAATTGATCGGAGATGTCAAAATTACCCCTGCAGACGTTGCAGAGAACCTCATGCCCAAGTCTCCAAAAGATGATCCTGAGAAACTTCTTTGCAAATTGATCCAGACTCTAGAAGGGGTAAAAAGTGCAGCAATCGTGAGGGAATCTCAAGAAGTAAATCCTGCAGGTTTAACCAACTGATCTTTAGTGATAGACTAAAGGCGGGTCCAAGTTGAATTTAGCACTCTTTGCTTTGTGTTTGTTAGATTGGGTTTTGGGCCGGGGGGTAGTGAATAAAAATAGTTATTTTCTTTTATGAAAGAATATACAAGAACAAAAAAAAACAAAACAAAACAAAAAAAAGGTCCAAACACTAGCTAAGGAAAGGAACTTCAGTCCAAGAGGATCACTAGTTCATAATCACAAAAGGATCAAGTAATGGATACCCATAAGGATGCATTAAACCTAATAACCTCCCAAGATCTCTTGCCCCCCTAAAAAAATCTGTTATTTTTTTTCCCAAGACAAAGCCTCCATAACACAGCAAAGAAACAAGACTGCCACACAACTCTTCCTTCTATCTCGAAAAGGTTGATTGAGGAGCACCACCTCAATCATGGCACTGCATTAAAGCATCAGTACATTAAATTGTATACTTGGACTGCGGCCAAAGCATCCGAATCAAAAATAATCATCTTCACAAATATCCAGAGGCAAATCAATATATTTTCAGAATTTTGAAGGAGAGAGACATTTGTCACCATAAAAGAGAATTGAAAAACCAAACAGCCCTTTCAGTTCCAGAATCAGGTGAAATGCAGACTGAATTCATAACAAAACCTTTGGAGAAGAAAGGTCGGAAACTTGCCTAAAGAAATCATAACAAATTATCCCTTACTCTCTCTACAGAAAATTTTAAATGTGACACAGTAGGAGCCAGCAAATGCATATAAAATGGCTTTGGAACTTGGTCGATCGTCCATATAAGAGTTTGAATGACAAATTCATCCACATGGGTAAGGCTTTCACCAGCGAAGACACTAAAGATCAATTCAGCTGTTTGATATCGTTGAATATTGATCATAGTGTTCAAGCCAATAAGTTCTAAGCCCGTATTTTCTTCAAAAATATAATGTACTGATGTGTCTTAAATAAAACCTAAACTCTATTTTACCTGCAGTGACCAATTGTTCAAGTGGTTGTTCGTTTCCTTTGCAGTCATCTCCAAATACGTTGGGTTGCCTGATTAACTCAATTTCCTAATCCCCATTGTCCTCGACCATCTGAAAACGAAACTCTCCGATTTTAACACTTTGATTCTGATTCATAAAGCTCTATCATTAATGAAAAATGATGCTAGTTCAACCAGCCCTAATTGTTCGACATCTTAGACCGAAAATCAAGACAAAAGTAACAAGATATACTACCTTAAATAGTAGTTGGAAGGGCAGAATATAACTTCCATAAGAATACAATGAATGCTCGCATGTTTTAGAGTTTGAAAAACGTAATAGTAAGCTAACTTTGAGTTCACCTGATCACCGAAATCCTGCGCCGTTTAATGCGATCAGGCAACCGGCCGGAAGTCAGTCGAAGACCGCAGGTTCAACGTGCGATTTGCTATTCTTCGTCGTTGCAATTCTGCCATAGAAACTTCCCTTTCCCTCCAGAGCAATTTCACCCCAACAATGGTTTCTCATTTTGCCGCCAAATCAACCTCCAGGATCCAGCCACGCCCGAGTCCTAATTTCAACCTTCATTATTATTCATTTCACAACCATAAATTTTTAATCCAAAACATTTTAGAAAGTACATAATAATAATAAATATTGAGGTCTAAACTTTACATTGTGATAAAAATTTCAAAAAATTTGTGGAAATTGAGTGAGTAAGAACAATAATGCAGTTTTTCGAAAAAAAAAATGGTAAAAACAGTAGATTTAGAAGGGAGTTATTTTTAATCTAAAAAGTCTTTTATGCTGACAAAACTTAACTATCTTTTTTTTAATTTTTTTTCTAGGGTTATTTTAAACAATAATGTTATTTTTAAAAAAAATTCGAAAAATAGGGTGCTTTAGAAACTAATGACAAAAGTAGGGTGGTTTGGAAAATAATTTGTAAATTGGGGTGGTGAAATCGTGTACCGGGTACACGATTTCAGTCAATTTTTTTCGTGGTCATTGTCATGTAAGTAAGTCGTGGACCCGGTCCACGATTTCGCCCATACTCGTGGACCCGGTCCACGAGTTTGGTCAACACTCGTGGACCGGGTCCACGATTTATGCCCAATAACCCAGTGAGATACCATAAAAAACAGACAAGACTGTCATAATCACACCAATTATCATGCTATAATCGCGGGGAAGGAGGAACGAGCAGTTTACGCTTTAGTAGCTACCGTTTCAGCTCTAGTATTCACAGGCTTTCAAGGAATGGAATATTATCAAGCACCCTTCACTATTTCAGATAGTATTTATGGTTCGAGTTTTGATAAAAAAGACTTCTTACCCCCGTTCTTTTCTCATGATACGTCCAAAAACGTCCGGTTTTTTTCCCATGATAAATAAGTTAATTAATTAATTACCCACTTAAATGAAATTTTGCTTATTACTTGTGTTCATCAATTATTGTTTAGTTTCATTGATTCTTAATTTTTAAAAATGTAATGGAAAATCATTAATTCATTTAGTTAAAGATAAAAAGTTAATACAAATCAGAAAATTTAAAATACAAATCAAGTGCCACATGGTGGTCTTCTTCGCGCACGTTGTCCACGACGAGGCACAGGCACTTCAATTTGTTGTTGCTGGTGGATTACATCGTCGATATCCTGTTGGGTGACGACAGATGGAAATTCATGGTGTCCATAATATTCCTGTTGACGACAGATGAACTTACGTCTTTGGTGTTGATTTCCAGCCCTAAACACCAAATCTTTAAGTTGCTTTGATTTGTATTTGGAATTGAAATTACTCGCAACATGACGTAAACAATAACGATGACATGCTTTAGGTTCAGCCCAACCAATTTCCTCGTTGTTAATTGCTGCAATGATCCCTCTGTGTCTATCCGAAATTAAGCAAATCCCTTCTCGGTCAGTAACATACTCGCGCAATGCCCACAAAAACCATGACCAACTAGATGTATTTTCCCCTTCAACAATAGCAAATGCAAGAGGAAATATATGCCCATTCGAGTCAATAGACAAAGCAATGAGCAATTTCCCTTTATACTTGCCGTAAAGATGGGTTCCATCTATTTGAATTAAAGGCCTACAGTACTTAAACCCTTCAATTGCAGGACCGAATGCCCAAAAAACACGACCAAATATAGTTTTACCAGGCACATCAGAAGGGAGAAAATGCCAATCTACTCGTGTACCAGGATTGTAGTGCACAGCAGCACTCAACCAGTACGGAAGTTCTGAATACGATTTCTCCCAATCACCGAAGACTGCAACCAAAGCTTTTTTCTTAGCTTCCCACACACGTCTGTATTTGACGTTATATCCGTACTGTTTTTTAAGTGCTTCTTGTAGTACCGCCACAGGCACACTAGGATCAGCTCTAACTAAATTTTGAATTTCAATGCTCATGAAATTAGAATCAAGTTGTGCATTATCTTGTGCCAATTCTGTGTATAAACAACTATGGTTCTCTCCAAGTTTAGTAATTTCAAACATCCCATGGATTTTGCGCCGACATGCACGCAACCTCCACCTACAACCTTCATCCCATTGCTTGCATCGCACATACCAAATATCTTGGTTCGATTCTACCACAGATATTTGGTAGTGTTCAGTCACACAATATTTTTTTACTGCCATTTGTAGGTCTTCTTTCGTATCAAATAACATTCCTTTTTGTATTATACTAGAGTTATCTGTACATTTTTCCCTTTCCTCCAAGGTTGATCCTTGTTCACAAACTGAATCAGTAATTTCCCATTCTATCTGTGTAAATATCTCCGACTGAACCAACTCATTTTCATTTTCTATATTTCCTTCTTCTCCAAACAATTCATCAATTTCTACATCAATGTCACTATCCGCACAATTTCCAGCTTCAATAATAACTAAATCTTCTGGACGAAACGACATATTTAAATTCGTTTACAACTGTAAAGGTTAAAAAGAAAAATTAGTCCAAATCTACCCAAAATTATAAACTCGTGGACCCGGTCCACGAGTTTACTACCCAATATAACTAATTTTCCACCATATTATTTACCAATAATTATTCTTATAACAATAAACGCCGAATAATAATCAATACTAAAACCTTAATTTTTTAAATTTATTCATGCATGCAAAAGGGGTATTTTAAAGAATAATGTTATTCTAAAAAAAAAATTCGAAAAATAGGGTATACATATTTAAATTTGTTCATTCATGCAAAACAAAACGTATACATATACAAATTTATTCATTCATGCAAAACAAAACGTATATAACTATTGCATATTTATAAGATAATTAGAAAGGAAAATGTATATGCATACGTATATGGCGGCGGCGGCGGCAGTGGAGGCGGCGGCAGCGGCGGAACGAAAAGAAGAAGAAAATTGACAGCGACAATGACAAACGAGAACTGAAATAAGAGAAAGGAGAGAAAGGAGGAAAGAAATGAAGAGTGAAAGGAGAGATATGAGGAGAGAAATGAAGAATGAAAAGAGAGAAATGAAGATGGTGGAGGTGGAAATGAGAGGAAGGAGGTGGAAATGAGAGGCTGCCGGTCGGATTTTAAAGTGAGGAACTCGTGGACCCGGTCCACGATTACCGAAATCGTGGACCCCGTCCACGAGTTCGGTCAATGCATGCCCCTGCATGCAGCGGCATGCAGACTGCCGGTGTCAGCGTACCCTGGAAATCGTGGACCGGGTCCACGATTTCACAACCCTATTCTTCAAAATTCTTTCTCCCCCACCCTATTTTTCCAAATTCTTTCTCCCCCACCCTATTTTTCGAATTCTTTTTTAAAAAACCATTATTTTAAAAAAAAAATTCTTTTTCCTAACATTTTTATTACTTTTTAAGATTTTAGGTGAAGTATCAGGTGATAAAAATATCATTTTGTTTCTTTATTATTATTAAACTGCCTCCAATTTCACTTTTATCCATCACAATCTTTCATACCCAATTTAATTTAAAACTTAAACTTAGTTTTCTATTTTGTTTTGTCTTTGTAATTCTGTGAAGTTTCAACTAATATTTACGTTAGATTTTTTTGTTATTTTTAAAAGGAACAAATTTGATAAATAAAAGTTTCATTAAGATTTTTCGTAGCTGAAAATTTTCTTGTAAAATAAACTCTTACGTAAAATTTCTTGTAAGAATTGTAAAATGAAAAATTTTCAATCATTACGAGAAATTCATGAGAGTTTTTTTTCTCCAATTCAAAACTAAAAATGGTAAATTAAAAATAAAAATAAAAAATAAAAAATAAAAATAAAAAAATAAAAAAAAACCCTTAAATTATCCCCTTACCGAGAATTCCCGTAAATTTAATTGGAATGAAATTGGTTACAAAAATTAAACTAAGATGTCATTTGTTTCGTAGACATCTGGATTACTTTGTTTGGTTACAAAATTAAACATCTCAGGAGTTTGGATCTTCTTCTGAAAAATGGATTTTCCAAATTCACAAGTTGAGGGCATCCTCATTTTACATTTTTGTTCTTTTTTTATTTTATTTTATTTTATATATATATATATAAAATTAAAATTAAATTATGTTATATAGTAATTCTTATTATTTTTTAGTAGGATATTCAATTTTAAAATTAAATTAATATTTATTATATAAAAAATCTTAAATTATGATATATGATTTTGTTGAGAAAAATAACATATAAAAATAATATAAATTGTATTCATTTAAAAAGAAACTTAAATTAATAAAAAAAACAAATATGTTATATAAATTTAAATTATATCAAATTAACTATAAATTAATAAATAGTTGTAAGCGCATTATTGGAACATTATGTAAGACATTCGGGAGTAGAATTCATATGAAACAAACACAATTATCAAGATATTCCCAGATATTTGCAAAAATATTTCTATAAAACAAACATAGTAATCTAAAGATGTCGTACAATTATAATTCCGTATATCTATAATTTTGGATATCTAAGATTTCGGTTATCTACGTTTCCATAAACAACGAACTCTAAAAATTACAAGAATATAAATGGTTTAACTTAAACTAACTAGAATTAGTTTATATTAAAAGAAAATAAATTGACTACAAAAATTAAATTAACCTAAGTCTTAAAAGAAAAAAAAAACGTGGAATTGGTAAAAGAAAGGAAGAAAAAACTACTAAACATTTCCTAGTTCTTAGCTTACTATAAATTTTCCAGTAAGCTTACTAGGACTAGATTTTTTTTTTTGTTCATTTAATATAATTTGTAATAAAAAAATAGATTAATTTAATTTAATAAAAATATATTTATTAAAAAAAATTATTATAAATAAAAAAAATATCAAACTATTTATAAATATAAAAAAACTTCCAGTCACTCGCATTGTTTGACATATAAATATACTAAATTTAGGCTAATCCCTTACATCATTCTATTCTTAACCTATATCATATTAAAAGTATAATTGCAAATTAGAAAGTACTACTAAGGACCAGTAGAAAATTCATAGTTGAAACCTTCATTTCTAAAATAGGATCGAATTTAGTGATATTATCTTAAATGGCAAAACTGTTGAAAATAGTTACAATTAATAGCAAAATACACAGTCTATCTACAATAGACCATGATAGACTACTATCTGTGTCTGTAGCCTATCACGATCTATCGCGGTCTATAATAGATAAACAGTGAAACGTTGCTATATTTGTAAATATTTTGGTTTCTTTTGCTATATTTGAAAAGAGCCCTTGAATTTAAATATTTTTAAGGATACATTTTATTAATTTTATTCGTACATAGTGCATATATTTATTGGGGCTAATTAGAAAAAAAGTGTAGTTTTTTTTTTTAAAAAAATTAGGTAAAAGGAGTGGTTTCGAAAAAAAAATTAGGAAAAGAGGGTAGTTTTTTGTCTTTATTTAAATGTGTCTCTTAAAGAGACGCATTCAGGCTCGGTGAACATGGGTTTGAACAGAAAAGCAGGGTCAGCATGGTCAAACTAGACAGATACGTTCAGTTTTAATGAAATGCATCTCTTAAAAAGACGCATTCTGACATCCACAGGAAACACCAAAGAATGTGTTTCTTAAAGAGACGCATTCTGACGGTCAAAGAAAAAATAAAGATACCGTTGTCGCTGACATGATGCGACTTGTGGGCCTTACCGAGGAGATTTTGAAACCCTCCCCTCTACCGACGGTCAAAGAAAAAAAGATAATAGATATTTGAGGGTTTTTTTTCTTTAAAATTCCTCCTGTATTCATTCTCCCTCACATAATTTCTTCATCCAAATTCACACATCTTCCTCGCTCTAACTCCTTTCAATGTTTTTCAACATAAAATCCAGCAACGACAGCTTCAATTTTCAAATTATACTTCTAGTTTCAACACATTCTCAACAAATTTGGTGCAATACTTTTTCATTACGTAAGTTATAAACCTTTTCTTATTTTATTTTAAATTAACATGATTTTCTACTAATCTTTTTCTTATTGTTCATATGTTTACAGTGAGGACTATTCAAGAGAAAAATTAATACACACACGAACAAATTGTTGTGAAACTCAAGGTACAAAAAATTGAAATTTCTATTAATATCACAAAAAATAAATTGTCATATAAAAAGTTCACATAATTTAATATGTTTGAGGTTATATTTGATGGTGTTATAATTTTGCTATTGTTTTGATACTATTTAGTTAGAGTTTTTAGATTTTATTTTGTTAGATTTAGCATGTAATTAACACCACAATTCTTATTTCGTGATGTTATATATATATATATATATATATGATGTAGCATGTAATTAACTCTAAGATAGGGTTAGGTTAAAAATATTAAATTTCATGCTAAAAAATATATGATTTATCATACTTTACTTGGTTATGCAACTTCCACAACTTCAAATCCAATAAATTGATCTTTTTTTTTGCCTTGTAGAAAATATTGAATATGTAATTTGTATAATTTTTTTAAACTAACAAAATTTTTATAAATATTAAAAGAAATATTTGTTGGGTTGTATGTCCTAAAACTCGCAGTTTTTGTAAATAGGTGATTTTTAGTACATATGAAGTTATTCAAGTGAATTAATTATTTATCAACTCTAAATCCAATTAAACTACGAACCTTTGGCTACTATCATGAGTACTTGGACTTTATGTGGAGACATAAACAGGATCAAGTTCGAGTAAGTAGCCTCAATAGTCTATACTACATGGATCAGGTTGGGTACCTCTTCCTGGAGACACTATTGAATACAGCCCGCTTCATGATTGTTACAAATGTTGTAAAGTGTCATAAATGAAGTGATTCTGATTTGCTCATGTAGAGACATGTGAGCGGGGGTATTCTACATAATGAGATTGTGTAAGACTGACCTTGAAATAATTACTGTTACGTATTAACACCGTTTACGATTAACACTGATTAATTTCACTTATCGATGACCTAGATAACTTGATCTGAATCTTGAGCTATCTATGAACTCCTGTTTATTCAGGATTATCCCTTGATCTACATAGGTAAGAGTAAGCTCAATAGCGCTGCTCAACATTCCTCCCATTTCAAGGATAAGACCGGGTAGATAGTTGAGAACATAGAATTTGCAAAACGAAATTCACTCCTACCCAACTTAGGGATAGAAGAGAGGTTGTTCTCTTAAGTGTTGTTCCCAGGACTTGAACAAGGGGCCCCATCCTCTTATTGGCCCGAGAGGGAATGGATTTAGTGATTAGATCCTAAATCAATTGTTCATTAGAAGGACAATGGTACTTAAGGAGAAAAGATGTAACTCAAAGGTAAATCGGTATTTGACCTAGCTGAAGTTATGAACAACCTGTGAAGGATTGACTTATCGATGATGGTTATATCAAATGGACACAAATATATCTACAGTAAGGAGAGTGCAGCTACGGGCTTTAGTGGAGTGTCCCGTTAGTTAACGAATGTTGGTTAACTAGGTTAAATTGTTTGGCCGATTAATCTCGGATCGTTGGAGCTCATGATCTGTAGGTCCATTAGGTCCCTCTACTAGCTCATAAATGGACTAAAATCTTAGATAATGTGGTGAATAAGTTTGAATCGTTCAAATCTTGGGTTAAGGAATGAAAGTCAGATATATACGATATATCGACGTTTAATTACGAATTAAACTTACAAATAGAGTTAATTATAATATTTAAATATAATTTAAATATTAATCATATGAATAGGGATTCATATCGGTTTTTTTTAGAAAAATCGGGACAAGTGGGAAAAATAATATTATTTTATTATTTAATATTAAAATAATATTTAATTAATTAAATATTAAATTATTTTTATTAAATTATTTAATTATCTTTTTGAAATTAAAAATCAATTTTAATTCATGAAAATTGATTTTAAAATTGATTTTTGAAGATTGGATTTTCCCACCAACTAAGCTAGGAGCTTGGTTGTCTTCTTCACAATTAACCAACAAATTAACCATTTTGTGTTGTCAAATTTTGATGCAATTGGATTGCATGTTATTCTTTAATAAATAGAGATGATTTTGACATAAAAATGGTTAAGAATTTTGTGAAATTAAGGGTTAATTTTGCACAATTCTATCCATTGTTCATCTTCTTCCCAACCTTCATTCTTTCTCAAATTTGGATCCCACCATCCAATCTAAGCCTAGAGAATAGTAGAGAAGACTCTTGTGGTGGTCTACAACCAAGTGGTGCTGAAATTCATCAAGAATTGAAGGAGAATTTCAAGCTTCAAGGGTAAGTGTTCTCGAAATTTGGTTTTTCTTCTTAATTGCATGTTTAATCCTCTAAATTGAGCATCTTAGAGTGAAAATTGATCAAATTAACTTATGTTGCATGCTCATTTATCCATCAATATTATCATATCATATTGTTAATTATTCTATAAAATTATTAGTTAATTATCTAATTAACTAACATAATATTTTTTTTTTTTTGTAAATACCAGATTTAATTTACCAGACTAGAATGGATGTTAAGGGGTGTGCACAGTTCAGTTTGGTTTGATTTTCGGCCGAACCATGAACCAAATTGAAGTTATTGGTTGTCAGTGAAGAAGAACCGTTGAAAATCAGTTCACACCGGTTTCGGTTCTTGAACCAAACCAACTTGATTCGGTTTAGACCAGTTCGGTTCGATTTTTAACCGATGCTTCAGTAAAGCGAGAGCGAGAGAGAGAGAGTGCAAAAGCAAGAGCGAGAGAGTGAGAGAGATAATAGTATCTCTATCTCTCTCGCTCTCTCTCACTCTTGCTCTTATTTCTCTCGGGTGGTTTGGTTCTGCTCTTTAGTGAATCAGTGGTTCGCCATTCTTCAAATAAAGGACCAAACTAGTCGATTGAGTTTAATCCAGTTCAGCGATTTTTTTTTTTCGATTTTTGCACACCCCTAGATGTTGTGGGGTTTCTATGTTATATGAATGGAAACATTGGTAATGGGTCAAATGGTAATACAATCTGCCACCATGTCTTCATATAAGTATTCTTCGTCAAACTAAATTAGACACATTTATCGAGGGATTATGTGATGCATTATCTATAAATAAAGATGATGGGATAGAGGTAATATTTAGACATGGTAGTTATGTAGCGGGATCTACTTTCTACATTCCTATCTCTCTACGGAGTGAACCTGATTTAAAATTTATGATGAGAAATGGTCCATCCCCTCCAAATACAGAGGATCTCTATATTTCTCAACCAAACATTTCAAACCAAACATCAAGGAGAGAAATTGAAAATAATATCGGAGTCGAAAGTGATAATGACGAAAAGGCTGATTTGGACCCAACTATCACCACAAATTTAGATGACGTTGAAATAGACGACGATGAAAGTGATCTAAAGCAACCAACTCATGAATTTTATGGTGCTCATGATGTCCCTGAAATCTTCACTGAGATAGACCTGAATGACATCGATTCAGGCATTAAGATAAAAAATACTGAATCTGATTCTTTGAGTATGGGGATGGTATTTAACTCAAGGTTCGATTTAAAAAATGCAGTAAAAAGTTATTCAATCATTCACCATCAACATTTTGAAGTCATTAAGTCGAAAAAGAATATTTGGGTTGTTAGTGTAAAAGTGTTCGTTGGATTTGTTCATTTAAATTTCTATTCCAATTAAATTGAGTTTCTTAGCTCGTTGTACAAAAATAGATTTATCATTTCCGTACAAGGATGCGTTGAGAATTACTCTAGATGTGATCATGACTAAGCAACTTTTCCTATAAAGACCCAAGTATAAGCATTTATAGGTTTCCTGGTGAGTCTAGGGTCGAACGCAGAGATTTGAAATAACTAGGCATTGAGAATAATTGCATGACTATGCGGTGACTGTACATGTAAATATGTGCATTTGTTGATTATGTGTGTCTAAACTATACAAAAAGAATGAAAAGAATTTCCTACTACTAATAATGAGGTGGACGCGACGTTGGGTAGTCGTATGTAAAACAATGTGTCAGATAGCATGCATTGAGAATGAATGGAACCATGCGATAGAAGTAGAGTTGAACGCAAGAGCTAGTTGTTACCTAAACTTTCTAAGTACAATTACATACCTACAAACTGCATGTGTGAATCCATCTCTCGATGTTTTGACGCCATATTTATCTTATCTCTAAGACGCATGGTAAGTTTGTGTTGGCAAAAGATGAACTACATCTCTGCAACTCATCTAGTCTTAATTAATGCTAAAGATTAACTATCCACTCTCTCAAGCTCGACAGTCATGCTTACTACATTTGTTTGTCAGACAAAGTTATGCAAGCTAAAAATATGCATTAATCAAGATGTAACATACTCAGAATTGCTCAAGAAAAACTAGTTTTTAACATTTAACTCATTTAGCATTTAGACAACATGGTGTAAAGTATTTAATACGGAAATGGATGGAAGATGATAGTCAATCAAACTTATATTAAGAAAATAAATCATTCTCTCAAATGTCATTAACAAAATATAAGCAAGAAGGAGAGAAATGGAAATAAAACAGAAATGAAGGACGTCAAGCCGCCTCTGGCAACGTCTTGCTTCATGGAGGCCTGAGATGGTTGCTATCTGATACATATATTCCATAGGGTGGAGATTCTCACTCACTGGGAGATGACTCTGAAGGTGCTCAGAATCCTTCTCTCAGAAGAACTCGAAATGGAGGCTGGTTATGGTGAAGGAGAAATAGTGCAGAGCTTTCGCCTCTTGAACTGGTCTCTCTCCCACTCTTTCAATGGAGAAGCTTTGGGCTATTTATAGGCGTCGAAAAGTTGAAACTCATGATGACCTGACACATTTACATTAAATTCCATGCTCTGCTGCGCAGACTTTTCACATCGTCGGCTCATTTGTTCTGCCATATTCTGATAGCGTGTTATCCTTTTGCATATTGACATGACAGCTTTTGGCCATGCGTCTGTATCTACTTTTTCTCAACGCATGGTCTCAACGCCTAGGCTCGACGCATGGGTTTCCACTTGTTCTTGCAGTAGCTTCGTCTCTTCGTACTTCGCGCTTCTTTTCTTCTAAACCATGCGTTAGGAACAGAAAAGCTCATCGTTTTTCAGGTATTTTCTTTTGTAAGTAGTGCCAACGCATGGTGATACATTTTTCATTATTCAACTACCAAAATCATGCATTTAGCTCCAAAGTTACTCTAATTAAATCAAATAGTGACTATAATAACTTGTATTTCTACAAGTTATCAAAAAGATACAACAATGGTTGCACTGTTGGGACTGGTGTGTCCTAAATCTCCCGGGTCTTATAGTTTTGTAAATTGTATATACATTTTATTTATTGAATAAAATAAGAAGTTATTTGATATATCCTATGCATTAAACTCAATCCAATAAACTAAGATTCCATTGTTATTTTATGTAAACTTAAACATGTATGTGGTTGACATACAAGGTTAGATCATGTTTAAGAAATAACCAAAAGGTCTGTAGTATAAGAATAAGGTTGGGTGCCTTATTCTAGTAACACTACGGATACGACTCACTTTGTAATTGTTACAAGGAGTTGTAAAGTGTTACAAACGATTTGATTCTAATCTTTCATGTGGAGACATGTGAGTGAGGGTATCCTATGCAAAAAGTTTGTATAAGACCAGATCGCGAAATGTTTAATTCTCTTTGTAACGTCGTTAATTGTAGAAATTAATATTTCATAGGATGACTATAGGTAACTTGACCTGAATCCCGAGTGAGTATGAACTCTTGTCTATAAGGGCAATCCTTTGATATGTATGGGTGAGAGTGGCTAAATCGTCGACTCATTAAGTCTACCATTTTGGGGATTTATTTGATTATAGAGCTGGGAACATATCTTCACAAGATGAAATTCACTGATTCTCATGTTTAGGGTAAGTAGATAAATTACTCCCTTAAGGGCTGATTTCGGGTCTTGAACAATGAGGCCTCACCCTCTCACTGGCCCAAGAGGGGTTAGTTTATAGTTTGACTATAAACAGTTTGTTCATTAGAGGGATTCGTGGTACTTAATGAGTTAGATATAACTATAGGGGTAAAATGGTAATTTGACCAAACTGTAGTTATGAGTAATTTGTGAAACGTCAATTTATCATTGATTAGTAAATTCCGTGGAGACAGAAATATATTCATAGTGTGAAGAGTGCAACTGTAAGTCTTTAGTGGAGTGACCTACAGTTAATAAATATTGATTAATCTAATTAAAGAGTTTAATCGATTAATCTCATATCATTGAAGCTTCTAACTATAGGTCTATAAAGTCCCCTTGCTAGCTCATAACGGATTAGTATTAGATTCAAACATTTTGGTTTAATTTGAAATGTTCAAATTAATAAGGGAATTAATTGTATGTGATACAATTAGCATAATATACTTATTGTTGATGCCAAGTTTTGAACAGGGATAAAAGCACCTAACCTTCATGTGACACCAACGGTGAGTTTGTTTGAAGGGGGAAGAACGTGGCCCGCAAAAAAGAAAACCTACACACCGATGTGGTGTTTGCCACACACACTCCAATGTCTAAGTCAAAGAGTGAATGAAATGGAAGTTAGAGTTTGAGGGTAGGATTCAAGTTACCTCATACGAAGTCATTTTCACGTATTTATAGAGTTTATTTTGGATGAGATTCACATTTGATACTTTATAAGAGAGATATAAAAACTATAGGTTAAAATTAATATGAATTAGATTCATATATATATATATATATAAAGTTTCTCTCTCCTCCATGCACATGCTTAGGGTTTGACACCCATTGATGTCTTTTTAAAAAGGAAAAAAAATGTTAAATTATTCCACTTCTCCTTTCTTCCTCCTCCCTTTCTTTTCTCTAGCCGCCACCTCCCTCCCTCAATCCACCCCGCCACCATTGACAATGTCGTTGTCGTTGTTCCCGTTGTTCAACTCGTTGTCCGCCGCTTTCGTTGTTCAAGTTCTGGCCGTTGTTCAACTTGTTGTCCGTCATTCCTGCCGTTCTGGCCATCTGTGTCTGCACCAGTGGCCCTGGTTTCGGCCATCTTTGCTTTCATTTTTTTCTTTTTTCTTTAAAGAAATTTATTTCTCAGATTTCTTCTTTATATATTCGTTTATATATTCAGATTTCTTGTTTTATGATATATAAACTTATATATATTGAACATCTAATACATCAATGATTATATATACTGTGGTATATAGCTTTGTTTATTTGAAAATTATGTGGTTTGAAAATGAATTTGAAGTTGTCACATCCATTGGGAATTAGCAATTTCTAACGAGCTTATGTTAAGTTTTGATTTATTGTTATTTCTAGCTACTTAAATAGAATTTAAGATATATACTGAAATTTATGATATATAGGGGGTGTTTGGAAAACTGTATTAGGATAGGTTTGTAATGCAATGTAATCCAAAATGAATGTTTAGATTGAGCATTTTGGGCCTGATTTGTAACACAAAAGTCATTCTGTTCCAATAGTTTTCAACCCAATCCTATTTCCCACCGTTTCCATGGTTCACGATCTCATTTTCCTTTATTTCTTAAGTGTTCACGCATTCCAATACTCATCTGATTCCCAGTAATCCTATTACATTCTAGCTCCCCAAATAGTCCCTATAATGCGGTTTATGTTGACGATATAGTCAATCTTACTAGTATATTTTATATAAACAATAGAATATATTGCATGCACAAGCGATACCTAATTAGAAGTGCATACATATTGGAATACTTAGAATATATACCACAAACAAACAATTGAATATATTGTCATACATATCAAAACATTGGAATACTTAGGTATGTAGGATATATACACCAAATAAACAATAGAATATATTATAGGCACAAGCGATACTTAATTAGAAGTGCATACATATCGGAATACTTAGCATATAACCCTAAACAAACATGGAATATATTGTCATACATATCAGAACATCAGAATAGTTAGGATATATACCTCAAACAAACAATGGAATATTGTCATATAAACAGAAACCTTACTACAAGAATTTTTGTCTGTGCCGACACTTTTTTTTGCCAACGCAACAAAAAACGTCGGCAGAACTAGTTCTACCGACGAATTTTTAATGCGTGGGCCTTTCTTCATATTTGCCGACATAAAATATAAGCGTGGGCAAAAAGTAGTGTGGGCTTAGTGAAAATTATAAAAGTTGGTTTTTGCTGACGATTAATTTAGTTTCTCCCCACGTACGGAGTGTGGGCATAAGTTTTTAACTTCTGCCCACGCAAAAAATGTGGCCAAAAATTGAATTCCCCCCCTTTTTCACTTTCCCTCTTTTTTTTCTTTTTCATTTTAATTTTATTTTTACAAATATCAAAAAAAAATCCCACCCCCACACAACTCCCGACCGTCACAATCTACCCCCAAAGAACGCGACGCCGTCCCGCTCTTGCCGCCCCGACGATGACGCTCGACGCCGGCAGACGCGACGCTGCTGCTTCCAACTCCGCCAGACGCCGCCGCTGAAGCCTCCATCGACGCCTGTTGCCTCCGACTCCGCCAGACGCGACGCCTGCTACCTCTGACTCCGCCAGACGCCGCCGCTGTAGCCTCCATCGACGCCTGCTGCCTCCGACTCCGCCAGACGCGATTGCTGCTGCCTCCAACGACGCCGCCAGACGCGATTGCTTCTTCTTCTGCCAACGTGGGTGGTTGCCGCCATCTTACTAAACGTGGGTGAGTATTTTATTGACTATTCGTTTGGATCTAGTTATATAGAATTGTTAATTAAGTATTTTTTTTTATCTAGAATTCTACAAATGAATGTATCTATGAAATTAGTTGTCATCTTGGAAGATTAGTTGTCGTTTTGGAACACGTAGTTTAAATTAGTGGACTTTGCAATGTGAGACTTACCAAGTATTATAACTACCATGTGAAAATTTGAATGAAATTGTAAGGACAATGATGAAATTGCAATGAGAATGATTAATGTTGATCCTTTAGGTTGATTTTGAGTTCGGAAGTCAAACTTATATATGTTAAAGTTGTTTTGAAAGCCATTAGTGTCATTTAGACACTTTTTAGATACATTTTTCTTGCTTTTGAAACTCAAAAAAACACTTAGACGCTTAGACACACTTAGACACTTTTTAGGAACTTAAGATATTTTAATTTAGGTTGTTTTGGGAGTTAATAAGTTTCTTGGACACTTTTTATGCACTTTTAAGTTGTTTTAAAGGTCAAAGTGACACTTATACACTTTTTAGGTGGGTTTTGAGTTTTAAAGTCATACTTAGACATTTTGATGTCGTGTAGTTGGGAGTTAAAGTGTCATTTGGAAACTTTTTAGTTACTTTTTGATTGGTATTGAGTTTATAAGTCATACTTAGGTATTTTGAAGTTGTGTTGGGGAGTTAAAGTGTTATTTACACACTTCTTAGATACTTTTTCGTTGGTCTTGGATATTGTGAAGACTCTTGAGAATTATGTAGGTTGTTTTGGGAGTTAAAGTATCATTTAGACACTTGTTAGGTACTTTTTGTTTGGTTTTGAGTTAAGAGGTCATAGTTATGCATTTTTGGGTTTGTTTTAGGAGTTAACGAGTCTCTTGAGGGTTTACACACTTTTTAGACATTTTTAGTACGTTTTGGGACTTAAGGGGTCATTTAGACACTGTTTAGGTACTTTATCTAATTTTTTGCCATGATTCTTACAGGGTTTAATTCTTTCAATTCTATTTGAAAATGGATAGAGATTGGATTAAACTAAAAAATAGATTTTCAAGAGATTACATTGAAGGAGTTTCTCAATTTATGGAAGTGGCAAAGAGGCATGTAAACGATGCGGGAAAAACTAGTTGCCCATGTAGGAACTGCCAAAATTCAATGACACAATCATTGAACGTAGTAGAGCAGCATTTGTTTACATATGGAATATCTCCTTTATATAGTAAATGGGTTTATCACGGAGAAGCAATCAACTTAGGTTCATTAGAAAGAGGTGGTACTTCTTCAGTAGGTGATGGATTAAGTAGAGAGTGTAATGCTGATGATGAGGATGATGACATTTTTGGTCTTCTCACTGATTTGCAAGGGCCAATGATAAGAAGTGAAGAGAATACTGATGACGAAGAGAATTTTGAGGATGAAATTCCAGAAAATGTTGAAGAAATGAATACTAGTAACATTTTCGATGATTTGATGGATGAAGCACGCAACCAGTTGTACCCTGGATGTACCAAATTCTCCTCATTAAATTTCTTGGTGAAGTTGATGCATATCAAGGTTCTGAACAATTGGAGCAACAAATCGTTTAATATGTTACTAGAGTTGCTGAAAGATGCATTTCTGATTGGTACATCTATACCTGGATCATTTTACGAAGCTAAGAGAAAACTACGTGACTTAGGGCTCGGATATGATTCCATCCATGCTTGCAAATACGATTGTGTATTGTTTTGGAAAGAACTAGCTAATTGTCAAAGTTGTCCAGTATGTGGTGAATCCCGATATAAAAGAAATAATGGAAAGGGTAAGAAGATTCCAAATAAAGTTTTGCGTCACTTTCCATTAATATCTAGGTTGAAACGATTGTTTTTATCAAAACATATTGCCGCTGAGATGAGATGGCATAAGGATAAACTAGTTGATACGGAGGATGTGTTACGACATCCAGCTGATGGTGCAGTATGGAAACAATTTGATAGAGAGTTTCCACAGTTTGCTTTAGACCCGAGAAATGTTCAATTAGGCTTAGCTTCAGACGGATTTAATCCATTTGGTAATATGAGTACAGCCTATAGCATGTGGCCAGTTGTGCTTGTACCGTATAATTTGCCGCCTTGGAAGTGCATGAAAGAATCCAATTTCTTCATGTCTTTGCTAATACCTGGACCAAAGTCTCCTGGAAAAGAGATTGACATTTATTTGCAGCCATTGATTGATGAGTTGAAAGAGTTGTGGAATAATGGTGTGCGGACATATGATTGCATTAATGAGGAGTACTTCCAATTACATGCATGTTTGTTGTGGACCATCAATGACTTCCCTGCATATGGTGACTTGTCGGGTTGGAGTACCAAAGGTTATCAAGCATGCCCTATTTGTAAAGAGGATACATCATCGTTTCGGATAAGAGGAAAAATATGTTTTATGGGACATCGACGTTATCTTCCTAATGATCATAGTTGGCGAAGAAGTCGACAACATGACGGGAAACCCGAGCATAGGCCTCCACCAGTTATGATGCATGGAGAAGAGATCTTACAACAAATAAACTCCATGAACTTTCCGGTGTTAAGTAAGCATCCATCCAAGCAAAATAAGAAAAGAAAGCGCGTTATTAATTGGACCAAGAAAAGTATATTTTTCGAGCTTCCTTATTGATCTAAGCTTCTATTGAGACATAAGTTGGATGTCATGCATATCGAGAAAAATGTATGTGATAACTTGCTTGGAACTTTGTTAAACATTGAGGGGAAAACAAAGGACACAACAAATGCTCGTTTAGATCTTCAAGATTTGAACATACGAAAGGACTTACACTTGCAAAGGCAAGGAAATAAGCTCGTAAAGCCACATGCTGCGTATACATTAATCACTAGTGAAAAACTAGACTTTTGTAAGTTCTTGAAATCGGTTAAATTTCCTGATGGATTTGTATCAAACATATCACGATGTGTGAGTGTCAGTGATGGAAGGTTGTGGCGGCTTAAGACTCATGACTTGCACATTCTACTCCAACGACTTATTCCCATTGCTGTTCGAGCATACTTACAGAAGGATGTGTACAGAACTATTGTTGAGTTATGTAATTTCTTTCGTGATCTATGCGCAAAGACTATACGTATCAGTGATCTTAATCGTTTGGAATCAGATATTATATTCATACTTTGCAAGTTTGAAAAAATCTTTCCACCGGCATTTTTCGATGTAATGATACATCTTGCAGTTCATTTACCATATGAGACAAAAATTGCATTTTTCGATGTAATGATACATCTTGCAGTTCATTTACCATATGAGACAAAAATTGTTGGTCCAGTGAGTTATAGTTGAATGTACCCCATAGAGAGAAGCTTGAGAACATTGAAACAGTACGTAAGAAACAAGGCTCGTCCTGAGGGTTCCATAGCAGAGGCATTCATAATGAATGAATGTTTGACCTTCTGCTCTATGTATCTAACAGGGATAGAAACAAGATTCAATAGAGATCCACGGAATGATGACCCAAGGAATGATCAATTTGTTTGTGGTGATTTTGATGTATTTAGACAAAATTTGCAACCGATGGGTGGGTTAGTTATGAGAACGATGTCTAAAGATGAGAAACAAACGTGTCATTGGTATGTATTGAACAACTGTTCCCAAATAGAACCTTATCGCAGGTACATTTCAAATTTCATGTATTTTATTCTTCGGTTTGAATTGGACACGTGTAAGTTAATCTTATGTCTTATGTTTTTATTACTAAACAGACAACATTTGAGATCGATTCACATCAGAGGAGAGGACGGATTAGATTTATTTAGAAGACACCAATTAGAATTTCCTGATTGGTTTAGAGCACATGTAAGTGGGATGTAGAAGACATCAATTCAGTTTTTACTATGAGTTAATACTAAGTTATTTTAACTTTGTTAACACATGTAGATGTACTCATTACATGAAAGAGGTGAAGCGTCTGATGATCTTTACTCAATAGCGTTGGGGCCTAGTAGTCAAGTTCGCACCTACAGCGGTTGCTTCGTTAATGGAGTACGTTTTCATTGCATAGAGCGTGACAATTGTTGGACTACGCAAAATAGTGGAGTAATGGCATGTGGAGAAACCAATAGTGATGCAACAAATTACTATGGTGTGTTGGAAGGTATCTACAACTTAGAATATCCGAAGTCTAGACGGGTCTATCTTTTCAAATGTAATTGGTTTGACACGGATGTTAAGAAGAACAGATTTCGTTATGATTTAGGATTTAAGTTAATCAATACTTCTCATTTTTGGTACAAGGATGACCCATACATCTTAGCTACTCAGACCATACAAGTTTTCTACATTGATGACCCTAAACTTCGGAATAATTGGAGAATTGTACAAATTGTCCAAAATAAACAAGTATGGGATGTTCCAGAAGTCGACGAACTAGAAAATGAAGATATAGAGTTATTAGATGTAACTGGTTCGATTGGGGTTGATGAATCCATACATGATGTCACATTTTGTAAAAGTGATGTGGACCCTAGTGTCGTTCCCCATCAAGAGTTACATAACCAATTGAATGAGAGTGCACCACTCCCGGTCGATGACAGCTTCATAAACGACGATACTGAGCATATAGAATCATCTAGTGAAGAGAGCTCAAAATTTGATGAACAAAATAGTGAATAATGGTATAAGGTATGTAGTTAAAAAAAAAACAAAATTAATATTAAATGTTGGTTTCAAGTATAATCACTACTTGTTCATTTTGCAGTGTCATGGTACGTCCAGAACAAGCACAGATGGCACTAATTGAAGCTGAACATGCAAACACTCCAGAGGTTGATTCTTCCACTAGGCAGGACGAGCCTAGGGCAACAGTTATTAATATTTTATGTACGTTTACTTACAATATGTTATTTAAGGTATCTAAGATTCATTGCTAGTTTACGATCTCAACCAATCTCTAAAACAATAGGTAGGCGTGTGAGAGGACCTAGTCGGAACATAGAGCTAGATAGATATGTAGCTACGCATGGGAAGATCAAAATTGACATTGACGATGATGTTGGAAAACCGGTATGTACTTTTGCCACCAAGTTTGCTTTGGCCATTGGTACTCTAGTATGAAACACCATACCATTGAACTGTGATACTTGGAAGGCTGTACCTATAGGAGTACGTGAACTTGTGATTGATCGGTTGGAAGTAAGTTTGTGTTTCTTTTATGCTTTCTAAGTTGTTCAATATGTAAAAATAGTAATTGCTTGAATTATTGAATGTTCAGACATATTTTGAGTTTGACTCAACAAAGAGGGTTGTGAGGAAGTACTTGGATCGACAGATGCAATCATCTTTCCGTGAATATATAGCAGACTTGCATAGAGAATACTGTAAATTTGAGGACCCCGTTCAAGCCCGTGCTAATCCACCTGTAAGACTAAGGAACCCTGAAGATTGGAAGATTTTGTGTGATCGATGGGAGTCGGATGCTTGGAAGGTATGTTTTTCTCAATTAAACCTAGAGTTTATAAGAATTTGGTCTTCTAATTACCATCACTTTTTGAATTAGAAAAAACAAGGACAAACAAAAGAAGCCGCTCCACTGTCCATTACAACCACATAACCAGGTCAAAGTCATTCAGCAAAGTTCAACATGAATTGGTAAAGTGCAATATAATTATTCGTTTGTACCATCATCGCATACTTTTTATACTAATCTTAATTGTATTCTTCTTATAGAAAAAGAAAAAGGGTAGCGAAGTTGATGAGGTAGAGTTGTTCCACGAAAGTCATTTTCGTGAAAAGGGAAGATGGATCAATGATAAGACGAGAGATGCATATGTAAGTTTTATTGTCATGACTTGGTGAATTCATGTGTTGTTTAGTACGTTCAATATAGCTATGTCTTTCATATAGGTGAAAATGCGAAGAATCATTGAAGAATCAACTGAAGATGGTGTCCAAACAATCTCAAGTGCAGAAGTGTGCAAGAAGGTATAGGGGAGTCGATCAGCGTTGGTTTCAAACCCAAAATCACTAGCACCAGCAACTATTGATGACTCTTATGCATATGAGAAAGAGGAGAAGACAAAGAAGATAGATGAACTCACTGAAAAGTACGCAAAGATGGCGGAGCAAAATGAGAAGTTAATGAGTCAACTTGCCAAGTGGGAAGATAGATGGACTGACATTCAAAAATTGTTGGGGTAAGGACATGGAGGCGATGGATCTTCAACTTCTTAGGTATTTATCTTTTTATTAAAGTTCAAAAATATAGTTGTGGCTATCCTACAGTTACGGTAGCCAATTCATGCATTTAGTACCTTTTTTAATATGTTTAAGTTATAATGTGTTGTGGCTATCCTGCAATTACGGTAGCCAATTCATGAATTTTGACTTGTTTTTGAGTTTAGAGATCCAAGATGTGCATTTTGACTTGTTTTGGGAGCCAAAGTGTCATTTAGACACTTTTTGGCTATTATTTGGTTGGTTTTGTGTTTAGAGATCCAAGATGTGCATTTTGGACTTGTTTTGGGAGCCAAAGTGTCACTTAGACACTTTTTAGCTCTTCTTTGGTTGGTTTTGTGTGTAGAGATCCAAGTTGTGCATTTTGGACTTGTTTTTGGAGCCAAAGTGTCACTTAGACACTTTTTAGCTATTCTTTGGTTGGTTTTGTGTTTAGAGATCCAAGTTGTGCATTTTGGACTTGTTTTTGGAGCCAAATTGTCATTTAGACATTTTATAGCTAATTTTGAGGTTGGTTTCGAGTTTGAGGTACTTTTTAGTTGGTCTTGAATATCATTTTGAGAGTCATGCAAACTAATTTGCTTTATTAGTTTTGATCATGTTGTGCTTATTGGAGTTAAATATTATGCTTTTCAGATCTATATATTTTGAAGAAGGGCACAAATGCTAATTTTTTTGTGAAGACCCAACTGATCATGCGTGGGAAGAAATCGATTTATGCCAATGGAAAGTAAAACGTCGGCAAAAATTGATTTCTGGCCATGCATAAAACGTGGGAAGAAATGTTATTTTTGCCCACGAATATTGATGCGTGGACAGAAATCAACTTCTGCCTACGGATAAAACGTGGGCAAAAATTGAATTTCTACCCACGAAAGCTGATGCGTGGCTAGAAACGAACTTCTACCGACGAATATAACGTGGGCAGAAATTGAATTTCTGCCCATGAATGTTGATGCGTGGCTAGAAACCAACTTCTACCGACGTTCATAACGTGGGCAAAAAGACAATCTTTACCCACGCGTTTCATTGCGTGGGCATTTCTGCCGACAAAATGTCAAAAAACGTGGGCAGAAGATCTCCCCACGGCTTTCTGCCGACGTTGTTTGCCCACGCAATAAAATGTCGGCAGAAGTTTTATCCACTCATTTTTTAGGATCTGCCGACGTTTTTGTGCGTGAGCAAAGACCAAAATTCTACTAGAGGATATATACCCAAATAAACAATGAAATATATTATCATACATATCAGAATATCGGAGGAATATTAGAGGCACAAGTGAAGGCAATTGAATGAGGAATGAACGAGGATAAAAGTAAGAACTTTACGGGAAAAAAGACAGAGAGCATCATTTTTGGTAAGTTTGAACTTATCGGGAAGGAATTGAGCTCTCTGTCACTTTTCTTGTAAAATTCTAATGACCAACTTTATGAAAAACAATAGAGAGGTCAATTCCTGGCAAGTTCAAACTTATCGAGAAGGAGTTGAGCCTCTTTGTGACTTTTCCCATAAAGTTCAACTTTACGAGAAAAATGAACTTTACGGAAAAAGTCACAAAGAGTTATCCTTCCCAATAAGTTTGAACTTATTGGGAAGGAATTAGCATTCTGTGACTTTTCCCGTAAAGTTCTGATCAACACTTTACGAGAAAAGTCACATAACACATTTTCTTCATGGTAAATTCTCCTCGCATCTACCTGCAAAGTTCAAACTCATCCTTCTTTTCATTTTGAAAGTCTAGATGTCCATTTTTTCTCTCTATAATAAATGCATCTTCTCTCTCCAATATTAAGTGAGATTCGAAAATTGAAAAAGAATATTAAAAAACGAATATAAATAAATGGAAAAATGGTAGAATTGTCCAAAATTAACACAAAAGGCCATTTTTTTTAAATAATTCAAATCTAAAGACATTTATGAAACATAAGGTCCAAACATGCCCTTTTATGTAAAAATCTATTTAGAAAATAAGTAATTTTGGAAAAAATTGAATTATTTGACAACCACTCATAATAGATTTTATAGTATATTTTAAACTATTTTTATCAAAATAATTTAAATAAAAATGAGTTTTTTGAAAAAAAAAATTCTCAAGTGAATCCAAACGAGCCTTGAATGTAGTCCGTACTTCATTTCATACATCTTTTGACATTCTACTCGTTAGTGTCAAGCCATTTTGGTTTTGTACCTTTTGAAACTTTTTAAAGAGCTAACAAGGCATAAAATAGATCAACAGAAAGAGACCAAAATTTAGTTTCGGATTGTTGTAGCTTTTAAAATAATTGTTGTCAGCTTTGCTTTACGAAAAATCGATTGTGAAAGTAAGAAAAATAATATTTGGAAAATTTAATTTTAAACAAAAAAAATAGTTATAGTGTTAGATAAACTAATATTAAATTGGTGTAACTTAAGTATATTAACTAGAATAGGCTTATTATTTTAATTTTTTTCACATTGATAATTAATTTATAGTTTATTATAATATATTTTTTAAAATTTTATATTATTTGATAAAAGTTTAAGAAAAATAATTGTTATAAAAATTGAATCAATTGAAATTTTGGGAAATTATTTTAAATGATAAAATTGTTGAAAATATTTACAAGTAATAGCAAAATATCATAGTTTACCATAGTCTAAATATAGACAATAAAATTTTACTATATTTGTAAATATTTTGATTCGTTTTTCCATATTTGAAAACAACATTAAAATTTAAAAATATATGTGAAAATTATATTAATAGAGAAGAATATTGTTATAATATATTTATTTAAATGGTTAAGAAAGTAGTATATTTTTACAAAAGCATAATCTTAGCTTTTACATGTTAGTTAGAATTTAAAAAAAAAAAGAAAAAAAGTGATTTTAATGAATTAATTAATAATTTAATTTATCAAATAAGGAAAAGAGTTGTAAACACAATCCCAAACGAGTCTAACGCTCGTCTGGATTGAACAAAGAAAATTTTTTTTAAAAAAAAAAGTCATTATTATTTAACAGTGTTTCAAAAATAATTTTGAATGGTTGCATTGGAGAAGTTAAACCCGAAAGACTAATTGGATAATTAAAAAGTTTCATCCAAAGTGAAGCATCAGAGTTGGTGAATAACTAAAATAAAAGAATTATAAAGAACTATGAAATTTCATTTTAATTAAGACAGAAAAAGAGTTCTGTTATATTCTTATATATAATGATTTTTCAAAATTTGAAAGTGAAGTTGATTAAGACAACTGATAACACGATGTCCCAGTCAAAGCTTTGGCGAATTTGGTAGAGTGTCACATACGAAATTGCAACAAAATAAAATAAAATAAAAGAGAGGGAGAAATGACCAAAGATAAACAATGGCGAAACAAGGGAAAGAGAGCAAAAGTAAAAGAGAAAGATGAAAATGGAGAAGAAAGAAATGATGGGGGAGAGAGAAAGTAATTCAATATAAAAAGTAGGTGCGGGTGAGGCATTCGACTTCGAGTGGCTTTGATACCGGACAGAAGAAAGAGACAGAGAAGGAATTTTTTTATTTTCAAATTGCTTTCTTAAGCTCTTTCTCTTTGTCTCTCTAAGAGTGTAATTGTGATATTGTTTTTATTTTTAAATTGATTGGACGCACTTTTTTTTTTTTATAATTTATTGAAATTACAAGAATCAAAATTAGACTACAAAAATCAAAATAAAATAACTGTGAGGATTACAGAAATCAAAATGCAAACAATAGACTAAAATGATATTTTAACCTTAATTTTATTTTATATTGATTTTAAGTTTTAGGGAAAATTACTTTTTTAGTCTCTAAATTTTGAAGAATATGTGTCTTTGGTCCTAAGTTTTAAGAATGTACCTTTTTAGTTTTCAAATTTATAAAAATAAGTACATTTGGTCTTGAGTTTTCAAAATATTTGAAAAGTACTTCAATTGGAAAAAACTTGCTTTTAAAGAGGAGTTGGTTTTTAAAAATTATTTTTCTAATTTAAAATGAGATATAATTATTTAAAATAATATTAAAAAACTATATGAGATACTTTTTAATGCTATTTAAAAAAATTTAGGAACTAAAAACGCACATTTTGACAACTCGTAGATCAATTGATCTATTCTTATAAACTTGGGACTAAAACAATATATTTTTAAAATTTAAAGACCATACGCATTCAAAACTTGGGATTAAAAAAAGTAATTTTTCTATATTAAAAGTTGCTTTTTAAAAAGAAAAAAGTTGTTTTTTTAAAATCTAAACAAACTCATAAAATAATGCTGATGGAAAGATTCGTTGCGTCAACGAAAGAATAATTCATCCACTCACAACCTGCCACGTGTGACGGTAATGTTGTATTCATTTCTCTCCTTAATAATGCATGTTTGGTTAGGTAATGAGCCAATAATGACGTCGCTAATTTTATTTGTCTTTAAAAATAGTTCCACCAGGTCTTCTCCCTCACTCTGTCCAAAGCTTCCAATTCCTTTGTTCACAGAACGTGATTTCCATGGATTCCATTTCCAGAAGGTTGAAGAAGAACGGAACCTCAAATTCCGAAAACTCTGACGGCCGCGACGGCAAGGCGGTCGTCAGAAGAAGGCCGCTGACGATGACGGAGCTTTTAACATCAACAAGCTCGACACTCGCGACGATCATGTTCGCCTGGTCAATCATCCGTCAATACTGCCCTCACGGCCTCCGCGAATACCTCCATATGTATTTAGGCAAGTTCATCGATTACATCTATCCTAATCCGTACATTCGAATCGCAATCTATGAATTCGTCGGCGACCGTCTCAGTCGGAACAAAGCCTTCGCCGCGGTTGAAGCTTATCTGAGCAATAAACTTTCAGACGACGCCAAAAGACTCAAAGCCGAGGTCGGGGAAAGCAAGAACAACTTCTCATTGAGTATGGATGAGTACGAAAGAGTTACCGATAGGTATGAAAATGCCGAATTCTGGTGGACTTTGAGCAAAATCTCCGGATTGGCAAAGAAATCCACCTCTCTGTATCCAGAACCCGATCGGAGATATTACCAGCTTAAATTTCACAAGAAGCATCGAGAACTTGTAATCGTATCGTATTTGAAGCATGTATTGAAGGAAGGGAAAGAAATTAAGGTGAATCAGAGGCGGAGGAAGCTTTACACTAATGGAACAGGAAATCGATGGCTAATTCACCGGCAATCGACGATGTGGAGCGAAGTTTACTTCGAACATCCTGCAACTTTTGACACAATCGGCATGGATCCAGAGAAAAAGCAAGAGATTATAGAAGATTTACTTACATTTAGCCAAAGTAAGGAGTATTATGCTCGAATCGGCAAGGCGTGGAAACGAGGTTACCTTCTGTACGGCCCGCCAGGGACGGGGAAATCGACGATGATCGCCGCCATGGCGAATTTGCTGAACTATGACGTTTACGATTTGGAATTAACAGCAGTGAAGGACAATACAGAGCTTCGAAAGCTTCTAATTGAGACGACGAGTAAATCGATAATCGTGATTGAAGATATAGATTGTTCATTGGACCTCACAGGGCAAAGGAAAGTCAAGAAAGAAGAAAGCTCGAAGGAGGAGGAGAAAATAAAGGAGAAAATAATAAAGGAACCGAAGAAAGAAGAAGAAGATATGAGAAGCAGAGTAACTCTATCTGGATTGTTGAATTTCATCGACGGAATTTGGTCGGCGTGCGGCGGAGAGAGGCTGATTGTTTTCACAACAAATCACGTGGAGAAGCTTGATCCGGCATTGATTCGAAGAGGTAGAATGGATAAACACATAGAGCTTTCTTATTGTAACTATGAAGCTTTCAAAGTTTTGGCTAAGAACTACTTGAATGTTGAAACGCATGAGCTTTTCGAGGAGATCAAAGAGGTAATTAAAGATGCAAAAATGACGCCGGCGGATGTTGCAGAGAATCTCATGCCCAAATCACGGCAAGAAGAGGCGGAGACTTCGCTTCGTAGGTTAATTGGGAGCTTGGAAGAGATGAAGAGAGCGGCGGAGGAGAAGAAGAAAAGAAAGGAAGAAAAGTCAAAGGAGTCGTCGTCTTCACAGATAGTCAACGACAAAGAGTCTGATGATTAATTGGTTAAGATTTTAGCTTGCGGAGGAAGGTAGGTTTTGCTTTTTTTTTTTTTTTTTTTTTTTTTTTTGGTGGGTCCCTCATGAAGGATTATATATTATTTTAAATTAAACTATATAATTGCAATATCCAACTCTGCACCATGGTGGGTGGCTCGTATCTTTTGTTTGTAGAGGTTAGCATTATGAGGTAAAATTTTATATATAAAGTTAAGTTAAAGTGCAGTTCGTATGCTTTTCATTCCACCATCTATTACCTTCTTCAACTTATTATAAGCTCTTAAATCTTCAAAACTAAGTTAACAAATTTATTAGATATAAACTTGAAACTTAATTATATATTTAGTTTATAAACTTTTTAATTTGTATCTATTTAGTTTTTTAACTCTTAAAATTGTTTAATAGATTCTTAAATTTTTATTTGTATGTTCATTAAATTTCTAAATTTTAAGAATATCAACCAGATCATTCAAGTAATTAAGGTATATATCTGTCTAAAAAAAGCAAAATTAAGGTAAATATTATTGACTGAATTGCTAAAAATTATAAATTTTATTTATGAACTAAACGGAAAAAGCGTGAGAGGGAAAAAATATAAAACAAATGAAAAAAAAAAGGGAGAAAAGAAAACGTATGAAAAAGAAAAGGGAAGAAATGGGAGAGAAAGGAAATAAGAGAGAGTGAAATTAGAGAACGGAGAAAGAGAGAAAAGAACAACCCACCGCCGAGCTCGCGACGGTTACGTCAATTTCAATCTCTGATAGAAATATCGAACTTTTAATTTTGCAAAAAATTTGATAAAAATATAGATATGAATTTTTCTAAAAAAATTATAAAAATAAAAATTCAAAAAATAAATTTAAATTAGTAAATAAACATTATGTAATTTTAAAATATGTCTATTATTTATATTTCATGAATTTTTCTACAATACAATGGAAATATTAATTCATCATTCATGTTGATGTCGATCCATGAAAATGTAAAAATATTGATCAAAATATTGACATGTTGACACAAATTTAATACTATAAGGAGACACTAAAAAAAAAATTAAGGTTAAAAACTCTTTTAGTCTCTAAACTTTCATGAAAGTAACAATGCAGTCTTTCAACTTTGGTTTGTAATGATTTAGTCCATGATCTTTCAATTTTGTAACAATTTAATCCTCGAATTTTACTATGTAACAATCTAGTCCCTATTATAGAAATTCATATGGAGATTTAATAGGATCTATTGCATAAATAAACTGATAAACTAATATAGAGACTCAACATTTTTATAAAATTCAAAGTATATGTCAGAAAATAATAAAAATTGACATTTAATTTTGATAAATTTTTTTACATTCATAACTAAACTGTTACAAATTTGAAAATAAAATGACTAAATTGTTACATACTAAAGTTTGGGGTTTAAATTGTTACAAAATTGAAAACATATGGACCAAATCGTTACAAACCAAAGTTTAGAGACTAAATTGTTGTTTTTATGGAAGTTTAGGAAAAATATGTGTTTTAACAACAACAATAGCAATAAATAATAACGTACAAATGAAAAGAGGTAAATTTTTCTCTACAAAATATTGAAGGAGGTTGGGAGAATTTTTTTTTTTAAAAAAAGAAAAAATATAATGAAAAATTATCTTAAATAACAAAATTATTTAAAATATTTACAACTAATAGCAAAATACACCGTATCTGCGGTAGACCACAGATAGTAATCTATCGCAGTCTATCGCAGATAGACAGTGAAATTTTGTTATATTTATAAATAATTAAATTTTTTTTTATATATATATTTGAAAATAACCCAAATATAATTTTGAAAAGGTAAAAGTTATTTTACCAATTACCGGTAGATAATTATTGCTACAAGTAGTAGGTAATGATTATTACCTTTTAGTAATAGGTAATCATTATCCTTTTAAGAAAACCAATATTGACATTTGACATAATGCATGTTAAGAGATGCAATTTCGTATGTCAGAGGTTAGTCGGTGTGGTTTAGTCATCTGTCAACGTCTTGAGATGATTAAAATTAATATTCTCATGTTCTAAATCAATTTAAAATATTCTTTCAATCAAGCAAAATTAATTTAATTTCACATTTCTAAACGTTATTTTTATATTATTAAAATTGATCTGAAATAATTAACATATTTTTAGCTATTTTGAAAAAATAAAAATAATTTTAACCATTTTAAAATCATTTTCCACTAAGTTCAATACTAATGTTGATATCATAGTTTAGGATATTGATATGTTCACTATGTTTAAACATATTTCGAAGATATAATTTCACACCAAATATAAATCCTCATAATACTATGAATGCATAATATCCTTAAAAAAATATTATTAAAATATGTGTAATATATTTTTTTTTATTAAAAAACACTTCTAGTCCTCTAATTAGTTTATCGGTTTATTTATGCAAAATATCTCATTAAATCTTAATATTAACTTTTACAATAGGGACTAAATTGTTATATTACAAAGTTGAAGGACTAAATTGTTTCAAACCAAAGTTTAGAGACTAAAAATAATTTGGTTAAAAATCACTTTTAGAAGTAACAATCTAGTCCCTGAACTTTAATTTGTAACAATTTAGTCTATATACTTTCAATTTTGTATTAATTTAATCCCTAGACTTTACTATATAACAATTTAGTCCTTATACTTAAAAGTTTGTAATGATTTAATCCCTATTATAGAAACTAGTGTTAAAATTTAATAAAAATTATGGCATAAACAAATCAATAAACTGATTAGATATTCAATATTTTTACAAAATACATAGTCTATATCAAAAAAATAACAAAAATTGACACCTAATTTAGATTTTTTTTTTTTTTTTAATGTTAGGGACTAAATTGTTACAAATTTGAAACTACATGGACTAAATTGTTATATACTAAAGTTCAAGACTAAATTGTTACAAAATTAAAAGTACATGGATTAAATCGTTACAAATTAAATTTTAGGGACGAAAAATGTTTTTTAACCAAATAATTTTTAACCTTATTTTTGTATGTCCTTAAAACATAACTCAATATATACTTCTCAATCAAGAAGTCCTTCGAAAGTGGATTCCAACGTCGAAAAAACGATTTCTCTCGATTGGACGGCTGGTTATGGGAGATCCTACAATGAAGGGGGAAAGAAAGAAAGCCTGTGGTTTTGCAGGATTCATAACGTTTGTTAATGATATAATAGTTCATATGAGAGAGTTAAAATCTAGTTTTAAACAAACACTGAATAGTATACTTATTGTAGCAAATCTTCAAGCTGGTTCTCTTATGATATAAATGGTTTCTGCTCCCTCCAAGGAACCTTCAGATTTGAGTTCAAGTTACACAACCTTAACACATTCTGTAGCTTCCAGAACAACAATTAAAAAAACTTGCCAAAAACTTTTTAGCCTTCCAAATCAGCTACAAGTCAGAACCAGAAGCAGCACAAAAGTGAGTAGGAGCACCAGGTTGCTCCACGAGTTCGTCAACTGACTTGCACGAGACGGAGGAGGGGACGGCGTTGGACTGGAGCTTCCAACTGTTGATGTCACTTTTTCCAACGAGCAAGTGTATTTACAACGACTAGGCGGGACGACCCTGTAAACTCCACTGCTGGTTAGAATGTAAATGTCTTTGTCATTGTCCTCACCAAATGAGAAGACATAACCCAGAGCTGGGAGAGAGCTTCCTGGAGTGGAACTACAAGCTATAGGGGAATCAGGTGCACAACTGAAAAGAATCTTATTTGTGGTAAAGTTTCCACTGTTTTCTGGGCTTTCGATTCCTGCCCATATAGCAGAAGCATACAAATCTCCATACAAGTACCTGTTAAAAAACAACAGAATGAGACTGAATTAAAATGATTCTTTTTTCCTGAACAATTTCATTTCAGACACTCTGAACATATAAATATTCAGTACATACCTTCCATACATACACGGATCGGTCTTAGATCGATAGAAGTATCCCCCTGTTATTGATGCAGAACCTATATTCTTGTTCATTGAAGAATGGGTGTAGCCCATCACTGGGAAGATTGGATTAATGGAGTCTACAGGTGTGGATCCTCCGGGGTCTGAATTTGGGACAAAGAAAAGAGGACCCTCGTAAACGCGCCAACCATAATTTCCACCCTTTGTGATGATGTCCACCTCTTCGTATTGATCCTGTAAGAAAAGAACAGGTAGAGTGAATTCAGCGTTGTTCATTTAGAGGAGCATAATAAACTATAACATTCAAATTTAAAAGGAACTAAAGGTTATCCTGATGCCACTACTCGACTAAAACATGAACTTGAACTGGTTTGTTCAAACTCTACTAGAACTTGAACTGCCACAACATCCAGCATAATTTGGGGGTTTAATTTTTGCTCTTTTAAACGAACTACTATTTAGATTTACTTTTATTGGCCTCTCAGTACAGAAGTGTAAGAGTAAAATTCGAACCTGTCCAACATCTCCACACATGAAGTAGAGAGGTCTTTCTGAATCGAAACTGCAGCGCCAAGGATTTCTCAATCCATAAGCCCATATTTCCGGCTGCGCTCCTTGATCTTCAACAAATGGATTATCTTTAGGAATAGTATAGTTTCCCCATAAATCAAGTTTACCAATATCTTCTGGACCTGTACCAAGTAATGAGAACAGAATGAGAGGAATTACATACTTGTATTCATCGAAGAATAGTCGAGATGAAGATGACATTAACAGTTACATTAAAAAGGTCCGACAATCTGACTCCATCAACTGCAGTGGCAGAATGCGTAGAGAATAGCGATCCCACAGAAAACCAAAATTTCTTAAAGGAAGTAACTTCATAGTAAAAGTTTTAACACTTACTTGGAAAGTTATTGACATCAAGCCTCATAATCTTCCCAAGCAATGACTTCTTGTTCTGGGCAAAATTGTAAGGATCACCTTGACCGCCACCGTCTCCCATCATGAAATAAAGATAACCATCTGGCCCGAAGAGTATCTGTCCCCCATGATGAGCAGTAAATGGAAGACCAATCGTGATTATTCTTCTTACTTCTGATGGCTTTGCAGTTGTTGCCTGAAAATAAGAATTGGCATTCCTTTAGATTCCACAAGTTACAATCCAGTAAACATACAAAAATACGTGTAGTGTCTAGAGATTTTATACCAGTGAAGGCTGGGATGCACTGCCATTAACGGTGTACTCTGCGACAACACTTTGATGCTGGCATGGTTGGGATCCACTATCAGATGGTAGTTTGGAAGGGTCACAATTAACATCAGAATTACAAGAACATCTTCCAGAGCACCCTGGCCACTTAACCTTGTCACAATTGAAGGAAGCAAAGAATCTCCCATTTTGTGCAAAGTTTGGATGAAATGCAAGGCCCATCATGCCAAATTGAGTATCAAAGTTAACTACATCGGTTAAATCAACAAACGGGTTAGATTCATCGAGCCCCAACACTCCTCCCGACCCCTTCTCAGGAATAGTTGCCAACCAAATCTTGCCCGCTTGGCTAGAGAAGAATGCACGATTGGATCCATCAGGATGGGCCACCATATTCAGGTAAGATCCATTCCCAATTTTCTCAAGACACAAGCCATTTGGAGGGCTAGGAAGTTCGGTATTGTTAAGGGACACAGGTTCACCAACAAAGCAGACTGATTCTTCTGTGGATGCTCCGCCAAATGCGTTGCAAAAGTCAGCCTTTGACTGCCATAGATCTGAGAGCTTGCTAGTACTGGAGTTCGTAGGTACTCCAGCTCGACCCTGTAACAAAGGAGCAAAGGGGGAGTTGACTATGGCTACATTTTGGCATGTGTCCCATACTGTAGAGCAGAAGTCAGTAGCTGCTTGGTTGGATTGTGGTGATTTTTCTGAAGTGGAGTTGCAGAGAAGAGGAACTGGCCTAGGCGTCGAATTGACTTGATATAGATCACCAGAAAATGGATCACACCTCTGAAGATATCATATAAAAAGGAAGAAAAAATTTGTAAAGGCTTGAGATACTGATACCACAAGTAAAATAGCATCCAAGATGATCATCAAACAAGTCCAAAAAGTCAACCACTAATGTTCATATTAGGGTTAAAAAGCTAAGATTAATGCTTATTTGTTAACAAAAGTAGAAAAACTATACTCACAGCCTTCATCCCAAAACCTTGTATTGATGTCTTTCTGCAGCATCAAGTGAATGGTATAGCTGTATAATTCCTAACTTGTTTATGATGGTTTAACAGGTGTAAAGGTCATTTGACTTAAAAGTTTCTATCTAGGATTAAAAATTCTCATCTCCACTCATATCATTATCAAAAACAAGAATTCAAGAGTAAGGCTGATGGAAGAAGAGGTGGAAAGAGAGATTGGAGAAAGTAACTACTCTTCTCAAATCATTTAGGCAATGTTTGTCAACCAACTGATTCTTGGTTTTTGATTGTTGAAAATTGTGCTTGTTTCACACAATTTCGCCTTAGACAAATTGCAAAAGCAAAAAAAAAATTTTAAAAACTACTTCTTTTGGTTTTCAAATTTTGGCTTGGATTTCAAAAACACTCCTAAAATGTGAACAACACAACACACAAATCAATATATGAAAGTGGTGATTACAAACTTAATTTTCGAAAACCAAAAACCAAAAACAAAATAAGCAACAGACATAATGAAAGTGGTGATTACAAACTTAATTTACAAACTTAATTACCAAACCAAGCCTTAGTTACTATCACAACATGACATAATCCCTACAGAACCTCCTCAAAAACTTCAGGCAAACGAGAATTTATTATTCTAGCAACAGATAAAAAAGAGACATAACAAGAACAATCAGCTATGCCATATATAGAAAGAAAGGGGAAATTATGTGTTTTCTTTAGGGGATCATCAGGTCTTACCGCACAGACAATGGATTTGATAAGAGAAGCACAAGCAGGATCAGAAATGTTCATCCCTTGGAATTGGCTCTGTATAACCCCATCTTGTGTAGCGTCACAGCAAACACTCCCGTTATAAGGACAGAACTTCAATGTGGTGTTCAAAGTAAAGGGAGCCGCTACAGACAAAGAAAATCACAAGATGTCAACAAGAAACTTAAGCACCAAAGCAGTAGAAGGGTATTGAGATTTGAAACAGAAGAATTAGCAAACATTAAACTAAGTAAAAAAGAAGAACAAGAACCTACTTGAATCAGAGCACAAGGGAAGTGAAACTGAAGGATGAACAAACAGCAGCAGGCCACAGAAGAAGAAGATGACCCCAATGAAACGTTCCATAGCACTAAACAAGAGGAAAGAGAGATATAAAAGAGGGAGAGAAAGAGAGATTTTCTTCAGTTCATCTCGCTGGATAAGCTCAGGAAAAAAACCCTATTGTAAATAGGCTAAAAAAGGGATGTCAGCATTTCAAGCTAATAGAAAATAATGTGAAAGCATAAGAAGTTGAAGTTATCAACATGGTGCCCATGACTGACTTCAAAGTTTCATACCCTTTTCTCACTAGAAGAAACCCACCTACATCATTTTTCTATCTCTCTTTACCATTTGGACTTTGTTTAATCCAGCTTCTGGAAGTAAACCCATTTTCAAACCTCGCTGTCTCTCTCCAGAAATGATAAATTACAAATTATATGTCATCCCCTTCATCGAGATTTCGACATGTTCCCTTTCAACTCATACCAATAAATATATTGAAGACCAAAGGATTAAATTAACTGGAAAAAGTATGTGTCGTTGACTTTACCTTCACTCTCCTGTGTTTAATTGAATAGGGTTGTTGAGAAATCCTGGGAATTGAATTTGGATATGGCTCGCCATTGTGTTTCAACCAGTGTTTTTCGAACCAACTTCACCAAAAAGTGAACCGAAAGAACAAAAGTTTCAAATTTCTGAGGAACCCACTTGGATTTATTATTAGTGAAATTCTACAATTTCAACTATGAGTTTGACATCAGGCGTGACGAATGCTTGGAATTGTCAAAAGAAATAGTTTTAAATAAAAAGGATCGTTTTTTATTTCTTTTTTTAGAAAAATTATAATTTTTTAGTTCAATAGTGATACATATTCTGTAATAACTCCAATTGCAGATAACTACACAGTTTGACTTTGTCACTCCCATTTTGGGATTGAAAAACATCATGTCATGTGATTTTTTGTACATAATATGATTAACAATGTTCTAATACTGCTTAATCTTCTCATTTAAAGCAGCATCATTAGTAGAAATATCTTAATTATTAATTATTCAGATTATACAAAAGAGTCCAAACATTTTATATTTTAGTAATTTGGACGGTTTGTGGTGTGACCCAACAATTCTTTTTATTGAGCACTACGTTTAGTGGCCTTGTTCTTTAGTGAAAGTCCAGTAAAAACGTGATGATGAGCAAATAATGGTTTCATTAAAGATAAATTGAAAGGATAGATTAATTAAACTTAGAGCAAGTTGTCATTTTCGAAATAACTTTATTCATATAATTGTTTCAAATCTCAAAAAATAAAGATCCCCAAAGCTGCTTTCAATGTTCAATGGTCAGTTGCAAAGTTTCAGGGGAAAAAACCGAAAAAGGTAAGGATCAGCTTGGCATCTATTCAGAGATAAAATCTGATGAACAATTTCCAATTTTTCCAAAGTATAAAAATGTCTACATGACACAATATAAGGCCTCTAAGTTAAATGCCCCTATCAAGAAATGCAGCAGGGCCACTAGTGCAGATATGTATACGGCTACCCTTTGATGCAGCAAAGCAAACCTTGAAGACAGAAGGCAATGATCTGATCATCTCCAAATTGTGTCGGTTCTTGAGAAGTAAAAGCCATTTGTTTCTCCTCCTTTTAGATTACACTTGCTGCCTACAATTCCCATATGAACCAATTCAACATCTCATCCATCAAGAGCGCCAAGGGCTTTCATATCCTCCAAAAATGCCATATATGAGTCATCAATGCTCTGTTTCTTTGGAGCTGATGACGAGCTGACCAACTCTGACTTCCCTACAATAGGAGCTGTGGGCAGGGACGGTGTTGCTGCAGTTGATGGAGAAGGCTTCGGTTTAGCTTTCGGTGCTGCTAGCTCTCTTCTCACTCTAACTGATGCAGGAACCTGAAAAAGTGGAATGATATAAGTTTAGAATATCAGAGCAATGTTGATAGATTTCTGAGGTTAGAGCAGAATAAGATTAAATGTCTGTTCAAACTACATGTTGGTTTGGTACAACTGCTAATTATATACTGCAATTTTATAGATCACCAGTGGATTTGCATTAGTACAATACAGGCAAACATCATTGCATAAATGATATATCATCATGATTTTATCCTACGTCCATGCTAAGGTAGCTAGAAAACTTAATCAAGGGGGGCAGTAGGGAACTACAGAAGCATTCCGTTTTCAGGCTTGAAATAATAAAATTGTCCTTGACCAGGTTCCAATTCACTCACCTTATGCAATAAGGTTTCAAAAGGTTCTTAGTGAAGTTTTAGACAATAATGAAGTTATACAAGAAAGGAATATGCGCCTGTTTTCAGATGAGTTCTTTTCAAGCGGTTTTTTCATTTTTTTTTTCCCTGGGGGAAATGCACCATTTACAGCCATTACGTGGACTGCTTCACGCAAATTTTTTTAATACACAGAATTATCTGATTAATTTAGATTGGAGGTCTTTTGTTGTCAATCCTTTGAATCAGACTTGGAGAGCCCTCATCCCTAAGACCTTTGGGCAGTGTTCATTTTTGGATCAATATATGGTGTTAAAGTTTCCTGACCCCAAAAAATAATAATAGTAAATAATTAAAAAAAAGGTAGCTGGCTAATAAAAAAATTTAGTTAGCCTCTTAAAATATATTCCCTTGTCCTCCTTATCATATAGTATCTCTTCCCCTGCGAGCTTGCCAGCCATATACAACAAGTAACAACCGCCAGCTTGGAATATTTTATATTAAATTTGCTAATGAAGGACAAGTTTGTGATAATTAGTGATAGCGATGGTAAACCCTAACATTCCTAGCACCATTGACCGCAAATTTTAAAATCAAATTGCACCAGAATCGCAGATTAAGTCATCTTACCATTGCTGTAAGTTCGGGTGTGTGTTGAGCTAGTGGACGCTTAACAACAGTAGATGCTGCAGATTTAACATACGAGGGCTTTTGAGGGACAGGTGGCATATGTGCATTATGGTCATCTTCATGAAAAATGGGAGGAGGGCCAGGAGGAAGGGGTGGTCTCATCATGGGTGGAGGTCCAAGGGGAGGCCCAAATGGTGGCCTTGCCATTAACGGGACCATCATTCCAGGAGGGAGAGGGACTCCAGGTGCGGATAATGTTGGTCGCATATCCGGTGGAGGTGGAGGTGGGGGAAATCGAGATATTCCCGGGGGTAACACATCAGGCTGCAAGGTTGGTATCAATGAAGGCCCAGGTACTGGAGGAGGTCTTGGAGGTGGAGGTGGAGGAACCAGTTTAGAAACATCTTTAGTCACTGAAGAATTATTTGTCTCCTCATCACCTGATACACCTTCAGACTGATTACTTGCTGGCTTTGGTGGCATCCCAGGTGGGGGAGGAGGTGGTGGGAGAGTAGTAGGTACCTAAATAAATGAGACGAATAAAAATGTTAGCTTGCTAACATTGATTATTAATTACTCCTGCAATTTCTGTAATTAAACATATGCAACACGCAGATCCCTCTTTTTCTTCGCCCAGACAAATCAACTAAAGAAACCAGGAGCCAGGCTTGTATAATTTATCTCACACTGTGTAGTCAGCCTCAGCCACTTTCAATTTCATTCCGTGTTAATGAGAATTTAAACAGAGAAATTACCTGAGTTGGCACCTTGGAGGTTGAATCATCCAAAAATGTAGACTGACTTCTCTCCTTTTCACCTTCACTGGTTCCAGTAGGGAGCATCATAGGAGACTGCTGCAACGGTGGAGGCAGCAAAAAGGGAGGGCGACCTGCAACTTGTTCCCTCGGTGGAGGTCCAGGAGGTGGTGGAGGCAACGGTAAACCCAGGTTTGGTGCTGCAGGCTTAGGTGGCAATGGAGGCGGAGGAGGTAAAAAGGAATCAGGAAGAGCAGGACCATCAGCAGACCCCAACTTAGCAGAGTCTGGCAAAGGAGGGGGTGGGGGAGGGGGAGGTACAGCTAAGGGAACATCCTCTGGCTCCATATTCGAGGATGATGCAACACCACTAGTAGAACCATCGGATAGAGGAACTCTTGGTCCTACAGTTCGTATTCAGACAAAAATTTCAGTAGAAGATAGAAATAAAAAAAACACCCATGTAAATTTTTGTTTTACTACAAGATTGAACAGGAAATTAACGAACCAATTGATGATTTAAACATTGGAGGCTTCCCAGGTGGTGGAGCTCCAGTGGGATTTAGTGTGGGGTGGTGGTAAACAGAGTCCTAAAGTGGCAGAAAAGTGTCAAATAAAATCCAGAATTGCAATATAAGGAATAAAATAATTGCCCAGATAATCAATTAGAGTTTGCTCACTTCAGGATTTGGATGTTTTGCTCTCTCTTCTTCCTCTTCAGTTGTTCGTCTTTTTGGTGGTCCCAAATGACTGGCCAGAATACAGTGCTTGAATATAAATTATAAAGTATGGTATATTTCTAAAAGGGAAAAAGAATTTAACTGCATGAAGAGCAACAGCATTAATAATGAGCAAGAGAGCCTTTTATACCTGAACATAACTGGGACCTCACCCTTTTCCTTCATTTTATCTTCATATTCCTGTCCAAGAGAGAGTGGCAAGATGATTGCAGGAAACAAAGCTTGCTGTCAAAGTGCAAACTAAAGGAAAACCACGTAGTTGATTATATTGAATGCTTAGCTCACATAGTAGTTGTAACATACTCATTGAATGCAAGTAGAGGACCATAAGTGAAACAGAAAAAACCAAAATAAAGCTAACATGTGTGTGCACGTGTGCGTTTTAATAAATAATCATCTTACATGGGATCAACTTCTCATTCTCCTTAACAATTATGTCTTAAATCATAGTTAGTGATAAAATAATTTTAATTGATGAGATTTCTCAAGAAATTATTAAAATACAAAATTACCTTCCTCTTCTTTAATACAAGATTAAGAGTATCTTCTAACTGCCTTTTCTTGTGCTTTCTAGCTTTATCGAGGGCACCATCAGCCTCTGCATAAAACACCAGAGAGACAAACAAAAAAACGGCTGAAATGAGAAAGCAACATGTACTCTACAAACAATAAAAATGAAAATAGAAAATCGAAGGATCACGTCAATAAAATTGGAAAATCGAAGGCCAAAGGCCAAATATCTTGATGTTGCTCATGAAGAATCAAGTTTATGAAATAGGCCTCTCAAATCAACAAAGAAAACTTAAGGAACCATCTGCATTTAAGTTAATAGAGTTCATAAAGATTGCAACTTACTCATCATTTCCAACTTTTGAATTTGCTCCTTGATTGCATCAGGATCTTTCTTCAAAATTCCCACCTCTCTTACCTTTTTTCTTTCTTTCTTATTCTGGTAGGCACACATAACAGCTGCTATTAGAGGTTATAGATTTGAATCCAATCTTTGACAATCACATCACAAAAACACTTATACCTAAAAGAAGGCCAAAAGCAAAGGGATTTACACGGCTCACAAAAGATTAGTTTTTCCTAATGGCTAATATGCACAAATAACTTCAACCTTGAAAGTTTTAATTCCTAAATTCCTAAATTCCTAAAATGCACAAAGCTTAAAGTTAATGTCATTATACCAAGAACCTCTAAACCTGATCTTCCTACCCTTTCCCAACTCGGAACTCAAAATCATTCTATAGGAGTCTAGGAATACAAGCCCAAGGGGATCTGCTTCTTCAAGATTGATTCATAGTTGTGAACCATCCATATCACTAATCATTTCAGAAAAAGAGAACCTCCCAAATAATTTAGCCTCGGCTCCAATGGAAAATTGACAATTTTCCATGAATGAGATGGCAATCTCCTTCTTACATACTCCACTCCTTACCACAGGAAAAACTCAACAAGCTTCGGAATCTCGTTGTTCATAATGAAAGATCTATTTTCAGAGGAAATTATAGGACTGAAGTAAGAACGTGGGAGATAGCAACTTGAATCAAGTGTAACTGCAGTAAAAAATCCACTTCTCAAGAAGGGTCTCTATTTAGTCCCCATCTTACATAATGAATCCTATAGGAAAATTGCCGGGGTATTAAAGCCAAATCAATTACAGAATCCTGTGATATCACACTAATCGAAAACCCTAAATCTAAATTCAGGAAGAACCCTTTATTGTTGGAAGACTATATTAAAAAACCCAGGTCCCTGAATGCATCCAAACTAGCCACTATATCTTATTTCAGTGTAGAATTAGTCGTATTCGTATCCAACATATCCAATAACTAAATTGTCTCATCGAATTTAATGGATTGGGTGAAAGAATGTGATATACAGAAATCACGGCACCGCGGCAAGCAATAGTAAAAGATGAACGCAAATGAGGTTCGAATACGGCAGCGATGAAGTAAATTGGTGGAACTAAGGAGTTGAGTGAGAGGCGAAAATAAAATTTAAAAAAAAAAAAAAAAGGTCGGAGAAACAATTACCCGTTTCAATTCCTTCTTGCGAAGCTCCTTTCGGTAAGCATCCGTAGGGTTCATCACCTTACCTCCTTTGGTCGTCTTCATCTTTGCCCTCTTCTTTCTCTCGCAAACTCTATCCCTTAAAATTCTTCCTTCTTCTTCTTCTTCTTCTTAAATTGGTACTGTCGCTGTTCTTCGTCTTCGGATACGAAAAAAATCTCGAGGCGGAAACCAGAATTTTGGGCGGCAGAGAGAGGGGCTAAGGCGTCAATAGAACCTCGCTCTCTCCATCGAAATTCTTTTTATTGAACACGAACGACGCATCGTCTTCCCAAACGAGACTGCGACATGTCGTCTTGAAAGCGATGGATAAAATCCAATTTTTCACCCGAAAAAACCTTTACAAAGTCTATCCATTTTTAGACACTTTTAAATGGTTTGATAAATTATTTGATTTGGTTATCTCCTTTCTAATAATATTTTTAAAATTTTAAAGATGGTTTTATTTTTTTTAATATTCATGTCTGTCTAGTTCAGTTTACGCTCAAACCATTGCTCAAACCATTCTCACGAAATGACAGTAATAGATATTTATAGACAAATATTTATCTGCGTATATCACTAATAGACAACGTTTGAGGATAGTAGTCTATTAGGGTCTATCACTATCTACCGATGATTAATATTTATTTTGGAAAAAAATATATTTTTTTAAACAAAAGAAAAAATTGTTTAAACAAACTTACCTAAAATCCTATTACATTAGAAAGTTTGATTCAAATTATAATCCACAAATGAGTAAAATTTAAATCAAAAGATAAATTAAATAAACTTCAAAAACTTCCAACCATTTTGGTGAAAGCATAAAATTTCATCAGTACTCTTCTGTTGAAGGCCTCACCACGAAGAGTTTGATGTTTTCTTTTCCATAAAATTTCAAGATTCCACATGTGAGTGTGTTTTTTTAATGTTTGATTCACAATAAATAACTTCTTACTAATTTAGTTACTATTTTTGTTAACACATGAAATCAATTGGTCTAGTCATGTAAAATGTAGGGGGCGTTTGGTGTGCAAATTCCAAATCAAAATAGAGGCTTATTTATGGAGTTATGAAGGTTAGAATCACAAATGAATATGTTTAGTGTGCAGGGCTTGGAAATCTGAGTTTAGAGTGCATATTACTTATGCCTGTGTTTGGGTAATGTTGTTTTTTTTTTTTTTAATTAGTTTTGTAAACTATATAACCTCTAGTGGGAATTTTTTTAAAAAAACAATGTTTTTTTTTAATTTATTGACAAAATTGGGGTGGGTGGCAAAATATTAACAAATTTAGGGTTGTAAAATCGTGGACCGAGTCCACGAGTATGGGGTGGACCAGATCCACGATTTAGGGCATAATCATGGACTCGATCCACGATTATGCTGCCACTCCTGCCCACGCGACTGCCACGCTGAGTGGTTGACTAGAAATTGTGGATCGAGTCTACAATTTTCACCCTATTTCTTCCCTCCACCCCATTGTCGATCAGTGACTCCCCTTCCCTCTTTCTCTATTTTCTTTCTTCCTTCCGCTTTCCTAGCCAGCCACTGGCCACCGGCCGCCATCCGCCATCCACCGTCCACCACCATCTGCCCCCTACCATCCACCGTCCGATACCATAGGTATGTATCACATTTGTTTTTCAATTATATGATAAATATGCACCAATTATAATGATGAATATCCATAAATCTTATGTTTTGTTTTGTATGGATGAATAGACTTCTAGATCTAGGGTTTGTTTTTACCAAATAGTTTATTTTGTTTGAAATTTGGAGGATCTAGCTTGACCATTAGTTTTGATTATTATTTGGAGTTTACTGTAGTAGGATTTTTTTTTAAATAATATTATTTTAATATTTATTGACAAAAATGGGGGGGGGGGGGGGGGGGGGCTATTGACAATTTTGGGGTAGTGAACTCATGGACCAGGTCCACGAGTATTATTGTTGAACTTTACCCTTGTTGTAGTTAGACTGATGTTGGATTGGCCTATAGGGTTTTGCTTTTTTCTTGGAAAGGTTGACTGGTCTTTAAAAACTAGTAACTTAGACTAATGTTTTTGGGTTCATATTGGGCTATTAGTATGGACTTCAAATTTGACTAATATTTTCTTAACCTTTACAATTGTAAATAAATTTAAATAAGTCGTTTCATCTTGAAGATTTAGTCATTCTTGAACCTGGAGTTGTAGGGCACTGATGTAGAAATTGGTGAATTGTTGGAGAAAAAGGAAATGTACAAAATGAAAATGAGTTATTTCCATCATAAATATTTACACAAATATAATGAGAAATTACTAATTCAGTCTGTGAACAAGGATCAACAATGGAGAGAATGGAAAGATGTATAGATAACTTTAGTATAATACAAAAATGAATGTTATTTGACACGAAAGAAGATCTACAAATGGCAGTAAAAAAAATATTGTGTGATTGAACACTACCAGATTTTAGTGATAAAATCGAATCAAGATATTTGGTATGTGAGATGCAAACAGTGGAAGGAACGTTGTGATTAGAGGTTGCGTGTTTGTCGGCACAAAACTCATGAGATATTTGAAATTACTAAACTTGAAGAAAATCATTCGTGTTTGTACTCAGAATTGTCACAAGATCATTCACATCTTGATTCTAATTTCATGAGTATTGAAGTTCAAAATATGGTTAGAGTTAATCCTAGTGTGCATGTGGTCTTACTACAAGAAGCAATTAAAAAGTAATATGAATATACGTCAATTATCAACGTGTGTGGCAAGCAAAGAGAAAAGATTTGATTGTGATTTTCGGCGATTGGGAGAAATCATATTTAGAGCCTCTGTATTAGTTGAATGTTGTTGTGCACTACAATCTTGGAACACAAGTAGATTGACATTTTCTTCTGTCTGATGTGCTTGGTAAGACTATCTTTGGTCGAGTTTTTGGTCATTTGGTCCTGAAGGGTTCAAGTATGGTAGACCATTGATTCAGATAGATGAAACTCATCTTTACGGTAAGTATAAAGAAAAATTGTTGACCGCATTATCTATTGACTCAAACAGGCATATATTTCTTTTTGCTTTTGCTATTGTTGAAAGAGAAAACACATCTCGTTGGTCATGATTTCTATGGGCATTGCGCGAGTATGTTACCAAACGAAAAGGGATTTGCTTAATTTTTGATAGACACAGAGACATTATTGCTGTAATTAACAATGAGAAAATTGATTGGGTTGAACCTAAAACATACCATCGTTATTGTTTGGAGCATGTTGCTAGTAATTTCAATACGAAATACAAATCAAAGCAACTGAAATATATGGTGTTTAAAGAAAGTTCATGTTGCTAGTAAGTTCATCAGAAGCATGAAAAAGTTAAAGAAATTGAACATTGTCTTGAATATTTTTCTGATATCGATTTGGAAAAATGGACACAATCACATGATAATGGGTATCGCTATGGGTGGATGGCAACCAATGCAGCTGAATATATGAATGGAGTTTTCAAAGGAGTTAGAATGTTACCGATCACATCAATGGTTAGGCTAACATTCTACCACACAATCCTATATTTTGAACGTCGTAGACAAGAAATAAGTGAAGTACTCGATCGTGGGGACATCTATACAGAATATGCCATGAGAAAGTTTAAGAGGTGGGAAAAACAAGCATATGCATATACAGTGACTTCAATGGAGAAGTTTAAACTAGCATAAGTATGATTTTTCCCTATAAAGGCCAAAACACACAAGTTGTGAGCTTGAAAAAAGGGAATTGTTCTTGTAACAAATGGCAGTAGTTCAAGATTCTATGCTCTCATGTAATTGTAGTTTGTAAAAACCCCAAGCAAAAATATAAGACATTATATTAAATAAGAGTTACAAACTTTCTTTCTTATAGAGGAATACAAAGTTCTCTTATAAGAAGAAACCCTCTCCATTTTATCTCTCACACTTGCTCACTTGTTGGAGATTTTGGATGGTTGACAACCATGGGACCTCACCTATTTATAGCCCAAAGAAATTTGGCCATCAAGCAAATCTGATGCCTCCCATTTGTCCTTGATAGATATGAAGCATCCAATGGTTCCAATTGTCCTTGATCAATATGAAAGATCTAATGACCATAAATTGATCTTGGACAAAGTATAAGATCCAATGACTCAAATTTATCTCCAAGAAACTTCTTGAATAATAAGGAAAATTTCTTGACAATTATCCAACATATCAAAGTTAGTTTTGTTTTAAATTCCTAACTTATATCTTTTTTCTTGTAGCCATGAAATGAATTTTACCTTGAGATTTGTATTTAATATCAATCTTAGTTCATTTGTCAGTTTCCACTTTTTGTGTCTGTGAAAATGAAAATATGGAGGAAGGAGGAAACAACAAAATAATTATCAGTAACCGTCGGTGGGTGATCAATGATGGTACGTGGGCAGCGACCAATTAAGAAATTTTGATGACCCATGAGTAGCACGATTGATGCAACTTTAGTCGTTGAAGCTTCCAGATGAATGAGTCAATTTCTTGCATGTGTGAGAGAGTCAATTTCTTGGCTTCAAAAGCTAGACCCCTTAATTCCAAACTCATGTCGAAGACCCCATAATGACTTTGGACATTTATGAAATATAGACTTAATTTTATGACTAATCTCTAGGCAAAAAATGGAGTGTTAAAAAAATCTAATGACCTGAAAAACCCAATCAATCTAACCAGTATGGTTTGGGTTAGGTTGGGTTCAAATAAATGAAAATTTTATAGGTTGGGTTGCTTCATGGTTCACCTAAAATAAGTCGAACCAACCCAAATTTCTTATTAGTTTTAAAAAATATGTCTTTTACTTGTGATGCAATTATATATACATATATTTATTTTAATTTTATTTAATTACATGAATTTTTTTAGATAATTTATTCTCCATCAACTCCTAAAAATGAATTTTAGCACTTTGTAAAGGAAAAAAAAATCATTATATAAATTGAAATTAAGTTCATAATCTTAATTCAATATATGAAAATAATTAAATAAAATTTTTATCTATTAATATTTTACTTATTATTAGAATAAAAATTTAAATAAATGATCGGATTAACTCAAAGCAACCAAGTTTGGGTTGGATTCATTATTTAATAAGAATTATTTTGTTGACTCTCTTTATTCTTCTAATTATTTTTGTCCCTTGCTTCTTTCATTTCTGTTTTGTGTTTATTAAAACTTCTTTTGAAAATTGAAAGTTATTTTTATTTCAAATTTGTCCAGTTTCAACTTTCAGCTTTTAACTCTTAGGTTTTTTGCTTTCCAATTTTCTCATTTTCATCCCCTCTCCAAATTCTAATTTTTGTTTAATAATTAATCTACTTTGTTATCTTCTCCTTCTCTCAACATATAATCCCGTTAGATTTCGCCCACAAATTAAGCCACAATTGATCCCACCTTCAACGACCTCGGGTGTTGATCATGAATCAGGAAGCAAAATATTTCACCAAAATACCAGCGATTCTGTTGTGAGTTAACGAGAACCCATGCTTCATCGGCGTCTCTCTCGCCGGCGATCGCCATCATTTACAAGTTTCAAGTACTTATATGGGTTGCCGTCCACCTGAAGGAAAATAAAAATGTAGAAACTCATTTGTAAAAGGAAGAAAAAATTGACGAACCTACCATTGACATTCTCATGGAAAATTACACGAAATGACCCAAAAACTAAAAACTTATCTATAGATGACCCGCTCCCGAAAACTTTATCATAAGTGACCTTTTGGACACGTGAAATACCAATTTTACCCCTGAAATTAAATGAACCCATAACTTTCTCTCTCCCCCGAAATTGATTGCATTGAATGTCGAAGCCTTCATCACCAGCATTTTCCAGAATCATTCAATGGCAACTACCATTATACCAACAAAATTGAATGCAAGGGTACTAATGGACAGTCGCTCTCACACATTCTTCCATTATTCCATTGAGTTCTGCGAGTATCACCAACTTCTTCTTCCATTTTTCTCTGAGAGTTACAGCGGTTGTCGCTTTTTTCATCTTCGTCAATTATTCGTCTCAGCAACATTGTGGGTTAGAATCAGAAACACAAAAAATGTAAGTGTTTCTCTTCCTATATCGTATAGGTTTAAATAAACGGTCGATTATCTTCCTATATCGTACACATCATGTATGCGTTCGCTTGTTATGGTACTATGCGATTGTGTAATCCATCACCAGGCGATCGCATACATGCGACTAGGCGATTGCTTAATCATCACCAAGCGATCGCATACATGATACTATGCGATCGATTAGTCCATCACCAGGCGATCGCATACATGATAATATGCGATCGATTAGTCCATCACCAGGCGATCGCATACATGATAATATGCGATCGATTAGTCCATCACCAGGCGATCGCATACATGATACTATGCGATCGATTAATCCATCACCAGGCGATCGCATACATGATACTACGATCAATTAGTCCATCATAGGCGATCGCATACATGATACTAGGCAATCGTTTACACTTGACTGAAGATCATTTCTAACCAAAAAACTTATCTTCTCTGTAGGTCAACGAATCTATTTCGCATCTTTGTGCGATTTGGTGGGGAATGGGATCAGTCCGGATGCAACTATGTTGGAGGTCAAATGAAAGGTCTGAAAATCAGGAAAGATATAACCTGTAGTGAATTAGTTAGCATACTGCATGAAAGACTGAACATTGATCCATACTGTTCGATATACACATCAAGTGGTGCTATAATCTGTTGGTCCAAGTGCCTCCAATTGACATAGTAGACGATGAAGATCTCAATTTTTTTCTAGAAGGAAGTGATGCATCTCGGATGCTATTGTTCGTATCACTTACACCTCACGAGAGGCATGGAGTACATGACATACACCTAGAATGCAATCCAACAGCTGAAGCAGTTCCAAACATATCAACATATGATTTTCCCACCACGTCATCATTGGAGGAGAATGTTGAGGCATGCAATCTGGGGGATGACAAAAGTGAAGAATGAGCTGGTCAAAGTATTCCTTCATATGACGTGCATGGATAGTGGTCAATACCACAGACAATCCCAACTCCACCTGTGGCAATGCCATCCGTCCAAGTGCCACTCACTGTCCCAACCCAACCATTTGTAGACATAGCCGGACCATCAAATGGCCCATCGTACGAAGACCTCATCACAGTCCCCCACGATTGTTTGAACGACGAGGATGTAAGGGAAGGTCAAATTTTCTTTTCCAAATATGACCTGTCAGTTAAACTATCAATACTCCATTTGAAGAAGAACTTTGGATACCGTGTGAAGAAGTCCACGAAGAGTTTGCTGACAATTCGGTGTTTGGTCGAGGGATGCAAGTGGAGAGTTCGTGCGAAGAAGCTAGAAGGAAGCGATTCTTTCAAAGTGACGAAGTATCCGAGCGCCCATACGTGTTCCCTTGAGATGAGGACTGGTAATATACCAACAAGTCAAGAGTTGGGTTATTGGTCACTTAATCAAGTCCAAGTACGATCAAGTAGGCCGAACGTACCGTCCAAGGGATATAATTGAAGATGTCTGGCCGGATTATGGTGTGAATATAAGCTATGGGCGAGCTTATCGTGCAAGGGAGTACGCCCTGGTATTTGCAAGAGGGTCGTCAGAAGGATCATATGCGCTTGTCAATTCATATAGTGAGGCACTGAAACTTGCAAATCCAGGCACGGTGTTTGAGGTTGAAGTAGAAGAGCAGCGGTACTTTAAGTATGTGTACATGGTGTTCGGTCCGTGCATTAGGAGATTCTTGAACTGCATCCGTCCTGTCATTGTTGTTGACGGTACGCACTTGCATGAGAAATATAAAGGTATGTTGTTGATAGCAACATGTATTGATGGCAACAACATATATCCAATCGCGTTCGGTATCGTAGACGGCGAGAACGATGCATCCTAGCTTTGGTTCATGACCCACTTGAAGGCCTCGATCGGAGACATCCCTAACTTGGTGATCATATCAGATCGTCACATATCCATCGGGAAGGCTCTATCAAGTATATTCCCAGAGGCATTCCATGCATTGTGTATATACCATATTCGGAATAATTTGATGGATAAGTTCAAGAATAAGGACATTATTCCGCACTTCTACCTATCAGCCAAGGCCTACAGGATGTCCGAGTTTCAAATATATTGGTCCAAGTTTCAAATGTATCCCGGGGTGACAGCCTACCTTGAAGAGATTGGATTACATCGGTGGACACGGGTGTACCAAGTCCATTGTAGGTATGACAAGATGACCACGAATATAGTAGAATGCCTCAATGGAGTATTAAAAGACGCGAGGGAACTGCCTATTTCGAAGCTTCTGAAACATATTCGGGGTTGGTTACAGAGTTGGTTCTATGTCCGACGTACACATGTCATGGCATGCACAAACCTTGTAACCGACTATGCAATGACTATCCTTAAAAAGGTTGAATCGGTGTCCAGAACGTATCGTGTATCTCCAATGGACATGTATGTGCTAAGTGTTGACGATGGGCATCTTGGTGGGCTGGTTGATCTCCGTTCACGAACATGTACGTGCATGGAGTTCAGTTGTATGGAGATTCCATGCTCATACGCAGTAGCTACGGCACTTATGCGGAACATTAACGTTCAAATGTTGTGCTCAAAGTGGTTCACAGTAGAGTGTGTACTTGTCGCTTATGCCGAACCGATATACCAAGTTGGCCATCGACAAGAGTGGAGGCAAAGACCTAATTTCGATGACTTCGAAATCTTACCACCGCGGAAGGTGCCAAGTGTAGGTCCACGGCAGGCCGTTAGAATCCCTTCTACCGGTGAGGAGCCACGACAAGTACATAAGTGTAGCAATGCGGTCAAAGAGAACACAACAGAAAAACATGTCGGCAGGCACTGATGATGCCTGCCACGGGGACGCATGAAACGTGAAGGACGACTTGGACGCATGCTCCGCATGGGACGCATGGCATACATTGGACGCGTGGGACGCATTGGACGCATTGGACGAATTGGACGAATTGGACGAATGGGACGCATGGAACGAGTGGGATGCATGGGACGCGTTGGAACACATGGAACGCATGGAACTCATGGAACGCATGGGATGAATTGTAATTTTTTTTTTTGTGTACAGAGAATTTTGGGATATATAATTAGGAAAATTAATTGTAATTACTTTATATTAAGTGTATATGTACAATGGACTTGGTATTTTTTTTTTTTTTTTTACAATGGACTTAAGTGTATATGTAATTGTAATTGTAATTATTTTAATTTGTAATTGTTTACATAGGTGATCGTTAAGTGTATATGTACAATGGAATTGGTATTTTTATACAATGGACTTAAGTGTATATGTCTTCGTAATTGTAATTATTTTACTTTGTAATTGTTTACATAAGTGATCGTTTAATAGTCTAGATTAAATTAAACGATCGTTAAGTGTTAATTAAACGATCGCATAGTATTTACTATACGATCGCATGGTATTTATTAAACAATCGCATATTATTTACTAAACGATCGCATAGTATTTATTAAATGATCGTGTAATTGTTTATTATATGTTTAAGTGATTACTTAGTATTAAGTCATCGCTTAGTGTAAATTTCACAGTTGCATATATAGAGACAAAATTTAGTTGAGACAAAATTTAATTGAGAAATTTAATTGAGACAAAATTTAAACGAGATAATTGAGACAAAATTTAAACGAATACTAACTTCATTGATTTACCATAAAAATTTGTCTGCCCATAATTCGGCTATATACTGTTTCTTAAATACAAGCATATTGTTCAAATTTAAACTATCTCTATTAGTATTCGTTACAAAGTATTCTAAAAATTTACATGAAAAAATCCCACAGTCGAGGGATTTGCCCAATTGAAGCGTTGTCTTGGATCGCTTCACGTCCCATGGCCGGTACTTGAAATTTGGAATGTTGGTGTTGAAACCGGCAAGGATCAAAATGGATGGTATGGCTCCGCTGAGCAGCTGGAGTCTTGGGTTCACTACGTCCGCACGTATATAGTCTGGCATGGAGTCGAAGACGAATATGGTGGACTCTCGAAGGTCGATTGCCGCCATGAGCCAATGCTCATTTATGTTGATCGGCCCGAACACGTAATCAACCTCCGACCACGCAGGCTTGTACTCTTCGTTCAGACCGTGTGCGAACTCCATGAACGTCAGGTGCATCGCCCAGAAGCCTGAGTGTGCAACCTTGTTGGTCCAAGGCTCAATTGTCCCATCGTGCATTACCACACCATCAGGTTGTATCTTGCAGGAGATTCCTTCAATATTCGTGAGGGAATCCTGTAGGAAACGAAATGTTAGATTAAACGGTAATAACAATAAGTCAAATTATAATATCAGATATTAATGTACATACCATAACGGCAGTGTTCACCACCGTAAACCGATGTGAACACAAATCGGGGCGGGAGTGAAGCTTCCGGTGAACGTGGAGCACTAGTATGTCCATATTCTATAGAAAAAACGTAATAGGTTAGCAATAGCAATTGAATTTCTAAACGATCGTTTATGAATTCATAAGCGATCGCTTACTAAACTAAGCGATCGCGTACTAAACATAAGCGATCGTTTATGTTGAACTAAACGATCGCTTATATAGTCTATGCGATCGTTTAATAATAAGCGATCGCATAGGATTATATCAGCGATCGTTTAGACAAGTCTGTGCGATCGCTTAGTTAAATATAAACGATAAGATGAGGGTTAAAGAAATACTTACGTCCCCAATCACCCATGTATTCTTCTCAAGCGTGCGGAAGAATTCCTTGGTCCGTGAGGCGTATGTGACTGTCCTAACCTCGTCCTTCGTCTTCGGAGTGCTCCTCCACTTCTTATACGCAGACCACAGCACATCCGAAATCAGGAATAGGGGATCATACACACGGACCGATCTGATGGGGAAGTTGGGGACAGGGACTATAGGTTGGGGAGGTGGAGGTGGTGGTGGAGGTGGAGGTTGGGAAGGTGGAGGTTCAGAAGGTGGAGATTGGGAAGGTGGAGGCTGGAAGGTTTGGGGAGTTTGTTGTGGAGGTTGGGAAGGTTTGGAAGGTTTGGAAGGTTTAGAAGGTGGTGGTTGGGAAAGTTTGGAGGGTTCGGAGGTTTGGGGAATTGGCTGAGGAGATTTGGAAGGAGAAGGTTCGGAGGTTTGGGATTTGGAAGGTGGAGGTGGGGAAGGTGGGGAAGGTTGTGAGGGGGAGCGGGTTTAGAGGATGTTGGCTCCCTCTTCTGCCTCTTCACATCCTCCGGTGAAAACCTCGTCGGCTTAGACCTCTTCCGACGGTCAGGCATCACCTTCCGTTCCTATACAACAATGGAATTGTGTTAGAATAGATAGGTAAATAATGTGTATATGAAATTTAATCACGTAAATACCTCGGCCATTTCGACTGTCGTTGTTAATTCTCTCATGCTTCTCATGTTGAATGATTGAGTGGGGAGCACTTCTTCAATGGGGAGCTCTTCGATGGAGGGTGGCTGCGTCATGGGGGGTTGATTGGGGTGGGTTCTTCATTGGTGGCGATAGTGGTTTCTTCCACCGCCGCCGTTTCGTTACCCTTGCCACCCCCTTCTTCTGTGGGTTGGTCGTCAGCTTCACCACCCTCGTTCTCCCCATTGTACTCTTTTTTGTCGTCGTCGCCACTCTGAATCAGACAAACAAGACATGTGTTAGACGTATAAATGGTATGCGATCGCATACAAATGGTAAGCGATCACAGACAAATGATAAGCGATCACATACAAATGGTAAGCGATCGCATACAAATGATAAGCGATCGCATACCAGTACTATGCGATCCCTTATCATTTGTATGTGATCGCTTACTTTTTCATATGCGATAAGTATGAAAAAAAAAACCAAAAACAAACAGAAGGAATCTAACCTGGCATAAACGCTCTATAAACTTCCTCAGGTCGTCTATATGCTGGCTTACATGGTCGTGCTGCTCATGAACCATTGTCGTCAGGTTCGCCAAGTCGGTGCGAACTGCAGATATCTCCTTCGACATGATTTTGTACGACCTTGAGTGCTTGTGCCTCCTGGAGGAGCTGGGATGCCTCTCAGACGTCTCGGCGCGTCTTTTCTTCCCCCTCTGACCACTGGACTGCCCTGGGAGAAGACTCGGGTTGGTCTCCACAACATGTTGGTTGTCACACCCTACTTTTTAAGAAAATGAAGCGTTGAAGAGTCTATGAAGAAATGAGGTAAAAGACCATGTTGGACGCATGGTCAGGACTAGGTAACGCATGTTAAGGGTGGACGAATGGAAGTAAACCGAGAAGGGAAGATGTGAAACGCATAGAGGAAGAAATGGAGAAGGATTTATCTGTTATGAATATGAGAGTTGGACGCATAGTATGATGCGATGAGGTATAAACGCATAGTATTGCACGTTTGTCATTGACGCCTAATGGCATATGTAAGCGCTGGTGTATAATAGTGCGGTTCTGCGTTAAAGGTGAAATCACAAATGGTGGTGTGAGCTGAAGCAGTCGCCGCGTTGGTGGGGGGAAAGGACCGTACTTGGCTTACCATGCGTTGGCAAGGTTGTTATGCGTCGAGGTCTCTATGCGTTGAAGACAGAATTATCTCTATGTATCAAAGACTAGTATAGTTGCCTGAGAGTTAGAAAAGTGAGCAGTGAAGCTCAAACCTTAAAAGAAAATTCAACTAACGCATGTGGGCATTGTATTGAGTAAAAGTTGTTCATTGGGAATGTTGGACGCATAAGATCAGCTTATAAAGGCCAGGTGGCTTTGTATAAATTTGACACCTTATTAGTAGGAGGTGTTGAAGGCATGTCAAGTGTTTCATGCAAGGTGATACTTGGATTAGTGCATGGTTAATTAAGCATGCAGCGTGACATGTGGCAAACAAGTGGCAAAAGGAGAGAAGAAGTTGGATGGCAAGCTCCCTATAAATAGAACTTTAAGGGAAAAAGAGCGACTGATGACTCTCAAAGAAGAATTCTGGAGAGAAAAAGAGAAGAAGGCAGCAAGGACGTCTGTGGTAGGAGTATGCGGCCAAGAAATAAGGTATTTGACAACTTAGTTATTTTATGTAAAGAAGTTGTCTGGTGTTAAAAAAGGGTCGGCTATGCGTTGAGGACAAACATAATGTCCAAGGTGAACGCGGCGTTCAAAGCTAAATGATGCGTTCATGGTGGACCTTGCGTCCAAGAGAGGGCGACGCATCCGCAAGGGAAGTAAGAAGAGTCGTGATGCACTTTGCGGAAGTAATCAGCCTTGCGTTGAAGGGTAGGGTTGCGTTCAACCGAGCTGACAGAAGAAAATGGAGCCTTGTGTTCCAGAGTTAGAACGTTGTGTCCAGAAAGCTCGGGAAGAGGAAAAAGAGGAAAGGAAAAAGAAGTATTCTTTGGCAAGTACAGGTGAGTAACACCTGCGTTTTATAAAAATAAATGAGTTCTTTATGAATGTAATCCTACGGGTTTTGAATAAAATAAAGCATGCGTTTAGTAACATGTGTATGCGTTTTACCTGTAATTTGAGAAAGCTGAGTAATGCATGGTAACTTTGAGAATGCTGGTTAACGCATGGTGCTTGATTGAAACTTGTATTCATGTTTTTTTCTAAAAGCATGGTGTTATATGAATTCCAGAAAGACTTGAAGATAGACTTGTATGAAGAGCATGTTGGTTGATATTAAAGCTGGAAAATGAATTAGCATGCTGATGATGTTTTCATGAAAGATTTGGAAACGGTTAAGTTATGTGCTATTATATAATATTTCCAAAATATGTATGGTGTTTTATAAAGCTTAAAAGAGGGACCCCAATGCTCAAGGACTCATAGAAGGCATTGTGGGCAGCCCGAGTTATAAAAGGTACCCAATGCTCAAGGACTAGATGAAGGCAAATGGGTAACCGGCATATAGATATGGGACCCAATGCTCAAGGATAAAAGGAAGGCATATGGGTAGCCCGAGTAATAATATCTATGTGCTCATAGAAGAATATATATATACACGACGCTGAGGTGTTGAGATTACTCCACACAGCAAAGGATAATCGATGTTGAGGAGCGTTGAGCACTGTTTCGCCTCAACTAGGGAAAAAGTATTTGAAATGAATGAATATGTACACATGATATAACCAAAGATTGATCATGTTATAAACTGATTTTCAGTATGATGTTTTATAAGAGTTCAATCAGTTTTATACTTAAAGTATAATGTTTTCCAGAAATTGTTACTCACTGAGCTGTTAGCTCATGCTTTCATATGTTTTCCATTTTCAGGTAGCATGACAGTTCCCGTTGTCAGTCGAAGTCGAGGTTTGTCAAGAGCATGTGGATGAAGAGGTTGACAGTGGGTTCCGTGACAGGGTAGTCGGTAACTGCTGTCTTCACATCTCTTCTCGGGTTATGGAGGATAATCCGAGAGGGGGTGTGACATTGGTCGACTTGTTCTTGTTCTTGTGGCAGAGGGGGTTCAACTTGAACTTCGGTTGGCTGCTCGAGGAATCCGTGGGAGGACTCGGGTTGGTCTGCATCCGTGTCAGCCGACGACTGATCTCTTGACGCAGGGGTGACATACGACGTCAACTCAACCCCCCTGGCTCTATCCTCCTTGTATCTCAGTTCATCAGGCGAGGGCACAAGTCTCACTCGGACGAGTGTCTGTAATGCAAACAACAAATGAACAATAAAAAGGTTAGTAAAATACTGTAAACGATCGTATAGATAAGCTAAACGATCGCTTATATTATACTAAGCGATCGCATACTTATACTCATCGATCGTTTAGCTAATCTATACGATCATTGATATATATCTATGATCATGTAGACGTATATCAACAATCGTTTAAGTTATCTAAATGATCGCTTAGATTTGATAGGAGATGAGTTACCTCTTTGGGTTGGAAGACATTCCTCTCCAACGATTTGTATGATGGCGGCTGGGAACAGGTCCATCCAGAATTCGTGGAATGGCAGTTTTGCTTGATTTAGTAGCCACGAACTTGCTGGAGGTGGACAATATCTCATATGCCCAGACCTATAACACAAAAAAAAAAGGGATTAGATCAGGCTTACTCAAAATAAGGAAATATAATTGTTGAAGCATAAAGTGGACTAAATCGTATCTGGAATGCAAGCACATATCCCTTGATGCAGTAGTAGCTGATGTGCTTGGGGTTGTCTGCCTTCTTGATATCATGCGCCTCTTTCTTTCCGCGCATGATAGTCTTCATACTGCTCAACAGGCGGTTGAAGAAGACAGACGACCATTCGTAGTTCGCAAAGACTTCGAAGTCGTCCACAATCCCAAATATCTTCATGTCGAATTGTGTCTTCTTGTCTTTGCCCATCATAACCGTCTCGATGTACAAGGTGAGGCCACCTTCACGGCGTCTTTATTGTTGGTAAAGATTGTCTTCTCGAAGGCCAGCTCGACATCCTTGACCAGTTTTTCTTTCTTGTCATTCGGGTCCCTAGGTCCAAGGATGAGACGCCGTAGTCTCTCGCTGCATGTATCTCGATCGACTGTTTCTTCCGTTGGCCACAGTCCGGTTACGAGGTTGGATTCGTCTTGGGTGAAGGTAACCTTCTTCCCCAAAATGTTGAAGCTTATAGCGTCAGTGCTATCCTCCCTCACCTCCCGTAGCAAGAAGTGGTGGAATAGCTGTCCATTGAACACCAGGTCCACGTCTAGGAGTGGACCAAATAAGGTATTCCTGAACATCTCCATCTGATCGGTGGTCAGTTTGCTCTTGATCAGGGAGCTGGTTTTGTGGACCATGCAGGAGACGGTGGCTGGGAAGTACTTGTCCTCAGATACCGCCATTGATAACCTACAGATTTGAAATGCAGTATAAAGTCAGTTAAACATATTAAAAAAGCATAAACGATCGCTTATTAAACACTAAGCGATCGTGTAGAAATACTAAGCGATCGTGTAGAATACTAAGCGATCGTTTAAGTTACTAAGTGATCGTGTAGATTACTACGAGATCGCTTAGTCCATACTCTACGATCGCTTAGTAAATTAAGCGATCACGTATCGGACTAAACTATCGCTTAGTAATCTACATGATCGCTTAGTACCTTAAACGATCGCTTAGTATTATACACGATCGCTTAGGAATCTACACGATCGCTTAGTCATATGACCTAGACTGGGCGATCGTTTAATATAGGCCAAGAGATCGTTTGATCGAAGTTCAACGATCTCTTGATCTATACTAAGCGATCGTTCAGCCTGTTGTGGGCGATCCTCAACATAGTACGGGGCCTACCTTTTGAATGAAGCAAGTGACGGCGACGATGACGATGAAGAAGAGAAGAAGGCGAAGACGAAACGTCCGGAAAAAGAGAAAGGTCAAGAGAGAAAGCGAAAGGTTCAGAGAGAAAGCGAACCTTCAGAGTGAAACCGAAAGAGTCGGAGAGAAAGCGAAAGCGACAAGGTTGGAAAAGGGAAAATGGGGATGTCCAGTGAGAAAGCGGGAAATTTTGAGAGAGAAAGCGAAAGGTTGTGAGAGAAAGCGAAAGCGGAAAAGCATTCCAACGGGTAGGAGGCGACTTTTAAAGAAAAATGGGAAGGCGCGTTTTGGGTTGTTTTAAGTTCGGGAGGGTAAAATTGGTATTTCACGTGTCCAAAAGGTCACTTATGATAAAGTTTTCGGGAGAGGGTCATCTATAGATAAGTTTTTAATTTTTAGGTCATTTTGTGCAATTTTCCCATTCTCATTTAAAGAAGAAAAAAAATGGATGAGGGGGGGAGGAGAGAGAGAGAGGAAGGAGAGAAGATTGAGATTCCGAGAGACAGATTTTTAAAATTTTTTTAATTTAAATTTGTATTTAAAATAATTTTAAAAAATACTTAATTAAGAAGAAAATAGTAAAAGTGACTTTTTAAACCTATTTTCCAAAAGTAATAGACTAAAATGGCCAAATTGAAACTATAGGGACCAAATGCATCTATTGGGACTAAAAAGGTAGTTTTTTCTTTAATTTTCTATAACATATTATTTGTAAAAGATTAATGGATTAATTTACTATTAATGGTATTTATGTAAATAAGTAAAATAGGGAATTGACAAAAGTATAAAAAAAGATTCAACATCCCTCACTTTTTAATATATTATAGATAAACTTAATTTTAGAACTATCTATGTTGGGTTGAAAACCCATTAAAAAAAAGTGTTGGAACAGGCAATGGGTAGCGATGGAAACGGTTTGGTTCAATTTGGTTGGTGGTCAAATCGAATCGAACCAAAAAATTTAAAATTTTTATATGTGAATCTAAACTGAACCAATTTATCAATTCAAACCGAACTGAATCGTAGATATGTGGTTCGATTCGATTTTCAATTTGGTTTTGCTGTTTTTTAAACAAATATGTATATGGATTTTTTTAAAATTAAAAACAGTTTGATTCGATTTGGTCTTAAAATTGGTTTTTCTCTTTAAATTAAAACAGTTTGGTTTTGCTATTTTTTCGGAATATATATAATAGTTAAAAGTAGTTCGGTTTGGTTTCAAACTCGATTTTTAAAATTGAAACCAAATTATTTGGTTCGATTTCAATATTTTCTTAAATTAGACTGAATCACATTTTTGGTTTCACTGAGTTTTCGATTTGGTTCGGTTTGGTTTTGAAAAATAGTTTGGTTTTTGCGGTTTGAATACGTAGGCTTGATGGGCTATTTCTTCTCCTACATTGGTCCATAGTGCAATGGCCCAACATTTGGTCATTTCTTGGGCCAATTTCTCATGACGGGCCTCGAGGTAAGACCTTTTCTGTGGGCCCAATAACTGAACACTTAATCTGCTTATGTAGTTGAGGAACAAAACATGAAATATCAAAGGGGCATTAAGGTAAAGTTGAATATCAATTTTGACAAAGAACTAAATGACTTTTCATTTATGAAAATAGCTAAACACAGAGAATAAAATATTTTAAAATTAATCTAATGGACCAAAACACCCGATAGATTTAAAACACAATTAGAACATAAAATAACTCCAAAAAGGAAAACGTATGTTCGATATTTCAAAACTAATCTTCTAAAAATAAAAAAATAAAAAAATTTTAAATGACTAAAAATATACCGAAAGGATTTTGAACATGATGTTTTAAACTTTTTAAAATTATTGTCAAACACGCCATTTGGCATATTGAAAGAAGTGTTTTCTTTAATTGTAATGCATAATAAGATTAATTACGCCAACTAGAATTAGAATCAAAATTTGTAGATGACTAAAATAGGAATTAAATCTTTGAAATTAAAAAAATTATGTGTCGACCTGAACACAACTCAATTGATTAAGATATATGTTTCCGACCAAAAAAATCAAAAGTTCAAACCTCACCTACGAAAAATATATTTAAATTATCGTGTGATTTAACCACAATTCTCTAAACTTTAAATATATGTATTTGCATGTGTTGTTTATCTTATATACATAATACAGGCATGGAGCTATTGACGAATAAATTAAAGAATAAATAATAAATAAAAAGGAAAATAAAGAAGGAGAAAGACACAACACAAAGGTATTCGTAAAAGAAGGGAATTCATTCAAATAAATACAATAATAAAAGTGGACGAAAAGGAAAAGATATTTATTTTGACAAGTACAAAGTTTTCTTTCTCTATTTAATACGACGTTGTTTTCTTTTTTGAGACAACTTTAATATGAACATATTGATTTCCTTTCCATATAAGTTCAAGTCTTACCCCCAAAATAATAATAATAATAACAATAATGATAGGAAGGATTATTTTTAAATATAACAAAAGGAATCAAAATATTTACAAATATAACAAAATTTTACTGTCTATTTGCGATAAATTGCGATAGACCATTATTTGTGTCAACTGTGTATTTTGTTATTAGTTGTAATTATTTTCAGCAGTTTTGTCATTTAAGATAATTTCTCTAATAATAATCTTACAACAAAAAAAATAAAAATAAAAAAAGAAATTACTTCAAATGAGAAAATTGTTGAAAATATTTATAAATAATAGTAAAATATCACAATTTATCTGCGACATACCGCAATAGACTACTATCTTTATCTATCATAACACAATTAGACACAAATAGTAGTCTATCGTCGTTTATGGTACATAAACATTGAAATTTTATTATATTTATAAATATTTTATTAGTTAATAAGTAAAAAGAATACCATGATTTTAAGTATTATATTTTTCAAAAAAAAAATCAAAATCTAGCTCAACTTTTACCACGAACTTTTAATTGCACCGAGTAAGGATGGATCCTTTGCTTTGCTTTCATCCAGCTCATGAGTACAACTTACTCAATATAAGTATTATAATATTAATCTTAAGCTTCAAAGAAAAATGTAGCAATCTGTACTCTCTAGCAAGTCTTAGTTTGAAAATTTGTATAAAAAGTTGGTCTCATATATTTTTAGTGAACTATAATACAAAACTGTTTTTTTAATACTTATTTTTCTACATGTAGGATTGGAGATTTCTCTAACTTCAAGGTTAAGAATACTAGCAACTTACGTACTAGTCAGGTTATATTCATTTTGATAGTTTTGTCATAATCTTATTAACATAATAATGGACATTTTAGCCAGGAATTGGACTTTTGTCAATAATAATATCAACAAAATAAATATTTTAAACATCCCCATTTACTTGTATACATATTTCTAATTTTTTTTAGTGGATGTTGTTGGGTTTTGACAAAATATTAGAAGTGCAGTTTGTCCCACGTTGGAAAAATTGAAGAAAGTGATGAGCTCCTACAACTATAAAAGGAGCTTATGCCTTTGGTTTTAAGTCGTCCCAATTAGAAAAACTTTAAGCTTGGTGTGCTAACTCTAATTAATTCCTTTCGTATTCTCTAGTTTGAGAGTGGGAAAAAGGTGTGAGTAATCAAAAGTTTTGAGGGAGTGCTACTATTGTAATTGGGATCGGGAGAGATAATTATTATGTGTAATTGTATTCCTATGGTAGAAGTGAGAGGTTTTTCCCAACAAATGGTACCAAAGCTTTAGGTCCGGAGTTTCTTGAATTTATGAGTATGCTATGTGGTTGCGGTAGAAGTGGGTTATCATTATTTGCTGTTTTGTTAGGAAGAGAAGTAGATATGTCAAGCTTTATGAGTTCAGTAAAGTTTGATGTGGAAAAATTTGATGGAAGTGTCAACTTCGACTTGTGGCAAGTGCAAGCTAAGGATGTGTTGATACAAGCTTGGTTATACAAGGTCTTGAAGGGAAGAACAGGCAGTGGTGCTACTAAAGAGTTAAGTGATGATGATAGTCCAGGAAAGTCCAACGGTGGTTCCATTAAAGGTTCTAAGAAGTCCAGCATGAGCGATGAAGATTGGGAGGAGATGGATTTGAGAGCTGCAAGTGCGTTTAGGCTAAATTTGGTTAAGAATGTTCTTTCAAATGTGCATGGGATTTCAATAGCCAAAGAACTTTGGGAGCATCTTGAAGTAATGTATCAAGCAAAGAGCATCTCAAATTGATTGTGTCACACCCCAACCCAGATTTACTCTATACCTAGGAAGGAGCATGATCCTATTTCCAACATAAGTCTCTATAATATAAACACCATAAAAGATTAACAAATCATACAACAATCCCATTATCTCGTCACAGAAGAACGTGTAAACTTTTAATTAACATGTCGGTATACACATAATAAGTACAACACGCTACCCCTTTCACTACACACTCATGGAAGATGTTTAGTACATGACATATGAACAATCTAAATATTTACAACTATCCCAGAGGTTCGCTTCCAGATAGGTCCAGACGAGATTCTTCAGTAGGCTAGGCGTCCCGGACACGCTCGCTACCTAAAACAACAAACAACAACAAACTGGATGAGCAAAAGGCTCAGTGAGTGACTAAATCTACTAAAACTAATCATGACAACTTAAAACCAGTTTGTAAGATAGTAACCAACGCATAACACATCCCAATAAACTGTCAAGATTCACTTTTACACTATGCATATATATAACTATCAAACTCTCATGTCTCACAAGCTTTCATCTATTTAGTGTTTTCACTTTCCGTCCCTCAGCACTTATTCATTTATAATTTCTGTACCATGTGCCTTCACATGAAATCCCTCGGCACAGGTAACAAACTCTATCCATGCTCAAGTGCCTTCACTCATGATCCCTCGGCACGAGCTAGTGTATGATGGATTACTGCATGCCTTCACTTACAGTCCCTGAGCATTGTAGTCCATTTTCTACTGTTATTCAAGTGCCTTCTCAGATCCCTTAGCACTTAATTTCAACTTACTCACATGTAGCTTTCACCATAAGGTCCTTCAGCCACTTATGTGTTTAGACATTTGTAATAATATTCTCTTAAATCACTAACACATCTCATACATAAGGCATACTACCATGAATCACGTTTTCTCATTAATATGCGTACTAAGTTTAACACAAGGTATAACAAACAGTCACTCAAAATTGGTCCCGGCTCTAAGAGGGTTATAAGCCTCCCCGAGCTCTTCTTGGCCTGAAAATACACAATCCTCAAGTTTAGTTTTCCATAATCTCCCCTTTTCCTTTAACATTCAGTAGCATCGTTACTCTATAGAAATTAGTAAGCTACCAGCGTTACTTAAAAGATATTCAAACTGTACTAGCGACACTGCGTTGATTAAAACCAGCGAAACTACCTTGAGGAGCAATACCCAGCGATACTCTAGCGAGAGTTGTGAGACGCAAGCCTATCTTTGCGTTGCAGCGTTACTTTCTCTGCTGCTCAGTCTCTCGCTTACTCAGCGATATTTTCGCTGTGACAGAACCGTTTCCTTCTTCCTTTCTTCTTCCTTCTTCAACCTGCTAAACATTTCGTTTCAATCAATTTCAGTACTTTCTTCCTTCTACAAACTTGTTAGAATACAGGTCCTTCATCTTACCTCAAAATTTCATGAAGCACATCTTCCCCGTTTGGGACATATCCTCCGACAACTCCGAGTTACCTCTACTCATTCGACAGTTCAACTCCCGTCTCTTCTTCCTGAGTTTGACACACAATTAAACAATTTCAGCTCAAGCATCCTTCATGAAACCTGCTAGAAATCGAGTTAACTTACTAACCTCAAAGTTTCAGCCCTAACCTTCTTCTCTTCAATTTGTTCTTCCTCCAAAACCGAGCATCACTCTGAAAAGACCACAACAGCCGAAACCTCTGTCAAACCCAAGTTTCTCCCACGAATTCAATGAGATTTCTGCTTCAGATCAGCATGAACATCTTCTTCTACCTCCCTTCGATGTTTCGCCTTAAAATGGACCCTACTCGAGCTCTGAAATGCAAGCAGAACAATTGAATTCTCAGACCACTTATATATATACCACCGACTTGTACTCTATTTCAATTCTATGCTATAGTCCGTTCAACGCATACCTCCTATGCTTAGCTTCAGCAACGCACACAACCTCTGGTGATATCTCATTTCAAACTCTCCCGCCAAATAGTTAACATACGCATTACCTTCTCTCAGCCAACACTCCTTGTCTAACGCATACCAGCCTTTGACGCATGGTAGCGTTCACCACACAACAGCCTCACCGCAGACCAGCTCCCAAACTCCTCGTGGCCCTTACTTCTAATCGGCACATTGCCTTCAATGCGTTTGACGCATAATGATCCTCCAGGTCCTCAACGCGTCTCAACTTCAACGCATGATCAGCTTCCCTCACCTTTGCGTTTACACCAAAATTATTTCCTCCACAACAGGTTGCCATCAACGCATAGCTTACACTTAGCCATTTTTTCCCACTCCAAACGCAAGCCAGCCAACTACTTTACACATTCACCCATCTCTCGGCCCCCTTCTTACTTTGCGTTCTCATAAAGATAGATGCGGGGCTTACAGATTGTACCTGACGAAGCAATTTCACACGTTGCAAATAGTGGAAGGTAAAATCTCAGATCATCTGGGTATTCTTAATGGCATCATCTCTGAGTTAGAGGTGATCAGAGTGAAGATAGATGATGAAGATAAGACACTTAGACCCATCTTGTCACTTCCCCCTTCTTATGAACACATGAAGCCAATCTTGTTGAACGAAAAAGAAACTTTAGATTTTGCTGAGGCTACTAGTAAATTTTTGTCAGAGTAAAGAAGACTGAATAGTGAAAGGCATACTTCACAAGAGGATTCAATAACGGTAGCTAGCAAGTGAAAAAAGAAGAAAAAATTCGTACAAAAAAAGGTTTGCTAGGAATGTGGACAGTTTTGGCACATGAAAAGGGATTGTCCTAACATAGCAAGTTTGTAAAAAAACTCTGAGTTGGATGCTAACATTGTCTCCATCGTCACGGAAGATGACAATCTCTTCCATTGAAGCAAGACAATATTTATCCTTGTGGTATGTCCGCTTTACCATGACAGAGGATGTGATTTTAGCTGTTCCACAAGTTTGAACATGGGCATTGACTTGTGGTTATGCAAGGTGTGTGTTGGAAGTTATGTCGATGGTTGAAGGACTTCCAGGTGAGCTAAGTAGGTGGAAGTTGCACCATAAATTTCAGCAAGGTTTATCGACATGTAACGAAAAAGGAAATTATTGGAATGTGGTATTTAAGTGGTCTACTCTTTATGGTGGAGTAGGTTATAGTTCTCTAAGTTGAGAATTATGATTGCAGGTGAAGATAATGAATGTTGTAGAAGTCGTGAATTTTTTCAATTATCTTGTCAAGGTGGAATTTGTTGAGTGTTGACAAAATATTAGAAGTGCAGTTTGTCCCACATTGGAAAAATTGAAGAAAGTGATGGGCTCCTACAATTATAAAAGGAGTCTATATCTTTGGTTTCAAGTCGTCCCAGTTAGAAACACTTGTGCTAACTCTAATTAAATGTCTTTTGGATTCTCTAGTTTAAGAGTGAGAAAAAGGTGCAAGGTCTATTTCTTTTTGGTGGGTTTATTCTTGCGGTAGAAGTGGAAGGTTTTTCCCAACAGATGCTTAATTTTATTAAAGCTTATTATAATTTTGCAATTAATATTACTTGATCAAGATATTATATATCAATCGTTTAAAATTATATTGATATGAATGGTTAATTACATATTTAGTCTCTAAATTTCAAGATTATGTAACTAAAAAGTCCATAAACTTTTAATTTTGTATTAGTATTTAATAATTCATAAACTTTCAATTTTGTATTTAATAGGCTTTATACCTATTCAAAAAATTTTAAAAATCAATTATTTTATTATACATAAATTTTCATTTTCTGCTTAAGTGAACCTTCAAAATTTGAATATTGTAACTAATAGGATCTAATGATTTGAAAGAATAAAATGTCCACCTGTTAATTATACACAAAGTAAAATTTGATTCTATTATAACATTTGATTTTTAATATTTTTCGAATATGCAAGAGACTTATTGAATCACTAGATAAAAATTGAATCTTATGAAATCTATTAAACACAAAATCCAAAATTTAAGATTCTTTTTAACATTTTTTAGAGTTAATATAGATCATATATAGGTATTAATATAGAAGATATTGAGCTAAACTTTTAACATTGAACATGTGTACCCCAAACATGAAATTTTGGATCCATCATTATTCCTAAGGTGAGAGTTTGGACATCTCCAATTTGGCTGAATAGGTATAGGGGGGGGGGGGGGGTGTACTTGGTTGGGTTGGGTTGGGGTGTTTTCTAGACCAAGGGTTAGGCAACCCAAAATATCTAAATAAAGTCTCCAACTCAACTTATAAAATTCGAGTTTGATTGAGTTGAGTGGTTGGGTTATAACTTTTTTTTCTTTCTTTTTAATTAAAAATATGTAAATTTATGTACAACACATGACTAATAACTAAGATCTCATAAAATTTAATATTAAATATCAAATATCTATGATATTGATTACGAATTTTAAACTAACGACAAATATCATCACTATTTTAAAAGAAAAATATAAAAAACTCACAAATTAATTGAACTTTAAATAAAGAGAAATATATACGTGTGTTTTGACCCAACCAATATAGAAAAAGTAAAACTAACCCAACCCAACATACATTTTGAGTTGGATAGTTCAGAGTTTTTTCTCAACTCAGATTTCATAAACTTAGAGTTTTTTTTCAACTCAAATTTCATAAACTTATACTTCAAACACGAATTTTACAAACTTAAACATTTCTCAAAACTTTCTATTGAATTTCGTAACTTACTAAGCCTAAGTTTAAGATATCAAACTCGCACCTAAAATAATTCTAAATACAAATATTCAATAATACACGTAATAAGTCGTAAAAAAACAACATAAACGCATACAAAAGTTATGAACTAAAATAAAATTAAGAAATTTTCTTCAAAGAAAAAAAGAAAAAAGAAAAAAAATGGAAAAGGTAGGGAAGGGCCAACTTTATGAAGAGAAAGAAGGCGTGGAAGGAAGGGAAGGAGGGCACATGGTTTCATAATGGTGCCTAACATGGACATATTTATTTATTTATTTATTATTATTTTTTAAAAATATTTTTTTATAATTTTTTATTTGGTCCCTAAATTTTGAAATTATACGCATCTAGTTTTCTAGTTTTTAAGTTTTGAGTTTAATTTTAATCTAGTTTCTATATTTTAAAATGTTCTAATTTTACCATTTAAATTTGAGTTTTGTTTCAATTTGGTCTTTAAATTTCAGGATTTACACTTTTAATCTCGATTTCTTACTAAATACTCACTTTTAGTCTTAAACTTTAATGTATATTAATTAATTAAAAATAATTATGAAGTGAACTTCTAAATTTAATTTTAATGGTGATAAAAATAATTAAACTTAATTACTTTCAATTCTCTTAAAATAATTAATAGACTATAATACTAAAGAGGGAAAGTGAAAGTATTTAGGAGAAAATCAATGTTAAAAGTCTAAACATTTAGACCTAGTGACTAAGAGTATAATTGGATTGACTAAAGAATTTTTTTTTTTTAAAAGTCATAATTATTTAAATTTTTTTTTATAAAAATTATTTAAAATACAATTTAAAAATGTTTCAAAAGCTATTTTGAGTGGTTATTAAACACACTTATTTTTAAAATTAAACTCTTGAAAAGTTAAACCAAACAGACCCCTAGGTTGAAACAAAACTCAAATTTTAAGAGTAAAATTTGTTATTTTAAAACATTAAAACTAAATTGAAACCAAACTCAAAAATTAAAGACTAAATGTTTAATATTTAAAATTGGAGGGGCCAAATAAAAACTTTACACAAAAGTTAAACAACCAAAACAGTATATTTTTTTATTATAATAATTATTTATTTATTTATTTTTAGCCATACTATTCATTCATGCATGCCAGATTTTAAAGTATCCTATGCTCACCTTCAAACACCACCTTTTCAATCATCATCATTATTATTTTCTTTTTCCTTTTTCCTTTTTCCCTTTTGGCCATATATACTAATATTTTTTCAGTCCCAATTCCACCCTTTTCTTTTTTTTCCTCTATTATTATTTCCCTTTTCCTCCACCTTACAAATTCACTTGCAATCTGCCCCCTCTAGACATGTTTTCTTTTTTGGTACATCTTCTTCTTGGAACTATTATATTACTATTTAGATCGAGTTGAAATTATTGTACATTTAAGATGTGTTTAAGATGTGTTTAGAATGCAATTTTGATTGTTTAATTTAAAAAATAAGTCATTTTGAAAGAAAAAAAAATTGAGTGTTTGGTAACCACTCAAAATTAGATTTTGAAGTGTATTATCAACAATTTTTATCAAATGAGTTTTTTGAAAAACATATTTTTTTCAAAGTCAATCCAAACGTGCCCTTAAAACCTACCTTTTGATCAAATTAAAGATAACATAACTTTTAGTTAAAATTCTATTCACCTAAACCAAATAAAAACTAGCATAATCTTCCGATGACATATTAGGTTGAAAAAAATATATTAATCTTTCAAATTTCTATCCAGGGTTGGTATTATAAATTTTTTTAAAGAGTGAATTACAAGTTTAGTCCTTCGGTGGGAAAGGTTTAATATTGTTTCACAATAAGAGACTTGGACGATTGATTATCCATACCTTTCCTAGCTTATGTGTTTACATTTACGATTGAGTATAATTTCTTTTCTTTCTTCTTGTCCCTTGTAACTGTTATTCGTGCAAGTGTATCAACACCTCTCAACTTGACTTGACAAAAAAATCCATTGTCGCAAACAAAGATAATGTAAACACACACTTAGAAGCAGCCATAAACAGACGAGTTGAGGTCCAAACTCTTAAAATTGTAGATCTGTGTTGGATAAATTATTTAAATTTAAGAATCTCAAATATGTTTTTTTTTTCCATTATAATAGATTTCGCGGATCATGAAAAATTTGAGTTTATGAATAATTCAAATAAGGTATGAGATGAAAAATGAAGCATAATTCAAATTCAAACAACATGTCGTCTCGAATACCCAAACTCTTCGGATAATGAACTAAACAAAATAAAATATAAAATATAAAATATAAACACGGAGAAAAGTCGGGCGGGGACCACATATGTTTTCTTTTCTTTGCATTGCACCACGTGGCAATTCCAACGCCACTCCCATTTCTTAAACTTTTCCATATATCCATTTTTGTATCTCATCTTTTAAAATACATCCCCTAACCAACCATAGTTTTCATATTAAATAAGTTTAAATGCTTTACATATATATACACATACACACATTTATTTATTTATTTCATTTTTTTTCAAATTTTTATTTTCATTTTCATTTTTAATTTCTAAATATGTTTTAAAAAAATTGAGTTTGCATTTGAAGGTTTGTATTTCCAAGTCGTAATTTCAAGTCCCTTAAAGATGTAAATATTGTTGATGAACATTGTAGAACATTGTAATGTTAAGGTTTTTTTTTTTTTTGGAATGTAGATAACCAAAATTATAGACACCTAACATTCAGATGTATAACATCTTTAGATAACAATGCTTTTTTTGTATGCTTTTTTTTTTAGATAACTGAAAATACTTGGGTAACTTAATTTTTTTTTATAAACAACTACGATATAATCAAAAAAAGTGATATATATGGTTGACAATGTTTATTTTAATTATAAAATACAAATAAAAAAGAGTGATATATATATAAGCAAAAAGAGGATACCCTCAACATAAGAATCTTGAAAACTCATGTTTTAGAAGAGCATCTAAAACTTTTGAAATGTCTTGTCTTAGAACGTCCAGACATCTTATATTACCGGGTAATTCATATAGTAATAAAAAAGAGAGTTTTAATTTATTGTTTGCTTGTTTTTTTGCCAGTCAAAATTAAAGAAGATAGGAAAAAGTAAAGCCTCATTATTTTTGTTGACTTTGGCTTTGGAACCTTACAAAAAAAAAAAAAAAAAAAAAAAAAACCTAAATTGGTTTGATGATGAAGAAAATACAAGCTTCAAAGTCTTTGGTTTCTCATTTCCTTGACCAAGCTAAGTCACCACCTACCTCCATTCCCTTTCTCAACTATTCTGGTCTTGGTTTGCTCAATCTTTTAGATTGTTTTTTCTTCATGATCTATTCCTTGCTTACACACCTACTTATACTATACACATTCTTTGAGGAGAATGAAACATATGGGTTTTATTTCTATAATCATTTCATTTATATATCATTAGCTTCCATAATCTTAATTACTATTAACAAACATAAATTTATTGTTCTATATTATTTATTAGAACATGTTATATTAACTCATATACTCTCGACTAAAATGTTAGAAATTTGAATTTTTCGACGCTTACATGTTGAATTAATATTCCAATACATATTTTGGATATTGGAACTATTTAATAACTTACAAGTTAGGATTTGTCAAAAGTATTTTAAATGTTGATACCAACGAAAATATTCATATCTTATTTTTTATGAGAACGTTGATAGAAATATCAATGAAATGTTAACGTGGGTAGATATTTTTGAAAAACAATAGAATTAATAAATATTTAAAGTTATTGAGTTTTTTTTTTTTTTTTTTTTTTTGTACTTTTATAATGTTATTGGAAATGTTGATTGTATTTTGAAAATTTAATAACTAGGTAAAAACAAATGCACTTCTTTAATGCAATACCTATTCTTTTTAAATATTAAAAAAATACATAAATTTAATTAGTACTAAAAAAATTTAGTGAGGGATGTACTTTTGCTATTGTACTTGTACTTGGGATATCCATTCTACCTAATTTCAACTAAAGAAGAATTACACAGAACATGTAAAAGACTTTGATTTAGGTCACTTGTTTTAATTTTTAACAAAAAGTTTTTTAAAAAAAATCTCTAAACTTTTTTGTTTATTGATCTAATAACATAGGTGTGATTTAGTAATTTAATTTGATGTCTTCTTACATTCAAACATCAAATTAATTTAATATTTTTATATTAACATATGTTTTAAAACAAGTCTAAAATTTGAAAAGAACCCATTTAAACTATAAAAAAAAAAAACCAATTTAGAAGATTAGGTATAATTTTGATGTTTTTATCGAACTATAAAAACTAAATTATAACATTTTTTAAATCATAGGAATTAAATTTACAATTTAAATTAACTAAAATTGAAGTTAATATGAAATTGTGAGTTTAATTATGCTTTTAGTAGGCGCCAAAATGTTATGGACAAAACTACTTATTATAATAATAATAAGTATATAATTGAGATGTTTTTGGGTTAGGCAAAGTAGAATTAGTCAATGTTCCTTACATCAAACCCTTCAGCTGGTGAACAACTTCAACAATTATTGGCTGTAAATCTTGACCTTCCATCAATCTCACCAACAAAAATTTGGAAGATCAACGGCTGAGATTGACTCTTTGCTTAAATACCATGTAGTTTAATTTGGCCCCAAATTATAATTTATAGTATTGACTATGAATTTGTTACAAAAGCTACAACATCAGAGAGAAAAATACATCAGTTGATATGATAGTTAGCTACTAATTGTTTTGATAATACTCCTATTCTTTAAAAGAAATTATAATATCGTTCTTTCTTTTCTTTTTTATATAAAAATTTGAAAACTACCCTTGAATTCCATTTATATTTTCGATGAAAGTTGAGATGAGTTGTGAGTGAGTCTCAATTTTTGTCTAATATTTTAGGATAGTTATTTATTTTATTTTTTTTTATTTTTTTTAAGGTTAATGTAGTATTATAACTTTTCAAAGAATAATTAAAAAAAAAAAAAAAAAAACTAACTAACTAACAAAGTTGAAGGTATACTAACTAACTAACAAAGTTGAAGGTATATTTTGTAATTTATTCTAAAATTTAATGTAAATAAAAATTTAAACTAGTTTTAAATCATTAACGATCTAATATTGTTAACTTATTCATTAAAATTATAAATGTTAATCAATGAGAACAAAATAAATAAAAAAATCTTTCAACTTAGTTCACTTAGCTAAATATCTCAAGTATCAAAAAAAAAAAAAAAAGTGAAATCTCTCTTGCCAAATATCAAATCCTATTCTTAATAAACCATAAATCATTATTTTGTAACTATAAGAATTAAATTTGTAATTTAACATAAATTACAACCATGCTTTTTAAATACAAAATTGGGAATGGATAAAGGGAAAAAGAAATGTTTTTTTTTTTTTTTTCTTTTTCTTTTTTTTTTAGGAAAAGAAATGAAAATTTTTAGGAGCAGAGATCGTATTATTTTAATCCAACTTCTTATGATTAGAAAACTCAATTATATTACTTAATTACTCCAAATCATAATTCGTCGTCTTCCTAATTTACCCTTTTCAACCAATATTATAATAATTAGAGATCATTACAATGATTTTTTCAAAATACCTTCTTTTTTCTCAACCGACCCCGCGTTTTCTTTTCTCCCCTACATTTCTCTCCTCGCCGATAACTACCTGACTCGCCGTCGGCGACTGTCTTCTTCACCGCGACGACCACAAGGGACTCAAGGTTTCACTGCAGATCGAGAACGAGGAACTTTTTCTTGCGATTCTTGTTGGAGTATGGGTAATTGTAACGCGTGTGTGAGACCGGAGACTTCAGAGGACGAGAAGTCGGTGAATCGGAAGAAGAATGATAAAGAGAGAAAATCGAATCCATATACTCGGGATACTGCTGCTAGGTCGCCGGCTCCACTTAGGGTTCTGAAAGACGTGATGCCGCTCAGTCACCGGACGCGAATCAGCGACAAGTATATACTGGGGCTTGAACTAGGCCGTGGAGAGTTCGGGATCACGTATCTGTGTACTGATAGAGAGACTAAAGAGGCTTTGGCTTGTAAATCGATATCGAAGAGGAAGCTGAGGACTGCGGTGGATATAGAGGATGTGAGACGAGAGGTTGCTATAATGTCGAATTTGCCTGAACATCCGAATATAGTGAAGCTTAAAGCGACCTACGAGGACAACGAGAATGTTCATCTGGTTATGGAGCTTTGTGAGGGAGGTGAGCTTTTCGATCGGATTGTAGCCAGAGGACACTACACCGAGCGTGCTGCAGCGAACGTCGCAAGAACAATCGCTGAAGTGGTGAGGATGTGCCACGCTAACGGAGTTATGCACAGAGACTTGAAGCCAGAGAATTTCTTGTTTGCGAACAAGAAGGAGCATTCGCCTCTCAAAGCGATTGATTTTGGTCTTTCTGTGTTTTTCAAGCCTGGTAAGTTCGTTGGACTTTGATTCCTCTTCGTGAAGTACGGTATAGCTTAATTCAATTGTCTTTTAAATATCTTTGTTTCCATTTTTCTCTGTCGGTTGGAATTTCTGAATGGTTTTGTTGTTGAATCTTAAGTGCTTCTATTTTAACGAGATTTTAGGGGAAAAGTTTTCGGAGATAGTGGGAAGTCCATACTACATGGCGCCAGAAGTATTGAAAAGAAACTATGGACCAGAGGTTGATATTTGGAGTGCGGGTGTGATATTATATATTTTATTGTGCGGGGTTCCGCCATTCTGGGCTGGTAATATTATGGTGTTCTTTGATAATTTTAGACCTCTCCAAATCTAAGTTTATCTGATTTCATGATCCGTTAAATGGTTTAGTTTTTTGATTGTTACTATTTTGGGAATCTGTTATTAGAGACTGAACAAGGAGTAGCTCTGGCAATTTTGAGGGGCGTACTTGATTTTAAGAGGGAACCATGGCCACAGATTTCAGAGAGTGCTAAAAGCCTTGTCCGGCAGATGTTGGAGCCAGAGCCCAAGAAGCGTTTAACTGCTCAGCAGGTGCTTGGTAAGTAGCTTGGCTGTTTCGATCAGGACATTTACCTCGGGAAAATTATTTAGGTGTGTCTTGCATTGCAATTGTATTTGTGTAATCCACCCAATTGTCCAACCACAATTTGTCATGGCATATGACACTCTTTTTTCTTCTTTTTTAAAAATATTTTTGAGTTGGTTTTTGTGGAGTGTGATTGGGTTGGTCTACACAAAGATGGGTGAAGGGTGCACCCATATATTGCTCTTTAACTAGGTGCTTATGAGATTTGACTCTAAAGTTGCAACGACGTCTCTTTTCCACTTGAATTAGGGTTTAGTGTATTTTTTTCATCCCAGATATTTACTATTTATCGCTTCTTTCAAATGACTTTCCAGATGCTTAAATATACATTAAGCATTCCAAACAGGCCATTTGTTGGGTGCCCGGAATTGAGAAATGTCTGGAATCTTTCATTTTGGTTTAGTTAATATGATTTATGCCTCTGTAGCTGAAGTCTACTAGATCCCTAAATCAAATGGTAAATGTACTTTCCACCCTTTGTCCAACAAAAAAGGTGATTTCAAGTGGACTTGCCGCGTATTTCATAGCAATCTCAAAATTATCACACTGGTCATGTTTTAAGCTTTCATTGCATTGACATTGAAATTATCAGCTTAAATATGAGATTCCCATGAGAGGGTTCATGGATACTTGAATCCTACAGTTACTTTTTCTCTTGGCTTCTATTATTGGTTTCAATTTCAATTTCAAGTCAAATTTCACCATTTCAGTATCATTATTGAGATACTGATCAGTTCAATTTAGTGCTTGAAGTGTTGAAGTTTTGCAATTTTACTATTCTGGTATAATTTTTGAAAAAGCATTGTGGAGATGTTGTTGACTTGATGCATTGAGTCTCGTGGAACAACATATAGACAACATGGCAAATTATCTCTCTTAATTACCATGAAATCTAATTGATTCATTTTATCAACTGCTGTCTAACATTTGTGATGCATATGAAATTGCCAAGTATAGTTAGAAATTCTCCTTTACTCTATTGACAAAATTAACGCATTGCCAAGTACAACTTTTTAGGTGATTTAGCGACCAAAAAAGTAGTTTACTGCTGCTTCTCTTTACTGTCTTGAGTTAATTCTTAAAGCCCGAAATGCCTATTGTTTCAGTTAGTTGTTGGTGGGTGCTGTTAAGGGCTGATTGGTTCAACTCTGAGTACTGTTTGATTCATTGGCATACACATAAAGTTGGTTAAATGTCTGTGCACCAATGAAATTTACGGGCAGAAATTAGAAAGCAATATTGATTTATTGGTGGAACTCAGAATCACTCTGGCACCTGTCTACTCCGTACTTTCTTTGAACATGATACATTTGGCTTCCTTTGATGTCATGTCAGACATCTATATTATTTGGAGATTAGAGAATCTGTTTCTTTGTATTTTTCCTGGAGATGAAATTTGCTTCATGGTTGTGATTTGTGTACTCCAATCTTGCTTTATCATCGTGCTCAGTATCTGTTTCTCTTTCTAAAATGATGGTACCTCTACCTATATCTAACCTTTCCCCTTGAGTTGGAAGTTTGCTTCATGACGAATTATATCCAAGCATAACAAACATGCCATTTAGCAAAACAATGTAACCTAGCAGTTGGGGGGGGCTAGAAATAATTCATGTCGAACCTGCCTTTTTTTGTCCTTTTTATTCCTGACGTTCATCATCAATAATGGATCTTTGAATAAATTTTCCACAGCATATGTTCAACTTTTTGTCTTCTGACAGCTCTTTCACCATAATTACAGATCATCCTTGGTTACAGAATGCTAAAAAAGCTCCAAATGTTCCACTAGGGGATATTGTAAGGATGAGACTGAAGCAGTTCTCAGTTATGAATAGGTTCAAAAAGAAAGCCCTAAGGGTAAGCCTTAAAGTGATCTATTATTATCTTTTGAATACTAAATGATATTGTGCATAGCTTAATTAGTCAAGACATATACATCTAACTTAAATTACATTAGTGAGCTCCAAAAAAAAAAAAAAAAAAAAAGAAGAAAAAAAAAGTGAAATTACCGAATGAATATTACAGTGATGGAATTCATGATAACTAGGAGTCAGGAGATACCTAAACTTCTAAAATGTGTAGGTGATAGCAGAGCACTTATCTGTTGAAGAAGTTGAAGTGATCAGAGATATGTTTTCTTTGATGGACACGGACAATGATGGGAAAGTATCTTTTGAAGAACTAAAAGCGGGACTAAAAAAGGTTGGCTCACAATTGGCCGAGCCCGAGATGAAAATGCTCATGGAAGTGGTAAGTTTCTATGGTTCTCAAGTTCAGACTGAAACTTTGCTTTATGGTTTCAAGTTTACCGTTGAGTATGCTTACTCTTTTTACTCGAATGATTTGTGAGCATTCCAATCCTTTTTCCTTATATTTTGTTTTCAAATTGCAATGTTGTTCCCCATGCTAAATCTTAATAAATCAGTTGGATATGAATTCATCAACCATTCTTACCCTGAAATGTTTGGGACCATTTGACATGGAATGCTGCCTGCCTGAATGGAACTTGAAGAATTTCTATTCACTAACTTTAGTATTACATATCGTGAATTATTTCAACTTATCATCTGTTCTCAACAGGCTGATGTTGATGGTAATGGTGTACTGGATTATGGAGAGTTTGTAGCAGTTACAATACATTTGCAGAGGATGGAAAATGACGAGCATTTTCGCAGAGCATTTATGTTTTTTGATAAAAATGAAAGTGGGTTCATTGAATTAGATGAGCTACGGGTAGCCTTATCTGATGAAGCAGGTGAAACCGATAGTGATGTGCTGAATGAGATCATGCGTGAGGTTGACACAGACAAGGTGAGACTTTCTAGTCCACTAATTTTCTATCCCTGAACTTTGTACCCCCATCAATTTAGGGAGTGTTCGGTCCACCAACTTTATAAGTCGGTGTTAAGTAACTCAACTCCACCAACTTCAATAATGTTTACTATTGAACTTTATATTTATTGAGAAACTCCATCGTCACAACTCTACACCTCAAACATGGAGTTACTAACTTCAACATATTAACTCCACACTTATAAATCAACTTAGTTCCCTAAACACTCCTTGAAAGAAAAACAAACTCTGTATTTAGTATACTTTAGCTAAACCAATTGAGAGATTAAATTTACGATAATTATCTAGCACTCCATTATACAACTTCACAACTTAATATTCGTTGAAAAAGCTCAAGAGGGGATTAAATGCTGTCTTGTATTTGAACATTTTGAAATGTGGTCCATTAGCTCTATCTATCTTCTAATGTGTAGGTCCAGTGTTTTACATTTTTAGTTCTCTTCCTAATAAGCTCGTTTCAATTCCTTGTAAAAACAATAAATGCCAGGATGGACAAATAAGTTACAACGAGTTTGTGGCGATGATGAAAACTGGAACCGATTGGCGAAAGGCATCGAGGCAATATTCTAGAGAGAGGTTCAAGAGTTTGAGTCTCAACCTAATGAAAGATGGATCGTTGCAACTTCATGACGGAATAACTGGACAAGCCGTAGTTGTGTGAAGTGAATTCATTTCCTGATGTTGTTTTTGTTTATCCTGCTGAGTGTAGTAGTGTTTTTCCATTCCATTTATCCCAAGCACCCCTGTTATAGAATAGCATGAGAGGTTTCGAACGGCGGCAAGATTTGTTTACCCGGATGAGCTTCCTCAATGTGCTGCCTCTAACATTAGTTACCCTCTGAGTTTGCGGAGATCACACCCACCATTGGAACAAGAACTTGCTGCAGCTTCTCCTGGATCTCTCGGAGGGAGGTAGAGTAAACAGGCATTTTATTCCTGAAATCCTCTTCACTTGTATATTGTTCTTACATTATTTGCTTGTGATGATTTACTGGGCCTTCGTAACTTTGAAGGAACACCATAGAGAAAAAGAAGTTGATGGTGGAATTGCTTGTTGGGATTTGAGTTTGAGGAAATTTAATGGTTTCTGTTTGTACAGATTGGGAACACTCCAAATTTCTGCTCTCTTGGATGACAGTCTTAGCTTCATGTTGGGTTTTTGGCATTCAAAACCAAAATTTGGAACTTTGTTCTAAGAATAGAATGTCACACGAACTGATTTTTTTCCCTTTCTTTTTCTTTTTTTATTACATGTGAAGATTTAAATTTCTGACCTTAAAAAAAAAGAGCATATGACAAATGTCGTTGAGTTACTCACTTTAGTGCACTTAATTGAATTAATTGGTTTTTTTATCGGAATATGAAAGGAATAAAGTAATTATTGGTAGGGGTGTACACAGGTTGGGGGATTTTTTTTACCAACCCTCGGACTACTTGAAAGACAACGTCTTCAACTCAACTCTTAAAATTGAGTTAGGCTACGTGGTTATTATTTTTTCTTTATTAATTTAAAATACTTAAATTTGTTAATTATTAAAATCTCATAAAACTTATATGTTAAATACCAAAATATCCATGATATCCATTATAAACTTTAAATGAAGACAAAGATTGTAACAATCTTAACAGAAAAACATTAACCAATATCTATATATATTTCAAAAAAAAAAAAAAAAAGATTTATTCAACTCAAGACCTAGCTTAATCCAACAAAATAGTTTAGTTTTTTTTTATTTTATTTTTTACTAAAAAATAACTCAACCAAATTCTTATGGTTTGAGTTGTCGGGTCATTTGAACATCTTTAATTTGTATAATCAGTTAATTGATAATAAAATCTAATGAATGCAAGTGGCTAATGTTAGGTGAGGTAATGTTTCTAATGTTGGGTGAAATCAATCAAATTATGGATTACTTTTATCCAAAGTTTTATTATTTCAATCACTTTCATTAGATGCCCACCGACTGAAACTGGTGGATATTTCTCACTTCCTCCTAATTTCTACCATAAAAATTTCCTTCCAAATAACGAGTTGTTTTTGTTCAATTTCAGTAGATCTCAAATCACGATGGGCAAATTTTGATATAGTTTTATTAAAGATAAATAAATCAACCAAAATCACTCCATCCAATTGCGACCATATATTATTTTATATTTTAATTACTTTACGCACAAATGTTATTCAGAAAAGTGACCAATTATGGGTGAAACGTGCTTCTCAAATAATAGTAATTATAAATCAGATATATTTTCTAAATAACATTGACATAACGTAACGTGAGAGTATTTCTCAAAAAATAAGGAGGGAAAAAAAAAAAAAAAAAAAAACAAAAACGTAATGCGAAAGAAATTAGAATTTTCTTTTTCTTTAGTTTCTCGGTATTTCACAATTTTATAAATCAAAGCCATCATTTTATTAATTGTTTGATCGGACCTGATTTCTTTAGATTAAATTAACATCAAAATATAATGCGAATCATTACGTACGTTTAGTTGTCTTTTATAAGTTTTGTACAATGAAACACAAAATAAGAAACTTTTTTAATTATTTAAAACGACTTTCCATTTTTATTGCCAAGTTATTGTTATACTACACTTTCCATTTTCCAGTGAATGCCAAATAAGGAGTGAAAAATAGCAAATATCAACTTATACCCAATATGGTTCCAAATGTAAATTAAAATCTAAACTATTAATTGTATCAATTTCTTAAAAAAAAAAAAAAAATTGTAATGGATGACAATTTAAATATGTTATTTTGTAGGTGTATAACTTATATTTGATATTTTGCAAATATGACAAAAACTTCAACTATAAATTTCTAATTATTTTTTATTTAATATTTGCCTTAAACAAACCATTGATAGAGAGAGAAAGAAAGACAAAGAGAGGAAAGAGGTGATTGGCAACTGGTGGCCGAATGTGTGGCAGTGGACAGAGGTAAGCGGCCAGGAGGGGAGCAGTGGGTGTGGAGTAGTAATAGTTGGAGAGAGAGAGAGAGGCAAAGACCGGACAGGCAGTAGATAGAAGTAAGTGGGGGAGAGGGGGGAGGGGGTCTATTGCGAAGAAGAAGAAGAGATTAGATTTTTTTGTATAAAAAGAATCTAAATGTATCATATAAAGTATATTAGCTTAGTCAAATGCATCATTATAAAGCTTATCAACAATATATAAATCCAGTATATCTATCAGGTGTATCAGCATCATAAAAGAGTGCATTGTTATCAAGTTTATTAATAGTATATCAATCAAATATATCAATAGCATATTAGTCATGTGTATTAATATTATAAAAGAGTGATCATTATCAAGCTTATAAGTAGTATAAACAATTGACTGATTAACAAATTTATCACTAGTTTATCAGTCAAGTACACAATTTTTAAGTATATCAAGTTTATTAGCAGTATAAATGAGAGCATGATAGACAAGTAGATCAAGTATATCAGTTAAACGCATCATTATCAAGTATATCAAATGTATATTAGTAGTGTATATCAAGTGTATCGGGTGCATCAAGTGTGTATAAGTAATGAGAACATTTGCGACATTTTACATCTTTTACATGTGGCGGCAACGTTGTTGCTATTTTTGCAAATAATAAATATGTGGGCTATGGGCTTAATTAATGTACTTTGTCTTGCTCTTTTTACAAGCGTTCCTTGAAAAGAATTGTATCAATTTAAATTATAATTAATCAATTTAGATAATTTGTTATCAAAGCATAGCTAAATCTAAACGTAGCTTAAAATTACCTAATTAAAATTATTCTTCTAAAATAATTCCACTAAAGTAACAAAACAAAATGAAGAAAAATAAAAGAAGATGAGTAGATGAAAAACTAGTTAATTTAAATGAAAAAAATTGGTTAAAATATCATTTTAGTCTTTATAATTTGAAGTTTGTTCAATTTTAATTGTAAAATGTCCAAATTTATTTACATGAAAATTATTAATATTAGCTAACCAAATTAAAAATTTATTGAAAGTATATGAGCTGGACCACATTTACTTTCCAATGTAATCAATCAATCTTAATATAAAAAGTGTAGCCCATTTAAATACATTCTGCAGATTATGAATAATAAAAAAAAATCATTACGATTGTAATAATTTTAATTACAGATCTGTAAACATAGTATAAAATTGAACATTTAAAAACACCGACTAAAATTGAAAAACAAAAACAAAAAGGAGACAAAAGTGATATTTTAACCAAAAATATCACTATCTATTTGACATTTGCATTTTTATCCAATTTACAATAATCCTTACCTTTAAAGAAAACTTATATTTATTATTATAATATTATTATTATGCGGGTTGCCGACGACCCGGATCCGGGGGCGTGTTAGAGTCCGAGCCCACAATGTCGTGGGTCCCACGACCCAATATTCCTTTCTTACATGAATTCTTTCTAAATAACCGTCAGATTCGGAACTGGATTCTCTTTTCCGTTACTCATCCGACGGCCATTCTTTCTTCTTCCAAATTTCCGGCGAGAAAGAGAAAAACCGAACGAACGAAGAGGAAGAAGAAAGATAGAAGAACGATTTTCTTTCTTTGTTTCAGAGAAACAGAGCTATGGGGAAGGATTACTATAACATACTGAAAGTAAGCCGAAGCGCTAGCGATGAAGATTTGAAGAGAGCTTACAAGAGATTAGCCTTATTTTGGCATCCAGACAAGAACCCTTCTAACAAACAAGAAGCCGAGGCTAAGTTCAAGCAAATTTCTGAGGCTTATGATGTTCTTAGCGATCCTCAAAAGCGTCAGATCTACGACCTTTACGGTGAAGAAACCCTCAAGTCCGGCAAGATTCCTCCGCCCACGCCTCAAGCCACCTCCTCTTCAGCCTATTCTCCGGTTTACCAGCATTTTCAACGCCAGCATCCCAATACTTCCACCTTCAAGTTTAAACCCAGGAACGCCGATGATATTTACGCGGAATTTTTCGGATCCGAGGGCGGTGGCGGGAGCAATAATGTCGATGGGGGAGGGAAAAGTAGAGGGGTTAGGGATGAGTTTTTTAGGTTTCAGAATGGGACGGAGAATGGGAGTCGTGTTCAGGGGAAGAAAGCGGCTGCAGTTGAGAATACGTTGCCCTGTACCTTGGAGGAGCTCTATAAAGGCGCCAAAAAGAAGATGAGAATTTCGAGGAATGTTTATGATGTCTCTGGGTATGTGAATTTTCGGTTTCCTTCTTTCAAATTTCAATTGAATGTTGTATTGTTTTGGTTCTTATTAAAGATGATTAAGTTTGATATTTTCGTTCTTCTTCATTGCATGCCGTCTCTTGTGGATTGTATTTGGTAACTGCGCTGTTTGGATTAGGGCCCGATGTATTTACGTTTGCCCCTTTTCAATTTCCTTCTCTTTTCCCCTTTTCATGGAATTCTAAGAAGATTGAAGAATTTGTATGTATGTGAATGAGATGGATTCTCATGTCTCATCGGAACTTAGTACGATCAAGAATGTTTACTTCTGATTGTCCTTTAGTCCCCTTCTAGTTCTGGTAGAATGTTTCGTAATATGTATTCTTTTTATCCTCATCAAGAAGCTCTTGCTTGGTCTTAATACCTATTTTGAAGACATACATCGCTGCATAACTCTTCAGCCAAATATTTTGAATATATTCATCGGTTACACCTCTCTTTGAGGCTAGACACAAGTTTTTGCCTCGAAGCTTATGTCTTTGAATCATAGTATACCTCGTTGAATGGTTAGAAGAAGCTTGTGTCTTCCTAACAACATATTGAGGCTTGGAGGTTTTGAGTCCTTGTAGTATACCTCGTTTAATGGTTAGAAGAATAATTTTAGTTCCTTGCCCACTCCTCTACCACGAAAGGAGTAAAAGTATGCTAATGGAAAATTTTTAAAGAACAAACCAATACTATTAAGAGCGATCCTTTAGAACCTCATTTAAGGAACTCAAACTACTATTCGTGTGAGTTCTTTCTATTGCTTTCATATTATTGTTATGTCTGGTAATACTTGTTAAACAATTTTTTTTAAGAAAAATAAGATACGTGATTATACATTGCTTCCGTCTCAAGGCTTATTCATCGCCTCTTTAGAGAAAGAAAGTCTCAAGGCTGCCTTAAGTCCTTGAAAGCATTGGCGAGAGTCATCTTGTATACTTTTAGGTGCACTTTCTGTTGAATCCTTGTTATTATTTGATAACATCTATTAGATGACCAGATTCCATAACAAGGCTGATTTTGAGTATAAAAGATATCGGCTGTTTCTATAAAGGTAAACTTTCTAGTTTTAACATTTAGCAGGGGTAAGAATCATATGATTTCAAATGGATGAACTATTTATTTCACCGTGTCTAGATTCATCCCAAGGCGTAGGCAGGGATTGTAATGTGTCTGGAGTATAGGTACAAGTTCTTGAATAATTTCGTGTATTCCAAGCCTTGGTGGTCTTGCAATTATCTCACATCATCAGGAAAGGGTATGATTGGCATCTCCTTCTGCGACACCTAGATTTAGGAATATGATTTTTTTCCCCTCAGATCCATTCTAATGTAACTTAATCTGAAATGCAGATGGTTATGAATCTGTTGAAACCAATACTTGGATGTGCTGATTTTTTTTAGTAATGTGATTTTCTTTTATCCTGTTGTGAAAGAATTTGCCTTGATGTTTATATCTGATGTGATGTTGATCAATTCTTTTGCAGCAAGTTCCGGACGGTTGAAGAGATATTGACAATAGATATAAAGCCGGGTTGGAAGAAGGGGACAAAGATAACTTTTCCTCAGAAGGGAAATCAGGAGCCTGGCATCATTCCAGCAGATCTTATATTTGTAGTGGATGAGAAACTGCATGCTATATACCGGAGGGACGGGAATGATCTAGTGGTGAACCATGAAATAACGCTGCTGGAATCACTCACAGGTAAAACTCTTGAACTTACTTCTCTGGATGGAAGGACTCTCATGATCCCTATAACAGATATTGTCAAACCTGGTGATGAGATGGTTCTGGCAAATGAAGGAATGCCAATCTCAAAGGAACCTGGGAAGAAGGGTAATTTGAGAATCAAATTTGATGTCAAATATCCATCAAGGCTTACAACAGAACAGAAGTCTGAATTGATAAGAGTTCTTGGTGTAGTTTCATAGCATAACACACCCACTTGGGAAAAAAAGAGTTGCCCATATCAACACATAGATAGCATATTATTCCCTGTAAATATAAACTCTGCATGATCTTGAAGAATGTGAAATGTTGGTAAGTCTTTTCTTTGTTTTGGGGTGGGGAATCATTTGCTTGCGAATGAAATTTTTGGTAACTGGCAGGCATAGAAGAGGCATTAGATCAGTATATACTATTTATGGGGTATGTCATCTGCGATGATTTTTGACAGAGTTAGTGTTTTTCTTTCCCTCTTTAGTGTTAGTTTTTGGAGGGAAATTTGTTGTTACTCTGTACTTAGTTGTGAGACAACTTTTAACTTCGAAATTTTGATCTCATCAAATTGAACTCTGAACTTGAATAAGTGGTGAAATCAATGTTCTATTATGGCTAAAAGAGTTGTCTATGGTTATCATAGGCAGTGTTTTCCCTTTTTCTTTTGGTTTTGAATTTTTGTGGGATTTGTTGTGTTTTGTAGCTTGATTTTAGATGTGTTATTGTCTAATTGTTATCAATTCTCCATCTTGGTTTTTGAAGAGGTTGATTTCACCACTTATACAATCTTCAAAGGAGTTCTATTAAATGAAATTAAATTTTGATAGTTAAGATTGAGCTCTTTAAGGTTTTTCAGAGAGAGTCGTACTTGTGTTTTTTAATTTTGGAAATGTAGAATCTATCCAATTTGAAGCATAATTGGATGGTTTATATACTTTGCTACTTGATTGATTCTAATGATCCCATTATTATTTCCACTTTGTATATTTTTATTTTGTCATTATCATTAGGTCTGTCAGCAGCCTCAACTTTATATATCTTAGAATCTATATTGTAATATTTTATTAAGATATGAATCTTATAATACATTTACCAAAATTAGACAAAATAATAATAATTTACTTTAGCTTTTAAACTACTCTCTGTACTAATTGATTTAAAATCTTCAAACGAACCAAACCCATTTCAATTTTGTATGTTCTTTCTCTCATATATCATTCTTATGACCCAAATTTAATTGCTGCACTTTTTAATTTTTTTTATTTATATAATAATTTATAATTTAGAGGCCACATGAAATTTGGTTTACAAAATGTAAACTAGGGAATATAATAGGCTTATATGAAGAAAGGTATGAAAGTAACAACTCATTAACTCAACGGTAATTAACATGTACTATTTTTGTTAACTTGCATAACTCAACAGTAATTAACATGTACTATCTCTGTTGACTTGCATAACTCAACGGTAATTAACATGTACTATCTCTCTAAAGTCAATGGTTTGAATCTTTATACCCATACTAAGAAATGTGATTAGTTTTTTTTTTTTTTTTTTTGAGGGGGGGGGGGGGGGAATTGAATTTGTATTACAATTAATATTGATGTGTGAGGGTAGGGCAATAAGTTTGTGTGTGGTTTTGGAAGATCAAGAAAACATCCATAAATGGCATGTTTTGGTCCCCAATTGCCCAATGACTCCCAATTGGAGGACCACTTCCCTACATTAAAGCTCTTAAAGACATTATAAATGTACATCATATGTTCTTGACATTGAAACCATACCAAGAAAAAATCAATTGTTACTTAAGCTAGGGCAAATTCATTCTCTTAATAAATGAGTAGACTTTACTTATATCTTTTTAATTTGCTAAAAACAAATCACATACTTATCCAAATTACTTTATAAGTTCGACCCTCAATTTGTTAGATTGTATCAATTTAGTACCTAAATTTTTTTATTTTATCAAATTGGGCTCTAAACTTTAATACATTTATCAATTTTGCCATTGGTTCAATTTTTCACTAGTTTTAACCAAAAAGAAAGTCTAAATATCTTTGTAAACTCATCTAATAACTTTATCAAGATCAGAAATTTCAACAAAGAAAATTTAGCCTTAATCTTGTTTTTTTCTAAAATTTTATCAATTTCATATCATAGAGAGAAGTTTTATAATTCATTGATGCATGAGAAAAACATTTTTTTTTAAAAAAACAATATTTGGAATGAGGGTTAAAATTGGAACACTCTTTAAAGTATAAGGTTAAAATTGTAAGATTAATGATTAATCTAAGTTTGAGGTGCAATTTACTTAGTTTGAAAGTTTATGATTAAAACTGATATAACTTAACAAATTTATTGGCCGAAATTGATATTCCCCCCTAATATTTAAATTCATTGTCTTCCTCATTTCTGATATATGTGAAACTTTAACAACAACAAACTAGTGGGTTAAAAGCAGCTCCAAAATGGTATATTTCATCTTGTTAGTTTAAACAAAGTACAACTTTGCTTGCTTTTTGTGGGATAGTTTCGAGGGATGAGTGTAAGAAAGAAATTGAGATTATAGATAGAACAATAAAAGTCAGTCAAAACCTGAAGCTTCATACTTAATAATGTTTCACCTTTTACCAAAACAAGGATTGTTCCAAATAAAAGCTGTTATGCTTCTTCTTCATTTAGATTGGCCATTCCCCATATCCATCTCTTCAGTTCATGTGTTCTTTTATCTTTTGCTGCAACACCAAATAGTACTCCTCACTTCTCAATATCACAAGTAAAAGCAATTCCAACTCAAAAGATTTCCAATACTACCATAGTAAGTGCTGATTTCATTCATAAATTAGATTAGATGATGTGTTAGTTTCATTTCATGAATCTTATTACTTTTTAAATGTCATTGATATGAAAAACAATGAACATAGATGGTAGGAAAAGCTCTTTCATGCATATGCGTAAATGGAAAAAAAAAAAAAAAAAATCTAGTACTATGTGAGTACCATACTTTATTTGTTTGTTTGTATTATATATTTCTTTTTTGAAAAATATTGGTGAAGCTACATTAATGTCAGTGGGTCCCACTACATGCGGGAAAAAAAATTCTAGCACCACATGAGTATGTAAAATTTTTTCATACTCTGTCTATTTATTGTATGCCACATAAGCATGCTTCTAAAAACATGGTGGGACTGACCTTGGTAATTTTTCTAATACTAGGAGTGTACTATACTCTCCTTGTTCACACTATAAATTTGTCTTCGTAAATGTTAGTGAACCTCACATTAATGTCAGTAGGTCTCACCCTATTTTTAAAAGTATGAAATTTTTTTCCAATATAGAAAATTTTTCCAATTGACAATAATGTGGGGCCACTAATATTTTTGAATAGTAGGCTAAATTATACAAAATACCCTTGAACTTTGTATTTTGTGTCAAAAATACCTATATACTTTCAAAAGTTTCAAAAATACCTTCAAATTTTAAAAAAGAGTTAAAAAAATATCATTTCTGTTGGTTTTGGATGGAAATTGTTAGTGTTTTGTTTCAAAAACACTCTTATAGTTTCAAAAGTTTAAAAAATATCCTTAAACTTAAAGAAAAGCTCAAAACTACCCTTACTGTTAATATATGAAATGAAACTATTAATACCTCGTACCTAAAATAGCTCTAAACTTTCAAAAAGTTGCATTAGTAATCTTATAGTAATTAAAAATAAAAAGTTAAGTTCTTAGTGTTAATCTACACTCCACTATCTCTCTCATCCATTTCTCCTATTTCCTCTACTTCTATGTATATGACCCTTGCATTTATGTATATAATTTGTTTTAAAATTAATTTTTTTTTTTAACTTTAAGAAACTTTCAAACAAATTTATCATCATACTCATGCTAGAGCATTTTTAAATTTTTTTTTTTATAAGCTTGGAGTATTAATGCAATTTTTGAAAGTTCAAAAATATTTTTGAAAATTCATTTGCTAATTAATGGTAAGAATATTTTAGAATTTCTTTTTTTAAAATTTAAGGGTATTTTATAAGCTTTTGAAAATTCAAATGTATTCTTAAAACAAAACATCAATGATTTTCATTAAAAAATAACGTAGGGGTATTATTGAACTCGAATTGATAGTCCAAAGGTATTTTTGAAATTTTAGAAATTTTTTTTTCCACAACATACAAAACTCAAGATTATTTTGTTTAATTTAACTTTTATAGTATGAACAAACAAAACAATGATACTATTATAATACTAGAAATTTTGTTACATAAATACCCTGCAAACATGTGTAGCTGCTTCTGCCAAAAGCACTTAGCTTTAAATTCAGCACTTTGAAATCAGCAGTCTTTTGAGGACCCATTTCTCTCTCTCTCTCTCTTTTATGGCTTAGGAACATGGGCTTTGATATTGTTTCATAAATGGGTGGGGCTTAGACTGTTGTAAAAAAAAACAAAGAATCCAAAAAAAAAAAAGAAAAAAAAAATTGCTTTGAAAACAGCAGATGTGAGCTGCCTAACCCCAGCCTAGCCATGATCCCTACACATCCAAATCTTTTCTTCTCTTTCCCTCTCTAAAACCCTTTGAAAGACACCTCTCAATAATGTGATAAGAGCAATGTCATCCATAGACTCAACAATTCACCTAGTCCCCACCACCAACTGTTGATGATGTTAATTATATTCTAAGATGTTTATATATGTTTTCGTCCCTTCGAAAATACCTCCAAGTATTTACGAAACTTAAGTCTACAACTCACTCATTATTACTATTCTAAAAGTCGATAACTTTCAATCTTAATCAATTCCGTAATTATTGAATAATTATATTCTTTAAATTTTGTTTCACTTTTGTTTTGTGTGTTTATCATATTCTTCACTCAATGAGCTACAATATGGTGGGTTTTACTTTGTTTTGCAATTCATTGATTGTAAACAAAATGATTGAGATGGGATTGTGGATGGTTGCTTTCTTTTTGGTGAATGAATCTCAAGGGCTTCAATCATTTTTCATGCTGCCATATTCCTTAGGAAACCTTAAAAATATGTATATAATATGAAATATGAGTGAAAAGGGTCAAATGTAAAAACTCTAACCTAATTAAATTATATAATATTTTTAATATTTTGGCATGGTGGTCCAAATATATATGTTCAAACTATATTGAAGAGTGGAAGTATGTTCAAGCTTCATCAACCACTCAATATATATAAATCTAAAAGTAGAATATATATAAAATCAATTTAACATATACCTATGTTCGTATATCTTATCCTAGAAGAAGAGCACTTTACCACACGACAAACTATAATTGAATAATTGAGTAAGATGCACAAATATGAATGTAGCCTATGGTACATTAAAGTAATTTTTTTTTTCAAAAAATTAATTATTAAACGTTTATACGTCATCTCAAAACAAGGAGGAAATTAAGAACTTAGCAAATAAAACTTATATAGTACTATGTTCTATTAAAGAAAATAGAATATTACTTTCACGTGTTAATTTATATATTTATCTAGTTGTATACTATTGTTTTGTCCCTTGTTAATGATCACATCATATTAAATCAACTAATATTTGTGTGATTAACAACAAATACTACTAGCAATATAAATCGATATGAGCATAGTTCAACTAACATGAATTTGTATTATCAATTTGAAAATATGAGGTTCAATCCCAATACCAAAAAATTGAAAAAAGAAATTCAACGATGCAATTAAAATATTTTGAAGTTAATAGAACAAACATATATAACCACTCCAAAAAGGTTAAATTATACCCCTTTTAACCGATTAAGTGGGGTGGACGATCCAACTTTAGACCAAAATCATGAAAGTTTGATAGGAGATTTGGCAAAGAGGGAAAATGGGGTGGTTTATAGAAAAGATGACACATCAAAAGTTGGTAACATAAAGAGCTGACTAAGATTCTCTTGAATTGAAAATTAGAAAGAAAAAGTAAAAGAGATGAAGTGGTGGGCATATTAGTGCTACGGCAGAGTACAAATATGCATGTGGAATTGGTGAACAAATAATCAAAAATCTTAGAGATTCTTTTTAGTTGTCAATAATATTACAAAATTACTCGATCCATTTCGGGTTACACTCATCTTTATACGGTTCACTTAAGTAGACAATTACAAATTACTATGTGAATTTTTTTCTCTTTATAATTGAATGAATGTACGAAGATAGATATAATCTGAAACGAAACATTATTCTTTAATTTTCATTTTTGATATAAAAAAACAAAACGAAAACAAACAAATATGATGAGCTTATGATTCTCCCTTAACTTTCTCCCACATGCTCATGCCCCTAACCTACCTCTCTTTTTCCTACTTTTCTTACCTTTCTTTTCCCTTTTCCTTCCTCCCTTTACATCTTAATCCCATCCCATCCAAATTTTCCCTTCTCTCTTTTCTTTTCACCTTTCTATGTGTTTTAACCTTTGCTTTAGGTAACACATGGATGTATGTACTTTTAAAAGTTTTGTTACCTCGGGTCGTTTTACTACACGTATTTCCTAATACGAACTATTCATTACAATACGTTATTTAAGAGTGAACTCATAAAATCAATAAGTATATAATTCTATTCATTTCAAAATGTTATGATTTAAAATTTGTCATAAACTATTTCTCTTGGGGTTGGAGATTTAAATATTTCGTACTCTAACTTTGTTCAATCATTGTCACCCGAATAAAAATGTCTTGAAATAAGTTGTCTCATCATGAAAAAACTTATTTACCATATCTAATCAATTAAACTTTATAAATATAATGAAAGTACGTGAACTAGAATTGAAATATTTAACTTTGTGAGTACTTAATTAGGCCAGTTTGTACTACTTTAACTATTCTCATGAGACAACCTGTATCTGGCTCTCGTTGTCAAAGTTACTTTTATGATTTTAAAATCTAGGTAGGTGATCATCGTGGTTCAAACCATCCTCTCGACTTTCTCATTTTCACTTTTTTTTTACTATAAGAAAAATCAAACAAGTCCATTATTATATATATATATATATATATATATATATATATATATATATATATATATATATATATATATATATATATATATATATATATATATGTATATATGTATATATATAATCCTTATGAGATGGAGCATAATTTTAGAGAGGTTTGCTAAACAAATTAGCTGCCTTTAGAGGGATATTAAGTTTCCTTTTTCAAATGTTAAAATGCTTTTCTTGTTTGATTAGATTTCCCTTTCCTTCATTGCGTGTTTGGATCAAACTAATGAATAATAATAATGCCATTTAAATCTCCAATTATATGAGGATTTATGAGTTTTAATTTGGGAATACAAAACATTGTTTTGTTCCAATCAAATTACAACTTTTTTTTAGTATCCAATTAGATTACTAACTATCCTCTTCATTAATAACATTAATAGGTACTTGAACTTTCATGAAATTAATAAAGTAGTCCTTGAACTTTAATAAATAACGATCTAGTTTTTATACTTTATAGTTCATAACGATTTAGTCCTTGTTGTGAAAATTTTCATCAAAATTAAAGTGTCACTTTTTTTATTATGTAACAACATCTTTATAGTTTATAAATAAATTTGATTCCCAATCAATTTAAGCTACGCATGTAAGAAAATTCATTAAACTAATTAGTATTTTTCATAGTAGGGACTAAATTGTTATAAATTGTAAAATACAAAAACTAAATCGTTATTTATTAAAGTTCATGGATCAAAAATATTTTTAGTATAAAATTAAATATTATAATTAATACATATTGATAACAAAAAAAAAAATATATATATATATAGTTTTTATGACACTTTTTTTTTTATCTTCCCCTAATATAGGTATCATTTGGTTTAGAATTGCTTAAAATTAAAAATATATATATATATATTACAAAAATGTCCTTAAATTTAGAATTGGTTTAGAAATTAAACATGAATACTTTTTCTTTTTACTTGCTAGCTTTTGTCTCCCTCCCTCCCTAACATAATCTAATATTCTAATAAAAAGAAAAATTAACTAAAGAAAGCCTCCAAGAGAAGAAATGAATGTATCATTGGAGAAATTAAGTTATAAGACAAGAATATTCTTATCATAGTCATAAAAGTAAATTAAGTTTCCTAAATTTATTCAAATTTGCTGTGATTTCCTCCAACTAAAATTAAATAATATAATAAAACAGCATTATAAGTTATAATTAGCATCAACACATGTTTAAAAGGATATTTAATATTACAAGATTTTTTTATTATATTATTATTATTTTTTTTTGTAACGAGCTCTCCCAATTCTTATACTTTCAAATATCTAATTTTAGTCTGTATACTTTTAATAAATCTTAAATTAGTTTATTAACCTGAATTACAGGAAAAATGTTAATAGATAACATAAATTAATTTGTTAAAAAAAAAAAAATAATAAACTAGTAGTAGTATAGACTAAAATAGGACCTTTAAAAGTAAAAAGATAATTGAACAAATTCAAAATGTATAGATTATTTTGATATTTTAACTTTAATTTTATTACGTTTTATTGCATTTTCATCTATAAAATGATACATATTTTCTTTTAAATTAATTTAATAACGAAAAATATTTAAGAGTTAAAAAGTTTGAATTCTATTCTACAATGCAACTAAAAAAAATATTGCATACTATTCCACCCATTTTCTTTAGACATTACGATATCAATCATTTAGTTAATATTAAGTACTTAATAACATATACTAAGCATATTCACCTAATAACACAAGTGAATCTAGTTTTTAACATTTTTCACGTTATAAAATTAAAAAAATATAAAAACTAAATTATGTATGGATATGATGAAGAAAATTGCTATTTCTAGGGAAGTTTGGAGATTAAAAGTATAATGTGTGTATGTTATTTAGAACTAATTTTTAGTTCAGTAAAATTGGAAAGTGATTGGGTTTCACAAATATATATGATGTGATATTTTTTATAAAATGACGAGACGAGGAGTTAAAAACAACGTGGCATCGTGGCCTTCCACCAATCAAAATTTTCCAACTAATTACCAAACACGTTGCCTTCATTTTTCTAAGTCTTAATGTAGTTCAAAATGAAAAAAACAAAAATATAATCATTTCTCTTCTTGTTCATGTTGCATCAACCTTTCAACAATCAAACTCATACTTGAAAATTGAAAAGAAAAGTAGTTTTTAAATTTTTTTTTTGAAAAATGATTAAAACAAATATAGCAAAAATGATTGATAGACAGTGATAGATGATAGTAGTCTATCAATATTTATTACTGATAGATGGTGACATTTTGCTATATTTGAAAATATCTCCAATAGTTTTCACATTTAAAACAATTACCCCACGAAAAATTGGGAGAAACCAAGTATAAATCTCAAAAATTAAAAACTAAAAACGAATTTGTGATCTAGGACTCTGTTTGGTTGCCATTTGGCTTTTTAATTCTTAGTCAAATTCTAAAAACTCTCCTAAGTTGAATCATACCCCTCCTAAAATCCCATCCTATGAAAGTGCCACCTCAGGTGGATTGTGCATGACTCTCTTGGATCTCCAATTCACGCCGAAATTCATACGTTGCTCGAATTAAGATTAAATTAATTGTTGAGGCCAAGGTTGTATGTGAAGGGATTAAAAACTTCACGCACACACCCTCCCCTGATTCGTAGAGTTGGATGTTCTTGAAGTTGTTTTGCAAGTAAACAACGTGTCAACTAACCTTATGGTGATTTCAAACATGGTTCACAAAATCAGAAGGCTCACACAAGAGTAGAAGCCATATCATTCTCCTTTTGCCGAAGGTTGAGCAATCTCATTACTCACCATCTTATGCGTGAAGCTTCGTCTGGTGCGAGCTTTGTTTATCGTAATCGCTTCTCTCTCTTTCTCTAAAGAGCTGCAATGTGTATTTTGAATTTTGGTTTTTCTTTTAGGGTTACAAAATGTTGTTAATTCTATAATTTAATTATTGATTTTTTAAAACATTCTTACCCTTTCTTTAATAAATGTTCCTTTTATTTCACAAAAAAAAAAAAAAAGAGTGAGAACTACACTTAAGATTCAAAGTAAAAAAAAAATACAGAATCTATCTGCGATATATCACGATAGACTACTATATGTGTCTATCATGACATAGATAATCTATCGCGGTCTGTCGCAGATAGAAAGTAAAATTTTGCTATATTTGTAAATTTTTTAGTTTTTTTTTTGCTATATTTAAAAAGAGTCTTTGAGAAGAATGTCAAAATTTACTTGGCCTACAAGATAATAAATGAGGATATAAATGCAATTGGTGACAAATACCTCTCTATATATATATATTGAAAATAGGTGAGAAATATGTAGAAGAAATGATATTCCGTCGAATTGATAGGAGCACTCCATTGTAGCCGTTGGTTGTTTGTGTTATGATGGAGTGTACATAACAAATTTAAATTTGGGATTGCGACACGTGAGGCGGTGGATATAGTAATAGTTATTGTCATGTGATCGCTTTGAGGCCCCATCTTGATTGAATCCCCGGATTTTCCCCTCTTCCCATTTCCAAATTTTATACAAAATATCTTCTAAACTATTTCCCATATTTTAATTTATATACTTTCAAATTGTTTTAAAAATAAAATTTGAAAGTATCTTTTTTTTCTTTTAAAGTTGTTGAGAGTTGTTAAAGGTAAGGTCGAAAGCATCCTAGAACCTAGGAGTTCACACGTCTCTAAATTGAAAGTCAAAGCCTCGAGTGTTGGATTAGCCCTGATGAACTCGATCCCTATCGCGAAAGGGGTAATATCCAAGTTGAACTCGACGATTGAAAGTATGTAACCTCAAAGACTGTACCTATGTTGATGATGTTGATATTGTGCATGTCTTAAACAAATGTTAAACAACAACAAACTTTCTAAATAGTCTTATTCATCCACCTTGAGGGCGTAAGTAATACTATGACTACTTAAATGAACTAAATACTTTTTGTACTAATTTAGACATTGAAGTGTGTTTGGTTTGACATCACACCGATGCAAGTTTTTTTTTTTTTTTTTTTTTTTTTTTTTTTTTTCAGGTAGGTCTAGATGCATTCACAAGTTCAAAGGAGATTTGTCTATGGGTCCAAGATAGCCACGAGATCTGCGTGCCAACAAAAGTAACGAAGATAATGACGTGACACCTGATATGAAAATTTATGTTGGAAATGAAGTCAATGATATTTTTTTGAGTTGAATTGAATACTAGTACTAAACCTAATCTTTGTTAGATTGAAAATTCAGTTATTTTCAAATTTTTAAACATCAATTACACGTTAATTTCGTCGTGATTTTAATAGAAAAACTTTCAATAGTTTTGGTGGAAAATTTTCAAAATTAAAAAGTTCTCAAATTTTAAAGGTTTAATTTAAACATCTTGTATAATGTAACCAATTTCATTATACAAGATGAAAATAGTTAAATTGACATAAAATTTGTACTATCCATTTAAGGTAAGAGATCCTATCATCCCATCTAGCACATTGTTAAAAAAAATGAAATTACATAAATTAAAATTATACATTTAAAAATACTAAAATTAAAATGGAACCATCTAAAATTTGAAAACTAACATTGTATTTTAACTTATAAATTAAAAAAACATCATAAACTTTTGAAACCAATCAATAATTAAGTCAAATGAAATCTATGCACAAGACCCATCCTATATTATAATTGATTTTCATAGGATTTTTTTCTAGGAATGCATTAAATAGTAAGACATTCTTCAAACTTGTATTACTTTTATTAACTTAATAATTTCATTTTTTAAACAAACTTAATAATTTCATTTTGATACTGCTGAAAATTAAAAAAAAAAAAAAAACATTTTGATTTATATCCAACATTTTTGTTTAGTAGTGCTAATGAAACCCTCTCTCTATATATCAAATTCATATTTATCGTATTCATATAGTTTCTTCAAAGAAAATTTTGTTCGTTGATATATTTTAGTTTTCATTAAATTTTCTTTTAGGAATATTTTTATTTAATTTCTACATATTATACTCAAAATATAATCCATTTAAAATTAAATAAAAACAAAAATGGAAAGTTATTATTATTTGGGCATTAAATTTATAAAAACAACTCTTCGTTATGTGTGGTTAGCACATTTATTTGTATTCTATTTTTTGAAAATAGATAATAAAAAATTTATATCTGATTGGTTCAATAGATTATTTCTAAAGAAATCATGGAATCAAACGTATTTATAAGATATTTCGGGGCGGATATGTGATTTGTGAAAGTTTTGCAATCAGCACGTCTTGTTCTTGATTTTTGTAATTAAGAATGGCCTAAGCCAACTAATTCAACTCTATATATTTAGTGGGGTTCATCAAATATTAATTTTAATCAATTAAATATGAACAATATATCAAGATCACTTATATTTTTTTTTTGTTTTAAAAAAAAAACTATATATTTAAATCAAATTGACGAGGTAACGACTAAATGGAAAGGAATTATTTTATGATTAAAAGTCTACTTTTTCAAGAGTCACATGTTTCGTTTAATCCACTAAACGATTGATTTTTTTTTTTTTAATAATTAAAATAACCTTTTGTTTATCAATCGTTTTGCTTTGTTTTGTGTTTCATGTTCTAAAATTACAAGATTGGAGATTAATTTTTTGTAATATATATTGGGTATATATAGTTGTTTTGAAAGTTATTAGTGAAATATTGTAGTTTTATTCATCATCGTTTTTTGAAAAGATGAAACATATATTCATCAAAAGAATAGGATAATTTGCATCTTTGCATTTTTAAAAAGAAATTGAAAATAAATCTAAAACTAGTGAGTGTCTATACTGTCCGAGGATTCACTCACCAATGTGGCTCGTAGGTTTGAGCCTCCCATTGAATTGGTAAGTGAGTCGTACCTCACGCAATATTAACACTTTTCATTTTTCTTGAATATTGTCAATTGAAACAACAAAGATATTTTGTTATGACAACAATCTCATTTAAATCAAAAGTTCAAATTGTTACTTCACATCCTTATTTAGAAAATGGAAAAAAAAAAAACCACCACAATTTTGACTAAAATCTAATAGAAAGTTGAAAATATAATTCTTGAAAAAAAAAATTAAAATATAATCGAAATTTCAAATTTTTACCTTAATCAATGGGTTGGAATGATATGAATTCGACAAACAAAGAAAATATAAAATATAAAATAGTAAGGGACTGACATAAAGATTCACATAGTTCATTAATAATATGTCAGCTACATCTACGAGAGAGAACAATTTATTACCAAAGAGAATAACAAAGAATTATAGAAAGATGCTTCTAGAGTTAGAGAGTTTATATATCACATGTTTCTAACCTCTAGGATAAAAAACGTAAATAATATAAATATGTCAAATACAGATTTATCTTAGATCCATATTTAGTTATTCGAAGTGTCACATGACATTCCAGTATGATATATATTCAAATCGGCCAATCTATAAACTTAAAAAGTAAACTTTTTAACAAATAAGATTACAATAAAATATAGCAATATGATGGTAATAAAGTAATCAATTCAAAAGTTAGTACAAGGTTTGTTGAAATAAAAACAAAAGAAAACATAGTAGTGAGGAGAGAACTAAGAAGATCCTGTTCTTCCTCAACCAACTTTTATAAGGAAGATCTCTATCACTAAATGGCAATTAACTACTTGCCACAATGTACATTTTGGTTTAAAACATGTTTCTTCTCAGGTAACTAACTATACATTTTTACTATTCATTCTCATTTTTTACTTAATACAAGTTTGATGTTTAAATTAGCTTGAAACCCCAAATTTGGTTTCATATCTCAATCTCTTTGGCAAGATTTTATATGGTATTCATAATCTTTCTTTTTCAAGATTTCCTTTGCATAGTTTATATGTTCTTGCTTAGTTTGCATTTAGAATATGTGTCACACAAGAAAAGCTTATTCAACATAGTTATAGTATCCTCCATTGATGCTGATATGATTACTAGCTCTTTATTTTAAAAACAGCAAGTTGAACACATCAATTTTGAGTGCTTGAGAATTGAAATTGATCGATCATTTTATCTTACGAGACAAAAGTGGTGCTGTTAACTACTGAGCTATATCATACTATCCAAAGTAGTGAGATTCCTTTTTCATGGTAAATGGGATTTGATAAAAGGCGAGTCTTTAAAGCAAGGATGTGCATTATTGAGTAGTAAATACAACTTTTCGAGTTTTTTTTTTTTTTTTTCCTTTCTTCTTTATCTCTTTTTGGCGCAGAGACAAAATGAAAGGATCGAACTGTAACTGACTCTCCCACTGCTCCAAAAGCAAAACGCTCTTCTTTGTTCATTTTCTGTGCTTCGTGGGAACTTGACGTTGGTGGGTCGTCCTCATTTTCGCTCCCAACTGCTATGCTCTAATCAAAATCAATTCTTTGCATTTGGGTGTACGAATTTTTTTTTTTTTGGCTGTGCATATTCTTGGAGCCCGTTCTTGGAATTTTTCTGATGAGTTAGGATTTGAATGTGCTTGCACAGATAATTAGTGAGATATACAAATAGGGGGTAAGGAGTGAAAGGAAGAAATGGGGGAAAAGCCAGAAGTGTTGGAGGCTGTTTTGAAGGGAGCTGTGGATTTGGTAACAGATTTGAGCATTTTGTAGCCCTTTTGGTGTTTGGGTGTTTGTCTAAGTTGCCTTATTCTCATTTTGTTTAATTGCAGGAAAATATACCCATTGATGAGATTTTTGAAAATCTGAGATGTAGCAAAGAGGGTCTTACTAGTAGGCTGCTGAGGAAAGGCTGAAGATTTTTGGGCACAATAAGCTCAAGGAAAAGAAGGTAATGCTTCACTACAAGTAGCATTGTGGTTAACTCTGTTAATTTGGTCTAAATTTTTCGTGTTGTATGCTTTCAGGAAAGCAAATTTTTGAAGTTTTTGGGGTTCATGTGGAATCCTCTATCATGGGTTATGGAAGCTGCTGCAATTATGGCTATTGCACTTGCTAATGGAGGAGTAAATGCCCAGCTAAATGGATTGTTATTTATGTTTCTTTCTTTCACATCTCCTTTGCTGTTCATTGTTCTGAGTACTATTTACTTATTTTCAAGGAAAGCACCCTGACTGGCAAGATTTTGTTGGTATCATTACCCTACTTATCATCAACTCCACAATCAGTTTTATTGAGGAAAACAATGTAGGAAATGCTGCGGCTGCTCTCATGGCTCGTTTTGCTCCCAAAGCCAAGGTATCAGAGATGAATTCTTGTGTGTGCTGCATTTTTGCTGGAACCTTGTTGGCTTAATTTCCTCTTGTCTTTGAGATGCTTAAAGTTTAGTGGAACATCAATTTTAGGTGATATGTACTTGAATTTCTGTGTTTGGCTTTTGATTTGCTGTGGAAGGTTCTTAGAGATGGAAGGTGGAGCGAGCAAGATGCTTCCATTTTAGTTCCTGGCGACGTAATCAGTGTTAAACTTGGGGACATTATTCCAGCTGATGCACGTCTTCTAGATGGGGATCCACTAAAAATTGACCAGGTTAGTAACTAACCATAATATATGGAGATCTTAACCTGATTTCTCACACACCACCCCTTTACCCTGCACTCCTCAGATTGTAATTGTCTATTTCCTTACTAAGTTTAGCTTTGGGCTTTGAAGTTTGCGCTTACAAGCGAATCTCTCCCTGTAACGAAGGGTCCTGGTGATGGTGTGTGCTCTAGTTCTACTTGCAAGCAAGGAGAGATTGAAGTTTTGGTCATTGCTACTAGTGTCTACACCTTTTTTGGTAAAGCTGCTCATCTTGTTGACACCACCAATCAAGTGGGACACTTCCAAAAGGTAAGAAGATGTGTCATTGTATTCCTTGATTTTCGGTTCGTGCGATATCTTTCTTTAAACTGTCTTATTTTTGTTTTTGTTAATTTGTTTGTAGGTCTTAACAGCCATAGGGAATTTCTGCATATGTTCCATTGTTGTGGGAATGGTAATAGAGATCATTGTAATGTACCCAATTCAGGACCGTGAGTATCGCCCTAGAATTCATAACCTCCTTGTGCTACTAATTGGAGGAATTTCTATAGCCATGCCTACAGTTCTATCTGTGACAATGGCTATTGGTTCTCATAGGTTATCTTAACAGGTTGGCTTAGTTATTTTGAAGGCTTTTTGTTGAATATTGTCTGACATATGAGTTATGGAATAAACAATGGGATCATTTGATGTCAATTTCAGGGTGTCATCATAAAGAGAATGACAGCTATTGAGGAAATGGCAGGCATGGATGTGCTCTGCAGTGATAAGACAGGAACCCTGACTTTTAACAAGTTAACTGTTGACAAAAATCTTGTTGAGGTTGGCAGGGAGTTGCTTCCTGCTTGTTTTTCCTCCCAGAAGCATTTTTGTTTGTTTCTAATTTCGTGTCTAAATATAACTTTAGGTTTTCAGTAAAGGGATAGATGCAGACACTGTTGTTCTAATGGTTGCTAGAGCATCAAGAATTGAGAAGCAAGATGCTATTGATACTGCCATTGTTGGAATGCTAGCTGATCCAAAGGAGGTAAGTCATCAATATCCGAATCTCTTTACTCTTTCGAAATGGCTATTGAAATGTTTAAAATGTTCATTACATCTTCCATGCTTTCAAAGGCACGTGCTGGGATTCAGGAAGTACATTTCCTACCTTTCAATCCTACTGATAAGCGAACAGCTTTGACTTATATCGACCATGAGGGCAAGATGCACAGAGTCAGTAAAGGCGCTCCAGAACAGGTAAAAAGGCTGCTCTATTTGTTCTTGTGCAAATGTTGTCTCTCTTTTACCTAAGAACAGATTACTGAATATAGGTTCCTGTTTTAACTATCCCTTTTAAATTCTAAATCTTGCATACAACAAGTCAGAGATAGAGAGAAAAGTTCATCCAGTGATTGATAAATTTGCTGGACGAGGTTTGCGTTCACTTGTTGTAGCATACCAGGTCGGTGAACACTGGGTTATAGATTGTTGTTGATCCCTTGCTTATAAGACCTCTATGCATCTTCTTTAGCCCAGCAGTTAAAGTATTGTTGATTATGAGTCATATGTGATTTATATCAGGAAGTTCCAGAAGGAAGAAAAGAGAGTGCTGGAGGTCCTTGGCAATTCATGGGCCTCTTGCCTCTGTTTGATCCACCAAGACATGATAGTGCAGAGACAATTAGAAGAGCTTTAAATCTCGGCATAAATGTGAAAATGATTACTGGTACGTTTCACGTTTTACCCTGCATATGTACATGCCTGGTAAAAATGCTCCATGTATGGAATTTCACCAATATTCTCATGTGATTCTGATTGGAGACTGCAACATTGCCACGTCTATTTAGATCACTGAATTTATCTACCTTGTTTGTTCATTTACCTTGCTTCATTTATTAGGAGATCAGCTGGCTATAGGCAAGGAAACGGGACGTCGATTGGGGATGGGAACCAACATGTATCCATCATCTGCTTTGCTAGGATAGGAAAAGGATGAGTCTATTGCTGCTTCACCTGTTGACGACCTTATAGAAAAGGCAGATGGTTTTACGGGTGTATTCCCTGGTATTTTTTTCAGTAATTGACTCAAAATGTTAGTTTGGGGAACCAAATAAAATTGGTTTTTGTCCTTGGATACTTGCTTACCATGATATTTTGTTGGTTCAGAGCACAAATACGAGATTTTAAAACACTTGCAAGCTATGAAACATATATGTGGGATGACTGGTGATGGAGTGAATGATGCTCTTGCACTTAAAAAAGCAGACATAGATATAACTGTTGCAGATGCAACTGATGCTGCTCGAAGTGCTTCTAATATTGTTCTTACTGAACCTGGTCTCCGTGTTATCATCAATTCTGTTTTGACTAGTAGAGAAATATTTCAGAGGATGAAGAATTACACGGTAACCTGTGGTTTTGAACTTGATATTTCTTCATTCAGTAGTTGGTTTTTCAGGTTACAGCCTGTGAGATTGCATTATTACCATCTCTTTTTCTACTTTTGAAGTTCTGATTTTTGTTGGCTACTCTGAATCACGTTTAATTTTTGTCCATGTCAAATTTATGCAGTTTCCATCACAATACGTATTGTGGTAAGTTGTTATTAGAATATAATTAATTATATGTAAGGTTTGTTGTTTCTATTCTGCCATGTCCTGAATGACAAGTTATGTTGTTTTTATAATCATAAATTCTGATGATATTCCTAACATGTGCTTCTGATTTTGTTTGTTGAAGCTTGGTTTCATGTTGCTGGCTCTCATTTGGAAATTTGATTTTCCACCATTTATGGTTATTATCATTGCTATCCTTAATTATGGTTTGTTCAAAATCCCTGTATTTGATCTGCTGATTAAGTTCATATGAATAAATGATTCTTTTGACACTGCTTATGGAAACTCATTAGAATGATTAATGTATAGGTACAATCATGACAATATCAAAGGATAGGGTTAAACCATCTCCTCTGCCAGATAGTTGGAAGCTGGCTGAAATTTTTACTATTGGCATTGTACTCGGTAGTTACTTGGCAATGATGACGGTCATATTTTTTTGGGCATCCTATAAAACTAACTTTTTCCCTGTAAGACAATCCAATTTCCTTAATACTAATTAATAATCTGTTAATGATGGGTTCAGATGGATCCATTGTTTAAGTTGTGTTCTGTAATCTAATACTTTTATTAGTTCTCTTGTATTTAGCTTGCTATTAGTCACTGCCATTCTTCTGATTTCTGCTGATCTGTCTCATTTTGGGAAAAATTTAGCGAGTCTTTAGAGTACCAACCCTTGAAAAAACAGCTCATGATGATTTCCGGAAGCTAGCATTAGCTATATATCTTCAAGTGAGCACCATCAGTCAGGCCCTCATTTTTGTTACGCGATCTCGAAGTTGGTCCTATGTCGAGCATCCTGGGGTGTTTCTTGTAGTGGCTTTTATTCTTGCTCAATTGGTAAGGTGAAACTTATTTGAATTGTTACACCTGTATTTTCAATTATACTTTGGAAGACTAACACTAAGTTTAGATCTCTTGCTGAAACAGGTTGCCACTCTGATTGCTGTCTATGCTAATTGGAGTTTTGCTGCCATTGAAGGAATTGGTTGGGGTTGGGCTGGCGTAATTTAGCTTTATAACATCATCTTTTATATTCCTCTTGATCCCATAAAGTTTGCTATTCGATATGCTTTGAGTGGGAAGACTTGGGATCTCATGCTTGAGCAAAGGGTATAGATTTGCACCATCTCCTGCATTTAACCTATCAAACAAACTTATGCATCAGTAGGCTTATTCCCTTGTATTTTCTTTTTATAGGTTGCTTTCACGAGACAAAAGGATTTCGGTAAGGAACAACGTGAGTTGCAATGGGCTCACGCACAAAGAACGCTGCATGGTTTGCAACAGCCTGATACTAAGATGTTCACTGAGCGAACTCATTTCATAGAACTCAATCACATGGCTGAAGAAGCCAAAAGGAGAGCTGAAATTGCTAGATATGTTGCAAACATCGTCTTTGGTTTGTATTTGAAACTTGTGAGCTAGTTTAAGTTATCATTCTGCAACTGCCAATTCGGTTTCATTTCATAAATCTTGCAGATTGAGGGAACTCCATACACTGAAAGGTCATGTAGAGTCAGTGGTGAGATTGAAAGGTCTCGATATTGAAACGATTCAACAAGCATACACCGTGTGAGGGGATGTCCAATACTGTAATATACTGTCTTCTACTTGTATGTTGACTCTTGACATTTAGATTGCAAATGCAAATTAAAGAAGGATGAGACAACAGTTTACTTCTGTATTTGGCTTTTGGTTTTTTAGCTTATTAGAGGACTCTGTCGTTTTCGACACTTTTCTGTGTTATATTTGAAGGGAATTGAATCTCGATGGAAGCGTGGGATCGCCTTCTTTGATTTATTGAAAGAATTAAAAATAGGATTCGGACCGCTTCTTTGAAAGAATGGGAAAAAGAAGAAAATTGGGAGAATTAGAAGAGGAAGATTTTTAGAGTAATTGCATGGAGTGTTCTATGAAAACTCCTAAGAGCCTTATTTATAGTTACTCTTGATCGATAAACTATCACATAGATTTTAAATCAAATATTTAATAATATCCAATATTAATAAATATCTACCCAAATAATATCTAATATTAAATGGTTTAAAATATTTAAATCTTAATTTGGATCTTATTCAAATTAAATAATTAATTATTTAAATTTAATTCTAATTAATTAATTAATTCTTCCTCTATTTATTTATATGGATTTTATTAATTATTTGAATTGTATTCAAATAAATTAATTCTTCATATTATAAAGTTATAATTACATTCAAATAAAATTTATAATAAATCATGCAATTAATTGTATCTAATACAATTAATATTTTCCCTCGTAAATTTGAAAATTTCAAATTTTTCTTTCAACATAATTGATCTTTGTTGGTTCGTTATGAGCTAGTAAGGGAACCTTATGGATCTACAGATCAGAAGCTCCAACGATATGAGATTAATCAGCTAAACTCAATATTCGTTAACTGTGGGTATACTTCACTAAAGACCCACAACTGCACTCTTCTCACCGTAGATTCTGTGTCCATGGATATAGACCAATAATAGCAAATTAGTCCTTCACAAGCGGCGTTAAATTAATGTTTTACCTCTGGGTTACTTCTAAATCCTTAAGTACCAGTGCTCCTTTAACGAACAACCTGTTTATGGTCCAACCATTAAACAGAAACTCCTCTCAGGCCAGTGAGAGGGTAGGACCCTTTGTTCAAGTCCCAGAGACACCACTTAAGTGAACACTTATCTACTTACCCTAAAAATGGGAATTAGTGAATTTCATCTCGTATAATTATGTCCCCAGCTCCCCACTCGGTCTTGTCCCCAAGATGGTAAGCATATTGAGTCGGCAAATGGCCAATCTCACCCATACAATTAAAGGACAATCCATCGTGGACAAGAGTTCATAATATACTCAAGATTAAGACTAAGTTGCCTAGGTCATCCTATTGAAATAGAAACCTAACTAGTCAACAAAGTTTCATCCAGTAATTACTATTTCGTGGTCCGGTCTTATGCAAACTCATTGCATAAGATACCCTCACTTGCATGTCACCTACACAAACACGTTAGATCATTGTGTTTGTATCAAATAAGGAACGCAACCTTATCCTCATACTATAGACCTTTTAGACTGTATCTTGAACATTGATCTCCATATGTTCCCACATACAGTTCAAGACTCATAAAAGAGCCTAGGATGTTAGTTTGTTGGATTTAGAGTTATTAGGACAAAACAAACAAAAACAATCAATAACGCTTATTGAAGTAACACATCAATAACTCTTTATTAATGATTTAATTATGGTCAAATTATTACATTTAGAATCTACGAGTTTTAGGGCAACAATATTAGTCTTTTTTTCTATTGCCGAACTTGGTATATCTTGTAATGCACCGCTCCCCCAAAAGCAAGTTCTTATGAAATGATGTCATTTATGTTCAAAACAAACTTTCTAGAACTTTTTCTACTGGATTCTCATGGCATTTACTGCTTTCCCTTCCTACTATAAATGAAAATAACCAAACATAGAGAGTGTTTGGTCCAAGAAGTTTGAGAGCGTGGAGTTGTGAACTATAATCTTTATTTTGTTTATGAAGTTCGTGGGTCCCATAATTAAAAATGTCTTATTAACTCATTAGAATATGGACCTAGGAGTTAACTCCTTATCCTAAGGCCTCCAACACCCTTAAATTTTGCCATTTTTTGAAACATGATGACAAACAAAACCGCTGACACAATTTTGTTGTTGACATTATGTTACTTGTCTCTCTATTTCTGTCAAAACAGTTGATACTATGAAGGTGAAAGTTCTCACAAGAAGTTTTCAATTAACAAGAGTTATGTAAGGATCTTCCGACTTTCTAAAAACTGAAAAGTAAACAAAATTTAGAGCTCATAACTCAGCTCCTAGGCAGTAGAAATAATCCAATCTTTCTTTGTCAAGATCTTCAACAGACAATCTCTAGTGGCACTACCCTTTGTCTTCTCATGAACCAATAAAATCAAGAAACTACCAATAGATGTTGCATACTTGACAGACAAAAATGACCCTATGATGGAATTTCTTTTAAAGGGAGCTTAATCTGAGCAATGGATGTGAAAGCTTTAGAAATGTCTTCTCTTGTCTTTAACAGAAACAGAAAGAAGCATGGCGACAATGTTAGGTGCCATGCCACTACCTATCCTTTCTTAGAAGTGGTCTGCACTTTATTTGTGAGGGAATCTAAAGAAAATTAGTACAAGAATTCTATCAAATCATTGTAAAGATGATGAAAAAAGGAAGCCAAAGATTAAGGATCTATCCAGTAATTCTGCCTTAGCCTTTTGATTTTTCAACATAAAATTAAATGAGGAATCAACACTAGAGTGAGAGAGAGAGAGACCACAGGCAAATTCTAAGTCTTGTGTGGCCAAAGTAAGTATCAGAAAGGAAAGCTCCCATCAAGGTTGTGAAGCTGCTGGTTGATTTAAAGATGTTGACAAGATTGGTTACGGTTATGGTTTTCAGGTCAAAGTGAATCACAAAAGTGAAGTAAACTAATAGGTTTGATGTTGTCCCAATTGTTCCCAGTCTCTTAAATATCTCATTTCCTACAACATTTTGTCGTTAAACCACAAATGAATCTCACAGAGAGAGAGACAGATAGACAGAGAGGCAGCGAGAGTACCTATAAAGAAGGGCATGGCTTTGCTTCCTTAATTCTTGATTTTTGGTTGTTTATCCTCATCAGAAGCAGCAACATATTCTCAAAATCGTCCATGGCTTTAAAATCTTGAAGTCTCTTTACAATTTTCTTCTCCTAATTTCGTGGAATTTCTGCAAATGAGTAAGAACCCACACCAGTAGTTTTAGTATGAGAAGATGGAGCAAAGGCCTGCAAAGGCCACTGTTTCCCTACAAAAACAAGTTTTGATTGTATGGGGCCTATTATATTTTGTAAGTTGAAATAGGTCCATTGGAGGTGAGGCATTATATAAGTGAGCATTTGTTGAGAGGAAGTATCTATTATGACAGAAGTGAAATCGACATGCAAGGAATAAAAAACAAGAAGAAATTGACCACAAATTTATGTGATTCATTAATAACATGTTAGCTACGTCCACGGGTAGAAGGAGAGAGCAAATTCAAGCACTCCAACAATATCTTTTTTGGGCATATTTTATGGACATTCACTATTGAGAATTAGGAGAGATAGGAGCTTTCAAATCTTCCTTTTTTCTACCTTTTTGTTGATAAGTAAAACTGTTGGCTTAGGCCACATTGACTAAACTATTAGGACAAAGGGGTATACAGATAAAAAGTTAACCAAACTGGTTTTTTCAAGAGACAATGATCCAATTTAGTTGTTCAAATTGGTGAAATATATTTAAAACTTGAAGATTACATTTAAACTAGTTTTACAGCCAAATACATATTCCTCTCTCTTAAATCACACTAACGGTTACTTACATTAAGATCTTTGCTACTAAATTCTTTGTACCTATACCACTTTGCACAAACTAAAAAGTACACCAAATTTAAGATTTGCAATCCAGCATCTAGACAATAGAAATTGTCCAACCTTCCTTTGTTAAGATCTTCAGCCAACCAATCTCCATTGGCACTTCCCTCCTTTGTCTTCACTTGAACCACTGTAATCAAGAAACTGCCCAAGTAGCTAGATATTGCATACCCAACAAACAAGAAAGACCCTCCAATGCTTCTCATGTTCTCTGGAACTTGCTTGTAATAGAACTCCTTATGAGCAATAGTTGTGAAAGCTTCAGAAATGCCTAACAAGATGAACTGAGGTATCAACCACAAACTAGACAATGAAGAAATGGCACCTCTTCCAAATTCTGTCCCAATTGGTTTTTCAAGAGCCAAATCTCTTCTCCTACTCTCAACAAAAGCAGAGAGAAAAAGGGCAGCAACGTTGAGTACCAAGCCAACACTCATCCTTTGGAGAACAGTTATGCCACTTTCCTTTCCAGTGAGTTTCCAGAGAGCTGGTATGAGAATTCTGTCATAGATTGGTACCCAGACGGTGACGCCAATCATTGAAAATATGTAGAAGGAGGCTGCCGGTATCTTGAAACCAGAAGAGCCTAAACGGCGATCAGACTGAAGAGCTTGAAACACTCCATAAGTTTGATGGACTATGGGGAAATAGTAAATGATACTGGTAGACCATATGGGAATGATCCTTAGAATGCACTTCAGTTCTTCAACTTGCTGAATGCTACAAAGCCGCCATGGATGAGCTGCTGATCCATCATGATTGATTTGGTCTTCTTGAGTTATAATTGCAGCCTTGTCAAGGAACCTACCATGAACAATAATGTAAATGGATGTCAAACAAGTCAGTAGAAACAGGAAACAAGAAACGGGAACGTTATCAAACAGGCCCTAAATAAACACAAACTTGAGTTAGAACTAAAGAGTATAATCTAACTGAACTTACTTTCAAATGCTTTTTGATTACCTGAACTGCTTGCTATGACAAAGCTTGGAATTAATGGAGTTGGTTGGAACATAGTTGAAAAGAGAAGCAATTGGTTGTTGTTCAGAAAGCTTCAACTTTCGCTTCTTAAATGAAACCACAACAACCTTCCCAACATTTGTCAAAGGATTGTCAAATGGTTTCACTCTGACATAAATTCTTGTCCCAATGAAGAAGAAAATGCAGGAAAAGAACATACAAAATGCAGTAATGAAAAAACCCCAAGCCCAGCTGATATCAGATTGTATATAGACAATGGCTGTAAGAGAGATCATGGCTGCAAAAGTGTAGGTGAAATAGTACCAATTAAAGAAACTATTGACTGCTCTTTTGCCTGATTCTGTATTGGGGTTAAATTGGTCTGCTCCAAATGCCAGATTACATGGCCTGATGCCACCAGCTCCGATGACCAGAAATCCGAGTCCGCCGATCAGAAAGGCCATTTGCCATGGTGTTGCGCCGTTGCAGTCAGCGACATTGACTGTCGATCGGCTGCATGGTGGCGGATGTAGCATTTGGATTGCAGCAGTTAGTGTCATTGTTGTCATCCCCTTCACCACAACCGTATTATTACGAGACATGCAAATCTTTGAAAATCTACATCTAACAGTTATTAAGGTGTCTTGTTGACTAATTTGTTTAAGACATTTAAAACAAAGCATCATAATTATTTTAACTCTATGGTTCATTTAATCTCAAATTCAACCGATAAAAGTTACTCTAGGGATAATAGGCTTGTCTTCCTCAAGAGCTCACATCGAAGAAACAAAATTACATAACAATTAACCTTAAGGGGTTGTTTAGCGCGTTGAGTTGAATTCATATGTTTGTTGAGTTTACATGTCTGTGGAGTTCATATGTCTCTGTTTTAAGTGTTTGGGGTGCTGAGTTCATATATCGAGAGTATCTGATGTAGTTTTTGTTTAAACAATGATTATTTTTGTTTAAAAGCTTTCTTACTCAATAATTCTACATATACTTTTTAAAATAAACTCTAGATTACACTTTATTTTGGGGTATTTCCAAATATAGTAAAATAAGCCAAAATATTTACAAATATAGCAAAATGTCATTATATATCAATGATAGAAACTTATAGACTACATCATCTATCAGTGCCTATTAGTGATTTTGCTCTATTTGAAAATATTTTTAGAAGTTTTGTCATTTAAAACAATTACCCCTTTATTTTATTGTCTTTTAAGCACACATGTATTGTTTGGGAGTTTTGGGAAGTGAGGTTTAGGGTTTACTTTTGGATCATGCATTTCATTTTTTTTTTTTTCTATTTAAGCAAGCATTTTAAAATTTTGTGCATGTGACGTTTCTAGTTTAAGTTATTTTTATTTTAACATTTTTTTGTAGAAACTTCTTAAAATAAAAGTACGCACATGTTTGACAATCTTTTCTCAAAAGTGTTTTTACGTACAAGTTTGTTTGATTTCTTACATGATAAAAGTAATTTTATTAATGTTAAACTACTAAAAAAAAAACGACTGTAAAATATTATGAACTAACCAAAAAATCGAGAATTCAATGTTTTGACGAATCTTCCGTACGTTTTTGTCAACAAAGGTGTTTTTATAGATAATTTTGTGCGTCAACATAAATATTAACATTTATTAATGTTTTATATGTATTTTTAAATTAATAGTTATTTTTAAGCTTTAAATTAAGGTTTTATGTCACAGGCGTCGACAAAACGAAAAACTCTGGTGTCAACAAAGCCCAAATTTGTAATACTCATAATTTAAAATAATGGTCGTCGGAGTTGGCCACCAACAATGGTGGTTGGATGTGGTTGGAGTTGGCCACAGGCGGTGGTTGCCGGAGTTGGCCGTCAGAGGTGGTTCATGAAGTTGGACGGGTCGTCGAAGTTGGTGGTCAAAGTTGAATAACGAGGCATCAATGGTGATCAGGGCTGAGTGCACTGTTGGTGGACATGGTATAAAATGTCGGTGACATATGAAATTGACCTCCCAAACAATGAGTTAAATTTATATCTCAACTCATCTCATCTCATCCCCTCATCCTAAACATCCCCTAAAAGAGATCAAAACCATCACATTTACTGACATTTGTTTTAAAAGTTCAATATAATAACAAAAAGTTGAAAGCACAAGAACGAAAATAAGTAGTTTGAAGTCTATAAGGACTCATAATGAATACAAATACGAAAAGTAGATGAAGACCAAAACAAAATTTAAACCTAAGCAAAAACATGAAGAAAAAGATTATATTATCAGAGAGAGAAGGAATGAGAATACTTACAAGAAAAGAAGCGAGAGAAGCAAAAACAAGAGTGTAATAACGGCCAAAGTAAGTATCAGAAAGGAAAGCCCCAATAAAGGTAGCAAAGTTGCAAGTTCCATGAAAGATGTTCACAACATTGGTTGCAGTCATGGCTTTCATTTGAAACACAACTGTGAAGTAAACTAGTAGATTTGATGCTGTCCCTACTGTTCCAAGTTTCTCGAATATCTCGTTTCCTGCATCGTATCGTTCAATTTTAGTTATTTCTCAATTGGTTAAGACATATTAAGACATCGACGTTAGCTACACTGCAGACAGAGGAGAGAACAGTTTTACTTTTATTAGTGAGAAAATTTCAGATTACAGAGTTAAAGGCACCAGCGAAATTCTTGTACTTGATCGTTCGAAGTGTTAGATAAGAAATTCAAGACATTTTAATATATATATATATATATATATATTGACCAAACTAACCAATAATGAAGGGCATGGCTGTTATTCCTCTGTACTCGATCTTTGGCTGCTGATTCTCATCATCAGAAACTGTTCCACTATTCTCACCTTTCTCCATGCCTTCCAAAATCTGACCTTTCTTCTTCTTGGGGTTTTATTTATAATTGTTATACTGTCCATCTTATAAGGGTTTTATTATTGTGTTGTGGTCTTGCAGTTTGTAAGGGGTTGCATTGCATTGATCTTTGGTAGCTATAAGTGGGAAGACATTTTGTTGTGTCAAAAAGTTGAAAAAGAAAGTGTTGAGTTTTACAAGTGTAGTTTGCCACTGTTTACACTTGGACTACATGTTTCGCATTGTCTACCTCCACTCTACATGCATTTGCACCTAACTAAACTTTCATTTAAGAACACAGGAGCTTTTAAGGTGGCTCAATTAAGAAGACATACATCCACTCCCAAGCAATTTACTTAAATATCTCGAACAAAAATCAAACAGACCGTTTGGGACGTTGAATTGATTCTTATAATAAGTGGTTAATATATATAGTTAATAGATTATTATAATAATAATATGTGTTTGGAATGCTGACTATTTTAGCTAAATAGTAACTTAAAATTAGTAAACATAGTAAAAAAAGAAAAAATTACATGCTTTGATTTTTCAACCCGTTAAATTATACCAAATATCTCTTAACTTTCGGTGTTTCTCAATTATGTTCTTAAATAGTGAAAATTTTCAATTTTTACCTTTGAACTTTGATATTTTGTTGCAAAAGTACTTGCAAACTTTAAAATCGTTCCCAGATGACATGCAAAGGTATTATTTACAAATATATAGAAGATTAAGATTGTTGTTAATGTTATCCTTTATTTCATCTAAAAGTATGTCACTAAAGGCATATTGGGGAATGACTTTGTAATGGTTAAAGTCATTTTTGTCATTTTTAAAATCACTCAAATTACATGCTTTTAGTAATTCAAAATCAATTTCGATTATATGTGAATTGCTATTTAAAAGAGTAAAATTAAACAGTAAACTGATTTTGTGTAATTGAATGTGAGTTTCAAAGTAATTTTAAATCTTACAAAAATGATTTTGATAGTTTCGAAATCATTCCAAAACATGCACTAAAATTACTTACATAATCAATGTACATGAATGATATCGTAAATGATGTCACTTATACGTTTTAATTTGAACACATTAGTCATTACATCAATTTAGATTTTATTACGGCAAAAAAAGATCTCTAAGAATATATTATTGAACAAATTCAAAAGTAAAAATGAAAAATGTCAAAGTTTAGAAACATAATTTACACGAACTTAAAGTTTAGTGATATTTTGTTTAATTTAACCTTATACTTAGCATATACAATAAATTATTAATTAAAACTTTAATCACTCGTGACAAAAATATCAATTATCATCTAAATACGAGTTTAGTCTTCCTCCTAAACCATTATTGGTTAATTAATTAATTTATATTAGACAACATTTTTCATTGTATCCTTATTTTTATAAGCTTTCTAGAATGGGTACGTTTAATCCTTATATTTTGACCTACTTTTTAACTAACTAACTATATATATACACATATGCTTGATTTTATGTGAGATGTGCTTCAAATGTACAGAGTTATTAATAATAATTAAATCTAGATTAAAAAATTTGTATGTCTTTTAATAACCTTTGATATTATCATAGACTTTTTCAAATGTCAAATTAATAAAATGGATTAATTATTTAAAATTGATGTATGAACAATTGTCAAAAGAAATCTTAATTAAAAGTCTTAATTAACTATATTATGAAAGTTTAGAAGCTTAATCGATAAAACTAATTATAAGTCTCATATTTGTTTATCCAAAATATAATGTAATAGAGGATGCAAATTAATACACTTACAAAACTTTAGAATTTAAATTGATACAATTATTAGTTTAAGACTTAAATTGATACAACTTATAAAGTTTTGGGGGTAAACAGATATTTTTTATATTTTTTAAAGTATTTTTATGATAATTGTTTTAAATGACAAACCGTTTGAAATATTTACAAATATAGTTAAATGTTGCTATCTATTAATGATAGACATTGATAGATATTGATAGACATCTATTACTATTTTGATATTTTACTATATTTATAAATATTTTTACTCATTTTACTATATTTGAAAATAACTTATAGATTACGATTTTCGTGTTTTGGGTTGTAATTTGCCTTTATTTATTCTCTCTTATCAACAGCCCCCACCGAATTGTGACTTGTGAGATAGAGGGTTTTAGGTTGTTCTATTATATTCACTTTACTTAAGAGAGTTATCTACTTCGTGAATGAATAGAGTTAAAATTTTTTTTGTGATATTTCTACTTGTTTGTGAAATTAGTAACTCAATTTAATTAAGTATGGGCTTGGACCAACTTGTAAAAGAATTTGCATCGATGTGGTGGCAAGTCAAAAATACGTTGTGTTAGTACAATAAGTGTTTAGTTTAGTTAACCACTTAAGTCTTACTTACCCCTTTATGCGGTGGAAAGGGCTGATTGGGACACATGCAATGTCGACAGTTCTAACCTAGATATAATCCTTGAGGTTACAAGCTTTCGGTCATTGAGCTCAACTCAGATATTACTCCTCTCATGATAGGGATCAAGACTTTTCTATTTGGGAATGTGGAGACCCCTAGGCATACTCTTGGACGCCTTGAGGGAAATTGATAAAAATGAGTCATTTGAGTTTTCAGTTTTGAAATGAACCTATATATATTTTTGAAACTCGTTGGTAGATGAAAGTTCATAAATGCCCCTGCTGGGGTCCAATCTTTAAACTTCTACTCTTTCTACCTTTACTCAAATTTTTCTTGTCATTATCTCAATCCATTGAGTTTGTAAGTTTTTTGGTTGAGTTTTTCTTATTCAACCAATTTTAGTTTTCAGATATAAAGATTTAAAGTAAAAAATAAAAAATAAAAAATAAAAAATAAAAGGCCTAAATCTCAATCATCTGAGCATCTTTTCTAGAAAGATTGAAAAAGAGAATGAAACCAACGTTAAAGAACGATTGTTTTTCAGAAATCAGGAATTTTGGCAGACATTTTTTTTAAAAAAAATTTTGACTGAGATTTATGAATTTCGGCCGAGATTTTGGTCAGGATTCAATGATTTTCAGCCGAGATTTCGGTTGTGATTCATCATTTTTGTTTTCCTTTTTTTTAAAAAAAAATTCTGACCTTCTTCCTTTATTTATTTTTGTAATATTCTTGGCTTATTTTATTTTATCTTATTTTATTTTATTAAACCAAATAGTTAAAATAATTATTTTTAAAAAATTATCAATTTTTATAATTCATATCAAATTTTTTAGATTGAACCAACTAAAAAGGTGGAGAAAAATTGTTTCAAAATTTTTCATTTCATTTCATAGAAGTGGATTAAAAAGAAAATTGGGTGAAATAATTTAACTTTTTATTGAAAATGTTGGTGAAAATATCGAAGAATGTTATTAAAAATTGAAGAAAATAATAGTATATAGGTAATTTTACCCATATGTGACATCATCTTCACATGCAAAGAGACCTAAAACAACTTAAATTGTGAATCGCTCTCAAATTTCTGTAATATATGAAATTTGTAAAAAAAAATGAAACTTTTAATTTCATTAAATTTCACAAAAAAACTTATATGAGTTGTTGTGATAATAACATTAAACTTTAAAAATGTGTTGCAATTTTTACCTTTTATTAAGTTTTCACATGAAAAATCGTTAAAAAAAAAAAAAAAAAAAAAAAAAAAAAAAAATTCCATGCCTATAAAATATATGTTTGGTACATGATAAAACGATATTAATGCTAAATTTTTATAAGCTTTGTGAACTTAAAAAATCTTATTCAAATTATTTTGTGACGTAATCAAAGTTAAACTTGTTCAAAACTTGACAAATACTGAAATAGTGAGTATATGAAGATTTTCTCCTAGCCGAAATTAAATTACTATGAGTAAAAATGTTATATTAATGTCACACAGACTCTTGGATCAAATTTGGTGTTTAATAGATGATATATTCTACAATTTTTTAATTAATAAATTTATTCTTAAAATATGTAGAATTTGTGTCTAATATACATAGTTAATCTTCTTCATTTATGTTCAATAAATTTATGAATTTAAAAAAATGTCAAATTGATTAAAGATTTATTAAGATATTAGAGTTGTACATTGGTGAGTCGGATTTTCCATTTTATTATGGACCGTCCAACCGACTATTTTTTTAGGGTCGGGTCTGTGGTAAATTTATATACAACTTCTATACAAAATTGAAAAAAAAAATATATGTTTAAATTCTAATAAATTTAGATTATATATATGAATAATTTGATTGATAATTATTTCCTTCACCTTAAAAATTTTCTAATCATATAAAAGTTAACTATTTGATTAAAACTTTTCTACCATAGTGATTTATGTTAATTATTTTTCTATTTAAAATCAAATGGAGAAAATTTTCCACAAGAAACTTAATCACCGACAATTACGCAGGGAATTCAATCCCTTTGGGGAACTTGGCGGGAATAGGAAATGAAATAGAGAATGGGAAAGCCATCTCCGCCTTAGTCCTAAGGTGGACATCTAATGTTGTGAAAGTAAATAAAATGATTTTAAAATTGGGATTGATTTCCAATCTCATTTTTAGTTTAAAAAAAATGATCAAATTTTATAGGATTTGAAAGTAAATTAATTATTTAATTAAGGTCGTCAAATTCTAATTTTCAATTATTTTAAGTTAAAAAGTCAAAGGGAGAAGAAGAAGCGTCCCTTGAAAACAAAACCCTAAACCCTAATTTTTTAAGTGTACAAAACTAAAAACTACCGGAGAGAAACCTGAAACCAAAAACCCTATATTGCCATGGCGCGCTCTGTTTCTGATGCATTCAACTTTCTTCATCCTTCACCGGCAAATCAGTCCGATTAACATTTTCCATCAACTTCACTTTATTGTCGTAACCCCTCACAAAACGGCTTGCGAAGAACACGAAGTACAGTAGATTCAAAGTTCCGATCACGGCGATCGTGAAATAGTAGTAGTCGAGCCTATTCTGGTTTAGGTCATGCCCACCTACCCATGGCGATTTTGCAATTTTCGCGCTCACAGTGTGTATCACATCGACTATCAAAGAGCTTAAATAGCTCGCTACAGAGAGTGTGAGGAAGAAGATGGCTCCTGCAACTGTTCTCATATGCTCCGGCATATGCATTGTGAAGAACTCCATAAGCGCTACCAATGCAAATGCTTCCATTAAACCAGTGAGAGCATGCTGCGGTAACAGGAACGCGAAACTTGTCGGTGAAATGAACAATCCGTTTCCCAAAGCAGCGTCTCTTCGATGTTTCTCGACAATCCCGGAGACGACCATACTGAGAATCGACAAGACGATTCCTATAGTGATTCTTTGTTCCATTGTAAGTCTTCTCTCTTTTCCGGTGATTTTCTTTCCCAGTTTGATGAAAACCCTCTCGTAGATTATGATCCATATAGATAGAGATATCATACCGGCTAAGTTCATCCAGCCGGGTGGGAATTTGAAATGGGGCCCGATTGATCTGTTTGATTGCATTGCTTGAAGAATCCCAAATGTGTTTGGTTGATTGAATACTATGAAACACCCAATTCCTGATATCCAAACGGGAATAATAGATACTAGGCATTTGAATCCTTCCACTTGCTGTAAACTGCATAACCTCCATGGATTCTTGGGTTTTCCCTGTTCATCCAATTCCTCTTCTGGGTTCACTATAATCGCAGCTCTATCCAGCCATTTGAACCTCTCTGTGTGAAGAAGCTTTTCCTCACATGAGGAATCCTCCATTGGTGGGTCATATAACGAGTAAGATGAAACAGAATGTCTTCGTTTTCTACACGCAGCAATAATGACTCTAGACATATCAGTGAACATGCTTCCTCTGGGCTCAGCGACGATGTAAGTATGGCGACCCAGCAAGAAAATCGAGATGGAGAAGAAGAAACAAATTGTGGGGATGGCAAATCCGAGGGTCCAACTTACGTTGGTCTGAACATAAACAACACCGGTGAGAGCTATAAGCAGAGCAATGGTGAAAGAAAGGTACCACCAATTAAAGAAGCTTTCTAATTGAGACTTTCCCTTTTCTGTGGTGGTGTCGAATTGATCAGCTCCAAATGCAACGTTGCAGGGACGAATGCCGCCGGCGCCAATTGACAACAGACCGAGACCGGCAAATAGAACAAGGAGCTGCCAAAGATGTGGCTGTGGGCAATGGTTTGAATCTTCAGCATTGCAATGAGAAGGCCTGAGCTGATGGATAGCTGCGGTGAGAGCAACAATCCCCATTCCCTTTTTTAAAGACAAAGAAGATTAATTGTGACATAAGTGTTGATGAATTCAACAAGGGAAAATTAAAGCAATACCAAGAATGATGCAATGGAGCCACAGAGGAGGGTGCGGTAGCGGCCAAGACAAGTATCAGCAATGAAAGCACCGGCTAAAGTGGCAACATTGGAGGTTCCACTCCAAATGTTAACCACATTAACCACAAAAATTCCATTGACATTGTAATTGGTGCTGAGATACACGGTGATATTAGATATCAAACTCATGGATGACAGCTTCTCAAAAGACTCATTCCCTTCAAAAGAAAAAGAAGATTCATTCAAAACCAAAGGAAAACACAGATCAGTTGGTAATGTATGATGTTTAAGTAATGTCTGTTACCGATGATGTATTTAACAGCACGCCATCCTCCTAGCTTCCGGCGAGGGGGCGGAGGAGGGGGGTGGGAGGAGGGAAGTGAAGATTCCAAATCCATGGCGGCTGTGTAAGGAGGTTGTGGAAGGAGAAATATTAAGGGAGTGAAGGAAACTAACAGTGGTGGAAAAAGTCCAAATAGAAGTGTGGTTGATGAGGATTTTTAATGGGTTTGTTTGGATTTGTGCTGTTGTGTTGCATTGATCCTATTTTCCCGTTTTCCACTTCCCCATCCCCAACTGCTTCACTCTTCTTCTCCCACCATTTCATGGCTTTAGTCCCTTTTTTTTTCCTTTCTTTTTTTAATTTTATTGAAGTTTCATATTTTTACTATTGTACTTCAAATTTTATTCCATCACATTCTTCCTGAAAATATATATTTTTGTTTCTCAAAAATAAAAATTGATGTGAGCATGTGCAAAATTAGAATAAATATGTGATTATGTTTTTTAATATCGGTGAGTGTTCGGGTCCATGTATGCACACATTAGTTGGTTGTCAAGTAAATCCATATTAAATTTTAGGTAGGTCGTCATCATTATTGAATTTATGATCCCTTAGTCTTTGACTTTTTTAATTTCTTTTTTTTTTTTTTTTGTATATTTTCATTACGACTAGGCCAATTCATGATTGTTATAAATATGTGATATTATTTATCATTAGAAAATTGAGATTGTTTTTAAATTATTTACATAATTAAATTTTATGCATTAGTTTGTCATGTAAATCATGTCGTGTCAATTTATGTATATGACGTAAATCATGTCATGCATTTTTAATATTTATATGCAAGTTGGATTATTTTCCATCTTATTTTAATAAAACTTCTACACAAGTGTAGTCTTTTTTAACAAATTTTCAAGTTCGCAAAAAAATGAAACTTTTTAATAGTGGGGCATCATTAAAACATGCCCTGAAGTTTAAAGATTTTTTTTTTTCAATTTAATATTTAATATTTTTAAAATCATGGATCCATTAGTTATGAAAATTAAATTTTGTGTCCAAAATAGAGTTATTTCCTTTCGAGTTTTAATTAAGTTTCCAAAGTTGAACAAAGAAAAAAAATGTAATTAAAAACCTACGACAATTTAGACTCGTTTGGTAACTATTTCTTTTTTTTGTTTTTGTTTTTGAAAATTAAGTTTACTTCTTCCCCATTTCTTATTTAGGATAATAGTTGAACTCTTCGCCAAATTTCAAAACAAAATCAAGTTTTTAAAAGTTTTTTTTTTTTTTTTTTAGTTTTCAAAATTTGGTGGATTTTTTTAACTATCAGTAAAAAGTAGATATTTGAGGGTGAAACAGTGTCTATAAGTTTAATTTTCAAAAACAAAAATAAAAAATAAAAGGGTTATAATACGAGCCTAAAAGTTTCATAATATATTAAATATTTTTGGAAGCATTATTGAAAATACAACAATATTTTTTAAGGTAAATATCTATTTATATAAGTTAAACTAAGGCTGTTTTTAAATATATAAAAAATATAGCAAAATTTTACTGTCTATATGTTCGACTATTATCTATCTCATGATAGACACAGATAGTAGTCTATTGTGATTTATCGCAGTCTATTGTGTGATATTTTTCTATTATTTGTAAATATTTTGAGCAATTTTATTATTTAAAATAATTATTTTAAATGCTTGTCAGTATTTTAATGTAACTTATCAACAAATCATTTAAAATTAGATAAAAATAACTTACCCACTTTATTCTCCTTAACAAATAATCACATAAATCTTTCCCAAAAAAGTTGCTTTAAATGTAATGAAAATACTTTATTAACTATTGGATTCCATATCCTTGACTTTTCAATCCTTGCATTTAAAGAAATTTTTTTTTGAAGGATTAGAATTAGAGGTTTTACAAGTATTAAAATAGTCGTATGTGAATGAGTTATGTTTGATTGAATATATTTAAAAAAGTTTATATGCATCAAAAAAAATTAGACATTAACAGTTGTTTTAAAAAAATTCTAATAATTCATCTAAATTAATTTAGTTAACGAGAATGATTTGTTTGAGATTTTAATTCATAAATCTCGAACTTTATGAGGTACAAAAATTGATTTCTTACCACTTTCCAAGAAGTTCCAAGTATCGACCAGACTGAAAGTTTCGAGTTTTTACCTTTTAAGAGGTGAACAGTAAATTCCATCTAGAAAATGGAAAAAAGTTTAAAATAATAATAATAATAATAATAATGATTTTTATTAAAGAACTACAAGTAATGTTTTTAATTAAATAAACTATAAAGCTAAAGTATTAAAATATTTAAAAGGCAGAGATATCCTAAGGATGTTTCCACTGTGTACAAACTGATTTAATCAATTTCCATCAAACACGTGTCCCTTTGTTTGGAGCGAAGTGACGATCAATCGAGGGAAAAATCCCAAAATTCGCTTTTGAATTTTCTCGATTGCGTTTCATTTGCACAACTCTCAATGCCCACTTTGAAAAAAGCCTGCCCACTCTGCTCTCATGAATTGCAGGAAACTAAATTTCTCTCTCTCTCATCTGTTCAAATGATTATTCAGTTTAATAATGGCGCCTTCTTCCTTTCATTTCCATTTTACCACACATCACAAGCTTCCTTCGCACTCCAACTCTTCTCTTTTTATCATCACTATCAAAACCCTTTTCTAACTCAACCCCCGCAACTTCAATCTGCAAGAAAATTCAAATGGGCATGTTTGTTTTGGTTGTTTCATTGCTTTTACTATCAACCCTTTTCAGCTCTCGCACTTTTGCTCTCACTCCAGATGGTAAATCTCATTTTCCATTCCTCCCCTGTTACAGTTCTTTGATTTTTCCATTTTTTTCATTTGGGTATGTCGAAAAATGGTATTATGTTGATGCTTTTGAACTAATCAGATAGAACGAGTGCCAATAGATGTACCTTGATGCTTTGTTGTGGTTTATCTTCTGTTTCATTTGAATGATTCGATCAGTTTTCATTTTCATAGGCTTAACGTTGTTGGAAATTAGAAGCGCGTTTAATGATAGCAAAAACCTCCTTGGTGATTGGGAAGCTTCTGATGAACTTCCCTGCAAATGGTCTGGTATATCTTGTCACCCTGAGGACCAACGAGTTAGCTCAATGTATGTAATTTCACCTTCCATAATCCACATCTGCCTTCTTCCTTGATTACAGGATTGTATTGTTTCTTCTCCAAATTGTTCTTTTGATTTTTGGTTTGGGATGTTTCAGTAACTTGCCTTACATGCAACTTGGTGGGTTCATTTCTCCCAGCATTGGTAAACTCAGTAGATTACAAAGACTGTATGTCCTGCAGAGCCATTTCTTCCCCCACATTTTTTTTTTTAAATTTTCCCTCCTCTCAATAATATGATGAGCAAGAAGCTGAAGTTATGATTTAAAGAGATTTCATCTTACTTCTCCCTCACTGTCTTTTGTATGTTAACCATAATAGGGCACTTCACGAAAATGGCTTACGTGGAAATATTCCTAACGAAATCACTGAATGCACTCAGCTCAGAGCTCTGTAAGTGAAGAGTGTTGTAACTACTATTTCTATACCGTACATAGAGATTCATTCTCATGCATTTTTTGACCATCTGCATAGGTATTTGAGGTCTAATTATCTCCAAGGTGGCATACCGTCGGATATTGGAAACCTTTCTGCTCTTACAATACTGTAAGTTTTCCTGAATGGTTTGGCATTTTTTGAGTCTGTCTTTGTTATCTGCTACTTGAGATTGTGATTTAGTCAATATAAAACACGTAATTCACTGATTGGGAGTCATTTTATTAATATTGATATTGTTTGACAAAATGCTACCTGATCTTCTTTTTGGCACTATTTGTTTGTACTTAATTAGTAAGATTGGGGACTTCTCTTTTTTATATCATTATTGCATGTTTTCTTAATATTGATGTTTGAATTTAGGGATTTGTCAAGCAATTCGTTGAAGGGTGCTATTCCGTCATCCATTGGTCGTCTCTCGCTTCTGCGTCATTTGTAAGTTGAATTGTAGCTGTGGCACAACAAGAGTTCACTTAACACTTTTTGTTGTGGTTATTTTACCGTTTTCATTTCATTCACAGGAATTTGTCCACAAACTTTTTCTCTGGGGAAATACCTGATTTTGGAGTTCTGAGCACATTTGGAAGCAATTCGTGAGTACTCAAATCACTAGTATTTTCCAAAATTTACATTCATACTAAGTTGTTGAATCATTTATGTAAATATGATATCCTATATCTAAAATTTGAACCTCCTAAAGTGTATAATTCAGAATTATGAACAAGGGTATTTCGTGTGTTTTGTGATTTGTGTTAACCCTTCTATAACTGATTCCATTATGGACTATTTTTAGTAATTATAGATGATTCAGTGCTTATGTTTATGCAAACTGTTAGGTACCCAAACAAGACTGCAATATATTGCAATATAAAAGGTAAAGAGCTTACAAGATAAACCAAATAATTTGAGGAACTTAGGAACCTCCCTTTCTTGAGATCACTCAAGTCCTAAACCAACTAAATCAATGCCTAATTACTCCCTCTCCCACCCTATTTATAACCAAAGCATCCAAACTGCTACTCTAGCTAATTACTAACATACCCTTCATATCCCAATAATATCCTAATTTCATTCCTATCACAAACATGTAAACATGTAAACAAATAACAGAGTGAGGATTTATTTTTCTTTATCTCTAAGAAAGGAACTGTGCAGTTGTACTGTAATAATTGCGATGGATATAGAACTGATTAGGAACTTAGGGGTATAGAGCACTCTTCAAACCAGGGTCAAGGGACATTATTATAAATCAAGCCTCCAGTTGATGCTGTTTGAAGCAGTAAACTGAAGGAGATCTGGATGCTGTTCTAACTCCCTTTCTACATCTTCAATAAATCATCTCCTCCTTAAGAGTCTAAATCCCATTGGTGGACTTTCACCCATAGGGGTACTGCATTAAGGTTCAGGATGGAAATCCGAGCCATTCTAATAGGGGCCTGTGGATATTAAACATTGGAGTGACTTCTGTCTGTCATCTGTAAGAGCTAAACGATTTGAAGACTTGCTGTGGCTCTTCTACTTCCTCGCTTATTTTAATTTATTTTATTTTATTTTTTTAGTTCCTCTAATTGTCTCCCCATTTTCTTCCTTTCTCTTGGATTGGAGGAGGATCCTGGCATTAATATTATGAGATTCAACATTTCCTCTTCTGAGCTTGTTGTATTGATAGTTAAGTTTGTAACTGCAGGTTCATTGGTAATCTAGATCTCTGCGGTCATCAAGTTAACAAGGCTTGCCGAACCTCACTGGGATTCCCTGCAGTGTTGCCCCATGCTGAAAGTGATGAAGCTTCTGGTTAGCTTGCTGAAAAATGACATTTCAACTTGAATCACGTTTATCGCCTTGTGAAACATTAAAGTTTTTGCTTAAATATACTTGCTCGCGGTATTTTGTAGTTCCTGCAAAAAAATCTTCACACTACGTCAAAGGGGTATTAATTGGTGCAGTGTCCACTATGGGTGTTGCACTTGTAGTGCTTGTTCCATTCTTGTGGATACGGTGGCTATCAAAGAAGGAAAGAGCTGCCAAGAGATACACAGAAGTCAAAAAGCAAGTGGTTCATGAACCAAGTAATCCTCAGTACTCGTTGCAGGTTATGTTTCTTCCTAAGTGTTGCCCAACTGATGCTAAACCTTCACTGTACAACAGGCACAAAACTTATTACTTTTCACGGTGACCTACCGTACCCATCATGTGAGATCATAGAAAAGCTGGAGTCACTAGATGAAGAAGATGTTGTCGGTTCTGGAGGATTTGGCATTGTATACCGAATGGTCATGAATGATTGTGGAACATTTGCTGTGAAAAAGATTGATGGAAGCAGAAAAGGTTCAGATCAAGTGTTTGAGAGAGAGTTGGAGATTTTGGGTTGCATCAAACATATAAACTTGGTCAATTTGCGGGGATACTGTAGTCTTCCAACTTCAAAGCTTCTTATCTATGACTTTCTAGCAATGGGCAGCTTAGATGATTTTTTGCACGGTATGACATTAACATGGGTATATCCAATGGCTCTGAAAGATTTCGTGCCTCATTTGTTTTTCCATCTTTCTTTGAGTCTTTCCACTGGTTTAGTGACAAGCGTTTCAATATAATGTACGAATCCATATGTAATGTCCTGTCAATATGTATTAAAAACATTGACAGATTATACTGATTCCTTTTTACCTTTTCTTTTGTAACTGCATGCAGAACATGGACCAGAAAAACAGCCTTTGGATTGGAGAGCTCGTCTAAGGATAGCCTTCGGCTCTGCCAGGGGGATTGCATACTTGCATCATGATTGTTGTCCAAAGATCGTGCATCGTGATATTAAATCGAGTAACATTCTACTTGATGAAAATTTGGAGCCTCATGTATCAGACTTTGGACTGGCCAAGCTTTTGGTTGATGACGATGCTCATGTCACAACTGTTGTTGCTGGAACGTTTGGCTATTTGGCTCCAGGTCTTTCATTAGTTCTGCATTTGAAAAAAATGCTTGATACATAAATTCAAGAATGATTTGAAATATTTCTTTGCTCTGTTAAATGGCTGACTTTTGCTATTTCCATGCAGAATACCTACAAAGTGGGAGGGCAACTGAAAAATCAGATGTTTATAGCTTTGGAGTTTTATTATTGGAGCTGGTTACTGGGAAGAGACCAACTGATCCATCATTTGTAAAGCGAGGCTTAAATGTTGTTGGTTGGGTATGTGCTCTAAAACGATTTTTGCCTTCTGCTCTTAACATTACTCTACATGGTTCTAAAAACTGTGGCACACTTCTTTAGCCTGTCAGGTTAAACAATAACTAAAATCACTGTGATAAAATCCATTAGATAAAATCAAGTGAAACCTTAGCACAATTTTGTTTGAGAAAATTAGTTTTGGGAATGTTCAAGGACAGTACATGTACAGACGCATACATGCACGTGCATAATTTGTTTCCTTTTTCTGTCGAATTTCAACTGTTACCAACATGATGTTATTTTTTTTTATAGATGCACACATTATTGGGAGAAAACAAAATGGATGAGATAGTTGACAAAAGATGCAAGGACGTTGATGCTGATACTGTAGAAGCAATTCTCGAAATAGCAGCCAAATGCACGGATGCCGACCCAGACAATCGGCCATCAATGAGTCAAGTTTTACAGTTTCTTGAGCAAGAAGTCATGTCACCTTGTCCTAGTGATTTCTATGAGTCTCAGTCTGATTATTCTTGAAACTTTCTGTAACAGAAATGCTTATTTAACCCCAGATCCGTGCAACTCTCTAGCAGCACTTGAATATTTCATCTCTCAATGAAATTTGCAGATCATGGTAAGTTATAGATAATGTATGGTTTGGTAGAAGGAAAGTTGTGTATCATAATGATTGATCTTTATTACCTGTTGAAGCTGTGGCAAAAGGGGGTTGTTAAGTTTCTACTCCTAACCTTAAAAACTAAAAAGTAAACTGTAAGCCACCAAATTTTGCCACCTACTGCCCCAAACTTTCTGCTGTCTCCTTTTCCTCTAAATTTTACACATTAGCTTTTTATATACAACTAGACATTGCTGACAGATAAATGACTTTTTTTCTTTCTATTTAGTTTCAAGAAAGTCATATCTGTAACAGGTGCTGACAATCCTTCTGCAAAAGGATTCTCTTCAAATACCTGGCCCTCTCGGTTGGTCTTCAGTTCAAATAGTTATTTAAATGCAACTGGAATTTAAAACCCGTTTCACTGATTGGGTGCTGGAGATTGTTTTATTAATTCTAGATAAGGACAAGCACGATGGGACAGAGAAATATAGAGAGGCTGCCATTGTCTATTCATTTTTCCATTATTAATATGATTTAGCTTTTGGGTTTCTTTTTTTAATGTTTGAGAAGTGGCAAACGATACAGGAAAGGAGTTGTCTCTTTATAGGAATGACCTTTGGACTTCTTCAAAGGCCAAGTCTGCAACTCAGCTTCAAGTTTTTATTTTTTTTTCAATCCTCTGGCATTCTTCGCAGCTTTTCACCAAATCCCATTCCCCTACAAATGGTGTCTTTGTCAGATTCTCGTTTGAATTTACATTGCATGCGATTAATATATTGACAATATTCTATATTCTATCTTCTTTTATCTTTTATATCATAAACTTTGTTTTGCGGCTTTTGCCATATTTTCTCTGTTTCTCTCGATCTTCCCCATATTTTGTTGCGAAATATCCAAAACAACGTCTGTTTTAGATAGAACTACAGAAGCTTGGAGGTGGGTCAAGGGTAAAATCCGGAATGAGCCTGCAATTGAAGCCAATTCATCACCACCTCCACCACCGTGGCCTCCGCCATTGCCACAGTCAGGAGCCGTATCGATCCAGTTTCAGAGTCCAAATTGCTCTATCGGCATCTCTGCACCTGAACCATTCATTCATTTCTCTGCTTCCGGATTTCCATTTATTGAACGGAAAACGAGGGATTTCGTTGGGATTATTCAACGGTAGGAGGAGAAGATGTGGGGGCGGCGGCAGAATCAGTCACCGGAGTATTGCGGCGTCCGGCATTGCTGGAACACCGGTTTCAGATGGGTCAAAACCGGACAAAGGCTTTGTTTCTCCTCCCCTCAGTGACATCCTTTGGCCTTCTGCAGGTTAGTGGAGAAAAAACCCAAAAGGAGCTTAATTCCTGAACTTGTTTTCATGAGAATTTCTCCATCAAACCCATGTCGTAAAATCTTAAATTCGATGAAAAAAATTGCGAGATGGGTAATGTTTGTTCTGTAATTGATGAAACAGGGGCATTTGTAGCAATGGCAATGCTGGGGAAAATGGATCAGATTCTAGCGCCAAAGGGACTTTCAATGACAATTGCGCCATTAGGAGCCGTTTGTGCTGTCCTGTTCGCAACACCTTCATCCCCTGCTGCTCGAGTACTAGCTATTTCTCTGATCTGAACCAAAAAATTCATACCACCATTTTTTGCTGAATTGGGTTCTTTTTCTTGTTCTTTTGATTCAGAAATACAACATGTTCATGGCCCAGATTGGGTGTGCGGCAATTGGAGTTTTGGCGTTTACTTTGTTGGGGCCTGGATGGCTGGCTAGAAGCTCTGCTCTGGCTGCATCCATGGCGTTTATGATCTATACTGGTTCGACGCACCCACCAGGTTAAAATAAAGCTCCATTGTTATTTGTTTGTGAATATGAATTTGTGATTTGATTTGATTGTAATTGTAACAGCTGCAAGTTTGCCGATATTGTTCATCGATGGCGCTAAGATGCAACAGCTTAATTTCTGGTATGCTTTGTTTCCCGGTGCCGCTGGATGTGTTCTCCTTTGCTTAGTAGTAAGTTCTCTCTTTCTTTTCATTAATTAGATAATTCATAGTTAACCCTTAATATATAAAAATAAATGGAAATGGGATTTGTTTATGGAATATTATTATAAATAAATAAAAATATGTCGCACTATTTTAGCAAAATTTTATCTATATGTGTAAATTCCATAGAAGGATAGATATTTATTTAAGTTTATCAGGAATAGAACGTAAAATTTTAGTTATTTTTATTTTTAAAAATATTCTTTTATTTATTATTATTATCATCATTATTATTTTATTTTAACAATGTTTGGGAGTTGATTTATGATTAAATTATTTGTTTTATGTTATGCCAGGCTTGGAGCCTGGGATGGAACTCATAATTCAACCAAATGCATTTATTTCATATGGCATTACTTATTAATATGTTAATAATAGAGGACTGAAAAAACAAAAGTTGATAAAGCAATCATTTAAGGATACAATATATATTTTTGGTATTTGGGATTTCTAAGAACTTAGTTTTTAGAAGGGCTCTTTTTAATGTTTGAGATTTGAATTTAGTTTTTATTTGGTTAAATTTAAAATTGATATATTTTATCCTTAGGATTTAAATTTAATTTATTACTCGATTTGGTTTTTCATTGGGTATGTATGGAGTATAAAAGTAAATTAATAAATCAACTCATTTTTTGAAAAAGAAAATATTATATCAATAAAGTTTAGAGGTATAAATTTGTATGTCGTCATTTGGTTGAGATTATTGACCATCGGACCACAAAAAAGACATTTGGAAGCTAATCTCAAATGCTATGGATTGATGAGGACTTATATTTAGGGTAATTACAACGGGGTAGAACTTTTAGAACTAATAATTAACTGTATAGTAATATTTTTAAAGAATTGTAAATATAACAAAATCTAGAAAAATTATTTTAAAGTACAAAATTATTTACAAATAATAAGAAAGTTTTATAAATTAAGGTTGGATTGAGTAATATAAAATGTTAAGAATGAAATTGAGAAGCGCTTATTTATATATATAAACATATATTAGCATATGTTATGACTTACCAGACATAAAATTGTAATTATGGCTTTTTTTTTTTTTTTTTTTTTTTTCCAGCAAGAGTTAGTGGTGTACTTAAAGGAGAAGTTCAAATTTTAGAAAGAATGTGACACATTGAACAGGCATAGCCATTATTGAAGGTCTCCCAAAGCTCAAATTTGTGGGTTTTGGTTAAGTGAGGACAGCCTTATGGTCTGATGGAAAATAAAATAATTCATTCTCCCAACAAATATTTTGGTCACATAATTCTTAATCCAAGGTCATCTTTCTTTGGACCCATCCTTCAAAATTTCAACCCCACACACCACATTCAATCAAATTGCCTCTTCATTCTTAAATTAAGTTGTAAATTTATCCCCCATATTTCGTGTTTTCTAGTTTCGTAATAAACATGATTATCTAAATGAAATCGAAGTGAAATTATAAAACAAGAAGATGCTTATCTAAGAATAAGATATGATATTCTTATTCTTATTTCTTGTCGTGTCTAATCTAAATTATTTAGAGTGTAATTAAATAGATGTTAATGAACATATTTTGGTATGATGTATTTGAGAATGAAAACAAATGCAATTGGCCAATTCAACTTGCTCTTGATGTTAAATTCATTTTTTTGAAAAAATAAAAATAAAAAGTAAATAATAAAATTGGTCTTGATGTTGATGCATCCCTTCTTCTCTTGTTTTTGTTTCAATGCTTGAAAGTAACCACTTTTCTTTTCTGTCTTTTTGGACCAAACTATGAGAGGATCATCAATAACCCACAAATTTTTATTCATTTCCTCACTCAACTGTTGGGGACTCCTTTTATTTATTTATTAATTAATTTATTTATTTATTTATTTTGTATTTTGACCTTTTATCATTTAGATTTAGTTTTGTAACTATTTCATTTTTTATTTTTAGTTTTTAAAAAATTATGTCTATTTCCTCTCATTTGTTACTATAGTTTTTTTTAGTAGAATAGTTGAATTTTTTAGCCAAATTCTTAAAACAAAAAAAAGTTTTAAAAAACTATTTTTTAAAATTTTCAAATATTGACTTGGTTTTTTAAAACATGGGGTAAAAAGTAGATATCAAAGTAAAAATTTAAAAGTGGAAGAGGGATTTATAGACTTAATTTTCAAAAACTAAATAATTGCCAAATGAAACCTTAAATTTTCAATTTTAATTCTCTAATTTGTATTACATTCCTACTAGTAAGTGAAAACGTAAACATTCTTCATTTATGGAAAAGGAAATTGAGAGTGAACATGGAAAATATTAGACCTCAATTAGTAAAACTATTTAGCCCCATTTGTTTGATAACCATTTTATTTTTTGTTTTTCATTTTTGAAAATTGAGCTTCTAAATTCTACTTTTACCTCTAAATATCTATATTATATATGTTTTCTACTTTTCTTTCAATGTTTTTTTAAAAATCAAGCCATAAATTTTGAAGGAAAAAAAGAAGCTTTTGAAAATTTGAGGAAAGCAAAAATCATCGTAAAACAAACATAAATTTCAAAATAGAGAATTACAAACACAATAGTTACCAAATTGGACTTTAATTCTTTTTTTTTCAAAATTACCTCAAAAAAATAAATAACACAACAAAGAAACTCAAAAGTAGAAGTAGCGTTTATAATATCGTAGGCTAATAATTTGTTATGGTTTTAATGGATGCATGCTTATGCAACAATAGCTTATTTTTAACTTTATGCTAAATAAAAATAAGTAGAAACTATAATTTGTACAATATAAATAAAAAAAGAGTTATCTAATATAGTTTAGTGGTTAATTAGAGTATTTCCAATTGATTATAGGGCTCTTTCCAAATACAGTAAAGTGAACCAAAATATTTACAAATATAGACTACTATCTGTGTTACGATCAAAGACAGATCGTGTATTTTGCTATTAGTTGTAAATATTTTCAGCAATTTGTCATTTAAGATAATTTTCCTTAATTTTATAAGAGTTATCCATCTATTTGGGTGTACCTTTTTTTTAAATGAATATAATAAGTTTGTGATGCAATTTTTTGTGGCATCCATATCTTTGACTATTAAGTTATGTGTATGGGCGAAAAGGCGCTTTGAAGGTTGATTGATGACCTCATTTTATAATTTTATAGTTTAGTCAATATATTAAACAAAATAATAAAAAACAACACAAAACAAAATGTATAGTTTATAACGACTTAATTTGATTGTTTTTTTGTTTCTAAATATTGAGCTTTGTTTTTGTAGAAATATCCTAAAAGACCAGTTGTTTCAATTACACTTTCTAAATTTTTAATATAATCAAAAGTGTTGTAGCTTAAGTTCTTGAAGATGCCAAAATGCACAAATTATCCTAAAGTAGGATGTTTTTTCAATCAAATTCTTGAAGTAAAAATTGTTAAAATAACGTCTGATTCTTTTTATATCGATTTTTTGTTTTCTTAAATTAAGATTGCAACTCACCGATTTGGAAAATGGATTTTTAGTGGCTATGAAATGAGTAGCCCATCTATTTATAGACATTGTGAGGTCTGTTTTACAATTTAAGATCCTCAACACAAAATTTAAAGGTGATTTGCATATTTTGCAATATTTAAGCAAGTGTTTGGGCTCTCAACAATTAATATTACTGTTTCCTATTATTATAGTTGAAGATTACAGTTGTTTTTAATAATAAAGAAAAAAATAGAATTTCCAAAATTTTCAGGAATATGTTTGAAATCCCTAAATCCTTTAGAAGGAAAAGTCAACCATTATGAAAAATATAACTCACTCATTTTATCCTTTTCAAATTTTTTAAATTTAATTACAAAACTACCACAATGGACATAATAGTAATTTATTTTCATTTTCACTTAATTTTACCAGAGTATGTTTATATTTGTATATATTCGTTACAATTTTATGTTTATATTCCATAAATTTAGAGTATATTAATTAATATAAGATGTATATTATCTTTTCAAATTTTTTAAATGAGGAATATATATTAATAGACACGATTGTACATACTTTTGTTTCATTACATGTTTATATTTTATTTGATAATATGAGTTTATAATTCAACTTGAAAAAAAAGACTTAATATATATATGTTATATATAAAAAAAAAACACAATATATATGTTATATATATGTAAAGAAAAAAGTGTTCAAAATTAAAATTTAACACATATAGTAAAAATTACAGAAATTATACGATTTAACATTTAATATTTCACTCTAATGTAATCAATAGTGCATGTAGTATAATATACAAACACATATATACAAAAATATGATCAGCAACTTTAATAAACAATATACATAAATCGCACAAGATTAAAAAAAACATAAAATTTGGAATAAAAAACCTCAAGGATTTTGAATCTGGCTGAAGGTGAAATTTTTCTTCAAAATTGACATGTGTGAAATATATAGTTGAAATGTTGTTATTTTTCTTATAATTTATGTTGTTTTAACCCGTAATTAGCAACCGTGAAAACCATTTGAAAACTCTCTTTAACTACTATGAACACTATTTGGAGACTCTCTTTAGCTACAATAAATACATAATACAAATATGATTTTTGTTTAGTTTTTGTATATTCAATAACGTAGAAATATGTTCCCATAATTTTGAATAATTTTTCTATTTTCACTTAAATATAAAATAATATAGAACCACTGAGTTACAAAATAATTTTTCTTCAAATAAAGTATAGAAAACGTAATTAAAAAATAAAAAGTTTCAACTTTATTTTTTATTAGTGTAGTTGTAAAATGAAGTATAAAAAAAAGTTTAATCAGATTCCCTTTTTAGATTAACGTATAGAAATGTAATAATTAAAAAAAAAATTAAAATTTATTAACTTTAACCTCCCGTTTTAGTATTGTTAAGAAAAAAGTCATTTACAAATATAGCAATAAGATTTAAAGTATTTATAGATTAATATAATGCAAAAAGATTTGTAAATATAGCAAAATTTAGATTTTGGTTTTAAAGTTTATCAGTGATAGACCATATTAATTAATAGCGGAGTCTATAAGTGATAGAATCTATCATTGATAGATTTTGCTATATTTACAATTTTCAAATGTTGTTATACACTTAATTATTAAGGGCAGTAGCAAATATATCAGTTAGGTTCAAAGTATTTGCAAATATAGCACAATGCAAAAGATTTTGCAAATATAGCAAAATTTAGATTTTGCTTTTAAATTCTATTAGTGATGGACCATATTAATAGTATGGTCTATCAGTGATAGACTATATTATTAATAGGAATTTATTGGTGATAGAGTTTATCATTGATAGATTTTGCTATATTTGCAATTTTTTAAAAATGTTATTGTACACTCAATTATTTTCCTTTAAAATGTTGCCCAATACAATTACCCTAATTATTATTTCTAAAAGTGCTATCTAATGCAATTACCTTAAGAAAAATGAAATATAAAAAATGTTATCAAGATCGTTTCTTTGACCTTTTTTTTATATGGTTTTATTATCGCTATAAAAAAAATTGTAATCAAATTGCTTTATTAAATTGAAGTATATAAAAATAAAAATAAAAAAGTAATTACAAAAAAAATTTAAAAGTAGTAGAAAGAGACTTAAACACAGACTAAGATAACATGCACCCTAAAGACGTATATTATAACCAAGACTAAAATAGTCTACATTCCAAACACATGCTATTATAATCCAAACTATTTTAATATGCACCTCAAACACAAACTATTATAACTAAGATTAAAATAGTATGCACCTCAAATTGAGACTATTATAATCTATAGACTATTAAAACCTACCCATCATATAACAACCACAAATTACCCCAAACGATCTCTAACAGTCTAACGGTAAAATTTCATAAGTTTAGGGTGGTATTGAAAATTTGAGTGATGTTTATAAAATCCTTCTAATTTAGAGATAGTTTTGCATTATTTATTTATTTATTATGGTATTCCATTTTTTTTTTTTTTTGAAAAAAATAGACTTTTAAAAGATTGGTAGAACCGTACAAGTATTTTAAAGAGAGACATAATATGGGATAATTTTTTCTAGTCAACCGAAAAAAGGAAGTAAATTGAGATAATATTTATTATTAAGTCTCCGTTTTGTAACTATTTTGTTTTTGAAAATTAAGTCTATAGACGCTACTTTCACCTTCAAATTTATCCCTTTGTTATCTAATTTTTACCAATAATTTAAAAAACCAAGCCAAAATTTGAAAACTAAAAAAATAGTTTTTACATTTTAGAATTTGGCAAAAAATTCAACTATTGTTCTTAGGAGAGATCCAAATCAATGTAAAAATGAGGAAAAAATAGATTTAATTTTAAAAGACTAAATTGTTACCAAACAAAACCTAACTATTTGTAAACAAATTCATTTTATTCAAACATGGCATTAGAAGATATTTAATTAATTTGATACGACCTAACAAATAAATGAAATGAAAAGTAAATAGTTCCAAAAAAAAATAAAGTAGTATTATGTGGAAAAGAAATTTTGATAAGTTGACTTATAAATAAAGCATGTGCACTAATTAATTATCTACTTTTTTTTTTTTTTCCTAAAGAAACTAAAGCCAAACAAAATGATAATGATTCTAAGATAAAGGAAGCAAAGTATGACAAGTTTAGTTGTCCAGGTGAGCAGCTTAAATGACATCGAGGTTATGTTATTATCGTGGATGTTAGAGGTTTAAATTTGCTATCTGTTATTAAACTAAAAGAAAAATAAAAGTTTAGTGACTAAGAATTTGTTTGGTAGAGAATTTAAAAACATAAATATAAAAATAAGAGATTCAATGAAAATAGATTTGTATTTCATGTCTTCAGATATGTGCTTATTAGCAGGTTTTGAAATTGGTTTCTTATTTAAACCGTTATTTAGTGTTTGATACTATATTTTTATAAATCATAAAACTACTTGTAGGCGTCAAGTAATATTTATGGTGTGTTTGGAATACATTTTCAAGTGTTTAATTTAAAACACAAGTCATTTTGAAAAGAAAAAACAATGTTTAGCAACCACTCAAAATAGATTTTGAAGTGTATTTTGAAGAGTTTTATCAATAGATTTGAAATAAAAATAAGTTTTTTGAAAAATACTTTTTTCTCAAGTCAATCCAAATGGACCCTTAGTTGACAATAAATTATTATTAATTTATATTATGAATATGATTTACGATAAAAAAAATTAGATAATTATTATTTTGTAATATTATATAATTTATAATACATAACATAATACATATTACATTTTTTAAAAAATGAATTGAGTTTATAACATAACATACTGTATTTCTAAATGTTTTTATCTTTATTTAATATAATTCTGCATTTCAAAATTCAAAATTCAAAATTTGGATCCAATGAAAACATAAAAATATTTTCAGAATTTGTACTGTTTGGACCACAGAATCCGAAAACAATTTTCAAAAATAGAATTCGGATTGTCTACCAAATACATATTTGTTAAATTTAGTGAATCTGAAAACATAAAACAGAATTCAAATTCTCTATCAAACATGCCCCAAATTTTGAGGTTAATATTTATTTGATTCTTCCACTTTAAAACATATTTAATGAGTTCTTAATATTTTAATTTTAATTTTGTATCTAATAGTATTGTGACAAAACTAAAATTTTAAAAATTAATTGTTCAATTATATATAAATTTAAATTTTATGTCTTAGGGAAAAACTTGGTGTGATAGTAAATTTGTACATTTTAAAATATCAAAATTTAGGTGCCAAAATTGTAATTTCAAAAGTTCAATAATCATTAGATAGATACAAATTTGGGCTCTTTTCATATATAGTAAAAAGAACTAATATTTTTATAAATATAGCAAAATTTTATTGTCTATCTTTGATAGACGGTATATTTTACTATTAGTTGTAAATATTTTCAACAATTTTACAGTTTAAGATAATTTTTCTACGAATTTTAAAATTTAGAGACTAATTTGATGGTTTAATATTAAATTAGATGGATGAATAACCACGTGTAAGCATTTGAATATAATTGCGTCAATAGCAAGACAACATGAAGAAAATTTAAGATAAGATGTTATATTAGGAGAAAAATGAAGAAGACGAAATGATAGTTTAAGGGCAAACTTTCTTTTTATTTTCATTTTTCTTTTCCTTTTTTTTTTTTTTTCAAAGAATATATTAGGTGGACATTAGAAAGATGAGTGGACAAAATATGTGGATATGACGTGGAGTGGAACCCAACAGAAACAGGGTACACGTGTGACATCCATTTTGAATACATGCATTCCCTCACATCCATCTCTTCGTCAGACTGCTCTAGACCCTACTCAAAATTATTCAATGTGGCTCTACATTATCATTAATTACTATTCTTTACACGCTGTTTGTTTTACGCCCATCTTAGAATTCTACAGGGGATATCTAAATTATCGTGTTTGTTTAGGATATTATAAGATTTTTTTGCATCGGAGATTTTTGGACACTGTAGGATGCCCTTGCATAAGACATTTCAAGAATTTTGGATGTCGTCCTCAAACATAGATTTTCTAGATTCCCGTATCGAAGGTATCCCATTTTACATTTTTTGTTATCTCTTTTAATTTTACATATATATATTAATCTTCGTTTATATTATATAATTAAAGTAAATATTGTCAGCTATATATATATATATTTTTTGGTTATCTCTTTTAATTTTACATCTATATATATATATATATATATTTTTGGTTTTTTTTTTTGTCAAATGTAGTAGTTATTATAATCTTTCATGACATATTCAATTCTTTGTATTTTCCTTGCTTGAAATTATTATTATTATTATATTAATTTTGATAAAAAGAATTTTGAGAGACTGAAATTGAACAATTGAAAATACAGAGATTAAAATTAAATGAAGGTCACATTTACAAATCCATAATGAAGATTGATGTGATCATAATGAGATTCCATTGATATATAGATTAATTGTAATGAGCCTGAATCGCAAAAGTTATTGGATTGTTTTTTATCTCGTTTACTTAAAATTATGATATTGTCACATTTTATTGTTAGTGTTACCGTTGTCATTACTATTTGACCCTATCGGTAACGGTAACGGTAAAAGTAAAGGTTAAAATAACAATAAATGTGTGACTGATTCACAATATTCATACTCGGTCAAAGTTGATTTTTCGACCAAACTGTGATTGAATCGACTATGGTCAGTTTAGTAAATGTTCAAACCGATTTTGACCGTCAAGGAATGCAAACATGTTATTGGGAGATCGATTTCGTACCGACACTGACTGAGTCCATCCTCTTCTTCGATTGACTGCCTTCGTTTCGACTAGTTTTGGTCGGTCGGGTTATTTTTTAGTCTACCATGCTCACCCCTAACTGTTACAGTAACAATATCTATAATAGTAACGGTAAAAGCAATGGGTCTTATGTAATTTTGAACCTTAATCAGGCTGAGTACCTTTCGTTCCTCAATCATATTATACATTTTGATACAAATTTAGAGGCGCTCTATAATTCATTACGATTATGGAACACAGGTAAACAACAAAAAAAAATTATAATAATGAATGGAAACCCATTTTTCAAATTTCCATTTAATGGACTAAGTTTAATCAACCATAAATGTGGGCAAAATTGGGATAAAAATGTTATTTTAAAGAAATATATATAGGTGGAAGTGGTGGGGCCGGGGCCTGTGTTTTTGAGTCTGATCTAGTCACGGATCGGTTGCCAGGTGGTCAAGCACGTCCACGTCAGTGGGCCCAAGCACGATGGAGATTCCAAGACGAGGCTTTGGGGTTTTCCATTTTTCTTTTTTCAATTTAATTTATTTTATTTTTAACCATAGTGCAGTGACTGTGCCCACCTAGATGGTGACGGTTGTGTCGTTTTAATAAAACCCGCCTTTTGGCAAAACCTTAATCTAACAAGATCGCCCATCATATGCACACGTGGCTTTAATCCATGGAAGCCCCTCACTTCCGGCCTTTCATGGTCGGTAGATCTAATCGGCTACTTCCGGTACTTACCTTACACGCGTCGCTCTCTCATTGGTTCCTACTTTCCCTATTCTACAGTCAACGGATAAGATAGCTCTGGCGTTTCCCCGCCCCTAGCCTTTTTCTTGACCTTTTCTAACCCCCAATAGATCCCCGCCACGTACCCCCTTGTTTATTATTATTTTTTTATTTTCTCAATTTTCTAATATATCCCCTAAAAAATTGGTTTAATATTTGATAAGGGTATTGAATTTACATCAATATCATATCTAGACATGGATCATACTATCAATCATAATTTTTTTTTTTTTTTTAATGTAGGGCTATGTTTATTGATCTATAATCAAAATTGGTGTAATCGTAATATAATTTTATTGATAGATCAATTGTAATGAGTCTCGATCACAAACATAATTGGATTACTCTTTATCATGTTTACTTACACATTTTTCAAATGTAATCTAATTATCTTTACTTTACATTTTTTCTTATTGTTAACTTTATCGTTTAGGATCAGTCGATAAAGATAAAGATAAAGATAACAATAAAGACGATAGATTCATAATTCTTCTAATGTATGGGTACTATTTCCAAACGCAATTGGATCGATCACCTTTAGCTCCACAATTAGGTTGTCTTTGTTGATTTCAGATTTAGTAGTGGGCTCCACATTTCACAAGGATTACGAACATAGGTAAACAATAACAAAAATAGTTAAACGTAATTAAATGGGTCTCACTTTTCAGATTACCACTAGTGGATTAGGTCTCTTTAAGAATAAACATGGCCTAAATTCTATATTTTTCTTGAGTAAATATAGAAATTGAATATCGTTGAAATCGGAGATCTATTTTGAAAAGAGACAATAGTTGCACCTTCGATTTTATTTTTTTTCTTCGAACGTATAATGGAGTATGATAAATTCTTCATAATTTTAATCCCTTGATTATGTGGTTAGATTGTGTCAAATTTTGGAGAAAGCATGGAAAAAGTTGGGAATATGTTTGAAAAAAATGTATGGGTTATATTTAAGAAGAAAGGGTTTTGATTTGGATGGGATAATTTGACTAAACTCAAAAGTTAGTTTATGTGTGCAATGTAAGTGGGAAATCAGCATCAAATGGACCATTATTATTATTTTTATTATTTTAGAGGGTTTTTGTGGGTTTTCTTTTTTTCTAAAAAAATAAATTCAAGGCTGAGAATGATTATTATGGAAATATCCATTTGATTTAATTACATCTTCATCCATTATGTTTACAAGTCATTTTCTTTAATGAAAATTTTTGTCTTCCATGAAAAAACAGCTTCTTCCACAACAAATAATGCCTATACAGATTCTGATTTTTCCATCAACTCTACCAAATCACCATGTGCTTTGTCTCCTCTCCACTCTTTCTTTCTTTTTTATCCTTTTATTCTTTCATTTTCTCTCTCTTCTTCGCTCGTCAACCACTTTACTCGCGAGTGGGTTGAGTTTCGTTTAGAACATGAAGTTATGAAGTTGAATCTATGTTTGATAAGTAAGTTTATTAACTATATGCTACAAAATTTCTTACTTATATTCCATGTATCAACTCAAGCTACATCAGTTTTGTTGAGAACCCATATTGGCTTAAATAAGAAGAAGATCATGAGTATATAAGTAAGGAAACAAAAAACAAAATCACGAGAGTTTATGCACAAAAAAATTTGTAGAGGTTTGTTGACTATAACAAATTTTGAAGTTGAAAGAAGTTGAAGGTGAGTCAAACATGTAATTCTTCAGGTGTATTGGGGATTTGGTGGTTATCACTGTATCACTAGACTTAGATGGAGTGCAATACTCAAAAGGTTTTTTTTTTTTTTTTTTTTTGGGGGTCCAATAGAAAAGCTTATAGGATCTTGAAGTTGACTGCCAACACCTTCAAAGAAAAGAAGAAAAAAGAACAATCCCCACCAGAACAAGAAACTTTATTTAGTGACATGATTCTGCAAGTTACCCATTAATGGCATATGATATAAAGTCAACTGGCTTTTCTCTTCATTACATTGCTTCAAAAAGAAATCATCAAATGGAATAAGGGATCAGATCAGCCTTCATTTTGTTTGTGGAAGCACTGCTCCACAAAGCTACACACAAGAAAAGAAAGAAAAAAAGTTTAGCCTTTTCTTCTCATCATTTTGCCTCCTTAGCCATCCATTTACTTTGTTCTGATTTGTGATTTCCAACCATTGTGAACAAACAAAAAAAAGCCTATAGTTTAAGGTTAAGATAGAGTGAGCCAAACCCCTGAAATGGGGCTCAAAATACAGGAAAAATAATGGCATTCAATTTGAATTGACATTGAAAAACCTTAACATCTTCAAAAGTGTTAAGAGACCATAGGGTGAATTGAAAAAGCATCCTCCAAGGAGGCAACATAATTGTTAAGAAATCAACAATCAAATATGAACAAAAAGAAACATAAAGTAATAGATAATTGACACAGAAATTTACGTGGTTCACTAATAGTGTGTTAACAACATCCACGTATTTAGTCATTCGAAGCAGTAGATATCAGAGTCAAGACATTCCAACAATAACTGAGATGATATTATTTAATCACATTGAAAGGAAACAAAGATTATTTAACAATAAAAACCACCCTCAACCAAAACCCAAGAAGATTACAGGATGGATGGAAATCTTAGGCAGAAACTAAACCTGGCTCGACTAGGCTCGACACTACACGTGGGCGTGGGCTACCATTGCTTGGATTAAGATTTATTACTTAAAATTGCTAGAAAAACATGGTTTTAGGTAAAGAAGATGGTACAGGAAAGCACAAGACAGAAAAGGACTCACTAAGACCAGGACCAAAGGGCATTGTCTTCAATGGGGAATACAAAATTACAAGAACTTGTGGGCGGGTCAGAGTAATCGACATCTTCTAGCTTTGGGAAGATGTAAGGGGGCAATAGATTCTTTCCCAAGTTATCTTCTTCGTCTTGCGATAAGTCGGACTGATCGGGATCGAAAATATAGGAAGAATCTCCAGGCTCTAGGAGTGAAGAGTGAACCCCATCAGTGTAGTGTGGGCTATCTGAATCAAATATATCACTTTTGACTGAACTGATATCCTCTTGCTTACAACCCAGCTTTGAAGATTTGGAGACTTCATCCTCCAAATGTGAATCAGCAACCAGATTATCGGGTGGTTCTTCACCAAATTTGTCAACTTCAGACAGCACAGAGTTTCCTCTTTCTTTTTCTTTGTGTAGCAGTTGATCTGTTAGGAGAAGAATCTGCAATATCCATGTATCATTGTTTCTTAGTAATCATGGAAAACCCAACAGAGCTAAATCAGGAGCAATAATGGAAGTGAATTTCAAGAACATTTTAGTTTTTACCTCGGCTTTTAGTGAATCCTTCTCCTTGAGTAGGTTTTCGTAGTCAACCTTAAGGCTTCCATAGCTGGATTGAAGAGCCTCATAGTCCTTCTCCAGCTGTTTGGTTTTCCACCGAGCCCGGCGATTTTGAAACCATATAGCAACCTGACGAGGCTGCAGCCCGAGGTCCTTCGCTAATTGAACTTTCCTTTCCGGTTCGAGCTTGTTCTCGGTCTCGAAACTTTTCTCGAGGAACCGGACTTGATCAACAGTTAAACGCCTCTTTTTTTCAGGGTGATGGAAGTAATCATCCAAGTCTTCATCCCCATTATCTTCACTATCGAAAGGGCAAAAGAACGATCTATTCGATCCATTTCCTCCACGAATATCTTCGAAACTCATCATGGATCTTGAACCTACACCAGAACAATCTGACAAGAGGATCAACTTGAGCATGTATATAATCACAATTCACACATCATCTAACTAATGTGCCATTTACATCAATCTTACAACACAATCTGTAATTTACATGAAAAACACTAAAAGTGATTATCAAATGTCTTCTTGAAACAAGTAGACAAATTTTACTCCACAAGTGATATACGTCAAATGATATCAAACAATCTCATACATTCTTCTTCACAATTGAACTGCTAGAACTGTACCGAACTCAGTTAAGAAACAGAAAACAAACTCAGCAAAAGGAAATTACGTTCACTGATCCAATTCAAACAGGTACAAAACTTTTTTTTCAATCACAAGCAATACAGAAACCCAAAGGGTAAACAAAACCATCAATTCCACGGAGGGAGAAGCATCAAGGAAATCAAAGAAACAGAGGCAAGAACTGAAAAGATCAAGAAGAAGGGAGTTACCAAGCAGAGAAGGGGAAGTAGAAGAAGATGACCCAGAAAGGAACAGAGCATTAAGAGGCTCAGAAGCAAAAGACCCTCCACGATTCTGAAGCAAAACACTATGATTAGAAGAAACACCACTTATACTACCACCGTCGTCGCAACCACCGCCGCCGTAGACCCTCCGACCCGCCATAAGCCTAAAGACAAAGAAATGATTCCTTCTTTCAAACTGCCATCAAGAAAAACGGATAAGATTATCCAGTGGGTCTGTGATTTTGAGGGTAATCTTAAGGCTTATGGCGAAAGAAGCTGGTTATTATGATTTCGGTGATGTGTGAAGTGTGGGAACAACGGCAGCTCACACCCATCACTCAGAAGAAGAGCAATTAGGAGATGGGTCTTTAGGGGGGTTTTTTTTTGGTCTTCCCAAATTGAAATTGAAGATTGAGAGGAAATGGTTTCTGGGTTTGGAGGCAACTAAAAGAGAATCTTCTCCTTCCTTCTCTTCCTTCTCTTCGGAGGAGGAAGAACTTGGTGGGCTTTTAATGGCAGCAGCAGAAAGCTTCTGATAAATTTGTAGTTACCACAATACCCTTCCTATTTGTTTTGTGGCTTAATTCTTAATTGTATTCTAAGAACCTTTTATTACTTCTACTTCACAACTAAGTCTTTTATTGCATCATTTTTTTAAAGTATATATTTGTGATAAGGAATCTTACCTCTAAAAACTCTCCTTTCATAATTATTTTGGTTTGCTTTATAACATCTTTTTGCTTTTCAATTTTTAAAAATTAAGCTATCTCTAATTTCTTGTTTTATTATCTATATTTTTTTTTATAGTTGATTTTAAAAATTTAAGTTAAAATTTAAAAACTAAAATTAAGTTAGTTTTTTTATTTTTTTTATTTTTTTATTTTTTTGAAATTTGACTTAGAACTTAAAAGAGCGGTGAAAATTTCAAAAATGAAAAACGAAAAATCAAATAGTTTTTGAAAAGGAGTCTTTGTTTTTTGTTTTTAATTTTTTAAAATTAATCTATAAACACTTTACTTCTACATTTCTTGTTTGTGTTATCTACTTTTTACCAATGTTTTAAAAAACAAGTTAAGTTTTGAAAACTAAAAAAAGTTAGCATCAGATGACATTTTACGTAGCTCGAATGATATTGATAACAATGGAGGTCATATTGATATTTTTCGAAGGTGTAATCCATTTTTAAAGATTTCATTTTAGTAGTTTACTTACTATAGAAGAGTTATTACATATATCTTTTTAAAAAAAGAGTTATAATAGGAGATGAGAATAATTGTATATGGCTATTTATTGAAAATTAATTTATCATTGATATTTGAGAAAGAAAAATAATTATGCATGAATATGTGCTTGAAGTTGAATGTTGATTAATGTGAAAGGAGCTAACATGACCTAGAGTGAATAATGGCATGAGAGAAGCATAATGTTTCCCCAATTATATGTTTTGCCAACCAAACATTCAAGCAAAATTAATAAAAATGAATCACACTAGTAGCCTCTATATTAAGTCTAAAATAAAGATATAACAAATATTTAAATCAAATATTAGTTCCTAATCAATCCTAGATAGAAATGTGACATTTATTTAATATCAATAAAACCTATACTACGTGAATAATATATTACAACTTAAGCATAACTTAACTAAAAAATTTATAAGTTTGAATTTTAACGCATTTAAGAAAAAAAAAACATAATTAGAAATTTAAAATATATATATTTTTTTAATAGTATTAATGGTCTTCAATAATTTTATATACAATATAAATGAAATTAAAAGGAGAATTATAATAAATAGAAAAATATCAAATTATTTACAAATATAGAAAAATTTAACTACTTATCAACTATAGACCGCGATAAACTTCTATTACTAGCTCATTTTGCTATATTTGAAAACAAAAATTAGAAAATTAAAGATTACTAGCTCAACTATACATTACTCATTCATTCTAACTAACCACTTTAACCTTTCATTTGGTATCAACATTTTTGTTAGTTCTAACATTTTTTTTCCCTCTTTTTTGTTTGTATCAATATGAAGTTAAACTTTAATATATTTATTAATCTGAGATTTGAAAGATAATTAATTTTCTATACATAGTTTATATTGTCATAATGAGAAACATATATTGTTAAACAAATTTGATTTTGTAATTTTCTAATACAATTACAATCATGTGAAGATTACCCTTTATAAAGAAGAATTAATTTGAATGCATTAAATATCTATTTGTATCTACTCCATCAAACTAAAAGTGCAAGTACAAGCATTTGATATGCATAAATAGAAAATAATTGCATGTGACACACCATTGAAACAACTTTATCATATTTTGGCCCATTTCATATTTTATATCCAATGGCATTTTGTGATCAAACTTATATATTATATTTGAAAACTATTTGTTTCCTTTTTAACTATTTTATCTATTTCAATATATACCTTTTCAACTTCTCAATTCAAAATTCACACCCTAATTAAGAAAAGCTATTTCTTTCCAAATAGAGAATTCAATAAAAATATATTTTGCTCCGAAACTATTCATGTTTGTAGATTTGTTGTTTTGTCGAGTAAAACTGTATATGAAGAAAGAAATACGAATAAACTGATACAAACTCTAGTTCTTGTTTGCATTCAAAATATAATTTCACGCGCACACGTTCTTCGTTAAGAGATAGGAACATTTATGATGAAACTGAAAAACTACATTTCTATCTGAATAGATGTGTCAGGACAAAGAACTCTCGTAAATCATTATCTTGCATTGTCCTTAGCTCGATAATGTTGATACGTCATCAATATCATAATTCAGATTATTGAAATATTAGTAATTATACATATAGGTTGTAGGTTTGAATCTCTTTATTTCGAGAGGATGAATGAGGACCGACACACGAGAAGAGGGGTAAAATGGGAAATTGAGGGAATAAAGGTGTGAGAGAGAGAGAAGATGGAGATGACAACGAGGCAAAGGAGAGAAAGGTATGGCAGAAAACAAAGGAATCCTGTCCAATCAGTCGCTTTCTATGATTTGGCGGACTGAGTCATGGGCCCGAGTTCATCATCTTCATCTCAAATTAAGGCTGAGTCACTCGTTAATCGGCTATGTGGCCCCACCATTGGTCCACGTCATGTGCTTATGGGTCCACCTGTCCCTTCTCTTCCACATTTTTAAATTGCCATCATCTCTCCACATTGGCTCCCAGCATCCCAATTCAACCAAGTGTATGTTTGTCTATATATTTATTCTATTTTAGTTTTAAATATATTTTTAAATTCTATAATTTTTGGAAACAATTAGGGTTTTTTTACGTATAGGTTGGTAGGTTTGAATCTAATATTATATATTTATAAATAACAAAACTAGTTATAATTATCTACTGTTACTAATATTTGGTTGATAATAAGTTATTATTAATTTATTTATGAATATGATTTATGTTTTACAAAAATATATATAATAATTATTTTCTAATTAACTAATTGAGTTTATAACATGTGATATTGTAGTTTTAAGTATTTTTATCTTTATTTAATATAATTCTATATTTTTGTTAAAAATATGATATTGGCTAAATATATTTATTTAAGGTTCCTAACGTTGTCTTTTTTGGTTGCTTTGGAAGTGTCTCAGATCATGTCTCGAGGGGTTCTTGTCTTAGAGGTTGTTCCTTAAAGTGCCAACTTTGTAGGTAAATCCTTTCCTAATTATTTAAATTATTCAACAAAATATTTTCTCTGTGATATTTGTCTTAATTGTTGAATGCCGATATTTTGTAGGATTATTTTCCATCTTTCTATTGTGCTATTTAAGTCCAAGAAGTCAGTCTGCTAAGGTTGTCGCTTCAACACTCTGTGAGATCATAATTTGATTATAGTAGAAGCTTTATTCTTTGTGCTTTTTGAGGAAGATCGTTTTATACTAGAGGCAATCTAATCTTCACTGTTTTATTCAATTGAGCATAAGTATTGCAAGTTATTCCATCTTAGGGGGAGCCTAAGACCGTTTGAATCAAGAAGTTCTCTTCATTTTGGGGAGCATGAGCCGTTATTCAACGTGAAGAATTTCACAAGAAGGAGAAAGATAATATTCAGTGAGAAGAAGTCTTACTCAGGGGGAGTCTAAGTGTTGTAGCACTAATATAGTGTTACTTAGATGAAGCCTAAGTAAAATTGAGAGGGAATCTTATATCTAGAGGGAGTCTAGGTGTTTAGCTAAGTTAGCCTCTACGTGTGCCATTGTGCTTGAAGTTGTTCACAGACAAGTACAACGTTGTAATTGCTTAATTATTTCACAGATAAGCCCCCTAGACGTAGGTGGTTTATCGGCGAACTGAGTTACGAATTCTCATGTGTTTATTCCTGCTTTATTGGTTACAAGTTTCTCATTGTCTCTGATTGTGCTAGGACGGACCATGAAACATCTGCACTTAGTTCGTTGAACCCCTTCCAAAATTTTAATTTCAAAATTGAAAATTCAAAATCTAGATACAATGAAAACATAAAAAATGTTTTTTTTTTTTTTTTTTTTCAGAATTTGCATTATTTGGGTCACAAAATCCGAAAATATTTTTCAGTAACAGAATTTGGGTTGTCTGCTAGACACAAATTTGTTGAACTCAGTGAATCCAAAAATATAAAACGGAATATGGATTCTCTACTAAGCAGACACTTATTTTCTGTATGATAGTGTTGTGTAGTCATTTTTTTAAACTGTAAATAACATGGCTACAAATTTGTGTAATACAACAATTTGATATTGATATGACTATGAGCACATATAGACCCAAATCAAACTCTTCTACTTCGTCTGTTCTTTTATCTTTGGCAAGATTCCAATATTTAATACATTGTCTTAATTAATTTATATGCAGTTTTTTTAATTCAACATGTAAGGTTGAAATATTCAAATCTCTAATCTCTTTATTGAAGATATTCGTCTTAGCTAGTTCAACTATATTTTGGTCTATAGTTTATATATGACTTTAGTATATGTCTACATGACATATTAATACACACATTTAATATTATATCATTCATAAGTTAAAAAACTTGATGATTAGATAATGAAAGTACTAAAATGGATACTACCATGATGGCCTATTGGAAAGTCATTAAGTATTGGCTGGATCAATTAAATTTGTCGAGGAAATTACTTTTCACGAAAGCATCTACAAAACTTTTGAATTTTGCACCTCTTCACCCTTGCCAAAAACAGGTTCCATTATTGATTTTCCTTCCTTGTTTGTGCACCGTGGTTTAATCCATAACTTATTCTACGTTAGTCACAAGTGTAACTCAACTACTCATGAGTTAGTTTTTCGTACTCGTAAACATCGATTTTTAGCAATTTGATTAGAAAATCATCTATCGTTGGTGGTCTTTTTTCTCTCCTATCCGATTATTATGGTCATTAGCTTTGTTTATTATTCTCGTGTTAGTGTTAAAAGAAAAAATAACTTGGTAAAGTTTCAAGATTCAAATAAACCTCTAAAATGTCTTGAAAATGATAATAATGTAGTAAACATATTCAATTCTTAAAAACAATAATAAAAAATTGTGATTAATTTTTTATACATATTTTTTCAAAAAATGAGAGAACTTTTTTCATATATTTTAAAAAATGAGATTAATTTTTATTTATTTAGTCCAATGTTTTTGTCGCCTCTATATTATCTTTTATCATTTTCTAAAGATAGTCTTTTAACGGTCGTAACTGTAATCAACACAAAATGAAAAATTACAAAATTACAGATATTTTCAAAAATAAATAAATAAATAAATTGTTAAAAATTATTACAAATGTAGCAAAATTTAATTTTTCATATGTGATAGACCACGATAGACTCAGATAGACATCTATCACTTTATCGGATAAACACGGATATAATTCTATTTGGGTCTATCATAGATAAAAAGTAAAATTTTGCTATATTTGTAAATAGTTTGATATTTTTTTTTATATTTATAATAATTTTCTAATAAATATAGTAAAATTTGTCCATTTATTATATGTCCTAAATCAAATTAATATGAAATTTTAGAATAATACTACCTTTAATATGAGACGATAATTTAAATGAAATTAATACTTCTCAACATTTTAATTATGAAATTTGAGAGAGAACCACACTTTAAAAAACATATTAATTAAAATTTGTTTTTCTGAGTTGAAAAAATGAGTTTAAAAAGTAAGTCTAATATATCTTCATTCTCTTATCACTTTTAAAATTTTCAAAAACCACTTTTGATCATAGAAAAAAAAAATAAAAAAATAAAAAAATGATGATGCATTTAAAAAAGCGCTTTCAATTAGCTAAAGTCGGTTTTCACTCTATTTTAAAAGTCACAACAAAACAAAGACACTTTAAAAATCACATCAGCCTTTACATTAATCTTTGAATAGTAATTATTATTTTATAAGAAATAAAGAAATTAAATACTAAAAGGAAATTTTTGTAGGCAATAAATGGAAACTTTAGTTACTAAGTATCCAAAGTTGCAAAAAAGGGGGATGGGAAGGACCACATTTTCATGCAATTGCTATACCAACGTGACCTTATTTCAACAACCACAGATAAATTGAGGCTCATTGCATCCCTTTCTTAATTATATTGTATTTTTTTAAATTAAAAATACTATTTTAGTTCCTATATTTTGAATTTTGTCCAATTTTAATTATTATACTTTCAATAAGTTCTAAATTTAGTCCTTCCGGTTAATTTATTATTGATCCTCTAAAAACTTTTTGTTATCTATTAGTATTTTTACTCCAAATATTTCATTTTCTTACCTGAAAAATTATTATTATTATTATTATTATTATTATTTAATCAATTTTGGTAATTTTTTGCTTTGAAGGACCAACTTTTAGATTTATTGAAAATATTTGGATTAAAATTGGACAATTGAAAGTATAGAGATTAAAATTGAAGATAATTTGTATAAGATAGAATAATAGATTTTTTTTAAAAAAAAAAAATTGAATATGTCATGACTTATTAAATACAGAATTAAAAGTTTAAGCACATATCCGAAATATTTTCTTTGTTTAGAAGTAGGTCTAATGATCGTTAAAAAAAAAAATAATAATAATAATAATTTTACATATTTTTATTCCTATTAAACTATAGATTGAAACATAATATTTAAACAGTGAAGCTTGTAAAACTTATTGGTTATGGTTTAATACACCATTAAACCACCGTCAGTAGTTAGAAAATTATTTTTGTTATCAGCAAAATGTTTGCAAGAAGAACATTTCTTGCACATGGAAGATGTGATTTTGATTTTAGTAATTTTTTTGGTAGCTAATTTCAGTGAAGTTATAAAAATTAGAAAAAAATTACTGGTTAATTGTTTAAATGCAAGAACTGACCAAAATATTTTCAAACATATCCAAATGTCTTAAAAAAAAAAAAAACGTGAGTTTTGGGCCGTAGTTTTGGCCCATTAAGACCTTGGGAATCTGACAGGCCATGACTTCTCGTCATCGGTCCATATTTATTGGGCCTAATGTTTCGATCGGCCCATTGCAAAAATTCTTATTTATGTATAAATCCATTTTTCATTATTTTGAGAAAAGTTAACATGGTCTTTGTTTTACTTTTCAAACAAAGGAATAAAATTTCAAAGCCACACCAACATTACAAGAAGTTATAAATATCTTCACAATTTTTTATTGAATATAAAAAAAGAAATCTTAGATCTTCACAAATTTTTTTTTTTATTTTCTACGAATCACCTTCTCCCCGCCCACTTTGCTTATGTCATAGAACACTTAATCGTTTGGGACTTGGCATCGTGTTAGAGACGTCTCACTTATTGCAAAATGGTTTCATTCTAACCCGATGTTAATATCTAATACACTTTTCATTTTTTTTCTCACCATTTTCTCACGTTAGTCTCGGGGGTTCCCTCCCACCGCGGTATTCTATTGTAGCCCTATGGTGAATTTTAAATTATCCATAACATATACACATTCAATGTTAGAACAACATGACAATAGAGATTGACGTGGGATTAGGATTAGGGTTTGGTGATGAGAAGAAGATGTTGGGTGCAAAAATGTGTTAAAACTAATTAAATGTAATTTTTTTTTAAAAAAAGTATTGTTTTATATGAGAGAGAGAGAGAGAGGTATGAAAATTGAGATAAAGCAATGGAGGATATGATTGGTGGATAGGAATGGACAACAGATTACATTTGTGATCTCTCTCTTCTTCTTACATGGCAAATCCTCCTTCTTCCACTAATTCTTGGCTGAAGCTGAAGGACAACAATGGCGGTCACTTCACAATCTCCATCTTCCTCCACTGCCACTGCCACTGCCACTGCTGCTCTCTCTCACCTTCCCAGCCGCTTCTCAATTACCAGATTCCGCCACGTCTCTAACCATGTTCGACCCTCCAGATCCAATCCACTCACCATCGTCGCCATGGCTCCTCAGAAGAAGGTACTGCAACTGCTGCTCTCTTTCTTCTATTATAACGGATCAACAATTTCTGTTTCCATCGCGTTCTTCCGGAGCTAAATGGAAAATTGATGGGTTCAGGTGAACAAATACGACGACGCGTGGGAGAAGAAATGGTTTGGAGCTGGAATCTTCTACGAGAGCGCGGAGGATGTGGAAGTCGATGTGTTCAAGAAGCTTGAGACGAAGAAAGTGCTTAGCAATGTCGAAAAAGCAGGGCTGTTATCGAAGGCGGAGGAATTAGGGTTTACGCTTTCTTCGATTGAGAAATTGGGGGTTTTCTCAAAAGCTGAGGAGTTGGGGCTTCTTAGCTTGCTTGAGAAGGTTGCCAGCTCTTCTCCCTCCGCTTTGGCTTCCCTTGCCCTTCCGATTCTCGTTGCGGCGCTGGCGGCGATTGTTCTTATTCCGGATGACTCGGTGGCGCTTGTAGCGTTGCAGGCGGTGGTCGGCGGCGGACTGGCGCTTGGGGCCGCCGGATTGTTCGTTGGATCGGTGGTGCTGGGTGGGTTGCAGGAAGCTGATTGAATAAGGTTTAGGTAATAAATTGAATAGTACTCTTGAAATAGTTTTAATTTCATTTGGGTAATTATGAAACCATAAACATAGTGTTTCTAAAGTGAGTTTTAAAAATGTGGATTTGTAAATAGCTGATTTTGGTATCCTATTTTTACTATTTTAAAAACTATTCAAAGAAACTTCAAATTTTGACCAATTTTAACTTCAAACTTTTTAATTTCAATGGGGGATTCCTATATTCATCTAAAATTTTAATTTCATGGGGATGGAAACCGAAATTTCGTACTGTCGATTAGCCCCATAGCGAGAATTAAATTACAAATTGGTTCTAATAGTTTGGAAATAGTTAGATTTTAATCCTTATAATTTGATAAAACCTCATAACTAGTTTTCTATGATTTGATAAAATGGTAGACTATTTTCGAATTTTTTATCGAATCATAAAGAACAAATTCAAATTCTAACTTTTTTAAAATCATAGAACCTAAATTTGGTAATTGATTCGCAATCAACGGATTCATGGGACAAATCAAGAGAAAGACTCTTTTTAATTGGCATTCCCGATCTCTATTGAAAAAGAAAACTAGTGCAAATTCTGATTATGGTTTATTTTCCACATGAAATTTTCATTTAAAAACAAAATTATTCAACATGCGATGGAGAGATAAGGGATAAAAAAAAAATTCTTTTTTTAATTCAATCATATTAAAATAGAATGCTTCTAATCATTTTGTTAAAGTTATTGTTAGAGTTGGAACAAACAAAGTCTCACATTAGCTATATAATAAAAAATTGAGAGACGGATGACATCTCCATTAGCATAAGATTATTTAAATGAACCAAAAACGAATATGTTGAAAGTAAACAAAATGAAGCATGATTTGAATGAAAATAACAAATATATATATTGAAATAGTTTAAGAAGATTCAAAGTTTGAAACTAATTGTAACCCTAAACAGATGTCTTGAATGGGAGGAGAGGATGAAGTTGAAAGCCATTTTATTATCACTGTTTTTAATGGAAAATCTTCCATTAAAAAGAAGAAGGTAGAAAGAAATTAAAGGGTTTAAGAGGAAGGTGGTGGAGCATTGTGTTCAGCTTCATGGAGCAGTTTCAAGATCTCTTCTTTCTTGACAGCCAAAGCTTGCATTTTGGCTTCAAGCTTCTCAAGCTTCTGTCTGAGTTTTGATGGGTCTTTCTTATCTGCAGGCTCTTTCTCTTTCTTCTTCTTCTCTTTCTTTTCCTTCTTCTTCTCATCATCATCTTCTTCTTCTCCATGTTTCTCTTTATCCTTCTTCTCCTTCTTCTCCTTCTCCACCTTACTCTCCTGCTTCTCTTCTGAGGTTTCTCCCATTATTTAATCTGTCCAAACTAAAATCACCTTTACATATAAACATTTCAAAACTACTATGAACCTAGTAATTTAATTTGGTTGCCGTATGGTGGGATTATGCCCCTTCCTAAAATTATACCATGATGTGGTGTACAATTACATAAACCTCTTTGATATGCAGGTGTGGGTGTGGTGAACTACATACGTCATGGCTCTATCATGTTGTTGAGAATCTCATATTAAAGAAATCAACGAACCTCACAGTTTTCTATATCTCCTTAACTAATTACTCAATTTAGCTCCATTTGCGTATATTATTTAACACGCCATTTCAAATCATCAATTTTCATTAAAGAAAAATCTAAGAAATTTGGAATAGTATTGAAACATTTATAAAATGTGAAAGTAATAATGTCTAATGGAAACCAAGAGAATTCATACACAATAGAGTGAAAGTATTAAAATAGTGGAGAAAGATCCATACCAAATAGTTAGTTAGTGTTAGACAGCAAAATTGAAGGCAAAGAGAATGAGTAATATTGTTGTGTAATTATTGGGTCTACAACTGACCTCCATAAATATGGCAACCCAATGCCCAAAAATTGTTGTGGATTCCCAACAATTCAGCCACACCACTTGGTCGTCTCATTTTTCTTGTGGCCCTAATTTCTTCATCACCAGGTTAAACAAAATAATCAAACACTTGAACAAAAGAAAATAAATCAGAAAAATTCAAATAAAATAGCTTTAAATACTATTTTCCTTATTCAATTTTAGCCCCTTTTTTTTTAATTTTTAATAAATTTTAAATTTAGTCCCTCAAAGTTAATTTTTATCGAAATTGATTATATAATCAAAGAAATTAAAATTGGATATAAGATTTTTCAAAATTATTTAAACTAAAATTGGATATTTAAAAGTATAAAAATTAAAATTGAACAAACTTGAAAATATAAGGACCAAAATCATCTTTTAACTAATAAAATAAGAGGGAGCATTAATTGCGGAGAAAAGAGAGGGAAACTCTAACAATAGTTTGCTATAATGTCTTCAACATTGATGCCCTTTGCTTTTACCTTTTTTTCATTATTTAATTTAATTTTTTTTTCGTTTAGTTTGAATTTTGTAAACTTTTAACATTAAATTACAATTTTGATCTTTATGGTTTTTTTTTTTTTTTTTAAATAGTTTAAGTCAACGTTTATAATACTAGAATATTTGAAGTTGGAATTTTTACCTTCCAACACATTATTTACATAATATTAAATTTCTGTCCACATGTAGATCGATATTTTTATTGATATTTTCATGTTTTTATGGGTTTGATATTAATATGAGAAGTGAATCATGAATCGATATTTCCATTATATCGTAGAAAACTTCCCAAAACATAAAAAAATAAACAACAAAAAGTCATTAATGTAAATATAGTATAAATAATACATAGATGAACTTGTATAAAAATCATAAAATGTTTATTTACTAATTTAAATTATTATTTTAAAATGTTTTTAGAAATATCCATCGAAATCAATATTTTGTCAATATTTCCATCGAAATTTTCGTAAAATTAAGACCTCAGCATTTCTATCGATATCAACATTTTAAATCTTGATTGGTGAACTAAAAAAAATAAGGTTTAAATTTATCTATATATTTTATTCGCTTGTTTATTTAAGTGTTTGGCTCATAACTTACTGTTAAAGATTTGTGAGATTTGACTAAAGTTTAAAATCGGATTGGAACTTTAAAAATGATTAAACAAAAAAACAAAATGAAATAAAAAGCTTATATTATTAGGAGTACATCAAAATTTTTAAAATTATAGGAACATAAATTAAACTCAAACCATATCGATCAAATTTACAATTTAACTAAATTTTAGGATAAAATATCATTTTTCATTTTTAGTCGATTCATTTCATTTTACTCTTTATATTATCAAGTTTAATTTCTATAACTTTAATCTAAATAAATATTTGACTTAGATACTTTCTTTTCGAATAAAGTTACAAACATGAAAATTCAAATCCTCAATCCATTTAATTATCAAAACAATGTATAATTATGAGTTCGGAAGTTCCATTGCTAAAAGAGATAATTATTATTTTTTAATCATTCACACCCGCTAACAAATAAGAGTTTGGAATATATCCAATTTCTTAACTTATAATATATGTCTTAATTAATAAAGTTATTTAATAAAATTATTAATATTTAGAAGATTCTGTAGTAAAAAAAAAAAAAAAAAAAAAAAAAAAAAAAAAAAAAAAAAAAAAGGAATAAGAATGTTGGGAGGGTGGGGGGTGTCAGTGGGGGAGAGATTAGATTCCATTCTCTCTTTGAAGGTTTTGAATCCACTTTTATTATTATTATTATTATTTTTTAAACTTTTTTTTATCTCTTTTTTCTTCTCATATATTCCAAAACAAATAAAATATTATTCTTGTACTAAATAAATAAATAAAGAGAGAGAGAGAGAGGAAGTGTATGTAGTGTTTGGATTCCAAGAGATTTATCTTCCAACACATTACATTACACTGTTTGCTATGTGTGATATATTTTATTCCCCACCATTTGTGTCTCTTATTTCAAAATTTGAAAGAGTGTTAGTCAATAGAATTCCAACTCCAAGAACAAAACAACATGATGACAGCTCCTTGCTTTATTCCTACCTCCCTTCTTTTCACACTTTACCATGTTATTTTTGGGACATCTTTTTCAACTCAACCCCTTCAACTTTTTTTTTTTTTTTTTTTTTTTTTTTTTTGTTCTTCTTCTTTTGTCCCTACCGGCCACCAAATAACCAACTCAATCACCCCCATCAATTTGGGGTTCTAATTATGTAAAACCCCACAAAAGGGGTGGAAAAAAAAAAAAACTTTTTAATACTTCATTTACTATTCTACCCTACATTAACCGGTCTGATAGGCTCGGAAGTCGTCGAAAAAAGTTTAGACTCGCTGACGGCATAGGATCCCGGAACATGGGGTGGCGCAAGTAGTAGAATCCAAGCGCAACCGCCACCATTTTCGGTGGCACCGCATAGAGGATCAATGTGATGGCAAAACATACTCCAATGAATAACTTTGTGGCTCGAGGGTCCCTCCAGCTAACCAATGCTTGTACCCTTTCCCCTTGAGTTGCAAGATCTCCCAACACTGTTTGGACTCTAGCAGCTAGTATCCTTAGTCGATCGTACCTTACTCGGATTATATCCGGTGGCTTTGAGCTCGGAATTGTGTCGAATTCTTCGTCTAGTTCGTCTGGATCCACTGCCTCGGCATGCGATAGCCTTGTGTCCATTCCGGCAGGTATCTTCGGCCTGAACCGGTAATACCAAACTCCGATTAAGAACACATATAGAAACCCAGTTGGGACAATCAAATCAGGGTACCAAACGAGCACTAAATACAGTATATGAACAAGCATTGTGGTGATTGGGTTCCTCCATCTTTTGATATCATCCAACCATTTGGCCAATCCAACTGCCCACGCCAAAACTGCTACAATCCTAAACCAATTCGCCTTGCTTTTTCTCATACTCCAAGCGTGTGAATCTGCATCCAACATGTATCGAACCACCTCCGAGCCTAATGGTGGCTCGGAGCGGCCTAGCCAAGTCGCCACCATCTTCGTGGCGGCTCTACGTAAAGCCTCCTGTTGAGCCACCCCTAGAGGACGGAGATAGTGCATTCTTGGAAGTAATGGCTGCCCATAAATCGCACATGTATCTGGCAACAATGCCGGACAAGCGAACCGGACAGCTAGCTCGATTTCACCCATTTTCTTCAACCCTGTTCTCTGCAACACCAACAAAGGATACGAGTTTGTATAGATTTTGTTGCTCTCGAGAGTTGACACCCGAATCCTTACTTTACCAATGTGGAAATCGGACTTGTCCTCCGCTGCATCGGAGTACATTCGCCAGTTGTCGAAGACGCCAATGGTGAGGACAGTGCAAGGGTCATAGACTTGCCACGTGTACTGTTCGTTCCAACGTGGATCAAAGCTGTCCGTCATCGTTCTGGTTCGGACCCACTTTTTCCCGTACTTGGCGACACAATAAGCGTCAGTGGACCCCTTTCCCGGATCTTTCGTCTTCATCGGAAGCAACCCTCGAGCTCCGAGAATACCGAGCTCTAAAATTCCAACAGCCGGCTTCCACAACTGCTTCGCTGTGGGTCGAAAATCGCTGCACACATGCGCCGCCTCGTCTAACACGTGATATCCGCCCTCCAAACACAGTCTGAGATAGATTCTGCCGCTATATGTTTCACCACCATTACCACCTTCTAAGGAGAACCATTTCGCTGCTACGTACCTTTCATCGAACCGCTGTTCAATTGTGTCCACTGGAATCATGACGTGGCCGAGGAGTACGGCCTCCTTGCTTGTTCGGTCTTCAACAAGTAAGATTAGGGAATCTTCGAGAGGCTCGCAGGCGACGAAGACGAGGTCCTCATTCCAGTGAAATGAGGCGCTGTGGTTGTTCATGGAACCTCGCCTGGTTCGAGCCGACTGAAAACTCAGCTGTGCTTTGACTCGAATCTCTGGTGCAGTTAATGGAGGCAGATTTGAAGCGATGTGAAGGTCCTGCGCTTCTATCACTGAAACTCTTAAGTACCATAGCTTGGGAGATTGATAAACCTTCGAGCGTGTATGAGCCACATGTGGCGCATCGGAGCACCAAGCTTCTGAAAATGCGTCGTCTGCTTGAGTTCCGATCCAAACAGAGAGCTGAATGTCGCCGGAAATTTTAGAGGGTTGTTGATCTCCGGCACCGCCTTCAAGGCGGTACCACTGAGGAGCTAGAGGACTATCAGGAGGATCTCGTACAGGTACATCGGAAAGATCAAAGCAAACGCCGCCGAGGAACTGCTCCGATGACGTATCCCAGACGGCAATCTCCAACGTCGTATTTGCCGTGTCAGGTCTGTTATGGCGGAGAGCAAAGACGCGGTTCCATTCCGGCGAATCAGTTGGTTCACCAGGTCGATGACTAGCTGGATCCGATTTCACAAAATGGCCTGATGTGCGAATCTGTAAGTAAGGGCGCTCATTAGGAGCGAGATTTCTGGCTTTCACAATACGGATGAAGAGATATTGCATCGGCTCCACAAGATCGTAAGGATGAATCCTCTCCGTCTCCGCCATGAATTTCTTATTGATTACCCTCGGAGAGTAATCCCCATTCGGCCTTCTTAAAACCCTAATCCCTTCCCCAAATCCTGGTGCTTTGTTACTCTGCATCCTTCTCATTTCTGGTGGAAATTGCCCCTCACCTGGTGGAGGACCATTTACCTCCGCCGGTGGCGGCTCAGAATGTACCGGCATCTCCTGCCTCGGCGACTCCTCGATAACCACCACCGGCGGCGAGTTCGAATCATCGCGACCGACCTCATCCTGCGGCGGAAGCTCGAACATCCTCACTTCCTCTACCACAGCCTCCGGAGTTTTAGGCTTCTCGGCAACAGTTGGAGGAGGCGGTTGCTCCTCCTGTGGCGGAGGAGGCGGCGGAGCTTCTTCCACTAACTCATCATAATAATAAATCCTAAGCCCAATTTCGCCTCTAATCCAGCTGAAGACACTCTTCTTCTCCAATTGATAGTAAACCAAACCTTCATCCCCTCTCTTCGCAAACTGGCTTCCGTACAACTTCACCCTCCCCAAGAAATGATTCTTCCGACCACTGCCATTGCCGTACCTCTTGTCGTTGAAAACTTCAATATCAAGCTCCTCATAGTCCATATTATCAGGATCAGAGACGATGAATTCGAGCGGCTCGTTCCATACAGGATTGAGCTCGCGAATCTTAGTGGCGGTACGCTTCCTCTGGCCATCAAAATCCGCGACGACGTAAGGACTGGAGCTTCCTTGGCCATCTTTAGGAAGAAGGTTGCGAGCATCGGCGACTTCGACAACAAGCTTTCTGACAGTTTTGGGCGGCGGCGATGGCGATGGCGGTGGCTGTGGCTGTGGCGGTGGTGCGGTGGTCATGGTTTCATTTTCGTATGAAACAAAAAATAAAAGAGGAAGCGTTGATAGCGGAGAAAAATAAGAGGGAAACTCTAAAGAAGAGTTTGCTATAATGCATTCAATATTGATGCCCTTTGCTTTATTCTGTTTCTCTAATTTTCCAAATATTTAATTATTATTTTAATTCGTTTATTTTTAATTTTATAAACTTTTAACATTGGATTCCATTCTCTCTTCTCAAGGTTTTGAATCCACTTTTTTTTTTTTTTTTTTTTTTATTTATTTAATTTTTATCTCTTTTTTCCTCTCATATATTCCAAACACAAATCAAATATTATTCTCCAAAAATAAATAAATAAATTAAATAAAAGAGAGAGATGGAGTGTGTGTTTGGATTCCAAGAGATTTTTCTTCCAACACAATATATTAAAATGGAAATGTTCTGTCTCATAAGATGATTAAGGAATTTTAATAATGTTAGCAAGAAATAAAGTATTAAGGTATATTATATTACTAATCTATTTATTCTACAACTGCACATTAATATGTTGTAGCCAAAAAATTAAAAAATTAAAAAATAAGCTATTTTAACTAACTTTTAAGTCATAGGTATAGGTGTTGCTTTTTTAAAAAAAAAAAAAAAAAATGGGCAGATGAAAAATGTTAGAGGATACAAGTATGAAAATAATTAGGTCATATTGTCAAACAAAGTGTGAACTCGAAAGTACCCCAAAAAGTGGAGCTTCTTGACTTAAAAAGAATTTACAAATGGATATATACATAAATTATCATAGTTCAATCGCCATAAAACTTCTGTTCTTGATTTTGAGGCACAGTTCATTCTAATCCACGTAATAAAAAGATGTATTTAAATTTTTAGTCTTAAAAAAAAAAAAAAAAAGGCTTATTAATGGAAATTTATGGGTATGAACAAGCCACTCACCCCCAAATTTCTCATCATTTTCCTTTGGTTTCCCACCTTGATAGAAACTTATTGGTAGGTTTTGTTTGATCAACATTTGATTTAGTAAAATTGTGTTAGTTTTCTTCTGATTTTTTATAAAATTTTCATTTTTCTTTGAAAAATATTTGAATTTTTATTCAAATTATAAGTTTAAAATATTCTTTTTTTAATTTTCAAATTTTGATTTTGAAACCATTTGTCAACTTATAGTTTTTGTAAGTTTATATTTTTTAAAAAAAAAAAAAAGAAAAATATCAATTAATTAGTTATCGCCAAAGTGAGTCTATCTTGATCGTAATTGACATGACTTTCCTCCCTAAACGTTGAAGATTCGTTCCACCATTCCTTTGTGTACTAAAAAAAGAACTAACTAATTAGCCAACTAGATCTTAATCTTTAAACATTAATTTATAATTATTCGGTTTGTATTCTCTCAATCTTGTGACAATTTAGGGTGTGTTTGGAATAGCTTAAGTGTTTTATTTAAAAAATAAATCATTTTGAAATAAACACAAGTGGATGACAACCACTCAAAATGAACTTTGAAAGTCATTATTGCCTTTATTTTAAAGAGTTCTTATCAAAAGTATTTAAATGAAAATAAATTTTTAAAAAATATTTATTTTTTAAATTTATCCAAATGGGTCTTTAATGTATAAATTTTACCATGCAATACAATAAAACTTATTTGGTAGGCAATTTGAATATATATATGTTTACAAATTTGTTAAATTTAATGAATATTTGCTCAACAAATATATTCTTTAAATTGTTATCACGTTTTGTTATTCAAATAGTGGAAATTATGAAAATAATATTTTTTAATTTTTTTTTCTTGTATCAGTATTTATGATTTGAAATTTTTAAATGCATATTTATATTAAAAATAATAATAAGTATATAGTATTTTGATGTTGTAAAGTCATTTGTTTTTGTTAAATTAAAATATGTAGAATATTATATATTATAAATGATATGATATTTTAAATTAATAATATGGTATAAAATAACATAAAAATAACTTGATAGGTTAATTAATAATAGTTTATATTCAACTTAATATTTAGTGGATATATACCGCTAATTTTATAATTTATAAAAATATATTTATATCAAACATGTTATAGATAATTATTTAAATTGAGATCAAATATCTGACCCACTACTAAACACAAATCTAAAAACATAAAATACAGTCTATTTCCTTGTTTTCAAAATTTTGTTTTCAGCTTATTGTCAAATAAACCTTCATTTCTAGATTTTAAATTTTGTAATGATTTAATTCTTATTGTGAAAAATAATGTTAAGATCTAATGAGTTTTTTTTAATATGTAGATGGGTAAACCAATTATATTATAAATTTGAGACTTAATTTTGATGAAAATTTTCATTTTGAAGTAAAAAACTAAATTATTACATACTAAAATTTAAATAGTAAGGTCCCATTTAGTAACCATTTGACCTTTTTTATTTTAAAAATTAAGCCTATTTCATCACAATTTCTTACCGTGATAGTTCATTTTTATTAAGTGAAAAAAGAGTTGAATTCTTAGTCAAATTCCAAAACATAAAAACAGATTTATTTATATATTTTGTTTTCAAAACCTGGTTGGGTAGAAAGTAAATAACAAATCAAGAACTTTAGAAATGAAAATTAATGTTTATAAATTTCATTTTCAAAAACTAAAAACAAATAGTTACTAAACGGGACCTATATCGAATCTTAAGAAAGTTTGAAGATCAAAAATATTAGTTTAACAAAAGATCATTCAAATATGGTTTGTCACATTTTTTTTTTTTTCGTGCCTACTCCTCATACATATGATCTTTTGGGTAAAAGTCGATTCGAACCAATACTTTTTGAGTTTTTTCAAATAAAAACTAATATATCTAATTTTATATTAAAAAACCAAATCAAACCATTGAATGGATTTGGATTAGTTTGGTTTTTAGATTTTTTTGTTCCACCCTAGTAAGTAATGCACCCACTAGTAGATGCATACTCAAGATGGCACGTGAGATTCCCCCTCCCTTTTTCGCCCCAAAAAGCAAAACCCACAAAAGTTCATTCCAAACCAAAAAAACTAGCTCTCCCCTTTTTCTCCAATACCCTTCATTTCTTTCTTTCTTCTTCTTTACTTCTTCTTTTTTTCTTATTTTTCATATTCGCAGGTATCGGGTCAACTTACGTGAACTTAAACTAATTTTACATGACAACCCGCTTGACCCTACAATATTTGAGTATCAAATAAACTCGTGGGATATTAAAGTCTAGGTAAATGGCAACTCATGAGCTCTTAATCATTTTTTGAATCCATGATATTTTCTCCATCTTCTTAGCAAGAGACCTTCAATGGATGAAAAACAGTCTTCTTCACTTTTTAAGTTTCTCAGTGCAATGGGAAGCAATATTACTGTGAATTAAGGGCTTCCTTTTCCCCAATGTCCTATTCTGCACTTTCTGAATGAGTGGACTTTGTTGCAAGAATCTGATCCCCTCATCTCATCAAAAGTAATTTTCTTTTTCTTCTGTCCTTTGGCATAATGTTTCTTTTTCTTTTTTTCTCTCTCCATGACATCATTTCAATGCTTAATATTATGATAATGGGTGTGAAGAAGGTTGTGTTTCTCTTCAACTTTCTCCATTCTCTGACCAATATTACCCCCCAAACAGTTGCTTAACTTTAGGGCTCTAATCCATATCTCTAGTTTTTATGTTTATCTCACTCCAAAACAAAGTTGGATTCCATATCATTTGGACAAACCCTAAATTGGGTTGTGATTAGTTACATCAAATCTGATTTGGCTAAAGTGTTGAAATAATTAAATTTATCATGAGTTCGCTTTTGCATTGATTGTTTATTCCAACTCTAAACTCTTGTAATGTCGTTTTTCTTCCTAGTTGATATTGATTTTCACTTGTTTGGCTTTCTACAAATTTTCAAATCCACGAGTGAGAGTGAAGAAAAGTGTTATATGTCAAAATAACATCATACAAGTGTTGGTTCTAGAAGATAGAATGTGTTAATGTTCTTTTCATCTAGAAAACTCGTTAGATTGTTGCGATCGGAACGAACAGAGCAGGGCATGAGTAATTTAACATAAATCTATATTTATCTTCAATATTATGAGTCATTGGGGTGATGTTTGGTTTGAGTATGTTTTTTGTTATGTTGTTCAACAAGATAAGGTTATGGTTTTTTTTTTTTTTTTAATTAGATTATGAAAAGTAAATCCATTCATTTTTTCATAGCCCTAAATAGAAACCCCATCAAGAATTTTTAATTTGTGATTACATTTTGCTTGGATGACATTCCCATATTCTGGTTTGGTTTATATTTTAGTACCCTTTATCATAATTCATATTAAAATTTTCTTTTTAGAATTTTAAAAAAAAAAAAAAAAAGAAAAAAGAAAAAGAAAAAATCCCCCCTTTTGAAGAAAAAAAAGTTAGATTTATGCCATTATCTGAACAATAACCCTACAAATTAATATTGATTTTATTATATTCCTTGCCTTTTTATTTGTATCCAATTGGTGTTTAATAGCCTTTAAACAAATTTCTTTGCAATAGCAAAAATTATGCTCTTTCTTGGCTCCACAAAGAATAATGGATGGGACAATCAATTTTGTGGTGATATATATCTTCAAATTTTGGAATTTGGAACTAAGTAGGCTACAGTTAACTATTAATATATAGTCTTCTCTCAATTTAAATTTCTGTTAATCTTAAATTTGATTTTATTATTTTGGAAACATTGATTGTTTTCTTAATATAGTTTTCAATATTCTTCTTACAAATATTTTCTGATCTTTGATTGTTGTTGGAGCTACAACATCCAAAATTTACGAGAAAATGAAGGCAAAATATTGGAATATTAAAAATCCGTTCAAAAACACTTTTGGTAACTTTGTTTGTAACGATTTAATTCTTATACTTCCAATCTTGTAGCAATTTTAGTCCCTGTAAAAACTTGATCCTTGTACTTTCAAATTTGTCACGTAAAAAAAATTAATCAAAATTAGATGGGTTAATTTAATTGTAATTCCAAATTAGAAGGCAGGCAAGATCTTATAATCCACATGTGTTGACAAGTAAATGGGAAGTCCGAAGAGCAGAATTCAATGAAAATGGATAAAGAAAGCAAATAAGAAGTTGACCATTGAAGGGGATATATGGTTCCCCTTTATTTCCTCTTCCTTTCTCATTTACTTATTTAATGAAGCTCTGAATTTATGATTCATTCCAAATTCAAAATGGATTATTGAGAAATTTAAACAAAATTAAAGTAGCCTCCAAAAGATTAAAAAAAAAAAAAAAAAAAAGGCAGAAAGAGAAGATGAGAGAAACAGAAACCACCATTATTGTTGTGATTAAACTGCTAATGATATTTGGCTTTGTAATGAAATTTCAAACTCTAAAGGCTAATATTGCAGATTTTGATGAGGTGTGGCAGAAAAGAGCTGAAGAAGCCAAGAAGGCTTCCTTTAAGGCCTACAAATCCCATCCAGAAGAAGTCACTAGTAATTTCAACAACCAAGTTCAAAGGTAAATTCAATCCTTTCCTCATTATATATTATATATTAAAAGGGGTTACGTAGGGACAATTTTTTCAACATTCAACCTAGTTAATTTATAATGGTGGGACAGATACTTTGATGCTACAAATAACACAAGGAGACATTTGAGGAAGTACAATGGTCCATGTTTAGCCACGAATCCGATTGATCGTTGTTGGAGATGCGATAAACATTGGGCTAAAAATCGGAAGAAGCTAGCCGATTGTGCACTTGGGTTCGGTCGTGGAACAACTGGAGGCAAAAATGGAAGGATTTATGTGGTCCGAGATTCGAGCGATAACGACATGTTGAATCCTAAACCAGGAACCCTACGCTATGGTGTGATACAAGATAGACCACTTTGGATCATATTTGCACATGACATGGTGATTAGGCTAAGTGAAGAGCTTATAATGACGGATAACAAGACATTAGATGGTCGTGGTGCCAATGTGCACATTGCTAATGGTGGTCAAATTACTCTACAATTTGTGAACAATATAATCATCCATAACCTTCACATTCATGATATCAAGGCTGGCAATGGTGGCCTTATAAGAGACTCGGTGAACCACTATGGATTGCGAACACCAAGCGATGGTGATGGAATCTCCATGTTTGGAGCCTCAAAGATTTGGATAGATCATGTTTCTATGTCTAATTGTCAAGATGGGCTTATCGATGCGGTCATGGCATCTACTGCCATTACCATTTCCAACTGTCACTTCACCCATCATAACGATGTAAGCCCCTCAAACCCACAAAAGAAACATAACGTAACTATATAGTTGTCAGTGTTGATATAACTCAAATAGATTTTGTTTTGTGGATGAAGGTGATGTTATTAGGTGCAAGTGATAGCTACTCAAATGATCAGATAATGCAGGTAACTCTTGCATTTAATCACTTTGGTAAAGGGTTGGTGCAAAGGATGCCGAGATGTCGATGGGGGTTCTTCCATGTGGTCAATAATGACTACACTCATTGGCTTATGTACGCTATCGGGGGCAGCCACAACCCCACCATTATCAGCCAGGGCAACCGTTTCATTGCTCCACCAAACCCAAATTCCAAAGAGGTATGAACAAGACAAACATCACTTTTATAATCACACAACACAACACAACTACATCCATTATTAAAGAGTTTGCTGTTAATTCACCATTGAAACCAACCTCATGATCGTTTACAAAACACAAAGAAGCAATCTCAGGATTACCAATTGTTAATGTTGGTTGATCCAGGTAACAAAAAGGGCGTATGCGTCAGAAAGCGAATGGAAATCTTGGAACTGGAGGTCAGAGGGAGATCTGATGATGAATGGAGCTTTTTTTATCCAATCTGGGAACCCCATCAAAAGATACTCCAAGAAAGACGTTATACATTCCAAACCCGGCACCTTCGTCACCAGGCTAACACGATTCGCTGGCCCTTTGAAATGCAGAAAAAACCAACCCTGTTAGTCAAGTTTTTTACATAACCTTCAATTATGTTTTGTGTATAAATTACTCAAATTCCAACTGAACCCTGTAATCAGCAGAGGTTTAGTAGTAAAAATTTATATAGAAGTTCAACCTACAGAATAATATGCCAACTTTTGCCTTTATAAAGTTTTGTGAATCACTTATGTGATATTATGTATTGAAATAATATTGGTTAATCACCTTTTGAAGGTTGTTTCTTTTCCTTGTCTATTTTCCTTCCATTCTTTTGGTGAACTTCATCAACAGATGATGATGCGAGATACTTCAGCAAAAATGTAATTATAACCAATGAAATAGATAGTCAGAAAAGGTTTTCAAAATTAAATTTAGGAAACCATTTATATGATTAATAGATACGTTGATAAAATTCATGTCAGTTAACCTATACTCATACAGTCACTTAACAATTTTTTTAATAAAAATAAAATTAAGTGAATAATAGTAAAATCTTTGTTTAAAAAAAAAAAATTAATACTTTCCCTTCAACCTATCCTCGTGGGCACCATATCCTATTGTCATCATTCCCACTCATCCAATGCACTGAGCTTCGATGCCAAGAAATGAAGGTTTCATCTTAAATCTATTGAAAATTATCACATCAGCATATACATCTCCATTACTTATATAACTAACTTGTAAATTTAAGAACCAAATCATATGGTTTTTTAAGCTTGGCATGATTGCACGATTTCGAAACCGACCAAAACGACCTACTTCTCGAACCTTTTACTTGGTAATTTAAATATGTAGAAGAGGCTAAGTCCCATAAAATGAGATCATGAAAATATGGTATTGAGGGAGCTGTTTGAAGAACACTATGTTATTATTATTATTATTATTATTATTATTTTATGTTATGAAACTGGAAAAACATCATTAAGAATTGGATTTATTTTAGTTTGAATCAGTTTGAGGCGAACAGTCTTTCTGAATATCAAATTTTATCATTCAGAACAAAATTCAAACAAACCAATGGCAAACTAAAAATTCATTTGGCGAATTCATTTACAATTAAGAAGTTCCTACAAAAATGCATATTACTATTATTCATTATACAACTCAGAGACCACCAAAATGGTCATCAACAAATGATAGAATGGGAGCAAAAAAGAGTTACCTTTCTGAATAGAAAACATCTCCCCTCAGAAAAATGTCAAAAAAAATGTAACAAATTTTATGCTTCTTGACCAATCCCTATTCCTCTTCCCAATCAAGTCCTCCTATCCTTTGTCGCCTTTTATCGAAAACGACTTTGAATGATTCACTTTCTGCCCGCAATCGCTCCTCAAATCTGCTGTGTTTCTTTGACTCACTGCTGTTTTGTGTTGAGCCACGGTATTCTTCTTCTGCTAATGGGTTGGATTTCTGCAAAGTTATATCAAACAAGAATGAGCACTCTTAAGCAAGTATCCATCTAAGTTATCTTACTAGAGTGCGTTTAGATTGACTTTCTAAGTGTTCAAATAAATGTTTATAAGTAAAAAAAATAAAAAATAAAAAATTGTTTATAAACACTTAGAGAGGCCTTGAGTTCGATTCCACGACACAAAATTTTAGTTTCACAAATGTTTTCACCAGAATGAAGTCAATGACTAACCAGGTTATATCCAGCACCAGGACCAATTACTAAAGATAATCTGTTTGCCTTTTTTGCGGCACCGATTGAGAATCCGGTATTACCAATCTGGAAAAAGGAGAGGAGCGTAATATTAAAGGAAAAACCAAGAACTTGTGTACATGAAGATACTTCGTACATTCAGCATGTTTTGCATTAAAGAAATTTCCAGATACCCAACAGTAGGGAGAAAATAAGCTCAATGCAAACCTGATCCATCCAGCGCACCGACTTTCCTTCTTTGGCGTATGCTTGAATCAGACCAGAAAGAGCATTCGCATGACCGTTCCGACCATCAGTTCTTTCTGTATCGTCATCATCTAAATCATTTGACCATTTACTCCTACCTAACTCTTTTACTTCCTCTCTCAGATGGTCCGGTTCTGTATCCCATCTCTTCTCATCATCTGCAGAAGAATATTATGTGAGAAACCAAAATCTAAATTGTGAAGAGCCGAAGAAAACTAAATGAGATGACAGAAGACGCTAATTGTGAGTCAAACCTGTAATGATGTGTTGTTAGCCTACCACTAAATGAAATACTATTAAAATACCAGATGAACTCCTGAAAAATGCATATATTATGATCGTTCATTTTACTATACCTTCAGAAGCATCATCTCTTGAAGGAGGTAATGCTGTCTTCTCAGACTTCGTTTCTTGAAAACTAGGACTACCATCGTCATCCTCTTCCATATCCATGTCAACCTGGCAGACAGACATGACATGCACAAATCACTCTAAATATATATATATATATAAGATTATTTCAGAACTTCACAACCCAAAAAAAAAAAAAAAAAAAGGACATTACCTCCTGAATTCCACTTTCTTTAAGGTCATCCCCATGACATAAGGACTGCAAGTCGTCACAATAAAAAGAAAAACTTTCAATACGGGTAAAAAGTCTCCTTTTACCACTTCGTAAATTGGTAATTTTCATTCCTTCCCAAAAGTCGATGCATTCTCATCAGAAAGAAATTTGAATGTTTTTTTATGCTTTCTTAGATTATTCAAGCCAACTAAAAACCTCATGCTTTATTCTAACAAACCTTGATGTCCAATTTTAAGTACAAAGGCGGAGCTTCTTCCCATTGTCTAGCCATCTTTTGTATATCATCGAGGTTAAACCCATGCACATTCCTTGCTGCACAGCCCTAAATGCCCCATAAAAGAAAACATCTTAAGGAAAATTTTCCCTGGTTTTCAATTGATAAGGCCTCAATTCTAGTAGAGCAGAACACATAGTCATCAAATATAATTTTAATTTTTTACCAGGACTGGGACTAGCAATTAAATTAATTGGACATTGAGGGCCATTTCATAACATTCTTGTTTCTTATTTCCAGTTTTTGAAAAACATGTTCGGTGACTATTCCTCTATTCATATTTGTTATTTCTCATTTTTCAGAAAAGTTCTCAAATTACGTTAAAGTTTTGGAAACAACAAAATCAAGTTTCTTGTTTATGTTTCTAGATTTTGTCCAAAACATAAATCTTAGTATTATTTTTTCATTTTCTGTTACTTCTAAATTGCATAATATATATCTAATGATGAATTTCACAATAAATTTTTCGATGTTTACTTTTAAAAACTTATTTTTATGTAAAGTTTTTTCATTTAAAATTTCAGAGAAGAAAAAAATGTTACGTAACAAGTTTATGTTTTGTTTTTCCCCATTAAAAAGAAAGAAGGAAACAATGAATAACTTATCAGACACAGTTCTGTTTTTCTTTATTTAAAAAAGAGGATCCAGCAAACGTGAAATGAAAATGTTCTCAAAACAGACCCTGAGTTTCCTTGTCAATTATTAAACAAAGGCACCAGTTAGAGCATAACTGCACGTAATGCAGACAGAAAATGGAAAGGTTATACAATTATGGTAGATCATCACATTTCTGTCAGACCTTGGTTCTCTAATACTTTTGTACTCTCTTACAATCCATGACAAACACCAGTAAATAATAACAGATAGGAGGAGAAAAAGACTTACTGCAGGGTCCTTATACGTAGCTTCCAAAATGTAAACTTCATAGCCCGAACTCTAGCAAGAGATTGATAAGGAAAAAAATAAGAAACAAAAAAGTAGACAGCAAAACCTTACATTACTACTCTCGGGTCTTGGCTATTTACAATAACTAAGCTTCCAAGTTCCATGACGGATTATGCAACAGGTAACTTAACCATTCTATAAAAACTATGTTCATTGAACGTCAGATTACTACTCAGACATTGCACACGTTAGTTAGTTATTGTCGATCATTATAATTGTGCTGGTAAGTTTCCTTTGTGTAAATAAAAAGAAATATAATTCAGTATTATTATCAGAAAATAGCCAAATCTCCTTGTAAAAAGCAGCAAAGTCACGTAGAGAAAGGTTATTATGATCTTCCTTTGGTCTCCTGCAACCTTTTATAAACAGACTAACACAACACTACTTGGAAACTACCATAACAAATCCCAAAAGCAAAGACTTGCTAGGAAAATAAAAGGTAGTGCTCTAGCATTTGAGTATTACACAATTGCAAGATTTGTGTTAATCAACAGGAAGCAGTGAAAGTATCATTAATACTGCAGACCAAGAACCACACGCATCCCAAGTCAATTGAAATAATTATTAAAAAAAAAACTTATAGAAATAGAAAAAATATATATATTTATATATGTAAGAACACAGTAAAATAAAATAGTAAATCACAATTTTATAGGAAAATGAGACATCAATTTAGTGAGAAGTTATTATAAAAAATGTGCATATACTCACACGGTATTTTTATAAAAGCTCGCTATATGGACTCAATTACAAATAGAGAATAATTCAAAAGGATAAAAGCACACCAACAAGGTGCATGAAATCAAATGTGGGCATAAGAAATAACACTGATAGAAGCCAACAGCACATAATGCTTTGTTAACCATACGGACATTTAAAATTAAAAATGAATGTTTCAGGCCATAAGCCCTTGGGTTGGGTCCAAAGCAAAAGCCACATAAGAATTGGTTGGTGCGCGAATCCTATACAGCCAAAAAAAAAAGCTACACCTTCAAGGCAGCCTCAACAGCATGGAAAATATTGTGACCAAGACTGAAACGTAGGTGAAATAAAGTATAGCCTATATCAACATCCGTTCTGAAGAAATCATCTGAGTCTTTTTTTTATGCTGTCAACCCATTCACTACCTATTCCAAACTACTTACTAACGTCACTATGCACAATCCCATTGGATAACTCAAAACTTAAATAAATGATGTTGCCACCCACATTTAAGTCGCCACTTCAGTACAGGACGGCTAGGGTTGTAAGAAAGAGAGAATTGAGAATATACCTTTGCAACTGCCCAAAACTGAGCAAAATCAGCTACCCGCAGATTGCGGTCATCCACTAAGACGAGGCACACATACCACCAACAAAAGGATCAATTGCCGAACAAACTGCATTGTAGTTAGTGCAAAGGAATGCAGTGGCATTGGCACTGCATCACCACTTAATCTAAAATCAAACTTAGATCACTTAACTAATGCATGTCTTAACCAAGACCATGAGAATTTTAATGTTTTTTAACCTTTTTAGATACCTAAGGTATAGACTATCACCAACCATGCCACCTCCTTTTATGCTACCATTGGCATGGGAAATGATAAGCTGAATGCTAAACTATGCACCAACAATTTTGAAACAAAAATTCACCAAAAAAAGAAGGTCAAAGTCACCATATGAAGTACAAAATTCACAATAAAGGGCCACTGGCTTCACTTTGAAAGACCTCAACATTGAAAATGAGATTAAAAATAGTTCAGAACTAGTTAGAATGATTGGGAAAATGTAGGACCTCATACAATCATTCTGAGATTCTCGTAGGAGCAGAGTTCATACCGATTACAAAGGTGAATATCCCCTCCTCAAGGGTCTTCCTGAATGCTTTCAACATGCTTGACCGATAAGCCTAACAAAAATACACCATCATCAGATAATGTCTGAGACAGATGTTTGGAAAACTAAAATGCTTTCCAGCTCTTATCTGTTACATTATTGCAACAACTATTGCATTAACCATTGACATTGGTGCTGTTAGCTAACATGCCACGCCAAAATGGATATAATGAAACTATATTTGCTCCTTATCTTCAAAGCAACTACAATCAAATTGAACTACCAAGCCACCCAAAACACTGTGCCGATTAGGATCCACAAAACACAAGGAACATCCGGTCTTAAGCAAAATACAACAGATAATTGGCTATTGAAATCAATTATGTGCGTGTGGGTGTGTGTGTTGGTATAAAACATGCAGGAGCATATGTATAAAATGGCACTCCTTATATCATCTGTTACATATACCTCCTCCATTTCAGGTTCGTAACAATATTCCATGACCGTCTTCATGATTGGCTTCTTGCCTTTAATTGAATTTGATGATTTGGCATCACCATCCTCAACCTGTCAGAAAAAGATGGTGTTGCATATAAAGTTCGATAATAACCTAAATCAGTTATCAATTAAAAGAACTAAAAGTCTAAAACCAAACATTATAATAACCACTGTAAACAAACTAAAAGAGGATGTAAATCAAGCTTACCTTTTCCACTTCTGTCATGAAGTAATCGTCCATAGAATGTATACGAGGAGCATCACCACCATTTTCAACTTCAACATCACGCAACATCTTTGCCAAATAGCTTTTTCCGCTACCTGAAAAAAACAGCAATTCTTAGGGTCCATTTTCTATTCCCACGTTCAAAGAGACATTTTCTTATTGTTATCAGCAAAAGATATGACAACTCATGAAATGCGCAATTCAATTTAGACAAGTCATCTTGTCACAATCAAGTTCCTCCAAAGAAAATATGTCGAATGAACTTTTTGAACATTCATAAAGCAATGGAAGCCAATGAAAATGTGAAGCAATGAGTGTAGGATGTGGAGCATGGAACTAAATACAATGACCATTTTTCTATTCTTCACAACTTCAGGAATATGCCCGGCTTTCTGTACCATTCTTAGTAGACAGGTGCAAACAAAAAAATCATACCTGGAAGCCCTCGAAGGATAACCACAATATGATCTGGACGAGTAGACCGATGAGGTAGCTTGAATAAATGTGAGGCATCAATAACTTCTGGTTTTTGCGGAGGCAATTGATTCAATCCAAAAGGTTTGGCGTCTGCAGCAAACTTCTTAGAATATGGGTGCAATGCCAGAGAATCCTACAAATAAATATATTAAACGAAGAGTTTCATACACTAACCCCATAAAAATTACAAATGCACCAAGAAAAAAAAAAATGCAACCCACGATAAAAATACATATCAAATTCTTCGAACCTCCATCATAGGGCTAGAAGAAACATGAGGCATCGGTTTATGGTGGTGAAAGGAACGGTGTTCAGGAACTGAAGAATATGCTGATGACGTTATTGTTAAGGTACTAACAGGAACAGGAAACAGGGATGAAGGTTTTGCTTGAGAAGAATAGGCCATAGACTCTGCTGAACCGTGCAAGTGTGCTTCCCAAGGCATAGGCGGTGGTGGAGAAGCAGGAAGAGGGGGTTGCTCACCAAAGAAGCGAGAATCTTCAATTGAGCTTCCATTTTCCAAGAACCTGCCACCCCCAGAAAGCCGTGGAGCATATCCAGCACCAAAATTCAAGTTTCGAGTACCATGATGAGCATTTCCGTGCGATGAAAACGGTCTCATATGGATGGAATTCATCTCAGAGCGAGGGGGTGGCTGATAATCACGATCAAGAATGTTCATTTTGCTGTTATTTCTATCATCCATCCAGGAAAATGCTTGCCGGTTATCAGAATAATGCAATTCGTTTCTATGAGAAAGATAGTTGTCTTCGGTGGCTTCAGGAGGAACAGAGTGCCGCATATGCCAATGGCCTCCAACCTGATCATAACGAGCATGTGAAAATTCTTCGTTTTGGGAAGGCCGCCGCGTGTCAATTCTACCATTCTCGTGGAAGTGTTGAGTTCTTCCATCATTATTGCCATTACCCGGATCTTGAAAGTTATTAGTTTCCAAGATTCTCCTGTTGCCGACTTCTTCCAGGTCTGCAGATCCCACTGAATTTTCGAGATTGCATCTGCTTGCTTCGCTATTAGAACCCAAATTCATTCTCGGCAAGGAATTAGAACCACCTTCAGGCGGTCCACTCGATACAACTCCATGATCACGAATCAACTTCAACCGACGTTCATCCTCGAATGAACTCCTGCCGCTCTTCTGATTCTGATTAACCTCATGAACAACGCCATCCGTACCCACATCATCAACCCTTGGCCGCTTGTAGCTTCTTTCAGCGTCGTTTACGAACTCATTGCCGCCATAATCATACGGTGGCGGGAAAACCCCTTCTCTGTGAGGGTGGAAGGGGACATGCCCATATGAATTGGCAGAATTTCTAATCCACGGCCTCTGATCTGCGAAACCATCGTCAGGATTCCCCATATACGGGGGCGGCATCCCCATGGGTGAACGATGAGAGTCGAAACCGGGGGTTTGAAAAGAGGGATCGGGGCCGAAGGGATATCTAGGGTTTTGGTTGAAGGATGGATGGGGAGGGCAAAACGGGAAGTGGGGCATTGCGCAAATTGGACAGACAGTGGCTTGGATTGGCCTGGGATGCCATTGTTGGTGATGGTGAAGATGTTGATCCATTCACAAACTGAAATTTGGAAAGAAAAATACAAAAACGAGATGAACCCAGTGAAGAATTAGGGTTTTACAATCTCATTATTACTTTTTTGGTTCTGGACTCGAGTGAAGAGGATGAAGAAGGAAAACGGGAATAGGAATAGGTGTCACTTCTTAGCAACCGGAGATTATACAATCATCACAAAACCAGTCAATGGATGAAAAATTAAATCGGTTTTATTATTATCTTCTTAAGGTGCTTAATTACTCAATTTCATCTAAACCTACGTTTACGTCAACTCAAACGCAATCCATCAAGTTAGATGGACTCAATTGATTATACATTATATTTATTGATTATATTTATTGTTTACCTGTATATTCGTAACTGTGTAACTAAGTCTAGAGTCTACCTCCAAATCTGTAATAAAAAAGACAAAGTTGAAAATTACTTGGGATCCACTATTTTTATCTGTTACTGTAACCATATGAAATTATAAATCTGCCACAATTATTGTTTCCTTTACCACTAGGGTTAAGCAATAGTAACGATGTAAATTGTGACAAATTTGTAATTCTAAATAAACGTGATCAAAAGCAATTCAATTATATTTTTGGATCAATAGCAATTCTAAGTGTTACTATGATTGATCCATCAATAAAATTTCATTACAATTATATCGATTTTCATTATGGTTTAGTACACATTGCCTAATTTCAAAATGGTACAATTAACACAAATTTTAATTTTTTTATCCAAATTTTTGGTGTTGGCCCGATGGACAACTCAAAATTTAGGAGAAAAATAAAATATGTCTTACTTTTTAAAATTGAAGTTTTTTTTTTTACTTTGTGCTTATGTTAGATTCGGGTAAAATTATCAAAATGGAACCTCGTGCATGCAGATTGAGTCTCTAGCTCAATCTCCTCTCTCCCTTAGTCTTCTCTCTCTCACTCTTGCTCTCTTGCTCTCTCGCTCTCCTCCCTCTCTCACGTAAATTGTCTCTCACTTTATAACCACAAACGCACCAAAACATGGAGGGAAGAAGAGAGAAAATCAAAGGTGAGGGAGATGTGAAGATCGACAAGGAAGAGGAATGAAGAAAAGAAAGGAGGAAAAGGTAATTATGTAACTTTAGTTGATGATGATACAAGTAAAAGGACAAAATTATTAAATTTCAAAAAGTGGGGCAAAAACCATTTTGGTCTTTGGGATTATAGGCTACAATTATCTATAACTTTTGAGCCAAATAACCTATACGACCTCATTTTTAGAGAGAGTTTTTTTTTCCGGATATCCTAATTTTTTTATAGTTAATAGCGGTTGTCTCAGTTTTTTAAAATAACAAAAAAATGATTCATGTGATTGTCAAAATGCACTAAGAGCGTATGAATTATTCATATTGCTTCTCGTGATTTGAGTGAATGTGAAATTAAGATCATCTATACACAATACTACTATCATACACTAGATCTCTGCTTCCCTCCATTGCACTTGCGTTCAACTAATCCATATAATTGTGCTCTCCACATGCTAAAGCTCCTCCTTCTCATGCTCGCATTTCTTCTCACTCTCTCACTCACACTTCTCCTTTTCATTTGCACTTTGTGCACACTCCCTTACTAGGGATAACAGTCTAATCCTCCACACTCTCTTATTCACAACTTGTCGCTCTAAACCTTCGCAAATGGTGTGTGAGGAGTAGTATAGATAATTCACCCTCTTAGTGCATCTTGACAATAGCAAACGATTATCCTTCACTATTTTCAAAAACTTGAAAAAATAACATTTAAAAGAACATCCAAAATTTAGGCCATTTCATATATATATATAAATCATTCCCAAAATGAGTTAGCATGTATACAAAATTATGTTACCTTGAGTGATTAAAAATATATTTCATCTATGTAAGTCTTCTTTTTCATATGGTTGGATTTATTTACTTATGTCATCGGAGTAGCTTGAAATTATGGTAGGTAGACCAAAATAATATTTCGAAGTTAGAAGTTCATTTCTCTCACCCCACACATATAAGATTAAATATAGTTTTGGTCTAATCAAAATTTGAAAGGGATCAAAATGTGACAAAATCCAATAGGTCTCACCTTAAATTTTAATAAAAACAATTGACATAGGTTGAGATATATGTTAATAAAAATGATAAGTAGTGTGGTAAAGTATGTTTCTGAGTATTTGCAATATCCGTTCATTGAGGGAAAATGTAACTCAATAATCAATAAGCTGCCATTTGAAAGTTAAACTTAAATAGAATTAAGAGTTGACAAAATAGAATTAAAACCGATTTGATATTAAGTAAATAATATACCATTTGATTTAGACCCCTTTGAAATAATTTGTTGTTGAAAATTTTATCTAAAGATTAAACATAAAAACCTTATTAAAAGGTGATATTGATAGGATAATATATATAACCAATAGATTGTATTAGTCCATTTGCCTAACAAAGGTGCTTGTTTTCCTTCTAATTATTTATATTTTGTTAACAACATACTCAATAACTTAGGAACGGACATGATTCCTAAAAATATATAAAAAAGTGAGATAAAAATGAAAAAATATATTATTTTTGCCCTTCAAATAACTTCATGGCAGTTTAGAAAATTTGAATTACCCCTGCTTTCTCATCAAAATTATTCTTAGAACATAAAATTAGACACCTAAATATCCGATGAACAAAAGCTCTAATTTACACAGCATCATCAACAAATCAATCATGCCAATTTTTTATGAATGGCCTCTTTATTTTTCTGCAACTACAAAATTGTCAAAGATTCTAGTTTAGCAGGAAAGACAAGGTCAGGCCGGCCTATGAGCACACAACACCTACTTTGATCACATTTCAAGTCGATGGTGGAACTGTCCAATTCAAGGGCAACGGGCCAATATCATATATGATCTCTCTATGGCAAGACCATACAAGTTTGATGGCTTCCGGGGTTCCGATACCTGCACCCCTAGGGTCTCCGGCAGGTCCAAACCTATACCAAAAATATTTCTTAGCTATCATTATCGAATATCATCAATACACTAATCTCGTCTCGTGTTGAGAACGAGAAAAGAGCTTATGAGAATTTACCAATGGTTTTGCGGAGCTCCTGTTGTCCTCGCTCGTAAACCTACATATGTCGTTCCGTTCACCGTATTGCCAATAACTTCCTGCAAAGTCCACAGGTTACTATAATCTATAATGCCTAGAACAATAGTAGCAACAAGTTCATGTTATTATTAACAATAAGGAATTTCTTCCAAAAATGTTAGGGAACTCTTTCTATAGAATCTATCAAACTCACCTGCAAAAAAAGAGGGTCGTTTGAAACAACAGCGGCGGTTAGATGAGCATGCATCCGCTCAAGAGCATCCAACACAACTGGAAGTTGATCTCTCTTGTATTCCGTAATAATCTGGAAGCAATTTTAAAAAGTGTTTATTAATTCATTTTTTTAAAATTAAAAAAAAAAAAAAAAAAAAAAAAAAAAAAAAAAAAAAAAACAAACAAGAATTTAAACAAAACCAATCTCATAATTTTTTTTCTATTAGAGAAAACAAAGAGAAGTCTAAATCTATGATTGTCAAAACATATTTATAGAAAAACTTTCAATAACTTCTTTTCTTCCTATTTACCTGGAATGGTCCAAAAATTTCTTTAGTCACGAGCTCATAATTCTCATCTTTCATCATTTCTTCGAGTGGAATATATAATGCAGTGGGTTTTATAGCACCATATATGGGTGGAATGGAATGGTTTTTTAGAGGTTCACCACCAAAGAGTAACTTTGCCCCTGGTATTTTGAGCAATTTATTCATATGATCTAGTATCATTTCATTTGTGAACTGCAACAACCGACAAATAATTTACTTAGATAAGAATTTATTTCAAAGGCGATCATGTATGGTAACAATATGAAACAATGAGGGTAGTGGTCATACTGTAAGAACTGGGCCAATTGTTAAATCGGTCAAATTTCTTCTCTCTGCAAGATTCTTTATCTTTGAAATAAGTGAAGTCGTTGACCAGTTCTGTTGTCATTTGACAAAATGATATCATTAGAAAAGATACTGGACTTGGAAAATAGAGCAAAAAAGCTATCAATCACAAAAATAGACTAACAATAAGATAAAACAAAACAAATGGTTAGATATAGTAATATACAAAACAAGACTAAAAGTAAAGCATTAAACCTCATGCATGAACAGTATCGATTGTGCCGAGCACTTCTGGCCACTACAAGCATATGCATCTTGGTCACAAACCCATGCAACATAGTCTTCCTGCAATTTAGTAACCACAAAAAATAAGGAATAAAATTGACGTTTTGTACCAGCATTGCAGAAATGACATGACATGACATGCGATAGGGCTAATTACCTCTCGAACATCAGGTCCTAAGATTTTCCAATCGAAACCTGCATCTTCCAATTTAATGCGGCCCTTCAAGTCTACAGCCAACTTATCTGCCACCCTTGAGCTGCCGGTAAAAAGAGTCATGGATGGATTTGCCTATGAAATTCGTAGGATAACTTAGGCCATAAATCATACATGTTGAATTACCAATTTATCTCATTCAATACGAATAAAAGAAGACTTTTTAATCATGACACATTTTCAAGTACTACTATACAACAATATTTGGCAAATTATATAGATAGATGGATAGATAACAAAAGCATATTGAGATAAACAAATTATAAGATGTCAAAGTTTATTATGATAAAATGGTCAAAATATTGTTGAGAAAATAAAACCTTCAAACCACAAGAGCTAACAACAACATTCTCATCAACTATAAAATATTTAAGTTATAAGGATCATTATAAGCTAATAAATTTACCTCAATCAATAACTTGTTCATTGTCTTCCCATCACAATTTATAAAATCTAGATCTTCCAAAGGTAGCCCACAATGGTGAAGCAATCGAATCATTTGCTCCATAACTATGCTAACCTACAAAATATTAAGATTTTTTTATAAAATTATTTTATTTATAAGTTAAAATTAAATATTTATTAATTTATGAGTATACCCCTTCCCCACACATGGATAACCATAATATAATTTTCTTATTCAAACAAAAAAAGTTACCAACCAATTACCTTGCTATCAACTTTTAAAACAGGTTTGTTGCCCATGTAAAGTGCACCCATCACCTGAAGTACAGGAATTTCTAATGGGAAATTGAAAGGAGTGATAATTGCAACCTGCAAATGTTTACAATTTATTAAGCAGAAATATAAACATTGAAAAGGCGCTACACAATCACGAAAAATAAGAACATAAAATATTGATAGTATTTGAACTCTATCTTGAAAACTACTTAAAATTACTTAATATAGACAAACCCTATCCGGCATAAGAAAAAGCCAGACCAACCTAATTATTTACTACTTTAATTTTATATCTCTTAATTATGTTGTTTTTATATTAATTTATATATTTTTTATGAATATTTCATCGATTCAGATTAAATAACAACAGCTTTTTCTTTTCTTTCTTTTTTTCTTTTTTGATTTTATAGAGGAGTCATCTAAGTTGTCTTACGGGACCATATGGCCAACGGAAACCATGACTTTGTTGTCCAAGATGATCTCCAGGTACTGCAAAGGACCTTGCTAAGAAGCGAACCTGTATATAAACAAAACAAATGACAACTAGTAAATAAACTCTCCACATGAATTACTTGTAGGAAACGTTCCATGTGACAAAACTCCATTTGGTTTCATTAACTAATGGTTTTAGGTACAAAACGGCGCCTAAAATCATATTTTTAAAATAGTAATAAATACAATAATCATAAGATTCATCTTACAAAAAATATACACATACATATATATACACAAACAACTCCAGCACAAATTACAGCAGGTGAAGAAGTTAAAAGGAGACTTACACTTATCCATAGGAGTCTTAGAAGAGTCTATAGTTTCTTTCAAATCAAATTTCTCACACATTATGGTTGAAAGAACGACTTTAAAGGAGTTGTTCTTTATAAAAAGTTTGTGCTTGTCCAAGACCCAAACTTTAGAGACATCATGGGTTTTCCTGTGAAGTTTAGTTCACTAGACCTAAGCCAACATGGTCATCACTAGGGGCTGATCTTAAAAGGGTTGTTCAAGTAACCAAAGAAGCAGTATTACACAAAAAACATTGACCAACTACTTCCATTAGACCTTACCTGGTCGCCAGAGAAGTTCCGTAGAAATTTAACAGTGACATTCACTTCAGCACAAGCTTGCTGATAACTTTTTGGAGAAACTCTTTGAATTAACCTTGCGAAGAAGTCAGTCACCTGCAAACCATGTTTTGGTTGAGTAAGCTATTGTAATAAGAATGTCGCATATGTACAAAAGGAAAGAGAAGTAAGAAAACAATGACAAAGAAGAGTGAGACAATTAAATGTTCAACACACCTCTGGCTTGGAAAGCATGTCAGCAGCCTTGGAAGATACATCTCCAAACAACAGATATCTACCAATATGGCAGCATGTAATAGAATATTAATGTCAAATTAACAATCTAGCACAATCAAAGGAACAATGAGAGAACAAATAGAAAGAAACTAAAGCAAATGATCTACAAAGTGATTTATAAAAACCTCTCAGGCGATTTGAAAGGATTATGTAAGCCATGCTTAGGGCATTTGGTCAGACTCTTCACAAATGGCTGCAAAAGCGATCCACCAAGTTAAAGCAAGCAGACTTTTAAAGAAATGAGCACTCGTTAGTGGCAGTACATCAAGATGAGTTGTTTTAAGCCTGAGAAAATATTACTTCAACCGCCTAAAAACAAGATCACTCATTAGTGGCAGTACCTGAATCTCTGTTTCATTGACTTCGGCAACTCTAATAAACGGTTCTCCATTTAAAGGATCTACAATAGTATGCCAACCGGAAGATCCAATCCATTTACCCTGCACTAAAATAAACACAAGTTGTGTCAACATTCCTTTCCTTATGCAACGAAGAAGTTTAGCCAGAACTGAGTATCAGTCAACTACACAATATCCAACATTAATTTAGCATAAGATAGCAAATAAAACAATGAATAAACAACAGCTATTGAGCATTACAGCTCGGGAAAGATATTACAGCAACTTTACTCACCCAAGTTGTGAACATCTCCTGGCTTAGAACCTGATAGTTGATCCACTTCTACCGTAGAGAAAACTATAGAATGAATTGTTCTGTTTCGAGAAGAAGAAAATAACTACATTATAATATGAAGAGAACATAGGATCCCAAAAAAATAAGTAAATATATGCTTATTCTAACCTGTAATCACCAAAAACATAGTACGGGATTCAGTTATCATTTTCGAAACACCCTTTTACATTTTGATTTAGATTAAAACGATTCATCAGTTCAAGGATGAAAATAAGAACTGGGGAAAGGTGCAACCAAAATGAATGTAAATTACAATAATCCTAATATCTCGATCAAATTCTGGACCTAAAGTTTTCCATTCCAATACAATGCAAACAATCCCATAATTTGCTTACTTGGATCTTGACTAATCTGACACCATACAATATTTGAGTGTCAACAAACTCATATAATATTAAATTTTAGTTAGGTGACTGCATACATTAAACCCACTTCCAAACAATCTCATAATCATTTGCAGTAAAGTTTTTGGAAGAAAAACAGATATGGGTTTTCCAAGATACACATTGCTGAATCAAAAATGATAGATCGATCTTACCTGCAAAAGTTGAAGGCGGTGGTGGAGGTGCGAAGAAATGGTGCGTGAACATTCCGTCGGAGAAGTAACCGAGATAAAACCGGCGCCATGATTCAGGGCAAAAATCAAAGCAGAGAAGAAACGGGATTGAATTCCAAAAGGAAAGAGAATTTCTTCACTTGGAGTTACTGGCAGAGAGAAATGGAGGCCAACCCACTCACTGATTCCCTAATTCGAGTTTGGGTATGATTCCTTTTCAGCTCTTCAATAGAAATTAAAGTACAATTTTTCTTTTTGTTCTAAGAAAAATATATATATATATGAATATATGGAGTGAATTAAAGAATTAAGATCCAATCACTAGTCTTATCTTTGTCCTACAAATACGTGTGTATGACTGTTATTTGATTTGAAATTATCTATTAGCCTCATCAAACCTATTTTTAGGACATTTCAAATAAATGACAAACTAACCCAATTTAACACGTGGACAGTGGACTCCTTTTTTCTAATTTAAAATGCTCTTTCTAATTTCAATTTTATTACATTTTTCTTTTTTACTTTTAATAAATCTTAAAACTAGTTATAGTTTAAGAAACATTTTTTATAAATTGTAAATATATATTTGTCAATTTTTTTAAGAGTTGTTTTTAAATATAAAAAAAAATCTAAAATATTTATAAATATAGCAAAATTTTATTGTTTATCTAGATAGACCACAATAAGATTATTATCAGTGTATATCTATGCCATGATAGACACATATAGTCTATCATAAATAAACGGTGATATTTTGCTATTATTTGTAAATATTTTCAATAATTTAATCATTTAAAATATTTTTTTTTAATGAGAATCAATGTTCTTGATTAACAAATTTCCATAAAAAATAGTTTTTGAAAACTAAATTTAATAGTTATTGAGCGTGTAATGTCCAAAATTAAACTAACATAAAATTAAACCCAATGTACATAAATCAAAACAGGACTTTTAACTTTTTTTACTTTTTGTTATATAAATTTGACAAACTACAAGTTTCGTCCTCAAACTTTGAAGTTTTGTCTTTTTGGTCATGTATTAAAAAAAAAAAAAGTAAATCTTTCAATTTTCACTTTGATGTCTAATATTTGAAAATTGTTAATAACTAGTATTATATATAAATTTGAAATTTATGTCTAATAGTACGTCATCTGTCGTCAAATTAGTGTTTAGTAGCTTCATTGATTTTAAAAATATTGAGGTCAATGATATGTTAGACATATGGTTAAAATTTTATACACTTGTTAAATAGGCACAAATTTAAAATCTTAGATACTAATACACTTTTTTAATTTCAAATACAAAATAAAGATGAAAGTTGAGAGATTAAAACTTCTAGTCTCTTAAGAAAATAAATTTATATATCTGTAAACTATAGACATCTTATGTCGTGATCAAAATGAACATTTTGACAATAAGAAAATAACAATTAACCAAAGTTGGAAGTAAAGATATCAAAATAATCGTTTTAAAAGTATTATACTAAGATAACCTAAAGTCAAAACGACAGAGACTAAAACAGTATTTAAACCTTAAAAAATAAAAATAAAAAATAATAATAATAAATAAATAAATAACTAGAGTTGAAATTATATGGATTAAAATGAATCACAGTCAAAAGTACACCCGTAACAAAACAGGTAAGGAATTTGATTTCTCACATCTCTCCTCCTGACATGGTAAAAGTAAATAATATTCAATTGATGGTTAAATTACAAATTTATTTATGATACTTGAAGGTTTTTATATATTTAATACCTAGACCTTTAAATTTACAACCGTAGTTCTAAAAATTTTATTTATTTTCTCGTTTACATATCTACTCAACACGAAATTAAAAGTTATATTACTTAGATGCAAATAATAAGATTTATATTTAATACATCAATTAATTTTAGAAAAATTTAAATTTATTAGTAAAATAATAGATACAAAATAATTGAAAGTGTTTAGAGATTTATTAAACAAAAATGAGTGAATAATCATTTGTGTTGGGCCTCCGCAGTTTGGGCTGATAATGTATGGGCTATAAGGAAAAATAGAGGTTATAATGGGCTGGGCCGTAATGAAATGGTTTCGAATAAAAATAAAAAAATAATAATAATTTGTTTCCATTTTTGTTTTTTGTTTTTTAATTTATATTGTGTGTGTGGTTTTTTACAATTGTTTTGTTTCATAGATTAAAAACTAAAATTGAGGTGTCAATGGAAACATGAAATTTATTTATCTACACGTCAACGAAGCTTTAATTAGAATAACTTCTCAATCTTATAAGGTTTTTTAACTCGTTTATATATATAGGAGTTTATTAGTACGTGCAATGCAAGTGTTATAAAATTTTAAAATACAATAGTTATATGTGATTTTATTAAATATTATTCATTAGGGTGTTTTCTTTTGATTTATTTTTAATTATAGTTTAGCAGATAAAAATAAAGTCTAAAACGTAATTAAAAATGTTATTCCACGCAAATTGAATATTTTAAATAAACATATTCATATATATTTTAGTAAAATATAATTTTTTTTATAAAATTCACAAATCTCACACAATTTACACAATTTGATAATTAGGATGGCGATTCAATTATTTATAATTTAATAAATAAATAACACCCACATATATATACACATATCTATATACTATATTAAAAGATGAGAGAATTTTTAACTTCCCTATTTGTCCATAATTTTTTCAATAAAGACTCTTTTGCCCTTACACTCACATCCGTTCATTCCATGCTCTCCTATGTATCTTTCTTTTTCTTTTTACATTTAATTTTACATTTCTCTTTCACTATTATATCTATCGACAATTCATATTTTGTCCTCAGATTCTTTCCTACTTTTGTGTACCTTTATTTTTATTTTCCTTTTTTTACCCTTCATGATATTTTCTTTTTCTTTTTCTTTTTTTCATTTAATTTTACATTGTCCTCTTGTCATTAGATCTCTTCAACAATTCCTTTTTTTCCTTAATTTTTTTAATCTTTATTAATAAGGAATTAACAAATCAAAATTTAAAACTATTTATACACATTCTTTAACAAATACAAATTCATTCGCACAATAACTATATACTTCTCTTTATTGCACATCTTTCAAATAACAAATACATATATTTTGTTCCTCTTTCCCCAAACTTAATTCATTTTATTTGAGAGTTCAAAGTTTTCTAGATGAAAATTAAAAGACTTTGTTCTCCATAAGAAAAACATTGAAATGTGATTGAATAAAAAAAATTTAGAAGTTTATTTTGCTAGACGAAGGGATACAATTAGATTTTATTGATAACTTATTTAAAGAGGCATGTAAATATAACTCAAAAAACTATTTGAAGTTTCTCCTTAAAGTTATAGGTTACAAAAATGTTATGTGTTCAACCATTTATATTTTCCTCTATAAAATTATGTTTCAAACATATTCAACTACATCAAACACATTTTATGTTCAATATAAATTAACTAAATAAATATAATCTTATTATCTAATCCATTCCATTACTTTTAAATTTTACATTAAATATTTAAATTTAACTAAAAGTATTTTTATTTAAAACTGTATGTTTTAAAATTATGAGATGCCCGGCCCTCTAACTAGTATATATAAGAGAAACTCTTAATTGAGATACTAACTTCCAGAGTAGTAGAAAAAAAAAAAAAAAAAAAAAAAAACTAAAAGAATCTTAACTGAAGACAGAAAAAAATTGAATAAATACATACCTAAAGTTGAAAAATTGTAGAAAAACAACCCAACAATATGAGAAAATATATATACACACACAATGCTACAAAATTGTAGACGATGCCTAAGAATAAGAAAAATAACACAACAATGTGGGAGAATATATATATATATATATATATATATATATATATATATATATATGCTTAAAAAAAATTAGGAAGAACAAGTTAACAAAATTAAAACCAAAACTAAAATGTATTTAAGAAAAAAATAAAGAAAAGATCCTGGTTGAAAATTGAAGATTTAATTTAACTATTTATAGAACAAATTTAAATATGAAATCGATTTTTTTATTTTTAATTTTTAGATAATATGATTTTTTGGTTAGATTTAGAAAGAAAGTGAAAGCCCAAATTTGATAGATTATTTATAAAAAAAAATAATAATAATAAATCAAATAAAACCCAAATTTGAAACAAAATCTCCTTAAAATATTTTAAATGAAAATTTTTAATTGATTTAATTGTCAAATTACTTAAGATAATCCTATAACCATCATCTAAAAGGGACAAAAGAAAAAAATGAATGTCTCTCCCGCATAGCTAAAATTCAAATTTGAAACCTCCCTACTATTGGATTGTGAACCGATGTCATATATAAGACTCTAACCACTGAGTTAAGTAGGTCAATGAGAGTTCCTATTCGATTCATTTCTTTTTTCTTCCATTGAGAATAGCTATGTTATTCCAGGACTCCCACTAGGTGTAAAGTGACTGGATTTCAAACCTCACCCTTGATAAAAAGATATTGAAGCAGCTTCATTTCTTTCTGTCTGAAAATTTTTAATTGATTTAATTTTCAAATTATCTAAGATAACTCTAGAATAGCGTTTCTTCCCTATAACTCCTTTTATATATATACTTCACAGCTACCACTGACTTATTCAATATCAGCATAGCTTATTTAATTTAAGTATTATAGTCCTTTTAGTTCAAATAATATATAATGACAAATATTTTAACTTTTGATTTATTAGTAAAAAACATATTTTCCAATTTGTCAGAGTTATGCTGAAGTCGATCGAATTTGTTTTACCCATTAACTTTAATAATTTAAAATTCCGTTCAACATACGTAGATTAAATATAAATAAATAGTTATTAGATATGCATTACTTCATAGCATAAATTATTTATAATTATATTTCAATGTTTAAAATATTTATTTAATATTAAGTTGCTGAGAAAAATAACTTTTTAGTACCTTAGTTTTAAAGAATAGTTGCATTTAGTCTATTAGGTTTTGAATTGGCCATCTTGGTCCATGAGTTATCCACAATAGATTTAAAAGGTCTTTCTCTAAATAAAACCTTTAAATTTATAATTAAAAAAGGTTATCATCAATGGCCTAACTCTTGTTCTAGTTTTTCGATTCTCAGCCTAGTTCCTCATTAGACAAAATTGCAATTTTTTTCTTCGTGAAAAAACTACAGAACGAAGAAGGGAGAGGAAAAAAACTATAAAACAGAGAATAAGAAAAACGCAGAAGTAAAAAAGGAGGAATAAGAAGAAAACACATATAAAATGAAAGAAGAATAAGATGGAGAAGATGACAACGCAAAACCAACAAGAAGCGAAAGTAGAAGAAGCGAAAGAAGAAGAAGACGAACGCAGAAAAAAAAAAGTGCAGTTTTTTTTTTTCCCTAGATCGAGCAGCTGCAAAACGAAGAAGAAGGAAGAAATGCATTTGGGTTAAAGTGGTAATTTCTCATGGTGCTAACTTAAGCAAAATGACAAAATTCATTTGTTTTCAAATTTGGGGTTAATTTTCATTTGGACACTAATAAAGGGTCTTATGTGCAATTATTCCGATCAAAAAGACATATCTCAAATGGGACTAATACTATTTAAGAAAAATATCAATTTATACTCTAAAGTTCAGGAGTTGTATCAATTAAAAACTCTTAACTCATAATTGTATTGATTTTAACCCTAAACTATTATAATTGTTATCAATTTGCACTCTTTTTACATTTAAGCCATGTTTACTTTTCAATAAACATAATCAATATGAAAAGTGGGGCCCATTAAAAAAACATTACAGAAGGCTAGTTAATAATATTATGTGAATTACGAATAATAAAAAAGATCATTGCAATTACATCAATTTTGATTACGAAGTAGTCGGCCTTAGTTTGGAACAACATGGTGTGAAACTCATAATTGTATCAATTAAACCCTTAAATTTTCACGATGAAATTAATTTTAGACTCCTAGTTAGAATTTCCTTTGAAAATTGTCAATGTATCAACTCTAATCGTTCATTTTGTAAAATTGATATTTAAAGACACCGTGTGAAAATTGATACATTGATAATTTTCAAAAGTAATTGAAATAAAGGAAATAATTGTCACAATTGTGAAAATTTAGAGGTTTAATAGATACAAATTATAAATTTTACATGATATTTGTCGAATTAAATCGAGAGAATTATGTAAGAATTAATAAACTTACCAAAGTTTAGGACTTAAATTAATATAATTACCTTCAAAATTGAGTGGTATAAATAGGTATTTTTCTTATTATTTATTCCAAAAGTATAGTTTATATCAATTCACATTTTCAACAACTACTTTCAATTTTTGCCTTTTTCATGTCCCAAAAGTTTCATTTAATTAATAGTCTTTATTTTTCGTCCAATTTAAAGTTTAAACTAAACTAACACAAAAAGAATATATTAAAAAATAATAATAATAAATTAAAACATTTTTGTTTTCTTTTATTTCCTTTTCTCTTCACGTTCTTAAAAAACAAGATTATAAAATTTAACAACTTGGCTGCTTTTGTGACTTTTTTTTTTTTTTTCTTCTTCTTTTTTCCTTCTATCTATAAAGCTCATTCCTAACCTCATCTCATCAACTTTTTCACTCCATACACTATTTTATACTTTTGTATTAATTCTTATATATATATATATATATATATATATATATAAAACATTGTATTAATTCTTCAACAAATGTATGTTTCTACCAATCTCCCTATATTATTCTCCCTTTCTCAAAGTTAATAATTTTGACATATTCAGTCAAAAAAATAATAACAAGAATAGAATATCTAAATACAAAAAGTTGATATATTTGAACTATTCTTCAAATTTATTTGAAAGAAACTCAAATGGATTATTTAGAGTTACTTTAACGTATAAGAAATGTGCGTGATACACGCGGATTCAATTATTATTTTCACACGATAAGAATAAAAAAATCAAATTGCAACTTATGTAAGGATATATATTTCAAGACCCATTCACAATGGGTAGGAGTTCCAGCAGTAGTTATAAGAAAAATAATTTTTCAACTATTTTTGATATTTTTTTCCCCACTACATTGATATTAAAATACAAGTATTTGTTATCTTCAAAATAAATAAATTAAAAATACAAGTGTTTGTTGTTATAGTCAATAATTGAAGTGGCTTAAACCCCCAACAAGGGGTCAGGTCAGCATTGAGACAAAAGACGACCAATGGGAGTCTAATAAAATACCAAGTTGATGAAGTTTGAATTTATTTTCAATATTATTATTTCTTTTTCTTCAATGGTAATTATTTTAATTTATTTTGTATTTGCATAACAGTCTTATTTGTCATTTAATTTATTAATTGGTTTTATGACGTGGGCATGTGATGATATGCGAATCTTAAAATAAATTTATTTAAAAAAAAAAGAAAAAAAAAGCATAAGATAAGACTTGTCTCCTTTGAAAATTAAACTTAACTACTTTTATTCTTTCAATAGACAACTTAAGTCTTAAAAAAGGAAAGAAAAAAAAAAACGACAATTTAAGTATCGGATTTTATGTACTTTTAATATTTAATTTTAGCCTAAACTTTTCAATATATCTACTTTTAATCATTCTATTTAAAAATATATATTTTATTGTTATAAATGACTAAGGGAACACCGTTTTAATTATGATAACTACCTACTTATGAATTAATATCCTAGAAGTTTTTTATCAGGCATAGACGGATTATCTCATGAGATTAATCAAGGTGTGTGTAAACTCACCCGAACACTCATCTATCTTCTTATTAAAATTACGAAGACCCTTGAAATTTTCAATGTGGGATAATCAACAATAGATCTTTCAAAAGATTATAAACCAATATATACATGGTAAACTAAAAAATCTATGAACTTAAAAATAGATAATACGAGAGTTTAATGACTAAAATAGATTAATAATACAAATGTAGGGATCAAAATGGCATGTATTAAATTTTAATTCATTCATTGAAATCTATATATTAAAAGGAAAAAAAAAAGTGTAACCGTTAACTTTAATTAAGATGGATGATCACTTCAAATTAATCCTCGGCAGTCCAAATGATGATTACTAATTTAATTATCACTGTCATTTGTATATCATTAATTCATATTTTAAATAAACTCAAATTAATTAAAACAAATTATCGATTAAATGAGGTCATCTATTATCATTAGTTTAAAAAGAAAGGAAGAAAATCTAATGTAATGACAACTAGCCATTAATGAATTATTTAGTTAAATGAAGATTAAGAAAATGTTTGATGAAGAACAATATTTAATTAAGGATGGTATGTAAGTGACAGTGTACGATTTCAACTTTAATTGTTCGTGAATATTTAAATGCAAAGACTTTGAAATACGGTTGATTGATTCTTTATTATTAAAATAAAAATTATATGATATAATACAAAGTTCGTAGTTTGCATGACTGATTTGTAATAAAAATGAAAGGTATTGACCAAGTTATTATTTTAATGTATTTGTATAGATCATGTTCTTATTAAACTAATCAATTGGCTAAAGTAATAAGACAATCTAAGATATGAAAGACATGTAATTTGTAGTAACATCATTTACATTAAACTATATATATATATATATATATATATATATATATATATATATATTATTACATTGACATGAGTAGGATGCCTTGAAATATCTACTCTATCTACTCTCAACCATCTTTAAAAAATTAATTAAATCAAATTAAACACCTTGTGGTAAAACACAATTTATTAAATATATAAGGGAGCTAACTATAGCTAGTTGCATAAATTTCGGCTATCTATACTGTTCACATTTTTCTCTCTTGGTGTGTGTATATATATAATTTTTATTTGTGTTATTATTTCTTTTTTACAATTCATTCAAAAGAAAACAATTAATTAAGGAGAAGGGAAATTCAATCGCTTTTTTCTGTCGTATTAAAAATATGTATAGACCTCACAATCTTTAAAATATACACAAATTGCTTTCTTCATCGTCAATTAATTTTAAAATGTAATATCTATCATGTTTATCTCGTATAATATCAGAACTCCTAATACCCCAAATGAGTATTCAGTAAAAATAATAATAAAACTAAGATTCGACTGAATTTTTTAGTTTGTATTTTTTTTAATAGTCCCTTGATATCAACTTATTTAGTTATTGGTAGTAATTTGGTCACAATCTCACTATTGTCCTCTCTCGCTCTATATCTGAGGAAATACCCGCTCCTGTCTCCGCCATCAAATGGGGAGACGTGAGCAGGTATGGGAGTAAATTCCCGCCCACCTAAATAGATTATTATATTTTGCTACATCTATAAATATTTTAGTTCATTTTTTTATATTTGAAAACAACTCTATAATAAATCATTAGTAAACATTTCATTAACTTTCGACTAATAAACTGTTAACCTATCTCATGTTAGTATTTTATGTATTTATTTTAATTCACAAAATTACACAACTTAAAGAATATACCATCAATATTTTTATTATTACGTGGACATAGTTAATATAATAGTATTAAATATAAATAACCATTTCTCTGAAAAAGATTTTAATCAACAATTGAAAGCAAGCACATGATCAAAAGAAAGTAAAGTTGATATACATAGGACGTATTAAATTGACCTAATCAAAATATTTGTATAAAAAAGCACACATATACGGAAATTTTATCCAAATGATTTTAAATTAATTTTGTTATTAGAATTATTATTATCAATCGTTGAAAATATTATTATTATTGTTATTACAATTATTATTATTTGAGTAAAATTGAAAATAATAATTTTATTGTATTAATTGGAAAAGAGGGCATCTGATTTTAAAAATTGACCTAAATCATTGAACTTTGACAACCGACTTCAATTAATTTGATTTCTTTATTATGTTTTGGCAATTCAAATAAATCCACAAAACTTCAAAAATATAGTTATTTATCTTTTTATAGTAGGTGTTGAAGTGTTGTGTTGTTTGAAAAAAATATACTCAAAGCTAATTTTTAAAATAATAAATAAATAAAAACAAAGTAACCGACTAAAATAATACCATACTAAAATAGAGTATGAAGGTAAAATTAACAAAAGTTTTGACCTTTACCCTTTTTGTTTGAACTCTAATATTCTAAAATTACGTTCTTTAAATATAATTCGATTGATATCGTGTCAAGGTGCATTTTTAAATATTTTAAGTTGGGGGTTTTCTAATTTTAATGAAGAATCTCCTTAATGAATTATTAGATTAGTCATGGATCAATTTAATTACATTTTTATTGTGATTTGCACGATATCATTATGATAAAAGTCTATGTAGAATAATGACTCGTAACACATATTGTTGACATTTCTTTTACTCCGATAACAAATAGTTTTTCTTCAAACAATGTAATATCTCACCTCGAAATCTTTAACTATATTGCTGGAAATACGATCAAAGTTTCATATTGGTTAAATAAAGGGATGATCACGAGTTTATAAAGGAGGCTTTTAAATCATCAATTGACCTAAAAACTTTTGTTGATGGGTGAAACCACATTTAATTTAATGGGAAGGAAATAAATTGTAGGGGCTTGAATAAATTAAATTAAATTAAATTTGTTATTTCTTGCAATGTTATTTCCTTCTCATTAAATTAAATTTGTCTTAAAGTCAATTTAAGCTTTTGTTTGAAACCACAAGCAAAGCTATTAGAGTTATGTCCAAAATAGACAATATCATACAATAATTAAGATGTCTAGAAGTTGTGTGGTCCTTAACACACACATATATATGATAGCATACAAAGGAAAAACTACCACTAAGTAGTTATAAATTTACAACTTAATTATTTCATGCATTTACATATGTGCGTTGGATATACATATAAACTTCAGGTAGTTGAGAGTAGTCAAAAACGAAATCCAAAGAATAGAGATCGAAAATATGATATATAAACCTATAAAAAGAATAAGAATAGATGGATGATTTGAAACAACATTATTAAATAAATCCAACTTTATAGATTTGTATATGTGATTGATGTACAACTCATACATATGTGAATGATGATGAATTAAAAGTCTTCTCAATTCACTTGGTAACACAGCTATATAATAAGAAAAAAGAAAAAGAAAAAGAAAGAGTAAATGTTAGGCTAGTTGGCTTTAAAGTCAAAAGCTCATACTTTAAGCTAAAATAATGTTATTAATGTGTTGACTTCAACATATATATATATAGTGGGCTTTTAATAATAATTAGGATTGCCAATAAAATTGCTTTTATTTATTTATTTATTTATTATTATTTCCTTACAAATTTTGCATGCATGCTCTCTCTCTCTATACGTTGAAATTTGAAATAGAAACTTTAATTGCGAAAAAAAAAAATTAAGATAATTAACGAAATTAATATTGTAAAAATTGACATTTTAGAATTGAGGGTGAATTTACAAAAAGCGCCATCTACATGACGGCGTGTAAATTTCCAAATGTTCGGTCTTTTCGAATATTCTTCATTTTCTTTTTTATTCTTTTCAGATAGAATTTTTTACTTAAAAATAAATTAGAAAAAATAAAAAAGAGAGGGGATTAATCATACTCTTTTTCCAACGACAATGACTGAAATTCGAGAGAAGTAAGCCTAAGAAAATTAATAATAATAATAATAAAATATTTTTTTAAACCACTAGTTATGGATATTGTTTCAATTTAGTCCATACATTTTAAAATGTTACCTTCTTATTTTTATGTTATAGATTTAATTTTTATTTAGTTACTATATTTATGAATATTTTGCTTTTATTCCTATAACTAATACTCACTTTAAGTATTTGGTGTTAACTTTTAATAACTACTTCAAAGTAATTTATGACGTGGAAATGCAAATTAATTTTAATAGGGACTAGAAATTAATGAAAACCAATTTAATTATAAGTAGTTTAGTTGTTTTATATCCATTAATAGAAAATTGACAAAAATGATTAAAAGTAGACATTAGTGAAAACACAAAAGTAAAGTGTAAAATATTGGAGCTTATGAATCAAATGAAAATTTAAACTCAAAATTGAAAGGTACATATATAATATTTTGAAACTGAGAGAGAAATGAAACTAAAGTCATGTTTACCAATTCGTAATGAAAATTGGTGTAATTGTAATGGAATTTCATTGATAGATCATCGTAATTGGTCATAATCACAAAAGCAATTGGATTGTTTTTTACCACGTTTATCTGAACTTATAAATTTTGTCAAATTTACTGTTACCGTTATGGTTACCTTTTCCTCTGAGGGCCAAATCATAATCGTAAGGGTAACGTTAACAGTAAATGTGTCAAAATTCATTGTTTTTTCTCTGAAACAGTAATAATAATGGTAACCATAACCATAAGCGTAACAATACAACGTAATTTTCAGACGCAATCGGTTTGATCACCCTCCGCTCTTCAATTGGTTTGCGTTTTTTGTTTACAAATTTGGTAGTGGGCCCCGTGTGTCAATACGAATGCAAAACACAAGTAAATAACACTAAATGTAATCAAATTGGGCCAATTTTCAAATTACCATTAATTTATTACCATTGGACTGGGGTAAACATCGCATAAGCTCACAATTTAGAAGGTAAAAGTAGAACATTTTGAAACCTAACTACAGACAATTATCAAAGGAAGAACATTATAAATAGCTCTCTTTCAACAATTTTAAGAGAGAGAGTAAGTAACGTCCAAAGAAGGGCTCTGTTTTTACTTATTATGTGTTTAGCTGAACTCCACACTATTTGTACTAATTTAGACATTGGAGTGTGGTAGGCTTAGTACAAAATTCAAAAGCGAGCTAAAAGTGAAGCTCAAGAGAGATTTATAATGATGATGGATGCGAACGAGATATGAGGACCAAAAATATATATATAAAGAAAAACTTTGTAGGCATTTTATTTTCAATGGCCACGGTGGAGGGTACCCCACAAGTGGGTGTATAATACAAACAAAGAACGGATAAATCTCAGCTTTCATGTGTCATCATTGTAATTTGTGTATTTTTTTTTTTTTTTGAGAAAATAAACAATAAAAGTCAAATCCAGGGACCAATCAGCAGGCTTCTTAAATAAATCCATATTAAAAATTTGACTCGCCGTTATTTAAATTTGTAAATGTAGAAACAAAAAAACAAAGAGGTGGACGACGGTAGCACGCCGGTGGCTAATTTAAGGATTTTTGACCCTTAAAAATTAAAAATATCCCATTTTTGTACGTACGAAACTTCCACCTTCTCTCTCTTCAAGAAAAATAAAAAAATCTTTCATTTTCAATTCATTAATTCCAAACATAATTAATCAATGAAAATATTATCAAATATTATTGTTGTAATAAATCATGTAAATCTTTACCTTTAATATAATTCTAATTTCGTGTATACTAGATTTCTACTTTCAATATGGTGTCTAAGAAATCTCGTAGGTTTACAATTTCGTGAGACATTGTTGTTTTAATTGAATCAGTAAGAGAGTTTCAATAACTAAAAGTCTATGAGTATCTATTAGACATTTTTTAAAACAAAGAGATTGAATAGACACAACTTTCAATAATTGAACCGATAAGACTGAATGAGCATAAATAGTCGTCATCTTTAACTTGTGCGATAAGAAAGGGAAAACTATGGATTATAAAAAGAAAAAAAAAATAAAGAGAAAGAAAAAGTAATATAGAGAGACTTGTTGTTGGGCACATTTTATCCAAAGAGTTGACGTTTGAATTCTTTTGGAGAGGTAGTTTAGGTTTGATTAATATTTAATAGGGAATTAAAAACAAAGTCCTTCTCTACGTCCTATAATAAGAAATTAAATTTTCTTTTTTTTTAAAAAAAATAAAATAAAAAATAAAAAAAATATGCAAGTTGAGGGTTTTGATTGGACTTGGAAATGGGAGGGTTTGACATTTAAAGAAGAAAAGGGGTGCGTTGAAAATTTGAGAGCCCCAAAAAGTTAGAGGGTGTGATTGGCAAATAAATTGGTATGGCTTAGTCAAAATAAACCCTCCTCTCTTTAATTTTTCCTTTATATATATCTTCTTTACAACTCCCATAAACTTCATTCAATTAGGAAAAAGAAAGCCCCTTTCAAACAAAAGAAGAAGACTAGGGTTTCTTTCCATGGAGGCTGCTGCTGCTCCTTTCGGCTGTCCCCGGCCGGTCGTCAAGACCGAGAAGCCCGCTGGTGATGGCGACAACAATCAAGATTCTCCCTCTAAACAACATCTTCTCGTTAAGGTATTCTAATCTCGCTTCTCAACTTTGATGTATATCCTACCATTTTAATTAGCGAGAACTAGACTTTTCTAAATTATATGAAGCTAGTAAGCAAACAAGAGTATATAGATATATTTGAATTTGAGTATGATATGAAAATTATTTGTACAAATAAGAATCCTACATGATGTTTTTTTTTTTTTTTTTTTTTTTGTTATATAGATAAATATTATAGGATCTGCTTGAAATTTCTATTTTATTTAATTAAATATGGTTGATAAATTTATATCAGAGAGGGAACTATGCAAAACAAGAGCATGAAGCTGAAGATAAAAGCAACTCATCTGATCAAAAAGATTTAAGCTGCACAAACCTTCAGGTTAGCTTTAAATTCTAGTTTTTTTTTTTTTTTTTCCCTGTAATAATAATAATATGATTCATTCCATAATTATTATGGATTAACAAAAAAAATTAAAAAAAAATTAAAAAAAAAAAGACTGGAAACGTGTTTTTGATGTTTTAAAAAAAATTAATGATAATATATAAATATTTTCCTCTATAATATTTCCCCTTTATTTTTATTTTTTTTGGAATTAAAGTGGTAAAATATACATGTAAGATTAAAGATAGTAAATTTTTGTTTATTATACAAAAAAAGTCTCACCCACCCCTAAGTAACCTTACAATAATCACCACCTTATGATAGTTAATATTTATATCAGACTTTGAGACTTTTTTAAAAAAATAATAATAAAAATAAATAAATAATATAATGTTGAAGTTTCAAGTTCTGGGAATCTACCCATTTAATTAATCACGTGGTATAAGATTCCATTCCTTCTAGTTTACAATTAACATTAACATTAAAGTCTCCAGGCCAATTACCTGGGCTAGGTAATTGACAAAATTAAAGACAATCAACCACAATTTACCGTTTAGTTTAACAAATATATTTACAAGTTTAATTATAAATTTCATCTTAAAATTTCGATGGATCAATTTTAAAATTTAGTATTTGATCGCTTTGATAAAAGCTTTTAAATAGTAGACATCGTTGGATTAAATCTATAACTACTCTAAAATCATATAAAATTTAGAGACACATAGCATGGTTTCATATAGATATATATATTAGTAAATTCAGAAATTTAATTCACTGGCTAAATAATAGTTTACAGTAAACTATTATTAATTTATTTATAAATAGATTTTATGTTTAAAGTTTTTGTATGATTATTAAATTATAAAATTATATAATTTATAATACATTACACAATATATATTTTAATTTTTTAAAAAAAGAATTTATAATATGGCATACTATATTTCTAAAATTTGTGTATTTTTATTTAATATAATTCTGCAATTTAAAATTTAAAATCGTATTACTAAAAAAGCATAAAAATGGTTTTTATTTATTTATTTAAAATTTACACCTTTTTGGATAGCATATTCTAAAAACAGTTTTTCAGGGGATTTGCCAAACAAATATTTTCTGAATTTAATGGATGTGAACACATAAAATTTTGTAAATTATATATAAAAAAAAGTATTGAATTTGTCAAATTTATCTCATTGAACAGGAAAAGCAACTGGAATCCGCTCGAGCAGAAATGGGAGAAGTGAGAGAAGAAAACCAAAGACTTAAAAAGAGTTTAAACCAAATCATGAAGGATTACGAAGCCCTAAAAATGCAATTCCTAGGGATTGTCGGACAAGAATCGAAGAAATTTCCAAATCAAGACGACATGTCGAACAAGGAACAACAACACGACCAAATCGAGCTGGTTTCACTGACGCTGGGGAGATTTCCGGTGGCGGAGAAGAAAAAAACGGCCGATGAAAAGAACTCTGTGAATATTATTATTGGTGGCAACGACGAAGAAGCTGCCGTTAAAGAGGCATTATCTCTTGGTTTGAATTGCAAATTCAAACATGAAGAATCAATTATGACGGTTGCCGTTAAAGATGTCGATTCTCCGAAAAGTTTTGATCATGAGATGAGGGAGGAAGCTGGAGAGACGAATTGGTCGTCGACTAAAGGGGCGAAGACGATTAGAAGTGTTGAAGATGATGTTACGCCGCAAAATCCACCCAAACGTGCTAGGGTTTGCGTTAGAGCCCGATGCGAAACCGCTACGGTTAGTAATATTATTATTATTATTAAATAACATGTTTGGTCCTTTACTTTCGCTATATTTAACTTACTCTCATTTTTTTTTTTTAAATTTAGGTTAAATTATAAATTTGGCCCTTAATTCACAGTAATTTGATCCAATTTTGGGTTTCACTTAGTAATAGGTCCCTAACTTATTTTGCATGCAATCCAACCAAATCATCAAACTATAATACTCGATCACATGGCAAAAAAATTAATCTAGCCTATGATGCACTTTAGTATTGCTTGATATAAATTAAAATTGAATCTTATGCTAACAAAACTTTAAATTTTCAACTTTGTCTCTATTATATAGGTGATTTTTTTTTCAAAAAAATAAAATAAAATGTTCAAAATAAGTGAAGAATAGATAAGTTGAAGCTATGCACACTGGAGTAGAGAAAAATCGCTTTAGCCTTTACACCACTTCCAAGACACAAAATTGAACTTGAAAGTTTTAAAATTTATTAATATTATCACGCTTTTCGTTAAATCATTTGACATGAAATTGAAAAGTCAGAAAATACTTACTTTAGTGAGTCAAAATAGATATGAATATGAAAGTTCGTGAATTAATTTTAACTTGATGTTTATAGCTTTGGAAGTTTTAATTTAGTCTTTATACATTATATTTAATCCTATAAAGGGTCAAAAGTTTCAATTTCTCGTATACATGATTTTATTGAAGTATCAAATGGTTGGGAGTGATGTTAATTAAATTGTGAAAAATGATGCAGATGAACGATGGTTGCCAATGGAGGAAATACGGGCAAAAGATAGCAAAAGGAAACCCATGTCCACGAGCATATTATCGTTGCACAGGCTCACCAACATGTCCCGTTCGAAAACAAGTCCAAAGATGTGCTGACGACATGTCAATCTTAATCACCACCTATGAAGGCAATCACAACCACCCATTACCCGCCTCCGCCAACGCCATGGCCTCCACCACCTCGGCCGCTGCCTCCATGCTCCTCTCTGGCTCCTCCACCTCCACCGCGGCCTCCTCCTCGTCCACTAATACAAATAATCTCCAGGGCTTAAACTTTTACACAAATAATTCCAAACCAAATTTTTACTTACCTAATAATTCTTCAATCATTTCATCCACTTCCCCAACTCACCCCACAATCACTTTGGACCTCACTTCAAATCCTTCTTCCTCTTCCTCAAATTGCTCGACCCATTTTGGTAAATTCACATCTAGTTTTCCTAATTCTCGTTATCCTTTTACTAGCCAACTTGATTTCGGATCTTCTAGAAACAATGTGTTGTCGTGGAATAACGGCCTTCTTAGTTACAACAGAAATAACCACCAAACTACTACTACAACTACCAATAATATCTATCAAAATTACATCCAACAACGAAACCCCGCTACGTCACTGCCACATCAGCAACCGCCTTTACCCGACACCATTGCAGCCGCTACGAAGGCCATCACGGCAGATCCGAGCTTCCAATCTGCTCTTGCCGCTGCTCTTACGTCGATCATCAGCACCGGGGGTGCTAGTGCTGGCCCCACCAAGTCAACGTCGGCGAGAGGTGAACAATCCTTGTTTCAGTTGATGGCGGCGACGACAACAAATAAAGGAAATGGATGTGGGACGAGCTTTTTGAACAATATTACGACATCGACGACGACGAGTAATTCACCACCGACGGGGAATATGGTGTTTGTTCCGGCGAGTTCGTTGCCGTTTTCGAGTTCGAAGAGTGCATCGGCTTCTCCAGGTGATCATATTGATCTTACCAATTAATTTGATTAATTGGGTTTCTGTTGGATTTTGGGGATTTTTCTTCTTCTTCTTTTTTTTTTTTTTTGGTAATACAAAAGTGTAAATTAATAAACGTGGTTTAAAGTGAAATTAAGTTTTTGATTAATAGGGGATTAGATTAGGCAGTAGAAGTCATACATTTTGTTAATGTTTAGTAATTTTGATTTAACATTTGTCAGAATTTGTTGATAGATTATTAGAGGTGGTTGGAATTGGAAGCTATTCTTAATTGTAATTCTGAAAGTCTTTGTAAATGTAAATTTATCTTCACAATCCTCACTTTTTAATTCTATCCTTGATGTATTAAAAGAAATTAAATAATTAGATCCTTTTTTAAATAAATTATTGCTCATCAATAATAAGATTATGTATCACAAAGTCATAGAATTTTACGAATGTATTTAGAATAAGCATGAACATATATACTAAGATTCTATTTTATTTTTATTGATGCAACGGTCTAATTTTGAGAAGATACGAGTTGGAATTTTATGTTTCTATTTCTTTTTTCTCTCAAAATTCACAATGAGTAGAAAATATATAACCAAAGTTTTAATGTAATTTTATTATTCTTCAATTATACCCATCTTATAACTATATCAAGCAATGTAGCAGGTATCTTGATATAAACGATCAAGTGACATCATAATTTGGTATTTAATTAAGTTCTTTTTTAGTACAACAATTAAGGAATGAGGATCAAATCTTTAATATCTAGGAAGGAAAGTCATATCAATCACAATTGAGCTAAACTCACTTTGGCGATATTTAATTAGATTGTTTTTATAAAATTCCGATAAGTTAATTTTAGCTTTTATATTCCTCTTTTTCAACGTCGATGAATTAAAATAAAAAATAAAGTTACATGTTGACCAAAATAGGATATATAGTTCCCATAGTTTAAGATTCCTTCCTCACCTTCCTAATGGCTACTAATGACTAAATGTAACATTTCAAAAAATTCAACTATTTGACATAACTTGTCTATTTTTAAATGTGGTAACACTTGTGAGGTTTGAATTTACATCCTCAACAACAAAACTTGCTTTCATTAAAATTGAAGGTTAAAGGCATATTGATTTGTCCACTTGCTTAAGAAATTGGACAATTTGGACAATATAATAAAATTAAACCACTACCCTAAAGCTTCTGGTAAATTAATCAGTGCATATAGATCAATAAGGGAAAAAATGAATCTATTGACAATTTAAAGTTGATTTAAAACATAGAATTAAATAAATAATAATAATAATAATAAGGCCATAAATGAGAGATTTTCTTTTTTCTTCATTTGGGTTTATTAAAGAATTGTGGGATGAAGAAGGGGAACAATCTATCTTTAAATTTGTTGAATATTAACCCAGGGTAAAGCGGGAAGCGAGCCCAAACTCAATTGCTTTAGGAGGAAGCACAAAGGAATGCATATTCCAATAGGAAAAGATTAGAGCCCGGGGTTTGGGCGAACTAGCCGAGCTAGTAAATATACAATCGAAAAATAATATTGTTGCGCTCGATCTGGTACCCTGTGGCCTTGAGCACTAAAAACAACCATGACATATTGTCAGAGTTACGTGTAACCACTAGAGAATATCAAAGAAAAGGTATTATAAATAGTCTCCTTCAATGGCACCAAGGGGAGGGTAAAGTACAAATGAAAACTCTAACTTCACTTCTTATGTGTTTAGTTGAACTATACACTTCATGTCTAATGTAAGGATCGAAGTGTGGTAGGTTCAGCACCACGCCGAAGCGAGAATCTCTTACTTAAGTCAATTTGAAAAGCGATACTCGACTAGGAAAAACTAGTCAGGGATCAAGTCCACGAGGGCTTGCAACAATAACGAACGAGAACAAAATCCAAACATCAACAAAGTTGATTATTAAAGTTGCATCTATTGAACCATGCTCGAATTTACACGAATAAAGAAAAGTTGCGAACACAAAAGTAATATGTTGGATTGATAGCATCTCCAAGGGGTTTGGTTGTGTTGTCTCATACAAATTAATAATACAGCTGAAATCTATATGGTTTGGACTTAGGACAATGACATTTCAACCAACTTTATTTCAATTTACATTTTTTCATTCGAAGCATATGTTTTGTGAACTGTAAAATGAAAAATTACTTGTTTGTTGTGTTTCGAGATTTCCGAAGAAGATGTTATAAAGTAGAATTCGAAGTGTCGGTGTTGCATTTCGACAGCTTAACTTAATTTTTTTGTTTGTTTTACTTTCTACTTCTTAATTAAAGTTTGGTTGCTTTATTAGCTATTGACAATGAAATGAGCACTTATTATTAAAAATAATAAATAAAAAAATAATGATAAAAAATGCTTTTGGTCGCTCAACTTTTATCAAAGTAGAAATTTAGTTCATGAACTTTTGGTTTATAACGATTTAGTCTTTGTACTTTCAATTTTATAACAATTTGATTCTTGAACTTTAATATGTAACAATTTAGCTCTTGTATTTTCAGATTTGTCACAATTTAGTCCTTAATGTAAACAAAATGATCAAAATTAGATATCAATTTTATTATTTTATGATGTAGACCTTGTATATTATAAAAATATTGAGTCTTTAATTAGTTTGTCGAATTATTTACGCAAGAAATATCATTGCGTCTTAACACTAATTTCTACGACAGGAAATAAATTATTACAAAATTTATTGTACAATGACTAAATTGTTACAAAATTGGAAGTTTCAAAGACTAAATCGTTACAAACCAAAATTTAAGGACTTCATTATTACTTTTACGAAAGTTTAGGGACTAAAGATTATTTTTAACCTTACAAAAATTCAATTTATACTTTTGAACTTTAAAAATTGTGTTAAGTCTCACGGTAGCTTGCTCCAGTTCCCTTACGAAACTTTCGTTATCGGGTTAGCCATACACTTCACATGTTTCTAGCGATTCACATAGCATCATCAAATGATACAAGTCTTGGATAAGAGGCTACAACACACTAGAACATTCACGTAATTGGAAGTAACCAATTAAGTTTATGACGAAACCTAGAAATCGATGACTGATCCAATTTGAGTACCTCCACAGGATAGACCTCAACAAAATACTAAAGAGTAACGACAACAAGTGATTGAGTTTGGTAGTTTCTTATATAAAATTATTGACTCTAGAGATATAGTAAAATGGAGAAGACTAAATTGTTTCAAGCATCTACATAACCAAAAGTTCCCCTTGTTTCAAAGAGAGAAGGACAGTTGAACAATGGTTTCTTCGTGTTGTAAAAGAGTGAAAATAGATGGCGAGTGCCTAATCGAATTGATTGGGTCATGTAGGAATAAGGTTCAAGTCTACCGGTTTGTTAGGATGCCTCAGTTGCATACATCACTGCACTTCCACTTAACACCTATCGTGGTGATAAAAGGCTCATCTTGTCGTGACCTTCGCTTGAATTCCACAAGGGTAGAGAACCCATCGCTGTCTCCTAAACGAATTATTATATCAGTTTACACTGTTCACCATATTAGGTTTAAAAAAAAAAAACATCTTGTGAAGACTTACAATTATATCAAATAAGCTCCTAAACTTTTAGAAATGTATCAATTTAACAACTTATTTTAGACTTTATTGCATCAATTCTAATTGACATTTGAAGAAGTCTACACGTGTAAGAACTGACGCATGGATAATTTTCAAATGTAATCATCTTTAAATTAATTTGCTTTTAATAATTTAAAAGTTTAATCATTACAAATTATAATAGTTCTCCACAATATTTTTTGAACAAATTTAAAATCTAGATGAGAGTATAAATAGATAAACTTACGAAATTTTTAAAGTTTAAATTAATAAAATTATTAGTTGAAGTTTGTAATTAATATTTAATACGATGACTAAAATTTTAATAATATATGTGGATATTTCTTGGTTTGGTTATTTTTTGGAAAATAATAAATAGATCACGTGAGAAGCACACGCTGAGGTTATGGGCCCAGTGGGCCTTGAAGAAGTTGGCCCAAAAGGAGTGGTGGATAAGATAGAGGTGGCTGCTTACGTTGGCCGACACGAACTGACAATCCACGTTCTCCTTCTGCACTCCACTCCTTAACGGTTCTTTTACTTCTCACTTTTTTATTATTATTTTATTATTTCTTTTTTCCAACCAAAAGAATGTTAAACTTATATTTTAAATGTTCTTTTTTAAAAGTATTTTATGATTAAATTACTAATTTTATTAAAAGCATTTCAGGATTAAATAATTTAAATTACTAATCTTATCTGATCTGTGTTTCAGTATAGTTTCAATTTAGTGACTTCATATATTACGATTAAATCTCATATGAACCAACGTCAAATTATTAGTTATATTTATTTATTAATTTTGATGTAATTATTTTTATGGTACTTTAAGTAGGGTTGTTTTGATGTCTCCTATGAACTATTGTATTAGGGTTTCTTTTATTGAGAGACTAGCTATTTAAAGTCTGACCATTAGGTTGTTGAGGACAATTTTTTGATGTTTGAGATTTAGAATTTTCTTGAATGAAAATTCTCAAGTATAAATGACAAAGCCTCATCACCAATTTTTTTTTTTTTTTTTCTTTTACAATTCTTGAATCATGGTTTCATGCCAAGAACATTCAGTTAAGTCTATTATCTCGCTTGTGGAGTGTTCCACTTGGAGTAAGGAACTAGTTCTCCTTATCTCTTGGTCATCGATCAAAAGTTAATCAAATTCTAATTATTTGAATTGACATCAATTGACTTAAAGGTTTTAGAATTTGGTATTAGGAGTTCATCAAAGGGTTCCTAATTTTACAAATTTCTAGGATTTTCATATCATATCTACTCACAAGGAAGATTCTTCTATTTTCCTTAAGACTACCTAACACAATTTTGCTAAATAAAAAATACCAACTAATTGATACAAAAGAAAATAAATGTCTTAATTATGTAGTTAAAAAGATGATTTATTGAAGTTTGACTTATTACCATAAAGTGACACTTTTAAAATAGGAGAGACCAAATTACAATAAGATCCAAAACGATAAGAACTAAACTTAAACTTTTAAAACCACGTAGATTAAATTGAAACTATCGTCAAATGTGAGTGACAAAAAAATCTACCCATATACTTTTCAATTTAGGTTGGTATTTAGTTTGTATTTTTCACATCATTAATTAACACATGAATCCAAATATAAATTAAATTAAAAAAGAAAAAGACATTTTTAAAATGTCACACGTGAATATTCGGTCAACAAACATGATTCTAAACCCAACTTTATTTAGTCAACCAACCAACCAAATGTGGTAGCTAGCTGGACTAGAATTTGTTCAATTTACTTCGATATAAAACATTGGTTTTCATCAACGACTCCTTTCAATACAAATACTTTATATTCACTAATCTTTTATTGTCTCAAACATTCTTTAAGAGTTATACCTTTACAATCATTCATTCAACCAATAATAACACTCTTTTCATTTGGGTAATTTACAAAATACTTCACAAAAGGACCCCATGCAATGGAAAAATAGTCACTAGCCATTCAATATAATTTATAAATAAGGAATCTCTCACCAACCAAACAGCCAAGTTTTGTTACTTTTCTTTCTCTTATTTGTATTATTGAGTTGCAACCAACACCACATCAATGCCCAATTAGGTTATTTGGAATGGTTTTTGGTGTGTTTGCCAACTAACATTCAATCTTTTATGATATATATAGAATCTTGACCCCATAAATAGCAAACTACATTGATTTTTGCTTTTAAATCTTAATATAAGAAAATATTGTTTAAAATAAAAATTATTTTTGCTTTTAAAAGTTGGGTATCATAAGATGAAACACATTAAAAATGAATTTGTTGCCTATTTCCAATACGTTCCTAAGTTTTCTACTTTAGCTATTTAAGGAGTGTTGAGGTTAAATCTAAAATATGTATTATACAGGGAGGTTTTATGTTAATTTTTAAGTTACAAATTCTATTGCAATAGTTCATGTGACATAAAATATGTATTATCACAAATTTTAAAATAACTATGTAAATTGTTGTTTTGTGTATTGTATTTAATAATCAACCAACCTTTACAAAGATGGATGAGTGAGAACTAACTAATAGGTTAGCTAAACTTCCCAAAATTTAAACTCTCATTCCAAACCATAAGATATTTAATGAATGAGATATATTGAAGTATATTAAAAAATACAAAAGAAATCTATTTATAAGTGAATGTGACGCCCCACTCTAAAGTCTAATCATCATAAAGTAATTTAAAATCATCAAAATTAATATAATTGAGCAATACTCAAATGACCGTACGAGTTCCTTCCAGCGTGACCCGCATGCAAAGCCTCTCCAACTTCCACGTGCACAACCCGACATCCTCCCGCCACTCTCACGCGCGTCGTGGGTACGATGTCCGTGACCTTCACTACCGTCACCTACTCTCTCCTTTCACCACGCGCTTCTCCCCGCGCGTCATTTCAAACCACCGCTCCAAGGGCTAAACCCGTAATTTCATCCCATGCTTCCGAATAAAGAAGCCCTTCCTACACTTGGTTCCGAAGTAACTGCCCCGGGGACCACTCACCACACCTTCCTTTCTTTAATAAGCCCCAACTGTTTTTCATTTATATTCACCGTCCGATCAAAACGACTCTTGAATTATTCCAATCCAACGGTTCAAAACAATACCCTCACTGTATTATGCTTTATAATACCGCACCGTAGCGGTTTTGTTATTTTTTAATTTTGCTTTCTTTTTATCAGGAGTTTTTTCCGGTAAAATTGTGTTGTTATTATTATTTTTTGAACTCACCAATGTCATGAGAAAAATTAAATTGATGGAGCTTTCAAGTTCACGTTTTTTCTAGTTTGTAAGCTCCATTTTCTCTTTCCCATTTCTCATTCTCGCGCTTTCTTTCCTTTCTTGTTCTTCCCTTTTGTATTTTTTAAAATTTTTTTTATTCTTTTATTATTATTATTATTATTATTATTATTATTTTTTTTTTAACTTTCTTGGCTACTGGGTAGATCTCTCTCTGTTTTTTTCCAGCTAGCAGGCTGCAAGTTTGGTTTGCAGGGTAAGATGATCTTGTTTCTCTGGGGTTTTGTTTTCTTTTCAGCAATGGTAGAATAATAGGGGTTTTTGTTGAAGTGGGCACATTGAGTGAGGTGGGTAAGTTTCAGATCTGATGCTTTCTTGGATACTGAAACTTTTGATTTTGTTGGTAGGGTTTCTTAGATTCTTGGGGTTTCTTAGAATGTTGCCTTTTGGGTTTGTTGTTTCTCCGTTAGTCATGATCTATGTGAATTGGGTTTTGTTTGATATGCTCTCATTTGTGATTGTGATTTGTGGAGTTTTGATTTTTTTTTTTCTTCTCTTGGTCTTTTACCGACAACTCGTTTTGTTTTTGAGTCCTGTGATGGGTCCTTGGAGCATTTGGACCCTCTGAGACTTCGGATTTGGATGCTTCCATCTGTTGTTTGGAAATGCTTGAAGTCATTATGGTATTTCTTTCTGGGCCAGTGAAGTGAACTGAGATCATTGACTAGGAATGTGAGAGGATTGAATAACTTGTGCTACTTTAAATTTGGTAGCTCATGGAAGTGAGAATGTTAGTTTAAGGGATGATCTAGTAGAATGTCTACTGTACATCAACTGTAGTACCTACCAATGTTATGTTTAGTTTGGTGATGGTTAGAGTGAGTAATTGAAGTTTTCTTATTCAAATTAAATGACTTGAAGTTTTGATGTTCACTAAGATTCTATCTTTGCAGAGCTTAACGTATCAGCAATGGGGAAGTCGCCAGGGAAATGGATCAAGACCATCTTGTTTGGGAAGAAGTCTTCCAAATCTAATCTTTCTAAGAGCAGAGAGGTGATTTTGATTTTATTGTTGTACAAATGTTTCCCATAGGAATCTAACTGCCAATTTTCTTTTAATGTTCCTCAATATTCACTTGAGTTGAATCCATCTGGTTGTATTTGTTGTGAGCCTATATCTCAATTGTAAAGTATTCATATAATATTTTCCTCGTTTTATGAAAAGTGAACTTGTAGAAACGTCAAACATGTCCACGTATAGTATTATGCAAATATGTGCACAATCGTTGGAAAATTAGAAGTGAAATCATAACTTTTAGCTATTTGCTGACTTTAAGTCCATGAGTTGAACTTTCATTTTTTTATCTATGTACTTTTGTTAATGGTGTCTTTTTTAAAGTATGTTAAACTGGAGTATCAAATGTTTAATGCTTCTCTCTCTGATACTGTGTAGAGAAATGGAAATGAGAAAGAAGTATTGGTTTCTGCCAAGGCATCAGAAAATACTACTGTTATTAGTCATCCTGTAGCTTCACATCCAACCCCAAATACCATAGATACAAATGAAGGGGTGCCAAAAATTACTAACAATGAAGCAGCTAATGTGTTGCATGAAAGATCAGTACCAATTCCAGGAAATCAAGATGCAGAAATTCAAGGATCTACCTGCCAAGATGCACCATCTGATCCTGAGAGAATCCGTGAAGAGGAGGCTGCAACTAAGGCTCAAGCTGCTTTTAGGGGTTATTTGGTAAGTCCAAAGGACACTGTAAACTATGGTTCAAGCTGCCTTTAGGTGTTATTTTGTAACCTTGTAGCGTGTCAATACTATTTGCTCCATTTAGCCCACCTTTTCACTTTTGACTTGTAATCATCTTTTGAAGCTGGACTCTTGTCCCCTTCAAAGTTGTGATTATTGGGACTTGATGAAATAATATTTCTCTCTTACTGACAGAGGCAAGAGGCTTAGTTGTTATACTTGCATGTTGTATCACTTAATATGTTTTGTCTATTTTCATCTGTTTGGCAACATTGAGAAATTTTACTGACATGAATTTTGATTGAAGGCTCGCCGAGCATTCCGGGCCCTCAAAGGTATTATTAGGTTGCAGGCGCTTATTCGTGGTCATTTGGTAAGGAGACAGGCTGTTGCTACTCTATGTTGTATGCTTGGAATTGTTAAGTTCCAGGCTATTGCTCGGGGAAGAAGAGTGAGGCTTTCTGATGTAGGGCTTGAAGTGCAGAACAAATGTAGATTAGTGCAGATACAGGTAATTCAGAAAAGGACATTGTAATTGTAACCAACATTCATTTTGTGTACAGTTCAACATAATTATTTCATATGGCCTTTGCAATTTCTTCTGGTTTCCTATTTCCTCCAATTCCTTTGTAATGAACATGGTATCTCAGATTTTCATGTTGTTTTTGAACATACACCTTTATCCAGCACATTGTTGTTTAGATGCCACATTGTGTTAACAATCATCTTAATCCCATATTTTTGATGCACTGTACATGTTTCCTAGCTATGTATATGGACTTTATTTACGGGAAAGAAACTTCCCTAGTGACTGTAGAACAAACAATTGTTTGGATATTTGAAGTGAGCTCATTCATACACAGATAGGCAGAAGCCTTGTAATTCTCTTGTGAGTGTTGTCAGAATTGTTACTTAGGATAGTAGTTGACAAATCTACCATACTCTAATCATTTTCAATTTTTTCCAACATCAGGATCAACCATTAGTAGATCCTGCTGGCGTAAGTCTTTCTACACGAATGGCAAAGCTTTCTGCAAATGCTTTCACTATCAAGGTATGTTTACCATTACATGACTCTCCGGACATTGTTCTACTTAGTCACTTAAACAGCATCGAGTAGAACTCTTCTGAGGCCAAAGGAAGGATATTCCTAGTACCCTTCGTCAAGTACTACTTCTCTTACAATGACCATTATGATTGTCATTAGAATGTGAGAATTGAATTATTTGATATACTTTTACCTTCTCTCTGAGGCCCATGAGTCTACTGTCTTAAAGCCTTACTTCTCTCTGAGGCCCAGTTTACGTAGTTCATGTAGACTATTAATCAGAAAACACTTTCCAGTGTAGAGAATGATTGTAAAATTTATGGCAAATGTTGAAGAATATACTCAGTCCCTTTCCAATGCCCATTAACTATTGAGCTTGGGAGGAGCTTCTGAAGCTTGTTGGCATGTTTTTCCTTCTATTTTTTTCATGAAAGATTTACAATTGCCACTTTTTCTTATCTTAGTCTGTACTTCATATGATTCTATTTGTGCTTTTTTCTTGTAGCTTGCTTCATCTACAACTTCAAAACCTATGCAACTCTATTTTGACACTGAAGCTGAAAATTCAGTCTTGAAATGGTTAGAACGCTGGTCAAATTCTAGGTTTTGGAAACCAATTCCCCAAGTAAAAAAAGCTCCCGAGTCTAAATCTCAAAGAAGGCTGAGCACTGGTCAAACTGGAGAGGCACATACCGTGAGATCAAAGCGCACAAGGAGAGTTCCTACTGCAAACAATGACAGTGCTGCTGTCCAATCATCTACAGAATTTGAGAAACCCAAACGGAATTTTAGGAAAGTCTCTAGTCATTCAGCCGCCGAGCAGGTTCAGGAGAATCCCCAGATGGAGCTCGAAAAGGTCAAGCGTAGTCTGAGAAAGGTCCATAACCCCGTCCTTGAGAATCCTGCCCAAACAGAAGTTGATGCTGAGAAGCCCAAGGAAAGTTTGGAGAAGGCTTCTAATGGTCTAAGCCGTGACGTTTTGGCGAGAGGTACTAGTAATTCTTCTGAGAAGATGAAAAAAGAGGCAATCTCAACAAATCCCCTCCAGCCTGATTTGGAAACAACTCCTGAGCCGTTACCAACTAAAGAGATGGTTAATGTACCTATCAGTGATCCAGTTGTAGATTCACAGCCTTTGATTGAGAGCGGTGACAAGGATAAAAGCATTGCTGGAGATGAGGCTGCTGTGGAGACTCAGCCTCTGACAGAGAGCTACACTAAAGATGAAATCAACCCATTACCAAATGGGGAATCGAACCACAAGGAAGATCATTCTAACAACGAGAATCCGAAATCTGGCAGGAAATCCTCTACTCCAGCCAAGCAAGAGCGAGTGGAGAATGGGATGCAAAACAGTCCAACCTTACCTAGCTACATGGCAGCAACTGAATCTGCTAAGGCAAAACTGAGAGCACAAGGATCTCCAAGATTTGGACAGGATAGTGAAAAAAATAACAACCTCAACCGACGTCATTCTTTACCGTCACCCACTAATGCTAAAATTAGCTCACAGTCTCCACGAACACAAAGACTTGTTCAAGCAGGTGGCAAAGGAGGAAACAAAAATGACAAGGCACTTCTGGGATCAAGAGATGGAAATGGTAAAGCATTCTATTCAGTATAAATATTACTTCTTCTTATATCCATTTTAACTAGCCTGACAGCATGTGCATCATGATCTTTGTGAGTGAGTGTGTACCCAAATTTTGATCCTACATTTGGTTAGAGATGAATTAACTTTTCCTAATCATACAACTCTTGTCATTCACGCTGAACAAATGCTCATCATCTTGTGAATCTATATATTAAAGCTTTAACATGAATATGGATGTGTAATTCCCTCCCAGCATTAATCCTTGGCATCAATTTGAAAAGGACATTAAGAATCCAAAACAATGTGTCTTTGCACCCTGCTGAAACACCACATCTTTTGATATTTCATGTAGGAAAGGTAATCCAAGCAGACTGGAGAAGGTAAATTTGGGTTTTCAGATGTCAACAACTATTGAGGGGTGAATTTCATCTGAAGGCTTTTTTGATTCATACATTTGTGATCAGCCATCACCTATTCAGTGACTGGGTCCATCTTCTTCTCAAGGGGGGGCTGCTGAGGCCAATATGGTCTTATTTGATTATCCTTTCATCTTGGTTGTTTGAGTGCATGTACATCATAGGTTTTAAGTTTTTTCTTTCTTGTTTTCTGTTTTTTCCCTCCCAAGTTTTTTGTGCTGCAGTTACACATTATTTAAGTGTACTCTATTCTATTACAGGTTGTTTATACTGTATCTGATTGTGATTATCATGTTCAATGGACACCTTAATTATGTTGGTCTCATGGATATTATTATTATGTGAATTTGCAAATGTTTATTGCTTTTTACACCTGATTAAAGTTGTTTGCCATGGAAACTGCAAAAACATTAGCCATATCCATGGAACATGTTGGTTAATACTTGAGCATATTCTTACTAGAACCATAACTTTCTGCCCTTCTTCCCTGGATTCCACTTATCTTACTTATGATTCTGATTCAGAAATTCTCTTTGATTTTTATCTATAGAGTGGAAAAGTTGAAAATGGAAGTAGCATATATTCAAAGTGTGTATATCTAAATATACCTGAGGAATCAAGTTAATTGAAACTTGATTCTTTTTAATCTTCTCTCTTTGAAATGTTTACTGTTCCACCATCACTACTAATCAGATTTTATATTTTCTTTTTCCAGAAGTCGTCGTTTTATTTTAATTAGGCTAAATTATAAAAAATGTCCTTGACTTTTGTGTCAAAAATACTTTTTAACTTTAAAAGAAAAAGTTCGAAAATATCCTTTTTGTCAGTTTGGATGAAGACCGTTAAAATTTTATTTCAAAAATGCTCTTTTAAACTTTCAAAAGTTTTAAAAATACCCTCAAACTTATAAAAAAAAGAAATGTTCAAAAGTACCCTTGCAGATAATATATGAACAGAAACTGTTAATATTTCATTGCAAAAATACCTTTAAACCTTTCAAAAAGTTGCATTAGTATCCTTACTTTAAAAGAAAAAAAAGGAAAAAAAAAAACATTTATCTACATCCCATTACTTCCCTCCTTGGTTTCCTCTCTCTCTTACTTCAATATATATGGCCTAACACTTCTATGTTTTGTCTATTTTTTCTCCCTTCTTACTCTCCTTCTTGTTAATTACTTGACCTTTGTTTATCTCATTAAAAAAACGTGTCCCCTTCAATTAAGGTATATAGTTCTAACAAAAAGAACGAGAATAATGAAAGTACTGATGGGACATTAGATTTTATGTCTTTTAACGAGGTTGTATATTAATAGTCGAGTGTATGTTAATAACCAAATACATCCTTTTTGTATTTAGCTATTTATCGTTTTGGTAAGCTTTAAGAGGAGATTTTGAATTTTTAATCTTGTGAGATTTTATACTTTAGCTTGAAGGTTTGGTTTATATTTTGTTGTTAGAAAGTGGGAGAAAAATGAGAGATTCTATATATAGAAAAAGAGGATACCTATATAATTTGTTTTAAAATTGATTCTTTCTTAAATTAAAAAAAAACTTCAAACAAATCCATATACTAATGATAGGAACATATTTTTGCAAGGCTAAGAGTATTAATAGAATTTTTGAAAGTTCAAGGATGTTTTTTTAACGAGTATCAATAGTTTGTGTTCATATACTAACAATAATGGTATTATTATTATTATTATTATTTTTTAAAGTTTAAGGGTATTTTAATTTTTTTTTTTTTTAAAGTTTAGGAGTATTTTTGAAACAAAACACTAATGGTGAGGGTATTTTTGAACTTTTTATAGAAAGTTTAAGAGTATTTTTGAAATTTTTGAAAATTCAAGAGTATTTTTTACCCAAAATATATTGTCTAAGGAGATTTTGCATAGTTTAGCCTTTAAATTACTATGTTACAAATTTTACAAATAACTGGATTATGTTGAAGTTGACCAATAAAATGATTTACTGATTTAATATTGACTGTTGGAAGGCATTTATGCATTAAATTGTTATTGTGTGATGAACTACTCTTATTTATTTATTTATTTATTATTATAACTTAGGGTATTCAACTATTGACTTTTATGATCTTTAATGGTATATGTGTTGAATAGTATATTGATATAATGCTTTTAGTTCAGTCTATTAGTATTGATATAAATAAAATATTTATTGGCATGCTTTGTTATATTTATATCCTATTTTTTTAAAAAATTTAATTTGATTTTTTGGGAATTAATCATTGTCAGGTTTGACTTGTTTTTTTTAAGTTTGATGTAATACTTTCAAAGGTTTGACTTGTTAAGTAATTCAAATTACAAATTATGGTTTGAAAAAAAGAGTAAAAATTCAGTTTTATAGTGCTAAAATTTAGAATTTAATTTGTTATAGTTTCGTATATAAATAGCCCCCAGTCAAAGTAAAGGAATAAAATTTAATTATAAATTATAGAAAATAAATTTCAACTTTTTCTCAACTATACTAATCAAATTTACAATTTAACTATAATATTTTGTATATATCACAAATTATATTTTTATTCTCAAAATATGAGCCAAATGCGGGTAAAATTTAGGTCATTCGTATAAAATATAAAATATGAAGATATTTGGTAGAAATTAAAAGAAGGAAAAGGGAGAATAAATGATTTGATTAACAATCATAAAGAAAAACAAAGAGAAGTTCTTAGTTTCAAAAAGAGAGAGAGGGAAAAAAAAAAAAAAAAAAAAGAAAGAAAGAAAGAAAGAAAAAGAGAGAAAATTCTTGTAGTAGAATTTTCCTTATCGGTTACGTAAAGGAAAAGGCTTCGGCTGCTCGAACAGAAGAACATACCAATCTTTGTCGCTGAATTTGAGCTCATATGGCCGAATTTCGTTGATTCAATGGAATAATTTGGTTTTTTGTTTTCGGTGAGGAAGTTCCATACGGAAATCTTCGCCTTCGTTCCCGCTGGTGGCGGTAGTGGGGAATGTGGGCGGATGAGCTTTTCCTTTTGGCCAACAATCGTCCATGGAAGATAATTACAATTCATCTACTTTCCTTCTTCATTCTTTAGAAATTCAAATCTTCCGGTTTCGATATCAATGGCGAATACACCAATTGAAGCCGCAACCTTCTGGACCCAAGCAAATGCTCTCCTAAGGAAAAACTTAACCTACCAGGTCTTCTCCTTCCTTCTCTTTACAGCTTCTGTTCCATTTTCTCTTTATCCTTGACATGTCTGCATTTTGAAATCGACTTGTGAAATGGTATAAATGCTCAAGTATTGTTTTCTTTTTGGTGATTTTCAATAGGACTTTTTGAATGTTATATCATTAGTTTTCAGATTAGATTTAGTTTGTGTAGTTTTTTATTCTTAGTAGTAATGAATATGCATCTCTCTCTCTCTATTTGACCAAGTAATAGTAGGCAGACTCAAAATATTTTATAATAATGATCAATCCTTTCATCACTAGTTCCTCATGTATTTCTACCTATTATATTATAATCATTGCAGTCAAGCACTATTGACTCTAGAAGGGACAAGAAATGATACCTCATTTGTCTAATATGGTAAAACTTTGCTTCTTTATTCACTCAGAAACGAAATTTGAGGACAAATATTCGTCTGATTTCCTTCCCGTTCATCCTCTGTTTATTGCTCGTTCTACTTCAAAAAATAGTCAACAACGAATTGGATAAGCCGAAGAACAATTGTGGTTGTGTTTGTGTTGATACGAATGGAGATGGTGTATGTGAGAAAGTTTGTGGGTTAGAGTACTCAACTTTGATACAAGCAGTGAGCTGCCCCATTCCAAGTCCTCCACAATGGCCTCCAATATTGCAAATGCCTGCTCCTCATTTTCGTGCTGTGCGAACAGATTCTTTTCCATATGAAGACTTGCCAAATGAATCATGCAGGGAATCAATGTCATGTCCTGTTACTATGCTTTTCACTGGAAATAATCGCTCTCTTGGAAATAGTATGACCCATTTCTTTCTCCAAGTACATATTAACTAAGGTGTTAAAGTTATCTTCGTGCTGTCTGCTTCAATTTGAATTGCTGAATTTAACTGGTAATGAAGTTATTTTGTATATGTGGGTAGTTTTGGCTGCAAGTATGGTCCCAAGTTTTTTGTCTTGGAACTCTTCTGATGTTCAATATGGTGCATCGCTTAACGTTTTGGTAAGTTATCTTCTACTACATCCACTGCTCTCTCTCTCTCTTTCCTGGTCCATATTTTTAATGTTCATGCAGTTTCATCTCCAATGTACATTGTTTATTCAATAGTAGACGCAGACATATCACTCACTTTCTCGGTAATTGTGTGGTCTAAATGTATCAGGGATCAGCATCGAGGCCTAGAACAAACAATTATCTTGATCCTGCTTTCTTTTCAAACCTTCCTTTATATTATATGCAGCGTCAGTGTGTGACAGGCTCGACATTGTCAATTCCTGTTTCAATATTCTCTCTTACAAAGACACAAGGTAGTATGTCATAGATTACTTATCCTCAACAAACTTTCTAGCTCTCCCATCCACTATGTAGGTTAACATTTATGTTTGAGGGGCAACGGGGATGTGTTTGGATCTATGATTGAGTCATGTAATTAAGAGAATTTGATAAGCAATAGCAATATTTAATATAGTTGTCATCCTTTGCTCTTTCTTTCTTTCTTTCTTTCTTTCTTCTTCTTCTTCTTCTTCTTTCTTTTTTTCTTCTTTATTTTCTTAATCTCTCTTATTTATTTATTTTTTTATTTATAATTTTAAAATTTGGCATCCTTTGTTCTTGAATCCAGATATTGCATGTGTTCAAGGTCTACAATTGTGGTGCAATAGTTCTTCAGAGGTGAATGATGAGATATACAGAGGTTACAAAAACGGGAATTCAGAGGGGAAAATCAATGAGATTCTTTCAGGTTTGTTCTTTTGTTCTTTTGTTCTTTTGTTCTTTTTATTTTTATGAGGGGAAGGTTCTATCAAGTTCATTAGACCTTTAATCTTGATTTGAACAGTTTTCGTTTCATTGTAAGTACTCACAACTTTCTTTTTCGCAGGTTTCAATTTCTTAAATTCTGATGGGAACAATTTTAATGTGACTATATGGTATAATTCATCATATAAGAGTGACATTGGCCGTTCTTCGAATGTTCTGTTGCGGGTTCCACGCTTGGTTAATCTGGTACAGATGAACTTGTGAATTTTTGAAGGATCCCTCACCTTATCCCACTCAAAGAAAGAAAAAAAAAACCCTCTCTTTTGATCCATCTCTGATTTGCGACATGTAGTTTATTTCCACTGAAGGAAAACAGAACATCTATGCATAATCACGACTTTGCTCATCCTGTTTCTTTAATTTCAGCCTATGCAGGAGTATATAGTGAATTCCTGTAGTAAATAGTATTAGACTTTATATTCGCTGTTAGGATGGCCATCAGGTCTATGAACCACCCAACTTTGTGTAAATGGATGATATTAGCCTATTTTAGCTGTGGTTAAAATTTGAATAAGAAGGTTTAATTACAAATTTAGTCTCTAAACTTTGTCTATTTGATTCCTGAACTTTCAAAGTTACAAATTCAGTTCATAAACTTTCAAATTTCTACTAGACACATAATCAAAAGCTTAGGATTCCATTAGATAAATATTCAAATTTATATATAATTCATCCATTAATTCTTAAAAAATTTGAATTTTCCAAAGACTCATTAAACAAAATCGAAAGTTAAGGGATTTATCAGTCACATAATTGAAAGGTTAGGGACTTGTTAATAATTTTTGAAAGTTCAAGAGCTGATAAACATAAATCTCAAAGTTCAAAGACTAAACTTGTAATTTAACTATATAAAAAACACAGATCAGAATTGTAATCTGCGTTACCAAAGGCTTAAATTTGAAGACATATTCTGAGGTTGCATCCTTAATTATTTATTTATTTTCCATATCGCATAACTCATAAGTCATTACCTTTCTACTTTCCTGGTATGATGAAGGCTGACATGTGACAGTCCTCTCCTATGTTCATAGGCATCCAATGGCTATCTTAAGTTTTTGCTAGGAGCAAGCACAGAGATGCTCTTTGAGTTTGTCAAAGAAATGCCGAAACCTGCAACAAAGATCAGGCTGGATTTCTCTTCTCTACTTGGTGCACTCTTTTTTACGTGGGTCATCCTCCAGCTTTTTCCAGTAAGTAAATAATGTTTGGTGCATTGTTTGACTGCCCAGAAGCACCGAGGCAGGCTTACTGTCACAAGTAATGAAGAATTATCTATCACAGAAGTCTGTCTGTTTAGTTGTCAGGAACTTAAAAAGATGCAATAACTTTAGTAACTAATATCTCTGCAGCAGAATTTTTTTTGACATAGTTTGAGTATATGACCCTCTTAAGTCTACATTGTTATAATAGCTATATAGCGATGTCCTTGCCTCCTTGGTTCAACATTGTAGGGTGTTGTAACTTGCAATGAAGATTACTTTATTTCTTCATTTTATTTTAAAAATATTTTATTTCTATCCTTCCTTGTCAGGTTATCTTGACATCTTTGGTATATGAGAAGCAACAGAAACTGAGAATCATGATGAAAATGCATGGGCTTGGTGATGGGCCTTATTGGATGATTTCGTATGCTTATTTTCTCACAATTTCTGCAGTATACATGTTTTGTTTTGTGTTGTTTGGTTCAGTTATAGGTAACATATATTTCGACACTCTTAACTTGTACATCCCGACCTTGTTCCAAGCTTTAATAATTTTTACTTCCTTGCAGGGCTAAAGTTTTTTACAATGAATGACTACAGTATCCAGTTTGTGTTCTATCTCTTATTTATAAATTTGCAAGTCTCCCTGGCCTTTCTAGTAGCTGCCATGTTTTCAAATGTCAAGACTGCTGAAGGTTTGGTTTTATTTAAATCAACAGGACTTAGTATCAACTTAACTCTAAGCTGACACGTGAGCGTATAATTTTGCAGTTTCAACATATATATGTGTCTTCGGAACAGGGCTCTTAGGTGGATTTCTCTTCCAGTTTTTTATTGAAGATCCATCATTCCCACGTTAGTAAATCTCTCCCCAAGTCAGGTTTTATTTGGACTATGAATTTTGAACAACATTTGTTATGAACCTTTTTTTTTTTAATTGTTTTTGGGAGGTTGGAAGCATTCAAATCCTCACTCAAACTTCTTTTGAAATCTTGCATTAGCATTTAGATTGTCTAGATAGAGAGTCAGAGAATTGAACTTCGTAAGTATTTTGCATTTGTATGGCAGCTTAAAAAATTACGCTAGGACGCTTGGAAGTTGGAACCTTGCTGAAGATTGACTATTACGAACATCTAGACATTCTAAATGTCTAGAGGTTATCTTTATCTAATTGCTTGATGGAATCTTAGATTATTACTAACGTCTGATAATATTTATGTTACAATGATCTCATGGTCCCATTTCATATTGGTTGGCAAAGCTCTCTTCACAATTATATGGAGTTTAAGCTTTCCCATCTAATGTTTGCTTCTGCTATGCATTCTTTGTGGTGTAGGTGGCTGGATCATGGTTATGGAGTTATATCCTGGATTTTTGCTGTATCGTGGGTTGTATGAGTTTGCATTTTATTCTTTCACTGGGAATCTAATGGGGACTTATGGGATGCGCTGGGGAGATTTGACCGATAGTACTAATGGAATGAGAGAAGTCTTGATCATTATGCTTGTTGAGTGGATAGTGGTGCTTCTAGTTGCATATTGTATCGATAAAGTTTTATCATCGGGAAGTTGGAAGTGTGCATTATTTTTCCTCCAAAGACATGACAAAAAACCTCCATCTCAGAATCCTGGTTTTGAAAGGCAAGGTTCAAAAGTTTTGGTTCAAACTGATAAACCTGATGTCAGACAAGAGGTAAGTTTTTCTTGATACTTATATCTATTTTACCATTACATTTTTTTAAGTACTCACGCATGCATGCTTCTGAAGAGCTTCATGATCTATTCATTTATTGCTTTTTATCAAGTATTTCTATTCCTCATGATTCAAGAGGGACTCTGTACTGGAATATTTGTAAACTGCCCTTTGAATAGATTGTCGTATTGCAACTGTATAGCCTGTTTAATGAGTACTATCCTCTTTTTGAGGTTTGCATGATTGATTTACTATGATATATCTGAATTGTAAGGTGAAATTTACGGATTATCTTCTAAGAGAGAAAGCTGAATCATTACTACTTGAATTATGACGTCAGTGATTTTACACTTTTCCTTCCAGAGGGAGAAGGTCGAAAAGTTGCTAAAGGAAGGAGATCCAAGTTATGCCATCGTTTCTGACCATCTCAAAAAGGTGTATCCAGGAAAGGATGGAAACCCTGAGCAGTTTGCAGTTAGAGGACTATCTCTTGCTCTGGCTCGAGGAGAATGCTTTGGGCTGCTAGGTCCAAATGGTGCGGGAAAGACCTCCTTTATCAATATGGTGAGCTAAAATTTCTCCTTCGTTCTTTGTTTTTGGTGAATGGTGATTTGCTATTTGTTTGTTTCCCTTATTTCTTTGGAATTTCTATTTGATTGTTGTCAATGAAACCCCCCCGTACGAGGGTATCCCATATGTTCTGGTGTGAATGTCAATGTTCCTTTTTTTAACTCGTAAATTTCTCTCACATGAGGATCCTTTTCAGATGATTGGTCTTATAAAACCAACCGCTGGAACAGCCTTGGTTGAAGGTCTGGACATAAGCACTGAGATGAATGGCATATACGCAAGCATGGGTGTTTGTCCACAGCATGAGTAAGCTTATATACAGCTGGATTTTTTTATGCTGACTCTTAAACTAAACATTCTATGTTTTTATTTTTGGGGATTATGTAGCCTGCTATGGGAAACCTTAACAGGAAGGGAGCACCTACTCTTTTATGGCAGACTGAAGAATTTAAAAGGTTCTGCTTTAATACAAGTAAGCATAATATTAAACTGAAACCATCGCGCTAGTTGATCAGGAAATTTCAGGGTATTGTGTGGCTTGTAAGACTGTTGATCGGACGAAGTTTGGGGATCTAGCCAGCATGATATTCGTATCTTCCTTAAACAGAATGCGCACCTCTCATCCTAAAAAGAAATACGCATAAGAAATTACCATTTGGAAAAGTAGTAAAATTCTTATTGGTTTTACTTAGAAAAAAAATGAAAAAGAAAATCAAGTTCAAATACTTCAACTTGAGAAGCTTTTTTGAACCACCAAGTTTATTTAGTGTTCAATAAGAGTCGATGTAAATAATAAAGGGCTTGGAAGAGTTAGGTTTAAGCCATGACGACTATCTATTTAGGATTTAATATTCTACGAGTTTCTTAGGCAACCAAATATTGTTGAGTTACACAATTGTCCCGTGCGAAGTCCATATGTTCACAAATTGGCATAAAAACTCACAAAAATAGATAAAAATTGAAAGGGTTTTTTAGAACACTATCATATATGAGTGAGAGTTTGAACCCGAACACAAGAAACAGATGATGAATTGTAAAACCAAGAGTAAGCATGAGTAAATATCCACCTGTATAATGGATTTTAAAAAGATGAAAGTATAAAGGTGGAGAACTTTCTATTGAGAATAAAATTGTACCTTCCTCACAATAAATGAGGTCATTATGTTGTGAGGTAACTACAAGTATCCCAGCGTATGCATGTCAAAGGGTATAGATCCAATATCTTCATATTGCACTAACTCTTAGAAGCGTGAGCAGCATGCAAAGACTGAAACACACAGACATTTACATGTATATTGTAAGACAATGGAAGATGCATTAGATAAAGAAATTTTATGTCTTCATCATTGCTCTTTAATTGCTTCAGGCAGTGGAAGAATCTCTCAAGGGTGTCAACCTCTTCCATGGAGGAGTAGCAGAAAAACAAGCTGGGAAGTACAGTGGAGGTATGAAGAGGAGGCTTAGTGTTGCTATTTCACTAATTGGGGATCCTAAAGTAATGTATCAATCTATTTCATTTTTATATGTCAAGGCCCTTTCTACATCTGAAAACCCCATTAAAAAACTTTGCGAAGGTTGTCTATATGGATGAGCCAAGCACCGGCCTAGATCCAGCTTCAAGAAAAAATTTATGGAATGTTGTTAAGCGTGCAAAGCAAGATCGAGCAATCATCCTTACTAGTATGTTTCCCTTCATTTTCCAGTCTCATTTTGCATTTAAATTTAAACATATCACTTGACTTGACAAGTCCTGTATCAACTATAGAAATACAAAGATTTTTCTCATCCACATGTTGACGAATGTGATTTACTTCTCCGTGTTTAATTATCACCTGTTCATTTTCATTATTGGAATTATAGCAGATTTTATATTGCTTGCGGTTCCTTATTCCATTATTCCTTTCTGATTCTATTGAATATTGAAAAAAAAAACTTATTTTTGTCATCAGCACATTCTATGGAAGAGGCGGAAGTCTTATGCGATCGGATAGGAATTTTTGTAGATGGAAGCCTGCAGTGTATTGGAAATCCAAAAGAGGTAACTTAATTGATCTCTGAGCCACCCATAGATAATGTAATTTTGGTCACTAAACCTTTTATCAACCTTTTCGCTGGTTGGTTCTTCTTTTCCTCGTTATAGAAGAACCAGTACAAGAACAAGAACAAGAGGAAAAAAAAAAAAAACCCATCCCTTATCCTCTTATCAACCCGACAAGTCCCTTCCGGTTTGATTTCCCTGAGTGACTTTCTAGATTCCCTCCATCTTCTAAATACATTATTCCTTTCTTCCACCCTCTTCCCTTTACTCTCACATTACTTTTCCATCGAATTTTGCAGCAAAATTTGGAGAAGGAAAAAATACTTTTTTTTATAAATAGAGAAAACAGAGACACACACACATGTCAGAAGGCATTCATGAAAAAGCATTCAACCCAAAGTTTTTCTTCCTTTACCTTCTGCTATGGTGTGAATGACTATGACATGCATTAAATACTTTACTAAATTGGCAATCATTGGACAGCTTAAAGCCAGATATGGCGGGGCTTATGTATTTACAATGACAACATCCCCTGCTCATGAAGGACATGTTGAGAACATGGTGAAGCATTTGGCCTCTGGAGCTAGCAAGATATACCACTTATCTGGAACTCAAAAATTTGAGCTTCCAAAACACCAAGTTCGGATTGCTGATGTGTTTCAAGCAGTTGAAAATGCCAAAAGCAGGTTTACAGTGTTGGCTTGGGGTTTGGCTGACACAACTTTAGAGGACGTCTTTATCAAAGTTGCTAATGGCGCCGAGTCTTCAGATATGCTTTCTTGACTTCTTCTTGTTTTCTCTTTTTCAAGTTTTAAAAGAGAACGGAGATCAAATTTTCATCTTGAATTTGTACACTAACTGAATCATTTGGTTGAATGTAATAGACACTATAGATCATTTTAATTGTTGTACCTGAAGTATTTATTTGAAAATGATTAATATGATGGTTTTCTTACTTGCACGAGCAAAGTAGCTAGCACTCTTAAATTCTAAAAAATAGAGGGAACAAAATTTAGACATTTGAGAGTACATGAATTATAATAGAACCATAAGTAGTGGTAGGTAATAACAAAGTTTGTGTTGCAAAGATTTTTTTCCAACTGTACTTGGGACCTCAGTCTTTTTAACGAAGAAATAAGTCATGAGAATTGAAGTTTAGCTTATATTTGGTTTATGAATTACTATTGTTAAAGACCTTGTTTGATAATATTTGTTTTTAATTGCAGTTGTTGAAATTTTGTGCTTATCATGCCTAATTTTGAATTCTTAGTTAAATTTTGATTTAATTTTGAAAATTATTCTTGTTTTCTTACAAATTACTGAAGGCTTCAATTCTTTATTAAAAAAAAAGTTTTTAAAAATATTTTTTTAATCTTCAAAGTTTAACTTGTTTTATTAAGAAAAACGATAACAAAATAAATAAATCAATGGGCAGATGTAGTAATTTTAGGTTTAGTTTTCAAAAACGAGATAATTATAAAAAATGGATCTTAAAAACTAATTTTTTGCATTCCAAAACTTGACTTAGTTTTTAAAATAGGGTTGTTTTCACGAATAACAAAATGAACCAAAATATTTATAAGTATAGAAAAATATTACTGTACTATAGACTCGGATAAAGTGTCTATAATTAATTTTTAACAATTTTGCCGTTTAAAACAATTACCGTTTAAAATATAAAAAATTGTTATCAAATGATTTATAAATATAGAAAAATTTCATAATCTATAGACAATAAAAATCTATTACAAGAATATTAGTAAAAAATGGATGATAAAACAAAAAAAAATTTATAGGGGTAAGTAAACTTAACTTTTTTTATATAAAAAAAATACTAAAAAGTCTTAAGTTTCTTTTAAAGGCCGATTGCATTATATTTCAAAAATAAAAAATAATAATAAATAAAAAAAAGGCTGATTGCATTAATTATTGACTTAAATGTATGAATCATGTTGGCTGGTGCACCAAAAAGTTAGGTAAAACGGTTGACTTTTTAAGGCCTTTGTTCCCATCTGTGTTTGAAATTTGAATCCTACAAAACTAAAAGCTACTTCTACTTCATTTAAAATTTCAATCAATATTCTGTTTGTCAGAAAAAACAAACATTTTTTAAATATAAAAGGAAACAAAAAAAAAAAAAAAAAAGAAAATCCAACAAATTTTGTCAATAGGTCAAACTAACTATAAAACAACTTTCCCCAAAGTTCTTGAGAAAATATAAAAACAAAATTCCATTAGTACTGAGGCAAAGATAACTCTTTATACCCCAAACATCAAAACAAATACAGCTGACTTTCAGAAAAAATATATATATATATCCAATGGAATTATTTACACTTCATCTTCTTCACCACACAACACAAATCATCCATAATCTCTTAACTCATTCCAAGGGAAATCTTGGTACCAACAATGGTTTGAGAATCATTACCAAAAGAAACAGAGAGAAGCAATTGATCAAAACAGAGCAATCTAACATACAGTTCTTGACAAATCATTTACATTATAAATCTTTAGAAATGTGGGTTTCTCATTCATAAACCTTCCAAAGAAAAAAAAGAAAAACCCAATAAAGAAAAGTAAATATATTACAGAATCGAACGAGAAGAAAAACAGAGCATCATTCTTCTTCCAATGGCATCTGAAACCGACACAGAGGGCAACGATTACTGAGTTCTAGCCATTTGTGAATACAATTTCGATGATAAACATGTAAACAAGACATTCGAACAGCATCAATTTCATACCCAATTGAATCAATCTCATCCAAACAGATCACACAATCACCCAAAACCCCATCAATTTCAATTCTCTCCATTTCCTGGATCGAAGCCCTACTGGCCCGACCCGACCCAATTCCCAAGTGGGTGTCTGACCTATAACCGGAATCCTCCATGGCTTCCTCGGGGAGCATGAGCTCGACGACCATGGGAATGGTGCGGGAGAGAGCGTTAATGGGTTCGGTAGCGATTCCGCGAGCCCTAATGGAAATTTGGTGAATGAAAAAGGGTTGAAGATGATAAGGGACATCGGTTTCCGAAAGCATAGAGGAAATTGCAGACCAAGAGAAGGAATCTTGAGTTAGAACATCACATCTTTGCCGGAAATTCTTGTAACGAAGCGTGCTGATGATTTCGTCGCCTTGAGTTGCGTAAGAAGAAACGTAGAAATCGATGAAGAATTCAGGGGGTTGAGATTGAGAAGAACAAGATGAAGAGCAAGGAGTTTCGGAGAAGTCTTGGGGCTGCCAAACCTCGCAGTGGAGGCCGGAGGTGGCGGAAGCGGTGGCGCCGGCGGTGGACATGGATTTGAGTTTGTTAATTTGGGGGAAATTTTGCGAAGATATAAAAAAGGAAGGGTTTTTCCGTTTCCTAACTGGAAGGGAATCGGGAGATGGAGTAATGGAGAAGTAATGGCGTGGCTTTCAAGCTAAGAAAGAGATGTTATTTTTTTTTTTTAAATTTTAATATTTTTTGTTTTATTTTATTGCCCTTTTATTTGTTGGATTTGGATTTTTCTTTTTTGCTTGCTCTATTACATGTATGTTTAGTTTAACTAACTTTTTTTTTTTTTTTTTTTTTTTTTTTTTTTTTTTTTTAATAAAATAAATATCTTAACTAACTTCATCAAAGGAGAGATGTTGTTTTCAATTTTATTTATTTATTTAGTTTTTGTTCTATGCTATTTTATATTTGGTTGGGTTTGGTGCAATTCGAATGTTCTAGTTTCATCACATATATATTCATTTTAGGTTCATTGCTTTTAATTATATTTAACAAAATTTCATGTATATGATGTTAATTATATTGTCATATTTTGATTTTTCTAAGACTTGTTTACATTTTTATCGATATTTCTATTTTTTTTCTAGCCTTTTGGTTCGACATCAACCTAAATAGTTGATCAATATTTTTTATTACATTGTAAAAGATTCATGAACATAAAAAATAAGCAAAAAAAAAGACATTAATATAAAAATAAAATAAATAATAAACATATTAACATATTTAAAAGTCGCAAGTTTAGTTATTAATTTAAATATTTTTTTAGACTTTTTAATATAATTTTTTAAAAAAATATTTATCAACATTTTAAATCTTAAATTTTATTAATTTCTTTTTTTCTTTCTTAGTAAAATAATTATGGAGATAAAGGAAGGGGTGGAAAATGAGTTTGTCATTTTGTCATATATGTTAACTAACTTTATTACTTTAATGAGTGAATATGTGTTGGTTGAGTCTTATTTATTTTTCTATTTTGTTCTATACTTTTATATATTTGGATTTGGTGTAGTTCTCAAAGTTTTAATAATATTATCACTTCAAATGTATGTCACTTACCAAGACTAAAATAATTTTGAATTATAATGTCAAACCTTTTCACTAACTAATCAAGTTTAAATATTGCTAAAATCTAAGGATATTGATAAGCTAAACCAATTAGGCAATAGGCACGATTTCCCATTTCTTAAGAAAGGTGATAAAACATTGACTTCCTTCAAATTTCGGAAAGGTGCGTGGTATGGTTTTTCTTGTAGTATATTATGATTTTCATATTTGGCGTTTAGTCTGCATTATTACCCGTCTAAAAGAATGATCAGTTGTTCCTCAAGCGAGACTTTTTTTCTTCTCTGGCATGGCACACACATAAGAACATTGGAATTAGCCAATCTGACTTGAACTTTTGTAAAGTACTTTTGTCTACCGTAAATCTACTCAATCCAAAGGCCCATCCATATGTATCTCGCCTTAGGAGGCCCGACTCGACTCATTTGATTTAATAATCAAATTCATTAAATCTTCATGGGTTTACCCAAAACCCAACCGATTTCTTCTATTTCTTGCATTTTCTTCATGGACATCTTACATGGCCAAACTATTTTGGATGATAATACCAAGTTATAAGAACAATAATTGAAGCTAAATTGAAACCAATTTTTAACTATAAAAACTAAAATAACTTCAGTTTATACAAATTAATAGATAACTTCAGATGACATAATCTCTAAAAATCTTTGTGAATTGTGATAATCTTTTGCTTCTCTCTCTCTCTCTCTGATTAGTCAATGAACAAAGACAACAAAAAACCAAACTTTGGTTGGCTGACTTGCCTGCAACATAAGAAATTATGCAGCCAATAGAAACCTTCAATGATATTTTAAGGTTTGATTGTCAAATCTCAAATTCCGAATACAAATCCCTCAGGGTAAAATGCCAACTAAACCAACTCTCTTTAATCACTGATGCTACTCAAACCCATTATTTCCATCCCTTCTATGTAAAGGTCAAATATTATCTCTACAAAATTTATAATGGCAGCTGCCTAAGATTTCCCCACCTCCCAAACAAACTCAGCTTCATTTACAGATTAGAAACATTGAGCAGGCTGATGACTATACATACATTCATCATCATCCTTTTCAGTCAAAACATTGGCCTCTTTTCCTTGTCCAATGTATAATTGAAGACGAAAGGGGGAACGAGATTTTCCGAGTGCTACAGTCTACTGACCAAACGTACCTGCTGAAGTAAAAAATATATATTTACTTGGGTCAAGTCAATGCTAAAGATATGATCCATCCCTTCTCAAAGGTTTCTAGGATTTTCATTTGGATGGTAATGGAGAGCTTGCTTTTGGTGTCGTTGAATTTACAGGTGAAGGGTACTTATGTCTTAGCGGGGACTTTGGCCCTGGACTGTTTGCTCTTTGGTTATCGACCTGCTTAACCAGAGGGAGCTGTTCAAGAGCAGATAAAACTTCAGACATCTGCGGTCGGAATTTTGCCTCCCGAATGCATTGCAATGCAAGGACTGTAGTCATGTATGCAGCTTTTTGAGGGTATTGGCCCTCTAACTTAATGTCCATTATCCGAAATAACTTGCGCTTATCAGCCAAGTAAGGTCTTGCCCATTCCACAAGATTCTGTTCAACACCAACTTTAGTTTTATCAACAACACGGCGTCCTGAGAGGAGCTCCAGCAGCACAACCCCAAAGCTATACACATCACACTTAGCCGTTAACCTACCTGCAATAAGGATAGAGATATATCCATCATCTACTACAATAGAATTTTAGAAATGTAACTTATAATGGGAAGCTCTAAAATGAACATCTTTTGCCCGGTCTCTGTAGTGTCTAGACAGATTTCATGCTGAGTAGTTGCTGAACTTATTCTAGTAGCTGGAAAACTTCTCAAGGATTTGCCAAACAATTCACTTCAAGAGAAAAGGCAACAATGATTTCCCTATGAGGATTTATTATAATTAGATTTCATCTACCAGACAAACAGGCAGATTCAAAATTTAGTGATGGATCCAAACAGAAGATGGAGAACAAAAAGTCAAATTACTTAGTTTGGTAGCTCAATGTATCTATCAGGCAGTTGAGTAATTATGAGAATAAATATTGGGGCAAGGCGAATGGATTGTGTACATCTCATGATCTAGAATGCCCAACAACCAATGCCTATAGTAAACTTCAAATTGTTACATTAATTCCAGACATAAGACTGATATCTAGAATAAACTCAAATCATATTTATGCAAATTATATCCTCTTCCTTGCTAGAATAACTACTTGAAGAAAAACAAAGATTCTTAAAAAGGGACAGAAAACAAACCAGTGGCAATATATTCTGGAGCAGCATAGCCTTGAGTGCCCATAACTTGAGTGGACACATGAGTCCGATCACCAGTCGGGCCTGCTTTTGCCAAACCAAAATCTGAAAGTTTTGCATTGAATTCCTGTGTACACAATAATTTCATACTAGTCAGACAGATGAATTTTAATTATACAAATTACACATTCACAATAGTTTGTGCTTGTTACCTAAATTCATGATTCCTTGTATTGTATTTATTAGTTTAGAAGGAAGGGTGAGGAAAAAGAAGTCTATCTTCTGTCTACTAGCTATTCTGCCACTCTTTTTCTATGTATTTCATTTACTTCTTTCTGTTTTTATTTTCACAAGATATAAATAACAGAAGTCTTTGCCATGAAGGACATAAATGACTTACAGAATCTAAAAGGATGTTCGATGCCTTAAAATCGCGATAGATAACTGGTTCTTCAGAGTCATGCAGAAAGGTAAGCCCTCGAGCAGCACCTATTGCAACTTTGATCCTTATTGCCCAAGAAAGTGGTCGAGCACCCCCTGTATTATTGAAACGACAGATCTAATTAAGAAAATTCAATGCCATTGCACACCCAAGAACTGAAGTTCAGAACCTAATTAATTACTTAATGTGTTTATCATGTCTATTTAAATTTTAATCAAAGTAAAACATTGCCAAAAGAGGCTAATGATTGCAGCAGGGTTTCAGTTACAATGAGCCAAAACATTTGACTTACTTCTAAATAGATGATTTTCAAGGCTGCCCTTGGACATATACTCATATACCAAAAGTCGGCTATCCCCATCAAGGCAGAACCCGATTAGTTTAACCAGATTAGGATGATGAAGCTGACCAAGGTAATTTACTTCAGACTGCAATCAATAGCAACCTGATTTATAAAGCAAACTATTAAGACAAAAGATCAAAAGGACATGTGAAAAAGAAAGAGAGAACTACCAGCCATTCCTTGTGTCCTTGAAAACCTTCAGGTTTAAGCTTCTTCACCGCAACAACCATTCCGGCTCCAGGCCTCACAGCTTCAAGTGTATGTTCATCAATCCATCCTTTGTAAACATGACCAAAACCTCCTTCTCCAATTAGACTGTCAGGGCGGAAGTTTTTAGTAGCATTCTTAAGCTCACTGTATGTGAAGGCTTTCAGATTTGGAGACAACAATATTTCACCTTCAGATCTATGAACTTGAAGACCTCTAGATGGCGTATTCCCACCAAGTGATGGAGCTCTCAAAGAAGCAGATGAATGACCTTTCCTATCATGATTTTTTGGTTCTTCTGCATGGGATAAGAGTGACAATGATTACAATGACTTAATAATGAACAAACCTACACTAATCTTATTTATACTGACAAGCAACAATTGATGCAGAAGCTCAAAGAACAATATTTAAGCCACAGCTCATTAACAAGCACATACATCCCTTGTGAAAATCCTGTCTTTTAATTTATTCAGGTAATTGTTGCCTTGTATCTTACAAATAAAAAGTCACCACAATAGAGAGAAAAGAGATAAAGTCAAGTAAGACCCATTCAGTTTTTCTAAAAAATAACAATAAAAAAAAAAAAAAAGAAAAAGAAGTTAGACACATTCACCCTTACAAAACACCAAGTCTCTGCATCCATTCACACGGTCGAATCCCACTAGGTCCAAATGTTTGCGGTATATCGTATATTATGCACATTCATTTAAAGTAAGACTCATATGGAGGTCAACTTACACTCAATCATCTCTCAGACTCCAGTACGTCAACCACGGGGCAAATTTTCTGTAAGATTTCTCCAAAATTCCTTAGCTACTATAACTTAGCTTGGGTTTAGTTTAACATTCATATAGATAGGAAAGGAATATGATTCCTTAGGCACTTTCGTACACCAAATAAACTTGAAACAGTGGCAGATTTTTACGGAACACCGTTGCCATTCGTCCAACAACCACCACCTATCTGCCTCCTACACTCATTGTGATCTTCAAACCAACTCCAATTTATTCCTCCCTAATTTTATCATCATACCATCATCTCCAATGCCTTGCACATCAAGCTCATGATCAATACGAAATCTCAAAGTGATTAATAGGTATTTGTTCTATGTACCCTTGGACTACATTCACAAAATGAAAATGCTAAACCAATTTATTCGAAAATAAATCTTGACCCGCCAGTTGATACATCAATCCCTTTACAAGACAGGATACATTGTGTTAAATCATGAAGGTTATATGCATATTTGATTAAATTTATATAATCACCCAATCATTTAGAATTTTCATTAACTTGATATTCAAAAGACTAGAACAATTCAAACTTAAACGAAAACCCACTTGCCCTTAAAACAGAAAAAAATTATTCACGAGGCTTTACAAGTAGAGCACTAAGATCTCTCAGTACCATGAATTGTTTACTCAACTTACAAAGCTAAAAAAATACATGGGATTTGGGAATATCATAAAACGGAATACAATACCCAATAATATAAAGTTTCCAAGGATGTATTAAGAGAAAGCTAAAGGTTAAGTGGGATTTAGCCAAGCTACGAAATGTCGAAAAAGGGGGAAAATCCCTACAAGGGGTTCGTCAAGGAAAACCCATTTCGCAACACACCGAAACAAAGAAACCCAGAAAGTTACAATAACGAAAAACCCAAAAGGAAACAAACCCAGCAGGAAAAAAAGGAGTCCATGGAATAAAAAACGAAAAGGAAACAGGGGAAAGGAAGAAATTACCTGAATTAGGGAGGGAGTTGAGAGAGTTATCGACCTTAGAGCGAGCTTTTTCGATGCAATTACCCATTGAAAAAGAGAGGGAAAGCAAGAAGAAGGCAACAAAAGAAGAACGAAAAACTCTCTGAAATTTTGCAGAGAAGTTGGAATCGTTCGTTCTATCGACGCTTCTCTCGCTCCTCCTCCAGCATCTGGTTCTTCTCTTCTTCTCTCAGTTATTGAGATTAGCATCAAATATCAAATCAATACAAGAAAATACTCTGCCTTTTTTGGATTAAAAATAATTATTAACTTTGTCAAAAAAAAAAAAACAGAGATAGCGACGCTGAAAGAAAATTCGATTGCTAATGAGAAAGGAGAAGGATGAGAATGTCGATGTCAAAAATGACAAATTGCTGACGTGTAACTACAACAACACACTGCACCGGAGAGAAGCAACTCCCTTAACTCCTATTTTTACTAAAATGCCCCCAACTTTAATTATATCTCCCACCAAATATTAATTTTTATTACATTTATTAAAACTCTAAACTAATTGTGGTATTTATTTTATCCTCCCACTCCTTTAAATATAATTTTTAATGTCAGATAAAGAATCAAATAGGTTGTACCAATTTTAAAATTAATAATAAATTTTAGTTGGTTCGGGTTATTTTGAGTTATTTTATGTGAACTCATGAAACAATCTAATCCATAAAACTTTTATTTATTTCAACCATAACTCAAAAGAGTTGATAATCTAAATCAAACGGTATGAGTTGAGTTTGGTTAATCGATTTTTGCGGATATTAAAATTTTTTATTACCTTAGTATTACATGATAATTTTATTTCTTGCTATTTTGGTGAAATTTTTGAAGATGAAGAATGTTAATTTAAATATTTTCAAATTAATTTTTAAGAAAATCAAGTAAAAATAATTACAAACTACTAACATACGGTCGAAATTGATTCATTTAAATTATTAAAAATATCAATTAAAAAAAGAGAATATTACTCAAAAAAGAAAATTGATGTTTCACTTTCAAGAATGTGGATTTGATACAATTTTCAACTTTTTATGGTTCAAATTATAGTTAAAGTGGAAGATTTGGTGAAATCTATCACAATTACCAAGGTATTAAATATATGCTAAAAAAGAAAATGAAAATCTTTAAGTAATTGAAGCAAATTGAGAAATTATTTATATTTGACAGACCAAAATAATACGTTTAAAAAAGTTAATTAAGTTTCCTTAAATAGAACTCAAAGTTTACTATAAAAGGTGTTAAATTTATTTCATTTATTAGATTGGTATGTATCATTATATAAATAAAACAATATACAAAATTATAGCGGTTTTAAGAAAGTTATTATTATCTTGAATGGGCTCACACACTAATCCGAACACTCATAAATCTTAAGAAAACGATAAATTACACTATTGTACGTTTAAATTAAGTAACGTCTCATCTTTTAATATAAAGTGGAATATATTCTAATTAAACTCCAATGTAATTATTAAAGCTAGTGACAATTTCATTATTTTTTTAAATAATATAATATCTTAACTAATTTAGTTGTAAACAAAGTGAATTTTAATTTAAAATTAGCAAAAAAAAAAACTGATTCAAACCAAAGTGAAAATAAAAATAAAAAAAATTGGAAGAAAAAAGAGAAAATGTCAAAAACCGAGAACCAAATCGACGATAAACCGATCCAAAAAAAATCAATCCATTGGGTTTGGTCTGTATTGGATATTGGTTTGGATCTTTTAAGAAACTGATTGGTTGGTTTAGTTTTTGTTGGCCCAAAAACCAACAAAACCAAATCAACTATCACCCCTAATTTTAACGATATGTATAACACATAGATCATTTTTGTTTAGTGTGAAATGCCAACTAAATAACAAAATATATTAATATAACAATACATCATTTAAAATTATGCCGTGAAGTTTGGCGAACATCACGATGGTTGAATTAATTAATTTGAACATAATAATATAATTAATTATTGTACGATAAAAATGAGGATATTTAATGAAGTGTGTAATACCTAAAACATTGCTTTATTTAATTCCAAAAAGTATAAAACAGGATAAGAACACATAATTTTATAATGTGCTGTTTGCAAATTTAGTATGTATAATAACAAATACCATAATTTATTATAATCAATAAGTAACCTACACTACTTCAAATTTCATAAAATATAATACTCAACAATTATTGATTCATTTTTAATAAATTAATAAATCGTTATAAATTTAAAAAAAAAAAACTTAAATTATATATCTTATTTTATAAGAATAAATGATTGTATAAATTAAAAAAAAGAAAAAGAAAAAAAAAACATGGGATGTCCATAGATGCAATAATAGCAAGCATAGTGCTAGCAAATTTATCAATGGCTTGTTGTAATGTTTTTTTTGGCTCATCTTGTCAATTATAATTGTTCAGATAGGTACTATTTGAGTATTTGTATTTTAAAACTTGTTAAATTTTAGACTCTATGTTATTAAATGTCTAATTTTTAATTTTTGTATTTTCAATAAATCTTAAAATTTGTTTTTATGATTAGTTTATTGTTGATTCTTCCAAAAGTTCTTTATTATCTATTAGCTATTTCACTATTTATAAACATATTCACAAAAATGTATTTTCTTGCATGGAAGTTATTATTATTATTTAACAAAATTTGTTAAAAAATTAATTTTGAAAAACTAAATTTAAGATTTATTAATAACATAGGAGAAAAAATCAACCATACTTATTAATGCACATTATTGCACATTATATCAAGAGAGATGGAAAAAAATTGAAAGGTTAATAAATTTGTTTTAGTTCAACAAATATGAAGAGGGAGAATTATAGAAAACATATGTTTTAGGTCAGTTAAATGGATTGAATTCGATACAACTTCTTTTCCATTAAAATAAGAAACAACAGTTCTTCAAAATAATAATAATAATATCATAACCCTTGGTACAAGATATTTTGTTCCAAAGGGTTCCACTATATATGCACTTGGCCTGTGATGATCCCTAAAAAAAAATTTTTTTAAAAATAAAAAAAAAGAAAAAAACCCAATTTTTATCTAAACGTAATTTACGTAATTTTTAGAAAAAATTAATTTGATTTGATTTTCTCCGTAATCAAGGTTTGCTTTTGTACTCACCTCTAATAGGTTAATTAGAAAAAAAAAATATTTATTTAAAAAAATTAGGTAAAATGGGTAGTTTGGAAAAAAAAAATTAAGGAAGTAGTTTCTTTGTCTTTATTTGAAAGATTGGTCAAACTGAACGGAAAAGAGAAGTGTCGTTGGTTTTTATTGTTTTGACGGCATTTTGCCATTTTTTAAAAAAAAAATTATTATTTTTAGTGTAAGTTTGAATGTAAGAGTGAGAGAGGGAGAGAGAGCAAGAGAGCGAGAGAGATAAGAGTGATTGGGTTGAATCTCGTCACAGGTATGACTGGTGGCGGACTAGATCGAAGATGGTGGTTCGGACCAGATTGACTTGACTAACTTAGATCGGAGATGCTGGCGACTTGAAGACTTAAAGGGGCTCTGATACCATATTCTATTTTATTAATATTTTAGTATCTTTTGTACAATAAGGTATATGGGAAGGCATGAGAGGGGGTCATTAGATGAAGAGTACTTTTAGAAAAAAAAAAAATAGGGAAAAGGTGTAGTTTTTTTTGTCTTGATTTGAATGTCAGCGTTTGCCGCACGGAAAAGTGAACAGAAAAGTGATGTGTCATTTGTTTTTATTGGTTTTGACGGCATTTTGACATTTTTTTAAAAAAATTATTTTTTTAATGTTGGTTTGAATTATCAATTTCTTCTCGATAAGTTCAAACTTACTAGGAAGCTAGACAGAGTGAGAACGAGGTTGGTCGCATTGAACTTACTAGGAAAGGAGCTCTCTGTCACTTTTTCTGTAAAGTTTTAATTAGCGTTTTACGAGAAAAGTGATAGAGAGCTCAATTCCTTCCCGATGAGTTCAAAATTACCAGGAATTGAGCTCGCTGTCACTTTTCCCGTAAAGTTCGTCATCTGAACTTTACAGGAAAAGTGACAGAGAGATTCCATTCCTTTCCTTCTTGTGACTTGAATTCCTGGTAAATTCTCCTCTTTGTTCCTTTCCTTCCTAACCTTTCTATTTTCCCGTAAGTTATCCTCTGCCGCTCGAGATCCTGTTCCAACTTCTGTCTCTGTCAACGATCAGATCTGTTCGTGAAGAACCAGATCGCGTCACCGTCCTTGACGAGATCCGACCCATTCACACTCTGCCGCTCGAGATCCTGTTCGTGCTTCTGTCTTTGTCAACAACCAGATTTGTTCGTGAAGAACCAAATCGCGCTGCCATCCGCTGCTGCTATCAACGATCACTCAGATCTGTTTGTGAAGAACCTTCGCCACTTCCGTCAATGACTAGATCTGTTCGAACTTGATTGTCGTCTACCCCTGCTGTTAACATTCGCTCAGATCTGAAGAACCTCCACCAATGACCAGATCTGTTCGAACTCAATTACACTAAATCTCCTGCTCTGTTGCCCAGATCTGTCTATCAAGAGTCTGTTTCGCCCACGACCGCAACTCGATCCATGCACGATTTTCAAACCCATATGCGATTCATCGCTGTTGAAATCTATTTTTTCAGTAGTACTCGTGGTATATTTCAGTGATATTCGGTAGCTCTGTGGTATGTGTGTTGATCTGTTTTTTTCAATAGTATTTGCCATATTTGGAAGCCTCTGTGATATTTGACAGTTTCTGTAGTCTGTGCTATTAGTAGTATTTTGTGTTATTTCTGTTATAATGGAAAAAAACTATATATTTCGGCCAATTAGCACTATTCTTGATGGGACCAATTATCTTATTTGGGCTCATCAAATGCAAAGTTTTCTATTTCTAATAGGACGCATTGTCACGGGTGACATTTCTAAACTAGTCAAATCAGCCTCGGAGGACAATGGTAAATTTATTAAATGATTAGAAGATTGGAATAGTAAGAATCACCAGATTATCACATGACTAGACATTCATTCTTGCTAGTCATGCCTAATTTGATGCCTTTGATAATGCTAGGAGTTTATGAGACTTCTTGTCTACATCTTTTAAATCTATCAGATTGACTCATTATTATCAATTGCATAGTACTCTTATTAATCTCAACCAGGATACCGCCCAATCTGTCAATGAATATTTAGCAGCTTTACAACCCATCTGAACCTAGCTGGATCAAGCTAAAATTAGTCTAGATCATATTCATCTTATTAAGGTTCTTACGAGACTATCCTGAATATGAATTTGTTCATGTTGCCTTATTACATTGCAACCCTTTACTGTCTTTGGATGCAACAATTCATGAAATTTTGTTTGAGGAAAACAATTGGGCGTTATCCCCTTCAAGCAATCTAAAGTGATTCTTGCAAGCACTCATCCTTATGGAACTATTTTTTGTAAAAATTGTAAGCTCTCTAGCCATAAGTTTAGTGATTGTCCTAAAATTAAGTGCAGGTACTGCCACAAGCGTGGTCAATAATTGTCCTACACGACCACATCGACCTCCAGGTTATCCTACCAAGGCAATGAACTCTAATAAACCTAGGTCATCCTCAGTTCATGTTGCCACCTCCTCTGATGATCCCTCTCCTCCCAGTCCTTCGATAAGTGACTTTCAGGACTTGTTAAAACAATTATCGTTCACTTCTTTTGCCCTTGCCGCTTCACCAGGTAACTGATGACTTCTTGATTCTGCCTGTTGCAATCATATGACATCAAACATTTTTCTTATGTCTGTACCTACTCCTGCAAAATCACTTCCTCCCATTTATGCTGCCGATGGTAATTGTATGATCATTTCTCATGTCGGCACAGTTGGCACTTCCACCTTGAGTCTTCTCAATACTTATTATGTTCCAAAATTGGCCTTTAATCTTGCATCTGTGGAACAATTATGTGATCTTGGCTTAACTGTTTCTTTCCCTTAATGGTTGTCAGGTTTAGAATCCACAGATGGGACAAACGATTGGTACGGGTCGCAAAGTGGGAAGATTATTTGAGCTCACATCACTTCAACTCCCTGATTGTTCTTCCATTTCTTCTTCAGTCACTGACTCTACTACATATTAGTGGCACCTCCCTCTTGGTTATGCTTCTTTTTGAAAAAGTTTGTTATTTAATTTATGTTGGCAATTTTAATAATGTTATCAAATTTGTTCCTTTTAATTGCTTGAATTGCAAACTTGCTAAACAACTTGCGTTGTCCTTTTCTCAGTCTTCCTTTATATGTGATCAACCATTTGACTTAATTCACTCTAACATTTGGGGCCCTGCCCCTACTACTACTGTTAATTGTTATCGTTATTTTGTTTTGTTCATTGATGACTACTCTTGTTTTATGTGGATATATTTCCTTAAAAGTCGTTTTGTCCTATCTCAAATTTATATTGATTTTGGTAATATGGTTAGAACTCAGTTCTCTCGTACCATTAAAATCCTTCAAACAGACAGAGTATAAGGACTCCAATCTCCTTACTTTCCTCAACAACAAGGCACTCTCATTCAGCGATCTTGTCCTTATACCTCTCAACAAAATGGGCGAGCAGAATGTAAACACCGACATATTTTGGATTATGTTCATGCCCAACTCCTCTCTGCTTCGTGCCCTGAGAAATTTTGGGGTGAGGCTGCTCTTACCTCTGTTTACACAATCAATCGTACTCCTTTATCGGTCCTTTAGAACATCTCTCCTTTCGAACGATTATATGGTACCACTCCTAACTACTATAACCTTAAAGTTTTTGGTTGTGCTTGTTTTGTTCTCCTTCCTCCACATGAACATACAAAATTAGAATCCTATGCACGCCTCTGTTGTTTCCTTGGCTACGAACTGAACGTAAAGGTTTTCCTTATTGAGATCCTTTCTCTAATAGGCTATGCATTTCTTGCCACGCTACCTTTTGGGAACTAGTCTCCTCGTTTCACATCTCCCTTTCGAATCCTCATTCTTTCTTTACTGATGCTTCCATTGACCTTTTTCCTCCTTTTGAATCTATTCATGATATTGAGCTTGATCAATCTACACCAGTCTCTGCAAATTCAAATCAATTCCTTTTGTTTGTCCTTCCACTCGGGTAAGGGAAACTCCTACTCACCCCCAAGATTATCATTATTTCTCTACTATAGCTCTTTTAATTGAACCTACCTCTTATCATGAGGCAAGTACTAACCCTCTATGGAAACAAGCAATGAATGAGAAACTCCAAGCTTTAGAAAAGACACATAGATGGGACTACATTGATTTACCCTTGGTAAAAGACCCATCGATTGCAAGTGGATCTATAAAATAAAAACACACTATGATGGCTCTATTGAACGATATAAAGCATGACTTGTCGCGAAAGGATATTCTCAAGAATATGACATAAATTATGATGAGAACTTTGCTCCTGTGGCTAGGATGACATCTGTTTGAACTCTCTTAGTAGTTGCCACTGTAAAAAATTGGCCACTTCTTCAGATGGATGTCAAAAATGCATTCCTCAACGGAACCTTATCGGAGGAAGTCTATATGAAATCACCCAGGTACCTCTCCCCCACCTCAGAAAGTGTGTCTCCTTCGTAGTGCATTTTATGGTTTGAAATAGGCACCACGAGCTTGGTTTGCAACTTCCAATTCCACCATCATTCAACTTGGGTTTACTTCATATCCACATGGTACGACCCTCTTTATGCGTACAACACCTTATGGTATTGTTCTCCTTCTTTTTTATGTTGATGATATGATTATTACCAGTGATGATCCTCAGGCTATAGGTTACTTACAACGTTATCTTGGAGATCATTTTGAGATGAAAGACTTGAGATCACTTAAATACTTTCTTGATCTTGAGGTTTCAACACGCTTTGATGATTACTTGTTGTCCTAAGCAAAATATGCCTTTAACCTGTTGGCTCGTTCAGGCATCACTGGCTCTGCCACAACCCCAACACCACTCGATCCCAATGTTCACTTAACTCCATTCGATGATGTTCCTTTAGAAGATGCCAATCAGTATCGACAATTTGTTGGCAGCCTTATTTATCTGACAGTGACTCGTCCAGACATTGCATATATTGTTAGCCAATTCATGGCTACTTCCATGGATCATACACTTTACTGTTGTTTTTCGTATCCTTCGTTATATTAAAGGTACTATGGGACATGGTCTTTAGTTCTATTCCCAGTCATCCCTAGTTTTATCTGACTACTCCGATGCTGATTGGCTAGTGATCCCACTGATCAATGCTTTACCACAAGTTACTGCTTCTACCTAGGTGACTCTCTTATTTCTTGGCGGAGTAAGAAACAAAGTATTGTCTCTTATTCCAACATTGAATCTAAATATCGTGCTCTTGCTGATACTACCTCAGAATTTTTATAGCCTTGATGACTTCTTGCTGATATGGGAGTACCTCAACAGTCTGCCACTATACTTTATTGTGACAATCTCAGTGCAATACGGATTGTGCACAATGACGTCTTCCATGAGCGTACTAAGCATATTGAAAATGACTGTCACTTTGTTCGTCATCATCTCATGAGCAACTGATAACTTGTAGAAATACAAGTTATTATAGTCACTATTTGATCTAATTAGAGTAACTTTGGAGCTAAACGCATGATTTTGGTAGTTGAATGATGAAAAATGTATCACCATGCGTTGGCACTACTTACAAAAGAAAATACCTGAAAAACGATGAGCTTTTCTGTTCCTAACGCAGGGTTAAGAAGAAAAGAAGCGCAAACAACCAAGTACGAAGAGACGAAGCTGCTACGAGAACAAGTGGAAACCCATGCGTCGAGCCTATGCGTTGAGACCATGCGTCGAGAAAAAGTAGATACAGACGCAGGGCCAAAAGCTGTCATGTCAATATGCAAAAGGATAACACGCTATCAGAATATGGCAGAACAAATGGGCCGACGATGTAAAAAGTCTGCGCAGCAGAGCATGGAATTTAATGTAAAGGTGTCAGGTCATCATGAGTTTCAACTTTTCGACGCCTATAAATAACCCAAAGCTTCTCCATTCGAGGAAGAGAGATCAGTTTAAGAGGCGAAAGCTCTGCACAGTTTCTCCCTCACAATAACCAGCCTCCATTTTGAGCTCTTCTGAGAGAAGGATTCTGAGCATCTTTAGAGTCGTCTCCCAGTGAGTGAGAATCTTCACCTTATGGAATCTATGTATCAGATAGCAACCATCTCAAGCCTCCATGAAGCAAGACGTTGCTAGTGGTGGCTTGACGCCCTTCATTTCTGTTTTATTTCCATTTCTCTCTTTCTTGCTTATATTTTGTTAATGACATTCGAGAGAATGATTTATTTTCTTAATATAAGTTTGATTGACTATCATCTTCCATCTATTTCCGTATTAAATACTTTACACCATGTTGCCTAAATGCTAAATGAGTTAAATGTTAAAAGTTAGTTTTTCTTGAGCAATTTTGAGTATGTTACATCTTGATTAATGCATATCTTTAGCTTGCATAACTTTGTCTGACAAACAAATGTAGTAAGCATGATTGTCGAGCTTGAGAGAGTGGATAGTTAATCTTTAGCATTAATTAAGACTAAATGAGTTGCAGAGATGTAGTTCATCTTTTGCCAACGCAAACTTACCATGCGTCTTAGAGATAAGATTAATGTGGTGTTGAAACATCGAAAGATGGATTCACAAATGCAGTTTGTAGGTATGTAATTGTACTTAGAAAGCTTAGGTAACAACTAGCTCTTGCGTTCAACTCTACTTCTATCGCATGGTTCCATTCATTCTCAACGCATGCTATCTAACACTAAATTACATATGACTATCCATCACCGCGTCCACCTCATTATTAGTAGTAGGAAATTCTTTTCATTCTTTATGTATAGTTTTACACATATAATCAACAAATGCACATATTACATGTACAGTCACCGCATAGTTATGCATTTATTCTCAACGCCTAGTTATTACAAATCCCTGCGTTTGACCCTGGACTCACCAGGAAACCTATAAATGCTTATACTTGGGTCTTTATAGGAAAACTTGCTTAATCATGATCACATCTAGAGTAATTCTCGATGCATCCTTGTACGAAATGATAAATCTATTTTTGTGCAACGAGCTAAGAAACTCAATTTAATTCGAATAGAAATTCAAACGAACAGCAACACTCTCCTCTTAAGATCCATTTCCACTACCGAGCAATCAGCTCATATCTTCACCAAAGCATTGTCCTCAAATCGCTTCCACTAGTTGCTTACTAAACTCATGTTGGTTCCTACTCTACCACCATCAGTTTGAGGAAAGGTGTAAACATAATTTACGTAATATTTAGAGAAAATTGATTTGATTTGATTCTCCTCATAAGCTTTCCTGTTGTATTCACCTCTCAAATATACTTAATCCTTATACTCTATTGTACAAAAGATACTGAAATATTAATTTGGAATACTTTCAGATATTTGTAATGATAAATATAAACCATGAATATTAATAAAATCCAGGTTAAATTACAATTGCAATCGAATTAAATTTTTTTTTAATACATTTATGAGCTTTTAATTTTGTATTCAATAGGTCTTCAAATTTTAAAAAGTGTCTAATAAGACTTAAATTTTTCATTCTATATTTAATAAGGCTTCTCAATTTTCAATTTTGTATGTTTAAAAGAGATATTTACTTTTTCAACTTTCTTTTCTAAATTCATGGATGTGCTACAACAAAGTATATAGAACGTTTAATCGCTACATTTATTAGAAACATAATAATAATTTTATATTTATTAAATCAATTAATTAAAAAATCTTAAATATGCATTCTATTAAATACTACTTTAGAAGTTCAGAGACTTATTAGACACTTTTCAAAAGAAAAATTATAGCAGATAACACAATTAGGGAAACAATATAAAAATATAGCATATCTTTAAAATATTTGCAAATATAACAAATGTTGACCAGTCAACTTTTAAATTTTTTAGAAATCCCAAATTTACCCATAAACCTCATTCATCTCTCATCTCCTCTCTCGCACTCTCATCTTTCTTTTTACTTAAAAAGTAATTATTATTATTATTTTATAAAAAATAAACAAGTTTGAGTCTTGAACTCAAGATTTGAAAGAATACACAAGTGCCTTAACACCAAACCAGTTGTCAAATTTTATATATAAAATAAAACGTTAAATAGAAATACCAAATGAAAACAGATTTGAAAGAAACTACCTTTTTTAGTTTATCAAATTTGTACATTTTTTTTTTATAAATGCCTTTTAAAATCTAGAAATAAGAAACAAAATAATGGTTATCAAACAAGTTTGTTTCTAAAAAAAAATGAGAAACGAGAACATTATATTATCAACCGGCTCATAATATATATATTTTTCTTTTTGTAAGACTTTAAAAGTATGAAGTCTATGAGCAATAAATTTTTATCATTGATAGCATATGATATCACTGATAGACTAAGTTTATTATATTCTACTTCTATCATTGACAAATTACTTTAATGAGAAGTCTATTACTTATAGACTTATATCAATTGATATATATAATAATTTATTAGTAAATACCTAAGATCAAGCTAAAAGTATGAAAGTTATAAAATCTATTAGTAGTTGTCAATGATAGACTTCTATTATTATGACATAATAATATAAATATATCAATAATAGCCACTAATATACTTATATATTAGTCACTCAAAAAATTCTATCATTGATTAAAACATTCACTGACTATCACTCATGTTTTAAAATGTTAAAAAAGAATTCACTAAAACTATATTTAAATGTGAAAATATGAATTTGACAATTCTAACATTTAAAATCGATGATATTAGTGATATTAGTTATATAACTTAAATAGATATTAGTGATATTTGTATATTAGTGATATGACTTATGTAGATATCAGTGACATCAATGATATTAGTGATATTGGTGATATGACTTAGGCAGATATTAATGATTATATTTGTGTATTGGTAATATCAATTTTCAATGATATTAGTAATATAACTTAGGTAGATAACAATGATATCCATGTATCCATGATAGAACTTAGGTAGATATCAGTGATATATGTGTATCGATAGTATCCATGATATTATTAATAGCCTTAAGTGTCAAAATATTAGTGATTTAAGTGATATATCTTAGGTAGACATCAGCGATATGACTTAGGTAGATATAAATGATACTAATCAATTAGTGATATGACTTAGGTAGATATAAATGATACTAATCAATTAGTGATATGACTTAGGTAGATATCAGTGATATTCGTGTATTGGTATATCAATTATCATAATACCAGCGATATCTCTTAGGTAGATATTAGTGGTATTCGTATATGAGTGATATATTTGTATCGGTGGTATTAATTATCAATGATATCTGTGATAAAACTTAGGTAGATATCAGTGGTATTCATATATCAGTGACATTAAACTTAATATTTCTCAAATTGAAAGTTATTGCTGATAGCAGTTATCGGTGATATCAAATGATTTTAACTATCAATAGTTATCATTGATAGCTGCTATCAGCGGATAGCTTTCAAATTGAGAAAATTGGGAAGAAGAAGCGTGCGAAATGGTGGTTTGCACGTGAGTTTTTTTAGCCTTTTACCATATTTGGGCCTATTTTTGTGCTATATATACAATTATTTTATCCTAAGTGCTACATATGCTATAATTTTGGGCTTGATTGATATTTATGTAACTAGCCCTTTTTAAAATTCATGAATTAATTAACGATCCAACTAGATCACTTTGATTATTTATAATAGAAAAGCCTATAATTAAAAAACTATCAATTAACAATCCAACTAGATCACTTTGATTATTTATAATAGAGAAACCTATAATTAAAAGTTTAACCCGTTATATAATATAAACTTTGACTTTTTTACCCTAAATTTTTAACTTTGTTTCAAAAAATACTGCTAGATGTTTTTTTCCCCTTCAAATAAGAGGGAGGATAATGGGATGGATGTTAACAACATTTTTTTTTTTTTTTTTATTTTTAGTTCAATGAGAATGATATATAAGGTAAGGGATGTAACCTTTGACCTCTAGACCGAAGGTATATACTTTATATAATCAGTTAAACTATTCTCACATTGTCAATGGTAACAATAGTTTTACTCTTTGTGGTTGTAAATAATATCAAACGTGTCTTCTAATTTTTACCCATTCGCGAGACTCACTTTAGATGGGACAAAAAAATCTTCAATTAGATGGAGAATGGGGGAGGAATAGGAAAACAATTCTCAACAACTAAATAAAGATAGAGATGGGGAATGCATTCTCCATTCCCCACTCTATTTAATAATGTTATTATTTTTATACACGTACTAGAAAAATTATCCTTGATCAGCTTATTTAATTGATTTTTTTTTAAAAAAAAACATAATGTAATTGATTTTCTAAAAAGGATAAATGGAGAATGATTCTTTCTAGCCGAGAAACTTGATCTCCACAAATTTTTCATAGAGATGGAGAATGAAATGGAGGTCGTGGGGGAGACGAAAAAGGCATCCCTATCTCTATCTCTATCTTGTGGACACATCTCTATTATCACACGTCAATTTTTAAAATACATTAAAAGGTATCTTTTGATCTTGAAAAGATAAAATTAAAAAATGTGAAAATCTAAAGTGGTATAATCAAAACCTACCCTAAGAAAAAGGCATAGAATTCTACAAAACAGAATCATAGACTGAGTTTATGTATATGTAATGATATAATTGTTGTGTTGTGTTGTGTGTGTGGTTGAACGCTCTTCACGCGTGAGATTTTAAAAGCTCCAATTTCTTTTCTCTTCTTATTACTTTTTTATTTTTCCTTAGGGCATCTCCCACATGAATTTCCGAGTGCATGCCAATATGGGCCAAACTTCCAAACTCTAATTTAATTTATATATATATATAATATATATTTACTCCCCCTTCTTTCTTCGTCTTCTTATCCTCTTTCCCATGCTTTCCTTTGCAATTTATAGCCACACAATAAGCCATTTCCTTTCATTGCCTCATCCTCTCTCAATCACTTCAATATCATCCTTCTTCGCCTAATAATATATGTATTTGTTAAAATATTATATTCCTCCATTTTTACTGCAAATTTTATTTTCTCGCATGAAAGTTATTGTTATTATTTACTCAATTCTAATAAAAAAAAAGTTTAATTTTGGTAAACTAAACTTAAAATTTATTGAAACAGAGACTAAAATTGAACAAACTTAAAAATGTGAAGACCAAAATAGTATTTTAACTATATGTATATATTTGCACACGATGACATTATCTACTAACTAACAAACTATTATTTGTGATTAAATATAGTATCATGATAACAATTGATTTGATTGATACTTTTATGGACTAAAATTTTTGGGACTAGAATGTAATGAATTGTTAAGAATGTGTTAAATTAATTGAGAACTCCACTTCCTATAGTATCTTTCTCTAAAAAAAAAAAAAAAAAAAAAAAATCTCTATCTGATTTCTTTTTTTAATTACTACTGTTTCGTGCAAATTAAATTTCTAATTAGCCCACATGAGAGCAAGGAATGGTGCGTATATTGAACTACTAATATTAAATTTTACCATAAGCTAGTAATTGATTGAATTCATTCAACAAGAAAGTTCTAAAAAAAAAAGAAAAAAACCCTAAAGCAAGAAACTAAATAACAACCCATTTGATTATATATATAAAAATGTAGTCACTGAGTGAGCAAGCTTCTAATAATGGCGGCTTGGGCTGTGTCGGATGTGGCCAACAATTCCGAAAGTCTCTCACTTAAATCATCTACTTCTCTATGTAGACTTCGAATGTAATTGCATGTCTCTTGCAAAACCTTCGCTGCTGAAACCTACAATTCATCTTTCAATAAATCAACTTTTTTCTTTTTTTTTTTTTTTTTTTTCCTCACATTTTGGTAATTAATTACGTAAAATCTCTTTTCCTCCATCCAAAAACTTATATCAATAAAAATTAGCACAAAAGTTCAAAAGAAAGAAGTTAACAAAAAAAAACTTCCTGATTCTTAACACAGACCTTGTCGGAGTGGCGATGGCGAATCTCAGGCAAGAGCTGCTGCAACTTGTGAACAAGATCAGTGATTTGTTCGTCGCTGATTCTTACACCATTTGATTGCCTTGAACGAGATCTGCCAGACATATTGATCTACTATATATATATATATATATATATATATATATATATTTTCTTGAGCTATATAAAAATGGAATCTAAAGAGAGGTATTGAGGAAAAAGATGAAGAGTTTGGAGAATGTGAAGGAAAAGAAGAAGAAGAAGAAGAAGAAGAAGAAGAAGAAGAAGAAGAAGGAAATGCATGGGAAAAAGATGTGGGCTATGTTTTCTATTTAAATAGGTTTTTTTTTCAGAGAGAGGGAGAGAGATGAATCTCTAGGAATGCTCTATTTTTATTTATTTATTTTATTTATTATTATTATTATTTTTTTGTCCTTTGTGTAGAAATCACAAGTGGGGTTTTTAAGAGATCACTTCATTTAAGGAGTCAGAACTTTGATCACAAGCATGTGTGTCTTCAAATTATTAAATTCAATTTCATGTTCTCTCTCTTCCCCCAATTTGTTTTTTTATTTATAATTAATTAAAGTTATTATTATTCCCCTAAACCAAGTTAAACTATTTCTTAATTCTCTTAACACTTTACCCATGATGATAATGGGTGGCTTATCTACTGATTTATATTTAGATTTGTTATTTTCTAAACTATATTTAATGTTATTATCAATAAATATTTCAATCTTGAGTTTAATGATAATGATGATAAGTGTCCAATAAATTGTGAAACTAATTTAAAATTAGTGTATAATAAGTTTGTTGCAATTAGAAACTTAACAGATTTGAGAAGATCGATGTTCGAAATCTCTCTATGGTCTATAGTCATACAGATCAAAACTTTTGTTATTGTTTTTAATTTTTATATATATATTTTGTAATTTTGTCGTATGTTTCTCATGTCTATTAAATAAAGTATCTTTTTTTAAATAATAATAATAAGAAGAAGTTTGCTACCTATATAACTTTTTCTTAAAAAAAAATAAAAATAAAAAAAAATTGTGTATTGTGTCTAACTAAACTAATAAGTTAAATTTATTTTATTAAAAAACTAATAAGTTAAATTTATGATTGTTTTCAAATATAGCCAAATGATACAAATTGTTTGATTTTTTTCTATTTAACAATTTTCCTCAATCTTACTATTTTCATCACGGTTGAAATTAATTTAAAAATTCACTTCATAATTATTAAAAATTAATTAATAGATATTAAAAACAAATATTGGAGTGAGTATTCAATAAGAAATTGAGATATAAAAATGTAAGTCTTCAGATTTAGGAACTAAATTGAAACAAAGACTAACATTGTAACATTTTGAAACCCAGGGAGCAAACAAAAACTAGACTCAAAACTTAAGGACTAAAAGATATATTTGGTTTAAATCCTAGTTTGGTCCATGAACTTTTAAATCTTGTTATACTTTGGTCACTAAACTTGTCCGTTTTAGTCCTGAACTTTTAAAAAGTGTTTATGTTGGTCCCTCTTGTAACTATTCAGCTAACTCTTTAATAGATTATACCTTTCATGGTATTGTATAGTTTAGGAAAGGAAAAATTTCTCCATCAACGTAACATTTTTAACTATATCAAGTTTTTGTTTTTCTCAATCTTGATAAGAAAAGAAGTTTACATATTGTTCTTCACTCTATTCTGTTCAAAAAATTTTTAAACCCAAGGCAATATAAAATAAACTAAAAAAATGCAAATAATGAATGAAACCCATATAGATAAAAACTCTAAAAACTTGCAAATAGATGTATACCCACACAAAATAAGAAGAGATCGGGGAAAAGAAAAAAAGTACCTCAAACTTGAGGGAACAAATCACTCAAAATCATCTGTATAAAATGAAATTGTGTCTAGCATGTGTCAACAACCAACGTCCCAAAATAGTGAACAACCAAAATGTTAAACGAAAAATGACTTTTGAATTATGCTATAAAAAATAAATTTACCCTCTAATTCAAAATTGAAACCATATGGCTAACTTTAGGAGCCCAATCATCTAAAAGTTCACCCTTGAGTTAAAAAATCTCAACATCAAAGGCTAAAGTAAACATATATTTTTCATATATATATATAAATAAATAAAGAAAAGTAAAGGAAATGGGCATACGTGGAGGAGTCGGAACCCGAGGGATTAATTAATGAGTTGACCAGTCAAAGTTGATAAGTGCTTCCATGTTCGCCAGATTTACAACGTGCCGCGCCAAACATCTCCATACATACATTACATGCACCGACTTTTTTCCCCGAATTTTATTATCAAAAATACCCCAAATCTTTCGGTATATAAACTTTTTTTTTTTTTTTTTTTATAATACTTTCATTATTATTTGTCACGTGAGATAGTAAAAAAAAAAAAAAAATTATGATAACAAATTTAAAGTAAAAAAAAATACACCGTTTGATTAAAATTATTTGTCTAGTTTCAATTTTAATTAAATCACCACACCCTTTGATTCATAAACTGTATTTGATTTAAAATTATTTATTTACCATAAAAATACACAAGGGAAAGGAAAAATAATACACACATCAATCTTTGCTCAAACAATATAATACAATTCAACAAGTACATAATATTGAAAAAAAAAAAGGTTTTTTCGGTGATATTATTTGCTAATGTATTTGCCGTCAACCAACTAAAAAAAAAAAAAGAAAAAAAATATTACTAAGAAAAAGAAAGAAAGAAAGAAGGATGAGGAGTTTGATGTTATCTCTATGATTAATTTTACAAAAATAGATTTTTAGGAATATTTTAATCAATTATTACACTCAGATAACTATTTCCTTTTCTTTTTCTTTTTGGACTAAAATCTGAAAAGTAAAAAATAAATTAAAAAAAGTCTATGAATTTTGATTTTTTGTTTAGATAATATGAAATTTGATCTTCATTGTTTAGGTAATACGGTTTCGTGATGCTATAAAGGTAATAAAGGGGGAGAAAAACGTCTTTTATACTCCCAACATTCCACGTTTTTTTTTATATTTTTTATATTTTTATTTTTTTTATTTTTTTTTAATTTTTAGAACGACAATCTTATTTCCATACCTACCCAAATTAGGGGTGGACCGCGTGTAGTAATTTTGTTTTCTGATGTACTTTTCGGTTATTTTTGTAACAGGTTGGTTCTGTTTTGTCAATTTTGAAATGAACCAAGAACCAAATTAATCTGTTTTATAAAAAAAAAGATCTAAACTTATATCCAATAAAATCAAAATCAATAGACTGGTTTTTGTTTGGTTCGATTTATTATTGGATTGAGTTTTTGACGTTTTCTTTTTCTTCTTCTAAATTTTAATGTTTATTTCCAAAATTGTTTTGGGTGGGTCCTTTTTGCAAATTTAAAATTAAAATTAGGTCAATTTCCTTTTCTTATAGATTGAAATTAGACATTTTTATTTTTTTTATCTTGACATTTTCTAAGTAAAAATACAGACACACCCTGTATTAATTATCTTTTTCTAAACAATAAATATACGTGCACTATAATAATTAAAACACTAAAAGATACTTAATCTTAGAGTTTATTTTTAAGGGTATATATACTCTCGGTTCGGTTCGGTTTTAATTGGTTTTTCTAATCAAAATTCAATATGAATCAATATTTTTTATTTTCTCTAAATACAAATCAATATGTTCAATTTTATACTAAAAAATCAAACCAAACAAATAAATCGATTTCGATTAGTTTGGTTTTTCGAATTTTTTTTGTTTGTTGCACTCCTATTTTTAACAACTTTTCTTAACATTATTAGTTTGATTATTATTATTAAAGGAAAAAAGATCGTAACGTAAATACTGGCATTAAGGTCATAATTTATTAAAGAATGGTAAAATAATTATTCATTAATTGCCCGTTTGTTTGTTTTTTAAAATAGTTTGTTTACATCAATGTTTCAATCATTCTTTTCCAAATTCAACCATATAAATTTAAATCTATAATCTTCTAGTTAAAGTTATAATTTCTTTAACTAAATGGTTTATGTTTAAATTGACATTAATATCATAATAGAATCAAAGATCTAATATTTGTAACAAATTTTAATGCTCTCATTTAAAAAAACTTTAGTTTTCTTTTGTATACGAGTGATAGAAAAAGCTAATTAATATTATAAATTATACATGAGTTAAGTTTGAAAAATTATTTTAAATGGCAAAACTACTAAGACTATTTTACAAATATAGTAAAATGTCATCGTCTATCGGTGATAAACACTGATAGACTATTATTCATCTATCACTGGTAGAAATTGATAGATATTAATAGTAGTCTATCACTATTAGACAGTGACATTTTGTTATATTTGTAAATATTTTAGTTAATTTCGGTGTAGTGAGTATTTGGAAGCCAAATAATAATAAAAACAAATCCATCAATATATAGTTTTTGATACTGTGACTAAGTATTTCTTGTCATTTGCCAATATATATATCCAAGTGATTATTTTTAATTACTTTAAATATATCAAAGTGCTTAAAGATTGAAACTATGAATTTACATTTAAATTAAAGATTTTAATATTTATAGTATATATCCAATTGTTGAAGCTTGAGAGCAAATTGACTACAAAACACAGAACATTTGCAGCTAAATAACATCAGAAAACCAAAATAAATTTTCATTTATTATTATTATTTATTTTTATTATTATTATTATTATTATTCAAAAAAAGGGAGATTTAGGATGACAATGAAATCTTGTGGCAGAAAGATCTGATTTTGGTTGGCATTTGGGGAAATATTATTCTTTCATTGTCACGTGCTTATGCCTCCACGTCGTCTACTTTCGAATCCCAAGACATAATGCTCTACTTAAATTGCATTTTTAAAGTTCATTTACATTTTAATGTTGATTAATTATCGAGTCTTAACTATGTTTCAAATATCAAAGTCCTGATTTTATGGGAATATCAATGAACATTTTAGAAAAATTTATGAAAATTGATGAATGTTGTTATTGAAACTTTAATTGTGGTTTGATTAGACTATATTTGACCATTATTTTAAAACATCTTTTCTTTGTAGTAAGATGGCATTTAGATGTATATTATAAATATTTGCGTATATTAATGCGAGAGCAGAAATTTAAAAAAAATGAAAAATAATTACATAATAATATCAAATAAAGATATATTATTTTTCTCAAATTTGATTTTTTGGAAATTGAAAACTTGATAAGATTTAAAAAACAAAACTCACATCAATTCAATTTTGTAGTGAAATAATGTAAAGATTTGATGGGAAAAAAAATATTTGAATGAAGTTAAAAATAAATATGTAGTTTCTTGAAAATAAAAAATTTGGATATTAAAAGTAAACAAAACTCATATCAATTCAATTTCGATGTGAAATTAAACATTAACGCATAAAATTATCTAAACGAAATTGTGAGATTTTGACTAAAATTTTCCATTATGATTTTAGGTTTATATTTATTTGATAGGTTTGTTTTAAAAAGTATTAACAAATCTATAAATTTATTTTATTTTAGATGTTTAGAATTTAAAAAATGAATAATAAGTCTTTAAAACTTCCTCAGATCCTTAACGTAATCAATTGAACCTACCAGACCTGAAATAAATTTTTTTAATCATATTAGATATAAATTTTGATTTTATATGTATTAAATAAGTTAATTTTTAAAATTTTAAAATATGTTTAATAGTCAATCTATTAACACATTTTTCTAAAATTCGTAGATGCTTAAAAGTTTGAGGATTTGTAATTTAGTGTCTTCAATATTTTAAAAAGTTTCACTACAATTCTTCCGTCTATTATTTTTTATTTTTAAATTACACGTTATTTCCACCCCACAAATAATAATAATTATTATCAATATTGGCTGGGTTTTAAAATATTCCCAAGTCTAGCTTTATTTTCTTTTTCTCTCTTTCTTTCTTTTTTAAACACAATACCTTAAATTCTAATCTAAATTCATGGTTTTAAATTATTTTTACTGTTTTAGGTCTATTCATCATTAATCAAATACACTATATCATGCAATTTACTATCTATTTGGTCAAAATATTTTATTATTGCGATTGTTTAGGTAATTATAATCTTTCAATTTTTATGATGCATAATTTGCTTCCTAATTTACACTTCTTAAGTAGTAATATAGTTCAACAACTTACATTTATAAAACATGTAGTATAGACAAAAATAAATAAATAAAGATGTTTGACTCTTTTATCTTTGTATTTTGTACATTTAAACTACATTTTATCAAATCGTAATAAAATTTTATTGATGGATTAATTGTAGTAAGTTGGGATTACAAATGTAATTGAATTGTTTTTGATCATGTTTACTTAGAATTACAAATTTGTTACTATTCATATTGTTACAGTAACAATATCTATAACGGTAACGATAAAGATAACAGTAAAGGAAATGAATTTTACGTAACTTTCAACAACCACAATTAGATTGGACACTCTTCGTTCTTCAATTAGATTGTGCTTTTTTATTATAGATTTGGAGGCGGCCCCACAGTTCATTACGATTACAGAATACAAGTAAACAATAACAAATGTAATCAACTAGAGTCCACTTTTTATTTTACTATTGATGGATTGCATTTCAGTTGGGGTAAGCTTAGCCTTAAGAACTAAGCCAATTAAAAAAGATAAAATCCCTTGAATATATTATTTCTTTGAGTTCACAATCAAATTAAACTCGTCCAATAAATGTACGTCAACCATTGTTTCAAAGGCTGACACTTTGGTATTAGTATAAGTACCGCTAGTTTCTAGACTATTAGTAAAAATTACAACACGTAGACTTTTCTTGAACGAATTTCATGTTATTCCGCCATACTTTCTTCATTTTCTCCTTCCTGTTGTTCTAACTCGTCTATTAATCTGTATGACCATTGAAGAACATTTTTACTGATTTCTCTTATTCCAATTAAGTTTTGACGACTTGCTTTAACAATGTAAGGAGTTATAATTGTATCGAATAAAAAGTTTAAAGTTTTTATCCTATATTCTAACTCAATTTTATCACGAAGAGAAAAAGTATAATTCAAATAGAGTGATGAATCAAAATTTTGATAAATTTTGATTTTTTTTTTTTTTTTTTTTTTTTGTAATAATTAATAATGACCACATGACTGAAAACGAAAACACGAGGACTCTATTATTGAAAATAGTCAAAGTAATAGATATGCTATTATTTTATACACACATATATATATTGCAAAGGATATATATAATTTAAAGTGTCATGAATCTCAAAATTATAAATTAACAAGTACAAATAATATAATATATATATATATATATATATTTTATGTTGTACTTAATTTTAAAATAAATAAAAGTAAATTAAAATTTCAAATATATAAAAGTAAATTAATTTTATAACCTCCTACTTGAAGGCAAAGTCTTAGATATAATTGAATTATGTTCAGATTGACTTAAACATGCCATGGTTTAACTAATCAAGGTTTGAGCCATTAGTAGTTTTATTATAAGATGTAAGATTAATTTTCTATTTTCTTATTTGATTTAACAATTGAAAAGACAAACGAAGAATAGAAGAATATTCTCTTTAGTTTTAAAATTTGACGTCGAGTCAATCCAGCTGGAGGTAGATTTCATTAGAATCTCCAATCTACTCAATAATGTCGTAGAATAAGAATAAAAATTGAGAGATACCATCTTGAAAAAGAAAATTAGAGAAGTATCTCTGCTTTTTTTTTTTCTTTTTCTTTTTCTTTTTCTTTTGTATATATACTAATTAAAAAAGAGTGAAAAATGGTTGATAAAAACTTATTAAAAATATGTTAATATATTTCAATTCCTAATCTTTTATTTGAATTGCAATGCTTTAAAAAATATCTAAATCCTAAAATATTATTATATTAAATTTCGTTTTTTTTTTTTTTTTTTTTTAAGGAAAAAGAAAGAACTGCGATATGAGGCAGCGTGCACATGAGTCATGAACAGCCAGGAAGTCCATTTAATTATTAAAAAAAAAAAACGAATTTTTAATTATTTTCTAAAAGATGACTTGCAATTTTTTTTTTTTAAATTAAAAGAAAAGAAAAAGGATAATATTGAAGGAAAGATATGGAGAGGGATGTTGCTAATTAACATGAAAAATAAGTAATGATTTTGAGTTTATTTTATGCATTAAATAGTCCTATGCCAACGTGGAGATGTTATTTATTTCAACCTCAAAATCGCGTGACAAAACCTTTATTTAATTAAAAATAAGTCCAATACAGCCTCTCCTACACTAAATTAAAAATTTTTAGGCAGTAAAACCTTTATTTAATAAAAAATAAGTCTGATACAGTCTCTCCTGCACTAAATTAAAAATTTTACGTGAAAATTTATTTCTTTTAAAAAGTTAATAAAAAATTATTAGTTAAAATATCATTTTGGTCTCTTCACCTTGGAGGTTGTTCAATTTTAATTTCCATATTTTCAAATGTCCAATTTTTATTTTCGTACTTTTAATCAATCTTGAATTTAGTCCCTATAACTAATTCATTGTAGATTTTTTATTAGCATTTTCACTATAAATTTTGAAAATATATTCACATATTGTGTTTCTTTGCATAAAATTTATTATTATTATTTAATCAATTTCGATAAACATTAACTTAGAGAGACTAAATTTAAGATTTACTTAAAGTATAGGGATTAAAATTGGACATTTGAAGGTATGGAAACTAAAATTGAACAAATCCCAAAGTATAGGGACAAAAATGATATTTTAACAAAAAAAATATTTTGTTGTGTCCCGAGGAATGGAAGTATGGGACTTAGGTGTAGCCTAGATTGCTAAAAAATATTGCTAAAAAATAAATACATAAACTTTGACATTATATGACATGGTAACAAGTGTTTGAGTTCCAATTTCCAAATCATCCTCAATATCATTTCACGACTTAATTTTTGTTCTCATTACTTCAAGAGTAATTTTGAAACGTTCTTAAGAGTTTGAGGGTGATGTTAAACGTTTTTTTTTCTTTTCTTTTTTTTTTAAAAAAATATCGAGGTCAAAATTGATGGATATTTTTAGCCATTAATAATTGATTGTATGTCGTGAAAAATTATACCATGAATCATACATTAATTTTATTCTATTTTTATAAATATTATATTAGAAGTGAACTGAAATGATCTCGACATTCATTCATATGCTACCTTCACCATTTATACACGAAGAACCTTGAATTAGGGCACAAAGAAAAATCTAAATAACAAAAATGAGTTACACATGGCAGATGATGATAGGAAAATCAAATATTCTGTAAAACATAATTATCTCGTGTCAACACGTAGCTTCTTGCTGAGTGACCTTCTTAGGATTTATTTGGTAGAGAATTCACATTTTATTTTATGTTTTCAGATTTATTAAATCAAATACCAACCCAAATTTTGTTTCTTAAATCTGTTTTCAAATTCTGTGATTCAAATAGTGCAAATTCGAAAAACAACATTTTTATGTTATCATTGGATCCAGATTTTGAATGTTCAACTTTAAAATGTAGAATTATATTAAATAAAGATAAAAAAATTTAGATATACAATATGTCATGTTATAAACTCAAGTCATTTTTTTAAAAATGTAATATGTATTATGTATTGTATAATAAATTATATAATATTATAAAATAATAATTATATAATTTTTTAATATATTCATAAATAAATTAATAATAATTTATTGTAAATTAAATATTAGTGGATAACTATAACTAAAAAATATACCGTATCAAACGCATTTTAAACAACTATTTAAATTAAAATCCAATTTCTAAATCTACTATCAAGCACATATATAAAGATATAAAATACAACTCTATTTTCATTAAACCATTTGTTTTTAGATTATGTTTTCAAATTATCTACCAAACATGTTCTCGTTGTTTCAAATGGTATTTGCATACTTTGAAAAGTTGAAATCAGAAAATAAATAATAGCAAAAATAGTCAATGGTTGTATTTAAAATAAGATAAATGAATTATTGCATTTCATATGCAAAATTTTAAATTAATCTTATTGATTGACATTATTGTCTGAATTGGGAAAAATCCTCCTACTATTATTCATTTATTATTACTTTTTAAAAAACTTAACGGCAAAAATTCTTCCAATTTAGATCTGGACATAATTAATCTATTAAATTTGATAATTAACGTTAATATTGTCAAGGAATTCATCATTAATTTTCCTTCTACATAGTTCAATTTCAAAAGTATTAAGGAACAAACATGACAAACCCAAATTTTTATTCAAATATTTCTAGAGTTGGGTCTTAAAACTAGATGTGTGATCCTTTACATATAAAAAATGTTTTTTTTTTCTATAATTGTTTTAAATAATAAAACTATTGTAAATTTTTTTAAATATAACAAAATGTAACTATCTATCCTACTATCATCTATCATTGATAATAGTGATATTTTGCTATATTTGTAAATATTTTGACTCATTTTGTCATATTTGAAAACAACCCTATTTTTTTTCTTTTTCAAACTCTTTAATTTAAAATTCAACAATGATATGGAAAAGACAACAACTTGAAAATGTTGGACCGATAGAAAATACAATAATTTTGATTTATTGTTTAATGTCTAACATTTTTTTTTTTAAATGTTTAATTCGTTCTATTCAATCCCTATAATTGAAAAAAAAAAAAAAGGCTTTTTTCTTATAAAATTAATTTTACTCATGAATGTGATAAATATTTGTTTGAACTTGAAAGTGTTAGAGTTTTTTTTTTTTTTAAGTAATTTGTATGGTGTAAAAAATCAAATTTATCTCGATAGTACAAATTTATGTTAATTGAGTTATATTTGTTTGGTTGGTCTAAGTATTTTAATATTCAATTTATTTTAATCCATACAACTTTTAAATATAATTTTTTTTAAAAAAAAATTTGAGTATTTCTTCCATTTTTCAATTTTAGTTTCTAACTTTGCATAATTTTTTATCCATCCTTTCACATCATACTTGTTACTATATAGGACTTTAAATATTAATAGTCCTTTATAAATATTTGTTAATCAAATAATAAATAAATTAAAAGAGTGTTAACATTGGGTTTTATGTTAAATAGTTTCATAAGAATTGATAACAAGAGCTAAAACATTTACTACAAGACTATAATGAAATGAAATAATCAAAATCATAAAGATTTTAATAAGCATTTTATTTAGTGCAGACAAATGTAGATTGGAAATTTTTTCTAAAAAAAGAAGGTAGAGTGGAAATCAATTTGAATCTTAGATCTTAAATAAATAAAAAATAGATGTCTTTTGGCACCAAAATAAGACCCTTTTTTTTAAAAAAAAATTAATGAACAAAATAAGACCTGAATCCATTGATTATTAGATTTTTTTTTCTTTTTTTTCTAATAAAATATATAAGTGGTGAAAGTCGGTTAGATTTTGTCAACTTGGGACTAACCATGAACAAAGCCAAACTCATCGGTGAAAAAGTAAAGACAACTTACAAGTCAAGTGACTCTGTTACCCACACTATCACAGCTTAACTCAGAACAATACAAGAATTAAAAACAAGCAACACATAGAAACACACAAGATTGTCAACTCAGTTTAGTATAATATCAGCTACGTCTGGGGGGCAGTAGCCCAGGAAAGATAACTTCACTATTAATAATGTTAAGCAATTACAACGAAATACTTATCTGGAACTATAACATAATCATAGTGACTCCCGAAATGCTTAACACTCAACCCTTCACCTAGGCTCCCGATAGATATGCAAATCTCTCTTTGGATGACTTAGGTTCCCCCTAAGCAGCAATAACGAAGAATGTCTTAGGCTCCCCCTAAGACCGAACAAAGAAGTTCATGTGTAGATAAGAAGTTATAGATCTTCAAAGTAAGACTCATGGCAAAAAGGGTGAAATCTGTTGAGAGAACTTAGACTGTGAGTCAATTTTCTCACTCATTGCCATAATGGAGTCTTTGAGTATTATTTCATTCATTGTTGCATATGAGATATGTAAAATGAATGTCTATATTCTTTTGTGAAAATAATTTAAAGTATGCATGTCTACACAAACAAGCAGAGAAAGTTCAACTTTCAAAGATTAAATACAAAGAGTTTGCATAATTGTATATGTTCATTTGAGAAATGAATTAAACAATTAGATCTTTGATTACAAGGTTTTGATAAACAAGAGAGTCATTTATTGATAAGTGGATATTTCTCATGTTTCATGTTAATGATGTATTACTCATTATGATTGATGTAATATAACATAAAAATTTGACTACCTAACCAATTAAGGATATAATGTTAAGTTTGTCTCAAGCATCTTACATTTACAAAATGTTTGCCAAATATTTGGTGCAACCTTCAAAAGAATGATAATGTATCATTCAAATGTGAACTTAAGTCTAACGAAGAGTATTCGAAGACACCTCAAGTGTTGAGAACAAGTGATTAATTATCTTCTCTTAGTAGAAGACAATTAATGCATAAATGAGACTTAACATTCAATTGGTCAGTTATATCGGTTATATCAATGGTGTGACCATTGAGTAGAAAATTAAAAGCTTTCTCAAAGTATCTATGTATAATGAGAAACTTTGTGTACGGTGTTAAGATTTGATCTTTCACAAGATACACTAGGTTCCACAAAAATTTAGAGAAATCGATGGTAAGAGATCAAATTTTATCCTATGTGGTGGAGATTGGTACACAAAACATTTGTTTTTTCTTGTGAAGCAAAAGTTTGTGTAGCCATAAAGTATCTTCATAGTTTTGAAAATGTTTCAGTTCTGAGTTAGACTATCACATTTTATGAGATAATAGTGGTGCAAAGGCTAAGACTAAGGATACTAGTAAACACCAACTTCTAGGATATTTGATTGTTTTAAATATGCAGTAATGATTTATCCATTAACTGAAAAAGTCCAAGGTTAGTGCATAAAGTCTTGAACATGTATGTAGTTGACATACAGGTGGATCATGTTCAAGAAATAACCTAAAGGCCTATAGTGTATGGATAAGGTTGGTGTGTTGCCTTATCCTAGTGACGCTATGAATACGACCTATTTTGTAATTGTTACAAGAGTTGTAAGTGTTACAAATGATGGATCCAAATTGTTCATGTAGAGACATGTTGGTGGGGGTATTATGTATAAAGAGTTTATATAATATCAGACTACGAAATGATTAATCTCTCTTTATAACACTATTGATTGAAGAGATTAACTTTTCATTAGGATGATCATAGGTAACTCGATCTCAAGTCTATCTATGAGGATAATCTTTTGATTTATATGGGTGAGAGTGGCCCGTGCTGTCGACTCGATAAGCCTACCATTTTGGGGATTTGTCTGAGTAAAGAGCTGGGAATAAAACTACACAAGATGGAGTTTACTCCTTCACGTTGTCAGGGAAAGTAGATAAACTGCTCTCTTAAGTGTTGAATCTAGGTCTTGAATAAGAAGCCCCTCCCTCTCATTGGCCCGAGAGGGATTTGTTTATGGTGGGACCGTTGACATGTTGTTCATTAGAGGATCACTGGGACTTAAGGAGAAAGAAGTAATTATAGAGGTAAAACGGTAATTTTGACCAAGATGTAATTACGAGCAATTTGTGAAGGGTTGACTTATTGATGACTAGTTATATTCATGGATACATAAATATATCTACAGTCCGAAGAGTACAGTTGTAGGTCTTTAATGGAGTGACCCAAAGTTAATGGATGTTAATTAAGTTAATTAAATAGTTTAATTAATTTAATTTCGAACCATTGGAACTTTTAATCTGCAGGTCCATAAGGTCCCCTTGCTAGCTCACTATGGACTAACGAGGATCAACTATGTTGAAAAGAAAATTTTGAAATGTTCAAATTTATGAGGGAAAATATTAGTTGTATTGGATGCAATTAGTTACATGATTTATTATAAAGTTTATTTGAATATGATTCAAATTATAACTTTATAATATGGAGAATTTGTTTGAATATGATTCAAATAATTGTTGTTTATTTGGATGAAATCCATATAAATAAATATAGGGAGAATTAATTAGGAAAATTATTTTAAATGACAAAACTATTAAAAATATTTACAACTAATAGCAAAATATCACAGTCTATCTGCGATAGACTACGATAAATCATGATAGACTCTATACTTCTCGTCTTTCGAAGGGTCTCGTTCCGTTCATATGCTGCTCATTTGTAGCAGGGTTTTTGTATATTTTAGATAAGTAAGACAAGCGCTTCATTACGCGTGATTCTAATTCTAGCATATGCTCAGCTGCTCCTACTTTTCAAATGGTTGAGCTCGTGTCTTTAGGGTCAGCAGGCCGGGGCTGCGGTTCTAATGATTCCGTAGATATAGAAAGAGCTTACTGATTGGTCAACTTTCTATTTTCTTTTTCATAAAATCGATATTAAAACGTCAACTTTAGACTTTGTGAATTAAGGAGGACTCATATGATTCTCCTTCCTCGACTTTGGTCCTGTCTGACAAAGATTTCTAATAAACTTAAACAAACTAGCAGTAAATAACAATGAAGAAAATTTCACATAAAATTTTGGCAAACTTTATTCATCTTTCAGGACCAAACATGTATCTTGCCATAAAATTTATCTTTATATGCTAATAATTATGTAATATCAAATTTATCATTAAAGGCATATTCTTTTTTCTATTAAACTTTCACAATTTTCTCAAAAGATTGAATGGTGTTACGAATCTATCATTAAATGTTAATTATAATGGAAGCTTGCTTTCTCCTTTCAAATAATTTTGGTTGTTTTTCAAAAGTTTTGAAGATTTACATTGTTTTGTCAAATTAATTAGTGAATTGTTCTTTCTATCCTTAATGATCATCTTTACCATGATCTTTGAAGAGATTTTTTTTTTCCTCAATCCAACTTATAAGGTTTAGGAAAGCTCGAGGTCCTATTACTTTCTTCATAGAAGTCTAGCATTAGGGTATGGTTGATAAATGTAATTACGAGCATTCCATTAAGTCAGATATTGTAAAGTGTTTTGATAACATAAATCGTGGGCTCAACTTCTCAGTTTTTCAATATTATTTAGGTGAGGAGAATCATGTCTTCTTTGATCTTCTTTTAGTGTTCTTACGAATAGTAATAATCGACAAACGTGAATATATATATATATATAGTTTTTCCCCGTTTAAATTAGATATCTCATATTATTAATTTCACTACATTTATGAAATATAAACTTAAAATGAAACAAAAATATATACTACAAATCTTAAATTTATGGAATGTAAATCTAAAAGGAAATAATAATATATTCTTTATATCATTAAATGTACCCTAAACTTATAGAATATAAACGTTGTAACAAATATATAAAAACATATAAATCTAAACCTACCCTAGTAAAATGAAGGAGAAAAAATAAAGAAAAAATATAAAATGAAATGAAAAAAAAAAAAAAAAAAACCCTAATCAACTAATAATAAGACATTTTGTTTTTTTTTTTTTTTTAAACCATAATATTTTTTTTTTTTTTCGTTTTGTATAAAATAGTCTGATCAATTGCAGCTCAGAATAATTTTTTTTTTCTTTTATAAAGATATGGAAAATATAATTTAAATATGCTTCCCTTTTATCAATTATCGATTTTTTTATGATTACAAAAATGCTATAATAGCTAAAATAGTAATTATAAAGATGATTTGGAGTCCAGATGACTTAGCTAATGATAAAGTGGATATTTTTTAAAATTTTGAATATTTTTAGAAAATATAATTGTAAATAAACTATTATGGTAATTAACCCTATAAATTAGCCACATTTGCAATCACACAACCAATTTAGCCCATAGACCCCAATTATCTCTCTATCTATTTAATTTACCAAAACAAAGAATAAAAAAAGTGATATGATGGAACTCCACACACCAACCATCAGCAGCATTATAATTTATAACTCATATTGTTGCTTCATTTAAAATATTAGCTGATTTCTTGTCACAATCCCCCAACCAAAAATCTCACCTATTTCCAATTTATTTCTTCCACTCTAAGCTATGCAAAACTAAAATTAAAAAAACATAATAATAATAAATAAAATTAAAATGGTTGATTGAATCACAAACCCCTTTAAATTTCCATTTCCCAAATCCCAAATCCCTTTACATCAACCAAAGAAATAATAATAATAAGAACATGAGGCAAAAACCACACCCCATTCATCAATTCCTCAACCTCAAAACCCTCCTTTTAGTCTTATTTCTTTCATTTTTTCTCATCTTCTTCTTGAAAACTAACATCTTTCACACCCCCATACAAAACTCATCTCCAAAGTTACAATCTTTTTCACAAAAAACCATAAAAAATTGCTCCCCATCTTCTTGCAACAAAATCCCTCCCTCATTTTCCCACACCCTAATTCACTACTCCACCTCCTCCATAACCCCACAACAAACCTTCAAAGAAATCTCGGTCACCGCTGCCGTCCTCCTCGACCGATCCCCTTGCAACTTTCTCGTCTTCGGCCTCGGCCACGACAGCCTCATGTGGGCCACTCTCAACCACGGCGGCCGTACATTATTCCTAGAAGAAGATGAAGCATGGATCGAACAAATACTTCGTCGTTTTCCGATGCTCGAATCCCATCACGTTAAATACTATAGCAAGGTCGATCAGGCCGATGGTTTGATGGATGTTGGAAAGGGGCCGGAGTGCACGGCAGTCGGAGACCCGAAATACTCGATGTGCCAACTGGCGTTGAAGGGGTTGCCGGAGGAAGTGTACGAGGTGAAATGGGATTTGATTATGGTGGATGCACCAACGGGGTATTACGACGAGGCGCCGGGGAGGATGACGGCGATTTATACGGCGGGGATGATGGCGAGGAATAGAGAGGAAGGAGGAATTACGGACGTGTTTGTGCATGATGTGAATAGGGAAGTGGAAGATAAGTTTTCAATAGAGTTTTTGTGTGAAGGTTATATGGTGAAACAAGAAGGGAGATTGAGACATTTTACTATTCCTTCTCATAGGGATGATTTAGATAAACCCTTTTGCCCCTTTTAAATATATATATATATATATATATATATATATATATATATATATATATATATATATATTTAAGTTCAACCACGTATATGAGGGTTAGGGTTTCGAATTTCTGGTCTTTTAGTAGATTACATATATTTTGGACTTTTTTTTGGGAGATGACTCAAGTTTGGTTACATAAATGTCAAATAATACAGACTCTAAAAATAATAAATTGATCGGCTTACATCATAAAACACCGACCAATACTAAAATCTTCGTAAAGTTTATTCGCAATCTCAAGGTCGCACCCCTTGTGAATTGATGAGACCCCATATATAATGTTTATAAAAATACAAATTCTCACTCATTGTTAAAATTTTGCGTTCTTATGACTTTTCTTGAACATGACATTGTGTTCAGAGTCTCATTAATTTGCAATAGTAGAAACTTGGGATCTCAATGGATAATTTATCGTTGGTTGATGCTTTGTGACGTAAGTAAAATGTTAGTTTTTATTGTTTTTAGAATTTGAGTCATTTATCCTGTTTAGTGACCATTTTGTTATTTGTATTTCAATAAGCATGACATAATATTACCTATCACATTACACATCTAATTATCATTTATCCCATATATATATATATTCTAAATGTTCATTCATATAATTCAAATTTTCTAAAGCATTATATATTTAAACATTTAATTACAAAATCCAGCCTAAACAATTAAACTTGAAATTTAAACCTATAGTAAAATCAGTCTTTTTCTTCTTCAATCCACTCTTCGAAAAAATACTAATTAATATTGCAATATAAAAACTAAATCTTCATTTAGGAAACTAAAATTTGTAACAATCAACTTGTTTATTATTTCTCAAAACTTTCATCAATTCTTAGCCCCACAGACACATATATAATGTTAAAAACCAAATTATAAAAAATATATATTTTTAGGATTTTAATCTATAATCCACAATAAAGATAGAAACATATACATTGTAACCCCCTTAAGAGGAGAGGTGGAAATTTGAACTTGTTTTCCATTTCTCTAATTTTTCATCAATTCTTAGCACCACATAAACATATCTAATGTTACAAATCAAATCTTGAAAAAAAGTAATTTGTTAGAATTTTAATCTAAAAATATGCATTCAACTTTTAAGAAGTTATACACAATTTTGTTCTAATAGTGAAATGTTTGAGTTTCCAACTCACAATTAAAAATTTAAGGATATGAACTATTTTCATTTTTTTTATACCCTAAATTTAGGTAGAAATTCAAACTTTTGACATTGCCTTGAAGTTGTAGTAATAATGTTACCATTATCATAACATCAACTTAATATTACTTAATTAGGTAGACCACAAGTTACCTCCGATACAATAAAAATAATAAACACATGCATATGATAGAGTATAAATAACTTTTTTTAGGACAGCACATGTAGAGTTTATAGATTAATTTGAATTTGCGATCTTAAGAAAAGTACATGCTAATAACTGCATGTCCATGTTTGGTATATAAAAGCTCTTTAAAGATATGCTCCTTGACAGGTCGCTAGACATATCGATCAAAGCTCTTTAAAGATTATAGTTCCTCCAGCTCACTTAATCTTGTTGCTTTCATGTAATTTTCTGCTCCGGTTTTTGTGAGAGCTTCTCTCTAGGCCATCTCTGCCCGATTCTTACTATTTATTTCCTGATAATTGAATGGAAAGTGGGATATGATGAGGGTGTTAAAAATATGTGTCAACTTCGTCGAGATATTGCAGTGCACCTACTGGCCCACACAATCGTATCTTTCTTGAAAAAAAAAAATAATAATCTTCAAATCCTCCAATACAAACATTGTAATCTTAACAATAAAGTTTCTTATTATAAATTTACAATATTCAAATTACATCACCACACAAATAATTATTCAAACCTCATGATTATTCATCCTCTTCCCATTACTCCTCTTCTTACACACAAAGTCAAGATTATAAACCACAAAAATCATCACTCCAAAATAGCACAATCTTCTTGATGCTGTATCTGCACGGTACTGGTCGCCGGCTTTTTGATGCTGTACGCGCTGTTGAGGACCGCGGCAAGCCCGGCGCAGAGAAGGATCAAGGTGGTCGCCATCAGGCTTGAACCCATTATCATGTTCCTTAGAGTTTGGACTGCAACAATGTTCTTTTTGTGTCTGTCTTGATGAATATTAATTATTAGGTTAGAAATTAAAATGTATTACAAGAAATGAATACTCATCATCTATTAATGGTGAGAAGACGCTCTCATGTGATATATTTTTATTCCGAGAGAACCTGCCTAGAGGAGTATAGCTCAACATGCATATAACTTTATTGAAAAATTTGAACTATCTACCATCATCAACATAAACATAAGATCAACGATAATTAGTATATATGTTCACTCTAGTGTATATATGAATGTAATTGGACTTGGATAAAAAAAAAAAAAATGTAATTAGTACTACTTAGTTTATTATTATCATTATTTAGTAGTTTGTCTATAGAAAAAATTGTACTATGTTTTAGTTTATTTAATTAATGTTGGCTTCCATTTTGTCATAATTGTAAGAACTAGTTTTAAGTATTTCCCAAACAAACAAATAAATAAATAAAGCTTGTTTATTTCAGTCATATGCTTTTGAAGATAATATTAATTATGATATGAAATATGTTTCTGTTAAATCCAGAGAGTATATATATAAAACAACTCGGAAAGAGAAAAGACAACAAAACCTAAACAAATTTGAAGAAATGACTACGCTTGTTAGTTGGTAGGGCTAGATTCAATAAATATTTCAACTTAATAGACACAAGCTTCGACCTTAGTTCTAGTTCGATAGACATCGACCCCAACTCTAAGTACTAAGTTTGATAAATATTGAACTTAGATAGACTTAGGCTTTGACCACAGTTCTAGAATGGACTTTGGTTTAACGAAAAATTTGAAAAGACATTGAACCTGACATCAGCTCTTTGGGCTAGGTTTGACAAGCAGCAGATCCTACACATAAGCATGTTTACAACCTTCCAAAACTAATTGTCATCTAATGAAAATGATTTAAATCTTAAAACTTGAGACACCTGATTCTTCACATGCCTTATTCTAACCTCAAATGTGTAATCATTTTTCTGTCATAGCTAAGTAAGAATGATCCAATCCATAAAACTTCAGCCACCTGATTCTTAGCCAGCCTCAAGTGTCTCAGTCATCTATTTCCATAACTAATAAAAATAAAATAATTTTAATCATAAATGAGACATCTGATTCTTAACATGCTATATTACAACCTCAAATGTGTTGCAACCTTCACAAGAGATGTACAATGCAGTTATGTTAAATCTCCTCTCAACACAAAACTTAGGCTTCAATCTACAGCCCCGATCGAGATGTTCAGCATGCACATCGGCCAACCGACAACAGAGGATGTCCAGAGTAACCTGAAAGACCATAGGACAAATAATAAAAAGACTGCAAAGCTAACATTTCATTATCGATTAAGCCTTTAATATGTTATACTGATATTGAATACAGTTATTCCATGCAGTTACCTTCCACAGATGTTTAATTTAATTATATTATTATAATTATTATTATTATATATTTTTTTTTTTGGGGGGGGGGGGGGGGGGGTGATTTGAAAAGCAAGAAGGAAGCAGCAGATATTCAATTAGCCCTAGTGCAATTTTTCATAACATCTCTCCCATGGCCAATGACAATAAACATAGGCACAAACTTCCCGTCTAGGTAGGGAGTGGTCTTCATTGACTTGACATGTTAAAAAGACAGCACAACCATTGATTTCTAAGTCTACATACTTAGTCAAAGTAATAGCGACGACCTAATAACTGTTAAATCACCAATTGACCCAGTTTAAACTAATAGGTAGAGACAAATTTAATATTGTATCATCTAACATTCTCCTCACTTGTGGGCTTGAAATATGTAGAAGTTCCAACAAGTGAAAATCAAGATTAATTGAGAAGGAAATAACATTGTAGGGACTCGAACACTGGATCTCCTGCTCTGATACCATCTTAAATCACCGATTGATTCAAAAGCTTAAGCTCTTGGATGAAAGTAAATTCAATATTATATCCTCTAACATTCCTCCTCACTTGGGGGCTTGAAATATGTAGAAGACCCAACAAGTGAAAATCAATATTGATTGGGGAGAAAATAATATTGCAGGAGTTTGAACAGGGTACTTTCTGTACCACTTGCTCTAATACTTGTTAAATCAAAATTTACGATTGACCCAAAACTTAAGCTGATGGGTGATGGGAATTTAATATTATATCACCTAACAATAAGCTAATATGGACTTCAGAGTACAAGATGGGATTAAAAAGAGGATGGTGGACTATGAGGTCTTAAGATCAAGTTAGTGGAAAACCTCATTGCCTTTGGTAAGCCGAAGTCCACAATGAGTACAATGTATGAAGTGGTTGTTCTCTTGAAGCTCTCCTTGTTTACATATAGGACACCATAACTTCTGAAGAACCTACCATGGCATGAAAAGGAAATATAAGCTTGTGATCATAATAAGAATAAATCATGCTTTACCAATGTAAACCTAAGATTTGATTAGAAAGAATGCCAAAAGTATCCAAAATTTCAAGTTAATTACTCTAGTAGAAGACATATAAGATTTTCAGCTTCAGCAGTTTCAAACACATGATGTAATTTGCATGCAAAAGTGTGTACAACCCTCAAGAGTAGATGAAAACCAACCTTCTCACTATTAAGTTGCATGTGTTCGTAAACAGCACGGGCTAAGAACTCGTCTTCTTCATCTTCCCATGTTACAATAGGGCCTTCAGATTCTGCAAAGAGCTGAGTAAACATCCTACTCAAAATAGTGATTTTAACAGCTAAAATAATAACAGAGAAGATCCATCACCATATATTATAACAGAACCTACGGATGAAACGACAGCATAAGTTCAATTATTATTATTACTTGACTTTGACTATGGCTGCATGAACTTGTCTACTGAAAATTAATCCCAATTAATGACTACTATCATAAAACAGAAAGATCAAAAGAGCTTCCCCAGTTATGGAAGGACTTAGGAGGATGATGTTTTTCAATTCAGAAACAGAAAATATATCAACAGATTTGAGACAGTGAGTGAAGGCAATGAAAAACTGCATCAGCAAAATCACCTTTCTGTCTCAGATCAACATTCAGATCCTCATAAAAAATCCTTTGCATTTCCAACAATATGTCTTCACCTTCACCTTGATAAGCATCCTGAATCCCCTCATATTCCCAAAGAACATCAGCAGCCTCAGGGACAGAAGGTAAATTCTCATCATAATCATTCCCAGATTGGTCTTTAATTTTTTTCAGCTCATCAGAAAAGATGTCTTGAAAAGCAGATTTGATAAAATCCTACAACCAACAAAATACCAAAAAGAAAAGACACGAATTACATAACAAAATAAGGATTAAAGTATCTGAAGCACCAATTATGCAACACCCAACAACTAATTGTTAAAATTCATTGCAATGACGAACAAAAAACCTAAATACAAGAACGGAAAAGAAAAAATTGACCTGCTGTCGATTATTGAGAGAATGGGGATAAGTGGGCGAGGACATGGGGAACCTCATCTTCCAGAGCAAGCGGTTTCTTCCTTCTCTGACTCTCTTGCAACAGTTTTCCCTCAGCTATCGATAGTAAAATTTCAGTTTCGAATAAAAACAAGAACCCGCCAAAAACACAGAACAATACATCGAGAAAAGAGAAAATTGACCTTCTGCTTCCATGACTGTTGATTGTTGTAATGAGGATGGATCTTAATCGAAGAACGGTGGGTTTCAATGACGGAATTTGGATCATCGTCTTCCATTTTGAGGGTTTTATTTTACGATTGCGGTGCCAAAATTTGCCCTCGACTTGTGATTGTGATTGGTCATTTTCATGTCGACGGTGTGACATTCAGTTCAAGATTTTAATTTTGGGCAATGCTTATGAATTCACGACGGACAAACCGAAGCACATTGAGTTGCTACACAATTGGGCTTTCCAAAATGAATTTGGGCTCGTTGTGGATCGGTCCAACCCGTCAATTGGGCCTTTTTTAATTGATATTGGGCTTCCTCTGGTTGGACCCAACTCAGCGGGCTTCTTCTGGTTGGGCCCAACTCAGCTCTCGAATATTTGGTTTTCGTTTTATTTAAGTTGAATAATTTCTACTTCAACAGAATGAGCTATTAAATACAAAATTGAAAGTTTAAGAACATAAAAGAGTTTCTTCTAGAAAAAAGTTGGAGTTACATTAGACATTGCATAGTAGAATCTAGTAACAAATATTTGGCACTTGCAAGAATAACAAAAAAAAAAAAAAAAAAAAAATTGTAAATATAGCAGAAAAAAACATAAAAACAAATTTCTATTTTTATTCTTCTAACTTTATCCTTATTGGTGTATCAACATTTTATGTCAATAGTATATTTGATATAATTTAAATTTGGTATATTAGTTATCTAATATACTTTATATTTGATATATCAGTTGACTAATATCTGATATGTTACACTTGAAATTGAATTTTGAACATGTTTTGAAATATAATTGATACATTTAAACAAATGTATTTTTAAGAAGTACTGATATATTAATGATATCCAATGTTTTATAACTTAAAATGAATTTTGAGTTAATGTTGATAATATAGTACTAATACACAAATGTCATACTTAAAATTTTATTTAGAAGAAATGTTGATATACGATATACTAATTATATACTTGAAATTAGTTTTTTTTTTTTTTTATGAGAAGTGATACAATATTGATAAACTAATTAATTTGTACTTTAAAAGAATTATGAATAAGTGTAAGTGTCTAACTATAACATCTAATGCACCAATAATATATAGGGAAAATATCAATTTATACTAGGCATAAACTTTGGGGTTGTATCAATTTGAACCCCAAACTAATAATTATATCAATTTAAACCTTAAACTTTGGGGTTGTATCAATTTAAACCTTAAACTTTCTTAAGCACATAAATTTAAACCCTAAATTTTCATAAGTGTATCCAAATAAAACATAATTGAGGGTTTAAATGGATATACTTATGGAAGTTGAGGGTTTAAATTGATACACTTATGAAAATTTAGGGGTTTAATTGATACAATTATTAGTTTAGGGTTTAAATTGACACACTAATGAAAGTTTAGAGTTTAAATTGATACAATTAAAAATTTAGGGTTTAAATTGATACAACCTCCAAAGTTTAAGGGTATAAATTGATATTTACCCCAATATATATATACTTGAAATTGAAATTTGAATGAGTATTGATATACAATTATATACACCAATACAATATTTAAAATGAATGTAAATAACGTGTGAGATACTGTTGATATACTAAAAATGTATATCAAATGAATTTTTAATGATTGTACTGATATGATATACTAATGATACATTTATATTACAATTTAAATAAAGTTTGAATGAATGTTGATAAATTAGTGTTACACCAAATACTTATTATTCCACTTTTAACTCATTATGATATATGTACCATTCATACACTGACTATCTACTTGCAATTCATTTTGAATTAGTAATACAATTGAAATGCCCGTGTTAAATTTTAAGTATTGTTATAAATGATATACTTCATACTTGGTATATCAACAATATCATTGAAATATTTTCCCCCTAAATTATGTATATCAATCAATTAATATATGAAATATGAAATATTTGATATACCAAATTAAATATAACTTATATACCATTAAAATCATATAAATTTTTTAAAAATAAACAGATGAACTAATACAATATATATTTGGTATATCATTTGATAAAATTAATGCATTTAACAAATACCATTAACATCAAAATTGAACTAATCGAATGAAAATAAATGTATATCAACGCGACAAAATTAAAATAATAGTTACCATAATCGAACAAACAACGTCAACCGTAACATAATTAAAGTCATGATATATCAATTGTATAAATTATATTATTTAAATAAAGTATATCAATTGATTGATATACCATTGTTATATTTGTAAATATCCTTATATATTTTGCTACTCAATTCAATTTGCCTGAATATAATTCAAAACAATGGCAAAAAATACTACAAGCCGTCTTAACAAATCAAAACTATATTAAGGTGGAAGTCCTTATCCACTCTTCTTCATGTGATTCTAGTTCGTTTATATTTCTATATCTTGAGTAGTCCAATGAGTTCAAAGAGTGGGGATTTTCCAAACAAAATTTAAAGAGTGGGAGATTCAAACGTTGTTGATAACACATGGGTGAATTTTGATTTAACAAAATAAAACTAAAAATTAAGATAAGATAAGATTTGATTTAGCTTGAGATTAGGAAAAAAATCCCTTATAAATAGATCATTATGGCTCTATATGAGGTATCTAAAAACTTATAACTTCTTCTTTATTATTTAGTTACCATACTGACTTTGGCATTTAAGCCATTTTTCTTTGTTTTATAGGTCATTTCTTCCTCAAATTACATATTTATCAGTCATGTTATGCGAATGTGTGTTTTCTTCCGTCCAAAAATTTGGCAGTAGACAGTAACAAAGAAAAAGGAGGAGCAGCCGACTAATATGAATATTTCTTCAGAGAATTTTTCTATATATTTCATTAGGTAAAAGTGTACAATATATACAGGAGAAATGAGAAACCCTAGGCAACAGAAAAGGAGAGATTGAAGGGTCTCACAATACACATGGCAATAAAAGAATAAAAACAATGTAACTAATTAATATTGAATTTGGAATCCTTGCTACCGGCCTTCTGCTCATGGTCCTTTGATGGTGAATGGGTTGGCTTGACAACTTCCTTCACATCCCCCCTCAAACGAAGGGGCAAAGCATTCATCTCGAGTTTGGAGCGAAGATACAAAAATTGAGAATGAGACAGAGATTTGATGAGGCAATCGGCGAGCTGATCAACTAAGGCACTTGTGTCCCTTATGAATTGAACTAGGGCCCAAATACACACATCTTTCATATCTGTATTGAAGCTTCTGAGAATTGTACGGTCGAAGACACGGATAACAAGCACACCCAAAGATTATGACATCTAAAAAATTCAACTGTTTGTTTAATAATTTCTCCATTGGAGATTTTTCTTTGAGAACTGTAGATGGTAAGCCATTAATTAAAAATGTTGACGTCATAAAGGCATCTCACCAATATTTTAAAGGCATTGAAGCTTAGGCCAGCAAGGTTAATCTCATCTCTATATACTATATGTCGGTGTTTCTTTTTCAGCTTAACCGTTTTGTGCGGACGTGTAAGAGCAAGATAGGCGTGATTTAATACCCAATGTAGTACACATTTGATGTACAAGTTTGAATTCTCCACCACTGTCCGACTGAAAAGTTTTAATTGAGGTCCCAAATTGATTTTTCACCATATTAATAAAATGAGTGAAGGCAACCATAGTATCACTCTTTAGCTTTAAAAGGATAAATCCATGCAAATCTACTGTAGTCATCAAGAAAATGCACATAGTAACGATACCCATCTGAGGACATAACCGGTGCTTGACCCCATAAATCAGAATACACCAACTCAAATGGTTTAGAAGCATGAGACGAAGAAATTGAATAAGAGTATGGGATTTGCCATATTTGCAAGCTTCACAAAAATTAAAGACTTCATTGGTTTTCATTGACACTTTAACACTTTTTAACTACATCATTCAACTTCTTTAAAGATGGGTGTCCAAGTCGTCTATGCAAAGTGTTTTTGGACACAACAATATTAACACTACTATTTTGAACAACAACCATAGAGCAAACCATTAATCTACTATCCGACTCCAAGCAAGGGTCTATCGAACCTGAAGCACTGCTAGTGGCTCTGGTTGTTCATAGCTTGTATAATCCATCACCGAGTTCCCCCTTTAATACCACCTTACACGTATGGGTATCCTTAACAAAGCAACAGTTATTATAAAATTAAAATACCTTATTATCTTGTGCTAGTTTTAATATACTTATAAGACTTTTTTGCTATTTCAGGGACACACACACATTTTTCAAATCTAACACGCCATTATGAGTGACTAGAGAACATGAGCCAATATGAGAAATAGATAAAGCACAACCATTACCAACAGTAACCTTTTCAGTACCTTCATGTGTTCAGAAGAGTGACTAAAGTTGTTTGGATCCCCTACGACGTGATTTGAAGCTCCACTATCCATATACCATCTAGGATCAACAACTGATTTTAGTGTAGCTACAAACGAATTGTTACTTTGAGTTGCAATAAAAGCTTGATTAGCCTTGCCCATTTGGACCATTGTTTGGAACCCGATTAGGTTGGGCATTGTTATGATTAGGAGAAAACCCTTTGTTAAACAACTTATAGCAAGTCAGAGTCGTGTGTCCTTGTTTGAAACAAATTTGACAAGTGGGTCGACTATTACCACCATTCCAGCATCCTCTTCCCCTTTGTCCACAACTGTTTCCTCTTTGTCCACCATTCTGATGAGAAGAACAAGTATTTGCAGCATTTTGCTACTGTTTGTCGACTTCAGTGTTTGGCCCATTGCTTGTTGTGAGATTTATGGAGGATGAGTTCCCAAGAGATACAGACTTACTCGTGTTTTACAGATCAAGGCGTTTTTCAAAGCTTAGCAACTCTGACCGAAGGTCGAACCATTTTACACTTGCTCGTCCTTAGATCGTGGCTACGATGGGATTATACTCTCCATCTAGTCCGATTAGGACTTAAGATACCAATGAATGTTGAGGAATAGGGCTTCCAGCCAATTCCAGATTGTCGGCATGATTTTTCATAACTCGTAAATAATCATTCATTTTCATCAAGCCCTTTCGAGTGAACTGAAATACCTGACAAAGGTAATCTTCTTCGACTCGAGATTGTATTCCGAACCGCTCCTGAATGGCACTCCACAGACTTTGGGCACTCTCGTGCCCCATAACTTGAGTAGCAACTTAAACCGTCATAGAATTATAAAGCCAATCCAACAAAAGCTGGTCAGTAGCTATCCATGACTTATACAAAGGACTTACCATGACTGTGGAGACAGCAGAGGAGCTCGATGCTCCAGATGCTGAAGACGTGGATTCACGTTGAGAAACAACTTGTGCAAATGTTGGAGCTGCTAGGTTGCTCGATTGTTCTGCTGTTACTAGCGATTGAACCACCATAGGAGGACAAACATCTTCCCCAATTAAGTGTCCCTCCAAGCAATAACTTCTGAGAATGAGGAGAGCCAAATTTTTCCACAACAAAAAATTGTTCCGGTCAAGCTTAATGGTTGTGATTTGGTTTAACAGTTGATTCAATGGAGGACTATTGTAGGTAGGGCTGCTGAAAGAGCCAGTGGTACCAGAAAAAGAACTAATAAGAGTGAAATTCTTAGAATATGATATATGTATTATATTGCTTCAAAAAAAAAAAAAAATGCATATGATTATTAGATTAGACCAAATTTTTTTTAATACTATGTGGGGATGAAAATATTGGTATCCTTACATCGAAAGGTGTTCCGTTGATATTAAATATTCATTGATATCTTGAACATTTTTTTTATAAATGCTCTAAAAACTTTTTTAAAAATTGTCATCTACAATTTTCATAACTTAGTTAGAGAGTAAAATCAACTTAATTATTAATTTAAATAAAATTTATAGCTATCATAATTTACAAAAATATTCATCGATATCAATAAGGGGGTGTTTGGGGTAAAGGATTGGGTTGGGTTGTATTGTATTAGGTTACAAAGCCCATGCTTGGGGAATGGGCTTTGGGGTTGGTTTGGATTACAAAACCAACCCCAAATACAATCCAACCCAATCCTTTCTAGTTTTCGCCGCTTCCCAATGCACACTCTGCTCGATGTCTGCTCTCCCTCTCTCTCTTCTGTCGCCTTCTGTCCACATTCACTCTTCCCCTTCTCTCCACAATCACTCTTCCCCATGCGTTAGTCGAAGTAGCCATGCGTTGGTCAAAGCAGGCCATGCGTTGGTCGAAGGTAGGCCTTGTGTTCGTCGAAGTAGGCCTTGCGTTGGTCAAGGGTCGAAGGCCTTGCGTTGTTATTATTATATTGTTATAATTTGGTTGTTGGCTTATTAAACTTCGGTCACTTCCTGTGCTGTCACTCAAATTAATTTGAGTGGTTGGGTTGTTTAACTTCATTAATTCACATGCTTATATATATGAATTCTCTCCTATTCCTATATCACACATCATTTCGGAGAAGAAATTAGCTCTCCAAGTTCTTCTTTTCTGGTGAGTCCCCTTCAATCTTTTGCTATTTTTTATTTTTTTCTCCTTGTGTTATGAATTATTTTTATTCAAACTTTCTTTTGTTTCATGTGATGGTGGACTTCTCGTTTGATATGTGCCTTATCCATTTGCCTCTTTAACCCGATTGACAGTCGAGTTCTAACGGGTACAAAACAACAGATGTACACAAAAAAAAAAAAAAAACAGTCGAAATAATACTTCAAGACAAAGTAATCAACATTATAATATAGCATGATAATTTGAAATAATATTTAAAAAGAAAAAAAAAATCAAAATCAGTCTTATAGTATGGTAGTTTAATTTTGTATAGTATGAACAAATAAAATTCAAAATACATGATGGTTAAAAAAGATGTAGAAAAAAAACAGTGGAAATAATATTTTTTTAAAAAAAGGTCAAAATACTATTTAAAAAGAAAAAAAAATCATAATTATAATATAGTATGATAGTTTCATTTTCTATGGTATGAACAGATATAGTTCAAAATATATGATGGTTAAAACAAATCTAGAAAAAAAATTACTGAAAATAATATTAAAAAAATAAAAATAGCCAAAATAATATTTAAAAGCAAAAAAATCAAAATTATAATATACTATGATAGTTTAATTTTCTATAGTATGAACCGACAAATTTCAACTTATATGATGCTTAATGTAGAAAAAAAACATCCATAATAATATTAAAAGAAAAAAAACAGCCAAACCCAACCCAAACCAAGCCTGTAATCCAAACACTGTAATCAGAAACCCAGTCAACCAATAGAACCCTTCACTCCAAACACCGTAATCAGATTCCAATGATTCCAATTCCAAACAACAAAACCTATCGTAATCAGATTCCTAGTAATCCTGATTATAATCCAGCACCTCAAACACCCCCTAAATATTGATATATCCATAAAATTGAAATTGGAGGGCAACAAAACTCAATCAATGGAAAAATCAATGGTGGGATGAGATCATCTACCACATGCAATTGTTGATTTAAAGAAAGAGAAAAGTGGATACGAAAATCCCAATGTATCAATTTTCTTAAATTATAAAATAATGAATGCATCGACACCCTACATTGATTCCCTTCTAGACTAACTATAATTAAATTAAATTATATAAATATTCCATAAAGTATGCTCTCAATTGGATTGGTTTAAAATCAAATTTTATTATTTGTGTTTAAATGTTTTAATGTTTAGACTAAATATTCACTCATCATATGCATACTATGTAAAACTAAACTTTACATGCTAAAATAAGTATAACTCAAGTGATATAATACTTTGCAATTAATTAAAAGTGATATTTAATTTAATTTTTTCGGTTTTGGAGCCAACCAAAAACTAAACAATACCAATCGATTTTATTAAAGAAAGGATTCAAATCGATGTCAAATAAAAAACCAAACTAACAGATTGGTTTTTATTTTGTTTGAGTTATTATCGGTTTGATTTTTTATTTTTGGCGTTTTCTTTTTAAATTCCAAATTTTTATTTTTATTTTCAGTTTTGCTATTTTTAAATTAAAATTAAGTCTGTTTCTTTTCTATACATTGAAATTAGACGTATAATATATATGCACCATACTAATTGAAATACTAAAAGATTCTAATATTAGAGTTTATTTTCAAGGATATATATATAGTCCCGATTCAATTCGATTTTGATTGATTTTTCCAATTGAAATTAGAACCAAACTAATACTTTTTTATTTTCTCAAAATATAAATCAAGATGTCTAATTTTATAATAAAAAACCAAACCGAAGAAGTGAATTGGTTTGAATGGATTTGTTGGTTTTTCAATTTTTTTATTACATTCCTAATATCAACTTCGAATTCACGTGATTCACGCTAAGCACAAATAAAAATAAAATCGTCATCGTCATCTACGTCTATTCTTACACTATTTAATTCCGTCGATTCGGTGCAAATTCACAGACGCTTCAAAAATCACGACAATGGAAGTTCAAATTCTCACCAAAGAAATCATTAAACCTTCTTCTCCAACCTCTTCCCATCTTCACCGTTTCAACATTTCTCTGCTCGACCAACTCGCCACTGCCGGTTACGTCCCTGTCATTCTCTTCTTCGCCAATGCCGACGGAGCGCCGCCTTTCGAGGAAAGATCCGGCCGCCTGAAGAAGTCATTGGCAGAGACTTTGACTCGATTTTACCCACTCGCCGGCCGCCCCAGAGAAAATAGCTACATTGACTGTAACGACGACGGCGCTGAGTATGTTGAAGCTCGAGCCAATTGTGTTCTCTCCGATTTTCTTAAGAAACCCACGCCGGAACTGCTCGCCCATTTTCTTCCGATTGAGACCGAAGCCCCCGAGGCCGCCGCCGGCGGACGCATGTTTTTAGTTCAGGTATTAAAGCTTAGTATGAACTATGAAGGTAATTAATATTTGGTAAAGTTTAGCTTTTAGATAAAAAGTTGATTGCTTTAGTTTATAAAATAATATTATTGTATTTTAGATATTATAACCACATAAATTTTCTATTAATATTTAATTATTTATAATATCTAATAAGATCTGCTATCACAATTTATAATTTTTAATAATTTAAATTATAAATAATTATTTTAAGATAATTGTTTTTAATGACAAAACTAATAGGACTATCTATCACTTCTATCATGACTTTTTGCTACTTTTATAAATAAGTTGGTTTATTTTGTTATATTTAAAATAAAACTCTTATTTAAAATGTTATGATCTAGATTAATTATTAAGTATTAAAGGTTTTTTTTTTTTTTTTAAATTTTCCTTTTAAAAAATTAATATGTATGGTTTAAAAATAATAGTTGTGTGCATAAAAAATGATGGTGATGCGAGAAAGAAACTAAATATATAATATAAATCTTATTTGAAGGATAAAATTGAAAATTGAAAATTTATTAAAAGGTAACATTTGATTTTACAAAAATCTTAAAAGTTTAAATTAAAATTTGTTTTACCAAAACACAAAATACATTTAAGATTCTTTTAAAATCTATTCTAAACCTCCTAAACTCAACCTCAAATGCACCCTAAATTGAGTAGGGATGAACAAAGAAATTTGACAAACCAAACCGAAGATCTGGCCGATTTAGTGTGATGGCCAATCGGCGATCGGTTTATATTGCACAAAACCAACCAGTTGGCTGGCCAAAAGAAATATATTTCGATTGAACCGATCGGACCGAGTATGGATGATTTGAAAAAAAAAAAAAAACCATTTATGTGCTACATTCCCTTCCTAATCCTAATTTAGTTTCTTAAATATTAAATTGTTACAATTTTATCTTTAAAATTTATATTTTATTTTTATTTGGTTCTTAGGTTTCAAGAATTATACTTTTGATGGAGTGAAATATTAAAATTAATTTTAATAGTGATTTAAATGCAATAAAACTTAATTAATTATAATTTTTTTAATTCTTTTAAATTAATTAGTAGAAATTAACATTAAATACTAAAAGTGAGTATTTAGTGGAAAAATTAAGGTTAAAACTGCAAATCTTGAAACTTAAAAATTAAGTTGAAACAAAATCAGATCTCAAGGATAAAATTGTAAGAATCAAATTGAAATTAAAAAAAAAAATCAAAACTTAATAACTAAAATTGTAACATTTTGATGACTAGGATCCATATGGAAACTGGATGCAAAAATTTAGGGACTATTTTTCCCTTTTCTAAAACATGGGTGGAAAGGTTAATAATAATAATAATAATAATAATAATAATAATAATAATAATAATAATAATAATAATAACCTAAAAATGGTAGTAGTATTTATAAATTTAACTTTGAAAAATCAAAAAAACCAAAACTCAAAATGGTACTTACCTTAACTACTTGGTTTTAATACTTTGTAAACATATTCGATTTCTACTCCATATAACCATCTACATGGTAATAAACTAACAATAAGGATTATTTTCAAAATTTATTAAAAATACAAAGACTAAAATTAGACATATGAAAGATATGAACTAAAATAGAATCATAAAACCCTAGTTAATTAAAAATAGTAACCCTTTTGGTATGAGAACCCCTAATTCTCAATTATTAAAATCCTCAAATCAATTTGATTTCAACCCTAAGGATTGGGCTAGACATGGATTTCCTTAACATCAAACTCTTGAGACAAAGAACAAGTTTTTTTACCCAAGATTTAAACACTCCAACAGATAGGATGATCAATCGATTGAATATGTTGCTCGAATGTTCTTTCGTATGTAACTTAACACATGAATTGCAAAATTCAAGAAACTTTTATGACTCAACTTGAAAGAAAGTACATACGCCCAAAACTCAATTCATCTTAATTTGACCAAATAAGCTAAAGGCAACACTTTAATAGCCTCCCAAGTAAAACCGTAAGCCACATCATAGTTCATAATAAATTATAAAATGGCAACAATGTTCATGCTTAAAATATCATTAAAAAGGATAAAATTGAAAAATATTAAAGTTACATTAAAATTATTTAAATAAAATAAAAACAATAATTTTGTGTTGAACAATTCATACACATGATACAAATATTTTAACGGTAATAAATCACATAAAAATTAAATCATTACAAATCGTGAAGCAGTGTTACGTTACAAATTTGAAAAACAGGTTAAGGTTAAGAGCTTAATAAGTGTTTTTAATTGAGAATTACTCATTTAATTGATTCTATTGTATCAGGTGACGTTGTTCGAATGCGGAGGAATGGCAATGGGCATAAGTTTCTCCCACAAACTAGTCGACGCATCCTCCGTAAGCGTAATCTTAAAAAGCTGGTCCGCGACGGCGCTGGGCTCCGACACGGCTGAACCCGAGTTTCTTCAAGCATCTCTAGTACCGCCGCCGGAGGGAATCCCAATCGCCGTCCCTCCAACAGATTTAGGAGGCAAAGTCAAATGCAAAAGCAGTAGATTAGTCTTCAACGCCCAAAAAATCGCCGATCTAAAATCCAACGCCGCGAGTGAAACCGTACCAAACCCAACGCGCGTGGAGGCCATAACGGCTCTCATTTGGAAATGCGCAATGAAAGCAGCAACCCAGAAAACGACGCCGTTTTCAAATCCCCCAAATCTTTCCGTCATGTCCCAAACCGTAAATTTACGCAAAAGACTAACCCCACCGTCGCCGGAATATTCCATCGGAAACCTCGTCGGAAACTTTGTCACAAACCCAATTCCGCCAGCGGAAAAAGACCTGAAGGGACTCGTAGAACTATTGAGAGATGGAATTAGAGAATTTAATAAAAATGGGATTAATAGATACGAAGGGAAAGATTGTTTTGTGAAGATAATTGAAGGGCTCCAACAATCTGGGGCTTTGTTTATGAGAGATGACGTGGCGTTTTATATTAGTAGTAGTTGGAGCCGGTTCGGGTTGTACGAGATGGATTTCGGGTGGGGAAAACCGGTTTGGGTGAGCATTGGGAGTATTATGTTTTTGAATTTTGTGGTGCTAACGGACACTAAAGATGGGGAAGGAATTGAAGCTTGGGTGACTTTGAAGGAAAATGAAATGGATTCATTTCAACATGATGATGAGTTACTTGCTTTTGCTTCCATAAACCCTAGTGTCCTTTCCTAGAATTTGAATGGTTTGGTATAATGTAGTTGTCACCCTTTTACAAATTTGTTGTTTTAATAAATCTTAGTTGAGGTCATTTATATTAATAAATGCAATTTGGATGTGTTTTGTGTTTTTAAACTTTTTAGAATTGTTTCCAATTCTTAAAGACACCACGATTTTAATTAGTTGTTTCTCCTACTGAAATATTAACATAATTTAATTTACCATAAAAGTATAAGGTTAAGCTTTCGATGTTTTCATTGGATAATTTGACATGATATCAAAAGGAGGAGATCACGTGTTCATTACGTGATTTGATATGATATCCATGAAACCACATTCTTAATTAACTTGAACCAAGTGTTGTGGTTAGTGTCACTTTCATACTTTTTCAACCGTGTGATACCATGATTTGTACTTTCTCATAGTTTAGCCTAAAGGAAAACTCGAGTCCTAATCTCCTTTTGTTTGACTATTCTTTGGAACTTTGTTGGATTTTAGGCGAGATTCTTCCATCCTCAACCAAACTTGGCTCATGTAGAACTATGTGTCATTCAGCCATACATGTTATTGTAAGTGTATTTACTCTCACGTGTGACTTTAGTTGACTTGCCTCTACTCTAGGCGTGATACCCTCCCCGTCCCCATATGAGGATCCTAAAAAGATCCCCTATTTGACACTATTGGGCTGGGGCCCGTGGGTTCTTTTGCCAACCTCAGACAAAACTATTGAAAATATTTTAAAATAATAGTAAAATATCACATATTATCTGCGATAGACCACGATAGACACATATAATAGTCTATCACGGTCTATCGTAAATAGACAATAAACTTTTGTTATATTTATAAATATTTTGGTTCATTTTCCTATATTTGAAAATAACCCATAAAAATATAAATTTAATAAATTTTAATAATATTTCATTTGAAGGAGTTAAGAACATAAAAACGGAAGTAATTAAGATCTAAAGTACTATAACTACATCAATTTTTAGGTTTAAACCTGCTTATTTTCAAAACCGAAAAATAGAGGATTTATACTTGTTGTAGTTCAAAATTGGAGCAATTTCTTCCAAGTTTTTTATCACGAACACTTCGTGGACCACCACAAGGATCTACTTCGTTATTCTCTAGCCTTAGAATGGATTGTGGAATTCAAATTATAATGAACTTAGAGCAAATTTGTGAAGAACAAAGGGTTTTTGAGAGTTTTTAGTTTTTGAGAATTTCCAGCAAAATTCCAACAACATAATCAATCAAACTCAATATTTATTTCTTCTATGAGTAGAAGAATACATGCAAAACAATTTTACATGCATATTGAAACCTAAAATGGTGATTAAGAAACTCAATTAGGAGGTGTTTTGTAGTTGGTTTAAAGGTCATTTACATACTTCCACCTCCTACTTCAACATGCATGAGTGGAAAATTCCTACAAAATTGGAAAAATTAATTTTCCAAAAATCAATAATTGAAAATCCAATTTTCTTTATTTTAAAATTAATTCTAATAATTAGTTTTAATGAATTTAATATAAAATTAATTTAAATAATTAATTATATTAAATTAATATTAAATATTAAATAATTTTTCACTTATCCCGTCAATTTCCAACCTGATGAATCTCTATTCATCCGTTTAATATTTAAATCACATTTAAATATTTCCAACTCTCCAATGTTATTTAATCATAATTAAAACAAACAAACTGTAAACTTTACTCCTTTAACGAATTTGAACATTATCAAATTTTTTCACCACACTGTTCCAAAGTTTAGTCCATGAGCTAAGAAGGCTAATGGACCTACAGATCATGAACTCCAACAATCCGAAATTATCCAACTAAACTATTTAACCTAGTTAATTAACATTTGTTAACTACCAAGACACTCCACTATAGCCCAATAGTTGCACTCTCCTCACTGATTAGTAAGTCGATTCTTCACAAGTTGTTTGTAATTACAGCTGGGTCAAAATTATCGTTTTACCCAAGTAATTACATCTCGTTCCTTAAGTCCCACTGATCCTCTAATGAACAGTTGGTTTGTGGTCCAACTGTCAAACCGAGTCTCTCTCAGGCCAATGAGAGGGTGGGGGGAGGGGGGGCACTTGTTCAAGGTCTGAAGTCAAAACTTAAGGAAATAACTTCTCTATTAACCTAAATAAGGTAGGAGTGAATTCCATCTTGCAAGACTATATCCTTAGCTATCTACCTGGTCTTATCCCAAGGCTTATTGGGTCGGCAAATTCGAGCCACTCTCACCCATGCAAATTAAAGGATAATCCTAAATAAATAGGAGGTCATAGTTAGCTTAGGATTACGATAGAGTTATCTAGGTCATCATGTTGAAATAATCAGTTTTAACAGTAAACGACGTTATAAAGTAAAAGTGATTATTCCATGATTCGGTCTTATATATGCAAACTCATTGCATAGGATACCCCACTCTCATGTCTCTACATGAATGATATAGGATTACATCGTTTGCATCAAATACAAAACGGGCTGCATTCACATAGCGTTCCCAGCCGTTTTGGTTATTACCTAAACTTGATCCACTTTTATGTCACCCATAAAGTCTAAGTATTCAGACTATAGCCAGAGGTTCTTAGTTTATTGGATTTAATAAATACAATTCACATATCCAATAACATTTTTATTGAATAAATATCGATAACAACTTTATTGAGAATAGGTTCCAAAGTTTACAAACTACGAGTTTTAGGACATAAAACCCAACATCATTAACAAAATATGAAATAATCATATGTATATTTAAATAATTAAATATTATTATTTAATGTGCTAACCTAGTCAAAACCCAACCTAAGGACAACTCAGACTTTGATCTTATGAGCCAAATTAATGGTTGGGTCATTAGCTTGGCTATTGAAGGTCGGCTCGATTGGACCTAGACCAAGCATGGGTCAAATTGGATTGAGTGGCTGAACGATGAGATTGACAACACTTATTCCAATTACTTGTCACTATTTATTATTGGTAGCTTATTTAAATTGGTCAATAATTTCATGCAGGAGCCCTAGCCGCGGGGGATGTGTCCGGGGGAACGCACAACGCAGCCGAACGTGAGCTGCTATACCATCGTAAATACAACATTATTTGAGAGAAACATCTTTTTAGTTCCTAAGTTTTGAGTTTTGTTTCAATTTAATTCTAAAATTTTAAATTTACACTTTTAACCTCGATTTTTAATTAGATACACACTTTTAATTTTTAATATTACTGTCTATTAATTAGTTGAAAAAATTAAAAGAATCATTAATTAAGTTTCACTAATTTTTTTTATTATTAAAATTAATTTAAAAATTTTAGTTAAAAAGAGAAAAACAAACTTTTATTTCATCACTAAAAGCAGGGCGAATGTCTAGGGAAAAAAATGGAGGAAAATTTATCAATTATTGGTAAGTGTGCAGGTAAGGGCCCAATATAATTGTTCCATCTTTCATTTTTTAATTCAAACTTTCCTCACGTAACTTAGGAGTATTCGAATGGTCCGACAATCCGAACAATTCGGACTACCCAACTCGAATAATAAAGATTGGGTTGGGTTAATTTAAAATTTGAGTTGGGTTAGGTTAATTCTTTTTTGTATTTTTCGAGTTGGATTAGGTCTCGGATTGCAATTTTGAAAAATTGGAGTTGACCCAACTCAACCCAAATTTCTAATATTAGTATTAAAATATATATATATATATATATATATATATATATATATATATATATATATATATATATATATATATATATATATATATATATATATATATTAGTTTAAGTTAGTGTTAAGAACTATTTTATACTTATTTTTGGATCAATGTATTTTATTATACGTTATCTTGAATCAATAAATATGCAATTAGTTTTTCATGATATGCCAATGTGTTCTACCAAGAAGATAGGGAAAAAAAAAAAGGGAGAAAAAAAAAAGCAAGACAACCTAACCCAACCCAACCTGAATTTTAAAGATTGGGTTGGGTACCCTATTCGAATAGCCAACCCGACCAACCTAAATTTTCGATTTGATTGAAAAAAAATGCTTCTAAATCAATCCATGTATACCCCTAACGTAACTCAATACAGCTTCACACATTTTTAATAAAATCTTCTTTTCTAGCAGTCAAATCGGCCCAATAAATGGTTGATGAATGTTTAGGGTCAATCATAATCTCTACAAAGTTATACTAAATTGCAAGACCTTTCATAAACAATCAATTGCGATTTGAAAGCTTAAAACAACAATAAATAAAACTAAAAAAAATAACAATATAATGTAACAAAAAAGAATTACAATTAAAAATTATGAATATGTGTTATCGCATAACTTTATATAACATTCCACATATGTTATATTTAATTATCTCAAAAGGAGGGAGAAGGTATTTGTGAAGCTTGAAGAGAAGTTTCTCAACCATTTGGGCATTAAGAGGTATTAAAAAATATTTTTTAGAAAAACTTTTCAACCCACCATTTGAAAGTAAGTTTTTCAAAATAATAATAATAATAATTATTATTATTATTATTTTATTTTCTTGGACTTAAATCCAATTTTACATTAATGAGCACAATTGCCCACATTGCAACACTTCATCTAATAAGAATTTCAAATTTTCTTATATGATTTGAATTTTTATTTCAGCTTCATAATCATTTAATTTTTTATTTTATTTTAAAAATAATTTTTTTTATATAGTTTTGATTTTTAAAAATATTGATATAAAATATATAACAAAACAAGAAATAAAATATATAACAAAACAAGAAATTTAGAAGTGACAAATGTATTTGCAAGTTTAGTTTTCAAAATCTAAAAGCGAAAAACTAAATGGTTATAAAAAAGATCTAACAGATTAAACATTGGAACGAACCTTAAAAAAATAAAAAAATCCTTTAGCCCAATATTTCTAAAATGTAAATGGAAAATCCATTAATGAAACCATGTTCTTAATTAAACTTGATTTTACAAGATGCTTTTAATACAAGAACACCATGGTCTTATTGAACCAAATGAAGATGATATAATATAGTAGTTCTCCCATAAGGTTTACATAAATTCCATTCAATCATTCCTTGGGAGTGAATTTCACATGTAGCCCATCTTCAAACCTCAATATATGAGCTCTTGCAATCTTTCCTCCCTTCAGTTTGGTCCATCTATCAAAATCAACATTTAAAAAAAAAAAAAATTATTATTATATGACTATATGTTAAAAATTAATGAAAAAGTTTGAGCAAAACTTGATTTATAAACTTTAAATATATGCACCTGTATTTAGTGAAAAGGATATGGAGGAATGTGCACAAGTAGACTTTAGAGTATTCAGCACCAGCACAATGCCTTAAACCTCCCCCAAATGGCATGAAGTTCTTTTGAACAGTAATTGAGTCCAACTCCTATAACATAATTCATAATATCATTTGTATTAGCAATTAATTACCATATTTAATTAGGATTTATATATATTTATATTTATATATATATAATATACCTTCCATCGCCATGGATTGAAAGTATCAGGATCCTTGTATACTTCTGGATCTCTGTGACGAGAAGCAGTAACAAGCATTACTGTCCATCCCTCTGGAATTGTATATCCTATAACATCAATCTAATGCAAATTAGTAGACTTAATTCCTCACCCCAACAAATAACAAAACTTTTTAACTTGAAAGAGTGTACATAAACATTTGTTTTACCTTTTATTTGAATTTCTTTGGTTGTTTTCCTCAATAAAGCAGGTGTCACACTCCCCAACCTAAGTGTTTCACTAATGACCTAAAATCCAAAATAGACCCAAGAAGTAAAAAATCTCATCAAATTATATTGAAGTTGGAGAAATAATGTCTATAAGAAATTTATAAATATTATATTACGTTGAGTGTGAAAGTCATAGATTTATATTCTTCCCAAGTGATTGGCCCATCTGGATCAGCTCTTGCCTTCTGAATTGCTTCATGCTCAGCCTAATTCAACACAACCACAAAAAATAAAAAAAATAAAAAATCATAATTTAATAAATCATATAAGAAAAATAATTAAAATCAAATGATTAACAATACGGTCCTTTCTTAACCATTGGATGTGAAACTTCATTGAAAATACTCGATTTTATTTTCTCTTTCGTACATCCAATGGCTAATGAACAACCATATTGTTTTGGTCGCGCATTGAATCATTTTTTTATGTCCTTCGAGTCTTACTTCCAATTCTTTCACTACTTGGGGATGATCCGCGAGGAACTTGAGAATCAAAGTAAGAGAGGTAGAGATGGACTCAAAGCTAGCAAAGCTGATGGAAAACAACAATTGGATAATGAATTCCTCCGAAATGAATTGTTGGGATTCCTTATCTTTAATGGCCTGCCCCAAGAAATCTTCATCATTGCCCGTTCCTTTAGCCAATCTCTCCTCTAAAATATCTTTTAGCTTCTTTTGGATTTCCTTCATGTCCTATTGTCATAAGAAAAGACAACAAATAAATATTCATATACCTCTTGTTAACATAATCCATTAGTTCAAACTTGTAAGATCGACTAATATTTATGTTAATTACCTTTATGCATTTGTTGTAAGTTGTGCCTGGCAAATTTAGAGGTAAAGTGAGAAAACCTCCGAGAAGTCCTGTGAACTTCTTAGTGAGACCTCCTGTTAGTAATTTACTAGAATCTTCGCTGAACATCTTGACAATCGAAGTTCTAAAAACCATCTGAAAAATGCAACAAAAGAATAATTGTTAAATTATCCAAATTAAAAATAGAATCTCTCTTGCATTAATGTTTAATCAGATAGGTTACGGTATATTTAATTATTTAACCTACCGCTGCGGCTGATTCTTTGACTTCAACGCTAGGTTGAGTTGACCAATAATGAAGAGTTTCTCGAGCTGATTCTTCGATACGAGGAAGGAAGCGCTCGCGGAGTGACTCAGCTCCGAAGTGGTTCAAAGTAATGCTTCTAATGTACTTGTGGATGAGGCCAAGAGCCTTGAGCCATTCGGTGTCGAGGCCAAAGAATTTGGAGAGTGTATCCAAATACCACATTTCTACGGCCCTTCCTTCTTGCAACATTATGTAATGGTTGAACTCTGCATCTGTTGAAACCACCACCGGTCTTCCCGCCAAACATGTCTTGAAGATCGGTCCATATCTAAAAAGCACCACCCAATTCAAATTTGATTATAATTTAATTTTGCCTAAGCATCTAAATTAAGATAAATCCTCTACCTCTACTTAGCTTGTTGAACTAAAGAAAAAGTTCATTTTAATTTTGGACAAATTCTTCTCTTCTTTTCCTTAAATATTTTTGAGTTTTTTTTTTCCTCCGTGTGATTTTGGAGTGAGCTGCAAAAGGGTTGATATCGATCATGATGACTTTAAGTATTGTTCTAAAAAATTATGAGGTGAATGATTGATCTTTGTCATATTCAAGAAAAATTTGAAGAAGAATATAAATATATCTTTTCTAACAATTTATGCTCAAATTCATGAATTAATATTATCATGCACTAAAATTCATCATCAATAATCACACTTTAACACATTCAAATTTTTTTTTTTTTTTTTTAAACCAGTTAAGCTATATTGAAAATAAATTATAAACTCTCAAAATTTTAAAGCAAAAACATCTAGTTTCTCTAGTGAACATGTTTTATAATATTTTTTCTATAATAATAAAAATACCTTTTAACTTTGCTTTGAATGAAAGGGTGAACATCAAGGGAGTCACTAGGTCGACTGAGTTGAATAGTTTCTCCGATGAGAGGGAGGCCCATGGTGCCCGGCGGCAGGACTCCGTTAAATTTTGAATCCTTCCATTTATTAACCCAATGGATGTAGTAGGCAATTGCCAACGTCGCCAAACCGAGCAAGATTGTCCACATCGTATCTTTGTCGTAATTTTCCGATCAGATGGTGAGCTCGAAACGACGTTGAATTGAAAGAGTTGAATGAACTTCAACTGAGTTTAGATGAAGAAGTTATGGGGATAGCTTTTATAGATGATGTTGAAGATAGGTGAGAGCTTGTGTGAATTAAAAAATTGTATATAATAAAAAATAAGGATTTTTCAATTTATTTAAAACATAAAAAGAAATACTTTTTATATTAGAACTTTAGTTTGTATTGCTCTGACATATAGCTTCAATTCTACTTTTCGTTATTCATATATAAATTATTGATTCGTAAATATTAAAATATAAGAATTACTGTGGATAAATAATTAGAAATATTGAGATCAAATTAAAGAAAATCATAAAACTCTAGAGATTTATTAGAAAGTTGTTAATAAATGAACCGAATTTTAAGTAAAATAATGAGTAAAATTAAAATGTAATGAGGTGAGAAAGAAACATGATTCACGATGTTAGAAGGATGAGTTGTTGGGATATGAAGCCAATGTTGTCAATTCTTTTAATTTTGAAATATATGAATATTTTATTATCAAAGGATGCAACTCAATAAATGAAATTATTAAAATTATTGCACCTCTTTGAGATTGCTAAAAAAATATATCCATGTGAGAATCGTGATATAACCATCCAAATTAAATCAAAGTTATATATATATATATAGACCAACTTATTCAACTTATGCCTATTAGAGTCTATCAATATTTATTACTGACATTTTGTTATCTTTAAAAATATTTTTAGTAGTTTTGCTATTTAAAACAATTACCATATTTCTTATCTAATTTGCTATTGTTGTGTACAATAGCCAACAACATGGGCATGTTGGATAGAAATTTAAAAGTAGTTTGACAAACTTAGGGTGTTGATATCGAAAAATGGATCAATGTCAAATTTATATTTTTAGAAAGAAAATGGTATCAATATTCAGCAAAAGAAACTGAACATCAGTGGTGTCGAGCCACTAACACTAACACTCAAGTTAGCGAGTATTAGATTTGTGAGTAACTTGACAATAGAGAATAATATAAAGTTTTTTAGAGTACCTTTGACGAATGATTCATATTTCTTATATAGGCTTGATATCACATCGATTTTCAAATTTGTGTTTTCCAGATTGCTTAACGAACAAGAACCTAAAAATTTGATAGAAGTTGCTTGTTTCTGTATTCTGAATTTGGTAATTTTAATTTTTTTTTTCTAAAACATGTACATTTTTAAAAACCAAATAGTAATTAAACATGCCCTAAATAAGTAAAGTTCCAAAACATCAATTTCAAGATCGAAACATTGTTAATGCTTGAAGTGGTGGACTTCTCCATTTTAATTAGAGTTAAATTATAGAAGCACTCCCTGTTGGTGCAAAATTTGGGGTATGGAGGAGGCACCTGACCCTCACATGTCTGAATTTGTAATTCAGGGAAGAGAGAACCTACTAAAAGAATGATTTGATCTTGAAATTGATATTTTTTATTTAGGCCCTGTTTGGTCACTATTTGGTTTTTGAATTTTTTTTTTAATCAAAATTAGCCAAATTTAAAAACAAAATCAAACACCTCACTTTAGTTATACGTTAGCCAAGGCCGAAGCCAACTTCTTCCCCTAGGCTCATTTCGGTCCTAGGTTGTTGCCCTCGACCTGAATCATGCTATCTTCTCGATTTTATTGCCCATGTTCTTGTCAAATGTTGTTAATGATCCTTTGGTCCAAAATCACCTATAATGCTCTGAACTAATTTGTTATTTAATAAAATTCTCCATCCTTTCAAAAGTTGTAATATTGCAATTGATTTTTCATAAACGTTTCAATACTATATTTAGAGTAAAATTTCATAGAGTTTTGAAGAGATCTAAACTTATGTGGTGACTAAAAATTTTGGATCACACACCCCATTGTAAATGATATGAAATCCTAGAGCCATTCTAAATGATATGAAATCCTAGAGAATTTTTATTTCAAAAATTATTTTGAAACATTTATGTAGGGTCAAATATATATATATATATATATATATATATATATATATATATGTGGTAATAAGAAGACAAAATCTAAAGTTATATTTTATAATATATCATTTTAACAAGGGGCGGGTTCAAAGACAAACACCTTTATTTTTCTTTTTTCCTTTTTCTTTTCCCATTCTTGATATGACACATTATAACGTGATTCACGTGCTGCCCAATGCAACATCAGATGGTTCTCCATGATCATTTTTATAATAAATAATTTTTTAAAAAAATGATGTGGCCAATAAGTTCCCACAAAATAATAATTTCTCTTATAAAATGCTAATTTAAAGAATCTTAATATTAAAAATTAATTGGAGATACCATCTGTGAAAGGACTTGGAAATAATAATGCCTTGGATTTACTAATTTAAATTTACTTTTAATTCTTAAACTTTTAAAAGTATATATTTCAATCCTTCAATTGTATGTTTATTTTAGATGAAAAATATTTATTTTTCTTCAAATTTTGAATCTAGTTTTCATTTATGGTTTTTTGGTTTCAACATGCTACATGTTTAGTCGTTAAATTTTGAGTTTGGTTTGAATTTAGTTGTTAGATTTCAAACATTACAATTTTAATTGTGAGGGTTGGATTTTGTTTCAATTTGGTATTTGAGTTTCAATAGTTATATTTTTAACCTTGATTTTTTTTCTTATTAAATACTCTTTCAGTCTTTAATGCTAATGTCTATTAATTAATTCAAAAGAATTTTAAAAATTGTATTTAACTAAGTTTTAATATATATTTTTCATAACTATTAAGATTAATTTTTAAATTTCACTTCATAAATATTTTTAATTAATTAATAGACACAAACACCTAAGACTGACGTGAGTATTTAATGAAAAAAATCGAGGTTAAAAGTGTAAAATCCTAAAATCTAGGGGATCAAATGGAGACAAAACTCAAATTTGGGTAAAATTGTAATGAAATCTAAGGACTAAATTGAAATAAAACTCAAAACTTAAATACTAAAAGTAACATTTTGGAACTTAGGGACTCAAAAGAAACTAAACCTAAAACTTATGTACCAAAAAAATAAAATTTTTTCATTTCTTTTATTATAGTGTTTAAATTTTCAAATATTTATTTTTAACTTTAAACTTTAAAAAATAACTATTTTAATTATTATGATTGTTTGAAGTCGAATCTGATAATTGTTTCGTTTTTGAAAAAAAAAAAATACTTTTTTCTCTATATTTTGAGCATAATTTTCATTTGGTCGTTAATGAATTTTATTTTGATTTGGTCCACAACGTTCAATATTTACCATTCATTTGTATATAAATTTTTTTTTTTTGTTTTTTCATTGCTTTTGACTCTTGATATGTAAGTTTAAAAAAGGTCTTGAGCCTCATCATGGTATCCACAATGATGTGTGTTGTTTTTGGACATTTTAAGTCAAAAAGTTTATTGGTAATTGCTCGAGAGAATACAACCGTCGTTCATCAGGACCTTTGAAGGAAGAGTAAAACGCAGTTCATTTCCATCTTCCTTGAGCTGAAGGCCAAAGATTTTTAAAATGTAAATTAAATTTCATTAATGATATTAGGTTTTTAATAGTTGTTGGATTGAAGTAGTGGCAACTACAACCAATGATGCAATAGTTGTCAAGAAGTTTCTCGTTAAACACATTTTTAGCATATACAGAATCCCTCAAGCTCCCATCAGTGATGAGGGTATGCACTTTGTCAATATAATCATGACAAGTCTACTCGAGAAATACAATATAAAAGCATTGAATCACCACCGCCTATCATCCCCGAACTAATGGACTTGCAGAATTATCAAATTTGGAAATAAAAGGAATCTTTGAGAAGATTGTTGATCCATCTAGGAAGGACTGATCTTTAGGACTAGATGAAGCCTTATGGGCCTATAGAATAGCTTTTAAAGCTCTGTTGGGGATGAATTCATACAGGATCATATTTGGTAAAGCATGTCATTTATCGCTTTAGTTAGAGCATAAAACATATTGGGAAATGAAGAAGCTAAATATGAGTACATAAGCAGCACAAGAGAAGCAGATGCTACAGTTAAAGAATTAGAAGAGCTTCATTTCCATGCGTGCGAAAATGCTAAACTCAATAAAGAAAGAAAGAAAATGTATGATGATCAAAGAATCAACCCATCAAAATTCCAGGCCACACAGCAAGTGTCATTATTCAACTCCAAATTGAGACTATTTCTTAGAAAGCTGAAGTCCAAATGGTCACCCTTTTTTGAAATTAGCAAAGTATATCCACATGGTGCGGAAGAATTATTGGACACAAATGACGACATGTTTAAGATTAACAGTCAAGGACTGAAGCCCTATTGGGGTGAAGTTACAGATAAAGAAAAGGCTATAATCTCCCTTGTTGAACTAAACTAGGAAGGAAAAGATATTAAATGTACAAGTACATTATGTTGTTTTATTTAATTCTTATGTCTTGTTTTTCATTCATCATTCACTCTTAAAAAAAAAAGTGAGGGAACTCTATCTAGGCTAGTTTTGTCTAAGAGGTACTTAAAATGAATGTAGGGAACACCTCGACCTGAAAATGTACTTGGGAGTTGAATCTATTTGAAAAAGTTGATCTTCAAAGTAACAATTAGCAATTGAGTTGTTTAATCCTCTTCTTTAAGTGTTTCTAGCCACATCACTTGCTCAGCACTCATCTAGAGTTTTTGTTCAATTCGTGCATGTCATGCGGTTGGCTACATGGCTGACCAACTAAAGAGGTTCATGACTCAGTCCCATGACTATTGAGCTTATGTCAGGGCTCGAGATGATGCATTTAAGAGATTCCTAAACTTCGTTATGCCTGGCCACTACCCTGATGTCTTTGCTTTCCCTGACCACATCCTTCATGACCCGTTTGAAGAAGAAGAAGAAAAAGAAAAAGATGATGATATGATGCTCCTGCTTAGACTTAGGGGAGTGTTCTATTCAATTTACATGATTTCAGTAGATAGGTTTTTTTTTTTTTTTTTTTTTTTAATTTAGTTATTGCTTACTTTTAGTTCTCTAAGTCTAGGTTTGAGGTGGAAACAAAAACAAAAACAAAAAAAAGTTTTCATGATCATGTAAGTTGTAGCATGTTTGTTTTTGTGGTGCAAAGTAACCTTTGATGATGATATCTAGAGCATGTTTCATTCTGGCATGCTTGAACTTTTCAAATACCAAAGTACAAAATCAAGAGTTTTAACTATCTTTATGTGCAAAATATCATTAGGCTAGACTATCACATGTTCAAAAGACTTAGTATACTAGAAGAGCTTAGCCTTGTGTTTTGCAGCCTAGCCAGAGCAACCACCTTGTTCTTGTGCCCTTTTTGCATATATTAGTAAATGAGGAATTGCCTTCTTTAAGTTTTTTTTTTCTTTTTTTTTTGGGGGGGGGGGGGGGGGGGGAGGGAGAGGAGGGTGCCTTGCATTCATTTTTGTTTTACCAATTACCACGGCAACGTTTGTAATATGCATGTGTGCTAGGCCTTAAAAAAGAAAAAGGAAACAAAAGCTAGGATGCATTCCTCCTTTTCAAGTTAACTTAAGTAGCTAGAAGTGAAACATTATGCCCCATGTTTTCTTTACATGAAATGGTTAAGGCATGTGTGCTAGGCCTTAAAAAAAAAAAAAAGGAAACAAAAGCTAGGATGCACTCCTCCTTTCCGAGTTAACTTAAGTAGCTAGAAGTGAAACATTATGCCTCATGTTTTCTTTACATGAAATGGTTAATGAGGGAATTGAGTGTTAGTGTTTTCTAGATTGTTGCATAAATTATCTATATTTATTTGAAATTGTCATGCAAAACTTTAACACGTTTTCTCCCATATAGCCCAAGTATTACTTAAATAGAAGGTAATCTTCGTGAGGACCGAGGTTGAACTCAGAGATTTTATTGTTTGGACTAGTGTCATAAATCTCTTAGAGTTCTCATAGTTTATAATCTTTGTAAATATAAATGATTTATTCAATAAAATAATGAGATATATTATTTGTTTTTGCATTAACTTAATCCAATAAACTAAGATCTGTGGTTATTTTACGTAAACTTTAACATGTATATGGTTGACATACAAGGTTGGATCATGTTTAAGTAATAACAAAAAAGGTTTGTAGTATAGGGATAAAGTTGAGTGTCTTATCCGAGTGACACTATGGATATGACCCACTTTGTAATTATTAAAAGAGTTATAAAGTGTTAACAAACGATTTGAACCTAATCGTTCATGTGAAGACATGTGAGTGGAAGGTGCGGATTCGTCCCCCAATCCTGCTTCCCAAATAATTTTTCCGTACCTACTAAAACTAACAGTTGTAGTGGCAAGGTCCGGTCGAACACAGGGAGCACTTATAGTTTTTCAATCAAACATTTAACAGTCCCAGAGTAATTGAAAGGGGAAATGCTAGGGTGGGAAATGCTAGGGTTTGATTGTAATAAAAATTTAAATGGCATAAAATGACAAATAAAAAGGTGGAAAACTTATATAAAAAATGCTTAGCTTGGGTTGTAAAGGATTTTCCTATTCAATGTAATTGGTAATCGGTTCTTCATTACCAAAATTTAATAATTGCCTACACCTAACCAAATTAATTAAAAAGACTAATTAATTTGTCGTAAGCAACTAACTAGCCAACTTGCATGCATATTCAAATTGGCCTAATAACATTAAGATCTAGGGAACGTTACGGTGAATGTTTAATTTTCAAGCGCCTAATTAACATATGTTTGGTTCAATCATTGGTTGGTTAGATCAATACTTATCTAATTCGATTCGCAAGCTAACCTAACCTATTGCTTATTGTCGCCATGTGCCCGAGACGACACGGAGCGACCGACATCCTCGAAAATGGTTAATTTTAAAAGAAAATAAAAAAAAGGAGTCGCCACCAATCTTTTTTACGGTGTGATTGGACACTGAAGTAAAATAAACAATTGTTAATTAAAAATAAAAATGGTCTACAAAAACTAGAGTTGAGTTCGAGAGTCATTTGTGTATGGGGAAGGTGTTAGCACCCCATAACACCTGTTAAGCGAAACGGTGGCCAATTTATTTTTATCTTGAATTAAAAGTATTATTTAATTTTTTTAAAGAAAATAATGTCTTATTTTATCCCTCATTATTCAAATATTTGAAGCAATGATCTCATAAAATTAGTGGAACAAATTCCGTCAATTTGACTATATTATAATTGAGGAAAAATTCTTCATTTCAAGAAAGTGAGAAGTTATTACATTTTCTCAAAATCCGTCATAGTATAGTCTTTAAATAAATAAAGTTTTTTTTTTTAATATTCATTAAATTCATTTTTTCTTGAGATCAAATCTCGGACTCCCAAAGATGTGATCTCTCACCTTAAGAATTCTAGGAAATCGGAGTCCCAAATTTCCTAAATTCCATCATAGGATTTTTTATAGAAAAAACGGTCTTAAAAACAAGTTATTAGAGAATAATGGATTAGAAAACCTGTTGAAATCATAGATTAATTTTTGAATGTTTGAAAACCCAAAATGTGTAAATTTAAAGAAAAGAAATTTAAATGATTTAGAAAAAGTCTTGTAAAAAAACTTTTAAAAACTTAGAGAAATTTAAATTAGAAGGATTTTAAAACTTTGAGAAATTTTAATTGGGAAAGATCTAAAAACTTTGGAAAATTTTAATTAGAAATCAAATAAGACTTAATATGAACATTATATGAGAAGAACATAATTAAGGATGCATCAAAATAAATGAAGCAACATAAGAAGGCATAATAAAATTTAATAAAACATATATTGAAGATCGATCTCGGACTCCTAAATAATCAATCTCCTCACCTCAAGAATCTAGAAAATCGGACTCCCAAATATTTCTAGAATCCGTCGTTGGTTTTTTTTTATAAAAAAATAATAATAAATGAAGATTAAGAACATTAGACCAATATCACTTGATTACAATACAACATGAATATGCAAGAATAGTAACAAAACAAATGGTTGGAAGATAAAATAGACAAATAAATGCTAAGAAAAATGTCAAATGAAGAATATAAAAAGATAAACTAAAAAAAGAAATAATAATAATAATAATAATAATAAATAAATAAATAAACACAAAAAAATGACAAAAAAAAAGATGGTAAAACACCCAAACTTTACATATTGCATAATAATAATAATAATAATAATAATAATAATAATAATAATAATAATAATAATAACAATAATAACAATGATAGTAAATTTGTCATATTTATTTAAACTTATTTCCTTTCTCTTTTATTAAAAAAAAAAAAAATAGAAACCCAACTTCTTTTCTCCTAAACTTGCTCTCTACCAATCTATTCTCTTCTCTTTATCTTCTTCTTCAACTCATTACCTTTTTTTACACTTTTTTTTTTTACTTCAAACACAAAGAAACATAACTTCATTATAAGATGTGTTACCTTACTTTTTACTTCATTTTTTTTTATCTCCCCTCTTCTTTTTACACATACTTTCCTTTTTCTTTTAAAACAACAATAAAGAGAGAGAGAAAAAAAAAACTAGGGAATAAGATGAATAAAAACAAACAAATAAGATAAAATAAGATAAGAGGGAACCAATATCTAAAGTAAGTGCATGTAAAAAGATCATATGATAATAATAGCAATAATAATGATAATAAACAAGGTGTAGAATAATAATAATAATAATAATAATAATAATAAATAATAGTAGTTATCTTTGCTAATACCTTTATTTCTCTCTATTTTTTTTTCAAGGTTTCTAAGAGGGAAAAAGAAGAACGAAAGAAGAAATCTCAAACACGAAACCGCTTGTTGTGTGAGGTGCGGATCCTTGGGACAAAGTCCCTATTAAATGCAACCTCCAACTAAGTTAGGCTCTTTGTGTTTGTTCTAGGAGGGATATGGAAGCTAGAGATCTTTTTGTAGAGAGAATGAGAGATAATGAGACTGGTGGCTACCTAGGGTTTTTGGGAGAGAAGATGAGATTATAAAGGTTAAAGTCATTTCCACAATTGACTATTTTTTTTTAATGGATTTTATTTCAATTTTAAAATTTTGCCAAACATGGCTTAAGCTAAAAAATGAAGAACAACTTTTAGGCAACTAAAACCAAATTCAAATTTTTTCTACATTTGCTTTGCTTTCCCCCATTTTTCTTATCATAACTAAATTGGTTACTTTAACCAAACTAAAATAAAAGTTAGAAGAGGTAAAAATTAACATAAAAAGAAGGTAAACAATCAAAATTAGATTAGAAAAACCTAAGATAAAAATTAATAAATTAATTTAAATGAAGTCGGATAAAAAGGGGTGGCTACACTTCCTACCATTAACATGCAATCAACGAATTGAACATTAATCATAAAGCAATGATCATATATCTCAAAGCATCAGATAATAAGATTTTAATCTAATTGAAACAAAATTGAATCCAATAATTACAAAACTTAGTTCAAAATCTCAAAAATACATTAAAATAGGGAAAGAATCTTAAACCCAAGCTAAAAAACGTTACCTTGGCCAATAAGTGGCATTATGGACATTGAAAGTTGTTTTTCATGCATAAGAGACTCAAGAACAGAGGGACATTGAGAGGAAAAAAACAAAGGAATTCGGCTGGTGGCAGCATCATTGACCTAAAAATCGAAGGTCTGAGTGCTGCAACGCGTAACAAGTTCTTTCCCGTTTCGTCTTCGAAACATCATGGCAGTGCCTAGGCAGCGCCGCTGCGCCATAGCTTTAGGGGCAAAATTGTCATTTTGCCTTTCTCTCTCTTGGTTGATGCAATTGAGCTCTATCTGGCCCAATTGGCTCCATTTCAACTCTAATGTCTGATGCTACCTCAAAAGTGTTCGATATCTATAAAACAACGAAATAAACACGTAAGATCTAAGGACAACCTTGAATTAAGTAGAGCTAGATAGTACATTTTCGGTGCTATCAGTGAGCAGGGGTATCCTATGCAAAGAGTTTGTATAAGACCAGATCATGAAATGTTTAATTTCTCTTTATAACGTTGTTAATTGAAGAAATTAATATTTCATAGGATGACAATAAGTGACTCGACCTTAATCCTAAGTGAGTTATGAACTCTGTCTAGGGGTTGGAAACCAGTCGAATGACCGAAACCAGTCGAATCAAAGGTTGGAGGCCGATTTTTTTAAAAAACCAATGGTTTTCTCAAAAAAAAAAATATAAACCGAACCGACCCTGACCAAAAATTAGACCGGACCGCTCGACTCCAACCAAATTATAAAATATTATAACATTTATTAATATGCTTTAAAATATTTTTTATTATACTAATATTATATAATATATTTATATCAATAAACCCTTTTTTAAATATTACTTTTCTTTCCAATCCCAACAACCAACCTAATTTTGTATTGTATAATGAATAGGATAGTGTCACTTGCTAATCTTGTATTGGAATTTTCTATCAGTATTAATTATAAGTTATGTTGTAATTTTGTAATTTGTATGGCTATTTTAGTTTATGTATTATTTTTAATGAATAGTGCCAAAAGACCAAATTTACAAAATTTCATTAAAAAAAAGAAAAAAAAGAAAAGAATGATTAAAACTGAAACCGATCGACCCGACCCCAAAATCGACCAGTCAGTTTAAGCAATATACTTTGAAAGTGCGATTCTCAAACTTTAACCGAATAAGGCGATTTCAATGCCAGTTTTCATAGAAACCGACCCGGCCGACCGATGCTCACCCCTACTCCTGTCTATGAGGACAATCCTTTGATTTGTATGGGTGAGAGTGACCAGATTGTCTACTCAATAAACTTACCATTTTGGGGATTTGTCTGAGTAAGGAGTTGGGAATATATATTCACAAGATGGAATCCACTCCCTCTGGTTTTTAGGGCAAGTAGATAAATTGTTCCCTTAAGGGCTAATTCTGGGTCTTGAACAATGAAGTCACACCCTCTCACTGGCCCGAAAGGGGTTAGTTTATAGTTAGACTCTAAACTATTTGTTCATTAAATGAATTAGTGATACTTAAGGAGTTAAATGTAATTACAGAGGTAAAAAGGTAATTTGACTCGCCTGTAGTTATGAGCAATTTGTGAAGAGTCGACTTACTGTTGATTGGTTATATCCGTGGACATAGAAATATGTCTACGTGCGAATAGTGCGTCTTTAATGAATATTGATTAATTTAATTAAAGCATTTAATTAATTAACCTCAAATCATTTCTAGCTCACCAAGGGTTAAAGAAGAATCAAATAATTTTTGATTAATGTGATTGGTCAAATAAAATAAGGGAATTAACTGTATATGATACAATTAGTGTTATGTATATAGATATATTATAAAGTCAATTTTGAATAAGATTCATATAAAACTATAGGTTAAATTTAATATGAATATGATTTATATCAAAACTATAAGTTATGTGAGGGAACATTATTTGAATAAGATTAAATTAAATCAATATAAAACTTTAAATCCCATGTAAGAACATTAATAAAGAACATTAATAAATCCAAATAAACTTTAGACATCCCCCAACACACACACATATTGATCTCAAACTTAAATTTATAAACTATACTTTACAAATACGTTAAAACTTCTTCCCAACCCCCCTTACACACACAATTTTTAATATACTAACTATCATAACGGCAGGATAGTCATTTATGTTGTTATCATAACTGTAGTATAACAATATATACCTATTTCAATTTATTGTTGCCTCAATTCTAGTTATGTACAAGGAACAAAATAACAAAAATTCATTTATTATATACGCTAACACTATAGAACTCTTAGCACGTCTTTTGTTTCTTACGTATTGTTTCATTGTCCATAAACTTCTTTTGATAGTGTACATCCAACTATAACTACATGGACCCACAACTTTTGTTTCATAGGGCAAATGGACTACTAGGTTCACAATTACATCAAACAATCACTGGTGGAAATATCTTTTCTAACTTATGTTCTCAATTTGAGGGAAGAGTAACATCATTTTTATCTTCCTCGAGCCAAAGGCCAAAGATTTTTAAAATGTAAATTTGAAGGCCATTATTGAAACTATGTGCTCAATTATTACTATAGTTGAGTTGACTGATTTTTTTACAAGCAAATAATCGTGTAGCTTGTTCCATGGGTCTGAGCAATTTCTGTCTGTAGAATATTTCCTTATGTGTTGTAGATTTACGAGCACAACCTTCCATATCTTTCTTGATGAGGATTGTCTTCCTTTTAGAAGTTATCATCATAGCATCTCATACATATTGAGCATTAGATTTAGGGAAAGTGGGCTATATGAGAGTTACTGTAGAAGATATTTAACTGATACATACTTCATTGAGAAAGTGGGCTATATGAGAGTCATTGTAGAAGATATCTAACAAATACATACTTTGTGAATTAGATTCATCTATTATTCATTAATTAAACTTAATTTTACAAGATGCTTTTAATACAAGAACAACATGGTCTTATTGAGCCAAAGGAAGAAAATAATACAGTATCCAGCTAGAACAAGTAGTTGATCCATAAGATTTAGATAATTTACATCGTTTTTAGTAAGCAATCCCATTCAATCATTCCTTGGGAGTGAAGTTCACATGTAGCCCATCAACAAATTTCAATATAAGAGCTCTTGCAATCTTTCCTCCCTTCAGTTTGGTCCATCTATCAAAATTAAAATTAAAATTAAAAAAAGATTATGTGATTATTAAACTCTCTTTTATATATATATATATATATATATATATATATATATATAGAATACTATATGTTAAAAATATGAATGGATTTGATCAAAACTTGATTTATAAACTTTAAATATATGCACCTGTATTTTGTGAAGAGGATATGGAGGAAGGTGCACAAGTAGACTTTAGTGTATTCAGCACCAGCACAATGCCTTAAACCTCCTCCAAATGGCATGAAGTTCTTTTGAATAGTAATTGAGTCCAACTCCTATAATATTCATAATCATCATTTAAATCAAAATCATCATTATTAATAATTATTTAATAGTGTATCCCAGCAATTAATTAGCATATTTAATTAGAAATTTTTTTTTTCTAAAACATACCTTCCAACGCCATGGATTGAAGGTATCAGGGTCTTTGTACACTTTTGGATTTCTGTGGCGAGAAGCGATAACAAGCATTATTGTCCATCCCTCTGGAATTGTATATCCTATAATATCAATCAAATACAAGTTAGTTTACCTATTAATATATAAATATAACAATGTCACAATTGATTTCTTGTATAAGTATAACAAACAAATAAATAAAAGTTGAGGTAGAATACTTATAATTTTATCCAATTAAATAGAGTACATAAACATTTGTTGTTACCTTTTATTTGAATTTCCTTTGTTGTTTTCCTCAACAAAGAAGGTGTTACACTCCCCAACCTAAGTGTTTCATTGATAACCTAAAATTCAAAAAGACCAAAGAAAAAAAATATACAACCAAACTATACTGAACAGAAAAGAATGAAAAAAAAGGAAGTTAGACAAATAATGTATATAGAAGTTTGTAAATATTATATTACATTATGTGTGAAAGTCATGGATTTGTATTCTTCCCAAGTGATTAGCCCATCTGGATCTACTCTCGCCTTTCGAATCGCCTCATGCTCAACCTAATATCACAATTTAATAAATTATTAAGGAGAATGATTAAAATCAAATGTATTTTTAAAAAAAAAAAAATTATTTAATTCAACTTTCACAATCGTGTGGTCTCTTTTTCATCGTTGGATGTAAAACTTCATGAAGATACTAAATTTTGGCTTCTCTTTGATATATCCATCGATTAATGAACAACCACATTGTTTCAATCGCATTGAATAATTTTTCATATCTTTCGAGTCTTACTTCCAATTCTTTGGCGACTTCAGGATGATCCGCAAGCAAGATGAGAATCAAAGTAAGAGAGGCAGAGATGGACTCAAAAGTAGCAAAGCTCATGGAAAACAACAATTGGATAATGAATTCCTCAGAAATGAACTTTTGGGATTCCTTATCTTTGATGACTTGCCCCAAGAAATCTTCATCACTGCCATTCCCTCTAGCCAATCTCTCCTCCAAAATTTCTTTTAGCTTCTTTTGGATTTCCTTCATGTCCTATATTGTCATAAAAAGTGTATATATATATATTGGCATTTCTCTCTTTTTGTCATAATTAATGTAACTTGTCACTTTAAACTTTATGATTCACCTTTATACATCTGTGGTAGGTAGTACCAGGCAAATTTAGAGGCAAGGTGAGAAAACCTCCAAGAAGTTTTGTAAACTTTTTAAGAAGACCTCCCGATAGTAATTTATTAGAATCTTCACTGAACAATTTAATTACCGAAGTTTTGAGAACCATCTGAAAAATTCAGCAGAAAATAATTGTTAAATGATTTCAATTAAAATGGAATCTTCCTTTCGTTAAAGTTTAATTGGATAGGTTACGATATATTTCATCACTAAGCCTACCGCAGCGGCTGAATCTTTGACTTCGACACTGGGTTGAGTTGCCCAATAATGAAGAGTTTCTCGAACGGATTCCTCGATACGAGGAAGGAAGCGCTCGCGAAGCGACTCCACGCCGTAGTGGTTTAAAGTAATGCTTCTAATGTACTTGTGGATGAGGCCAAGAGCTTTAAGCCATTCGGTGTCAAGGCCAAAGAATTTAGAGAATGCATCCAAATACCACATTTCCACCGCCTTTCCTTCTTGGAGCATTATGTAATGGTTGAACTCTGCGTCTGTTGAAACCACCACGGGCCTTCCTGCCAAACATGTCTTGAAGATCGGTCCATATCTAAAAATCACCACCCAATTAAATCTCGTGTTAACTTTAATCAACAAGTTAAGACATAAATCTTCGATCAAGAAGTAAGGAGCTTGAATCCTCTACCTGAACTAAAAAAAACAATTAATTTTAATTTTGGCCTAAATATAGATTTTCTTATATTTGTTAGTTCACCTAGTTGTCTAATTGCAGCTTGTCACCACAAACTCTTTGTGTTTTTTTTCCCTTAATTTTTTCGAGTTTTTTTTTTTATTATATGATTAAAGTTGGGCAACAAAAACATAGGTGTAGTCCACGATTATCCATCTTTTTACTTTATTTTTTCTACTATATGGCTTTCTTAAAAAAGTATTGCTCTAACAAATATAGGGCGAATGATTGATCTTTGTTGACATATTCAAGAAGTATGTAAATATAGATTTCTTACTAATGTATGCTCAAATTCAGGAGTAAATTAAATACCTAGTATATCATGTCACTAAAACCCATCATCAATAGTCACACTTAACATATAATTCATTAAGAATATGATCGAGATTAAGCAATTGAAGTATATACTTAAATTGATGTTTTACCAAAAAAAAAATATACTCTCCAGCATATATACATATAATTTGAATGCAAAAACATCTCGTTTGTCTAGTGCATGATGTGTTTTATAATGTTGTTTATATAATAACAAAAATACCTTTTAACTTTAGTTTGAATGAAAGGGTGAAGATCAAGGGAGTAACTAGGTCGACTCAGTTGAATGGTTTCTCCGATGAGGGGCAACCCCATGGTGCCTGGTGGTAGAACTCTGTTGAATTTTGAATCCTTCCATTTGTTAGTCCAATAGATGTAGTAGACAATTGTCAGCGTCACGAAACCGAGAAAGATAGTCCACATCTTATCTTTGTTGTAATACTATGAGTTCTAAACGATAACAATTTATTCAAAGGGTTGGATGAACTTCAAATGATTGGGTAGCTTTTGTAGATGATATTGAAGTTATGTGAGAGGTTCAACTTTATGCATACAAAAATACTTTTTAATATTGGCGAGCAATTTTCAAAAATAGCAAAATGTCAATATCTATCAACATTTATTTATTTATTTTGAAAAAGATATGTTGAGTCAAGGCGTGCACCTGCATATCTCCACTAGTAGACACATCTTTAGCACCTTCATTATCTCTTTTTCATTAATAATCAGTAAGTCCATAGAGAGATAACAATAGACAAACATAGGGCTAAAGATAAGCCAAAACAAACAAAAAGCTTAGTTGTTACCAAAAATATTAAGATTGATGGCGATGGTAGATGGGCCATAGTATTTGAAAAGTCGAGCTCTATGAGACCAACAACCAGTGGGGTACAAATGACTCTAAGATTTTACTAAAAAGTTTCATTGGGACACATTCATATACATATTGCATGAAATTTAGAGTTAAAATACAAACAACAAACAATATGATAAACATTTAGGGTGCGCTGACCCACCCATTTTGGGATTTAGGGTGCATTTGTAATTGGTAATATTATAAAGGAAAGGAATTATAATGGTTATCAGATAACATTTGACGATGGTTTTTATTAACGTGTAATGGGAATGAGTTAAATCATAATCAGAAACCCATCGGTGATGTTTACCTTTCTCTATAATGGGAATCAAATTCAAATGGTTGCCATAATCCACTTTTATATTTTTAATTAATTTTATCATGCCCTGTTATTTTTTATACTTATACATTTATTTTATTTTATTTAGTAATTTTATATTCAATAAATTTCAATACCTAAACCAAATAATGTAGGATTTTAAAAAAAATTATTAATATTATTTAAAATTTTATTAATCAAATTCATTCTCGATAAGTTTGAACTTATTGAGAATGAATTGGCGTCTCTGTTACTTTTTCAGTAAAGAGTTGATCGGAACTTTATGACAAAAGTAACAGCGAACTCAATTCCTTCTGAGTAAGTTTGAACTTATCGAAAAAAAAAACTTTAATACTTGAAAAAAGAATTAAAACGAAAATTGTAAGTGACAACTATTTCACAAGTATCCCGTACCTTAAGAAATCATGTTGGGTAGGTTTCACGGCATAAGAAATTGAAAACCTTTTGCGAAGAAAAAGCAAAACTGAGATTACATTGCATATTTGTCTTTAGCAGATTATAACGTGATTCACGTGCTGCCCAATCCAATATGAGATGCCTCTCTATGTTCATCTTTTTTCATTAAAGTTTTAACAAATAATAATAATAATAATAATAATATCCCACAAAATAATAATTCCTCTTATAAAATAAAAATTCTAAGAATCTTCAAACCAAAAATAATTGGCGATACCATCCCTGAAAGAACTCGGAAATAATAACTCCTTGGATTTCTTAATTTAAATTTACTTTTAATTCATAGACTCTTAAAATACATATATCGTTTATTCTCTCAATTGTATGTTTATTTTAGTGAAAATTATTATATTTTCCGTAATTAATTTTTTTAAGATTGATTTCAATTTAATGGATTTTAAATATTATAATTTTACATTTGAAATTTGAGTATTGTTTCAGTTTAATTTTAAATTTTTAAGACTTTGATTTTTTTAAAAAAATAATCTATTAATATCTATTAATTAATTTAAAAGAATTTAAAAATGTTCTATTTAATTAAGTTTTAGTGTTGTTTTCAAATATATATAGTAAAATGAATTAAAATATTTATAAATATATAAAAGTTTACTGCCTATCTGCAATAGATTACAAAAGACTACTATCTGCATCTATTTGTGTCACGATAGACCCAGATAATAATTTATCGCTATATTTTTCTATTATTTGTAAATATTATCAGAAGTTTTGTCATATAAAATAATTTTCCTAAGTTAACTATTAAAATTGATTTTAAAATTTTCACTCTATTATTATTGTAAATTAATTAATAAATATAGACACCAAAGATTGAAGTAATCATTTAACGAAAAATCAAGGTTAGAGTGTAAAATCATATAATTTAGGGACCAAATTGAAATATTAAACTTAAATCTTAAGGATAAAATTGTAACTTTTTGAAACTTAGGGACTAGATTGAAATTAAACTCAAAACTTAAATATTAAAAGTGTAGCATTTTGAAACTTCAGAACCAAATAAAAACTAAACCCAAAATCTTAAACTAAAAAGGTATTTTTGTTTTCCCTTTATCATATTACAGCGTTTACTTTTCAAATTATTTATTTTTTACCTTAAACTTTAAAAAAAAATAATAGTAATAATTATAAGACAAACTCAAAATGTAAGGCAAAGCTTTATTAATCATTAGTGGTATTTCAAAGCATATCTCTCTTTTGAAATGTTCAAATTTTGGAAAAAAAAAATAATCGTCAAGGTTAGGAGTTCGATTTCTCCTTCTTTATATTATAATAAAGAAAAAGTAGGTATACTAGAATTATGCGTCCGACTTAGTAAGGTTGTTTGTGTAATTAAAGTAGTTCCACATTAACCATAGTTTGTATCAATTGTCATCATTTATGTTATTATTTTGATTGTCTTAAAAAAATTGGAGAAAAAAATAATTTTGATTTTAAACCCAAGAAGTTGTATTAATTTGAATCTTAATTAAACTTTTAATTTCATCGAATCAAATTATAAACTTGTTGTAACGTGAACTAATTTACAAATTAATCAACAGAAAAATAGCTTTATTGTTGAAAGACTTAGCAATTTTAACTCTCTAATTATTGTTAGAAGCTCTTTTATGAACTAAATAAAATTGATTAACCCTTTTAAAATTTAAAGTTAAAATTAGGAGTTAATTATTAATTGTTGATGAGTTTTGTTTTTATATGTATAAATAACTTTGATGTTACACTAGTTTTGTTTTTATATGTATAAAGACTTTTTTGTAATGTAATTTTATTCTTAGGAATTCTATCCATTTAAATGTCGTGAATCACGTTGATTCGTCATGTTGTCGATGTCATGATTAAAATATTTAATTTGTTATGATTAAATATTTAATTTATATTTTCTCCATGCAGATTTGTCAAATCGAAATTTGTTCATAACTTTGCATCATATTTGACCCATCATTTATTGATATATTATTTTGATTTATGCCCTTCTTATCATATTTAAATATTTTTAGACTGAAAAGTTTTAAAAATATATCAATTTGTATCCATTTAAACCTTTAACTAATTCTTGTATTAATTTAAACTTTAAACTTTTGTGAGCGTAACAATTTACCCTCTCATTACATTTCATTATTACATTTCATTTAGAAAAATATAATGTGAAACTTAAATTTGTATTAATTAAATAAGCCTCTAAACTTTCATGAATAAATATAATACTTACACAAAATCGTCAATTTATATTATTTAATCATCAATTTTATAAAATTCACATTTAAAGAAATCTATACACGTTTTAGAATGCATAATGATTTTTAAAAGTAATCGTAATGAATGGTATAAATTGACTGGACTTCCAAAAATTTAGAAGTTAATTGACCCAAATTATAAGTTTCACATGATAATGTTTGAACGAAATCTGAAAGGAGGATATAAGTTTATACACTTATAAAAGTTTAAGATTTAAATTGATAAAATTATTCGCGTGTTGTTGGATAACATATTTACATTTTGTAATTCAATTTATTAATTTTAATTTTAAACATTTAACTTTACGAAATTAAATTGTATTGTGTAATAAATTTTAGAAAATTATTTTAAACGATAAAATTGTTGAAAATATTTATAAATAATACCAAAATATCAATTTTTTAAAAATAAAGCTCAAGAGGTTTTTTTTTTGTTTTTTTGCAATAGAATACGATAGGTAGTAAAATTTTGCTAAATTACCGATTAGTTTTCAATTTTTTAAAAAATAGAGCTCAGGAGGTTTTTTTTTTTCTTCTTCTTTTGCATGCAATAATGTTTTTTAAAATACAGTATCTAACCCCCCTTTTACCAACCAATCTTTTGCCCTAGTTTTGAATTATTTTCGACTTTGTTGGGTAACTATTTGGTTTTTTATTATCTATTTTTTATCAATTGTTTAAAAAACCAAGCAAATTTTGAAAAAAAAAAAAAAAAAGAAAAAATTTAAAAACTTGTTTTTGTTTTTGAAATTTGGCTAAAAATTCAACAAAGAAAGATGCAAATCATTATAAGAAATGTGGAGGAAATAAACTTAATCTTCAAAAACCAAAAATAAAAAACAAAATGGTTACCAAACACGCTTAATAATCAACCATTTCGTTCATGATTCAATTTGGTATTCAATTTACAATTTGGTCTGAATCTCAAATGTTATAAACGTTGATTGAATTTCATAGCATTCATTAGTTAACTTTAAAACCACCCATATTAAAATTTACATGTAAACAATTGAGTAAGGTTAAGACTATGTACGGTAATTATTTGATTTTTTATTTTAATTTTAAAAATTAAACCTATTTTTTCTAATTTATTAGGGTGTTTTACAACTCTTCTAAGTAAAAAAATTGAAATCTTAGCTAAATTCCACAAACAAGAACATATTTTTTAAAACTATTTTTTTTTAGTAAAAAGTAAATAACAAAAAAAAAATGAAGAGGTAAAAAAATTCTTATTTAGTTTTTGAAAATTAAGTATATAAACACTCATTTCGCCTCTAATATTCTTGCTTTATTATCAACTTACTACCAAGGTTTTTTATTTTTAGTTTTTTCCTTTAATTTATCTCTGATTATACTTTTTCAATCAAAATAACCAACAGAACACGAAATCAAACAAAACATGATACATTTATTAAATCTTTGAAGAGATAGGATAATTAAATTTCCTCAACAATAATTAGCACGAATTTGTTCGAGTAGAAGGTTGGATTCACATCCCCATAATTATTGTACTAAAAAAAATAATTAAATTTTATTGTCCATAGGCTTTAGCATTAAATTCAAAGCTAGGATTGGTAAGACTAAAGCCACCATCAACCACAAGATTCAATCCACTCACATATTTAGACTCATCACTTGCTAAATATAGAGCTGCTTTGGCTACATCTTCAGCCTCCATTACTGCCCCTTTCAAGTTCCCTGACAATGAAATGAACCCCTCCATTGCCTTCTTCTGCTCCACATCCTTCGACGGCAGCAGCATTGGCGTCACCGTCGCAAACGGCGATATCGCGTTCACTCTGATCCCGTGAGGCCCCAATTCCACAGCTAGTGTCTTCATCAATCCTACGATTGCATGCTTCGACGCCGAATATGCCGGCGTGTTACCGCTGCATATCACCGATGCCATGCTTGATGTAAACAGGATGCACCCTGTCTTCGCCGGAGCCATTACTCTAACGAAAAGAATATGAATAAATGATTAAATTTCTTGATTTCTAATTTTGTTTTGTTATCAAATGAGACTTAAATTTTGAATTCACCTAGCGGCATGTTTAGCTCCCATGAATGTACCGAACACGTTGACATCAAAGACTTTCTTGAAGTCATTCATGTCCGTGGTCAACGTTGTGGCGGTTACATCGCCGCGAATGCCAGCGTTATTGAACATGATGTCTAGCTTTCCGTACTTTTCCACAGCAAAGTCAACGGCGTTCGAGATGTCGGATTCGTCGGTGACGTCGCAGTGGAAATAAGAAACGTCACCGCCGGTGTTGCCGAGCTCCTTGCAAAGGGCAGCGGCAAGGTCGTCCTGGACATCGGCAATCACCACTTTGGCTCCGTTCTCCACGAAAAGCCTCACCGTCGACTCGCCAATTCCACTTGCTCCGCCGGTTATCAGAGCTACTTTTCCGGCCAATCTGCAACACACACACACACACACACACACACACAAAAAGAGCACAGAGATGAAGAAATTGTTGAGCTGATTTTCATTGAGTTTGGATTTGAAGTTTTAAGGTTAAAGATTTCTGTGGTACCTTTTGGAAATGATTGCAGAAACGCCATTGGAACTCATTTTCTTTTGGATCAAAGTGAAGAATGAAAGAAAAGAAGAAGACAGAAGCTCGGTTTTTGTAGGCTCACTGAGACTCTGTTTTTGTAGGCTTATTTTGGGCTCTTTTTATAGATTAGATCTTAGCCTGTGTTCCTTTGTTTTAATTATATGGAAGTTTCTTTTACTAAAAGGTTATTAAATAAACACAACATATTCTTGAAGTTTGGTATATATTTCGATTATATTTTCAACTTTCAAAATTTTTGTTTTAATATAATTTGGCCACCACTAGTTTTTATACGGCTTCTTGTATTCCTTTAAAAAACAAGGTAAGCAAAATGTTAAAATCATTTTAGTTTTAAATGACTTTGAATTTTCGTCTTATTGTTGTTAGAAGAGAAGAGCAAAATAGACATAGGTATTAGAAGGGAAGAGAATATTTAATATATTAAGAGTAAAAGTGGTATTTCACATTAAATGGTTAATAACAAATAAGTTTTTAAAAAAGGTTAATCATTTTATCATTTTTGCTTTTTGGGTCCTTTTGTATAATTTTACCTCTGCTTTTGTACTTTAAAAGGAACAATAACTTTAGATTCACTTGTTTTCACCATTAATTTTTCTTTCTAAAATTTAGTTTCAACCGTTTTACCAATTTAAAATTTAAAATTGTGCAATGGTTAGGTGAACCACCACCCTTTTCTTTATCACACAAATAAATAATTAAAAAATATATCTTTTTTAAAAAAATTATCACATGACAATTTTTTTATTGAGGGTTGCACCCAAATTATTTCCTTTAAAATTTGTATTTAATGTAATAGACCATTTAATTGAAGAAAATTTTTAATCTTCCTCCAAAATTATAAGAAATTAATAGAAATTCCAATCTTTTTTAAAAAAATTTTAAAAAAAGAAAAAGCCTTAAATGACCCTTTTATCTCATCTATTTTTTCCCAATTCACTGAATATTTTGAAATCATCTCACAAACATTGAAAGCCTAACTTTAAAAAATATAAATATTATAAAGCTTTCTATTTTTTAATTTCATTCCATTTTAACCTTCATACATTTAATAAATTATTTAGTGGTTGAATTTTCAATAAAACTTAAATTTAGCATTTCAATGTTAATATCCGCTAAACTATTTAAACTTAGCACTTCAATGTTAATACATTCCATTTTTATGTGAGAGAATATACTCTTTGAATATATTTCACATTTCATAAAAAGAAGGCTAATAAAGTCTAATTTTTTTAAAAAAAAATAACAATAAACTAATTGTATGGTTAATTTTAAAATTTATTAAAGATATAAAGACTAAAACTAGACATTTAAAAGTATATAGACTAAAATAGAATGACATCTAAAGACAGAACCAAAATAATATTTTAACCTTTTATAGACTAAGACAGGTAGCCAAATTATTGCTAATGACTTAACTTTTATTTTTTTAAAATGCAGAAATGAGAATTTGAACCTAGAGCACCAACTACTTTAGATATATATTGTTTAATAAAAAAGGATAACAACCGCTACTTGTTGTAATCAAAGTTTAAAATATCAATGTTCACAGATATTTGTGGAACAATTAGAAAAATAAAAAAGTACTTAAATTAATAAATAAAAATTCTACGTTTTTAAATTAAGTTAACATGTTCATTAATTCTATTATATTTTGTTGTTTATTCTTTATGTTTCATAAAATTCTTTACAATAATATAGAAATTTCAATTCATGTTTTATGTCGATGTTGAATCCATAGAAATTTAAAAATATCAATAAAAATGTTAACATGTTGATGAAAATTTAAGAATTGTTTTCAAATATAGATAAATGAGTCAAAATATTTATAAATATAGCAAAATATCAGTGTCTATTAGTGATAGATTGGAAGGCGCAAAATTTGTCGCACAATTCCGCTCCCTATATAATTAACTGTTCCTACCAAAACCCGTAGGCGTGGCAAGATCAAGCCAAACACAAGGAGCATTCGAATTTCTCAATTAAATTGATTGCAGTCCTAAGGTAACTAATGAGGGTTTTTGAAGAATTTTTGTTGCGAATGAAATTAAAACAACTTAAAACGAAATCACGAAGAAACGATTAAAAAAAATCAATATGCTAAAGTGTAGCTTAGGTTGCAATAGAGTTTTTCTATTCGAAACATTCTATCATAGACTTCTCTTTATCAAAATTAATTAATTGCTTACTCCTGCCCAATTTAATTAAACTGTCCTAATCAACTGACTAGTTTAATCTGAAAAGATTAAACACATGCATAATCTAGTTGAACTAATTGCACTACGATCTAGGGCATGCTAGGAGGAATATTTAACTAGAAACCCTGTGATTAAATATTCACTCAGTTCAATCTTAAGTTGTTTAGAACAATACTTATCAAGTTGATTCGCAAGCCAACCTTACTAATTGCTTCTAAAGATTAACATACAATCTATGGTCATGCATTGCATATTAATCAAAGCGATGATTATAAAATCTTGAAACGCACCATTATGCAATCTCATTCATAATAAAAACACAATTGAACCAGCAATACAAGATTAATATTGATTCAAAATCTCACAAATACATTAGAATTGGGAAAAACCCAAGCTAAAAACAATATCTTAGCCCATAATCAGAATTAGGGACAGCAAAATGTTGATGGGATACATCAAGAACACAGAAAAGAGGAGAAAATAGAGAGAAAATCGTCCAAAAGTCGACTGATGGCGATCTAGTGATCTAAAAACCTAGAACCATTTTTTTATAACATAGTCAGAGTGTCACGACGCTGTATGCGTGCAACATGTCTTTGGAGCGCTGCAGTGCTTATTGCATTTTGCCAGCACTTCCTCTTGAGAAAAAGCACCATTGAGTCGTGGCTTCAAGGGTATTTTGGTCAGTTTGCTTCCCTCTTTCCCGGTTGATGCAATTAAGCTTTGTTTTGACCCCTTTTTGCTCCATTTCAGCTTTAACGCTCGAATCTACCTCACAAGTACTCGATTATCTGCAAAATAATGAAATAAACACATAAAATCTAGGGACAATCTCGAATTAAGTAGAGTTAGCACATTTTGGGTGCTATCATAGACTTGACATTTTGCTATATTTAAAAATATTTTCAGCAGTTTTGCTATTTAAAACAATTAGCCAAAATTTAATATCATGTAATCTTAAAAAAGAAAAACAATAGCAAATTGCAGAAACCACTCATGTTGTATGGTAATAGTTGCAATTACACTCTTAAACTTTTAACGGTAAAAATTTGGCTTTTAAACTTCTACATGTGTTAATATTGGACTCTCAAACATACAATCAAATGATAAAAATTGAATCATCAAATTTATACAGATATTACTATTTATACAATTATGTTAATTTGGAGGTCCATTTGATCTAATTTTAACCTTTAAATTTGAGAGCTCAATACTCTTAGGAATATAGTAATTTTTGCAATTTGTTAAAAAAAAAAAATAAAATAAAATAAAAAAATAAAAAAAATCCCCGACCAAAAATATAATTGGAAAGCCGTCGTGAAGCACGTGGTTGAGCTAATTACAATTCTTCAACACTTCGGACAGTGCTCCGACCCAAAGATCAAAACTTTCAACTTTAATAATCATTTTCTGTTAACCCACAAGATGATATATTCATTTTATATTCTTAAAAAATCTCAACCTTTATTGCAAATCAATCTGACAGTGGCATCGCCGAATATTTTGCGTACAACAAATCTCTACTGTTTAAAAGCTTGGTCGTCGTTGCCCCTTTACACGGAAAGCGCAAAAAAATATATCTGTCCTCTGTTTCGCCGGAGATGGAGGCAGTGCCACTTCTCGGCGACGACAACGGCGGAGACTATGCTCCGGCGAAGACATTTCAGCAGTTCAAACACATCGTGTGGAGTGAAACGGTGAAGACTTGGGCCATCTCCGGTCCGGTGATATTTCAGATTGTTTGTCAGTATGGAACCAACTCTGTTACAAATATTTTTGTGGGTCAACTTGGGGAGCTTGAGCTTTCTGGAATTTCCATTGCCATCTCTGTTATTGCCACTTTCGCTTTTGGTTTCATGGTCTCTATTCTCTCTCTCTCTCTTTTTCTTCTTCTGTGTTTAATTTCTGCTGGTGAAGTTCTTTTTTCAGTTTTATGGTGATTGGAACATCATTTGCTGCTTATCTTTCCATTCTCTGAATGAGGTGTTGACTATTTATTGTATCTTTTGAGTCTCTATTCTCTTGGGATTGGAAATTTTCTGAAAGCTGATGGTCTGTTTGTTTCAGATAAAGAACTTAGATCTTCCTCATCTTTTTTACACCATTATTTCTGATGTTTAATCTCCATTTTCAACTTATCTCATCCCCTAAGCTGATGGAGTATATAATACTTTCAGTCAATTTAATTTCATAGGGTTTTGATGGATTATACTTTAATTATACCATGGAGGTCTTATACTGGATGCGTGATGTTATTTACTCTCTAGTTAATATTGATTTTTACATGTTGGGTGTTCTACAAATTTTAAAGTCAGAGTATTAAAAAGCGTTGATTTAACCCATGAGCTTAAACTTTTTGTTTTATTGGTGATTTGACTACGTTAGTACTTTCTGGCATTTTTAGAGGGCAAACTGATGATTCTGATGGGTTTTCATTCTTGTGGTTCAAGGAAAAAAGGAGGTTTAATCATTGAATTTGTTTATTTTGGCTTTCAAACTAATGGTCTGCCTTTTTTAATCTCTGTGTTTAGCATATCAACTTCTTTTTAAGTTGAATGATACCCCACTTTTCCATTTTTCCCATTTCAGATTGTGTAATAAGTCAAGTTCCTAAACCCCAAAAACCCAAAAGATTCATAAAAGGAATAATATCTCTTTCCTTGCTTAAAAAGCCATATTCTGATGTGGGTGTCTACAAATTGTCTACAGTTTGGAATGGGAAGTGCAACAGAAACATTGTGTGGCCAAGCATTTGGAGCTGGACAAATCCACATGCTGGGTGTTTATATGCAGAGATCATGGGTAATAATGCTCATATGTGCCTTAATAATCACACCAATCTATGTATTTGCCACTCCCGTTTTGAAGCTTTTAGGGCAACAAGATGACGTGGCTGAACTGGCTGGGAGTTTTTCCATGCTCATACTCCCACAGCTGTTCTCTTTTGTGGTGGCTTTTCCAACCCAAAAGTTTCTTCAGGCACAGAGCAAAGTGTGGGCATTGGCCTGGATTGGCTTTGGGGCCCTTCTGGCCCATGTTTTCATGCTGTGGCTCTTCATTTTTCAGTTTGGTTGGGGCACTACTGGGGCTGGTTTGGCCTTGAACATCTCTGGTTGGGGGATTTCCATTGCTCAAGTCATTTATGTGATGGGTTGGTGTAAGGATGCTTGGCATGGATTCTCTTGGTTGGCTTTCAAGGATTTGTGGGGATTTGTTAAGCTCTCATTTTCCTCTGCTATTATGTTTTGTTTGGAGATTTGGTACATGAGTAGTATCATTATTCTTGCTGGTCACCTTCCAAATGCTGTCATCTCTGTTGATTCACTTTCCATTTGGTATGTTCTTGGGAGTTCTTTATCAATGGATGTTTATTGTTATGTTCTTGATTTTCCATGTATCTGAAGTTCTTCTGTGGCTTGTTTCTTTGCTCTTTTTGGTTGTTTCAGCATGAACTTGAACGGATGGGAAAATATCATTTTCATTGGAATCAATGTCGCTATGAGGTAATGAATTTTTTTACATCTTTTCATCTTAAACTATTCTAAATATTTTTTAACCTCTTCTGTTCATCTCAAATTCATACATAGTTTTAGTCTAAAATGAAATGTTGTTTGGTCAAAATATTATATTTATATGCCATCATACCAATAGAGATTGTTCTTTAGATCTTTCCTACTTCTTAGATAATGTGCATTGTTTCAAAATCTTCAAACTTTCTTAATATTCATCTATCAGAATCTGAGGGTGGATCCATTTTAGACTCAGGGCAACAATGGGCAAAGTACAAACATAAGTTGCCCTGTTCATACGTCAGTCTTGAGTTCCATTTCTTACACTGCTTACATGTTTTTCTGTTGTCTGTTTACAGTGTTAGAGTCTCCAATGAACTTGGAAAGGCACGGCCTCGAGCTGCAATGTACTCCGTCTATGTGACGATCGTGGAATCTCTTATTCTCGGCCTCATATTTATGGTCCTGATATTCTTTGTCAAGGATTATTTTGCTGTCATCTTCACAAGCAGTGTAGCTGTGCAGAAATATGTTTCCACATTAGCTTATCTTCTTGGCATAACCATGGTTCTCAACAGTGTTCAACCAGTCATATCAGGTGAACTTAAAATCTCTCTCTCTCTCTCAATGCCTTAAATTTAATATCGGCGCTTCAAATGACCAAGTATTGTGTCTCACTGCTCAGTCAACGAGTCAAGGTCCAATGACGAGGCACCCTAGTGGGAGTTCCGGGGCAATGCCCTTGCTCCCTAAGTTGCATTTATATTTATGTTTATTTACAATTTTGGTCCTAGGGTTTAGAGGGGTGCACTATATAAACTGTCTAACCTTAAAGGTGCCTCTTTGAATCTTTAATATGATATTTTCTCTAATAATAAACTGCTATCTCTCTCTGTTCGTGGTCGTAGCTAGCACACCGTTAGTGAACCACGTAAATTTTTTGGTCGATTCTCTATTGTTTACGTCTTCTGTTTATCTTTGATTTTGAATGACCCTTACAACTCTGTGGTATTCTTGTTCAGGCGTGGCTATTGGAGCTGGATGGCAGGCATTGGTGGCTTATATAAACTTAGGCTGCTATTACATTTTTGGTCTCCCTCTTGGTGTTATCTTAGGTTATGTAGCAAACTTTGGAGTGAAGGTATGTCAAGAAGCAGAAAATCAAGATTGCATTTAACAGTAACTTCTTAAACTAGTACTTTTAAGCCGATCCACTTTAGAATAGTTAGAACTTTCAAACTCATTTTCATTACACGAGACTGAGATCTCTGAGGTCATACGGTTGGTTCTAGTTTACATGAGACTGAGATCTCTGAAGCTCAGACTCATTTGGTTGGTTATGTGTAGGGGCTTTGGGGTGGAATGATAGCCGGGATCGCGATGCAGACGATTCTGTTGCTGCTTGTTCTATACAAAACCAACTGGAATAGAGAAGTAAGTGAAAGCAAATGTTTTTCTTTTTTCTGTAATGGAAGGAAGTTGAAAGCAATTCTTAACGGGGAATTGTTGAATGATTATTGCAGGTGGAGGAAACTTCAGGAAGGATGCAGAAATGGACTGGACAAGACATCAGGAATAGAGAAGAGAGTTGAAAGCTAAAAGAGATGCCATTAGGAGAGAATTAGAAATCATCAGCTGTTGATGTTTCTCCATTCCCAACTGCAACCTTTGTCTTTCTTTATTTGTTTATTCTCTGTGTTTTTGGCTGTTCATTTCATTTTGACTCAATAGGGGTGTTTAAGAAACTCCTTATACTGTGATATTGATACAAATATCACAGGTGAGGTTGAATTATAAAGTATTTAGATTCAATTGCGTATTCACATCAATTGGATTGGTTAGTATTTTCTTTTAAGCTTTTCCTTTTGGTTGAAATGAATCGATTTCGGTTGGTTGGAACAATCCTCTATTCTTTAATTAGTTCTTTAAAGGGGGAAAAAAACAATCCAAAAGAATTAACATCTGCCTAAATTAAAATCAAATAATTAATAATATCGTGTTTTAGGCTTTTTAGCATTTATACACAGTAATTAAAATCAAATATAGCGATTGGCAACTGATTCAACCACGTAGATTGGTCTTGCCTTTTCAGGGAAAAGAAAAACGAGCAATAGAATATTGAAATAAAAGCAATCCAAAACATTATTGGAAATATTTTGGAAAAAAAAGTTACTTATTTAAAGGAAAAATCAGTAGACTCGGACTGCTTTTTTTTCTTTTTGGATTAAATTATAAAATGACAAATACCACCCTACTTTCAAAAGTTGCAAAATTGCTTCAAACTTTTGCAAACATTTCAAAAATATCCTTAAAGTATAAATTCTTTAGAATTTTGAACAAAAATTAAAATACAAAATGACGCAACAATGACTTAGAATGAAAATTTGTATCAACTAATCATTTCAGTTTATCGACACAATTTTATATCTCGATTTATACTCAAAATTCCTAAAGATTCTATTCTAGTATAAAGGTGTGTTCTTTATATAAAATAAATGGTTAAGTTATAATTTAGCCATTTTCTTTACAAGAAAAAAGAAGAAAAGAAAAAGAAAAATAGAACACTACTGGAAATATTTTGGGAAAAAGAAAATCAATTCTACAAATACTGGAATTAATTAGAAAAATTCAACCAAGGCCTTACAGGAAATACTTACTAGTTACTACTCAAAATGATGCCCACAATAGCTGTATTCCAATACAAAGAGCGAATGTCACTTAACTAAAAGAAAATAGTGGCTGCTAAAGTGAATATAGCTCAACTAATACGGATGTGTTAGCGACCAAAGGATATGTGGTTTGAATCCTTACTTGTATTGTATTTAAAAAATTATTATGATTTATTATTATTATATTTATTAAATTTAAAAAAAAAAAAAAAAATGCCCTTGTCTTGAAGGAGTTTTCTCTTCCACTATTTCTTTCATGAAATCTAATACCAAGGAAGCTTCAGAATATCTCTAGTCCTTCAGAAATTTTAACACGAAAGGTCCTAAGTTTTGATTCTAACAATCTTTTTCTTTAGACCAAAAAATAAATAATAAAGCTACAAAATATCTCAATCTAACGAAGGTTACAAATATCAGAACTCACAGCAATTATATTAACCAGGAATTTGAACTCGCCAAAAGCACCAAAGATGGATTTAATTAATTCAAAATCATGCTGGTAAGTGAATAACACAGCGTAAACACTTCCCTTCCTTCATGAGACTGAAAGCTTGGTTGATATCTTCAAAGGATATGTTATGAGTGATGTACTCGTCGATTTGAATTTCCTACAAACGAGATTTTGTCAATGCCTCACATCTATATGCTCTGTATGGAACATCAGTAACAGAAAATGAGAGAAAATTATATGGAATTTAATGGTCTGGTTGACAAGGGCTCTCTGCATCACCGACATGGCTCCAAGAAAGATCCGGATATGCATGCCGTGCTTATGATTTAAGAGGATTGATGTTTGGAGTGCAAACGAAGTCCTACGTTGGTTAAGAAAGGAAGTGATCATGGGTATATAAGTGAGGACAATTATCTCCATAAGTACGAGGCCATTTGGATGGTTCTAAAAGCAAGGTTATGAAGGTTTTATATTCAAGGTAGATAATATTATACCATCATGGAGATAGGAGGATATGTTGTCCTTTATCAATTGAAACAGGAAGTATTAGATTAATTCAATAGTCAAAGTTAAAGCTATTATTACCTTCTTGGTATACATGTCTACTAATGAGGGGAGATCAGATTTTGGTTTCCATCCGCCAAAAAGGGATCCTTTTAATGTTCTTCCACTAAGAAATATTCCATAGTGGGCCGTTAGTTCTGGATTCACTTTCGGGACACCTAGTGTAACAGCCAGACCCCAACCCTATGGCAAAATGGTGAAAGAAATTAAACAATTTCATGTAACTATGTAAGAAACTTGCCAAATAAAAGGAGTAAAAGAACACCTACTTGACAACATGACTGCAAAGCAGTAGTTATCATTCCTGTGTCACCTATACATTCAAATGCATAATCAGCCCCTCCCTCAGTAATTTGATTTATGACCTAAGAGAAATAAACGAAGATTAGATGAAATTCTCAAGGAAACCCATTTCAATTTTTTGTTATCGAGATTTTAGACAGTTGTTAGGTTGTAGAAAGAAGAAATACCTGTTGAATAGATTCATTGCATTCCTTCGGGTTAACAAAATGGGTAATTCCAAAAGTTTTAGCTGCAAGAATGGAAATATTTCCTTAGTCAACACGTTTTCTAAAAAAAAAAAAAAGAAAGAAAAATTAAGAAAAATGAAAAATTAAGAAAAATCCATAGTTCCCAAAGAAAATGAAATACCTATTTCACCCTTTTCAGGGTTAATATCAACACCAATTATTTGCGATGCACCCCTAACTTTGGCACCTTGTGCAACCTTTTGGTAACACAAAACTCAAAATTAATCTAACCGGTCCAAATTTGCCAAGAGACATGTTTGAGGTCACTACAGAGGTATTCACAAAACATAATGCTTACAGATAGGCCTACAGTCCCGAGACCATATATCACCACAGTTGAACCATCAGATATATCAGCGACATTCCAAGCAGCACCCAAACCTGAAGAAAGAAAATCTTATAAGTAATAGCCCGTAAAACTGTTGAATAGAACATTGCTTCGATTCAATAATAAAACGGGAAAAGAAAACTCACTTCAACTCAAGCTTAAATTAGTTGAAATCTACGGGATAGTCTAGTTTAGTAACATGATTAAGTGGGTTCAGACAAAGGAGAGAATTGGAGGTAAGACCAAAAATAGTCTGATTTATAGTGCCATATTTCAACTCAAGATTCAAAGATATAATTATGCTAGTAAAGTAGCCAAGGATAAATATTGCTCCTTTTTAACTAATCACACTAAAGAATCGATAAGCTTATAACTCCTTTTATCTTTCTTGTACATTTTTTTTTTCTTTTGGTAATCTATTCTTGGCATGTACAAAGTTGCAAATGACAGGATGTGATATGTATCATCGAAAACCCCTCTACCCTGTTGAAGAAATCAAATGGAAAAAATTCAATGATGCACGCAAGTATACCTGCGGCCACCCCACAGCTTAAAAGACATATTTTCTCAAGAGGTACAGCCAAGTTGACTTTGACAGCACACCCTGAGTGCACCACGGTGTACTCGCTGAAACTTGAAACCGCACAATAATGATAAATTGGTTTGCCTTTGATAGAGAAGCGGGTCTTTTGATCACTATGCATTACACCTCTCCTCTCTAGTCCCAAAACTTGGCACATGTTGCTTTTACCGGATGTGCAATGCCTACATGTCTTGCATTCTCCAGTGAATAGTGTAAGCACATGGTCACCTTCACTGAATTCAGTCACTCCAGGACCAACACTCTCAACAACACTGAAAAATAAAAGATGGAAGATCACTATTTTCCAAAGAGATGAAACTGAATAGCTGTTTTGTATTTCATATTGCATGTAATTATGAATTTCTAAATTATTGCTATAATAAGCATTATTTTTCAAAAAGTTATCCTGAAGTTTTTTGTAGATTGAGGAGATCTTGAAACTTTCTTCTCTTCTTTCTGTTTTGGTATCTGCATGGGTTGTTATTCGAGTTGTCTTGAAGCATTCCAGCCGTGTATTTTTTGGGATCTTCAATCTTAATTGAGTTTTTTTTGTTCCCAAGTGCATTGTTTTTCTTCAGAGCTTTGGTGGGATTGAAGTGATCCTGGCGTTGGTCAGTTTGTATTGAGGTGGCTTAATTGAAGGCCTCTTTTTGGTGTTTCTCTTCCATGTTTTTCCATGAGTTTTCTTACCAAGAATTTTGCTCTTGTAACTTACAATTTAGGTTCTTTCTCTCCCCTCCCTTTTAGAAGTTTGTATCTTTGAGCAATATTTTTCAAATGAAAAGTTGATTTCTTGTTCAACCAAAAAAAACAACGTACTCTTTTAGTTTTTTCATTCTACACGAAGAAACATCTTTCTAGGACAATGTCACAGCTAAACCTCAAAGAATCCAGCCTAAACATTTTTCAATTGACCTAGTGATATATAGGAGGTATGACATTGATAAAGACGGTCATGGGTTCAATACATGGTGGCCACCTACCTAAGATTTAATATGAGCGTGTAAGCTAGCCTAAGCACTCATGGGTAGAAAAAGAAAAAAAAAGATTTTCTAATTATTTGAAACCAAGAACAGCCAGTAGGAGGAAGGATTTAACCACAAAATTAGAAAATAAAAATTCTGTAGGAAGAAGTTACCCTGATGCTTCATGGCCAAATATTCGAGGAAAAATAGCCTACACAAATACCAAGTATTCATATTAGAACTTTCAAATCTTCATCTTCGCCATGAAACATTATGCATAAAAGAATCCAAAATTTGCTTTTGCTAGTATTTACAAGCTCAAAATCGAATAGAAACTAAAATTCAGTTTCATTATAATGTGGGTATACAAGAAAAACACAAAATATCTTTCAGTCTACATCTTGTACAGATTTCTTCCTTCGCTATAAAAGCTTGATCTCCATCGCCATTATCAAACGACATTGCTACAAGTTCTATATACACAGTGAACAAACACAAAGCCAATCGCAGGACTCATCACATTCTTCTACTTATCAACGAAATATTAATTAACATCGGTCAACCACGGTCTATCCACAGAAATTACAAAAACTAAACAGCCATTTCAGCTAGAATGGAAGTAAGAACCTGAGTTTCCCAAGCAGAAACATCGCTGCGACACAAAGAAGTGCAAACAACTTTAATTCTGATTTCCATAGGTTGAGGAGGACTCACTTGCACCTCCTCAATCACCAATGGCTCTCCAGGTCCCCAAGCCACCGCGGCTTCAATTGAACAACGGAAAATGAGGTATAAGTTACTTAAGAGGCGGAGGAAGGCAGAATAGAAAAAAGAAATCCATAAATGTTACCTTTGCAAGTAAGAACCGCCGGGGAAGAAGACGACATCCCGGTGAGATCGAAGAGGAAAGGGAAATACTAATTGAGAGGGAAATCTTCCCGGGGGAGTTTGGGAAGAATTGTATTGAGTGAGCCTTGAACAGGCGAAGAAGCGGCGAGTTTGAAACATTGGAAATGGCGACTATGGTGGTAGGTGCGGTTGGTGGAGATGGAGGGGGCAACCCACCGTGATGGCTCACAAAGTTACAAGGAAAGATTTTTGTGTGGATAACCTCACTTTTACTGTTGGTAACTCATCCCTTGCAAACTATTAAATTTAATTTTCTATTTTATTAGAATGTACGGAAGGTTGAATCTTTTGCTTCGAGATTGACAGTACAACTACTATGTCACTTGAGTTATGCTCGATTTGATCACTAAAATATATATATGAGTTGAGCTTTGATCAATTTAGCATTGTTTAGAAAATTTTAATTTTTTCCCCTCTTTTTAATATTAGTGGGAGGATGTAACAAAAATTGAACAATAATTTTTATTAATTCAACAAGCAGGAAAGTTCATTCTAATCTCATGATCAAGAATAAGTATCTTAATCAATTATTTTCTTTATTTTTTTAAGTACAACAAGTAGAGTACGAAGATTTGAACTTCCAATCTTAATAGAAGAAGTACATGTCAATCGTCATTGAGCTACACTTTCCCATAATTTAATTAATTAGTTCGGGTTGGCATAAATGTTAGGTGTTGGTCTAAATTAAATTTCCTAGTTACGCATTAAAAGTTTGTGATAAAAATTGATAAATCAAAACCAAAGTTCGGTAAAAATCGATTTTTCCTGTGTATAAAGGAGTTGGATTCGACCCATGACGGAATGCTAAGCTGGGCCGAAAGTAGTGGCGAGGAGGCCCAATCTAAGCCCACTTTCATCAGATACTACACTTTGGGCCCATTGATATGACGGTAATAAAGATTTTTTTTTAATTATTATTTAAAGATAAATAAAATCAAGAGATTCCTTTAGACTAAAAAGATGTAAATTTCTTAGACGGAGTTCGTATAATTCCAAACGATAAACTACAAATGTATTGTAATAATTTATTTAATTTAACAATTTAAAGTATTTTAGATTAAATATTATAAAAAGCACATGAGTCTAATATTATACTTTATAATTTAAGGTATATTTTTGGTTTAAAATTTTAAATAATTTGACCTGTGGAGGAAGTTTCTGGTTACATTACATTAAATATAATAGAATAAAAAGAAATTATGATAAGTCAGAACAATAAATCACATCAATGTTATAACACCAACAGTTATTATAGATTGGGGGCTTTTATATTTGATTGTCTTATTAGATTATATGAGATGATATATTTTTATTGGTGAGTTTGTTTCTTATATTATGGGGGAAAATAAAATTGAAATGTTGGGGAAAAAAGACAAAAGGAAATTTGTGGAGTTGTTGCGGCTCGATCTTGTCGGCTGTGCGGCGTTGGTACTTGGTACTATCAATACTTTTTTTCTTTTTTCTTTTTTCTTTTTTTAAATTTATTTATTTAATTATCATTTAGTTACAAACTTTTATTAATGCGTCAAAATATTCTTTATATTTTTTAAATAATATTTTATTAATGAGTAAAAAAAACGAACATAATTCAACTAATATATATAGTATATGTCGAGAAAATCTTAAAAGTCAATTTCCATCGGTTTTGATTTGGATCTCAACTTTTTAATTGAATATCTCTTTTGGCTTCAATTGTAATATTTCTTCTCGCTTGAAGGACTACCTTGTCCTCAAGGGTTAGATTTTAAATTTTTTGATAATTTGCAAGTCTAACATATCTTCATTGATTATGAACTTCACCTCTACAACGCGCTTCACTTTTGCATTTTACGAATTTGTCCTTGACGAAGCAAATCACTTTTTCAGGTTATGAAATTGTCCCCCCCCCCCCCCCATGAAGTGTTTTAGTACTCTTTCATAATTATAAAAATTGCCTCCATGAACCATATTACTCTTTCACCCTTTCATGATTATGAAAATCTCCTCAACAAACCGATTCTAATACTGAATGCTATCAATTTGATTTTTAAATGCAATATAAAAGAAAATAAATTAGAAATATCATAGATACAATAGGCTCATTCGAGCGAATCTAAACGAACTTTGGAAGAATTCCAAATAGATCAACTCAACCAAAAAGATTCTCCATTTCTCTCTATTTTTTTTTTTAACTAAACTAAAAGTCTATAACAACCTAAGCAACCGTGCTTTGAATTACTTTATTTATAGAAATCCACTAACCACTCATTCAACTAATGAAAAGTAATGATCTAAAGTTTAAAATAAATAACGATAGACAATAATAAACTCTACAATCGGTCGTAACATACCAAACACTAACACCAAAAAAACATAATGATTTCGAACCCAAAAGTTTACCTAGAATCACTATTCTCAAAATTCATGGTATCGAGTGAATAATAAAGTTTAAAATGAAAAAAAAAAAAAAAAAAAAAAAAGAGGAAGAACATAATAATCACAAAAAATGAAAAATGCATAGAGGAAAGATGGGCAAAGAGACAATATAGCCACCATCTCCCCTTTTTCTTCCTATCACGCCTTGCTCTCAATTCATGGTATCAAAACCAACATGCCCCTTTATTTTGGAATATGTTTTCAAAGTATTTTTCAACAACCAATCATCATAATTTTTTAATTTTCCCATTAAAAATGCTCAAAAATAGCATATTATTATTATTATTATTATTATTATTATTATTTGCATATCTAGTTGCTTCTTTTGTCCTATCCTTATATTACCTCCAAACCCTTTCCCTTAAGGAACCTATAGGGTGGGTAAATGTATATAGGGGTATTTCTTAAAAGAATGGAAATTTATATAAGAAAGTTAAAAACAAGAGAAGAAAAAACAAAAAATACCCACATGTGGACCTTATGGATCTCCCTTTCAAAATTCCTTTCTTACATACCTAAGGGACCACATCCAACCTCTTATAGGAAAAAAACCTATAATGCTTATATAGTATGGAACGGACGTGGTTGTTGCGAGTCCTTGTAATATTCAGTATTATTAAAAAAAAAAAGAGTGACGTTGATATGAAATATTTTAAGATGAAAACAAATATCAAGTTATCAAATCTAATTATGTTTGTTGTTGTTTCTATAGCTAGAATGATAGATTCTTTAACAATATATCAATTTATGCTGGCTTAGTTGTGACTCATTCTTTAATGGTTTAAAACCTACAATTAATAGAAAATAAACATTATAATTTCTTTAAAAAGAAAAAAAAATTAGTTGATGGTCATTTGTAGTTCTTGTTACATCACAAGAAAAACTACTAAATGAAACAACAAATTTATAATTGTCCTTGTTGAAAAATCATTCTAACCAAAATCCGTCATTGTAAACAACTAAAAAAATGCACAAGTATGTCACTCTTCAAATAGAGCATCAATTTCCCCTTTAAACTATATTAATACATGTTGGTTATTAGATTTAGAAATCTTTATTAAATATGACTTTTATCATACTTAAACAATAATAATATGAACTATATATGTCTCCTCAAATTCTAAATAATATAGATTAAATTATTGTATAGTTAATTCGGAAGGATTGAATTGCTACCGATGATGTTACGTTGGGAGTTTTTTAACCTAATTTCTTTTTTTTTTTTTTTTTTTTTTTTTTGGGCAAAAGAGTACTAGACATGTCACATCAAAATGAAAAGAAAAGACATACAAGGGTGAATTGTATTTTGTATAGGAAAAACATGTTTTTGTTTGAATATATCATATGATATATGATATAGGAACGAAATTCTCTTTTTGGGTGGGGATGGGAAAAGGGATGAATACAAGATAGGGATTTATTATTATGTGTGTTGGGCGGTGCCTTTTTCAGTCTGTCCATTGGCTGGCAAAAAAGGGAAAAAAATGTGAATATAATATAAATAATAAAATTTTTAACCTTTATTAGTTAATTTAAATATATTTTTAATAATTCTTTTTAAAAATATCTATCTACATCAATATTTTAAACTTTTCTTCAAAATTCCTTCTCATAAATTTGTCTTTTTTAATCAAGTTCATTAAAAAATAAAATAAAATAAAAAATTGCACAAATTTCATAGAAGGGAGTAGAAGTTTAATTTCTTAAATTTAAGTTTGTGTCTACCTTCAAAATTTTGAATTAGATTTTTTTGTACTCTGTTTTCTCAAAACAAAATTACAGAGACGTTTTTAGATTTGAGAATTGATTTCAGGGATTAATTTCCAAATCCACTAAATCATAAAACAGTAAATCTTTTGACAAAAAAAAAATAGTAATAAAAATTATTTATTTTTACACCAAACTCAAACTCGTCGTCCAACGGGTGGTGGTGGCACACTTGTAAGGAAAGTCTCTACCTCCACTACAACCATAATTTGGAAGCTCCATTGCAAGCCTTTCTATATATACCCCTTTTGCAAATCAAAATCTTTTATCAACCATTTGGGCACCTACTCTAATACCATTTTAAATCACAAATTGACCCAAAATTTTAAATTGATGGCTAAAGTTAAATTTAACATTATATGATTCATTTAACAATCTTTGTGCAAACCATCATAATTACACAATAGAAAAGATGTTATTCTTTTCCATTTAAAAAATATCAAACTTTCTTATTATTAAACTTATAAATTTATACCCGAACGAATACTTCTTCTGTTGAGGTCGAAAGTTTAAAAGTATTTATAAATTTCTATAAATACAAGAATTTTCATCAACTTCATCCTCTTATTTTCCCTCTATATATATATATAAACCCCTCCTTGGTCCTATACCTACAACCCAACCACTTTTATTTATCTACAAAATTCATCTTTCTTCTTCTTTATTATTTATTTATTTATTTATTTATTTATCTATTTATATATTTTGTTTCCACTGCCTTCCAAAAGGAGTAGGGAGTTGAATGCAGCCAAGGATGACTTGCCGGCGATTCATATCGCCGCCGCCGTCTTCCGTCTGCCGTCGTCAATGTGCGACGCGGCGGCAAGTCGTCCTTGGCTACCTTGGCCTCTCTTCTTCTTCTGCAAGGCCCATGGAAACCGCTTTTGTGCCAACTCAACTTCACCCTACAAAGAAAAGAAAAGCACTCTGGTGGAGGTATTCAGCATTTTTCTTTTTCTTTTTCTCTTATTTATTTATGAGTACGTAATTAATGTATTTATTACGTCATATTATTTTGTTTCTGTTTTTAGTTGTGTCACATGCCTGTCATTTTCAATGCCCTTCCATTGGAGTTTTCAATGCGTTGCGTCCATATTTTTATTTGATAAGCTCGACCACCTATGGAACACATATCTTAATTTAGATTACCTTAAATTACTTTTATTTTTATTTAAATAGGGAGGTTATTACAAGTAATTAATTACAAAAATAAAAGGATCTAAATATAAATGTCATTATTCTACTCACATTCATAAAACTTATTGAGATTTCTTTTTATAGCATACTTCTAAAAGTTTTCTATATATGAGAAAGAAAACAAAACAAAAATAGAAATTAATTTAGTCCCATCAAATTTCATTTATGGTTTGATAAAAATTCTTATAAATAGTTCTAATAGGAACTAATTCTAATTATAAGTTATGGGGATTAAATTCTAACTTTTTCAAATTATAGGGACTAAATTTGTAATTTAACTTATTATAAATTGAGAAACAAAATTAAATTAAGAAAAATATCAGTTTATATCTAAAAACTTTAGAGGTTATGAACTTATAATTGTATCAATTTAAACTCTGAATTTTTATGGACGATTCTTAAAGAAAATTCTAACTAAGAATCTAATGGATTCATTTATGAGAGTTTAAGAGTTTACTTGATACAATTCAATCCCAAGAAATTTATATATTTTTTTCCCTTTCAACGAGTTTATTATAAATGTTTGAAAAGAAATTTAAATTAAAGAAAAAAAAAAGAAAAAGAAATTGGTAGGATGTGGATTGTTTTGTGGTACTTGGAAGGGTGAACATGGCAAGTGGAAGAAGATTTTGAGTAAGATGAATGATTATCTTTTTGGCCACTTGAAGAAATTGAGGTCATATAAAGCATGTTCAAAGGACCTCAATTTCTGTCTTTTCTTTACCTCTTATTTTGGTTAATTGTATGAAACTTTTGTTTACCATATATAGTTTCATGTAGTTGGGGTATGTATTATATTTTCTTGTGTTGTCACATTCACATATTGTTGGTGATATTATATCTTAATCCATAATTGTGAAAAGAGATATGCATAATTGATTGATTTTGATACTAAAATTTAAATCTTATACCTCTTTTACTTGATTTTATTTAAAATTAACTCAAAATTAGCTCAATAAAATTATTATTCTCCCGAAATCTTATCAACATAATAAGAAAAATTATCACATGATTCTTTTCAATAGAGGATAACAAAAAAATTAATAAAAAAAATAATCCATATTAATAAAACGCAGGTACTATTAATTTTCCCTTATAATTTAACTCTAATACTATGTTAATATATTTGCATTTTAAAGAATTTTTATACACATTTAAGAATCATGTATTAACTAATTTAATATGAAATTTTAACTGAAAATTTAAACTGATATAATAATTAGTTTGGAGTTTGTATGAATGATTCTTTCCTAAATATTTATGAAGCTATATTTATGGTTAGGACTCCTACTCTAATCTTTATTACAATTTATTAAGTCATTAATTCACTCTTTAATTAAGGTATACTTTGTAGTTGGACCAGCAAAGTTGGTAAAAGCCTTCAAAACATGAGCTAGGTTGAGAGAAATGAGACCAGCATTTTGGGCTTGGGATAACCTTAGCCCTATATATATATATATATTCTCTCTTTGACCTCATACATACATACATTTCATTACAAATTTTATATTAGTGAAGTTAGGTTTATTTTGGCTTTTGATTTCATTCGGTGTTCAATCAAATGTATAAGGTATTACTAGTTCACTCTATTAATTTTAAGATGTTATTCATTAACTACCTATATCATTTTGAAATTATCCATCACATGGATAAATCATTTAATTTTAGAGCACAATAAAAATAATTATGGTTTATATGTATATAAAAAATTGTGTTTTAAGATGGTTTGATTCATCTAATCCAAAAATAATTTTTGGAAACAAATATCTCAATATTTGTTGAATTATTTGAGTAAGTGAGTTTGAAAACATGAAACACAACAATCTAGATTGTATATACCAAACATGAAAATAAAACGTGGATTTATTGTGCACAAAAGATCCTAATTTTGCGTAATGATGTTTGGTCCAAAATTTGAAAATAATGAAGTATATGACTCTCTTTTATTGTCAAAACACACTAATAGCGTATTAATTATCATATTGTCCCTTACGATTTTAGCGACTGTGAAATTTAGGTCATTTGTTCTCCCTATTCCTCGTACTCGTGCTCGTCCTTCCTGATCTCTTAACTCTCTCACTTCCTTGCACTCCTCTTCACTATCTCACTGACACTCATCCTTGTGGTCGGTTTGAACCATCATGATTGGTGCATAAGGGACATTATGGATAATGAAAATGTTGTTAATTGTGTATTCACAATATATAACAGAGGGTCATCCTTTGTAATTTTAAAAAATTGGGACAAAGGACGTTAACCATCCAAAATTTACATCATCCACGACTATCAAATGTAGAGTGTAATTTACATTATTAATTCAATAAAAAAAAAAATTCCACCAATATCATAAACCCAAAACTCCTACAAATTGGTGTATACATACATATATTTGAATAAAAGAATACAATTACAATACCCAAATTAAAATTTGTACAATAATAACATTATTTACATCTCAAAAACCCCATTAAGAATCAGTTCCCCCAATTTTATCAGTTCCAAACAAGCGAGGACAATTATAGACAGAGCAAAACGATTGCAAAACCAACAACCCCAAAATCAAAACAGTAGCAATTAAAGTCAAAATCCTCCAAGAACTATAAACATATTTCTTAATCATCCTGTTTGCCTTCACTTTAGGCCTTCTTTGATAGTATTTATTAACTCCATTTATGGCTTGGTCGAGCTCTTTTGCAGGGCTTAATCCAATGGAATAATTGTTAGCCATTATTCCATTGAAAAGAATTGCAATTTCTTCATCTTTTTTCATGTCAGTGATGACAAGAATTTTTGAATCTTTGAGGATTTTGACATCCTCTGCTGTGTCGATGAAATTGTTCATTAAATGTAAGTAGCGAGTGAAAATTAAGGAATGTTGGGGCATTGCCATTGCTTCATAAGCAACTAAATTTCTTAAAATTACTTCTGAGGTTGGGCTGATTTTGATCACTGGGAGGAAGAATGTGACGGTTTCTTCATCGAATTTGATTGTTTTGATGCTTGTGATGGGTTTGAAGCTAACTCCTGTGCATTAAATTCATCAAGACCCTTGTTAGAAATTTTAATTTTTAATACTAATACCAAAATATTTCATGTTGTTTGCAAGTAAAGTGGAACAAAGGGCAAATGGGAGAAATCACCCTAAATATTTTTGTTAGGACACTCGAACTTTGTAGAAATTGTAACAATTGTATAAGTTTGAGACTTCAATTTTAACACTTTGTATTAGTTTGAGACTCAATTTTACAGTTTGTCGTTAAGTTTTGAGAAAAGATTAATAATACTAATTAGGGAAAACTATTTTTTCTTTTTTTTTTTTTGTTCCTTGAGTTTTTGGTCTATCGTTTGTATTTGGTTTCTAAATTTAAGAATGTTACACTTTTAGTTCTTTAAGTTTTGAGTTTGATATCAATTTAGTCATTAGATTTTAAAATGTTATAATTTTATCCTTAAGTTTTGAGTTTCGTTTCAATTTGGTCTTTAGATTTCAAGATCTACAATTTTAACTAACTTTTCACTAAATACTAGTCACTTTCTACTCTTAGTATTAATGTTAATTAATTAAAAATAATTATGAAGTGAAATTTTAAAGAGAAATTATCAACAATGGAAAAAATATCAAACTATTTACAAATATAGAAGAATTTCAGTGCTATACTTCAATCACTATGCGATATAAGTCTATCGCAGTATATTGCCCCGTGATAGAAGTTCATTGCAGCCTATCGCTTGAATTTTTCTATATTTGTAAATTGTTTGACTCATTTTACTATATTTAAAAACAACCCAATTTTAAAATTAATTTCAATAGTGATAAAAAAAAGTGAAACTTATTAATTATAATTCTTTTAATTTTTTAAATTAGTTAATAGACATTAATACTAAAGATTGAAATTGAGTATTTAGTAAAAAAATCAAATCAATGTTACAAAGTAAGGGTATTCAAAAGGACCAATGACCTAAATAATTTGATCAACCCAACCTGTACAATTTGAATTGAGTTAGGTCAAATAATTAAAAAATTTATACGTTGAATTGTTTAACCCAAACTTATTATTATATTTTCAAAACTATATACATATTTTTACATATGATAAGATTATATTTACGTATATTTATTTTAATTTTTTTTCATTTGAATTTTTTTCGATTTTTATTCTCCAAAAACTCTTAACACACAAATTTTTAAGTCTTTCAAATGTAATTTTCAACAGATATTGAAATTAAGCTGCATATCTTAATTCTAATGTTTGAAAACGCAAATTTTATATATCTAACATTTTATTTTATTTTTTCAAAACAAAAATTTGAATAAAAAATCGTAATAAACCCAAACCCGCGGATTTATTTTAAATTCATTATTTTATAAGGATTGTTTGAGTTGAGAAAATTCACAACTAAAGAATTGGGTTAAGTTTAAAATGTATTTTAACTCAACTCAACCTAACGCAATCTATAAACACAAAGTGTAAATCTTAAAATTGTAACAAAGCTCAAACTTCAAATAAAATTGTAACATTTTAAACTTCAAAACTTTAGAAATTTAAATAGACACTAAACTCGAATTAATAATAGACTAACAACATTGTAAAGGGTGAAGTATTTTCTAACCTGTTTCAAAAAGTTGGGAGGCAGTGGGAACTTTGATGCCAGCTTCCATTAATGGCGTTTTATCTTCGATTCTGTTTCCATCTTCACCGGAATCTTCTCCCATTGATGAAACCAATCCCCCAACGACCGGCAACACCTCCATTAAACGTCCAATAAATTCAAAAGCTTTCTTAAAACCCCTCAAAATATTTACACTATCCATTACCAATTTCCACAAATTCCTCAAACCTGACCTGGAATTTCCGAACTCACTACTATAATAATCATTATTATTATTATTATTATTATTATTATTATTCCTCGCCGCCGCCACCTCCTCGTTGGAGCATCCCAAATCCTCCGGCAAAATCATACGGTACAAAACATCCAAAACATGCACACAATCAATAACCCCGCCGCCGCCGCAGCCGCCGCCGCCGCTCAAAGGGGAAATTTCAGAACAAAATCCCAGTAAAACAGAGTCAAACAAATCATCCCATAATTTATTACCTTCCTCGCATTGAATCATTCCGAAATAAATCTCTTTCAAAACAAATAATGGGATCTGATTTTCTAGCTTAATAATATCTCGCACTACAACATCATCATTACTCAATATTTTCTTACCTCTCAAGATTAGAAAATCGTGGTAATTTTTGAATTTTGAGTAAAGAAAATCGAGCAAGAAAAGGCCATCAATGGTCATAATGAGAGCCAGAGTATCGGCGTCGAGGTCTAAACGGCGGTGATAAGAAGCACGAATTTGGAGGTCAAATTGGGAAAGTCGTGACAAAAAATATTGGAAATTGAATTGCAATTTATGGGAAATATTCATTAATTTGTAACGCTCCATATTATCATAAAGTTCTTGTGAGAAATGATGGTAAGGACCTAAAGCTAAAAATTGTGGGGTATAATCTTGGGGTTTTGTGGCACTAAGGAATTTTGGGACAATGAAAATTGAAGAAGAGATTTGGGTTTTTTGGTTAGTATTCAGCTCTTTTTCTATGATGTTGTTTATGTAAATAACCCACCTTTTTTCTCCGGATTTTGATCGGACTATTGATGACGGATTTCCCTTCCCTTCCTGAACATCCAACGCTTTCATGACCGACAAATCGATCGCTTTGTATGTTTTTCAAAAATTTAGTAGAAATGAACTTTGTTGAAATCTATTTATATATTTAGTTAATCAATATCGAAACTTAGAACATGTCCGAATTGATTTTCTAAATATGTTAAACTTTTTGAAAATTCGTATTTTTGTAGGTATGTTATGTAGGCAAATATTACTTGTCTATTATCTCTTTTTATAGTGTGGCAAGGAGAGAGAATTGGAAAATTCAAAGTTGGTAAGATGACGAATTATATACGTCGAGTTTGGAATAGATATTTCGTTTTCTCGATTTTTCAAACATATTTTTATTAGTCAATTCAATATGATTAGGTCTTTTTTGGATTGAGATTTCATGGTAATATTATTTTATTTTGTAAATATCCACGTTTTTCTTGTTCAAGAAAGGAAACATTCACGTTTATGTTAAAAACTTTTTAGAAAAATACATTAAAAATAAAATAAAAATCTACATAATAATGGGAGAATAGGAAGGAAAGAGAGAATTTTGACTTGACTTCAAAATTAACACTATCCTTCTTCTATATCAACATTGTCCATATCCATACGTAAAATGAGGGGTTGGATTAATCAAATGGCAGCTATCAATTCGTGTTGTGTGCATTTTTTTAAAGAAATAATAATAAATTGATATATAATGGTTACATATATTTAAATATTATTACTTTATCTGCAAGAGCTTTGTTAATTAATTAGCTATGTTTAAGATGGTTCGTGTTGGTTTCGTGGATGTCACACAAATTGTCATAAAAGATGTCAACTCTGCAATTTATTTTTTGCTTATATGGAAAATTCTACAAATTTATTTTTTTGGATCCTTTTTTTGTTTAAGCGCCACCGATTTTGTATGAGGTTATTTTCCTATGTCGTTCATATAAAATAGCAAGTTGTGTTCTTTTTAGGGTTGTTGCTCCTAATTTATTTTACTTGTGGTTTATGTTATGCATGTGGTATCGAATTTTGCATCATCCGATTGTTATTGTCATTACTCACTACAATCCGTTGTGCAAAATTGTTGTTGAAGATTTCAAGAACAAGAATATAATTTCGGTTTTAGGGTGAGCCTAAGGCATTGCCCTTGAGAATGAATTCTCTGTTTAGGAGGAGCCTAAGACTTTTGTACTTAGAGAAAAGAGTTCTCCAACTTAGGGTGGGTCTAAGTTATATCAGTGAAGGGAGTTCACTAATAGAAGGGAAGATAATATCGTTTAGAGAGGGAGTCTCATACATTGATAGAAGTCGAAGTGTTCAACACTACTATTAGCATACTTAGGGAGCTTAAGTGTCTTTGAGAGGGAGTCTCACATATAGGGTGAGCCTAAGTGATCTGTGAGTTAGGCTCTATGTGTGTCATTGTAAATGTCGTTACTTTACGAATAAGTACTACGTTGTAAATGTTTGACTCTTTAATATAGGTGAATTATCTAGCTTGGGCACACTGTCCCCAGACGTAGGTGGTTATCACCGAACTAAGTTACCAATCTCTATGTGTTGCTTCTTAATTCTCTGATTGATATTATCTTGTTGTCACAGGATGAGTCTGAACATTTTCGTTATCTAAGTGGTAAGTCAACTTATTTTTCCATTATCAATCAAAGATTCCAGATATAAATATCTTTTGGTCCCTAACTCTAATAAGATAGAAAAGGTAAACTTTAAAATTACAAAAAGGTATATGTTTGTCTGGTGTCAATATACATACACACACTACAAAAACCACCTTTCATTTTAGGAGCTAGACATGTCCTTGAAAGGGATATGTTTTGTGATTTTCAATAAAAATAAAAATAATAACTTTTTGTTAAATTACATTTTTTTAAATCTCGATGGTTTAAAGAAACTTAGTCTTTATAATTTTGTACAAAATATCATATGATTTGATAAAATTTTCATAAATAATCTTTAGAGACTATTTATGATAGTTTTATCAAACCATAAAGATAAAATTTTAATTATAAATTATAGAAACTAGATTTTAATTTTCTCTAAATCATAAATTCTAAATTTACAATTTAACCTAAATTTTTATCATATAATAGGATCATTCAATTTTTTTTATTAGTTCTTGAAATAACTCGGATTTTTATCATGTCAAATTAACTATCAACAATTATATTATTTGATGTGTTTATATTTGGTATGATTTTTTTTTTTACAGTAACATGTGAATATAATACAATCTATGAAATTTTAATCGTCATTCTACATTTTCAAATTTAAACATAATTTGATTAACTAAGGTATATACTATTTGTTGAAATGTTAGAGATTCAAATATCTTTTCACTCTCTATATTACTTTCAACACTTCTCGTCAAGATGGTGCCTCTTTGTTTACTATTTTATGGTCAATTCATATATATATCTTTAATTTTAAAATTGAATAATAGGCTTGGGTTCGGATACCATCTCTCAAAACCAATTAATAATAAGAGAAGAGTAAGTGAAGTATAATGTGAAATTTTGAATACTTTAAATTTTCATTTATATTCTAATGAGGTAATTAAGTTATTCACTATAATATGATGGAAAAGAAGAAAGAAAATGTGACAATGATTCATATACGACTCTCTTTTCTTTGTTTCTTTGAGGAGAATTTCATGGAAATTTCAAATTTCTAAGATACGTATGACACGTGGACGAAATAATTTTATTTGACCCCATTTTCTTGGATCCCCAACATGGCTGCCAATGCTGTTTTTCTCAAATAACAAGAAAAATAAAATATTCAAGACTTTTATGTTTTTCTAATTTATTATAAAAATTTGTGTATATATTATATAGAGATAATTCAAAGTCCTAATTATATCATTGTCAAGGGAGATAAAATTTTAAATGCAAAAGTGACGTGACTTGCAAGTTTAATTTTTGAAAAATAAAATAAAAGTCTAAACATATTATAAAACTAAATGCATTAACCATTGATTATAAAGGTACATAAACATGGATTAACAATAAAAAGACAAGCTTTTCAAAATAAACAAATAAAAATAAAAAGACAAGGATATAAGATTGTTGTCTGGTTTTTTAGCATAAGCTTCTGGGTTTGTCTCAAAAAACAAAAACATGTTTATTTTATAATTAAAGATAAATGAATAAGAGTTCTTCTTAAATATAGTTAAATGAGTTAAATTATTTATCAATATAGAAAAATTTCACTATCTATCGTCAGTGACAGAAGTTTAACGCAGTCTATCGCTGATAGACATTGAAAATTTTTTCTATTTATTAATAGTTTAATTATTTTTTTTATTTATAATAATTTTTCAATGGATAACCATACTTTGGTCACTAGAATTTTATACTCATTTTTGTTTTTGACTCAGCATATAAAGCTAGTTTAGTCCTAGTTAATTTCTATTAATTATTTAACAAAAATATTTAAATCTGCCTAGATGTAAATTGTAGACTTCCAATCTCTTATTTAGATTGAAGGTGTGATCGATTACTTAAGTTGGTTTATACGTAATTATCTTAAATATATTAACTATTTCTTTATTTTCTCATTGCCTAGAAGGGATAAAAGAAACATTTTGTTCTTTCTTTAATAATTTCTAATCTCTAGTGGACCTCTCAATAGGATTCGAATCCATATGAAGTTTTGACCATCTGTAAGAGAAAAAAGAACGAATGCATCTTGTAGGATTCCCTATTTCAAAATAGAATTAAAATTCTTCTCACTTTTAAATCAAATAGATTAATTAGTTTTTTTTTTTAAAAAAAAAATTGAATATATCCCAAGATCTACTAGACACAAGATTGAGACTTGTGAGACATTTTGAATTTTTATGTACCTATTACATACAAAATTGAAAGTTTGAAAATCTATTAGACACTTTAAAAATTTGATAACTTTTTTTTACATTAACTTGAAAGTTTAATTCAAGACTAAACTTATACTGGCCAAAGTGAACTTGACTTCAGTAGTATTGGTTTACTCTCCATCCTTAGAAGTCAGAGATTCAATCTCTCACCTCACAATTATTGTACTAAAAAGCCCAAACTTATACTTCAATCTTTAGAACAATTTAAAAAAATTTTTTTACTAAAATAAATGTGAAGAAGCAAAGATATCATTTGAAGTTTGAACCTACCACTTGTGCTAAGCTATCTATATTGATAAATATTACATTTACATTAGTGTTTAAATATATAAATATACGTATTTGGTCTATTTTCTACCATCTAATAAAAAAGCTTGCCGTTAAGCACTTGGAGTAGTAATCACAATAGAAATAATATTGACAAATGTCGATAACAATTTAATTGTACACAATGTTAATTAAGATCTCAAACTTACAGAAATGTTGAAGAAAATAAAATATTTAGACAGACTTATAGTTTTATTTTAGAAAAAACAGTAAAATAGTGTATATATTTGCATTATTATTAACAAATGACTGCTTTATGTTTTCAATTAAATTAACATTTTTATTGTTAATATTCAATATTCATAGTGGTTATACTGTGTTTATATATTTTTTTTATATATATTTTGTCGACGTGTCTTGAATTATATATATAAAAATGTCATTTAATACCTTAATGTTGTTTAGAATAGAAAAGCCAAATTAAGTTACGTTCACGACTCAACAAATTAAACCCTAAACCTTATCAAAGCCTTTGGTTTGACCTACAATGGGGGTGGGGCAGTCGCCGGCCGCCGGGGATTACTATTCCAAATACTGCTTAAGATAAAAAAAAAAATAAATAAATAAATAACAAAAAAAAAAAAGAAAAAAAAAACCACGGTTATGCATTCAATTTCAAAACATTTTTTTAAAAATAAAAAATAAAAATAGCATGATAACTATTTTGGGTTGAAATTTAGGAATGTTAGGAAAGTTATTCTATAGTTAAATTGTGCATCAAATTTATTTTTATTTAAAATTAATGATTTATGAAGATATTACATTGTTTGTTATTTAAATTAGTAGGTGATTTAGTAAAAATTAAATTGATGGTACAAATTGTAACGGTTGAATTATAAATTTTGGATCAATCACAAATTTGTACATCATTTCTCAATTTAATGACGAAATTACAAATCAACAAATTTGTGACTAATTAAAAGTTGAAACATGTCTGAAATTGAAATTGAAGACATAAGTTGACCAGTCCCGATGATGTCGCGTGGTTTTATCGTGACCGTTGGATCAAGTAAATATTATGGTCCAATTTGGTATTAATATTTGGGCCCAACTCCAGTTGAGCCCAAAAATAGGCTTAAATTTGTCCTAAAGGTTAACCAAGCCCAAGATCCGATAAATTGGGCCCAAGGGCTAGATTCATGAGTCAACCAAGCCCAAGCCCAAGCCCAAACCCACCTAAGAACTCTATAAATAAAGAAGTTATCCTTCATGTGAAGGCTTAAAAATTTTTCGACTCTAGGGAGCTTAAAGAGAATTTTCCCAAAAGACTTTTAACTCCTGAAGTTGAACATTTGACCAAGACTTCAACTTAAAGAACGTCCACGTGCTTCACTTTTGCAAATAAAGCATTCAGATTTTATAGAGAATAAAATGACCAAGTATTAGAGATTAATTCACATTCACACAAATCAATATAAATATAAATTCAACTCCATCAAACATGTTCCGAAATCTCGTGCGAAAAGTAACACTTATTTAAATTTAGTCTAATTTTGACTAAATTAAAAGTTGAAATTAGTATAACCCAGTCTATCAAATTTGAAAATAATAATAAAAATAATAAACATATCATAATAATAAAGTCTCATTCCAAATATAGTAAAATGAACCAAAATATTCACAAATATAACAAAATTTCACTATCTATCTGCGATAGACGCGATAGATCGCGATAGACTACTATTTGTGTCAATTGAGACCGCGATATAGATAGACTGTATATTTTGCTATTAGTTGTAGATATTTTCAGCAGTTTTGTCATTTAAGAAGAAGAAGAAGAAGAAGAAGAAGAAGAAGAAGAAGAAGAAGAAGAAGAAGATGATGATGATGATGATGATGATGATGATGATGATGATGATGATGATGATGATCCTTCGGTCAAGATGTTTGTCAACTATAATAATAAATAGACGAATGCAATTGGGGGCCAACGAACTCAACCGTTTTCCTTCAATTATTTAAAAGCAACTCAAAATTATTAATTTTCTCTTTTGTGTCTGATTGGTGATTTAATTAATTAATAAATAAGCAAATTATATATATATATATATATATTTTTTTTTTTTTTTAAAAAAAAGTTCAAGCAACTTAATTTTGGAAAGTTAATGTAAACTTTATTAACCAGATTAATACTTTTTTAGACTGTAATATTTAAAATATGGAAGAAATGTGGAATTGGACTTTTCAATTTACAATGCAGGTTATTGATTTCATTTTGCCTCATTTTAAATGTGTAATTTTGCAATAAGATGGAAATAAAATGGCTCCCAAGATAAATCCACTTTGTGAATTTATTAAAAATATATACCTGAAAATTGACTTTGTACGAAAAGGACTTTATAACATATATACACTAATACTATTTGTTATTCTACTCCGTGTTGAGATGATGTATCTATTTTTTAGTACAATAATTATGAGATGAGAAATGAAACTTTCAATCTCATAAGAAGGAGTGCATATCAATTATCATTAAGTTAAACTAAGTTTAATGAATTACATGTGTCATTCTCTCTCTTGAACACAAAATTATATATAATAAGAAATGTATTTAAGTTATTAATTTGTCACGGCATTTTTTATTTATAATTTGGTAGAACCATACAATTTAGGTTGTAATATTATGCATTTATATTAAGACAGATTGTACATTAAAGAAGAAGTAAGAAAAAAAACAAAAAAAAAACAATTCATTATTTATACCTAAACAATAAAATCAATAGTTTCAAATGTTGCCCATGGATATTAAATATTTAGAATTTAAATGTTTGAGATAAGTAATATCTGTATTTGGATAAATAAAATAATTAACGTTTGAAAGTTAAATATATGTATTTGATATACAATTTTTGTATATAGAAAAAGAATGAAATAATTACTTAAAGGAAAATTATTTTAAATGATAAAACCGTTAAAGATATTTACAAATAATAGCAAAATATTATACCATCTGTGATAGATCCTGATATATCGTGATAGACTACTATCTATGTTTATCATGACACAAATAGACATAGATAGTATATCGCAAATAAATATTAAAATTTTATTATATTTGTAAATATTTTGGTTCATTTTTTTTTATATTTGAAAACAATCCTTAATTAAATGTATGAGAACAAGTAATGCATCATAAATTTAATTTAGCATTATTTAATATATTATTATATTAATTATTTATTTAATAACTTAAAATAAAAAAGAATATTTTTATAATAACATTAATTAAACATTTATCTAATTATTTAACATTATCAATTAATAATAAATTTTTTATATTAAATAGTTAAGATAACGAAACAAAATTATTAATAATATAATTTTTATTAATTAAAAAATAATAATAATCAACTAATATTAAATTATTAATTAACTAGGTTATAATTGTATTGTTCATTTTCTAGATATAAAAATCCCACATATATATTTTAAAAAGTGAAACTTTGTGAAACAAACAAAAATATTAAATGTTTATGTAAAATTTCATAGCAAAAATTGTGAAACAATTGCAAACTTTTTTTTTTTTTTTACAATAATAAATGGGTGGGGAATCAAAACCTTGACATCCAACGTCAATAGCACAAACTTTATATTAATTAAATTATGCCTATTTTGATCCATTCCTAATAGTTTAGAATGTTTTGGTTTCCACAATATTCATCATATTTGTTAAGCCACAATTTTTAATCAAATTTATATTAATGTAAAAAGGAAAAAATAAATTGAATGATGGCCAAGACAAAGACATATCAAACTAGGGAGGAATGGCTTTTAGTGGCACTTGGGGTGTTGATTTAGAATCAAAAGTCTAAGAAACAAATGCTTGAAAATCACTAATGACTGTATTTTGGAGTTTAGAGTTTTGAAGTTTGAGTTTTTGAAGCCTGTGTTTGGAATACAAGTTTGGAAGATTGTGTTTAGATATTTTACTTCTTTCTTTCTAGGGGTAAATATGAGGTTTATAACATTTTAATTTACCATTGATCAATTTTAAGATAATTTTGAATTAAATATTTAATCAATTCTTTTTTAAATTAAGATTATATTAGTTATTCTACGTATTGTGTATTTATAATTCCATTCTTTACTTTATGTATTTCCATGACAATAATGTATGAACAAAAAAATTTTAACATTCATAGCATGTACTATAAATTTTACGACAGACAAAAACGACATAGATCTTGATTTGCTCTCATAATACTCTAATATATAGACAATAGATTATAGTTTAACAACCATTCATTGAATATGGTACGATTATCTTTCTTTGCATGAATTTGTTGATTTAAAATCTAAATTTATACACGACTTATTTATATTTGTATTATATCTTTATTTTTAATTATATCTTTGTCTTTGTCTTTATCTTTACCAAAATAAATGGACGCTTTTTTTTAGAACAACACAAAATGTTTATACTAATAGAGATAATTATCTTTTATATATATATTATGAATCTTTAATTTTCTTCCTTATCCAAGGTGGAACTTTGTCATTTATCTCTTAAAGGGTTGAAATTTGAGCTTAATTTTTATATTATTATTTTATTTTATTTTTATTCTTTTTGTAGTAATAGAGACTGAGGTAGGATTCTTTAAAAGGGATAAGTCTAAGTTGGAATGTTTACACACTTGAAACTTGAAAATAAATTAAATAAAATATCAAATTACAAAAGTGTTTAAGCGTAAGTGTCAACTAATTAACAATTTCTTTGTCAAATACATACTAATTAATTTGACATGCATTTCACAACTTTATACACAACCACTTGAACAAATGGACATTTGAAGTCACTAATGACTACAATTTCAAAATTCGACGCATCCTAAAGTTATAAAAATAAAATTTATATAAGCATTTATTTAGAATGACTTTTCAAGTGTTTGCTTATAATCATTCTTCTTATAAGTATTTAAAGAGTCATTCTAAATGAACCATAACAATAAATTAATATGGATCTTGTTAATTATTTAATCAATGCAAGAGAAGAGCGCTTCGAGTATCAGTATCAACAAAGCTATTTCCGACCCCACAATAAGCTTTGATAGCACAAGGGGAATTTTGGCCTCTCTCAGTGCTGTAGAAACGAAGATAATCTTGATGATCAAAGGGCTTAAATTGTTGTGGATGTTTGTCGTCAACCAATTCTTTAGGAATTTGAATAATCCCATCATTGAAAGAAAACAAACCCACTGAATATCTCTCTATGTTTCCATTCATTATGACCCTGTGAGGTGGAGAGTAAATCCTCCCATTGCTCCAGGCCTGTTAATTAATTACTTTGGGTTAATTAATTTAATAAAAATATAATTTTGAGAAAAGAGATATTATTTAAAATGAACTTACAAAGAAGGCATCCCCAGCCATGACAATGAAAGATGAGGTTGAAGAGGAAGAAGAAGGATGGTATTGAAGCCATTTGTTATCTCTAGTTTTGATTTGTAAGCCATTCACTTCATTTTGGTGAAGAATTGTGAGGAAGCTCTTGTCAGTGTGAGGAAATGCTCCCAAATTCATCTCCTTTTCCTTTGGGACTCTATATTTTATCATTCTTAGAAGATATTTGGTGGATTCCATATGACTTTTTAACTGATTTCCAACCCCATAGCTTTCAAACACCATGCTTTTCACCTTCTCGTCTAACTTCGATACTAGCTTCGCGTACGTCATCACATTTTCACTGCAAATCATAGAAAATAGTTAGTACAAGTAGTTTGTAATATAGGATAATCGAAATATATATATATATATATATATACATACCAGAAAGGCTTGTTTCCACGAGACGGCCACATGAGATTAGTGAAGGAATGAATGTTGGTGGGGAGAATAGGGTGTTCAATGCCCATACTTTCATGGATTGGCATGAGAGGATTTTGACCAAAATAGCCATGGTATGGCTTTTCAGACACATTTTGAATCTTCCTCTCCAATGGAACATCAAACAATTGCTTTAAGGATCCCAACATGTTGGAACTGAGTTCCATTGAAACGGTGTCGTATAATGCTACAAAACATCCATATTCTTCAAGTGCTTCTCGAACTTTCTCCCTTGTGAAAACCCACTCCTTCATTCCACTCCTCAAATTCTCCGAACAAAACTTCACAATTGGGATCTCACTTCCTTCCATTTTCTTCTTTCTTCCGTCGCACTCACTAATCCAAAAATGTTTTCTTGAGTTTTTATTGGCCAATGCTACTCCTTTTATACCCAAACACAAACTCACATAAATAAATTTATTTCAAGAAATTTTAAATAACACTAATTAATTTAAATAAATTAGACTGGGGTGTGCTTCTTTTATTTTATTTTATTCCATCCATTGCTGGGTTTTGACTTAAGAACATAAATATGATTAATTAATTCGTTAAATTGCCGACCATCCATTTTTCAAATATTTTTCTAATACAAACCTTTGTCAAACAAATATTGAATATATAGTTTGTTTATTTTAATTAGTTCTTCCCACACAGCTTTTCAGCCGTCCTCTTTTGTTTTTAATTACATTTTTATATATTCTATTATTTCATTATATTCAACTTCTCAAATTAATTATTCCACTTTTCTTTTCTTTGGCTTACATCTTAATCCCCGCGTTTGACTTTCCGTTTTAAGATAATTGAGAACGATTCTAGCCGATGGAGTTTGGATTAATATGGACTAGAATTAGAAACACTTGTATTTTCAGCTTTTCTTATTTAATTATTCACTTTCTTCATGTGTAGAAGTTAAAATAAGTAAAATATTGCCCGTTATGGGTGATTTTTTGACCAAGAATTATTGGCTCATAGAGACAAACTATTAAGAGTAAAATTGAAAAAATGACAGACAAGAGGAACGTAAGAAATGAGCCAATGGACCGAGGGAGGAAAAAAACTAGAGAAAGGAGAGGCGGGCCAAAATGCCCAACTTGCCCTTCATGGCCGAGGTTGAGGTGGGTTGTTTTCCATTCCTGAATGTTTGCTTCTCATAAACCATGATCCAAGCCCCCTTGGTGAGCCCGAATTTGCATTCTTTATTCTACTTGAATTCAGAACCTTTTTTCCTAAATTCCACTAGAAGTCAGAACCGTAAGTCTACCCTACTATAAATAAGGGGTCACAGATGACAGCTAAGGTAAATTCTTCTCCTCACTTCTTGCTTGCTCTGACCCTTTACTAAATACTGACTTAACATCAGATGCTCGATGACAAGCACCACAGTAATATTTTCTTCTTTTTTGTTTTGTAGGTGGTCTTTCTTCTCAAATTACAAATGTATTGTGGAAGACATGTGAAGGCCAAGCTTGTTTACTTCTCCGAACTTTGCTATCAGTAATGTGTTAGTTTTTTCATTGAGTTTTATCTATAAAATTAGGATGGAAAATATCTTTTCGGTTACTTTTTGTAGTTGTTCTTTAGTTTAAAGATTTAAGTTTTTTCAATGTGTTTTAATATAATTATAGAATATAATAGGGCTGCTTTTAAATATAAAAAAATAAATCAAAATATTTATAAATATCATAAAATTTTATTATTTATTTGTGATAGACTACTATTTGTATCATGATAGACACACATAGTAGTCTATTGCGATCTATTGCAGATAAATTGTGATATTTTGCTATTATTTATAAATATTTTTAGTAGTTTTACCATTTAAATAATTTTCTAAAATAATATTCATGTATTACTATTTTTTTCACACTACTGTTTGTTATTATTATTATTATTATTTTGAGCAACACTACTGTTTATTTTAGTAGTACACTAATTTTACCAAATTAAAGTAATGTCACATGTTAATGCTCCATTAAGGAAATCCTCATTAACGGAATCCATAATATACATTAATTAAATAGAAAATACAATTCAAATTTGAGAAAAGTAGAGGACATTAAAAAACCGTTATTACTTTCTCTCAAAATAATAATAATAATAATAATAAATAAATAACATTATTACTTTTATAATTTAAAATTAAAATTGGAATTCCAATTTTCATATACTAAATCTGCAATTTAACTGGGATTAATTTGAGATAAGGGTTATGGTTTTAATATATGAAGGGTTTTTTTTTTCTTTGAATAAGCTCATTCATTTGTATCCTTTATATCCATTCTTTTTTCTATTCAAAGATCATTTTTTGTCTTTGTGTTTTTGCATATCGATTTTTTTAGATGAAGAGATGTCAAAGGAATTGCTTACTTCTCAAATAAATCTTCCTATATCTATATATATATATATAAATGTGATGGTTTATAAAAAATACGCAAGAAAAAAATTTCAAATGGTTGATTCAGTGACAAAGGTGACTTAAAAACCAATAGATCATCTATTAAAGTGAGTATTAATTAAAACGTAAAACTTTGATTGAGTCGTTTAATTCATATAGAGAGACTTTGTTTCGGTAAAATTTTTTAAGTGTTATTATCTTTTATTGTATATGTAAAACATTAATGATCATAAAAAGTCATAGTGACTATTATATACACACACACATAAACACTTAATTGATTTATAAAAACCAACTTATTTTAGTCAACATGAATTTTTATGGATTTATTCTAAATAAAAAATAGGGATGTTTTTAAATATTTTGATTTCTATCCGTGATAGACTTAGATAGACATCTATCACTTTAGCGATAGACACTAATACATGTGTATCTAGGTCTATTGTCTATCGTGGTTTATCACTTATAAAATGCAAAATTTTGCTATATTTATTAATATTTCAATAGTTTTTCATTTAAAATAATTTTTCTAAAATATATATATATACACACACTCATATGAATCTGGGGTAAGGATTTGGAAGTTCCATTTTGTTAAAGAAAAATAAATGTTAAATTTGGAAGAAACACACAAGGGTTGATGGAACCAACAGTTTTCTCTCGTCACCGACCTCAAGATTTTGGACAAAAGTGGCTTTCAATATAAGCTATAGGCCAACTCTACATCAAAATTAATAATAATAATGATGATGATGAGCTTTAGGCAATGGATTGTGTTGGTTTTTGGTTATTCAAACCCTTTCATATTCTAGACTAGGTAGTTTTAAATGTTTAATTTTATCTCATAATATTAAATATTTAATTTAAAATATTTCATATCAAACATAATTCAATTCACATATAATATGGGTTCATATCAACAAATATGTGGTTCGAATTCTCCTATCTTATTAAAAAAAAAAAAAAAAATCAAAGTAGACTGAAGTAGAAGAGAGAGAAAATGGAAAAAAAATAATGACGGTGTATAAATAAACGATTTATGTTAATCATATACTAACGTATAAGAGCATTTTTTAAAACTTTTTTCTTTTAAAAAAAGATTAGAACTTTTGGAAATTATAGAGTAGGCTTTTAAACAATGTACTATATGTTTCCGTCATTAGAGATTTCATTTTCTTATTTTTTTAGTACAACAAATGAGCTAAAAGATTTGAACCTCCAACCTCAGAGGAGTAGTACACGTCGATTATTGTTTGCTATGTTTATTTTGGTAATTATCGAACCCTCCCCCACATAAATAAATGTATGGGTTATTTTTTAAAATATTGCAAGATGAGCCAATTTATTTATAAATAAAACAAAATACCACTATTTATTAGTGTCTATTTGATGGACGATAGTAGTCTATAAATGTCTATTACTGTTTATCACTTATACACAATTCCATCTTGGTATATTTGAAAATATTTTGAACAGTTTTGTTATTTATAACAATTATCCTTTACGCGTAAATATAAATACTAACAAATTTTGCATTACATTTATCATATTATTTTATAAGTGAAACGTGGCATTTGATGTATAGCTTATATAAACTGAAAAGTCAATAATAGGATTGGATTTTTGGAGGTGTTGAAGGACATATTTGTTATGTTTTAATTAATTGAAATATATATGTATAGTTGAAATTTTGCTTGCAGACTTTCATGAAAAGGACTTCATACCACACAGATACCTGAAAGAGTGCTCTACATTTTTTTTAGTGACAAACCAAAGTCTGTCCTATATATATATATATATTTTTAGTGTCAAGCTACAAAGTTTATGACTAACAAGAGAAAATATACAATGAGGCCATTATGTGCATGAAATCAGAGATAATTAGCTTCATTTATACACAATTAAATTATACCAACTAAAATAGAACATAGAAAATAATAAGAACTTCAGATTTTGAGTTTATTAGTTGTGTATTAATTAGAGAGACTGCATCTGGAAGATTCTCTTAAATTTTTAAGAAGAAAATTTAAAGTGGACAATATAATCTAGATGAGATAGAGAGACTTGTTTTTATAAATAAATGTCCATTTTAATAATAAATGAAGGGGTTGACATATTTTATCAAACATTTATTTGATTTGAACCTAAATTGTCAAACCTAACCCTAGTAGTTGAGCATTTTGGCTTTCTAGTATTCAATTTTTCTCTTTTTTTACATAATGCATTTTTAAGTACAATAATTCTAGGGATGAAAAGTCTAACCCTACCTTTTAAAAAAATAAAACAAAAATGCATTAACTAAAATAAATGTTGATATATATAGCATGCCTACATTTATCATCATGGAGTTGGATTAAATTAATAAGATTAGAGATCTCTCACAATCTTTTTCTCCAAAATAGTAGTAATAAATTTTAGATTTATACATAGGGCAATGCTTGAATTTGGGCAAAATTTATGGGTCAATTTCATTTTTTTAATGCCTAGCTTGTTAATAATGCATCTTAGAAGTAATAAATATTGTTACTGTTTCATAAAATAGTTTCCAATTTTAACCTAAGAAACTGAATTCAGTATTTAGTTTAGTATGTGAACTTTAAAAAAAAAAAAAAACCGGTTAGTGGTTTTATGGAAAATGCAATAAAATAATTTTGTACAATTTCACACTTTAATTAGAATTTAATTACGTCTTTCATAAGTTATACCCTATTAATTAATTCGAACTTCATTTTCATGAATTATTATGTGAAGACTTGGTTGTCTTTTAATTTACATTTCACATTTTTTTTTTCTCAAGTTAGTCTCTCCCATTTTTAATAAATTAATGTTACATGCATGCACCTAACATGTCAAATGAAGTGGAAAAATAAGCTAAATAGTGGTTCAAATCCTCCCACCCATATTTATATTAAAAATAAAAAAAATGAAGTAAAAAAAATAATAATAGAAAGTAAACGAAGAGATTCGTAGTTCAAATCCCCCACTCATTAGTATTAAAATAAATTAAACAAAAAAATTTATTTCCAAAACTCACTTTGATTATTTAAAAAAATTATTAGTCTTGAAAAATCATAGCATACATAATACAAACACTCTATAAAATCTTAGAATAAATTGATCGTGCATTAGATATGTATTTATATGTTGCCAAAATCAACCTAATTCAGTTGGCACAATGCTTAAATTATTAACTTTAAAGTTAAAAGTTTGATCTCACTCGATACTTATCAAAAATATTATTTATCTTTTAAAGGTTTCAAAAATACCATTAAATTTAACAAAAAAAAAAAGTTTAGAAAAATATTCTTTTAACTATTAATACCATTACTTCTCAATTTTTTTTCTCTCCTCTTCTTTATTACTTTCTTACCCCCATTTTTGTTAACTATTTATCTAAAAAATTAAATAAGTAGAACTACTTACTTTAGTTAAAGTAGTATATGGATTATATAACAAAGAAGAAAGAGAATAATGAAAGCATCAATGAATTTTAGGACTTTAATGTTTTACTTTTAACAAGGTTGTATATTAGTAGTTGAGTGTGTGTTCTTAATCAAATACAATTCTTTTTTATTTGACTATTTATCATTTTGGTATATTTTAAGGGGAGATATTGAGTTTTGAATTTTGTGAGATTTATGTTTTAACTTAAAGGGTTAAGTTTTTATTTTGGTTGCTAACAAAATTTGTGTAAGAATTAGAAAATAGGAGAAAAATGAGAGTATCCTTACTTGAAAAAAAAATGATGATATTTATATAATTTGTTTTAAAATTGATTCTTTTCAAACTAAAAAAAAAAAAATCAAAAAAATTGTCACTATACTAACAATAGAAGCATTTTTAAACTTTTTTTTTTGTTGAAATTTTACAGTTATTTTTGCAATGGTATTAATGGTTTTTATTCATATACTTACAATGAAGGTTTTTTTTTTTTTTAAAAAAAAACTTTTGAAAGTTCATAAATATTTTTGAAACAAAACGCTAATAGCTTTCATAAAAAATTAATGGTAGGGGTATTTTTGAACGAAAAAAATATGGGTATAATCTAAGCTGCACTCATCTATTATGCGACCCAAACAACACCTAATCAACAACTTCCACATGACATTTTTTTGTTTAAAAAAATTGGGGTTTTCAAACAAATTTCCTTTTATGTATGAAAAAGGGATTGCATGAAATTTGTTGTAAACTAGACTGCAACTAATGATTTTCTTTTTGAATTTTTTTTTTGAAGTTTAAGAGCATTTTTGAATCTTTCAAAAGTTTAGAGGTATTATTAATATAAAGTAGAAAGTTAAGATATTTACTATAATTTAGCCTATTCTATATATACATTTATCTTCACCTATCATAAATAATGTGTCTTTCAACACTTGTAGCTTATTATTATTATTATTATTATTATTATTATTATTATTATTGCTATTTTTCTTATTTTATATATATTAGATTCTCTAAATGATTATTAGGAGCTGAAACAATTAATTATTGATTTAGATATGGAGACATTTTATCATAGGTAGAGTCAATATAATAGTTATCTTTTTCTTTTTGAAAGTAAAAGAGACAATATTATAGTTATCATAGTGTAAACCATAAATAATGAAATTAATTATTCAAGAAAAAAACATAAACATGATTCATTGTCTATTTAGTTATCTTGAAAGCCACATTTCCGCAAAATCTTGCGGTCGGTGCCAAAAAAAATGTTCATTAGATATGGTTCCATGGATTCATGATTCCATGAACGTGAGCCGTCCGTTTTGTTTTTTTAATTCTTTTTTTTTTCTAACTTCATTTTGTTTTTTAAATGGAAAATTTTTTTTGGAAGTGAATTTAAATGGAAATTAAAACGTTAATTTGTTACCCAAATTGAATTTATAACAATCATGTTGACTGAACTCTAAGCTAATTAATATAAATAGTGAATTAATTTTAATTTCAGCCGGCCGGGAGGAGGACGCCAAGCCTCACTTTGACCTTTCCAGTGATAGTTCACTTTTTTATTCCTTTTTAAAAAAACAATTTGCCCTAAAAAAAAATTAGTTAAGAAAATAATTATAGAGAATAATAGAATTTATAGGTTGTTTTCAAATATAATAAAATAAGTAAAACTATTTACAAATGTAGAAAAATTTTAGCGATAGACCTCTATCACTTAGTGAAGTAAGATAAACTAAAAGATTGTTTTAAATTAGCAAAATGAACCAAAATATTTACGAATATATCAAAACGTCACCGTCTATCAACATTGAATCAGTTATAGAAGATAACCTAAGAGTGGTCTATCAAGTTATTAGTAGTGATCAATCAGTGTTTATCGCAGTTAAACAATGACATTTTGATATATTTAAAAATATTTCTTGCAATCAAATCGTAATAAAAATTACTAAATTCGTTATTAAACTTCATTTTCTCTTTGGTAAGCACAAGGCTGATGAGATTAAGCATGAATACTAAAATGATGTCTACTTAAAAACAAGTCAAGAAGTGAACTTCAAGGGATGCTTTCTCTAGATCAATATTTGAGAAAATAGCTAAGAAAGTGTCTCAGAATAAACTCAGTCGAACATATATATTTGAATTCCTTGTTCAAAATTGATAAAACCAAAATTTAAATTTGAACTAGATGCACAAGTAAATAATTTTAAAATTATCATATGTTTAGAATATAAGCTTAAGTCATATTTGAATGATAATGGTGTTATTATTTGATGCCGTGATGAATAATCAGAATGGAAGCAATAGGGTGGCATGGAGTGGGTGGTGCTTGACTTTTTTGGATTTCTGTTATGCGTCACTTACAAAAGATAATCTAGGAGTGGTCTATCAAGTTATTAGAAGCTCAAGCAATTATCGAGAGGGGTTATAGACTATTTTTGTGTTATTGATCTCCCTCTCTCTGTTTATTCACTACAACAAAAACCATTTTCTTGATTCTTGAACAGTGGTAAAAAGAGGGAGGAAAGATAAAAAACAGTTATTAAAGCTAAAAGAACGCGTTTTTTTTAGAAAAAAACAAAGTTTTTTGAATTTTTCAAATTAATGATAGTTTTTTCGTGTCATTAATTTATGACTGAAAATACCTGTCATTAAATGTAAGAAACAAAAAATGCACGATTTTGGCAGGAAGAATGTAAAATTTTGGATTTTTCGATTATTTTGACATTATTTTTGTGTCACCAATTTATGATTAGAATTAACAATCATTAAAAAGCGACAAGTTTTTAGAGTCATTGAATCGACAAATAAAAAAACAATTTTCGGCGAAAAATATAAGAATCTTTTAATATTTTAACTTTTATGACTATTTTTTTTTTTGTGTCATCCATCTATGACTATTTTTTGTGTTATCATTAAAGAGCATTAAACAGGAAAAAAAAACTAGTTACAGAATTAGGTAAATTAAATTTAAATTAGAAAATATTAATAGCGCTTAGTAAAATTTAATTTTAAACTAGAAAAAATTAGTTACAGGATTAAGTAAATTAATATTAAATTTGTGTAATTTAATTATATGAACCAAAGTAGATTTCACTTAGTTTGAAATTGTTGTACTATTAAAAAAAAAGAGATCGTTGTAGATTTAAAAATAATTGTTGATAGGTGTTATTTTAGAAAAATTAGTTACATACTACTTGCATTACATGTGGTGTGTAAAGTTTAAAAAATAACTTAATTATAAAAATTTAACAATATACTATTACGAATTTGGTCTTTCTTGACGCGAAGATTTGGGATGATATTACTCTTAATACATTTATAGAAGCGAAGATTTGCTCAATAACACTTCATAATTTTATATTGCACACTATTCATTTGATGAGATGTTTCTGAAAAAGTAAAGAAGCTAATTTTTGTAGTTTGTTTGTTCAATCAACCATGATCTTATCATCCTTTGTACTATTGTTGGCTATTGTGATAAGGTGGTTGTTATTGGAATAGATGCATTTTATTGCCTTTTGGTTTGCCATTTCTTCTACAAATCTTTTAAGTTCTATACTTATTAATGTTTAAAATGAACCAATTTTTGTTTTTGTTTTTTTTTTTTGTTTTTTTTTTTTAATTTTTAGATTATATAGTTGTTGATTTTTATTATTATTATTATTTTAGCATTGTACTTGACAAGTTTTGATGTCATTAACATGGTACAAGTTTTGTTTTTTTTTCTTTTTTTTTTTTTTAATTTTCAATCGATTTTTTTTTCTTATTAGGGAACTACCCATACTTCTAACAAAATTATCTTATACAAATGAGATACTAGGTCAACTTTGAAAAAAATATATTTCATTCACGTGTTTATGATTTCATTATATTTCTTTTGTAGCTAGTTAACTTTTCTTTTTTACTAAATTATTTTATACCTAATCACAAGAAGAATAGACAATGTCATGGAAAAAGGTTTTCAATCCTTGGCAACCAATTGCATCGAAACTATTAGGAACAAGAAATTCATTGTAAGCACTTGAAGACAGTTTGACACTATGAATTATTCAATATTTTTTTCTTCAATGTTTATTTCATACTTGTGATTTTTTTGATGGATGTTGAGCATTGATAGGAGAAGCACAATGTTTTCTATTATGATTTTACTTATATTTGAGAGAAATACTTATGACTTATATCGGTAGAGTTAGTAGACTGTTTGAGAAAGTTGTAACTCTTGTTGTTATACCATCCAGTTTTGTCATTTTGAGTTTTGGAGTATGGTTATTAGATTTATTTGTTCTTTATTTTAGATTTCTTATCAACAAGCACTACAACAATTTTCACTTTCCATGACTCTTGTACAGTAGCAGAAATAGAGGAGAAAGAGAAAAAACAGTCATTAAAGCCAAAATCACGCGTTTTTTGCAGGAAAAAACGGAATTTTTCGGATTTGTCGGAATTGATGACTATTTTTTGTGTCATTAATTAATGACTAAAAAAACAGTCATTAAATGTAAGAAAATGAAAAATACGGTTTTGGCAGGAAAAGACGTAAATTTTCATTTTTTTTTTTTACTATTTTGACTTTTTTTACTTTCCCTCCTCTCACTTTCCCTCTTTTTTTTCTTTTTCATTTTACTTTTATTTTTACATAAAACAAATAAAAAATCTCCAACCTTTCCTTTCATCTTCCCCACCCTCACCCCACAAAATCCTATTCCACAACAAGGCTCCCGACAACAAGGCTCCCGAAGAACGACGACGCCGCCGCTGCTACCACCCCGACAAGAAGGCTCGACCGCTCCTCTGCCTGACGCCGCCTGTTGCTGCCGCCAGACGCTGGTGCTGCTGCATCCAACGTCGCTGCTGCTGCCTCCAACGTCGTCGCTGCTGCCGCCAGTTCAACGCCGCCTGTTGCTGCCGCTTCTTCTGCTGCTGCCGCCCCACACCACTTCTTCTACCGATGCCCGCCTTCTTCTTCTGCCGACGTGGGTGGTTGCCGCCATCTTACTAAACGTGGGTGAGTTTTTTATTGACTATTCGTTTAGATCTAGAGTTGTTTTCCATAGTTATATAGACTTGTTAATTGAGTATTTTTTTTTTATCTAGAATTGTCCTCTACAAATGAATGTATGAATGAAATTAGTTGTCGTTTTGGAACACATAGTTTAAATTAGTGGACTTTGCATTGTGAGACTTACCAAGTATTATAAATACCATGTGAAAATTTGAATGAAATTGTAATGACAATGATGAAATTGCAATGAGAATGATTAATGTTGATCTTTTAGGTTGATTTTGAGTTCGGAAGTCACACTTATATATGTTCAAGTTGTTTTGAAAGTCATTAGTGTCATTTAGACACTTTTTAGATACATTTTTGTTGTTTTTGAAACTCAAAAGAACACTTAGACACTCTTGATGGGTTGAATTTAGGTTGGTTCATTTAGACACTTGAAGCCATTATGTGTTTGATGAATACTCTTGTAGGTGGACAAATAAGACTTTCAAGTGTAATTTTTTTATTAATCAACATGTCACAAAATTCTATTTGACACTTTTTAGGAACTTAAGATATTTTGAATTTAGGTTGTTTTGGGAGTTAATAAGTTTCTTGGACACTTTTTATGCACTTTTAAGTTGTTTTGAGGGTCAAAGTGAAACTTATACACTTTTTAGGTGGGTTTGGAGTTTGAAGGTCATACTTAGACATTTTGATGTTGTAGTTGGGAGTTAAAGTGTCATTTGGACACTTTTTAGTTACTTTTTTATTGGTATTGAGTTTGTAAGTCATACTTAGGTATTTTGAAGTTGTTTTGGGGAGTTAAAGTGTTATTTACACACTTCTTAGGTACTTTTTCGTTGGTCTTGGATATTGTGAAGACTCTTGAGAATTATGTAGGTTGTTTTGGGAGTTAAAGTGTCATTTAGACACTTTGTAGGTACTTTTTGTTTGGTTTTGAGTTAAGAGGTCATAGTTATGCATTTTGGATTTGTTTTGGGAGTTAACGAGTCTCTTGAGGGTTTACACACTTTTTAGACATTTTTAGTACGTTTTGGGACTTAAGGGGTCATTTAGACACTTTTTAGATGAACTCACTGAAAAGTACGCAAAGATGGCAGAGCAAAATGAGAAGTTAATGAATCAACTTGTCAAATGGGAAGATAGATGGACCGACGTTCAAAAATTGTTGGGGCAAGGGCATGGAGGCGATGGACCTTCAACTTCTTAGGTATTTTTTTTTTTTAAATTATGGTTGTGGCTATCCTGCAGTTACGGTAGCCAATTCATGCATTTAGTACCTTTTTTTTATATGTTTAAGTTATAATGTGTTGTGGCTATCCTGCAGTTACGGTAGCCAATTCATGCATTTATGGAGTTGTTTTTGTAGTCAAAGTGTCATTTAGACACTTTTTAGCCATTCTTTGGTTGGTTTTGAGTTTAGAGGTCATAGTTGTGCATTTTGGACTTGTTTTTGGAGTCAAAGTGTCATTTAGAGACTTTTTAGCCATTCTTTGATTGGTTTTGAGTTTAGAGGTCATAGTTTAGAGGTCACTAAAAAATTGTTGGGGCAAAAACAGGAAGGGGATAGACCTTAAAATACTTAGGTATTTTTTAAAATTAAAGTTCAAACTCTGTTTATAAATGCATGTATATTATGTGTGGCTATCCTGCAGTTATGGTAGCTAATTCATCCATTTAGTGTTGTTATTATGTGCTTGAGTTGATTTTGATAATGTGTCACTTAGACATTTTTTAGGTACTTTTTAATTGGTTTTGATAATCAAAGTGTACATATGAACTATTTTGGTTGTTTGGGGAGTTAAATTGTTTCTTGAAAAACTTTTAGGTACTTTTATGTTGGTTTGAGAGTATTTAAGTTATATATTTGTTTTGCTCGTATTGGATTAATGTGCTTGAGTTCTAAGGAGATATCTTTTTTTTTGTGATAAATATTTTTTGTATTATGTTTCACTTGTCCTTCCCTAAATGAAGAAGTTTTTCATTTGACCCTTATTCTTTCTAATAGACTAATGTATGAGTATTTCTACTTTTTAGTAGTTATACTTCTAAAAGGTTGGACAAGTTACAATAATTATATATTTGTTTTGCTCCTACTATACTATGTTTCACTTGTCCCCCCTGCGCCTAAACAAAGAAGTTTTTCAATTAACTCTTATTCTTTCTAGTAGACTAGTGTATAAGTTAAATTTGGAGGTTATCCATGTTATTAAGGTTGAAAAGTGAGATTATAATGTGATTTTGAGCCTATTTATGTGGTTATATTGTGATTCTATGTATAATTTTTGTTTGAAAGTGTTCATTGAAGCTTACTTGTATGACTAAAGTGGGGTTTTTAGTGCAAATGTATATAACAACATGATATTGTCACAGTACGATCAACATATATATAACATGCATATTGTTATTATTGTTCACCTTTATATATTGAGTTAAATTCTTAAATGAATGTTTTTTTTTTACAAGGTTCCTGAACAAGGCCATTGAAGTAAGGAAACCCACCAACCAAGATATTTAAATAGGTGTTGTATATATTTTTTTTGGGATTATGCCAACACTTAGTTCTAAATACTAAATTTGTAAATGATGTACCCAAAATTTGGTTACTAGTGTTGTAAATTTGGTTACTAGTGTTGTTGTTGTTAGTTTCCTTGTAGTAATGATAGAAAGTATATTATTATATATGAAAGTTACTTTTTATGTTTGTGTACATATTTTGTGTTGAAACTGAAGGAAACACGGGTGTAATAACATGTATGAAACACAGGTGTAATAACGTGTATCATTGAAATGGTTTCTTTGATATTTGACAAAAGTCATCTATCAGAATTCTATGACTATAAATAAGTGACAATGTATGTAATTCAATGACCTTAAAAAAATGTCATAATTAAGGTATTATTGACACTTTAGATATGTCATTATTGTTGCTCGATGACAGAATTTTAATGTCAAGATAACTCTTTATTTGACAGAAAAAGTCAACATTTTCATTATTTAATGACTGTAGAAAATTGTCACAAAAAATGGTTTCCATGACTTATAATAAATGTCAATACATGTTCTTTGTTGACTGTGTTTAAAAGTCATGAAACTAACAATTATGACTGATTTCTCATGTGTCATCTATACACTTTAGATGATGGGCGATTAAATGACTAAAAAAAAGAGTCAAGAAATGTGGTAATGACTGTTTTTTAGAGTCATAAAAACCTATTTTTGTTGTAGTGAAGTTTAGGATTATTTTCATGTAAGTTTGTTAAGTTTTATTGTTATAATTTGATTAGTTCATGATAGTTTAGCTGTTATATCCTTAAAAAGTTTGGACAGTTATTTATGTGACTATTTTTCATGGAGCTTATAATGTGATTTTAAGCCTATTAATGTGATTATTGTGACTTTTGGGTCTTATGTGCTGAAAGTTTCATTTAAACTATGAATATTGTTATTGTTGTTGACATTGATGGATTGAGTTGAATTCTAAAATGAATGTTGTTTTTTTACTAGGTTTTGCACAAATTCATTGAAATGAAGAAGTTTCCAAGCAAGTTATTTATAATATGTGTTCGTTTTTTACAACACTGGTTGTATTTAGTTTCTTTGTAAACAACTTAACCAAAGTTGGGTTACTAGTTTTCCTATATATAATTTCTTTGTGTAATTTACTAACCTTATTGTTATATATGAAAGTTCATATTTATGATTGTTTACATATTTTGTGTCAAAATTGGATTAAACATAGGTGTAATGACAGGTATAAAACAAATAATTATCCATCATTATAAGCATTTTTTTGACATTTCACAAATATTATGAGATATATTAATATGACATTGGAATATTATCATGAACTCTTCAATGACTATAAAATAAGTGTCAATATTCTTAATTCCATGACATTTAGAATGTGTCATGATCAAGACATTCTTGATAGTGTAAACATGTCACTATTAATGTTTTTTGTCAAATTTTCAATGTCAAAGTAAAGTTTTAATTGACATTAAAAATCAACTTTTGAGTCTTTTATTGATAATGATAAATTGTCATAAAAAATGTTACCATGATAGGTAATAAATGTCAATAAATAGTTATTGTTGACTAAATAGAAAAGTCATGAAACAAGCAATAATGACAGATTTTTCATGAGTATCTTTACACTTTCCTTGATTTTGTATTCAAAAACTAAAAAAAAAAAAGTCAATAAATGTGCTAATGACAATTTTTTAGAATCATAGAAGCATGTTTTTATTGTAATGATTGTGGTTGAATCTGATACTTGAGAGGTGGTCAATCTTATAATTAACAACTGCTCATCAAACTTCACTGAGGTAAATAATGTACTTAATAAGAATAGTGTTTTGGCAAGGCGGTTGGATCTATATTCTTTTCATTTTGCTTTCGAGTTAGGAACAGTGGTATCCACTATGTGATCACTTGTTATGCTGCTGGTTTTGCAAATTTTTTTATTATTATTATTTTTTAATCTCTAAATTCGGAAGATATTGGGAGAAGTTGAGTTGTTGACTTCTCAAGTTGAGTCGTGGATGTTATTATAGGTAACCTTGATATTTCCATTTATCTCCTCGAGTTGGGCTTTAATGAATCTCTTTTTTAAAATAATGTTAATAATTTGTCATTCATACTATTTACAAGAAGCTATTTGATTGGAACCAAAACTAGAAATGTCTACGATATTGATGTTGTTTAGTAATTAAATAACGGCTGGATATCGAAATAGAAATCAAATATATCATAATGGCTAGAATATTGCTAAAAGAATTGCTAGAAATTGCTAGAATATTACTCTTTTCATATTTTTTAGAAAATAGAATGCAAGGAAATAATGGGCTAGTATAAGTTATTTATTTATTTTTTAAAAAATTAATAATTAAAATAAATTACTCCAAATAAGAAGTATTAATATAACTTTTATTAGACAACAGTTATATTAATATAAAATATTACTAAGTTTTATTGTTATGATATTTAATATCAATAAAATTCTATTTGAATTATTCAAACAATAACTACTCTACCTTCTAAAAAATAATGACTAAATAAAATAAAATAACATTAATTAAAAAAATTAGTATAATAGGTATTTAGATAAAATTTTAGTGAAACATATCCATATATACCCTTAAACATTGAAGTTGTATCAATTAAGATACGACACTAATATTGTTTCATTGAAAAAGTTAAAATTTCAAATCCCTACCGTTTATAAGTGATTCAAACTTATTCCAATTAAGATTTTATTTGAGACTCGTCTATACATAATCTCTAATTGTTTATTTTATAAGATCGATATTTGAAGAAGTCCATAAACGTATGAGAATTGATGCATATATGATGATATTGGCCGTTGTTCCTTGACTAAGTAATATATCTCTAATAAGATGAGGTGAAAATAGAAAGAGTTTCTAGAATAAGTGTCTCTTCTAATCCATTCATCCAAAATCCATTAGCTAAAATTGTTCTCAATTATCTTAAAACGGAAAGTCAAACGCGGGGATTAAGATGTAAGCCAAAGAAAAGAAAAGTGGAATAATTAATTTGAGAAGTTGAATATAATGAAATAATAGAATATATAAAAATGTAATTAAAAACAAAAGAGGACGGCTGAAAAGCTGTGTGGGAAGAACTAATTAAAATAAACAAACTATATATTCAATATTTGTTTGACAAAGGTTTGTATTAGAAAAATATTTGAAAAATGGATGGTCGGCAATTTAACGAATTAATTAATCATATTTATGTTCTTAAGTCAAAACCCAGCAATGGATGGAATAAAATAAAATAAAAGAAGCACACCCCAGTCTAATTTATTTAAATTAATTAGTGTTATTTAAAATTTCTTGAAATAAATTTATTTATGTGAGTTTGTGTTTGGGTATAAAAGGAGTAGCATTGGCCAATAAAAACTCAAGAAAACATTTTTGGATTAGTGAGTGCGACGGAAGAAAGAAGAAAATGGAAGGAAGTGAGATCCCAATTGTGAAGTTTTGTTCGGAGAATTTGAGGAGTGGAATGAAGGAGTGGGTTTTCACAAGGGAGAAAGTTCGAGAAGCACTTGAAGAATATGGATGTTTTGTAGCATTATACGACACCGTTTCAATGGAACTCAGTTCCAACATGTTGGGATCCTTAAAGCAATTGTTTGATGTTCCATTGGAGAGGAAGATTCAAAATGTGTCTGAAAAGCCATACCATGGCTATTTTGGTCAAAATCCTCTCATGCCAATCCATGAAAGTATGGGCATTGAACACCCTATTCTCCCCACCAACATTCATTCCTTCACTAATCTCATGTGGCCGTCTCGTGGAAACAAGCCTTTCTGGTATGTATATATATATATATATATATATTTCGATTATCCTATATTACAAACTACTTGTACTAACTATTTTCTATGATTTGCAGTGAAAATGTGATGACGTACGCGAAGCTAGTATCGAAGTTAGACGAGAAGGTGAAAAGCATGGTGTTTGAAAGCTATGGGGTTGGAAATCAGTTAAAAAGTCATATGGAATCCACCAAATATCTTCTAAGAATGATAAAATATAGAGTCCCAAAGGAAAAGGAGATGAATTTGGGAGCATTTCCTCACACTGACAAGAGCTTCCTCACAATTCTTCACCAAAATGAAGTGAATGGCTTACAAATCAAAACTAGAGATAACAAATGGCTTCAATACCATCCTTCTTCTTCCTCTTCAACCTCATCTTTCATTGTCATGGCTGGGGATGCCTTCTTTGTAAGTTCATTTTAAATAATATCTCTTTTCTCAAAATTATATTTTTATTAAATTAATTAACCCAAAGTAATTAATTAACAGGCCTGGAGCAATGGGAGGATTTACTCTCCACCTCACAGGGTCATAATGAATGGAAACATAGAGAGATATTCAGTGGGTTTGTTTTCTTTCAATGATGGGATTATTCAAATTCCTAAAGAATTGGTTGACGACAAACATCCACAACAATTTAAGCCCTTTGATCATCAAGATTATCTTCGTTTCTACAGCACTGAGAGAGGCCAAAATTCCCCTTGTGCTATCAAAGCTTATTGTGGGGTCGGAAATAGCTTTGTTGATACTGATACTCGAAGCGCTCTTCTCTTGCATTAATTAATTTTAGGATGCATCTTGAATTTTGAGGTTGTAGTTGTTATTGACTTAAAACGTCCCCTTTCAGAATTTTTTGTTCATGTCTTTCGTTGTGTATAATGTTGTAAAATTGTATAGCTCAAATTACTATTTCTCAAAAAATTGTGTAATTTGATATTCTTTTAGCTTATTTCAAGCTCTGTACATTTGACTTCCCTTTTAGAAAACCCTATCTCTTTAATACTAAAATTATTATATATAAAGAATAAAAATTGAAATTCAACTACATAAATTTCAGTTTGGCGGATCGAGTCATAAATTTTTAGAATGATAATTGGAGTTTTTATTCTTGGAATTATTGTCAAATCCACTTGTAAATTTGAAAATTCATTCTTCCTTTAAGAGAAAGGGATTAAATCATAAAACTCCTTTTCTCAATCTAGAAAAGAATAGTTTGACCCAACACCATAAGCTTGTATGCTTATTATATAATTTCGTCAATAGAGAGAATGCACGTGTTGGAAAGTCAATATTATTAATTTTTAGTACAACAATTACAAGAATATGATTGAACCTCTAATCTCCAAAGATGAATCGCATACCAGTATTACTGAGCCAAACTTGCTTTGGAAAGAAGTCAATATTAATTAAACAATATAAGAATTAACCTTCACGTAGTAAAATTAGAAATAAGAATTAACCTTCACATAGTAAAATTAGAAATACAGTGACTATCTTTAAGATATTATGTCACTTTCATACAAAGTCACGCAGTTTAATTCAATTATTTAAACTTATATATATTTATGATTATTTATGATAAGTACAAATATTTCATTAGTCTCTATATTAACTATATTAAATTTTTAATTTGGTTTCTTCCTTTCTATATACTTTTAACATTTGGTCCTTTTACTTCAAAATTTTTTTTTTACAAATTTGGCCACTATTTGCTAAATTTTAATATAGAATTTTGAAAAGGAAATGAGCTAAAAATGATAATTTAGGAACTAAAATCGTCAAAATTTTAAATTATAGAGGTTAAATTGAACATTTTAAAAGTGTGATACCAAATTAAACTAAAACTAAAATTAGGGACAAAAATAATATCTAGTCCTGAATATATTAAAGGCCACAAACTTAAAAAATAATAATAATAATAAAATAACAATAATAATTACATTCCTAATATGCATATATGTTAATTAATTTAATCAGGAATCAGACACACAATTAAGAATTTTGACTTAATATAAATAATTGAAGGAAAACAGTTGAGTTCGTTGCCCCCCAATTGTATATCTGTCTTATTCGAGTTGACCAACTTCTTGATCCAAAGGACTGTTTTCTTTTCTTTTCTTCTTTTCTTTTTTTTTAGGAAAGATAATTTGTTAATTACATATTATTAATAATAACAACAATTCCGGTGGGATTTGTTGAGTCTTGAACACACAAGGAAAATTGGGTGGCTTCAAGTAAAAAAGCACTTGATATAAAAACCAATTGTCTTACTATAAATGACTTCAAATCCTAACATTAAACTTCTTTTATATGTAGCAAGAAATTGCACTAAAACAGGCAAATTCTTGTCAGATTAAGATGGAAATGAGCTCGATACCATAACGATGCACGGGTTTACCTCCTACTCGTTCTAGTTGTATGGTTGGCGACGTAACTCCTTAAAGAAGGGGACTGAGTGAGACCATCTGGGGCAACTGTTGTGTTCACAGTACCATTTTTCTGCTGCATTCTTCTCCTTGCTATGTATCCTCTGATCCAGGGAGTCACATCTTCATTAATCTTGATCGTTATGATGAAGATGAGACGGTAGATTACGATCATGCTAAAAAGGACACTGAGGTTCACCCATTTCGATCGGTTCAAGTCGATTTGAAACACTACTTTTAGGATGTAATCGCCCGGTAACTTCGGAAGAATTGGCGACTGATTATCGAATGACAAGCCTAGTAGATCGTTCTGGTACTGACCCTGAAAATGCATTGTGTGTTTATATATCAATCAATCATGAAGCCTTATTCTAAAACCAACAGAGAATTATTGATTATTTAATATCTTTGATTGATGTTTTACCTGCAAAGCCCAGAAATGGAAGCTGATATATGACATTGGATAGCGCCAGAATGGCTTCGGAATGTCGTTCGGTAGCCTAAAGTATCCAGAGACTAACATGAATATACCCTGCCATGGATCATACAACAAACATAAGAAGAAGAAATTGAAATGATTACAAAACACAACATGAAAATACCTGAATTCCAGCACCAATGATAATGCCCATAAGGAAGTTGGGGACAACACTGGCAATGGCCATCATCAAGCTTTCGACAACGGTGACGCTAGCATAAAGGCACAACACAAAGAACAAATAATGCTCGAAGCCGGGATGAAGGCGAACCATGAAGTAACAAATAGTTCCAGAAAGGAAGGTGATTAGTATAAGGAATGGCATGGCTGAGATTGTATTACTGATGACAAATGAACCAACACCATAATGACCATTCAATCTCTCCCTATGGAAAACCTGGGGAAAGAACTCATGTTGAGAATTTGAATCATTATCTTTTAATCAAGTTGATGCAGAATTTTCAGTGTTTTTCACAAGGGAATTTACCTTCATATCCTCTGCAAACGACGGGAATCCTCCAATTGACATAAATGTAACAAAACCAAAGACGAAAGATGCACAAGATCCTCTTGCCTACACCATATAGCAGATCAAGATACATGAACTTGTTGGAATTGAACAATGAACTTTGTTTATTTTTTGTAATCATTAGTTTGTTATATAGTCTTTTTTTAAACAAAACAATCAAACTTGTTTGTCCTAAAAGACATAGGCTTTTGAATGGTCATTTTAGATGCACAATAATCTAATCTTAGTTCTTAAAGTAATCTCTCATACTTTATACAAAAGGAAATTCTTAGAAGAATGCTAAGGTTGTAAAGAAAAAGAAGGCACAACACAGAGTAAACAAAATCAAATACCAGAATGGAGTTGTAGCCTGTTCCAACGTTGAGATAGATGGTTCCAATGCAGATTGTTACAACGACATAAATCACAAGCCTGAGCCAATAATATCCAAAGTCCCTCGACATGTTGACAAAGGAACGCTTCGTCAATGTAAACGCCTGCATAAAGAAACTAGCTTGACTCCCTCCCAAATCTAACACGGTTCCTTTCTGCAACATGATGGAATTTGTCAGTAATATTTCAACTGGAATAATCACTGTAGAATAATTTGGCAGGGGATTAAACTAACTAGTAGAAGACTTACAAATTTTGATATCTCCTCAACTTTTTCTAATGCTGCATAACAGTGTTGTGATGAACGATAGAAGTCAATAAGAGTTCGAATTGCTTCAGCTGTGGTGATTCTCTCCAACGGATCATCACTAGATTCAAACTGAATAAAGAAAATGGATTAGAAATTAACAATCAGCATTTAGTAAAAGGAAAATGAACAACAAACTGTGGAGGCACTCAACTGTCCTTGCTTAACACCAAGCTTGACAAAGCAGGGGACATTAAATGATTAAATTTTCCTATATACTAAATTAGCATACACGTTTAGAGACAAAAAATATGATTTAGCCTAAATTTTTCTCTCTGTTTATCTCAGCAACTTTAATTCTTGATCCTTCCAATAAATTAAATATTTTTTGCTTCTTTGGCCATAATTATGAAAAACATGTTATGCTATCATATTCAAACCATTGAAACAAAAAGATTATACCCTTAATTTCATAGAACCTTTGAGAGTGGCCTTGACTTTATCGAAGTCTGAATTGATGCATCTAAGAAAATGGTCAGAAGGGTTCCTCAAAGCAGGGCAGGGAAAGCCAGCTTGAGCAAAGAACTGCACAGATCAACAATTCAATATTAAAACCTCTAACAATGGCGAAACAACTCTCAACTCTATAACTCTTATTAGCTCAAAAATGGAAGAATTCTCACCTCATAAGCCTCTGAAGCCTGACCAAAATACACAGTTTTGCCTCCCGAAAGCAAGTAAAGTTGATCAAAAAGCTCAAAAACCTCACTACTCGGCTGGTGAATTGAGGCAATCACTGTTCTTCCATCTCTCGATAAAGCTCTCAGCGTTTGAGTAACAAAGAAGGCAGAAGCACTATCAAAATCACATAACCCACATTACAAATTAAGCAATTCCTGTGATAATTTGATTCCTAGGATTAGGGTTTCGACGTACCTGTCGAGTCCACTAGTGGGTTCATCGAGGAAGAGCAATCGAGGCCTCATGAGAATTTCAATGGCGATACTAACCCGCCGCTTCTCGCCGCCGCTGATTCCACGCAAATGCCAGTTCCCAATGACCGTATCGGCGCAATCTTGAAGACCCATCTCGATAATTGTGCTCTCTATCAGAGCTCGTTTCTCCTCCCATGGCATTTTGTCGGGGAGACGAAGCCTAGCTGAATAGGCTATCGTCTCCCTCACCGTCAGTGTGCCGATTAGGTTATCATCTTGAGTCACGTAAGCCTGAGAGAGAAGAAAAATTCAGAATCATAACAAATACAAAATCACACTTTCAGTATTTCTGTTTGTTTTCGGAGAAAAATAAACGTTTCCCAACATCAGCTGAAAGAAAGTTTAGTTCATTCAATAACCATCCATTTAAGAAACACCCAAACCACGTAATTCTAACCCAATATAATGAAATTATAGCACACCCTTCAAAACCCTTTTGCTAATACACAATCTTAATCATGTTTATGGGAAATGATTACCTAAAAACCCCAGAGATTATCGAAAGAGCCAATAGGAAAGCAGAACAGAGTAAAACAGAGGAAAAACAGAGGGAAACAGAAGAGAACAGACCGCAGCGCCGAAGGAGAGCTTAGTTTTGCGTCCATTGAGGAGAATCGTACCAGAGAGGAAAGCATTAGAAGCAAGACGACTAGAAAGAGCATCAAGAAGAGTAGATTTTCCAGAACCAGAAGGTCCCATTAAAGCAGTGAAAGTTCCAGGCTCAGCATAACCAGTCAATCCTTCCAAAACTTTCTGAACTTCTCCATTGCTTAAACTCACCATCACCGTCAGATCCTTCCATGTCAATCTCGCTGAAACATCCCCAACAATCTCCGTATTCGTCTTCTCTCTCCATAGCGTCTCACTCAAAGGACTCAACCCAATCCCCACCGCCCCATTTCCCACCGATTTGCTCGCTTCAATCTCCATCTCCGCCGCCGTCACCGTCGCCACTCCCAATTCCTCCGAAACCCCTCGGTTTTCCTCTGTATATATATACACACACACACACGAAAGAGAGAGAGAGAGAGAAGTGGGAGAGTGAAATTAGAGAAATGAGTATCGTGTGAGTTAGACTGAGAAGATTCGGGGGAGAAAAAAGGGAAACCCCATGCAAAAGGAGCCGGAAAGAATTGAAGATTACCAATCGTATGAACGATGAAAAGTGTAGTTGAATAAAAAATTTGGAAGAAATTAAAGAGAAAACAAAGGAGGAAGAAGAAGAAGAAGAAGAAGAAGAAGGCATATTTCTAATCCGTAATTAATGGGAACTGGTAGATGTTGGTAGGAGCATTGATTGCTAAGGCCGACAGCTTGCTCCTACCTTCCATGGCGGAACAGTGACCTTTCTCTTTAAATTAGTAAGTAATTCAACCACATGTATAGATATGAACATAAACCAAACTTTCTCACTTATTATGCAAAAAATTTCCAATTTTATTGTTGAAATTTAAAGAGTCAACCGCCATTTAATTGCAGTTAGTGTTGTTGCAGGCAGCAAGAAGAAGGAGATGGGTATCGCAGTCTGTCTTGTCAAAGCTCACAAGCCCACACAACCAACTATTAATTCATCGGCTCTAATTTAAAACCTTAGCAGCTCAGCATTAAAATTCAAAACCTTAGCCCATTCCACATCCTATGTGCACTAACACTAGGATATTTTTACTATTCAAACCTATTTTAATTATATCTAACAAAAGAATATTAATTTTTACTCAAATCTAAATAAGGGGTTAATTAGGAAAAAATTAGGTAAAAGGGTAGAGGTTGAAAAAAAAAATAATAAAAGGGTAGTACTTTTTACAGCATTCTGCTCTTTTTCTTTTTAATTATTTTTTTAATGTAAGTTTGAATTATTAATTATAAAAAAATAAACTGTTTTCTAGGTACCATTTTCATGATATCATTTTCAATGGGAAAATGAATAGAAACTTACCATGACTTATTATTTTAATTTTAGAATCTTAAATAAAAATAACTTTACAGGTAATAGGAAGGTTAAGAAGGAAAGGAACAAATATAATAACTTACCAGGAATTCAAGTCACAAGAAGGAAAGGAATGGAAGCTCTATATCACTTTTCCTGTAAAGTTTTGATCAGAACTTTACCGGAAAAGTGACAGAGACCTCAATTCTTTCCCGGTAAGCTTAAACTTATCAAGAATGAATTAGTTTCTCGGTCACTTTTCCCATAAAGAGCCGATCGAATCTTTACGGAAAAAGTGACAGAGAGATCCCTTCCCGTTAAGTGTTGTCTTGCTCTCGCTCTCGCTCTGGCTTCCTAGTAAGTTTGGTAATTCAAATGACATTAAAACTATAATTTTTTTCAAAAAAATGTCAGAATGTCGTCGAAACCAACAACACTTTACTTTTTCATTCATTTTGACCATTTGACCATTTGTCATTCATATAAATACCAAAAAAAATATCTATTTTCCTTTTTTTTTTTTAAAGTACCCTTTTCACCTAAATTTTTTCTAAAACTACCCTCTCCATCTAATGGACTCCTAGATAAATATATGTTATGCTGACTTGAGATCTTAAGTTTGAAATTGTTTAAATTCTAAGCGTCACTTAGTTAGTGGAATTTAATAATGTGTTTGGAGTGCACAATTTTTAGTTTTGATTTAAAAAAAAAAAAAAAAAATTGTGTTTGAGCTCGAGAGTTGTTTAACTTACGACTTTGAAATTTCTATAATTTCTGTTTTTTTTGGTATATTATACTATTAGATAAATATTTCAATAATATTAAATTTGATTCTGAATTTTTCTATATTATTTGATGTACTTTCAATTACTCAAATTATTAATTTGAGATCAACCTTATGGCTTGTATTTTTTACCTTATTGAATCCTAGACTTAGGTAAGGTTGTATTCTTTAACTTCTATGGCCTTTTTCTTTCTTTCTTTCTTTCTTTTTTCTTTTTTTGGTTAATTTTTCATTAATTTAAATCTAAAACCAAACTAATTTCAATAAAAATCAAGAATTAATTATATACAAAATTTATCATTTAATTACTTTGTCAAAGCTCACATAAGTCTTTTTAATATACTCATTAAAAATAATCATTCAATGATTCTTTTAATGATTATTTGAATGAAAACCTATCATAAGGCAAACTTTGTAACACTTAATTGAAGTTAAATATTAATTGCAATACTCTTTCATGTTCAAGGTACATAATTTGATGAACTTAGAAAGAAGGTTGGAGTAAGCATAGATATAGTTTACTAAGGCTCCATTTGGAATTACTGTAATTTTTAAAATAATTGTTGTCACCTTTACTTTTCAAAAAAATAGTATTTGGTAAGTTTTAATTTTAAATTAGAAAAAACTAGTTACAGTGATAGTTAAATATATAATAAATTGGTGTAATTTAATTATATGAACCAAAGTAGGCTTATCATTTTAATTATTTTGACATTGATAGTTAATTTATAATTTATTATAATATATATTTTTTAAAATTTTATATGATTTGAATTTCAACTAATTTTGTTTAGTCTAAATTATTTGATAAAAGTTTAAGAAAAATAATTTCAATTAAATTTTAAAAATATATTCATGTGGAAAGACATTATTATAATATATTTATTTAAATGGGTAAAGAAGTAGCAGATTTTTTTAAAAACTAAATTTAGAAAACACTACTACTAATACATGTTAGTTAGAATTTAAAAAGTGATTGTGATAGTTTAATTAATAATTTGATTTACCAAACATTGGAGGCGGTTAAGATTTTCCCACAATCACTTCCTACGCTATCAAACCAATCCCAAACAAAGGCTAAATTTGGAGGCAAAAATGATTTTTTCCTCCTAATTGTTGAGTGTTTTCTATTATAAATATTATATTACAAATATTGGATACTCACTTGGTGTTCTTAAGAAACTAGTGTCATTCTTCTATTACCTATCATGTGGTGTCGATGTGTCTCATAATAACACAACCTGCTGAGACTAAAGAGAAGAATTAGAGAATTTTCAAGAAAATTTCCTTAAATTTATTTCCTCATATTTTATTCTCTATATTTGTTTATATATTTTCTTATATTATATTCTATTGATATATGTTCTCGTTGTGCCTCATTTTACTCTTCAATTTCACAACATTTTCAAGTAATTTTTTTCCTTTTTAAAAATATATGATAGAGACCTCAATTTAACTCCGTTCATTTTAGTTCTAATAAATAAATATTGTTTAATTTTAATACGAGTGATTTAATTTTTTTTTAATTGTGTATCAACTATTACAATTATATATATTATTTGTTTCAATAAGGCAGATGATTTTACCCTCTAATTTATAAAAGAATGTGTAATAACTTAGCAATTATGCTCAAATTGACCAAAAAGAATTTGGTGTTAATTGACATGTTTGATGAGTGATGAGAATTTATACAAGTATAAAAGGTGTGAAGTTAAGTTTTATAGTTAGAATACGTGTAATAAGTGTGATGATTAACAAACGAAGGAGACGTGGTAACCCTAATGAAATTTGTGGTCGAAGACATTCTGTTCATGAGAGCACACAGAATATTTAATTTCATCACATTCGACGATCTCATAATATAGTGGTTGATGATATAACTCATTGGATAAAGGATAGACTTGAATCTCATTGTTAGTGTCGTGGTTTTATTAATTTGCTTTATTTTTTGGTTGAGGCATATATGACTTCAATATCTTTATAAGTTTGTTATTTTTTTAAAAAAATGTTTTATAGTTTTTTTTTTCTTTTTACCAAAAAAAAAAAGTTTTATAGTTAGAGTAGATATTAACCGATGATGGAAGCTTTTTGCTTTTCATGGTTATATTACTTATTTTCTTTAAATATAATAATTGATATTGATATGATTTTCTTTTTTTTCTTTTTTTCTTTTTTGAGAAAATTTGATATTTTATTGTTAATTTTGTAACAAACTTTTTTTTTTATTTTAATTGGAGCAATGTTTTGATACATAGTTCATGTAAGTGTTTGCTTTAATTGAAAGTTTTATCTAAAAGAAGATAATTGAATACACTTCAAAAGGTTAAATAAAATTTATTGTAAGCAGTCTACTCTTAAATTTTATAATTGTGGTGAGGAAGATGAAAGTAATTATGAGATCTTAAAGTTTTATATTCTAACATTTATCTTCTTTCCCTTCTTTTTTTCAATTTATTTGACTGAAAAAAAAAGGGTGCGTGCTCAAGTTGAGATTGTTGAAGTATGCAATGAGTGGAAACCGTTTCTCCAAAAATACTTTTACGGAAAATGATGTATAATAATTTTAGTTGGTTCAATTGGTTTAGTGCCTTTTTAAGTTATTGCATACTTGTCTTTCCGTTATGTATATAATTTGATTGGGTTTTAGTTTATTAAAGTTGAACTTGTTCGAGTAAATTGAAGATTTCATTTAATTAATATAATTTAGATGAACTGAATTTCATGGTGGTCTATTGCTATATAACACAATTGATGTCAACCGTGTAGTGATAGACTATGATTATTTTTTTTGTGGTTTATTGGTATAGACTACAGTTATAGTTAGTCATGCTTTATTAATAATAACCACGGTTAACGTTAGACATGGTTTATAGTATAAACCATGGTTAATGTTAATCGTAGTATATACTATAGACTATATATTGGAATAAGACCATGATCGCAAACCCTAGTCTAATCGAAGAAACCAAGGTTGAGCCACAGTGTGCGTGTATATAATTTTTAAATAGAATGAAGTTTTTTCCAATCAAATTATCCAAAATATTTTAGATACAGAAAATACATACTAGAAAATAAAAATTAAGAATTAAGAATTTAAAAATAAAAAATAATAATAATAATAATGATGAAAAAATTTTAATTTAAACAAAAAAAATTTTAAAAAATGGTGAAGGACGTAGACTCTTTCCATGCACCCATAGACCAATGCAGCAACTAATGATTTCTAAATTATTTTTTAATATTTCAATACAAATATATAACAAAACCTACAATTAAAAAAAAAAAAAAATACACACACAAATTAACTCTAAAAGCAAAATGGTCAATTTGATTATGAGAAAATTTTTAGCCCTACCATACTATTATATTTATTGTGTTCACACTATAAAATTACCTTTATAAATATTTGTGGACTCTACAGAGATGTCAGTCGGTTCAAATTTTTCAATAGATCACGAACCATGTACAAGCCACCTTCTCCAACCAATGATCTATAAAGAGATTTTAAAAATTAAGATATATATATACTATTAACTATATATATATACTATTAACTATATATATATATATATATATATATATATAACGTGCTCTTGGCCTTGACGTGGATCCGCCTTGAATGATAAAATTTAAATTGTGTTAAAACAATGACTTAAATTTTTTTAATGCGGTTTTAATAGATTTATTTACATTCCTAAAATAAATCATTAAAGATATGGTTAGTTGGACTAGTGACATTATTTCTTTGTCTAATAAATAATGTAACTTTTATTTAAAAATAAATAAATAAATAATCCTTTTAACCATTTTTATAATTTTCTAAAACGAATTATTTTGTAAAGCCAACGTGATTAAGGTATTAAACTTTCTATTAAAATGTCAAGGTTTGAATACCAACTTTCTATGTTGTTGAACTTGAAAAAATAATAATAATAAAATAATAATTAAAAAAAAAAGTAATTTTATAAAGAAAATGTTATCTATTTTTGTAGATTTTTCTCGTACGTATTCTCATGCAGATGAGTTCCAATAATATAGACACCACTTTTGCTACATAAAAAATTTTAATAAATAAATAAATAAATAAAAACTCTTGAACTTTGTGTAAAAATACTTTTAAACTTTTAAAAGTTTGAAAAATAACCTTAAACTTTAAAAAAGAGTTCAAAAATATCTTTATCTTTACCATTAGTTTTAAATGAAAATCGTTAAAGTTTTGTTTTAAAAATATCCTCAAACTTACAACAAAAAAAAAAAAATTCAAACATGTCGTTACTGTTAATATATGAACAAAAATCGTTAATACCTCGTTGCAAAAATATCTCTAAACCTTTCAAAAAGTTGCATTAGTATCCATATCTTAAAAGAAAAGAAAAACAAAACATTTATCTACGCCCCATTACCTCCCGCTTTCATTTCATCTCACTCTCCTAGCTACTTCAATATATGATCTAACACTTTTCTACTTCATCTATTTTTTCTTTCATCTTACTTTTCTTCTTGTTAACTATTTGACCTTTGTTTATCTCATTAAAAAAAAAAGTGTCATCCTTCAATTAACGTATATAGTTATAAACAAAATAAAGAGAATAATGAAAGCACCAAGGAAATTTTAGGTCTTATATGTTTTAACAAGAATTGTTCATTGGTAACGAAATGTGTGTTAATAACCAACTGCATCCTTTTTGTATTGAGTTGTTTATTGTTTTAGTAAGCCATTTTTGTATTGAGTTATTTAATGTTTTAGTAAGCTTTTGTGATTTGGCTTAATGAAAGCACCGAGGGGAGATTTTCAATTTTGAGTCCAATGAGATTTTGTGCTTTGGCTTGAATTTTTTATTTTTATTTATATATATATATATATATATATATATATATATATATATATATATATATATATATATATATATATATATATTTTTTGTTAGAAAAATGGTGTAATAATTAAACAAATAGAGAAAAATGAGAGAATCTTTTTATAAAAAAAATATATATAATTTGTTTTAAAATTAATTCTTTTCAAACTCAAAAAAAAACTTCAAATAAATCGATATACTAACGGCAAAAACATTTTTTTTCGTAAGACTAAGAGTATTAATATGACTTTTGAAAGTTCAAGAATATTTTTTTAACGATTATTAACGGTTTGTGTCCATACACTAACAATGGTGACATTTTTTTAAAAAATTTTAAGTTTAAGGATATTTTTGAAATTTTTTAAAGTTAAGGGGTAATTTTGAAACAAAATACCAATGGTTTCTATCTAAAACTAACGGTAAATGTACTTTTTAACTTTTTTGAAAAGTTTAAAGGTATTTTAAAACTTTTGAAAGTTTAAGGATATTTTTGACACAAAATACATTGTTTAGAGGCATTTTGTATAATTTATTCTTTAAATAAATAAATAAATAAATGTAACATCTAATATCTATACTAAATTAAGGGCTATATTGGTATGTGATCAAAGATTGCCATGAATGGTGGATTAAGTTGTTGGAAGCCTGAGTCATGCTTGAGGGTCTTTTGCATATAATCTCCTTTATTCAGGCCTCTCTCTCCCATTCTATTATTGTCAAATCTAACTCTTGAGAGGTGAGATTAACAACCGCTCGTTGGACTTCACTCAGAAGTGAATAACTTAGTTGATGAGATTGGTGTTATTATGAGGCGCATGGGTATTAGCTTTCCCTTTTGGCCTCTTGATTATAACCGTGTTGCTCACTATTTAGCTTGTTATGCTGTCAAGTTGTAAGCTTTTGTTAGGTATTGGGATTCTTGCCTCCCTAATTGAGTCCAGATTGTATGTATGTTGAGGGATAGAAAAAGCTCAAAATAATCAAAATAGCGAAACAAATCGAGACAACAATTTCAATTTGTTTTTGTCTCTTGAAAAATTTAAAGATCTATTTGTTATATAAACGTTATATTAACCAAGTCTTTCTCTCTCTATATATATAGGAAAATTAGCCTCGAATTTGAAAAATAGATATGTTTGGTCCCTAAATTTTTAAAATATACATTTTTAGTTTTCGAATTTTCAAAAGGTCCCTTAAATATTTTGTTAATTATTTTATATAATTATACGACATTTTGAATCAACAAAATAAATTTAAAAAATAATTTTAGAGAGAAGAGTTAATTTTTTAAATTATTTTTCTAATCTAGAAAATAAAAAAATATTGCAAGGACCTTTAAACTTATATTTAAAACCTCGTGTATTAAAAAGTTGCAATTTAAAAATTTAACAATCAAATGCATATATTCTAAAAAATTCAGAGGCTAAAAGGGTATGTTTTGAACATTCATTGACAAAAGGCACGTATTCTTCAAAACTTGGAGACTAAATAAGTAATTTTTTCTATGTATACTATGTGGACCTAAATTTTTTAAAAAATTAAGAAAAAAAAAAAAGTCAATAGATTGTTTTAAAATATAGCAAAAATTTCATGGTTTATCACTGACAGACCGCAATAGACATCTATCGCTTGAGCGATAAATTGTGATAGAACTCTATCACGGTCTATCACTTAGTGAAATTTTTCTTTATTTATAAATAGCTTGATATTTTTTCTATTTATAATAATTTTTCTAAATTAATTAGAAAATTATCGATATAAAAAAAATAATAATAATAATTAAGAGAGAGAAAGTGAAAAACATAATTGGGCTTCGTGAGTGGAGGCCCATCACGCGGCCTCAAAGCGCAGGCGTAGTCCCACATTCACAAAGGCCCAATTCAAATTTTCCAAATTAACAATTTTCTTACAAAGTTGACATTTTTAACATTTTCACTATCTGGTTGTTACTTGTTAGTCTCTAATCAGCACACAATGTTTACGTAAATTATATTAAATACTAAAGGCATTGGTTCCATAGTTGTACAAGTGAATTAGTTTAATTAAAAGTATATTTAAATTATTAATATTTATTTTCAAAGATAATTTTAGAATCCACCCAAAGACTGCATTTGCGATTGAAAAGAGTAAAGGGTGGTAGACAAATATTATATACAGAGAAATAAAATTTTACGACAAGAAAAATAGAGAGGTAGCAAAAATTTCAAAGAAAAAAATGTTACAAATGAGAAATTTAGAGAGGAACGAAAAAATTTAGAGAAAGAAATTTAAAAGACAACGATAATTCAAAGACAGAGAAATAAAGTGATAGAAATATTATTATTATTTAGAATGACAAAAATTTATGGAGAATAACTTTAATAAGATAAAAAAATAAAGGGGTTTTTTTTCCAATATAACAAAAAGAACCAAAATATTTACAAATATAGGAAAAATTTATTGTCTATTTGCGATAGACTACTATTTGTGTCATAATAGACATAGATAGTAGTTTTATCGCAATCTATGACGGTCTATCGCAAATATACTTTATATTTTGCTATTAGTTATAAATATTTTAAGTAGTTTTGTAATTTAAGATATTTTTTAAAAATAAATTATTTAGACAATAATAAGTTAGAGAAAGAAGCAACTATTGCAGAGAGAAAAATTGAAGAGCGGTAAAAACTATTGAAAAGAGAAAAAGTGAGAAAAATTAACAATTCTTCTACTTAAAAAAAATAGAATAAAATTAGAGATAGAATTATTGTGAGCGTAAAAACTAGAGAGATATAAAGTGAATCACTCACAAATTCACGATCATCTCACAAAATTACTTGTGAACCTCCTGCCAAGTGATTGTTAAATCAATTTTTCATTATTGTCAAATATTATAATTTTAGAACAAGAGTAATTTTCGACATTATAATTTTAGAACAAGAGTAATTTTCGACATGTCAAAATTAATTTTAGTTATTTCAAAATCACTTTCAAACATGTCATAATTCAAAATTTTAAAAGGAATTAATTTTAGTTATTTCAAAATCACTTTCAAACATGTCATAATTCAAAATTTTAAAAGGAATTCAAAGTGCACGCATGTGTGACTTTTCCTTTTGAGAAAAAATGTTCTTACGATCTAAAACTCAACCAACTATGTCAATTAAAATCCTGTATCAACTAAACTTTGAATTTTTATTTATGAATCGATTTAAAACAATTTACTTAGAATTTATAATTTTTTCACATGCTTTTCTATGAATGAACTAAAATATATATAAATATTATTATGGTTATTCTAAAATCCAACTAAAATAGAAATAAGAAGAGATCATATGCTTCATAAGAGTAAAGAATGAGAATGAGAAGTAAAACTAGGGGTGTTCGCGGTTCGGTTTGATTTAGGGCTAAAACCGAACCAAATCGCATAAATCAGTTTAGGAATTATATGAAACCGAATCGAACCACATGTTCGGTTCGGTTTTGCGGTTTCACCTCTTTTTTTTTTTCTTTTTACTTTTATCCCCTCTATTTCGTATTTTCTAGGGGTATTTGCAATTCGGTTCAGTTCGGTTTGGGGCCAAAACCGAACCGAACTGCATAAATTCCAAAAGAAGAATAGGGAAAAAATAAATAAATATTATTTTTAAAAAATAAAGCGTTTCGGTTCGGTTTCAATCTTGAAATCGAACCGAACCACATAAAATCAATTTAGGAATTATATATAACCGAATCGAACCACATGCAAGCGATTTCAGTTTGGTTTCGAAAGCGGTTCAGTTTTGATAGTTTGGCTGATGACCTCTAAGTAGAACGATGACAATAACACCAAACGTCTAGTGACAATGGTAACCATGAGATGGAGAAGGTCGGGGGAGGGCTAGGATGAGGTACATATAAAGAAGAAGAGGGAGAAATATTTTTTAAAAAAATTTATAATAATTTAAAATTTCAAATATATTTTTTTAATAAAATAGATATCACGCCAGTTTTTATTCGTTCTTTTTGTTAGTAATTAACAAAAAAAAAAAAAAACTAAAAGTAAGCATAAAAACATATATCATGAATCAAAAGTGTATTCTTATTACTAATTAATTGTGAGTGGTATGTTTTGTTAATTTACGATTTTATAAAGGGTAATATCGTTTTGGAGGATAGACTTTAATATAGTCAATATTATAGATATGTACAAAGATATGACTTGGTGTGCCAATTGATTTAAAAAGAAAAAAAGGTTAAATTATATATATAAAAAAGAAATATCTCTCACCAATAGGTTTGGTTTTAATTATACCCTTAACACATGACTTGAAATTTGTTTCAAACTCACTTTTGTCGATAAATTTATACACGAAAATTTTGTATCTATTTATGTGAACAAATCTAAACACTTACATGAAAATAAATAAAAACATATCACACATCTGTGAACCATATTTATTATCTTCTTCCTCCTTTCAACTCCACAACTCTGATTTTTTATTATTTTGTTTATCGACTTATTAACCCTAATTAACCTCAAGTTTACTTCCCGGATGTGTTTAGATTTGTTTATTTAAGCAACAGGTAAGCATACATCAACTTTTTTATCCATGAACTTGATAGTAAAAGCCTTCCAAGGTTGTTTTGAAGAAGAATAAACAATTAGGGGCTAAAATGAAATATTTGAAACTTCAAGAGTATAATTGAAACCACCTCATATTTTAGGGGTATTTATGATAATTTAACCAAAATAGAATGTTAAAAATTCACAAATGTATTGGACATTAAATTAAAAATCTTACAACAAATGTAGAAGTATGAGGGTTTAAACCATTAATCTCAAGCGAATGAGTACATAACAATTACCGCTAATCTATACGGTTGTTTAGCATTTTGTTGCTGTGTTTTTTTTTCTTAATATCTATTTGGATTTGTAGGATTTGAGCTCTCGTGTAACTTTTTTTATTTTCTTTTTGAGTTCAACAATATGCACGGATAAAGGAATTTGAACTTTTGACCATTGAGGGTACATACATTAATCCAATTGAGCAATGATCATACTAGCTTATATGCCATAATTTAAAGTGAAGGTGATTTTGTATGATTTTTTGGTTCTACTTTTAACTAATTTGACTATTTGAGCATCTGTGAATTTGTCAAAGTATGATCTAGTCATAGATTTTTATAATTAAAAAAAAAAAAAAAAAAAAAAAAAAAAAAAAAAAAAAAAAGCCTAAATCTAGTCAATGGTTCAAATCCTCCTTTGTTGTTTATAAAATAAAAATGGGAAGCTTATTGAACTTCAATTTTTAGTTTCGAAATTAAAAAGTTGAAGGTTGGAACTGAGGGTGGATAAGTAGAGGGTTATAAAATGACTTTTAATTTAGAAAATAACATAGGACTAAACAACAAATTTGTCATAAAATAAAATTCAATGTTGGAGTCTAATGGAGATAAGATTGAGACACATGTTTCTAGATTTAGGTCAGAGCTAAATGAAATGAACACTCAATATTTGGCCTCGAAATTAGCAATAAAATCATAGGAATTTGAATCCAATAGTCTAATACGAGTGATCCAAATATTACTCATTTTGAAATTCCCTTTCTCTACGCAAATTCTAATTAAAATACCTTTCCTTATTTTCATTTGTTCCTATTTTTATATAGTTTTATCGGGAAGTAATAATATTATTAATAATAATTCTATACGTTAAGCAAAATCCAAGCCAAATAAACCCAACTAATTCTCTCTATTCTTCCATGTCCCCAGTTCCAACTTCCAACTAACTAATAAATAAACAAATATCTCTCTAACAAAATTCTCAACAAACCTTCTGTTATAAAAATTGAACCCTAAAATTTTGGGAGGTTAAAATTGAAATAGAAATTTGACTCATAAATTTAAAAAAAAAAAATTAATTGGATCCATAAATTTTTTTTCAAATGTTACTATTTATACAACTATGTAAGTTTAAAAGTTTAATTTGACCTGATTTTAACGTTCATTTAAGTTTGAAGACTTAATTTTTAAAATTGAAAGTTTAAGCGTATAATTGTAATCCATCATACTTTATGAGAGTTTTTAAAATGATTAAAATACCGTTTTGGTCTCTGTATTTTGGTATTTGTTCAATTTTAGTCTATGTATTTTTAATAATCTTCAATTTAGACTCGCAAATTTAATTTTTATCAAAATTGATTAAATAATTATAATAATTTTTATGGAAAAAAAAAGTAGAATATATGAAAATGCTAATAAAATATAAAAAGTAATGAAAAAATCAACGATAAATTAATATTAGGAACTAAATTAAAAACTAAAGATACAAAAATAAAATAAAAACTAGACATCATTGGCTAGTTTGGTGGGTCTTGGAAAAAATCTGGTTTCGTTCAAAACAAACGTATTTTTTTGAAATATTAGTATATATTTTTTTAGAATTATAGCTTTTGTTGCTCATCAATTATTTAAACTCGCATAAAATTTATACGATTTTGGATTAGAAATTTGATTATTTTCTTTAAAAAGAAAGAAAATATTGATGATAAAGGTAAGAAATTTAATATATATATAAAAGCTAAATATTTTTATGCTGTATTTTTCTAAGAAAAATATCGGATCTCCTTTACCTTTGAAGTTCTATCTGTTAAAATATTGAAGTAATTATTATACTAATTTAAATTTTAAATTTTTATAATGGTATCAATTTCCATCATCCTTCCAAATTTTATTCGAAAAATAGTGTAAAGCTTATAATTATTTCAATTAAACTCCTAAATTGTTATTAATGAATGAGTATAAACTTTTATTAAATTAAGATTATTTTTTTACATCAATGCATCAATTTTTACACATGTATAAATTTTTTCAAATATTAGATTAACAAGATTGAAGATTAAAACTGATGCGTGAACGATTTAAATATATGTAAAAAATTGTAAACGAGATTTTAAATTAATTCATTTATGAAAAGTCTTTAAAGTTATACATGTAAAAATTCAAAGTTTAAATTGATACATCAAAGAAGCTTAGAGTTTGAATAGATAGAATCATTAGTTCAAAATTTCTTAAATTAGTATTAGACATTTTTTAATTTTTTTTTTGTTGGTCGTTATATTTTGTATAGTTTAAATAAATATTAATTCCTGCTCCCCTGGGCTCCTCTTTTTTAGAAAATAACTAACCTCTCTCATATTAATGTTGAATTGATCCATACAAACATTATTGGCACGTTGAGTTTATTTAACTTAATACCAAAATAACATTATTTGATATTTGAGACAGTTAGAAACATTAAATTGAAAAACATTTAATTTATTTGCAAGCCAGCATTGATTTTAGAAACAATTCTTTAGTATAGGCTATATTCTACAGTAACCATGCAATTTCCAAACTAAGGAAGGTCATAATTTATTTTCCCTTTCTATATATTCGTCAAAAAAAAAAAAAAAATTACGTGCAATTTACGTAAAATCTTGCCGTTATAATAATTCTTTTAAATAGTAATTTTTTAACATGTAATAAATAAATATTATATAATTATTTTGTTTTAGTTACTATCAATTTTTTAAAGTTAGATAATGTAACAACGTTTATTTTAACGTATTCACATTATAGTTTTATATATATATATATATATATATATATATATATATATAAAATCTTCTATTTAGTACAAGGAGAGAAAAGTTGTTTTAGTAATTAAATTATCGAATTAATATGCTAATATTTCAGTATTGTAATATATATAATGCAATAATTTTTATTCTAATGTTATCATATCTCTATTGTGGAGTCACACGAAATGATGCATTGTTTCATCATATTAATTACTATTTTCCTTCAATTAAATCATCTAATTTTTTGTTTGTATTTTCTCTAAACTTTGGATCTCATGAAATTATTTTTTTAAGAATGTAAAGGCAATTATTCATTTTGTTTTTCTTTTATGCATGCATCTTGGAAGAATCAATGCACCGATTCAATGTGTATAAACACCTCCACAAACCACAAATAGATGCATCCAATCAGCATCTTTTGCATCTTATCTCGAAGAGTTGTGTCCTGTCAACATCAAACATCTACAGTTGAAAAGTCACAACCACTCAACAAAAGGTAATATGGAAATTTAGAAGAATGTAAGGGCAAAACATCTACAGTTGCCTCACTGGTATTGACCTGTATTTTGCTCCTAAAGATGAGAGGCATAGTCCCATCTAACAATTATTGTACTAAAAAAACTATTCATTTGTTATTAAAAATAAATAAATAATAAAAACAATTATATTCCATTGACGAAGAATTGAGGAGTTTACTTTTAATCTTGGTTTTTCACTAAATACTCACTTTTAGTCTTTAGTATTGATATTTATTAATTTAATAATAAACACTATTAAAGTTTGCACATTTGTCCATGAATTTTATATTATAACTTTTCACCCCAAAATACATACTTGTTAATTCCAACATATTAACTTTAGAGTTTAGCTTTCATAACTTAACTCAATACCCCAAACACTCTCTTAGGGACTAAATTGATTTTATTTTTATTAATAAGTATTAATTATTTATTCATGAAACAAAATTAAGTAATTATTAAAAATTAAGTTTATAAACATCATTTCATTTTTTTTAGTTTAAAAAAATTAAGTCTATAAACATCATTTCTACCTAAATGGAAATCAAACTCATTTCTTTTTTCTTTTTTCTTTTTTTTTTTTCATAGGAGGGAATTATCTTATTATTATTATTTATTTATTTAAGAAACAAATGAAGTAATTATTAATGCTTCATTTGGTAATTATTTAAATTTTATTTTTTAATTTAAAAAAATTAAGTCTATAAACGTTCCACATCAAAAAAAAAAAAATTTATTTGTTATCTAATTTTTATCAATATTTTTAAAAATTTCAAATTAAAAAAAAAAAACAATTATCGAAACTAGTTTTTATTTTTAGAGTTTGGACTAAGAATTTTACTCAATAAAAAAAAAAAAAAAAAAACTTAATTTTTAAAAATAAAATAGTACTAATAAAAAAAGACAGGAATGAAATAAATTACTCTTTATTTAAGGTACGCATCTCCGAAAGAAAAAGTGTATTCTATGGTGTATTATCTCAACCATCCCTTTTTTTTTCTTTTTTTTCTTTTTTTTTTCTTTTTTTTTCTTTTTCTTGAAATGCATCGTACTTTAAAGCAGCAGATACCTCTGGGCTTTGTTCATAAAGGGTAAGTAGTAGAAGACCTTATCCAAGTTCATATTTTATTGATTAAATAAAATCATGGCAAATTGTAAAAAACCACCTCGCAACGATAGGTATAGTCGCAATTTTTCTCTCTTTAACTTTTAATTTTAAAAATAAACCCTCAAAATTATAGAAGTATTAAAATTATAGAAATTAGACCTCCAAATGATAAAAATTAAACCCTCAAACTTATACAATTGTTACAATTATATAAGTTTGAGAGTCCAATTCTAACAAGTTTTATTAGTTTGAGAATATGATTGCAACTATCATCATAACTTAGAGGTGATTTTTGCAATTTTTCTATAAAATTACTATTTTAGTCATCTAGTTTTTAAAATATGTATGTTTGGTCTTAAAATTTTTAAAAATAACTTTTTTAGTCTTCAAATCTTGAAAATATATATGCATTTGATTCATGAGTCTTCAAAATGTACATTTTTAGTCTTCGAACCTTTTAAACTTATTCTTAAATGTTTGGAGACTAAAATGTACGTTCTGAGAATTAAGGATTCATACGTATCTCTTGTTCAAATTTATAAATTAGGATTATAATTTTTTTTCTATTTTTTAAAAGTATTTTAGCTTTGAAAATTGTTACTAAAATTTTAGTCGACTAAGATGAAAATTTTAAAAATTAAAAAAAAATAAATTTGAACATAAATCAAACTAAGGAGAGGTTTCCCGACATAGAAGACATGTAAGAAAGAAGGATAACCCGTTTTTAAATAAGGTAAATGTCTTTTTAAGATATCGAATAAAAAAATGAAAATATTGAAATCATAAATAAAATATATTAAAATATAATTGCATTTTTATATAAGTAACCATTGGGTTATTCCTATATGATAATACAAATGGTCATATTCAATGCTAAAAGTTTGGACCATTCCAATTTTTAAGCCATATGAACCAAATCATTTTACATTAAACTTCAAACATTAAAATACAATTATTAAAGCGTATAAATTTTAAACAACAAAATATGAAAGTTGAACGTTTTTTTTTTTTTTTTTTTTGGGTTAGTTACGAAATATTTGTAGCACAAAGATTTGAACTTCAAACCTTTTAGTTTGTGAAATTTGTATATATTATTGAATAATTAGTTGTTATCATAATACATTACAAGGCAAATAAATAAACTTCAATAAACTCAACTAAGGAAATAAACCAAGAAGGAAAAAATACTATAAAGGAAAATACTAATTAGGAATGAACCGTAATTTACTTTAACACCCTTCCTCAAACTCAAGGTGGTATGACTAACAACTTAAGTTTGTGAAGAAAACTTCCAAATGAAACCACCACAGATCTTAGCTAGAGACAAAGATCACGAAAAACTTCTAGACTTGGAAACAGAGATCCTTATAGAAGATTTAAAATAACACCCATGACGAACTTCTCTGAGCTGGAAACAAAGACCCACAAAGAATTTCTGGCATGTAAACAGAGATCTATATAGAGATCTAAAACAGAACTAACGAATGATTGCTTTGAAAATGAAACAGAAACCCACCATAGCATATTTAAAAAAGAACAGAAACCCTGAAAGATCTAAAAACATAGCAAAGACTGACAAATAAAGAGGTTGAAACTCATGACGAAAAACAAAGACACCAGATCTAGAACCAAGCAACTGGTCTGCATGGATCTACCAATGTCGATCGATCATCAACGAAGACAGAGATCAGAAAGTATAAAACTCTAAAGTTATGACTCTGATACCATGAGAAATTTTTATATATTACTGAATAATTAGTTGTTATCATAATACATTACAAATACAAATAAATAGACTCCAATAGACCCAACCAAGGAAAGAAACCAACAAGGGAAAAATATATAAAATGAAAAATACTCATTAGGAATATGTTAATATTATATATATTAACCAATTGAACTACGTTCAAATTGGCTATAAATAAAATATGGTTGAATAAAAAATAAATTGATATCAAAGTATTTTCTTTATTATTAATTTTTTTTTTCACTTTTTGTATATGAATAATGGGGGAGATTTTATTTGAATGTATACAACCACATTTCACGAGAAAATGCAATTAGCATTTTGGATCTTGTTCAAATTGAATTCTTGTTTTAATCTATCAAGTCACCATTCTTACTAGCCCAAATAGAATTGGGAAAATTTTTTCTTTATTTTTAATTTTCTTTTTTATTATTATTATTATTATTATTATTTTGGTAACTTGATGCTAAAACGAGCATAATTTCAATTAGTCTACAAGATGTATTAGTCATTAAAAGTTTCGTGGTTTGAAATACTCCACCTACTATTGTACTAGAAAAATTAGATGGATAAGTTACAAAACCTTCGAATTTAAAAACTTACTTGTAAAATTATATATTTTTAGGATTAATATAAAAAAATAAATAGAAAATTTAATATTATTTTAAAGTAATCGCAATAGTGCTCTTATTTCACGTGTTTTTCAATAGAAATTATATAAAAAAAATTGAAAAAATAAAAATGAGATTATTTGTCCACTTAGAACTACATACAAAATCATATTTTAAACCCATGTTATTTGTTTTTAATATTATTTTCATTTTTAGTTCAATTTAATAAAAATGTGGATTTGTACACCTATATTATTTTAGGCATGTATCAATCAAGACACCAACTAATAATTGTACCAATTTTAAACTTTAACTTTTATAAGTGTATCACCCGTTTTCATAAACTTTGTGTAAGATTTACGAAGTTTTATAAACTAATCGATTACGAAAGTGTATCAATTTAGACTCGCAATTATGATTAACTTTGAAAACCATCGATACATCAATTATAATAGTTCGTTCTATTAGTCCGACATTTGAAGAAGTTTGTTCACGTTTAAGAATTTATGCAATTGAAACAAACTACGTCTTCTCACACAATATTTTCAAACGAAATCTAAAGGAGAAAGACGTAATTTAATACACTTAGAAAAGTTTATAATCTGAATTGATATAATTATTAGTTAAAAATTTTAATTAAAAGAACCTCTTTTAAAAAAAAATGAACAACCTACAAAATTTAGAGCATAAGTTTGATATTTTTCAAAAAGAAAATATAACACCATGAGTACCTTGGTCAAACAAAAATTTTTAACTAAAATATTATCTCAAATAGGAATATTGTAACCTTATTCCAAGTTTTATATATATAATGTTAAAAATTTTATTTTTTCTCCAAAAGTTGGATAAAAGATATGGATCATTTATATTATATAAACTTTGAATTTTGTGTCAAAAATATCTTTAAATTTTCAAAAGTTTCAAAATACTCTTAAACTTCTAAAATGAGTTCAAATGTACCCTTATTGTTAGTTTTGGATGGAAACCGTTAATGTTTTATGTCAAAAATACTTCTAAACTTTTAAAAGTTTAAAAATATCCTTAAACTATAATAAAAAAAAATGTTAAAAAATACTCTTACTGTTATATGAACAGAAACCTAAGTATTATCTTACTTCTCTATTTTCCATCTTTTTTCTCCCCTCCCTTCTTCAAAACCCTTTTACTCCCACTTTTTGTTAACGGTATGAGATTTGCTTGTCTAAAATACATAAATAAATGAAACCACATCCTCCGGTTAATGTATATGAATTATGTACTATATAAGAAGCAAGAGAATAAATGAATCACGGAGAGATTTTAGGACTTAAATGTTGTAACAAAGTTGTACGTTATTAGTTGAGTGTGTGTTAATAGCCAATTACATTTTTTTTTATTTGACTATTTATTATTTTAGCATGTTTTAAGGGAAGATTTTGATCTTGGATTTTTTTTTAGATTTTATGGGATTTTATGTTGTAACTTAAAATTTTGATTGTTGAGAAAATTTGTGTAAGCTAAGATTTGGAAAACTAAGAGAGAAAAATGAGAGTATCTATGTGGAAAAATGAGGATATTATAATAATTTGTTTTAAAAATCATTTTTTCGGATTTAATAAAACTTCAAACAAATTATTCAAAATATTAACGTTAGGAGCAATTTTTAACCTTTTTTTTTATTTTAAAGTTATTTTTACAACTAGAGATATTAACGGTTTCTATTCGTATACTTACTTGGAAGGTATATTTTTTTTAAAAAAAAAAAAATTTAGTTAAGGGTATTTTTGAAACTTTTGAAAAGTTCAAGTATGTTTTTATGGCAAAACTTTAACGATTTCCATCCAAAACTAGCAAGGTTATTTTTGAACTCTTTTAAAAAGTTAAAGGGTATTTTTTAAACTTTTGAAAGTTTAGTTATTTTTTACCCAATGTACAAAGTTCCCAACCATTTTTTCATTATTTGGCCTAAAGTTTAAATAATGAATTTATTTGTGATAATTAATCGTTAAATGATGCAATATGTAAATTTTAAAAAATTAAATAAGGGACAAAATAGTCCACTACTTTTTTAAAAAAAAAAAAAAATTATTCTCCATTCTTAGTATACTATGATAAACTATGCATCATCTAATCGTGTGTACTTTTTGGAATAATCTAACTGTGTGTACTAAACCATATCTACTTACTAAAAAGAATTCATAAATAATCATATCAAGTTTGATAAAAAAAAATTAAAATTAATAATAAGTAAACTAAAATTTTAAATGTGTTAAATACAAAAAGTCAGGTTGAAAAATGAAAATACATAAAAATTCGGATGGTTCCTGTATTTTTATTGTACACTAAATTGTACTATTAAATTTATCACAATTTAATCACTAAATTTTAGAGTGCAACCATTCCATCCTTGTAATCAGATAATAATGATATTAAAAAAAAAATGTAATCAAAATTTAATAAAGTCTCTCATGTATGTATATCGATAAATTAAATATAATTATAAATTACAAAACTAACCGATTATATAATAAAATTAACAATAATATCATTTTGTTGGTTATGCGTTAGCTTTCCATACTCGTCATCTCAAATCTAAAAAATCTGACTTGAAAACCATCTTCCATGAATAGTTTTTGTTTTGTTTTTTTATTTGTCTAGGCCTTAAATTCTTTTGTGTTTGTTCTTATTGTTGTACTATATATATAACAATAAAAATCATAGGGTAAATTGCAAAAACCACTCCTAAAATATGGCGATAGTTGCAAGTACGCCCTCAAACTTTCAATTGTAAAAATTAGACCTCTAAATTGTTACACGTGTTAAAATTGGACTCTCAAGTTTACAATAATTCTATAAATTGGATTCACAAATGATAAAAATTGAATGCTCAAACTTATACAAGTGTTGCAATTTATATAATTATGTAAGTTTAGAGGTCCAATTTAATCCAATTTAAACATTTATGTAACTTTTAGTACTCAATTTTTAGGATTGAAAGTTGATGAGTATAAATATAATTACCACTATAGTTTAGGTTGATTTTTACGATTTACCCAAAATTTTATTACCGCACATTAAATTTTAAAGTCTAAATTTGTAGAGGGGAGGAGAAATGCGTTAAGATTAATGAGATTGAAACAAAAATAATTTCAAAGTAAAATATTTAAATAGATAAAATAAAAAAGGAAGAGATAAAATTGAAGGAGATAAAACAAAGAGTGAGAATAAGAGGACAAGAGAGCTGTCAAGGTCAGCCATCCACTGTCTGTCCGCCGCATGGGAAACGTGTTGAAAATTCAAAGTTTCCTATTTTAATTTTTAATTTTAACAATATATTCATAATATAATATTCACGGACCTAAGTAGCGTACTACTACACAAATCGAAATTTCCAACTTTCCTTTCTTTTTATTTATTTATTTATTTATTATTCTCTCAAGATTAAATTTTTTGCCTTTATTTATTTATTCTTTTATTTCATCGATGATTTAGATAAAATCAAGATATTAAATTTTAGGCTTTGCCCCACGTTTTAATACATTCTAGTTTCGAAATATTTATGTATATTGTTTTAGCCTAGATTTGTACTATACTTTAGGCATAAACTTATTTACCAATTTAATCCTAATATTATAACACAATTTTTAATCCTCGATAGAGATGATTTTTGAAGCTATTTCTATATGCGATAGTTTGGATAACATTTTGTTTACCAATGTAATGAATATCATGGTTGAATTTGACTGTTTGAAAATTATTCACCTGCTCAATGATAATTTTATTTTATTTTTTCGAGGACTTCTTCTTTGTTGAAGAGGTTAAGCCCATGTGGATGGTGCGACAAATTTTTTCTTCCTCAAATAATAATAATAACGAAGATTCTAATTATATATATTAACAGATAGATTTGATTAATCAAATTAATTACTATCTTTTAAAATATTGTTAGTCTCATTGACATGTTCTTTTTAAAGGGGTTTACTTTATTAATAAGTGTGGGTTGGCTTTTTAAGATAAACAGATTGAATCCATGTGTCAAATAGCATTCACAAATATGGATGTTCAAGAATTTAGCATGTGTTAATAAAATAGTAATTTAAATTGATTAACTTTTTCTTAACTAAAATTAACAAGTAACAATTAAAAAACTTACAAGAAGTTATAGAATATTATATTGCGTATAAATAGTGTTTCTCTATGTAAGCACATTGGATGTAGGATCAAATACGGATATAAAAATAGGATATTAAATGATTATTGAAATTTTAGCGAGAAAATAAAGTGTACTAATGCAAATATTAAAACTAAAAACAAAAGATTATAATAAAGATTAAAACCACAATCAAAATATAATATAACAACAACCAACACCAATTTACGAGCAAAAGGTTAAATATAATGTTTTAACATATACTCAACTACCAGCAAGATGTTAAATATAATGTTTTATCATATACTCATATAGTTGAACTTTAAAAAGCCAACTATCTCACTAAAAAAAAATTAATAGAGAGACTTCGTAAATATAGCAATTAAATTTAAAATATTAATACATATAACATTATTTTAAAGTGATAGACTCTTATGGTCTATCACTATCAATGATAGACCATATTGTTGATGATGGTCTATTTTTTTATATTTGTAAATTTTTTAAAAATATTGTTATATACTTATTATCCCAAAAATTGTTATTCAATACAATTTCTCAAAATAATAACATACGGCAAGATAGACTAAACATAGTTATTTTTATTGATAATTCAAAATTAATTATATTTTTAGTATATGTTAATTTTAAGGGCCATATATAAATATGGTTTTGTTTTTTGTTTTATGTTTTTTGAAATGATATTAGTCTCTACTATAATTAATATTTGTATGATACAATTAAATTTTTTATTTTTAGGAATCAATAAGAGATTGAATGCACTTATAAATTATGAAAATTGAGTTGTTCCATAATAAAAATGAACCAACTAGTATTTATATATATATATATAAAATCGATGAAATTGTTATAAATTTTAAAATACATAAACTATATTTTTACCCATATAAATTTATGGACTAAATTAGTACAAATGAAAATCTAAGATTTAAATTATCAATAAAACAACCCTAAAAATTTATTTCCATGTTCATATAATTAACTAACAATTTGATCACTAGTACATAAAATAAGAAAAATATACTAAAAGAATGGTAGAGAAGCAAATACAAATTTTAAACCTAGGAAATTAAAAATAGAACCATTATAGGTTTATGTTTAGCTTGGAATGGTTGTAACTATGTTTAGTTTGAGATCGTTATAACTTTTAAAATGATGGTTAACAATTGTACTTTACGATAAATTTTAGTTGTAATTTGTAGTAAGGGTTTGACAAATTTCAAATTTAGATCTAAGAAATGTGGAATAAAATAAAAATTTATTAGAAAAGACATTCAATTTTTAGGAAAGTTAATCTTTAAGGTAATCTCAACTAAATTTTACAAACCAACATAGTTGAAAAAATGGTTCTATTTAAATTAACTTAAAATCAGTTTTGTTAAATACTAAAAACAAATAAAATCTTCTAATAATCACTTTTAACGTCTTCAAACTAAATTTCATTTAAAAATATGTTAAAATTTAGGAGAAATAAATATCATATCACTCTTCAATTTTGAGTCTAGTTTTTATAAAGTGACTAAATTTTTAAAAATTACACTTTAAATTTAATTTTTATTTTGATTCATAAATTTTAAAAGGTTACATTTTGATTTTATTTACTCTCTCTAAGTTATTTTAGACAAGTCAGGGTTCTTTCATGCTAATGTAAATGAATCAATTTAAAATAATTAAATCAAATTAGTTTTAAAAGTAACAAAAAATTCATTATCTTAATTACATCAAATTAATTAATAAAAAATTAACGCCAAAATACAAAAATAAAATAAGCATAAAGTGAAAGGTGGGAGGTAAAAGAAAGATTGAAATGTATTATTAAATAAAAACAAAACTCAAAATTCAATGATAAAAATTTAAGCTAGTTTAGTAACTATTTCGTTTTTAGTTTTTAGTTTTTAAAAGTAAATCTACTTCCTCTCAAATTCTTACCATAATTTGTATATTTGTTAAGTACAAGAGTTGAATTCTTAACCAAATTTCAAAAACAAAAACAACTTTTTAAAAATGCAACCCCGTTTGGTAATCATTTCGTTTTTGAAAATTAAGTCTATTTCCTCCACATTTCTCACAACTTACATTTTTTCTAAGTATAATGATTGAATTCTTAATCAAATTCTAAAACAAAAACAAGTTTTTAGAAACCACTTTTTTCGTTTTCAAAATTTAGCTTGTTTTTTAAATCATTGGTAAAAACTAGACAACAAAAGAAGAAATTTAAAGGTAGAAGTAGTGTTTATAGACTTACTTTTTAAAACAAAAACTAAAAACGAAATGATTACCAAACTGGAACTTTAGTTTTTTGTTTTTGAAAATTAAGTCTATAATCACCTCTCCCAACTCTATGCTTTACTATTTCCATATTACTCATTTTTCAAAAACCATGTCAAATTTTGAAAACTAAACAAGTAGTTTCTAAAAATTTATTTTTGTTTTGAAATTTGACTAAAAATGTGATTCTTGTACTTAAAAAAGATGCAAACCAATGTAACAAAACGAGAAGGAATATGCTTAAATTTTTAAAAACTAAAAATAAAAAATAAAATAATTACACAACATGACCTACTTTTTTTTTTTAGTTTTCAAACATTTATAGAAATGAGATAATAAAGTAAAAAAAAAAAAAAAAAATAGAAATCATGAATGAAAATGAAAAAATTAAAACATGAAATGAAAACTAAATTTAAAATATAGGAAAAAAGAAAGAGTATTTTTGTTGGCACGAAAGACATAAGAAACCAAAATCAAAGAAAACAAAGAAGATATTGAGTTGTCAAAGTGGCCTATCAACAGAACTCTTCGATTGCAAACGTGTTGCTTCGCTAAACCCTCAGTAGCATCACTCAGCAGTGTCCTCCATCACCTTGCCGCTGCGTCCCTTCTACACGCGGCGAAAACAAAAAAATCTCTCAACTTTTTCCTTATTTCCAAAACAACCCCTAAAGAAACATAATATTCCTTTTTAAACCCCCTCCTTTTGTGTCCTCTTCCATTCCTCCCTCCAACTTTATTAAATTATTATAATTTAATTTTCCATTCCTTACTTATTTTATTAATTTCTCTCGTCTTTATCTCCCCAGACATTTATTTATTGGCACAGCCAAAGAATCAGTTTCCTTCACCCAATTACTTCAATTAATTCCCAATAAACTGATTAAAATAATGCAATGAATCTGTGCCTCTGAGATGCCCTTTCTGCTTCTCTCTTTCTCTCTCTTTTCAGTTCACATTTTACATTAAAAAAAAAAAAAAAAAAAGGAGAAATTCTCAGTCAAAATTTCTGCTCGAAATCCAGCGTTATCCTCAACTCCTCGTCTTCTTCATCTCTGGATCGCCTTCTTCTTCTTATAAATCTTCAATGGCTTCTTTCTTCTACCATTTCGGAAATCTACTGAAAGAGAAATGACTGAAGGATTGATTGCTAATTAAGAGCTGAAGAGTATGTTTTTCCTCTTCTTCTCTCTTTGATTTTTCCTTTCCTTTTGCTTTCACTTGTCATTCTCTATAATCAATTCCACGACTCTGCCGCTGAATTTGCTTTTTCCTTTTTTCTTTTTTTTTTTTTTCTATTTCTTTTGTTCTTTCCTTTTTCACCAGCCGGATTCCTCGATCAGGTGCTTCTTTCATTCTTCTATATATTCAAATCAACTAATTCGTCCGAGACCACCGGAAAACTCACATTCTTCCAAAAACCTAGCCGGAATTCCGATCGGAGAAGACGATAAGAAAGAGAAATCAATGGCTCAAACGGCGTCGTTTAGTTCCGGTAACCATAAAACTTCTTCCAATTTGGAGCGCTTTCTTCAATGCGTTACTCCTTGTGTTCCTTGGCGAACTCTTCCTCGGGTAATTTTCTTCTTCTTACAATTTATTTTTTTTTATTTTATTGTTTCATTATTCTTTATTCTTCACTACAATTCCTACATTTTCCCCCAATTCCCACCATAACTTTTCATTTATTTATTTCTGCATTTGTCGATGCTCATCCATGTGATGCACGTTTGGGTAATTTTTATTTTAACTTTCTTTCCAATTTCCACCATAATCTTAATCCAATCGACAAAATAACAATTTAAAATGCCCCCATTTTTTCAATCGACGTTGTAGTATTCCATTCCTCCACGGTCAGCTTTGTAATATTTTCTTGTTTAAAATGAAAAAGGGGTTGAAAAAAAGGCCATTCTTAATTTTCTTACCATTTCTGATTTTTTACAGATATTAATTATATTTTTGATATTTTGTGTGGAGGAGAGAGAGAGAGAGTTTTTTTTCTTTTTCTTTTTTTTTTTTTCCATAAAAAATGAAAGAGTCCGGCATAATACAAAACGTGGCGGATAGATTTCTAATTTCCTTAAACTCGCTGAGTCACTCTCCTTGCCTTTCAATGTCAATTTTCTATGGGCCCTTAATGGGCCGATGTCTTTACCGTTCTGGGCCCATTAAGACGTCGACTGGTCCTATATTCTCCGAATATACTCGGAATATACCTCCCTCTTTCTATACCAATTTTTAACCATTATTTTCCATTCAACATGTATTTTTTTTCCTTCTCTTTCTTGAGGGGGCGAAATTTGTGGTGAGAAGATAAATATTTAAACATAAATATTTTTTTTTGGTTTTAATTTTTAAAAAATTAAATCTATTTTTTCCGTATTTCTTACAATAATTTACTATTGTTTAAAAATATAATAATTAAATTTTTAGCCAATTTTTAGCCAAAATTCGAAAACTAAAAGAATTAGACAGCAAAAAAATAAATTTGGGATGAAATTAGTGTTACAAAAACATAGCCTTAATTATAGGTTTAAATACTGATTTGATCCCGTATTTTTAAATTTTTTTTGTTCATTTTTGTCATTTTACTTTGAAAATGTTCATTTTAGTTCCTACAATTTCAAATTTTAGTTCATTTTGGTTATTGTACTTATATAATATTAATTTGAGTCTTTGTGTTTTCAATTTTGGAATATTTTTTTCATTGTATTTTTAAAAAGTGACTTCTCTTGAACAAAATGAACCAAGGTAGAAACCAAAATAAATATTTAGAAACCAAAATGAAAACCATCAGAATGTAGTATTTAAATCTTAATGATAAGAATTTGAATATAATTTATTAAACTACTATTTTTTAAAAAACATATTTATAAAAAAGACGGAAAATGAAATGGCCTTCCTGTTCTTGTCTCGTCTCTTGATCCTTAATATAATGAAATTTTAGAAACTAATTTTTAAAGCACAATTGTTTTGAAACTAATTGACAGAAATAAGAAAATTTAGTGCTGGATCGAAGCCGCCCCCACCTTATCTTCAAAATTTCCTATTTTTGTCGTTTGCTTAAAAATACAAAAACAAAAAATAACTCTAATTTTGAAATTACCCTACAAGAATGGCCATAAAGTAACGTGCCTAAGAAACTGGTCCCAAATTAAATAGAAACGACATATAAGATGTTATCAAATGCCTCATCTTTAGAAGTCCTCCCCCCCGCGTCACGTGGCATTTTGATTGGTTTAAAGTTCTATTTTTCCCTTCCATAAATAAAGAGTTTTATAAATTAAATTTCATTCATACTCATCCACACAGACGACAGAAGTTATGGGTCATCATATGTTGTCGTGATATGCTTAAAAAATGTTGTCATCATTTCATTATTATTTTAACTTGTAAATTAAATATTCTTCATAATACTTACTTGACTAGTTTTCAGTTGGCTCCACTTGTTTTCTCTGCCCATCATTATTTCTCTAATCAAAGTTTTTTTTTCTTTTTTAAAAGAGGATTGTTATATATGATTAAATTTACCAATTAACTTTTTAGATTTGGTGCTAAGCATTCAAACATTTATAATCTCATTTTCTCTGCGCTTAATATTTGATAAATATTTGATAAGATTTCTAGCCCTTCAGCTTAAGGGAGGGAGTAATGTAAAATTAAGGGAGGGAGTAATGTAAAATTAAATTTATTGCTGTATCTTAAGATTTTGTGTTTAGTGGTGACTTGCCAAAGTTATTAGGAAGGAAGACTATCACAAACGTGAGAACTAAGCATGATTTGTTGTTTTACTAAGTTCTAACTAGTAAAAAATCTAAACTTTTTTTTTAAAAAAAAAATTATGTAAAAATTTCTCACTTCAGGCATCATTCTGCTGTATGATGATTTGCTCCAGTAGAGTAGAATTTGCCTCTCTGATGTGAAAATGGAAAAAGTAAATCATGATTTGCTCCATTTTGTTTCCATCTATGGTTGCCAGCTTGATCTTCTCTTGTGCAGACTGCAGTCATTCAAAATGGGCTATGACTGACTTTTAATCTTCTTTGCTTATTCATTTCTGATATCTCTACATTTCATCCTTTTGTTAGTGAGAATGTAACATGTTTCTATCTTACTTTCTCTGAACCTAACAGCTTTCTTTTTCGTATAGAGCTGCCTTAATGATCTCAATAGTCAGTGGCAACAGCCCGATAAAGATGCCATTCAATACTTCACGCTCGGCGAGCTGTGGGATTACTACGATGAGTGGAGTGCATATGGTGCTGGGATCCCGATACAGTTGAATGGTTCGGAAACTGCTACGCAGTTCTACGTGCCGTATCTGTCTGCAATTCAGATCTACACAAGCAAGCCTGTTGCTCCTTCCAGGTATACAGAAACAACTTTCATTTTATGTTGCTGCCTTTGAAGTTGGAAGACTCTGTTTCTCTTTGAAAAATGGTTGTTTACAATCTTCATTAAGATTAGTATTGGTTTTAAAGGGAAATTTTTTATATGCAATTTAGTTGTCATTGCATTGCATTGCACCTAAGCTTATATTTGTTCGATTCCTCTTTGTAGAAACCGAAGATATGATAGTGACATGGCAGAATGTGAAAGTGATTCTTGGAGCGACGATAGCTGGAGCGATAACCTGTCAAGATCCCTGAGCAACAACTCCAGCAGAACATGGGATGCGGTTTCTGAAGATTCGAGCTTCGACCAGGAGGGATCATGGCCGCTGAGGGAAAAGCTTGGATACCTCTCTTTACAGTATATGGAGATGTCTTCTCCTTATTGGAGAGTGCCTTTCATGGACAAGGTAGATCTTTAGTCTATTGTTTTAAATAGATCTCCATTATTGTTGATGTTACAAAAGGAATTTCTCATAATGTTTTCAAATTTAACAGTTCTACAGTTGTTGTTGGTAAGCGTTGGATAGAAGATCTTAAGAAAGTTTTAATATTCAAATGAAAAGATTAGGTGGAATTATACATAGAGCATAGAAGAAATGTAATATGATATTATCAAAATCTTCTTCCTTGCTTATGTTGGACAATCTTCATTTCAGATAACAGAGCTATCTCAAACTTATCCTGCACTAACGACACTTAGGAGTGTGGATCTTTCTCCAGCTAGTTGGATGGCTGTTTCTTGGTAAAAATCGCCTTCCTCTATCAACCGATTTACGCAAGAGCTTCTTTGCTGTTGTTTCTTTTATTCTCCTCTCTTCATGTTTCCTTTTAGTAGTTTTTTCTTTACCGTTTTCAACTTGATTCAGGTACCCTATTTATCATATCCCTAGTCAGAAAAACGACAAAGACTTTGCGACGTGCTTTCTAACCTATCATACATTGTCTTCATCTTTCCAAGGTGTGGGACAGTCTATACTTCTTTCCAGAATTGTAAGAAACCTTTATCTGTCTATAATACTTAAGATCAATGTTTGATTGATGACTGCAGATTGCTCTATGGATCATGAAGGGCAAGATGGATGTAGTAGTTCCGGATCTGATACCGGGGGTCAAACCGATGACAAAACTAGTACTTCTACTTCTACTTGCCTTTACCCATTTGGGCTGGCCACTTATAGAATGCAGGGAGATCTTTGGTTGAAGCCAGAGACGTCTGATTACGAACGAATCGTTGATCTCTATCATGCTGCCGATTCATGGTTGAAGCAGCTCGGCGTCCATCACCACGACTTCAACTTCTTTTCCCTTCACTCAACCTTGTAAATAATCAGTTTTTTTTTTTTTTTTTTTTTTTTTTTCCCATTTCTTAGGCTGCCTCACTGTCTCCTTCATGCAGGTTGTATGTTTGTGTTCATGGTTTTGCAACCAACATGAGAAACTCTTTACCTTTTTTGCCTCTGCCCCCTGCAGTTAGGGGTTTGATTCAAAACCAGCCCTTTTGTAGTTTTTAACTCAGGAAAAATGATGAACATTGTTGTGGTTTTAAAAGCAGAGGCATCTCCCACTGAGTTTTGGTGGAGTTCTTTTTTTTTTTTTTCTTTTTTTCTTTTTGGATTCAGGCTTCACTTTTTCTCTCCCCACTCTGTGTTATGAACTTCCCTAGACATGTAGGCTGGTTTTAAGACATGCCTTATTGGGAGTTGTTTTGTAATTGAGTGTCAATTTGTCAATCTGATGGAGTTGTATGATAAGTTTTTATTACTGTTTTCCTTTGACTTTTTTCTTTTCTTTTCTTTCAATTATAATAATAAGGAACATTTTTGTTTCTGACTTTAAATCTTTGAATACTTGTTCAGTTTAGGTCCAAATAGAATTATAAATTCATCAAAATTGATTGAATAATAATAATAATAATAATTTTTATGAAAAAAAAAAATGCTATTTTAATATATTTCTACAATTTATAGTGAGAATACTTTTAAAAAAAATCTTTTAGAATAGTTGCTATATTTGAAAATATATTTAAGCATAAAAACTAAAATTGTCCAAAGTTTAGAAACCAAAATACTAGTAAGTTAGCTAATAATAATAATAATAAATTGTTTTTCATTGTTGCTCTAAAAGGAGAATGTATTTGAAAATATATTTAAGTATAAAAATTAAAATTTTTCAAAGTATAAGGATCAAAATACTAGTAAATAACCTAATAATAATAATAATAATAAATTGTTTTTCATTGTTGCTATAAAAGGAGAATAAAGGGAGATTTGACTAGTATTGAAGTCTATTTAATAACAATTTTGTTTTTAGTTTTTTGGTTTTTGAAATTTGTATTAAGTTCTTTCAACGGTTTTACTTTTATTATATAAACATATTTGGTCGGATACCAATTTTGAACTGTATATTCGATTAGACTTTATGAATTTGAATTTTTTGTTAGACAAATATGAAGTTATCTCTAAACTAATTGACAATAAAAAAGGAGAACCTATGTTCCTTGTAAAGATTTCGAAGTGAATCTTAAAAATCATAATATTTTTGCATCAAAATGATAATAAATAAGTCAGTGAGTTATGAATTTGACAACTTATCATTTTCTGATGGATCTAAAAATTTTAGTTATGTTATTCAATCCTATTTTTAATTTATATACACATTTGGTTGTTGAAGTATTTTCATTTTTTTTTTTTAAGTATGTCCAACTAGTTTGTTAATTGATTCAATATGAAATATTTAATTTAACATAATTTATATTAAAACCACTCATTATTATTATTTTTGTTATTAATTTTTACAACAATGCGGAGGTAGGAAGCTGAACCATCATATCCGTTAACTAATTGTATAAGATAATTGATAATAAGTATTTATTATCAATATTATTAGTGTATTTAATTGAATTAACTTATTCAGGAGAATTAAAGTGAAAAATCTTTTTTTAAAAATGCAGACCTGTAAAAAAAAAAAAAAAAAAAAAAGAAGAAGAAGAAGGAAAAATCTTAAAAATGATTACTTATTAGTTTAACTTAATTTTAAAAAAAAAGTGTTATTGGACTTTAAAATAGTAATAAATAAATAAATTCTCAAATCCGGTTGATGTAAATTATTTAAGAAAGCCATCCCTCTGTCGCTTCTAGTCCAAGAAAAGAAAGTCATCCCTCAATGGTTTTTTAGGTACATCTTCTAAATAATACCATATGTATCAAATTGACTCAAGGGATAGAATTTACTCACGATTCGTAATTAATTTACTCTTGTTTTTTTTTAATTTTAATACAACAATTGAAAGATGAAATTTTCAATTCTATTCAATCCAAACAAATTCTCTTTCATAAAATCTATTTAAAATACAATTTAAATTTATTTTAACAATTAATTTATATGGTGATCAAAATACTTTAATTTTTTTCAAAATGGTTATTTTCAAAATTAAATTACGATTTTGTGTGTTGTTTAGAAAGAATTAATTTTAATTTATAATTTTGGTTTAAATCTTTTTTTGTCCCTGAACTTTAAATAATGTTCTATTTTGGTCCCTAAACTTTTAAAAATGTTCGTTTTAGTCCCTTAACTTTTTAAAAATACTTATTTTGGTCCCTAATATATTAAGATTTTATTAATTCTTAAACAAAATGGCGAGGTGACTTGTGTTTTTTTTTTTATGATTAGCTACCAAATAAAATTAACTATCAAGTAAAAAATCTTGAGTTTCATTTTGAACAAGGTGGCAATGCGGGAAAGTTTAAAAGACATTTTTAGTTCAAAATTTTGGTCGTTCAACATTTTAACGTGTTGATTATTGACATTTTACTTCGGCTTCATCTTACTTAATACATCTAGAGCCTTATTATCCAAGAGTTAACATAATTTTAATAGTAGGGACTAAAGTAAATACTTTTTAAAAATTTAGAAACTAAAACTAATTTTTTTTTTTTTTTTAATTTAAAGACTAAAATAGAACCTGACTTGGAGACTAAAATTGGATTTAAATCTTAAATTTTTTTCTTTCTTTCTTTTTCTGTAAAAGCGACAGGGACCGAACCTCCCATTCAAGAAGAGAGTTCATGCAATAGTTGTAAGTATTAAAAGAATTTCCTCGCAATTTGTAATTAATTTAATTCAATTCTTAAAAAAACAACCTCGAATATGGAAAAACACGGTTCATCAACCGGCAATGAACTTGGAGAATTAGATGAAGAACACTTCACAAATATCATTAAGAAAAAGAAAAGGATTAAAAAAAAAAAAAAAAGAAATACGAAGTTGTTAGGAAAGCATCTGTAAATATCTTCGATTTGAAGAAAAATTAAAATCCACCTTTCCCATTAATTATTAAATGAAGAAAAAAAAAAATTAATAGTTTTGAGGCTCATCACAACTGTCGCCATTGTTGCGATCAATTTTTTCATTTAAACCGTCTATGAAACTGCAGATATTTTTTTTAGCTTCTCTATAATCTGTAGGTGTTGCTCTTCTGGTAAGTAGTGAAAAAGAAGAAGAATCTCATGCGTTACAAGAGCCCAAGAGCCTTAATCCGTTGATTTCGGTGACTTTTACTTCCAATTATCTTGACACTAAACTTGAAGCAAGCAGAAGCAGTACCTGATTTTGATTCTTCTGATATTTTTCCATTTGGGGGTTTCTCTGCCGCAGTTTTTCTATCTTTTTATCGACTTTTGTTCTTAATCGTAATCCCTTTTTCCGTAACCCAATTTCTTGAGACTCGATGGTTCAGAGTTCGTTGGTAATTTCGAAAAACTGAAAATGGGGTCGGTCTTGATTCTGACGTTCGTGTTTGGTTTTGCTTTTGGGGTTGTGGCAATCGTTGCGGCGGAGGCTTTTGGAATCTTCATCATTTTGAACAAGTTGAGCAAGAGGTCTCAAAAGGATTTAGCTAAAGCCAATGCAAAGTTAGAGCAATCTGAGCCAGATCCTCTGCAATCCCTTGAATTTCTTTCGAACAAACAGGTATTTAATGGAGTTCCCAATCTTGGAAATCAGCATTTCTAATTCTCAATTCAGGTTTTCTGTATTCTTGTTTCGTTTAGGAATTCAAACGTGCGAAAAATTGACTGAAATATTATAGTTGCGCCACTAATGTTCGTAGTGGTTGTTTGGTTTACTAAATTGACTAGTAACTCGAGATTTTGGTGCTTGGAGTTTAGCTTCTTGAATTTTACTTGCATACATTCTGTTTCGTGCTCTTCGAGATATATGTTTCAAGTATTAACTTTCTTGTGCTTGCTTCATAATTGGAAGAACTCTTGGAATAAATTTGCTTTTCTTGTTAGTCTGAACTCTGGTATGAGAAGATTGCTTCCAGGTTTCGATCCGCTGCAATTGTGTGCCATAATGATTCAATTTTTACTAATTTTTGAAGAGGAAGATATATCATCAAGGGCAGTATTTCAAGTTGTTTTTCTTGTGTAGCCATAGTACAAGATGTACTGTTTCCTCTTATGTGATTCTTTGCATCACCAAGTAAGCTCGCATTGTAAATGTGCTCTTTGCTCCTCAGGGTTCTGTTTGGATACTAGAATCAAATGTCCTAGAAGATATCATCGAGAAAGGACCTAGAGAGCAAAAGAAAAGGAAGGATTTCTTGGAGGTAACTCCTGTCAAGAAGTATGCAAGAATTAAGGACCACACGTTAATGATATTGGAACCGGATGGTAAGAAGAGAACAATTCAATTAAATGGCTGCACAGTTGAAGCTGTTTCAGCAGCAGACTTGCCTTCAAGAAAATGGTAACTTCTTTCATATTTCACTTGCTTGTTTTCTTACTTTTCTAAGATTTAAATCAAATGGAACTGATATAAAAATTTAATTCTGAGGGACTTTGAATATGCACATGATACTAGACATATTTGGGAAATTTAGAGAAGAGAAGTTGCGAGGTTTTATCACTCAATTAGGACACTCAAGTGTAAGCTATGGGTTTCCATAACAGCACCGAAGTTTAGCATAGAATGAGGATCTTCATGCTCAGTTTTTTTTACTTACATACATATGCCTCTTTTATTTTAACTTATTGCTTGTCCATGAGATGCTAATTTCAATTCTAATAGCTTCAACCCTGGCCAATATTCTCTCAATAACTTTTGTTTTCCATAATTAATCAGAGTGGTTAAATCTTGAAATGAATTTGAGGTGATCTGTTAATTGCTTATATCCCCCAGAAGAAATTAAGTTGCACGAATTCCTTGTTATGATCTATAGTAGCTTGTGGCTATGCATACAAGTAAAATTAGTAGTGTGTACTATTTTGGGGTCTAGAGCTTGTCAAAAGCTGGTCCTCTCATCATACTCTTGTATTAAATGTTAGATTTTTAATTTGCTCACTGCTTTTTGTTGTTGCTTATTCATTCCTCTAAATTGATCCTACATGATATAGCTTTTTTTTTTTTTTTTTTTTTTTGAAAAGGCTGCATGATATAGCTATTAAAATGTTGATATTCTTGATGTATGGAAAGTGCAGTTATTCGTTTTGTTGTCTGTTTGAATTTATATGGGGCCTTAATGGTTTCAACCTGTTGGAAATCTTTTCTGCTGTGTTGGAGTGGGATACTTGACGTCATTATGGAATTTGACTTTTAGGTATATAATGAGAATATAAGTTCTTCCTTTGATTCTTCTTCTGAATTTCAGACGTCATCTTTTAAATTTCAGGGTGAAAAGGTTCCCTTTAAAATTGGAAAATAAGGCCTCCGTAATTTATAATGAAAGTAAAAAAATTTTCATTTTTCTTGAGACTTCCTGGGAGAAGGAATCATGGTGTAAAGCCCTCCGTTTAGCTTCATGTGTTGACAAAGAAAGATTGCAGTGGTTTGCTAAATTGCAGAAAGAGTTCCAAAGTTATATCTCTTCATTAAGTACTGGGTATCCTTCATTTATGAAGCCCTCTACAGGGTGCTATGCTGAAGCAACAGATAAGGAGATCAAGCCTAACGCTCCTCCTTCAAAGGTCCGACAATTTTTCAAAAAGCTGGCAAAGAAGACTTCAAAAGCTGCTTCAGACTACAAAGTAAATGCTTCTTCTTTGCGTGAAGAAAAAAAGTTTAGTGAGAGGTTTCATCCGAGTCCAGATTTTATTTCATCAGCGGGCTTAGGAAGGGGAATTCCAAAGGTGCAGAGTACTAAAAGCTTCTTTGAGGAAGATATGGCAGCCCCACCAACCTTGACTCATTCAATTAGCCAAAGTCATGCCTCTGTTATCTCTGATGCAGATACTGATGACAGATTCTGGACTGATGAAGGAACGCTTTGTTGGAATTTGTTGATATCGAGATTCTTTTTTGACGCCACAAGCAATGAAGGGCTAATGAAATCCTTACATGATCGAGTTCAGGTTCATGTCTTTCCCCAAGAGATCCTTTTTCTTTTTTTCCTTTTTTTTTTTTTTTTTTTGGCATGTTGAATCAATTTAGGAGTTTCAGAGGCATTTAGATGATTTTTTTCAGTTTCCTTTCTAATACTATGTTAGGAACCAAGGTAGTATGGGCTACCTTTGTCCCACGTTAGTTAGAATGAGATGACCAATGTGGTACTTAAGTGGCTTGGCTCTCCCAGCACAATAGCTAGCTTTTGGGGTGTGGTTCTCCAAGGTGCTTAAGTACCTAACAATGGTATAAAAGCCGGTTGTTGACGTTCCAGAGTGGAACTGGTGGAGGGTTCTGACCGGGTGTGGCCGAGTGAAGTACTGTCGGAGTAGCCGCTGGGACGTCGGCTTTCTGGGGATAGGAACCAAGGTAGTATGGGCTACCTTTGTCCCACATTGATTAGAATGGGATGACCAATGTGGTACTTAAGTGGCTTGGCTCTTCCACCACAATAGCTAGCTTTTGGGGTGTGGTTCTCCAAGGTGCTTAAGTACTAAACATACTCCTGTCATTTCTTTCTTCTATTGTTTGATGAATATTTGGAATTTAATCCTTGAATACAAACCTATTTGTTACTGGAAAAGTCTCAACTGGGAAAATGAGGAACGCATATTTATTCGCTCAATAATGGTGTCAACTGCAAAACTTGTAGATGTTGTATAAGTCATTTATGGTTGAATGATTAGGATATTATCATTCTGCACTGTCATTTCTTGGAATAAATGCAATGTTTCTGTTTTAGTTCTTGCAATTTAATAAGTCTTTTTACCCTTTTTTCTCATGGCAGAGGATGTTGTCCAAGATGAGGACTCCAAGTTACATTGGCGAAATTATCTGTACTAAAGTTCATCCTGGAAATCTCCCGCCCAATATTAATATTATTAGGGTTCTTCCTTTTGAATTGAATGAGGTATGGGCCTTGGAGGTCGATTTTGAATACTCTGGGGGCTTTGCCTTAGACATCGAAACTAGAATTGAAGTTCATGAACTAGATCTTCAAAAAAGCGCAGTAGACTCAAAATCTGATTCCACTGATGTTGGGGAGGTCTCTTCATTTCTAGAAGATTATCTTGGAAAGCAGCTCAGTACCTCTGAAGGAACAGATCAGAACGAGGAAGGTGACTGACTAACCAATAGATGGTTTTCATGATATATTTGTGTTATATGATACCCTCATGAATTGATAACCTAAATTGCTTTTTGCTTATGTTTCTACTTACTTTGACCGTATTGCCTGCACAAAGTCTAGATGGCCTAAGATCATCTAAAGGTTAAATGAATATAATGATAATATCGGAAGTGATTAGGAGACCTAAAATTTAGAAACTTCAGTCAAAAAAATGGTCTTCGTATATCTGTACATATCTGTAAGCTAAATTCTGTATTTGGAATTTTTGAACTTTGAAAGTATTAAATGGGTAAGGGTAACTAAATTTCTAGTTTGTCTATGAGGCGGTATTGAAATGGATATAGTTAGTTATAATCAAATGAGTGAAGTTGATAAAGGTACAAGTTAGATAAGAGGTAGAAGTATTTGGGAGTTTTCGCTATGATCTATTAATAAACTGTTTACTTTTTTACTCTGTTTGCTGACTCTTATTTTACGTAAGGCTTCGATCTAAGTTTTTCTTTAATTGGAAATTTGGAACCTAGTGTCTTTTGTTTGCCATGATGTACACCATCACACAGATATGCAGTTACAATTCTGATTTTAGGTTCAATTATATTCTCATCCTGAAAATGCTAGACAAATATATTTTCTGAGTAGTTCGAAGTTCAATACAATGTTTGGTTGCAGGTGGGTCAGGAAACAGTAAGAACCCCACGTCCTCGTCCTCCAGTGGATCCAGGTGGAAATCTCTAATGAATTCCATTGCTAAACAGGTTTCTCAGGTTTGTAGAATTTATGCACTTGAGAATTAAGTAGAAGTGTATCTTGAAACTAGAAGAGCCATTAACCATTATGGGTTGACCTAGTCATAAAAAATGAGACACAGTCTTTAGCTAAGAGGTCATGGGTTCAATTCATGGTGGCAACCTAACTAGGAATTAGTATCCTACGAGTTTCCTTGACACTCAAATGTTTTAGGGTTAGGCGGGTTGTCCCATGAGATTAGTCGATGTACACATAAGTTGGTCCAACCCTCACAGATTAAAAAAATATATACATATAGAAGAACCATTGTGTTAGATGTCTTGGATGCATGAAGTTAAGCCCTTCAATACTTTTCTCATTTTGGTTTTAAATTTATAGGTGCCGATCTCTTTGGTAATAAAGATTGCATCTCTTCGAGGGACACTTCGGTTACATATAAAGCCGCCTCCTTCTGATCAGCTATGGTACAGTTTTACGTCCATGCCTTATTTGGAGTTGCGCTTGGATTCATCGTTTGGGGACCATAAGATAACTAGTGCACATGTTGCTCAATTTTTGAACAATCGGCTTAAGGTATGGTGATGTGTTTCCTAACATGATGGGATATGTTTCTCCACTGTTTTATGAATATAGATATGTTTATGTTATATCACTCGCGTTATTGTTAAAGAGTATTAATGTGAAAATATTGACAATGTTATTGGGGTATTAGCAGTGGCACAATGGCATTTGTTTGGTAGTTTGTTAAAAGTTACTTGGTTGGTTGTAAATAGAGGAAGCTAGGCTTAATTTTGGAGAAGCGATCCATAATGGGTAGATTGTAGGATAGAGATAATCCTCTCAAAAGCATATTGTAATTTCTCTTTATAAGTTCTCTTGTGATTGAGATCCTAAGATTTTAGAGTTGGTGTCACACGAGCATTAAGAGGCTGGGATGTTAGCTTTTCATGTAGAGCATGATGAATCAGACAGACATTTGTGGAAGTCACCAAAAGAAACTATGTCAGGATATTTTTGTTTCATATTAAAAGGGAGGAAATAAATTATAAGAAAGAATCACATCGGATGGTTTCAAATAGAAAATCAGGCCTCAAGTATGTCAATTTGTTAGCATTCGCAACATTCCATAATCATCGTATTTTTTAGTACGAGTGGAGATATAGGAATTTGAACTTCTAATAAATGAGTACGTGTCAATAACTCAATAACTATTGAATTATGCTCACTTTGATATTTCTATAATTATCGTACATACCTGATAAATAGGATTCATAGTCATTTCGCTTTGGAAAAATACAAGTTTCTTAAGCATAGTCGGATGAATTTAAGAAATTGAGCAATATTGTTGTGTAACTATTGCTGATACTGCCACTGTTACCAATTAACTTTGCAGGCAGTGATCAGGGATACTTTAGTGCTCCCCAACAGTGAAAGTATTTACATCCCATTTATGATGGCAGAGAAGGATGACTGGGTTCCAAGGGATGTTGCACCATTTATGTGGCTTAACCAAGGAGCTTCTGAAAATAAAACTTCATGTGAAAATCAAAGATCACATCCTGTTGAGGCCAAAAATAGATCTGAAGCCAGTAAGACCACCTCCACAGACCAACAGGGCATTGAGCATAAAAGACCTAAGAACATTGAATCTTCTCAACCACACTCTGACTTGTCAAATGCATCAAAGCCTTCATCAAGTACTGCTAATCCAGCTCCAGCTACAAAAAAGACATCGGACGAAAATGAAATGAAAATCCCTTTATTAGAAAATGACCAAGCAGTAGAAATTTTCCAGCAAAATAGAGAGTTCGCCCAAGAGAATCAATCACCATCTAGGTCTATAAGCAGCTTATCATCTGGGCAGGAAAATCATAACGCTGAAGAAGATGACGCAAAGCCAAGGAGAATAGGAAGAAGAGCGAGAATGCTAGAAATAGGGAAGAAGATGGGGGAGAAACTAGAAGAAAAGAGACGTAATATTGAAGAAAAGAGTAGGAACATTGTTGAGAAGATGCGAGGACCATAAATTACGAAACCTCAATATTTGAAGATGAGCGGCAGAAAATGTGCATGTGATTCTGAGAGCAAATGACGGTTCTCCGTTTCTTCCAAACTCACAATACTGAAGCAACCGCCATAGTACAAATTTTGCAATCATTGTTTTCTTTCTCAATACTAGAGTTCGATTCAGGTGGAGCTAGGTAATTCAAATTGTATTGGTCCAGTCCTGGGCATAGGAAATCCTTAAATGTGATATTGTTGTTTTTATGGGTTAGATCAACATTTTTCTCTGTATAGATACATTACAGCTTAGTCCTCATGAACATTTGTTAGCCATAGGGTACATCGAATAATTGGGGCTTATCAATACGTAAAGTAATTTTTCTCTGTATTCTTTTAAGATATATGTTTTCCTAACTCTCTTGAAAGAAAGGTTGTTAAATGAAGTGGCCAATGGAAGAGTTTTCTTTTTTTTTTTTTTTGGAAGGATCCTTGGTTTAATGGTTCTAACTATTTCTTATGGTTGCTCATCCAAACGGTTTGGTTTTCTTATATTGAGATGTTCCAAAATCTTGGAATGTTAATTTTAGAAGGTTTCTGAAAGATGGAGAGAGAGTTCAAAGAAAACAAATAATCTTATATGCATTATGTTTATGCATTATGTCTTATGCCATCAGCTTGCTCTCTTTGTTTAAAGGTAGGGAATCTCTTAACAACACTTTCTTTGAATGTTCATATTCTCAAAAGTGTTGGTTTATGTTATTTGCCTTCTTCGATCTCTAATGGGTTTTTTTTCAAATTCTTTGAATGGAAGTGCTTTCAGCTTCTATGTGGTACTTATTGCCGCCAAAAAGTTTTCCATTTTGAGCTATGAATGGAAAGAAATCAACCTATCTTTTAAAATTCTACGCATGATAAATTTGATTCAGCTTTATTAAAGTCTTCTTCATAGTGTTCCCTCTCTAAGAAGCTTGCAAGGATTTTCAATTTCCAATTCAAGATATTTATTTGCATCTATTATGCCTTTTAAAATTTTAAAGCTTATGTTTCTTTGTTACCGCTATGGCTTGTACTGTTTACTTTTTGTTTTGGCCCTTTTCTTTTCACCTCTTTTCGGAGTTTTGTATCTTTAAGCATTAGTCCCTTTCAATCTCTTAATAAAAGGTGTTGTATTTTGTTTTTAAAATCGGGAGACATTAATTCTATTGGATTTTAATTTGTCTGCCAGTTTGGAACTTGAGGCTACCCAATCTTTCTCCCTAATCCACCCTTCCTCTGTCACATGTGAGAAATAAACTAATACATATTGGAAGAAAAACAGTGGATTGTGATGTCAAAAGTCAGTTTTCAAAATTGCAAGTGAAGCAATGGAGGGTAACTGGGGAGAAAACGTACCATAATTGAAGTCCAATGACAAAAATTTGCCTATCTTTGTCTCCAGCATTTATTGGACCTCTTCTTTCTTCTTTAATTAGTTTCAAAAGTCCTCACATGAACAAGAACCGCACTTGCAAGGAAACCCCAGGTAAGAATCTTCAGTTTCATAGAAACTAGGACCATATGAGAATCTTCTGATTCTTAAATATTTGAAAATTCTAAGCAATTTTTGTAGAGGTAGAAGGAACGATCTCCCTTTTATCAACAAAAAATGAACACAGATTGGCCAGGTGTAACTTTAAGCTTCCTGATTCATCAAGCAAGCTAATCCTGCTGCTCTATCACAAGGAAGAACTAGAATCAATTGATGGAAGTGGTTGACTATCATCTTGCCCTATAAGATGCCCGACTCTGACTTATGTTCAAATACCAAAACATGATAGCATTCATCTTATATTCAAATATTGAAGCAACAGCAAATATGATAGCCTTGCAGGTTCTTCATACCACAAAGCAGTACCCGACTGCATCGTAAGATGGTTTATGAGGCTGAGAGCTGACCTCTCATATGAATATCAAAGCTTTTCAAAGCCGCCAGCATCCAAACTTATCCGTTCCCTTCATTTCCAAGCTACCCCTTGTCATTTTCCACATCAAATTACAAAGCTTTCCGAAGATTAGCTCATTTTACTTGTATATATCAATGGAGCAATAAAGGAGTTCCCCAATAATGATATGGAAAGAGCCATTGATTTAAAGCTGGCTGCATCCTGGTTCTTTGACCAAACCTTTATCAGCAATCAAACTTCTCACTGTAGCTGCTTCTTTCCACTTACCCATATATGTATATAAATTAGCCATCAGAACATGATTTACTGGGTTTCTAGGATTTGAACATAATATACTTCTATTTGCAACCTCTCCAAGTCCAACATCACAATAAGTTCTGCAAGCACTGAGAAAAGGAGCCCAAGCTTGAGCTTGAAATTGGGTAGGCATCTCTTGAATTGTGTTCAAAGCCAATTCTAGATGACCAGCACGGCTTAGAATATCTACCAAACAAGTGTAATGTACCACGGTAGGTACTATTCCAAAATCCAATTGCATGTTCTTGAAATGCTTCAGTCCATCTTCCACTAGACCTGAATGACTGCAAGCCAATAAAATGCTTGCATAAACAGAAGCATCTGGTTTTATTCCTGATCTTTGCATCTCGTGAAACAGATTTATTGCCTCTTCTCCCATCCCATGCATAGCGTAACCATTCATCATGGAACTCCAAGCTGCCAAGTCTCTGTGTATCATACTGTTAAAAACTTTTTCTGCCTTCTCGATACTTCCACATTTGCAATACAAATGTATCAACGATGTTGAAACATGACAATCGGATGCTACACTGTTCGGCTGTATGAATGCCTCAATCTCCCTATACATGCTCAATGATCCTAATTCAGCACAAGCAGAAACTGCAGTAGCTAGCATTGCTCCATTTGGTCTAACATTATTTTGTGTTGCCATTGCAAATAGACGTAATGCTTCTTTGTGATACCCGGAATTGGCATATCCACTTATCATTGATGTCCATGAATAAATGCTTTTTTCAGATAACAAATCAAATACTGCTCGAGCAGACAAGAGGTTTCCACATTTTGAATACATGCTAATAAGCAAACAGCCAATAGGATCCTCATAATTCAGCCCAGTTTTCAAGAGGAGGGAATGAAGTGAAGAAGCTAAAAACAAATTTCCTAGTTGTACACAAGAGGAAATTATATCTACAAAAACGAATCTATCCAATACAACATTATTTTGCCTCATTTGACTAAAGATGTCGAATACTTTGGCAATAACCCCAGATTTCAAGTAACCACCAAGCATTATTGTCCAAGAAATTACTGTCTTGTCACTAGTGGCATAAAAAACAGAGCAAGCAGAATCAATTTGACCAAAGTTTACATACATTTGCATAAGAGAATTTGCCACCGGCGTGTCATTATGAAGTTGAAACTTGGTAATGCAACCGTGTACCAAAAGCCCCTGAAAGAGAGATCCATGAGTTGGGTCCGCAAAACCTGACAATAAGCATACAAACGTCGAGGAATTTGGCTCAAACCCAACCCCCAACATCTCTCTGAATAGCTTTAACGCATCATTAACACCAAAACCACGAGAATAAGCGGCAATCATAGAATTCCAAGAGATGACACTTCTTGTAGGCATTTCGTCGAACACTTGGCGTGAAGCAGGCAAGTCAGAGCACTTGGAGTACATGTCGACGAGCGAGGTTTGAACAAAGATGTCTGATTCGAACCCGACACGGATGAGGTGAGCGTGGAGCATTGTGCCATCGCCGATCGAAGCAAGATTGGCGCAAGCCTTGAGGAGGAGAGGAAAGGTGAAGTTGTTGCCATGAATTCCACAGTGGCGCATAAACGAATAGGTTTCAAGAGATTCGGCGAAGAACCCACCATTGACAGAGCTTCTAATCGACAAGTTCCATAGATAAAGAGGCCTCTTAATAATCAAGGTGGAAGATGGGGAGAACCTATGAATCTGCATTTATTTATTAATTTCGCCGCTCTTGCATCGCGAAAGAACCTGCAAGCAATCGGATACCAATAAACAGGAGGTTGTTAAACTATTATGTAATAAAACATAGCTTTAAATATTATTTTGGTTCATTTTAGTGGGTAGATTTTAAAAATTGTCCATTTTAGTTTTTATAATTTGAATTTTGAGTCATTTACAGAATATTTGGTTTGGTATTTGTAATTTTAATTTTAGTTTAATTTCATCTTTATACTTTTAAAATAGACTATTTTAGTCCTTTCATTTTTACTTTTATTTTATTTTTAAGAGATCAAAATGATCACTTTTTAAAATTTCAAATATCAAATTGATCCAAAGTTAAAAGTATAGGACTAAAATGAATATTTGGAAAATATAAGGACCAAAATGAATATTTTAAAAATAGAATGACCAAAATGAATTAAACCCAAAAGTACAAGAACCAAAGTAGTATTTAAACCTAAAAATAATTAGTATTAGTAGCGGTTTGTTTCGCAAATATTCTAGATTTCCATGGAGTGGGTATCTGGATTACCGTATTTGTTTTGCAATATTGTTAGATGATTCTCAGGCATCTTAGGATACCCTTACGGATGGTTAGATGCCCTCTTAAACATATGTTTTCCAGATTCTCAAGTTGAGTCTATCCTCATTTTACATTTTTGTCCTTCATTTTCTAAAATTATGTGTGTGTGTGTGTATATATATATATATATATATATATTAATCTTCATTTGCATTATATTAAATACTGTCAACTTGCTATATCGTAATTCTTATTATTTTTTTAGTAAGACATTCGAATTTAAATTCAAATTAATATTTATTTTATAAAAAAATCTTAAATTATGATATACTATTTTGTGGATAAAATAGCATATAAAAGTAATATAAATTATTTTAATTTAAAAAGAAATTCAAGTTGATAAAAGCAAAACAATATAAATTCAATTATATTAAATTAATAAATAGTCATAAGGACGTTCTTAGAACATTATGTAACTTTAAGACATTTTCGAGTATAATTCCTACAAAAACAAACACAGTTATGAAAATATTCTCAGATAATTATAAAAATATTCCTACAAAACAAACATAGTAATCTAAAGATTTCAGTGAATGAGTTAGCAACGTAAAAACGGAAGCAATTAGGATCTAAAGCACTCTAATTACATCAATTTTGAAGATTAAATATGTTTATTCTAAAATCGAAAAAACAGAGGAATAACACTTACTTGTTGTAGCGTAAAACTGAATCAAATTCCTTTGAATTTCTGATCACGAATATATTGTGGACCACCACAAGAGTCTTTTTTGTTATTCTCTGGCCTTAGAACATATTGTGAGATTCAAATTAGGTTGAATTTGGAACAATTATTTTTGAGAGTTTTGAGTAGGTGAGTTTTTCAGCAGAAATTGATTAAGAAGCTTCACCTTTCTTCTCAATTCCTTTCTTCTATTTAAAGAAGAAACCGTGCATAACCAATTAGCATGCAAATTGACAACAAATTTGCTGATTAACGCACTCAATTTGGAAGTGGAATGGAGAAGGTGGTGAAGGTCTTGCATGAATCCACATCCTACCACCATGCATTAGTGGGATATTCCAATTTCACAAAATGGTTTTAATTTAAAATTAATTTTCTAAAATCAAATTTTAAATAAAATTAATTTAATATATAATTAATTTAAATATTAATGAATTATATTAAATAAATTATTTTTTTCCACTTTTTCCCGCAAACTCCAATCCAATGAATCTCTATTCATCCGAAAAATATTTAAATCACATTTAAATATTTCTAACTCTCTAATTTCATCTAATTCACAATTAAACGATCAAATTGTAAAATTTGCTCCTCAACTAAATTCGAACGTTTCAAATTCTTCCAACACACTGTTTTAAGGTTTAGTACATGATCTAACAAGGAGACCTAATGAACCTACAAATCATGAGCTTCAATGATCCAAAATTAATCGATTAAACTCTTTAACCTCGTTAATTAACATTTGTTAACTACCGGGACACTTCACTAATAAGTAAGTTGATCATTCACAAGTTATTCGTGATTACAACTAGGTCAAAATTACCTTTTTACCCCTGTAATTACAACTCGTTCCTTAAGTCCAGTGATCCTCTAATGAACAATTGGTTTGTGGTCCAACTACCAAATCTAGTCCCTCTCAAGCCAATGAGAGGGTGGGGCCCCTTGTTCAAGCCCTGCAGTCAGTACTTAAGGAAACAACTTTTCTACTAACCTAGTAATAGGTAGGAGTGAATCCCATCTTGCAGGACTATGTCCCAAGCTATCTGTTTGATTTTATCCCTAAAATGGGAGGCATATTGAGCCGGTTAACTCGGACCACTCTCACCTATGTAGATTAAATAATCTTAAACAGACAGGAGTTCATAATTGGCTAAGGATTATGATCGAGTTACCTAGATCATCAAGTTGAAATAATCATTTTTAACATTAAACGGTGTTATAAGGTAAAAGTGATTATTTCATGGTTCGGTCTTATGCAAAATCATTGCATATGATACCCCCACTCACATGTCTCTACATGAACGATAGAGGATCACATTGTTTATATCAAAGTGAGCCGCATCCATAGTGTCCCTAGGATAAGGTATACAACCTTATTCCTATATTATAGACTGTTTTAACTATTACCTAAACTTGATCCACTTTTATGTCTATAAATAAAGTCTTAGTATACAACCTATAGCTAGAGATTTATTAAGTAAATTTGTTATTGAATAAATGCAATTCATATATTTAATAACAACTTTACTGAATAAATATTGATAACAATTTTATTGAGAATAAGTTTAAAAAATTTACAAACTATGAGTTTTAGGGCATAAAACCCAACAAGACATCTATAATTCTATATATCTATAATTTTGGGCATCTAGTTATCTTCCTTCCCAAAAGACAAACGACTCTTAGAAAAATTGTTTTAAATGCAAAATTGCGGGCAAATGGGTATAATATGTTATAAACTATTGTTGTTTTTAGTGGCACAATTATTATTTTTGCTTCTTAGTGGTAAAATATTATATTAATTTTTACCTTAAATTTTTTAACTCCAACCTCTTGAGAAGAAATAGGTAAAAAATATCTATGAATGAACTGATTTAAATCTTTTGACAGTGTTAGGTTGGATTATATAATATATATATATAAATATATGGTACCAATCTTGTTGGGGATGATTTTGAACCGGGACACATAAAATAGGAAGATAAGTGACATGACCCAAAAGATAACAAGATTTGGGCTAAAAGTTGCACAACCTTAACTTTGGCCTTGGCCAAGCCAGATGTTGAGCCTAAATATTGTCCTAGGACGAAAGTGGACCTAGAGGAGGCGATTGAGTTGATGAGACATGCCCTCGCATGTCTCATCTCGAAAAGATAGATTATTGTCACGGGTAGAAATAGTGGCATTTCAAACCGCGACACAAACGCCCTTAGCTCGCACCGCGTTGTCAAAGAAAGGTCGAGAGTGAAGGGCCAACGCGTTGACAAAGCTGCTGCACAAGGATGCCAACGCATGCAGACGGGACGCAAGTATCATCGGGCCACGCCCAAGTCTCAGGCGTGTGCCTTCGACATGGCCGGAACCCCACCCGAGTGCCTCAACAGACACCCACGTGCGTTGACACATGGCGGAGCGGCTGCACAACCAGCCATAAGTATGCGGCGTACAAGCTCAATTGCAAGGGTAAGCAACATGACGTGCTCGCATATGCGAAGTTGCCAGACGTGCAAGTTCGACGCATACCCACGATGCGTTCAGAATAAGAATGACGCATGCGCGCCTCATAAGTATCCGCAGTGTACGCATATCGTCGACGCCTCATGCGTACACCGCCTAAAGACCATGCGTCCAACGGCATCCTTCGACGCATGGAAAATACCAGACACCTCGAGCAAGTCTTGGAAGGTGCTGGACGCATCGGGACAACGCCAGAAACCTCGACGACCCTCTGGAAGCGTATGGAGAAAGGGGGCAGGCCGCTGGGCAAAGCCAGCGCCCATGCCCGGATGCCCGGCACCGCGGGAAGACTTTGGAAGATGCGGGAATGATCGCGACGGTGCGCGCAAGACCCAGCGACACCAGAAGCCTCCGGAAGAACCTCGAAAGGGCGAGGGTATGCGGGACGCATCCCGACATTGCTGGAGACTGCGTTAGGCACATGGACAATTCCAGAACCTTCTAAGACAGTCGGACATCCATGTAAATAACTAGAAGGCCCTCGATAGATCTAGATAGTTCTAGTATGGGCCTAAGTCGGTGGAGTCTAGACTTGTACATACAAGAAGAGTCTAGAACCCTCTTGACCGACATAGTGAGTCGGTCATCATAGTCAAGTCGGCAAGTCCCCTCTATAAATATGAGGAGGGGCCCCATTTGTAAGGCATAGAAGAGAGTCAGTAATACAAGCCAACTTACAAAGCTTGTGTGTCCTCTCATCGGTTGGTGAAACTCCCTTTCTGCCAATCTCACCCGATCGTTCTAGGGAGGAATCGATCCTTAAAATTCAAATAGGCTTACTTGGTTGTCTCCCTAACACCAAGTGCCGCACGTAGGTCATAGGAAAATTGTGACCCCGTGACATTATCCTAATGTAGTTCCAAACCTCCTTAAGAAGTTTATCACTCAAGCCATCAAAATCCATCACTTTTATTGCTAATAGCTAATAATTTGACTTTGAAAAGCAAAATGGTAACCAAACTTTATTTATTTATTTTATTTTTATGAGCTCCAACCGAACCATTATTTAATTTTAGGCGCCACATTTAACATTTTATCCATATTTTAATGAGGCACAAATTTTGTTAACTCCGACGAAAGGCAAGAATCCCGACTCTGCAAATTTCACGAAGGCCGTCGGACGGCCAATCGCCACACTGCACATGGTGGCGACGTTTGTCCCTTTTTGCTGGGACTTTACCCTGAAACTCGGCCGTCCTAATCGCCCTTTGATCCTCGCAGCGTTATGCAAAAATCAGAGAGGCGCAAACTTGAAATGTTGTGGTGTTGCGAGGCCTCAGATTCTGCCGTCTGCACTCGGAGAAGACGATGGCCTGCGAGTCTTCGTTCTCTCCGATCTGCATACGGATTACGAGGAAAATATGAACTGGATTCACTCCTTGTCTTCGGTCAAATATAGAGACGATGTTCTTCTTGTCGCCGGAGATGTGGCCGAGACCATAAGTAATTTTGTTTCAACAATGGCTTCGTTGAAGGATAGATTCGAGCGCGTCTTCTTTGTGCCTGGGAATCACGATCTGTGGTGCCGTCGGGAGGGAGACATTTATGTAAGTTGTCGGAGGTTAGGTTTCCTGATGTTAAGTCTCTCGTAATTTCTTAGTTTTTATCTTTTCAGGCTGATTTACCAGTTTTTATTATCCATACATTGTGATTTTCAGCAGATTTTCCTTCTTAGCTATTACATTACACACCTTTTTTTCCCCAGCTCGATTCTCTTGAGAAGATGAGTAAACTTCTTGATGCATGTAGAGGTCTTGGAATTGATACCAATCCGGCGATCTTGAATGGATTGGGAATCGTTCCGTTGTTCTCTTGGTATCACGAGGTGAGTGATCGACTGTTACTTTCTTTTTGTAGCTTTCGGTTCTAGTGAAATTGATGCTTGTCCTTGTCGGCTGTTTGATGTTTTTGCTTCAGAGCTTTGATCGAGAAGTGGACATACAGGATATCCGCATTCCATCTCTGGAGATGGTGATTCACTTTCTTTTCCCCTAGTAAGAGTCTTTAGAGCTAGTTTTAATGTCAGTTTTTTATGTATCTAGCTCTTTGGTATAGTTTCCTGATAGTCTTTTCCTTTATTATTCATGGTTCTTGCAATGGGCTCATTGGCCTTTTTTCTTTTGAATCATGCCCATAGAAAATGACAATAAAATTAGTCATTCTTATCGTGGATAATCGTCGCCAATATCTTTCAATATTCTAGAGCTCTAATTTTTTGTCTCTTGTCCTCCAGCTCTTGTAATTTTTGCATTTCTTATTTCTTTTTTTGGTTCTTTTAAGGTGGGCTGTATCTTTTCAACTTGTCTGTGTACTCTTTCAAGTTTCGTGTTTCGTTGATTTCTTATAGAAGGCTACCTAGAGCACTGATTCAAGACTTGTTTTGATGGAATAAGAAGTCTTCTTTCATGTAGAGTTGGGCACTGAAATTTCAATGTTTTATTTATGCCTATGGTGAAATATTAATTGTATAGCTAATTCCTAGCAAGTTCCATCTCTTTTCTTATTATATTAATTGTTGAAATAATTTTAATGAGCGAACAAGTCTCACAGTCAGTTACTTTAGTTTTGATGTTCACGCATGGTAATTTAATTGTGCTTGATGAAGACTCGAGATTATTATCGTGTCTTCGTACTCTTTTTGAATCCTTTTAATTTATGATTAGTCATATCGTGGATATTTGAGACTTTGGTACTGATTCAATTAACGCTCTGACTATTGGTCAACGGGGCAGTTTTCTGGTTCTTGATTTTTTATTTTCATTTGTTTTACACGGAAACATTATTTTGGTTATTTTGTAACTTCATTTGCTTATCTGAGTGCGGTAATTTGAAAATGAAAACTCATGGAATTGAACCAATTGGTATTATGGCCAATGGCAGGTGTGTAAAGATTTCCATGCATGCAAATGGCCTGGAGATCTTTCAAATGAAGGCACTTCACTAGCATTGTTTTTTGATGCAATGAATGAAAAGAATCATATAATGATTGAGAAGATCCAGAGAACCTGCAGTCAGATAATTACATTTTCTCACTTTGTTCCCAGGTCAGTTTCAATACGTGCGCAAACACCCAACTCATTAATTGTGTTTTACAAACTGATTCTCGTATCACGGACTTCTATGGAGAGAATTTGATGTATCTTTTATATTTTGTCAATAGTCTTCAATTTGCATATCTTATGCTGTTGGCTTTGGAATGCAATTATGTACCTAGGTGCTTGTTCCACTCTTTATTATTGCATATAAAGTAGCAACACGTGTGATGATTCATTTCTGGCACTTAGATTCTTAAATGAGATTGGATTGACATTGTTTGTCTGGAAGCCAATCAAATACTGACTCAAACCAGAGGGCAAGTTTGCATGACTTTTTCTTTTTAGATTTTTAATCACTGTCACTTATATTAAAGAACTGAGGTATTGGAGGACCCCACTCCATACATTATGTTCATTATGTATATGTTCATGACCCATTCTAATTAACCTTTGGAAGAGAAAGCTCTCTGATCCAGGGCTAGCTTCAAGGAATAAAAGGGTTTTACATTATTAAAATTATCAAATCCATGATCTTAGAAACTATCTCTAAACATCCTATACTCTTACCACTAGGATCACTTCTTCATCACGGGAAAGCATGATTGCTGAACCCTTTGACGAAGTCAAGCAGATTATACTTTATGGCTTTTATAACAAAAGCGCCTTCCTATTTGTTACTTCTGTTAATAGACTAGTGTGCTGCTTGTTTAGGCTAGAGCTATGCCCAGAAAAGAGGATGTTATTCTACCCAAGACTCCCTAAAATCATTGGCTCAGAGTATCTCGAGGATCGTGTAAGGTCGATACACGGGAGTAAAGAAACAACATCAGCATGTCATGTGTTTGGTCATACCCATTTCTGCTGGGATCTAGTAATTGATGGCATCAGGTAACGCACTTCACTAATAAAATGTAAGATTTTTCCTTGGCCTCACTTTGTGCTCAATTTTTAGTGTATGAAAGGAGTCGAGCACAATAAATTCTTCTCATTATTTTGACCGTTTTTTCATTTCTGCTTTTATCTTTGGTCATAAGAAGATTGCTGAGATGTTCTATTTTCAGATACGTCCAGGCACCATTGGCTTATCCCAGAGAACGTAAGAGGAGGATGAATGGTGGTGAAAATTGGCTTCCTTTTTGCATTTATTCCAAAGGAAGGTTTGCTCATAAACTCACCCCTTGTTACTGGTCTGATTATTATGCAGCCAATCCAAGATCACCCCACAACACTCAACTTGCTCCCTGGGTTGCCAAATTCTATAAAAGAAAATGAAAAGAACAGTATAAGATTCATTCTTATTTTTGTTCTACTTTTTTGCGTTTCTCTTTTTAGTGTACGTTCTGTCAAAGCCGCATTTTGGTCTTTTGTACGTCAGTTTTGGTCCCATTTACTTCTTGTTTATCCTTTTAGAATTTCAATCCAAGTCTACACCAATACACCATAAATTTATGACCACATTTGTTGGGCAGTAGTTATGTATATAATTTGTGTGAAAACTTTATACATCAGAGGGATCAAAATACCTTTTTGCTAGTATTAGGACCAACATTTATTAGACCGTAGTTACGTATTTAATGTGTGTTAAGAGCCAAAATGGATGTGGACTGCAAAGACAAAATTGAAGGATCATTTTTGGTTGTCTTCAAAATACAGCAAATAAAATAGACAGAGATGAGTACGAGGACGAAAAGGATAAGGATTAAGGGCAAAACTTTGAACCTCTCCATAGGACAATCTTACTCTTCTGTTTTTTTCCACCTTTTTTTTGTCTTTATTTTGAAATTTATTGAATATTATGTTTGAATATGTAACAGGGATCAAAGTTTCCTGAGCAGGTATTTTGTAAGATCAAACCTTGACCTTATCATCCTATCTCATTAAAGAATTCATATGTTGCAATTACCATTTGAAATAGCCTACAACTTCTCAAAGCATTACGGAAGAGAAAAAAGATGGACCAACTTACCAAGTGAAATTATCAAATGAAATAGGAAAAAAGAAAGATTATCTGAATGGGTTTTGTTTGTTTAAAACAACTATCCCCTTAAATTTTAGGAAAAGAACAAAGATGTAAGCTGTATTACTTTTATTACCTTCATGAACATAAACAACACAAATAAACCCCAACTTAGACAACAAACAACCCTCAGCCAACATAGGCATCCAGTCTTTTTCAAAGAAGGAAAAGACAAAACCCTACAAAATAGAGCAGAAAAAACAGTCCCACATCCAAAACACACATTCAAATCTGTTTATACAAATTAAGAAAAACAAAAACAAAAACTCAGTAATCCTCCGGAGCTAAGGGCTGGTGTGTATGAAGAGGAGGTTCAACGGGAATAACCAAGTACTCATATACAAGGGCCGCAAGCCCACCTCCCAATAATGGGCCGATCCAATAGATCCAATGATTGTCCCATCTCCAGCCCACTAAAGACGGCCCAAAAGCCCTGGCAGGGTTCATGCAGGCCCCATCGAAGGCCCCACCCACCAGAATATTGGCCCCGACTATTAACCCGATTGCCAGTGGTGCTATTGTTCCCAAACTCCCCCTCTTTGGGTCTATTGCTGTTGCGTAGACTGTGTACACCAAAGCAAATGTAAGCACTATCTCTAGTAGAAATCCGTGTAATTCTGATATTCCCGATGACACAAAGAACCCCATAGGCCTCTGCAATAAAACAAAAACAAAAGAAAACATTTTAGGTTGGTTGGAGTCGAGAGATTCGAATTGGGGCAAGAAGTAGAGTAGAGTTGTGAACTACTTACTTCCATTCAACTCAAATTTCAAAACAAAAACCAATTTTTAGAAAAAACACTCCAAAACTAAAAAATTAGTAGAAGGTAAGATAACAAAAGGAAAAAAAAATTTAGAGGTCGAGGGGTGTTTATAGACTGAGCCCTAAGATTTGGTTTGAAAATTAAGACAGTGCAATTAAAAGAACATATTTTTAAAAAACTTGTAATCATTTACCAATATAATAATAATAATAATTAAATATGATTTTTAAAGAAATAAAAGTCTATATTTTTATTAAAAATTTGACTAAAGACTAAAGAGGTCTTCAAAGAGTGAAGAAATGATAGTAAATAAATAATAGCAAGGAAACATGCACAAATCAAAAACAAAACAACGCAATGGGGCTAAGAGAATTGATCTTCTGCCAGAAAAAAAAAAAAAAAATCAAATTTTTAAAGAAAATTGTATAAAAGAGAGAGAGAGAGAGAGAGAGAGGACAGTCCCTCTATAATGAAATAAACAAACAATCATGTTTAATCTGTACTTAAAAAATAATAATAATCATGTTTTTCTTTATTTTAAAAATCTTCATAATTGTGAGAATAAAATTTAAGGCTTCCATTTTCTGAAGCACTAGTATATATGTGTGTGTGTGTGCGTGCGTGTGTGTTCTGTTTTACCATGCCACCCGTTGCGAGTCTCAAGAGAAGTGAAGCAACAATGGCACCCAATATCTGAGCAACCCAATAGAAGAATGCACGGATAAGAGAGATCCTCCCCCCAAGAAGAGCCCCAAAAGTTACTGCAGGATTCACATGCCCACCCGAAATATTGATACTCGCCGCCACCGCCGAGAACAGCGCAAATGCATGCGCTATCGCTATCACTACTAAATCTGATGCAGCTCTGCCCGTGTCCGCCCCCCTTCGACCATAACCATAACCATGACCGTAACCGTGTCCTCCTCGGCCGTAACTTCCATGACCATAACTTCCATAATCCGCTGGCCTAAAAATTTTATCTGCAAAAAGCAAAACCAAAAAATTAAGAATCCATGCATGCATGTACTTAAAAATGTTAATATGTAAGCTAATTGGATGCTTATTTTTCATTTAGTTTATTACATGAAATTAGTTTTCATGTAAATTGATTAAATAACAATAATAATTTTCATGAAAGAAACAAAATATGTAATATGTATTTTCAAAATTTATACTGAGAATGCTAAGAAATGAAAACATACTTTTAATCATAATTAAATAATTAAATCAATTTTGACGTGTGAAAATTACTGTTCTAGCGGTCTGCTAAGTGATCATTACCAAGAGCGAGAACAGAGCCTTCGCCAGCGAAAACGAAGATGAAAGTGGAAATGAACTCAGCCAAGGTGGCTCGAATGGAGTCAGGGTGAGTGGCCTCATCGGCCCGTCCAACGGCATATCGTCTCGGCGGCATAACGACGGCAAAAACAGCTCAAAACGAGAACCACCAAAACTAGCAAAGCGTTTAGTTTATTCTCTCTTTTTCTTCGTTGTTGAAAGACCTGAAAACGGAAATATTAAGCTTGGAAAGCTTGAAATTGCAAGATTGCATGGAGGATTGTGGGATTTAAAATGGGGGAAAATGGGGTTTGAGAGAAAAGAGACAGGTGGAAATAGAAGGTGGTAATGGAGTGACACGTAATGATATGTGTAAGCTCTTCAATTTCGATTCCAAACAGTCTCTTATCTCTTCCATTGCTTTGGATTTGTTTGGACTTTTTGGAGCTGTTCCGTTTAGGACGAAAAACACACAACACAGCAAAGATAAATTCGAAGTTATCCAGCGTTCGATGCATTTCCTTTCTTTTCCTTTGGTTTTGGATGTTGGCCCATTTGGCTGATCCATTATACGAATGCACTCAGGCCCAAAGCCCATTTCCTATTGGAATTTCTTTTCGCTTGATGCATATAGCCGAATGGAAAAGAATTTATACATATAATGGAGTTCATGATAAAAGTAAAAGATGACTCCTAACGTAAACTTAGCTCAATTACTTTTCGTATTTTATTGATATTAAAAAATGGCTCAAAATGCTCAATCAAAGTTTATTAGTTCTATCACTAATAGCAAAATCTATTAATGATATAAGTTTACTATTAATAGACTCATATCAACGATAAAAACTATCACTAATACTTTATTATGGATAAATAATATATATATATATATATTCCAATTAAGGTGTAGAGGAAATAATTACGAAGAAATTAATAATGAGGAAGAAAATGGTCGAAAAAATATGATAAAAAAGTGCATGATAAATGGGCGAAGGTAGTTTTTTTTTTTTTTTTGTATATCATTTAGTAGTAGTCATCGTTATTTTGTAATAATAGGAGTTTATTAATGATAGTCATTGATAAACTTCGATTTTTATATAGAAATCTATTGGTGACTATCACTATTTGCAACTATTATTACATAATGATAGCCAACCATAGACTTCTATCACTTTTAGATGTTTAGTTCATTTGAGTACTTAATTTCATTGTAACATTTTCAGGTTGGTAAAAAAAAAATGAAAGTAAAATATTCAAACCTAAAGTTCGTGCTAATATCGAGCGTCATAAAGTTTGTACTGATCAATGATAGAACTTTATTAGTGATAGAAGCATCATTGATAAAAGCATAAAACTAAAACACATGCCAACAATATACTTCTATTATCATTGTTAGACTTCCAACAATGATTAGAAGTTAAAAGGATCCATAATCAACAACAAAAGTATGATTGACGAGAATAAGGATCCAAAACTTGAATCGAAAATGCCAAAAAGAATTAAAAACGAGAATAATGATTCAACCATCATGATACATTTCAAGGAGAAAAATCGAAATTGAAATCAATAATTCCAATGAGAGAGACACATAATCATCTATTAGATCATCATTGAGAAATGCAAAACCAATTATAATAAAATAAACAATCTTAGAAAAACATAAAAATAAAAGTGAATTTAATATCCCATGGGTCTCCTTGATACCCAAATGTTAGGTTAGGCGGGTTATCCCGTGAGATTAATTGAGGTGTGCGTAAGCTGACTCGAACACTCACCGATATCAAAAAATAAAAATAAACATAAAAATAAAATAATAAAATAAAAGTGAATTTGTTAGGTTATCATTCCTTATTATGAATACACTATTAAAAATTATAACAAATAATTAAAACCAAATGTCGAGTTAATCAAATTTTTATAATTTAAAAAATTTAGAAGCAGTCTCATGAGTTAAAATCATGGGAAATCATATACATATAATAAAATGGGAAACTGACTTGAAGTATGTTTATATTATATTACAATGGCTTAAGAGCGGAGAATTTTTAACTTCCCTCTTTGCCCCTAACATTTTTAATATTGTCTATTTTACCCTCACACTCATACCCTTCCTCACACCTAATGGAAACTCATAAATGGTAACTAACATAAGACCCATTCAATCTATCTTCATGGTAAAATTCCATGTTCATTTTTCTTTGAAATTTTTTAAACATTATATCTTTTCATTTTGAAACCTTTAAAACCTTTAAAGCAAAAAAAATTGATCAATCACAAATCATTCCCAATAAATCACACTTTTGTGCAAATTTATAAGGGGCAACCCCTCTCCTCTAATAAAGAAGGTAATCACCATCACCAATTTATGTATTTGTTCTTTTAGGAATTTTGATCTTTGTAGTGCAAAAACACATATGTTTGTGATGGTTGCTTCTCAAAATTTCTCTCTTTCCAACCATATGGTAAGGAGGATTCAATTATGGATTGATACACAAAATATAGATGTTGAGATTGAGATTGTTACTATATTCATTCTCTCTCCCCTTTTGTTGCTTTGATGGGTGAGGAGTGAAAGTTTGGAGAAACCAACCGTAAGATATGGAAAAAAAAATGCGACACAATATAGGGAGGGGGAATATAATTTTCTCATGAAGACTTATTTTCAGTGACTTCTTGGAAATCCTTCATCCAGTTAGGGGAAGATAGAAATACGGGGAGAGGAGTTTGAGAAAATATTTAAGATATTCATATAATTTTTCTTCTATTTATTGTTGATAAAATAAATTTATGGTCGTATTCTTTTTTAGAATCATATTCTATATCCATTACTATTTTCATATAAATTTTCTTCAATATAATAAATTTATGGTTGTATGATATGGTTAAAATGAGAATCAAGATGTAGAAAAAAAAAAAAAAGAAAATAGGGAAGAGAGACATGAACGAGATAGTTAGGGGAAGATAGAGATATGGGGGAGAGGAGTTTGAGAAAATATTTAAGGATAAATTATTAAAATTAATTTAATCTTTGATTTAATTTTTTTTTTGGAATCTTATTCTATATCCATAATTATATTCATATAAATTTTCTTCTATTTGTTGTTGACATAATAAATTTATTGTTGTACTTATGGTCAAAGTGAGAATCAAAATGTAGAAAAAAAATAATAATGAAGAGAGATATGGATGAGATAGTTAGGTGAAGATAGAGATGTGGAGAGAGTAGTTTCAAAACATATATTGTATATCCATCACTGTATTTCTCTTTTTTTTAATTAATAAAATATAATAATTTTATAATTTTATGCTTCACTCGAGATTTATGATTGGTCTTAAAAATTCATTATTGACTTTTTCAATCAAATACTATGAAAAGATCTTGTGCATGTGTGATAAAAAAAATTTAACATATCAAACAAACTCATTTTTTTTAAAAAAAAAAAAAATAGAATGGAAATCTACTCAAAAAAATAATATTTTAAAATTATTCTCTTTCAAATTCAATATTTCTACATGCATAATAAACAAAATTTTGTATCATGTATTTATTTTACCTGGTTAATTACTTTCAAACTTCATGTCCAATATTTATGTTTTAAAATCAATGAGATTTATATCAATTCAACTAAATATATTTTACCTTATAAAATTATGTTTAAAAAATTTAAAATTGCACCCAACACATTTGATATCCATTATTATTAAATAAATTATATGTATTATTTTAGCCATTATATTTTAGAAAATTATTTTAAATGACAAAATTGCTGAAATTTTTTTACAAATAATAATAAAATATCACAATCTATCACAGATAGATCGCGATAGACTACATTAAAAGTTTGCTATATTTATAAATATTTTGGTTCATTTTTCTATATTTGAAAACAACCCTTATATCTTTCATTAATTTTAAATTTTGTATACATTTACGATCTAAATTAAATTAAAAATATATGTATTTTATAATTATATTCTAAAGATTTTTAGTCACGTGCATCGCATGTAGCCCTCAACTAGTATAATTAAAGAGGAGATTGATTTGAAGTTAAGATTTACACGTAAAGATATCATAAGAACAAAGATAAAATAAATGATGAGCTTTAAAAAATTGTTGTATTTGCAATTCTTTTAAAATATTGCTATGGGTCTAATTATAAGTACTACTCGTTCGAATAACTTTTTCATGCTTTGTGTCACTAAGGAGGAAATGTAGAACAAATGAGAGAACATCTGAGGGATGTATAAACATGCATTACGATTATGCTTGCTTAATATTTTACTTGTTGACTTAAGTATTAGAGTGTGTAGTGTGACATCACATCGAATATGGTTGTAATTCAAAATATTTATAATATAGAAAAATGTCATGTCTATCACAGATGGTAAGTGATAGACTCCCATCATCTACCACAATTTGTATCTCATATTATTATATTTGTAAATATTTTCAACAGTTTTGTCATTTAAAACAATTATCTTAAAATTCAAAAAAAATTATATTTAACATTTAAATTAGAGTTATTTTCTAATGTACCAAAATGAGCTAAGATATTTATAAATATGATAGAACATTGATAAATCATGTTAGATCTCTACTAGTGTCTATCACTTTTACTTAATTTAAAAATATTTTTAACCATTTTGTAATTTAAAACCGTTAGTTTTGAGGTTAGTTAAAATGAGTAAATAAAGAAAAAAAAAAAAAAAACAAATAATAATAATATTAACAACAAGATTAAAAAAGATCCCAAAAAAAAAAAAAAAAAAACCCTACGAGGGTTCAGTTTCTTCCACCTATCGTCGACCCCTCTCTTCCTGCTCGGTTTTTCTTCTCCGGCGGCGATCGCAGCAAACCACGAGCAGCGGTGACGGCCATAGACACCGGCATCCCTTCGTTGCGCATCACAACCACGTATTTCTCTCTCTCTCTCTCTCTCCATCACTCTCAACATCTCTCCCACTGCCCAGTCTTCCAGCGGCGCCTGCGCAGCCACCGTCCTCTCCGCTCATCAGCAAACCAACCCGCTGTGTGCCTTGCCAGAAACGTTCCCCGCGAACCACCCCTCCTTGCCGGATTAATTTAACGTTACCCATAACATATTTATACTTGATTGGAGATTTCAAAGTTTTTAAGGTGCTGTCCATCAGCAGTTCAAGGTATTCGAAGATTCTTTCGGCGAGTTTTGAGTTTTGAGATACAGTATCAGCTCTGGTGGAATAAGCAGGTATGTCTGCAGTGGAAGAGAAGCTAGATGAAATTGAACCTTCAATAAGGAATAATGATGAATCGGTGGAAGAAGATGAAGAGGAGGAGGATATTTCATGGTCATCGGACTCTGAGATTGGAGATGCATTGGACTGGTTGGATGCAAAGGAAGATAGAGAAGCAGTAGATGGGGCTTTTTCACTCAATGCTAGGCGTCCCAATGCTCATGGTGGGCTTTATTCTCGTCATAATTCCTCAACTCTTCAACCTCTCTCAAATCGGAACCAAAAGTTTACCAATCACATTCGAGCTGCACCTCTTGCAGTATGTTATTCTTTTATTTTATGATTTCCTGTGGTTGGTTGTGTTTTCTTTGTGCTAATATAAGGCTGCCATCCGATGTAACTGAATGACAACTTAATCTTTTACCCTGTTTGTTAATGTAGGAATGGGAAGGGAGGTTTAATGTGGGAATGTCAAATTCTGTTACCACTGCCATTCGTGACAGTGTCAAGGAAATGGCTATAGGGAAGACGAAAACTACGGAGAAAGCCGACCGCGCAACTGTTGAACAGGTTGGTGGCAATAACATTTTATTGGTTTTCTCTTGAAACAATCCAAACAATCCAAACAATCCAAACAATCGAATCCCTTGTGAACTATAAGTACTTATATCATCAAATGCATGACTGCTGTAGGCAATTGATCCTAGAACTCGAATGGTTTTATTCAAGATGCTCAACCGAGGTGTTTTTCATGACATTAATGGCTGCATTTCTACTGGAAAAGAAGTATGTACTATATAATTCATTTTGTAACTGAAGTATGAAAATCTTTTTATATTTTTCTGTTTTTATCTAGTAGGTTATTCTGAGTAGTATTTATTCATTTCTGGTTTTCTCTGTCTTTCATCAACAGGCTAATGTCTATCATGCAACGAAAACTGATGGTCAAGAATTCGCTATCAAAATCTACAAAACTTCGGTTTTGGTGTTTAAGTATGTCTTAAGGCTATTTAGTTTGATTTGGAGTTCGTTGCTTTTGTTCCATTTAAAGGTTTTACCATCTAGGTTCAGCAATGATGATAAAAGCTTTTTTTTTTGTCAGATTGAAATGTGCATGAGAATGATTGTCGTAGTTTGGTTATCCCTTCTATCTGTTGATCAAAACGTTCCTTACAATTTTGTGATCTTCTTTTCATTTTAGTTATATGGTAAACAGGGGCTTTTATCACTTTATTTTTTTAGACATGAGAGTGAACCCTGTTTTCTAATGATATAGAACTAAGAGTGGTGCAACACATTGTCATTTTGGAACTCATCTTTGCATCAATGTCCTGAGCTTATTTTATTATGCCGGTCAATTTCAGGGATAGGGATCGCTATGTCCAAGGTGACTACCGTTTCAGGCACGGATATTGCAGGCATAATCCCAGAAAAATGGTTAAGACATGGGCCGAGAAGGAAATGAGGAATTTGATGAGGTAACCACACCAACTATCTGTAGTTCCTAAGAGACCTCAATTGAGGTTTCGGTTGCTGTCAACTTAAGCTTAGTTTATCTGATATACAACTTGCGACCTACATTTTAAGATAAAAATATTGTTTGAATTTTTGGATCCTAATAATTATAATTGTTACAGTGTTATTTAAGTTTCATTCGGTAATAATTTCGTTTTGAAGTTTATGCTTGTTCCTCTCAAGTATTCTATAATGGTTTTCATCAATTTTAATGAAACACTTGAATTCTTAAAATCTAAAAACCAAAACAAGATTTTGGAAACTACTTTTTCTAGTTTCAAAAATTGGCTTGGTTTTTTGAAAATATGAGTAAAAATTGGATAATAAAAAAATATAAACCTATGATTCATAAGTAATGTTTATAAGCTTAAATTTTAAACAAAAAAACAGAAAGCCAAATGGTTATCAAATGAGACTTTAAGTATTCACTGATTCATTCAATTGAGTTGCATGCAAACTTTGCACCCATTGATTATTTTTTATTTTATTTTATTATTATTATTTTTGTATCATTGTATTTGTTACCTTGAATTTTTCAGGTTAAAAGCTGCAGGAATTAGATGTCCGACACCTCTCCTCTTGAGACTACATGTGCTGGTCATGGAGTTCATTGGTATGCCTACCTCTTCCCTGAAATTATGTTCCCGAATAATCAATCGTTTTCATTTAGTGTCAGATGTTCCCTTCATTTTTGGTTTGTTGTGTTGCTAGGTTTGAGTGTGCGGATGATCTCCATGTTGGTGTACTTTTTCCACTTTTTTCGTTACTCTAACTAGTGTTTTAGAAACCAATGGAGCAGCTTTTTTAGTTTCGTCTTTCTCTCCTACTCTGTGTTCAAAATAGTTTCAATGATGTAAAATGGACAAACCCATAAAAGCTTACAGAAAAGGGTTCAATTAGAGTCAGCAGAGGAGAAGCAATAGGTAGAAAAACGTCTTGAGCAAGATGAGAACTAACATAAGATTTATTGCGCTAGAGGTTTGAAAGTTCCTTATATCTTGGAATAATATTCCATAATCTCTCTAGTTAGACCTCCTATGATTATTATTTATTTATTTATTGTGCTTGAGCAAAACAAGAGCTTTTCTTTTATGACAAGATCCACCCTGTAAAGAGAACAGACTGTTATGCATTGAGAGGTATGGACGAACCCTTGCCAAATTAAAAGCACACGCTGCACCATCGAATTGATAATCGAGCAAAAGAAGAATAAGTGGCTTGTATTCTGTGTCTGATTTTAGCAACGGATAAGTAGCTTGGATTGAGGGCTTGGGAGACTTCTTGTTTGTGGATCACTGGTATTTAGGATGTTCAACATGTCTAAATCATCCTAATGTTGTATCGAGTACTTTCACCTAACGAACTAGCACTGTTTGACTGGCATCTGTTTTTGAGTTGCATCTTAAGTCGAAGATGTCATTGACTTTCTGCAAGTATACTCCTTACTGAGATCAAACTTTCATTCAAAAAATAGGGATACACAAGTTTACCACCAATTCGAGAGGGTGATACTCTCCTCGCTGTGATATGCTAACCACACGCTAATACACAAAAGACTTACCCTCAAAAGTACATGTAAAGTAGATATAAAACAACTTAACTCGAACAGTACCCCTAAGGTGGGGAATTGCCACTTCTTCCGCTCTTAACACACTTATTCGCTATTGGGGGCCTAACATTGCCCTTTTCCTCTTTTGTAGGCAAGACAGGTTGGGCTGCACCTCGTCTTAAGGATGCTGCCTTGTCGTTGAACAGGCTACGTGAAAGTTATTTGGAGGTATGTTTGTGCTGTTAGTGCTGGAGTTGTTGACTACTCTTTAGTGATAAATGAATACTGATAGTTATGTACATGATTACTGTTAAAAAGGGAAGTTACTGCATGCACTTTAGCCCCTAACTTCTGCAGCAACAGAAGAGGCTGATTAGCACTGGAGTTTCTTAAGTTCATATTTCATTCAAGGAAAACATTTGCTTGCATAGCTTCAATGTGGTAATTTTCTTTTCATTTTTTCAGATAATTATTACAATGCGGACCCTCTACCAGAAGTGCAAGTTAGTGCATGGAGATCTTAGTGAATATAACATACTTTATTTTGAGGTGAGTGACTACTGATTGTGGTAGACTGGACAAAATGACATTATCGCAAGACTAATGCAAGTTTCTCTCTTGCATGGCAGGGTCATCTTTATATTATAGATGTTTCTCAAGCGGTTGATCTTGACCACCCTCATGCCCTCGATTTCCTCCGTGAAGACTGTCTTCATGTTTCTGTAAGTCTTTGGATGTGTTTGTTTGGAAGTAATTATAAAATGGTTAAAATTACTTTTGTCATATTCAAAAATCATTTCAAAACATGCCTTTAATGATTCAAAATCAAATTTGATAGTATGAAAATCACATTTAGAAGTGTGAAATCAAACATTGAATTGATTTTGAATGATTAAAAGTGTGTTTCTCAAAGTGATTTTCAACCTAACAAAAGTGATTTTAACCAATTAAAAATCACTCTCAGATATGTCTTTATGCTGGGATTATTCTGCTGCTTCTTTTCTTAACTTTCATGTAATTTGATCTTTTGGTGAAGTGACTTTGAGAGGATGCTTTGTACTGACAAACAGGATTTCTTTAAAAAACATGGTGTAGCTGTAATGACAATACGAGAACTGTTTGATTTTATAGTTGATCCATGCCTCACTGATGAGACGATCGATAATTATCTAGAAGAGGTTTGATATTGAAGAAATTATCTTTCTAATTGTTATTATTAAATTTAGAAAATACCTGTTATTTTACTTTATCTTTTATAATTGTAGATGCAAGAGAAAATCTCCGCAAGAGGGGAAATATCAGTGGAGGATGAAATTGCAGATTCTGTATTTGTCCAGGTAACTTACATTTTCAGTTATCAACTATGTGATTGTAGGTTCATTTTGCGATCATCGATCGAGGATTGGTTTGCAACATATTTTTTAATCGATTTTGCCCCTCTTTCAGTCATATATTCCGAAGACACTGGATAGTGTCAAGCATGCTGAGGAGGATGTAATACGTTTAACGAGTGGTCAAGACACTGAAGATATGTACTATAAGACCATTACTGGCTTAAAACAGGCCCTTCCAAGAGTTCAACCTGCGTCGGAGGCAAAAGGTGAGGAAGAACACAATGCAGACGCAATTGAACTGTCCGAGAATGTAACCAGTTTGTCAAATTCTTGCGAGAAGGAGACTGAATCAACATCAGAGGAAGATGAAGAGAGCTCGAATGAGTCAGAAGGAGGACCGGGTTCATCAACCGAGACAATGCAGACGCCAGTTGACAGGAAAACTGCCAGAAAAGAGAACAAGAAGAAGGTGAAGGAAGAGAAGAGAGAGGCTCGCAAGAACAAGGTTCCGAAGGCTGTAAAGAAACGAAAGAAGAAGTTAGCAAAGTCCCATAAGTAAGGTTGAAAACTGGTTCCATTAGGTCAGTTTTGAAGGTTGATTGATAGTTACTATTATGAACTGGATCATGTAAACTTCTTGGGTTATTCTTCATTTATCTTCCGTTTTCATTTTATTTAACAAGGTTACAAAATGAAAATGGGGATAATAAGATTTTGCTGTCTGATTTATGAGAATTAGGATCTATGGCTTCAAACAGGAACGTTTGTATTATACTTTTTCATCTTTATTACATGAAAGAATGATGAAAGTGGTTTATTTATAAAGTAAAAGAAATTTGTACTTTGTTGTGTATTATTATTATTGTTATTATTATTATTATTATTATTATTATTGAGAAATTTAGTGTATTATTCATTAGTCCTACAACTGATGGGTCATCTTATACCACGGTTTTCAAATTATTATTATTTTATTGACAATATGTGTGATGGAAGAAGTGAACTGCATAACTATTTTTATTTTGGTGGCTTTCACATGGTGCAATAAATATTATCTTTACTTAATTTTTTACAATTAAAATTTAGTTTATACTTCATTTTATTTGAATTAATAAGAAAAGGCTAATAAAGATATTGGTTAACGTCCCGGTCAATAAGGGTCATAAGTTTGATAAAAGACTCAATAAGGATCATAAGTTTGATAAAAGACTTGGAGTAAATAGGTTCAACCATCTATTTAGGTTTAATATCCAGTTTTAAGTGCGGTAATAGGAATGTGTGTTTTTTTTTTTTTGGTTACTAATTGAATTATATTTATTCAATTGAAAGTTTATTAGAAGGAAAAAAATATATATTTTTTTTTCGGCAAATATCAATTTATACCTAAATTTTGGGGTTGTATCAATTTGGCCCCAAATTAATAGTTGTATCAATTTAAACCTCAAACTCATAATTGTATCAACTAAAAACATAATACAAGGTTTAAATTGACACACTTATTCGCACGAGATTTCCAAAGAAACACGATTCGTGGATTTAAACTTAAATCGATGTAGATTTGATTTGGATGTGGTTTGAATCCATACACTTGATGCATGGAAGTAGAGGTCGTGAATGCGTACGCTTAATGTATGGAAGCAAAGCGCGTGGATGTTTTGAAGTTGGAGTCGTGGAAGAATGTATATATTCCAAAGCAATAATGTATGTGTTCCAAAGAACTCCTTTGATGAAGAAAACTCCTTTGTTTATAGAGTTTTTAAGTAGGTTTTGTGGACTTGGGTTTGGTTGGTCCATGGACCCGACGAATTGGATTTGTGTCTTAATTGGGCTTTGAGTTAAATTAAACCTATTTTAGGACTTAATTGGATTTTACCTCAAATATTAATACCAAATTGGATCAAATTATTTTATTCAATCCAACGGTTATGATGAAAACATGTGGCAACATTAGGATTTGCCCATTCATATCTCCAATTTCAATTTGGGACATATGCCAACTTTTAATTGGTCCCAAATTTGATGATTTGTAATTTCGTCATTAATTTGGTAAATGATATGGCGATTTGTGATTCATTCAAAATTTCTAGTTTAACACACTTATGAAAGTTCAGAATTTAAATTGATACACTTATGAAAGTTTAAGATTTTAATTGATACAATAATTAGTTTGGGTTTAGAAAGTTCAAGGTTTAAATTATACAAATATTAGTTTAGGGTTCAACTTGATACAACCCAAAATTTAGGGATATAAATTTATATATATATATATATATTATTGATGTCTTTATCACAATTGAACATAACATACAATTAGGTAAACGTAAAATTTATAGTTAAAATTGGTACACACTAATGCTATGCTAAAAATAATGATATACAGTGTAAACAATTTAGATTCTAAATTACATCTTACAAAAGGAAAATATTTTAGATAACAAAATTATTGAAAATAACCTTTTAAAAAATAAATTGATTAATTAAAAAGATCATTTAAATAATAGGATTTAGGAAAAGTAAAGAAAGAAAACTCAATCTAGTGTGTTCTGCCTTCTGGGTACACTTTGTCAATTAAAATAAAATAAATAAAAGAGAGAGAAAACCTAAACCCTTTCATCTTCCTCTCCCTCTCACGTGCTCCGCCTTCTTCTTCACAGTTCACGCCGGCTCTTCTCTTTGAGGAGCTCAGTATCGCCGCCGTCGCCGCCGTCTCTCTTACGCTCGTGACGACGGCGTTTCTTCCCCTCGTCCTGCCGCAGTCTTCCTTGTATTGCACTGATATTCTACTGAGTATTGTTAAAGGTATTCTCTCAATCTCCATCTATGTCTTTCCTCTCCCTCGAAAACTCAAATTAGGATCGTCTAATGGAAGAAAGGAGGAGCTGTTTTGATTTTATTATTAATATTATTTTATAACATTAGCAGAACAGCAACGAAATAGAAAACCGTTGTGGCAACTTGGAACTTTTCGCACTATTGTGTGTGTGCCCTATGCCCTTTGAATTCGTGCGTTTTTCTGGCAATTGAGGCTTTGATCTTCTTTGTATCTTTTATCTAGAAGCGTCTGAAGTAATTTATCTATCATCCAATTCTCTTTTAATCCCTTGCTTGTAGGAGTGTTTTTGATTGACAGAACTACTTTGGTAGATTATAGACTTATAATTGAGAAGAAAACTATGAATCTGGTTTTTACTTGGAATTTCCAATTTGAATTTTGCTGGAATTTAGAGCCTTCTATTATGCTTTGTATTTCGTGTACGTGATTTAAAGAATTCACTTGCAGTCACAGGTGTGAAATTGGGAAAGATCGAGGCTAGTTCATCTGCGGCAAGGAAATTCCTATATTTTGACGTTCTTTTAACCTTCTCTCTTTATAATTATTCTCCGTGATTTCTGTTCGTTCTTCTTCTTCTTTTCCTACTGCGTGCCGCCATTTCCCCCCTCATATTGTTCATACGTTTCTTTTAATTCTGCAACTTCAAATATTTGTGTTGATATTAAGCTTTAAGTATTGCCTTATAAGTATGAAACCTGCTTCCTGACAGCTTATAATGCTTCTTTTTTCTTCTTCTACGATTAATTGTGACTGAATTTGTTATGGTTTTTTAATTTTACTTGTTGTTTTGGACAGAATCTAGCCGAGCTGATAATATAGAATAGCTCCTGGATTATTGTAAGGGTCTTCAATATGGCAAGTGGACCTGGACTTGAATCTCTGGTTGATCGTAAGTAATTTTATTTATAATCCCTCAATGTTTTTATACATATATTAGTATGCGTAGTTCATTCAGTGTGACAATGGGGTAATTAGTCCTACGAGGATATTGTATAAATTGTCCTTGAGGTGTGCAAGTTGAATAGATTGTCCTCTTTTGTGCTGGGTATGAACTGTTTTCGGCGATTCAAAAGCACCTCTTGTATCCTTTTATACTCTGTCGAGGATACTACATTGGAAAAATCAAGGGACTTGACAGTCTTTACAATATACATGGACTACTTCTCTCATTGTCAATTCGTTTTGAGATGAAATCATATGTTATCTAATGTGCTGTTTTTGCTCTTCTCACCTGCTTGCACTAAAATCATGCTCTTAACTTTTCTTTTTTAGAAACAATATCAGTTATCACAAATGACGGTCGCAATATAGTGGTATGTTCATGAGCTATCATCCAGTTGACTGATATTTCATCCACCCAATTTGTGTTTATGTTAACAATACTTTATGCAGGGAGTGTTGAAAGGGTTTGACCAGGCTACGAATATTATCCTTGATGAATCTCATGAACGTGTTTACTCAACCAAGGTTTGTACAATAACTGATGTAGCTAAGTTGGAATTTTCTACTTTCTGTTGCTCTTTCATTGAGTGTTAGTTTAGAGAGAGAATTATATCAATATGTACAAGTAAGTTTTATAGTTCAGTTTCTGCTCTTTGTGGCCATCCTTTTCTGATTTATTTTGTCAAATGTCCTTGGACTTTCTATTTGAACAATTTCTTTGGCTTTCGCTATTTTGAATGTTTACTCTGGTTCTTTTTGCAGATTTCTATTTTCTCATCCCTTGAAAACTTGTTTTGTAGTAGAGTAGAATAAGATATTGTTCCTTCTTTCTTCTACTCACTGGATATGAGCAAAATCTTATTACACCTTAGTGGATGCATCTCTATTCTGGTGGTCCAAACAAAAAGTTTCATAATGTCTGATTGTTGTTTGTATTTTTTGTTTATATTTTAAATTAGAAAACACGATCGTACATTGGTTAAATAATGTGATTTGAGATGTTAAATAATCGGGAGAGATGTGAAAAGAAGTAGAAGCAATAAGGGGATAACATGGTGATTAAGAAGTGGGAATTCTAGAAACCATCATGGATTGGCCTAGTAGTAAAAAGGAGACATAGTCTCAATAAATGGCTAAGAGGTCAAGGGTTCAATCCATGGTGGCCACCTACCTAAGAATTAATTACTTACAAGTTTCCTTGACACCCAAATGTTGTAGGGTCAAGTGGCTTGTCCCGTGAGATTAGTCGAGGTGCGCGTAAACTGGCCTGGACACTCACAGATATCAAAAAAAAGAAAAAAGAAAAAAGTGGGAGTTCTAGACTTTCAATTGACCATACATCGAAGTATACATGAAGGGCTTGCATGCCCTAGTTTGCCATCTCTATTCTATGCAATGGATAGTATGTCATCCAGTTTTCATTTTTGTGTATTCATTTTCAATTATTCACCACATAGGCCTTTGTTTTGGGAAACTGATTCCATGACTATATTTATATAGTTTTTGTTCTTTACCGGTTACATAGTGCAAATAACTACTACTAGCATTTTCATATGGATCATATAGTTCAAAGAACTACTACTAGCATTTTCATATGGATCATAATTTTACACTCAACGTAAATGTTTATACTCATTAAATTGTGTGAACGGATAAACTTTCATGTGATTTGGGTCCTTGAATTTTCTGACAGGCTTTCAAGGGATTTAAGACTATGCATTTGCCTTTGAATCATTTTGTAACTCAATACTACTCTTGATCTGCAGGAAGGCGTTCAGCAACTTGTTTTGGGTTTATATATAATCAGAGGCGACAATATGTAACTACCATCTCACTTTTTTCTTCTTTTCTTTCTTGGTTTAATACTATATTTAACTATTTAAGTTCCTCTACTTTTGATTTTGGTTCATTTTGGTTTCTATACTTCCAATATGGTCATATACTTTTAACTTTGGTTCATTTTGGGCCCTGTACTTTCAAAATATTCATTTTGTTCCTTGTACTTTTGAAAAGTGACCATTTTGGTCCCTTCATTCTCATTTTTATATCATTTTTAAGATACCAAAATGAACCAAAGTTGAAAGTACAAAGACCAAAAATGAACATTTTGAAAGTATAGGGACCAAAATGAACCAAAATTCAAAGTAGAAGGACCAAAATGAATATTCTGAAAGTACAAGGACTAAAATGAACAAAAACCAAAAGTATAGGAACCAAAGTAGTATTTAAACATTTCTTTCTTTTCTTTCATAAGTTTTTAAAACAAAGAGTGTTTTAATGCTGACAAAGGCAGAGGTTAAAGGTTCAAATCTCCATTTTGCATATTGTTAAACTGAAAAAAAAAAGGAGAAAAAAGAAAAAAAGAAGATTGTTGTGAAAACATGTTCAACTAAACTACTTCAAAATTATATATATATATATATATTTTTTCCTTATTTTCATTTTTTATATTTTACCATGGTCTACTTTTTTAACCATTAAACTGTTCTAGAATTTGAATAGAGATGGTGATAATGAGTTGTTTATTCTCTCATTGTTTTTATATTTTACAAACTCAAGCTCAAATTGTTTTGAAACTCACAAAGTTCTTAATTTTCTGCAGAAGCATTGTTGGGGAGCTAGATGAAGAACTTGATTCTAATCTGGACTTGTCCAAATTGAGAGCTCATCCTCTCAAACCTGTGATTCATTAATTGGACCAGGAAGCAATAAATGAGTGTTTATTATGAGAACAAGTGAAGCTGTTAAACGGGTTTTTGGCTTTAACCTTTTAGCACCTTTGACGGCTTTGCTTAGATAGCGGGTATTATTGAATGGTTATGGATATTAAATATTTGAAATTTAAATATTTGGGATATTAAATATTGGTAGTTGAATATTCAATATGATTAAACCTAGTAAGGTTAGACAGTTGTTCAATAAGAATGAAATAATTCAACAAATTGGTTCGTACATTTTTGGATTACAAAATAGTAAGATAATTAGTTTTTAAAATTAGGTTTTTTTGTGAGCGCAAAATTAATTAGTTATTTGTTGCGTATTTAGGAGTGAATTTAATTTTATATCATTTAATATGACATACATTGAGTTGTTTTTAAATATAGGAAAATAAATCAAAATATTTACAAATGTAGTAAAATTTTACTGTCTATTTGTGAAAAATTGCCATAGACTACTATATATGTCTATATTTGTCACGATAGTTTATTGCGGTTGGTAATATTTTGCTATTACTTATAAATAATTTTAACAGTTTTTTTTATTTAAAATAATTTGATATTGATATTAAAATTTGTTTCAAAATGTTGATTGAAATTGATACAGAATGCCCATTTGGGTTAATTTAAAAGGATGTTTTTTAAAAAATCATTTTCATTTAAATTTCTTTTAAATAATTAGGAAAATTATAAATAGAAAAAGTATCAAACTATTTGTAAATATAGCAAGACTTTGCTTTCTATGTGATAAACTGGTATCTATATTTTGTTAATAACGACATTTAGAATCTATTTTGAGTGGTTATCAAAATATATAAAAGGTATTCAAAACACATTATGAATATTTAATTATTTTCTTTCAAAATGACATTTAAAATGATTTAAACTAAACAAATAAAAGGTATTCCAAACATATTCCAAATATTTGAGGTATTCCAAGCACTTATTCTCTTTCAAAATGACATTTAAAGTTGACTTAAATTAAACAAATAAAAGGTATTCCAAACACCTTCGGAATATTTAAGGTATCCAAACACTTTTTTTTTCTCAAAATGACTTATTTTTTAAATTAAACACATAAAATAGTATTCCAAACACATTCAAAATATTTAATTATTTTATTTTGAAAAATAAATTAATTTTTAGATTAACCAATAAAAATCAATATTAAATATAGGTGTGACTGAAATTAGTTTAAATTATACCAAATACTTTAGAATGTTGGGTTAAGTTCTAATTATGTATCAAATATGTTTGGAATACTTTATCAAGTGTTTAATTTAGAAAATAAGTCATTTTGAAATAAATATGTTTGGGAACTACTTAAAAATGAATTTTGAAAACTATTAGTATTTTTATTGTAAAATGTTCTTATCAAGAGTGTTTCAATGAAAATAAATTTTTGAAAAATATTTATTTTTTAAATTAATCCAAATAGGCTTTAAATATTTGAAATAAAAAACTTTGAATAACAGATTTATTAAATACCTTTGAATACACAAATTCACCGTTAATTCAATGGCATGTGTAGCTTATATTCCTAAAGCTTCAATGTTAACATTGAATTTAACTTGGTGTATTCATCTTTTTCTAAATTTTCAGTTTCATTAAATTTGTATCTTTAACCTTTGGAAAGGTATAATTTTAAAAGTGTTGTCGTTTATATTTAATAGTATTGTTTTTTTTTCTTTTAAGAAAGCACTAAACGAATTGTTCTTACATACATCTAATGAACTATAATCGATAATGGATTAAGAGTGAAGTTTCATACCGTTTAAATAGTTTATTGAATCGTTCAATAATTATGAAAAGATATAGTCCATATAACATTTGAAATCATTACAAGTCCCATTTTAATATAAGTATTTCATTAGGGTTTATTAATATTTTCCCTAAATAATTAGGATCGTCTGACGAAAAAATTTGTTTAGGGTTTGTTCAGTGACAATTATTTTATTTTTTCAGGATAACAATTACGGAAATAGAGATGGAACATTTGATCTTTTAAGACTAGAAGAGAGTATCTCAATTAGCTAAACCGGCTGCGACAATTATTTCATTAATTTAAAATGATTTAAGTAATAGAATTTCATGAACGGATCCGATTGAACTCCTCATGGGCCTCTTACGATCCGGGCCTTGTATATATAGCTGATTCCAAGAGAAACGTATCAAGAGGCTTTCGCGTAAGAAAGAATCACTCCTTTTCTTCCCTCCCGCCATTGCTCGAAGCTTCTGAAGCAGCTCTCGCGAGTTCAATTCTCTGAACTAAAGTGTTATTCCTCTGGAGTTTCTCTGTAAGTATATTTCTTCTGCAGAAATTGTTAATTGCGCCTCTCGCCTTTCATCATCTTCGTGTTGCTTCTGCCGCTGTCTACTCTTCTTTCGCTTCCTCTTGATGAATTTTCTGCCATCTGTGGCTATCTCAGAGGTTAATTAGATGAATCATTGACTGATGTACTTTGAAAGTGTCTTGTCATACCTTAATTTTTCTTTGATCTTCCTTTTGCGATTATTCATCCCTTCGAATGCATATAATTGTGGTATTGTCATAGTTCTTTTTGTCAAGAACAATCGAGAGTGATATTGAGTTAGTTTCTTATTACATATTTTACGCACAATAGGCAATGGCTACCGAAGACGACTCCGTCGAACAAGTTGCTGCAGCACGTAAAGAGAGATTGAGAGCTCTAAGAGCTGCTCAGGAATTGTTAAACGCTTCAGATGAGAAGAATTCTGGAGGAGAGGATAAAGAGAATGCTACTACTGCAGATACTGAAGAAACGTGAGTATATATCGTCCTATTCGCTGTTATATCGGAAGTAATTTTTTCTCGCAATTTTTTATTCGATTTATTGAATAAGTCTATCAATAATGATCACTTCTAAGCATATTCATAACGTTTAGATAGGTTCAATTTACCTTCTCTGACTGCAATATCCTCTCTCTATTCTATTCGACTATACTCTCATTTAATTGTGTTTTTAAAATCTATCCTATGGTATCCTCGCCGAACGTATGATCCTAAACTATAATTGTACTCATAGATTAGAAGCTTAAAAAATAAGAAACGTGAATGGATTTGAAAGCAACCATTGATATTGAGGAAGTTGCACAATAGTACATTAAGGCTACATCATTCTGTAGAAAGATTTTAATTTCTCATATCTCCTAGAAACTGAGACTCCACTGGAAAAGAATAATCTATCGAAAGTAACACTATGAAGGAGATGATGAGGAGAAAAGAACAAATTTCATGCTACTCTCCCGTCCTGAATGTCTGTCTCCTCCTTGGATTGGTGATGTCCTTCGTCAGGCCTTAAACCACTCTCTTTTATCTCTGTGTTTATTGCCTGAGCTATTTTCCTTTTATTTTAACTATTTCTTTCTCATTCCCTTTTTCTTCCTCTTCCTTTAGCCATCCTTTTTATCTTTGTGTCTGTCTTCTGACTTCTTTTTTCCTTTTTATTTTACGGTGGAAGTCCATGCTGAAATTACATACTTAGCACAGTGAGCCGAGTTCTCTAGAATCTGGCTTGGGACATGTTACAGACGACTACTGTCTGCTGTAGCCAATGTGCTAAGCTCTCTAGAACTTGGTTTGTGGCATATTACAAATAAAAGCCTTGGCAACAGTATTTGCATTGTAGGGGCAGGACAGACAAAAAGTGTCTTTCTTTCCTTAGTAAGCTGCATCTTTCTGTTTGCAGACTAGAGTTGTAAACGGCCACAAACTCTCCAAATAAAGCAGAAGACTGACCAAATATATGATAAAATCGTATTAGAAACTAAGCAGTTTATGTTAACATGATGCATGTGGTGTCGTCCCATTAATAAGATATTTGTTTCTTTCTTTCTTTCCTTTTTCTTAAAGAAATTGTTTCTTTTCCTTTTCTTTCATTCTTTTTCCCCCTCTTTCCCTTTCTAGTTCCTAATAGCGTTTGAGCTTGTAGGAGTTTGGGGTGATGATGAGGTGGTGACAATGATGGCAATGCGACATACAGCTTAACTGCTTATTTGTCTTTTGTGACATGTTTTCGTGGTTACCTTCAAAGGTGTTCCAATATATTTTCTCTTGGCAGGCAGAAAATGTGTTCCAATATTAATAACATTCTCTTGTCCATTGAATATATGTTTAGTTTGATGTCGTTGTGCTTGCCAACTCATTTGAAAAATTGATGCACAGTTACTATGCATGTTAAGTAGCTCTCCCCTCTTGCAAGAGTGCAATATACAGACAAATTTACTTTTTGTTGAATTTTTATATGCCTCATTTGCCTCTTCAGTTCTTGATTCACTAGTAAATTATCATTCTGCAGTAATCTTAATATGAAATTTCGGAACTATGTTCCTCATGATAAGGAGCTTCAGGAGGGCAAGCTTGCCCCACCTGTATTGCCAAAGTTTGAGGACCCTGTTACTACTGAACCTCCACAGCTAAAAGAGGTAGTTTTGTCAGTACTTCTTTTATATGTTCTTAAACAGGCCTATGCTCGTATTTTGTTGGATCTTTTTCTATTAATTGTATTCCATCGGGAAAATTATAGGACCCATTTGTAAATATTGCTCCAAAGAAACCAAACTGGGACCTTAGAAGGGATGTCCAGAAGAAGCTTGATAAGCTTGAAAGACGTACTCAGAAAGCATTATATAAGCTTATGGGTAAGTAGAAATATTGAATTAAAGGTCTATGCGAACTTGACCAGTCATTATTTTATGCTCGTTCTTTTACTTGCTTGATTTGCTTTGTTTGTCTGAGAAGATATCTATCTCTAGTTGATTAGCATATACATAATACCATATTTGTTTGCTGGTTTTATTTCTTCTTTCACGTATTTAACTTGTGAACAAATTTCCATGCACCACTGCAGTTATGAACAATTAAGAGATCTTGATTATCATCTTTCAAGCATTCTTGTTCAAGTCAAACATGCGTGATGTAATGTTGGTTGCAACATTTTTCTCATTTTTCAACCAAAGTCATTGCACATACAGATTAAAGACTCATTGCATGAAATAAATATCTTTTAGGCGAGTTAATTTAATCCTGTAAGGATGATTCAAGAATTTCCTTCTTTTTTTCTTTTTTCTTTTTCTTTTTTTCCTTTTTTTTTTTTTTTTTTTTTTTTTTTTTTTTTTTTAATAAAAAAAAAGAGTTTTAGAAATAAGAAACAACTTCTCCTTGATATAATAGAAAGGGATAAATGTTTAGTGATAAGAACAAAAAGGATACACCCATAAAATTATTTAGCCATGAGTAAAAGCATTCAAAGATCAAAGAGCTTTTTCAAAATCTTCGCCTAAAAGACTTGGAGAGCTTGCAAACAGAAACTGTATCTATGAAAAGGCCTCCACCAAACACTGAAAACCGAAGCCTGCTACAACCTTCCAAAGGAAATCGTCAACCGATCTTCAACCTAGCCACCTAGAAAAGTATACAAAACAGTTCCAAATGTACTGCTTATAGAAAACGTGGATGCAACAAGTCCAACAAGACCAATGAGAACAATCTCTAAGGAGAAAAAACCAAACTGCTCCTATTACCATGATCTTTTTTATGGACGCAACCATCAATGTCAGCTTAATTATCATCATTGCTTTGCTCCTATTACCATGATTCCTCTCTTCTGACTGAGTGACTGGTATAACTCTATTGCGTCACCTTGAATTCCAAATCCGAATCCAATCTTAAAAGAATAAAGTTCATTGATTTTCATTTTAACAAGTTTTCAATGGATGAAATTTCTTTGCAGTTCTTTTGACTTCAATCTCATCATACCAAGGGTAAATAAAAACGATCACAGCCCTTTGTTACCTTCCACTGAATTCCTTTTTTTATTTATTTATTGTTTCCTTGTGTTTATCAATGATTGGGAGGTGTTGATTTTGTAGGAGGGGGGTCATCCCTACCTGGGCCATAAGCTGTTTGTGTCTCCTTTATTGTTTCTATAATACTTCACAAGTTTCTCATTGAAAATTTTTGAGCATTTGGTCATCGGTTATGAATCTTATGATTTAACAGTCAGTAAAAGTTTGGGGAATAGGGATTTTTATGGTCGGTTTAAACCATTGCTTCTAATAAACTCGTGAAGATTTGTTTACATGGAATGTTAGAAAGGTTGTGATATCTTTTACTGGGCAGGTTGCTTATTTATTCATTTATTTTTGAAGGACATTACATTACAAGGCGAGTCAATGAACCTATGATCTCTAAATGGAATCATTGAAACTATGAAACTACGATCTTGGAGGAATTATGTCTTGTAGTTGTATTCAAATTGATGTAGGTTACTCGTATTAGCTACTATGCATTGGAAGTTACAAAGTGGCTATTATGTGCATCATAAAAAATGGTAGAAAATTATTTGAAGCTCTAAAATTACAAAGTGGTTACACATTTTTAGAGTACCCTGTTTAGTTGCCTTTATGAACTCTTTGCTTGTTCAATTTTATGCAGAGGAACAGGAAAAGCAAAAGCAGTCAGCTGAAGGAGAAGAAGACCAAAATGGTGCAGAGGGATAGTATGGCACACAGGTTATGAGCTCTCCCCTATTATGGTGGCAATAATATTCACGACTATTCCGACATGCTTTGTGAAAATCCTTGCGTTTCTGGCTCATAGGGTCAGTTTTTCTGACCATTCTTGGCTGCAAATCTTTTGATTTAGTTTTATCCATTATATGGTGGCTCATGGTGTTCCTGGACTAATCAAACCCCATACGTTATCTCATACTGGATGGTGATTTGTAATTTACCTTTACTAAGAATAACTCTGTATGTCAATTTATCTTTATGAACCACTTCTTTTTTCTTCCAATTTTTATCTGTTAGTTTATAATCTAATCCTATGGACATTAATTTCGCCTATGGTTTCAGTCAGACCCCCTTGCAAACGTTTCACGGTTCTTTCACTTGTTTTTTTTGTCGTCACAGCTATCAACTTCCAGATGACATCAGAGCTGCAAGTAATATATATATATATATATATATGCAAATAAAAGGTGATTGTTTGATTATTATCACTTTGATTTTTCAATTTTGAAAAACATGATTATTTGATTGAGGTTTCAGTTTTCAATTTTAAATTTAACATTTTTGAAAAGCGAGGTTTCTCTCTCTCTCATCTGAAGGATAAGCTTAAATATTAAGTTTATGTTACTCAAAATATTAGAGGTTTTTTTGTTTTTTTCCCCCTTCTAGACGCATTTCTGCTTTCCTCTTAACAGTTAACATCTCTCTCTCCCTAGATTTTGGTTTTCTTTTTCCTCTCTTCTCTGTTTGAACTTTTCTTTCCTTTCTATTTGAAACCTTTTCCAACTTACCTTTCACTCTTTCTTCATTTGTCTGCCTCTATACATTTTTTGGGAAATTGCAGAAACCAACTTTAAAATATAGTGGTGGTTGTAATTATACCTTTAAATTTTCAATAGTAACAATTGGATCCTTAAACTTCTAAAAGCGTTAAAATTGGACCCTTAAACTTATAATAATTGTGAAAATTGAACCCACAAATTGTAAAAATCAATTCTCACACTTCTACAATTATTACAATTTATACAATTATGCAAATTTGAGGGCCTAATTTTAACATTTGGGTAAGATTAAGGGCTCAATTTAAATTTGAAAGTTGGTATAATTGCAATGACTATCATATTTTAGGGGTGGTTTTTACAATTTTTTTTTAATTTTTTTTTTTAAATGGTCAGGAAACACTTATCAAATATATTTTAGTTTTGTTTTTCCGTAAGGGAAAAATTGAAATAAAGATTAAAACATCAGTTTGTTTCAAGTTCTAAGAACTCATTATATATATATAGTATGTGATTTTTAATAAATCTTAAATTTAGTTTAAAATTAGTGGTTATTGTTAGTTTAAAATTGTTATTGAAACTGATAAAATAAAATAATTTTCATTTAAGATATAATGTCAATGTCTTCCTTTTTTTAAAAAAAAAATTAAAATGTGAATTTCCTTTTTAAACCTTAGAGAGAATAAATTGTTTTGAAAAGGTTAAACCATAGTACTCTAAGCTAAAATAAAACAAACAGAAACAAAACAGTATGACCAAAAATCAAAACGGCCGAATTTTTAGGGTATACTTTCTCCACTGTTTCCCCACCTAAACAAGAAATTGGTTTAAATATAAATTCTTCTTCAGTGAAACTAGTGAACAGCTCTTAATTACGGTAGGAGGCAAATAAAGAAGAGAAAAACAAAGCGTTAACGCCTGCTCCAAGGCAGAAAACAATATATTCAGAGGAACTTAAGAACTCTTCTTGCAAAATACAAACCTCAAGAAAGAAGGAAACATGAACTTATTAAGAAAGGAAAAAGAAAAAAAGCCAAGACCTATGAAATACACACAATGATTGAAGAACGACGAGCTTTCCCTCAGCATTACACATTTGTTTTCAGTGTCGCCTCAGTCATGTATAGATGTAATATGTGCAGATTATCTTTATCTTTGATCACTCTTTAATGGTTTAGAGGCAACTTGACCTCTATTTATATTCTCCTCGTTCCACGAAGGATCCATCGCAGGAAGTTGGAATTCGTCTGGCTTCAGAGCCAGTGCGAAATCGGGCAATGTCGGTGCAGTCTCCACGATTCTGTTATTTGTTGATTTTACAGTGCTAAATTATCGATGTGGTTTCTTTTTACTACAAAAGTAAAACGAAGTCTACAATTCAGTGAAAAAAAAAACTTACTTTTCGAAAGAGTACAAGTCACGGTTTATCCGCACTTTGCTTGAAGCATCTTTTGGAATTTTTTCTGATAGATACTTCATGGTTCCAAAGAGCGGCGGATTTCTGCACGAAGAATGCAATCGTTGTAACATTTACAAGTTTCGTTATATTTTTAACTAAAAATATATAAGGTGCTAATGCTATATGTTTATTTATTGCATTAAACAAAAATGATTTGTTAACTTTCAAGCAAAACATATACCAAATCTGTCCTTGGTTTCCATATCACACTAAAATTAATGAAAAACAAAAAATGGTTTTGTCAGTGCAATAAGTTCTTAAATTTTTAATTTTGTGTCTAATAGGTACTTGTAAAATTTAAAAGTTTTCAAACTTGATTGGATCAATTTGATATGGATTTTGATGAATAGGATTTAGGTATTAGGCTAAATCTATGACCAAAGGTAAATCCATCCCTAAAATTGAGATAACTCTCTCTAAGAATAAAAGTTCTATATTCAAAGGATAATCAAAAGCTTTCTATAACCTAATAGTGGCTACTTATAGTCTAACAAGAAAATATGAAATTAAACTAATTAATTCTAAAATACTAGTTAAACATTAATCAATCTAAATTAACAACTAAACTAACTATTAACCAAAATATACTAATTATCCTATAATTTCTCCTTACATTTTCAATTTTGTCTACGAGATCCATTATTTTTTTTAGGTTAAATTATAAAAAATGCTCTTTAACGTTCTCATATATTCTACAATTCTTACACTAATTTTCTCAACAAAAATCAAAATCCAAAATTTTTAATTTAAAACATTTTAACAATATCTCACAAAATTTCAAAATCAAAATCTCCCTTTAAAACACACTTAAACAATAAATAATCAAATAAAAAATGTATTTTGCTATTAACACACACTCCACCACTAACGTATAACCTTGTTATAATATTGAAATCCTAAAATCACCGGTGCTTTCATTATTTTCTTTCTTCTTTTTTAGTTCATATACCTAAGAGTGTGCAAATTTTATTTATTATTTATTATTTTGTTATATAAACAAATGTTAAATAGTTAACAAAAGAGGGAGAAAGAGGGTGTTGAAGAAGGGAGAAAAAAGAAGAAAAATAGAGAAATAAAACGATATTAACAGTCCCTATTCATATTGTAGTAAGGGTATTTTTTAAAACTTTTTTTTCGTAAGTTTAAGGTATTTTTGAAACTTTTAAAAGGTTAGGGGTATTTTTGTCACAAAACATTAACGGTTTCCATCTAAGACTAATGATAATGGTATTTCTAAACTCATATTGAAAGTTTATGGGCATTTTTTAAACTTTTGAAAGTTCAAAGGTATCTTTAACACAAAATACAAAATTTAGGAGTATTTTGGATAATTTAGCCTTTCTTTTAAACAAATTCAAAACACATTAATTGAATTTGAAAGATTCAAAGACCAAATAGACACAAAGTTAAAAGATTTGAAATTACAAGTTAACCAAAATATTAGTACTAGGATCTAAAAACAAAATTTAAGGGATAGAAATCTATTAGACAACGAAAATTTGATATTTGTAAATAGTTTTGCTCATTTTGCTATATTTGAAAATAACCCAAATCCTTATGTATAATTTAAACAAAAGATTTGGGTTGAATATTTTTCTACGTCAAAATACTAAAATGAAAATGAGAGAAAAGTTAGAAACGGGTTGCAAATGTGCTAACCAAAAGACTCCAAACATAGCAATGAAGAGAGAAATGAAGTAAGTACCTTGATAATGGAGGAGCGGAGTTAAATGCCTCGCATGCCTTTTTACTTTCTTTAAGATATTCATCGGCTGCTTGCAATGCAGCTACAGCCATCCCATGGGACTTCTCTGTGTTTCCCTCGTCAAGTATCAAACCATGATAATAGTAAGCTGCAGCCTGTTTATAATTTAACGAAACCAATGAGTTAAGTTCTACATAGCTCCGTTTGCCAGTTTATGCACGGTGACATTACCGACTATGCTAACTCACATAAATAAAAGAACATCAGTTATAATTATAGCATAGCAAAGTTTAATTACTTGGAAATCGAGATAATTAAGGGCATGTTTGGGAGTAATTTTAAAATGCTTAAAATTATTTTTATCATTTTCAAAATCACTCTCATAAAAAGTCGAATTTGGTTATATGAAACTTGCATTTGAAAGTGTAAAATTAAGCATAATTAAACGCCTGTTTTGGAGTGATACTAACAATTTGAAAATCACTACCAAACAAACATTAAGAACCAAATATGCAATACTTTGGACCATTTCTCAATTTATGTGTGCCATCCTTCCGCAAGGACCATGTTAATCTTCGTTGTATCGTTCCAATTTATCGGAACATCCCGAAGAGGCAACCAAATATGCAATACTTAATAGAAACAAGGATGAAAGTTTTTAAGATGAAATTGAGTACATACGCCAGTTTCCTTAATCAGCTGAAACGATAGGCAAAGATTCAATTAAGTATTTCATCGCTTCGCTAATTCCAGGATATGCTTTGTTATAACTTATTAGTACACTATTATTTCTTAGTATCCTTCGGGATGTCATTTGTTTAGCTAGAAATCTTATTGATATCGTTACTTATCCAAATCCAAGAGTTGATAGGATATAAAGGCAATCAAAGCATACCTTTGCTTCAATGTATTTCCATTTAACGAAGAGCCGGTGCTTCTCTCCCCAACCATTTGACAATGGAAGGTTCATGATGTTATCTTGGGCCTGTAAAGCAATCAGAGCATATATGAGCTGGCTGCTATTTGGACAATAGATAGTGAACATCATTTTAAATACATCAAAACCAATTCAGAATCAATATTTTCGGAAAAGAAAATTTGGTCAATATATGAACAGAATAATCAAGAACGCCAGCCTAGCTGTGTGCTGGCATACGATAGCTTCCAAGTGAATTGTGAAACAAGTTCTACATGACATTCATCCATGTCCTCACAATCAACAAAGGTTCAATAGGTGCATTCGATTAATGGATGTTACAGCAGTCTAGAATCTACTTTGTTCTATTTCATGCAGGAAAAAAATCGAGCTCGGTCCTGTGCATTTTCTCCATTTCTGACCAGTAGAGCGCTTCGGTTGGGTTATAAAAGTGGGGAGAAAACAACATTCCCTATCAATGGTAGTCACAGGCAATTTTCCTTGGTAGGCGACCAAAATCCAAACATACCTGGACGTGGCATATGTGAAGTTCCTAAAGGATTGTTGGTTTCAAAGTTTTCATGGAATTAAGATGCTTGGAAATAGAATACCTGGATATAAAATATCCGAAAATAAAGGATGTCAACTATTGGTATTAAGATGCCAAGAACTGAATACTTGGGTATGAGAAACTTGAAAATTTTTGGTTATAGTTTTATCGATTGACATTGATTGACCAAATGAATTCTAACGATTGAATTGTCTTTCACTTATTTATATTTTGATCAACTCTTGTTTTCTAATTTTACTAGCATATATGTTGATTAACTAAGATAAGATGTTATTTATCAAAATTATTTATTTATTATTTTTAAGGATGGTATATAATATTTTTTTATTTTATGATAAAAAAAAAAAAAAAAAAGTTATTCCTATAGGATTATAAAAGAATAATCCATGCTGTGGATGGGTTTGATGTGTCCTCCCTATATGATATAATAATCATATCCCATGGCACCATGCCAATAATGCTTTTCTTTTTCAATAACCAAACATGGAAAAAAAAAATTTAGCACACATGGTATAGAATAACTGCAGATGAATGGCCCATAAAAGTGATTTCTTAAGAGTCATGACTAATTTTCTACGACTCCATTGCAGTTCTATTGATTACTATCTTTCACTAGTTAATCTGACCTACAACACCAGGATGCACCAATGCACAAGCATAACTACATAGGCACAACCCTCCATACAATTTTTTTTAATGGAAAATAAACAAAAATTATAACTATATGGCACTGAGTAAATTCATTAACTAGTATTAATGGGCGGAAAACAAAGAACAGGTGTATTTCCTACTTCACTTTTTAACTCTCCAAGTAAAATTGGCATCAATTTCCAGTCCCTAGTGGTAAATAAACTTAAAAAAAGATAACAAAACAGAAGAAGAGTGTGGAAGTACGATTCAATCCTTTTAAACAAGTTTTTTAGAGTATTTACTTATACAGAACCGTGCATGAAAATGTAAGTAAATTACATAAACGTGCTAACCTAGAATCGTATGCTGTAGCAATTAGAAATTACTTGATGCTATATCAGGACAAGTGATTTATGCACTTGTAAATGTAATGTATCTGTTAAGGGTACACGGTAAGACATGATACACAAACTAAAATGAATTCTATGAATGAGAGGTAGGATGTATGCATTAAAGTTTAACATGTCATTGTTGAATCTAAAAGTTACCAATGCTGGGATTTGACCGTACAATATGCAGCGTACTCATATTTTGATCGTTATAATTATAAATATGTAACACAGTTCAATGGCACTTCACTCAGTCAATAGATATCATAGGTCAATTGTTACTGTATAGTAATTTTAATCAAATAGTGTGATAAATTAAAGAACAAACTTACCTGCTGCCAGTATTTCACCATCTCACATGCAAGCCTTCGCTTCACAGCAAGAGTTGCTTTGGTGCTATCAATAGCCATTCCTAGCTGGATATCAACTCCCTATGTCCGAGTTGATAGAATGCAATGAGCAGATGAAAAGGTTGAAGTAATAGGAAATGCATAATTTATATGTGAATAAAATGCATGGCTATTAAGACAATCTAACATAGTACCTGTCCAAGTGCTTGCAGGCAAAGTGCTCGAAGAACTCCTTCAGCAAGGTCCACCGGAAGATTTCTCCTACAGTAATAGAAATCCTCAATCGTAAGAATAATAGGACATGCAAACTTTCAAGAAACTCAAGGTTAACAGGTCATATGGTTTGAAAGAAACAAGAGGTTGCTGAAGATGGAGTTCTTTTTCTAGTTTGTATTGAAGGTGGATCTCATTTATGTAATTGTCATTCTTTTTAGGTTCAGAGGATCCTTAACCGGCTAATTATTGTTTGATACGCTTAATAACATAAGCTTGAATCAAATAAAAATATAATAAGGATGTTAACAATGTTGAGATCACAACTAATCTGCATACCTAAATTCAGCAGGCAACTGAGGAAGAACATGTCTAACAGCACAATCCAAATATCCTGCAGCTTTTACAAAAATGTCAATCGAGGCTCGCCTACTCTCTGCAGGTGAACAGAAACTACCTTTTAGTAATAAGACTATAAAAGTTGAGGTTAAATTAGAAGAAAGAAAGCCTGCCATCTTGGAAACTACAGTCACCATTAAATAGAAATTCCATGTTAATCCTATGTTTCTATAATGGTGACATGACCATACTTAGAATACAGATCGGACCACACTGGCATCACGAGAGATAAAGAAATATAAGGTTCCTTTCTACACCTTTTTAGCTTGAACTACAATGAAAACAAACATTCTTTCATTTTTTTAAAACATTAATATTACATGATTATCTGAATGAGCTTTCTAGTAACCAATGCTTGTATGTGAGAAAGATTTAAAGGAAATGAATGTAACATGTCATATGATTGCATCAATTACAAGTACGTCATGTCTGCAAAATAGCATGTTACAGGTTAACTTAAAACAAAGATCTTGGTAAATTCATACTTCCATATTCTATGCAATGAATACAGGGCTCGAGAAGAGACAAATGAAACTCGGATATAGCCCATTTGATATATATGTCTTATGCATTAAAGGTTGCAAAGATTTAAAAGAAAAGGGAAAAGAAAGAAAAGAAAACTATAGGCCTAAAGGCTAGCAATAGAGCATTGTGCAGAAAATTACCTTCTGATACTTTCGGTTGATAACCATCGGCAGATGTTCTAGGAAGAAGTAATAAGTTGGCCTGTGATAAAGATAGCATTGCCATTGAGTGCAAAACTGACAGCACCTCATACCAAGCGTTGGACATGGCAGTTTCCTGCAAAATAATTAAGTTTTAGCAGAATATCACAATCTCCTCTAGATTTACTTTTCAAAAATCATTAGGAAACTACATAAATTTCAAAGATGAAATTATTTTAACAAGAACCCAACAAATGTTCTCAAGTAATGCTGGTATCATAACAACCTCCAAATCATCCTCCTGATTAATCCACGCAAACTGTACTTTGTGTTGAAGCTGGTTTCCTAGGTAGAGCAAACAAGCAATATTCTTAGGCATTATATAACAAAATATAGATCAGGCATACTCAACTAAAATCTGGCTTACCATCTTTAACTAATCCCAAAAGAACAGGTAAATAATCTTCCAGAGCCTGTTGAAGATCAGCTAATGTTGAACCACCTAAAGATAACAGTACCATCTGGTGTATCAAAAGGAAAGAAGATAAAATACACAAAGTTTTAAAGAGAACAAATCATTTTCATTACTAACCATGTTGGGTAGCAGTTTTTCTCCGCGTTCGAGTAATTGTTGGACCTTCTTGGCCAGCCATTACAACTATGCGAGTTCTCAGAGCTGATAGACGTTCAACTATATTCTTAGATAGATGATCGCCAAGTGTCAGAGAGAAATCTACTGGTTTAGGAATGCGCAGACCAGGAACGTAGACATAAACTTCCCCAATGTTTCCCGGCCTCCGTCTGTTTCCACCAGAATCTGCCGGCTTTGAAACAAGGCATCCCATATCCTGAGATATGAAATTTCTGCCCACACAATATCAATGGTTTTCAATTACTCCGGACTTTTATGCATTTATATATTCTTACGGCATAAGTACCAATTCATCATATTAGTCAGTATAGATTAAAAAAAAAAAAAAAAAAAAAAAAAAAAAAAAACACTATGACAAATGAGCTGGTGATGAAAAATTGCTGAAGCAAAGAACATAAATTTCACAAGAGCAGTTGCCAGTTGGCAACAAAAAAGGCAGATATATAAATAAATAAATGCCAACCAACAAAGCTGAAGTAGTAGGTTATTCACGAGTCACTCTTAAAATTGTCCACAAATTTTAGTGCGAGTCCTTTCCTTCCTAATACTAAAAATAGTTCTTCGTCCTCATTTATCATAACTTTTTGACTAAAAACCAACTTAATAATAGCAATTAATTGTTGAAATATAAAATCCGTGCTCAATCCGTCACTAATCAGATGGTTTATCAATCAGTCAAACTTCTGGCGGATTCTAAACAAAATCGGTTCAAAGGATGTAAAAAGACGATAATATTTAAGAGCTTAAATCAAAAGAAATGCAAGAGTCACATGAAAGGAATGAGACACAACAGTTGCCTTTCGCAACTTTTTTCTGATACCTACATTTTTAGTCGTTCTTTTTCTTGCAACAACAATAAGAATATAAGGAAGACGACGAGCTAGCAAGGGCGCATTGATTTACTCAAAAAGGACGAATTCCTCCCCTTGCACCGATTCTGCAAATACATAGTTTAAAAGCGAAATTTTGAAAATCACGGAATATTAGTTGCACAAAATTAGGAAACCTACATAGAAAGTAACAAAATCAAAGAAGCTGCTAAGAGGAGCAAAATCTTTCAAAAAAATAAAAAAGAATTGCGAGTAAAGGAAATTCAGGCACGCTCAAGCAACAGTTGAAGAAAAGCAAAGTTAAGCTAACACGTATAATCTTCATCCGGTTTCGCAATTGAAACGTTTCTTGTATTGATGAGGAACCATGCCGTAATCGATAATTGAAAGTGAAAGAAGAAACAGAAATACAGGAGATGAAAGCAGAACAAACGGAAACAGAAACAGAGAACGTGAAAGAAGGAACACCAGAAAATTGACGATAATTGAGAATTGATAGGTTCAGAGACGAACAAATTCACCAAAACATGGAAATGCAACCGCAAACAAACTTTGAAAAGAAGAAGAAGAATGAAGCGAAGGCTCCGCCAAAAATGAAAAATCTATGCAGAATACATTAAAATGAGAAGCGATGGAGTTTTGAATCCCAAGAAAAAACATTCAGAATTGAAGATTTCGTCACTGTTTCACACAGTTTTCAGAGCTTCCAAAAACAGCAGAAATGAAAAATCATACGAAAGGAAATGAAAATTGATGAAAACAGACAACAGCCTCACCATCAAACACTGAAGCTCCAGCAATTCTCAATTTAGAAGAAGCCAATCTTCAAAACAGAGAAAGAAAAACCCTAAGAAGGCAACCATTTCTCAGTGGAACACACCTCCAAAAGTTTCAACCTCAAGCAATTACTGTTCACAAAGGCAATCAAAGACAGACAGACAGAGAGAGAGAGAGAGAGGAAAGAACGGTTGCTTTTGCTTCTTTTTCTTCCGCTGTATTTCGTGTCCCTAATGGCTGAATTTGAAGTATTCTAACATTACGCCTTCAATTGTTGTTCAACTACGAGTACAACACAGCTTGCTTTAAATAATAGTAGTGTTTCTATGGCGCTCAACTCTCTCAAACTCAACTTTTCATGATTGTATGAGTCAGTGTACAAAGAGAAGTATTTAAAAGAAATTCTTTTAACGGTGATTTAGAAGGCTCGAAAATAATTAGAATTACTAGGAATTAAATAAGTGTGAGAATGTGCGAGAAATCTAAAATATTAGAATAAATAAGATCATGAAAATGATGGAAAATAGGATCAAGTTGATAATTGTGGTAACTGAATTAAATAAGTGTGAGAAAGTGCGAGAAATCTAAAATGATAGAAAATAGGATCATGAAAATGATGGAAATAGTTAGAATCACTTTTATAATTTTTTTTAACTCAACAACTAGAAGGATAAGGGATCGAAACCTTCAACCCTAGAGAAGAAAGTCATGTCTCTTTGAGCTAAACTTTACCTTGACATCATTTTTATCATGTTAAAAATACTCTAAAACATGTTCTTAGTTATTCAAAATTAATTTTAATGGCATGTGAAAATAATGTAAAAGTGTAAAATCAAATATTAAATTGATTTTAAACCATTAAAGTCATGTTTGAATTTGAAGCTGAAAAAAAAAAAATTATTAGCCCTTTTAAAACTACCCTCATACATATGATAAATAATTTTGGGCAAATTGCAAAAACCACTCCTGAAGTAAGGTGGTAGTTACAATTAGACCCTTAAACTTTCAAATTTAAAAATTAAACCTCAAAATTATATAAATATTAAAATTGGATCAAATTAAAGCTTTAAACTTACATAATTGTATAAATTGTAATATTTGTATAAGTTTAAAAGTTCAATTTTTATCATTTGTGGGTCCAATTTCTACAATTATGGTAAGCTCAATAGTCCAATTTTAACACTTGTAGAACTTTATTGGTAATTTTTGCAATTATATAAAATTTGAAGATCTAATTGATAATTTTGGCAATTTACTCAATAATTTAATTACCACTAAAAAGATGAAATACTCCTAATGCTCTAATTAATTACATTACTTTTTGCTTCCAACTTATATAGTAATAATTAGCTTTTAATTCCACATGATTGAGAGAAATTGAAGAATTATTTTGCGAAAAAGAAAAAAAAAGAAAAAAAAAAAAGAAAACAAGGGTTGACTTGTGTTGTGTCGACATATTTTATTGGAATAAATAATTTAAGTTGAATATTAAAATAGAAACTATTGTTGCATTTGAATCAACTTTGAAATTCAAAAAGATTACATGCTTTTTGCTCTTCCATCACGGTAGACTCTGGAAGTTATTATTTTGGTCTCATTGCTGATTGCACCCACATGCTTATAAAACAGGACCGATGTGGGTGTGCCCCCAATAACTTCTTGGACTCATTAATGGTCCCACCATATCAACGTTACTTATTTTTAAATTTCTTTTCACTTAAATCAGTAATTCATTTTATAATTAAAGTTTTGACAGGTTGCAAAAATCACTCATAAGTTATGATACTAATTGCAATTATATTCTTAAACTTTCAATTTTAAAAATTAACCCCTTAAGATTATATAAATATTAAAATTGGATCGAATTGAATCTTTAGTTGTATATAATTTTAAGGGATTAATTTTTATCATTTGTGGGACTAATTTCTACAATTATTGTAAGTTTGAGGGTTAAATTTTAACCATTGTAGAATTTTAGGGGTGTTTTTTACAATTATATAAAGTTTGAGAGTCTAATTTCAACTACTACCATACTTTTTCAGGGTTGAATTTTGCAATTTGCCCTTAAAGTTTTTATTTAATTAAAAACAAAATTCTCTTCCTATATAGATCACTGTGACATGAACTTCACCTCTACTCTTATAAAGAAGATAAAAAAGACTAGCTCCTATTTCTAATCATCTTTTGTCATTGTTGATCTTTCGTTCGTAGTAGTCATTGTATAGTGAAAAAGTTCACCACTTGCATCAAGTGGCTTAGAAATTAGGCACAAGGTACTTCGATTAGAAAGCTCTTGTCCTTTCAATTGGATTAAGAAGCTTTTCAGGCTATTGGAGTTGTAAAGTTTCAAGTACCTCAGGTTTTTTTTGTGAGGCATTCGTGGTCGTCTCATAAATAGTTTATGGAATTTTCATTTAGAGTGTTTTAAATTTTTCTATGAAGGTTTAATGATGCTATTAATTGGCTAGTAGATAAAGGTAGGAGGGAACTAAGTGACTTAGCTAAAGAAAGTTGAATGGATATCTATTTAATAATTAATGACTTTAATTAATCTATTTTTCAAGGTTGTATAAGGGTGCCTTTGGAATACTTTTTTAAGTGTTTAATTTAAAAAATAAGACATTTTTAAAAAAATACCAGTGTTTGACAACCACTCAAAATGGATATATTAAACTTTCATAGATTATTCTTAAAAGTGTTTGATTAAATTAGGGCAAATAGCAAAAACCATTTCTGACGTATAGTGGTAATTGCAATTAGACCCTCAAACTTTCAATTGTAAAAATTGGATCCCTAAACTTTTACAAATGTTAACATTGGACCCTCAAACTCACAATAGTTGTAGAAATTGGACTCACAAATTAAACTCTTAAATTTATACAAATGTTATAATTCAATTATATAATTTTAACCATTTAATTTTTAAAATTGAAATTCTAATTGCAACTACCACAATTTTTAGGAGTGGGTTTTACTATTTGTCCATTAAATTAAATTAAACTTTAATGTTATAATTAACTCAGGTATAGTAATAATCAAATTTAAAAAATTGAACTGAAAGTGAAAGGAATTTGAATTTAAAATAAAATTGTGAAACAAATGTTTTCTTAAAATCAGAAGTGTCATTCTTATGAAATCTTCCAAATATTACAGTCTAGGATTTGATAATAAACATAATATTTTTATTATAAAAATATTTGAGCAACAATATGGCCATTCCTCAATTGTTTATTTATTTGGTTAGTTGGATTTTTTAGAGTTAATGAATCTTACGTCCCATAATTGCAATATTTAAGATATAAATATACAATTAGCTCTCACCTTCTTGGAAAGGCCATCGCGGCGTTTCAATATTAATTTTTTTATCTTATCTTCCAAAACCATTGCATTTTATAATTCATAAATTACCTGTCATTTTAGTTAACATTCAAAGTTGTTTTTTAAATAATCATATAAATATTATTTGGACATTAAGATTAATTAAATATTATTTATCGAAGACTTCAAATTTTGGAATATACTAGAATTAATGTTTGATAAACAATGACCTGTCAATTTTAAATACAACAAAAATTAATTGAAAGTTTTGAACAAACGTCAAATACATAATAATCCTTTTTTTTTTTTCTTTTACTTCAAAATTAGTTATACCAAATTTCTATCTCAAAATTAGTTGACAACAAAGGGAAAAAGTAAAAGGGTAATATTTTATTTTTTTAATGTAAAATCTTCAACACCATTTAACTAGAGATGTAAAATTAGGGCCTCGTTTTGTAACAGTTTCGATTTTTGTTTTTGTTTTTGAAAATTAAGCTTATAGGTTATATTTCTACTTCTAAATTTCTTCTTTTGTTGTCTAATTTTTACCGATGGTTTAAAGAATCAACCCAAATTTTAAAAACTAAAAAAACTAGTTTTTAAAATTTTGTTTTTGTTATTGGAATTTGGCTTATAAATCAACCATTATACTTAAGAAATATGTAAATTATTGTAAGAAATGTAGAGGTAGATAAACTTATATGTTTGAATTTTGTTTCTGAGTTGGTAATTGTCTATGTTTATTGAAGTCTTTTATTCTTTTTAAAAAAAATGTTTTGTTGGGAATAGATTGAAAAATTTTGAAAATTGCAAAAACCACATCAAACTTTTAATTTGATGATGTAGGTGATCAAAAGCATAAAACACGAACTATCAATCGAGAGGTTGGAAATTTGAATTCTCATTTTACATATTGTTGAATTAAAAAAAAAAAAAAAAAAGGTTTAACACAATATTTTATATTGAAGTTCTTAAATATTGCAAAATGCACAAATTTACTGCAAAACTGTAAAAGTGTTACAATTTAACACGATTTTTTTACCTCTATAAAATTTCAAAACAACTATCCTTAATCATCATCTCAAATTACGAAAGCAGAAAGTTGAAAAGAATTTAAGTTTAATTGTAATACTTAATTAGTTTAAGGATTTGAATATTGAAACAAATTTCAAATATTAAAAGAATTTGTTTGACTCTTAATATGTTGGAGTTAGGAAGTTTGTGTTTGGAATGTAGAGTTGTAGATGAAATTTTATCGATAAATATACAAAATATAAAAAGATGAAAAGTTGAAATTTCTCGATAAATGTATAAACTTTAATGGTGTTTATTATTGAAGTTTAGTTATTTAATACCAACTTAAGAAATTATTGATGATCAATAAATTTTTTTTTATTATTTGATGATGCAACTTGAACATTTCTATAGATAGCCGTGAATTTTTCTTCCTTTTAATAATTGTGTTAGGATATATTTTAATGGATGACTTATTTTAGGGCAAATGGTTTGTGAATAATTATTTCAATGTATACATGTTGATGTTAACTTTTACCGTTTATTTACTTTTTTAAAAAAAGAGTTATTTTCAAATATAGTAAAAAGAATCAACATATTTATAGATATAGCAAAATTTTCACTTTCTATCTGCAATCTATTACAGATAGACTGTCTATTTTGCTATTAGTTATAAATATTTTCAGGAGTTTTGTTAATTTCTATTTTAAGAAATATAATTAATTAAATCTGAGATGTTTATCATAGTTCAATTCTCATTTCAACTATTTGGTTAAATTTTGATAATTAGAGAAAAATGTATCATCAATTTCAAATTTTGGTCAAATAAATTGCATTATATTATGTCTGTTGGTTGGATACTCTCCAATATATCACTATATGGATTAAATTATATTAAAATATCAAATTAATTATGTTGGAGTTAAGTTCACTTTAGCAAGTAATTAATAATTTAAACTTCGTTATTGTCCTTTTACATTTTTTAATTAATTCTTAAAATGCTAAAGAAGCCATTAAAAATCCCTGTTAAGTGCTAGGGGCTGCTAGCATTGGAATGCAACATAAAAATCACACGCTGCTGTTCTCATGGTGCTTATCCCACCAAACCCATTTATCTATTTCTTTTTCTTTTTCTTTTTCTTTATTGTTAAATTATTATAATTATTTCATTTTATTAATATTTTCCTAAGATGAACGGCCGGGGTGGGAGAAAGATGGATGATAATAATTATTAGATAATTGGTATATTTAAGTTAATATCTATTTAAATGTTAATTTAGATTAATTAATATTTTAGAATGAAGTGGTTAATTGTTTCATTTTCCCGAGACTATAAATAGTCACTCTAAAATTGTAATAAAAAAAATTAAGTGTTATTTTTTAATATAGCAAAATAATACAACTTATTTATAAATATAGCAAAATGTCACTGTTTGATAGATAAAAATAGACATTTTTAGACATCTATCACTGATATATGATACCATCAGTGTCTATTAGTAGCTATCATTAATAGACAGTGACATTTTACTCTATTTGAAAATATTTCTAACGGTTTATATTTAAAATTATTTCCCTTTTTTAATCATATTTAATAATGGAACAGTGTTCTTTGGGACCTCTCTCTCAAGTCTCAACTAACATAAGCAAGGTAGAAATGAAGAGATAATTGATATTGCTAACATGACATCATGAGCATGACTCAAAGAAAATTAATATCTATTTTTTTCATTTAAGATTGAAGGTTCAAAACTTATGGCTTACATTTGTTGTACTATAATTTTATTTTAGTTTTGATTTTTGAAAATTAAGTTTATGATTTGTATTTTTTTTAAGTAAAGGAGTTGAATTCCTAGCCAATTCCAAAAACGAAATAAGTTTTTAAAAACTACTTTTTTTAGTTTTCAAAATTTTGCTTGGTTTTTGAAAACATTAGTAAAAAAAAAAAATTGCAAATCTGAAGAAATGTAGAGGTGAAAGAAGTGTTTATAAATTTAGTTTTCAAAAACAAAAATAAAATAGTGAACAAACATGACTTTAATGATTAAGATATTTCTTTAGTCCTTTTACGTGAAGATCACATTTTTTGTACTAAAAAAAATAATAACTAAAATAAAAGAGAGAGAAGTGACATTTTTTCCTTTTTTATTTTTTTTAAATCAGTTGTACATTTAAGTATCTAATTTTAAGAAGTTTGAAAGTGGTCCTTTAACAATAATGTTGGGTTGCAACTTATTAGCATGCCAACTTGTTTTTAAAAATTGAGTAAGTTAAGCATAGTTGAAACAATTAAATTATATGTTATTGATCAAAAAGTTATGAATCGTCTACTTCACTTGTTAAATAAATAAATAAAGGGCCCAACATATAGACATTTGACAACATCTCATTGAAGTATCATTGACATGAACAATTACTTGATACTTCATTTTACTTCAAAGCTATATAGTAAATAAAAGAGATATAGCCATCAGAACAAAGTATTTGAAGATATAGTACAATGAAAAATAATTTGCAGATATAACAAAATTCAAATTACATTTTCAAAACCTATCAGTGATAGACCATTATCACTAATATGGGTCTATCAGTAATAAAAACTGATAGAAGCCTATCAATGAAAAAGTCATAGATTTTTCTATATTTGTAATCTTTTTTAAATGTCGTTTTACACTCTATTATTATCCTTAAAAGTATTGTTTAATAACACAATTACCCCAAATAAAATTTAAGCTATGTAAACCAAAATATTGAAACTAAAAGTTTTTTGTTGGGTTAAAACCGTCATTTTTCAAAACGATTTAGTAGCATAAATTGTAATTTTGTAATTTAATTTAGGATTATTTCAAATATAGCATAATGAGTCAAACTATTTACAAATATAACAAAATTTTATTTTTTATCAGTGATAGACTGTGATAGATGTCTATTTGAGTTTATCATCGTCTATCATTGATAGAAAGTAAAATGTTGTTATATTTAAAAATACTTGCAACAGTTTTATCATTTATAACAATTTTCCTTATTTAATTTATAAGAAAGCCAATAGTTTCCATAAAATAATAATAATAATAATAAATAAATAAATAAATAAGAAAAACCAATACCTTATGTTACGGTATAAATGATAAGGATATATAGTTTTTGGAGAAATTATATGGATGACCCTTGTTAGGGGCCCAAATAAAATTTGGCATGAGTTTTGAAAATGTTCGAAAAATGGTCTTTTGCTTAAGTCAGTCGCGTGCGAAATTACCTATTTGACCCCAAAACGTGTGTGAGGCCTAACGCTCTCACGAATTCTTATTCCTCTCGTTTTGCATTTCTTTTTCTTTTGCATTTTTTTCCTACGTCTTCTTCTTTTTTTTTTCATCCATTTTTTTGGCGGTTTCTTCTTCTACCTTCCACCTTTTTTTTTCTTTCTTTCTGCATTTTTTTTCTTTTGCCTTCCTCTTTTTCCTCAGGATCAAAATCATAACACAAGAAGCTAAACGACTAAGGAGGAGGAGGAGGAGGAGGAGAGGAAGCAGAAGAGAAAGAAGGTAGAAAAGGAATTCAAATGAGGGGAAAAAATTGCAATTGTGTCTGATAAAGAACAAGGGGAAGAAATGAGGAACGAGGGGAAGAAATGAGAATTCGTTTGACCACTAGGTCTTGTGTGCGGTCTGGGGACAAGATGACACTTTCACATGCAATTGACCTAAGCAGAAGGCCATTTTTTGAGCAAATTTGATTCTTAGGCCAAATTTCATTTGAGCCCCTAAAAATGGTTCATCCGTACAATTTTTCCATAATTTTCTAATCTTGAGGGTTGAATTTCTCTCCCTCGTCGTCCTTGTAAACTATTTGAGTAAAAGCTATCCCTGTCCAAATCAAATAATGGAATCCATTAGTTAAATTTCTTTAATGGACTATACATCACTACATGAATATTTCAAATAATCATATAAATATATACTACATGACATAACGATTTTATTGAATATTCTCACGTTAGAAGACAAATATCAGACCTCACAAATGAGTTATTCCTCTCATTGTCAATTGAATGTGAGACATCATGTTTCTCTAATCTAATTTTAGAGTCCACAAAATTCAAACAAACATCCGATCTAACATTGGGATATGGTAAAAAAAATAGTGAACTCAACGAGGCACATCATCTTGAGAGTTGAGAATCTCAAATTAAAAAGATGAGGATATATCTCATAATCTTTATACGATATATATGTTACTCCCTCAATTGTCAATTAATTTTGAGAAGCAATTTTATGTTTATCTAAATGATACGGTATAAAGCGCATGAATCTCAAATATGTGTATTCAATCCAAAAAAGAATGATGTGGAATTGACTCGATAAATAAACTAAAGGACAAAACATTAGGAGCATTAGAATAATATATATGATTACAATCATTTCTTAACCTTTCATGGTTAACCTTAAAGATTAGTGCATTTTATTATTTATATTTGTGAAAAAACTAGCCTTGCATCTTCCCCCACCACCAAAGAATGTTCCAAACCATTGGTTACATTGAAAGACAACAAAAGAATAGTGTTAAAATAAATCAATTAAAATAAGCACACCGATATTTAGTATCCCAAAATTTTAATTTAATTGATTATTCTAATTTTGAGTTCCCCAATTGTTTAATTGCATTCATATTAAATTGCAATTTGTACGTACGATTTAAGATATGATATTGCATACCATTCGTCACTAGTCTTTCTTCTTCCTTATCCGGACAAAGGATTTCTTTAAATATTGCTACCTACTTCCTTTTTTAAACACTTGCTAATTTTTGGTAAGATCAATGAAATTTGTTGGGGGAATAAATTTGGTCGACAATAATGATGTTTGATATAACGTACGTCCAACAATAATAATAGACTATTTATTACGTTAATGGAACGTCTATTTGCATAACATTTTAACGAACAAAGGAAATTACCGAATGAATGAAATAACTAAATCTAAATGAAATAGAGTTTCTTTTTTCTTTTTATCCTTTGTTACTTGAAAGAGCAACAAAAATAGAATTAACATTTTAACGAATAAAGGAAAAAACATTTGAATGTTGAGAGATATTTTAACCGTGTGCAAAGGTCGACTAATTTGGCCTATATGTAATCGGAAGATTAGTGATCTTTGGACGAAATTGTATCAATTAAAACTTCAAATTAATAATTACGTAAATTTAATGATAATTTATACCTATTTTACTTGATTCCACTTAAAATATCTTCAGCAAATTATTTTTTATCTCAAAATTGGTCCATAAAAGTAGGATAACAATTATCACATAATTCTTTCAAAATAAGTAGAGAACTCAAATAAGGAAAAATTGATACCATCTATTTTATTTTCACATTTTTATATAATTTAAATAAATTTGTGTATTTAAAGAAATCTTTTTCACAAGTGAAATTTATGCATTAATAGAAAACAAACATCTAACTCTTAATCAAAATGGTTGCAATCACACAAAATTTTATTTATTACTTATAATTCACAAAATATTATTAACTAAATTTTTGAAAATATTTTTTTAATGGACTCTATTTTTTATATTATCATTAATTAATTACGTTTAATGGACTCTAGTTTTTATATTATCGTTAATTAATTACGTATTACGTTTAGTTAAAAATAAACCATAAACGTGGTCTTAAATCATTTAGAAGAAAATTTATATTGAATTTTAATCGCTGGAACTAGAAGCCTAGATCCGTAGATTTTTGTCAAATATAGTGAAAAACATATATAATAATAAAGAAAGAAGGAAGAAGTACGTGGGCATTTAATTAAATGAAGGGGAATTAAGTACTTCATAATAATAAAACTGCAGGATGGAATTTGGAATATTACAAAAAAGAGAATAACATCAAACAAATATATATTTGTGTGTGTATATATATATTAGAGAGCACATCAAACAAATAATTGAAGCTTCACAAAACGACACACTACATTTATAAGGGGATATTGAAGAAAAATGCACGTAGCAGTTAAAATTTAAATTGGTCACGACAAACTAGGAAATTAGAAAAATCCTCACGCCGATTCAACCTCACAAAAATCGGCACGATTAGCTGTCGCTAGCGTCGGAAAAGCGTACGATGCGTAGTTGGACTCGGCGACGAAATGAAACGCCGATCGCATTAATTAGTTTCCTCGCCGGAATGCAACTCCTTCCTTTCATTTCGCTATTGGTGAATGATTGAGATGCACGCTCCGCATGACGCGTTTTCACGTAATATTCATAAATATAAAAAACCATTTGCTTCCTTTAACGGGCGACCCATTTATAGGTTGGCAACGGGGCGGGCTGGTGGAGTTCCTCAAATTTATCCTCGTTTCTCACTTCCGCCCCCGCTTACAATAGGTAGAGGCAAGGATTCTCCTTTGGGGAAACGGGTCTCTGCAGGGATCCATTTCTCGAGATAGAGTGAAAGCGAGAGCGAGAATGTGAGAGAAGTTGTTCGAGAGAGGGACCAAATTAATAATTTAAGGGTCTACTCCACAAAAAATAAACAAAATTCAAAGCTCGAAAATCCTTTGAGTTTGGGCGAGGGAGAGTGTGAGCAAGACAGACGCGAGAGAGAGCGAGAGTGTGAGAGAGAGCGAAAATCCTTTGGGTTTGGACGAGAGAGAGTGTGAGCGAGACAGAGGCGAGAACGAGCAAGAGAGAGTCGGTGAGAGAGAGTGAGAGAGATAAAGTAATTGTGAGTGAGGACAGGATGCGAGAGCGAGAGTGGAGCGCGATAGTCGACTATAAAATTAATTTTTATACAGGTTATTGTCAGGTATTCGAGGTCGGGACGAGGATACCCTCTCCGTCCCAGTCCCCAAGGGAAAAGATTCCCAGTTTGACCCCAAACCTTGGTCATACCCTAACCATTTGGCATTTGGTGTGGACTTGCATAATTATGTTGAAAATGTCATTTTAGTTCACCTATTTTAAATTATGTATTTTTAATGGTTTAATTTTAGTACATGTCAAGATTTAAAATATTGGCCATAATAAAAATATCGAGATCTTAATTTTACAAAAAAAATTTTTATAGAAGTATTGATAAAATGTTGATTTCGATGAATATTTTTTTAAAAAATTATATTAAAAAAATTTAATTTTAAATTTAAATTAATAAATAAACATTTTTAAAATGTCTATTATTTATTTTATATTTACATTAGTAATATTTTGTGGCTCATTTTTTACTTTTCATGAATTTTAATGCTATGTTATATGTTATCTTTAATAAATCTTAAATTTAGTATATATACTCCAAATAAATCTTACATTTAATTACAATGATAATAATAATTTGAGAAAAATATCAATTTACATCCTTAAATAGTAGGGATTGTAATAATAATCTAAATTTTTATAAGTCTATCAATTTACATCTTACATCACGTTTTATCTTAGAAAATCTTGTGCGAAACTTATAGTTAAAGTTTTTTTTAAAAAAAATTGTTCATGCATTTATTTTAATTGTCCATTTTGTAAATTCAATATTTGAAAAAGTCTACAAAAGTTTGAGAATTAATGTATTGATGATTTTCAAAGGCATTCCCACTAAAAAGAATCTGTAAATATATTTTTCCAATTCATTAATTGATTAACTATCATCTCTATTTGACTTTTGAAATATGGATGACTATTAGAAATTTCAATAAAATATCAATGACAATCATTTCATTATCTATAAGGCTTTGCATTGGGAGGGTAGTGAAAGCGAGAACGTGTTTTCTTTCTTCTAAGATAATATATGCTTTTACAAGGTATTTTTTTTAATTATTTATTTATTATTATTTTTCTTTTAACTGTGTGTTGTATAAGTTTATTATTGATATGTTCAACCACAGATCACATATAAAAAGAATCGTCAAATAAAACATATATAGATCAACTAACATATGGTATATAAATGAAAAAGTATGTTGTTCCAACATTTTTAGTCAACGCCATTATTGTACTAATATATATATGTATATTTTATTTTTTTTTTGATGTTATTACAGTTTTCATTTATGATTGAATTGTCCAAATGGTAATCATGATAAACGAATTTTAAAGTTTAAACTAAAAGCTTCGTTTGAACAGACACAAACTTTTGTTGAATTGAAGCTTGCTTGAAAAGTGGATAAGCCTTATCCAGCACTAATCAGGGTAGAGATTTAACTAAAATTAAAGTGTATATATGGACGGTTGAGAAGATACAATACATTACTTTACTAAAATAATTCCAAATATAGCAGTATAATCTTAAACCAAACTTTTACCATTTTAGTCTTCAAAATGCGATAATTTATTGCTTTTTCGCAAAAAAAAAAAAAAAAAAAAAAAAAAAGATTATGATGAGAACTAAATTACTGACCACTGTATCATTGAGTTATATGATGGGAAGGAGCATGTGACATACTAAATTTATCAAGTTTATGTATATTATTTTTATTAAATAGAAAAAGTAATACATATATATTAAGTAATATGTTTTCCCATTTAAAATATATTATGTAAATTGGCTGCGGTCGTGTTGGTAGCACGTGTGTGCTCCCCTCCTTGGAAAGGACAAATGTTTTTTTTTTTTCTTATATATATATATAATTTTTGTTAACAAGTGCTGAATAATTTGTCATTCACCTCATATATTTGTGTTTTTTATACTTCCAATATAATATTTAGATTTTATTACACTTGAAACAATTAAGTTTTAAATTCATTTCTTCTCCTCTGTATAGAGAGATATACCAATATTTTTTATTTTTTCTTTTATCTTTCTACAATTATTTTACAAAAATTGATTGAATGGTTTTTTTTCTTGTGTATCTAGATAAATAATTATATAAAAGTTTGTAATTGTTTTATAACTAGTATTACTTAATAAATATATCATATATTAGTTCATTTAAAATTACATCCGTATGAAAATTAGATTACAATTTTAGTCCTTAAAATTTAAAAATTGTGACTTATAAATCCCTAACCTTTTAATTTTAACTTTAGTCCCTTCAAAATATCTAATACATTGTAAATTAATTTAATTTTATATTTAATAGATCTCATAAATACGAAAAATATTTAAAAAGTAACTATTTTATAAGATGATTTTTTTTACTATCTAAACTTTAAATTTTAAAATTTGTAGTTAATTGGTACATTAATTTTGAAAAGATGGCCAATCGTACCTATTAAGTAAAAAATTAAATATAAGGTATAATATCACATTTAATTGTTAACATTTTCAAATATGTAAGAGACATATTAGATGCAAAATTGACATTTTTATAATTTATTAAACACAAAATTAAAAATTCAGAGACCTAATAAACATTTTTTAAAGTTTAAGAACTATTTATATTACAAAACTAAAGATTTATGGGCTAAACTTATACCCCAATATATATTTGTGTCCTCACTCACTTAAAATTCTGGATCTGCCACTGTTTGGTGCAGTCAAGTATTGCTTGTTTTTAAATAGCTAGATATATATATATATATATATATATATATATATATATATACACGTAAAAAAATATAAAAATTTACCATGGTGGGTAAATAATTGACTCTTCATTACCTACCCTAACAATAAATATTATTTATCCAATTTCGTCGTAAAAGTAATTATACCTTATATTCAATCACAAGTTTGGGCCCTATGAACATCTATATTATAAAAAATAGGTTGAAATATCATTTCGATCTCTATATTTTAGATTTGTTTAATTATAATTTTTATACTTTTAAATGTTGAATTTTAATTAGTCTCTATACTTTCAATAAATCTTAAATTTAGTCACTACTATTAGTTTAGTGTGGAGTTTTTCTTTACTTTTTATTTTTTTATTAGCATTTGTTTACTATGAAATTTAAAAATATGTTCACATATTGTGTTTCTTTTTATGAAATTATTATTATTATTTAATCAACTTCGATATAATTAATTTCCAAGGACTAAATTTAAGATTTACTTAAATAACATGGATTAAAATTGAAAATTTAAAGGTAAATGAACTAAAATTGAACAAATTTCAAAATATATGGACCAAAGAGATATTTTAATGAAAATAAAATATAAGGGCAAATTGTAAAAACCACCCTTGAAGTATAGTGGTAGTTATGATGATACCATCAAACTTTAAATTGTAAAAATTGGGTTCTCAAATTTATAAAAGTATTAAAATTTGACATTTGTTGTAACAGCTGTAGAAATTGGACCTCTAAATGATACCTTAAACTTATACAATTGTTACAATTTCTACATTTATTTAAGTCCGAGGGTCCAATTTTAACACTTGTATGAGTTTGAGAGCCTAAATTTTACAATTGAAAGTTTGAGGGTATAATTGCAACTACCACTATAATGTAGTCTTTTGCAATTTACCCAAGATATAAATTTGAAAGTAAATTAAACCATCTAATAATAAAATGTCATTGTCTATCATTATAAATGATAATAAGATAGTATGACACTAATAAACAATGTCATTTTGCTATATTTAAAAATATTTATGCCATTAAAAAAATTACCATTTATACAAATACATAGAAAGCAATCTTCTAAGCTTCTACCCTTTTGAATATTCTCAATAAATTGTCTTGATCATCCATTATAATTTGCAAAATATTATAACAATAATTTCTCTCAATTTTTTTTAAAAAAAATATAAAGCACACAAGGCAAGGCAAGTCAAGGCAAGTCAAGTCAAGATTGAAGGAAATGATGTGTGTATAAGGTGAAGATATGTAAAGCTGTGACAGCACTTAGAAGTAGAAGCAATTTCCTACGGAAAAAAATAGACATTAAATCTTGTAAAGGTTCTGTTCTATTCTACGTGGTTCGATATTTGTAGATGACTTTTAATTGGGAAACCAACTTTAGTAAGATGAGGAATTCTCGAATTGACTAGAACATAAGCATAATTAACTTCTTTTTTTTTTTTTTTTTTCTAGAAATAACAAAATACGTACCTAATTCAAAATCAAATATAATTCAAATTACACATCTTAATCTGAGTAATTGACATGCAAGTCTTTCTTTTCTAACCTTTTGAGGTTAGAAGTTCACATTTTCACTTGTTTTACTTAAAATAGCACACACTCTAGTCTTGAAGTTTTAACTTTTGGCTATTATAAATATTTTATTTACACAAAATGTTTTTAAACTTTAACTTAGAATTGTATGTTCTTATACTTCAGTTTTCAAAGAAATATCTTGAAACAATGCTTCTACTATATATATTTAGGGATTGTTTGGGAGCTGGAATGTAATAGGATTATTATAAATCAGAGGAGTATTAGAACGTATTAGGGCTCGAGGAAGAAACAAAAATGAGATTATAAAACATGAAATCGGTGGAAAATGGGATTGAGTTCAAAACGCTCAATCTAATTTTGAATTACATTACATTACAATTCTATTCCATTACGGTTTTCCAAACATTCACTTAATGTCTTGGTTGTGGAGGATTCTATTAAACAATTTTATTAGACATAAATCTATTTTTACTGTATTTAAAAGATTAAGAGTTGCATCTATTTTCTTTTTCGAATGTTGTATGTTAGTTGCGACTCATAGACATGGAATGTAAGACCGAAATTGATTGAACATAAAAATTCACAAAATCGCAAAGCACTTTCTTTTGTCCCTCCGCCGTCAACATCGTCGGACCTCCGAAAGCTAAAGGTAGACAAAAACGGCACCGTCCAAGCCCCTATCGTCCTTCCACGTGGCATCGTACAATCATGACGTCATCCTATGACACATGGTCGTAATGCAAGCGACTAATGGAAACGGCTCCTGATTCGAAGCGTTAAAATGAGAACTCCATGGGCGGTGGTGATATGATACGATGGATCTACAAATAAATAAATTAATTAAATTAATATTAAAAAAAAGTAATTTTAAATGTACGATATTTATGGAAAGTGACGTGCAAGGTTGGACACGTGGAAGTGAATTTACTGTTTTCAGCAACGGTTGCGTAATTTAAATCTGGCCACCACGTGACGGCATCCGACCAATTAAAATAGATTAGCTTTTACCCATTCATGTTTTGACACGTGTGTGGGTTGGCCGATTGAAAATCTATATGTAGTTTTGCTGTTGGACGGAAACGGGGATGGAAATTATGACACGTTGCACCAATCATCTGTGGGACCCACTCTTTGCTTTATGGATTGGTCCACGTCATCGACTGTTTGTGCCTTGAGTAACATGGATCCACACAGCGCAAAATCTAAGTCAATTCTTCCAAATTAATATTTTTGCTTTGTTCTTATGCTTTTTTTTTCAAAGGGTTTCTTAGTGAGATATTTTCTTTAAAATTATATAGGCATTTAAGGCATGATTGTTGCTGTGACACGAATTTATTTTATTTAATACTATCGTTAGAGATGTATAAATTTGAATCTAAACTTTACATTTTAAATATAATTACAAGTTTTAGACAATAAAAGTGTATTATGCATGAAACGTGCATAAGAGAATGAATATAATTGTTGTTATGGGTTTCAATTACGCCAAAGGCTTACTTTGATGTCCATGAAGTTTGACAAATCCAAGTCCCAAAAAGGAGAAAGGCGATGATTCGAAGATTCTCATAATCAAGTAGAGGAGCAACCCGACTCCCAAAAGAAGGTAATAAAACCTTCAAAAGTGTCCGGTTGTACAATCGACCTCGAAAATCACCTCACTAACGCAAATAAAGCTCGCATAAGAATGTCATGATAGTGACAGACCATTATTCAAGAGTATAAATAAGGAGATATGTCACTCTATTACATGTAATATCACTATTTAGCTTAAATCAGTTAGATTCATTACTAACTTAACTTTAGAAGCACTACCATTTGTATTAAGGATTATGTCCTGCATAGTATAATTTAGGACACCTATTGCTAAAATGATGTATTAACCAATGTTATTCTCATAAATTACTACAAAGAATTTTATTGTGCTGACCTTTGCACTTGATATGTTTGAAGGGTTCGAAAATTGTATGATTGGTAGAATGATTGCACATTACCAAACTTTCTCTAGAAGCGAAGCCATAAATTTTCCTAAGGATTGACAAAATTTTCCATTTTAATATTTTACTTGTGTAATATTTCAACACGAAAAAATTTAAAAATCTTAAATTAGATTTTACATCCATATAGATCAAATCACAAATTCAGTATATAAATCTAAAGGTGTTTTTTTTCCTAAATAGTCATTCAATTATGAAACTATTACAAATAAAAGTGAAAGTTATAGATTTCTATTAAATATAAAATTTACATTTATCTATAATAAATTATTAAATTTTTAAAAATTAATTTAAATAATTTAAAGATTTAATATACACAAAATTAAAAGTTATAAAATCGTATATAAGCTACTTTGAGAATTTGAGGACTAAATAAAACATGAAAGTCTAATGTTGAAAATTCGGTGAATTTGATACTATGTTTTGTTTTTATTTATAAGTTCTAAGGATTTGCATGCAACGGAGAAGTCAAGACATGTGTCTATCAATCTAATATATTACATTTTCCTATTTAGATGTAGACATGCTAAAATACCCATATAAAATAATATATTGAATAAATAATATATAGTCTAAGATAGACTCATGAGCAATCTTTAAACCTATAAGAAATATCAATCTCGGTAACTTCATTTTCTTACCTTTCACAAACAACACTTTTCTTACATCTTCACCGAGAATAACATCGAGATCAAAACAAAAATTTAACTTCAACCAAAAGTTTCTTAGACTTTTTTATTTTTAATTTTTAATTTTTATTTAATTTTTTTTTTGGTGAATCCCAACTAGGAAGAAGACTAATCTTCAAATTTCCTATTTTAATATCCAATCAAATCTACTAAGATGATGGAATAAAAAAAAGGTCAGACCTATTGTTTGCGTTGTTTGACTCGAATATGTCATTTAAAGAAATTAATTTTTTTTGTTTTCACCTCGATGTTGATTTTGGCCGAAATATTCCGAATGAGTAATTAAAATAATTTACAAAAAATAATGTTATTTGTGAAAGATAAAAAAATTTAACCGCTGTTTTTTTTACAATTTCTCCTAAATACCCTTTCAATATCTAAAATGAAATAATATTGTTTAGAAATTTAAAAACTTAAAAAAGGATGAATTTTGATACTCACATCTTGTCGTTTTTGTGGTCAATGTATATCTCAATGTATATAAATATATATTAGTTCAATGTATATCTCAATATAGACAAACTATTTTGAATTAAAAAAAATAGGATGATACTGTCATTATCAGCTCATTATTATATATATGTATTTTTTTTTTTTTTTTGAAAAAAAGAAGAGAAAATTCTCTTATAAAGGGAAAGTTATCTTAAATGGTATAACTACTAAAATTATTTGCAAACCAATAGCAAAATGCACAAACTATCTATGATAAACCGCGATAAACTACTATCTGTGTCTATCGGGACACAGATAATAGTCTATCGCAATCTATCAAAGTTAGACAGTAAAATTTTGTTATATTTATAAATAATTTAGTTCTTTTTGTTATATCTGAAAATAGCCCCTTGAAAAGTCTTTAATATCTTTAAAGATTTTTATAAGTTTAGTTTCTCTACTGACATTAAAATATATATTTTAAAAGTAAAAAGACTAAAATAAATCATAACTGTAGTTGATGGAAGTTGACAATGAGCAAAAATAGCTTTTGACAAACATCTAGTAGACATAGTACATATTCCTCTTGAAGTTGTGAACATATATGAATTAAAATTATATATTTATTTGTTTTTAAAAAAGAATGAAAGTATATAAATATTTTTTTTTAGTATAATAAAGGTAGACGATTTGTGTACATATTTAATCATTAAGACATCGTTATGATCATATACCAATAGAATTATGCTAGCTTTAGTCCGACTTGATCTTAAATAAATATATAAAAAAACACCACAAACCAAATATTGGACGGTCAAAAAGAGATTGGCAAAACTTGAAAAATTGTTATGCTAGTGGTAGCTGCACTCACCTTGCTTTGAAGAAAAGCTTAACCAAATTCACAATTTACCTTGCCTCATATATTCACCTGTTTTCCTTCTTCCATTTCACTTCTTTGAGTGCTTACCATTTTAATGAAAGTTTCAAAATAATTGATTTTGGAAGTGCTTATTCAATACGTAACACGCAACCATTTCTTTTCCTCGTGAAAACCACTTCACAATTCTTCCCACTTAATACCCACGTTTTTCTTGTCTTCAAATTTGGAGAAAAAAAAATATTTACTTTTATACTTAGAAATAAAATTCAAACAAATATGAGTTTATTTGATGAACTCATTTTTTAGAAACAATGATTTTCATTTTTCTTAGAGAAAAAAAATTGAGGTTTCTCGCTATTTTTTTTAATAAGATTTTATTTTTTCTGTAAAACACATGTAAATTCTAAGGAAAAAAAAACAACAAAATTAAGGTTTTTTAAATTTTTTTAAATTTTTTTTTTAGTTTTAAATTTTGCTACTCTAACTCTTTCAAATGTTCATATCCAACATGGATAAATTAATTTCCAACCAAATAATCCAATGGGGAGTATGGGATAAAAAAAGAAAAAAAACAACAACAACGTGTGGAAATAATATTTATTAAGTTTAAGTTTGAAAATTAGAAAACAAAAAACAAAAAAATTATAAAAAAACTTAGATGATTATGAAGTAGGTATAATATTCACATTTTTTTAAAATAAAAACTATAATCGTCAACCATTTTTGTTGAGGTCATTTTTCTTTATTAAATCTTTAAATTCTATATTTTAATTTTAAGTAGTAAATTCTTTAGTTCTATTAGTTAGTGAAAAATTGTCAAACTGAATGTGACCGACATATAATTTGTTAGCAACCATGAAATTAGATACTAAATAGATACAAATCTCAAAATTAAGGAATAAATTTGTAATTTAACCATTAATTTTGACGAGTTAAATTTGTACTATCATCTCCTTTTCTTGTCTAAAAAACTTTTTACATGCACCTATGACCTACCATAGATGACGTATATCATTCTAAAGCTATGCATATTAATAAATTAATCCTTCATGGATTACTCAAACCATTCTAGTTTTTTGGGAAGAAAAATTGTGTCAAATGGACTAAACTATAGGGTATATTTTCAAAAATATCTCAAATAATTTTATTTTTTATTCACTAATTCTAAGCTTACCAAAATACCATCATTAACATTGATTATTATTGTTTGTTATTACTAAATTGGAATCTTTGAAATTTGGCAAGTTTGAGAAATGAATGTTTTTTTTTTAGTATTTTGATTTGTAAAATTAAAAAGGGGCAGTGAGATAAATGACAAAAAAAATTTATTAAAATTAGGGTTGTAGTCCATGTTTTATGATTTTGCGAAAAATGGTAAAATTCTTAACTCCAACCAATTTTGTTGATGGATTGAATAGAGAAAGTCAAAATACCCCTACAGATATCTGAATCACTTTGCGCTCTCTTCTTCTTCACGTAACTTGGTCTCTTTTATTCACGTGTTTTATGTTGTTGAAAGTTGAAAAAACAGTTGCTTTATTTTGTTTGGGGGGAAAGGTTGTCTACGAGAAATGTTTCGATTTATTGGAATTCATAGAAAAATAATATTTTATAGTCAACTTTACGGGAAAAAACTTCATAAGTTGAAGGATAATTGTTGTTTTCTTGGAAAAAAAATCAATTTTTTTCCGTAAAGTTCTGATCAAAACAGGAAAAGTCACAGAGAGCTCCTATAGAAATAGAAATTTCCCAAGAAATGAATTGTAAAGTCTTTAGGAAAGAAAAATTTTAACTAAAATTGTGCAATTTATCATAAATTGTGTTGTAATTGTCATATGATTGGTTTTTATTCTTATCAATTAGTTAATAGTTTCTAATATATATATTGCATTCTGATTGCCATATGATTGCCTTTTAATCTTTGTCATATTCCCACCTGATTACCCTGTAATGGGAATATATTCAAGAATACTCGATTTGAATGCATAGAACTTTAATAAGATGCAGGGAGTGACTTACATATATATAACTTTAATATGGTGTAGGAAATTTTAGTTTCACTCAAAGGATAATAGCAACAACATTCATATACTAAAAAAGATGCAAAATCAATCCACTAATAGACTAAAAAAACTACGGGAAAATAACAGAGAGCTTCCTTCCTGGTAAGTTTGAACTTATCGGGAAGGAAGTGAGTTATCTATAACTTTTCCCGTAAAGTTCTAATGACCAACTTTACTGGAAAATAACAGAGTTAAGCCCTGTGTAACTTTTTCCGTAAAGTTATGATGACCAACTTTACGGAAAAAGTGACAAAAAGCCTCTTTTCTGATAAGTTTGAACTTATCGGGAATGAATTAACTTTCTGTGACTTTTCCCGTAAAGTTCTTATAGAACTGTACGAGAAAAGCGACAAAGAACTAATTCCTTCCTGATAAGTTTGAAGATGTTGCAAAGAAACTCATAACTTGTTGAAGAAGAAAATGCGTGTAGTTGAAGCCGATTTTACACGTTTGAAGAGATGAGGATATTTTTGAAATAGGAAAAAATCAAATAAAATGATTTTTATCCATATATATTATTCTAAACAAATTTTGTCATATTTGCAATATTTTAAAAATTGATGACATGGATACTAATATATAATCAAAATTTGGTACCCAATGCAATTCTCCATTAAAAAACACATTATTTTTTTTTAGTTTTTATTTTAGGTGAGAATATTACAAAACTACTCTTCTTTTCAATCTGTAGCATACATGAAAAAAAAAGAAAAAAAAATCATTTTTTTCTTTTTAAATCGGTTAAAAAAATATCAAATATATTATTTCCTTCTCAACATACATGGAATACTGAAAAATTTCTCCACCATTATATTTTTGGCAGTTTTTTCTTCATTTGTTGTTTAATTTCATCAATTATAGGATTGTTATTCATGTTCATATCATTTTAAATTGTTATAAATAAGACAAAGAAATGGTACGTAGGTCTCTATTTAATTTTCTTTCAATATAGTGTTCAGTGCATATTTCTTTCATATATGTGCACTTTTTTGTTCACTATATATCTACATTTATTACAAGTATCTTTCAAAACCGCTAGTTGATTAAGAGCGACAAATGATTTACAAAGAATACGCCGCCCATTGATACGATGTCGTTGGATGAAAAAAAATGGGGAAGAAAACCCTAAAGGCGTGAATGAAGAAGGGGAATATGATGAAAGCTTAAGGAAATTGATGGGGAAGTATTTTTATCCAATTGATTTCAAATCTATTGAAAGTGTTTTTCATTTTAAATATTTTCAGTAGATAGAAAACATTAAAGATTATTATAGTAACTAACATATTAATTAAAAATTACTAATTATTTCGTGTTTTAACATTTATATGGTAAAACCTCTTTTAAGAATTACACAAATTTCTGAACTATAATTTTGGGCCTGGCCCAAACGGGAGTCTATATAGCTCACTTTTTTCTTTTTTGAAGAAGGTCATCTTTTGGGCCTCCAACGGTCAAAAAACATTGAGAAAATATATATATATGGAAAAATGGGGCACAGGAATCAAAGGCAAAATTTCCCTCGTATCGGTAATTCACTACTTTCCTCGGCAGCTCCATATATTGTTTTTGTTGCTGTTAATCAAGGTATTTCTTGTTCTTGCAATGTTCTTCCCCTTCAATTGGTTCTTGTAATGTTTCTTCATTTTACCCTTAGTTAATCACAGTAAGGAATATTGTTGTTATTTATTCTCCCTTACGTGCCATTGGTAATTGGGGGTTTCAAATTAATCTATTATTAATTTGTTACTTTAGTTGCTAGGAAATTCTTTGACAGTCCACATTAATGAGGAATTGAGCAAAATGCTCTTTGAAGACGTTTTCTTTCTAATCCTTGTGTGGTGGTTCCATGGTCTGTAGTGAATTTGAGATTAAAGTTCTGTTTCTTTGTAGGAGGCCACTTGTTGAGTTATTCTAGAATGGGTGAAAAAACATTTGAAGATGGTGGCCAAAATGTTTCAGGCATTGAAACCAATCCTTCTATTGACAAACCAATTGAAGGAATTTATGGTAAACAGAATTCAGACAGTAACATTGCATGTGTGACACCAGAGAAAGCAGATGAGTATTTGAAAGGAAAATTGAAAGAAGAAGGGATCAAACTTCAAGAAAAGTGGGTATATTTACTCGATGCAATGTCTAACACAAGCTTTGTAGTACTTATTTCATTGTGCTTATGCCGTGTTATAGTTATTAAACTTTAGATTACGAATTATTTAGCCCTTATTATTTTTCGAAGAGATAAATATATTTAGAATTAGTAGTACTCTATGTTTTTAGAAAGCCCTTCTAGGCGCGCGCTTAGGCGTAGCCTCCTTAAAAAGGTGCTGCTCACAAAAACAAGGTGCGCATTAGGTGCATGCCATTTGTGAAGCTCCAAGGCTGAAAGACAATTCTGCCTTAACCCCACACCTTATTTTAGCCTTGCACTTAAGTCTCTGTTGAGCACGTAGCTTCAAACACTTCCCATATTAATATCCAAACATGTTCATGTTAGGTTTTTGTTGAATAATTTACTTATAACTACAATGATTTTTTATGAGAAGTTTATGGATAACATAATGCAAAATAAAATCATCTTGAACATTTATGGAAGAAAATAAGATTTATAACAACATTTTGTCACTATAAATTTGAACTTGACTTGATCTCAATTTGATTATATGCAGATGCCAATCAATTGTAGAGTTCTTTACTTGCTTGACTTCCTCTATGAGGCTGCTTAGAATGAGAAAAAAGTTGTCTACCTTTCACAATGTATCCTGCCAGGTGTCGGTTATGACAAAAAGGTATATCATAGCATTTGTTTTTTAATTCTATTTAACCTTTATGATTTTTTTTTCCTATTATTTTTTCTTTTCTTAACCAATGACAAGTGTAGATAAACGAAATGGTTAGGTTAACACATAATGTATTGAACATGTGACATAGTCGGCTACTTTTATTAAATATAATGATACCATTTTCCCTAAGGGTGCAAGTCATTATTGGAAAAAGTTGAGAAAATCTACTGAATTAAGAGCAGCATGTTTGAGAGTAATGTTTGGGATAATTTTGTCATGTTTAAAATCATTCCCAAACATGTATTTAATCACTCAAAACCAATTTAGATCATATGAAAATCATATTTAAAAGTGTAAAATCAAACATTAAATTGATTTTGAATGATCAATGACATGTTTGAGAGTGATTTTGAAATGGTTAAGTGACTTTTCCAAATATGTCCTAAATTAATATGTTTCAAGTGGATTCAATTTGTTTCGATCAATTCAATTTTGGTTGGTTTAGATTGGTTCGATCAAGATGGTTGATTTGGTTTTCAAGAAAAATGGTTTTGACATAATTTTTATTTTATTATCATTATTATTTTTTTGCCACAAAACCAACTCATAGTTCAACTCAGTCGAATATTACAGAAGTTTGATAACTAAAATTTGTATTGTTTGTTCTTTTTCTTTTTTTAGAAAGTTTTTGGACAGACATCTAGCACAGATAGTATATATCATTCCAGAAGCTGTGAATATTGACAAAGTGATGATTCATGACAAGAAGACATTATGTATGAAACCAGAAATGATAATCAGTCTTCAATTAGATATTGTAAAAGGTCACTCCGAGCATTCTGATTTTCTGGCATTACACAAAGTTTTCGCTTCAAGGGTATCAAAATACTTTGTCATGCATCCGGAGGTACTTTTCTACATGACTATTAGAAAGCAATTGTACTTTATAATTCAAATAAAACTGCAAAAAATTATGCCAAAGTGAGACAACTCAATAGTAATGGACATGTACTCTGTCCCACGAGGTTGGAGGTTTAAATCCCCATAACCTTATTTGTTGTACACTAAATAGAACAATTATGATAACATACTGTTCTCAAACATGGATCAAATGAGATGTAAAAACATTGAATTGAACCCTTGAACTTTCTATCGAGGTTGGCCGTATGAGTATTCAAGCTTTGGAGTTAAAATTTTAATAGCTCAAACCTTTGTCTTTTAGAGTCGGCTTTGGTGTGGGCAAAACCTCCTGAGAATCAGTAGGGATCCATATTTTGATTTTACTAGAATCCATGCTCATAATTTAAGTCCAGGTTGGTAACCATTTTGTTTTTAGTTTCCTCTTTTTTAAATTTATGCTTGTTTTCTCCCAGTTTCCTTACCATGGTTTTCACTTTCCTTGTATTCAAAATCTACAAAAAACCAATTTTCAAAAATTATTTTTCTTAGTTTTCAAAACTTAGTTTGGTTTTTGAAAATATTGTTAGAAAGTAGACAACATAACATAAAAATTTAGAGGTGAAAGTAAAGTCTAGAAGCTTAATTTTGAAAAAGCAAAAACCAAAATGGTTACCAAACATTTGCCTAAACCAAATCCTTCCGTGACTTGTTAGTCCATTTTTTGTGCTCATATTTTGATTATTCTTCTTATTTGGCAAGCAGAAAAGTGAAGTTCCAGAGGGGGCACTACCAGAGCCCTTCAACAGAAGAAAAATGTTCTCTCTTGATCAATTGTCTGATAATTCTTCAGAAAGATCTCAACCAATTTCCATAGAAACTGATTTGTCTTTGGAAGAACTTTGCCCACGTTCATCCTTCAAGAGACATTTCTCTAATAAAGCGGTTTCTAGCGCGGAGATATCAGAACCGGTTGCATCTTCTATCGTTGATTTGCCATCCATTCCAGCTTGTAGCAGCCTGAAAGAAGAGGATACTAATGATGATAAGTTGCTTAAAGATATTCCCACACAGTCAACCTCTCCTCAAGCTGCTGCTGCTAATTCTTCTGAGAGTCCTCATGTCAAGTCTGTACTACCTTCTGCTTCTAGTAGCATAATGACACAAACCCCGGTACAGTTGACGCCGAAGAGATCAATGCTGCCGAGTTCCGACGTGAAAACAAGGAAACCGGCAAGCATTGGAAATGTATGTAAACCTGCAAAAAGGTTTCTCAACTTTTCTGGTATAGAAGGTGATAATGGTGAGTCGAGCCTCGGTGTGGATGATTTGCAATGCTTTGAAATCCCTGGAAAGAAAAACTTTGTTGATGAGCATTTCCAAAAGAAGAATTATACTAGTGGAGGAGTAATTTGTGAAGAATCATCTTCTTGCTTGCCTGAACTTGTTCGTGTTGTCTACAACATTTTCAAGTCTGTGAATTGCTCTTCAATTACCAAGGAGGAGCTTGTGCACAAGATCATAATGAATCGTCTTGATATTACTGAGAGAAGTATGCATGGTTCTTAAAGTGACTGATGCTAATTTGATTTGAATTTTTGCTTGACTTGTACCTGTTTCCTTGCAGGAGAAGTGGAAGAGCAAATTGAGCAGCTGGAAAAGTTGGTTCCGAATTGGATCTCCAAGAAATTGACAACTAGTGGGGATGTTACTTTTAGGTGAGTCCTTCAAATGTCTTTTAGATCTTTTATATTTATATGTGTGTGTATATATCAGTTCAAAATCATCTAAATATATTATGGTTAAATTGTAAGTTTGGTCCTCATAGTTTAGACAAAGTTAGAATTTCGTCTTTATGGTTTGATAAAACCTCATAAATTGTCCCTATATGATAAAATATTCTCTTAAATCGTCTCCACTATAGGGACTATTTATGAAGCTTTTATCAACTTTATGACTAAATTCTAATTATAAACTAGGGACCAGATTTACAATTTATCCTAATATTATACTTCTCCAAATATCCACCAAAATAGTAATAACACTGCCATCTATTTGATGATTAATTTTTATATTAATAACATTTAAAGAAGTCTTAAACACGTGTGAAAGTCACGATTTTTTTTCGATTTTAAACATAGAAAACTGGATTGTGGCAGAAGTATATAGCTTTAAGGAGATTGGATGACTCTCTCAATGGGGGATATAACTGGATGTGACCCCATGAATGCATTTGTTTACTTGCTAACAACAGTGTCATTTGCTGCAGCATCAACGCGAAGGAAGGCTTAGAATCAGTAGTGGCAAGGTGTCAGACTTCCGCCCCGTGACACGAGGACAGCTCGTATTTGAGAAGCTGCCAAAAGGGGTCACCACGTAATATTGCCTTGCTTTTATTAGGTGTTCATCGTTAAATTACAACTTTAGTCCGTATGGTTTAAAAAAAGTTAGAATTTAGTCTCTATAGTTCAAGTTAGAATTTAGTCCTTATGAGAGTTTTATCAAATTATAGGGATTAAATTCTAGTTATAAAACATAGAAAACTAAATTTCTCTTAAATTATAGGGACCAAATTTGCAATTTGACCTATTTTTACGAGGAGATGCCAATTGCAATGCCCAAGTAGTGTGATGAAAGCCATTCGGTTGGTTTGTTGTTTTATGATTTTTGTTTGACTGCTAGTTGTTTTATATGAGTGAAGCTAAGTCACAAAACTTTGCACTTTTTTTGGGGGAAAGTTCGGTAGAGAATTTAAAAACAAGGTATTCAATGAAAATGGAGTTATATTAAATTTTTAGATATATGTTTGGTAGTAAATTTAGAAATATGGATTGATTTAAACAATTGTTTTATAAATGTGTTTGATACTATATATTTATAAAACATAAAACTAGTTATAGTTATCTATTAATATTTAGTTGATAATAAACTATTATGAATTTGTTTATGAATATGATTTATATTAAAAAAAAAAAAAAACTCTTTTCAAATATAGCTAAAGGAATCAAAATATTTATATATAGCAAAATTTCACTATCTATCTGTGATAGACCGTGTATTTTGTTATTAGTTTTAAATATTTTTAGTAGTTTTGACATTTTAGATAATTTATCTAAAAAAACAAATATATTACATAATACATAATATATTTTTTAAAAAATGAATTTAGTAGAGAACATGACATATTGTACTTCTAAATGTTTTTATATTTATTTAATATAATTCTGCATTTTAAAATTTAAAATCTAGATATAATAGAAATATAAAATGTTGTTTTCAGAATTTTTAAGCGCAATTCAATTTTTAAAAATAGAATTTTAGTTGTTTGTCAAACACATATTTACTCAGCTCAGTGAATCTAAAAACATAAAACAATATCTCAATTCTCTAACCTAGGTTTTTGTCTTAAAAAATGGCGTCAATGCAAATTTTTCTTTGGTACACGTTTCGGCTAATCAAATGGGAGTTGTTGATTTCTTTATTTTTCTTATTTTGAATAGATCGATTGGTGTTGTGCGCAAAAATTCCTAACTTTAAGTTAATGAGTTGAGTTTTACTTGAGTTTCTAGCTCATCCAAATATTGTGAATTAATAATGTACAATTTTATGAACTTTTTTTAAAAAATAATATCATTTTAATAAATAATGACAAAAATAAGATAGAAGTAAAACAATTTTCAAAAATAGGTGGAAAAATCGTAGATGAGGTCCCGATTTTGTAAAATTAGTCCACATGGCATGCAAATCGTGGACCCGATTCACTATTTTGCTCACATGTCTCGGTCAACCCTATCACGCTGCCATGCGCCACAACTGCTAGGCTGTCATGCTTTCTTGCTCTCACTTGTTTCATTCTTTTCCTCACTCACAGTCTTATCTCTCTCGCTCTCTCTCACTCTCGCTCTCGCTTGTCTCGCCCGTCTCCTTCCTTTCCTCACTCACAGTCTTATCTCTCTTGCTCTCTCTCTCTCTCACTTGTCTCGCTCTCACTCGGCTCGCTCGTCTCCTTCCTTTCCTCAATCACAGTCTTATCTCTTGCTCTCTCTCACTCTCGCTCTGTCACATCTCTTCCCAGGTAAAAAAAGAGTAATCTGGGAGAGGATGTGACAAGTTATCAGAGTGGTGCAGCGGAAGCATGGTGGGTCCATAACCCACAAGTCCTAGCATCGAAACCTGGCTCTAATACCAACTTGTCACATCTTTGTGTTCATTTTGGTTTCTTGTACTTTACATTTTAAAAGTATATTTAAACCTTAAATTTATCATATTCCATCACCTTAAACTTTTAGATTAATTGACGATTGAACAATATAATCTTTTATTCTTCTCCAATTTGCAAATATAGCAAAATCTATCAATGATATACTTCTATTATACTTTGAAAGCAAAATCTAAATTTTGCTATACTTACCATTTTTTTAGTTATATTATATCTACAAATACTTTGAACCTGATTGTTATATTTACAACTACCAAGAAGAAAATCAAGTTATTAATGCACTAGCTTCTTCTTGTTATCTAATTGTTACTAATTATTTCTTTGTAGGAAGCCAATAGTGCTGAGTTCTTCTAGAATGGATGGAAAAAGATTCGAAGATGGTTGCCAATTGAAAGAAGAAATGGTCAAACTTCAACAAGAAAATGAGTATATTTACCAGCATGAATTCCTCAATTTTAAAACGTTTTGTTATAATTAATTATTAAACTTCTCAATTTCTTGTATGATGCAAATCAATTCTATCTGTGTCTATCGTGAAACATAGAGTAGTCTATCGCAATCTATCACCGCTAGACAGTAAAATTTTGCTATATTTGTAAATATTTTGATTACTTTTACTATATTTAAAAAGAGTCCTTACATTTATTTATTTATATATATATATATATATATATTGAAAACTAGAGAAAAGAAATAGATAAATTGATATAGAAGAATGAAATTAAAAGAAAAACTTCTAAAAAAATTGAAATTGAAAAGATAAATAGGACATGGTATAGATTATAAAAGTTGGACACAGCAACCTAAAAAACTATGTCTAACCAACCACTGGATCAGTTTTAATTATTTGTAGGCAAAACACACACACATATATATTAAAGAAAAAAAGTAATTTGCACTATTCATATAATATTTGTCTGTCTTGGGGCCTCAAGTATGGTAATTTTAGGAGTAGTACACTACCTGCGTTGCACGTGTTTTGCAAAGTTTTAATAATACAACTTTAATATAAAAGTAAAGATTAGAAAATAAATTTAAAAGTAATAATAAAAATCCATAAAAATCAAGATATTAAAATCAAAGAAAAAGTTAAAAACGATAAAAGCATAAAAGAGTCAAAAGCAAGAATGGAAAAAAAAAAAAAAAATTTTGATTGAACCTTAACAAATTTCTGTAACCTTAAAAGCAAGAATAATCACTGAAAATGAAGATATATATTAAACAAAGAAAAAAAATGATAAATGTGATGTCTCTTTTTAGATATCATGCCACAAACAAAATTAAAAAAAAAAAAAATTATACCATACGTGGGAATGATGTTACTATTAATGAAATTAATAAAAAAAAAATTCATAATGCTACAAAAAAAATTAAAAAAAAATTATACGATATGTGGGAATGATGTTACTATTAATGAAATTAAAAAAAAAATCATAATGCTACAAACAAAAATTCTAGCAAAAAAAAAAAAAAAAAAGAGAGCAACACAAAACAAAATGAGAGGAGTTACTTAATAGAAAATGAGAGGTTTAATTTAGCTATTTATAAATAAAATGAGAGATTACTTTATTATTATTATTATTATTTTAGATTCTAAATTTTAAATTCCAATAGAGTTGAGATATAGATAGTATATATATTTTTTATTTTTTATTCTTATTTTTGTGTAAATCAAGTTAAATTTATTTTAGAAAATTTTAGATAGAATTTAGATATAGATAGTATAAAAAAAAATTATTTAATTTAATAGTTTAAATGTGAATTTACTCAAGATAAGTTTACAATAATCAATTAAAAGGGGGCAAAAGGGAAAAGCTATATATATATATAACCAAAAATTTGAAAAGGTAACAAAATAAAAAATCAATTAATGTTTTATTTTCTAAATCTCATTTTCTTTTTAATTTATATTTGTTAGAGGCGGATGATCTCTTGCTGATTTTTTAAGTTGGCAAATGAGGAATATTTGAATATACATATTGCTTCAAAGACACCCTGATTTTAGGAGATATATATATATATATAAGCAAAAATGAGAGAGACAAATAGATAGTTTGCTTCTTGTTTTAGACAAATTGATAGATGCCACTTGGATCCCAATCAGTTAGCTGACTGGGCGAGTCCTAAGGAAACTCGTACATGTAGTGCACGATTTTTTTACCCTATTTTTCACAATAGTTTCTAAACCAACTTATTTTTATAATTTTCTTTACTACATAACCTTTTTTTATCATTATTTTGGGAAACTGCATTATTCCTGAAAATACCCCTTGTTTTAGATTTAAATAAAACTGTTAAACAATAATGGTAAGATTTTTAGTTTTAATTTCGTAATTTCTATTTTTTTTTTTTTTTTTTTTGTAGAGTTCTATGTAATTTCTTTAAATTCAATCCAAATACTTTTAAAAACAAAGCATATGACAAAGCATAGATTACAAATTCTCATAGATCTAAAACAATATAAAATATTTGACCTTGCTTATTCTCTTCCTTTTTTTCTTTTCTTTTTACTTTCATTTGGAAGTGAAAGTTCAAACCTTTTAACCTTAAGAAAAAAAATGATAAACTTTAACATTGTTTTCAAATATAGCAAAATAAGTCAAAATATTTATGAATATAGAAAAATTTTACAGTCTATCCATGATAGACCGTGATAGACTCTATCATTGAATGATAGACCGCAATAGACTTTTATTGCTAAATGATAAAGTCTATCATGGTCTATAGCGATAAATAGTGAAATTTTTCTATACTTATAAATAGTTTTTATATAACTAGAATTTGGTTTCGTTTCAAAGTTGAACAATGAACTTATTTTGTTGTAATTGGGCAAAGGCATCTATTTCATCAAATTGGATAAACTATTAAATATAAAACTTATTGTTGATGTAATTGTGAAGCCATCTATCTCATCAGATTGGATAAACTATTTAAATATCTCATTTTTCAAACTAATATGGTTTTTAAATATAATGGAAAAAGAAGTCGTGGGGAATTTCTTCCATTTTAAAACCCTTGGAGTCACAGTCAACAATTCCCAAGATTCAAACAAACATCTTTAAATTATTAAATATAATCACATGAAGCTTCAATACTTTGACTTTACAAACTTATCTCTACGAACGAATCTGACGTGTCCATTTTAGAACAAGATAGGCTCAAAAATATTTTCTTCGTCTAGGGTTGAATAATTTTAAGATACAAATTTAGGTGCCCTCTTATACAGTTTTGATGGCGGTTCGATAAAAAAAATTGTCACGTGACATTTTTGTAATTAATTTTTTTTTAAAAGAAAAGAAAACATGAGATTAGGATCTTTCCACTTCTTTACAAACAAATAAAAAAATTGTTTCTTGGTCACATCACGACACTTTACTTGGTCCTCTGTCATTGTCAGATGTGTCGACCCTCTTGTGTTGCCACTATCCTGTTTGCACAAGTGGAGTCACAATCTACTGTCTCAAAGTTAGATTGTGACCCTCTCCCCCACTTAAACTGTCATCGTCCTCGATAACACACTTGGGGTGCAATCCACTTTGATTCACACGAGATTGATGTTATATGATTACTAGTTTTCATTCTTAAAATTATCTCTACTATATAAAAGAAACAAAATGTGGATAATTTTTATATTTCCATTTTACCCTATTTTTAAACATATATCTCGCTAGTCTCGCTCTCACTAGTATCCTTTCTTCTCTATGTCGTCGCTCTTGCTCTTGCTCTCGCTAGTTTCGCAAAGATACTAGCGAAGATAACATAGAGACAAAAGGATACCGACAAGAGCGAGACTAGCGAGACGATATTCACAAAAAGCCAAAATACACGTCAACTTTCGGGAAATTTGTGCATTCAGTGACTTTTACTGTAAGATTTTGTTAGAAACCTTACAGGAAAAGTCACAGAATGCTCAAATTTCCCGAAAGTTAGCGTGTATTTGGGCATTCTGTTACTTTTCCCGTCAACTCATTCAACTTACGGAAAAAATGATAGCGAGCAAAAAATGCATACCAAATTCTTTTTCTTTTTTATTTAAGACATTTACTACACATATTAGATCTCCTCTACCTGAAAATTTTGGATTTTCTTTTTTATTTTTTACTGCCAACTATTCGAAAACCTAAATTTTCAGAAATCAACGTTTCAAAAAAGTTCTATGGGTTTATTTCCAAAGAATCGAGTCACATAGGATGAGTTTTAACACAAATGATAGAAATTAGAGAGAGCTATAAAAAAATGGACTTTAGTGAAGAAAATGGTCTCAGGAAAGAAAACGATGTGGTTTGAATGTTGAGGAAGATGGTTTTTGGGTATTCACGTCATTTCACCATGTGAGATCCATTTATGAAATTCTGAAAAGTTTAAAAGGGCTAGAAGAAGAAGTTTTTAAAAAAGATGTTAGTTTTGCCTTATAAATATATATATATATATATATATATATATATATATATATATATATATATATATATATATATATATATATATATTTTAGAAATGACAATTTTTTGACCTATTTTTTAAAAATAACTTTTCAAGAATAATTCTAATTTTAAAGTCTGTATAAATCTTTTTCTATTTTCATTTTTTTTCTTTTTTAGTTCGATTTCATTTTTGTTTTTCATCTCAAACAAATTTTTTTTCTTTCTTTTAAGTGCCTGAATGATTCCTTGGTTGTGATATATCTTTCATAAATACATTATTGATTAATAATATAGAGTTCATATCAATATACATATAATACATACAAAATAAATACCCAACTTAGGGTTTCCAAAAAAAGAAAAAAAAAAAAAAAACCAACTTAGGCCCCATTTGAATTAAATAAATGTTTTTCAAAAATTCATTTTAAACACTTTTAATAAGAACTATTTAAAATAAAAACACTAATGACTTTCAAAATCTATTTTGAGTGATTGTCAAACACTTATATTTATTTCAAGATGACTTATTTTTTAAATTAAACACTTGAAAAGGTATTCAAAACGCGCTCTTATACTTCTCAACAATTATAATTTCTTTCACGATATATTGGTATGATAATGGCTAATTTTTCCTTAACAGTAAATTTATTATTTTAGGGGTTAGAATGATGTATAGGTCACGTATTCATACCATTGAATGTAGAAGTTGTCAAAAAAAAAAAAAAAGTTAGGACATGTTTAGTTGACAATCTAAATTCTGTTTTATGTTTTTAGATTCAACGACTTCATCAAATACATGTTGACAGACAAATTGAATTATGTTTCTAAAATTTATTTTGTAATTTTGTGACCAAACAATGCAAATTCTAAAAATAATTTTTTTAATTTTTTCATTGTATTAAGATTTTGAATTTTAAACTTTAAAATGCAGTATTATATTAAATAAACATAAAAATATTTAGAAATACAATATGTCACGTTATAAACTCAATTCAAATTTTTAAATTAAAATATTTATTACGTAATGTATTATAAATTTTATAGTTTAAAAAAATTAACATAAAACATATTCATAAATAAATTAACAATCATTTATCATAAACAAATATTTAGTAGATAACTACAATTAGTTTTATGATTTATAAATATAGTATTAAACACATTTAATTAAAACAAATGTGGAGCTATATTCATTCACTTAGGCAATTGAATAATATTTATTGCTAATATCTTATCATAAATATATTTAAAAGTAATAAATATATATATATATAATAATTAAAATTTTCATTCTCAACTAAAATTCAAAGTACGAGATTTTAAACTCATCCATATTTGAAATAATTGAGCAATATTTAGTATGTCCAAACATGCACTTATCTTTATGCATCTCATTCTTATCATGAGAAATTTTTCTATACTATAGTAGTATAAAAAAAAATTGTATAGTATAGAAAAATTTCATACTACCTTTATTTGTTGTATGGCATATCAACATACTTTTAAAAATAAAGTGGGACCCACTAACATTAATGTGGAGTCCACAAATATTTATAAATGCAAGTTTATAATATGAATGCAGTGAGTTTGGTACTACGAAAGTATTAAAAAAAATTTCATCTCATCATACATAAAAGAAAATTAAAATATTTTAAGAAAGATGTGAGAAGAATTTACCATGTACTAAGTTATGGTTGAACAATTTGATAAGCTGCACAAAGATGAATGTAACTTGGATGCACATAAATATTTTTCATGAATTTATAATTGATATTTTAGTTACATAACGTTATATTTGAATAGATTTATCTTCCATTGATCTTATTAGTATAAAACCATCTAATGTAATACACAATATTATTCTCATTCGTGAACATGTGCTACGTTGTGGCAGTCGCTTGGAAATTAAACCTAAAAAATCAAGATAATTAAAGAGAGAAAATAGTGAGCAATTTCAACTCTCTATATACTTTCCTATAAATACAAAACTTTTCCTAATCTAATTCACGTACCCAAGAAAAGAAAATCTACTACTATAGTATGAAAAATCTTTTACAGACAAAAATATTTAGTACTGCTCGAGAATTCTTTTAGTACTATAGAAGTATCATATTCTCTTTGTTCATAACATAAGTTCTATACTCTATTTAAAAACGCATTGATGTGGCATACAACAAGACAAGTGGTGGTAGTAAGAAAAATTGTTCATATTATCGGAGAATAAGAAATTTTTTCGTACTATCCTAATATGTACATACCTACATCTCTATTCATTATTTGACACATTATCAAATTATTTATATTATTCCATTGGAGTTATATTTTGCCAACTTATTTTGACCAATTGAAAGTGTACATTCTTAACCAAACCTTAGTTAGGTGAGATTTAATCCACCGATCTATAACATGATAATGAATCATTGATATATTTATTTATTGAGTTGTATTCAACCAGACTCTTCTTCTATACATCTATTAGTATAAATTTTTGTCTCGTTAAAAGTTAATATAGCTAAACTTATTTAAAACATTCAACTCTAAAGTCAGAGTTTCAACTACTTGAAAAAATTTCTAGGACTATATTAGTATTAAAATTTTTCCATTCATTATTTGCCACAAAACTATTATTTAAAAATATGTAAAGTCAACAAAATAAATAATAATAAATTAACCCATCATCAAATGGCATGTCAATCACAAGGACACGTGTCATGTAGGGGAAGCCGCTGGAAAATAATGCATTAAGAGAGAGAGAATAGTGAGCAATTTCGATTCTCTCTCTTTAATTCCCTATAAATACTGAACCTTTCCAAATCTAATTCATGCACCCAAAAAAAGAAAAATCACATAAAAACCAATACGGAAAAAAGAAAATGAAGAATTTGGGAATATTACTTTCTTTTCTTTTCATTCTCCTTGCCTCTACCGTGGTCCGCTTCTCCAGAGCCGACGCTTCGCCGGAGGCCGTCCGCGACATCGACGGCGATAAGCTCCGAGCCGGCGTCAATTATTACATCCTCCCTGTTATCCGCGGCAGAGGCGGCGGCCTAACCCTAGGCAACCTCCAATCGGAGACATGTCCACTCAACGTGGTTCAAGAACAATTCGAAGTGATGAACGGCTTGCCTACAACATTTGCGCCTGTAAACCCTAAAAAGGGAGTGATTCGAGTTTCGACGGATTTGAACGTGCAATTCGAGGCAAGTACGATCTGCGCCACATCGACGGTGTGGAAATTGGACAAATTCGACGAATCGACTGGACAATGGTTCGTGACGATCGGCGGAAGCAGAGGAAATCCAGGGGTGGAGACGGTGGATAATTGGTTCAAAATTGAGAAGCACGGTCGGGATTACAAGTTGGTGTTCTGTCCGAGTGTATGCGATTTCTGTAAAGTGATGTGTAGAGATATTGGAATCTTCTTCAAGAATGGAAAGAGGGCTTTGGCTTTGAGCGATACGCCATTCCCAGTTATGTTCAAGAAAGTTTGATTGAAATTGAAAGTTGAAATAAAGTTCTGAACTCGATCTCCATTGTGTGTGTAATAGTAATCAGTTTGTCAAATAATTTGTGTTAAATCATATCAGTGATTATCTAAATTAAATAAAAGATCTGTTTTTTTTTTTTTTTTTTTTTTTTTTTTTAAGTTTCACCACCCTTTCTCAAAGTCAAAGCATGTCCTCTTTTCGTTCTCTCTCTCTCTTTTTTTTTTTGAAAATCAAACTTTTCTTTTAATATTTTAATTTCTAAGGCTTCATTTTGTTTTTTTAAAAAATTTAGCAAAGAATTTAACTAAGAAAATGAGAAAAAAAATAGGCTTAATGTTCTATTTAATGTGAATAAGACATGCATGTATTTATTTGTTCATTACTATTATTAAGCTTAGGTGTTGGTTGGGGTGTATGCAACTTTTGCTGACCAGCCAATATCATTGGACAAGATTTTATTTATTTTATAATACAATATATTTTACCCATGTCTAATGTCTCTCATCTAACGTTTTCTCCGCTTTCTCTTTTTTTATTTTCTTTTCCTTCATAAAACTAAGCGAGGTGTGTTGGAGAAGAAACAAACAGTACACTTAATTTTTCCTTATTTTCATCTATTTCAAGTAAAACTTATCCAATTGGCTTGATTTCTCAGATTAAAAACTTTTTGCCGGCACATTTCTTAGGTATTTTATCAGCATTTAAATGGCGTACTTCAGCTTCATGTCCATGTGACTTCATTTTGGTTTCTCATTCCTTTCAAAATAAAAAGAAGGGTGAGTTTGAACTTTACAAGTAGATGCGAGGAGAACTTACCAAGAAATAAATGTGTTCTGTGACTTTTCTCGTAAAGTGCTGATCAAAACTTTACGGAAAAAATCACAAATAGCTTCCTTCCTGACAAGTTTGAACTTATCAGGAATGAATTAGCTCTCTGTCACTTTTGCTGATGAATTTTACGGAAAAAGTAACAAGAGGGCTCAATTCTTTCCTGATAAGTTTACTTTTCCCATAGTAGGAATAAAAAGAAAGAACAAGAAAAAAAAAATAAACATGAATTTCCCATAAAGTAGTTGACCAGTCAACTTTACAAAAAATTTGACAGAATCATTTTTTTCTTTCAAGAAAACAACAATTATCCTTCAACTTATGAAGTTCTTTCCCGTAAAGTTAACTTGCAAAATATTTTTGTAAATCCACGTTCTTTGTGTATATAATTTCTATAATCTTTATCCAAGAATCCCAAGTGTTCTCTACCACCAACTTCCCTAATCATTATTTCCATAAGCTAGAGCTTTTGGGCACGGGATATGCTTCTGTTGACTTTTAAAATGTGCTTCATTGGAATTTTAACAAGGTAGTGATTGTGATACATTAAATGACACTACTTGGTAGCTACTTTCCAAGCAAACATGCTATATTAGCTTTAATCTATTTTAGTTCAAGAATGAGAAATCAAAATGGAACCACATGGATATGGGCTGAAGTACGCCATTTAAATGCTAATAAAACACCTAAGAAATGCGATGGCGAGAAGTTTTTAATCTAAGAAATCAACTGTTTCTATTTCTTCTCCAACACGCCTCACCAAGTTTTATGAGGAGGAAAAAAAGAGAAGGTGGAGAAAAAGTTAGAAGACAAACGTTAAAAATGAGTAAAATATCTTTTATTATAAAATGAATAAAATCTTGTCCAATAGCTTTGTGCCATGTGATTGAGCTGCAAAAGATGGAGAAAGTCCAACCAACACCTAAGTTTTGCTCTATTTGAAATATATAACATTGCATGGTTTAATAGTTAATATAAAAGTTTAATCTCCAATATATATGCGGATCTCACATAAATATATCCAGACACAGTAACACCTTTAGCTACTAAAAATATACCAATTTTGGAAGTCGGAAGCTCTTGGCAAGTATTGCTATTAAAATATATAAAAAAAAAAATAAACATCGTCCAAACCAACAAACTAATCCCAGCATTGTAATTGTATCTTCACCCCAATCATATCTTCATCAAAATAAAATTGTTAAAAAAAAAAAGGGAAAAGAAAAGAAGTTGAATTAGTCATAGGACAACAGGTAAAAACAGAAGAAAATGACTAAATTATGAAATGAAAGTCGAGTAAAATACAATTCGAGAGAGAATAAAATATTTCACATGTTTCAATCAACCCCACTTAGATACACAGGGATGTGGGGAAACTGAACTTAAAACGGCACTCATCAGATACATACAAAATACAGAACAATCCATCCATTAGAAACAGTCAAAGATGTAAGTAAGTGAAATTCCTAACTTCAAAAAGCACTCCTTTGAATGAGAAGCAAAAGCAACATCTTCTTCTTCAGCCAGAATTGGTTGGTTTCATGATACTCTGTAAACTATTGCATTCTGTTAGCCATGGAAATGGCCTTTTGAAGATTTGTAAATGCCTTTTCGTATCTCAAGAACCCCATAAACCAGAAATCAAAGTTGTCATCCGTCACCACTTCAATGTACTTTTTTGCTGGCTCATTGACATTCTCACTTTGATTGGCGCTTCTAATCTTCTTTAATGGTATCAAAACCTGTAGAAGATCACACAACACTGCCGGTTCAAACTTGTGTTGTCAAAGGGTATCTTTAGCATGTATGAAAGACATGTTTGGAAGTGATTTTGGAATGACCAGAATCACTCTCGTCATGCACTTTTTTAGTGATTTTGGGCCTAACAAGAGTAAACATGTCATAACAGGTTGGTAATAGTGCTACGCTAGTGCTGGAGAGATCCTTCTCAGCTTTCTGAAAACTTTATTTTTCCTTTTTGCTTTTAATACAAAGAAAGATGGTGGAGTTTTAAATGACTCAAAACAAAGAACTTTATTTAAATACACCTTTTATGAAAGGGGGCAAAGGCAGACTACAAAGCAGGGGTCTAATATGCCCCTTTAATTTTGGAAGTATTATATATTTGAAAAGGTTAGTCTTAAATCACCGATTGACCCAAAAGCTTAAGCTGATCGGGTGCGAAGACCCAACAAGTGGAAATATTAATTGAGGAGGAAATAATATTACAGGAGTTCGAACATAGGATCTCCTAGACTACTACTTTGATACTATCTTAAATCATCGATCGACTCAAAAGCTTAAATTGATGGGTGAAGGTAAATTTAATATTATATCATCTCATTAAAATGTAATATTTTGCATCTCATGGAAATTGTCACATGGTGTTTAGATTAGATAGATCGACACAAAAATCTTGGTCCTAAGACTCCAAGCCTTCATCAAAATTCTGGATAAGAATTAAGCACATATGGATAGTTACATTATAGCTTTCAGCCGGACACTTTCAGCTAGTTCAACCACTTTTTCCCAACAAAAAGTTGGTGATCTTTTAAATAAAAAGACCAGCCAAAAATTTCAGTATCTATCTATGAATCTTCCATTCCACTCCTAAAATATTTGACTTCCATTTTCTGAAACCAGAACTTTATGTTATATATATGGTTAAATCAAATCAAACATAACTTGTGTGCAATCTCCTACGTGTCTAACAGCAAAACCTTTTTACAACTTTATGACCCAGAGCCGAATGCTTAAATCCAAAGAGATTACCTTATAAGGCGTTTTGATCAATTCTCCAGTTGGTGAAGAGAAAGTGATACTTTGCTCACTGCAGAAAGCAACCTTCTCTGTGGATATGAAAAGAATCCCAGCAATGGGCCCTGCACTTGTTGATAAGTAGCATTGAGAGGCCTTCAAAAGCTGCTCTCCTTCTACAATTCCAAAAACCTGTTTGAATATGTTCTTTCTGCCACCTTGTTGTATAATTTTTGCCCCTAATCTCAATTTACCTTTGGCAGTTACCAAGAATTTAGGCCCCAACTTAACTACAGATTCACAAAAACACAAGATTACCCTCATTCCATCATATTATATGCGATCAATTTCAGATGGCATTTCCACAAACAGGTGATGTTCAATAAATTTGGACAGCAAAAACTATCGATCCTTACCATGGTCGAATACCCGAAATACAAATCCGCCTCGTTTCTTGATGAATTGTTTCTTATGCCCCAATTTTGGATGATCGTTACCTGCAAAAATGAATTCGCCATCAATCTTAGATGAACAGAGCGGAGCCGAGATCGAGAGAAGAACGATTATTACAGGAAGAAGAAGAAGAGCCATCGGAATAAAGAGGACTGTGGATTGAGCTGACGGGTTCAGAAAAAGACGAGTTCCTATCCGGCGTTTTGTCGAAAGATTTCATCGTAGGGCTCCGAACAACGAGGACTTCGAAATTTTGGCCAGCGGCCGGATCGCCTCCCGACGGAAGAACGATCAACCGGGACAAAGAAATTCAAAATCAATCTGTAATTTAAGAAATCAACTCCACCTTGGAATTCTAACTTCCATCGAAAGAAACGGGAGAATTTGTGCGTCCGAAATTCTATTTTCTGGAAAGAGAAAATTGGAACAATGACATCAAACAAGTGGAGTTAGAATAACGCGGTAGCAGCAAGTTTCCAAGCAATTTCATCAGCTTTGAACAACATTTTCTCTTGTTTTGTGATAAAAGGAAATTCATCTTGAAGTTGATAGATCCAATTTTGCATTCGTATGAATAATTAATGATAGAAAATAGTGCAGAAACAAGAAGACAAGGAACGAGTGCGTCACTCGGGAAACTATTTAATAAATACAATAACACAAAACTTTGTTATTTCAAAATAACAATAAATAATTATCTTCACAAACTTGATATAGTATATTATTTATATCCACGTTTTTAAAAGATTATATCCATGGCGGATTTAGGGCAAAATTTAATGCATATATATATTTATATATATTCTTCCCATTAAGCTAAATATACATATTGTCAAAGAAAAAAAAACCAAAACGGAAATTTATACAATCAAATATTAATATAATATTTAATTGTTTTCAAAATTTATCTAAGTGATGACATGTTATCTTCCTCGATCTCACCCTTATTTGTTGTACTAAAAATAATAATATTTTTACCAATTATAATAGGTAAATTGATCATAGATAGTCTTTTATTGGTAGGTTGTCATACGAATTACGCTCGCTTTGATAAAAAAATATGTACACTTTTTAAACAAGTTAATTAATTTATTGTATTTACAATTAAGACATTTTGTTATTTACAACATTTTGTTATTTATTTTTTAGATTTCAATAATATTTTGAAACTATAATAGAAATATTGACCTTTTATGTCAATATCTAAGTTCTGATATGTATCGACATGTGGACATTTAACACCCTTAAGATGGGTTTGAAAATTTTATAGTACTACCGTAGTACATACTTTCATTCATTACTTAACACACCACTAAATGATTTATTTTGGAAAATTTTATTATTTATTTATTTTGTGGACCTGCATAATTTTTGAAAAGCTACTTTTGTGGCAAGCAATGAATTAATAAAGGTAGTATGGAAGTAGTACTATAAATTTTTGTGGGATGTTTGAAGCGGTGAGTTGAGTTCTAAAGTCTAAAGTTAATATGAAGTTCTATGTTTGCGGTGGAGAGTTGTTTAATTGAAGTTTCCAGATAAAGATGCAAGAGGGAGAAAAATGAGAAGATGAGATTTATAGATAAATGTACAAACTTCAATAATGAAAATTGGCGAAGCTAGTGAAGTTGAGTTGTTTAACATGGTTGGTGGGCCAAATATCCCTTACGGTCTATTTGGATTGTAGATATTAATATTTGGAAGTTAAATATACGTATTTGTTTTACCAATTTTGTATATCAAAATAACAAAGGGTTGTTTTCAAATACAATAAAATGAATTAAAATATTTACAAATATAACAAAATCACTATTTATCAATAATAGACACTAATATTTTAAGTAATTTTGTCATTTAAAATAACTTTTCAATAACAAAATTAAATAATTACTTGATTAAATATGAGAGGATAAGTAATGTAATCATAAATTCAATTTAGATTATTTAATATATTATTATATTAATTAATTATTTAATTGCTTAAAATAAAATTAAATATACATTTTTATACTAACATCAACTAAACATTTATTTAATGTTTTAAAAAAGTTAAATAAATATAAATTAATTAGAATATCAATAATTAATAATAAAATTTTATATTAAATAGTTAAGATAACATAAAAATTTTATTTAATAATAATAATTAACTAACATTAATTTATGAATTAATGATGCTATATTTTTACTATTTATCTTCCGGCCCAAGGTATTAAAAAATCTATACCAAGAGTCAATTGTTTCTTCTGTTTTTTTAGAAGTAGGTCAGCCTTGATTTATATATAGAATACTTCCAGTTCCCTCCCACTAAGTTTTCTTATTTAAGGAGTATATGCAAGATGCATTCCAACCTTCCTCATACTCCTCCCTTTCATTTATCGAGTTAGAGGAATCCATAGGTCTTTCATCTATGTGCTATACATGAGAAATGTACGTCGAACGAAGTGAAGTAATAGGAAGAGAAGACAGCTGGTGGAGGGAAGTTCGATTGGCTCCTCTCGTGGCAGCCACCAATCAAGAAGAATGAAAGGTGCACGTTCGTGACTTTTATCGTTCCTTGTTTTCGGTTGAAATTCCATCTATCCATGGATAAGACTTCTGTCTTAGTGTTCACGACGTAAGTTAGTGGAAGACACACGAGGCACGTCTTCACATACTCAACAACGTCGTCTCGCATTCTCGGCTAGTAGTACCCGTTTCAATATCCTATTTTAAAAAAGTGAAATACTGTTCAAATATTAGATGTTAATATGAAATCTACAAAAATTTGTGTAACAAAGGGGGTCTTAGTATATTTATATTTATATGTAAATAATAATAATAATAATGTATATTGAAAACAAAAAAAAAAAAAAAGGAAAAGAAAAAAAAAAAGAAAAAAGAAAAAAGAAAAAGAAAACCCTACTACACGTTCCCTCTCCCCTTTTATTTTGATTGATTTTCTCCTCACCCATCATTGAAGCAGCCACAGCCAAAGACCTATACACGACTTTGATTTCTCTCTCTGCTCTCGTATCTCCCTCGCAGCGGCAGGTACGCACCAACTGTTTCTTTTCTCTTATCTCCGTCCGCCGTCGCGCTCGCCGGTCGTCGGCACACCCTCACCACCACGTTCTCATTATTCTATTGATGGTTGCTTCTTTCTTACTTGTGTGAGCAATAATTATTTTGCAGGAAGAATTTTGAAGTTTGACTCATGGATCCTCAACCTGAACCAGTCAGCTACATCTGTGGAGGTACACTTGTCGTGTTTACTGATTCCATGAGTCAAAATCTCCCGATTATTTAGGTTCTTAAGTTCTATTATCGGATGCATCTTTTAATCAGTATCAAGTTACTTTGATTATATTAAGACTAGGAATTTAGAAGTTTCTTAATTTGAGTCTGGATTTAGAACACTAAATATTCACCTATATGACTATACTTTTGGGGCTTGAAAACTGTAAAATTTGTGTAGATTGTGGAATGGAGAACACTCTGAAGCAGGGTGATGTTATACAGTGCCGAGAGTGTGGTTATCGTATTCTCTACAAGAAGCGCACCCGTCGCAGTAAGATATATTTTCTCTGGTTTTCTTTCTTTCTTTCTTTATTTATTTATTCTTTTTTGATCATGAATATGTCGTCTCTAAATATGATCTTTCCGTTAAAGATGGTTGGAATTTCGAATCTCTAGTCCAATAAGTTGTTTCAGACTTTCTCATATGGTTGACTCTAAATTTTATATGAAACAAGAAACAGAGGTGGGGTTTTTTATTTAATTGTAGAGTACAAAAGAGCCAGTGGGGTGAGCGAGCTTCCTAGTTCAGCAAATGAAAATAAGTTCCAACCATGGATACAACGATTTTCCATCATTGAGCTCAAAAGAAAAGAATGAGCTATTTGCTATGAGTAGATATTGCAGATGGTAACACATGTCGGTCAAACTTTGCGCTCGTGGCTTTGGCCGGCTTATACTTATGTTTGAGTGTAATTTTGAAATTGTTAAAATCACTTTTTTATTTTCAAAATTACTCCAAGACATGCTCATGCTCATTCAAAATCATTTTGATTATATGAAAGTGTGTTTAGAAGTATAAGATAAAAAATTAAATTGATTTTGAACTAACTTGTTGTATAACGACTTTGAACATGACAAAAATAATTTTAGCTCTTTCAAAATCATGAATCACTCTCAAACATGCTGTTAGTTGGCCTCATTCTAAAGTCGATTTCACTGTGTTTGAGGTCCTTTTGTTTGAGAACTTTGTATCTACTTCACTACTTCTCATGAGCTATGATTAGCTATGTTTTCACTTCTTTGTATCTGTTTTGAATTCCTTTGATTATACCATCAACTTGTAACGATGAACAACAAAATGAAGAGAACGGAAGATGAAAATAAAAGAGAAAAATTGTACAGTGCTTCAATTGAGTTTTATATTCTCTCCATTGAAGTGGAAACAATTACAAGTATTTATAAGCAAATAATAAACTACCCACTAATGCACTAACCTTAAAATTCTACCCCCAACCTTGAAAATCTCCCCTAATCAATCCACTATCCTCCAATTTAGGATGCACTACTCTAAGTAAAAGCCATTAACTTCAATTAAAGAAAAAACTAATTTAATTTATAACTTGCAAAATAAGTTTTCACTAATTTTCAACACAACCATCCATTCTCAATGCTGTTTTCTTCCTGATCAGACCTTATTCACCTTCTTTGTAGTTCATTTATAGATTCAAGAAATGGATCATCTAAAATAATCATTTTATTAACTTAGTCTATTTGAAGTTTATGGATTGCACATATTTTTAACTGTTGATTAGCAGGATGGTTGTAGTTTGGGCAATATACTGTCACGTGTTGTATTTGAGCAGAATCTATTCTACTCAACCTATGGCGATGGTTGACCAGCAAAAGTATTTCTTGGGTATCCTTGTGATCTTTTATGACTTGGGATGCTCTCTAGAATCTAATTATAAGTCTTGAGAGTCCGTTCTTGTAGTTTAGCTTTGCTGTTTTTGTTGTGGTTCGATTTACATTACTTTATTTGCCATATTAATTTGCTTCTTGCCAAATTTGAAGTCTAATCCGATTCTTGCATGTTACTGCAGTTGTTCAGTATGAGGCCCGCTGAAATGCTTATTCTGGCGATTGACTTTCTAGTATCATGAATATTTTGTAAGTCTCTTTTAGGAAAACAAAAACGAAACTCGATACGGCTTAAGGACTTGCCGTAGTACAAACATGTTGATAATGCTGCCACTATAATATGATTGAATATTCTCCATTTCAATTGCCGTTATCCGTGAGATAACTTCATATCCAACTGATATTTTGAATGGTTAACTCTTTTGATAGACTGGATGGTTCACTTTTGCATTTCGATATCAGCATTTGATTCCTATTCAAAATTTTCTTGTATTTTTCCTGAGGGTGGTAAATTTGTTTTATTATTATTATTATTTTAAGCATCATTGTTAGTGATCTTGATGGTTCTTTTAAGATGGGGTCTTAAAAATTAAAGGTTATGTTTTTTAAACTTTTTTATTTTTTATATTTGAAAATTATGCTTACAATTAATTACTTTTGCCTCTGGTTGTCTTTTTTGATATAACCTATTTAAACATGTTCTCTAGAGCAATGCTAACCTTTGAAAGCTATAAAAGTAGTTGTTGAAACTTTGATTCTGCTTTTGTAATTTTGCTTAGAATTTAAATGTGTTTTTCAAAGTGGAAAATATACCAAAAAAAATTTGTGTGAAAACAAACATAATTTTTAAAAGTAAAAAAACAAAATGGTTATCAAATGGGTCTAAGTGTTTTCTTTTGTTTCATATGTTAGAAACAAACATATGAAACATAAGTGTTTTCTTTTGTTTCAAATGGGTCTAAGTGTTTTCTTTTGTTTCATTTGTTTAATGGGTCTAACTATTTAGAATTAAAACTCTCATATGTTTAGTTACATTTTTGTGAAAATGTTTTTATGTACAAGTTTATTTGGAGTTAATAGCTTCAAATTTGTATTTAAAACATTGATAAATTGATGTTTTGAATTAATAGTTTCAAATTTGTATTTAAAACACTACGTTCACTTGACCCCTTTTGGTGGTCATGGTTGGTAGTAGTTGGTGATGGTCGGCGATAGTAGTTCGAATGTTTATTTTTAAGGCTAAAATTTACTCCGAGAAGCAGAGCGAAGTAAATTTTAGTGTGTAGGCTAAAAGTTAAATGTTATGTGTTATTTCCATGAGTTAGATGGAGTAGGCTAAAATGCCTCACTTCTTGTCCAACTGCTATAATCTCTCTAATGTTGAGAGAGTTCTCAATTTAAGAAAACTAATTCAAAACTAATTTGCATACTTCACAACAAAGTAAATAATTCTACCCTACCAACTCCAACAAGATTTATCATTGAAGTATGCACGTTAACAAGTCATAAATTTGATGTTAACAAATCATGAGTCTATTCTTAATTTAAGAACTCATTGGGCCAAACAAAGAGTGCAGTTATCCACCTCACCTAACTTCTTTTCAAGCATCTCCTCAAATGAACAACTAAAAGGAAGAAAAAATAGAGTAATACTAGAGTTTTATACATAACTAAGTGCAAATTATTTAGAGACGTTGCCATATTCTTAACAAGAATGTCATTTCAAAGTTTTTGCTCTAGATGTCAAAATCATCCTTTCCACATCATCAACAAAAATGCTAAATAAAAAGTATACATAATCCAACTTTTGATCCGCCAAATTGAGCAAGCTCAATTTGATACATGAGTCTATAATCCGAATTTACTTACTCTCAATTGTACTAAAAAGAATATCTTAAAACGAGTTTATTTTGTTTTTGATTGAAGCTATTATATATAGTAAATTTCTCCTTGTGACAAAATGAAGTTGACACTTAAAAACGAAAGCCAAAATTTTAATATTAAATATATAAAAGTTGTAGATTTTTATTAAATATATACAGATTTTTTTAGGTATGCATTTATAATTCTAAGTTAGGGGTGTTTTCTCAAATTTCTTAAACTGAGTAATGAAAATTACTCATTTATAGGCAAACTACTGTTTTAGTTTCTGTAAGTTTTGTTCCAGGTAGACATCTAATTTTAATCTTTAATGCTCTGAATGAATCTTAAAATTAATTTATTAGAATTCTTTTTCAAAATAAAATGATTATTAATATTCCATTTATAAATTATGAATATATTTCATACAATATCCTTTCTCGGATGAAAATTACCATTACTATTTAACTAACTTTTATGAAAAAATCAACTTTGAAAAGTTCGGTGTAATTAGTCAAAGCCAAACTTAATTTAGGATTTATTCAAAATGCAATGATTAAGTTTGAAATTTATTCAGAGTTACAAGACTAAATTCACCAATTAAGAGTAGGAAAAAATAACCTTTTAGTTTTAATTTTAATTTTCAATTGGTACTATCTTTTAAATATTACGTTGGTTTAAACCTAATCCTTAGGTTTCAAAATCTTACTATTTTACCTTTGAAATTAGAGTTTTGTTTCAATTTAATTTTAAGTTTCAAAATTTACCTTGTTTTTTCACTAAATACCGTATTTTCATGTTAATATCTATTAATTAAAAATTTATACAATTATAATTAATTAAGTTTCACTATTTTTTTTATCATTAATAAAATCAATTTAAAAATTTTAGCTTAATAATTGTTTTAAATTAATCAATAAACATTAATGTCAAATACTGAAAGCGAATATTTAATGAAAAATTGAAGTTAAAAATGTAAATTTTAAAAAACCAAACTAAAACAAAATTCAAATAGGTAAAATAGTAACACTTTGAAATTGAGAGAACAAATCAATATCATACTCAAAATTTAATGACTAAGAATATTACATTTTGAAATCTAGAGACCAAATAAAAAGTAGATCTAAAATTTAAAGATAATAACAATATTCACTCAGAGACTAAATCAATATCATACTTAAAATTGAAGGACTAAAATATAACCGTTTAAAATTTAAGGATCAAATGAAAACTAGATCTAAAATTCATGGATAAGAAGTATTATTTCCTTAATAGTATAAGTACTAAGACCACATTTACCAAACCATAATAAAAATTGGTATAATCGTAATGAGATTTCATTGATGGATCAATTGTAGTAAATTTGAATAGCAAATGTAATTGAATTGCTTTTGATCGAGTTTAATTATAATAGAAAATTTATCACAATTTAGTATTATTTGTTTAACCCTAATGATAACGGTAAAGAGTAAAGGTAACAATAATTGTGACAGATTTATAATTTTAATATTATTACAGTAATAATATTTGTAACGGTAATGTAAAGGTAGTAGGTTTCACGTAATTTTTCAACAACACTTAGATTGAGCACACTCCATTCGACAGATCCTACAATTCATTACAACTACGAAAGACAGGTAAACAAAAATAAATGTAATCAATTGGAACCCACTTTTTATTTTATTATAGATGAATTACGTTTCTAGAGGTGACCTAAATTGGAATTAAATTCAAACAATAGGATCAATGATTAACCTTTCTCAAAAAATAAAAAATAAAAATGAAGGGTACGTTAAAATTATTCTTCCCTCTCTAACTTTCTGTTCCCATTACTCAATGGAGTGTGACTACCATAAAATCTAGAAGCCGAATCGTCAAATACGAACCAAATTATGCTTCTTTATCATACTCGCTCCTTTTAAAGATAAACAAAAACTTCGAAATTTAAGCAAGCCACTAGCAAATTCCGATAGAAAGAAGAAGATAAAAGCTATTGTCCACTGGAACAACAAGCTTTGCTCCTTGTAATTTTCCTTCGATTCTCTCCCGCTAATGGAAATGGGGTCAGTTTTCTTCTACTGCTCTTAGCTAATCGCTCACTCGCTTACATTCAATTCGCCAGTTTGTTCTGATTTTGTTTGCACTGGAATGGCTTGACAATCCAGTTTTGGCGCTCCTTTTCTGGGAAAGTAACAAGAAATCATTGTATATTTTTCTAAAACAGTCAATATATAATCTATCTACTTTGTTTTCTCTATTTTGAGTTGGATATGGCAGGGTAGGAAACATTTCCAATTTTGGCAAATAGTTGATTGTTGTAGATTTTCTATGTTCCTCTGAATCTGAATCTAGTGGCTATATTTGGGTGGAGATTTTGTCTAAATTGGTATAGTTCTTAAATTGAGATTTTTCTTTTTTTCTTTGATATTTCTGGGTCTAGTCAAATTTAGTACTAGGCTTCCTTGATGGTTCTAATTGCCCGATTAATTTCGAGGGCGCAGTTCGATGCATATTTTCTTCTTTTTCTTCGTCCTCTTTTCATAATATTTCATTGAAGTTTTGGCTTTTTTTTTTTTTCTTGTCGAACGACTTTCTCTTGACTGGTAAGTTTTGTGTACTACAGCTTTTTCTTGTCTTGATTGGGGAAAGCTATTTCAGGAGAAGGTTGTTTTTTATATCTGGGTTTTCTCCCTTAATGCATGCACCTTCTTCCTGTTCTTTGGGTTTCTGCCCTTTATGTTTGTATTGGTTATGCAATGTTATGTCGTTTAGTTGGGTTGCCTGCAATGTGATGTTTTAATAAACATCTTCCTTTAGAAAAATGGGTTTAATGGTCTCTTCATCAAAGCTCTTATCGTGTTTCTTCCTTCAAGAAGTTTGAGATCTCTGACATTTCTACATTATTGCGGGTTGTTTTGCTAGAATCTGCCTGCATTTATTTGATGGTCACATAAGAGTTGTTTAATTGAGGTTCTAATTTCATGGTATAATGATCACCCTCAAGGGTTTTAATTTTGTTGCAAGCTAACTTTGGGATGGGCAAAGCCTCCCCAAGAATTATTGAGGCAAGTCATGAGCAAAATTATGCAATGAGGGAAGCTGCCGACACTGGTTACAGAAAAGTGTATATTATGGTTGTATTTTCAAAATATTGACACTCATTTCAATTGGATTAGATATCTTAAACTATTATTTGACAAAGATTCTTGCTGATTCAAGTTGCTTACTTATACTCAACAAGGAAGTTGTCATTCTTTTTAGCCAATCTTAATTCTTTGTTTTTCTTTTGGCACCAGCCCATATTAGATTTTCGTTCTCATTTTCTAATTATATGTTAATCTTGGATTTATTGGTATTGTTCCGATCAAACGAATGCCATCATGCCAAAGCATTTTACTTAAAGACAAAATATGAGAACTTTATCGGACATTTTAAAGAAATTTTTTTTTTTCAGGTTACTCTTTCCTTTTCTTCATATCTTTTTGTGGGTATATTGCACGTATGTGCTATAATTTCAAGGTAAAAAATCAGTTTATTATTTCCGACTCTCAGTATATATTCCATTATTCCTTTTCTGAAGTCCTTTCTGAGCCTCACTTCATGTAAACAACCTTACCTGTTGCCCTTGGAAATACACCTCTAGAATTCTTATCTTTTGAATCGTTTTGATGACAGTTACAGAAAACGATGCAGTGTGCTCTTGTAAGAAGTAGTGATTTTCAGAAAGGTCTAGACAAAGGAAAGGAGTCGTTGGAATTGAGACTCGAGGAAAACAGTTGTTCCAGAGGAATTAAGGTCCATAATTAAGAAAATTCTATTCTATTTGGTTTCGGTTTTGTTTGCATAAAATTTTGTGTTTGAATATTTTATATTTAAATGTTATCCTTCACTCGTTTCAGGATTCTAAAGTTTCTTCGTTTGCCTGGAGGAACCTTTTTGATTACAGGTAATGTTTTAGTCATACAATTGTTGAGCTGACTTTGTTCTGTTTCTTCATTTCAATATGTAGAAATTATTGATTACTATTTCTCAACTCATTTGGTTTACTTTTTCAGATGTGCCGTCATTAGTTTTCTTACAGTCGAATCTGATGGACTCTGGAGAATTGTTGCACTACCACCGCAATACGTAGATAGCTTGGATGTGAGCTGTCTGCCTCAAATGAATCGGTTTGCAGCTGAGAGAAAATTGGTCCAGAAAGGCCCTGCCTCTAATGTTACATATTCATTTAATTCATTCAGATGTAGAAGCTTGCTGGAGTCGAACAATAAGTTATTGGATAGTAAAGCAATTGAGTCGTCGAATAAATCCTCTGGCAAGTTCTCTTGCAGGAGTTCATGTTCTGGCTCTGCTTTGATGTTAAGTGACTCTAGTGCAATCTCTGCCATCCCAATTGGTGGAGCTAAATTGCAGAGATATGGGAAGAAAAATCCAAGAAAGAAGGCAAAAAAGAAAGAAATAGAATGTAAGAAGATATCTTCTGATTTTGTCTGTGCTGAAACAGAAGTATCATCCAAGGATTCTGCCCGTGGAAGTTTTTTGTCAGAAGCTTGTGGCAGTAATGATTCAGATTGTAGAGATGGATCTGTTTTGTGTTCGATTGCACGAGAAACTTTTCTGCCAGATTTTAGGGCCAGTAAAAATGATTTTGAACGAGATACTAAGAAAATTATTCAGCCACCTGGAATCACAGATTCGATATCCTCTAAAATTGATGACGAGCATGCATCTGAGGTTCCATCTTCTGCAATAAAGAATTTTAGTGGGTATTATCAAGTTTGTGGATCCGAAAACCAGGCCCTAATCAAAGTACCTGGTTGTACCCATGTCAGTGGGGGAGTAAATTCAAGAGAGAGGTTATTTGCCAGCAGCTGCAATGATTTTTGCCCTAAGGGTTCTTTGGATAATAATTCCCCAGATTCTAAGTGTTTTAGTTTAAACAGTACCTGCGATAATTTTAACTTGAAATTAAATGAAAAGAAAGGTTTTGGAGTTGATCTGTTGGAAGAACGAAGTTCACCTTCTAGAGAGAACTGTTATTCTCATAACTCAGTAAGAGATGAAGTAGATGTAAATGCCAAAGTGGAGAAACCTAATCGTGGTATTCAGGGATGTACTGTGAGTGAAACTTGTTCGGTTTTACCTGGAAAGAAAACTAAACAAAATAAAAAATTGACCGGGAGTTCAAGAATGAATAGATATGGTGGTCCAGGGAGTTCACAAAGGCGTACAGGGAAGGAAAACAGACATACTGTCTGGCAAAAGGTTCAAAGGAATAATAGTGGTGGATGTTGTGAACAGTTAGACCAAGTAAGTCCTGTCAGCAAACAGTTTAAAGGCATCTGTACTCCTGTTGTTGGTGTGCAAATGCCAAAGGTCAAGGATAAAAAAACGGGGAACAGAAAACAGCTGAAAGAAAAATTTCCCAGGAGGTTGAAAAGAAAAAATACGTCAGGACAAGAGAAGGTCTATCGTCCTACTAGGAACAGTTGTGGTAGTAATACTAGTTCAATGGTTCACAAACCACCAAATGAAAGGTTGGATATTCGACCAATGGACTTTGACATAAGAAAATCAAGTGGCGATCCAAGATCTCGTTTTCAAAATGATACTACTGATAAATGCATGACTTCTGAATCATTTGAAAGTACACAACTCTGTCTAGATGGATTGATGTCAAGCAAACTTATCTCCGATGGTTTGAATAGTCAAAAAGTAGAGAATGTCTCTAGCTCATTGCCAAGGGCCTGCAACTCCTTAAATCAGTCAAACCCGGTAGAGGTTCAGTCTCCTGTTTACCTTCCGCATCTTTTCTTTCAAGCAACAAAAGGAAGTTCTCTTGCTGAACGCAGCAAGCATAACAGCCAATCTAGATCACCCTTTCAAAACTGGTTGCCAAGCGGGGGAGAAGGTTCCAGATTGACCACCTTGGCCAGACCTGATTTTTCATCTCTGAAAGATGCAAGTACGCAACCTGCTGAGTTTGGCACTTCAGAAAAATCAATTCAAGAACGAGTCAATTGCAACATAGTAGATCCTGTTTCTGTTGTCACTGAGGGGATTCAGCATTCTAGAGATGGGAGTCATGGTCCTTTAGAAAATGAATGTGAGGTGCGGAAGATGTATGGTTACGATACAACTGCACTACAGGATCATAGGTCTGAGTTTGATGTGGATGAGCATTTTAATTCCAAATCCTCATGTGAAGATGCATCTATAATGGAGCAAGCAGTGAATAATGCATGTAGGGCACAATTGGTATCTGAAGCTATTCAAATGGAAACTGGTATTCCAATCGCAGAGTTCGAAAGATTCCTTCATTTGTCCTCCCCTGTTATCAACCAGACACCCAAGCTAAGAAGTAGTGAAATTTACCCAAGAAATTCGCCAGGTGATGTGATTCCGTGTAGCAATGAGACTGCTGACATTTCTTTGGGTTGCCTGTGGCAATGGTATGAAAAGCATGGCAGCTATGGCTTAGAAATAAAAGCCAATGGTCATGAAAATTCAAATGGTTTTGGCACTGATAACTCTGCATTCCGTGCATATTTTGTTCCATTTCTTTCAGCTGTTCAACTATTCAAGAGCCATAAAACTCATGGGGGAACAACTACAGATCCTGTGGGATTTGATTCATGTGTAAGCGATATAAAAGTGAAGGAGCCGTCCACTTGTCATCTTCCAATATTTTCAGTCCTTTTTCCTAAGCCCTGTACTGATGATGCAAGTGCTTCGCGGGTTTGTAATCAGCTACATAGTTCAGAGCAACATTTGGCTTCTGAGAAGAAGAAATCTTCAGTACAATCAGTCAACTTAAAATTATCTGGAGAATCAGAACTTATTTTTGAATATTTTGAAGGGGAACAACCTCAGCAGAGAAGGCCATTATTTGATAAGTAATTGCTCTACGCTTTTTTGGAAATTACTAGTGTGATTATGTTGGTTATATATTTTCTAACTCAAATCTATTATTATTTGTGTGTGTGTAGCAAGGAATAGGATACAAAATATAACAAATTAGTATCATCTCAGCTTTCTTCCCAAACCCTAGGTTTCTCCTAAACATCCTCTAATGTCTTTCCTACTAGATCTTTTAAAGAGTACCATTTATTGCGCAAGACAAGGAAATCTTTGCTTTCCCTTGCAATGTATGATCACAAAGTAGTTTTGGCCTTCCAGTAGACATATCATTTGGTAAATGCTAACTCAAACCCAACTTTTGAACTGGTGATACCCACACTTGGAAATATATTTGGAGAAGATGAATACATGACAACCCCTGAGGAATCATTTGGTAGGGGTTGGGACTTTTGATGGGGTTAGAGCTCAGGTTATAGGTTTAAGCCTTGGAGTGGAAACTTTAATGCAGGAGTTGATGTTTCTTGGAGTTGGCTCAGGACCATGGAAAATCTCCTTGGATTAGTGGGATGTGCTAGTTACCACGATCTGTAAAAGAAGTAGGAGAATGAATGATCATCGTTCTCACTACTATAATAAGAGAGACACACCAATTAGAAGACATTCTACTCTATCCAGCAGTATTTATGTCTTTCAAGACAAGTATCATCATAAAAAAAAATTATTTTTGGAACTTTCCTTTTCATGATAATTGGGTCCGATGATTTGACAAAACAACTACGTTAGAAGTAAGTTAGCTGAAGTATCAAGCAGTATACTGAATATACTATATTCACCCAAATTTTCCAATCTTCACAACACAGAATTAGCCACTTTGCTGAGAATTCTCCAGATTTTCTAGCTATGAACTTACTCTCTTTTAAATCCTGTTCTGTCTAGTATAGTCTAAATTGGAGGTATCACCCTGCCTTGGCCTCGTTCCAACGATGGTTCATTCATCTCTAATTGGGTTTAGTTAGCAGGAATAAGTATTTTCCCTATCTCCCCCCAAATTTTACGTAAGCATCCATAGAAGCTTTTCTAAAAACGAATTCCTTTGGCTTCATTGAATCCTTTGTACTTTGTAAACCATCTACCTTCGTTAGTTCCATATATAATAACCACAACAAAATGCCACATAGTTGCTGTTTGCCAGAGGAAAAATGCCACGCTCATTCCAATTCCATGGCCACTTTTTTCTTTCTCAGGTTACCTCACTCGAGACTGCTTCTTCTTGGGTTAAAGACACAAATTTTCCATTAACTAAAACTTCTCCATCTACCCTTATAATCAACTAAATGAATTCTCTAACATATCTCTCCATTAGTTATAGCCGTATTATGAATTTTAAAGAGAGAAAATACGAAGGAATGTTGGATATCACAGATTGAGAAAGAGTAGGGTAGGATGACCTCTTCTTAAAGGGTAAAAATTGTGTACTTTCATTTATCCAGATTCCCCGATACTCTTTTTATACTACTGGATTCCAAAACCAACCTTGATTACATGTCATTCAAGAGGCATTACCTAGAGAAGTTGAAGGCCAATGAGTGAATGTTGCATAGCATTCCATCTCTTGCTGCTTAACGTTCAAGAGGCATACCTAAAGATTCCAGTTGCTCTAAAACGCTAAATATATAATCCTGTTGTCGACCCCACACAATTTGATTCTTGAAGGACAAAATGTTTGGCAGTGTCCCTTTCTTCTTGACACTACGAACATTTCAGCGTAAAAACTTCACAATTTAACAGCCAATCAGCCCCTAGTGAAATTTATGAAGGAAAACATTATGAACTTCAAGTGGGACTGGCATCTATTTACATATTTATTCATGGTCTTGTGATTTGCCTTCGACCTCTTTCTCCTTAATCAATAGCTTTATGATAGTATGCTGGTTTTAAGGGATGATTGCATTTCAAATTCTGCATTCCAGTTACTTAATACAAGGATCGACAAATTGCTTGATATGTTGGTTATCTTAGAAAGCTGTGACAAGGCTCATCATTCTTAATTGCTAATTGAGAACTATTTTGAAATTGATCTCAGTTTTATTGTTGAATCAGGATACATCAGCTGGTCGAGGGTGATGGACGTCTACAAGGAAAAATATACGGGGATCCGACCATGCTCAATTCCTTAACTTTGAATGATCTGCATGCTGGATCATGGTTGGTTGTGACGGACATTTGCAGTGTTTGAATTAGTTCCATAGTCTACTAGAACTAGATGTGACCAAATTCTTAATGTATCTTTACCTTGTACAAAATAATATGAATTTCATTGATACAGCAGCTCTGAAGACAAAAAAGTGATTTAATTGTTTTTGGCATTTCAGGTACTCAGTGGCATGGTATCCCATTTATAGGATACCAGATGGCAACCTTCGAGCTGCATTTTTGACTTACCACTCACTAGGACATTTTGTTTCTAGAACTTCCCAATCTAACTCTCCAGATACAAATTCTTGCTTAGTCTGTCCAGTTGTGGGTCTTCAAAGTTATAATGCACAGGTAAAGTTGCTAATTACTACTAATAATTCCAACATGCTTTAACGTTTTGAAATGGTTGTGCATATTGTTTTGATATTGCTAAAGGAAACAAAGAAACAACACGTTCTGAAGATTGTATTTGCCTTCTCTCTCTGTATAAAATATGTGTTAATTGATTAGTACTTTATTCTTGTATATCTCAGAGGCTAATTACGTAAGGAAATGCCTAGGCTTGTGCCATTTAACTTTGTGAATTGCTCGATTAGGGGCTACCTATTTCCTGTGTTACTTTCCTATGAGAAATACTCGAGTACAGCCTAGATTACACCCATTAGTCATCTCTATGCATCACTTCAATTACAAAGAGAAAAAAAAATTAAAAATATTTTTTTAAAAAGAAAATTTTGTCACGTGGCGGCTTATAATTGTACACTTAGGTGGGATTCATAAAGATGGGTGCAACCCGGGATGCACTCAAGTATTTTTCCTTTTCTATAATCCCTGAAAGACAAAGCTAACAGTGATCCATTGATCTCAACGTGGTTGATTACAAGATGTCTAGACAAACCATCGATTTTCTCCCTCCAAATCCTCAAGTGCAAGGGGAAATGTTTGAGTTGAAAAGGCCTAGCTTCTTATAAGGGGGATGAAGAAAACCTCGTTAGATTCAGCATAGTTGTCAATCCATCAAGTTTTGAATGGTCGACCTTAAGCGTGTTTTTCATTTTACATCAATAAATTGCTACTATGCTTCTGCACATCCTTAACAAAGTTTCTAAAATTGTTGCATTGCATAAGGATTGATGTGCATCTTTCATAAGTGTTCTCTTTGTTACATGAGCAGAATGAATGCTGGTTCGAGCCTAGAAACATTGCGCCCACATTTACCCCTGGCTTAAATTCTCCTAGAATTCTCGAGGAGCGCCTGAGGTCGCTGGAAGAGACTGCATCTCTCATGGCCAGAGCTGTGGTTAAGAAAGGAAATCTGAACTCCGAAAACATGCATCCAGATTATGAGTTCTTCCTCTCCCGGCGACTCTAGTTACATAACCAGGTTTTATGCTTAGAACTTATCAAGGAGATTCTTTCCTTTTGTCAATATTCTTGAGAATTTAGTTTAGGTTAGGACCTAATCTCAAGTAGGGATGCAAGAATAGCTGATCTTCGTCTGTAATGTATTTACACAATTTTTTTTGTTCCTTTTCTGTCTTTCTATGCTAACTCTTTCAGGCAGTGCAACTTTCATCTGTATATATTGATTTGTACATAAATTACTTCTCATGTAAAAATGAAATATCTCCTGGATTTTTAGAGATTTTAAGCATTTTATTTCTCTGATTCAGTTTTAAAATTGGTTCTATTGAGATAACATGCCACAATATGGATTTCAGTGAAATATATATATATATATATATTTGAGCTATCTGAAATATATTTAGTTGCTAACCAAGCAAAGTCCAAGTGAATTGTGAACAAAGAAATACGAGGAATCCCTTTGAACTTTAATGATGCTATCATAATGATCAAGCCATTGACTTCTAACTTTTATTACGATTACTATATATCAATCCACTAATTTATTTAACATTAAATGTTTGTCTCTAAAATTAATCAACTGCCAGACCATCTATATGAAAAGTAGCTGACAAATTTGTTTCCCTTAATTTTAAATTTCGATTTAATGCTAATTAATAAATATAATTGAATTGTAAATTCACTTTTTTTTTTTTTCTTTTTTTCAATTCGAGATATCTTATGCCAAACTAAAAAGGGCATTTTTGTTTTTTCAATTCAAGAATAGTGGGTAGGATAGGACAGCGAACACTCGCATTCACTTGTGATATTTGAACCACTGTTTTAATGTTTTGTTTACGATGTGGCGTGGAAAAATCAAATCTGTTTTATGTTAATTGTGGTATATTGTTTTAATTCGTTAGACTTTGATTTTGATTTGGTAATTAATATTGAATTTAGTATCATTTAATTCAAAATTAAAACATCAATAGGTCTATTTGATTTGGTTATCGTGTTCAATTTTGGTCTATTTCATTTGTTTTTCACCATTTGGCAGTTGATTGTCAATTTTTTTGGATTTTTATCATGAGGGTGGGTTCGAATTTCTATAAACTTATATTCGAGTGGGTTTTTCTTCTCTTTCTTTCTTTTTTTTTTTAAATAATAAAAAACATAATCAATAGTGTTCTTCCACGTGGAATTTAATTAGAAAATACGTAAAATTGATGTAATGCCTCCTAGTTCATTGACACTGCGGTTACATCACGATGCGGAGGAGATTCACTGGATCGCAGCAATGTGGGACCCACTTGTCCGGTTCCTACTTTTCAGCAAATTATATTTAATTATGCCAGCATTGTCCATTGCCAATCATGGATCCACATCTCAACCTTATTTAATTTATTTTAAAGTGTAATAGGACAAGATATAAAACTTTCTACTTCCAGAATGTAGTGCAGGTTAATTATAACTAAGCTAAATTTACTTTGGTCTATATATATAACGCATGTCAATTATTTTTTAATTGAGTTTAATTAAATATGTTTGGAAAGATTATGGATTGTTTTATATGTCTCAACTTGTTGAGTTAACACATATACTATCTATTTTTTTTTTAATATTTGCGAGTATTTTGGACAATTTAAATTAAGTCCCAGGTAAAAAGTGACCATAGATATATTGTCTAATGTTGTAACCACAAATTTTATTTAGCCTAGCAAAGTAAATCTCCAAAATAAGAGGATCATTATTCATTTTACTAATTTTTTATGTTCATATTTATTATCACCAAGCTAAACTTACTTTGGTGTACATGTAGCATGTGAGAATTCTAAATTGTTTTATATGTCTCAATTCGTTGAGTTAACATGTATATTCTCTAATTTTTTATTTTATTTTCAATTCGTAAGTGTTTAGGAGAATTTTTATGTACATCTCGACTAATCTTACTATATTTTTTAGTATTAAGAAATCTCGTAAAATTTTAAATGGTAGGTAAGTGACTAGTAACACAAATTTTAATTAGCCTAACAACGTAAATCTCCAACCTAAGAGATCATAAAATTAATTTTTTTTAGCATTTTATTTATTTATGTATTATTATTTTTACCTAAACTACGTGATTTTGCTGTTGTATATATTTAGGAAGTGTTTTCTTAGAAGAAATATTTTGGAAGTGAATTAGTTTTGGATTGTTTTTAAATATAGGAAAATAAGTAAATTTACGAATATAGTAAACTTTTCACCGATAGTAGTTTATCGGGATATATCATAGTCTATCACAAATAGAATGTGGTATTTTACTATTATTTATAAATATTTTCAACCATTTTTTATTTAAAATAATTTTTCATTAGTTTTTAGTTTTTAAAAATTAAGCTTATAGACATTATTTTCATCTCTAAATTTCTTCATTTGTTATCTAATAATCCAACCAAATTTTGAAAGAAAAAAGTAGCTTTTAAAAATTTGTTTTTGTTTTTTTGAATTTGGCTAAAAATCCAATCATTGTATTTAAGAAAGATGTAGATTATTGTAATTATGGAGGAAATAGACTTAATTTTAAAAAATGAAATGGTTATCAAATTAGGTCTAATAGTTATTATTATTATTATTTTTATTATTATTATTATATATTGAAACAATTATTGTTATATTTTTAATAGGATGGCTTTCTTAAACCACTTTTTATGCAATAGAAAAGCTCCTATTTTTAATGTGTTCAAATTTAAAATTCATTGTTCTTCTCTTTAAAGGTATTATTAGTAGGAATTTATAAAATTTAGATCATATCTAACATTCTCAAACTCTTACTTGTTCTTTTAAAATGAACTTTAGAAAATATATCCAAGCAAATATCTCCACGTAATTCGCATTTTTAAAAGCAAAAATATATATATATAATAATAAATAAATAAATAAAAAATAATGTTCTAATACAAAAATAAAACTCACACACAAATGAAAGCTAACTTCTCAACTACCCTTGACATTTTGTACTCATATGATAAAATATTATGTTTATTACCTGAAAATAAAAAATTTAAAATAAATACATCAATAAGTTTATCCTAATATCTAGATACATTTGTTATAAATAAATAAATTATATAATGTAAAAAGTACATCCATAATGCTTTAATATATTAAATAACTTCATCCTAAATTTAGGTTAAGTATCTAAATTTTAAGTAATTTGTATTTTGACTATAAATCTAACGTTTTTTCAGTTCACTCCCACTCCTATTTGCATTGAAAGTTTTCAATTATTAAAAAAATAATTAAAAAAAATGAAAAAACAAAATCATTAAGATGACGGTTAATAACCATTTTATTTTTGGTTCATTGTTTTTGAAAATTTTACTTCATTTCTCACAATTTTATACACATAGTTTCATCTAAACATTTAAATTGTTCGTCAATTTCTAAAAACAAAATTAAGTTATCTAATTTTTTTTTCTGTTCAAATTTTAGTTTTTATTTTGAAAAGACTCCTAAATATTGAAGAGGTATTTATAGGCTTAATTTTAAAAAACTAGAAACAAAAAACTATGCCCCCGTTTGGTAACTATTTCGTTTTTCATTTTTGTTTTTGAAAATTAAGCATATAGACACTAATTCTATCTCTAAATTTTTTCTTTTTGTTATCTAGTTTTTACCAACAGTTTAAAAAACCACGGTAAATTTTGAAAACTATAAAAAGTAGTTTTTAAAAACTTCCTTTTGTTTTTGACATGTGGCTAAAAAATTAACCATTGTACTTAAGAAAAATGCAAATTATTATAAGAAATGTGAAGGAAATAAGCTTAAATTTCAAAAATAAAAAATGAAAGGGTTATCAATCAAGATCTAAATAGTTCTCAAATGAGACTAATTTGTTATATTTAGTTAACATATTTAGACATTTTATTATATGCTAACAATGCCTTTATGGTAATTGACATACACACCTATGGTGTCATAGGTTTGATTTTTCACCCTACAATTAATTTTTTTAAAAAAAACAAAGTTTAACCATTTTTAAAAAAACAATTTAAATTAATCATTTAAATAAAAATTTTATAAGATATAAAAAGGTAAAGTTGCTAAAAAAAAAATAAAAAAATAAAAAAAAAGGTTAAGAATTTTAAAATAGGAAATTTCTTTCGTTTGGAATTTTTTTGGTATATTTAGTCTAAATAAAAATGAAATATTACATTAAATGATAGCAATTAGCATAGCAAGAAGGGGAAGCGAAGTAAAGATATAGGAAGCGAACATGAAAAAATGGAGGAAGTGAGGAAATTTCCATTGGCCAAGTTGGCAACTCCTATCACTGTCGAGCTCATGGCTTCTCTCCAAATCGCCGACTTGGAAGTCAATCGGAGACTAATTTGGGCTATTCTTTTGTCTTATCTCGAACAAATTTTCATCCAAGCATCAAATGATAGCAACATCCTCAATATTTATGCGGTTTCTATGAATTCCACTTCTTTGCTTCAGTTCATCACAAGTTTCACTTTCCGGTTCTGATTCTAACCTCTTAATCCTCGATAATCAAGACATTATGGAGGAGGAAGGAGTGGATGATCGTGTAGTGAAGCGTTTGGATTCTGAACGCGGTCCAAATCAGAAGAATAGGCAGAGATTTGGAGGAGTAGGTGGAGTATTATCGATTGAGGAGTTCTTTGAGGACCAAGAAGTTCCTTCCTGGAGGAAGCAGCTGACATTTAGGGCTTTTTTCGTTAGTTTTTGGCTGAGTGTTTTGTTCAGCTTCATTGTAATGAAGCTCAATCTGACCACTGGTATTATTCCTTCACTCAACGTGTCTGCTGGTCTATTAGGTTTCTTCTTTGTCAAGTCGTGGACCAAATTTTTGGAGAGATCAGGTCTCTTGAGGCAGCCTTTCACCAGGCAGGAGAACACCGTCATCCAAACCTGTGTTGTTGCCTCGTCTGGCATTGCTTTCAGCGGTTTGTCCCTTAACCATTTTCTTTTTTCATTCACTGGTTGTAGATTCTTGTGCATACTTCATTTGGACTGGAGTACTAAGTTCGATTTCAAATTTTCGTTATCTTTCTTCCCCTCGTCGGTTTGTTGTTTTGTTGTGCGTTCTTGGCGCAGATTTTTGTGAACTTCTGTGATCAGTTCTGTGCCATCATCTTGATTGCTCCAATTTCCTTTTAAGAGGGAGTGTGATGAGTATGATTGCTCCGATCTTTTTTTGGGTGAATGATTGCCGCTTGCTTGTCATTAATTGTACATAACTGTTTATTTTTGTGCGTGTGGCCTTGCTTTTGTTATTTGTTTTTTCTAATGGAAGTAGCTGCAACTTGCATAAGCATAAACAATTAGAAAACTTTCGTTCCAATATAAATAAGGTTGTCTCTCTATCTCCTCTGAAAAAAAATTATTAGCAGAAAGTCGTCTTATATATTACATATTGTAGAAGTTATGGACCGAGGTGGTCGTTTGACCATACCTTGGAAACTCAGCTACTTGTTCTGCAGTTTTTCCTTGGCTTCCATCACCATGACGGGAGCATTCTAACATCCATCTTTCAATTGAAGAAAAACTTTAGTCATTTGCACAGTAGTCTGTGAAACATCTGAGAAATGAATAGGAAACCAGTTTACTAAGGCTATTTGTACACCAAGCTTTCAAGAAGCGAACTTCTGTTTAGTACTGAGTACTATTTCTAATCCTGGTAGACTGTTATTCCTCGTGGTTGGAAATTATAGAAGTCCATGGACAAATCTGAACTAATTCCTGATTTCTGTTGGACTGAATTCCTTTCTTTTTTTTTTTTTTTTTTGGATTATTTCTATTGACAGGAGGTTTTGGAAGTTACTTATTTGGAATGAGTGAACGGATTGCTCATAAAGCATCAGGCAGTAAAGATTTCAAAGATCCATCATTAGGATGGATGATTGGTTTCTTATTTGTTGTTAGCTTTCTTGGCCTCTTCTCAGTTGTACCCCTGCGAAAGGTACGCTGTCATGTTGCAAGTTGAAACAAATATTTTCAGTTTATTACAATTTACAACGAAAGCTTTAGAGTTGAGTTTATCCCAAAATAAGCTATGAAAACTTAAATTCAACATATATTAATGTGAAGGAGCTTTCAGAGGCAATTATTTCACACAAGATACGCCAATACCTTTATTTAGGTCTTCTATTAGTGTTCTTTCTATGGAGGAGATTGTCTTGTTCTTAGATTCTAGATGATATATTGAATGTTCGGCAGATGAAAAAAAACATTGTAACGATTCCTCTATGCTTCAACTTCATTGGCGAAGGTTTTTTCCCCTCCAGATGTTGCTGAATGGTCTGAGGATTTTAAAAATTGGAATAAAGAAATGCGTGTAAAGTGCACCTATAATGGTGTTCGATTATCCGAAAAAGAATTTTCAAAAAATTGGTTAATGGACGGTATTCAAATAAAGGTCTTCTATATATTGGTTGAGTGGATTTTGTGTAACATTTCCTTTCTCCTCCTGTAATTTTTTTAAAGTGAATTGTTTCTTACTCAAAAAATAAGCGAACATGAGGTAATTGACACGTACTCCTTCGTCCTTCCCTCAAGGTCGGAGGTTTAAATTCCCATGCCCCACGTTTTTCCTTTAAAAAATAGGAAAAGAACAGAAATTTATGCTCCATTTAACAAGCTGATGTTGCAATACATTTTGACTTGAAATTATCCATTATTATTTTTAATCTTTGATCTTTTTGACTCGGGATTAATTGCAGGTCATGGTCATAGACTTCAAATTAACTTATCCAAGTGGTACTGCAACTGCTCATTTGATTAATAGTTTCCACACTCCCCGAGGAGCTGCACTGGCAAAGTAATGTGTTGTTATATACAATAAATTATAATGATATTCAAATGAAAGCCGTTCTAATATGTACCTTTATTTATATACTTTTTTTTTTTTTTTTTTTTTGCCTAATCTTATAGGAAACAGGTGAGATTGCTTGGCAGGTTTTTCTCTGTGAGCTTCTTGTGGGGCTTTTTTCAGTGGTTCTTTACATCTGCAGATGGTTGTGGATTTGCCCATTTTCCAACATTTGGGCTCAAAGCATATGCAAATAAGTATTACATATATCTAATTCCTTCACTTTGATTTTTTAGATTATCCTTCAATTGATTCAGGGAACTTGATTGCTATATCTTTTATATATGGCCTCTATGTCAATACATGAAGATTTGAGGTTTTGTAGAATAAAATGTATCATTGCAATTTCAAGACATCGTCACGTGTGGGTTCACTATGTTCTTCTGGTTGATTATGTAGGTTTTACTTTGACTTCTCAGCAACATATATTGGAGTAGGGATGATTTGCCCCCACATAATAAATGTATCGGTGCTTGTTGGAGGGATTATCTCTTGGGGCATAATGTGGCCTCTCATAGAAGATAAAAAAGGTCAATGGTATAGTGAGAAATTGAGCTCAGATGACCTAAGTGGACTTGAAGGTTATAAGGTGATCTTTCATCTAAAACAAGTACACTATTTTTCTTCTAAAAAAAAAAAAAAAAATCCCTCTTAAAAGGAGACTTATTTTGAAATTGACCTCAGGTATTTATAGCAATAGCTATAATTCTTGGTGATGGCCTATACAACTTTTTCAGAGTATTGACTCGGACCCTCTCCGGCTTGTTCAACCAACTTCAACGCAGAAGAGAGAGTGAAGATTTTTCCATGGAAAATTCATCAAGGTCTGAGTTATCTTATGATGATGCACGAAGGAAACAACTTTTTCTCAAGGATCAAATACCAATCTGGTTTGCCATTGGAGGCTATGTTATAATTGCTGTAGTGTCGATAAACACTCTTCCACACATCTTTCCCCAGCTAAAGTGGTATTATATTTTGGTCATCTACATCTTTGCTCCTGTCTTGGCCTTCTGTAATGCATATGGATGTGGACTCACAGATTGGTCTCTGGCATCCACTTATGGAAAGCTTGCCATTTTCACTATTGGTGCATGGGCTGGGCCCTTGCATGGGGGAGTTATTGCTGGTCTATCAGCTTGTGGGGTCATGATGAATATTGTGTCTACAGCCTCAGACCTTATGCAGGATTTCAAAACTGGCTATCTAACTTTGGCTTCACCTCGCTCCATGTTTGTCAGCCAAGTAGTAGGCACAACAATGGGCTGCATTATTTCCCCTTGTGTCTTTTGGCTCTTCTACAAGGCATTTGATGATCTTGGTCTTCCAACTGGTGAATACCCGGCCCCTAACGCAGTTCTTTTTCGCAACATGTCCGTGTTGGGTGTTGAAGGCGTCTCAAGTCTACCAAAGTATTGTCTTACCTTTTGTTATGTGTTTTTCGCCACTGCAATTTTGATTAACTTGATTAAAGACTTAATACCAAAAAAATGGGCAAGGTTCATACCCTTACCTATGGCAATGGCCATACCATTCTATATAGGGCCATACTTTGCAATTGATATGAGCCTTGGTAGTCTGATATTGTTTGTGTGGCAGAAGTTAAACAGAACCAAGGCCGAAGCGTTCGGTCCCGCTGTAGCATCTGGTTTGATTTGTGGCGACGGGATTTGGACATTGCCTAGTTCAATTTTGGCTCTGGCGGGAGTCAAGGCACCGATTTGTATGAAGTTCCTTTCAAGGTCAACCAACGTGGAAGTAGATAAGTTCCTAAGATCGTAGATCTGAAATTTTGACTCTTTGAATTTATCTATTGCTTTGTGCTATCTATAAATACATTTATGGGCTAAATTATCCACCCTCTTCTTTTGGTTTCTTTATGTTGTGTTGGTTTCTTTGGGGGCGTGGGAGAGCCAGGCTTTATTCTGTTGTATGGCAAAAGGCAATTGTATGAGTTTGGTAGATAGAGAGAGGGAGAAGTAAGTTAAATTTTACTGGACAATTTTACTGTTGTATGGTCTAGTTGTATCATGTATTTATGCTAAGATAGAATGGTGAAAATAAAGGTTAAATTATGCGTATGTGTCAAATTTAGTTTCATTTTCTCATCGATGTTATTTTCAACTTGGTGATTGGTGATAGAAAAAAGTATTAAATAAGTATATTGAGATTAACATTTTTAAGAAAGTTTAAAATTATTTTTTCCTTTATTTCAAAAAATATTCTTATTAGTAATTATAGCACATTTGACATGCAATATATGTTAGTGACCAAGAAGTTCATAGTTTAAATCACCCACTCTTTTTATACTAAAAAATACTACTCTTATTCTTCCATAAGTTGCAATGTTACTATTAATCTTGTATAAATGTTTTAAAAAAACTATTAGAATTGAAATTTTTTAAAATGTTGAAAGGAAATTAGGACTTGGAATGATATGGTGAGGACCTAAAACGATGTCATGATCTAAAATTTTCACTCTAGGTCACTAACACCAATTACCTTCTCCAATTCTATGTTATTTTTATATTTAGGTGTTAAATTCTTTTTAAGTATAAAATTTCGAATAGGTAAATAAAATCAAAAGTTGAATAGTAAATAAAAATAAAAAGTAACATTTTAATTATTGTAGCATATTCTTTAATTTAATTGATTAAAAAATTAAAAGACTATTATGGGATGAAAGTAAACACTGGCAATGTCTTTCATATTACACTTCTAGACTACTTTCATTACAAGTAAATTAACATCAAAAGAATACCATTCCTATTCCATTCTATTTTAATTAGGACTACACACCAAAAATCCATTACTACAACTAAGTAAACACACCCTATAAAGTCCAATGTAATAATTAGAAATGACAAATTCAAATTTCACCATCCCATAATTCTTGAATGTTCTTGTATTGGCTTGTTGTACCATTGACTAGAAATTGACCAGTAGCCATCTTCTTTTCCTCCAACTTGTCAATTTCTTTCAAGTCTTCTTTATCTAATTTGAGAGCAAAGGAGGCCATGTTCTCCTCTAGTCTACTTTCATTGAAGCTCCTCACAACTGCACTTGCTCCAATCGATAATATCCAGCTTAAAGCAACCTTCAATAATATTGATCATTAGTCAATTAAATTTTAGGCTAAATTATACAAAATATCCCTGAGCTTGGTACATTGTGTCAAGACACCTTTGAACTTTCAAAAGTTTCAAAAAGACCCTTAAACTTCCAAAATGAGTTCAAAAATACTTTTTACCGTTAGTTTTGTTGGAAAACTTAATGTTTTGTGTCAAAAATACCATTAAACCTTTAAAAAAAATACCCTTACTATTATATGAACAGAAACCGTCAATGTCGTCTTACTTCTCTAAAATAAATAAATAAATGAAATTGCACACTCCATTTAAAGTGTATAAACTATAATAAAAAAAAGAGAATAAAGAAATCACTAAGGGATTTTAGGACTTAAATATTTTAACAAAATTGTAAGTTAGTAGTTGAGTTGTGTGTTAATAGTCAAATATATTTTTTTATTTGACTATTTGTCGTTTTGGTATGTTTTATGGCAAATTTTGATTTTAGAATTGTGTGAGATTTTGTGAGATTTTATGTTTTAACTTAAAATTTTGGTTGCTGAGAAAATTGGACTAAGCTAAGAATTGGAAAAGTAAGAGAAAAATGAAAGTATCTATATGAAAAAAATGAGAATATCTATATAATTTGTTTTAAAATTCATTATTTTTGAACTTTAGAGAGCTTCAAACAAATTGATCCACATATTAACGTTAGGAGCAATTTTATTTTTTATTTTTTAGTTCTAAAGTTATTTTTATTAACAGTTTCTGTTATATATTTACGATCAAGGTATTTTTGAACTTTTTAATTTAAAGGTATTTTTTAAACTTTTGAAAGTTCAAAGGTATTTTTGAAACAAAACTTTAACAATTTTCATCCAAAACTAAGGACAATGGTATTTTTTTTTTAACTTTTTTTTTTAAGCTGAAGGGTGTTTTTGAAACTTTTGAAAGTTTAGAGATATTTTTGACACAAATTACAAAGTTTAGGGGCATTTTTTTGTAATTTATCCTAAATTTTACAATCTTCATTTTAGTGAATGTTTGGAAGTGATTTTTAAATGGTTAAAATCACTTTTAACAAGTTTAAAATCACTTTGAAATACATCTTTCATTACTCAAAATCATTCACTATTTAATTCTATATTTTAAATGTAATTTTTCTAATATAAAATTGATTTTAAAAATTATTTAAAATATTTTCTAAGTAATTTTGAAAAGTAGAAAATGGAGTTGATGAAGAAATTGTGAGTACCTGTGCTGGAGTTGCTTTGTGCTTGGAAGCAATAGATTGAACAATTGGATGTTTGAGCAAATTCTTTAGCCCACATGGATTCCATGGACTCCCAAGAGGTGAATATGCAGTCAAATGCACATTGTTTAAACAGCAAACCTTTCTCAGCTTCCTTTGACTCCACATTAGGTGCAATTCTACCTACAAGAATAAACAATATTTATATTTATATTAGAAAAATTATTTTAAATAAAAAAATTGTTGGAAATATTTGCATAAAACCAAAATATCATAGTCTATCTACGATAACCGTGATTGATCACGATAGACTACTATCTGTATCTATCATGACACAGATATACACAGATAGTAGTGAAACTTTGCTATATTTGTAAATATTTTGATTCATTTTTCTATATTTGAAAATAAACCTTTATATTATTTTCAAGTTAATTTAATTTGCACTGGTTTACTAAACTCCTTTTGTAAATTTTTTAATCATGTAAAGACACATTGATGAATATGTCAGAGACATGCCATATAATTTAGGGTAGATAATTGGCAATGATCTTTCTCTCTGAAGGTTGAAGACTCGATTTTTCTATCCTGCTGTATCATCGACTTTAAGAATGATAATTAATGGATTTGTCCATTAAACTATATTCAAATTTATGCGATACTTAAAGTTAAAAAGTAGTTTAAATAAACATACTCAAACTCTTAAAAAGTGCCAATGCACCATGCCCAAAACAATGAGTGAGACAAGGTTTCCCTCTTAACATTATGAAGTGTATAAAAAATATTTAAATCTAAAATCCAAGAAAGAAAATTTTGTTACCAATATTCAAATACAGAGTTACAACAAGCATGATTTGTAAAGAAATGAGCGTGAAAAGGTTCCAATTAAAGAAACTTGACTAAGGCTAATTGATAAGGAAAATCTATAAAAGAAAAAAATGCCTAGCTAGATCAAAAAAATCAATCTCATGAATTTTCAATCATTTGACAACATTAACAACATTACATATTATATATAGAGAGGGGTTAAAATATCGTTTTGGTCTCCAAATTTTGAATTTTATTCAATTTTAGTCTTTATACTTTCAATTGTCCAATTTTAATCCTTGTACTTTTAATAAATCTTAAATTGAGTCCCCAATTTGTTAAAAATCCTTTTTGTATCTATAGCATTTTTACTATAAGTTTTGAAAACAATATTGTATTTTATTACATAAAAATTATTATTATTATTTAATCAATTTCGGTAAAAATTTACTTTAAGAAACTAAGTTTAAGATTTATTGAAAGTTGACTAAAACTAAACAATTAAAAATATAGTTACAGAGAATAGAGACTAAAATTGAACCATATATATATATATAATATATGTATGTATATGTATGTATACATGTATACACATATACACATATACATATATATGTATATACACATACATATGTATATAAACATATACACATACATATATATAGGTGAGAGAATTTGGGTCACAAGTCAATTAGTACGCCGTACGCCAATGAGCTGTAATGATCAATAATTTGAGATAATAATGCAAACCTCCCAATATAAACATAGCTCAATTGGCATTAAACTTATATGAACTCAATTGGCATTAAACTTATATGAAATAAATGAATGTGCCTGATTAACGGCAGATGGTAAACTTATATGAAATAAACGAACGTGCCTGATTAACGGCCGGGGTAGAGAAGCCAAATCCAACAACTGTAATATCTTGTTGGAAGAGAAATTGCTAACACCAATGGTCTTAGATAAGCCCAAATCCACACACTTTTCCATATGGGCCCATGTGGTTTCAAGGTCCAATTCATTGAATTCATCTTCTTTCGGCACCAAATTGTAGGCCCAAGGTTTTAGCTTTACTGGCCAATGGATCTAAGTAACTATCCACATATTCCAACCCCAAACGCCTACAAAGTATATTAGGCTCTGTTTAGGATATTGCATTTGTAATCGTAGAAAGTGGTGTTCAAATGATCTGACAATCTAAACTACCTAATCCAAAAAATAAGGGTTGGGTTCGGTTAGTTTTGTTCTTGGATTGGGTTCAAACTTTTCTATTTTTGTTGGGTTGAGTTAGGTCACGGGTTGACTAAACAAAAATTTGGGTTAACCCAACCCAACCCGAATTCTATATATATTGATAAAATATGTATATGTTTCTCTTTATTTAAAGTTTGATTACCTTGTGTTGATTAATTTATGAGTTTTTGATATTTTTCTTTTAAAATTGTTATGATATTTGTCTTTGTTTAAAGTTTGTAATCAATATAATAGATATTTGGTATTTAACATTTGAATTTTATGAGATTTTAGTTATTAGTTAACCAACCAGAATTTTCGAGTTGACCCAAAAAATACCTTCAACCCACGTACACCCCTATAACACCGGTAAAATCTATTAATAGTAACTTTTAGATTAACTTTTCTAAAAATCTACTACTTTCTTATCATTTAAATAAATATATTATAATAATATTTTACCATATTAATAATTTTTTATATATATTTTTAAATTTTAATTGATTCAATTTGTTTATAAGAATTATTTCTCTTAAATTTTTATCAAATAATTAAATTAAACAAAATTAGTTGGAATTAAAATCATACAAAATTTAAAAAATAAATATATTTAATTATCAATGTGATAATAATTAAAATGATAAACCTAACTTTAGTTCATATAATTAAATTACACCAATTTAGTATAAATTCATCTATTACTTTAATTAGTTTTTTTCTAATTTAAAAATAAAATTTACCAAACACTATCTTACTTCATTTCACAGTGGATTTTTCAAAAAACAAAGACAACAATTATTTTAAAGGCTACAACAATCCAAAACGGAACCTTTAATACTTTTCATTTTCACTAATTTAACCCTAAACCAATCAACCTAATTTTCAAATAAATTAAAATTATTGGAAAAAATATCAATTTTTCAAAGGTCGGTTTAACAAAATGAACTATTAGAGTAAATGCATGGACAATTTTCAAAGGAAATTATGTCTAAGAGTCTAAATTGATTCATTTATAAAAGTTTATAGGTTTTAAGGTAATTTTTTCTAACGAAATGTAATGGAGGAGTAAGTTTATACGTTTACAAAAAATGTTTGACGTTTAAATTGATACAATTATTAGTTCACACTTTAAATTGATACAACTACTGAAGTTTATATATTTTAAGTTATAAAGATTAAAAATATTTATCACAATAAATATGAACTTACTTTAAGGAGCTATTAAGAGCTGAAACTGGGTCATGGTGCTCATTGCACCATAGCTTTGTAGTCACAAAAATATCTTCTCTCCACAATTTGATTTTCAATTGATTTCTTTATAGCATTTCCCACGGCTTCTTCTGAACAATAAACACTTCAGTATCCACATGCCTATATCCAATCTGCATTTGCTTATGATTAATTAATCATGTATCAAATATTAAAATAGGAAAAAGTCAACCCTTTAGTGATGTTGATGTGTGATTCTAGTCAAAGTCAACTAGCGGAGATCGACCTATAAATGGGATCTCGTCTTGGTATGGTGCTCGGTCACACACATTCTTGAAATTTAGTACTTTATTAATCCAAATTTAGTTTGAGCCAATCAACTTTTATAGATTTTGCACCTTTAGATAATAAATGGTCTTTGCCTTTTATAGGAGAGAGTGAATAGCAGACAATACTCTCTAGTGAATTAGATGTCTGTGACATCTGTGTTTTTAGGTCGACGGTCTACCTAAAGGTATACCCTTGTCATCATATGCATAAGGCTACACAAATTCTCACGTAGACCTATTCAATCCAGAGCTTTTGTGATCAAAATACATATGTTTCCATTATATGATTCTAAACTTTGGAATTTTTCTTTTTTACTCTCAATTTTAAAATTTGTTTTAGAAAATACCTGGCAACTTTGAAATTGTTTCATAATATATAAATTTTCATTAAAATTAAATGATGGATATAAATTATGTGACAATTGATGTATAAAAATTAGAAAGTGCATGTGATATTTTATTTACAACTATATATAAAAGATTAAGATTGTTGTTGTGTATTTCATATCAAAAGATATCGTTAAAATTATTTACAAAATCAATTTTATACATTAGTCATCCGTCCATGTCATCTTATTTTAACAAAAGAGAGAGAAAAAAAAAACTCTCCAAATGTATTTTTGGAATGAATTTCAAATTTTAAAAGTAAAGAGTGAAACTTTTCATTGTTCACTAGACATAATTGAAACTTACTCAAAAGCTTGAATTTTTCCCTTAGTTTCTACAATATTTGTTTTCAAGAAACTCATATATAGAATCATTTGCTAACCTAGCATAGCTTAACTAGTAAAAAAAAACATATTATACCTATGTCGCCATGTGCTGGAGACGACGGGGAGCGGCCAACGTCTTCGAAAAGGGTTAAAATAACAAAAAAAAAAAAAAAAAAAAAAAAACCAAAACAAGAGAAGTAGCTAAAAAAAACAATAAAATACTCTGCGAAAACTAGAATGAGTTCGCGAGTTGTTTGTGTATGGGGAAGGTGTTAACATCCCACAACACCCGTTTAGAAAACAGTGGTCAAATTTTAAATCTTGAATTGAAAATTATTCTTTAAAGATTTCGTATTGGATAAAAAAAATTAAAACAAGTGTCTTATTTTACTCCTCATTTCTCCATTATTTGAAGTCATGATCTCATAAAATGGAAACAATTCCATGTTATGTTAGAATTGAGGAACAATTACTCACCTCAAGAAATTGAGAAAACATTACCATTTCTCAAATCCATCATAAGATGACCTTTTAATAACTAAAGTGTTTTTAAAACATTAATTGAATTCATTTTTTCTTAAGAGTAAATCTCGGACTCTAAAAAATTATGATCTCTCACCTAAAAAATTCTAGAAAATCAAACTACCAAATATTTCTAGATTCCATCATAGAAATTTTTTTTTAGGAAAAACGCGATTTTAAAGAAAACCAAATTGTTAGAAATATTTTTGAAATAATATATTAGTTTTTAAATGTTAAAAACACAAATAGTGTAATTTAAAGGAAATTTTTAAATGACTAAAAAAAAATTAGAAAATATTTAAAACTTAGATTAGAAATCAAATAAAGTTTAATATGAATATAATTTAAGAAGGGTAAGAATGAATTACATAAACATAAAAATACATATTAAAAATTTAATAAAATACATTAGAGATTCACTCGAACTCCCAAAAAAATCGACTTCTTAACTAATAAAATTTTCAAATTTTCTAAATTATGTTGTTGGTGTTTTTAAAAAAATATATACAAAGATTAAGAATATCATAATAATATTATTTAATTATAATACAACAAAATATATTAAAATATTAACATAATAAAATTTTTGAAAAATAAAATAATTGATTGCAATATTTAAAATAAATGGACGAATAAAACTTAGAAAGATGTCAAAATAAAGAATACATAAATAACAGAGAAGAAATCAGAATAATAATAATAACAACGTGCGTCAGTGGCACTGACACAACGCAACCACGTGGAAAAGAAATTAAAAAAGTTGAAATGATGGGCTACTAACCATCCACTCTCACACACTTACACTTAAATCATATAATATAATAATAATTTAACTTCTTCTACCCCATTTTTAACCTCCCTTATTCTCTCTCTCAAGCTAATTTTTTCCTTTTATCTTCCTCATCCGTTTGACTTAAAAAAATAAAAAATAAAAATGTATTTTTCAACAAATTTATTTTTATTTATTTTTTTTGATAAAATTAATTTAAAATATACTTTAAAATCTATTTGGGTAATTGTGAAACAATCCATTTGTTTTTTTTAAAATGACTTATTTTTTAAATTAAACACTTAAAATGTATTCCAAACACACTCTAAGTTTATTGATTTTCTTTTTGTAAGACACAAATAAGAAAGTTCTCGTCCACAATAGAATACTATATATCTCATATCTCCTTCTCATGACATTTTTATTGAGGTGTAACGTCACACAAATAGTAGTCTACACAAAATATCGCAAATAAACATGAAAATTTTGTTATATTTATAAATTTTTTTGTTGGTTCATTTTTCTATATTTAAAATCAGTTTTAAAAAGTATTTATATTTCTAAAAAAACTAATTAATATTTATTACCTGGATGGCCTTGATTATAGCAGCTTCGATTGCATCTCCATTGAGAGAGTCGGTGAAGGTCCCGTGTCCAAGCAAAGGAATGCTTCCTCCGTAGCTCAATTGCCTTCTCATAGTCGTCATCTCTCCTACACATTTCTCTACAAAGAGTCGAAATTTATAGGGAAACAAAAAAGGTTTATAAAAATAACTATATTTGTCCCAATCATTTCAATTTTTGTTTTGTTTTTCTCTTATCATTGTATTTTTCCTATTATGACTATTTATAAAATAAGATAATTAGCTTATCGAACACTATTAAATTTAAATTATTAGCTAAATTATTATTAACTAAACTATATACATGTCAAATACAACATATCTTAATTAACATATATATATATGTATTAAAGACTTTTTACGTTTCAAATTTTCTTATTCTTATTGTATTAAAAATACTAAATTATATAAATAATCTACTTATTCATCTCATCAAATTTTCCATTAACTTATTTCTAATGGTATTCATCATAGCATAAACATTTAGCGAAATTCTAAAAGCAAAAAATAAGTTAAATTTTAAAAACAAAAAACCAAATGATTAAAATAAAGTCTTTATCATTTACATTTAAATAATTGATAATTTAATTCTTCACTTTTTTTTATTGTTTGACAACATGTGGTTTGGGAATCCAATCTTTAATTTCAAGATTTATTATAAATTTATATTGTTTCTTTTAAAAATATAATTTCTATATGTAGAACTAGGTTAATGTTGACATTTAATGAATTAGCATTTGATACTTTACTGTTGATAAATAAATAAATAATTGATAATGATTTACCTAACATGAAAATACATAATCAAGTGGCAGAACTTTAGAGAAAAAAATTCGAGTTAATTCGAAGAAAAAAAATTAGCAAAAATTAGGGAAAATATTCTATACTGGGTAGTATGGAAATTTTAATATTTAGGTTGCCATAGAATTGACCTCGAGAAGCGCACCCAAGGATACCAAAACAGTGCGGCTAATGTACCTATGATGCAATTGAAATTGTGGCAATTAATAGAAAATGAAAATATAAAGAACAAAAACCACCACTAAAATGTATTGGTAGATTTAATTATATCTCTCAAATTTTTAATTGTAAAATTTACACCCCTGAATTTCTATAAGTATTTAAATTAAATCTTCAAGTTTACAATAATTGTAGAAATTGGACTTACAATCAAATTTGATCCAATTTTAATATTTATATAAGTTTGAAGACTTAATTTGGTAATCATATTTTAGAGTGATTTCTACCTTTGGTCCAAAATATAATATAATAATAATAACCGACCGTTGTTGTTGCCGCTCGTTCTCTTGTTGTTTCTCACCGCCACTACCCATCATCCTTCCTGATCCCAAACAGTGTAGAACAAGCCATTTGATGTCAATTTTTCTGGGTTAATAGATCTCAGTCCTCCAAATCCCTTCAAACCAACAACACATAGTTTCTCCTTTTTCACCTTCCACTCCCAATTAAACATGTCATTCAGTATGTTTTTTATGGTAAAAACAACACTTAAACTAGGGTGGCAGTTGTAATTAAACTTTTAACTTTCAATTTTAAAAATTAAACCCTCAAAATTATATTAAATAATAGAATTAACTTATATAATTGTATAAACGGTAACATTTGTATAAGTTTAAGATTTTAATTTTTATCATTTGTGAGTTCAATTCCTACAATTATTATAAACTTTAGGGTTCATTTTTAATACTCGAAAAAGTTTAAAGACCCAATTTAATTTGAGTGTCTAATTATAATTACCACCATATTTTAGAAATGTCTTTCTATTTTGCACTTAAATTAATCTTCTACAAATGAGGATCCATGTGGGAAAATTGCACGAAATGACCCAAAAACTAAAAATTTATCTATGGATGACCCGCTCCCTAAAACTTGACCATCAGTGACCTTTTGGCCACGTGAAATACCGATTTTACCCCCGAAATTAAAACAGCCCAAAACTTTCTCTCTCCACCGAAATTGATTGCATTGAATGCCGAAGTCTTCATCACAAGCATTTTTCAGAATCATTCAATGTCAACTACCATTATACCAACAAAATTGAATGCTAATGAATGGTCGCTCTCACACATTCTTCCATTCTTCCTATGTGTTCTGCGAGTTTCACAAACATTCGGACAAACTTAATCTTCTTCCATTTTTCCTGCGAGTTACAGCGTCGGTCGCTTTCATCTTCGTCCAGTATTCGTTTTAGCAACATCGTGGGTTAGAATCAGAAACACAGAGAATGTAAGTGTTTCTCTTCCTATATCGTTTAGTTCTATATAAACGGTCGATTATCTTCATATAGTCGATCGATTATAGTTAACTAAGCGATCACCTATATTATTCTCAGCGATCGCTTACATGATATTAAGCGATTGCTTACACATCATAATGCGATCGATTATTATGATACTAGGCGATCACTTTCACATCACCAGGCGATCGCTTTGAACATCACCAGGCGATCGCATATATAATATTAGGCCATCGCTTACAATTGTTTATGCGATCGCTTACATTTTACTAGGTGATCGCTCCGTTTTTTTCTTTTCTAAAGATCATTTCTAACTAAAAACCTTAACTTCTCTGTAGGTTAATGAATCTACTTCGCATCTTTGTGCGATTTGGTGGGAAATGGGATCAGTTCGGATGCAACTATGTTGGAGGTCAAATGAAAGGTCTGAAAATCAGAAAGGATATAACCTGTAGTGAATTAGTTAGCATACAGTACCAACAACTGAACATTGATCCCTACTTGTTTGATATACACATCAAGTGTTGCTATAATCTGTTGGTCCAAGTTCCTCTAATTGACATAGTAGACGATGAAGACCTCAGTTTTTTTCTAGAAGGAAGTGATGCATCTCGGATGCCATTGTTTATATCACTTACATTCTCATGCAATTGTATACAATTAAGTCATGCATATAGTTGTGTACACGATCGGCCACCACATGTCTCAACGGTCGCTTATTACATATCTCAACAATCGCTTAGACATGTAACGCGATTGCTTATAACACGTCTAAGCGATCGTTTATTGTATATTAAGCGATTGTTTAGTATATATTAAATGATCGTTTAGTGTACATTAAATGATTGCTTAGAGAAATGTACACGAATAATTATTGTAATACGAGAATTGGACACGGATACTTGAAATTGATAAAACAATTGGATTAAATTAACTATAATACGAGAAATGTACACGAATACTGATTTCATTGATTACCATAAGAACTTGTTTGCCCATAGTTCGGTTACATATTGTCTCCTAAATACAAGCATATTGTTCAATTTTAGACTATCTTTATTAGTATTCGTTACAAGATATTCCAAAAATTTACAAAAAAAAAATTCCATAGTCAAGGGATTTTGCCCACTGAAGCGTAACCTTGGATCGCTTCACTTCCCACGGCCGGTACTTGAAATTTGGAATCCGCGTGTCGAATTTGCAGGCTATCAAAATTGTTGGTATGGCCCTGCCCAGCAGCTCAAGTCTTGGATTCACGATGTTCGCACGGATGTAGTCTGGCATCGAGTCGAAGATGTAGATTGTGGATCCATGAAGGTCGATTGCAGCCATGAGCCAATGCTCGTTTATGTTGATTGGCCCAAACACGTAATCCACCTCCGACCATGCAAGCTTGTAGTCTTCGTTCTGGCCGTGTGTTAACTCGAGGAACGTTAAGTGAATAGCCCAAAACCGGCGTGTGCAACCTTGTTGGTCCAAGGCTCCACTGTCCCGTCGGGCATGAACACACCATCAGGTCGTATATTGACCGCAATTCCTTCAAGATTCGTGAGGGAATCCTGTAGAAAATCAAGGGTTAGATAAAATAACAATAATAATAAGTTAAAGTATAAAACAAGTTCAAGGTTACATACTGTCACACCCTATTTAAGAAACTAATGCGTTGAAGAGTCTATGCAGAAAATAAGTAAAAGACCATGTTGGACACATGGTCAGGACCAAGGTAACGCATGATATGGGTGGACGCATGGAAGTAAACCGAGAAGGGAAAGAAGTGAAACACATAAGAGAAGATGTACACATTGGCGATGGTAAGACGCTTAAGCAAGAAAGAAATAAAGTTATGTCGTGGAATGTTAAACGAGATCTAAGTCTCGGAAAGGTAGAATACTATAGCAAAATGAGTAATGCATAGACTATTAGCAAGGGATGTTCTTGAGTGTTAGATAAAGTGGAAGGATGAGATTACAAGCCCAAAGATTGAAGCAAGAGGTGGACGCATACTACTTTATTATCAGAAAAATGTTTTAGTGCAAGGAAAAATGTTAAATGAATAACCTTGGAATACAAACACAAGAACGCATAGAGGGATAATTAAGGAATCCTCAAGGATAGGAGGAAGGTCGTGGACGCATGATAGTGTGCGGTTCAGGTTAACAGATAGTAATATGCAGTCAGGCACAAACGCATAGTACTGTGCATTTAGGACAGTGACGCCTAGTAGTATGCGGTGAAAAACGAGTTCAAAAGAAGTATGGCTGAGAGACAGGGAAGTAAATAATGAAGCTCAAACCTTAAAGAAAACTTAATGAACGCATGGGAGCGTTGTGATGAATGAATAGTTGTTTATTGGAAAATGTTGGACGCATAAGATAAGCTTATAAAGGTTAGGTGGCTTCATATAGACTTGACATCTTAAAAGTAGGAGGTGTTAGAATGCATGTTAAGTGCTTCATGCAAGGTGACACTTGGATAAATGCACGGTTAATTAAGCATGCAGCGTGACATGTGGCAAAGAAGTGGCAAAAAGAGATGAGAAGTTGGATGGCAAGCTCCCTATAAATAGAACTTTGAGGGAAAAGGAGCGACTGATGACTCTGAAAGAAGAATTCTTGAGAGAAAGGGAAGAAAGAAGGCAGAAAGGAGGAATCCTTGCGTCCGTAGTAGGAGTCTGCGGCCAAGAGAGAAGGTATTTTTGACAAACTTAGCTATTTTATGTAAAAGAAGTTGTCTTGCGTCGAAAGGGGGTCGACCTTGCGGTAAAGACAAACACTATGTTCAAGGTGAACGCCGCGTCCAAAGATAGGTGATGCGTTCAAGTTGGACCTTGCATCCGAGAGAGGTCGACGCATCACAAAAAGAGAAGTAAGAAGAAAGGTTGCACTTTACGGTAGTTGCCAACCTTGCGTTGAAGGGCAGGGTTGCGTCCAACCGAGCTGACAGAGGAATATAGAGCCTTGCGTTTCTGAGATTAGAATGCTGCGTCCAAGAAGCTCAGGAAGAGGAAATAAAGGAAAGGAAGAGGAATTATTCTTTGGTAAGTACATGTGAGTAACACCTGCGTTTTTCAAGATATAAATGAGTTCTTAATGAATATGATTTTATGGGTTTCTAATGAATTAATGCATGCGTTTACATATATATTAAGCACATGAATATGTTGGTTATAGAAATGAAAGCATACGTTTATATATATAAAAGCACATGAGCAAGCTGAGAGCATGTGTTATATATAGAAAGCTCATGAGTATGCTAAGTATTAGATTTAGAAATGAGTTTAGTAAGACGCATGATGTTGATAATACAAGATTTTCATTGGAAAGTATATTGCTAATCATAGATGATGTTTCTAAAACATAGTGTATTTTATAAATTCCTAGACATGGCACCCTAAAGCTCAAGGACTAGAGGAAGTCAAATGGGTAGCCGGAAAATAGAAATGGGACCCAAAGCTCAAGGAGAAAAGGAAGGCATATGGGCAGCCTGGGTTATAATATCTATGTGCACATAGAAGAATATATATATACGACGCTGATGTGTTGAGATTACTCCACACAGCTAAGGATAATCGACGTTAAGTAGCGTTAGCGCCTCAACTACGAAAAAGATAAGGAATGAATTTGACGTTGAGAAGCATAAAAGCAATGCTCCACCTCAACTAAGGAAAATGATTAGAAATGAATGAGATCTTTGAGTATTTTTCAGAAATAAGCATGCAAAACTTAATAATGGTGTTTGAGTATAAATTAACATGATTAGAATCGATATTATTTAGATTGACCAGTTTCACATTTAAAATAAGTTATTTATAAAAACTGTTACTCACTGAGCCGTTAGCTCATTCTTTTATATGTTTTCCATTTTCAGGTAGCATGACAGTTCTCGTTGCCAGTCGAAGTCGAGGTTTGTCAAGCGATAACGATATTATCATCCTAGAAAAAGTGTTTAAATGAGGGAAATATGGTAAGCTGATAGTGGGAATCAACGAGGAAGTTGATGACTGTTGTCCTCACGCTCCATCTCGTGCTACATAAGGGTAGTTCGGGTTGGGGTGTGACACATATCATAAATCCGGTGTTCACCACCATGAACCGAAGTGAACACAATTCGGGCCGAGATTGAAGCTTCCGGTGAACGTGGAGCACTAGTATATCCATATTCTACAGAAAACAATAGAAAAGTTTAGTAATACACGAGTCTCAATTAAAGTGCTAAACGATCACTTATTAATCCTAAAAGATCACTTAGCATTTACTAAACGATCACTCAGACCGTCTACCCAATTGCTTAATGTTATCTAAGCGATCATTTGAAGTTTAAAGGAAAACTTACGTCCCCAATCACCCATGTATTCTTCTTAAGGGTTCTGAAGAATTCCTTGGTTCGAGATGTACATGACTGTCCTCTTCTTGTCCTTTGTCTTCGGATTGCTCCTCCACTTCTTATATGCAGCCCACAGCACATCCGGTATTGGGAACAAGGAGTCATACAATCGGATCTCTCTGATGGAGAAGTTGGGGATAGGGACTAAGGGTTCGGGTTGCGATGGTTGGAAAGGTTGGGAATTTGGTTGGGGAAGTTGGGGTTGAGGTTGAGGTTCGGAAGGTAAGAGTTGAGGTTGGGTTGGTTGGGAAGTTGATTGGGTAAGTTGGGGTTCAGGCTGAGGTTCGGAAGGTAGGAGTTGAGGTTGGGTTGGTTAGGAAGTTGATTGGGGAAGTTAGGTTCAGGTTGAGGTTCGGAAGGTAGGGGTTCAGGTTGGGTTGTCAGTAGGGAGGGGGGACCAATGTTGGAGGATGTTGGCTCCCTCTTCGGCCTATACACATCCTCTGGTGAAAACTTCGTCGGCTTATTTCTCTTCCGAAGATCAGGCATCACCTTCTTTTCCTATACAACATGGAAATTTTGTTAGAATACATATGTAAATAATGTGTATATGAAATTACATCAAATAAATACCTCGGCCATTTCGGCGGGCGTTGTCAAGTCTATTATGCTCCTCATGTTGAATGATTGAGTGGAGAGCACTTCACTGGGGAGCTCTTCAACAGAGGGTGGCTGGGTCGTGGGGGGATCAATTGGGGGGAGTTCTTCAATGGTGGCGATAGTGGTTTCTTTCTCGGTGGGTTGGTCGTAAACCACTATCGCCATTTCCTCCTGCCGCCGTCTTTTCCTTCGGTCAGAGCTGACTCAGACGGCCTCCATTCTCCCCATTGTTACCCGATCCATCAGCATCGGGGCGTCGTCGGGGTAGCTTCCCTGATTGTTTTCTTCGTCGTCGCCACCCTGAATCAGACAAATAAAGCAATAGGTTAGACAGTTGCTACGTGATTGCTTCAAAAAATATTATGCGATCGCATACAAATGCTAAGCGATCGTTTAACATGAATATGCGATCACTTGGCATTATTAAGCGATTGCTTAGTATTATTAAGCGATCGATTAACTGTTACTATGCGATCAATATGAAGAAAAAAAAGACAATCGAAAGGAATAAAATCTAACCTGATATAGACGCTCGATAAACATCCTTAGGTCGTCTATCTGCTTGATTAAATGGTCGTGCTGCTCACGAACCATTGTTGTCAAGTTCACCAAATCGTTACGAACCGCAGATATCTCTTTGTATAACACCTTGTACGACCGTGAGTGTTTGTGCCTTCTGGAGGTGCAGTGCCTCTCCGAGGTCTCGGGGCACCTTTTTTTCCCCCTCTGATCACTAAACTGACCAGGGAGTGGGGTCGTTGTCTCCATAATCGACTGCTCGACTTGTTCTTCTTGTGGCAGAGGGGGTTCAACTTGAATTTCTGTTGGCTGCTCGAGTTGGTCTTCTTCGTGAGAGGACTTGGGTTGGTCTGCCTCGGTGTCAACCGACAGCTGATCTCTTGATGCAGAGTTGACACATGGCATCAACTCAACCCTTCTTAATCTATCCTCCTTGTACCTCAGTTCATCTGCGGGAAGGCATAAGTCTCGCTTGTACGATCATCTGTAATGCAAACAACAAATCAATAAACGATCACCCAATAATAAAAAGATGATTCAACGATCGCCTAGATAATCTAAACGATCGCTTATATCGTATCAAACGATCATGTATATATACTAGGCGATCGCATAGTCTATGCGATCGCTTATTATAAACTCATCGATCGTTTAGATATTCTACTCGATAGTTGAGAGACATCTACGATCATGTAGATGTATATCAGTAGATGTATATCAACGATTGTTTAGACCATCTAACGACTTGTACCTTTTTGGGTTGGAAGACATTCCTCTCCAACGACTTGTACGATGGAGGCTAAGAACATGTCCACCTCAAAATTCGTAGAATGACAGTTTTGCTTGCTTTGGTAGCCACGAACTTACTAGAAGTGGACAATATCTCGTATGCCCACACCTATAACAAACAAAATATAAATGGATTAAACTATGGATTACGCTAAATATAGAAGTATAATTGAAGTTTAAATTGGGCTAAATCTTACCTGGAATGCAAGCACATATCCTGTATAATTGAAATATAAATTGGGTTAAATCATACCTGGAATGCAAGCACATATCCTTTGATGCAGTATGTGGTGTGCTTGGGGTTGTCTGCCTTCTTGATATCATGCACCTTTTCCTTTCCGCGCATGATAGTTTTCATGCTATTCAACAACTGGTTGAAGAAGACAGACGACCAATCGTAGTTGGCAAAGACTTCAAAGTCGTTGACAATCCCAAAAGTCTTCATGTCGAATTGTGTCTTCTTGTCTTTGCCCATCATAACTGTCTCGATATACAGAGTGAGGGCTACCTTCACGGCGTCTTGATCATTCGTAAATCTGATCTTCTCGAAGGCAACATCAACATCCTTGACTAGCTTTTCCTTCTTATCATTCGGGTCCCTAGGTCCAAGGATGAGATGCCGTAGTCTCTCGCCGCATGTATCTTGTTCAACCGTTTCTTCAGTCAGCCACAACCCGGTTATCAGATTGAAGTCTTCTTGGGTGAAGGTAACCCTCTTCCTCATAATGTTGAAGTTGATTGAGTTGGCACTATCCTCCCTCACCTCTCGTAGCAAGAAATGGTGGAATAGCTGTCTATTGAACACTAGGTCCACGTCCAGCAGTGGACTAAATGAGATCTTCCTAAACATTTCCATCTGATCAGTTGTTAGCTTACTCTTAATCAGAGAGCTGGTTTTGTGGACCATGCAGGAGACGATGGCAGGGAAGTACTTATCATCAGATATGGCCATTATCAACCTACAGCAAGGAAATGTAGTATAACATCAGTTTAACAGATTAAAAAATCCTAAACGATCGCTTATTAAATACTAAACGATCATTTAGATGACTAAGCAATCATTTATATTACTACGAGATCGCTTAGAGTACTAAGCAATCGCTTAGTCCATACTTTACAATCGCTTATTGAAATAAGCGATCGCTTAGTAATCTATGCGATCTCGTAGTAATCTAAACGATCACATAGTCATTTAAACGATCGCTTATTCGTATAACCTAGACTGGGCGATCGGTTATTCTAGGTTTAGCGTTCATTTCACCGAAGTTCAGCGATCGCTTGAGCTATGCTAAGCGATCGTTAAGCCTGTTATGAGCGATTGTTAAACCTATGACGGGGCGATCATTAAACCTAGTATGGCGATCGTAATGGGCGTACCTTTCAGATGAAGCAGAAGACGACGACTAGGAAGAAGAGAAAGCGAAAGGTTGAGAGAGAAAGCGAAAAGATTGAGAGAGAAACCGAAAGGTTCAGAGAGAAAGCGGAAAGGTTGAGAGAGAAAGCCATTGTTCAAATATCGTAAAAGTTTTCCAACGGGTGAGCTGCGACTTTTAAAGAAGAATGAAAAGACGTGTTTGGGCTGTTTTAATTTCGGGGGTAAAATCAATATTTCACATGGCCAAAAGATCACTGATGGTCAAGTTTTTGGGAGTGGGTTAGATAAGTTTTTAGTTTTTGGGTCATTTCGTGCAATTTTCCCATCCATGTGATTTACGTTGCCTTCCATTTAATATTATATATGTATATATATTCTAGATTTTATAATAATAAGAAAAAAAAAGTAATTAATTGCCAGCTTGACATTTTTAATAGTCTTCATTTCCTCCTATCTTTGACTTCTTTCCTTACAAGTTAGTCTTATAAACATGTGATTTACGTTGACTTCCATTATATATATTAGATTTTATAAGAATTAAAAAAAAGTAATTAATTGCCAACTTGACATTTTTAATGTTGTCTTAATTTCCTCCTGCCTTGCCTTCTTTCTTTGCAAGTTAGTCTTTGGAGGAATCCAATTACATATTTTCCATTATAGTTACCAATAAATATTATACATCACTTGAACTGTTCTTATTATGTGTGATTTTTTTTCTTCTAGCTTCTGAAGATTGACGATAGTTTGGACAATTTGTAAAAATCACTCCTAAAATATGGTGGTAGTTGCAATTATGTAACACCCCAAAATTTCAAGTAAATTTAAGATGATTTGATTTAAATTATCAATGGAAAATGTTTGAAGATTTGAATTTAATTTAGAAATTTAATGAAGGTTGGTTAAATTATTGGAAATTTGAATTTAATTCAATTGGTGAAAAGTGAATTTAATTTGGGAGATTTGGGAGTTTGGATTTAATTTGGTTTAGGGTTTAGGGTTTAAGATTCAAAATTTGTCATTAAAAAACAAGTAACAATTTTTTTTTTTTTTTTTATCATTCACATAAATTTTATTGGTTTCAAATTTAGTTTTAAAATAAAAAAGACATTTAAAAAAATCTCACATTTAAATCATTAAATTAAATTTTTTTTAAAAAAAAAACTCTAAATCATAAAAAACGGTCGGAAGATTTGGAAATATATTGTTGTTTTATAAATTATTTATGAAAATATTTGTAGTTTTCAAAATATTTATGAAAATATGGTAGTTTTTATTGGGAATTGGAAGGTGGGAAATTGTGTTTTTGGTCAACGGTTGAACCCTCGACCATCTTTTTTTTTTATTTATTTAAATTGTTTTTTCCCACTTCCACCTCCACTTCCCACTTCGGAAAATTTTAAAAATCGTTATAATAACAAACATATATTTTATCACTAACCAATCAATATAAAATTAAAGTGTCAATATTAATACAACAATTTATTTTTTTCTACTAAAATTAGTAATAATAAAAAAATTCAATGTGTCCCACAAGGCGGACGTCGCCAATTTCAAGCTGGTTGGCATCGTCGACTTTGCACTCTAGGTTGCTCTGGTGGATCTGGTTGCTCTGGTACCTCTGGAGGCGCTTCATAGACGTCGTGTCCATGTGTATGCATGTATGAAGATGATGGTCCAGCCTCTGAATCATAATATCATGAACCAAAGGCTGAACCATCATCATCAGACTGGCATAATCAGTCTGGCTCTGCGCTTGCGTCTGCATCATAGGAGGCAATTCTTCCACATTATGGTCAACCGCATCAAACTCATCTTCTTCTGCTCGAGCACGTCCCCTATGCCTAGGAACTGGTGGAGGTGCAATAGGTGTATCGTACATGTAGTGTAATTTCTCCATGTAACTTGCTTTATTATTGCATATAGTAAATACTTGATCTGGATCATTTGCAATATCACGAAGACTACTATTGCTCGATCTCTGTGAATTACAAAACAATTAGATAATATTTCAAATAAATTTAAATAAAAAATAATTAAACAATATTTGATTATATATCAAATGACCCAAAGCCGCTCCCGGACGAGTAATGTAGCGTCTCTTAATATTATTATACCAAAGGATGTAATCTTGAGTTGCATCCCTATCGAATTGCCCAACTAAAACGCCGACTGCAATAAACCTTCTACGATAGTGTCATCGCACTACTAAATGTGCAATTCTTTCAGACCAATCTGCAGTTCTCAAGTCAATGTCATGTAGTAGGGGTTCAGTATTGCACTCTGATGGGACATTCTGTTTGAAACCAAACTGTCGAATTACCCTGTCAGGAAGATGTCATTCACCAATGTGAAAACATATGAGTGGGCTCATCGTCCGCCATATGTCTTTACTGCTTGTACAAAAATTGGGCAAAGTGTCCATAACAGCTTTGTAAGTCTCCCAAATAATCTGAAACATAACATATTATATTAAAAATATTAAATACAAGTATATAAAAAAAATATGTATAAAAAATTCATGAATTTAATATTCACATACCTGGTCAGGTTGAAGCAGATCAAGCATATATCTATACTGACTCACTACATGTGTAGCTGACCGAGTTACACAAAATTGGTCTCTCCACGTACATTATTAAATTAATATTTTATGTTTAAAATTAACTATATTAGTCACAAAAAATATTAGCTAAATTAAATTAAAATGACATACTGAGAACCGTAGGCTCGTTCTGCTAATTGATGATCGTTGACATGTCGGAGTTGTGGAGCCATTGTTGGAAATCGTTCCCAAGCCCATATTTGTAGCAATATCAAAGGCCCAGCGATTTCACGAACATCAGGTTTTGTTGCTTTACATAGTTGTCTATACAGCCATGCCAAACACGCTCCACCCCAAGAATACCGTCCCGCGTCATGGAGATTGTCTAATAGTGGAAGGAACATTAGGTGCACGAAGTGACTTGACAGTATGTATGCTCTTGCGTATCTCGTGACAGATTCCTCGTCTGCATCATCCTCAAGTCTTGGAAATTGTGTCCCTAGCCATGTTAGACTCAATCGTGATCCCCTAATTTTATTTGCAGGTGGGGTCACACCGAGTAGCATCTGACAAATATGCAGCCAATCGTCATGCATTACCCCAGTAACAGGCTCGCCATCGACGGGTAACCCAATAATATTTCTATGTCTTGGAGCGTGATAGTGACTTCTCCAGTGGGCACATGAAATGTATGGGTCTCTAGCCTCCATCTTTCAATAAATGCAGTGATGAGGTGCCAGTCTAACTGAATGAATCCTAGTCTGGCAACCTCGAAAAAGCTTGATGCACGCAGAAGTGGTAGTATGCGACGATGAAGTGGGATGGTACGATAAACAACCGCCTCACGCCGTCTACAGTACATCTCGCCTGTAGTCCGATCTTGTCATACATTTGTTGATCGATAAACAAACTGATCGTATATAATATCGAGATCAATCGGTCCTGGGTTTAAAGCTATGATCTAGAAGAAAACAAATTATATATTTATCGAGTAAAACATACAAATAAATTAGGACTTAAAAGCGCGAGAGAGTGAGCTAGTGAGAGCCCATGATAAACATATTAATTTTATTATTGAAACATTGATTACATGATAGAAATGTTAACGAAAAAAATCTCTAACTGTCTAGTGCCCGTCTTTGTAACGAAGGACATTTCCTTCAATTATGACCTAACTGATTACAAAATCCGCAACGTACTTGAGAACTTGGTTCTGTCCAGTCCATCTCATTATGATATCATGAACTCTTTGGTCTACCAGGTTTTCTCAATAATGTCGGGTCGGCATGTAAAACAGGCATATTAGGAGGTGTGATCCAATAATCTTCATGCGGTACAGGTTGAAATTGAGGAGAGTAGCATGCAGCGTATGTCGACATTTTATCGTAGTCCTCAATGAAATCTTCATAGTTCATGTTAAATCGTGAGCAAACTGCCATAAAATGCGAACATGGAATGCCAACTGCTTGCCACTTGTTACATAAACAGTTCCGTTCGGAATCACTTAGCTTCAGTATTTGAATATTTCCTCCTTTAGAATTGAGGTTGTGACGTCCGGTTTTCACATGAAATACACATTTATATCAATCATATGATTGGACTTCATGTTTACTAGATCTTGCAGCCCATTTTGAGATTTTTTCGTGTGCGTACCTGAATATTTACTCACTTAGTATTATAAAAATATTTGGAACAAATTGTTGATTACTAAAAAGAAAATTATTACCGGGTGTATTTATCTCGACGCTCCAAGGCAGCTCTTATTTCTTCTCTTCTCTTCTCAAAATAATTTACATATTTGTAGAATGTTATTTAAGCAAGAGCATTTATCGGCAACATTCGAGCTCCTTTGAGGACTCCATTGATGCACTTTGATAGATTTGTCGTCATCCACCCGTACCTAAACCCTTCATTGTGCGCTTGAGTGATGTGGAACTCTTGTGTGTTAACCGCAAGTGTACGGGTCAAGTTATAATATAAAACGGTTAAGTCCGAGTATCGTTTCCACTAGAGATCCAATTGGGAAGGTTTAAGTTATTTAGCTATTCTAGAGTTGAATCAATTTTATTTGAGGAATGGAATTCAAATTTTTGTTTTTGGGAAAAAGAAAAATCAAGCAAGAAAATATCAAAGGGAGAATTGCAAGAGTCAAAGAGAGTTCTAGGGTTTCCAATCCTTGTTTGTTTCATCATGCAAAATTATGGATTTCATGGATTTAATTCTTATGCCTAAGTCTAGAAACTTAATTCCAAATTATCTTCTCTCAAAGACAACTCTTTCTCATGCAACTTGATTGATAGTTAATCTCTTAAAACCAATACAAAATTACATGGCATTAAAATTAGTCTTTAGCAACTTTCATTGTAAACCTAACTACTCTCGTGATAGATTAACAACGATTCATTGTTATAGATCAAACTAAATATATAATCTCTCGATCATACATCTAATCTAACATGTGAAGGTGGTCAATCTTCAAGAATTAAACACAATAACAATAAAAAGCATATTTATTTGAACAAAACCATGAGTCTACAAAATTATCATGAGTTCACAAACAATTCATCAAAAACCCTAAAACTAAAGAGTTTAGCCACTCATAGCGTAAAGCAACATATTGATAAAAAAGAATCAAAGAAAGAGTGTAAAGAATAGGGAAACTCTACTGAAAAAAGGTTCTTGATTGAGGCAGCACAGTCACGAACTCCTTGGCTCTCGCGTCGGACTTCGAAGGGCACCAAAACTATCTCGAACTCTTTTCCTCTTCCTTGCGGCTAACTCACTCTTGGAACTCTAGCTTAATTCTCACCTTTTCAGATCGTTCTCTTGTTCTGCAACTTTCTTGGTCTTCTTGATATTTCTCCCCCCCTTTTGGCTGCTGAAAACCACTAAATTTATAGAGTTTGGCCGCCCAAAATTTAACCTAAAATACAAAACTTGCGTTTAAATTAACGCTGGCGTTGCGACGCTGGGGTTGCGGCCAAAATTAAGTTACTCTCGGGTTTTAGCGTCGCGGCACTGCCGCGACGCTGTCTTGCGTTCTTCAAAGATGCGTCGAGGCAGCGCCTTCCCAGCGCCGCGTTGCTACTCTGCATCCATGCTGATGCGTTTCTGCTTCAGCGCCGCGGCAGCGCTGCCTTAGCGCCGCGGCGCACCATGCGTTTCAAGGAAGGATGCGTTTTTCAGCACTTTTTCTCCATATTCTTGCTCGGTTTTGATCTTTCAGTCGTTTCTTCTAATTTTCCTCGTTTTAACCTGAAAATCACTAGCAAACAAGTGAAATCTAATATAAAACTCCCTTAATTTGAGAGAATAATAAGCACTTTTCAAGTGCTTATCATTGAGTCCATTGCTCAATACCAATGTTGTCAAAAAAACTCATACAACTTCTATTTATTCGCTTAATGTCTTCCACTGCTTTATTAAACTTGCGAACTTGGAACTGACACCAGCACAATATACAAATTTTTTTAATGTATTGTACTTATTTTTTATTAAAATTACTTACAATATGGCGCAAGTAGAATCTATGGTGACATTTTGGCCCTGTCCAACCATTTTCTGGATTGTTCACTACCGAGATGATGCCACCATGCCCATCCGAAATCAAGCACACCTCTTCATGTATAACAATTTCTCTGAGGTGTTTTAAAAACCATCCCCACGTGTCAGCAGACTCCTCATCTACAACGGCAAATGCAAGAGGAAGAAGATGCCCATTCGAATCAACTGATGTAGCAATTAGCAACTTTCCTCTATATTTTCCATACAAGTGAGTACCGTCTATTTGAATAATCGGCCGACATCTATTAAATGCTTCTATACAAGGACCAAATGCCCAAAATACAGAAGTAAGGATGGCATGTCCTTCAATAGGTGTGCTTTTTATTTTCCACCCCACTCGTGTGCCGGGATTTGTATGCTTGACCATACACAACCATCTAGGCAACAGTTTGTATGAGTCATCCCAATCACCAAACACTCTGGCCAATGTCTTTCGTTTACCCTCCCACACCCTGTGGTAAGGAACATGGTATCCCCATTTTGTTTTGATGTCGGATTGTAGTTGTGCCACACTGATGGACGGTTTTTCCCTCACAGCTTCACAAAACTCTAGTGCAATCATTGAAGAGTCTAATTGCACATGAGTTTGGCTAAGCTCTGAGTAAAAACATGTATTTTGATCAACATACTTAGTAATCTCGAACAAATTGTGAGATTTTTTCTTCGCTGCACGGAGTCGCCACTTGCAACCATCCTCCCATTTCTTACACCGAATTGCCCAAATATTGTCAACAACTACCGGGGCTACAATTGGGTCATGTTCTCTAACGCTATCTATTATATTCATGTCAAGATTAGCGAATGTACTTGACGGCATTTCATGTTCACAACCATCGAAATCCAACTCCTCAAATTCATCGTCTGTTTCTGTTCTAAAATCCCTATATTGATTACCAGCCACCATATTTTCATCGTCATAGGCTGGTGCAACTGATTCAGGATCAAGATCAATACATTGATTGGGGTCTTCGAACTGACTCAACGATTGTGCATTCAAGTCTACATCCAAGCCTACCCTACTCACATTAATGTATAAATGCACTAGGTTCGGGAGCGGCATTGCAATTGAAAACATCAGATTCATCGCTGGTTCGTTATGAATGGGGAATGGCATATACTTTACAGATCCTAATGGTGTTAGATTACGATGTCTGTATATTATTTCTAAGTAGTTTGATCTCATATCTACACCAAGTGACAGCCCAATCATTTCAACAAATTGTTCAAAAACAAGTCCACTATTCACATTTATGCTAAAACTCCCACATGTTGATTGGTCATATTCAACTCCATCAACACCATCAATCATATGACCATTTGTAAACAACATAAATCCCAAACACTTGTCTGCCATTTTCTAAAAAAAGAAAACAACAATATACATCACTAATTATTTAACTAAAAACTATAATATTAAAAAATCTAGTAATATCTAATATGCAACGAAAATATAAATTTGTACTAAAAATTTAAAATATTATAAATATAAAATGTAAAGCAAAGACAAATTATAAAAATATTATATTAAAATTATCAACATGGTAGATCTAATATAACATTAATATGGTAGATTTAATATAATATTAATATGATAAATCTAATATAATATAAACAAGAACATTAAATTATAAAAAAAAAAAACTCATAACATCAATATATAAATATTATTCAATTAAAAGACTATTAACAAAAAAAAAATAAATACGAACATTAAAATGACATATTTAGCTTAAAATGATATGTCTAGCATAATATAAATACCAGAAAATGAAATGGCAACTCACAAATTCAGCAATGGTTTACTTTTTTTTATTCCTCGAAGTGACAACAATCGATCTTTGCTTTTCAAATAGCAACAAATACTGTAAAAAAAAATAGAATGAGAATAGAGAAAAAAATTTATATTATCTTATAAAAAATATAAATTTCATAAATCAAATTTATTTACAAACCTCGTAAATTTGGAAAAAAAAAAGAGAATATTTCGATAGATCAAATATTTTAGGAAAAAAAGAGGGAGAAAATTTGGAGAAAGTGGAGAATTTGTGAGAAGTTGCGCAAAAGAGAGGAACTGCTTGGATGGATTCAGAAGGAGGAGATTGGAAGAAGAAATAGTGGGAGGAAGAAGAGGGCGGAGCGGCATTTAAAGGGACTTGGTCGAGGGTTGAACCCTCGACCATAAGTCACGGGCGATGAGACCTGCGGCGGATTCTCTGCGACGACGCGACGAGACCTGCGGCGGATTCTCTACAACGACGCGACGAGACCTGTGGCGGATGGAATCTCTGTAAAATTTTCCACCCGTGGGTCTGCATTGGTCAAAGGTTGAGGCCATGACCTTGTGTTGGTCGAAGTAGGCCTTGCGCTGGTCGAAGTAGGTCATGCGTTGGTCGAAGGTAGGTCTTGCATTGGTTAAAGTAGGCCTTGCGTTGGTCGAAGGTAGGCCTTGCGTTGGTCAAAGGTTGAGGCCTCCTTGCATTGGTCGAAATAGGCCTTGCGTTGGTCGAAGGTAGGCCTTGCGTTGGTCGAAGGTTGAGGCCTCCTTGCGTTGGTCGAAGTAGGCTTTGCGTTAGTCGAAGGATTGCTTTGGTCGAGGGTTGAGGTCTTGACCTTTTCCTCTCTCCACTATCCAATCTTCTCTCTCCTACCAACTACCATATTTTCCTAAATAGTTTCCGAACTACAATATTTTTCTAATTATTTTTACTAAATACAATATTTCGATAAAAGGTCCCAAACGGTCAACATCATCACATTAAAATAAAATAGAAAAAAAATAGTAGTTTAGTTTAAAGTTTAAAAATAATAGAGTAATCAAGTCCTCCAATAATTTTTTAAAATAAAAAAGGATTATCACGATTTTTTTGGGCAAATATCACAATTTTTTAAAAATATATATTTAGTTTAGATAAAAGTTTGAAATAATTACTTTTATTTTAGAGACAAAAATTTAAATTAGAGGTTATTAGTTTTTTTTAGTACAAATAGGCTATTACATTCGTAATTTTAAATTATGTATCCTCCACCCATAATTGAATTTCTTTCATATTTTGAATCATTTTAAAATTTAAATGAAAATCTCTGTATGATTTTACGTTGACATATATATATACAATTATGTATTATTCTTAAAAATATTTAAATACTTATTTTATTTAACATAGAATAATGTACAAATGTTTTTCTTCAAATTTTTTGGATATATAGATAGATGGAGTAATTTAATTTTCGTCATAGAAATTAAATTATTTGCAACCGCCTTTAATTTATCTTTAATTTTAAAATCTTTATTATTATTGTTTTTTTAATATTGTTTAATTTTCACGTGTACAAATTTCTTGATTTGCCATATACTTTTTACAATTGTTTTTAAAGAGTGAACCAACATTTGAAAACTAAAAAATAGCTTTTAAAAAACTTGTTTTTATTTTTTAAATTTGGCTAATAATTCAACTTCTTTACTCAAAAAAGATGCAAAGTCATTGTAAAAAGTTAAAAGTAGTTGTTGAATGAGAAATTTTGGACAAACATGCAGACCAATATGCAGTTCATAGGTAGGTCTATGTCATATAGTATGAGTTCAATATTGCAGGCCCAGACATCTTGTTGGAAGCCAAATTGTCCGATCATTCTGTCATGAAGATGTCACTCCCTAATGTGAAATGAGTGGACTTAATTTAAATTTATTTTAAATATTGTCTCATTCAACAACTACTATTGACTTTCTACAATAGTTTTTCACCTTTTTTTGAGTAAAAGCATTGAATTCCTAGCCACAAAAACAAAACTAGTTCTTTAAAATGTACTTTTTGTAATTTTCAAAATTTAGTTAGTTTTTTAAAAACAATTGTAAATAGTAGATAGCAAATCAAGAAATTTGGATATGAAATGAGTGTTTATAGGCATAACTTTTAAAAATTAAAAATGAAAAAGTGAAATAATTATCAAATGGGACCTAAATTTTAAAAGTTAAGTTTGGAATGTAACTAGTAATATACCTTAACTTGTAATCTTATCAAAGTTAACATAAATCTTTCCAAAGAAATTGGTTAAATAATAATAATAATTTTTATGTAATTGCGTTTTCAGTATAATCATTCATATAACTGTGAATGACCTTTATTTATTTGTAATATCGTCAAAGTTAACATAAATCATTTTCTTCTTCATGTGAACGTAATAGGTCATTTCAAGATTTCCATTTTATGATCATGATTATCCACAATTTTATAGTTTTACACACCAATGTCAATTTTACGTCTACACTATCTAAAATGGGGAGAAACATTTGATTTCCCCTTTTGCTTGGTGATGTTTATAATTCACCTAAACTTATTTTAGTTTAAAATTTGGTTATTTCTAATATTTAATTTAAGATCCAAAATTTATAATTAGCAAACAAAAATTTTATCATTTGCTTCAAAATCAAATCCATTTGGATCTAATTTTTTCTATAAATTGGTTAAACTAAACTCCCAAATTTTTAATTCAAGTATGTTAATAGTTTAAAACTAATATTTGATTTTGATTATGGTTGATAATCAAGATATGAGTACGAAATCTAAACTTAAAAAATGAGATAATTCAAAAAAAAAAAAAAATTACTTATGATAACAAACTATAGAAACAATTTTATGTTTTTTTATTTTGATATTCCCTATTAGTTAAAAAAATATATTTCTTATTTTGATTTGGATTATTTGATTATCTTCTCAATTTCAAATTTTAATTTAAACCAAAGTATATTATTTTTAATTTTGTCATAATCTCCTTTTAATTTCAAGATTTAATATTTTAACGTAAACTAAAAATATCTAGAGCTCAAAGTCGTCGACGACAACCAGCTCAAAATCGGCGACGCCCGGCTTGTGGGACACATTGAGTTTTTTTTTTGATTTTTCAATAAATGGAAAACGTTAAATTATTGTATTGATATTGACATTTTAATTTACATTTTATTATTTTTTTCATTATGAACAATAGTTTTAATGATATCTTATGTTATTCATTGGACATTGGTTTAGATTATTTCTTTGTAAAACTATTGGTTTGATTTGTTTTGATTGGCCCAAAATAGATAAAATCAAACCAACTATCAATTCTATCTTATTATTAATAAAAAAAATATTTTTTTTACTATTTAAAAACAACGGTTTATTTTTAGGAAGTACGTTTTTCTATTAAAAAAAAAAAAGTTATGTTATAAAAAAGAAAAAAAACAAAGATAAAGTACAATTTTTTTAAAGAAAAGGAAATGGGTTATGTTATTAAAAAAAAAAAAAGGGTTGGTCAAGAGTTTCAAACACTCGACCAACCATCCAAAAAATTATTCCAATTAAATAAATAATTTTTTCACCCATCTCTAAAACTATAATATTTTTTTAAATAATTTCAAAACTACGATATCTCTCAGAATATTTTCTAAATTTAGCATTTTTTTCCAATGTATCTTACGTTAAAATCTTATTGCTAATATAATGAAATACATTTTTTTATTATTAAGAAATGTAATTTTATTTGAAGAAAAAGTTATGTTAAAAAAAAAAAAAAAAGAAGATTGGTCTAGAATTGAACTCTCAACCATTAAGTTGGTCGAATGTTAAACTTTGGACCAAAGACCTCATTATTTTAAACCATCGCATCTCAAAATTGCCATATAACACTACATTTTATTTCTATTTCTAATAATTATAATTATATATATTAGATTCTAAGGCTCTTTTCAAATATAATAAAAGAAACCAAAATATCTACAAATGTAGTAAAATTTCACTATCTATCTAAGATAGATTGCGATAGACGGTGATAATTTGCTATTAGTTTTAAAATATTTTTTTAAATTTTATAATAATAATAAAAAAATAATAATAAATTAATTGCCAACTTGACAATTTTAATAATGTCTTAATTTCCTCCTGCCTTACCTCGTTTCCTTACAAGTTAGTCTTATTTTATACAATAGAGATGGAGGATTCCAATTACATATTTTCCGTTATAGTTATCGATACATATTATCCATCACTTGAATTATTCTTGTTTTGCATGATTTTTTTTTCTTCTAGCTTCTAAAGCTTTATTGATGATAGTTTGGGCAGTTTGTAAAGATCACCCATAAAGAATGGTTGGATTTAATTGGAAGGTTTAAGAGGAAAAAAAAAAGAAAAGAAATACATAAATAAATATATGAAACGAAAGAACGAATACTCTTACTTTAATAATTGTTGATATATATATATATATATATATATATATAGGAAAGGAGAAGGGATTAGGGTTGTGAAATATTTATTTATGTATATATATTTAGGATTTATGTTAAGCGTGCAAGTGAAAAAAATGGAAATTCTAATTTTTTCTTCTTCGTGATCGCCGATTAAACTTGATAATCTGGCAGTCATATTTGACACGGTAGAGATCACTGCAAACATTTATATCTCACATATTAATTACTTTGAATGTAAATCACAATTCAGACTATAACATATACCAAAATATTGCATTTAAATTCACATTTGTGCTAAATCTAAACACAACCAACAATCATTAGTCATGCATCATTCATATAACATATTTAAAGTTAATCACTAAATTTACTTTAATATATAAGTCATTTTTTTATGTACATTATATTTAATTAAACAAAGTTCAAAACCTACTTCAATTGTTATTAACTGAGTAAGATAATATACCTTTGGATAAATCGTATAATTTCATGTTAATAACTATAAATGTTTATTATTCTTAAATATTATTTATTATGTTATATCGAATAAACATTTATAAAATAATTTAAATTCTTTAATGAATTTCGAGTGAGCCACTTTGGTGACTAACACACCCTCTAAAATTTTAAGGATTTAAATTATGACTACAGCTGTATACGTCTTTTGTTCACCTTTGAAAGAACCTCTACAAGATTCTACAAACATTGGAATTATTATTGTAGAATAATAATCATTTTATATAAGATCAATGTTTATCATAGGAATCCAACAACATAATTTTACAATCATTAATTTCATGCCCACCAACTCGATCAGCGACCCCATTTTGGAGAAATTTGATTTTGTGGGTTAAAATTGAGCCACGGGCCCACGATTGTGAAGAGTTTATTGGTAAAGTTTTTATAAGCTATAAATAGTTAATTAACAACATCAATTATAAATAATTAACTTTAATTGAGAAAATACCCAAATTCTCATAACCATAAATTGGTGATTTAATTTCTATTAAAACCTAGCTCTAATATCAAATGTTAGCAACAATTAAACTCAAATGTGGAAGTGATTAGCACCAATGGATTCTAATAGGATAATTAAATCAACTAAGATACATATAGAAAAGGAATGACGAACACTTACTTGATGATTCCATGATGAACATCCGAAATTCTTTAAATCAATGTTTTCCAATCCCAATACCGTTTATGTTTTAATTCACCATTTGATGATATAAGGATTTGTTTAATTTAATGAATTAAACATGGAATTGACAGAGAGTGTGTTAGGAATAAAAAACCATGTAGAAATTAAGTGACTCTCGTGAGACTACCCACATTTCAAGCAACTAACTAACTACCCACATCCTAGGTTACAAAAAACTCTCCACTACATTGGATAACTATTCATGATAACTTAGGTAACTACCCACGTTAGGGGAAACTACCAACTCTCCACTACATGGATAACTACCCATTATTAATCTCTCTATTTATCCAACTTCACATAACACCAGACTTATAAATTTCACGATATGGGATTGAGAGAGTTACATCGGATAATTGTCTCTTAAATACTTCACTAATCACCACCGTGTGTACAACAATAATAATATTAGAAATCAAAATTTCTAACATATATCAATTGAACTATTCTCACTATGCATGAGTTTTCTTTTTTTAGCCTTGGAGGTAGATTAATAATAGTCACCATGTGCCTGAGATGAAGCAGAGCGGCCGACGACCTTAAAAGAAGATTAAAAAAAACTTTTTTTTGTAAAACAAATAAAAAAAAAAGAGTCACCACCAATTTTTTTCCTCAAAATGTGATTGGACACTGAAATAAAATTAGCAATTTTAACCAAAAAAAACATGGTCTGCGAAAACTAAAATTGAGTTCGGAAATCATTTGTGTTTAGAAAAGGTGTTAGCACCCCACAACACTCGTAAAAACGGTGGCCAAAAGTTTTTATTTTGAAATGAAAATGCTATTTGAAAAGGTTTATTTTATTATATATATATATATATATATATATATATATATATATATATATATATATATTAAACAATGCCTTATTTTACCCCTCATTTCCCTATTATTTGGAGTAATGATTTCATAAAATAAGTGGAGTCAATCCATTAATGCGACTATATTAGAATTTATGGAAAATTTTTTACCTCAAAAATACGAGAAAACTTCTCAAATTCTTCATAGGAATAACCCTATAATATAGAAAGTTTTTTTTTAAAACATTAATTAAATTCTTTTTTTTTTCTTGAGATCAATTCTCTGACTTCAAAACATATGGGTCCCTCAGCTCAAGAATTCTAGAAAGTTAGACTCCCAAATTTTCTAGACTCCGTCGTAGGAACTTTTTTTAGAAAAACCGTCTTAAAAACCAAATTGTTAAGAAAAATGTATAAAAAAAATTGAAATAATACATTAGTTTTCTTAATTTAAAACTGCAAAAGCGTAATTTGAAAGATTTTGCAAATAACATTTTTTTAAGCGGAAAAAATATAGATGAAAAGATTAGAGAAATGTTAAAATGAAAATAAAAAATCAATTAATGTTGGGCATGATAATAATAATGACAATAATTATTGTTGGGTTTTATGTCCTAAAACTCATTGTTTGTAACTATTTGGAACTTATTATCAATAAAGTTGTTATTGAGATTTATATTCAGTAAAGTTGTTATTGAATATTTGAATTGCATCTATTAAATCTTATAAACTAAGAACCATTAGCTATAGGTTGTATGCTTAGACTTTATGTTTAGACATAAGTGGATCAAGTATAAGAATAAGGTTGGGTACCTTATCTGGGGACACTATGAATGCGACTCACTTTGTATTTGATACGAACAATGTAATCCTATATTATACATGTAGAGACATGTGAGTGGAGGCGTTCTATGACTATGAACTCCTGTCTGTTTGAAATTATCCTTTAATCTGCATAGGTGAGAGTGGCCCGAGTTCGCCTACTTAATATGCCTCTCATTTTAGAGATAAGATCAAACAAATAGTTGGGGACATAGTATTGCAAAATGGAAGTCGCTCCTACCTATTTTTAGGTTAGTAGATAAGTTGTTCGCTTAAGTACTGACTCCAAGACTTGAACAAGGAGCCCCACCCTCTCCCTCTCATTTGCCCGAGAGGGACTAGGTTTGTTGGTTGGACCACAAACCAATTGTTCATTAGAGGATCAGTGGGACTTAAGGAACGAGATGTAATTACAGGGGTAAAATAGTAATTTTGATCCAGCTGTACTTACGAACAACTTGTGAATGATCGACTTACTTATTATGGTTATATCAATTGGACAGAAATATATCTACAGTGACGAGAGTGCAACTAATGGGCTTTAGTGGAGTGACCTGGTAGTTAACGAATATTAATTAACTAGATTAAAGAGTTTAGCCGGTTAATTTCAGATCGTTGGAGCTCATGATCTGTAGGTCCATTAGGTTCCCTTGTTAGCTCATAGATAAACCTTAGAACTTTATTGAGTGAATTTGAAATGATCAAATTCAGTTCTTGAGTGAAATTTATGGTTTGTTTGTTTAGTTTTGAATTAGACAAAATCGGAGAGTTAGAAATATTTAAATGTGATTTAAATATTTTTAGTTTGTTTGTTTAATTTTGAATTAGACAAAATCAGAGAGTTAGAAACATTTAAATGTGATTTAAATATTTTTAGGATGAATAGAGATTCATCGGATTGGAATTTGTCTAGAAAGGTGGAAAAATAATTAATTTAATATAATTGATTTTATTTTAAATTAATTTTTGAAATTAATTTTGAATTAAATTCAATTTTAGGAAATTGAATATTAAAACTATTTTTGGAAAATGGATTTTTCCACTTATTGCATGATTAAGGTGGTGTTGTTCATGCAAAACACCATATCTACTATCATGTTCCACTCCAAATTGAGCACCTTAATCAGTCTTGGTGTTGTCTTCATGCATGTTGTTTCAATCTGCATGCTATCCTCTTTATATAGATGAGAGGAATTGATGATTAAGGTTAAGCATTTTGCTATTTTGTGCAAAAACTCTCTCAAACTCAAAATCTGAAAAACAATGTGTTCTTCTTTCTTTTCTCCAAATTGAACTCAATTTTGGATCTCAAAATCTGTTCTAATGCCTAAGAATAACAAGGAAGACACTAGAGGTTGTCCACACAGTGTTCGTGATCTGAAATTTGAAGAATCCGGCTTCAATTTTGAGCTACAACAAGTAAGTTTTCTTTTCAATTTTTCATTTTGTGAACAAACATGTTTAATCTTCAAAATTGATGTAATTAGAATGTTTTAGATCCTAATTTCTTTCGTTGTTATGTTGCTAACTCCTTCAATTGGTATCAGAGCATGATTAGAGCACTCAATTTACATTAATTTGAACTTGGTAGGTGCAAATTCATGTGATAAATGTTGTGGTTGCTAAAGTTGGATTTTTTCTGGTTTTGGCATCTAATTCAGCTTTTTTGTTGCTTAATTGTTGTAATTGGCCACTTGTTTATGGTCTTAAATGAGTTAAGAAGTGTTTGTAATTTTAAGTGGAAATTAGGCTATAATTTGAAGAAATTGGAGATGCTGAGAGTCAAAATCGAGTAGCAACAAACGATTCTACCCAGAAACGTTGTGACACTCCCTCAACAACGCCACGACCCTGTTCTTCATTTTCCAAAAAGGCGTGGGTTGAAGAAGATGCAGTCCAGTTAGACCGGTTTGATCGATTCAGCACCTTAGAGGTTTGGTTCGGTCATTTTTCATCCGGTTCAACCTTCATTTCATCTTTTGGAGTCCAGTTCGGGCCAATTCAATGCGTTTGGGGTCGGTTTGAGGGAGTTTTTCAATTACAAATGTAATAATTTAGCTGTTTTTAAGTCATTAGTTGCCAAAACTAGTCCACTTTAGTGTATTTAATTAATTATGCATTTAGAATGTATGTTTTAATTAAATTAAATTTATTTGTACATATAGTATGTCATATAGTTTAAAAATCCCACCATAGGATTAACATGTTTTATGCATATGATGTATGTTATAAGGTGTTATAATGTATGATATGCATGCTCTAGTTATCATAGAATTAATATAAATTGTTATATTATTTTATGATGTATGTTATAGATTGTTATTATTTTATAAAGTGTTATAAAATGAATTAGACTTTTAAAATCTATAACAAAGATAAAATACATGCTCACTTAGGCTAACAAACCTATAGTAGGTAGTTAACTTATAAAACAAAGGTTACAAAAATTCACCCGGCAAGATCGTGTCTAAGGTTGGAGGTATTTAAGTTGACGTTTTATGGAACACCTACTACATGGGGATCAAACCGATTCTTGAATTTATGTGAACTTAGTTTTATGAGCCTGCATTAACAATGTTAGTTTTAAAAAGAGGTTTTATCACTTAGACATGGTTGGTTAAATCACTATATGAATTATACTTGAATAAAAACCTAAACTTAGGTTATATTTGTTTAGCCGAAATATAACTAAGTAAGAGTTACCCAATATATTTTAGAACACTTTGAAGATATTGAAGGTACTGGTGTAAAATCCAACGACGAATAGAGATCTGGCCAAAATCGAGAAGTTCAGTCGTTCAACCGTTTTTTGGGAAGAAGATGAGGGTTTTCATGGATTCAGAAGAAGGCGAGGATGGTCTTTGGGTTTAAGGAAGAAACGATGGTTTGAGGGTTGAGGAAGATGGTTCGAGGAACAAGAAGACGCTGATTTTGGGAAATATACGAAAAAGTGAAAACTTTCGGAAAATGTAAGGAAAATGGAAGACTTTCGGGAAACCCATTATTAAAGGGAGAAATTTGAATTTGAACCGTTGGATGGTGAACCGGTTTTCAGGAAACCCTATAAAAGATAAATGGTAAAGTGGAGAAATTAAATCGTTGGATGGTAACCGATTATTGGGAAGGGAAACTAGGTTCATAGAGTAGATGAGATACAAATTGGGGATATTACGTACTTTTCACCATGTGGGACCCACCCCTGAAAATTTGAAAAAGTTGAAAAATGGATTAGAAAAAGAATTTTTTAAAAAATAGGTTAGTTTTGTCTCATAAAAAACTGTTGGGGTTAGAAATAGCAATTTCCCCCTTAAAAAACTTTCTCAATTCCCTCTTTTTTACTTCAAAAACTTCTTCATCTCCGAATTCAAAAACTTCTTCAAAAACTTTCTCAATTCCCGCTCTTTCAAAATACAAAGGAGAAAGAATTTTCTATTCTAAATGTAGGCTTCTTTTCTTTTCATTTTTTATTACTTTTACCTTCTGTTTTTTAAAGATCACACATCTTTTACTCTTTTCCTTCTTTTAAATAATAATAATAAACATAAAAATAAATAACGGTAATGGGAACTTTGCTGTCTCCTTCTTTTCAGGGTGGATTGCAACTTTAAGGTTTCTAATATTAAATTTGTTTGCTCTTTGTTTGGTGTTGGCTAGTTGAGTTGTGAATGAAAAAGGTTCACAAACAGTAGTTTGGAAGTTAGTAATGTAACAATAAATATGTATTGTATTGTTTATGTTATAGGGAGTCTGCAATTTTATGTTACATTTTTTTAGCTCGCAAAAGTTGGTAGTATTTTCTCAGTCTATACTTTCCCTAGGTTTTGTGCAATAAGCTTAAGGATCCTCTGAGAAAACTTTCAATTCTTTATTCACGAGAAGTGAAGGTAGAGAGAAGATTCTTGGATCTTAAAGATTAAGAAAAGGCGCTGGGAAGAGGCGAAGAGCCAATCAAATGCATGGGTTTTTCAGGGTTAATTAGAGAGAAAAAAAAAATACTTTTAAAAAAAAAAATTAGGGAAAAGGGTTAGTTTGAAAAAAAAAAAAAAAAAGTAAAAGGGATAGTTTTTTCTCTTTTTGTTCAAGCAGCATTTTTTGTCACGGTCAAACTGAATGAAAATGATTGCTTTGATGTTTTTCTCATAAATAACTTTACAGTAAAAGTGACAGAAGTCAATCCCTTCCTGATAGGTTTGAACTTGTCGAGAAGAAATTGGCCTCTGACAATTTTATCGTAAAATTCTAATCGGAACTTTACGGGAAAAGTGACAAAGAGTCAATTCCTTCCCGTAAAGTGTTGTCTCGATTCTTGGTAATTAAAAAATTAATTTTTTTCAAAAAAATATCAAAATGTCGTTGACTTCCACTTTTACTTTCAATTTGACCATTTGACTATTTGTTATTCATATCAAGACAAAAAAAACTACTCATTTTCCCTAAATTTTTTTTAAAGTATCCTTTTCCCCAAAAATTTTTTCTAAAACTACCCCATCCAATAGACCTAATTTTTCAAGTAATCTCATTATAGATTTGATTTACTAATTTAATATTTTCACGCTAACCAACTCAATTCAACTTTAGTTTACTATTTTAAACATTTAGATTTTGTTTTTGTTTGTTTTAGGTTTTAGTAATTTTAGTTTAAGTTAAGTTTTAGTGTATTGTTTTAATTTTAGTTTATTGACAGTTCATATTTAGAATTGTTATATTGAGATTGATAGTGTTCTCACGACCCTCTAAATATAGTTTCAAATTGAACTTTGACAAAGACCCTATTAGGAGTCTTTTTGTTGTTTTACTCATATTTTGTAAACATCTCATTTGCAGGAGGAATTCACATTGTTATTGTTCTACTCGTCCACTGCGGTGAGTTCATCAAAGCTTATTACACTTTTTTTAAAATATATATATAGCTAAAATTATTCCTTAAACCATTGTTTTATTGCAAATGACTTGTGTTCTTACATTTTTGGCACCTCAACAAATACAAGTAGTTTAAAGAACCTTGCACTTCTCTATATAAGACCGCTTTTTTCTTTTTCCTTTTTTTTAATTATAATTTTTACACTCAGTATAATTATTTTTAATCAATATAATTTACTTGTTCATTTGTAGTCGACAAGACAAATACTTTACAACTAATTGAAATTAAATGCGGTGAGAGTTTAGTATCGTGACTTTATAGTAGTTAATTTTATTAGGTTTAAGGACATGTGATATAATGTCAAGTTTGGTAGGGTTAGGCGTTATATGTTTCAGTTTCAAGATACTAATTGTTTGTAAAAAAGTTATTTTACTGGTTGATTAATAAAAATGACTTGATTCATTCGTTTGTGCCACGATGTTTAAATGAGATGGTTTGATGTTGTCAATTTAGATATGTGATTGAAAATTTGGAGTTATGTTATTGTGTTGGATTTATGTAGTTGCGTAGTTGTTGGTAGTCGGTTATATAATTGTTGGTTTTAGGAGAAATGATACATTTTGTAATTATCTGATTTTGATAGTGTAATGTGTGATTGAAAAATTGGAGTTGTGTAGTTGATGGTTTACAGGAGTTGTGTGAGATTGTTGGGTTTGCAGGAGTTGGGTAGTTGGTGATTTGCAAGAGTTGTGTACAGTTGTTGTTTTGCAAGAGTTGTGTAAAGTTGTGGGGTTTGCATGAGTTGTGTGAGATTGTTATTTTGGCTTGAGTTGTGTATGGTACGTTTGTTTGCTTCAATTGTTTATAGTTGTGTGAAGTTGTTGCTTCGCAGAAGTTTTGTGAAGTTGTTGCATTGTAGAGTTATGTAGTTATATGTAAATTTATAGAAGTTGGGTAATTGTTGGTTTGTAACTGTGAGCTAGCTAATTGTGCAAGTGAGTTGGTATATTTATTGTTTGTGTATAAAATATATTTGGGTTCAGCTTGTTTGGAGTGGATGCAAATTGCAGGTATAAAGCTTGCTTGGGGTCGATTACAAGTTGCATGCGAGGACTCAATGACCCAGATCTTTTTTTTTTCCTCAAATTGTTATAGTTGACGACTAAAAAAGGTCAAGAAAGGTTGATAATTGACGAACAAAAAACGTCAATAAAAACATACAATAATACATTTTTCTTGATGGGCAAAAAACGTCAATAAAAAGGGTCAACTTTATGGTTTTTATGAATACTTGATGGACAAAAAATATCAATATTAACCTACTTGGACGTTCAAAAAGTATCAACAAAAGTATCTATCTTGATGGTTTTCTCTAATACCTAATGGGCAAAAAACATCAACCTAACCTATCTCGATGGCTAAAAACCATCAAGATAGGGTTTGTGCTGACATTTTTTGGCCGTCGAGAAAACTATCTTTCTTGATGGTCAGGCTTTCTTGATATTGGATTTCTTGATTTTTTTTGCCATCAAAATAGTTTTTTTTTTTTTTTTTTTTTTTGCCATCAACAAAAGCCAAAATTGTAATAGTATTTTTACAGGTTTGAAGAAGACAAAAATTAAAGAAAAGGAAATTTTGTTAAGCTTTTTTTGAGTTGAAGGTTGATTTTGCTCCTTCAACTTTAAGAACTTGCTAGAGAAAAAGAAGATTGAAGCTTGTCGCTTAAGGTATGGATCCCCGGTACGTTTGCCCTACCATATGCCACCCCCAACTAAGATTTGAAATCTCACTAGTTTCTCTCTATGTTTTGGTTTTTCTATGGTTTACACATTGCAGCTTTCTTTCTTTATTTTTTTTTACAAAGGAAATTTTTTTTTCGCTGTAAAAATCCTTCCTTTCTCACTGTTGTAACACTACTTATAAAGGCAAAAACTTTGAATTTAAAATGTTCCCCAATTGTAAATGAGCTAAAATGTGGATAAAACTTGGAAAATAAATCTTTTTTTTACCTAGAAAATGTTGGATCAATTTATTTCCTTTCCAACATAATAATCAGAAAAAGACTAATAAGAAAGAAAAAGAATATAGAGATTGCAACCATAATTAATAAAATTAATCCAGACAAAATAGGTGGTTACAATAATAACTTGAGCAATTTGCAAAAACTATTTCTAAAATATAGTGGCAGTTGTAGCTGTACTTTTTAAACTTTAAATTGTAGAAATTGAGTCATCACAAATTTATATAAGTGTTAAAATTGAACCATCGAACTTATATCGCTAAAAAAAATTGTAACAATTATATAAGTTTAAAGATACATTTTTTATTAATCTGGAGATTCAATATCAACAACTATAATAAGTTAAGGAAAAATGAAACTTGGAATATGCATATCCATTCGAAAATAATTTGCCTTCCTTTTTTTTATTTTAGATTTTATAACAAAAAAGTAATTAATTGCCAACTTGACATTTTTAATCATATCTTAATTTCTTCTAATTTTTTTTCTTGTCAATTAGTTTTTTTTATAATAGAGATGGAGGATTCAAACCACATACATTTTAGTATGATCACCAACACATGTTATATATCAATTGAACTATTCTCCCTATGCATGGATTTTCTTCTTCTAGCCTTTGAGGATTTATTAATAATAACTTTGGGCAATTTTCAAAAATCACTCATAATGTATGATGGTAGTTGCAATTGTACCATCAAACTTTCAATTGTAAAAATTGAGTCCTCAAACTTATACAAGTGTTAAAATTGAATTTTCAAATTCACATAATTATTGTAGAAATTGTAACAATTGTATATATTCAAGGGTTCAATTTTTATGGAATTCAATTTCTATAACTATTTTAAGTTTGATGGTCCAACTTCAGCACTTATAAATTTGAGGGCTCAAGTTTTACCATTTAAAGTTTAAAGAGAGTAATTGCAACTAAAATCATATTAACGGTGGTTCTTGTAATTTGCTCTAATAGTTTTTTTTTTTTTTTTAAATAGAGACGAAAAAAAAAATGAAGCCCCACATTTTTAACATTATCATATGTCTAAATATTTTATTTAACAAATGATTCGTTTGGATCTTATTGTCTAGAAATAAATTAAACATTGTTTGACTTTGCAATTCTCTCCTTCTCTTTGCATTGATAAGAAATTGATAACAAACATGATAGACAGAAATAATAGTCTATCATTGTTTTATCACTATAGACAGTAATAGTACTAGTCTATCACTTACCCTCCATAAGAAAAGTATATACTTTTTTCAACTTTAAAAGCAACCATTAAAATGGTGAGAGGCATTGAAGGTTTGATTTACAACACAGGGCAACTCAACTAACAACCAAAATTCTAAAAGTAATTTAAGGATGTGTTTGAACTATATTTTCAAGTGTTTAATTTAAAAAATAAGTCATTTTGAAAAAAAAAAAAGGAGTGTTTGTTAACTACTCAAAATAGATTTTGAAATGTATTTTAAACAAATTTTATCAAAAGAGTTTAAATGAAAATGAATTTTTTGAAAAACACATTTTTCTCTAGTCAATCCAAATGGGTAAGAATTCCTAACTACCACATGTTTCGAATGCGAAATCAACTACAGGGGTTTGCTAAGGGCGGGATTGGAATTATAAAAATAAAATAAAATAAAACGAATTTGCCAAGTGTGAGATACCTTTACCATAATTGTTGTTTTTGTAAATAATTTCACCGAATTTGCCATACAATACAAATCCCCTTTTAATTAAATATAATACGTGATAAAAATATTTTAAATGATAAAACTGTTAAAAATATCTGCAAGTAATAACAAAATATCACAGTTTAGATAGTGATATACTAATATCTGTATCTATCATAACAAATATAGTAGTCTATCACAGTCTATTTGCAGTAGCCACTAAAATTTTACTATATTTCTAAATATTTTGGTTCATTTTCCTATATTTGAAAACAACTCTACAACTAATAATAATAATAAATTACCCAGTTGTGTTAAATTTTTTAATAATCATTTTTTATTTTATTTTTTAATTTTAAAACAATTTAACAAGCATGGTTTATGTATCCTACAAACGGGGTGTTTGGGGTGAGGAGATGAGATGAACTTATTGTTTGGTAAGTCAACTTCGTATTTCATAAACATTTTATACCATGTATACCAACAGTGCACTTAGCCCTTGTCACTACCGATGTTCGTTGCTCAATTTCGGCGACCACCTCCAATGGCCAACTCTAGCGACCACATCATGCAACCAACTCCGACAACATCCAACCACCATTGTTAACGGCCAACTCCAACAACCTCCGACGACCACCACTCCACCAACTCCAATGACTATTATTTTAAATTATGAGTACTACAAATTTGAGTTTTGTTGGCACATGAGTTTTTTTGTTTTGTTGACGCTCATGACGTAAAACTATCAATAAAATTTTAATTTAAAACCTAAAAATAATTATTAATTTAAAACTACATATAAAATATTAACAAATGTTTATATTTAAGTTGATGCACAAAGTTATCAATAGAAACACCTCTATTGACATAAAAATACGTAGATTCCGTCAAAATGTTTAATACTAGATTTTTTTATTAGTCCATAGTATTTTGTAATCATTCTTTATAGTAATTTGAGATTAATAAAATCACTTTCATCATGTAATAAATCAAACAAACTTATATGTAAATTTTTCTATATTTGTAAATAATTTGAATAATTTGGTTCATTTTGCTATATTTGAAAATAACCCTATATATTTAGGAAAATTATTGTAAATAGAAAAAATATCAAACTATTTACAAATATAGCAAAATTTTACTTTCTATTTGTGCTAAATCGCGATAGACACATATCATTTATTTGTGTCTATCTAGTAAAGTGATAAATGTCTAGCTGGTTTATCGCGATTTATCATAGAAAGAAAATAAATTTTTCTATATTTATAATTATTTTCTAACAATTTTCTATTTCTAAAAACATCCCATATATATATTATTGAGTAAAAGAAATTTTCAAACAAAAATAATCATCATAAAAATAGATTATTTATGTAAACTATACCGATACCCTTAACATATAAACTCAGCACCTCAAACACCCAAAATACAAACATATGAACTCCATACATATAAAAACTCAACTCAGCACGTCAAACTAACGCCAAACTTTTCATATTCGAACTTTTAAATTTCAAAATTTTATAGTTATTATTAGTGGCATATTTTGTAAATTAAAGATTTGACAATAGGATGAATTAGTCTAAAACTGATTGTCCCTGTAAGCCACTTTTTAAAATAGTAAGATAAGATATATACACATACATATACATATACAACTTGGAAGATTATGCATGGAGTAGGTTAGAAATTTTGCTGATACATACCATATTGTGTACTTGCCATCTCTTAGTAACTTTTAAAATTTTGTTCAACGAGTAGGATGAGATTTAGAATTGCCATCTCTTGGTCAATTATATCTTAACCAATTGAGCTATACTTAGATTAGTTACCTAGTCTAGAAACAATAGTAACTAATTGGACCATATTATCCAAAGGCATGGACACTCCATGGTTTATAGGCTGCATAAAATCTTGTGAATAATTTTTACCTTCAAGCTGAAAATCTGGGCTGGTCCCTAAGAAGTGTAAGAGTAGATCTCTCTGATATCAAAACATAATTTTACATTGCCTAATTTTAGGATAAAAGCTTAACTTCAATATCATTTTATGGTTAAATCTCTTTGATTTCAATTAGGCAGCAGCATCAAAGAAACTGGTAGAGCATAGCATTCTGAATATAGCCCCTGCAATGCGATCCTAGCTGCTGCTGTGGCTTAGCATTGGTAGAATGTAATAACCTCAACTTGTCCAATCTTCATCAGTGTCCTAGATGACACAAAATCATGAGCAAGAATGTGCAAGCTCCTAACCAATATTTATGAAAGAAACTAAAGGAATATGTTTTAGTTAATCTATTCATCTAGTCCCTAAATGATCATTTCACTTTGATTTCATCTTTTCACTCCCACTTAAAGTTTAATTGCTGTATTATTCAAACATTTTAATTCAATCACCTGCATGTGAAAAGTTTATGACAATGTGAACGCTTTTTGGTGATCATGATCAAGAACTACAATTAGGCAAATGGAGAACCTGTTTTGTTCTTAACTTTACATGAAATAAATAATTACGGTATACAAATGACAACTCTCCTACAAACATGGTGTGAGGCACGCACGACGTGAGAAGTTTATAAAGGGTAGGGACTAAGCCAAGCGAGAAATTAACTATACGTAACATCAAAAGAGTAGTTCAGACAAATATTTCCATCAGACTCCAAAATGAGTACAAACCTAGGGCCCACCAACTTCCAGTCCAATATTCTAAAAGATCATGGGAGTATTTAGGTTTATAAAATAGGCAGTGAACACTCACCTCTTGAGAACTTGACGATTCTTCAATCTCATCTTCAACCTACAAGATATAGATAAAACGTACTTAACATACAATGACATGTACCGTCAACCATTTCATTCAGCAATCCATCGTGATTTGTGAGTAGTAAATGGAAATAGACTACATGGAGTTGCAAGTTCAGAACATATTAAATTTTAGGTTATAATACTATTTGATCTTGTATTTCAGGTCCAATTCCATTTTAATCTTCCTACTAAGAAATGTCTAATAAATCTTAAAATTAGTCCTACTGTTAGTTATTAGTCTTTCCTCTATAAATTTTGGAAACATATTCACATGGCCTCCTTCTTTGCAAAGATACTATGGTCTCCTTCCTTGCAAAGATATTATTATCATTATTATTATATAGCCAATTTCAATACAAATCAACTTCAAACTAACAATAATAACTAATTTTAATATTTATTAAAACATTTGAGGGTACATAACTACTAAATTTGGAATTTCATTTGAAAGTACAAGTACTAAATTTGGATGAGACCCAAAATACAGAAACCAATAACATTTTAAACTAAATTCTAAAAACCCTCACTTGTAACATGATAAGGCAATAAGACATGAAAAGGAATGGCTGGTTGAAGTTGTTTGAAGGATGCCAGGTGCCCTTTTATAATTAACAACATAAAATTAATTAAGGCTTTTTGTTAGTATCCCCAAGCAAAAACTAACGCTGATCATTTTAGAAACCTCGTGTGTTAACACGTAAGATTTCATTGATAAAAATAAATAATAAAATCTTAATTAAAAGAAAAAAAACGTAAAATTTTGATACTTGAGAAGCAAAAAGAATTATTTGTGATGAAACCTTTTCACCAGGAGCTAAGAGTCTTTTGGAATGACTTTCAAGTGTTCAAAAACACATTTTTAAGCCCTTGTTATTCCAAACATGCCCTCTGCTGATTGCTATTAAGATACTTCTGGTTATTGCAGTTATAATGGCAACTTGTCCGGTTAGATAATAACTTAGGGAAGCATGTACACTCCAAGTTGGATTAGTGCACATAAGAAATTCTGAAGCTAATAAAGCAACAAATCTATTGAAAGGACAATTTGTAAAAATGCACAAGTACCTCATATTCTGTATCCTTCTTCTGGACTTCTCCTGCAAATTCAAGCTAATATGCATCAACCGACCATGTAAACATACCATATAAACACAGTCGACTGAAGGCGACTATAAAGCTACACACTAGGTAATTCCAGAACTCAAATTGGCATAAACTGACTACAAATATAGAGCACAGAAAATTAGTCCAAATAAAATGCACATCTATCTTGTGGAAATGAGAATCAATATTCTATTAGATCTACTACAAGAGTTGTAGTAGATCTAATAGAATTTCTTGAGCAATCCTATTAGAATTTCCATGATAACCCAACGTAAAAGAGAGGTGACAAATTCTTAGTAAGCCAATATTGTCATATCTAAGCCTGTTAGAGAAATAACTAGCAGTAGTAAATGGAGAGAGCATGAAAGATTGACCATCATCTTGTCCCCGGACAGCCCTCCTCTTTTTTGATCCTTCATCCTGAAAATACATGACAATCCATTACAGTCATTACGAGGAGAAAAGGTGCTATTTAAAAATGAAGATCTGTCACCTGGTCAATCTTTCGCTTTGAACCAGACAGCTGCATCTTTTGGGCAGAAACTGTAGGAAAGCAATTTTGCAGATTTGATGTTACTGTAGTATTCTCGTGACCATCGTGATAAAATCAATGAAAAATATTAGAACCTTTGGGTGTTGAAGACCTCTTTGAACTTCTTGGTGTCCTCTGAAAACAGTAAGCATTCATTTCAAATATATGTAGGCCTTAAAAATATAAAGTTCATTACTCGGATAAGACAATTTTGGAGGAGTTACTAGCACGAGATCGAGAGCTTTCTGGAATTTGCAGTTTCAGTACTTTGTTGGTCATTTGGATGGAAAGAAACAATCATGTTTTCGGAAAATCTTGGATGGTCTTTTCTTTTTAAGAGTTTCTTGTTTTATGCTTATTGTGTGCTCTAAAAGAATGTTATCTCATAATCTGTCCTCCACTGAAAAATTTATCAGGTAAGGAATCCATCACGTCATTTATTAAAATTTTCATAATCTTTAAAGCTGTAATGCACAAGGCTCATATCTTCGCTCAGTTCTCTGGGAAGGAGGCCTTCTTCTGCTTCCAACGATAGATGACCATTCCTTAATTGGAGCAGTATGGAGGAAATGCTTAGTAATCTTCCAGTCATGGGGAGAGGGAGGATTCTTTGGCATGAAGCAGTTCATTTTTGGAATGTAATAGGAGGATTTAAGGATAAGACTACAGAGGGTTTAGAGGTAAGTAACTAACACATTTTAATACTTTGCTCTGGAATTACGATCACTTTTGTGCTGACTTTTTAAAACATTATTATCATTGTTAACAACCAAGGGAAAGGTAAATGCCTTTCCATTGCTTCACCAAGTGTTTTATAGTTTGAGGGGGAGTATTTTTGTTTTGGTTCCCCGATAGCTAGGTTCTAACAGCTCTTGCTTGTACTTTCATTGGGCTTTAATGATCCTTTCCTTTTCATTTAGCATCAAGAAAAATAATTAGTAGTTTTAATAAACCCACAAATGTAGCAGTACATGGATTCCATACCAGCAACCTGATTCTACATATTAAGTAAAGGTCTTCAGATATTACCTTCTCCTCCACTTTCTTGAACAAACTAAGTAGAGTAGGCTGGACAAGTCCACGAGCATCACTCTGAGCATTTCCTGTAGCCCGAGAACTTTTTTCCCCCTTAGAAATTGATGTCTGATTTCCTTCAAGAACAGGAGGTCTAATTTCCACAGCATCTTCATCTATAGACTCAACAGAGAGATCTTCTGTCTGTAGCAATCAATTAAGGGAGCGAGCATACAGCCGCAGATAAATTTAAAGACTGAATCAACAATAATAGAAAGCTGCAGAGAATGAATTAAAACAAACTATTCAAGAATCATAAACAGGATATTTTCACTAGCATGATCTCCAATTGAAGGTTCGTGTATGAGAATATTCTTTTCTTCTCCTTCAGACAAATCATCGTAGGTGCCAGCAGACTCATCCTCAGAAGAAGCCTCTGCAAAACTTAACAAGTATAGGAAATAAATTAAAGAATAAAATCATTTTGCTAGACAGATCACGAAAAAAAAACATTCATTAACTGAAATAAGCCTCAACGTGAATAGTAATATATGAGAATAAAGAAGTTGCAATTAACTCACATTTGATCTGAAATTGTTGAAAGACTATTTGTCTACCAACATGACAAAAGATGGACTCAACGTTACGTTGGTTGTTTCATATTTGTACAGCCTTATTAGGATTATAAATACAAACCAATGTGCTGTATAGCAACTAGCACGGCCAAGCTGATCAAGTGAAAGAATCTGGAATTTTGGATGGGCTTAAGGTAGTTGTACTAGAGAAACATCCAGGACTAATGCGGTGCTGGTTTCATTAATTCAAAATATCGCTACTTACAGTCTATTGTCATTACTTGAGATGGGCAATGCCGTCAATCTAGATGGTATTTCTACTGATAGCCTTCCCAACATCTACTTTGCTTCCGCCAATTTCCATACGGTAAATTGATCCTACTATGTTTAGGAATAATAGAAGACCGTAATACAGATATAACAATACCGTAATGGTACAAACTGGTGGCACTTTCTCCAAGAATGTGAAGAACTTAAGAGGACATTTCTTTTTACGGAAACTAATTTCATTCATAAACTAAATTCACAACCCAAAGCAAAAGCCTCCTGAAAGTAAAAGTTACAAAAAGGCTTCCCGATTACCTAAGATCGTAGAAAATAAATAATTGGAAAAATATTTAAACAAAGAAGCTGTTAGGAAAATTAGTAATTGTATGTTAATAATTGGTTAATGAGCTTTTTTTAGGGAATAGTGTTTATAAATAATATAGATTGGGAGAAGTGGGGGATAGACATATTCTGGAAATAGTATCGAGAGAAATGTAAGCCTCTCAAATGCTTGGTAAACCTTTTGTACTTTCCTTTGATATGGTAATTCGTTTCAATCGCTAGTTTCTTAATTTCCAAGCTCAATCTCAACTTAAGGACACATCAGAAGCCTTCTAGGTGGCTACGAAATAATAAGATCCCACACTTCCTTTCAAGAGTTCTCCATTTGTTGAAGACGATTCCTTCCCAACCTAACCTCTCAGAAAACAGTAAACACCACAAACTCACAGAATGCTCTCTTTGAAACAAAGGCCACCTACGAAGACCCAATACAAGCTAAACACATGTGAACTCTTAGAAAAACACAGATTTTGTAAGTTCTAACTTTTAAGATCATAAATCAAGTATCAAATATGTGTCTATAATTATGGTCATGCAGTAAAATCTTCAACCAATCGTAGTATGGAGATTGCCGATGAAATAAGACATTTGATGCAAAATATTATTTGACAAGAAACCCTATTTTTTTCTGCCTTTTTGATAATAAGATAATAATTACATAATAGCAGTATATGCAAAGGGTAATACTTGAATACTTTTCCGGCAGATCTTTCAGAATGTCTAACTGGCGTAGTCTTTATTGAATTTGTCACATTTTCTTCAAGGTCCAGTAAATCATCTCCATCTTCTCCTTTAAAGGAATTTTCTACAGCAGGATTGATTCCCTTATTTTTAACACTCTGCTTACTTGAACTGGTAACACCAGCACCACCACTCGTACTAGCAACACCAGCACCACTGTTAAAGTCATATTCTCCACATTTTCCCTAACACATAACGGCTAGGAGTTAGCAAACGCTCTCTCTCTCTCTCTCTCTCAAGATGCTTCAATTCGGAAAATGTAAGTACAACAGAAAGACAGGAAAAACAGCACCAGCCCCAAATAGAACAGTGCAGCCCCAAAATAACAACCATATAGAATCCTTCATAAATAAGCCCCCCAAGAAAGATACGGCACTAGAATTTATACAACTATTCTAGCTAATTAGAAGTGGTAAAAGAGTGTACTAAAGGAGAAAAATATAATAAGAAAGGGAAATCCACGGAACAGGAAAAAGTACACAAATATGGATCAAACAGTAACCTAGAGCAATGATATCGACCAGCCCAACGGAAAACTTCATTATAGAAACATAATAGAAAAGTTAGAATCAGTAGTAGTAGGCTTCGTGTAGTAATAAAATCAGCATCATGAAGATCCCAAGCAGGGTTCCAAATTAAAAATAACTAAACGACTATTTAAAAAAGTAAGAAGTAACATTACTGCCAAGTTAAGTTACGTCTCTTTTTGCTAAATGATCACACGAGGAAAATTAAGAAGTTTAGACAACAAAAATTATAGTCCTTTCACAGTATAAATTAGTCTGTGGCTCTCATAAGAGCTGCATTTCCATTATTTTGCACCATAAATGACCTTGAGAAATGAGATGCTTGCAGAAATTTTACATGGAAATATAGGGATACTCAAGAAAACAAAAAAAAAAATGCATTTCAAGGACCTAAAAATTATCAAGAAACTTACCGTAGTCAATTCTTTAGGAAAATCAAGGCAAGCCTCCTCTGGATTTTCATCTTTAGTTCCAATCCACCATGCATCAGAAAAGACAATCTGCAGTCGGAGAAAAGAATCGTTGAATCATATGTACATGCTTCAAGGGCATATTTCTTAAATACCAAGAAAGAAGTGTTTAGGACAGTACAATGATTAAATTAAGAACGTCAATCTGAACAAATGCTCTTAATCTGAAGATAGTAAATACCAACAGGGTGAAAATGACACCATATAGTATCTACACGAGGCCTCTTTAACCAAAACACCAGGATAACTCAAACTGTTGTTTTTTTCCATTTTTGTCTTTTTCTGGTGGGGTATGATTGTCGTTGCCACACTTTTATCGGGCAAACCTATCATTTTAAGAAGAGATCTTGCTAGATGTTCACAAGCTGTGGCCAATGCTTGACTACTTGTCTGCTTGGACAAAAGACCTAATACTAACAGAAGTCTTGCACCTTGAGCATCAGCATTTTAGGCACCGTGCTTCATTGCAGTTCTACTTTGTTTGTTCACTGTGATACCGTCTGTATTGACTTTTATAACAAGATTAAGATAAGAATTTCCGCATTGAGATTAACCAGGGTTTTAAGGGAAACTAAAGTCAGCTGATTAATCTGATGCATTAGTGAATTCACGGCAAAGTTATATAAAGGTTAAGAACCTCCTTACTAAAAGGGAGGGGAAAAAAAGCACCCCACAATCTTATCTGTATTAAGAAACTATCTAAAAACAAAACTATTCCAAATGAAAAGCTTATTCATTAGGTCTAAACAAGAGTGCTAACAAACTAAAAGGATAAACATTTTTTTAAACAAAAAGAAAAAAGAGAAAAAATGCATTTTATTGACATGAAAAAGTTACATGTGAGAAAAGACTCAGAAAAGCCAAGAAGTTAAAACACTCTCCAGTCTCCAATGGCAATAATAGAATGAATAGAAGTGTAGATACATAAAGAACTAAATAAGGTACTCCAAGGGGAGGCCACAAACAATAACTTTCTGAAAGTCCTTGAAAATTTTGATCTTTCCCATGAAAGGTTCTTTACTTTTATTCCTTTAACCAAGCTCCTCAAAGGAGAGCCCAGTTTGCATTGCACCAGAGAATTTTTGCCTTATCTTTGAAAGAAAAATCACAGAGAATGACGGCTTAACTGGAAAAGAAAAAAAATTAAAAGTAGTACATAAAGAAGCATTCACATCATATTGATAAAACCAGCTACAACTATCATTTATTGTGCTACAGATCTAACAAGTTGAGGGGACACTTTCATTGAAGCACTTGATGAAAATGAAGAGAAATGAAGTTGCCAAAAAAGGAGGACAAAAGGAAAAGCAAAAGGACAAACCATATTATCAAAATAATCTTCACACATCACATTCTTTCCACCTCTAGAGAACTGCAGAGTCAAATATTTGTTCTTCGGATACATAATAGTTCCAAACAACTTCATACGCCCCTGAAAAGCAAAAGAAATAGTAATCAGAACAATTCTACCACTGGATGCTTCATGACCACATAAAATCTGCATCAACATTCGAGAGAGAGAAAGGGAGAACAAAAAAAAGGATATTTCTGGAAACTTCAGAAAGGCAATTTACACTTCAAATCAGGCTTTTATATACTTTATAAATGTATATATCTGTGAGCATCCATGCTAGCTTGCGCATACCCAACAATATACTTTTGCATTCATTTTCCAAGTAGAAATAAATAATAAGCCAATATTTAACTTGTTTCAAAGCTGTGGACTCAAATAGTAAATTAATTTCATGGAGTTCTTTTTTTTTTTTTTTTTTGACATTTAAAAATAATAATAATGATAATAACAATAATAACCCAAAATACAATAATTGATAGATACTGATAACAACTACATGAACTCCAAATAAACCAAAATCCTCCAATATTAATCATGCCTTATCTATTACAATACAAACTTCACATTCTTTGTGATTAAAAGCTTGTCTTTAATTATGCAGAATTGACTAATCAAAATTACTCAAAAATACTTCTCTCTCTCTCTCTCTCTCTCTCTCTCTCTCTCTCTCTCTCACACACACACACACACACACACACACAAAAAAAAGAAAAAAAAAAAAGAAAGAAAAACCCTTTACTGATCAATAATTGAAATAATATTACTCAGCAGTTGCCCATAACCATTATGTTTCAATTCAATAATAAAGAGATTTATCACCATTTAGGTTTTTCAATCCTTGGGGAACGACAAAATTCGTTAAGTGGAATTTGCAAATTCCAATAATCCACTTTCTCTTGAAGCTCATGAATCTTTAATAGATTAAATTGTGGATTACAATTTGTTATGCCACGAAACGGTTTCCTGATTACTTAACTATATGTACTTCTAATGATAATTTTACCAACAAGTAGCTTTTGATCTTGCTTCACAGAAATCCTTCAAGTACAGTGCACATTGCAAGTCCCACAGCGATGACATATTACAATGCTTGAGAAAAGTTTGAAAGGCACCCAAAAAAAGAAAAAAGAAAAAGAAAAAAAAGATCACAGCCTAGAGGGAGTAGAGGGATCCCTCCTCCCATCAAAACCTAAGCAGAAAAGCCTTCCAATCATGAAGTATCTGGAGAAGGAACTAATACAAAGAATGATGTTGCAAATGTTGTGAGATCTCAAACTCTTAATAAGAAAAATGGGCTACTCCCTCTCATTGCCAATTGGTTTTGAGATGAACCCCACATTATCTAATATGGCATTAGAGTCCAAAAAGCTCAAACAGGTATTCGGTCCCAATAAAAAGAAACTGTGATCTGATAAAAAAAATGGTGAATCCGAAGAGGCACCATCTTGAGGGGCAAGTTGAGGATCCCACATCAAAAAAATAAGGGACCTCACACACTTAATAAGATAGATAAACTACTCCTCTCATTTCCAATTGGTTTTGAGATGATCCCTATGTTATCTAATAATAAAGAGCCTAAGACACCACCAAGTAGAAGTAAAATTCGCAGCTTTATCTTCGAAGTTTCTACAGTTCCTTTCCAGCCAAATCTCCCACAAAAAGGCCTGAGCAGCACACCTCCACAAATATCTTGGTTTACCCTTCAAACACCAGCCATTCAACCCCGCAAGAACGTACACCAAACTCCTTCATGATAAAGGCCTAGTTGCAGCTTATTGATCCCTGCCAATGCTTTCTTCGCTAGTATACTGGTTCAAATCTTTTACAGAATATGCCCGGCCCACATCTTCAATTTTGTAACACCAGCATCCAAATCACCCTCCTCTAGAAACCATCGTTTTAAATCATAATACATTTCCGATCGTTCAGTTACTATTATCTCATCGATGCAACTCTAATTTTCTCATCCTATACTCTCTTAGTCTTTTCTGAGTTCAGAACACTGGACACCTATCCCTCCAAGTTTATCGCGGGTATTCCCTGCGAAAAGTATAACTCCTCTATTTTGTAGAATCCAGAAGGCAAGGAGTAGGTATACAAGGAACATGGAAAAACTCTGGAGTTTTATATTGGGGTTTATCTATCAAATCTTTAGGAGTGGATGAAAATGGCAAATAATTGCTAATTCCCAGGCTACAAGAATCATTCTAAAAACGACAACGAAACAGTATGAAAAAAAAAAAAAAAAAAAGTGAAGGAGACTGTATGACACTTTCAAAGAAGAGAAAAACAGAAAGGCGTTTAGAGCATGGAAGAACAGACGAACCTGAGGAAAATCGAGATAGAGAATAGGATTCTTGGTTCCCAAATCTTTGAGCTCGCCAATCTTGCCTCCACTGACGGGAGCGAGCAAGCCTGAAAAGGAGAAGAGGAACCTGTTCTTTCGCTGAGATTTCTTGACAATGTCTTTGCCATGGTGCTTCAGAACCGTCGCTGAAGGGCTCAGATACGCCTGAGGCTTTGCCTGGGTCTCTGAAAGTATGTGATTGGAGAATGCGAGCTTCTTAAGCCGCTTTCGTGCTGCAATCTCCGGATCGATTTCTCCTTTTGCTTCGTCCCTCTTTGAAGACGATGATCCTCGCGCCATTTCTGATGCCGGTAGTCAGCTACGGACTGCCGTTCACTCTTGGGGATCCTTGACTCTTTTCTTCTCCTTTAATTAAATTTCTCATTTCATAATATTTGGCAGAAAATTATGTTTTTTTAGTACAATTAGGATAAAGAATTTATATCAATTGAGCTATAACGTCCTATCAATTTATACTTGTATTTAGTTTAGGAAATTAGTTCTAACATTCTCATATAATTCTAATAAATTGATTATTATAAAGATTTGATGGAAAAGTTATTTTAAATGATAAAATCTTTAAAAATATTTCAAATATCACAATTCATTTGTGTTCAATCACCATAGAATATTATAATAAACATAGATAGTAGTGTTTATATATTTGAAAATAGCCATGTTTATTAATTAATAATAAAATATTTATTTTTAATTTGATAATTAATTACAAATATTATTAAAAATGAATATTTATATTCAATTAAGTAAACTAATATTAAAATTAGTTTTTTATTTTAACCTAATACTAAAATTAACTAATTAATATTTTTAATAAATATCTTTAATTACATTGATTTAATATAATTTGTGAGTACAAATTAATTAAGTATATATAAATTTATTTATTATAATCAATTATTTAATTTTAGAAAATAGCGTTCAAAATTATTGACTATAAATTTATTTGAAACAATTAATTTTAATTAAATGACATAATTAATTATATTTTAATTAACAGTATACAATAATTAATGTAAGAAAAATATAACAAAATTTGATATTTTAATAATAAAAATTACTAAAAATATTAGAAAATGTTTTAGAATCATGTTAATAAAAAATGATATAATTATAAAAGAAAATAATCAATTATAATGATTGAAATTAATTAAGTATATAGAAATTTATTTTTATAATCACTTATTTAATTTTAGAAAAAATAGAGTTCCATATTATTATTATAAATTTTATTTGAACCAATTAATTTTAATTAACAATATACAGGAATTAAAGTAAGAAAAATAGAACAAAATTTGATATTTTAATAATAAAAGTTACTAAAAAGATATTAGAAAATGTTTTAAAATCATGTTAATAAATAATGTTTATAGAAAATAAAGAATACTTTATTTATTTAATAATTTTTATTAATAATTTGTTTACAAATTTTCAAACCATGAGATTTATGACATAAATCCTAACATGTTTGCTTTTAGGGGCACTAGATATGTGTTAGGACGAGTTAAATTGTTCATTAGATGACCATTTGTAATAGGTTAAAGTATGCATCTCCCACTAGCATGAAAGCATTTGTTAGATGTGAATGCATAGTCTAACATCGGTAGTGGAGTTATTTACCGGGTATTTTATATATTCACCATTTCATATTATATGTTTTCAGGTAAATGGAAGGACGTATAGGCACATGATAAGAATAATTTGTGACAGTGTGTCATGGGACCAGTTATAACTTTCGCACAATTCTCATATTTATGTTGCATGTTTTGAAATGTTTGAACTTAGAGTTTTATTATCTGCATTCTTTAAATTTTTATGTATTTTATTGTTTTGAATTTACATTTTAGGGGAATTCCAAATAAAAGTTTTGATTTATTTGCATGCATAAAATAACGATCTTGTTAGTAGCCTTAAAAAATCGAGTTGTTAAAATTGGTCTGTTGTTGTATTTACTAATGCTTAAACAAAAAAAACCATAATCCAACTTTATTTCAAAACAGTTTTCTTATCAACACTAACACTGTCGTCAAAAGTTATTCCATAATATACAATATTATAACTATTTATCCATAACCTTTACAAAAAGCGAGGAAAAAATGGTTGAAAGAAAGAATAAAATGTAGAGTATACAAATTAAAAATGGTTGAAAGAAAGAATAAAATGTAGAGTATACAAATTAAAATGGAATGGAATTTTGAGAAATAGAATAAAATATTTTAAAATAGAAATCAATTACAAAAGTTAATTGAGTTTTGCATTAACTACCAAGAATTACGTGAATCGAATTTCTACTCATATTGTATTAAAAAATGATCGAATAATGTACAAATTTCGAAAAAATTTCGAGAGAAGCTTTCTCCAAGAAATTAAAAAAAAGTGAGAAAATTGGAAAAAAAAAGGACACTAAACGAAAAATGCTATAATCTAGATTACAAATGGATATGGAAAGAAAATTTTGAAATATTTTTTACATCAAAACTATAACATTGTTATTTGTTACCATATAAGAATTATGCTTAATATGGAATAAAATAAAAGGAATCAAATAAATAGGAATGAAAATATAGAAAATAAATACAAAAAATTCGACATTAATGAAAATATCATCCAGAAATAACATTTCCCAGTGGACTCAATTTCTAGCCGTATATCCAAGACAATGGGCCTAAATTAAAGGCCCAATTAGCCATGAAATGCAAGCCCAGAATAAAAGGCCCAAATCGTAATTACGGAACGGCCATCTCTAAACCCAAACCTGTGAGAAAAACCAGAATAGGAGAATTCAAGGACGCGATGTAAGGCAGAGAAGAGGGAAAAAGAAAAGGAAAAAAAGTAAAAGGGAAAGGAAAGAGAGAGCGGGAGAGGAGGCGAGCGAGAAGGAGGAAATATAATTCCGAGCTCGTGATACTCTGAAGAAGGCGGCTGCGCCGAAAAGAGAAGCAAATCGAAGCAATACGATGGGTCGTCAAGCTGTTGTCAAGCTCGTAGGGTCGGCCATTAATCGCAAAACTTCTTCATCTTCATCATCATCTGTGTTTTCACGGGCGGCGTCGCAGATTAGGCATTACGCGGCTACTCCGCCGCCTCCGCCGGCAGTTTTCGTTGATAAGAATACTCGCGTCATATGTCAAGGGATCACTGGTAAAAACGGTACCTTTCATACAGAGCAGGCCATCGAATATGGCACTAAAATGGTATATCTCTTGTTCTATGGTGCAACGTGATTTCTTTTAATTTTAAGATTTCTGTTATTCAGATTTTTAGACTGATTTCCACATATAATTTTATGGACAAATTTCCCGCTTTCCGTCCTTAGAAATGGGAAGGTAGTATGAAATGATTGCCCTACGATCCTTAATCCTCTGTTTGGATTGAAGAGTGTGGCCCTACTATATATTTGATCTGCAATTCAATTTGGTTGTCGGAAATCGCTGGATGTGACGGATCTGGCCTCATGCCGGACAGTGAGCTTACTCATTATACAGGTTAGAAATGAACTGAGACCCAAAATAGGAGTGTGGATGGAGCAGTACTTCATTAGAAACGCTTTTGGGCGTGGCTTGTCATTTCTTAAATGCAAGTACTGGCTTGGTTCTCGTGATCTATGTGCAATGCTTCTGTCGCGTACCTAAGCTCATGAGATCTGGACTAAACCGTGTCTTGTTTGATGTAGATGCGGTTGCAAGTTCTTCCACTTTTATATGCTCATCTATATAGCTATTAATTGACTTTTAAAGTCAGGCATCCCACAGTATTCATTTTTTGTAGGTTACTGATTTTCTGTCGTTTCTTGTTTATCAATGGTCTGTTGATAAAAGTGGAGATCATGAGTACTTGTGTTGTGCTATTTGTTGAGTTAGGTTGGTGGTGTAACGCCAAAGAAGGGTGGAACAGAACACTTGGGGCTTCCTGTTTTTAACACAGTTGCTGAAGCCAAAGCTGAAACGAAGGCCAATGCATCAGTTATTTACGTTCCCCCACCATTTGCTGCAGCAGCTATCTTGGAGGCAATGGAAGCCGAGTTAGATCTTGTTGTTTGTATAACGGAAGGAATCCCACAACATGATATGGTTAGTGAAAATTGACATATACCGGCCTGGTTTCTTTCTTATGGTTTATGATACTGAAGAATTGGAAATCTATTTGGGTTTTTTTTCCCTTTCTTTCTTTCTTTTGTTATTGCAGTGTATGTCCTTTCTATTTGTGAAAATACTAGTTGTTTGTAGCAAATGGCAGCTTATGTTATTGTGTCACTTGTGAAAAGTTGCTGGGATGGCCAACCCAACAGAGGGGGAGAAAAAAGGAGCTAACGAAAAAAAGAGAAAAAAAGCCCTAATTGTTAATATTAAAAAAGAACGGGTGATTAAAAAAGTCTTAAAAGTATGAAACTAAAGGCAGGATAACTCTCTATGCATGTATGTTTAGGATAGCAACTAATGTCTCAATCCTCAAAAGATGCTAGAGAAGAGGCTCTAGGAACAGAGATTGAATTCTTGTGATAGCATTCGAGAATGGTTTACAGAACTTGTTTTGTACTTGGATTGTAAACTAAAGAAGAAGGTACTGTCAGGTTGGTTAACTGGAATGCTGGAAGATGAGTCACCTATACCATATGACAATTATTCAAATTTACTTTCATTTTTATACTAAAACAAGCTTACGACAATAATCCACAAGAGTAGCTTGTTGGCTTATGAGCAAAAAAAGAAACAGAAGAAACTACTTTTGCCTAAGCCTCTGTGAGCTGGAACGGAAAAAGGAAAGTCATTATTCCATAGGGCAGTAATCTATATTTACCATTGTTCTTTAGAGCTAGTTGAAACTGTAGGCCGTATCTTGCCCCTCCCCCTTGTTTCTTGAATGGACGAAAGAGAAAATAAAGCTAGATTTAAACAAAATTTGCCTTGTTCCAAATAACTAGCTGCAGTGGTGATTTAAAGTTGTTGTATTGAAGTGTTTTAATTGCTTAGATTTTGCATTCCAAGTTATAGCTATTGGGACAGATCTATTACATGCTTGTTGACTATTTGTTCATTGTGGCTGAGTTAGTTCATTGAATCTTCTATTCAAAATGCTAAAAAAATCTATATATTTGAATTTCAGGTGCGAGTTAAGGCTGCTTTAAACAAACAATCTAAAACTAGATTGATTGGCCCTAATTGCCCTGGCATTATCAAGCCTGGAGAATGTAAAATTGGAATTATGCCCGGATACATCCACAAACCTGGTCGCATTGGCATTGTATCACGATCTGGTACCTTGACCTATGAAGCTGTGAGTTCTAATGTTGTTATTTCAATCAAGTGATAGATTCTCTTGTAGCCTTTCTATTTTTGATACACTATTTATTCTTTATTGAAGGAAAAAACTTATGGGAAAGGTATGTTATCCCCTATTTATTTTATTTTATTTCTTCACATGGTAGACGAGCTTGGTCAGCTGGTCTGTGGTTATGAGCGAAACATGATACCTCCTTTTACCTTTGTGGAATTTTTTGCTAACGTATTTTCTTCTATAGAGGATTGTCTGTTTTTTGTCCTTACTCCTATTTGATTTTACATTAAGTTCACTGAAGTATAAATCCGTTCTTTTTTGTGGAGGGGACTATGCCTCTCTACTGGGTTACTATTTTTAAAGTAAAGCAAGTTTCTTATCTTATTTATTTATTTATTTATTTTTAAATTTTCTGTGCCTGTGATATGTGTTACTTCTCGTACTTGTATTTAATTTACACATTTTTAATATGCCTTTTAGGTTTTTCAAACAACTGCTGTTGGCCTTGGACAATCTACATGTGTAGGTATTGGAGGGGATCCCTTTAATGGGACAAACTTTGTTGATTGCATTGAGAAGTTCCTTGCCGATCCTCAGACGGAAGGTAATTCATTTTTTGATTTATTGTTCTGTACTCCAAATTTTGGCTGCATGATTCTTTTTGGGGAAAAAATGATGAATCCTGATGCACATACTATTATGAATATTTGCAATTTTGCATGTCTCTTTTCTCTTACCTAAAGCGCTTATAATTTCTCTTGTGTTAACTTTGCAAGCTTTTGGCCTGTGAGACCTGGTTTCCATATTTTTAGCCCATTGTAGGATTGTATATGAAAGGTACATGGCTACTGGGTTTTGTAAGCTTAGATATTATTTTATTTAGAGTTAAGAGAACAGACACTAGGAACCTTGTGAATAATCAACGATGTAGCATGTTATGAATGGATGGTAATGGACTGGCTGGATTGGGGATCCATGGTAGTTAATTGTTTCTTTCCTCCGCTTGTTCTAATTTGGTTTATAAGAAGGGGATAATGATCTACTGAGTCCGATACATTGCCTCATGCATTTCAGGTATTGTTCTAATCGGAGAAATCGGTGGAACTGCTGAAGAGGATGCTGCCGCTTTGATAAAGGTTTTGCCCTTTTTTAATCAGTATAGCCTTCTTAACACATTTTGATTGCCTAACTCATCATTATCAATAACTCGCTAGTCCATTGCTGCTTTTATTGATTACCTCTATATCTGTTTAATCTCTACTTTAAAGGTTTTGTCCCACGTTGGTTAGAATGGGATGACCAGTGTGGTACTTAAGTGGCTTGACTCTCCCACCTCAATAGTTAGCTTTTGGGGTGTGGTTCTCCAAGATGCTTAAGTACCTAACAGTTTATTGTGATATTGTGATGATCCAGGAATGACATGGACTATTTAAGCTACACTTGAATAACATTTTTGCCTTGTCCATTGCTTAATTGCATTAGGGTCACTGGTGCTTTCAGAACAAGACTATCAATTGGCTCTTCGGAGGAGGTTTTGAATCAGATAATATTTGGATTCGCTTCCTAAGATACTCTCATATATCATTGCTGCCTTTACTTCTAATGTGAAAGTAAAATGAACTAAATTCTATTCCAGGGTTGCGGATTTAGCTACAAATTTTGATTTATATTGCTTTATCTCTGCCGCTTGGAGGAATTAATCTGGTCATTGTAACGGATTATATCTGATCTGTTGATCAACGTGATGTTAAAGAGTGCAACATATGTTCAAATTTTGAGAAGTTTATTGTGTCACAACAGGAAAGTGGGACTGAGAAGCCTATTGTTGGATTCATCGCTGGCCTAACTGCTCCTCCAGGCCGTCGCATGGGTCATGCTGGTGGTATGTACATTTTTAGATTGATTAGTTCGTAATATGTTAACTCTTATACACAGTTTGCCCTATCCATTCCTCCTAGTTTCTGCATACATTGTGTTGATAATAAAAATGTAATATTTGTGGCTTTTGGATTTTGCAGCCATTGTTTCAGGTGGAAAAGGAACAGCCCAAGACAAAATCAAGACACTACGAGAAGCTGGAGTAACGGTGGTGGAGTCACCTGCGAAAATTGGCGTTTCAATGCTTGACGTTTTCAAACAGAGAGGCCTTGTTAGTTAGACTGAAAATCAAAACCTCAGATTTTCAGAGTTCCACAGTTCCATTTTGCACAAAATTTGGAGTTCCTGCTTCCACCTGAAATGGTGTAAAATTTTCAATAAGGTACCCAACTTTTCGTTGTTAAGATATTTTTTGAGGCATTCAACGTTTGTGAGTTTCAGAGCCTCTGACTGCTGGAGATTCATTTAAAACTCACTTAGAGAGATACTTTGTGTTTGATTCAATTTTCGGTTTCTCTATCAAGTAATTATACTTTTGACATCTTTTGTCTCCTATTTGGATTGTTTCAAATATACACATTTAAACTCATTATCGTTTTCCTCTAGTTTTTCGTTATGAGATTACTTCCACCTCCACATTTCTTCCTTTGTTATCTACTTTTTACTCATGGTTTAAAAAAAATCAAGCCAAAATTTGAAAACTAAAAAAATGTAGCTTTTAAAAACTTGTTTTTGTTTTTGAAATTTGGTTGAGAATTCAACAATTGCACATAAGAAAGATACAAATCATTATAAGAGAAAAGATAAGGCTTAATTTTAAAAACCACAAACTAAAAATGAAATGGTTATCAAATGGGACTTGAATAATTAACAAGGAGGAGCGGAATGTTTTAAATGAAGCAATAAAAGGATTTGGTTCTAAGTGCAAACTAGGCAATGGAACGACTTCAATACCACTATAGCAAATGGGATAGATACATCAGGCTTCAATGCTTTCGTAAATATGAGTTATTTGTGAAGTCTTTCGTAAATGAGTAATCTTTCATCTGTCATGTTGTGGTAATTTATAGTGTTTGAAATGAGCAATAGTGTTTGAAATGAGTTTTCAAGTAGAGAACACTTTTGTTTGCCCAACTCTTTTCCAGAAAGTCATTTCAAATAGAAGTGCGTTTTAGGTATATTTCAAATGGGAATGTAAATTTGCAGTTTGATACAAAAGAATGAAATTAGATATAATTTTCTGTTGAAAGAAGCTTTACATTGTAAAAGAGAGATAACTGTAATCTTGTTATTCGCATAGTCCGGTAATGTTTATGAAGCTCTTCTATTTGACGCCAATTCATTCTACATATCTCCCTCATTCTATTCTCTTCTGAGTTTTGTTAGCTGGTTGTGAAGTCGAAAACATGGCATATCGACTATAACTCACCTCTAAAAGATATACTCATATCTAATAAGCCATGCATGAATTGGATTCAAATGAAGTGTTTTGCATTTTTTTTAGTTCGACAATTGCAAAATGTAGGATCGAACCATTTTGACTCTAGAGATTAAAATTGGTGTTTTATCTACATAGTATGTTCTAATTCACTAGTTTTTGTTAAACTAAAGTTTGTATGCAAAGGTGTGTTTTCTTTCCTATGTACAACATTTTCCAGAATCCAACAATAATAAATTAATAATATATTATTTTAGAACAATATAATAGTTAATTTTATGTGGTGTGATATTATCAATTTTAGAGTTAGAGGTTCAATTGACATGTATTTTTTAGTTCATTTAAAATGTTTCGATGAATTTAATTTGTTCTTTAATAGTTTAACTATAATTATATTTGGGGAGTATTTAAAAAAAAAAAATATATGTGGGGTGAGTTGGTCAAAGTATAATGCCTTAACCTACTCAAATTGAGCTAGTCTGGCTAATCTAATTTGGAATCATTCCCATAAAGTTTTCTTTTCTGTTCGAATAGATGCCAACTTAATTATTTAAAAAAAAAAAGAAAGAAAGAAAGAAAGAAAGAAAGATAAAGCAAGAAATTTGAAATGGGTCAGGTGTAATGAGATCTGAAAGTCCAGGTCCAATATTAAGCCCAAACATTCTTAAAGCCCAATTCGGCCCATTCCGAATATTCAAAACAAGAGTATCTCCAACTCGTCATCATCTTGCGGCAAACCAAATTCAGTACAATTCATTTGGATGCTTCTCCAAATTCAGTATCAGCGTCTCTAGATTCAGCTCTGCCTCCTTCTTCCATCCATTCTGTTGTTTTAGGGTTTTGCTTCATTGCTCCACTCGCAAAACCCTTCCATGGGAATTTCGTAGCGTTGACCCGAATTTCATTTTCCTTATCGCGGCTTTTAATCAACAACATTTTTCGTTAATCTCTCCAATCATGGTTGGGAAGATCGAGCCTGTCAATGGTTCTGTTAAATCTGGATCGAATAATCCGACCAACTCTGCAACGATGACTTCGAATGCTAAATCTGATCTGTTGAACAGTTTGTCTTTCAAATCATTTAAGCTGAAGACCAAGCAACAGGAGCTTCTGATCCGCGTCTCAATACTTTTCCTCGTCTATGTTTTAGCCTTCATTACTAGGCTCTTCAGTGTTCTGCGGTATGAGTCGATGATCCATGAGTTTGATCCCTACTTTAATTACCGAACTACGCTCTTCCTCACGCAGAAGGGCTTTTATGAATTCTGGAATTGGTTTGATTCTGAGAGTTGGTACCCTCTTGGTCGAATCATTGGAGGGACGCTCTATCCTGGGCTAATGGTCACAGCCGCTATTATCTATTGGGGGCTGCGATTTCTGAAGTTCGCTGTGCATATTCGTGAGGTCTGTGTCTTGACGGCTCCATTTTTCGCATCAAATACCACATTGGTTGCTTACTTTTTCGGGAAAGAAATCTGGGACTCGGGTGCTGGGCTTGTTGCAGCCGCTTTGATAGCTATTTGTCCAGGTTACATTTCTAGATCTGTTGCGGGATCGTATGATAATGAAGGGGTTGCCATTTTTGCGTTGTTATTGACATTCTATCTATTCGTGAAGGCGGTGAATACTGGATCTCTTGCTTGGGCTCTAGCCTCGGCTTTTGGGTACTTTTACATGGTTTCGGCATGGGGTGGCTATGTATTTATAATTAACTTGATTCCACTTTATGTGCTGGTTCTTCTGATAACGGGAAGATACTCAATGCGATTGTATGTGGCGTATAATTGTATGTATATCTTGGGAATGTTGCTTGCCATGCAAATTCGATTTGTTGGTTTTCAGCATGTTCAGTCAGGGGAGCATATGGCTGCGATGGGTGTCTTCTTCTTGATTCAGGTTATAATTCTTTATTATCTATTTGTTGACTTTGTTATTTTCTATCGTATATTGCATCTGTTAGCGGAATAAATTAGTTTGGATTCTCCAAGTCGTTATATGATGAAGTATGGCATCTTCTTAGGAGAAGGTAAAGAAACTAAAATTTTACTAGTCCTGTGATAACATTGATTCCAATAGAAGCAAAAGATATGTTTCAATGTTGAGTATTTATGTTTTCGCCCAAGGAGCGACCCCGTTGGCTGGGAGCTCGGCCACTTGATGACAATGCACCTAGGTGCAAAGCTTTATACGGAAAAAAAATCCTTGAGCCGTCTAGAGCTAGCTTTGGGACAAGCATAATCTGCCCATGGATGGGGCCTAAAACCACAAATATAAAAAGGCGTTGTATGTCTGTTATATTATTCTCATTTTCCTCATATGAAAGAAAATTGCTCTAGTTTACTGTTGTTGTTATGACTTGTGAAACAAGAATTGCTTCGGCTGACTCTGTACCCTTCTTACCATATGAAATAATGGTTACCTTGGTTAGAACTAGGCAGTGGAGAGAGAAAGTTTTTATGGCATCTCAATGGTTGTTGAATGGATGTCATTTCATTCATTGAACTAATTGACCTCTCTTACAGGTATTTTACTTCTTGGACTGGGTGAAGTACATGCTCAGTGATACCAAACTGTTTCAAGCTTTCTTGAAGATCACGGTAACTAGTGCAGTTGCTGTGGGTACCGTTGCTTTGGGAGTTGGCACTGCGTCAGGGTATATATCCCCATGGACTGGCCGGTTTTATTCTCTTTTGGATCCAACATATGCGAAAGATCACATACCTATAATAGCATCTGTCTCTGAGCATCAACCAACAGCTTGGTCATCTTTCATGTTTGACTTCCACATTTTGCTTTTCCTTTTCCCAGCCGGTCTCTACTTTTGCTTCAAGCGCTTGTCAGATGCAACAATTTTCATTGTCATGTATGGTCTCACTAGTATGTACTTTGCTGGAGTTATGGTACGATTAATTCTTGTTGCTACACCTGCAGTATGTCTTATCAGTGCTATAGCTGTCTCTGCTACTATAAAGAACTTGACCCAATTAGTGAGGGCTAAACCAAAGGTTTCTCAAATTAGTTCTAGTAAAGGAGTCAGCAATGTGAAGAGTTCCTCTAAGGTAAGTCTAGCTTTGTTTATTTGCCTTATTTGTTGGCTTAAACAGTTTTTAATCCTATTCAGTCTTGAATGGCATTGAATTGTTCAGTTTCTGTGCTTACATTGAATACTCTGTCTGACTAATTACATATGCTTCTATTTTGTCAAGGTGATTTGGCTTCTAATGAGTTGCACTAAAATGTTAAAAGATGTTGAACCATGAATCTCTTTAGGCCAATGACTAAAAACTCTTTTCAATCTGAATGTTTAGGCACTAAAAGTTATATGCTTGTTTACTTGTATATTCATGAAAAGAATACACTTTTTTGTTTATCTGGATTTAATTTTTAGCCCTCCAATCAACAGGGATCTCTTGATCAATCCCAGCCTTTCCAAAAGAATGGTGCTATTGCATTACTCTTTGGTGCTTTTTACTTGCTTTCAAAGTATGCGACCCACTGTACATGGGTCACCTCTGAAGCTTATTCATCTCCATCCATTGTCTTGGCTGCGCGGGGTGCCCATGGGAACAGGGTTATCTTTGATGACTACCGTGAGGCATACTTTTGGCTCAGACAGAATACTCCTCAGGATGCTAAGATAATGTCGTGGTGGGATTATGGTTACCAGATCACAGCAATGGGAAACAGAACTGTCATTGTTGACAACAATACCTGGAATAATACACACATTGCTACTGTTGGACGTGCAATGTCTTCTTACGAAGATGAGGCATATGAAATAATGAGATCACTTGATGTTGATTATGTGCTCGTGGTCTTTGGTGGTGTGACTGGCTATTCATCAGATGATATTAACAAGTAAGGGCATTTCACCCTTTTTCCCCTTTTCAGTGAACGGTTTTGTTTCTTGAATAGGAAAATATGATTTCCATATGCTCCACATCCACTTTCGACTTCTTTTCTTTCTCTCTCTTGTTTGTTTTGGTTGGGTGCGTTGTATTCTGGTATTAATGTGGCAAATTGTTGGACTTTGTGTGACTTTAAATTATGTAATATGTTCTCTCCCATCTATTTTACATTCCTTGATATAGGCATCTGGTGTCAGACTAGTGCTACGAGTGCCTTGCCTTGCCTGCAAAGTCCCATTTTACTCACATTCAGTATTTATTTTTTGATTGCATCACGTGTTATATTATTTATCTTATTTGATGAAAATTTTATATCATACTAGATTTTTGTGGATGGTGAGAATTGGAGGTGGTGTTTTCCCTGTAATTAAAGAGCCTGATTATCTGGTAAATGGAGAGTATCGAGTCGACAAAGGGGCAGCTCCCAAGATGTTGAATTGTCTAATGTAAGTTTCTTAGCATTGGAAGATGATTCATGTGCATGTATGCTGTTACCTTTTATATCTCCTCATACGAGGTAATGTGGATTTGCTGTTCTGTGCTACCAGGTACAAGCTTTCATATTATCGGTTTGGAGAGTTAGTAACAGAATATGGCAAGCCTCCTGGGTAAGTTCACAATCTATCACCATTAAGCCTAAAGTAAATTTATGAAAATTATATTTTCTGGATGAAGGAAGCACGTGTTTATTATTGTCATAGTCAGATAGGACCACAATAGTATAGGCTAATACATTATGTATATTCATATCACAAGCATGTTCTTGGAAATGGGAATGAATATACAGCTTACGGTTGTGTTTGAATAGCTATAAGTACTGAAAACTGCATCTATTTTGGTTAATGCACTAGGACTAGGAAATGCAGTTGACTTGTTACATAATTGGCTGGAGCATAGTATTAGGAATTCTTCATTCCTAACACTAGTGTTCACTTGTTACACAACCAAATACCAGAAAACCAAAGAAAGAACAGACCAGCATTGTTCTATTGATATTCAACCGAGGGTAAGTCACAAGCAAAAGATAGTCTCAACAACAAAGGAAAAGATAACCAAACAACATAAACCTCCCCAGCCCAATTTCTGCACAAAAAGGTCCCTTACGTCCCTTTCCCCAAAATAACTTCTGCCAACAGAAGAATGTCAAATGTGCACTGATTGGAATAATACTATATTAATCCAAATTAAGCTACCCAATTCGAATCATATATATTATCCAACAATACCAGATCAGATTCGAATTTCAAATAAGCAAAATATACAATTTGAAATTCGTAGGCAAATAGATAAATAATCTAAGCTTCGAAGCAATTAGAACGATACTAAACCAAGTTTAAAGGAAGAGAGATCACCAATTAATACTGGTACACCTAGTGTGGGATACGTCCAGTTCTCTACTACCAAAGTAGGTTCCAATAAAAATGATCGAGAGAAGAACCCAAGAGTTTACAACGAATAATTTCTCTCATTTTTCTCTCAAAGAAAATGCTCACGAATCACGAATCACTCTTACAATAGCATTCAAACTCTTCAATGGGAAGGAAAACACACACAAAAGCCAAGAAAAACACCTCAAAATAGTTAGGTTTTTCTCTTCTTCTTCAACGTGGAAAACACCCGCGGCAGAGAAAGTATGCTACTTCCTTTTTCTTTTTCACGCACTGTTTTCAGCAACCACCCACGAAAGAAAATCCCCACTGTTCTTTTTTTTTTTTTTTTTTTTTTTTTAGTTACTGAAGTAATGGGCCTTTGCTGATTTGGGCTCTAATTCTTAACAGCGCCCTCCCACACTCCTTTGCCAGTCAGACTTTTTCTTTCCCTTTTTTACCCCTCTTAACTTTAATTTTGTATAATTAGGGCCTTACATACTTACTCATTAATGTGCATGAAACATGCATTCATTGGTCCTTTTGAATGTAAATCTTTTTACTTTTGTTCATCACTGTTGTAATATAACTTAGGTATATCTTCTTTGAACACTTGTATCTGACATTTACCATAAATTGGCCTACATGACCGTTGCTCGGTGGTAATTAATATGCACTCTCATTTAGAGATTGAGGTCGGAGGTTCAAATCTCACTAGGAGATGTGTGCTCTGCGTTAGTGTTGTGTGTTAATGGCCTTAATGTGTCTACTTATGGCCGAATTCGCTTGCCTGACTTGGTTACTGTATGATGGCAGGTACGATCGTGCTAGAGGAGTTGAAATTGGTAACAAGGATATCAAACTTGAGCACTTGGAAGAGGCGTTCACCACATCTAATTGGATAGTTCGTATTTATAGAGTCAAACCACCCAATAACAGGTGGTGATTGCCCTTTTTCCTACTCCCTCTTTGGAACGGCTACAAGCGAGAGATAGAACTCTGAGCGAGAGTCTTGACATAGTGTTATTTCTAGGGAAAGAAAGTAAACTGGAATTTTTGCTTACAACTTGAGCTGTAGTATTGAATGCGTCAATATTTTGATATCTTTTCAGAGATTCACGATGGATTTCTTTCTTTATGATTGAAAATGGTTAGATTGACGACATATGTCCATGCTGGTGGAATGCAATCAAGTCAACCATGCCCATTTTCTTCTTCTGACTTCTGATCTCAAGATTAATAGCTGAGCTATGTTGCCAAAAGCTTAATACTTTCAAAAGAGATCGTAATAATTTAATAATTCAAAATAAATTTTGTTGGTATAAAAATTGTGTTTAAAAGTATAAATCAAACATGAAATTAATTTTGAATAATTAAAATTTTGGGAGTAATTCTGAACTTTGTAAGGATGATTTTAACAATTTTAAAATGTACTCAGGAACTCTCGATAATATTTGAGTTCATATAATACCTAAGCAACTAAGTGAGTTAAGTTCGAATGGTGTTGAATTTTAGTCGAACATACAACATCAAAATAAATTTGAATTTACGAGAACATGCAGCCTTACTGAGTAAACATGCATGTAAGCTGAATATTAAAGCGAGATCACTCATCCAAACTTATGGAAGGTTTTCGAGAGAGCTAAGTTTTAGTTATATTTTCATACGAATAATCTTAAGTACATATAAGTGTGTCTCAAGATGTAGCCAATGCCACTTACACCAGACGACTCAAATCTTTGACCAAAAAAATGTAGTATTTACTAATGTCAACTTCCTTAAACATCAATCTTCTCTTATTTCGCCTCCCTACCTATACATTCCTGTAATTATACTTGCAAAAGAATTTCTGGCCCACACGAAAGAATCAAAGCAGTTTCGACGAATGCGAATATGAACAGAGTTATGAACATGGTTAATCAAGAGCAGCTTTGTTCCTGCGTCCTGTGATTGGATTTGGCAAACCATCAAACAATGGTTTTGTGATTGCAGCACTTGAAAGAGCTTGCAAGTCCGGCTTCAAACTCCACTTTGTAGTTGACCACACAGATGCTGAATTGCTGTTATCTTGGTCTCTCAGATTTGATGTACTTAATGATTTATGAACTTCAGAAATCCCATCAGTAATTATAGCATCTCCTAATCCTACTGGAATGGAATTTATCCTCACTGGATCTGAATCTGATGACAGCACTGTTCTACTAACTGATTTTAGCCTCATGGCTAAACTCTTTCCATTTGAAGGAGACAAATAGCTTCCACTACTATTTTCGCCCTTCCACGACCTCTCTGGGGTGGTAACACCGTTGTCGACTTCAGCCTTTTGACGCCTGCGAACCAGTTTCTCATCAGATTTCTCATTCTCTCCATCTCCGGATTCTGTACGCAATAGATGTTCGGTTATTGAGTCATTCACGGTCCAGAAACTACCAGCATATTTCCTGGTTTTCGGGTAAATGTTTTGAGGTGGTGTAGAAAGCATGGAGGTTCTTGAAAACAACCCATCACCAATGCAATTTGAATTTTCGGTTCTGTATACTGACGTCTCCATGTCTACCGGTGCGTCCTCGAGAGTTTGTGAACTTAGACCATAGTATTTTTGCAATGTGCTCATGGCAGGGGAGGCTTTCTGTTTAGGTGATTTCAATCTCCAAGATTGCAACGAGTTTAGCATATTAGTAGGTTGGCCTAAATGTAGAGGTTCTTCATTTACAGATCCATTTCTGCAATATATTTGGCAAAATCTATTAGATGAACCTGAACAGTCCAATCCAGTCCATGGAGGAGGGAGAGGGTGTTCTAATTTTGTGCAATGAATATCAACATGGTAGATGCTCAAATTATGAATAAAGATGTATATAACTCCAGTAAAATAATCTGAATCTAATTGACAAAACTACAGAATCTATATAAAGTTGAACAACTATTAGTTCCTTAAACTAATCCAGTCTAACCTACGTTCAACTAATATTACTACTTCCGGATAAATAGTACCTATCTACCAAGCAATTTTTCAAACAAAATTAAGGAAGGTAAGTGAGTTGAAATCTCCAAGAAATTGAAAATCATCCCGATTCTCAAATGTAGAATATTTGCTTTATAAGAGACTACACAATGAGTTAGACATTTATGATGGAAATTTCTATCATTAAAATAAGAAAATAGTGAAACACTAAACTTCAAACGCATATTATATCTCTCTATGTCTGAGAGGTATTTGGTAGCAGATGTTATGACTTATAACCACCTTGGCCTTCATATTCAAATTTCAAACCAATAAAGCTATTTATTGCAACCTAAGTTCAGTTGTTAGGGCAACCGGACAATGCCATAATCCTACAAAACATGCTTATAACTATGACTCAAAACGAACTCACCACATAAGTGGTTCCTCGATTCTTACAAATATGTAACAATAAGATTCTCAAGATTAACATTTCCCACCCCTAACCGCAGCCTCAATGTGTCTACACTAAATTTATTTTATTAGTGCATCAACCGACTGGACTAAGTCATGCTTAAGTGTTGAGGTATAAGCAGAAAACATAAACAAACTGAAAGCTTAATCACAGTCCACAGAAAGATATAAATTCAGCTACTATAAATTGACAACAAGCAATACCCTGTAATGATGGAAGCATCAGACAGGCTGGGTGATGGTGGATGTCTGCCTGGTAGAGGAATTCTCAGTTTCTTTAAAGCAAACATTTGAAGATCTGCTGCCAAGCCATTCAATCTCTTGATGTCAGCCACCTATATGTTTTAAAGCATCAGTAAGGAATGAAATTAAGAGCATTGCATTGGGGTGGGGTAAGCCACATATTAAATCACAAATAGATTGATGAGTCTAAGATCAATCCTATGGATATGATTGTTCAAACAAATTTCTGCTAATAACCTAGCTAGAATTTATATACTAAAAGAATATGAAGGCAACTTCAACGGGCAAGATAGAATGGAAAATAAGGAAGAATCGATTATTCATCACGATGCCTTGCCATTTTAGTTAACAAAACTGTGAGCAAATAAAATACAATACGAACTTTCTATAGTTGAACTTCATCATCTTTGCCCTCAGCCAAATGCAATCGACCAAAAGTCAGAGCTGAAGATATCTATTTGGGGCAACAGAACATTGTTAAATTACATCCAGTAGAGAAGCACGGCTTATGGAATTGGATATACAAAACACACAAATATTTCGCCCTAACATTAAACATTCTGAATTTCCAAACGAAATTGAACACATAGATTCAATTAACTCAACATTAATATCACAATATACATATGCAGAAATTGGAGTAGCGTTTGATAGACGAGCTGAAATCACTCCAAAAATTGAATCGAAATTAAAAACTTCAATTCCCTTTCTATCCAGAGATAAAAACAAAAACTTGAACACTGATTTTCCAGACCTCACAAAATCGAATCAAGTCAACCATTGATTGATATATAGTATCACAAGAGAACGAATCGCCAACACTTGGAAAAAGAAACGCAATCAAAGGGACCAAAAAAAGGAAAAAAAAATCACACGGAGAACAACAAACTAAAATTATATGAAAGAAAAGGGAAAAGGAAAGGTTACCTCGACTCCATACTTAATGGCGATTCCGGCGAGAGTATCCATCCTGGAAATTTGATGCTCTATGTAATTCGATCCTCCATGTCCACTAACTCCACTTGATGAACTGTTCGACGGGGACATCTACGAACTTGTTCGAACTCCTTCAAATTGAGACGATGAACAGAGAAAGGATCTAATCTTACGATCCAAAGAAATCTTCACCTACCACTCTATTTGCTCCGATGAAGAATATCAATTAAAAGCAAACCAAAATGGGAGAGAATGATTGGATTTTCAATTTGTAGCTGTAAAATTGAAGTACTAAATAATAATAATACTGCTCTTCTTTTCAATCTTCATATCATAACACGCGCCGCCCCTTTCAAATCCATCGATCAAACAAAGCTTTTTCTACTTTGATTCTCTTTGACGTTATTAATTTGAATTAGACTTGAAAAAGTTTTAAATATATGTTTATTTTATCAAGCATTTTTTCCTTTTCCAAAAAGGATTTATTTTACCATTACGTATAAAATTGACATGGAAAAAATAAATTCCAAAATATTCTTTAAAAAAAAATTTGTCACATGTAGTATGTGGATTGCACCCAATATTTCCAATATATCTCAAACTTTTATTCTTTATATTATAATTATGGGAAAATTTTCTATCTAAGTTCGTAAAACATATTTTAAGTTTCTCGAATAATTATGAACATAACTCAACTAACAAGAATTTATACTACCAACTTTGACGTATAAAATTAGATCACATGTTTCATAAAAAAAAGAAAAAAAAAAATCAAGAACATAGTTTAAAAATAATTTATATTTTCTTTTCGAAGGTTCAAATTTTTTTAGATTCGGTCATTTATGTATAAAATAAAAATAATAAAATAAAAATTTTAAGTTTGATCTCCAATTCTACATATAAAAAAAATATAATAATAATAATAAAATGAAAAAGTGAATTATCGGAAAGGCGAAATTCGGTCGAGTTGTCGTCAGTCCTGTCGGTGAGGGAAACACGGTGTTTCTTGGGAGAAATCTCACCCTTGTCGCTAAATTCTCTCCTATCTTAATGGAAATCAAAATTGATTTCGTTCCTATATTTTTTTGGCTATTTAAATATTTTGTCTTCATACAGACTAAATAATTTAATGAATTAATAGAAGAAACTCATAAAAAGTATAAAGTTTTTATATGTTAAATGTTATTGTTAGCCTCGAACACCAGTGTGTAATTCTAAAACAAATGAATGGCCAGAAATCGAGAGTTTGAATTATGCTAAACAACAAAATCAGGCTAAATATTATAGATATATTCCTCATAAATAATTTGAACCTTCCTGCTCCTGCACTTCAACATTTTAAAACGAATTTACTTCTTGAGGAATATAATTGCGTACTATATATGGACCCTAGTGCAATAAATAAAAGAAAGTAATCGTTTAATTTCATATATACACACACACGCACACATGTATATAAACAGTGATCCTTACGGCCTAATTAGGGGGAAAAAAACTAGCAAAGGTGAAGAAAGTGTAAATCAATTAATATAACTTGTGAATGAAATGTGTTAGCTGCAATCCAGATAGTAGAAAGTGCAAAACGTTCAAGATGTGCAGCTTCAGTTGTGAAAATGCAGTGAAAATTTAGTTTCTTAGTTAAAAATATATATATAATTAAAAATTGTGAAAGTGACGTGGCATAGAATATATTTGTTGTTGATAACATAGGGAAATTGACCATATATTGTGCTGGATGAGATGTCACTATTACAGGACAAGGGACAAGGCTCAAATCTATTAACAACAAAGAAGTGTGGCCAATATCAAATGCGAATGCATCAGCCAGTGCCAAAATTCAGACTGAACTAATAATTCAACTAATTACAGAAGAATAGGAAGTTTTCTGAATCAATATACGATTTCTTACCGTTATTCTCCCGTCCAGCCAGCCCCAAATCTGAAAACCACATCAGATTCCTCAGCTCGATATGTGTCGAGGATTTCCTGAGCAATTTATTTATGCAACAACATTGGAGGGATGGGGTGTTGATTGATAAACCAATGAACATGAAATTAGTTTTGATTGATAAGTGCATGTTTGGGAGTAATTTTGAAATTGTTTAACTCATTTTTGCCATGTTTAAAATCACTTAGAAATGCATCTTTAATCACTCAAAATCAATTTAATGTTTAATTTTACACTTTTGAATGCATTTTCATACTTTTAAAATATTAAAAAGGGATGAACCATCTTAGAATCACTCCAAACATGTCATCAACAAGGACACAGATAAGTCACATGGGAAGCAGACAACATTTCAATATGTGAAATGGTTCCTGGAGACGCAAAAGTATTACAGACCTTTGCAAACAAAATAATGCACATAACTTCCTTAATCTAAAAAGAATTCTGAACTCTAAAATGGAAATAGGACCTTTACCTATGGATTATTATAGTCAAATTTCATAAATGGAAAAGCTCTAATAATTAACATATAAGGATGTTTTCTATATTCAGTAATGGTTCCAGATTCAAATCACTTGCAACACCTGCCAAAGAATAAAAGGGAGACATTTTAGTTGTACAGAATTTATGAAATCACTGTAGCATTAGACAAACACTATACATTTTCCTTAAAATCTAGAATCTCCCAATCTAAATAAGTCCAACATCAAGACCAAAACTACCATTTAACCTTCTAATATTTGGCAGTTCGGACTTGTGCAAAAATTTCTCAAGGTGGTTATCAAGGTCTTGACCGAAACCAAGGGCCTTCGAACCATTGAGGTTCCTCATGCCAGCAATATCAAAATCAAACCAAGGAATAGAGAAGCTGGGGTGGGGGGACCGTTCTGTTCAGAAATTCAATTGAACACGTTCATTGACTGACAAACAGTTCAAAGAATAAAGCACATACTTAAGAATTCAAAGATACAGTTGTACAACCTATACAATAGATCTGTTCAAGTAAGGTCATAAGAATAAAGCACATACTCCAACCAGATTTCAGTACAGTGATAAAGAAGAGAAGCAATCATGTTTTTCAATATGAACGAACATGAGAAGCATTGCTAGCAGCAATACAGGTAAGTCTGCCCTTTAACAGCTAGGCTACAAATCATAACAAGAATCTAAGGATGGCATTAAACCGGGTGAAGTTTCTCACCTGATGAATGTGCCATTAAAATTGTTAATTCCTAAAAAAGTTTAAGAACAAATATTCAGCTTAGCCAGGACCTAGGAGGTAACTTTTTAACCGATTTGTAGAGTATTTGAACTCCAGCCTACCTAAATGACTAAATGGAAAAAGGGTCGGTTGCTATTCTCCATAGTTACTTCCCATACGGGCAACCTAAGCATAAACTCTTTTTGAAGTTTTCAGCGAGGGAAACATGCAAGCTGGAGGAAAATGAGTTCCGGATTCATTAAACATTATAAATTATTTGTCAAACGCATAGGATAATGAGAAGAATTTTAACCAAGCTCATAATGATAAATTGCAAAAAAGATTTACGTTACTCTCTCTCCATAGCAAAAATTCATGAGTTTATTGCAAAATAGTCAATAAAGGATTGAGATACAAATACCCAGAGGTCCACATCTAATACAACTCTAAATTCATTTGAAGTCCCGCTCTTATTGTATCTGATTTCATTCTTCAAATCTATCACATATAAATATTACCAAGGTTGGACATGATGATTTGTGGATGACTCTCATTTCGTAGTACCATTCAATTACCTAAAGACAGAAAATCAAGCAACGGTTAAGATCTTCAAAGCTCTACACAGATGACAAAGGACAAAAAGAAAGTGTATTTTTCCTTGCTCACTAATAATTTGTCATTTGGGAAAAGAAAGGCTCCTTAAAACCTAAAAGAACAAAAGAACATTTCTAGGGAGGGAAATGGAGAGGAGTGCTCTAAAGTTTGAAATATTTAGTTCGCTCGTATCACCAAATGAGCTAGGAGAAAAAGGAAACTGCCAGGTCGGCAAATACTTGATTCACAGAACCACCAAATTGAGCATTCAGCAATATTTAGACAGAGTAAAGATCCCTACTGACAGTAATGGAGATTAAGACAATTAACACGTTTTGTCTTAAAGACTGACAGAAATCAAACAAAGGACAAACTAACACTCCGTTGATGTATTTTATTAAGTTGAGAAAGGGGCACTAAAGAATAATCAGTATCAATCGTTTCAATTTCTAGACAGCAAGCACAATGAGGCAGCAAAAAGAAAAACAATCAAATGAATACAAAATAATTTTATAAGAGCAAGTAGGAGTAACAGGATTGCACATATCATGTTAATCCATCCCAAATAAATGACCAGAGAGTTCCGGATACAGTTGGGTCTAACACTTGGTTCCAAGAGAATCCAGGGATCCTTTTTCCAAGTAGATAATAAGCATTTATAATGGCGCGCTTTACTGGTGAGATACCAAGCAATTCTAAACAGACATGATTTGACAAGTTACTATTAACCAAGTTTGGCACGGGGAAATAACAGAGAGACAAATTTGGAAAAACTTCTTTTAAATTCCATTCCAAATTCTAATAAATAGGATGTATTGTATAGCCATCTAGAGACACTATCAAGTCAGGGGATGAAAGTTTCGTGATTACCATCAATCATAAACAACTAATTATTCAGAAATGTAGGCTGTGTAACTTAATGATGTTGCTATTTAACAAATACCTTAAAGAATGAAACATTATCACGATGGTGGCAGCCACATTATGCCTCAATTATCAGTTCTTGTCATAATTAAGTCCTAATACCACAATACAAGTATAATATATATAGATATCAAATATGTTTCGCATGAGGATCAATTAGCACCTAACTCCTGTGAACCCTTAATAAGGCTGGTTCTATTTTGAATTTCAGCTGAAGAGAAGATGCCAGCAACCTAGCAAAGTTGAGTGAATTATTGACATTGCTTCATGCATTTAAATGTAAAAACCTAGGATGGAATTCATGACCTCAAACTTCTTGGCACAGGATGGACCACAAAATTGTTCAAAATAATTAAAAAACCTGATGGCAGTTCTAAAATGAAATTGCATCAAGTAGAATTACTTTCTTTCATATACAAACAATTTAATACAGAAAAGAAAGAGCATCTGGAGTGCTTCAGAACAGAAAAAAATAATGAAACTTATGTAAAGGAATAACTGGTGATTTCGAAAGGAAGTCTAAACGCCAAGCCACTATCTCACCAAAGATGTGAATAACGATGTTTGTTTGGCATATTTCCCATTCCATCCATATAACATAAATTAATTGGTAATGTTGCTTTTGTAAGTTCAGACGTTTGTACATACAACAAACTAGATATGATAACATTTCAAACGGGAAGTAAATAATTTGAGATGTAATACCAGTATTATCAATCGAGATCTTCCTGCATGGGCTCTGAAGAGCTCTGACTTCCCCTATTTCTGGAGCTAGGTTCGTCACTATTTCCACTGTTGTTGCCACCTCCGCTGTTACTAGTCTCAGCGGCTGAACCAAAACCTCTGAAGGGCCAAGGAAAAGCTATCCTCCTAACCCTCCGCTCTGCCATTTGTTGAGTCTGTGAATTCTCGTCGGAATTAGGATCGGTTCCACCAACAATTTCCCCACCAGTGGCAGAATCGCCAAAGGGTTGACTTTCGCTTTGACTTCGATTAGGAGCTGTAGACCCACGAGTCCTTTGCTCGTAATCGGGATCATCTGTGGGCAATTCATATCGACATACTGGACAAGAATTATGCAATTCCAACCAAGGAATTATACAATCTGCATGATATATGTGTTTGCAAGGCATCTGTTTCGCCACCTCGTTGAGCTCAAACGTATCCTTACACACAGCGCACTGCGAAGAATCCGAGGCCAACAATTCCTCCGTGATCTTGATATCTGGAAGTGCCTCAATCGCCGACTTTGAAGCGGGAGGGGTTCCATAACGGTTCGGATCGTTTTCAGCAAGTTGTTGAATCAACTGCTCGAGGCCGGGGCCGAAGAAGTAGTCGCCAAGATTGAAATTGGAAGGGGGATGAAACGCCTCTCCTGAGGCGTTTTGGATTACCAATTGAACATTAGCGCTTTGAAGATAGTTCTGGAGGAAGAGCAAGGGATTAAAACCGTCAGGGTCTTGCAAGGACGACGATCGAAGAGAACCGCCTCCCAATAGCGCTGATAGATCATTCATCATAGAACCGCCACCGCCAATGCCACCGGATGATGATGTCGTGGAGAATATGATGGGGAAACCGCCACTTCCACCGCCACCGGTGCTGAACGGCGGAAATGCCTCGGATGTGAAGGAGAGGAAAGGATTCGGAACGGGGCTAGGGTTAGGGTTTGGGCTTTCCATTTCTTCAACGAAGCTATCGTTGCAGTTGGGGCATAAAAGATCGGAGGATGATGAGGGAGTAATGGTTACCGTACGATTGCAGGTATAGCAGAAGTAGAGCTGAGGGGCATGGGAGGCGGCGCCACCGCCCGCTCCGTCGCCAGAGTTGCCACCGGACGAAGACATTCCGATAAAAACTGAAACCCGAAGATTGAACCAAGATTTTTTTCTCAAGCTCTGACGATAGGAGAAGAAGAAGGAGAGATGGAGAAAGGTGCTATGAAATTCGAGCGCGAGTGATGCGGAGAAGGAAGCGAGGAAGACCAGAGGAAGAGATTGGCAGATTCTATTTTCCTTTTTACAAATTTCTTTTTCTTCTTGCCGAGGAAATTCGATACTAATTAATTGTTTCTCCACATTTTAATTTACAATACGTAATTATAAATTAATATTTCTTTTTCGTGGGATATAAATTTTAGGCCAAATTATATAAAATGTTTTTCAATTTTATTTAACGTCAAAAATATCTCAGAATTTTCAAAAGTTTCAAAAATATATTTAAATTTTAAAGGAGTTAAAAGATACCTACCGTTACGTTCGTTTTAGATAGAATTCATTAGTATTTTAATTAAAAAAGAACTTAAATTTTTTAAAAAATTCAAAATTACCCTTATTACATGTTAGTATATGAATGCAAATCGTTAATATTTGTTCAAATATCTTTGAACCTTGAAAAGTTAGATTAATACTCCTAGCCTTGGAAAAAAAATAAAGTTTAAAATCTCACAAAACTCCAAAAATAAAAATTTCCTCTAAAACTTACAAAAATTATAAATAGTCAAGTACAAAAAGGTTATTAACACACCCAACTACTAACGTATAATCTTGTCAAAACATACAAGTCTTAAGGTTCTCTTGTTACTTCCATTATTCTCTTTATTTTTGTTATAATCTATATGCCTTAACTGAATAGGGCAGTTTTTTTTATTAAAAAAAATGAGATAAACAAAATGTTAAATAGTTTACAACAAGAGTAAGAGGGTAGAAACAAATAGAAAAAAATAGAGAAGTAATAGGTCATAAGTTGAAGTAGGAGAGAGAGAAAATTGAAGATGTGATGAGAATTAATGGTAAAAGCATTTTTAACCTTTTTTTTTTTTTAACGGTACTAATGCAACTTTTGAAAGTTTATATTTATGCAAATAGATATTAACAATTTCTATTCATATATTAACAATATGGATATTTTTAATATTTCCTTAAGTTCCAGGGGTATTTTTGAAACTTTTGAAAAATCAAAGTTATTTTTGAAACTTTTGAAAATTCAAGGGTATTTTTAAAACAAAACATTAACAGTTTCTATCTAAAACTAATGGTAAGGGTATTTTTAGAGAGAGTGTAAAGATCAAATGCATTTGGTATAATTTAGCTTATATTTAAAATTTTTTTTATTTAGATGTTAAAATATTTCTTAAAATGGATTTTTTTAAAAATCTTAAAATAGACAAACTTTCACAAAAAAATGTTAATATGGTTGGTTAGGGTTGTTTTCAAATATAAAAAAATGAGCTAAAATATTTAAAAATATAGCAAATTTTACTGTCTATTTGCGATAGACTGCAATAGATTATTAATTATATGTATCATGATAGATATCGTGATCTATTGCATATAAATTGTAATATTTTGCTGTTATTTTTAAATATTTTCAACAATTTTGTCATTTAAAATATATATATTTCTTTTAGTTGATCGCCGGATTTCATTCTATTTTATTTTATTAAGTAAATAAATAAATAAATATTAATAAACCTTAGGTTAAGTTATTGTTAGGATTGTTTTAACATAGTGATAATCACCTTGGCGCTTGAATTTCATCTGCTTTAGGCTTTGTTATGTGTGTTTGGTGGCTTGACCTCTAGCCAGTTTCTCTCTTATCTGGTCCCGATAACTTTTGAATTGACCTGCGTAAAAGATTTTTGCATCGTTGTGGTGACGAGCATACTGCACTTTGATGCTTAAGTTTGCCTACAACATTTCAATGCTTAAATTAGTATAGGAATGATTAGTCCAGCTAAGCACGAAAAAAGAAGGAAAGTCGGGTCTCATTTAGAGATTATTTACTAAGTCGGGTCTCTCATTTATAAATTATTTACTCTCCTTTTTGGAGTGGTTGAATGGGCCTATTTTATAAGGCTATCATCTACCACACGACTATGTTGTGTGTGACGATAGGGGCGTTTGAGATGTTTGAAGTGCTTGAGGTTGTCCAACCCCGACTTGTTTATTTCCTGATTAGTATATATTTATCAGATCAGCTAGTCAACCCAAATCCCAAGGCACTAACATTTCTTGCGCTCCCCTATGCACTTTCCCATTACCCTTTAGCTTGAGCCCGCCTATGGACTTTGGATCTTGCCTTGGACAACCCTCAACAAACAATAATAATTTATAAACTTTCATTTTGTATTTAATAATTCATTGATTTAAAAAGGTGTTTAATAAATATCTACACATTTGATTTTTTAATCTGATAATAAGTATTAGTCTCTCAATTTTGTGTGTAATAGGCCATTAACATGCATGACATTTCTTAAAATTTATTGCACACAAAATTAAAAATAATGATCTATTACAAGTCTATTTTATGTACCACATCAATGCATTAATTTTAAAAATTGTTAACTACATACCTCATGAACTCATTAGATACCTAATTGATATTTAGAAGTTTAGAGACCTATTTGATACTTTTAAGGTTCAAGGTTCTGGAAGATATAACATCAATTCAAAATATCATGTCTCTATTATATATTTTTAAAAGTTTATGAATCTAATAAATAGAAATATAATTTGACTTTTATATTTGTATCTAATAAGTTCTTAAACTTTAAAATTAGTTTCAAGTTCATTTTTATCAATTTTTTTTTATAAAAGAAAAGATAATAAACGTATATCTTGTAAAAAAAACGCTAGTCGTTTCATTCCAAATGTATTGAGTAAAGATAAATAGATATATTTTTTTTTAAGTTAACAATAGATTAATAATATGAACTGATTTTAAAATTATTTGAGAGCTAAACTTGGAATTTTAGAAATACAATAAAATAAAACTAGCCTAAAATATAAGAATTAAAAAGATATTTTAATCAAACACACATTTTTTCTTTTTCTTTTTGAGATTTGTAATGCAATTTTGAGATTAATTATAATTCGTGTCTTATAAGACGTGTCTTTGACAACTAAAAAGATGCTAAGTAATTTGATAATAATATTTTGTTATGGTTCAAAGGTTCAATTCTTCGACCTTGTTGTGTGTTGTTTCATAAAAAATTAAGTATTGATATCTTTCTTGATCTATTTTAGGTTTGAATTGACTCTTTTCCCTTTGAAAGTGAGATATTCTAATAATTAAATATATAAACTTTTCTCCCAAAAAAATAACATATAAACTTTGTATCTAAGCAAAGTTTTTTTTTTTTTTTTTTTTTATTAAATATTGTATTTGTAAATAGATGTTCATTATGTAGTTAAGCTTAGTGGCTAAAGGTCACGTGTCTCCTAAAACACATCTTAGTGGTCATGAAGTTCCACCACCTAATTGTGGATATTGTAACACACATTCGAGAGAAAAGATTGGTGAAATTTGTTTGAGAAATTTCATTTTTCATAAAATTCCACTTTTTTTATTTTAATTTATTTTAAGTTTAATTTATTTAATTTAATTATTTTAATTATTTTTATATTATTTTATTATTTATTATTTTAATATTATAATTTTTTTATTTTCGTGTTTCCGTTTTTATGTTATTTTGCTCTCAATTTTAGAACACAAGCCAAGTAATGATGAAAGAAAAATAATTTCACGTCCAATAATGTACCCTATGATGTAATCATTCACATAATTGCTTTAGAACTATCTTCTATATTATTAATAAAATATTGTGAAATAATAATAATAATAATAATAATAATAATAATAATAATAGAAGTTTATTTCTTTTTCCTAAAACAAAATTTAGGAAAAAGAAATAAACTTCTACTGTTCAATTCTCTGAAAAGAAATAATCTTATATTATTCAATTCTTTCCATTTTTACCACTTTATTTACAATCAAACCGAAAATTGATATGAAAAAAATTATTCATAAATATTTAAATACCACACACATATATATATTTTCTTATCTCCTAAATTTTTATTGGCATAATATCACACATATAAGCTATATTTTCCTATTTTAGTTGCATTTAACAATTAGTCGCAAGGTGGGTTGTATCGTGGACATGGCGTAATTGAGTTGAAGTGCATCCATTTACTTAGAGGGAGCACATGAGCCGAAGGAGTCTATAGACGACCCAACAAGTGCATTCCCTTTCTCTCTCTCAAATTGACACATAGTACGACACATTACTCGTGCCAAAATAAAAGTCTTGAAATAGAGGGATCAATCATGGTATACGATCATTATCCTTACTCGCTCAATAGTACTTCAATTTAATATTAGTTAAGGCATCAAAGTATGTTCGACATATCAATAGATTGATGCATGTATTATAATATACAAGATTTTCTGTTGTCGGCTCATTGCTCAACCAAATCTATACATCAACCACCATAAATTTGAGAAATAAAGTTAATATCACAAAATAGGATTTCCTCACTATATATTTTTGAGAAACACCAAATAAATAAGTACATCAGTCTATTTATCAAATATAAATAATTATTTGTCTATAAATTTGAAAAAGACTTGAGTTAAAGATAAAATTGGAGATTTCCAATTCCATTATTGTTTTTTTTTTCCTTAGTAAACATTTTCATTCGTTCTAAAATAAAATTTATATCTTATTTTTAGGAATTCAAATATAAACATTTTTCTCATCTTAAATTTTTCGATATTCACCCTTCTACGAAAAACGCATCTTCAGGATTTATGAGTATTCTGATTATAGGGAGAATTCTCTCTATATTCTTTGGAGTCTAGAATTTTATCATCCCCACAAATGAAGAGAAATTTTCTATTTACAGAGTTCTCAAGTGGGCTTTGTGGGCTTGAGCTTGGTTGGTCCATGGATTTGGCCCTTGGGCCCAACAAATTGGTCTTGGGTCTTCATTGGCCCTTGGCCAAATTAAGCCTATTTCAGGATTCAATTGGATTTTAACCCAAATATTAACACCAAATTGGACCAAATTATTTTATTTAATCCAACGGTCAAGACGAAAATAGGTGGCGTCATCGAGATTTTCCAATTTATGTTTTTAATTTCAATTTGGGGCACATGTCAACTTTTAATTGGTCCCAAATTCAATTATTTGTAATTTTGTCATTAATTTGATAAATGACATGTCAATTTGTGATTGATCAAAAATTTCTCCTTCAACAAAATGTTATCAAAAATATTAAAAATATTTCACAAAAGTTATATAAACCATATTAAAATTAAATTGTTGTCAAAATAAACTTACAGTAATTAATATAATCTTCGATGAGACGTACGAAGGACCACAATTATTGTAATAAAAAAATTACATTAAAAATTGACCCTTTTTAGAGTAAAATAACTTTTTGAGCGTGAAAAATCAAATCTTAACTTCTTTATATATTATTTATACTTCTAATATTTCTCAAATATTTTATGAAATTAATTGCCCCTCCATTTGAAGTCCACCTCATCCCACATGCCACATCTAATTAAAATTCCATCCTACAATCTATACTTCATAAGTAAAATAACCCCCACCCACTAACATGACTTTACTGAAAGATAAAGCATGTTGGGAAAGTAAACTAAATTTCATGCACTAAACAACTTAGTTGGAACAAGATCTCAAAGAAAAATATAGTGAAAAAACATGAAAATAAGAATCCAGCGGGCTTAAAAAATATATAAAAAAAAATAATGGCGACCATGAATGGAAAAATGTCTTTTCGGTTTTTAGGTTTTGAGACTAATTTCTAGTTAGTCAATAAGTTTTAAAATATAACAATTTTAGCCTTAAGTTTTGAATTTGGTTTCAATTCAATTTCTAGGTTTCAATATGTTATAATTTTATTCTTGAAATTTGAAGTTTATTTCAATTTGGTCTTTAGATCTTAATATTTACATTTTTAACTTCAATTTTTTACCGAATGGTCAATTTCCATGTGTAGTGTTAATGTCTATTAATTAATTTAAAAAATTAAATAATTAAAATAATAATTTATTAAGTTTTATTATTTTTATCATTATTAAAATTAAATTTAAAATTTTGCTTCGTAATTATTTTAAATTAATTAATAAATATTAACGTCAAATATTGAAATTTAGTATTTTGTGAAAAATCGAAGTTAAAAGTGTAAACCTTGAAACCTAGAAATCAAATTGAAACAAAACTCAAAATTAAGGATATAACTATAACATTTTGAAACCTAAATATTACATTGAACTCAAACTCAAAAGTCAAGGAAGGAAAGTGTAACATTTTGAAACTTTATGTAATTTTCCCTAAATTAATCAAAAATTTAAAATATCATTTTCATCCAAATATTTTGGCTTCCAATTCATTTTAGTTGCTAAGGACATACACAGGTTGAATTGGGGATTTTTTGGACTTGAAAATTCGAATTGGTTAAATTGACTACTAACCCAATTTTTAAAATTCTATCTAGTTGGGTTGGTTTAGGTTGCCAAGGTATTTTGAAGATCTGATTTTGTTTTGCCATCCCTCAAGGCTTTCTCCAAACGGACAAACAATGGGTTCCCTAAAAATTTACGGGAAATCCGTAAACTTCCATAAGGTTTTTAAAAATTTCCATTTTCCAATAATTTTTTTTTCTTTTTTAGCCAGTTCCATTTGTTTTTAACTTAAACGGCTTCATTTTTTCTACCCCATTCCAATTTCGATTTTTTTTTTCCGTTTAATTTTTCTAGTCAATTCCATATTTTCTTTTTAATTTTTTAATTTTTTATTTTTAACTTGAACTAATTCTAATTTTTAAAATAAAAATTATTTTAAATGACAAAACTGAAAATATTTACAACTAATAGCAAAATATACCGTCTATATGTGATAGATCGCAACAACTGACACAGATAGTAATCTATCCGCGATAGGCAGTGAAATTTTGCTATATTTATAAATATTCTAGTTACTTTTGCTATATTTAAAAAGAGTTATGTTTTAAACTTAAATTTAGGTTAATTAGTTTATGTTAACCAATTCCAATTTCGGTAAGCTTTTCAATTAAGGAAAATTCATCGGAACTTTCTTCCCAAACTTTTTTCTTTTAAAAATAACAACAAAATCTACCATTTGAAACTTTGCAAAATCATGGAGACAAACAAATTAGAATACTAAAGTTCAAATTTTAAAACTAAAGTTAAGTATGAAAAATTGTATTAAGTAAATATAAAATTGAAGTTACTTGATTGAGGAACAAAATGATATTTTCATATGGCAAACCCTCCACTTAAAATTTGGAAAAATAAGAAAGATGTTTAAAAGAGGTTCGGTTTCTTTTTTAACAACAACAACAAAAAAAAAAAAAAAAAAAAAAAAAAGATTAGTTGGATCTCACACTAACATGATCTGAAAGATAGAAAACAAATGTTGGGTGAAATAGATCTCATCCACTACAAAATCTTTAAAAGCAGATGAACTAATCAATCATGTTTACATCCAACTTGATCCAGGTACTTTCTTTACATCTCTAGTTTCCATTAGTTCTCTCAAACTTCCAACACTGTCCCAGTTATTACCACCAGCAAGCATGTTTGATAACAAAACGTAAGTCGATGGATCATTTCGATCCAAATTCAACGCATGCTCGGCTGCTCGTTTTCCTGTCTCTAAGTCGCCATGAACTAAGCAAGCACCGAGCAATGTTTGCCAGACCAACGAACCAGGTCGAAACGGCATTTGTAGGATCAAATCCTCGGCTTCTTTTATACATCCAGCTCGGCCTAATAGATTCACCATACACACATAATGATCTTCTGAAGGTGAAATCCCATGGTCAGCACTCATGGAAGAGAAGTATTTCCATGCTTCATCAACAAAACCTCCTTGGCTACAGGCATAAAGAACACAAATAAAAGTGATGTGGTTAGGTTCAGCTTCCCCTTTTCTCATTTCATCAAAGATTTGAAGGGCTTCTCTTGCTTGGCCATTATGTGCAAATCCCATAATCATCGTAGTCCACGAGACGACAGATCGTTCATCCATTGAACGAAAGACGACATTTGCACTGGCCATACATCCACATTTTGCATACATATCAAGTAGAGCATTATCAACACAAACATCAATATCAGTTCCAAGTTTAATTCTCAATCCATGGAATTTCTTTCCTTCTTCCATGGAGGCCAAATTGGCACAAGCATTCAAGGCAGTTGCAAGGGTGAACTTATTTAGTCTCACGCCAACATTTTTCATCTCGTAAACAACCTCGAGTGCTTTCATTGGTTCCCCACACTGGAGGCAACCTGCAGCCATCTGGGTCCAAGAACACACATCACTTGAAGGCATTTCATCAAAAGCTTTAAAACCGTCTAACAACTTCTGGTTCTTAATGTACATATCACACAAGGAATTCCCTACACAAATATCATTCCCATATCCAGCTTTCACAAGCTGTCCATGAACTTGCAATCCCAGCCTAAATTCAGAGAGAGCAGCCAACCCAGTTAAGATACTAGCAAATGTAAAATTATCAGGCTTAACGCCCTCGAGATTCATCCTGTGCCAAAACTTCGGCAGTTCAAAATATGCTAATTGCAAATAACCAGCCATCATGGCATTCCAAGATACAGTGTCTTTGGATGAAAAACTCTCGAAAACTTCTAAAGCCTCTAGCAATTTATCATGCCTAATTAAAGTAGTTAAGAACGCATTCATGAGGAAAACATTCGACCCATATCCTAAGCGAACAATTAATGAATAAATTTGGTTTGAACATATCAGCCTCTGAGTTAAAGAACAAGCATGGAGGGCACTTACAAGGGTGAATTCGTTGGGCATTATCGTGCCATCGCAATGCATACGGCCAAATAGAGAGAGAGCTTCGTTGGGTCGTCCATGTTGAACGAACCCAGCAATGATTGCAGACCAGGACACAACATTTCTCTCAGGCATTTCGTCGAACAGTTGCAGGCCATATGATAGACCGCCACATTTGACATACAAATTAAGTACATGATTGTGGAAGAAAAGAGAAAATGGAAGAAACCCTTTGAGGAACTTCGCATGAATTGCAGATCCATGGCGGGAATCGGAGGTCTGAACACACCGATTCAAAAGACTGGCATAGAAATCTTCTAGCTTCACCGAGGAGTTGTCCGATTTCGAAATGAAAGACTTGTGAGAAATTCTCAAAGCTATTGAATGTTGTAATTTGGTGGATTTTGAATTAAAAATGAATGGGCGAACGAGATGAAAATAAAGAGGCATCTAATTTGTATAAACATTTGAAATCCTGGAACAAACTCAATTCGGCGGAAGAGGAGAAGCTATAAAACAATCCAAGTGGCCGCCGCACCCAAGGTCCATCTAAATAATTAGAATTAGTATATATTTTAGAGCCAAATTATTGAAAATACCACCAAAGTTTCATATTAGATAGAAAAAGATATGTTCATGAATATATTATATTAAGGTTATATTTAATGGTATGAGACATTTTGTTTGAAACCAAAATCAAAGCGGTTCGGTTATTCCTGCTAAGATCATACAATTGTAAATATTTGGAGGTCTGTTATTCCCAACGAGTGGTATCAAGTCATAACCCCGACTCTGCCATCCCTTGTGGAAAAAAAAAATTCCTCTAGAAAAGAACATATAAATTAATGAGCCTCAATATTACGTCACATATTAATCACTATTGAGCTTTCAGACATGCAATTTCCTCTAATAAAGTGTAATCAATAGGGATGCTTTTTTAGGGAAAGTTTGAGGTGTTTACTTAGTTCGAGGAGAGGATTGTTGGAAATACAAGGAGAGGATTGTTAGAAATACAACCAAAGTCCCATATTGGCATATAAGAGGATGATCATGAGTATATAAATAAAAACATCTTCAATGATATGTGATTTTTTTGGGTGAAACCAAAAACGTGATTATACCTAATATCATGTGTGGAAATATTTGAAAGTCTCTTGTCCCAATATCAATGGCTTTAGATTGTGTTTCAAATTTTCTTTTTTACTTTATTTATTAAAAAAAGTTTATTTGATAAATTTCAAAATTTTTTATTTAATAAATTATTAATTTTAAAAATTATATAATCTTTTTTAAAACTTTTTTAGTATAACAAGTGGGGTTATACGAGGATTTCAATCTCCAATCTCTAAGGAAGAAATGCATGTCAATTATCACATATCTACGTTTTATATTCAATTTCTCTTTAAAAAACAAATGAGAGAAATATGAGAAGGCAGAGAGGAGAAAATATCAAAGATATCGTGTATTTGTCGTGATTTTTAAATTAAGGTAAGAGAGGTATTTATACTAGAATTTCATATCTAGAAAATTTAATAATCAATAAAGTATTAGGGGGTGTTTAGTTATTATAATATGTGAGTCATGATAGTCTCTAAGAAATAATAAACAATGTAATAAAGAGAGAAATAGATGATAAGTAGAAAATAGTAAATACTTTATTATAATAATAGATCACTCCACTCGCTTGAAGTTGAGGCACAAACACTCTCCTTTCTTACAAATATGCTATTTAGTCCATTGATGAAAGGAAGAAAAAAAAACATATGCATCTTATTTCCTCTTTTAAAATTAATAATAATAAAAAAGAAATATCTTAAATGGCAAAACTTTGAAAATATTTACAACTAATAGCAAAATAAACAGTCTATTTGCAATAGACACAGAAGAAGAAGAAGAAGAATCCTAGCCGGGAACGGACCGTTTTCAAATATACCAAAAGGAACCAATCTATTTATAAATATAGAAAAATTAAGAACCATTTTCAAATATACCAAAATGAACCAATCTATTTACAAATATAAGAAAATTTCAGGATCATCAACAAATTAGAAATTTAGAATTATAATTTTATTTTGGGTCAAAATATCATTTTGTTCTTGTACCTTAAAATGGGTTTAATTTTAGTCTTTTGTACTTTCAATTGTCTAATTTTAGTCTTCGTACTAATTGGAATTTTAGAATTATAAGTTCTTTTTTTAGTTAAAATATCATTTTAGTCTCCGTACTTTGAAATCTGTTTAATTTTAGTTCTCATACTTTTAATAAATTTTAAATTCAATCACTCAAGAGTTTCTTTTCACCAAAATTGATTAAATAATTATAATAATTTTCATGCAAAAAGATAAAATATGTAAATATGTTTTCAAAATTTATAGTAAAAATGTTCTAGATAACAAAATAAAATTTAAAAAAACAACATAAACTAGCATTGGAGACTAAATTTTAAGATTTATTGAAAGTATATGGATTAAAATTAGACAATTGAAAGTACATGTACTAAAATTGAATATACTTCAATGTATAGGGAACAAAATATTACTTTAACTCTTTTTTTTCTTCAAAATTATAAATTTAGTCTCTAAGCTTTTGAATTTTTTTTTTTTTTTTTTAAATTGAAAGATATGCTAGACACAAATTTGAAAATTTGTGCTCTGTTTGATAATGTTTGGTAATTATTTAATTTTTTAAAATTAAATCTATAAACAAGTATACACCTCATTTATTACTTTGTTGTGATTTACCTTTTATCAATGCTTTAAAAAAACATGCTAAGTTTTGAAAACTAATAAAATTAGTTTTTAAAAACTTGTTTTTGTTTTTAAGAATTAACTATTTTACTCAAGAAAGATGTAAACCGTTGTAATAAATTGAGAGGAAATAGGTTAAATTTTCCAAAAAAAAACAAATACAAGTTTTCAAAAATTATTTTTTCTAGGTTTCAAAAATTGACTTAATTTTAAGAACACTATTAAAAAGTAAGAAGAAAGAAATCATGGGTTGTGGAATGTTTATAAACTTAATTTACAAAAACCAAAAACCAAAGGTCACCATAGAGTTCTATTAGACATACAATTCAAATTTATATATAAGTAGTCAATTAATTCCTAAAGATTTTAAATTTGTCATGAATTCGTTAGACACTTTAAAAAATTCATAAGCCAAATAAACACAAATTTTATGTTTACCATTTTAAGTTTCAAAAACTAAACTTATAATTTAACCTTTTTTATATATATAAAAAAATAATGTACACATCTAAACTTTGAGATTGTATTAATTTAAAATCTCAAACTAATAATGTTATCAATTTAAATTTAAATTTTTTCTAGCTAGTTCAATTTTCAACCCTCAAATCGAAATTTTGGTATTACCTAGGATTCTCTTCCCGTATAGATATTTCCATATGTTTATGAATTTAACCTAAGATAAAAGGTGGTGAATCAATATTTTCATTAGAATTAATTATAAATATTTAAAAAAATATATGTCAAATATAATATAAATTATAATAATTTAAACCTACTTTATTTATTTGTTCAACTATTTCCCAAACTTTCGCTTTTATATTTTTCCTAGAAATGCTCATATTCATCAACACATTTTATCAATGTTTAAATTGAAATTTTTATAAAGTTAAAATCTCCATAATTGTTGTATTACAAAAATTAATGGCAGTTGTTAGAGCGTTAAAGACACAAGACGTGGAATAATGGTAGGAATCGCTCCTAGGAAAGAAACAGTCGGGGCACCCAGAGATAGGGATTTAGTTATCTACCAACCAATCGGCCGAAGAAATTCCAAGAAAGCCATTCTCTTTCTATTATCCCCTCAAGTAAACAATTTATATGTGTTTTTTTAATGTTTAAAACTCTAAATTTTTATCTTAAATGACAAAACTGCTTAAAATATTTATAACTAATAGCAAAATACACTGTCTATCTGCAATAGATCACAATAGACTACTATCTATGTCTATCGTGACACATATAGTAGTCTATCGCGATCTATGACAGACAGACCGTGAAATTTTGCTATATTTGTGAATATTTTGATTCTTTTTTCTATATTTGAAAAGATCTCAAATTTTGTATAAAGATGTTAACAAAAGAGTCGGCGGAATTAAATCTATTGCTTATTTTGCATATTTGACGCAAAGAATTTATAGGCTCCACGGCTAAAAACCATCACCGTATCAATTTTACATCTTACTAATTCATTGTAAATTTTACGAAATATATATTTTAACCAATTTAGTTATAAAACATAAATCATTCACTCATTTTTTAGCATGTAGTTAAACTAAAAAAGTAATAATTAAAAAAGAAATAACCTGATGTGTTGAACTCACACTTTGCGCAGGACGTAAATGGTTTACTGCCAAATGAACTAAATCAATATCTATTAATTGAGCTCCATCTGCCAATGAAACCAACCAAATCAACAAAGAATTTACCCACAACAGAAACCAATAATGTGATCATAAAAAGTAAAAGAAAAAAAAAATAAATTGCAATTTATGAAAGAAAAGGAGAAAAAAATAATCAATATATACTCAAAACTGTTGTAAAATTAAGAGCAAAATGACGGAAAAACAGGAGCACGAAAATCAAGAAATTATAATATTAAAATAATAAAATAATAAAATAATATAAAATTAATTAAAACAACTAAATTAAATAAACTTAAAATAAACTAAAATAAATAAAGTGGAATTTTATGAAATTTCTCAACACCAATCCTTTTTCTTTTCTCTCCAATGTGTGTATTACAATATCCATAAAAAGCCTCTATTTATAGGCAATTTGGCAAGTAGGTAGTGACATTTCATGGCCACAAAGTATGTGTTTTTAGTAGACACATGTCCTTTTGCCACTAAGCATATTTATATAATGGACATCTAATTTTCTTTAATATTTATAATACTTCCCCTTAGATGCCCATTATATATATAAAATATGTCTCGTTAAAACCTTACCAGAAAAAAACCAATGAGAAAAAAATCCTAGTGAAGAAAAAAGAGTACATATTTTATATAATCTAATATTTCTAAAAGAATATAATACATTTGCTCCCCTCATAGGAACATCATTTTAGATATCTGAATCGCCGCATTCGAATGTTTTGCACCAATTTTTCAAAAGTTGCGGTTGGTAATGATTTTGTAAATAAGTCTGCCAAGTTATCCTTCGAACAAATTTGTTGTACAGTGATGTCGCCATTTTCTTCAAGATCATGAGTGTAGAAAAGTTTTGGTGAAATATACTTCGTTCTATCTCCTTTAATATATCCTCCTTTGATTTGGGCTATACATGCTGTGTTGTCTTCGTATAATGTTGTTGGAGTATTTTTACTAGAAGACAAGCCACATGTTTCTCGAACGTGTTGAGTCATTGATCTTAGCCATACACATTCTCTACTAGCTTTATGTGGATCGGATAAATATCCAGAATCTGCATAACCAACTAAGTCAAAATTTGATTTATTTGAATAAAACAAACCCACATCGATTGTTCCTCGAAGATAACGGAGTATATGCTTAATTCCATTCCAATGTCTTTTTGTTGGAGAAGAACTATATCTAGCTAATAAATTTACTGAAAATGCAATATCTAGTCTTGTATTATTAGCAACATACATAAGTGCACCAATCGCACTAAGATATCTTCAGGACCAAGAAGTTCTTCATTATTATCTCGAGGTCGAAATATATCTTTCTTCACATCTAGTGAACGAACTTCCATTGGAATGTTTAATGGATGTGCTTTATCCATATAAAATCTTTTAAAAATTTTTCCTGTATAGGTTGACTAATGAACAAAAATCCCGTCTGCTAAATGCTCAATTTGCAATCCAAGGCAAAATTTTGTTTTTCCGAGATCTTTCATCTCAAATTCTTTCTTAAGATATTCTATTACCTTTGAAAGCTCTTCAGGAGTTCCAATTATATTTAGGTCATCAACATATACAGATATAATAGCAAATGCTGATTGTGATTTCTTTATTAAAACACATGGACATATTGGATTATTTTGATATCCTTCTTTCAACAAATATCCACTCAGACGATTATACCACATTCGTCCTGATTGTTTTAATCCATATAGTGATCTCTGTAATTTTATTGAATATATTTCTCGAGAACTTGCTTTATGTATTTCAGGTATCTTAAATCCTTCTGGGATTCTCATATAAATGTTATTATCAAGAGATCCATATAAATATGCTGTGACAACATCCATAAGATGCATGTCCAAATTTTCATACACAATCAGACCAATTAAATATCTTAATGTAATTGCATCCACCACTGGAGAATATGTCTCCTCATAATCAATACCATGTCTTTGGGAAAAACCTTGTGCAACTAGTCTTGCTTTATATCTTGTGATCTCATTATTTTCATTTCTTTTTCTCACAAATACCCATTTGTATCCCACGGTTTTGACACCTTCTGGTGTCCGAACTACTGGTCCAAAAACTTGGCGTTTTGAAAGTGAGTTTAATTCTGCCTCGATTGCTTATTTCCACCGAAGCCAATCATTTCTATGTCGACATTCTTCAACAGATTTTGGTTCAGGATCTTCATTTTCAGATATAATATCAAGTGCAACATTATATGCAAAAATGTTATCAATAATTACATGAGTTCGGTTCTATCTTTTCCCTGTCATGACATAATTAATTGAAATTTCATTATTATCTTTAGGTATTTCACCTTCTTCACTAATTGTATTATTAGTCATGTCTAGGGTTTCTTCGTGGATATTTACATCCCCAACCAAGTCTTTTTTATTATCGTTTATTTTTCTTTTTCGAGGATTTTTATCTTTGGAACCCACTAGTCTACCACGCTTCTGGCGTGTTCCAGATTCATTAGTGACAACTTGCTGTGTTGGGATATCAATTTTCGACGGAACATTTGCAACAGGTATATGCGATTTAGTTACTTTCTTTGCATCTATAAATGCATCTGGTAATTGATTTGCTATATTTTGCAAATGAATTATTTTCTGAACTTCAAGTTCACATTGATTTGTACAAGGATCTAAATGAGATAATAATGATGCATTCCATGCAATTTCCTTTTCCAACTTCTTAATTCCTCCCCTAATGTTGGAAAATTTGTCTCATTAAAATGACAATCAGCAAATCGTGCAGTAAATACATCACCCATCAAGGGTTCAAGATATTTAATAATTGATGGGGAATCATATCCAACGTAAATTCCTAACCTCCTTTGAGGACCCATCTTAGTACGTTGTGGTGGAGCTATTGGAACATATACTACACATTCTTAGATGGGAAATATTTGGCTCTTGGCCATAAGCTAATTGTAATGGTGAGTATTTATGATAAACTACTGGTCTAATGCGTGCAAGTGACGCAGCATGCAAAATAGCATGTCCCCATACAGATGTAGGAAGCTTAGCTCTTATAAGTAATGGTCTAACAATTAATTGCAAACGTTTTATAAATGATTCTGCTAAACCATTTTGTGTATGAACATGAGCTACAGGATGTTCAATATGTATCCCAATTGACATACAATAATTATCGAAAGTTTGGGATGTAAATTCACCAGCATTATCAAGACGGATGGTCTTAATTGTATAATCAGAAAATTGTGCTCTTAACTTAATTATTTGAGCAAGTAATCTTGCAAATGCAAGGTTTCGACTTGATAATAAGGACACGTGTGACCACCTACTGGATGCGTCTATTAATACCATAAAGTATTTAAATGGTCCACTTGGTGGGTTAATGGGTCCACATATATCACCATGAATTCGTTCAAAAAATGTAGGTGATTCGGTTCCTACTTTAGCTGGTGATGGTCTAATTATTAATTTTCCTTGAGAGCAAGCATCACATAATAATTCACTAGATTGAAGAATCCTTCTGGTTCTTTAATGGATGTCCATTTGAATTTTCAATGATTCTTCTCATCATTATAGATCCTGGATGACCAAATCGGTCATGCCAAATTGTAAATATATCTGGATTCATGAAATTCAGGTTCATTGTTGCATATGTTTCAATGACCCGTATATGAGTATAATATAATCAAGAAGATAAAGCAGGCAACTTTTCCAATATATGTTTTTCATGTGAGACAGAAGATATAAAGATATTCTATCTCATTTATCCTATCAGTCTCAATATGATAACCATTGCAACGTATATCTTTAAAACTTAATAGATTTCTCTTTGATTGACTAGAGAACAATGCATTGTTAAATGTAAATTTTGTTCCTCTAGGCAAAATAATATTTGTTTTTCCAAATCCTTCCATCAGGTTTGCAGAACCTGATATTGTATTGACTTTTGCTTCCAGCATTGTCAATTTGGAAAAATATTTTTTATTTGTAAGTATTGTATGTGTAGTTGCACAGTCTGCTAGACATAGATCTTCATTTCTCATTTTTGAGTCACTCAATATATGAAAATTGTCCATGATTCTTCATTTAAACAATATAATTACAATAAGAAAACAAAACTTGTAATACAAGGTTCAACTAAAAAAAAATGAAAGATAGATAAAACAATTCTACATATTCTCAAAATCAAAAGAAACATTTGTTGTGCCATCATTTGTGCTGACTTTCTCTTCAGCAGATTTAAAGAAGTCCGCCACATCCAAATTTGTCATATTGGATTGGTCAAATATATCATTATCCTGGTGTGCAAAATTTGCTTCCACATTTTTCCCTTTTTCCTTCAGGGAAGCTTAATAGAGATCAACTAGGTGTTTTGATGTACGGCAAACACGAGACCGGTGCCCAGTCATCCCGCATCGGAAGCATTTATGCTCATCATCTTTTGAATTTTTACCTTGTGGAGCTTTTCCTTTATGATCATCATTTCGGGTGGTTCTTTTGAAATTTGGATGATTAGAATGACCACCACGAAAATAATAACTATTTCTTCTTCTGCCACGGTCACGACCACGACCACGACCACGACCTCGACCACGATTATTAAAATTTACAGCATTCACTTCAGGGAATGGTGTTGTTCCAGTTGGTCGAGATTCATGGTTCTTCATTAATAGCTTATTATTTTGTTCAGCCACGAGAAGACATGAAATTAATTCAAAATATTGTTTAAAACCTTTCTCTCGATATTGCAGTTGCAGAAGCATATTCGAGGCATGAAATGTAGAAAATGTCTTCTCCAACATATCCGCATCAGTAATTTTCTCTCCGCACAATAATAATTTTGAACTGATTTTAAATAACGCGGAGTTGTAATCACTTACTGATTTGAAATCTTGGAGCCTCAAATGCATCCATTCATAACGAGCTTTAGGAAGAATGACTGTTTTCTGATGATCATATCTCTGTTTTAAATTCTTCCACAAGATACATGGATATTTTATTGTTAAATATTCCATCTTCAATCCCTCGTGAAGATGATGGCGAAGGAAGATCATAGCTTTTGCTTTTTCCTGAATGGATGTTGCATTTCCTTCCTTAATTGTTTCTCCCAGGTTCATGGCATCGAGATGTATTTCAGCATCAAGCACCCATGACAAATAATTATTTCCATTGATGTCAAGGGCTGCAAATTCTATTTTTGTAAGATTTGTCATGATAACACTATCACAAAGAATTATATTTATATTAGCAATTTAATATATATATTAAACATGCAAAACAACGTTTAATTTACTAATTATAATAAAGAGAAAATGGCATACCTTCAGAACCTACCTTCAACAAGAAAACGACAAGAGCTCGTGCTGATAACGTGTTGTAAAATTGAGGAGCAAAATGACGGAAAAACGGGAGCACGAAAACCGAGAAATTATAATATTAAAATAATTAAATAATATAAAAGTAATTAAAACAACTAAATTAAATAAACTTAATATAAACTAAAATAAAGAAAGTGGAATTTTATGAAATTTCTCAACACCAATCCTTTTTCTTATTTTCTCTCCAATGTGTGTATTACAATATCCATAAAAAGACTCTATTTATAGGCAATTTGGCAAGTAGGTAGTGACATTTCATGGCCACAAAGGATGTGTCTTTAGTAGACACATGGCTTTTTGCCACTAAGCATATTTATATAATGGACATCTAATTTTCTTTAATATTTATAATAAAAACTAATAATTAATACGGCTGATAATTAAAAATTCTTCTTAAATATACAATAACATATAAAATGATTTTTTTACTTGAACAATTGTTGCTATTTGAAAAAAAAATTATTTTAAATGACGAACCTGTTGTAAATATTTACAATTAATAGTAAAATATCACATTCTATTGGTGATTGACCATAATAGATTGCGATAGACTACTATCTGTATCTATCGTGACACAGTCTAACGTAAATAGACAATGAAATTTTGCTATATTTATAAATATTTTGGTTACTTTTGCTATATTTGAGAAGATACTTATTTGAAATTGTGATTGGCGCATTATCTATTAAATTACAAGATTAGCCTATAGATTTTTATTTATTTATTTATTTTTATGTTTATTTAGTTTGAAGTTACAAAGGTGTCTAATAAATCCTTAATTTTTAATAGTACCCAATGGGTTCATATACTTTAAAATTTATTTTAATAGATCTATAAATTATCAATTTTATATTTAATAGGTCCTTCATATATTCAATATCTTTTTTGAAAACAATTAATTGATAATTGATATATTAGATATAGAGTTAATTTTATATCTAATGGAATCCTAAAATTTCAAAGTTTAGTAGATATGCAATTTTTTTTTTTAAAAAAATATGTTAAGTAAACCAAGGACCTATTAGATATTAAATTAAAATTTTAAAGAATTTATTAGGCATACAATTGAAAGTTTAGGAATCTTTTAGACATTTTTTGGAATTAATAAATTAATAGACATTGAATTTGAAAGTTTTTAGAATCTATTAGCCGATTTTTTAAATTGAATGATCTGTTAGATCTTTTTAAAATTCAAGATCAAATAGATACAAACCTATGTGTTTCATGAACTAAACTTATAATTTAACCTAAATTAAAAAAAAAAAAAAAAAACTCAAAAGTCACCACTAGACTCTACTAATGAAATTGATTCATTTAGGGGTCTTGATGATAAAATTATTAGTATGGAGGTATAAATTAATTTTGATATTTGCATGAATGACCTTTTTACAAACACCTTTATATTTAATGACTTGTCTCCCACAAACATATGAAATCTAACTTTTTGACTACCAATTTTATAACTACATTTATATATATCTTATCAAGTGAGAACGATGGTTGTATATATCGCAGCTCCGTCGCGATAGCTATCTATATCGCGAGGTAGTGCAAAGGTTAGATTTTATAGAGCAGGTCATTAATAGACGCCTATGAGGTCGTGTCTATCGTAGTGCTGTCACGATAGCTATCTATATGGCGAAAAAGTATATGATTGCATCTACTTCCAATAATGATTTGTTCAACCCTCTGTGTTGTTTCTCAACACCATTATTTGCTGCAATTCCATGGGACTTCCAAATCTCAATGAGGATCGTTTAATTCGTAAGTCAATTGCCCTTTTAACCTCAAGAAAAAGAGAGGGAAATAATATGATTAAGATTAATTGGAATACTTCCCTCAAACTCTTCATCCATGAGGATTAGAATTAATTTTTGAGATCTATAAAGATTTTGATTTGATTTTGGGGGAGATTTCTGTTTAAAATGTCGGAATTGAAGAAAATATTGAAGTCTTAATTTTACTAAAATTTCGATATAAGTATTGATAAAATGTTGATTTCAATAAATATTTTTAGGAAGTTATAAAAACAAAAAATTAAAAAAATTAAATTAGTAAATAAACATCTTATGATTTATAAAATAAGTTAACATGTGCCTATTATTTATATTATATTTATATTAGTGATATTTATTCACCTTCTATGTCAATATCAAACGGATGGAAACATAGAAATAGGATGGAAATATCTAAGAAAATCATGAATATGTTTAATATGCTATTTCAATTTTTTTTTTTCCAAATTTGTTGAATTAAATGGATTGCGTCAATATCTCTTTGGTAAAATTCATAATTATATATATATTTTTTAGATAAAATTAAGTGAATGTTTTAACATTTCAAAACGTCTTTTTTTCTTTTTTTCTTTTTTTTTCCTAAGGTTTTTAGTATTTTCAGATATTAAATTTGAGATATGAAACAAGGATATATATATATATATATATATATATATATATATTTTTTTTTTTTTTTTTTTAAATAATATGAAAAGCAATACTTAACTCTAGCCTAACTTCCTTCCTCCCAACTTTTTAGCCACACAAATAAATATATTTTTATTAAAAAATTGTCACATGTCAATTTTTAATTAAATGCAGCATGGACTTCACAAAAGATAAGTGTAGCCTGGTTGCACTTAAATTTTTTCCTAATATGAAACAAGAATTATAAGGTGAGGGAACATGTAAATTAACAATATCGTTTGTTAGACTTTTAATTTTATATTTAATGCGTTAATTTTTTAAATAAAAAAAATCATGAACTTAATTGAAACCCACCAAAATTTAAATTTAAGTTCAATTAGACACCAATCTTTTATATATATATATATATATATATATATATATATATATATATATATATATATATATTTTTTTTAGAGACAAAGTTCAATGTTGTATTAATTCTATTAATTTTAAAACAATACACACTTATTAAAAATTCAAATACCTATTTTAAAAAAAAAAAATCACAGACATATTTATCATAAAATTAAAAAATTAATAATTTATTAGGTATATTTTCAACTCGAGAGATATACTAAGTATAATTAAATTCTTTTTTTTTAAATGTATAATTAAATTTTTAAAGTTACATATTTGTCTAGTAAATCTATATTTAAAAAGAGCTAATTTAACATAAACTCAAATATTATCACTCGATTGGACAAAATTATCTCATTCAATCCAATAGACATGACGAAGATGCATGACATTATCGAGATTCACCAGCTTTTTATCTCCAATTTTAATATAAGAGACATGACCACTAGTAATTAGCTGCAAATTACACTTAAAAAAATTCTTCGAGATTAATAATGTGTAATTTAGTCATTAATTTAAAAAATAATATGTTAATCATTGATTGGTGAAAATTAATATTTTATCCATGATATTGTTAACATACTTGGCAAAGTAATTTAACCATTTTCTTAACATTGCTTAGAGAGACGAAAGGGTTCGTGCTGAATTGCGTCGAATTGAAGCGCAGCGCATTGCCAATAGCCGACGTTCTCCAACGTCGAGGGGGCTGCTTCGAGTAACGCCGGTCAGTACTATGCGTCCATCAACAATATTCATTATTACAAATTTTCAATGATTTCTCATCAATCTTCGAATTTCCCCTTCCTCTTGCTCCTTTGTTGATGAAAATTTTTATGTTATTCGATCAAAATTGAGACAGTATATTATAGATTCTACAATTTGACTATTGAAGCATTCAATTCTCTGAAACTGCGTCTTCTCATGGATGCAAATCTTAACAGGAATCGCAGGGGATTGTTCAGACATTTTATCGAACAGTATGGCTTCAAGAGGGGCAAACGTGGTGCTATCGAGGGCTAATAGGATGAAGACGAAGTTGCAATCAGCACTATCAGCGAGTTTTTTGGAAATCGAGGACGTTTCCCACCAACACGCTGGGCATGCGGCTGTGAAAGGCAGCGCTGGAGAAACACATTTCAATGTGAAGATTGTATCTCCAAAATTTGAAGGGCAGAGCCTCGTGAAGCGCCATAGAATGGTGTATGATGCGTTGGCTGAAGAGCTTCAGTCTGGACTGCATGCAATTTCGATAGTGGCAAAGACTCCCCAAGAAACTGGGGCAAAATGATGTGCAGATTCGTCTCACAATGTGAGTTCTCAAATGATCTCTTAGTTTAGAATTGAAAGAATTTAGGAATTTAAGCTGGCTCTTATATGATGTTTTCTGTTATAATGATATGCTATTGATCAACTTCAAGAGATGAGTCAAAGCTTTAAATGCCATGGAAAATCTTCTCAGCTTGTTGATTGAGACACTGTAACGTGGGAGAATACTGCTCAGGAAAAAAAAAAAAAAAAAAGAATAATACATTTTCACTTAATAACTTAACCATGCTTCTTCCACCATATTTGAATAGATTGGTTTTTTTAAAGAAGTTCTTGTTGAACTGAATTGACTTCTTTTGGATCTAAAAATACACTATTTTGTTGCCATAACCCCCAACATAAAAAGGGCTATCTACTTTCATCTTAGTTTCAGTGTAGTCCTCTCTTTATGCAATATTTTACCTAGTGGAACTCCATTTTATTGCGGAGTTTTTCTGGGCTTGATTTTTTGTAACCATGTATACCTTTATTTTTTTATTTTATTTTTTTATTATTATTATTTTTTTCACAATGAAAGTAGTTGTTTTTTTTAAAAAGAACGTAATCTTCACTTTATGTATTTAACATTTTCATTATAATACTTCACTTTATGTATTTAACATTTTCATTATAATACATGTTCTTTGATTAAAGTGTAATAGGCATGCCTGTAATGTAGGAGAATGCTACTCGGAGAAAAAAATAATATATTTTCACTCAATAGCTGCCTTAGCTGTGCTTCTTCTATCATATTTGAATAGATTGGTTGTTTTTAAATAGTTTTTATTGAACTGAATTGACTTCTTTTGGATCTAAAAATACACTATTTTGTTGTCATACCGGCCAGCTACTTTCATCTTAGTTTCAATGTAGTCTTCTCTTTATGCCATATTTTACCTAGTGGAACCCCGAGTTTTTGTGGGCTTGACATTTTCCCATGTATTTTTTCATTTTTCTCTCAATGAAAGTAGTTTTTTTGTTTGAAAAAACATGTAGTCTTCACTTTATGCGTTTTGCATTTTCATTATAATACATGCGTTCCTTGATTAAAGTGTGACAGGCATGCCTGCATTAGTGAGGAGTAATAGACATTCAACTTAACTAGTTATTTATAACTTCACTTTAAAAGGAGTCTTATATTCTGAAAAAGGATTGGTTTTAGCCTTCTTTCTACTAGAGCTCGATCTAATTTCATATTTTTCCACCACTGTTATTTGTCATCTTTCACGTCATTGAAACAAATTCATTTGCCACACCACAAATAACTTGTCATATTGAGAAACAACTACTCTTGACTTACGATTCAAAAACATCTAGTAAGGATCTAAAATAAGGGTTCCTATGTGATGGTCCCAATTGGGAACCTATTTACTCCCTCACTAACTGTGCGTAAACATAAACATCTAGTAAGCATCTAAATAAGGATTATGCGATTTGTCGCCTTTCACTTCATTGAAATAAAGTGTGTCATGAAACTCATCTACAAATAACTTGTCATATTGGGAATCTGTTACTCCACCCATATTCCGGTGCTGAAACATCTAGTAAGGATCCAAATAAGGGTTCGTGTGACGGTCACAATTTAATTCACGTGCGAGGTAATCTTCTAAAGGCCAAACTCCATGGTTAGCACATGTAGAATAGAATACTTCCATGCATCATCAATGAAACCTCCCTTGATTGCATACCTGCACAATAACTGATCATTATGCCTCCCTCCTCACGTTATCAAAAAGTCTGTTTAGCTCCTTTTGTATGTCTTGCAATGCCCGTCATCGTATTACTAAATCATTCCTTTGACATTTTCCATACATATGAAACAGATCACTTTGTGCTCAAACATGAATTTGCTCCCACTTTAAGTCTCAAACCTTGGATTTTCTTCATCTTGCAGGGGGCCAAATTGCCATAAACAATTGCAAGAAAGGGGTGGAGCCAAGAAAGGAGGAGTGAGCTTTACTCCTTTCAACTTGACGTAATCTCGAAAATGTATGTATAGGTACTTGAGATAGTTTTCTTTCTAATTTGTTCTCCTAAAAATTTTAGGACTAAATACTTTGTGGCTCCTTACAAAAATTTCTAGTTCTGCCTTCATTATAAAGATAGACTTCTTGTCTTGCGTTGATTCTAAATTTAATTATTTACCTTTTAACTGCGTTGTTTGGTTTCCTACCTTGAAGTAGGGAAAAATCGAAAAATTGAAAAAATTGCTCAAACTGACCAAATCATCATCGGTTTGGAGAAGAACCGATTTTGTTTGGCGGTCTCTGATTTGCATTTACGAGTTGTTTGTGGAGTTGGAATGTAATAAGATTACTGGGAATCAGAGGAGTATTAGAATGAAAGAATAAACAAAAAGAAGATCACGAACCATGGAAACAGTAGGAAATAGGATTGATTGAAAACTGTCGAAACTGAATGACTTTTATATTACAAATCGGGCCCAAAACGCTCAATCCAAACATTCATTTTGGATTACATTACAAGTCTATCTTATTACGGTTCTCCAAACACCCCCTTAGAGAAAACCAATGATATTTGATCGGTTTTGGGCTTTTTAAAAAATAAACCGAATCTAACGAAATCGACCTAGTATTTATATTGTAATTCGAGTGGTCGAGTTGGCATAAGTGTTCAATGTTATCCTTAGTAACGTGTGTTCGAGATGTTTGGCCTCTCTTACCTAGTAATGTGTGTTGCCACTTACTTCCTAATATCTAGATTTAATTAACCGGAAAGCTGCCAGACTGTACCAATTAAACCATCACTTGTCCAGTTTGGTTCTCTACTTTTCAATAACATTCTTGGCAGTTCGGCTTCGGTTTTACACTCAAACCGAGCCAAACTGAAATGTTTAAACCACTACTTTTAAGTCACTAGAGAAGACTATTATTAATCCAATATGACTGGCAATTCTAAAATTGATTATAGGAAAATGTATATGGTATATGAACCTTTGCGAAGAAGGTGCAAAGAGTAATTAATTCTACCTAATGTCATTCATTTGAAGAAATAATGATGATACGAGTCCATGCTTTTATCAAGCTTGTCATTCAACTTTTATCTCAAATTGCCGAGATATTATTAAAACGAAAATGTTTTAAATTATTTTTCTATTGTTATGTTAAGAAAGATTGTTCATTTTTGCAATATGAATGTAGAGGTAGACGTAGGAATTCAAATTCTATACCTATAGGAAAAGGTTATAATCGCCTAATTATTGATATTTTGTATTTTATTAAATTGATAATTCTTTTTCTATAGTCTATCTAAGCCTTGCTTAATAGATAAAAAAGAAAAATATTACCATTCCAAAGATTCATGGTTTGATCTCTCTTGCTTTAATTTTAAAATAATAACAATAAAAAATCTTTCTCATTTATTTAAAATTTATTCCCATGGGTACTATTAAAAGTTTCATCCATATGTTTTTCCTAACAAATTGATTATCCACAGGATTAGTCTTCTTCATATATGAGAAAATGTGAACATTTTTTCAAAGAGATTTTTGTACAAATGATCATTTCACATACTCCTTTATGATTGATGACTCGTCTCTCACAAATGTATGAAATTTAACATTCTGCTCATATCAACATTTAGAATGATCATGTCTATTGTAGCCTTAACACGATGACACAACTATCTATCATGATTCCTTGTTTTTTTTCACATTTTGTCGTGGGTGAATATTGTGCTTGAATCGAGAAAAATAAGGATCGTGCTAGATATGGTCATCACTCTAATGCGATACGTTATAAAATGCTACAGTCGCTCTAACGTAAACAAAATGTAGATTTTATACATTTGTGAGTGGTAGGTCATCAATCATAAAGAGGCTCCTGAAATTATCATTCGTATGAAAAAAAACTCTTTTTCAAAAGAAAAAAATGAAATGAATCTGAAATATTATTGTCCAACCCCTATGATCCACATAACAAATCACGAATCTCTTCAAAAGATGAAATTTTAACTAATACTTCGCATTTTCTCTTAATTTCTTACTGTAGTTTGTGATGAAGAGAATTATAGGATAAATAGTATATTTGGGTATAATATTATTGTTAATTTAGATTAAGTAATGTTTTCAAATATAGCAAAATGAGTCAAACTTTTTACAAATATAGAAAATTTTCTCTGTCTATCGGCAATAGACCCCTAGGCTTTTATCGCTTGAGTAATATACCTGATAGACTCCTACCGCTCAAATGATAGAAATCTATCCCGATTTATCACTTATTGACAATTAAATTTTTCTATATTTTTAAATAGTTTGATATTTTTTTATTTATAATAATTTTTCTCATATTAATTAGTGATTAATTAGATTTAATTAGTTAATTATGTTATTCTCTTGTAAGGCTATACATAACCTCTTTTAGGTTGTAATAGGAAGCTTTTGAATATCAATTTCAATATAGAACTTTGGTTCTCTTTAGAGAGTTCTCACTTTAAGGGTAGATTCCCTTATTTGGCCATGGATTTGACCGAATACGTTCACCGCTACATCAATTTGCATTTTGTTAAGTAAAAGAGTTGATCAGCCAAATCTAAAAATAAAAACAAGTTTTAAAACTATTTTTTTAGTTATCAAAACTTGACTAATATTAATAAAAAATAGATAATAAAATAAGAATTTTAGAAGTAAAAAGGGTGTTTATAAGTTTAATTTTTAAAAACTAATAATAAAAAAATTAAATAGTTAACAAGTGGAACTCTAAACTTTTGAATTTGTGTTCATTAGATCCATAAATTTCTTTTTTTAAAAAAACTGAAAACTTCAAACTAAATTTGCAAATTCTAAAGTTTAAGCATTATAAACACAAATCTCAACCTTTAGATTTTAAATTTGTTATTTAAACAAAAATAAAATAAAATAAAATAAAATGAATCTAAAAAGAGTAAACATTTTATTATTAATTAATTAATTAATAATTTATATATATAGTTTTAATTTAAATAAGTAAATTAATTGATTTAATTTAATTATATATTTTATATTTAAAAAAAAAAAAAAATGGCCCCTATGGTGGAAGTTGAAGTGAAGATGGCCCGCCTACAGAGCAAATGGAGTTGGACAACACGCGGGGGAATGGATGAGTGGCAGTGGCAGCCTTACGCTTCAGCCTCAGGCCTGACCTTACCTGGCAGTTTCATATAAATATAATTTCATTGAAAACTTATGTTCGCTTTTTGTTTCCCGCCAGCTACCTTCATACAATAGCAACGCTAATATTAACAACAGGTGGCGATTCCTCAAATATGAACCCTCCCATTTTGCATTTTCCTTTTGCATTTTTTGAGGATTTCCAACCGTTTCCCTCACAATCTGTGGAGCCAATCATTACCGAACTTTTTTTTCTTTCCTTCTTCATCGCCGTTCCCGAGAATTCTCTGTTCCGCGGAGCCACCAGAAGCGAAAGGCGACTTCTTAAGAAACCGCAACGAATCAATCGTCGTATCGTAGCGGACCGTCAATTCCGAGTCCAAACATGAACGAGAAGGCCTCCGTCTCTAAGGAGCTCGAAGCCAAACATTCTAAGGTTTTTCTTTCCATCTCTATCTCTCTATGTCAGTTGCGTTTTGTTTCACATCGATTTCGATTCCACATCGTTTCTTCGCCATCAAGTTGTTCCAGAAGGAGAAACTTTGCTGTTTTGCGTCCTACTCGCTAAGAATTCTCGTTACAGGTTTATAGTAATGTAATGTTTGTGTTTGGAAATGCTATGATCAACTGTTGGATTTTTTATTTCTTTTTCATCAAAACTAATTCGAACTGCTGGCGCAATCAAACCAGCTAAAACCTGTGATTGAATTGCGCGGTATTGACGAAACTCTTCTTCGCACTTTTTTCAAGTTATTTAGCATCGAAATCATTGGTTTATACCGTCGGGAAGGAATTTCAGTCGCTGATCTAATTGATTTCATGTCAATTTTATTTTCTTCTCGATTTACTTGGTTTTAGCCGCTAAACGACTACCGTTCTGCTTTGTTTAACTTAAGATCATTTTTGTGCCTGTTCAATGCTTGTTTACAGATTCTGGAAGGCCTTCTCAAGCTTCCGGAAAACAGGGAATGTGCTGACTGCCGGAGCAAGTATGCATTTAAAAGATTTTTATTATGAGTTTTTAAATATGAAATGTTCATCCTGTAATTCTAATTTGTTACGTATGTACTTCCTGTTCTTAAGCTTCTGATCAGCCAATTCTTACGTATGTACTTCTTGTTCTTAAGCTTCTAATCATCTTCTCTGTTTCTGCAGCTCTTCAGAGAGAATCTTTTTGTTGTCCTTTGATTACAGAAAAGAAAAATGGTTATCGTCTAGTTCTTATGTGTAATCAACGCCTTAGTATCAAATCATGTTAATATCTATTTAACCAATGAATGTGAACATCGACTTCTTGGCAGTATCCTGGTCAAACTACATCCCTTTGAATGTTCAATGCTCTTAGACTTTTTTTTTTTTTTTTTGGCTCTTAGTTTAGTGACTTTTTTCGGGACTGTTAAATGTTTCGCTTCTGATATTCAATTGAAATTTAAACCAGCAAAAGAATATCTAACATGATACTCCATAAAGTTTCGGTGGATTAGTTGGGTGAATGACTGTTTTGTGTGTGCTTATCTTCCCTAGGCAGCTCCGAAACAAAGCTGCTAAGCTTTAAGATGATTAGGACTTGGTTGAGAATTTGCAATTTTATGGCAATCATTGGATAACTGGTTTCGATGTGAATGAATCTTAGACTTAGGCAGTGCGCAATAAGGGAATGGCCCTAAGAACTATCTAAAAAGCCTGGACATGGTAATAATATAGAGCAGGAAAAGAACATCAAAGACATTTTGAAACACATCTTTTCCATTGTATAAAGATTCATGTGGTCGCCAACTATTAGATATCTTTTTAGGTTTTGCATCATTTTAAAGCAAGCATTTTAAAATGTTGTAGTTTAATCATGCTCATTTTTGGCAAATGATTCCTATGAAAACCAGGTTTTGGAAATGGTTTTATGTGCTTTGATATAACTTTTCTTTCTTGATCTGAGTTCAAAATGTACTTTAATATTGTATACTTAATGTAATTTTTTGCTTATGATGCACAGGGCTCCACGGTGGGCAAGTGTAAACCTTGGAATTTTTATATGTATGCAATGCTCGGGTATTCATCGGAGTCTTGGAGTACATATTTCAAAGGTTTCCCTCATTTTTTCCATACCATAAGTAGAAAAACGATTTTTGCTACCTATGAAGTTCCTTCTATGTGGTGGTCCTGTGACTCCTAGTAGAACTTCACTTTGAACTTTCTGGTTTGGCTTGGACAATTTCTTGTAGTTTGAAGAGAATCTTCATAACAAATATGAACTTCAAAATGGTCTTACATTTAAACAATGAAAAAGCAATGCATAGAGCCAGAAACGTGCCAACTGGCATGTATATCACTAGTATATTGGTAGGCAAGATTTGAAACCTCTATTTGAGATTTTTGGTGGTTATGTAGAGAAAATCTCCTTGCTCGTGCATTTCAACGGAGATTACAAATTTGGTGAGAGACTTAATGGAACTGAGGACAAATTGGCGCATGAGTTTCATATTATTTGAAGTTTTGCTAGCCCTTAATATCTGTCCATATCAATAAAAGAAAAAACTAATTAGGATTCTTTAGCCAATATATTTAGGCAAATCTAGCGTTTCCTCTTTCCAACTGAAGCTTTTGTAAACATGTCATATTTACATGTTGCCGATCTGCTAGGCTTGAAAGTGAATTCGTTATCTAGTTCCAATTATCTGAGAGAATCAGTGTTGTTGCCTGCAAACTACTTTGGAAGGACCAAGTAATCTGCTGATAAACCCAACAGATCTGTCTAGTATTAGTTTAGTAATCCTTAGGTTGAAATAGCGTTAACGTTTACCAATATTGAACACACAACTACTTTGTGGCGCACTACAATTATGAACGCAGTAAACTGTTTGCATTCCTTATGCATATGTGCTTGCATTTGCTGTTATATGTTGTTTAGTTAAATTTTGATTGGACTAGTGTAATAAATTCAATATTTTCTAAATTCTCGTCGTATTAGATCTCTCTCTCTCTCTTTTGACAATTGGAAATTTTCATTTTTGTGATAGGTACGGTCTACTACTCTTGATACATGGCTACCGGAACAGGTTGCTTTTATGCAGTGTAAGAATATTTGGCATTTATTAAATTTGTCATTTCAGTAAGAAAAATTAAGTTAGGAACTTCAATAGACCATTGTCAATCAAAATTGCTACTGAATTGGGTTGATACTTGATCCCCAAAGGAAAATCTCCTGCTCAGATATCTTATTGTCAGAAAATTAAATTTTCTTTTTTGTCAGCTACTTGAGGTTGATGGTCATTTACATATTGTTTAATGTATTGGTCATTGTATTTGTAGCGATGGGAAATGAGAGATCGAATTGTTACTGGGAAGCAGAACTACCACCAAATTTTGATAGGAGAGGGCAAATGTTCATTCGTGCCAAGTAATTGCTCTGCTTAAATTTAGAACAACTTTTTAAAGAAATTTGGATATGATTTATTCATTCTTGTTCTTTTCTTTTTATCTAACTTTGTTGAGGAACTTCCAGGTACGAAGAGAAAAGGTGGGTTTCTAAGAACAGAACATGCCCAGCTCCAAAATTAGGTGGAATGAGAAGTATTTATTGTGATTCGATTGAAGCTGGACCCAAATGCTCTATTTCAAAGAAGATGAGGAACTATTCTCTTGAGGAAGAGATTCTCACTAAGCACGTGGCAAAAGCCACTCCCACAGTAGTAAAAGCACGCGGGGTAAGTTTGTTTGTAATCCTGTTGCATAGTATTCTTTATTCCGGTTTTCCTTTAAGACCTATTTGTTTCACAGATATTGTCAAGAAATTTCAAACAAACATTAAATATTCTTATTTGTTTAACAGTATTTCACTTTTTAAAACCTATGATGTTATTATCCAGATAACATTAAAACCCATCTGACATTTGCTTTTTAATACTCTCCATAATTGTGAGATTTTTATACCTGATATAAGATTGATGTGAAAGGACACGAACAATGCCTAAACCTGAGGATATTCCAAAACCTTTTCGATTGCGAAAAAAAAAAAGGTGGTGCACAAATTACACCAAATTCTTTTATATCTGTAGCCTTTTAATGATTATTAGCAATTGGAAGGCCTTCCCTTCATTAGTCTAGAATTCTGGGGAAGGTTTTTGTGCCAAAGGCTTTAGGTGGCAAAAATCATGCATTAGAAAACTTAGAATGCTACCCTTTTCATTTCTGTCTTCCTAGCGATAACACTGCAGCAGTATAGATTCTCAAATGAATTTAAGATATATATATATTTTTTTAAAATGGTATCCAGGCCATATTAACCCCCTATATACTTTATTGTTATTCTATGCTTGCCTTATCTGATAAGTAAGAAGCTATAGTTTTAAGTGTGTGATCATGGTGGTTCATATTTCTCTTGCAGAGTTCTTTAGATATGAAGAACCATATGATTGCTTCAGCTCCTCCAAGAGGGCCTTCGTTTGTGAAAGAAATTGATCCATCAACGAAAAATACCAGCGGAACCCCAGATCTCTTCAAATATGTCCAAGATGCAAAACAGGACTGCTCTAGTGTAATTCCAGCTCGTTGGGCAACTTTCGACTGTAAGTGACTCTCAAAGTTTTTCAAAATCTCATTTGCTTAAAGATGACTTTGAATCCCTTTTTGGCCCTCTTGATTACAATTTCGTTTTTAGGAGGTGTTTCGTTTAACTTTTCAAGTGTTTAATTTTGAAAATAAGTCATTTTAGAAAAAAATGGATTGTTTGACAACCACTCAAAATAGCTTTTGAAACATTTCCGAACTGTATTTTAAACAATTTTTATCAAACGAGTTTAAAAAAAAATGACTTCTTTGAAAAACATTTTTTTCTCTAAACAATCCAAATAGGCCTTTAGTCTACTATTTATGAATTTTATGTTTATTTCCTCTTAAATTCCCTTTTCACATCACTTAAAGAACCACTAGTTTTCTTTGTCAAAATCTATAAACAAAAATAAATTTTTGAAAACCACTTTCTTTTATGTTTTCAAAACTTGGTTGTTGAAAACTTTAGTAGAAAGTGGATTACTAAAACAAATAAACTTATTAGTATATATAATCTTAATATTCAAAAACTGAAAACAAAAGATTATCAATAGGACCTTAAATTAGTCTAAACTCTAAATCAAATTTGTGAATGCAGGACAGCGAATCGTACACAATGTATGCATAGCTTGGTGATAAATTATGCATTTGTGGTGGTTAAATTTGGACGAAGCATATCTTGTCAACAAGGTTTGTTTCTTCCATAAATCTCCAGTCGTCTTTTAAGCACCAAAAGAAATAAATATGTTTACGATTTATTTATATTCCTTTGATTAAGACCCATCACATGTATGATCGCCTGTTCCACTTGCCCAAGTTTAGAGGATTACTTTATTTATGCTCAATGGAGACCTCACTCCACATAAATCTTGAGTTTGTTGAATGTCTTTGAATTTTCCTTTTTCTTTTTTTTTTTTCAATACAACAATTATAGGTAGGAGAAAACCTTTAACCTCAAAGAAGATAGTGCATGTCAATTACAGCTAAGCTAAATTTGCTTTAGCCTTTTCCAATAAGTATCATAATAGGTCTTTAATTTGTTAGATAATTGTGTTATCCAACGTTCACAAAAGCACAACCTTGAGAGTCTCACGCTATTCAATCTGACCACGTTTCGTAACCTCTCCAATCATTCCTTTTGCTCCTTGCTCACTTAAATATCTATACATTTTTATATTATTATTATATAAACACTTCTACAATAATTACTAATCAAGTGGCTTCTTTTGTTTCAAAATTTTCTTTAAATGCTTTTAGATACCTTTAGAACTTTCAAAATTATTTCTAAATATACAACCAAACAAAATTAAACTTTTTAAAGAAGTGTTTTTAGCATTCTTTAGCATCCATGTCAAACTCACTCTAAATAGGCTCCGTGTTTATACTCTGAAGTTTTCAGCCCGAGATTGACAATTTTGAGAATTTACTTCCATCTTCCTTTTCCACACTCATGGCACTAGAGTTTTTATTTTTTTTTTCCTATTCTTATTTTCCTCTCAAAATATTATATCAAGTTTTTTTTATCTCTTAAGCTATGCTTCTGTTAGCCTTAGTTATAACCAAGCACTTAGATTTGCCTTCAAAATACATATGAAAGAAATCTAGCTTTGGTACAAGAAATACTGTACTCTCATACACCAAAGCCTATTTTCCCTACCAAACAGAAAAAAAAAAAAAAAACAGGTTTTCTTTTTATCTTCTCTTCTTTTGGGAACAAAATTGAAAAAGGACTAGAAAAAATGGGTCTCAATCGGAATCCTAATGCATATAAATGCAAAAGATCCAATTGGAACTAGAATTTTCAGGAACATTTCATTTTCAAAGTAAGTAGTGTTCGGTCGTTTATTTATTTTGTAAGAATTCTAACACTTGATACTGTCGTGATTTTTGTTATTTCATACAAAGATTCTTCGAGGTATCTGCTACATGCGAGTTTTCATACATTTTTCCTCCACGTCCTTCAGAAGCACACTATTTGTGAACCCTCCCCTTTATGCTGTGTAAAAGATAAATCCATTTTTCTTATGTTTTTTGTACGTAGGACTTGGGCCCATATTCGATCCCCAGAGGCGTAGATTTCTTGAAAAGTCATCTATTCTCTCCTCTCCTCTCCTCTCCTCTCCTCTCCTCTCCTATCGTTATCTCGAAAGTACACACTGCAAATTCTCAATTGCACTATTTACTTCGCCATTCTTTGATTCTTTAATCCATACGTGAATTAGAAAGGGTTTCTTTATTAGTGAAAATCATAAAAGTTTACGAAAAAAAGAAATACTTCGCATTGCCCCCTCCCCTCTTTTTAATATTAAGATCTCATTTAATAACTTTTTTAATTTTGGATTCTAATTTTTGAAAATTAAACCAATTCACTCCATTTGTTGCAATAATTTCATTTTTGGATTTTAATTTTTGAAAATTAAACCAATTCCCTCCATTTGTTGCAATAATTTCCATCTGTCTGATGTACAGAATTGACTTATTAAACAAATTCCTAACTTTTTTTTTTTTTTTAGTTTTCAAATTTTAGTTCAATTTTTTAAACCATCCGCAAAAATTAAATAACAAATAAAGAAATTTGAAAGTAAAAGTAATGTTTATAGACTTAATTTTTAAAAACAAAAATAAAAAGCTAAATAATTACTAAACAAACCCAAAATTTAAAGTGACAACACTAAAATTTAACGAGCAAAGCGCACAAAAAAAAAAAGTGAGGAAAGAGGGGAAAGGACTACTTAATAAGCATACCTTAATATATTCGAATACAAAGTTGGCTTAAATTTAATCCCCAGATTTTTCTTCGGATGGAAGCCATTAATTCCGCACCTAAAATATGAAAAAAGCATTACCCAAAGGAATTAAGGCTGTTAAAAAGGGGAGAGGCAAGCGAAAATCCATCCATCCATCGGGGGGGTTTACATGGGAGCGAGGTGAGTAAATGCCATGGGGAACAAAGATTAGCAAAAACAAATACACGGAGAAAAATGGAACTCTTCCCAAACATTTTTAAAAAATGTAAGAAAAAAGAAAAGCTAAACAAAATCATCTGAGAGCTCCTATATCTAGGAGGCTTGACTCTCTTCTGCAGCAGCTTCGAAGGTCTGCCCTTCGACAAGGTCAGGAACATCGTCGTCGTCCTCGGCATTGGCTGCTGCTGCTGCATCAGCACCTCCTCCAGGTGCTTGCTTCTGGAACTGCTCAGCCAACTTCCTCAGATTGTCCAAGTTATCGGGCCCTAAAAATTTACACGCAAAGAAGTCAGTATTATTAGCACCGTGTTATTTTAAAGTTGCAACTCGGGAGGGAACATAAAAATGCACTAGCTTGTACTTACCCAATTGGTTGATGATTCCAGGCAGAATATCCTGCAATTCTGAGAAGAAATTAAAATATTAGATACGTGTGTTTTAATTATGATAGATGTTATTAACACAAGAGCTAAATATCACAACAAAGCATCTTGGCCAGTGTTGATAGAAATGCTTCATAATCAGAAATAACCAAAATAAACAAGTGAAACAAACCACAAAAGGCCATGTTTTCTAGCACGCTAAGGTGTCCTAAGGAGAGGGGCCTTTGAGGAACATCTTGCCTAAGCACGAAGTTACAGATTTGTAGATATTGAGACTAGCTTTCAGTGAGAACGCATCCAATAAACATGGGCGATCGTTCACACAGCACATCAATTCAAGAATGGCATAATTTAGCAAAGCGGAACGACTATCCCCAGACTTTCAAGTATTAAGCAGAACTATTTGCCCCCACATTTAAAATGATAGCTTTGAGGCAAGATCTTTACTAAGATCTTTAGTATGCTGGACCCTAGTGAAACAATTCGTTCAAATTGATGCAAACCCTTTATTTTACACATAATTGAAGCAAACCCTATTAGGACCAATTTCAAATTCCAAGCCAATATCAGCATCCTAGTTTACATTAAATCTTCCGACAATATAATCCTAATCCCCAAGAACCCTTGTGCAATTTTCCCGCATTACAACATGTTATTTTTTAAAAACAATGAATAGAGGTTTCAAGGCTGTTTGTAACATGCTTCAATAGAATAGCTTCATATTTAATTCAAACCTCACAGTACTAGAATACTGTGCAGTGTACTAATCATATTTAATTGCTAAACATACTTGAACGATCGTATACAATCAACAGTTAGTAGAATAGCTCATTTCAAAACAGCTTCAAACATTTCATTTGTCCAAATAAGTTTTCGTCATCAACAAACAAAATTTTGATGAAGAAAATTGAGCGGGTGGTTTTTTCAAAGCATTTACAAACGGCAACTTACAAATACTTTCAATAATTAATAATGATTTAAAAATGGTTTGAAATACAGAGTAATGATTGAAATAATAAGCAGACTATTGAATATACAATTGAATAAGAAAAGTTACCTTAACAACAGCATAGTCTGTAGACAACACTAGATTGTCGTTTTCATTTAGGGATTATTCTTCCGTTTTATAAATTATATAACCAACTTTACAAGAAAAAATTAGTTCCAGTTTTAGATAACTACTACAAGAATGCCCTAGAATTAGAACATGAGGTCAGTTAAATGTTTTATATATATATTGCGGATAAGAATCAAAATGTTCTATTATATTCAAAAGTAGTGAGAATGAGACGTACTTTTCGTTTGAGGAGAACCACTAACAACCCATGTGTTTGCCGCGATAGAAGCCTGAACTGAAATAGATAACAAGAAACAACTAAATGAGTTACATATCAAGATAGTGATGGTAAAAAACCAAGGATATATGGTTGAGTGGCTTTACCTTTTGGGTTGGTAAATTGAATAACTACGTCATCCTTGAAAATGTTAACTTCCTCAATTGCAGGAATAGCATTAACTCCTATTCTCTTCAAGGTACTTTGAAGCCGTTTATCATCTGTGGTAGTTGTCTTGTGAACAGCCTTCTTCTTCCTATAATTGACAAAAGACAAAAAGAAAACTAAAATTTGAGAAAGCAAAAGATTGATTTTAAAAAACCAGAGGATACAAATGATATTCCAATAGAACATGCAAAACAGAAAACATGAGAAAATATCAAGGGATAACAACCTGCTTAACTGAAAGATGCAACACTCAAACAAGCATGAAATCTATGTTCGTGTATTCATCCATTAGTCAACTAAAAAGTACAAGATAAATAAATAAAAAGAACTATAATGAAAAAGAAGAGAATAATTATATATGCTGTCAATTGTAAAACATGAACTGCAAATCAGAAATTTTAAGATTAACTACAAGCTAGAGAAAATCCTACTGATTATAGAAAAAAGCACTCGATCAAAATTAATAGAACAATAAATGAGATTACTGAGAAAAGCAAAACTAGAGGGGGGAAAGGATATCACATTTCTTTCACCATTCAGATCAAGTCCTACTCTAAATTTGGATTATATTATTGTCTGTATCATGGTTCAAATAATTTATTTACCAGCAAATATACTCTAATCAAGAACATCCAGTGGTAATTTTTATTAGCGTTCCATTTTCCGGTTGAATTAATTTATAATTCTTATTAAAGAAGTAAAGCAACAAATAATTGACTCTTGCACATTCCAAAACTTTCAAAAGATAAAAAGGCAACCGACCTTCTCACGCTACCTTTTCCACCAGTGCGAACTGCACCAGCCATCTTCTGGAGCTTTGTATGATCCATCTGCACAACATAGGAAAAAGGATAAGATTTATGAGATTGTTTCTTTTATAGGAAACGAGAAGGATAATATTTAAGAGAATCGAAAACTTGAAAAACGATTAAGAACTCACACTTGTATTATAAATGCAATTAAAAAGAATAGATGCGTCATAGAAGAAAAGAAAGGTAGAACAGATAAACACATACACGTGCTTGGCCACATTTTTTAATAACTACAAATCAATCAGAAAATCTCATCCGAAAAATCATTTAACAATCACAATATCTGAAAGGAAAGCAACACTACAAAACATTAGGCTTAGCTTATCCAAAAAAATTATTTCAACAGTAACAAATCATCAATTCATCATGTTATCTTAATCATCAAAAAGAATATAAGATTGAGATCAACTGAGAGAGGCCGTCTAAAATTTTCAGGAAAAAAAAATATTCGTGAAAAGTAAGCTCCTGCTCGGTATAGTAACTACGGCTGCACTAAATCGTCTAACCTAGCCTGTTCTGTAGTTCATTTCTGAACTTACAATCGAAGAATGCAATTACAGATAGTAGAGATTGAATCACGATCTGTAAAGTTGTCAAGAAATCCAATAACACAAACAAGTTTAACATATGAAAAGGAAATCAATGACAATAAGTTTCAAAGACGTATAAACATATCAAATCGATGAACACGAACACCTCAAAAGAAGCAAAAACAAAATCCGGCTCCAAAGCTAGAAAATGAAAATACGCCACAGTAGAACCCTCGGCGGAAGAAATTCATCGTCGAAGACAAAGCAGAGCAATCCGAAAATAGTAAGAACCAGAGAGGATCGAGAAAGCGGTGAGAAGTGAAGATGAAATGGAAGGAAGAATTACCTTGAAGATGATTTGAGGTTTTTGAGTCCGAGTGCTTTGAAGCGGTGGAAGATAGCCTCAGTCTGGGACGGCGCTAATGTTTCATATATTAGGGCGTGACGAAGATGGTGATATTTAAGAGGCTGATCCAACGGTTGTGATTTAACCTCACCTCGAGTAGTGGAAAAAATACAAAAATATATACTAATAATTCACTATTGGTTAAAAGAAGAAAGAGAAAAGAAATGTCTCCTATCAAAACACTCTTATTCCTTTTCAAACAAAAATATTAATAATAGTAAGGAATTTGGAGTCGGACTTTTAGTATGACATACGTTTAATTAGTTTAACCATGTTTTTTTCAGTGATTTAGTACGAAAATTCAAATCATAAATCTTATAATTACTAATATAATACACTCCTATACTAATTAAACTGTGGTTGTGGTGACCATTGTAATAAGTAGGAGAAGAAGTGTTGATTCGAACTTTCAATTTAAAATAATAAGCATTTATATCTTAATGTTGGATTATATTGACCATTAAAAACTATTAATGAGTTAATGATTGTTAAGTTGATTTTACTAATAGGAGTTATGATTATTAACCCTCTATGTGGTGGTTTTGTCAAATAAATAAATAAATAACAAGCAAATTACATGTAATTCTAAAATTTGAATATAATTTTTTTTTCCAATTTTGGAACATGGTTAAGTTGCTCTAGATAATACATCTTGAAATATGATACTTCAATCGTTTTATTTTTGTTTTCTTCTTTGTTGGAAATCAATAATACGTGGGATGGATACTTGAATACCGGACATTCTAATTGAGAGCACATAATTTATGTTTTGTACTATGATCAAATTAGCAATAGTTTGAGATTGAAAGAATTTATTTTCCATCCAATAACATATATCATACGTCTTAAAATCTATTGAGCGATGTATTGGCTAGAAATTGAAGACTTAGAAGGTCTTGAATGCAATGGTTGAGACTAGGGATGTACATTGGTCGGTCGGTGTCAGTTTTGGGCAAAAAATCGCATTGAAAACCGACCATAAAATTTTTTTGATATTCGACTGACAATCGGTCGACTTGATCAGTCGGTTTCACCGAATTTTTCTCTTTTTTTTGTTTTGTTTTTTTTCCTCATCTATTTAGAACTTCCTTCTTCATAGACTTGTGGATAAAGAATCTCTTTTCATGGACTTGTCACTTGTGGAAATGGAAAATAAATAAATAAATAAGAAAAAAAGAAAAGAAAAGAAGGAAACTATTGCACTTTATGATCGATCGGTCGGAGGTGTCGATTTTTGGTGGAAAAACCGACCATGACACATTCCCAATCGATTATAGTCAATTTGATCGATTTTGACTGGTCAGATTGATTTTCAGTACCTTCATATACACCCTTAGTTGATACTACAATTTTGATTAGTCCAAATGTTTTACTTAAAGTTAGAGTTTTCATTATGTCTTTTTTTTTTTCAGTATTAAAATTATGGCAGGAATTGAAAATTAAGATTTTAAAGATTTCCTATAATGGAAATTTTGATTGTTCAATACTTCGCTGAGTATATTGAAATTTTATTTGTTATTTGAATGCAACTTCTATTTTAAGAAAATTAATATTCTTGAACTAAAAATTTCTTTTTTAGATGACTTCTCGAACTAATAATTTAATAAAAAAAATTATTAATAATTTAATAAAATAGCTATGATAGTTCAATCACTATCTATTAATGATAGATATTGATATGTCTATCATTACTATATGACATTTGTTATATTTGAAAATATTTTCCAACAATTTAATCATTTAAAACAATTATCCATAATCAAATGCATAAATGTGCGAGGAAAAAAATAAAGACGCATGCTCTTGAAATATCTTTTTAATTAGTAGATTGCAATTTCTAAATTAGGTTTTAAAAAATTTACAAACCTCAAATATTTCAACTCACTTGTACCGAAATTAAGTTGGAACACAAACATACAATTACAACCAGCTCAAATTGAACCCAACCATTATATCTCCTTTGGTCTATAATGTACAAATTACAACGATCAACCCCTTTAAATAAGAAATGGTATATCCAAACATTACCTAAAGAGGAAGAGGAATGTGAAGTTACTTCTGGTAGAACATTTTTAGACCTTTCAAGTTCCAACATTGAGAACATGATAACTCCACCATCGAGCCATGGAAACACGAAGCAGTTCGTGGACAAAGATGAGATTCAAGACACGAGTTCATCTTGCAAAAGAATCTCATAGATATCAGTCCGAAGATTGAGCTCTTTATCACGCATAACTTCTTGGAGATCCGAAAGCTCTTTCGCGCTCAAAACGGAGTTCAGTTTGAGAAAACCATCAAGCCATAGCTTTTTTGACCTTGCAGAACATAAAACGGTTAGACTGAGTGTTGGTGTTTATCTGAAGCAGATATATATCGATACATAATTGATTGTGAATCAAAAACAAACGAAACTGGGGCCACAATGATAGTTTAGCTGGTATAAATAACAAGAAATCAACTCTTACCATGGGCAGGAATGAATGGCACGGAAGAAAACTCGTCGGGCCGAAGAAGGATCGCATGCTGTGTTCAGCTCATATGAAATGTAGCAGCGCCAGAGAAGAACAGAATGACGCAAATTTTCATTTTCCAATGCCTTCTCAAACAGTCTACGGATTCTATGGAGGGAACCCCCATAACCCATCTCGAAGGATAATGCAAAAATCCATAGAATCAGAGAAGGTTGCCTGAGAGTATTACATGCAAATTTGTCAAGCCTAGAGACCTCAAATCTATGTGTAATGCTCACAATTAAACAGCAAAAAGAAGAGAAAAAGGTCAATAATAATATATTATGTCTAACAATAAAGCGTTAGATTCAGAAGGTTCTAGTCAGAGCAGCCATAATTTGATCCAACAGTAAAATAGAACAATGGAACAAGTAACGAAAAAGATAACAAAGGAATCGAGTGCATCCATCATGGTCGGGAACATGCAAGGAAGGTTGTTACTATATATCGTTAATCGGATTAGAACTCAACAGTGAATGTATATCAATGGCCTGGCAATTTACCGGGTACCGAATAAATGTAGCTATGAGAGGGAGCACAAGAAAGATCATCTTACTTCTGGCAATAGTCATCAAAGGTCCATCGCAGTTTACTGGGTACCAAATAAATGTAGCTAATCTCCAGAAAAGCACTATAAAGTTCGGGATTTAATGGATAGAACTGCAATCCGTGAGAAATTGACTCCCGGACTTTCAGTTGGCTTAATTGCTTATGATGTCTCAAAAGCATCTTCACATAGTAGTTGAACAAATATTCTAGTTGATAGCTCTGTTTTCTTCTTTCTGCACATCAATAAACAATAGTAAGTAACTAACAAGCAACAAAACAAACAAAATGAAATGCAGCAGTAACAATCCTTTTTCCTTTAATTATTATTATTATTATTATAACAGTTGAAGATCGAATAAGATAACAATCTCCCTTCTTGGCAATAGGACACATCTGCTTCGTCTAAAAGATTACAGCTGCATGAAGGGGTGGCAAATCACAGAATGTGAGGAAATACAGTCCACTAAGATGAAGTTTTCTTCAGAACGTAGAGCCAAAACAAATTCAATAGTTGGTTCACCTCCCCGCTAGTATTGACAATTTACCATGTCTAGTTACGAAAGCTATGATACTCCCATATACAATGATCTGATGCTGGGAGGCACTAAGCTCATATTACTTGCTCTAAGGGAGTATCAAAACCTTTGGTCAGTGACAAACAAGTTATGTTTTTCAAAATAATATGCCCGGGGAGGAAGGAGGAAATATATTTCCACAATCAAGGGTTCAATTATCAGTATTGATAAGACTAAATACTAGAGAGAGAGAGAGAGAGAGAGAGAGATAGAGGTGACAGAATTGGTAAGTAACCTGGAAGTACCATGGAGAAAGCCTGATCTAAAACCTCAAGGCCGGCATTGTATCCAGTGGTCAACTCCTCAAACAAAGCTGCAGAGGATATGAGAGCCACAGACGAGTCATCTATAACTCCATGAAGCCATGTAGATCGCACTTCCCTGATTTTTTCTTTAAAGCCTTGGTGCGCTCTCAGCAGTTGCAAGCTTGATGGTTGACATTTAAATGGACTGTATGCAGTACCACTTCCAAGGCAAGATAAAATGTGAACTGCACGATTTAATGAATTGTGTCCATTGTGATGATCATTCGCAAGCTCCAATTCAGCATACCAGAAATATAAGAGAGGAGCATTGGACTTCTGATCCTGCTTCATCAATCACAGCGGTTAAAATTGAATAGTAAACACCTCAAAACTCAGTTACAACTATTGTAGTTTAACATCCAAATTGCCAAATTTGAATAGTAAATAACTTTCATTTTAAGAAACATATTATATATATTGTACACATGACGCACATACCACCAGTAAATAAATAGGTTAAACATAAATGAGGGAGTTTCAACATGGAGTGGCAGGTCATGATGAGGCTCCTATTTGAACAAGAACTCCCAAGGAAAGCTAGCAAGAAAAGTCAATGTGCCAGGACGTTCTAGTTCTACCATTAAGACAGTTTCTTTTTCCATATAAGAAAAACTTCTAACCGAAGATAATGTAATTGAAGATTATTTTTCTTTTTCTTATGAAGGAGCATCATACTTTAGCACACACAAGTGAGCATTTACATTTAGGGATACGGTAATATACCACAGGAAGGCTTTCCACAGATGCCAATGCCATATCAAATACTTTTCTAGCATGATCAATGTTTCCATATGTTGCCTCTCTTCGCGCATAGACTCCACAAAGTAACATGTCCTATAATTATCACAAGATGACACCAAATATATCAGACTTGATTATTTCAGTTATAGAAACAAAATATATTGTGGTAATAGTATGAAATGAGGATATAGACCCATCACATAAAGAACATGTTTCCATTTTTCTAGAATACCGAAGGTGCAATTATTTCTATGCTTCATGAACAATGGCATTTTGAATTACAATAACGAAGGCAATTAGCCACAAAAGGACTTTAGGACCCAGCCTCGTATAATCAGGAATGAAGCATCAATGCAAACCAAAGCAAAAGGCATCACAATTAATGATATAATGACATTGTCACTAAATTATAATCTAATAAAGACTTCAAATTTAAAAGAGAATTCAAGGTCAATATGGGAAAATAGTCTCAATTGGATAGGAGGTAATTTAGATAACTCATAAGAAGTTTGGAATGTTGAAGATGCAACTCCAAGGTAGTTGTTGTTTCATGGCTTTCCACCTACATTTATATTCCATTTTCTTAATAATAAAAATAGCAATAGCAATATCTTATTCCACAAAATTCACAAGCTTTCTCCTCTGCTTGGAACCCAACAACCTTCTGTAAGAACTATCACTCCATATATATGTGTGTGTTTTTAACTATAAAGTCCCTCAATGACAATTAACATATATGTGTATGTTTTTAACTATAAAGTCCCTCAATGATAATTAACATACATTGTAGACCTAGGCATTCAATCCTGACATGTTGGATGTTGATAGTATAATAGAAAAATAGACCACACCTGACGATCACTTTTCAAGAGATTCTTTGCCAAGGAACGGCAGGGGGTAACTGAGGAGTCACAAGAATTCATTTTTGTAACAAATAGCTCTTCGGCAATTAAAGCAGCTTCTTCCAATATGTAATTACGTGGGAAAGCTGTTAAACAAAGTAAGATAGTGTTGCGAAGAAACTTCATCATGTCAGACATCTGAGATAAGTTATCAGAACCTCCCACAAGGACCTCCAAAGTGGAGCTACTTGAACTACTTTGTCTTTTATTAAGAATATCATGAACACTTCTCAGATGATGTAATATATCCTCCGGCAACACCTCTAAACTAAGTATTCTCTCCATCCAACTCGAACTATTTGACGATGCCCTAGTGGAGAGAGAAAAAAATGTCAATCGTTTGTCAAGTAAGAAGGCAAAAGGAATTTTCCTTTGAAAAGAAACCAGGGTAAAACATATTCAACATAACCAAGACATGAACATCACTGAAGACATGAGTTAGCAGCAATAAAAGGTTTGTGCTAAATAAATATCCCGGTAATGACAGTGGTACTGACAACAAAACGATACTTATGAGTGAAACTATTCCAACCATTCTTAAATTTTAGTCTTATCATCAAAATGTGAATTGACAGACATCCATAGCAGTCACTCCAGAAACCACTTGTTTAAACATTTTCACCATTTTCAACCAAACAAACTGTTTTGCTTTTATAGATTGTTCAAACATCACCTGTAGCTTTGATGTAGAAAATCTAGTTTGACCATTTTAATAATACAGTTCTTGATTAGAAAATGGGGGGAAAGCTTTTTAGCAATTTGCTGAACTGATAGTATCATGAAACAAAAGATTCTTAATAAAAAATGTCAACTGTTTCAGAATGTCATTTTGAGCCCTTGAGTTGCTTCTTAAAGTCAATGTTGCTCAAAAAGTCATCACGAACCAATCAATTTGTCTTTTTTCTTTTTTAATTTAAAGAAACATCAGGATTCGAGCTAGCTTCCACACTACTTGACTAATCATAGACAACTTGTTATGTTATACAAAACCATACTTTGATTTCATAAACTTTCTTAACCACTAATCCCGTGATAGTTGTAATTATCTAAAACATTAGATGCAAAAGCTTCACCTTGGTATCATCATAGAAAGTTGATTGCATTTGTGTGCAAAATTTCACTCAAGGTCTTTCTGAAGTTCTTAACTAATAGACTCTCCCCAAATCCCAAGTCCAGGAGATAGTAAATGTGATGTCACCGCAAAAATGCAAGTCATAGGTTGAAGGGGGTGAGTACTAAAGGTAGGTGAAAGAGAAGCTTTATTTCAAGCATTTCTCATACCAATGACTTACATTACAAGACTTCAAAGTTGAAACAAAAATCCGATTTCCTCTTTGCCTATAGTCTTTAGTGAAATTTTAGAAACTAAGCCTCAATCCAATTTCAAAAAAGAACTTTGCAAGACATAATCTCTCTTACATTGTCCACCCATGAGAAGATTTTATATTTCAAGAAGCTCTTGGTTAGGCACATAAGTCTATGGGGTCGAGGTCAACGAAGTAGCATAATGTTCAAACAACAAACAACTTGAAACATACCAATTCACTCTCCACAAAGACTTTGCCGCTTGTTCAAAGATATCAACGGCAACACCATTCACATATTCAAGTAAAAGTAGATTACACATCAAATAAATGAATAATGTGACTATGATTTTCATACTGAAAACTGACTGTAAAAAAGATTCTACACAGAATAGGATATACCTTGAATAGATTTTTCCACTAAAGAATTCAATTAGCTGATATATTAAGGATAAACGGGCTTCGCTTGAAATCAATGAAAACAGGTACTCTTTGACATCTTCATATAATATAACTCTTAGAAATTGCTCATTTGTTTCTCCATCAGGCATCCCTTCATCATGAATAACATCTGCTGTTTCACGATATGAATTCAGATAAATATAAACACGGCGTTAATTAATTCGTAAACTGGTTCAAGCAGTTCGATCATATTTAATATTCAGAATGTGAAGATTTATGGTGAATCGCTGATCTATATGCATACATGTCAGAATGAATGTGAACCAAAAGAGTTGAGTTAGAAATTAACAAAGTGTGCAGGCAGAGGTCAGGTACCAGTTTTTGCCCGGATAGGCATCCATTGTTCACAGTCTCTTAAAGACTCTTCTTTTGACCATCTAGCCCAGGTTGAGGCGTCCTTAACCTCCTCATCAACACCTGCATCAGCGTTAATTCCTAGAACTTTGAGCAAAGCTTCTGTGCTATCTTCTTTTTCGATATCTTCTTCTTCCACATATTCCTCCATAGTCTCCTCTGCTACTACACCCATTTCTGCAGTAGTTTCTGTGCCATCGCTATTTTTCTTCTCTTTTGGTGGTGGATCAGACCAACCAGTCCAACCACCCTTTTCATCAGCCTCTAAGGCCTCCTCTCTCATAGCCTTTTGTCTATTTTCCTCCTCTTTTTCTAACCATGTAGACCAACCGAGGGCACCTTCTTCACCAACTCTTTCAGCATCAGTGTTCCAAAAGTGTTCGAATAATCTTTGTTTACTTCGATCATTTAAATGCAAAGCAGGGCAAAACAAGCTAAACTCAATTTCAGCCTGAAATAAAGCAGTAGCCAACTCCTGATATCCAGCCTGCCACTCAAACCGGCACAAACTCATGAAAATATCAACCAGACCAAGTTCTAGCTGAATAAGATCATGCTCCACTGAGGGCTTGGCAGTTTGATTGGCCTGCATTAAACAGAAACTGGATAAAAATACAGAGAACAAAAAATAAAAAATACAAGTTGAATCTATCCCCATATAAGTGATAAAAGGATTTGTTTAAATTCAAAACAAACAAGCTCTTAATAAGAATTTGAGTACACGCATGACTTAAGAACTTGGGAAAAAGGAAAATTTTATGGCAACAAGCAGATGAAATCCGCCTAAAAGAAGTAAAAGCTTGTAAAACAAAATACAGACATAGATCTTTATCAACCAGACCCATTAACCAACTTGAATTTAATAATATTAACACAGTTTCCGGTAACAAGAATGCTTGAATTAATGGTGGGGGCATAACAGAGATAGTAAGCCAATTCTTCACATAAAAGTAAAATGGTAAAGAAGTACTCTTGGTCTCCTAAGATGCATGATTCATTATTTATAGTAAAAGCAACCATTTGGAATTCTAAGTACAGGAAACTGGGTATAAGACGAAGTAACAGCACAACAGACCAAGTCATATTTCCTACAAAACCAGCAAATTGAAGACAAAATTCCTCCAAAAAGCAACGAGGACCCCTCGTGACCAATTTCAAGTAAAATTATGTGCATTAAAATAAAAATATGGTTGGTGAAAAATATACCATTAAAGGGCAAGATTTGCCCTTAATAGCATAGCAATAATATAGCAGATTAAAATTTCATCTCATAGATACGTAGGGGGGGAAAACTTCAGGAAGTTAGATAAAACATAGAAGAATAAGAAAAGTAAGGTGATGCCCCGAGAATAAATAGACACTTGACTTGAGAACCTGCCTAATGTGCTGGTTGCATGCAGCAGATAGAGCTTGAATTGCATGTGCATACATTTGTCTCATGTCTGAAACCTTGAATCTAGAGAACTCCCCTTGAATGAGATGCAGAAACTCTCTCCACAACTTATAACTCCCAGAATTCTGCATCAGTATCTTTTCCCATCTACTAATCACCACATCAATATTATCTCGGTTTTGATAAGTCTTTAAAAGGTATAGCAATAATTCCTCATTTTCTGGGTTGAGCTCAGCAGCCTTCTCCAATATGCTAATCTTTTTCTCTAGAGTTTGCAAGCGAGCACCTTTCTGAGGTTGCATAGCTGCAACTTTGTCTTGAAATTCAGCAAAGGCTAACCAAGCCTTCTCGTCATGGGGATGCTCCCTAGTCAATTTATTAAACTCCCGCGTTTTACGTAGCATTTCATCCTCCCAAGATTCCTCGATATTATTTGATGTTTGAACATCCGACAAAGGAATGAAATCATCCAATAATGTGTCTGGAGTTTTTCTAGAAAAACCAATACGTACGCGTTTGAAGTTCTTATGTTGCTCTATTGCTGCATTCTTTGCAGACCAATAGCGTCCACCGGATTTCACTTTACTATCCAACACATCAGCATCAGCATCTCTGTCTAAGGCTGAACTACTTTTATTCCACTGAGAAAATCCATAAAAATTTAGTCCAGGTTTTTCCCCACGGTTGAGCGGTCTGTAGCGTGCAACATCCATCCTGTATTGTGATAAAACAGACTGTGAACTTAGCAATCAGTTCTGGCTGCTCAGCTTCCATGGAAAAAGAAATGAAAAAATTGATTCTAAATGTCTCGGCAATAGTTCCAAACATAATGTTGTTTCTCTAAATTGTAAGCTTCAAATTTAATTCTGCCGCTTCCTACAGATATTTAGGTACTAACGGTTAACGAGGTCCTGAATTCCTGGCTTCGACTTCAAGGAAATGTGGGATTCTAGGTTACAATTTTCAGCATATCATCAAGGTGGGGGTTACCCTTTTTTTCTTTTTGTGATAATGTGGATGTTATCTTATAGCCTTTAGATGAATAAATAATTAAATTATTAGATTCATGCTTCTCATTGTACATATGAATTAGATTTACACAACGAATCAAATGATTGCTTTAAACAAGTTCTGGAGTTCGATTGAACCTCCACTCGGTTTATTTAAGAGAAAGAAAAATAGGAGATACGTTTCTGTTAGCTGAATTCTTCTCCAGCTGATTAAATTGTGAGCATGTCTTTCTAATTTCTGAACAAGGGTATTCAACTATATTTAAACTTATCTACCACATCTCCTCCAAAACTACTAAGAGAGTTGGATTGAAATAATCAAATTGCGTCGGCATAAATACCTGTAAAGAGACCCGAATGCTAGATTATCCCGGTCTCCATTAGAGTCGAAGTAATAATCCTTGGAAGGTCTACCATCAGCATCGGCCCAAGCCCGAACGTCGGACTTTCTCGAACCATATTCGCCAAATCCCCCTCTTTCTTCAGATTCATTTCGCCTCCTCCTTCTCTTCTTCTTCCTTTTTTTCCTCTTCTCATGCTCGGAATCGTCGTCCGAAGCAGACGACTCCAGCAATTCATATGATCGAGAAGCCTTCTGAACCTCACGTCTATCACTTGGCCCTCCTTCATCTTCCACAGCCTCTTCCTGATTGCCATCGGCGGAAAGGGAAGGATAGACATTGTTTTGAGATGAAAGATCATCGTTGATGACGGATAGGTCAGTGGTGAAGCTGGAGTTGCAGAGCCACTGAGGAACGCTTGAATTGGGAGGACTGCTCAGACTCTGAGGATTGTTGGCGACGAACAAGAGCGGGAAGAGGGAGGTCTTGGGGGTTTGCTCTTCGAGTGGTGAATCCTTGTCTTCTGCTGGAGCTTCCATGGCTACGCAGAATTTTGCCCGCGAGATCAGTATATTTGGAGCATATGAACTGAAAGCCTAGGAAGGAAGGAAGTGAAAGAAGCAAAATGTGCAAAGGTCTGAACTTGTGAGACGGACCCGGCCCCAACCAAATTAGATTTCTTTTTTTTTTTTAATTGCAAAAATCTCGGGTTAAATTACATGATTAAACTTTCAATTTTAAAAAATTAAGTCTTCAAATTTTTATAAATGTTAAAATTTGGTCACATTGTAACTTAAAATTTACATAATTGTATAAATTGTAACATTTGCATAAGTTTGAGGGTTAAATTTTTATCATTTGTGGGTTTAATTTCTACAATTATTGTAATCTTGAAGGTCCAATTTTAACACTTGTAGAAGTTTAGGGGCCCAATTTTTACAATTGAAAACTTGAGGGTGTAATTGCAAGTACCACCATACGTCAAAGGTGGTTTTTGCAATTTTTCTTTTTTTATTTAAAAAAGAAAAAACGAGCACTTTCTATTGGTCCTGAACTTTCTTAAGAGTAACAGTTTGGTTTGTAGCGATTGAGTTCCTATATTTTTAATTATTTATAATTTTGTAACAATTTAGCCCCTGAACCTTAGTATGTATTTTGTTGGGATTTATGCCCTAAGACTTTGTAGTTAATTAGTTGTTTGTTCTAATAGTTGATTATTTTAAATATGAAAGAATGAGATATCCATTACAGGAAAATCCAAGGTTATTTCATGAGAGTTGAACAGTAGTAGCCATACATGTGGATAATGTTCAAGTAGTAACCTAAAGGGTATATTGTATATCGATAAGGTTGGTGGTTTATCCTGATAACACTATGGATACGACCCACACTGTAATTGTGATCCAAATCATTCGTGTGGAGACATGTAAGTGAGGGTATCTAAAATCAAACCGCGAAATACTTAATCTCTCTTTGTAACGTCGTTGATTGAAGAGATTAGAATTTCTTAAGATAGCCATATATAACTCGATCTCGATCCTTAGTGAGTTGTAGACTCCTGCCTGTAAGTGCTTGTCCTTTGATTTGATAGGTAAGAGTGGTCGAGTCGCCGACTCAATAAGCCTCCCATTTTGGGACCAGACCAAGTGGGGAGCTGGGAACATAACTACACAAGATGAAATTCACTCATTTCCACCTAGGGTAAGTTGATGAGTAGTTCCTTTAAGTGTTGATTACGGATCTTGAACAAAGGTTACCCACCCTCTCATTGGCTCGAGAGGGACTTGAGACCATGAACAAATTGTTATAGAGAGATCAGTGGTACTTAAAGAGAAAAATGTAATAAAGGGGTATAACGAACATTTGACCTAATTGTTATTATGAACTACTTTTGAATGATCGACTTATGTGTAATGATTAAATCCATGGACGCAACATGTTCTACAAGTGTGAAGGGTGCAACTATGAGTTTTTAGTGGAGTGACTCATAGTTAATGAATGTTGGTTAATTTAATTAAAGAGTTTAATTAATTAACTTCAGATCATTTGAACTTCTAATCTGTAGGTCCATTAGATTCTCGTGCTAGCTCACAACGAATTAACAAGAACCAATAAGTTTTGAAAAATTTTGAATTGGTCTAAGACGAAGGGGTAAAGGTTACAATGAAAAAAAAATGCTCAAACCAACTAAAATCGACGTGAATAGTTGAAACCTATTCATGTTTAGTTGCAATTTTCAGGTTGTGTATAATGTAAATGTATTATATTTGATCGGTTTCGAATTTTACACGAATCATGTCAAATAAAATCGAAGCGAACCAATTGTATCTATATTAATATTTAAAATATCTAACTTGATATAGTTACCTTTAAAATCCGAGTACTAACATCTTGAGAGTAACTTCAAGCATATGCAATGTCACTTTTCTTTGAATGCAATCCAAGAGTGTATATTGACCAATTGTTAAAGGTTCAAATATCTCAACTCGCACCCGTCGAACTCAAAGAAAAAAGAAAACTTTTAAACTGTATCAATCAAATTGGTTCTCAGTCTTTGGAAAATTCTAAAATTTGTTACTAATGTATAAGAATCTTAATTAAATCCTATAAAATTTTATTAAAATTTGCTGACAAAAAATTAATGTATCGTTTAATTATTGTTTAATTAACCTGTTATTATCCTGCACACATGCCAACATAGGGTGAATAAAAATATATACACATTAACTCATGATAAACACAACATTTTCTAAGGTTAAACACTAATCTGGTCCATGCAATTTGTGACTTATTTCATTCTTTCAACTCTATACCTTAATTATCTATCAAGTTTTCCAAACAAGCGGCAAAAAAATTATCTATTAACTCTCTCCCTATAAATTTTAGGAATATATTCAGATTGTGTCATTTTTTAAATAAAAATTATTGTTTTTATTTTAGTAAAGTGGATAAAGATTAACTTAAACATTTGAATTATTGGACAAAAAATGAAATAAATTCCAAATTACACTAGACTAAAAATGATATTTAACCCATTTTCAACCACTCACCGCAAGCTTGAGCTTTGAAGATTTTTTTTTTTCCTCATTTAATTTATATTGAACTTTTAAGTCATATCAACCCTTTCCTCTACTGGAATTTGATATATTATTTCAATTTAATTTATTGAAAATTTTCATAAGAAAATTGATTCTTGAAATTTCAAAATAAACACTCTGAGGTGAAGAGAGAATGGAGAAAAGTTGGTCATATAACCCCAATACTAAAGTCACTTTTGGCAAACATTTCATTTTTGGTTCTCGGTCTATTTCCTCCTATTTTTTATAATGATTTGGATCATTAAGTACAATAGTTGAATTCTTAAAAGTTTCTTTTTGTAGTTATCAGTATTTAACTTAGTATTTTAAAATTAATGGTAAAAAGTAGATAACATAAGAAGAAAATTAAAGATGGAAGTAGTCTCTATAGACATAATTTTAAAAAACAAAAAATCAAATAATTACTAAACGGAACGTAAACTAATATAACTGTTTATTTAATAAATAAATCACCTACCTGATTGCTAGCTTTTCATTAGCAAAGTGACTTCCTTAAACTTTTATGCATAAGGAATGAAGAATTTTACCCCCAAAAAGTTACATTTTCATAAATACAAAACAAGAAACAGAAACATACCTAAACAAGCTATACATCACGGTATACAATACTTGGATTTGCACAAAAATATCCTGCGGTCCCTGAACAACGTGGGCTAAATCATTTAAATTTGTTTACAATTTTTTTTAGTACAAATAAAAATTTGAACTTTCAAGTCGGAGAGGAAAGGTACATGACAATTTAAAAAATCGGTTTACAGAGGAAAGCAGCAAAACAAGATTCTCATCTCAGAGACCCAAGTCAAGAGAGGTTGAGTAACTAACATATATAACGTAAGAAAATTGGAGGCCTCTGCTTGTTCCAATCCAAGATGCTAAATACTTCTTCAATCAAAGCTTGAACTATCATTTTTCCTCATTTAATTATACCACTACTCTACTCACTCCCACTCCCACTGCTGCTTAAAAAAAAAAAAAAAAAAAAAAGAAAAACCACGTTTTAAAAAAAAAGAAACACTCCTAAAACAACCTCAATTTATTCCACGTTTTAAGTGGCGTTAAGAGTAGTCAGTGAATATTATAGTTTGATGAGTTATAATAGTTTGCGTTTAAGGCATGAGGTTATAATAGTCTGAGTTTGAGTGGCAAACTATTGCAAAGAAAAAAGAGAGAGAGAATTAGTGGGTAATAGTAAATATTATAACAAAGAAGGCTTTGAAATAGTATTTATGATTGTTTTCAAATATAGCACAATAAGTCAAAATATTTACAAATATAGCAAAATATCATGTCTTATCACGATAGACACTGATAGACTACTACCATTTATTATTATCTATTAGTGATAGATATTAATAAATGTCTATTAGTGTCTATCGTTGTCTATCACTCATAGATAGTGACATTTTATTATATTTGTAAATATTTCCAACAGTTTTATCATTTAAAACAATTGTGCTAGTATTTACAATGTTTAATTGCAGGTTATAAATAGTTGTAAAAACATAGATTGAATTATAATAAACCACTCCACCATCTTCAAATTAGTGCTTTAAACACCTCCCAAAAAAGGTATAGTTACATTTTAACCCTTGAATTTTGAAATTTGCTTTCATTTGGTTTCTATCTTTCAAGATTTATCTTTATTGTGTTAATCTATGAGTTAATTTAAAAAATTAAATTAGTTTACGCTCATTTCCATTCCTATTAAAATTAATTAAAAATTTTGACATTATTTTAAATTAATTAACTACAAATTAACATAAAAAAAAAAAAAAAAAGCCGTAGTGAAAACTCATAAATAGAATTTTAAATAATTTTGAAAATTTGAAAATTTGAAACCATATGGAACTAAATTAAAAAATAAAAACATAATATTTTAAAACTTTCACTAAATGAAAATTAAACTAATTAAACTAAAAATAAAAAATTATAAATAAATAAAAAAAAGACTAGATGGAAACTATACTAAAAAAAACTAAGGAACTCTACCTCTAAAGTCTAACCTCAACAAATTCAAAAATATTGTGTTTAAAGAAGATCGGATTCTTCCCCCAACTAAAGAAGAAAATATATGGATTAGAACATAAATTCATATGGGATAATCAGCCCAAAACTTATACTAAACCTTTAATCTAACTGTAAGGACCCAAAGGGATAATTAGAGCAGAATTGAAATTCAAAGCACAAAAATGAAGAGAGAAACAGAAGCAGAGCTATGGAAAATGAACTCTATACTTGATTGAGAAATTTGAATATCACAATTTTGTACACCACAAAGGAGAAGTTCTAAAGGGTATTGAAGAATCACAACATACCTCTAATTTCTCCCGGAATTTCATCTCACTGGTTTTCAACAACTCCGGCAATGGAAAACAAACTCCCTTCTCCACACAGCTTTGATGTCTCGGCTTGATCCTGTTCTCTAAGCTAAACGAAAAGTAATGAGGAAATTCCTTCAATTCCTTCAATTCTCTCCCCATTTCCACCACAAAGTAATTCAGTTTCGGCTCCAGATTCTCCTTTATGCTATAGCAGAACAGCTGCGGGAATCGCCGGAACATTATCAAAGCATCCCGCCGAGAAAACCCTAGGTTTTCGAAGAACTCGATTCTCGGAATCAGTTTCTCTTCCACGCTACAGGAGAGTAAGGAAGTGTGTTTATGTACCTCGGATATGCCGATGCTTTGCAGGAAGTAGAGAGTTGGACGGAGTCGATCTTTTACGCTGCACGCGAGCAATCTAGGGCGTCGATTGATAACGCGTTTGATATCGGCGCCGTCGACTCGAGCTTCGCGGAGGAGGAAGGTGAAGATAGGGATGAGGTCGGAAGCGCGAGAGGTGAGAATCTCGGGGCACATACCGACGATTCGACGGAACTCGAGGGCGGTGAAATTCATGGAGGTCATGAAATCAACGGCTGATCTGATGTCGGGAAGGGAGGCGGAGGCGACGGGAGGGTGGTCTTTGATGACGGAGAGGAAGTCGATGCCGATGGAGTCGAGGAAGAGCATTTTCTCCTGAAATTCGGAGTGGTGGTCGTTGTGTGGCGGAGGAGGGGGGAGCGGGGGGGAGAGGGGAGGAATGCTGGGGTTGCGAGGGGGGAGTTTGGAGGGGAGGACGAAAGAGATTCTGGAATTGGAGAGGACAGGGAATTGGAGGGTTCTGGAGCGAGGAAGAGAGGGGAAAAGAGGGGAAGGAGAAGAATGGTGGATGAATCCGCCATTGGAGAGGAGGTGAAGAGATGAATCCGCCATTGCATGGTTAATGGGGAGCTTGTGGGGTTTTACGGAGGGAATCCAGGAAGTGGTGAGGAAGGGAATCGTAGAGGATAAGTGCTATCTTCAAAAAATCCGAAATAATGTAAGAGACGCAAATCACAAATGGACATGGCCCAGGCCCAATAATCATATTTATAGGGTAATTGGATGGGCAGAACTATAGTTATAATTTCAAAATAATAATAATAATAATAATAGTTAGGTAGGAAAAAAAATGAGAATTATAAGTTTAATGTAATTAGTTAATATAATTTAAAAAAAAAATTTGAAGAAGGCCATAATATTTTAAAGAATAGGTAAAATTTCCCTCTCCTGGTTGTAGTAGACCCCTTTTCATTTAGTCAATCAACACAATAGTGTAGTCAGGTAGAAAGTTTTGTACAAATCACGTTAAACATTTTGGAAAAATGATTTTACTTTTTTAAGATAAGGTTTTCTAATCCTTTGTTGTCCTCATTAACCTTTTTTTTCGATTATTCTTTCTCAATCTAGTTTTAGTTTTAGCTCACTTTCTCACCTTAATTCTAGTTCTAGCTCACTTTCTCGCTCTAGTTTTAATTTTATTTCAATTTCTAGCTTACCTTCTCACTCTTGTCTAGTTCTAACTCACTTTTAAGCTTTGGTTTTGCCTTATTCTAGTTATTGCTTTGGTTTTCAATGTCCTCCTTCCTTTTAGACCATTGGTTTGTTTCCGTTCAAACAACCCCATTTTTTGTCGTCGTTGTCGGAGATGAAATATAGAGAAGAGATCTAGAGAAGAAGAAGAAGAGATGAATATTTAGAGAGAATACAAATAATAAAATAAAATTTGAAAAAAAAGTTATAAAACCTAAACAAGGCAATGGCCCAAATTTTTTAGGCCAATCTATTCAATAATCCAACGAGCTTTAGAAACATTTCCCCCTCTTTCGGCCGAGAAATTTCAGAACTGAAAACTGATGGCAAACGAAGAAATTTGCAGTTACTGAAGCAGTTTCGATGAGGTTCAAATAGCTTTGGCCTTACCCGACTTTATATTTCTTCATCCTTCATCCTTCATCCTTCGCTCCAATCCACTTGGGTTGCTTTTTGGAGTTTTCATACTTGAGAAAATAATAGTCTATCTTCACTGATTCGCTCTTCATACTCATCCATGGCTTTCACGGGGAGCTTTTCCAGAGCCAACGTCCTTGCCCCACGGACTGCTGTACTTCGCTCGCCATCACTACAGACCAACATCCGAATTGGGGTTCTCAGAGCACATTTCTGTGAAGACGATGACCCTTTATTCCTCAGTGCGAAAGAAGCTGCCTCTCTTCGGTTCATGGAATCCCACCAACCGGGTATGCCCAATTTTCATCTATTACTTCAATCCGACATTTCGTCGAACACTTGTGTACACTTAGCAAGTAGTCTTGTGTAGCAGAGCATATGAAGTAATTTAGAAATCGTTATAACATGCTTATACATTGTCGGGAGAATTACAAACAACATGGGAAAATTGAGTAAATATCGGGAAACAAACACAGAAATAACTTAACTAGGTTGAGGCGTGAATGTATTTTGTATCTCTTTATGTGATCATGCAGCTCTAGGATACAATAACCCAACCGAAACGGTTGTGTAGCTCAAACTACTCTGAACTGAAGAGTTTAAAGCTCCACGAACACCTCTCTTTTGGCTAATTACTTATAAAAGAGCAAACGAAAGAAATAAGAGAAATATGATATTGAGTATATGTTGTTGTTGAGTGTTTTGAGAGAAAGGTAAGTGGGGTATTTATATTAAATTATAGATCTAAAAAATTTAATACATAATTTTAAACTTCTCTTCACATACATTTTCACACTAATTTACTTCTCTTCATGTCCGTTTTTCACACTAATTTGATACAAATAAAACATCACAAGTTTACTACTTCATTAATATTAAAATGTAACAACAGTTAGAACTCAATTTGCTGTAATTGTATGTATGCAGAGCCCCTTTTTGTTGATGAATATGCCGGCTGTTTGGCTGCCCCTAATCCTCAAATCAACCCAAACTCTCACCAATATTGTGTTGCAACTAAATTCTTAGATGATAATTTGATTCAAAAAGTCAATCATATTAATGGAGTTAAGCAGGTATTAGCAAATAATTATGAGAAAAAAGTCAGAATTTTCTTAGAACTTAACAACCATAGGTTTTTTGACACCTCTAATATGTGCAGGTTGTGTTACTAACAGATGGAATGGATACTAGACCATATAGGATTCGTTGGCCCATGTCGACAATAATTTTCGACATATCCCCGGACAATGTTTTTAAAAGAGCAGCTCAAGATTTGCAAGGTTTGTTCTCCCCAAGTTCTTTTATGAACGGATCTTTGTCTGGCAATTCCTGCTAACTTTAGCCTTGCAATTTGTTTAACATTTAACTATCTTAGTTATTAAAGTTGAAAATACATGCTGTTATCATAAACTGCCATAAGCTGTAAGGTTCATTAACATGATCTGATGTTCATGAAATTGATTGGATAAGCAATGTGTTCATGAAATTGATTGGACAAGCAATCTGTTCATGAAATTCAATGCAGCTATTAGGTTTATAAAATCCGGTCTAGAATATGATTTGATGTTCTCGAAAATGATTAGGTAGTGGGGCTAAGATTCCAAGAGGCAACTTTTTCTGTCATGTCCCATTGGAGTCCCCAAATATACAATTAGAAATTTGTCGAAGAGGTTTTCGGGGAGACCAACCGAGTATATGGGTGATGCAGGTGATGAACACTCTTGTTCAATGGATGAAAGAAATTAAGTTTTGATATCATTAACAATATGGGGATAAATAGTGAAGTGCTTAGTTTTTATTTTCTTATTCTTCAGGGACTTCCTATTAAGACATTGGTAGATTTTGAAGATGTTTTGTTCATTGTTAGTAGCTTGGCTATGAAAGGAAGTTATTTCTTGGGTGAATTACCTTCTTGGCTGGCTGAAACTGAAATTAAGTCCAGGGTTAGTTTGCTTTATTTGCATTGAGGAATATTTTGTCAATCTTTCAATTACTTCTCTGCCTCTCTAAACATGCTACCATTTGTATGAGTTCTATTACAGTCTAGTACAAGTACAATGAAGTGGATGGACAAACTTTTTATGGGCAATGGTTTTCGGGTTGAAACGATTGTCCTCGAGGAACTTGCAAGGAGATTAGGCAAGGAGTTGACATTGGAACCCTATAAAAATATTCCATTTGTTGCAGAACAATTACGATTTTCGGACTATGAGGTAAAATAATTTGTTCATGCTGCCTATTTTCTGGGTGGTTCCTGCCAACATTCCAAGGACTTTAGTTTCGTTGTGATGCTATTCTCATTGGATTAATGCTAAAAAAGTAGTCTTTAATTTCATGAACTTATTTGCTTTAATCTTATAGTTGTCAATACTTTGATATTAATCTTTGTATAAGTTCACTTCATTTTCATCTTTAGTGATAGATATATTAAATATGATCGTTCTCAGATGGATACTTGGAGGAAGGAATTCGAGAGGATTGAGAACGAAGGAGATGAAGAAGGATTTGAAGAACTATGATTTTGTTCATAAATGCAACATTTTTGTTGTTGTTTCATTGTTGCTGATAACTCCCAATTGTAAAAGTTAGAATCGATTATGCAATCTACTTTCAAAGTTTATTTTTCGTTCAATAGTTGTAGGGTAGAGGATTGAACCAACCCTTGAGACACTATTAGTTTCTTATTCACGGAGCAAATCGACAATTTGATTTCAAGATGAAAATTTTGAAAACGACATGTATGTTAGAAAGTTACAAGAAGATGTGCTATGTGATATTAGAGTTTTCTCTTTTTCATGCTCTAATTAGTTTAATAATATAATCTAAATTAAATTCAATTCAAAATTAACATTTTTATGATAATATAATCTAACACGTTTTATATAATTAAAACTAGGTTAAATTATAAATTTGGTCTCTCATCAGAAAAGTTAGAATTTAACCCCTATGATTTTAGAAGTAAAAAATTAGTCCTTATGGTTGAATAAAAACCACATAAAAGGTTCCTATAACTAGTTCCTTCCACTAGAGTATTTAGGAGAATTGAACAAACTACAGGGACTAAATTCTAATCATATCATAGTAAAAAAAAATTAATTTGACCTTAAGACTTTGTACCCTTCGATTTGTAGATCAATATATCATCTAGTGATAACACATCAAAATATGATTGCACTATATAGAAAAGTATGAAGTCTTGTATTTAGTTAGGTTAGACAAATAGATACACCTAATCCAATAGCCTAATGTAGTCCCCCAACTAACCCTAACTTTTTTTTAATTGTACCAACCCCAACATTGTTAGCATGAACTAATAATAAGTGTATATAGTTTGGACTAAAAAACGCCTAAAATGATTCACTTATAACCTACAAAATTTATAATAAGAAGTTCATCACTAAAAAAGGCTCGTACAAATTCTTATTTTAAGATATAATTAGATAAATTGATAACTCAAAAGGTCAACTAAAACTATTTTTATAATTTAGCATATAACTTGGGAACTAACAACTAAGAAAATTGTAAATTACAAGTTTAGTATATGAACTTTGAACTTTGTGTCTAATAGACCCTTAAATTTATAAAAATAATTTGATAGGAAAACTCAAACTTATTGAACAATTTATAAAAAAGGCTAAAGTTTAAGACTTATTGAACATTTTTTTTATAAAAAAAATTAAATACAAAAATAAAAAATTCATGTACATATTAGACATGTTTTAAAGTTTTAAGGACTAAATATACACAAATTTAAAGACTAATTCAAACGCATATTAGACATATAATCTTCTGTAGACATTTCAACATTATTATTAGACAAAAGCGAAATTTAGAATAGCGTGCTGGTGAAACTAGAACAAAAATTTAGATCGTCACTCATTGTAGGTCACCAATACATCGTTTAAAATTCCAAACTTTGTTAGAAATTATTTTCAATGATAGTTTTGAAATATCTAATAATTAATGTTTAAAGAATAAGAGTGATTATTAAATAAATAACAAAATTGAAGAATATTTGTTTATAATTTAACTTAGATACTTTCTAAAGTTTTCAGATTTTAGACTAAGGAGATATAATTAAATAAAAAAAAGAACAAATAAAAAGGCTGAAGTATAAACACGGTAGAGGTGGCAATAGTTCGGTTCAATTCAGTTTGACGTGAAGTGTATCGATAGTTTGAAATTTTTATATGTGAAACTAAATCAAGCTGAACCAAAACACATAGATAGTTAGGTTCAATTTTAAATTCAATTTTTTATTTTTAAAAATATGTGTAGATATATATATTAGCTCTTTCTAAATATAACAAAAGAAACCAAAATATGTGTAAATATTAGTAAAATATAGACTGCGATAGACAGTGTATTTCGCTATTAGTTGTAAATATTTTTAGCAATTTTTTCCTTTAAGATAATTTTTCTCGTTTGGTTCAATTCAATTTTTAACTCAGTTTTGCTCTTTACATTAAAAACTAATATATAATCAAACACGGTTTGGTTCAATTCAATTTTTAATTCAGTTTTGATCTTTACATTAAAAACGGTTTGGTCCAGTTTTAAATCAGGTTTTCAAAATTGAAACCGAATCTAACTGAGTAAATCGGTTTTAAATTTTCTTCAAACCAAACTGAATTGCATTTCTCAATGTTACTGAATTTTTGTTTAGGTTTTTGCGATTTGAATGAGAGCCTTAGAAACAAGGTTATAAATTACAGATATGACCCAAATTGATTTGAAATTGGAAAAGAAAGTATATAAAATATTATGCGGTTAATATGTATAAGGCGAATAAAAAATCCGCGTTTAATTTGACTCATAAACTCCTTTTCTTTTCCGCGCTTTCAAATCATTATCAGAACAACCTTCCTTTCAAAACTTCAAACCCTAATTTATATCCCCGAATTCCCCTCTTTTCTCTTCACTCTCTTCTTCAACAATGGCGTCCCATCTCAACGGAGCTTACTATGGCCCTTCCATTCCTCCCTCCTCCAAGTCCTACCACCGCCCTGGCCGCGGCGACGGCGGCTGCGGCTGTTGCGGCTGTCTCGGCTGCCTCTGCAACTGCTGCTGCGGCTGTATCCTCAACCTCATCTGTCAAATCATCATCACCATCGTCATCGTCCTCGGCATTGCTGTCTTCCTCTTGTGGCTCATCTTCCGTCCAAATCTCCTCCAATTCCACGCCACCGACGCCTCTCTCACGCAGTTCAATCTCACTACGCCTAACAATAACAACCTCCATTACAATCTCGCTCTGAATATCACCGCCAGAAATCCGAATCGGAGGATCGGGATCTACTACGACGCTATTGAGGTTAACGCCTTCTACGAAGATCAGCGGTTCAGTACGGTGAATTTGAGCCAGTTTTACCAGGGGCATAAGAACACCAGTTTACTCAGTCCGTCGTTCGTTGGACAAAACATCATTCTTCTAGGTACGGATGGAATTTCGACGTTTAATTCTGAAAAGAGCTCGGGGATTTTCAGTATCGATGTGAAACTTAACTTGCGGCTCAGATTCAAGTTCGGTTTAGTGAAATTTGGACATTACAAATCGAAGATCAGATGTCCATTGAAGGTGCCTTTGAGATCCAATGGTACTTCTTCTTCATCAAATGGTGTTTTCGAAACCACCAAGTGCAGCTATGATTTGTAATCGTTAGATCTGAATTTTCTATCATCTTCTTCTTCTGCTCTTTCCTTTCTGGATTGATCTGCTGTGATTATTGATTCTAGATTTTAGATTCATATCTGTTCTTACTAAAATCTTATGGATTCAATTTTTTTGTTTTTTTAATTCCATGTTGAAATTCATCATTCATGTGCTTTTGATTTGATTTTTGATTTTTTTTTTTTTTTGTGTAATTTTTTTTATACTGTTTGAAATTGAAAATTGAAAATTTCTTTTCCCAAAAACCGTAGTTTGAGAAGAGATTTTATTGCACGCTACGCGATTTGTTAGTGGAGCGTGGCGGCAAATGGGTCCCACCAAGAAACGGGATTTGGTTTTAAATTTTTGAATTTACGTTTTTTCCATTTTCTTTTTAAATTGTTTTATTCTGATGTGCGATAAAATGGCATGAAGTGGGTGAAACGGCTTTATATTATTTATTCCGTAAATTTCAAATTTCAGAATTTTGGTTCAATTCGATATTTATAAATTTATTTTGTTTATTTAAAATATATTTGAAATTCAGCTTTGATTTGTAATCAATCTAATTTGAATAAGCAAAATAATTCTTTTACGAAGGGATTGTCAACGCGTCTAAATATATTAACAAAATAAATAACCTAATAAAAAATAGCATTAATTAATTTGGTATATTCAACCTTTTTAAAAAAGGTTAATAAATTTAGGAAGAAATAAAATTGAGAATGTATCTAATATATTAAATATATTAAATACTTTTTAAATATATGGTCTTTAACAATCAACTTATGTGACCCTTGTACAAAATAATACAGGTGAGTTAAATTATTTTGATCTATACTACCACTAGAGTTGACCTATTTTGACCTATATAATTACTATGGTTGGCAATGGGGCGGGGCTAGGATGCACTCTCTCCGTTTTAATTTTCTATTTATATTTTATTTTTTTTAAAAAATCAATTAGAATTTGATATTTATATTGAAATTCTAAATATTTTAGATGACAAATTAGCATTATTGTTTTATTTATTTAAATTAATAATAAAAAAACATTTTAGATTTTTTATTATAGATTTAATAAATATAAAAATTAATTATATTATGAAATGAAATTTTTCAAAACAAAATTGAAAAGAAATAGTAGCTTATATATATTATATTATAAAATAATAAAATAAAATAATATATATATATATATATATATGCAGGTGGGGTTGGGGACAGGACAGGGATACCTTCCTCGTACCCGATTGGAGACCCTGTTTTGTGTTCCTAGTTTAATCTCTCATCCCTGGTCAAATCGGGGATTCCTCATCCCGATCAAGGCAGGGACCTAACCTCCATAGAGATTTTTGCCAACCCTAATGACCACACTTGCACATATACTATCAAAGCACTTGTATGATTGTATGGTTGTGTCCCATCCCTCCTAACCCTTATAAAAAGAAAAATCTTGTAGGAATAAAGATTCAAACATCGAATTTTTTAGTAAAAAATATATTTAACCAATTAAAGTATGTTTAGAATGACATTCTTTTTGTTTTTTTTTTCCTTGAAAGACATTCTAATTATATTAGTTATAACAATCTCAACTCAACTACACATCTTTAAGAAACCATCCAAGGTCAACTTTTTATCTACTTGGTTAAGGAACCCACCAACTCCTTATATGATATAGTTTGACTTCTTTTAGTACAATAACATATGTGGAGGTGAGAATTCAAACTTAGAACCCTTATCAAGAATATGTCTAAATCGGTTTAGTTACGCTTAAGTTGACAATAATATAATTTGACTCTATCTACAAATAACGCAGATTCCTAAATCAAATCTTGGACAATTAACCCACATTCACATTAATTATTCCTAGTGTGGCATCAGACATACTCAATATCTTAAGCCTCGTTTGGTAGTTATTTTGTTTTTTTGAAAATTAAGTCTATTTTGTCTCAATTTCTTATAATGGTTGACATCTTTCTTAATACAAGACTTGAATTTCTTACCCAAATTCTAAAAACACAAACAATTTTTTTAAAAGCATTTTTTTTTAATTTTTGTTTTCAAATTTTGCCTTGAGTTTTGAAAATATTGGTAAAATGTAGATAACAAACCAAGAGTTTAGAAACGAAAGAGTGTTTATAGGATTAATTTTAAAAAACTAAAAAACCAAAAACTAAAGCCCTGTTTTTTGTTTGTTATCTATTACTTTACCAATGTTTTAAAAAACCAAGCCAACTTTTCAAAACTAAAAAATGGTTTTTAATACTTGTTTTTGTTTTTGTAATTTGGCTAAGAATTCAACTCTTTTATTTAAGAAGAATGCAAACGATTGTAAGAAATTGAGAGAAAATAAGCTTAATTTTCAAAACCAAAAAATTAAATAGTTATCCAATGGGACCCTAAAAATTCACTTACCTATTACCACAAAGTATGCATACAATGCTAAAATTTTATGTAATTGACTTGTTTGTGCTTTGTTTACTTATTAACTCGATCATTTGGAATCCCTAATTTAAATAAAATATAAGTTAAAATTTTGAATGTAAAGAAAACAATTGAAGGACTAAAGTTAAAAATTCGAAAGTTTGTGAAAAGAAACAAAAACCTCCTTGGATAAAAGCCAAACATTAATCTAAATATAGTAAAAATAAGACTTTTCTAAGAATGTTACATTATTTTCCTCACTTTCCCATTTGCTATACAAGCATTCCCATGTGATAGAAGCCTCAAAATCACACTCCATTGCTTATTTTTAGGCTACACGAAAGGTGCAAATGACAATCTCCATGAAAACGAAGGGAAGATGATATGATCTCTTTTGTGTGTTTTGGACTAAAAAGGTAGCCACCAACAAAATAAACAACAAATTAAAGGATGGGTGACTCAAATTTTGGGGAAAAGCTTAAATTTGCCCTACTTTTTATAGATGAGATTTTTTTTTACTCTTCGTTGATGTCAAATTCGAGTAAAATTATCAAAAAAGGAACTTCACACACACATAATGAGATTTTTCTGGCTCTCTTGCTCCCCTTTCTCTCATAGATCGTTCTCCTCTCTCTTTCTTTCACGGTCTCACTCTCTTACTCTCACTCTTGCACTCTTGCTCATTTACTCTCACTCGTTGGTCTCGCTCTCTAGACGCAAATTGAATAGAGGGATTCGTCGAGTGAAGAAGCTGTGGTCACATCGAAAAAGAAGAAAAAGGAAAAAAGAAACTCCTAGGTCGCATTGGAAAAGAAGAAGAAAAAAAAATATATCAAAGAAAGAAGGGTGAATTTCTAACTTCACGTGGTCATTACATTAGAAGAAACTCAATGACCATTGTTTTAACAATGGAATATTTTTTATTTTGGGCCTCCAAAATGGGTCACGTGTGCAATTTTCTCTAAATTATAGCATATTTTCTTTATATGCTTATTTTTTTAAAAGAAGATTACAAAATTTCCAACTTTTTTTTGTTATCGACATGTAAAAGTGGGGATTTGAATCTCTGGCACCTTGATCAAGAACATATCTTAACCAATCGAGTTATGCTCAAGTTAGCCGAATTCAAAACTTCATTTGCAACTTTTTTTTTTTTTTTTTAACAGAAAAATGTTTAATACTTTAATTTGTACTTATAAAATGTGTCAAATGTGAGGTTTAACTAAAATTTTAATTAAACCTCACATTTGACATGCGAGTATGTTAATAATCAGGAAGTATATTGTTGAAATCTATCCTATCCTCCATGGTTGTAAAAACATTAAAATTTAAATTTAATTCAACTAAGGTTATTAGACATAAAGTTATATAATAACAGTATCATAACACGTATGAAATGATCTCATATTACATTAACTAAGTATTAAATGAAAATTTAATATTCAAAACAAACGACTTTTACCAGAAAATAAACGAAGATATATTATTCATTATTAAAAGCATGATTAAGGCTACATTTGCAAGGAGACCAACTCAATGCAGAAGTCAATAAAATCATTTAAGAGTTAAAAATAAAAATTTTGAAGTTAAATTACAATTTTAATATTATTTTTTTAAGTTCAACGATACATCAAATATACGACGTCATTGTTAAGGATACAATGTAAGCTATGTTCAACTTGTCATTATATTAATATTTAGTGTATGATTGTTTCAAATAGGTCTCTTGATCGTATGTTTCTTTTCATACCATAGTCTCTCTTTAATACATATATTGCGACACATTAAAAAAAAAACACAATTTACTTCTAATAAAGCAAATTAAAGAAACGCTTTGGAATGATTTTATTAAATTATATAAAAATCAAAAGCTAAATTATAAAATAGAAAAATACTCGTAAATTTTTTTCTTTCTTTAACAAATAATCCTATTTTAGAAATTTATAAGAATATTGGACAAAAATTAAAATTTGGAAGAGTTGTGTAGATGAACCAAAGTGGACACTGAGACTCAAATACCACAACCATTTTATATTACAACACAAGTTTAAAATCTTAAAGGTTAAAATAATATTGCAACTTTTAAAATTTTATAAATATTTTAAAAAGAAAGGGTAAATTCAAATGTATTTATTGACTAATTTAGTTATTTTGCAATATAGCCCACAATCAAATTAAGACTTCCTAAACCCTAACAACAAAACTAAAATAGGGCCACCAAATATTCAAATCTCTATCCCTATATACATTTATGGTAATAAAGTAAATAACATTGTTTTTAAATATAGTAAAATGAACTAAAATATTTACAAATGTAGTAAAATGTCACTATCTATTGGTCTATCAGTTTATCAAGTGATAGACACTGATAGATTACTATCTATCACGAATAAATAATGACATTTTGTTATATTTGTAAATATTTCAAGTTGTTTTGTCATTTAAATAATTATCCAACAAAATAAGAATGGAGTAAAATAGTAATTTAATCCCTAGTTTGTGTATTTTATATACAAATGACCTAAATTACATATGGTTAAACGTTGTTTGTCTTAAGTTTTTACAATAATGAAAGATGACTCTCGGTCATTGTCAGAATACACTAACGTGCTAATTATCAATATTGTCCCTCGTGCACCACTAATGAAGTTTCAAAGTTTAATAATAAAGAAAATGAAGTTTCAAAGTAGTGAACACGACAAAGTGAGAGTCGTAACCGTGTGAGGACACTATTGTATTGGATTAGTTAAACAAAAGGTTAAGAGAGGGATGAGGATCACAAGTGCAATAGAAAAGAACCCTATTGTATCAATGAGAGATAATATGGATAATCAATACACTCTTAATGCTGTAGAGTATTCTACTTCATCATTTTTAAAATGTAAACAGAGACGACAAAAAAAAAAGTTTCCAAATTTTTATATTACCTCCATTAATTGGTTGCCACAAAAGTGGGTTTTAAGAATTATATGGAGTCTACTAAATAATTAAATAATGAATTAATAATTCATTAAATGGCATAATGTGGTACTAGATTTTATTCCCAATTCACCCTAATTAATGGATGGAAAGAAAATTCAAACGTACCATGGCGTCCATGTAGATAGATAACGTGGCAATGCAGTGTCAACTAAGTGGATTGCAACTTGTCAATTTCCGTCTTCTTCCATTAACGACTGAAACAAAAGCTTCTTCAAAACCTCCATTTTCCCCCATATTTATCTTCAAGGAGGAGGTGATTCCAGATCAAATCAATGGACTTCTTCCTCATTCCCTTTCTCTTTTCCATCTTTCTCTTTCTTCCCACTTCATCTTCTTCCTCCACCATCACACTCCCCCTCACTACCTTCCCTTCCATTCCACTTACAGATCATCCATGGAAAACCATCAATTATCTTATCTCTGCTTCACTCAACAGAGCTCAACATCTCAAGGCACCACAAACAAAATCAAACACTTCGATCCAGAATGTCTCTTTGTTTCCTCGTAGCTATGGAGCTTATTCAATCTCACTCGCCTTCGGAACTCCACCGCAGAATTTATCCTTCGTCTTCGATACTGGAAGTAGTCTCGTCTGGTTCCCCTGCACCGCCGGTTATCGTTGTTCTAATTGTTCGTTTCCCAATGTTGATGCTGCAACCATTCCGAGATTTCTCCCCAAATTATCTTCCTCTGCAAAGATTATTGGTTGTCGAAATCCAAAATGTGCTTGGATTTTTGGCCCTAATTTGAACTCCACCTGTAGAAACTGTAACCCTAAATCTCGAAATTGTTCCGATTCTTGTCCGGGCTATGGAATTCAGTACGGCTCTGGCGCAACCGCTGGATTTCTCCTCTCTGAAACGCTTGATTTCCCGAAGAAACGAGTGCCGGATTTTCTCGTTGGTTGTTCCGTCTTGTCTGTTCATCAACCAGCCGGCATTGCCGGATTTGGCCGTGGTCCTGAATCGTTGCCCTCGCAAATGCGATTGAAACGATTCTCCTATTGCCTTGTTTCTCGTCGGTTCGACGACTCGCCAGTGAGTAGTCCTCTCGTACTGGATTCCGGTTCGGAATCCGACGAATCGAAGAGTAACAGTCTCATTTACGCACCGTTCCGAGAGAATCCATCAGGATCCAACGCCGCATTTCGAGAGTACTATTATCTTAGTCTACGGAGAATCCTCATCGGGAGAAAGCCGGTGAAATTCCCGTACAAGTATCTCGTGCCGGACTCCACCGGGAACGGCGGCGCGATCATCGATTCCGGTTCGACGTTTACGTTTCTGGATAAGCCGATTTTCGAAGCCGTAGCGGAAGAGTTGGAGAAGCAGCTGGTGAAATATCCTCGAGCTAAGGGCGTTGAAGCGCAGTCCGGTTTGAGGCCGTGCTTCGATATTTCCAAGGAGGAGTCAGTGAAGTTTCCGGAACTGGTCTTGAAGTTTAAAGGCGGAGCGAAGCTGAGTCTGCCACCGGTGAATTACTTGGCTTTGGTGACGGATGCGGGCGTGGTGTGCTTGACGATGATGACGGATGTAGCCGTCGTAGGCGGCGGCGGGGGGCCGGCGATTATATTCGGGGCGTTTCAGCAGCAGAATGTTTTGGTGGAGTATGATTTGGCGAGGGACAGAATCGGATTTCGGAAGCAGAGATGCACGTCAAATTGATTGAATATAATCGTGGTAAAAAAGTAAAAAAAGTAAAATTAAAAAGACTGTGGGGGTAAAAGTAAAATCTTGTTCTGAATTGAATTTGGTGGTCACTTCCTAGTTTTAAATAGACTCAGTTTATCGTAGGTTTTGTTTTAACTTTTCAAAGTTTTTAATTTTAAAAATAAGTTATTTTAAAAAATTAGTCTGTTTAGTTTTTATTTTAAACAAAAGAGTTAAAAGAAGAATAATTTTTTATGAAAAAAATATTTTTTCCCTAATGAATCCAAAAAAATCCTTAAAATGAGATTTTTTTTTCGCATAATTTATGGTGAAATTATCATAGCATCACTATGAAGTAAGAGCGGTGGCTCTCAATTCTAGCAAGCTATTGTTTTTGCTCTATTCTTACTTGCACTTGCATTTATTTTTGTTCACTCATTATTCGTTCTCGTTCTCATTCTGTATTATTTAAATTTGAACAAATATATAGCCTTCTGAGTAATGAGAATGAAAACGAGAGTAAGTGAAAGTCAGAGAGTGGGTGGTGAGAATCGAGCATCACCCTTTTGAAAGAATTGAAAAAATTGTTATCATCTTTAAAATTCATCAACTTAACTCAAAGGTCATTTCATTTTTAAGTTTCATGGGTTAGAGGGTTCATTTTGCAATTTCAAAGACTGTGGACCAAAAGTAAAATTTTCCTTTTATATATTTTTTTTATTTAGGGAAATAATATTGGCTGGGTTTGTGAAATGGTGGGCGGGTGGCGTTGGTACTGAAGAAATGGGTTTTTTTTCTTAAATTTTTTTTTTTTAAAAAAAAAACTTCATTTTTAGAAAAAATCAATTCAAAAATTATTTTTTCTAAAAATTGTTATAACTCGTCTTAAACCAATTTTGATAGAAAAATTTCACTGTCTATCGTAAATATTTTAAATATTTATAAACAATTTGATATTTTTTCTATTTATAATAATTTTTCATATAAATTTGAAATTTATTATATATTTATAATAAATTATATAAAAAAAATACCAATAAAAGAAATCCCAACATTCAACCCTCCTTCAGCAAGGTTAGAACAATTGAATTGGACCCGATGGCCCAATAATACTACAGTAGGAAAAAGAAAAGCTATATAAAACTTTGTTTAATGCAAATTTTAATTTCAATTATAAGGTTTTCGTATTATGTGTATTTTCTTTAATCTATATAGTTATATTTTAGTTAAATTATCAGTGTAGTCAAACTTTTAAATATGTGTCAATTAGGTGATTAATTTTTTTAAAATAATTGTAATATGTTCTTTAGTTTTAAAATTTAAAAGTCCTATTATTAGACATAAAATTAAAAATTAAAAATTAAAAATTAAAAGGTATGTTAGACAAAATTGAGACGATTTAATTAGGGAACAAATGGAAAAGAACTTGAAAATTGGTGAATCAAAGTTGCAATTTAGTCTTTACATTATTAATTAATGCATGCATAATGCATACACCATAATACTTTAATAAACTGCCACACGGTGGAAAGTTTAGTTATCCTACCATGCCAAAAGTCTAAGTAGGATGGTTCAACATGGACGTCCCTTTTTATTACTAACTCGTGCATGCGACGACCTAATTAAAAGGTAATGTGTTAGGTCTCAACTCACAAAAGAATCAATGAACATGTCAATAAAATGTTAGACATCCATTGATATTTCTAAAAATAATTATAATTAAATTTTTTGGCGTGTAGATCTCATCATGGTCTTAGGGCTTAAGGATGTTTTTGACCGACCAAAAGAACTTGAATCATTGTGGTGTTGAGTTGAACACACTATAATGCCTAAGTGAGTACATGAAATGTTTAGTTCAACTAAACACTTAATTATATATTATTCACCCTCTATTGAGTTTGGCAATCAAATTTAGCAGGCCCCACTTATAAAAATGAGAGATCTTGTTGTGTATGATTAGAAAGTTATATATAGTATGTAGGGAATTTTGATGCGAACATCATTTGTTCACAACTTTTTCACCCAGTGGTGGAAATGATGGACTATTTATAGATTTTGTCGTCTGATATCTGCTTAAGACATGTGCAATATCAATAACGTTGATGTAAGCGTGGTGCTCGAAGTTGTAGGCTTCCATTCACTGAGCTTGACTCAGATATTACCCCTTTTGGTGATAGTGGCCTAATTCGATTTGACTGACCCAACACTTGAAACTTTCACTTTCTATATGGGGATGGGAGTTAGGAATTTCTTGAGATTGGACCAACCCATGGATCTTGCCTTTGGTAACTCTCAATAAAATTAATAAATAAATATTTACTATGTATAAATAAGTTTCAATGATTATTCTTTCGAATATTGTTTTATAGTTTCATTAATCTCTGGCCATTTTAGTTTTTGCTTCTAAATTTTATGTTGTCTTGTGTTAGGTAGTATAAGTTAAATTATGTACTGTTATTAAAAGTATAACATGATTCTTTATACGGCATAATATGAACCTTTAATCAAATATGGACTCTTGTTATTAAAGTATTACATATGATCACAATTATTATTGATCAAAATCTACTCAACTCTAATCAACATATATATAAAAGTAATATTTATTGAAAATGAAATAGTTGCCAAAAAAAAAAAATACAATAACATAATTTAGAGAGAGAAAAAAAAAAACCAAGCACACTTATATAAAATAACTTTTTTTTAGTACAAGAGTTCAAAATGAAACTTAAAACACTTAAATAAAAAGAGCATAGTAATTTAAACTTAAACTCTTAAATAATTTAATTTAATGTCTAGAAAAAGAAAAAGTGAAAAACAATATAAAAATTGGGCACTCCTAACATTTTGTTGGTATAATGGAAAATAGAAAATAAAATAAAATTGTAAATGGAAAAGAGTGGCTTTGTGTGGTACATTCCTCTGACTGAACACACAGAAGCACAGCCTTTGTTTGTTTTCAATCATTGCCAAAAATAATAAAAAATAAAATAAAAAATCCATATATCTCACCTGTCAGAAATCTAATTTTCATACTTTTATTTTTCAAAATTTGTATTCCTCAACTTCTAACCTAATTAATCTTCCACCATATTCTTAGGTTCAATATTTTTAAAATCCTTTAAATCCTAATAATCAAATTTCCTTTTCTTTTTAATTTTTTAATCCTTATATTCTAAGTTTTCACAATTTAAAATTTCAAATATATATATATATTTTATAGTAACATGTAAAATTATGAATCAATTTTTATTTTCAACCCTCTTTGCATTAACATATAGCATATATATATTATATGAAAACCCTAGTAAGTTGAAATTAGAACATATTTGGTATGAGAACTCCTGATTCTCTATCACTAAAACTTCCTAAATCGATTCGATTTCAACTTAAGAATTGGGTTAGACACGGATTGTCTTAAAATCAAAGCTCTTGAGACAAAAAACAAGTTCTTTGACTCAAGATTCGAATACTCCACAAGATAGGATGATCAATCCCACTTGAATGTTCTTGGCATGCAACTCAACACATAAATTGCAAAATTCAAATAGAAACTCTCTTGGCTAATCTCGAAAGAAAAAGCTCAAAGCTAAAATTCAATTCATGGTAAAATTTCACTCCTTAAACAAACTAATAGCAAGGCTTTAAATAGTCTCTCAATCTAAAGTCCAAATGCATCATAGTAAAAAGACACAATTACCCCTAATTAATATGTCTTAGAAGGGATAAAATTAGAAAACAAAAAACTACATCCAAATTATTAAATAAAACGTTAACAATAGTTTGATGCCGGAGACGGTTCATATCAATATATGTATTTATCATGTCTTGTCAAACTCAATAAAAACTTATTTAATAGGAACATATGAGTTAAATTATTAGAAAGAATATATTTAAAAAATTTAATTAGTTGGTTAGACTTAGAAGTTAGAAAGAAACCACATGTTAGCATAGGTTAGTGGGTATAGTATAAACAAAATGGTACAAAAATAAAGGAATAATATTGTTTTATAAGTTAGAGAAGATGGAAATTTCCAAAAACCCAACTCAAATGGAAGGTAAGGTAGGTGAGGGCATGTGGAAGTACTTTTGGGTGGACTCTCAATTAGTTCATTCATACATAATTTTTCTTGAAAAATTAAGAAAAAGATGATTAAGTGGAGACAAATATAAAGAGAGGAAAAGAAAAGTGTTTTTGTTTAAGCAATTATTGTTAGGTAAGAGAGTTGTTATTGATTGTGAGATTGGAAAAGGACCACCATTTTCCTTTTGCCTATTTGCCCTATTACCATGTGCATCCAAGATCAACCCACCCCACCTAAAACCCTTTTTTTTTTTTTTTTTTTGGGGGGGGGGGGGGGGTCATTTAGAAAATAAAAAGGGAAAAGAAGAAGAAAATAAATGGTACTTTGTATTTGGCTTTGGATTTGGGATGGGCTTTTGCACAAACTTCCAAAAGGATTTTTTCATCCTCCTATGGAATTTTTAATGGCTTCTCATTGTCATAAATATTCTTCATTTTCTTTGGATAATGTTTTACCCTTGTACCTAGTATTTTTTTTAATTAAAAAAGTAATTATATAGTATTTTTAAAATTAGTGTAAATATATAAAAGTAATGTTGTGTGTCACTCTACAACTTTATAATCAAATAGATTAAAAAAATGAGTGAATAAAAATATTCCACCTACTTATCGATTGACACAAAAGTTAAAAGAAATTTTAAGGTGTGTTTGAAATATATTTTCAAGTGTTTAGTTTAGAAAAATAAGTCACTTTGAAAAAATTTAAAGTGTTTAGTAACCACTAAAAATGAATTTTGAAACTTATTTTAATTAGTCTTTATCAAAAGAGTTTAAATAAAAATAAGTTTTTTGAAAAATAATTTTGTTTCAGCTCAATCCAACAAACCTTTAATTTTCCAACGTCACATAATTAACTTAAATATCTTATTTTTTCAATGTTACAAGTGGAGAATAATCAAAATTGTACCCAATAAAATGAGATTCAAATATTGATTTTCTTTTTAATCTTCGGATTACATGAATAATCTCGGTCCTAAAATCAAACCTATTGCAACTATTTAAACATCATTTCAATCCATTGTTAGTAATATAATTTTATTGGGGAAATATTTTTTATTTTAATTTAATACCAACCACTTGGTACCACCCTTAAACCATCAACAGCATATTAATAACACACTTTGAACTCTATTTCAAATATCTACATAAGCTACATGAAAAAGAAAACCATTTTAATCATTTGAGAAGTTTTTTAAATAAATATTTAACAAAAAAAATTGTTTTCACAATATACTAAATGAACAAACTTATTCACTAATATAATAATAAACAGTGATAGATACCAATAAACTATTATTATTTATTATTATCTATCATCGATAGACATTAACATTTCGTTATATTTAAAAATATAATTACTAAAAGAAGAATTAAAGTTAAAATATGGTACAAATAATTTTTTTAAAAAAATGGGAGGGGTAAAATTGGAAGGGGAAGCAAAAAAAAAATTGGAAGGAAACAAGTTGAGTAATGAAATGAAAATGATATGACAACGTCCGAAGGTCACGCAAAATGGAAATGGGCAGAAGATATACACAATCTTTAAAACATTATATTAAATTTTTTCCATAATAAAAATTAAATACAACTTTAACACAAAATTACACAATTTGCCACCGACCCTTTAAATTTTTGCTCTCTTTATACAAATTCACATTATTAATTTTAATTACTATATTATTTTCATTTTTATTCTTTGGAAAAATTTATACAATTCACAGACTCTTTATCCCAACACGTATTTGCCTAAATTAAAGAGAAAAAAGAAAAAAAAAAGAGAACGGAGAAAAATAGAAAACTAACGGCGTTAAGGAGAGGGAGAGAGAGAGAGAACGGAGAGCAAGAATTCTGACGCGGCAATAACGGAGCTCATACACTGACGCTGCACGGCCGTACCAACTGGTATTTAACGGCGTTATTACCGACGATAATACCGGCGGTAGGATTTCCGAACATGATAGCCGCCGGACAGTCGACGTTGAGATGGTAGCGGCCGGAGATGAAGGTACCGACCTTGAATCGGACGCGACCATCGAGTTTGATCGACAACTGGACGGTGCCGACGGCCTGGTCCTGATTCAGAGCGGCGCCGTTGTACGGAGAGATTGGAACGGCGTTACCGACGAGGAACGGAGACCAGATGTTGAGATCGTTGTGGCCTTGGTAGGTAGGTTGAATGACGGTACGGAGAGTGATCTGTTGGTTCCGGTAAACGGCGTAGACGTCGAGGCGGTCGTAGTAGATGCCGATCTTGTCGTTAGGGTTCCGGGAGGAGACGGTGACTTGGATACTGGAGGAGATAAAGTTAGCGGCGGTGACATTGAAGATGAAGACGGTGGCGTCTTGGATGATGAATTTGGGCTTTGTAGGCTGAAGAATCGCCCAAATTAGGAGGATAGTGAGGAGGACGAGGAAGAGGAAAATGAGAACTCCGGCGTAAATTCGGCGGATTAGCTTTGGCCGTTTTTTGCTGTGGTGAACGCATTCCTTTGACATGTCGTCGACGGTGCCGGAGGATCAGATGAGAGAGAAGAAGGTGGGTTTTGAAGTCGTTGTTCTTCCACTATCTCTCTCTGATCAGTAGTAGGAATTGATGATTGGTAGTGTTATTTATGGATAATAAATTATGATTTCTATGGTTCATAATAAATTGTGTATATATATATATATTTAATATTATTTAAAAACACACATTTTTTTTTTAACTTTCAAATTATTTTTTTTAACGAAAAAGTGAATGTATATCCTACACATCACTCTTTTCTTTCTTTTTTTTCTCTTTTTTTTTTTTTAATACATCACCCATTTTATATATCATTCAATTCAATTATTAAGGTATATATATTTTTGATGGAAGAAGTAAGAGGTTTGATCATTTCACGTAGTTGAGTTATACAAAAATATTTTTTAACTTATAATTTTTGTTGATGTAGTATGTCAATTGACTAGTTATTCGTTATATGTCTCTATTTTTAATAAATCTTAAATTTAGTCACAATAATTAATTTTTTAATCAAAATTAGGGTCGATGTTGTCTTGTAACCAATCATGTATCTTGCTAGAAAATACAAAATATGTAGATATATTTTCAAATTTATAGTAAAAATGGTAATAGATAATAAAAAAATTTAAAAACCGACAATAAACTAATAGTATAGGAGTTAAAATTCATTATTTGAAAATATAGGAACTAAAATTAGGCAATTCTCAAAGTAGAGGAACTAAAATAAAATTTTAACTTACTACTTATTCAATGTTATAAATTCAGAATTCTCACACATGCGTATATATTTAAGATTTCCAATTTATATATATATATATATATATATATATATTAGAAAAAATATTTTAAAAAAATAAATTCATTGATCAAAATGACTAAATGTTAGTTAATATTGGCTTGACTATACATAAATAACTTTATCAAGTTTGGTTTCTATTAACCTAATTTATTGACAAATAACATCTAGTAAAATTTAGCATATGCAAAGGTATATAACGTTGATGTCGACAAAAATATGGAGATGAATATCGATAAGATGTTGATGTCAACTCAGGACAATTTCAACATTCGGGAAATTTTATTACTTACTTATTTATATTAGTGAAGATGTTTTTATTTATTTATATTATATATTTACATAGTTTTTGTATGTTTTATGAATATTTTTACAATATAATGACAACTCACAACAATTTGGAAAAAAAATGTAGGTATATGTGCATGTATAATTATAAAAGAACAAGACAATAATGATAAAAGTACAAAAGTTAATTAAAAGCAAAAGGGGAACCAGATAAATAATAATTGAAAGGGAATAAGAAGGGTGTTAGTAGTAGTAGTAGTAGTTAGAAAATAAAGTTTATATAATTTATTTACACTTCACTTAGTAATAATTAAATTGTGAAGACATAGAAAGCAAAAGGGAATTAGTTGAGTTGGGAAGGGGAGAAGTGTCAACAAAAGCCATCTCCAACCATTTCATTATTGGAGTTTTTGGTGCTTTTTGTGTCATCACTCACTTTTTTTTTCTTCCTTTTTGGTCTTTTATTTTATTTTTTTACCTACTTTTTGTGACTTTTATCTTTATTATTCTAAAAAAAATTAACAATTAATTAACTTCAATAATATTAAAAATAATTTCATAACATAAATCGATGAAATAAAAGAAGAAACTAAATATAAATAGAAGTAGTGTTCATGACTAACAAACCAAATCATTAGTAAAAGAGAGAAAGGCCTTTATTATTCCAATTCCAAAGCCTTTCATTATTTATTGCCTCTTCTTAGAGGATACGCATCATCAATAAATTTTTTTTTACAAAAAAAATTAATTAATTAATTAGATTTATGAGCTACCCCTCTTTTTAGTTTACAATTGAAAATCATTATTTTCAATTAGTATGGTTGTTAATTATTTTAAAGGATATATATATATTTTTTTAATTTTTATTTGGAAGACTTGTTCGTGTTGAGAAATTAATGGACCCTAAGTAAAAGTTGGATTGAATAAATTTTTCCCAAGAAACAAAAACCAGAACTAAATCAGTGAATTATTTGGTTGTTTAATGAGAAGAGGATTTGTACTTCAAAAGTTGATGAGAGTTGAATAATGATTTTCCCGAAAAATGTTATTTGGAGGAATACTTTATACACTAAAATGTTAACGAATATGAACATAACTCAACGATAGTTAACATATATTCACATTTTTTTAAGGTTGTAGATTTAAATTTCCATGTATTAAAAAAAAAAAATACATTTATGTTTGGATAAAGAAAGCTTTAATAATATTGAAGGGAGAAGAATGCACGTGTAAAAACCGTTTAACTAATAATTAATAATATTCTTGACTTAAAATAGACGGTGTTTATACTTTAATATATTGTATACGACAATTAATAAAAGAGTGTTGATATAGAACTTGAATTGAAGATACTAATACTTTAATTTTATACTTTGATTGATACGGGTACACAAATCATATAATTTAACTTTGAAGAATAAGATAGATTGGTAAAGTTAGAGAACTTAGAACAAAAATAATGGTGTAAGGTGAAGCATAGAAAAAATAATTAAGAGAAAGTGGCTGTGAGGTTTAAGGTGCAAATGAAGGTTGGAAGGTTTTTCCAAATGAGTAATTATTAGAGAATATTAATACTATTTTATATACTTATTTTGTCACAAAAAACTTCTACTTCAATGGCTCTTTTCCTTTTCTTTCATTTTTATGATTTTTTTTTTAAAATTTTTACTTCATATAATTTCAATCAATTTCAATTTTGATTATCACATAATAGTATAACCAAAAAGGTAAAAATCTTCAATTTTAAAATCAAAAAATATATAGGTTATCCATTCAATTTTTCTTTTGGTTATGGTAGTTTCAATATTTTTCAATTTGGTTCTCAAAGTTTTAACACCTTCAATTTGACACATACAATTTGGTTAGACCATGAACGTAGGTTCCAATTGTTTTTAAATCACCTGACAATCTCACTTTTTTTTTTTTTTTTTTTTTACTCAACTCTCTAACTATTAATAGTATATAGTGTTGTCAAAAAAATAATATATGTGAAATGAATACACTAGCAAACTTAAAATATTGTGGATACGTCAATAGATAGCCGAGGTACATTTCTGATAAGCGTTGTTCTGAAGTCAATTATTTGCTCTACACTAAATGCAAGTAGACTACATCGATCGTCTTAGCAAGATACAACAACGAACTCCAGTAAAACTACAACTTCGAACTACTCGAATCTAGCAAAACTCTTGAATACTTGCCCTCAACTCAAGACCAAAAGAAAGAAAGAAATTAGAAAATTTTTCAATTTGAAGTGGGATAATGCTACAAATAAAGAAACAAGTTGGTATTTATAGGCTAGTTGATCTCTAAAATACAAAATAAAATCAAATAAAATTTGAAATATTTGTGCAAATTGAACTCAATTTCGTTGTTACTTGACAAAATCAAACATAACTCATTCAAATTAAAGAAACTACAAATAACTTTCATACATGTTAAATTAAAAGTTAAATTTGTACATGAAATTAACATCATTTTAATTTCAATTGTTTTAACTTTCTTTTACTATATATATATATCCAACACATGGACAACCACTTCGAAGAATAATATGTATTTCGTATTTGACAAAGTCATATGGAGTAACTACGGCGTCTAAAATTATAAATACAGAACTAAAACTAAGCTTAAGTCATAAGAATGTAGTTGAAAATTAAAATAAGAATGAAAAAGAGGATGAAATGAAAACTAAGTCCTATAAGGGCAATTTAGTAATTTGAAACTTTTTTTTTTCTTTGTTGTGTTTCAAACTTTCATGTTGTTCAAGCCATTTAAGTGCTTTCATTTTCTTCTTTCAATTGAAAAGCTTTTATGCTTTCCCACACTAAAACACTTTCACATCATTCAGTCGTGGCAACCACCGCATTTTTATGGCCGTTCGATTTTTTTTTTTTTTCCTTTGCATTTTGTTAAATAAAAAACAATAATAAATAAACAAATGGTGTTTACAAATATATATAAAAAAATGAAATATAACTACGTTTATTTGTTTTTAAAATTTTGTTTTTAGATTGTCTATTAAACAAACATTTTTTTTTAATCTAAATTGCTTTCATCTATCGCCTTTGAGGAGAATGTTTAGGTCGTCTCTATATCTAAATATATTTTTATATAATGAGGAAGAAATGTGTATGTATACATTTTTTTAAAAAAAAAAAAAAAATTGAAAAGTGTGGTGTCTCCATCTCTCACACATTCTTCAAGTAATTAGTATATATGACAAATAGAAATATATAGTGTGTGATACAAAAGACTAAATAAATTAGGGTAGCAACAAGAGGGACTTGTGGGTCTAATAATAATATTATCAATAGTAAATTGGTTTAATGGGATACATCCAAATTTTGTCAGCTAAGAAGAAAGGTATAAGACATATATATATGCCTCTCTCTTGTTGCATCATTTTCATATAGCTATAATTATTAATTGTTGTATTAAAAAAAATTATTAATGGTTTTAATAACAATATGTAATAAATAATACTCATTGTAATATACTATATTGTCTTCTTCTAGGGTTTTCTATTCAATTTATTGGTGTTTTTTATTTGGCAAAGATGCTTTATGATTGCTTGGTTATCTTTTTATAAAATTAGTTTTGGATTTTTTTGTTGGGAAGTGTTAGGTGTTCGCCAAAAATTTTGCTTCTATGCTATTTGATGTATTAGAAAAAAGAAAAATCAAATCAACCAAAAATATTCAATAACACAATAAATCCATCAAAAAGTTAAATTGTAAATTTCTAAAACTATGAAAACTATTTATGAAGCTGTATTAAATCATAAGTAATTTTTAAAATCACAAAAATTAAATTTTAATTTTTTTTTCTTATCAAAACTATAGAGACTAAATTATAATCCAACCTAAAAAGAAATTCCAAAATTCTTTTCTTTGTGTCATCTTTTTTATAATGGTACAAAATGACTCCCTCTCGTAAACTATCTCTAATTATTATTTTTTGAAATTTCAGATTATTATCATTTAACATGACCATAAAAATTTGTGCAAAAAGCTTAATTAATACATTAATAAGAAGAAATTAAAAACTAATTAAACTCTTCAAATGTCAAGAAAATACTAAAAAAAGATATATACACAATAGACAAATTTTTGCCTTAAAACATCACTTAACTATCACTCAACAAAAAGTCAAAAACAGACCCACCAAAAAGAAAATGAAAAAGAAACCAACAAATAACGACACAATTTGATTGATCAAAACCGAAACACCTGTTAACCAAATTATTGACCATGGTTTAAAACTTCATTTTTAGATTTAAATTACAAATTTAGTTTTCTTCAATTTAATTCTTGAAGTTTCAAATTTACAAATTTAATTTCATATTTTTTAAAACTCACATATTACTCGATATATATTTGAAAATTTATATTTTTTATCTCATAAATTAATTTTTAAATATTCAAATTTGTGAGAGACACAAAATTTAAAGTAGAGAGATCAAGTAAACATGACAAATTTCAAAATTTAGGGACTAAACCTATAATTTAACTTAAATTTTAATATATGTATATATATAGGTTATCTTCATCTTTATGCATCATACCCAATTATCCAATCGAGGCCGTTTAATTTAAGGTTACATAGATGTTTGAGAATAAAACATGTTTGGGAATAGGATGTCTGAAAATCAAAGATGATTGTGTTTGGTTGTGCCAAAAAATGCTATTATAAATTTATGAAAAAAATTATGTTTATATTTAATTTATTGAATTAGTTATGATTATCTTATATAATTGTGTTATATTAATTCATTAAAGATTCAATATAATTTTAATTATAAATATGTGAAACATTGAGTCATTTATAATTAGAATTAATCAATTAATATATATAATGAATGCCATATTAATTATAATATAATGGTTAATCATTTTTATAATTGATTAAGTTCAACATTAATAATCTTAATTCTCGTTGAATAATAATAAAAGATATTTAAATAAGCAATATACTATATAAAAAGTGAAAAAGTGAGATAAAAATATGACATATGTTAATAAAGAATACTAAAAAAGGTTTTATAAATATGATAGGTTAATAATAAACGAAGCAATAAAAATTAATCATAATGAATAATTAACTGATTATTAACAATCAATAATGATTATATGTTCGTAAATGATCAAATTTTAATTTGTTTTTATTATTTTTTTTATTATCACTATTATTAACAAAAAACTATTAGTTATCAAATATTACTATTGAAAAATGATTTTTGTACTAACTAAATTTAACCAATCCTAGTTTACTCATGAAATATATTTAAGATAATTAATTAATAATTTATGTAAAGAAGCAATTGCATCCAAATTTTTATTGTTAAGGAAATATTTTAGTAGATTATTATTGATTTATTAAAATAAATATTTATATTAATTTTGTAAATCAATATTAATTAATTAATTAACGAAATTATACATGAATAAAAAACAAAAGAAAAGGAGAAAAAAGAAAACCTTGGAAGGGAATAAAAACCTTGTCTATAGGAAAAGATGATGCTTGAGAATAGCTAATTCCTAAACAAATAGTTGAAAACTGTGAAACAAACATAAGTTTTGGATGGTTGTGTCATTTCCCATGAAAAACCTCCAACCAAATGACCCCGATAGTCTATCATATACCAAAATCTTCTTACTTCTTTTTTATTTTTTTAACTTTTGTGGGTGTTGGGATGGATGAGGAAGATTCTAGTACTATCGTGGTATGGAAATTTTTTCATACTACATCCATTAATGGAAAAAAAATCTAGTAGTATTGTAGTATCAACTCCTTCCTTCATTGTTTGACAGTTCGTTAAATGATTTATTAATTTATTATATATTTAATTCATGAACTCCCTGTAATCTCCATGAATTTTTTTTTTTTATTTTTTATACCACAGTAGCAATAGAACTTTCTATTTATTGTACTAAAAATTTGTTTGGATGAAGAAATATGAGTACATTTATTCTCGTGTAAATCTCCATTTCTCTTTTTGTGTTCCAAAAAAATATATATATTAATTTCCCAATGCACATTCTAGGAAGGAGTCGTGATTCCATGAGATGTAATGGGACAATTGGAAATGTAATTTATTAATATATCATATTGTTTTAAAAAAGCAAGAATTGAGGTGGAAAAAAGAGATGTTTTGATAAGTTGGAAAAGGTAGCATGTGGGAATGGACCAATAGAATTATTGGGATTTGTCTCAAAATATATATAAATATATATATTGAGAATTATTGGGATTGAAGATAGGATTTTGTAGGGCTTAGAGAGTTTTGAGTTTGTGGTTTTTAATTCATTTCCCTTTTCTATTTAGGACTATCTTCCTAAATATTCCTCATACTCTTCCTCTTTTCCTCCCCTTTTCAAGGCATTTTATAATACATAACATATTAGTGAACTACATATTATAATATGCAAAATAAAATATTTTGTTTTAAATAGAAAAGTATTCTCATTTTAATTTGTAATAAAAAAAAGAAAATATAAATATAAATATGGACTCTTGCATTTAAGGTGAGAAGGAAGACAAGAAATATAATTTAAAAAAAAAATGAAATTATTTTACTGCATGATTGAATTTAGGGTAGCTTTTGAGTATTTTGTAGCTAGAACTTTTAAAATATATATTTTAATTCTTAAATTTTGGAAAAAGAATAATTTTGATCATTCTTATTATTTTGTCACCGAATATATGTCCAAAAAATAATCATTTTGACTGCCGTATGTGACATTAATGTTGTTCAAAGAAAAATAGTGGTAAGAATTAAAATATCAAGCATTTAAAATTCAAGAACAAAAATAGGGATACAAAGAGTCATTGGTTACAGAATCTAAATTTTTAATATTAAAATAAATACTCTAGAAATTTATAAACTAAAATAAAACCATATTAGAAATTTTAAAATTAAAATCTCAACAAGGCATTTTCAATTAAATAAGTATAATTAAATTTTTAAATTTAGTAATTATATGAGTAAAACGTCCAACCATCCACCTTTAAAATGATTATTAGAAATAGAGAAGTATAATTAAAATTATTGGCATGATTTGAATGATCTCAATCAAACTATTTTAGTTAAATAATATTTGTCTTATTTCTTTTTAACTAACCAAAAATTTTCATAAAATTTCTCGAATTGAAGTGATAAGGCCGTTGTGTTCTTTTGAGTTGGTTTTGGATGCGTGTAAAGCACGGACCATTGGAAACGTTTTCCTTTTGTTTGTCACGCGCTTGGAGAAGATACGTGAACACAGAAAAAAAAAGGTTTGGAAATTCTTTACTAAGGATAATCCCAAGGAAGAAAATGGCAAATAATAATAATAAAATATGAAAAATTATCTTTTTTCTTTTTAGTCTATGAGTCTTTGAAGAATTTTTGCTTTTCGTATGAGATTTCAAGATTTGCTTTTTAGTCTTTCAACTTTTAAAAGTAGGTTTAAAATAATCCTAGTAAACTTTTTTTATTAGTTTAAATTAGAAAAATAAATTTTAAAAATTACCTCTTCTCTCTAAAATTATTTAAAATTTACTTTTCCAACTCAAATCAAATAATTAATGAAAATAACACTAAACAAATACTTTAGGTATTTTTTAAACCTATTCTTAAAAACTCGAAAATTAAAAAGGTACACTTTGAAAACTCAAAAGCCTATTGCATTTATTTTGAAAAATTTAGGGGCTAAAAACATATGTTTTGAAAAATAAGGAATCAAATGTACCCATCCTTCCAAATTCAGAGACTACAAAGATAGTTTTCACTCAAAAATAATTGTCTATTTTTCTTAGTATAATAAGTGCAAAGAATTTAACATTGAACTTCTAGAAAAGAGGGTGATGAAGCCCACAATTTTGTTTGCCAAAAGGGTCACTACTTTGTTGCATAAAACAATAATTTGGTTTATGAAAAGCTATTCTCTTCGCCGTATCTCAAACGAAAATCGTAATTATTTATTGAATTAACGAGGATTTTTTGAAGTCATTAAATCATTTTTAGTAATTTCAAAAAAAAAATTAATCAAGTTGATAAATTCTATATTAATCGTACATGTTGAAAAATTATGGGCTTTCTTGACATTTTTTTTTCTTAATTTTTGTCATTACAATTGCCATAGGTCGACATTTGATTTTTTTTTTTTTTTTTTTGGTTTATATATTAGGTTAGAAATAAGGATAATGAGATTATCATTTAGAACCTAGAAAGGAATACACTAGTATTTAACTATTTGAACAACGCCTAAATTAATCGTGGAAAGATATAAAGTAGAAAAAATCAGCTGTGATAGGGGAAAAAGGATGTGTACGACACCTCCACGAATAAAGGAAAACTTCTTACCATCAAATATCATAATTTGGCTTATATTCAGTGGTCTTCCTCTTCCCTTTGTAATTTATTGTAATATTTACTAAAACCTCTAAGGCCGTCTGGCAACCGAAATGAAATCTTAAATTTGCTTTTGCTTGTCCCAACCTTCCATTGTTTAAAACTTCGATCATGTACCCACAAATACTAAGATATTAACCAGTGCTTTTTTTTAAGTTCAGTAAACCTCCAGGACTAAAAAAATGTTAACTTTTATTTATGAGGCACACAATGTAGATGATATTCTATGTAAAATATAGAGTTATTTTCAAATATAGCAAAATAAGTTCAAATATTTACAAACATAAAGAAATATATTACGATGATGACAAGTTTAATAAAATAGAGGTTTTATTTGAGACAGCCAGAAAATTCATGCACTTCCCCCTTAAAAATTAGAAAAAAATTGGAAAAAGAAAAGAATAAATTAGGGTTGAGGCTTCGACTCCGAGGTGCACATCTAGAGTGGGCTTCATCGTTTCAAGCAAGGCACAAAGGATGCACCTTGGGCTTGAACATGTCTAGGCGCACACCAAGGAATCTGGCCCAAAGAGTTGGAGGAGTAGGGAGAGCAGTTCAAAGTTGTGAACTCCATCGCATGTTTGCTCAAAAAGTTTGCTGACTCCACCACAACTAAAAACCTTCAATTTTATGCCTTAGAAACTCCTTTACACTATGGCTGAGAAGATGACGAGGAAAAAAAATTCTAAATCACACATGGCATTTCTTAATCCTTACTCTTCAAAACCAAAGAGAAGTTCTTTTTAACCTAATAGATGTTAAAAGTGTGCTCAGAACTGAAGTCTTAATGAAGGAAAAGTATGGAGAGGAAAGGCTTTGGAGGAAAATTGGAAAGTCTGTTTTTATAGGGAAGTGTGAAGGAGAGCATCATATACTACTACTACAGTCAAGGATTGGGAATCAGACAGTATATTGGATAGCAATTATTGAAAGTTTCGCTGTCTTTTCTACATACCTGAGACTGAGAGGGAGATGCATCACATCCTATTCAGTTTGATGATATTTGTCTTTCATTTCCTTCAGCCATATTATACATTTTGTTAATATTTTTTCCATTTAGTCCAAGAAACCTAAAGAAATATGAAGGAAGTGTGGCTAAGCTCAAGCGAATAGAATTTTCTGCTACATAGACATGAATTATTATGGTTCTGAAAAAATCTAGAGATACAATTAATAAACACAACTTTGAATATTTTCCTATGTACTAGTATATATACTAAAAGTTAGAGGCAGGATCGAGAGAGCAAATAGACATATACACATCAAGACCATTAAAAAAAAATCTGGGTGCCTGCAACAGGAAGGACTTATCATACTGCTGGAAACTGCACTAAGAGCATGTAAATGTGGAAAATATCCGCAAATGGAAGAAAGAATCTAATGATACAATTTGTAGAGAAGAAAAGAACAAGAGGGGGAGGGGAGGAAGTACCTGCTCTAACTTTGTCCATGTACAGAGCATTTCGGGAAGCTACTAGCGTTTTTGTTCACTGAATGTCTTGCCCTCAAAAAATTCATTTAGCATACGCTCGAGATCCTCGGGTGAATATCTTATATATTTTTGAGGATTTTTCCCATTCTCAACCATAGGCCTGGTGCACATGTAGTTTAAACATAAATACACACAATTTTATACGTTCAAGTTTGAATGGTTTAAAGTGAAGTAATGAGAAACATGCCCGAAACGCTTGATGAAGGATCGGTAGGCAGGCAATAAAACTTCAGCAACTGCCAACCTCAATGACTCCCGCAACTCACTGTCAGGAACTGTCCACTGAGATTGCCGTTGATGAAGCTCTTCAAATTGGATGTTAAAAGTCTTAAACCTATCTTTCACCATAGCTCTTGAAAGTCCACTGCTAGCATCTCCCGAAGCACCACCACTACCTGAGGCTTGAACTGTGAGGCACTGCAAAATCTGCAAACAAGAAACAAAAACCTTAGTATGCTAACATTCCAGAGAAGTTCTTGGTTTTTCTTAGAACTTAGATAGCAAATACAGACAAAAATCTAATATGTTATCTACAATCTTCACATTCCCCAGAAAAAGTTTCATAATTGGCATTTTAAGGTTCCCTATGGACCTTATTAAACAAGAAATTGTTCACTGACAAATGTGAGTTTTGATCGTTATTTGGCCCATCCTGATGTAAATAAGAGACATCATATTAATGTGCTGGCTCCAGACGGCATTCCAAAGAAAAATGAAGAATATAGAGAAACATTGGTCGGTGGAGCACAATTATTTTGATTACCAAGAGACATTAAAAGCCTGATGCATGGATCACTTAAAAGGTATGATAGAATAGCCAATCAGTCCTTAAACAAGAAAAATAAACCAACTTTATCACCAAATTAGTTGCAAGTTCTTGATGTCATCCTTGACATCAAAAAGATCATATCTTACACTTCACAGACAAAGTTCCAATAAGAATAGGACTTTCTCTAACTTTTGCTCTTAGACTAATCTATTGTCAGCATTAGAAGAGAAAACTAGAAGTAAAAGATTGAAAATTAAATTCATTTCACAAACACATTTACAGTACAAGAACTATAAGAATAGGTTTAACATATTTAGGCAACAGGGTATAATAGTTATGTTCAATACACCATAGAACATAGATCTCTGTTTGACTATTGGAACTTTGGGGCAGCAATTTGAGTGCTGAAATAGATTCAATAATCAAGAGATTGAGAGAGAGTTCCCTTGGAAAGAGTTGAGTGAATCAAACCTTTGCCCAAGAAATCCGCTTGTATTGATTCGCATGCTGCTGAACAATCCTTCGATGTATCTGCACCCAGTCATCACCCAACAAATCCTTTGCCTCCGACCTGAGAAGTCAATAGAACAAACTATTACCAAATATAATAAGATAAATCTTAATTTTTTGACATAGAAGCCATATATACCACAAACCTTCGGACGGATCTCACTATATAGTGAATATTGTTCATCAGAAATAATTGAGTTAGTGCAGGATCCCTATATTGCTTAGATTTCCCATCAAGATTAGTCTGAAGGGCCTGCATAATTCTTGTAGTTACCACTGCTAGCTGAGCATCTGGATCACTGGCGTCAAAATCTTGGAATAGCTGCTTCAGAGTAGATTGGTAGCTGTACATTTTATATTGTTATGAGAAACGTAGTTTTGTAGCTATAGGGTATGAATAGGACATAAAAACAACAATTAATACAACAGATGCAATTGCCAGGAGATCATATGAAAAGGCACCAATCAGCCATAATGATGGATTTATAAATTATAACATGAATCAAAAATCATTTCTTATGTTCAAAGGACCCAACAACAAGGAGGGTAAAAAAAATAGGAGAAAAAGAGAGCCAGAGAAGTTCTTTTGGAGATCATCTACGAACTAAAACAAAATGTTTCAGGCAGAAAAATAGGAAATAGTTTGAGGTAATAACATCAATTGTAAAGATAATTGAGAAAGAGCATGCACTTCAAGCAAATTGGAGAACGTATAATGCAGGTGTTGTATGGATGTGGGTCGTAGCTTTAAGGGGGGGGGAAATATGACAAGAAATGTTGAAGTGGAAGCCACAGAAAGTATAACTTACTCAAACAAAAACTTGACGTAATTTATCACATAACTAGTCAAGGGATGAACAGTCCCATCAAGAACAGCAGTTTTTGTGGCATCTTTTTCTACGGCTTCTTCAAAATCAACAAATGTCTCTTGAGCTGTCTCGGCAAGGCGTGTGGTTAAGTTCAATGCAGACTCCCGCATTTCAACACATGCTTTACTTCCAAAAAGTGTTTCAATCTGCTCTTAGCACACCATAAAATGGAAAAATGAAAGGTAAAAGAGTACATATTAGTGTTTGCAAGTTGCACTTTTGGAAATATGTTTTTGGTCGTCTCAGAAACAGGAGCATATGAATCCACCAAATGGCATTGATTTACTATAGCAAATACAGTATTTAATAAGTCGGGTACATTCAGATTTCAATAATTCATTTTAGCTTTATGGTAAAAACCCATAAAAATATGTGATGTAGCAATCTCAACCATCCCAAAAGACAGATTGTAAGCTCAAAAGTGAATCAGCAGTTTTACACTCGGGTAAAAGTGTAGTAGACGTACAATAAAAGGAGTAAAATAAATCATCATGCACATGAACTAACAGGAGATGCTTATATCACTTCAAGTTTCCCACAACTAAAGATAAAGATTGGGATATTCCTTGCATTCTACAGTTTTACTCCTAACTATTTTTTTTATAGATATGATTTGAAGTAAACAAACCAAATGAGAGGAAGAATGTAACATAAAGAGGGGAAAAGGGAATAAATTTCTAATAGATGGAAAAACAAGTAAAATTAAATTAAATAGATTAGAAAGCAAAACTGTAGAACAAAAATGAAGAGGACAGTTTGGGCATTAAATAAGATTAGAGAAGATTTAAAAGAAAATCAAAAGTTTCTCTCCTTAAACCTTCTTTAAATGCAGTATAAACATAGACAATAAACCCAAACATCATAAATTTGAAAATATTAAAAGTAAAGTCCGATATTTGGAAGAAAAAGTTAATTATTTGAGTTCCAGGTATCTGAAAGAGAACCCATGAGGCGTCATCCATTCCTCCAATCCCAAATTAAGCCTGACAAAAAATATATACACAAATATATACACAAGGATAAAGTTGTACCTCAGACTGCAGTTCTCGCATTATTTCATACATGTCTAAAAGAACAAACAATTTTTCTGGAGATCTCTTGCTCTTGGCAATTGCCTCTCCAAAACTTAGTAGCACTGACACACTGTTTGAAGTCACATCCGCGAAGCATTGATCCTGGAGAGAGTCTGCACCATCAAATATTTGATCACATATTTTCCTTTCCCCAGCAAACAGCAATTTGACCTTTTTCGAGCAGGGGCAAAAAGTTGGGGGAAAAAATTAAAATAGGACTGAGAATAGAATGATTAAATAACCACAACCAAATACGGCACATCCTTACAGCAATGCGCATGTAATGTATCCAGTTCCCAATCTTCGCTTCAAGAGCCTCCCACTGCATTTTCTGGACATCATCCTTGCTAAGCCTCTCGACACCTAATTTCCTAAGACTCTGTTCTAAAACTGAAGCACGAGTATCCCTGATATAAAAGAAATAATTTATTCCATTGATCCACATTTTGAAGTGCTGATAATTTATTCCATTGATCCACATTTTGAAGTGCTGATAGAAAGTAACAGTAAGACAAGTAAGATGCATCATTTTTTAAGCACACGATCTTTAAACATTTTATCATTCCTTGAATAGCTTTCGGCTGATTCATTCTCATCTAGTACTCAAATATAATTACTTTATCTAAAAACATGTAATATACAGAATTTCATGCCGTAGTCAGGGGCTCAGCAACTTAGTATCCACAAAAAGACCGCATAAAATAACACGGTCTCATAGAAATCTACAAACCTACAACTTGTATGTTACACATAGGAAAATGAAAGTCTTTTTTTAGAAGGGAAAGTTACAGGAGAAACAACCCTCATATTGATCAAACTAGTACTCAAAATGTCAACTAGACAAACACCATCAGAGGTGATACCTGTATATTCTAAACAGTTGCTGCTGATGACCAGCCAGAATCATTTGTTGGGCCAAATCATGCAACAATGGAAGAACCCTGGGAGGAATAAGAGTTGGGGGAATGAAGGTGGCAGCTTCTAAGCTTTTGTTGTGATGGTCAGAATTATTTTTGCTACCACTATCACCATGATGTGCAGATGCTGATGATGGACGCAAAGAGTTGGGGAGGCAATCGAATAGACGATCAGGTTCCACTGGCTTACTGCAGTTTGATAAGTCCACATTCATTGTGCTTGTTTATCAATTAATAGTACAACGTGGAAAAATCTTACATTTAATTAACACAACTGCCTAGCTTTTCTACAAGTCCAATTATGATAGGAAGGCATCAAATCTGAATAACAAAATTTTGTAAGCTCAATATAACAGCCTAAGGATGGAATAACATTTTAGAATGTTGGTTTGATCAAGGTGACCTTAGCAATGAGTCCTTTGTTCATTTATCAAAGGCTCCCCAGTTGATTTCAGGAAGCTGGTAACCTCTCCTCCTAACCTAACTTGCCAGATATTCCACACCCATAACGACATTCTCGAGTCTATACTATTTTAATACCACTGTTCCCCCATACAACACGTCCCACGACTAAGCGTTAGGGATTAAATTTCCTTTTTTTGCCCTTCCTCTCATGCGTATTTACTATCAAGGCCTCATATCTTCATTCTATTAGGAATTACACAAAAAAAAAAAAAAAAAAAAAAAAAAAAAAAAAAAACATCTATTTATGAATCCACAGATCCAAGAAAAATAAAATCGTTTTGAAAAATGTTAACCAAGCATAAATTGACAAGAAGATTATTAATTTAAATCAGAGACAAGGATGGCTGAACAAGAATTGCTCTATAAAAATAAAAGAGGAATTCTATTCAGATTGGTGATTACCTGAAATTTAAAAATAAAAAAGTAATAAAAATAAATAAATAAAAAATAAAAAAAGAAGAAAAAGAGGAAGAAGAAGAAAGAAAGAAAGAAAAGGAAAACAAACCTGTAATTTGTTAAAAGCTGTCTGAACTCATCTTCCAGCTTTGAAATGGCTTTAACAAGTAAGTTGCTTGTGTGGGTCAGAATAGCATCGTTACATTTGAAAATTTTGTTCCCAGTAAAGTAGCGATTTGTGCTTCGTAATTGATCAATTGCTTCCAAGTACATTTCTAAGTCCTCATGTGGCCCCCTGAGTATTTTAGCCTCGGCCTATATTTTTCAATTGAAGTAATATTATCGTTTGGAGACAGATAATCATGATGCATAAACTTAACATAGTGACGATAATAGTTTTCAAAGAAAAATATGGAACCAAAGAAATAGGAACTCTGCCACTTACTGACCCAAATGCTAACACTATAAAATTCTTGGTCAAACTACAAAAACCACCAACTGCTAAAGAGTCATTCTTACATAACAAAATACCATTAAGAAGCACAACCATGTCGCAAGATCGGCATTACAACAAACAAGTCGTCCAAATGGCTAAAATAATGCAACAGAGACATGTTTATAACATATATTGACATATATAATTTAGCTTACATCTACTGCCCAAACTTAAATTTAGCAATACTAAAGAATACAGTGGATACATGTTTTTTCACGGAAGCATTTGCCGACACGCATGTATAATAGGTAACTTTAGCTTAACACTTTTTTTCTAAAAAGAAATAATATTTTCATTGATGTAATGAAAAGAGTATAATGCTTGAAAATACAAGATACCAAATATCCAAAATACAATGCAAAATGTCATAATGAAACTAAAGAAATGAAGCATTCCAATTTAGACAAATATCCAAATTTAACTCGTCTTGTTTCTAATGATCTGGGATAACTTTTTTCATAATAGCCAGAAAATCGGGTGAAGGCAAATTTAACTCGTCTTTGTCTCGACCACTTGATGCCAACCCATTTTAGTATGATTGGAGAGAAATAGGGCTGGAGAAACAATCCGACAGACCAAGACAAAGGTAAGTACATGGCTGTGTGAACCAGAGAAGAATGCACAAGGGTTTCAATTGCATCTTGTGTGTCCCACCATGTTAACAATAAAGAAGAACAAAAGAAGTTACAACTATTTTTGTCCAACGTTGCCTCTAGCATGTTGGCGATGGAGATTTCTCCAGGTAATTATTATTTTACTGATATGGTTTGTGCTTCCAAGTTGTAGACGTAGTGATGAAATAGAATTAAAGAGGGGTAGGGCGAAGAGAACTGTCCGGATGATGCAAATGGAAACTTTTAAGATTTCATCACCCGTCAGTCTATTAAAGTACCCAAACAATCTGAGTCGTGAAGTCACCCTGAAATGCTACTACTATAGCAGCAATTTCATGTAAATTTCCAATACGCAATAATCCACTAAATAAAATAAAAATAAATTCAGCAGAAAACTTATAGTCAATTCAAATCCAATTAGTAGCAAGGCATGAATTACGAACATGGCTTCGCGGTGATATATTTTATTTCAACTTACTACAATTGCTACAGGACAAAACACAAGAAGCAGCAAATCAGAAGCAGTGCCTTTTCTTTCCACAAAATGATTAATAAACAAGAAGGAATAAGAAGGTAAGAGTTATCAATATCAACCTTGCGTGTAAGATCAAACTGAGCTAGCATACTTTCTGCAGCCTTCAATGTCTTGTCAATATTCTCATGCGCCCTCCGAATTGAATGAGTTCTTATCTATCGCAAAAAAAATAAATCAAAAGAAAATACAAACGAGAATAATCAATAACAGCAATCCTCCGGTTTCCTTGAATCCAATCAAACGTATCAACACATTGTGGACCAGATCTCATAATTAACGTCAAATAGATAGCATGATCATGAGAACAATAAAAATTCACACACAGTACGAATCATACGAAGAAATTCGCAGAATTCTCGGAACAGATAAACAAAGTGTAACGAATGCATTTTCCAAATTGTTGAAGCTAAGCAAGGGAGCATAAAAAAACACCTGAGTAGGGCGCATTGCTGTTTCGAGGGCGGAGAGACGGTAGTCGAAGGAGCCAAGAATGGAGACCATGTTCTCGGTGACATTCTGGCTCTTTTGAAGCGACTCTCGCACAAGTGCGGCTCTCTCGGTGAGAATTTCCATGGCCTGTGGAACCCCCATTGGAGATGGAAGTTTTTCCCTCCCAATGTGATATGGTGGGGGAGAGAAGAGCGTGATCAGGAAGAAGCCGATTCAGAAACAGAATGCAGCCATGCGAAGCTTCTGTTGCCTTTTTTCGCCTTTTTCAGGTCTCCCGTCGAAATGCTGGACGAAAAAATGAAGGTGGTTACGAAAAGCTATTCCTTGTCAGAATATGGCCCACTTTATATACTTACGGTCCACCATAAGTGGGCCCGGTTTGAAAGCCCCGAAATTTACCGGGAGAAAATCGGTTTTTTTTTGTTTTTTTTCTTTTGGTAGTTTTTTAAACTTATTAAAATAGTGTAGTTTCGAACATGTAATAGTTGTTATGATAGTGTAATTTTTGTAACTTATCATAGAAATATTGTAATGATATATAAAAAATAGGGTTGTGTCTAAATATTGCAAAATGATCCAAAATATTTATAAACATAGAAAGTTTTCACTGTTATTACCAATAGATCATAATAGATTTTTATCGTAATTCATCGCTGATAATAGATAGTATTTATAAGTAATTTGATATTTTTTCATTTATAATAACTTCCCTCTAAAATATTAGGTTAAAATGTTATTTTTGTTCCTATATTTTGAAACTTATTAAATTTGAGTCCATATATTTTAAGTTATCGAATTTTAGTATTCGTACTTTCAATAAATTTTAAATTTAGTCTTCAAAACTAGTTTATAATTGTTTTTTTTTTTTAAGAAAAATTATTATCAATTAGCATTTAAACTATACATTTTGAAAACAAATTCAAATAATGTATTTTCTTGCATAAAATTTATTATTATTATTATTTAATCAAAATTCGGTAAAAATATAATTTTGAGATACTAAATTTAAGATTTATTGTAAGTATGAAGATTAAAATTGGACAACTGAAAGTACATGTACTAAAATTGAACAAACTTTAAGGGACTAAAATGACATTTTAACTAAAATATGATTATTTTAATGGTAATTACATTTGGTAGTACTTTTACGGATAATAATTAAGTATGTGGCAACATTTTTTTAAAAATTGCAAATATAACAAAATATATCAATGATAGAATATTAATCTATACTAGTGATATGGGATAGACTCCAAAATCTAAAACTAACATTTGCTATATTTGTAAATTCTTTTACATTATGTTATATATGTTAATACTCTGAGTCTAGTTGTTATATTTATAGTTGCCCCTTGTTTCAAATAGCTCGAGATTTTTTCTATATTGCAATTGCCCAAATGAGAGGTATTCAATATTGATATCAATAGCTAGATCTATATAGGAGGTATTTAATGTTGTGTTCATTTCTTTAGTTGAACTCTTGATCACCTTAAAGGCAACATATAGACTATGATACTCTTAAAACGGACATTAATTAAGGCTGTGATTATTCTTTTGAGTTAGAAACTCTTTGGCCACCTTAAAAGTAATTGGCTACAACAAAAGTCTTTGAGAATGTGATATTGAAGTAACTAACTCTTTAGAGCATACAAAAATGGTTAGTAGTGTATTCTTGAAGTAACTGTCCTTTGAGCATTAACTTTTTTAAAGTATTATATTTATGTTTATAACTACCAACACTAAAAGATGTTATATGAAACAACCATCTTTACTTCTTCATTGTAGGATTCACCTTTTTAATAAATAATTGGTATACTCTAGCTTTTTATTTTTATATTTTATTGTTTTTTTCTTTTTAATATTTTTTTAACCGTTCTCTCTTTATTCTAAGAGATATGATAGGACAAGAGAGGGGAAAAAGTAAATCAAGTAAAATCGCACCCATTTATAATTAATAACAACTTTATTTGTACATGGTTGACTTATCTTTCTTTCTTCCTTTTTAGACTGATTAAACTTAATAAAACAAACAAATTCAATCAAAACGAAAATTTATCATATGAAAAACTTTGTTTATACCTTTTGGTTTTAACTTTCTTTTTTGACTAAATTTATCTATTCTAAAAGGTGTTAGTAGGAAGAATCTTTCTCTCTCAAATTGTCCTCCGTTTTTTAATAAATAGCAATCATATACTCATCTTTTATTGTTGGTACGTTTCTATCTTATTTATTTGAATTTTCTTTTTAACGCATCTCTTTTTTAATGGACATAACAAGAGAGGAGAGAAGAAAAAAAAGTAAATCAAGTAAAATTATAATTAATCATAAATTTAATTGTACGTTGGGGTTTATCATTTATTTATTTACTCTTTTTTTTTTTTTACAATCAAAATAAAAAAAATTATCATAAAATAATTTTATTTGTACCTTTTGTTTTGTTTTTACAAATTAAACTCAATAAAAAATTAGTAATTTGCTCATAAAAATTAAGACATAACGTACATTTAACAAATGAATATGAAATCTGTGAACGATGTGGGCCGATGAAATGGGTTCTCTGCTAGCTAATTGGGCTGAACAATGTGGGCCACCCTCTGTGGATACGACGTCGTTTTTCTTGTGGGAAATACGGAAGCAAAAAAAGTGGATTGGAAGCTTTTCTCTATCAGAGCCAGGTTTCGATCCTGGGACCTGTGGGTTATGGGCCCACCACGCTTCCGCTGCGCCACTCTGATTTGTTGATATACTAAAGGTAAACATTTATAAATATTATAAATCATTTTCCAAAACTTAAATTTCTATCCCATATTAAAAGAGTGGGGGAGAATTTTTAACTTCTCTCTTTGCCCCTAACATTTTTAATATTGTGCATTTTACCTTCACACTCATACTCTTAATCTTAATTTTAAGTTCATTTTTAACCTAAATTTCTTGAAACCTTATATTTCTTCATTTTGAAACATTTGGACCAAAAATCTACCTCTTTATAAAAAGAATAATCATAAATCATTCCCAATATATCACACTTTTGTGTCTACAAAGGGGACAATCCCTCTCTTCTAACAAACAGGAAAATCACCAACTTATGCATTTGTTCTTTTAGGAATTTTGATCTTTGTGGTGCAAGAAGGCATTGTTTGTGATGGTTGCTTCTCAAATTTGCTTTATTTGTAACCATATGGTAAGGAAGATTCAATTATGGGGTGATGCCCAAAATATAGATGTTGGAATTGAGATTGTTTACTATATTCATTCTCCCCCTCTCTTTGATCAGTGAAGAGGTTGGGAGTGAAAATTGGAGAAACCAACTATAAAACAATAATTAAGTATGTGGCAACATTTTAAAAAAATTGTAAATATAGCAAAATCTATCAATAATAGACTATATTAATCTATCATTGATAGACTCCTACCTGTGATATGATCTACCATTGATAGACTCCAAAATCTAAATCTAACATTTGCTATATTTGTAAATTATTTTATATTGTGTTATATATACTAATACTTTGAGTTTAGTTGCTATATTTACATTTGTCCCTTGTTTCAAATAGCTCAAGATTTTTTTAGTATTTATCGCCTCTTCAAGAAATGATTTTTGTTAATGTTTTAAATCTTCTATTATTTAACATTTTTAAAGCTGTGAAAATCCATAAAAAAAATTAATACTAATTATTATAATAATAAAATAAAGAATAATAATAATAATAAATAAATAAAATAAAATAAAATAAAACTAGAATTTTCTATGTTGCAATTGCCCAAATGAGGTATTCAATATTGATATCAATTGCTATATCTATATATGAGGTATTCAATGTTGTGTTTATTTTTTTAGTTGAACTCTCGATCACCTTAAAGGCAGCATATAGATTGTAGTACTCTTAAAAGGGACATTAGTTAATGTTGTGATTATTTTTTTGAGTTATAACTCTTTGGCCACCTTAAAAGTAATTGGCTACAACAAAAGTCTTTGAGAATGTGATATTGAAGTAACTAACTCTTTAGAGCATACAAAAATGGTTAGTATTGTATTCTTAAAGTAGCTGTCCTTTTAGAGCATACAAAAATGTTATATGAAGCAACCATCCTACCTCTATATTGCAATGTTTCACCTTTTTAATAAATAATTAGTATACTCTTGCCTTTTATTTTTATTGTTTTAATAACTTTTTTTAACACACTATCTCTTTATTCAAAAGGATAAGAGAGGAGAAAAAGTAAATCAAGTAAAATCGCACCCATTTGGTAGCTTATTTTTCTTTCTTTTTTTTTATTTAAATTTTTTTAGTACATCTTTTTGAATGAGCATAACAAGAGAGGGGAGAGCAAAAAAGTTAATCAAGTAAAATTACACCTATGTATAAAATTATAATTAATCATAAATTTAATTGTACTTTGGGGTTTATCATTTATTTCTTTACTAATTAAACTCAATAAAAAATAAATTCAATCAAAATTAAAAATTAAACTCAATAAAAAATTAATAATTTGCCCATAAAAATTAAGACATAACGTATGTTTACAAACGAATATGAAATCTGGAACGATGTGGGCCACCCTCTGTAGATGCGACGTCGTTGTTTTGTGCAAAATTGGAAAAAAAAAAAGGTGGAAGGGAAGCTTTTCTCTATCAGAGCCAGGTTTCGATCCTGGGACCTGTGGGTTATGGGCCCACCACGCTTCCGCTGCGCCACTCTGATTTGTTGATAGAGTAAATCAAATTTTTAAATATAATCAATTATAAATCATTTTCCTTACTTTTTTTAAAACATAAATTATTTTCCTTTCATATATATCCTGGTTAAGAGGGGGGAATTTTTAACTTCTCTCTATCCTCCTAACATTTTTAATATTGTTTATGTCCTAACACTCATACCCTTACTCTTAATTTTAAGTTCATTTTTAATTTACATTTTTTTGAAACCTTTAGAGCAAGAAAAACTACCTCTTTATAAAAAAGATCAATCACAAATCAGTCCCAACAAATTACACTTTTGTGCAAATCTACAAAGGGGGCAATCCCTCTCTTCTAACAAATAAGGTAATCATCAATTTTATCATCTGTTTTTGTATTTGTTATTTTAGGAATTTTGATATTTGTGGTGCAAGAACACATATGTTTGTGATGGTTGCTTCTCAAATTTGCTCTATTTGCAACCATATAGTAAGGAGGATTCAATTATAGGATGATACCCAAAATATAGATGTTAGGATTGAGATTTTTACTATATTCATTCCCCCCCTCTCGTTGCTTTAATCAATGAAGAGGCGAGGAGTGAAAATTTTGGTAAGATATGGGAATACAGCACAGCAGTGAATATTATTTTCTCTTGAAAACCCTTCATCCATTTATGGAAAAATAGAGATATGGGGAGAGGAGTTTCATAAAATATTTAAAGACAAATTATTAAAATTGATTTAATCTTTTGATTTTTTTTTTTATTTTTTATTTTTATAGAATCATATTCTATATCCATTATTATATTCACATATATGTTTTTATTTGTTGCAAAATTAAAAAAAAAAAAAGAGGAAAGAGAGACATGGCCGAGACAGTTAGGGGAAGATAGAGACATTGGGGAGAGGAGTTTGAGAAAATATTTAAGAATAAATAATTAAAATTAATTTAATCTTTTGAATTTTTTTTTTGGAATCTACTATATCCATTACCATATTCACATAAATTATCTTATATTTTTTGTTGATAGAATAAATTTATGGTTGTATGTATGGTCAAAGTGAGAATCAAGATGTAGAAAAAAAAAACAAGAAAATAAGAAAGAGAGGTATAGACTAAATAATTAGATGAAGATGGAGATGTGGGGAGGAGTTTGAGAACATATCTAAGGAGAAATTATTAAAATTAATTTAATCTCATGATTTTTCTTTTTCATAATCTTATTGTATATCAATCACTATATTCATTATATTCATATAATTTATTGTTGACGGAACAAATTTATGGTTGTACGTACTCTTAACTAATTAATGAACCATTTTATTTTTTTAACTAATAAAATACAATAACTTTATAATTTTATTTTTCCCTCCACTTTAAAAATAATAGGTTTGAGATTTATAATAAAACAGAGAAAATAGAAATAAAATGTTTGAGATTTATAATAAAACAGAGAAAATAGAAAAGAGATAGACATGGACAATATAATTAGGAGAAGAGGGAGGAGTTATAGAGAGAGGAGTTGAGAAATTATTTATGGAGATTTTTTTTTTTAAATTGTTTTTTTATTTATCATATCTTTCCTTTACCTCACTTTCAAACTCCCCGGTCCAATATTTATGTTTTAAAATAAATGAAATTTATATACATTCAACTAAACATATTTTACCATATAAAATTATGTTTAAAATTTGTTAATATTTATTATTATTAAATAAATTATATGTATTATTTTGACCATTATATCTCATTACCTTCGAATTTTGTATACATTTACTATCTAAATTAAATTAAAATTACAAGTATTTTATACTCTAAAGATTTTTAATCATGGGGCGTCTGACTATTCTATTAATAAAATCGAATTCTTGTCGTTTTTAAAGATGCATAAAACAAAATTATTGAAAGAAAAAACATCATGTTTCTACCTTTTATCAGGCTCTGTTTAGGATTTTGTTTGCAATCCTTGAAAATGGGCCGAGTTAACACACGTGGGCCTGGGCGTATCATGGGCCGGATTATGAGTCGAAGCCCAACTTTATCATTAAACCTAAAATTACGATAGCCGACTTCCTCTTTCCTTCAAACGTAGGAACACTCACCCAACAGCCCTCTTTGATCGAGAGCTTTCGGCTTCGTCATCTCTAGGGTTTATCTTCTACTGAATCCGGCCGGCGATTGTATACTTTCGCCATGGTTTATTGCTTAACTTACGAAATCAACTTTTACATGTTTTCCCATCATTTTCATTTTAATAATTGAATCTGTATTTGTTTCTTGTTTAACAGCCGCAGGGAGATTACATTGAGCTTCACAGGAAGCGACATGGCTACCGCCATGATCACTTTGAGCGGAAGCGCAAGAAGGAGGCTCGTGAAGTGCACAAACGATCTGCTATGGCCCAAAAGGTTGGTTTCGGTTCCTTCTGTCAAATTTCCCGCCTATTTGTAGTTTTCAATTCGGTCGAGATATTGCCGTTCCACTTCTAATCGAACTTTGAATTTTGCAGTCTCTGGGTATTAAGGGCAAGATGTTCGCGAAGAAACGATATGCGGAGAAGGCTCTGATGAAGAAAACGTGAGTTTCTTTTGTGAATTATTTTGAAATTCTGCTCCGGTTGTTAATGCTTCTGATTTTAAATTCCAGTAGTTCTTTCGGGGTCTAATTTTATTCTTCTGTCGATACTTGACTTTGAATTTGGTATTTTCTATAGTAGACTGGAGTTCGATAAGTGTTTAATTCTTAATCACGCACCTGCTATTTTCTTTTGCTATAGTAGATTAGAGTTGTTATAGTTTTCACAAATGAAGTGGCACATACTTGGGCGTTTGACGAATTTAATTACATTATTACATTTTGAATGAAATGAATTGAGAGTTATATTGGTAATTACTGTACACTTGTTTCAACAGATTGGCTATGCATGAGGAGTCTTCAAGTAGACGCAAGGTAGATGATGATGTTCATGAAGGTGCTCTTCCTGCCTATCTATTGGATCGTGAAAATACAGCTCGGGCCAAAGTATGCACTATTTGGACATTCTTTTAATTTCAGCCATGTAGCTTTTCTGAATTTTTCTGAATTTCTATCTGGGTATCTGACTGTCTACTGTGAAATAGGTTCTTAGCAACACCATTAAGCAAAAGAGGAAAGAAAAAGCTGGAAAGTGGGAAGTGCCCCTGCCCAAGGTAAGGCTTGTTTGTGGTTGTCTTATGTATCTTTAGTTTTAAGAGTACCATTTTTCATATGCTTCACCTCTTCTTTTGGTTGGATGTTTTGGTGGTACTTGCCCTGTTACTATCGTCTGGACTGATGATGCATAATTGGTCTTACTACCTTGTTTAGGTCAGACCTGTTGCGGAGGATGAAATGTTTAAAGTGATAAGAACTGGTAAAAGAAAAAGTAAGTATCCAAATCTGATTAGTTTGTTATTTTTTGCAATTCATGTTGCTATTGTCCAGGATTTGAGAATCTTTAGTTGTTGTCTATGAACTATGAAAGCTCACTCATTAATCCTCGCATTTTTACAGCAAAGCAATGGAAGAGGATGGTCACAAAGGCTACATTTGTTGGGCCAGCTTTTACAAGAAAACCTCCCAAGTACGAGCGGTTTATCCGCCCATCAGGGCTTCGATTTACAAAAGCACATGTAACACATCCTGAACTTAAATGCACTTTCAATCTTGAGATCATCGGAGTGAAGAAAAACCCAAATGGTCCTATGTATACCTCTCTCGGTGTCATAACTAAGGGAGCTATTATTGAGGTATATTGCTCATTAGCTCAACTTCTTCACTGTGCATAAAGTTATTCTAGCAATTCTGTTTCTGATTGGTCACTTATTTTCTGCTTTTCCTTTTAATTAGGTGAATGTGAGTGAACTGGGTTTGGTCACACCAGCTGGGAAAGTAGTATGGGGTAAAGATTTCTCATTCCTTGTTATATAGTTTTGGAAAGTTCACATTATTGATCTTCATTTTGTTTTATTTGGGATAAAGTTTATTGAAATTATTTTGTTCGTGTGGTTTCTTCAGGGAAGTATGCTCAGGTGACCAATAATCCGGAGAATGACGGCTGTATAAATGCTGTGCTGCTTGTCTAATCGAAGCGATGATGGAAAAGAGATTAAAATTAGACTTTTGGAGCAGCAGAGGGAGCTTTATTTTTGAAGCGGTAGTAGAGATTTTTTTTTCTTCTTTTTCCCCTCCGGGTATTAGTTCTCTTCGTTGACATGTAATCACAAATGTATTCTTATTTAAATATATATTTTCCATGCGGATTTAGTCCCTGCAGGCTGCAAAGCGATGATATGATATATACACATTTCGGATGAGATTTTTTGTTCAGCAAATCAATTCTTAAAGGTCTAATCATTTGGTTGATGGTTTTTTGTTTTTGAAAATTAATCCTGTTTTTTTCTTAATTTCGTAATTGTTTATCTTTATTAAATAGAACAGTCGGATTCTAAATTGAAACAGTCTTTTAAACAGTTTTTTGAATTTTCAAAACTTGGTGTTTCTGAAAACATCCGCAGAAAGTCGAGGACTTAAAATTAAGATGGAATGATTGTTAAATAATCAATTAAATAGATAATTTGGTTGTTGATGGAGATATTATTATTTATTATTTTTAAAAAATTGTGGTATTTTGTTGTATATATTTCTTTTTTATATCCATGACCTTACAATTTTTAGGATGGTCTAAAAAAAAGTGATTATTCTACAATACATTACAAGTGGAGGATGGTGACAGGGTGGATTAGAAAATTTTTTTACTTGTATTTTGGGTTTAAAATTTACTTTAAAATATATTTTTCTAAAGAGAATTTACCTTATAAAATAAAATAATGAATAGTGTGCCAAAGTGAGCATAGCTCATGCATCTAATTATAACAGCATAATCAAATTGTTATATATACACACAAACATATTTTAATATATTATTATGAGAAATATTTTGAGTGTGTTTTTTATTCAAATAGAATCCTTCAAAATTGCAACATTATTTTGACCTTTAACGAGTAATTGCAACACCATTATATGTCTGTATTTTGTCATTTTCAATAATTTAGCCCAAACCAGAAATTAGATATCAACAAGGAAATCCCTTTTTGACAAAAATTGTGACAAAGTTTATCTATATGGTTGGTTGTAGAATATATAATATTTGAATCCTCTATTAGAATTTTTGGATGTCCAACACTGAGGCGACCTGCCCCTAATCGAATGGGGATTCCAAAAAAAAAGCCTTCTTATGAGCTAAACGGATATGGTAAACGTCCTTGTCCATTTATTTATTTTGTTTCATTCGAGAAGTTCATAACTTTTTTTTGATGAAAAATTAACCTTGTAGATGAGAATTCAGAGTGGATAATTAAGTATTTAATTGACAACTTTCTTAAAAGATAATTCAAACGATTATTTTATATATTATATATTTTAAAATATTAATTAATAAATAGATAAAAAAAACTCCATCCCTTCAAATTCACCATAAGGATTTCTCGATCCACACGAAATTAAAATGTAAAAGATGAAAATGAAATGAGAGGGAAAGGACGGAAAAACCATTTTGTCTCCGCCCGGTTCCGTAAAGTTTAACATTGTTATTGTATAAATTGAATACTAAACGTTACGGATGTCCTCTGTAGAAAACAAACGATAATTCTGTTCTGCCAACCAATTCTTAGAGAGAAAAAAAAAAAAAAAACAGAATTTTTTTTTAGGTACACTAGAATGTAGAAGAAGAACGTGGAGTAGTGGAATAATTAGACATCACCGTCCGTCTCATTGTTAAAAAAAGAAATAATTTTGAAAATAGAAAAGTAATATGGGAAAATTTGGTGTCCGCCAATAATATTGGGACAAAAATCCCCAACCGTCGCCTCAGCCACAAACGGATGCTCTCACAATCTGTTATCATCGTCTTTTCTTCTTTCTTCAGAATATTCCACAGTGGAACCCTAAAACGATTCCCCTTTTCTCCTCCAATCCCTCTTCGCCACGTCATTCTCCCACTCCCTTCTTCCCTCCAGCTGGGTCGTCTCCTCTCACGCTTCCAGAAAGTTTCAGAAAAACCCCACCCAAAATCTCAACCGCCACTTCTCAATTCTCTTCTTCTTCTTCTTCTTCTTCTTCTTCTTCCAAGCTTGAAATTCCCTTGAACAATCAAAGTCTACAATGGTCGTTGACGCTTCTTCTTCCAACGCCTTCTCCTTTATTTCCAAAGGATGGAGGGAGGTTCGTGATTCGGCGGATGCGGATCTTCAGTTGATTAAAGACAGAGCTAACTCTTTCAAGAATTTGGCGACGTCTTTCGATAGGGAAATTGAGAATTTCTTTAATTCGGCTTCCAGTTTCTCTGTTCCTGCAATCGGGTCGGGGTCTTCTCCTCCTGCCGAGATTGAGTTCGTGAAGAAATTGCAGCCGAAGATATCGGAGATTCGCAGGGTGTACTCCACGCCGGATTTTAGCAAAACTGTGCTGGAGAAGTGGAAGCCCAGGACGAGGATTCGGATTGATTTGTCTGCTATTAAGAACGCAATTGTGTCTGAAGTGGAAGATGGGGATAGGGTTATTGATGGGGATGGGGTGAGGAAATGGAATAGAGTGAGGTTCAGGGAGTTTTGGGGAGAATCGAGAGGAGAGAATGAGAGCGAGGAGGTGCAAGTTAATAAGGATTGGGAGCCAATTCAAGCGTTGAAAACGAGATTAAGGGAGTTCGAGAAGCGGAGTTCATCGGCCGAGATGTTTGAGGGCTTTAAGAACGGGGACTTCGTCGAGAAAGTGAAGTCGAGCTTGGTGTGTTCTTGTTCTTTAATCTTATTTAACTTGTCCTTTATGTCTTGTCGTTTTCTCTATTTTTCTTTATTTAATCTTGTATTAGTGCCAGTCTCAATTGATTCAGGAACTTCTACTCTGCTGATATAATAAACAACTCGCGTTTTATCTTATGAATAATATAAAATAGGGAAGGGGGAACTCCTTGCTATATATATAACGATATCAGTCTTTGTTTTTTATGACTTATGAGTTCATTATAAGGACATCATAACTTTTTGGGTATTGTTTGTGACCCTTAGATTATTACCAGCTATTGTTAGGTTGTTACCTGGGTTAGACTTGTGATAAAAGAGTTAAGTTGTGAAGAAAAATAGCTTTGAGATCGTGAGTTCAAATAATGATCATCTATCTTTCTAGGATATTATCTATGCCATTGCGAAGACAAATGGTGAATAGTTAAAGGTGGGTTATATTCTTTGATCGGTCATGCAAGTAGCGTCTTTGTGTTCTGGATAGTAACTGCTGTGTTATTTTATTCCGATCTTAAACAATTGTTGATGTATTGCGTGTCTGCATGGAAACATAGCATTTATATATATGGGAGTGTGTATATGATGCATCAAACATGTGTATGAGACCAGGTAGGTTGTTGGGGTGGTGGCTCCTGCACAATAAGTTATTGGTCTTAATTAGTTTATCGTCCTTGCAGAGTTTTTCCAAGACTTTACAGTCTTTGAATTTAGCATACTGTTTCTAACTTCATCGCAATGGTATAGATTCTGTTGATGGTATAAATAGATTATTATATTAATGTTACCAGCGAGACTTGCTCTACCCTTCAATTGTTATCAGTATTGATGACGATTAAGAAGAAATGAGGCATTTTTGTTCCTTCCATAATGATTTGTTTGTATCTCTTGTTTGCAGAGATCAATTTGCAAGGACCCTGAAGACTCAAAGGTTGGCCTCATCTTTGATTTTAAAATGTTTAGTCATTGGATCAATACAATTTTCATAGACGTACGAGCATGATAGCTTAGCTGAAAGGTTGGTAGGTGTAGGTAGTCTGTGCTGTGTGTTGTCATTAGTGTATTCCCTTCTCCTTTTGCTTTATTGTTACATTATTTTCTTTCTGTTCAGGAGTATAATTAAGCTAATGGATTTGTCATTTTTGTGCATATAGGAGGTGCCGCCACTGGATGTACCAGAGCTTTTAGCATCTTTAGTTAGGCAATCTGGATCTTTCCTTGATCAAATTGGCATTAGAAAAGGTATGAACTTCTAAACCTGTTATAGTTATCTAGAACCGTAGCCTATAAGATGTCCTGATGCACTCTGCAACTTTATTTATTTTTTTGCTGGGGGGTGGGGGTTGGGGGGATGAATTCCTCCCCCTTAAAATCTTCCATGTTAACAACATACTGTCCATACTAATTTTTTAATGGTAGTGAGAAACCTAAATCTGGAGGAAGTACCGATGCTTATGCCAGATACAAGGATACAGCTTACTGCAAAAATAAATACACTCCTTAATCTTGAAATTCTATGCATATTCTTTAGGTTATATATTTAAAATACCCAATTAAAGAATTTTCTGTAGCTTTGACTTTGAAGATGGATGCATTAATTATTCTGTGATGTGGAAGTTTTAGCATCACTGGAATATTTATGATAATGCTGGGAAAGGGAAGTCTGCATGGGATATTTCTTCCTATCCATCTTTGGATTATCATTGGCATTTCATGTTGGGCAATTTGTTTGAAAGGTTGTTGGCATTTTGAAACCTCAAGCTAGTTTTGTGGCCACTTTTCACCTATCTGTTTGGTGCTAGTGAATAAAACAAGACACATGAGAGATATATATATATTTTTGGATATCTGTGAGTGCCCGGTTAGCTTGCTTGCACCACCTCAACGATTCTCACAGGAGAATTGTTTCACCCTACTACATTTGGTTGCCAAGATAGCTCATGGATATTAAATACTAAGTAGGTGGCCACCATGTTTCTTTTATTTACATACCGTTTATTGATCACTAGGTCAATCCATGATGTTTAAAACGTATGCATTGAGGGGCTATCTACATGGTTTTATTTGCCCGTAAATCATTGGTAGCATTTCCCACAAAAAAATGAAACATTGGTGGTACATGTGTTCCTCATTTCCATATAATCATAAAAATGGTTCAGAATTGAAATCGGATTATTTATTGAGGTTGGTAGGTGTAGGTGTTTCCTTGTTTAGTGAGCTATGCTCAAATTCCCTCTTCTTCCTCCATGTTCTCTCTTTCTCTCTGTTTTATTTCTACATAACCTGTTGATCATATTCTTGCAGATGTTTGTGATAAAATAGTGGAGAACTTGTGTAACAAACGCAAGAATCAATTTCTATGGGGCTCCTCTGCAGGAGAGACCTCTGTTATAGGAAATGATAACGTAAATGATGAATTGGATTCAAGGATAGCCAGTGTCCTCGAAAGTACTGGTCACTGCTATGATGGTGGATTTTGGCCTGATCACGCAAAGCATGTACCATCAGATGGGAAAAGGCATGTTGCAATTGTCACGACAGCTAGCCTTCCATGGATGACAGGAACAGCTGTAAACCCCTTGTTTAGGGCTGCATATTTAGCACAATCTGCAAAACAGAGTGTAACATTATTAGTTCCTTGGCTTTCCATGTCAGATCAGGAGTTAGTTTATCCTAACCGTCTCACCTTTAGTTCTCCAGAAGAGCAAGAGACTTACATTCGTAAATGGCTTGAGGAAAGAATTGGCTTTAAGCCCGATTTTAAAATTTCATTCTATCCAGGAAAGGTGAGTGGTCTTGTGAATTGTTAAAAACATTGTTTTCCAACGGATTGTACTTAGGCTGAGTCACTGATTTATGATCATTGTTTTATAGTTCTCTAAAGAGAGGCGGAGTATCATACCTGCTGGAGATACTTCTCAGTTTGTTCCTTCGAAGGATGCCGACATAGCAATCTTGGAAGAACCAGAACATCTTAATTGGTATCATCACGGCAGGCGTTGGACTGATAAATTTAACCACGTTGTTGGTGTGGTTCATACAAATTACCTGGAATACATCAAACGGGAGAAAAATGGCGCTCTGCAAGCATTCCTTGTGAAACACATAAACAACTGGGTCATCCGAGCGTACTGTCACAAGGTATTAGTCTAATAGGGCAGATCATGATGGATGATCTTTTTTGTTCCTTCTTTCTCAATCATCTTTATAACATTAGTTCTTTCTAATTTAGACTGTTCTTGTTTGCTATAGAAGGATATACTCTAAGATGTTCCTTCATGATTGACTCGCTCTTACATCCTTGTGGGTTCTCGGAGTTTCAATTAACACAACCGTTTGTCCTTTTTCTCCAGGTTCTTCGACTTTCTGCTGCCACTCAAGACCTTCCTAAGTCTGTTATTTGCAATGTCCACGGTGTAAATCCGAAGTTCTTAAAAATTGGAGAGAAAGTTGATGAAGATAGGAAACTTGGGAATATAGCTTTTTCAAAAGGGGCATATTTCTTAGGGAAAATGGTCTGGGCAAAAGGATACAGAGAATTAATAGATTTGCTGGCTAAGCACAAGCATGACCTTGATGGGTTCAATTTGGATGTGTTTGGAAATGGAGAGGACGCCCACGAGGTTCAGAGTGCAGCTAAAAAGTTAGAGTTGAATGTAAACTTCTTGAGAGGGAGGGACCATGCAGATGATTCACTTCATGGGTAAGACCTCTCTTAAAAACCCTCTTTTTCAATTTCGTACATTTATTGTGCAGAGTTGTTTACTACTGCGTGTTACTTTTAGTGATTCTTAAGTGTTATCTGGAGGAAACTTCATATAATCTCATCTGTTTGATGCCTCCCCGAGAATCCCAGATGATAAAGGCACAGATAAAAACATTTTTCATTAAAAAAGAGATCTTTCATCAAGTCCTGCCATTGAATTTCTTTCCATTTCATCGCTGAAAGCATTTCTATTTTCTCCTTGAAGGTACAAAGTTTTCATAAACCCTAGTGTTAGCGACGTGCTCTGTACAGCTACGGCCGAGGCTCTTGCCATGGGAAAGTTTGTAGTGTGTGCAGATCACCCATCCAATGATTTCTTCAGGTCTTTCCCCAATTGTTTGACCTACAAATCATCTGAAGATTTCGTTGCCAAAGTGAAAGAGGCATTGGAAAACGAACCTCGCCCTCTTACCGCTGAGGAAAGATACAACCTCTCATGGGAGGCTGCTACTCAGAGATTCTTGGAGTATTCTGATCTTAACAAAGTCTTGAACAGTGATAAAGAATTAGAATCAAACAACACCGATGGGAAGGTAATCAGGAAGTCATTCTCAACACCTAGTCTGACAGAAGTCGTTGATGGCGGTCTTGCATTTGCTCATTATTGTCTTACTGGTAACGAACTCCTCCGACTTTGTACCGGAGCCATCCCAGGGACCCGTGACTACGACGGACAGCACTGTAAGGACTTACATCTCCTGCCTCCTCAGGTTGAAAATCCTATCTATACATGGTAAAAACAAAGAAATAACAAACTTTTATCTGCAAAACTGTCTGTAATGTAGAAAAAAGTGGGTTGAAAACATGTTGTTCTTCCTTGGATGCATAAATTACCAATCCATTGCAAGGTTACATAGGTAGATGCATAATCCAAGGATCATTATTTTCCCTCATATAGGTTGTGTATGCACTGTAAAATAGAATAGAATAGGGAATTTGTGTCAAGGATCTGCTGGTTATGGTGTAAGCTGTTGGGCAGTGGAGATTGTCAAATGCTTTATTTGCTAGTTCTGTGTCCTTGATTAGGAGGGTTATACTTATTATACTTTGTAGTTAAATGGAAGTGTAACATAGGAATGGCAATATTTAAGTAGCGTTGAGAGTAAGTTAAATAATATATTTGTGTGGTTTATGTCACAATATACAGTTAACATTCCGAAAAGATATTCTAAAGGGAACTCTATACATCTACATTTCCAAAATATGTTGTTTTGTTGATTGGATTGGATGTGTAACCTTCCATGGGGAGTAGACTAAATGAAGTAGACTTGAGCTCGTTATCGCTTTCGTCTCGCTCCGTTGTTATTCTGGTTGGATGAGAGCCTAACAGGGAGGGTCCTCAATCACGTCTCAAGTTTTAATAAACATGTCAAAATTTCTGTTGTACAATAATCAACGTATCCTTCGAGTTATTAGCAGGATTGAAATATCTATTGATATGTTGATGTATTGGTCAATATACTTCTACATCAAGAGTTTGAGATCGATAATATCTTGGTTTGATGAAAATTTATTATTATTATTTTCTAAAAGATTACTCCATCGATAATTTATAAATATTTGTTGATTTGTTAAAATTAGTAATAGTTCATTGTTAACTTATCTAACAAGAAAATAAAAGTCTTTGTTAGTTTTTTATCTATAATTTTTGAAATATATTCACATTGTATCTATTTTTTTAATATAAATTATTACATCCCGATTGATTAAAACTTGAATTGTTTAGTTCTCTATTGAAATCATTGATGTGATCTTTTGAAGTCAAACATGATTTTAGGTTTTGATTCCTAAATACGGACTAAAATGAGTCTAGCTAAAATTGTATTTTAACTCGATTAAAAGAAAGTTTGGTAAATACATATTATTATAGAAATGCTTAAACCTATTATTACAAAACAAAGAAAATAATCAATAAAGAAACATAAAATTTTGAAAAATAGAGGACAAAAACAATGATGCTAACATATCCTTAAAAAAATAAGGGAAAATAAACAAAGAAAAAATCAAATAGAATACAAAGAGAATGTTACGAGTTGACGACAATATCACCAAACTCTTTTTTGAAGTTCGAACTTATACGAATAAGTTTGGCCATTAATCTTTTAATTAAAAGTGCTTCCATTTTTATTTTTAATTAATCACTTTCAACCAAACCTTTTAATCTTTGTAGGAACTGATAAGGTCTGCTTATATATATTAATTGTTTAGCTCCATCCTCATGACCACTAGATGTGAATTTAAACAATTCTAAAAAGAGGACGCATTTTTTTTTTCTTAAAAAAAAAAAAGTGAAAAAGGAAGAATCTCTTTCTAATAATTCAATGTATTTGCAAAATCCTTCCTTCTGAGTTCTATTTAATTACACATGTGAAATAGCCATGTATATCCAAATTCTTAATGCTTGCTGAGCTAAGTATTTAAGCAAGATTAATTAAAGTTCCAATTAATTAAACAGATGTGCAACTCAAGTGTTTATAACATTGGAACCCATATATGAAATTAATTATTTAGATCATAATTCATACGTTGTATAAATGTTCATGATAATGTTAATCACATTCTTATTCACCTAAACTAAAGTTCGTACATTAATGATTTATAATATACGAAATGTGTCAGTGGTGCAATTTTTTTTTTTTTTTTTGGGATTTTTTTTTTTTAATTAATGCTTGCTGCTTTTCACTTTTCAATTATCTTGTTGAATATGACCTAATTTTTTTTTTTTTTTGGGGACTCAACTATGACCTAATTGTTAAGTTCTTATTGATTGAAGATAATATATTAAAGGACAATTATATTACAATATAGTTATTTATTGTTCATGTTAAGTAGTCCAAAATACGGGCAGCTGGGTGGATAGTGTAGTGGAATAACGAAAATCCTAAATCCATAAATCATATATGTATTATATATAAAAATTTCAAGAAAAATTTTAAGAATGTCATGAACAAATTTAAATTTGCTTTACGTTGTTTCAATAAATTGAACTTTTTAAATTGTAAAAAGTATTTATTAAATTCTTAAGATTTTAATTTCATTTTTTTAAATACGAAATTGAAAATTAAGAAATCTATTTGATATTTTTAAAACTCGAAATTCTATATATTAAACAAATAAAATTAAATTAAAAATTCAAATTAAGAGACATATTAGACACATACATAAAAATGAGTAATACTTAGGTACAACGTGGATTACACCTATCTCTATAAAAATTTAACCTAAATATTTTTCATTTTAAAAATCCAAGATAAAGCAATACAAAAAGAAGACTATTTGTTTATATAAACCAAACGGGGTTATGTGAAATACGTACCAAATGTATTGTTTTTTCTTACGTGTGAAGCTATCAAAATTACATGTACATAACCACTATCATTATATTATATTTCTTAGATTTCATTGGTATATAATATATATACATACAACATGCAATGTGTGCAGATATTAATTGGGTGGCTGCTTGGGCCATATACCCTTTACATTTATGGACACTTATATAAAACTTAGTTCTATTAAATATAGCTATTTGATATAAATTCAAAAAAAATTAGGGTGTAAAAGAAAAAACTTGGCCACCATCCCAAATAGCATTTATTTTGAAAAATGAATGAGTTTATGAAATTAATTAGATTTGAGAGAACACTTAAAGATTAACTTTTAAAAAAATGATTTTTGAGTGTTTAATGGTTAATCACTCCCTAATTTGTATAATACATAGAATTACCAAGATGCCCTCACTATTCCTCTACTTCACTTCTACCATAGTTGTCGCTAACTACCATCGTCCTTTGCTGGCCACCTTCGACGACCATTGCTGGCAACCATTTCTAACGACCACTATTGATGATCAACTTTGACAACCAACTCCAACTACGAATCCTGACGAGAACTACAACAATCACTTTCGGCAACCAACTCTAGCAACGACCCCCTCTGGTAGCTAGCTCTAGTGACCAACTATGTCAACCAACTGCATTGATTATCTCCAATAACAACTCCTAATGGCTAAATCTAATGGCCAATTAGATCAATCATACGCTAAAAAAATGAAAAAAAAATTCGGCCAATGAAAGTGTTTTTAATTTATAATTATATTAGTTCATAGTTTTTAATAGTTATCCTTTATAGTAATTTGATGTTAATAGATATACTTTTAGTATATATCAAACCAAACAAACTTGTTTATAAAAACACTTTTAAAAAATCATAACTTAAGACACTGGTGATTTTTATTTTAAGCAGTTTTTATAAAAAACTGTTTTTACTAGTCAATCCAAACATGTCCTTAATAAATTCTCTTTATTATATATTATAGTTTAGTATCGCTATCGCTAGGGATAATTTCTCATCTTCTTAAGGACAGACGTGTTTGTGTGAGTGATTTTAAAATTAATAAAATCACTTTTGTCATATTTAAAATTCAAAGCATGTTCTTAATTATTCCAAATTAATTTTGATGGTACAAAAATTATATTAAAAACATACGAATTTGAATTATTAAACAAATATTTTAAAGTAATAATTTTAAATCCAAAATTTTAACAATTTCAAAATGAGTGTGAAACATAACCATATAACCATTTAATTGACTCTTCTCTCTGAGGTTGGGCTGCTACTTTTGGTTGGAATCATTTCAGCTTTGGAATTGAAAGTGGACACACAGTGTGTTTTAGTGCATGGCAAAAGATGAACCACTACTTAACCAAGATCAATTGTCTCTCTAAGCAACTAATTCTACTTTTTTCTTTACTATAATAATAATAATAAAAAATATATCTTTTAATTTCAAAACCAACCCTTTTTGCTCAATTAACATAATGAAAAAAATAGTGACATTAATACATTAAATTAATTAATTAATTAAATTACTTAGAGACAAACCCATTTGGGTGCATGGTCAAACCCCACACTCAATGCTTCCCAGCTGTGTACTTTTTAATTTGAAGCATTACCTTAATTAATTATGTTGTTATATCAGGCTTTATTATTTTAAATCCCCAAAGTAATCAACAAAACAACATTTTGGACAATGCCTAATCAGAAAAGCATCAACTTTTTTCTTTTCTTCTTTATTTTTTTTTAAAAATAAAAATAAAAATAAAAATAAAAATAAAAACTTAACATCCCTTTCCATTTGTAAAAAAAGTTACCAAGATCTATTTCCACTATGACCCAAAATGACATCAAACACATGCTTCCAATTGAAAAACACACATAATATTCTTTTTGTACCAAAAAAAACATTCCTTTATAAATATGCATGCAAATAACTTTACTTACTCACTCATTTTATTCACCATCATAGATATTAATTGGTCTCTCTTTTATTCTCTCTGTAGCTTTTAAGTTTCTTCTTCTTCTTATTATTCAATGGGAAGTGATGAACAAAAGGTTGGGATTATGGGTTCTTGCAAAAAGAAGCTTATTAGTGTTATGGAGAGGACAAAGAAGCTTGGAAGAGATGATCCAAGAAGGATTATTCACTCTTTGAAAGTTGGATTGGCTCTTACATTTGTTTCCTTGTTGTATTATTGGAGGCCTCTCTACGATGGTTTTGGTATTGCAGCCATTTGGGCTGTTCTCACTGTCGTCGTCATTTTCGAATTTACCGTAGGTAATTAATTATTAACCTTGCATCCTCTTCTCAATCTTCATACTCGTTTTTCAAATCAACAAAAAGAGAGAGATTTCGAATCATAAACCTCTTGATCGTTAGCACATACTATATGTCAGTTGAGCTTATAATGCTCACTTTGACAGTTTTTTTTCTTATTACAAGATGTTTGACTTACTGTTTTGATAAATACGAGTAATGCAAAGTTTGAATCATTTTTATTAAATGAGATGTTTTGAAGCATGAAAAGCTGCACAATTTTAGTATTTGCATTATTTATCTAATTCTCGTCTATAATTTTATGATTTGTAAGAGTTGGCATGTTGTATGAAATGTATGCTCATATAGCTCGTTATAATTAACAAATTAAATTTCGTAATTTGAGAAAAGCTAAATATATATATATATTAAGGATTCCACATTGAAAAAGCCAAGAAGACCTTCGTTATCTTAATAAGATAAGTAAACTTATATATTGAAATAAAATCTGATGTTATATAATACTAACAACATAGAAATAGAAACATATATATAGTTGACTTAGCTGGTAGGTCACACACACACTGTCTGTCCCATTAAAAAAACATAATAAAATAAGGTGAATCTTATCTCAATAAAAGTACTTGTGATTTCCCTTTCTAAAAGAGATGTAGTAAATACAAAAAACATTATTAAATTAACACTAACACTACTGATGTTAATGTGATTTTCAGGTGCAACACTATCAAAAGGTCTGAATAGAGGATTTGGAACACTTCTTGCTGGAGCCTTAGGAGTGGGAGCTCAACATTTTGCCAACCTTTTTGGCGAAACAGGAGAACCCATTGTTCTTGGCATTTTTGTTTTCTTGCTAGGTATACTTTCTCTAAAATTTACGACTACTAGTACTATATATGCATATTTATTAAATCAAAACTATAATGTATATTTTGGGTGTTACAACAGCTGCTGCATCAACGTTCTCTCGATTCTTTCCACGGATCAAAGCACGATACGATTACGGGGTTTTGATTTTCATCCTAACCTTTTGTTTAGTATCCGTTTCGGGGTACCGAGTCGAGAAAATCGTAGAGTTGGCACATCAAAGGTTATCAACCATATTGATTGGTGGAGCAACATGTATCTTTATTTCTCTATTTATATGTCCAGTTTGGGCTGGGGAAACACTTCATAACACCATTGCTTCTAACATTGAAAAGTTGGCAAATTACCTCGAAGGTATGCTTATTAATTTGTCCCTCTCAATAATATTTGAGTGCATTCCTCGATTTATTTATTTATTTATTTTTTCTTTACTAAAAATCAAAACTAAAAAAACACTTAACATTATTATTATTGGTGTGTATAGGATTTGGAGGTGAATATTTTCAATATGAGGATGAAGAGAATGATATTGTTGAAGACTCCAAACACAACAAATTATCATCTCTTCAAGCTTATAAAACTGTGCTCACTTCACAATCCTCAGAAGAATCTTTGGTAATTTTAATTTCTGTCTCTTCTCTTTTCTTACAAAAAGAAATATAAAAAGAAAATAAAAATAAAAACATTAGCATATATAAGAATTAGAAAATTTTATCTGTTTGTGCGTTCCTTAAGAAATTGTAAAAAAAATGATTTAATTTCTTTTATGTGGATAAAGAAAAAGATTATTGCTCTATATAAAACATATATAATTCATTTTAATTTGGTTAATTATGTATTGATTTTGCAGGCAAATTTTGCATCATGGGAACCCAAACATGGAAAATTCTCATTTCGTCACCCATGGAAACAGTACTTGAAGATTGGATCACTCACTCGCCAATGTGCATATCAAATTGAATCACTTAATGGCTATGTCAACCCAACTGATATTCAAGTAATTCAAACTCATCATCTTTGCAACTTGCTTTCTGTTTAAAAAATTTTCTTATTCTTTCACAAGTTGCAATATTATTTTGGATTTTTCATAGACATTTCAAAACTACTTTTATAGTATCAATTTGTAATAATGTTAGATAGAGATTAAGATTTAAAACGAGTGTAGTAGTGTTTTGAATTCCAATTTTCGTTTCAAGTTACCGCCATATAATACCATTTCAAGTATCCAACATTTCCAAATTAAATTTGTACTCTAATTGTAGTTTTGAAACATTTATAAAATGTGTTAAATAATATTGCAAACATTTTAAAAATAAGGATATTTTTTAAACAATTGTTTTTTTTTTTTTTTTTGTTTAACTATCACCTCATCTAAAAAAGTTGAGTAATATAATTATTTATATTTTTATCGCACCTTCTCTATCTATGAACTTAGCCAGAGATCACTCAATAAATAATTAACAACATTTAATTGAAAAATTCAAATATTCAATTTTAGTCGTTTTTGTTTTTTTTTTTTTTTTTTTACTTTCAATTTCAAAATAAATAGTTGACTTTTTTGAAAACCCTTTGTTATGGAATTGCATTTTCACTATAACGTTAGAAAATCTCATATTGTATTTTCTTTAATGAGAATTATTATTATTTAATTAATTTCAATAGCGATTAGTTTTGAGAGATTAATAAATTTAAGATTTACCGACGGTAAAAAACAAAAATTTAAACAACTTCAAATAATAATAATAATAATAGGGATTAAAATAATATTTTAACTTATAATACTATGTTCAACGATAACTTAATTAAAATGTTTAAGTTGATGAATTATTATTGAATGATACTAAATAAACACGAATATATCGATTTTGAAGGTCGCGATTCAATTTCGAAGAAGAATAGAAGAATCATGCAACGCAATAAGCTCAGAATCCGGCAAAGCTCTACGAATATTAGCTTCATCCATCAAAACAATGTCAATTAATCCATCTTCTTCAAGCAAAACCCACATTGAAAATGCCAAGACTGCCATTGATGACCTTAAAAACACACTCAAAAGTGGCTATTTGGAGAGCTCAGACCTACTGGGAATCATACCAGATGCAACAGTTTGTTGTATATTGATTGACATTGTGAAATCCGTTGAGAAGATGTCAGAAGCCATCGACGAACTCAGTCGGTTGGCGAGCTTCAAAAGGGTGGAGGCAAAGGTTTCACCAGAGAAGTCGTCGCAGTTGCTTCACCGCGGGATCGTGAACCCAGTAGCCATCGACGAACTCGATCATTCCGCGAGCTTCAAAAGCGTGGAGGCCACAGTTTCGCCAGAGAAGTCGTTGCAGTTGCTTCACCGGGGGATCGTGAACCCGGTGTTCGACAGCGAGTGTGGAGATCATGTTGTAATTATGGTGGATGATAATAAGGAAGTAGATGAAATTGGTAAGAGTGAAGCTAATTTGGAGGTGAAGCCAACAAGCAAAGAGGAGATAATAGTGTGTAAATAGTTAGGGCATTAGAGAAAAAAAAGGAAATTAGAAGGGTTGAGGGCCAGGTATATTTTTTAAACTGGCCAAGTAATATTAGAAGAAAAAGGAAGAAGCTGTTTTATTAGGAAGATCATTCTTGGTCATTGCCTTATGGCTTAACTATGAGTACTTTACTATGTTATACCACAAATTTTAATCAATTCTAGCTACTTTGGTAGCAAATAGTAAGCTCTCAATTGTCACTTCTCTTTATGAATTTTTTTAAAATGAAAATTCTTAAAAATCAAATTAGAAGCCGGTAGAAACCAATAACTCCCCCATTTACCGCTTCACTAACTAATTTGGAAAGAGAAATGATTAAATATAGCCTAAGCTGCACCTAATCCCATACTCTCCATTTTTATACACATAAGAAAAAAATTTTAATATTATTTTTTAAGAAAAATACAAAAATGCTTCGCGGTAGTTTTTTAATAGGCAGCTCCTTAAAGATAGATGCAGTCCAGACAACACCCAAATATTTTCAATTTGGGAAAAACAAAATCCCAAAAAACTCTATCTTATTTTGACTTTTCCCTATGAATTATTTATTAGAGTTTGTTATTTCATAAATAATGTACTCATATTTTTTAAAGATACTTTACATAGAAGCTTTGTTGATGGATAAGTAATTACAAAATGAATAGACTATTGGAAAATCTTCCAATTAAAATAACTTACAATTTGGTGCACCCAAAAAGCAACAATAATAGTGATAATTATATAAAGTCCTAAAAAAAGAATTTAATCTTTAGCGACATCCTTAAAGATTCTATTGTTGTGCTCAAGCCAAATGAAGTAAAGAGTCAGATTGTTCATCTACTTTATACAAATCTAAATGGATTGAATTCTTCCAATAAAGTTATGTTCTCAATTAATTTGAATTTGGATATATAAGAACTAGTATCCTTAAAATTACTTTAATTATTCATTTTTCTTTGATAAAAAACCCCCCATACGCTTAACCAACCAAATTAAGATTAGTTATGCTTTGTTTTTCAATTAAGAACTAATCTACGTACGGCCACAAGTATATTTCACTAAATAAAATATATATACAGTGGAACTTACTCAACTAAAGTTCCAATCCTCATTGGTCTAAAAGTTTAATACAAGTTGAAAGACATTATAACGTTTAAAGCTTTGGTTTATAATCATTCTGTTTTCTAGAATAAATTAGCTTGTTTGTCTCCACTATTACTTTTCTACCGTTGTTAATTCCCATATTAGTACACAAATATCAAAATTTTGATCTAATTATTGACAATAACAACTTATTACTATAAACTTAATAATAACCGTCTATAGTAATTGTAAGCAATTATTTTTAGTTGACAACAATATATTGTCGTTAAAAATTTAATCATTACAGTTTCTAAATTTGTCATTGATAAATTTACCTTCATGTGTGATACAATAATTCAAAATAACCATAATAAATATTAGTTGCACCCAATTTAAATGTAATTCCAATTTTCTTGGAGTTATTAAATGTGATAGGATAAAGATTAGTTTTTTTTTTTTTTTTTTTTTCCATAAATATGGTTACGAATTGACTTACAAGCTTAGTTTAATAATGATTGTAATACATCCAAAACTTATAAATAGTCTACGTAAAAATTAACTTTTAATCCTAAATAAAAAGGAAAAAACAAATAAAATGTCACGCGTCCTAATTCCTACTTCCTACGCTATTAAACTAAAGAAAAATAGAATTTCTATCAAAAGGAGAATCAACATGGTATTATTAAATTGTAAAGTAGACTATATATCATTGTAACATTGAATGAATTAATTATATATTTGGCATATACTACTTTATTTTAAATAACACAGAAGTAAAACTACTATAACGTATGCCAAAGCTTTCAAATACAAACTTATACATCCACAAACTACGGGGTGATTTTGGTTTAATATTCTAATTTTTGAAATTTAAGCTTCATTTTTTAGAATAGAAACAAATTAGAATTCTAAAATTAAATACAAAAAAGAAAAACAATTTTTTAAAAAGACAGTCTCATTTTATAACCATTTAATTTTTCGAAACTAAGTTTTATAAACATTACTTTTACACCTAATGTTTTTTTTTCTTTCCGTCTTCTTTTTATCAGGTGTTTTCAAAATTGAAACTCAGTTTTGAAAATTAAAAGAAAGTAGCTTTAAAAAAAACTTATGTTTGTTTTTCAAAATTTGGCTAAGAAGTCAAATATTTACATATATTAGAAAGATGAAAACCATGACAAAGAAGTTAGGAGAGAAAACAAACATTATTTCCAAGCTAACACAAAACAAAGTGGTTATCCAACCAAGAAAACCTATTTTATTATTATTTATTTTTAGAAAAGACAAGTTTATAAGTTTAATTTTAAAAAAAAACAAAAAATAAAGTACCAAATAGTTATTCTTAACATGACTTTAATTATCCTCAAAATTAACATACAGTTCTAAGAATTTATGTTAGAGGCAACAAACCTCACATATTCCCATATTGGGTAGATATCGTGCATTTTTTATTTCACCCAAAAAGTCTGTACCAATATTTGTCCTCACTTATATATTATCTATAATACTTTCTTTATTTAGTTAATGTAAGACATTTGTTATTATTATTATTAATTAACCAGCGCTCTAAAATGAAATTTGTTTGTCAAAATGAGTACAACCGATCAAAATTGACAATACTATCGACTATTTTATTTGGTTTAAGTTTGAATCTCTCACCCACATAGTACTTAAAATAAAAAAAAATAAATAAATAAATAAGTGAAATGTGTGTTTAACATAATTGAAGTCTAAAACAATAGAACAAAGACAGAGACTTTTTGGGTAATTTGAAATGGTCAGCCTGTTTTGTTTTGTAATTTAAGCTGTTATATATTATGATAGGGATGCACTTTGACTAAATATGCAACTCTCTCTAATGTTGAAATTGAATAACAAATATTTATATTCACAAACACAACTTGACACAACTAGATAATTCGATTAGCCTACAAAACTAATACAACTTGACGGGAATAGACAAAATTATTATTATTATTATCTTCTATAATTTAAATTAAATTTTCAAAAAATAAAAAATATTATTTTCCAATCCTATTTTTTTCTATTCTTCAAAATTTGGGAGAATTGTAACCAAAAAAATATAATAAAATACTATTTTATTTTAGTTATGTATTTGGAGACTTTTTTTAATCAGTTGTTTTAAACATATAAATTTAGTTTTAGTATTATTAACAAATATTAAAATCTTAGTTTGTGGCTAATTTCTCTTTATTCTCCTTCTTTGATGTCTCTAATATTAGTTTTCTCCCTATAATTTTTTGAAAAGATATTTACCTTGTGTATTTTCTTTAAGAAAAAAAAATCAAATATTACTGTTATTTTATCAAATTCAATAAAAATTTAGTTTCAAACGAACATCACTTGAATATTATAGTGCAATAGTTCAAATATTAGTAACATATCTGATAGGACAAAGAATTAAATCTCTCCTTCATATTAATAAAATTATATTCTTGAAAAATAAAAAGAAAAGAAAATAACCAATATAATATATATATTTTTTAATTTAAATATTTAAGAAAGGGAGTTGGTGAGTGATGGATTATCTCTATTATAGATGGTTATGAGTTGACTTCCATATTTTCTTCAACAATATAGCGTTCAAACTAAAATATTATAGATCTAAGTCTTACACTCTTATTTAATCTTAATAATAACTTGTAATATTTTAGTTTAAATGAAAAAGGAAAAAACAAAAAATAAAATTGACATTGTCCTAATTATTCAATAATTGGACTATTCAATAATTCCTAAATTGGAGAAACATTCCCTATATCATGCAAAATAGAATTTCTATGCAATAATGTACAATGAGATTGTGAAAGTATACTATACAATTCTAATATATTCAAAGACTTTGGGGTTGTATTTATTCAAGTATAACCACCGTAATTCAATTAATAATTAACCATCTATCACAATCAATTCTAATACAGAATTTAGATAAAAAGCTTTGCTTCATCAATATTATTTGTAACCAAAAGTTTTCACGTTACAAAATTTGGTTTCCCTCATGATGGACTCATCATTAACTGCTAATTTATATAGTATAGTCTTTTAATTAATATTTTCTAAGGTTAGACAAGGACATTAACAAGATTAATTTGAACATAGCTAAACTATTAAAATATACATCTTTAACCAACCGATTGAAAATCCAAATCAAGGTCACATATTGTGTAACTCAAAAGAATATTGGCACGACTACCAACTTAATCCGAATATATTTGTGGTATATAACATTATAGAAATTGTGCTTGGTGAACCTAATAGATCTTAATTAATGGTAAACATTTACTAGTTTTGAAACTTGTATCTCAAGCTAGTATGAATATGTATATACATACTACTCTCAACACAACCAAGATTTTTTTAATAAAACAATACGAAGGTTAAAATACATTTTTGGTTCCTGAACTTTCGTGAAAGTATATCAATTTTTTAATTTAATCCCTATCTTAAAAAATATGATTTAATAAAACTTCTTAAACATGTAGATTAATAGTCATTACTTAATAAAATAAACATTTAATTTTGATGAAAATTTTCAGGATACATACTAAATCGTTACAAATTGTAAAGTATATAGATTAAATTGTTACCATTTAAAAAATATATAAACTAAATTATTACTTATTAAAGTTTGGGAGATTAAATTATTAATTTATGGAAGTAAAAAAAAGAAAAAAATAGTTTAAATTTAAACTTAGAAATGTGAAAGGAAACATGTATATTTAAATTATACAAAAGATATTCTTCCTTAAAGTTTAATCCAGAAAATCCTCGCAAAAAAAAAAAAAAAAAAAAAGAAAAAGAAAAAGAAGCTAGTGGAGTTCTTATAAGTTATAAGATAATCCATTTGAAAAGTCCAGCTTCATCACTTTCTTCAATCCTCCGCCCAATTTCCACGTTCGTTGATTCAACCATTACAGCTCCTCCATTGACTACCATGATTAAATTCCGAATCTTCATTCCATTTCTCTCTTAATTCCTCGATTTCTTTCATAATCCCCATTCGAAAACAGAGTAAAAACTCACAATGAACGATCTGTTTTCCACCGATTCCTTCCGCCGACAGCAGCACCGCCATGACTCCGTCGAGATTCCCGACAACGCGCCGTCGTCAACGACTATCAATCTCAACAGTTTCTTCGACGACGTGGAGTCCGTGAAGGCAGAATTGACGGAGCTCGAACGCCTGTATCGAAGCCTCCAGAATTCTCACGAGCAGAGCAAAACTCTTCACAATTCGAAGGCGATTAAGGATCTTCGATCGCGAATGGAATCGGATGTGACTCTGGCTCTGAAGAAGGCTAGGTTTATCAAGCTCCGGTTGGAGGAACTGGACCGGTCCAATGCCGAGAACCGGAATCTTCCTGGTTGTGGCTATGGCTCCTCCGCCGACCGGTCAAGAACTTCCGTCGTCAATGGATTGAGGAAGAAGCTGTGTGATTCGATGGAGAGTTTCAATAGATTGAGAGAGGAGATTTCGTCGACGTATAAGGAGACGATTGAACGAAGGTATTTCACAATTACAGGGGAAAATCCTGATGAGAAGACGGTTGATTTGTTGATCTCTACAGGTTTGATTTTCAGTTCTTTCTTCTTCTTCTTTAATCCTAATGATCAATTACATGAGAGAGAGTAAAATTAATGAACACTAATTTCAAATTCAAGTTTCTATAATGATTAAACGGCTTAAGTATTTTTTTCCCCACGATATTATATTATATCCATAGCTTAGCCCAGCCATTTTGTCCATTTTTGAACTCTTATAATTTAGTAAATGAATAATTATTTTAAATAAAAAAATTGTTAAAATTATTTATAAATATAGCAAAATTTTATTTTCTGTTTGTATATGATACTAGTATATAATACTATATTTATAAATATTTTAACTTATTTTACTATATTTAAAAAATAGTAAATTTATTTTAATTTATGCTCTAATTAATTGGTTTTTTATATTATATAATATTTTTTTAATTTATACTATTTATAGACTTCATTTTTAAAAACTAAAAACAAAATAGTTACTAAATTTCAGTTATATCTTTTTCTCGTAACTTAAAAGTCTTTTAGAAAACAATTCAACAAAATAAATTTGAGAAATATTTATAAACTTAATTATTAAAAATAAAATTAAAAAAATCAAATAATTTCCTGTTAATTTGAAAAGTTGAAAATATAATATACTAAAATGAATTAAAATGATGTTATATTATAAAAGGCGAAAGCGAAACATTCTTGCAAAAAGCAATACAAAAGCAAGGAAGAGGAAGAGTTTTGGAAACAATCCAAGAGATTCAAGAAAGGCATGACGCAGTGAAAGACATAGAGAGGAATTTGAGAGAGCTGCACCAAGTTTTCATGGACATGGCGGTGCTGGTTCAATCTCAGGGGCAGCACTTGGACGATATCGAGAGCCAAGTGACTCGAGCCAACTCCGCTGTCAAGCGCGGCACCACGGAGCTACAAACTGCAAGATACTACCAGAAAAACACTCGCAAATGGATCTGCATAGGCGTCATCGTTCTCGCACTCATTCTCTTCATCATTATCATCTCCGTCGTCCTTTCCAAGAAGTAGGACCACCAGTAATTATCTTCAAATACATTCTGATTTTGTTGGATTTCATAACTATTTCATTTTTAATTATATGTGTTCCTAAAATTGTGGGTTGTTTTCTTGATATGTTTTTATTATGGTTTTTGTTGAAATATAATTGGAATATTTGACAAAAAAAAAAAAAAAATTACTATATATTAAGGACAAGTTTAGGGTGTGATTCTAAGATATCCAAAATCACTTTTTGTCATTTTTAAATTATTATTAAATACATTTTTAATTATTCAAAATAAATTTTGATGATATAAAAATTGCATTTAAAAATATAAAATTAAATGTCAAGTAAATGAAAAGGTAGATGGTTATTAGTTTGGTTTTTTTTGTTCGTGTATATATATATATATTTTTAAGGAAGTTGAAATTTTGGATGGGTCATTGAGATCTTTGATGAAGTCTTTTTCTATCACGTTGAACTAGTTTGGTGGGACAATCAATTTCCTAAGTACTCTTTGTTAAGTAATTCATAACTTATGTTTTATATTTTTAGATTTACTTAATTTAACAGGTATGTGTTTTTTTTAAATAATTTAAATTCTGTTTATGAAATTTATTTTTGGATTGTGTCATTTAAATCGTATAAATTGTTAAAACAGTATTTTAATATTTTTACTTGTTTTTAGATCTTGAATCTGAAATTTTCAAATATTTAATTATATCTTATTTAAAATGTTGATAAATATAGTATTGGTTTATGTTATAAATTTAATTATTTTAGTTAAATTTAAATATGTATTATATAAAGTATTATAAATTATTGAAAAATTATTATAAATAGAAAAAATATCAAACTATTTATAAATATAACAAAATTTTACTTTCTATCTATGATAGTCTGCAATAGACCCAGATAAACATGTATTCGTGTCTATCGGGTAAAGTGATAGATGTTTATTTGGGTCTATCGTGGTCTATCAGAAATAGAAACTAAAATTTTGCTATATTTGTTATCATTTTCAACCGTTTTTCTATTTTTGAAAAAATTCTAAATTATATAGTATTACAAAATTTCAACACAAAACAAGTTCATGAATTAATTAATAATAATTTATATTTAACCTAATAGTTAGTGGGCTACTACAAATAATTCTATGATTTATAAAAATATTATTAAACTCATTTTGAATAATTGTTTATATATTCAAATTCAATTTTTGAATCAACTACCAAACACATATATAACATGAAATACAAGTTTGTTCTCAAATGTTAGTGAAAATGTCCAATGTGGTTGGGCTTCTTAAACTCGAAAATATTTTCAATAATACAATATATAGATGGTATTATTCCCTTTGATTGATTGTGGTGTTAGAAATTCTGTTATTAATATTCTTTGAGATGAGGATGATTTGAATGGAGATATGTGATGATATATAATTGGTGTCAAATCTCTTGAATTACATACATCTACTTCATTTTTGTACTACACAATAATTTCGGAGACAAGGGATCAAACACTTGATCTAAACAAAAAGGTTGCATGTCAATTACCGTTGAACTAAACTCGCTTTAGTGTCTTGCTTGAATATTCTAATATGGCTTGAGATATTCAATCATCAAATGCTTGCAATTTCATAATTCAATATAATATGCATGAACTTCATCACTACAATAATTTGACATTTTAAATAACATATTTAAACTTTCTTTGCTTACATACAATAGCATGACATCATATCTTTAATCCTACCATATATTCTTACCCAAAAATAGTATTAATCATGTGATCTGACATAAAATTGTATTATCAAGACCTCTATTAATGATTAATAGTTTCTTCTTGATTAACAGATTAAAATTGAACAATATTTCTCAAAATTTGGGACTTGATATTGTTCGATTTTGAAATCTAAAGACTAATTTGATATAAACTTCAAATTTTAGAGGGTAAAAATATGATCTACACTATTAAATATATTGATGAGCTTGTTCACCCATACTTAGTTCAAAGCTTTCTCTTTTCTCCCATATGATGGGATTTTATAACGGTAGATTGTAGATCTTGACTTTTATTTCCATAATTTTTAAATAAAGTTATTCCCACCCTCCTACCAATCTCCTTCTTAGTTATAAGAATAAAGATGAGATATTTTTCTTTCCCACTTTGGATATCTCTTTTTAATATGATCCATTGATGACTATTGTAAATTTTTTAAAAATACATTGCAATTTTTTTCCATTCAAAAAAGTATAGTACGTAGATGATTTTTTAATCAATGATGCTTTTGTTAAAACTAATTGAGTTATATGTTTTGTTTCATCATCTATATTACAATTTATCGATTAATGTATAATATTGTATTGCCATTATTTTTTGAAACATTGAATCAATGATTCTAAATTGAAAATCATGTCGTTTCTAGCACTAACTTTAACGCCATGTTATAATTTAAAATAAAATATTACAAATATACACGATTAATGATTCTTAAAGCACTTAGGTTTTTTTTTAATCCTTACTGTTGAGAGAAAAAAGAGAGAGTTGACCTTAGAAAGTTGCACATAAATATTCAAAATTCTCACCCAATGATAATGCATATTTATTATACCAATCACATGTATCCTCATTTGACTTTATTTTTAATACCTAAATATAAATTTTGATTTGGCATCCTTTTTCAAACATTTTATAGTTTTTAAAAAAGTTAAAATGTCTATTATTTATATTATATTCACATTAGTGAATTTTTTATGGTATAATAAAAATATCAATTCATTTCTCACGTCGACATCGAATTCATTGAAAAGTCGATGTAAATTTAATACTATACATAAAACATTATTGTAAATATTAGGCATTGATTTCTAAGTTTAGTTTACATTAAAAATAAAAAAATAAAACTATCACGAAGTTAGAAGTTAATTCTCTATTGAAATTAGAAAAAAAAAACATTTAAGTTGGTTTTATTGAATTTTTTTATAGTAAAATAATATTTTATTTTAAATTATTTGAGTTTGATTTGATCTTGAAAACCCATCTTGGCAATTGGCATTGACTTTTCATTGAGTATAGCCGTAAAATCTCCCAAATAATCAATGAAACAACGACTTACAACAATGGCAACTGACAAATCCAATCCTCTCCTCATTTTCCCTCTCCGGCTCCGGCTACTCCTCTGCATCTCACCGCCATGAACAACGCCACGGCGGACAGCGGCGGATTTCTTTCCTCAAGCAACATCGGCGGTTTCGGCTACGGAATCGGCGTCTCCTTAGGGCTTTTGATTCTCATCACTACAATCCTCTTGGCTTCCTATTACTGTACCAGAAACGGCCTATCCTCCTCCGTCATTCAGAGGACCGCCAATCGCTCTTCACCGCAGGCGGAGGAGGAATTAGAAGCCGTCGTCGTCGAAATCGGACTCGATCAGGAGACGATTACGAGTTATCCGAAATTGCTGTACTCGGAAGCGAAGCTTCAGAAGAACGATTCGACTGCCTCTTGTTGTTCAATCTGTTTGGCCGATTACAAGAACTCGGATGTTCTTCGGCTTTTGCCTGATTGCGGTCATCTCTTTCATCTCAAGTGCGTCGATCCGTGGCTGAGGCTTCATCCGACCTGTCCGGTTTGCCGGACCTCGCCGATTCCGACGCCGTTGTCGACTCCTCTGGCGGAGCAAGTTCCATTGGCGAGTCGGCGCGATTGAAGAAGAAGACGATCTGGATTAATCGAAACGACGTCATTTTCGCCAATTTTTTTTTTCCTCTTTTTGTTTTATTTTACAGATTGATTCCATCGCGATCTGGATTAACATTTTTTTTTAATTGCAAAAATCACCGTAAAATTACTCAATAAATAAATTTGATTAATTTTATTAAACTCTCAAAATTTATATAGTTGAAAATTTAATGGTATAATTGTAACTATCACTCTAGGTGGTCTTTGCAATTCTCTCTATCTTTTTCCCTCTAATTTCTCCTTTGTTAAGATTGGGTTATTGATTGATGGGATTGAAATGTATATCAGTGTGTTCAGGTGTTGAGCTATTTTGTTCACATTATAATTGAAAATTGCACAAGTTACTCTTGAATCAATTTCTGAATTGGGTTTATTATGGGTGCACTCTTCAAATTTTTATTTGATCAATCACTTTTTAAATTTTGTGATTTGCTACAATTATATTCCTAAACTTTTAATCTGGTCATTACTCAAATGAGAGTATTTGGACCAAGGAGTAGAGTTGTAAACTCCAAATAGTTGTGAAGTTAATGAGGCATAAGAATTGGAGTTCACAACTCCTTACTTCCTAACTCTTTATTTTCTAATTTCTTGGTTCAAACACCCCAAAAAATTTTAGCTACTATACCCAGAGTGCAAAAGCCTACAAATTAAATGGTTAATCTCGTAAAAATTGGTTTGAAAAGAAAAATCAATCATAACTCTTTTTAACCTACAATTAGAATCTCTTATTTGGGCGGCGACTTGTACTAGAAAAAGAATGGGTTTAAATATTTTTTTAGCCTATAAAATGTAGAGTTTGTTCTATTTTTGTTTCTTAACTTTCAAGTCATTTATTTATGATTTTTAAATTATTTAACTTGTTCCATTTTAGTCTTTGAACTTTTGATGTATAATTTTTTTTATTAGAAATAATTATTTTAGTCCTCTTTCCTATATTACATTTCAATCTAATTTCTTTGTCTCTAATACTATTTTTATACAACTTAAAATAATGTTGATATGAGGATGTTAGCAGTACACATATATTTAAAACTATGCAGTTAATTTATTAAAACAAAATAATATAAAGACCGGAAGAGTTATTTTTTCGAAAGTTTAAAACTAAAATAGATATTAAAATTTAAAGACGAAAGGTATATTAAATTTTGAATGTTTGGGAAACAAAAGACTTAAAATTGAAGGGATTAAAATTCGAAATTCGATATTATTATATTATCCAAACTCCATTATGCGGCCACGTGGCGAACTCATTTGTTTGGGCTTCGACACGTTCATTTTGCCGGTTGCTATTAAAATAATAAACAAATGAAAATATCCAAACGCTTCCGGAAAATTGGTTTCTTATCATCTCTCTCTCTCTCACTCTGAATCAGAGATCTGCGATCATCAAAGTCCGGTCTGCAGAATTTCTCGGCTATGGCTTCGCAAATTGTGTACGGATTACTTTTCCTCTCCTTCTCCTTCACTTGCATCATGCTTCTCCACCTGATTCTCCATCCTGTTTTCTATTTCACTTCCTGAAACCTAGAAATTTGAAGTTTCGATTTCAGAAGGTCGATCGGTTTCAATGGAAGTCGATTTCTGTGTAGTCGAAGCTCCGATTGAAGGAAGAGGCAGAGATCTGGTGGCTCAAGAATCGTTATGTTCGTTCTCTTCTCTTTTCTCTTCGGATCTTATGAGTGTTGTGTTTTAGGTCATTGAACATTTTATTGTTTGTTTGAAAAAGATGAAGTAGATTCGAAATATTTATAGATTAATGATTATATATTCTTACGGAATTTCATTTGTCTCTTTCTCTTGGTGTGGATTAGTTTATTGAATTTCATTTGTTAATTTTGGAATGCACATGGAGAACCTCCACCATTTTAGTAATTTCATTACGAAGTGATTCTTTATTTTTTTCTCACAAAAAAAAAAAAAAAAAAAAAAAAAAAAAAAAAAAAGGAAAAAGAAGGTAAGTCACAATGTTTTGTAAATAAAATTTAATTTAGTAGGTTACTAAATTTGAGAGAAGATGTTATTGAAATTCATATCTTATAGTTCTTTTTTCTTTAGGGTAAGCAATGACCCATTCAAATTCTATTTTATGTTTAGCAGATATGCATCTCGTAATCTAAGATATTAGCGTAGATTTTAGATAGGTGGCAACATAGCTACTTTTTAAGATTATGTTTATTTATTTTAGGCCAAATTTAATTTTGTATTTTAATTCACTATTTTATTTATTTTTTATTTTTTTAAAAATAATGTGTGAATTATTTTTTGTTAAATATTTCAAAAGTATTATTACACAAAATGAAAAGTTAAAATTCTCTTAAATGCATTAAACTTAAAAAGTCATAATTTAATTTAATTATTTTAAACAATATGTTAGGCATCTAAATGAAGTACATGAAACTCCTTTGTTAACCTTGTGAACCTAAAGGCAATATCTTCTTTGTCTTCATATCTAAGAGGTTAAGGGTGAGTTTTTTTGTTAACCTCTTCTTTGTCTTCATATCTAAGAGGTTAATGGTGAGTTTGAAATGAATTTTTAAGTGTTTAATTTAAAAAATAAGTTATTTTGAAAAAAATTAAAATGTTTCCCAGCCATAATTGCATTTTTAACAATTTTTTGTCAAAAATGTTTAAATAAAAATGAGTCTTTAGAAAATAATATTTTTTTTCTTAAATCAATCAAAACTAATACTAATAGAAAATTTGAAAATAGAAATTTAAAATAAAGGGATTCAAAGAGTCATGTTTCATGTTTTCAGCCAAACCTAACTTTTTGTTTTCTTTAATCGAGGTAGATTCTTCTAATATTCTTTATTTGAGGATATCACTTCTTTATCTGTTTCAATTTTTTCTTGCTTCTCTCAGTTAGCCCCTTTGTCTTTTCTCTGTCTCGTTCACCTATTCTCATGGCCTTTTCCTCTCTCTCTCTATCTCTCTCTCTCTTTCTCATATATTCTCTGCCTCCTTCATCTTTATTCGGTTATTCTGCCCTTCTTTCCTTTTTCTTCCACTTCTTTTATCTTTTATTTCTTTTGACTTTCTTTTTTCCTCACTTAGTATTTATCTTTCTCTTACCTTCATTTATTTACACTTCTCTACATATTTAAACTTGTGGCTAATGTAAGGTTTGAAGGGACGATTTTTTTTTTTTTTTTTTAATAATGTTATTTTGATAACTAATGATAAAAATAGGGTGGATGGAAAAAAATTTGACAAAAACAAAGTTGCTAAATCATAGACAGGTCCACGATTTTGGTCCATGTTTGAAAGGAAAAAAATAACAAAATAGGAGGGGTAATTTCAATCAAATCTCACTCAATATCACTCTCTCTCTCATTCTTGTTGTCTTGCTGCTCTCGCTTACTGTAGTGGGTCATGTTGAATTTCAGACTCTTCATGTCGAAGAAGAAGAAACTAGAGAAGAAGTCGGAGGAAAAGAAAATGCAGGAGAAGAAGAAGAAAGAAAAAAAAAAAAAGAGGGGAGTCAAAGAAGGAAAAGGAGGAGAGTCAAAGAAGGAAAAGGAGGAGAAAAAGAATGAGATGAAGAGAAAAGAAAAAAAAAAAGAGAAGAAAGAGACAGAGAAGAGTCACGAAGAAGAAAAAAAATGAAAAAAGAAAAAATTCCGTCCATGATTTTAATCCACATTGATTGACAAGTTAACACTAAGTTGGATGCCACTAAATGCCACCAAAATCAACCTATCCACGATTTATCAACCATATTTTTGTCAATTTTTTTAAACTATATTATTTTTATAAAAAAAATTGTTACTACCCTACTCTTGTAATTTTTTTAAAAACTATCTTGAAGTCAATACACAAAGGAAATTTAAAAAATAATAATAATAATAAAAGAAAAGACTAGGTACTAAATAACCATATATATATATATATATTTTTTTTAGAAAAATTGAGGTGCAACCAGATACTTCCCTAATAAAAAATGTCATGTAATAAATTTTTTATAATTGTTTTTTATGTGTAAAAGAAACATGGAATTAAGAATAACTTATCATTGCTCTTCATTTATCATTTAACATTCATAGAATAAGCCTTTGTACTATATTTAAGGAGCCATAGGTTCACATCTTCCATGGTATATGCCTCCTCCAATTAAATTGTGACATTTTATAGTTATTTTGAGGAAGATAGCTAAAATCCCAGTTAAGATTGTAGTTCATTTCAATTGAATGATAATACACAAATATTATATCTCAACAATTGTAGGCTTCTTATTATAATTTTTCACCAAGATATACACTCTTGTCAAGAGGTCAAATGTTTAAAATTGCCACTTATGCATGTGCATGTTGTACTAAAATAAATGTAATTTTAAAATCAGCTTTTGCAATTAATTATTCTCTTATGAGTTCTTTCAACCAAAAAAAAAAAAAAAAAAAAAAAAAAAAAGAAAAGAAAAGAAAACATTCTCTTGAAAATGGCAATTTCAAATAATTTATTTCGACGTCTTTTCCCAATGCAAAACTATAAACCAATGGTTAATGCGCAATCTATAGCTAGATAAACAATTTTAAACTTCTAAAACTGTACAAACCTAAAATTTCTTCAAGGGATGTTCAACGCCTAAGCAAATGCTTGTGAACCTTTGGTACTAGTCTACATGTCAACGAAACTCGAGTATTTGTTCTCTCGAAAGAACTATGATCACGGTTCACTTTGACGGTTTCATTTTCTGATTCTAATAGACAGTTTTGAACTTCATTTTTATTCACTGCCTGAGAGAGCAAAGAAATGATAAACAAACTGCAATGCTAGAATGAATATTAAGAACCAATTAGTTGTTGTCATACCTGTTCATAACATTGAAGACTGTTGTCGCTGATACCATGCAGATAACCTGGCAAATAAATTAAGCCAACAAAAAAAAAAAAAAAACAATTGGCAAACTTCACTAAACTGAGAAGGTTTCACAAAATCAAGGGCAAGATTTACCAGAATAAGCTTCATCTTTAAAGATGAGCAAACTACGAGGCATTAGAAGAATAGAGAAAGGACAGTGAGTTGTTCCGTTAGAATCTTTGTCGTCGAAATTTTCTGTCAACTGGTCTGCACATGATTTCAACCTTGAATGGGGAGTGAAGTCCATAACAACAGGAGAACCAAGAGACAGAATTGCTACTACAGGAAAGTAAGCAGGCCCATCTTGGTGTGGCTACACGAAACAAGAACCAAAAACTGTTTAAACCGTTGGGAGTTGAACTAAGATGTTGCTAATTGGTTAAATGGTTGGGAGTTGAATGAATGATGGTAAAAATAAAATACAACACTCATGTATGATGGATATATTTTCTTTCAGAGATTGGACGTCAATGTACATCTAGATTAGCTCTATGATGGGGATCATGGCATTGTCTATAATTATAATACGAACAAGATATGCTCTAGGAACAAGGAAACGTCCGGCTATACCATTATGCCTTGATTATGAAGGTATTCGTTGATAAGAACATGGTTTATGGGTGCAGGGTATAGATTTGTTTCTTGATAAATCTTCTTGTTGATATTCGTCAGCCAAATAGGCACTGCAAAACAGACAGAGATTTGTCAATTTAACTGATTGGATTTGTTCAACTTGTTCGCCTAACAACCAGAGAGGCAAATCTCCATTCTCCGATATTATACTCCCTTAGGTAAAGAAATATATATGTAAATTAAGATGAGTGGCAACCATAGAGAAGAATTAGGCGCAGCAGAAAACAGAAACGAAATTATGCAAGATAAGGGGATTGATGGAAACAAATTTTGGCAACGTGCTCAGGGATCAAGTGGTGTACAATGTTAAATGAAACGGATGCTTGAATATCCTACTTTAGTAATCATTGTGGTAAAATCCACGCTTTAGCATAAGGGGCATCGAAATAAGAGCTAGCCAATGAAGATGGGTAAGAAAACCACGCTAATATCAAAAGATTCAAAACTTTAGAACTCAAGGACACTGTTCTACAATCTAAGGAACTGATCCTCTTCAAGTAAGGTCATAAGATCACGCTAAGATCAAATCCAAAGGTTGATGGTAGTATGAAGTCTTTCCAGCTGTTTTCTGCCATTCCCATGAGGAGATTGAATTAGACTAGTCTAGCCAAAAGTATTAATTCCCCATCGTGATCAAAAGCAAAAATGAAACCTCGGCATTTCAAACCTCCACATCGCATTCATCCACCGTAAATGTTTTCTTATATTTCCCATTTGAAGTTAATTCCTCATGAATCAAAATTCTCCCATTCGCTGTCTTTCAATTTTAAACAGTTTCAAGGAAACGTGACACACCACAAGGAAGAAAATGAACTATTTCCTTGAATATAGCCAGTTTATTATGAATAAAAGCACGCTATAATTTTGTAATCAAGTAAAAAAGAAGTGTATCTCAATGCATCAAGCTTAAACTTGATTGCAAGAAGGCAGTATACAATACAGCATACATCAGATAAAATTAACAAAGAACATTTCAATTTTAAGCACAGTTTTTTTCCAAACTTACATTCTTGGGGTAGAAGACCTTTTTCATGTACAATGCCCCCTGCAAGAAATCAACGGATAAAGAAAGCAGTATAATTAGTAAGACAAAGAGGATAATCTCACGTTGCGTTTCACCCCCTTACAAATCTTTCAAGAGTCTAGAGCTTCAAAAAATAGCAAAAAATATATAAGATAGCTATTCTAATTTCTACATACCCCAATTTTGCAGCCTCCTATTCTTCAAGGATTTCCATTTTGACGCAGGCGCTTTATAAATCTACAAATGAAAACTAACCCAGTTTAGGAAACGATTACGAGACAAAGAAGTGCAAAGAATTAAAAGCAATAGGGAAATTTGGTACATTATCCAGAAGCATGGTCTCATCGTCGTGACTTATGAAGTTGGGTATATAGAACACTGTTGGAAGATGCCCAACTTTGAAGTGATTAAGCTCTTCCGCCGATTCCATGGCTCTGATTCAAAATCTCAATTTGCAGAAGGATTTAGAACCCTAAGAACAGAGGTGTATAGATAGAAGAAAAGACGAAAGAAAGTGAGATTTCAGTTCAGACCTTCATCTTCGCAACACGAGCAAAGACGATTAAAATTTTGGGAAACAATGAGCAAAACATTGAAATTTTGAGCTTAAATTACAAGTTTTGGTCTCTTTGATAGTAATTTTTGTTTTAAAAATTTATGCTTAATTTCTTTTAATTTATTCATTATGATTTTTATTAATCTTAAATAAGCACTTGAATTTCTAGATAATTTTTTTTTTAAAAAATAAAAAATAAAAGCCAAATTTTAGAAATTAAAAAACAGTTTTAAAAATTTTATTTTTGTTTTTTGGAATTTAATTAATATTTAAATGTTTTATTTAGTTAGAAGATGAAAACATAGTAAAAAAATGGTAAGAAAAGAAACATAAATTTTTAAAAATATATTTACAAAATAAGATGGTTATTAAATTGGATTTTTTTTTCGTTTTTAAAAATTGATTTGATTTTTATTAGATATGAGGTGGATATAAAAGCATAGAAATTTATGGGCAGAAGTACTATTTATAACCTTAATTTTCATAAACAAAAAATTGAAAATGTTGATTATCAAATCGGATTTTAATAACTTAACTTTGAGTGTTCGACGAGATTTTAGAAGAAATTTAATTCGTGGAACTTGAACTTCGTATTTGTATTAATTTCAGTGTTATGAGTACAATATCTAATATTTGATCCTTTGATTCTTTCTTTTAGACAAAATAAACTTTAATCCTTAGGTAACTTTAATCCTTAGGTTTGTTGATTTTCTTGGATGACTAGCCTTTGTGCTGATGATCTTCTTGGGTGATCAGCTTGTAGGCTTGTTGATCTTCTTGGGTGATCGGCCTTTGGGCTTGGTGATCTTCTTGGGTGATCGGCCTTTGGGCTTGGTGATCTTCTTTGGTGATCGGGCTTTAGACTTATTGATCTTCTTGCGTGATCAGCTTGTACGCTTGTTTATCTTCTTGGGTGATCGGCCTTTGGGCTTGGTAATCTTCTTTGGTGATCGGCCTTTAGGCTTATTGATCTTCTTGGGTGATCAGCTTGTAGGCTTGGTGATCTTCTTTGTTGATCGGCCTTTAAGCTTGGTGATCTTCTTGGATGATCGGCCTTTAGGCTTGTTGATCTTTTTGGGTGATCGGCCTTTGGGCTTGGTGATCTTCTTGGGTGATCGGCCTTTAGGCTTATTGATCTTCTTGGGTGATCAGCTTGTAGGCTTGTTGATCTTCTTGGGTGATCGGCCTTTGGGCTTGGTGATCTTCTTTGGTGATCGACCTTTACGCTTATTGATCTTCTTGGGTGATCAGCTTGTAGGCTTGGTGATCTTCTTTGGTGATCGGCCTTTGGGCTTATTGATCTGCTTGGGTGATCGGCTTTTGGGCTTATTGATCTTCTTGGGTGATTGGCCTTTGGGCTTGTTGATTTTCTTGGATGACCAGCCTTTGGGCTTGATGATTTTCTTGGATGACCAGCCTTTGGGCTTGATGATCTTCTTGAGTGATCAGCTTGTAGGTTTGTTGATCTTCTTGGGTGATCGGCCTTTGGGCTTGGTGATCTTCTTTGGTGATCGGCCTTTAGGCTTATTGATCTTCTTGGGTGATCAGCTTGTAGGCTTGGTGATCTTCTTTGGTGATCGGCCTTTGGGCTTATTGATCTCCTTGGGTGATCGGCCTTTGGGCTTGGTGATCTTCTTGGGTGATCGGCCTTTGGGCTTGGTGATCTTCTGGGGTGATCGGCCTTTAGGCTTATTGATCTTCTTGGATTATTAATCTTCTTGGGTGATCAGCTTTGTAGGCTTGTTGATCTTCTTGGGTGATCAGCCTTTGGGCTGGTGATCTTCTTTGGTGATCAGCCTTTAGGCTTATTGATCTTCTTGGGTGATCAGCTTGTAGGCTTGGTGATCTTCTTTGGTGATCGGCCTTTGGGCTTGGTGATCTTGATCGGCCTTTAGGCTTGTTGATCATCTTTTAGGCTTTTTGATTTTCTTGGATGACCAGCCTTTAGGCTTGATGATCTTCTTGGGTGATCAGCTTGTAGGCTTGTTGATCTTCTTGGGTGATCGGCCTTTGGAGTTTTTGACTTCAAGAGAGAAAGTCTTCTGATATTCAAGAGAGTTATACTCTTCCAAACTTTAGTATTCTGATCTTCAAAGCTTTAAGAGTTTTTTTTTTTATTCTTCAAAGGTTGTATTCTTCAGATCTTTTGAGCTAAGGGGGATTGTGTTTTTCAGATATTTAGAGTTTCAATCTTTGGATCTTCGAATCTTTGGAGCTTCAGTCCTCAGGATTTGAGAATCCTGTGTCTTCAGAGCTTCAGAGCATTAGCCCTCCATTGTCAATGCTTCCCTCTTCCCCAAATGAAGAGATAAAGCCTCTATTTATAGAGTTTCTATGGGCCTTCATGGGCTTGGTCCCAATTGCTTTTGGGCCCAAAAATTGGGATTGGGCTTGGGCCCAATATCTTTTTTGGCCCAAAAAAATTTACAATGGACTTGAATTGGGTTGGGCTTTTGACCCGAGCGACTTTAATTACTCGGACCAATTTGATTTATAAATTCCACAATGCATTTGGGCTTTGTTATGATGACGTGGCGAAATTTGGTTGGCCGAAATTTCTCATTCAACAAATGCCCCCTTTTCGAGATTTTTGCACGTGTATGAGTGGATGAATCTCGAAAAAGAAGATAAAGTTGGCGAAATTTTGGTCGTTTAGACTCAGGAAGTTGAATTAGTCGCGCTTTCAGTAGTTGTTCTAACATATCAGGAATGTCAGAATCAGGAAAAGGATAAACTTTTTCTTGCATTTCTTTTAGAGTCAGTCGATGCCTTTCATATTCTTGTCGATTTTCAGTCTTTTTATCCTTTTCTTTGAAGGACGACTTAAGAAGGGTCGAATTGACGACTTTAGACTCTTCTAAAGTCACATCGGCATGCTTCTCTTCATTCTTTACGTTAGGGACTAACATGTTTTTGTCCCCTCGATTGGCAATACTTAACTCCATATCATAATTTATACCTTGGAGAATGTAAAGAAGTCCCCAATGCATGCCTTCAATGAGACGATCTTTGCAATCTAGACTTGCAGCTCTCCAACGATTTATGTAGTCAATGACTGGTTCGCCTTTTCGTTGCTTAGTGTTGGTGAGCTCGAACATACTGACTATTCGTCTTGTGCTGTAGAAGCGATTTAAAAACTCTCTTTCGAGTTGTTCCCAACTATCAATTGAATCAGACTCCAAGTCGGTGTACCAGTCAAAAGCATTTCCTTTCAATGTTCGAACGAATTGTTTAACCAATAAGTCTCCTCTGGTTCCAGCATTTTCACAAGAGAGAAGTCTGACTAGGTCCTCCATATTGAGCCTTGATGGAGTTTGTAATCATCTCCTGCAACTGCTGAACAGATAGCGAAGCAATTGAAGTCGAATCTTGGGGCTGACTGTCTAGCAAAACCTTCTTCCCTTTGTCATTGTTCTTGACTGCAGGTGTATGACTTGATTCAGTCGCATCACGACTTTCAATATGATTCTTGAGGGATGCAATCTCATAATCCCTTTCTTCAACTGCCTTCAATAGCATGTTAACTTTCTTTTCGAGCTCGGTCATTCTCTCCTCATTTGTTCCCACCTCAGCCATCATGACAGACATTACATTTGGTTTGGATGCCTCCTCGCTTGATTGTTCAGAAGCTGAGGTAGGATTCTCTTTGATGACGACCCCAACTTTCGGGTCTCTTGAGATTCGCTCCCATATATTTCTCGCAATCTCAAAGGTAGGTTGCTCTTCCAATTGTATTTCCTTAGAGCGGCTGCGAGTAATCGGTCTTCTGGAAGTGTCACTTGAAGCGTTATGAGCATTGTCTTTGGATGCCATGTCGTATGTCTTGTGCGGGAGAAAGAGATGAAAGGTAGAGAGTGTCCCACTGGGCGTGCCAATTTGTTTGATGAGATTTTAGAAGAAATTTAATTCGTGGAACTTGAACTTCGTATTTGTATTAATTTCAGTGTTGTAAGTACAATCTCTAATATTTGATCCTTTGATTCTTTCTTTTAGACAAAATAAACTTTAATCCTTAGGTTTGTTGATTTTCTTAGATGACCAGCCTTTGGGCTTGATGATCTTCTTGGGTGATCAGCTTGTAGGCTTGTTGATCTTATTGGGTGATCGGCCTTTGGGCTTGGTGATCTTCTTTGGTGATCGGCCTTTGGGCTTATTGATCTTCTTGGGTGATCAGCTTGTAGGCTTGTTGATCTTCTTGGGTGATCGGCCTTTGGGCTTGGTGATCTTCTTTGGTGATCAGCTTGTAGGCTTGGTGATCTTCTTTGGTGATCGGCCTTTGGGCTTATTGATCTTCTTGGGTGATCGGCCTTTGGGCTTGGTAATCTTCTTTGGTGATCGGCCTTTAGGCTTGGTGATCTTCTTGGATGATCGGCCTTTAGGCTTGTTGATCGGCTTTTAGGCTTGTTGATCAACCTTTGGAGTTTTTGACTTCAAGAGCTTCAAAGAAAGTCTTCTGATGTTCAAGAGAGTTATACTCTTCCAAACTTTAGTATTCTGATCTTCAAAGCTTTAAGAGTTTTTTTTATTCTTCAAAGCTTGTATTCTTCAGATCTTTTGAGCTAAGGGGGATTGTGTTCTTTAGATATTTAGAGTTTCAATCTTTGGATCTTCGAATCTTTGGAGCTTCAGTCTTCAGGATTTGAGAATCTTCAGGATTCCGTCTTCAGAGCTTCAGAGCATTAGCCCTCCATTGTCAATGCTTTCCTCTTCCCCAAATGAAGAGATAAAGGCTCTATTTATAGAGTTTCTATGGGACTTCATGGGCTTGGGCCCAATATCTTTTTTTGCCCAAAAAAAAATTCATAATGGACTTGAATGGGTTGGGCTTTTGACCCGAGCGACTTTAATTACTCGGACCAATTTGATTTATAAATTTCACAATGCATTTGGACTTTGTTATGATGACGTGGCGAAATTTGGTTGGCCGAAATTTCTCATTCAACATTTGTGTTTATTTAGTCCATTAGCTTCTAGAAGTGTTAAAATTTTAAATTTTGTATTTAATAGGTTCCAAATTTGAAATTTTTAAACATTAATTGATATATTATAAATAATTTAAATTTTGTGTCCATTAAATTTGTGAATTTTGAAAAAATTGAAAGTTCAAGAATAAAATTTGAAATTTTGAAATTTTGAAAGCTAAAAAACTGAATAAACATAAATATCAAAATTCAAGGACTAAATTTATAATTTAATAAAATTTTAAAGTTAAATTGTTCAGTCTATAAGCTTTTACAATTGTGCCAAATAATTCTTTAAAATTTCACATTTGCTTCAAAATAAGTTGTCAAATTTTCATATTTGTATCTAATCTATTTTTAAATTTTAAAAAATCTTTAGAAAGTTTTCCAGTTTTTAATTTTGTAGCTAATAATATCTATTAAACTGTCAATGTTGTGTCAAATATATCAAAGACTTATTTAGACAATTTTTGAAATTCACGAATCTATTTGGCCTAAAATTGAATGTCTAAGTCTTGTTAGATACAAAATTTAATTCTTTTTGTTTTATATTTCCAAATTCACTCCCTTCAGCAAATATGTGTTTGGGATGCAATTCAGTTTTGTTTCTAACTATTAATTTTGAATCTTATGATCCAAACCGTGCAATATTTTAAACAAATACTTTTAACTTTTCAATGTATCCAGATTTTGAATTTTAAATTTTAAAATGCAAAATTATATTAAATAAAGATAAAAACAGTTTAAAATCCCGTATGCATACCATAAATAATATAATATTGCAAATTTATTATTCTACAAATTTTTGGTTTTATGATTTATAAATATGGTATCAAACACATTTTATACAATTTTTTAAATTAAAATCCAATTTATGAATATACTATTAAACATATATATGAGAACATGAAATACAACCATGTTTTCATTGAATCACTTGTTTTCAAATTTATTTTTCAGAGTTTCTACATAACAACCCCTTGAAACGATCTATCAAACACAAAATTGAACGTTCACGTTCGTGGATCTATTTTATATTTTGAAAATTAAAGAACATAATGGACACAAAATTGAAAGTAATCTTATAATTTTTTCCATATTCAAGAATTTATTAGACACAAGCATAAAAGTTTAACAATTAAATTTATAATTTAACATTTTTAAATGTTAAATTATTCATTATTTCATTTGTTTTAAAAATTTATACAAATAACCCAAAATTTTAGTTCAATATGACCCAAAATTTGAAAATAAGTTGTATAACATTTTGTACTCATAACAACACATGAAAATACAGTAGAGGACCTCTTAAATTCACGTTTCATCAATCTCACACTCCATCTTAGTTGTGCCCTCGTTCTCAATAGCAAACATGCTCTGCATGGTTACTTAACCAATCTTGCTTTCGATCTTGTTCGAACTCTCTTTTTTCTGATAATATGGGAGATCGAAAAATCGAACTAATAACTTCAAAATTGTATTATATTATTGTGATAGATAGACTAAAATTGGGAAAATTTGGCTTTCTAATTTTATCTTTTAGAAAAATGGTTTCAATTATAGTAATTCTATAGCAGTACAGTTTGAACTAATTGAGGGTGTTTGTTTTAAATTTACTTCAAGACAAAAATTAATTAGTTGTTTTTTTTTTTTTTTTTTTTTTTTTTTTAGGATATAATTTAAATCCGTTGAAAGTGGAAACTGAAAATTCTTTGTAAAAATTGGATATATATCTAAGTTGGGAAAGTTGAATTTTCCGAAAAATAAAGAACTTCGCTTTATCATATATCTATACGAAATTCAATCGAAGAAGAAGAAAATTTGTTAAACAATTAACAGAAATCGAGGAGCGGTGGAACAAACATAGAGAGTAGAAGATTCATCACTCTTCTCTTTCTAACATCAAATCATCTTTCGACACCTTGCTCCTTCCATCCTATTTTGATTTGATTCCTATATTACAACATGGAGATCTTCGCTTCCACTCGATTAGATCCGATTGATGGTACGCTTCCTCTATTGTTCTTATATTTCCTGATTCTGTAGCTATTGTTTGAATCTGAGATATCGAAATGAAGTTGAAAATTACGATTGCGTGCTTAAATAGAGCATTCGAACAAGTTCAATCGTCACTTAGTAGACCTTTAGAATCTTCAGGTTGAAAATCAGTTATGTGCGGGCAATTTTCTTTTTCTGTGATTAGAAACTGTATCGTTTAATTGATTTTTTGTGTGTCAATTGTGATCTTCCTACAGAAATTTGCTTTTAGGTAAGCGCTATCGCTGGTATGTATATGGAGTTTGATATTACCTCATGAAACACTTAGGACTAGGAGCAGTTCTGTATACTGTATTTGCTAAGTGTAAAGGTTATTGTTAGCTAGAAAATGCAAATTAGCTTGGGAATTCTCAAATTTATGTGAGCTTGAAGATAACCACTCGTTAACGGGGTAGAACCTTGGAAGTTCATGGGGATTGCCAAAGTTGTAAAGAAAACGCTGTGAGTGGAAGAAGCATACAAAAATATAGTTGGGAATGCTGAAAGGGGTGAGGACCTGGGGGATCCCAAGCGGATTTTAAGATATGAGACAATTATTTCACATCTAAATCAAAACAAAATCGATTGTTGTGCGTGTGATGAGACCAGATAGAGATGAACTTTCATCGATCTAGTTGTTCATACTGGATATGTATTTGAGTTATAATGAGTAGTTATGCTTTTACTTGAACTGACATTGTGGAAGGTTGAAGTTTTGGCATACGGAATTTGGATGTTGGCCTTGACTTTCTAATTGGAAATTTCTTCTTGATGCCCTCATCTAAGACTGGAACTGTATCTTGTTTGTCTATTGATGCAAAATTTTCATTTTTGCTTATTGCAGGACAATATTGTGTGTAGATGATACGAGAAGTAGCTACATGTGATATATATTCGAGTATGTATTAGTTATACCATTACTTTGCATCGACAACTTCAGTTGCTTCTTGTCTAAAACATTTAGGTTAAATGTGATGGTGAAAACAAAGCAAAGACAGAATAGTAATCCTAATCATCTTTCTGGCTCCTCAAACTCTGTTATTGATTTGGATATGCATGGAGATGATAGTTGGGTGGTGGTTAAGAAGCAGAAAGTCACAATCCTAGTGCCTCCTATTTCAATAGTAACAAAATCCTCAACTCCCATTGCAGAACAAAGTCAGCTGCAACCAATTACCCAAAAAGTATCAAATTCCCAAACAGAAGCTCTTGAAGAGACATGTCTTGAAGCGCCTGCTACTGTGCTGCCATCATCTTCTAAAAATGTTAATCAACAAAGTCCAATATCTGCTGCTGCTCGTTGTAATTTGACGACGAAACAGCCATTGAAGCAAGCTATCATGCCCCCAAATCCAGATGAAGCTTGCGATTCAAGGCCTTGTAAGGTTTTAGGATTATTGAACAGCACGAAATCTATGAAGCCGCAGCCTAGACAATTACATTACCCTGGTGGCTTTCTCACTGGAGGCACATTGTTAAATCAGAGACTCAGGGCACTTAATCTTGAGAGGAAGCTGCAAAAAGCTGGTGGTTTAAGTAGGTGGTTGGAATCACTGGGACTGGACCAATTTGTAGGTATTTTCCAGAGAAAAAGTATCAATAAGTTTCACCTGGTAAATCTAACCATGAAAAAGCTGAAAGATATGGGCGCAAATGCGGTGGGGCCGCGTAGAAAACTGATACACGCAATTGAGTGTGTCTGTCAACCCTATAGTTCCGAAACTTTTGAGGGGGTTTATGGGATTTAACCGATGTTTTAAGCCCCTCCTTCAGCTCCCTTGTAAGCAGTTCCATCCTTCTTGGTGTATCTTGAATTGTTGGTTGTACAAAGAGAAGGATATATTGGTTTAGTTCATTTTGTGCCGGAGATTGTTCATTGGTGTAGATACACAGAAATGGGGCTATGAGTTTGAAGAGAATACCAAGCTAATAGAGCAATCAATGTACTGGTTATTTGGAAATACTTACAGAAATGTTGTGATTTTATATATATATATATATATATGAAAACGGAGGAAAGAATGCTTAAAGCTAATGGAATTTTGTGAAATCCAAAAATTGGTCTTTATGTTTATGCTCTTTTTGAAGGATTGGTCTTTGTACTAACGAAATATCCTTTTTCAGGCATGAAAGACTTCAGCTTTTTAACTTTTTGTTGCATCTCACGAGTCAACTTCCCCCTCATACTTACTGGCGCGGGGTATTTGGGAGGTTGAATCTTCTAGTTAGCTTTCTCCCAATTCTTAGTGGGGATATCCCGGGTTGTGGCTCTCCGAGCATTTCTATTATCTTTATTTTAAAAAATAATAAATAATAATATATATAAAAAAAAATAAAAATAAAAGTAAAAATAAAAAATTGTTTTGCGCATTCGCCAAAATTGTGGTTGCTTGAGTTAGTTGTAATAACAAAACTAAAACAAAATTACCCCACCTTTACCTTTTGTTTCAAAATTACTCCTTTTATACTTCTAAGAGTGATGACCTTGTGCCATAACATTCTAGGTCACTATCAACCGTTTTCAAACTTTAGTTTTCAATTTAAACTACTAGTTGATTTCTAAATTCTATTTTAAGAGTCTTTTTGAAACATTTATGAAAAGATTAGGATATTTTTTAAACAAGATTTGGGAGGCATGTTGAATTACAAATCTAATTGACCAAATCACAAGCTACCTCCCTCTTTTCTACTCTTTTAAGTGGTTTTCTTCACCTTTGTTCTTATAGTTCTTACAATCGAATGGCCATACAGTTTAACAATTTTTTTTAAGATTATCAAAGATCTCGCGGAGGAGTTCCATTTGTGACGAGCAAAAGGATTTGAGAAGCCACATTTCCTCTAGGCAACACTATATTCATACTCAAGTTATGGAATTGATTGTACACATATAGACACATTAATTACTAAAATTCTATTATCTATTTAAAAAAAAAATTCTTTCTTCTTTTTTTAAGAAAAGACAGCAGAAAGCATAATAACCTCTCAAAACAAGCAAGCTTAAAGCAACTCCTGACTCTCCAAAACTTACAATCGTCTGCCTACGAATTGAGACAAGTCACACTCAAAATAGAATTCATGAAGCTCTAAAATCTTTCCATTATAAATACTAACGAGTGTTTGTTTTCCTCAGTTGCATTTTGTCAAAGTAACACAGGGAGATTTGATCCAAAATCTATTGCTCCCATCCTCCTAATCTCGTCCCGGGATTATAGTTAGTGAACAGCCTGAACTCGTTTCCGAGCTTGCTAGAGTGGTGTGGCCTAAAACCACATGGATGAAAACCCATTAGCTCAGCTGCTATTTCTGCTTGCACTTCTCCTGCATTTTGGTGTTGCATAGTGTTTAATCGTCAGCAAAACAATAGAATAAAATCGACGAATCTAACCAGTATCTTAGAAATCTTGGTAATTAGGCAACTGATAGAATATTTATTTACAGTTATAAAAGCTAATTGCAATGTGAAATATAATGTTGGGACAAGCGGTATTCATCATTTCTATACCTGTTAGTAATAGCAGGTAAGATTCACTATGTTGTGCTAGGAAAGAAATTGTACGAGTGACTTTCTCCAAGCATTCTTTGCTCTGCCAGAAGGAACATAGAGGGAGCACAGATTATTCATGGCTTGATAGAGAATCATTGTTTCACATACATATATAATCCCAAGCGCTAATACAATAAAAAAACAGAATCATAAACCAGTTAGATAAACTCTAGTTTGTTGCCAAGATATGAAAGTAGGAACTTGCCACCATAGTTCAGAGTTCAGAATTCAGAATCTTTATACGAGTACAGTAAGCCCATATATTGTGTTACACGAAACTTGCATATTTAGATGGGACAGTCAAAGCTAGGGGAGTAAAGAATGGATTTTGGTGTAAAGCATTCTGACAAGAATGCACTAATAATCACAAATAATAGAGGTGTTTGCCAAAAAAAAAAAAAAAAAAATCCTGTGAATGGGAAGGATATTTAAGCCTGATTCACAAATTAAGCATCCAAAAGTGTTAAAAAACTAATTATGGACAAAGACATTATCTCTCACCAGGTAAGGAGGATCTGCTACTACAATCTGAAAATTGTGCTTCAATTCCATCGCCAATTCTTCTGGTTCATTGTAATCGTAAAATGTGAATTCACTACCATGTTGTGAAAAGCGTTTGTCATACTCAAGAAGTTGTGCAGATACATGAGGACCAATTTTCTGACAAATGAAGATCAGACTAAGGCAATATATTAGTCAATAGAGAAGATGGCTAATTTTGCAAGAAAATGGGCTACAGAAAGATAGAAGAAATTACTTTTGGTGTAAACAAAAAGGTGGAGAAAATAACAATCTGGTTTGGAAGAAAGGACAGGGTTTCCAATCCAAAATAAAGATTCATAACTCATATAGACTAGTCTAATGTCTAAGGCTTAATTATAGGCACTGGTGCACTGCACAAGTGCAAACCAGGCCACCAGAAATTAGATATTATCATGACTAAATCAGAACAAATTGAATCATGTTAGAGAATATTTATAATTCAAATTTAAATTCTAACATTTCTGAATCAACTTGAAAAAAAAAATTATAAAAAACTTTGTAAATTTGCAGTACAATGAATTCATGACGGGATTTAGAAAGCTTTCTGGTTAAACCACTTAGACATATTCCTAGCTTCTATCACACTTTTAGATTTTGACTAAACTAAATTCATTGTCTTAACAAGATGGTTAGCGATCACACATGGTTGGTTGTAAGAATCTCGAATGTCTCATCTGGCCCCAATAAATTAATAGTCTCCATATTGGAATTTATGCTTACAAATAATTGGGACTTTAGGAGGCAAATAGCAAAAAGCTCAAATCCTTCCAGAAAATATTAATAGTCTCAAATCCTGAAATGGTGAATGAGAGAGATCACAAAAGAAAAAGGTTTCTAATCAAGGTTGACTACAAATGGACTAAGACAATGTGACTTGGGAAACAGTAACAAATAAAGTCCTATTTCTCTAAAGATGGTAAACCTACATTAATTCAACGCTTCAAGCCACTCAGCAAATACACCCTTATACTATCTCTCCTTGTTTTAAATCCCTTCAAAATTTGCAAGGACAATTGAGAAAGCTTGTCATTTGATTAATTGAGAGATTGCTTCTCTTTCAAATGATTATGGCAGTTTGTCATTGTCAAATATTTAGAAAGAAAATAGCCTTAATTTCTAAAAAGGCTTTGAAGTCCCATGGAACATGATATTTTATGGCACTGATCATTCTTAGAAAACATGGTTATGACTTATGATGCTAATCATTGGCTCAGAAATCCTGGCATACTTTGAGCTTTCAGCTTTGCATACCTAAGGTATCATATTCCTGGATGGGAGAGAGACTTTTGAGAATTTAGTTGAAGCCATGTCTTCGGAGCTCAAACATCGGAGTATTTCGGGGGGCCATAATTTAGTGATCCTGAGTTTGTAAATAGGTTTCTTTTCCTCCTTTGAGATATGCCTATTTAGATATGTAAATTTCTAAATTTTCCCTTTCGATATCCAATCAATTAGAGGGTCCTTCAGCCTCTTAACAGATGCCTCATCATCCCTATTTCGATGAACGAAATTTTCTTCTCATCGATAACACATCAATAAATTTTTAATTATAAAGTGAAACAACAAATCATTCATCGTGCACTTATATTTATTTCAGGTTCAAATGTTAGGTATATCATAAGACGTTGGTATAAAGCGACTGAAACAAATTCTTATCATCGGTACTCCCCACTTGAAATTCGAGCCTCAACTAAGTAAACTAAAGCAGAACCTCCAAAGAACAGAAAATTAGACACAAAATTCAAGTTCCAAAATGCGATAAAAGAAAACGACTATCCAATTACCTTCAGATAGGTGTAGAGAGTCGGGCAAGCAATACAGGCGACCCGAGGAGAATCAAAGTTCTGGCATAGCGTAAGAACCTCATTAGCCACTGTCTCCGCCGTGTTGCGGTCGTACCAGAATTGACTCAGCCTCCAATCCTCCGCCACTAAAGCGACCTCTGAGTCATCGGAAACTCCATTTTCCAAGTGAGGTTCAGTGGAGGGCTGGGTTTGCTCGGCAAGGAACTCCTTGAGTGCAGCTAGAGCATGAGAGCTCAGCAATGGCGGATCATCATCACCATCATCCTGTTCAACAATTATGGGGTCTCCGCAAATGCTCTCCGATTTGCTTGGTGACTCCATTTCTTGAACTCCGTTTCTCGCGCGAAGGACCGAAGCGGCGGCGATGACTGATAGAGTGATAGAGGGAATTAATTCTATTTCTTGGCAATGGTTTTAGGTAAATATCTACTTTTCCTTTATTTAAGTTTATTATTTATTATTATTTTGCAAAGGACTTTTATTTCATTTAAGAAATATAGAATCATTATATACCTCCCTAGACCAATGAAAATTTAGGTCGCTTAGATTCAAATTTAATGTATAATTAGTCATAGTTTTAAAGAAACACTCTTAACATTTAAGTCTTAGAATTTAGAAAATGATTTTGAATTGCTTTGAGTGACTGTTAGTTGACTAACTAAAAACTAACATGATATGATAGTTGTAAACTTTAAATAAGATAGTCTTTCAAAACAAAAAATTTAAATGAGATGGCACATTAAGTTGACAAATTTTAAATCAGATGACCATTATTATTATTATTATTATTATTTTAGTTTTTAATTTTTAATTTTTAAAAAATAAACATCATACATGTAAAAACAAAAAACATGTTTAGTAATTATTTTTAGTTTTTTATTTTTAAAACTTAAAAAACTAAAAGCATGTTTGATAATTGTGTTAATGCATTTTTACTTTTTTTTTTTAATTTCATATTGATAAAACAATATCAATATTTTAAATGTACTGATAACCCGCGAATGCTTCAACCACAGAACTCAACATGAACAACACAATGCTTGAATAAGTATATAAAAGAATCTTATTGCAGTAGGATTTGAAATCTCAAGTACCCAAGTTTTAGGCTCACACGATAGCACTAGACCAAAGACATATCATTGAATTACCTTTTCAATTTTAATAGTTAAAACGACACTCATTTTAAAAAACAAAAACAAATTTCTAAAAAGTTTTTTTTAGTTTCTAAAATCGAACTAACAGACAATTGGATTGTCAATCAAACATACTCGTTTTTTGTTTTTGTTTTTGAAAATTAAGCCTATAAACACTACTTTCACCTCCAAATTTCTTCATTTGTTATCTAGTTGTTACCAATAGTTTTTAAAACCAAACCAAAATTTGAAAAATAAAAAAAAAGCAGTTTTTAAAATTTTGTTTTTGGAATTTGACTAATATTTCAGCCATTGTACTTAAGAAAGATGTAAATATGGAGAAAATAGGCTTAATTTTCAAAAACCAAAAACAAAAAACAAAATGGTTAACAAACGAGGTCTGAATTGTACAGCTCAAAGATTATTCCAACTAATCAAGCAAATTAGCGTTCAATAATACAATCCTTTCATATATATTATATTCTCAACTCCATTTTGCAATATCAATTATATTACATATTCTTCTAAAACCTTGTAAAATCAAAAGCAAAGTGCATATAAAATTTAGAATATCAAGTCAACCAACTCAAACCCCAAAACCAACCCAACAAACTTTGCAACAAAAATAAACAACACCCTAATTAAAATAAAAATCTAAGTATGAGAGTAATAATTTGAAATTCAAACAGAGTTTTGAAGCATGAATTTTTTTATAATAGCAATGACTTGAAGAGCCAGTTCAGAATCTTGAGAATTAGTGAAGAAGCCATGTTGTTTTCCCTCAAACTCAACATACTCTATTCTTTTTCCCAATTGTGAAAGTGTTTTTGCATAATTTTTCACTCTATCTTTCAGCATTTCATTTCCACCAACAATCACCAAAATGGGCTCCAAATTCACTTCTTCAAGCCTCATGCTTGATGCCCCAAATGGGTTTGCCAACGGGTGATCTCTATCTTCTCCTATTGGTAATGATAGCCTCCAAAACCTGTCTCCAATAATTTTGACGTTAAATTTACCGTAATCCATCTACTTTAAATTTTTAATTTTTCGATTTAGTCGTTATTTAGCATAATATTAAAGTAAGAGATTTGTGTGTGTTTTTCTAGTGAATCTTGTGTAATGTCTCGTGAGTTTTGTATACAATTATTTCTCTAAGTTTAATGATTATAAATTTGAATTGACCTTCTAAAAGTAATTTAAAAATTATCTCTAAGAACTTGTTTGACAACCGGTCTCTAGAAAGATTATGAAATGAAATTTTAAAATTAATTTTGATAATGATGAGAAAATAGTGAAACCTAATTAATTATTATAATTATTTTTAATTAATTAATAGACATTAACGATAAAGATTGAAATTAGTTAGTATTTAGTGAAAAATAGAGGTTAAAGTGTAAATTTTGATGGAGCGTTTGGGCCATGGAGTTGGGAAATAGAAAGCCTTTATGAACTTTACTCCTTGTTTGGCCCAATGAGTTTTGTAAGTCCCACTACTAAAAAACCATCATTTCTATAACTTTTTACACTGTGGGTCCCAAGAGTTCACAACCTCATTCTTATTCCCCAAATGATCCTAAAATTAAAGACCAAATTGGAAAGAAAAAAACTCAAATATCAAGGGTAAAATTATAATATTTTGAGACTTAGATACTAAATTGAAATCAAACTCAAAATTTAAATAATTAAAAATGTAACATTTTGGAATGTTAAGGAGCAAATAAAAACTAAACACAAAGAATATATTTTCGGGTAGAAGATATCCATCGACACATGCACTTTTAGTTTAGCATCCACTTTTTTGCTTTAATGACTCAGTATTGCAGAGCAAGATAAGAGAGCTAAAGTGTTTCCAAAAACAAAGAAAGTGAAAGACTATATCTAAGCTAGCTTGTCTCCACGGCCCTTACCAAGGTCTGAGCACTTGAAGGTTCAATCATAATTTGTCTATAAAAAAAAAAAATTGTAATTTTAAATAGCTAAGTCTCTACAAACAAATTCTGAATTTGTTGTTTTAACCCCTACGTCAATATGAGCTTCTTTTTTTTTTTCTTTTTTTTTTTTTTCAACAGTGTTATCCACAACACAATTACTTCTTGTTTGGCATCACTACAAAGGGAATAACCTAATTAACCATAAGGATCTCTTTTGGATTCATCCATCATTTTCTACCTCTTTTCCAAAAGATTTGGACTTAGGATAAGATATTGGCGTAGGTTGTGTGTGTGTGTGTGACATTGATTGGATAAAAGGCACTATAAATTTTCTAAGAGATTTTACATGGAAGATTCTAATAATGAAGAGCTAAGAAAACTTCCTCTAATAATTTTCTTTTATTGCATTGTTGAATCATTGGATTAATTAGTTTAAAATAAAATCAGTTTATTCACATCCTAATTTCAACTTCCACTACGATTAGAAAAAAAAAATTCTTTATTTTTTGTTAAATAATAAAAGATTTAAGGGAAAAAGAAAAGTCATATTTGGAAAGTTAAAAGTTGTTTTGGAAGTTTTTGTTTGAATGAATATTTGAGAAGATAAGTTTCACATTGTGGTATTATGTCATGTTTTAGATAATTAATAAAATATATTGAAGAAAAGGTTAGTTAAGTTAAATTCCCGTTTTATCTAAAAAAAAACAATGTTTAAATAAGATATTCTTACACAAAATATATATAAGATACTTAAAGATTTAGGTCAACTAAATTAATCTAATCTATTAATTCAATGAACTTATCCACTTCAAATTTTATAATAAAAAGAAAGAGGCATTTTCCAAAAGGAAGTTAATTCAATCAAATCTTGCCACACACACACACACTTGCTACATATATTATAATGATAACTTTTTAATACTAATCCCCAACTTAGATTTTATGAACTTATAATTGTTACCTTTAATCTTTTTTCTCCCTAAAAAGTCACTTCCCAAATGTATTACTATAAGTGATCATCCAATATATATTCAAAATGGGGCTTGCTTTAAAAAAATGGAAGGAAAAAAAGTGGATTCAAATATTAAAAATTAGAATTTTTAATTGTACACAAAATTAATTTTAAAATAATAACAATAATATATTTGTCCTAAGGGTATATATTATAAATTGAATCCTATCTTGTAAGGACGCGATGAGAAAATCAAAAAATCTAATAAGACTAGAGGCAAGAAGCTTAAATTTATATCGTCTTTGTTTAGATTATGAAATTTGTAAAAACCTTTGATTGATTGGGATGTTGTTTATGAATTTATACAAAAGAGTGTATACAAAGGATGAATGGAGGATGAATGTGTGGATTTCATAAATTTAGTTGTGTCTCATGTAATGAAATATATAATTATTAACACATTGTGTGTTTAAACAGGAAAAATATCATATACCCTCAATTATTTAAAACTTGAATTATACAAACTTAATATTTTTTTGGGCCTTTTTCATTTTGGTAATAATTATTTTTGTTTATTTATATATGTGTATGATTTATTGTGGGAAGTTTTGGATTCAGCGGTAAATCCAAAAAAATAAAATAATTAAATAATAATAATAATAATAATAAATAAAAAAATCCAGGATCTTGTGGGGAGATACAGTGGGTCAAAAAAAAAAAAAAAAAAAAAAGTCCAAGGCATTGACTATATCACGCTTTTTCTATGGTGGAGATTTGAAAATGACATTTGTGAGAAATTATTTGTTTAATTTATTTTCAATAAAATGGAAATGAAGAAAAAGAAAGTGGTTGGGAGTGTTTTTCTTTTTTAAATAAAAAGAAACAAAAAGTGTTATTTTTTCCTTCAATTTTTTTATAGGTGAGAGGAAAATAAGGCAAAAAGGACGTCACCTCAAAGGATTTATGAAAAAAACAAAAAGAAAAACAGATAAAACATATAAAAAGAAGACATTGACTTAGAGTCAATTAACATTTTTATTATATCATTACAAAAAGTAAATAAAACATATCGAGAAAAAAAAAAAAAAAAAGCTTTATAATATGAATATAAGATAAATAGTAAAAAGTGTTAAATATTATTTCTTTAATTTACACTTTTTTTTGGTTGTTTTTATAATTTTTAAAAAAATATCAGTCGATATATTGACATTTTAGAAACAAATTAGCCTAAGAAATTAAAAAGGTTGGGTAAGAATTAAAACTGTGGAAATGGTTTTGGAAACAATAATAACCACGTGGAGGGGGTAGTAGTGACGTAATTATTAAACGGATGGATTTTATTATTATTATTATTATTATTATTATTATTATTTTAATGATAAGATGGAAATAATGGATTTTTTTGTTTTGGAAAATCCTACAAGATTAGATTGAGAATAATTGATAGTCAAATATTTGGTAGATTGTTTGAAAATTCTCCTCCTCTGCACTGCATGTCTTCTTATATTCAATTTTCACAATTTTTTTTTTAATTTTAATAATAAAAGACTGTGATAGACCGTGTTTGATTACTATTTGTGTTTATCATGACATAGATAGACATAAATTAGTCTATTGCAGATATACAGTAAAATTTTACTATATTTGTAAATATTTTAGTTCGTTTTCTATATTTAAAAATAAATATTTCTTTTCTTTTTTCTTTCAAAAATAAAAATAATTAATAAAGATTAAACCAATAAATAGAAGAATATGGATAAGAATTTGGTAGTCACAAACTGAACTTTCATGCGTACGGATGAACAAGGCACTATGTGTTGAGTGTTTATTATTATTATTATTGTTCATATTATCTTTTCTGAGGGAGTCTTTTGATTCAAAAAATGATAATTATGATTATAGTATTGGAATAAGCGTTTGTGGATATCATTTTCATCTATTTATTTCTTATTTATTTATACTTTCCTTTAGAAAATGTCAAAGAGAGAGAGAGAGAGAGTCTATTTAAATCCTCTCTTGCTCAAATATAAAACAATAATAATAAATAAATAAGACAAAACATGACAAATGAAATATCTACCCGTTGTTCTTTAAAAAATTAAACTGAGTTTCTAATTCTTAAACAACAAAAATAAAAGATAAAATTTAGACTCATTGTTACCATAATTTTGATAACAAATTTTGAATTTGTTTATTTCTTTATATAGTCTAAATTTATTTTATAACAAGAAGTTGAAGTATGGGATTTGAACTCTAAATCCAAGAAACCCCTCAACACATTTAAAGTAGGTGGTGAAATAATCTAAATCGGATTTAATTTTGGTCAATTTCATGATAAGAAATGTTATGTAAGAGAGGTTTGAATCCTCTATATATAAAATTATGTCTAAGTTGGAAGATTGTAAATCCCAATTACTTGTAACTTTTTTTTTTTAATTTAAAGATAAAATAAAGATTAAACTCAAAACTAGAGTAAAAGTATAATATAGACAAAATTAAAACTAGACTCTAAACTAAGGGATATAAAGTAAGATATTATTGAAAGATATCACGCATTTTCAAAAGTATCTTAAATCTACATTGACTTGAATAGTAATTTACTTGCATACATATATTTTCTTAATATTATTAGGGTGCAGCCTCGCTATATCTATCTTTGTTTTTCTCTTTTAATTACAAATAGGAAAAATATTTTAAAAAAATATCTTTTTCTAAAAGATTAAAGTTTGTCACTTGACAATTTTAGTGGGATGCACAAATGTAAATGTAGCTTTGAATACACCAAGTATGTTTTATATTTTCAAATTTATATGCAAGGTTCTCATTCACTATATATATTTTTTAATAACTAGCGCAAATTTCTTTGTGTTTTCTAATGTGAAAAAGATTTTCTTTATCGAGGTTAAAAATTACTTTGGGTCTTGTCAAGTTTATACTTTTAAATATGTGACAATTTAGTCACTATATCGAAGAAGATCTTACAAACTTAATTTCGAGTTTTTATTATATTTGACAATTTAACACATATTTGGTCCAAGGAGTGAGGTTTCCTCAACTACTCTCCTAGCTTAGCCTAATAACTTTGTGGATCAATCCCACAAATAAAAGAAAAGAGAAAAGAAAAACATCAGTTCATAACTTATCAACTTCTTCCATTGTATTTCTCCACCTAAACAACTCTACTTCTTCACTTGTCTCAAACACTCCTTTAGTCTTTATTGATTATAGACAAATTTCATTCTTCATCGGTCTAATCAACTACATGGGTAAGAAATTTCATTTTAAATCCTACAATATTTTTCATAATAAAAACTAAAGCATTATTTATGAAGTACAAAAGACTAAATTATTACAAATTTAAAGGAACAAAAATTAAGACCTCGTTTAGTAACTATTTCGTTTTGTGTTTTAGAAAATTAAGTCTAAAACAATAAAATGTCGTAGAAAAATAATCAATAAAATATCGTTAATGTAAATACAATATAAATAATAAACATGTTAACTTGTCTAAAATATCATAGAATATTTATTTATTAATTTTCTTTTTTTTTTTTTTTGTTAAAATATTCTTTCATCTAAATTTTTTATTATAACCGAAAATATTTTAGTTAATATCAACATTTTAAATTTGGTTACACCCAATAATTGGGGTTGGGCATCTCTTTAAGATCAATAGAGAGAATTGAAATGTTATAGTTAGTTATATGGCAAAAAGAGAGAGAGAGTGATTACCTGTCAAGCGCTTCCAAATCGAAAAATTCTTCAGGCGGTCCCTCCTCCGATTGGGTTCTCGTAACTCCGCCGAAGAACGGCGCCATTAAAACAAATCCTTTCACTCCAAATTTCTCGCTCTCCATTCCAATCCTTACTGCCAAATGATGCGCAATGTTCCCTCCCGACGAATCTCCCATCACAAAAACCCTTTCCAAATCCCCTCCCTCCTCAATCCACGCATCCTCCCGCTTTCTCGCCCACTCGATCGCCTTCGCTCCGTCCTCCACCGCCGCCGGCAGCCGGTGCTCCGGCGCTAGACGGTAGTCCGGTGCGATTACCAAAGCCTCCAGCCCTAAGGCGAGGCGAACGCAGCAATTGTGTGAGTTCGGCCAGGATCGGGAGCCGACGCAGAAACCGCCGCCGTGGAAGAAGAACAGAATAGGAAGTTTTTTGTTAGTGGAGGTTGCCGCTGCCGGTTTGAAGAGACGGAGGTGGAGGCCGTGAGAGGCGTCGTAGAGGACGTCGCGGAAGACGACGGAGGTGTCGACGGTGATCGGAAAAGGGAAGTGGATGTCGTCGGAGCGAAAGACGGTGCCGTCGCTGTAGAGTTGGAGGACCCCCATGCAGTCTTCGACGATGTGAGGAAGGGAACCCATATTTTCTTTTTTTTTTCTCCTTTTTTTTTTTTCTTTTTTTTCTTTTTGGGTTATTGGTGGAAATGGAGGGAAGGAGGGAAAGGAGGTTTTATACACTGAGGACGGAGGGTAGAGTGGTAATTAACAAAGGGATCGGTGGTGGATATGTAAAATTCAAAATTGTAAATTATAGTGTGACGTTTTGATTTGTTATCAAAACTAAATTTAATTTTGTTATATTGTTTTTAAAAAAATTAGATTTGTTATAAAACTAAAATATCGAAGTCTGTCATAATAAGCAAAATTTGTTGTATAAGAACAATGAACATAAATTAGAGATTAAGAAGGAAATAAAGCTAAATATGATAGTGAGACTTGGATAAATGGAATAGAAGATCAATAATTGCAACTTAGACATCAAATTAGCTAGCTTTAACTTTTCTCGTCTCATTCACAAAAACGATCTAACTTGTTGGGAGAGTACATAGATGGATTGAAGATGTTTTGTTATTTTGTGTACTTGATAAAAACAACAGGGGGCCTGTTGACATCCAATAGAAAATTTTTAGAAAAAATAAGTTGGTTTGAGAGAAGTAAACAGTAAAAGCCAAAATGATTTTTGAGTGTTTAATTATTAATGGCTAAGTTTTTCCTAATTTGAATAATACATAAAATTATTAAAATATCTTCACTAGTCTTCTACTTCACTTCCACCATGGCTATTATCGGCTACATCATTCCCTCCATCAACCACCACCAACAATTAACCTATTTCAGTGAAACTTCTCACGACCACCATCAACTTCAATTGCTACATCTGACTTCTAATTACGGCCTCAAATTTCGATGACCAACTCTAGTGAACTACTACGACGACCCCCTCCGACAACGACCAACTGCATTGATTGTCTCCAACGTCCAACTCCTAAGCACAAATTCTAACGACCAATTAGATGAATTATATGCTAAAAAAGCAATAACAACTCAATCAATAAAAGTGTTCTAAAAATTATTAGTTCATATTGGTTAATAGTCGTTCTTTATAGTAATTTGATATTAATAAACACACTTTTAGTATATAACAAACCAAACAAACTAGTATACAAAGATACTTTTGAAAAAAATGTAACCAAACACATCTGTTCTATTTTAAGGAAAAAAAAAAAAAAAAAAAAACATTCTTTCTCAAAGTATTTATCTGATTTGTTTAATTTAAGGTCTAAATGAGTGTATTGACTCTTGAGATAGATATTTGGGTGTTTACTACGTCCTGCCTTTTTTATTTACTTACAATTTAGAAAGCTTTGGTCGGCGAGCAACCCCTTTTCTTAGTGCAGATTATACAAAAAAGGAACACTTTTCAATTAAATTTGATTTATTAATTAAGGCATATTAATTTAATGATTCTAGTTGGAAGTATAGTATTAATATGGATATATATATAAATAAGGCTTATTATTCAAACTACTACAATCATGCCAAGCTTTATCGAAGTAAGTTATAGCACCGGGTCCACGAAGCAAATAGAAGAAATGACAAAACTATAAACACTTCTTAGACTCTCCTATAAAGTTAAGAATATGAGATAGCAATTAATTTTCCTTTTTTTTTTTTTAATTAAAAGAATTATTCTTGAAGTTGCAATTACACTATTAAACTTTTAGTTGTAAAAATTAAATGAGCCCCAAATTTATACGAATGTTAAAATTATACTCTCAAACTTATAATGATAAAAATAGAACCTTCAAACTTATGCAATGATTACAACTTCTGCAATCGTGTAAGTAGTTTGAGAGATAATTGTAATTATCGTCACACTTTGAAGGGTGGTTTTTACCATTTATTTATTTATTATTATTATTATTATTTTTTTTTTTTGGGTGAGATTCATGAAAAGGAGATAATCCATTACGATAAATATAATATTAGCAATTAAATATCGTTATTGTATTGTCATTACTTTGTGCATAATAACGAAAAGGAGGATTGAATATTGTATGTAAACTAAGTGGTATCAAAGATTCAAAAGAATAAGGTTTGCATATAAAGACAAAACTAAGAACATTTTTTTTAAAAAAATTAAGAACAATGGTCACGTGATAAGGGAGTTGACCTCAAGGCTCATGCCTCCAAGATGGTCGCGTTGTGCATTTCTATGTCCAAATTATTGAGGACCTGCAAAATTTTTTTTTTTTTTTTTGGCATTTGTAGTGTTCGGGCCGACTTACTGCATACCACAACTAATTCTACATGACCCTACAACATTTAGGAATCCAAAAAAACTCGTTGAGATATAGGTGGCCACCATAGATTAAAGACGTGCAATATAAAAATTTTAATGGTTACCTTTTCATTGGAATAGAGTAGTGTACTTGTTTAGAATTATTCTAATTTTATAAGTTTAGTCGTTTTTTTCCTAGCTCAACATCAGCATATGTGGGAGATCAAATTATCAACTAGATAATCCATGTCTTGTACACCGAATTATGCTCAAATATACCTACAAGTTTCGTCTTTAAATTTTTAAATTTATGTCTAAAAAGTCACCAATTAGAGGTATTAAAAGTCTAATATCTTCCAAAAAATAATAGTAAATATAAGTCGAATAAGACACTAAAATTTCAATTTTATCTATTAAATCCATGAATTTTTGTAAGAAAATGTTGAACAATTAAACGACTTATAAGACACAATTTAAACTCAAAAATTTATTAAATGTAAAATTGAAACTTTAGTAATCTATTAAACACTTTAAAATTCGACCCATTAAACAAAGATTAGAAACCATATAAATACAAAGTTTGAAGTTTATAAACTATGCTTGTAAATTAACCTAGATCTTATTTTGACGGGAAAATATCAAATTTACCTTAAACTTCGTAAAGGTGTATCCATATACTTGCTCCTGCATACACTTTCATGTGAATTCAACATGTAGAGTTAGAGATTCAAATATTTAAGCCTCGTTTGATAACTATTTTGTTTTTTGTTTTTGTTTTTTAAAATGAAGCTTATTTTCCCCTCGTTTCTTATATTGATTTGCATCTCTCTTAAATACAATACTTAAATTCTTTGTCAAATTCTAAAAACAAAAGCAAGTTTTTAAAAGCTAATTTTTTTTTCAAATTTTGGCTTGGTTTTTTAAACCATTGGTAAAAAGCAGATAACAAAGAAATAAATTTGAAGGTGGAAGTAGTGTCTACAAGCTTAATTTTCAAAAAAAAAAAAAAAAAAAAAAAAAAAAAAAAAAAAAAAACACAGTTACAAAACTGGGCTTTAACATTTTTATGATAAATATATATCTTATCAAGTAGAGATATACTCTAATTAGTGCATCAAAATATAATTATGAGTTATTTTGAAATATAGAAAAATGAACCAAAATATTTTACAAATATAAAATATCTGCGATAAACCGCAATAAACCATTATTTATATCTATATTTATAATAATAGACACAGATAATAATAATAATATGTTGCATATACACTATGATTGTTATTAATTTATTCCTAAATGAAGCATAGTTCAACGGCCAGAGTTGTTTCTCAAATGGTAGAGACAATGCTTACCACTAGTTTATTGAACTAAAGCATTTTTGAGGAAATCATACATGCACAATAAAGTTCACAATAATATGATATTATTTTTAAATGATTAAAAAAGAGGAGTTAAAATTTTCCTTTAAAAAGGATTCTATGTAATTTTTTTTGTTCAACCGTACTTGTAATAATAGGTTAAAGACAATTTCATATAAAAGGGAAAAGACAATTTTTTGTCCAATCGTGCTTGTAATTATGTAAATTTAATACATATAAAAAAAATATATATATATCAAAATCCTAAAAACAAGCAGAAAAAAAGTAATCAACCATGAAATGTTGAGTTGGCCTAGCGATAAATAAAGGGTTTGGTTTGATAAAGCATGAGTTCCACTTCAATCCATGGTGACCATAAGATTTAACATCCTCCAACCTACAAGTTTCTTTAACACCCAAAGTAGTAAGGTCATTCTGTGAGATTAGTCAAGCTATGTAAATTGATCTGAACACTCGTAGATATTAAAAAAATAAATAAATAATAACCAATGACATATATAATACATTAGAACAAAAAAGATAGGAATAAGAATTCCAAGGACCATGCCTGAAAAGTTGCAACAATAATACCTGATTAATTGGAATGTGTGTTGTTCTGAATTTTGATGTAGAATGAGGCATCAATCTCCACCTCCGTTTCTGACCCTTCGAATTCAATTCAAAGATTTTGGTTCACAATTCTGCACTGAAACCTAGTGCGAAGATGATAGCCAATAAAATAGTTAGTGCTCCCTTATTTTTATCATTATTAGTGTGGAATCTGATCTTATTCTATTTTTCTGTTCATCTATTGACCATCGTCATCCACATTTTCCTGGCGAGGATCCATTCTGTCACTATCACTACTCTTCCATCCACAAGGTAGGTATGTTCCACTCAAACTTTAGGGAAGATGAACTCTCTTCAACTTAATAACTAAACTGTTCTTTTCTTCCTTAGTTGCTACTGTATCTGTATATCCTGCCTATCAACTCAATACAACAGTTTCAACTATCCATTTGGTATAACAGTTCTAAGTTGAATCAACAGTTAACAACACGGTACAACAGTTCAAAGTTGAACCAACATATTGAATGGCATCACAATTCCTAACAAAGGACAATTAGCAACCACTTTGAAGGGATGTCGTCTTTAGCTCAATCATGCTGATTTAAGATTCTCTGACTTGACATGGATAATACACTGTTGCTTCTCATTAGCTACCTCAACTCATTTCACACATTGTAGCATTACTACTAATATATCATATCATGGACAATCAGTCTCAAATCAAGACACTTTGCTCAATTTTGATTCACACGATAAACTCTCTTGGCTCTTAGCATATGATTCTGTCCTTAATAGTATTATTCCTTCGAAAGAGTTCCATCTTTTACGATGATACAGAAACACCAAACATTTTTTTTTCAATAGAAACAACTAAAAAAATGAAAGAATACAAGGGTATTAAAATTAAAAATAAAAATAAATAATAATAAATAAAAAAAGTATGCAAAAGAAAGAAAAACCTTTAGAGAAAGGGTTCCAACTAGGTAAGATGTGACCTAAAGAATAATTACAAAAGACCTTCGAACATTAACTCCCAAAAAAAAACATGAAACCTCACCAAGGACCAAATCTCTTTTCCTCTTCACACCTCTTAAAACTCTATTGTTTCTCCCTCCAAAGATCCCAAAACCACAAAATTCGGAAGCTGGCTTTCACAATCTCCTGAGGTTAGACTTTCTTCACAAGACGCCGTCACTACCTTTTTGCCACTAACATCTAAACTTGAGCGTTATTTCAAACAATCTTTTCATCCAGTAGACCACTGGGCGATTTTTTTAATTTATTTATTTAAATTGTCTTCTCTTTGATCGTTTCTTTGGTTGATTTGTTAAAAGAATCAATGACCCACAAGATTCATAGCACTCATTCCTTCCATGGTAATTTTCTATAACTCCTAGTTGGTAAGAACTAAGAAGAAACCTCCCCACTCTCCCAACAATTAGTTCTACTCGGGCTCTCTATGGCCCCATGTAAATGTGGTATTCACCATTCTAACAGAAGTTAGAAACTACACCATGGTGCAAGAAAACCACGAGCTCTGAAGAACGAATAACCGGCAATATCATAACAGTGACAGGAACAAGGAGTTCATATACAAATTATGTAACAATGAATTGCCTTAAAATGCATAATAATGATAATTTACAGGAGGAAGGAGGCTTCTGGCAACAAGATCAAATTTCTAGTCAATATCAAAGTCATGAACTTGATGGAAAACAAAACAAAACAAAACCCTTCAACGATACTAGAAACTCCAACGTTCCAAATGCTGTTTAGCTTCAGCCATGTCTTTTTGTGCCTTCTTTCTACGATAAAATATTGGACAGTCTCGACTGTAAACCAAAATAAAGCACTCGTGAAACTATGAAACAGAGGTAAAAAAACAACCAGGTCAAACATTAAAGGGTACAAAAACAACAGTAAGAATATAAAATTTGCAAGCACGCTAATATTACTATGAAAAACTAATTCTCACAAGTCATAATGATGGGCGGGTTGGAGGTATTAGGTCAAACAAGAGAAGTCCATCTCTAAATGTTGATAGAGAGCTCAACAAGAACAAAATGTTCTATATTCAAATATGATTTCTAAAAGCTTCCTATTACAACCCTAAAGTAGTTATTTATAGCCTAAGCATGGATACGGACGCGATACATGGATACTACACGACACGGACATGTCGACACATCAGTTTTTAAAAATCTAGGACATGGACACGAAAAGGCACGTTTATTAAAATATACATTTTTATACAAAAAGAAAATTCAAAGTAAATGAGTTGATGCATGAAACAATTAACTAATTAATCTAAGTCAACAACTAAACAAATATTAGACTCAAATGTACTAATTATCTAATAATTCTCCACATCACATAAGAATCACGTCAAGGATAAAACAATACCTCGTACAGAGGACATCTTGGTGAAGAGACCCTTGGCATTCTTGGCACTGTGTCCAAAGCCTCCCAAAAACCATCTCCAAATCAGACACTGGAACGATTGTCAAACATAAATTAGATTTTATATAGATGAGAATTCAATAACTTAGACATTTCGAATATATTCTTAGAAAGAAGATTACCATTTGCAACTGCTTTGCAGTAAAGTTCCGCTTCTCTTCCTTTGCAGTGTGAGCAGAGAGTTTTGTCTGCCTTGCTGGAGTACAGTAAAAAACAGTACGGAATTTATTTAAAAAATATTGCTAAGCTGGCTTTCAAATATAACATTTCAGGTAATATTCACCAAACGTGAATTGTGTTCCAAGGTAAAGAAAACAATGCAACAAACCCGTGCTAATCTGAAAAAATTGTTTCATTTGTCTGAAACAGTAGCACAAAATGCAAACAAAATTCAGTCTCTCAACTTCAGCTTTATTGCTTCGACCCTTGTGAGCCAATTTATGCACTCTCCTGAGTGAATTTTTGAAATTTGTAGAAGGCACCTAGAAAATTCCGTTTCCCCCAAACTTACCATTTAGAAACTTCCAGTGGTTTTTATTTCGTGATGCTGGGACTCTTTTATCTTTTCATATTTCTGATTTCTATTGGTTTTTGTTTTGTTCTTGTTCTTAGCAGTTTTTTGAAGTTTGGTGTGTGACCTTGTGACCTTTTTTTCCTCTCTTCCATTTTGTTCTTTTGTTTCTTATGTTTCTTTTGGCTTTTGTCCTCTTGTATCTTGAGCATTAGTCTTTTTTTTTTTTTTTTTTTTTTCATTTACTTAATGAAAATTCAGTATCTTTAAAAATGTATAATAAAATAAAAGCTTCCAGTGATGCAAAGCTGCACGGAGAATTTTGGGCATTCAACTGACCCTAGAAAAGTTTCTTATTTTCCCATAATTTACCATTCAGATGTATAAGCTTTGCATAGACAAACAGCGTAACCTCTACTATCACTAGTAGGAGGTATAAGTCCGCTCATAGCACATTCTCATGAGGTATTTTGGTCAGGCATAAAAGTAAGAAACAAATATCCTTGTCAGCTTAGGTCTATGATTCGAGGGTACCCAAACTTTAATGCATCAAACTAAAATAGAAGGAATCTAGTCATTCGGCTTTTCTGAAAATTACTAAAACTAGACCAAAGCTTCAAGCTCCATCGATCAACCTAATTTGGACATTTAACATCCCCAAGAAGATCAAAGTTTTTCTTTGGAGTCTTGCTCACAAAAGTTTGAACACTCTTGATAGATCGTAAAGGAAAGTGCAAAATTGGAATCTCCCCCTCAGCATGTCTTTTGTGCTTAAGAGGAGAGAAGAATCTAGAGCACCTCTTTCTAAGATGTCCCTTTGCGCTCATAGAGGTTGGAATCAAATTTTTATCGCTTTTGGTCTTCGTTAGTGTATATCCGTGGGTGCTGAGGATTGGCTGTTAGAAGTATTAATTTGTTAAATGGGTGGAGCCTAAGCGGAAAGGCTAGTGCTTTGTGGAGAACCTTCTGGGAGCTTTGGAAGGAAAGGATTGGGAGAAGCTTCGAAGATAAGTCCTATTCTTTTGATTGTACAAATTACTCCCTTGTTATGGAGAAAATTCACACGCAGAAACACTGAGCAATTATGGTCTGCAAATACTACACATACACATAATTCACTTTAGCAAGATATTGAATTTGCAACAGCAAACATTAGAAGAAAAAGAAAATATGCCTTCAAACTAGCAAAAACGAAGATGGATAACAAAGCTGTTAAAATTACCTTAGTAGAGCCTTGCAGCCAATGCAGGTTAGCTGTTTCTTAGCAAATTTCATTATGCCACCGTTTGATGGAGTAGAAATAAAAATTGATCTCGTGTGACTTCCATGTAGAAGTTCCTTGCTAGCGTTTTTCAAGATGGGCTCGAAAATTCGTAGAAGAGGCTGCAACTTAGACATACTATTTTATTGGCTATGTAACTCAAGAGAACAGAACAAAAGAAATTACGGTGTAGACCATAGAAATCAAACCTTGCTAATCTGATTCTCAAGATAGTACTGAGGATCTATTGGTATGCTATTCTCTAGAACATAAATGGGATCCTCTGACCTCTCATATGCCTGATAGTCATACAATATTAATCTTCAGACATGTTGAGCATTGGAGGGGATGAAATATCAAATAGATTATTACCTTGGCGCCTTTGGCTGCTTTAATGATCACATAAGGTACCCGATCGCCAACATTTGGAGCTGTGGCAGCATCTCGCTATTAAGGATAAAAATAAGTAAGATAATCTTGTTTTAAGACCAGTCCTACAACTACAAGAATCACTAACGATTTTTCTTACCGACAGCATTCATGCAATCGAGTCATGAAATAAGAAAACATACCACAAAAAGCAAGATAAAATGTGTGGAAATACTAAGCTAAGGAGCACTAACGGGAGTCTTGAATCTATTAGAGTAACCATGCTATTTATTGATTAGGATGCCAAAATGAAATAGGAACGGTGCTAGCAGCCTTGTTTCAAAATTTGAAAAGCTTCTCCAGGCCTCCACGAAGGCCTAAGCAAAATAGGGATTTCCCCGTCTTTGAAGAAAATTTCCTCAATCATTGGCAATAAGCTCAACTCTTTGGAAGCTTCAAAGGTTTTTCTAGTTATTATTAAGAACAGCTCTTGGCTTTTTAAAAAGATAAAATAAAATAAAAATAGTATATGCAGCATAACTTTCGGCATTTTCAATATTTCTTCGTGGTGTTTAGCAGATTTGAAGATTGTGGGTGGTCTATCTTGTTGGAATCTTCATTGTTCTCCCTTCCACTTTTATCTCTCCGATAATGGATTTGGTGCTGTTCTTTTGGCGGATAGCTTACCCTATTATTTCGGCATTTTCATTTGCAGCAGATCTACTAATGGATGAATCTCTTTTTGAAACTAAGTCCTTGTGAGTAAACATACAAACCCCAGTGATAGGGGAGGAAGTAAAGTCATCAGTCAGGTATTTGTAGAGTGTGGAACTGTTAGGAATGTCTAAGCCACCACAGGTTAAAAATAGGGATAAGTCAGGAAATTTTGTTTGAGCTTATTCAACGTGGATGCATCCAAGTTATCCAAATTACTTGGACGTATGTTCATTGTGCTAGATTTTGCCTATTTTATAAACTTTAGGATTGGAAGTGTGCAAGAGGTATAAATTCTTAATAATTTTAGGCTTAAGTGACATGTTATTAAAGATAAATCCAAGTACATGGTACGCGCATGACATAAATGATGGAATTGCAGAAGAAAATTTCTTGAAAGGTCCAATTATCTTTCAAAACAGGTGCAGGAGAGAGATCCTCCAACTCCTCCAAAGAGACCTTCACGACCTTGGGACCATCTCCGGAGTACCTTTTTATCCTCAATTTTTGTTCACAGGACACTCAACTTCAAGGCTGCCAATACTATGGAAGATATAAACTCGCGTTCAACCAAATGCAAACCACTCATCCTCCAAAGAAAATCTCAGCAACCTTAATCCTCTTGACAAATAGAATGGCAACTAAAGAACAGATAGAAAAATAATTGTTAGTAAAAATAGGAGTGATGTATGTCTTAAGCCAGAAGTGCCACACTAATAGAATCAGAAAACTGAGAATCCTGCACTGAAAACCTAAGATTGCATCTACCGAGCGCTACATGGGTGAACCAATCGTAAAAAGTTCTCTTCATTATTATTACCCATGCCAAGATAATAATGGAACCAATATTGTTGAAAATAGGAAACTTTCCATCATTGTATTTATTATATTTCTTTCCTTTGTTGTAATTCCCTTCTTTGTATTTGTTCCCTTTTTTCCTCTCCCCAATTGTTACTGTTAGTTTATTGCCTGTTTAATCTATTCCTCTCCCTTTAAATTAAGAGTTCAACCTTTGTACAGAAAATAAGAAAAAATGTACAAATCTTCAAATATCCATAATATTAACAAAACAAGCGTAGAAATTTGATACCAAATAAAGAGTCAAGAAACTAGGGAAAATAAACTATAATCCACAACCTTACGCATGCGCTCAGCAAGTTCAACATGAGCTGCCTTCACTTCATAATCATCTCCAGTTTTTGTTAGTCCCTGTGGATAAAATAATTTAGTGCACTACAAAGCCTCCAAATTCGTATCCTAGAAGCAAAAACATGTGAGGGTACTCTGACCTAGTGGAAGCAAAATAGAAATATTTGACATATATCTCTAACCTTGGTAATAACCAAGAGTGATAAATCCACACGGTTCATAAGCAGATCTGAAATTGTGTTCTTCACATATTGAACTGCCCCAGGGACATCTCTATCGATAAGAATTTTGTGCAAGCACTCATTTACAAGGTTTTTCACCAATAAGCAATTATCTCTTCGAACTGTTTCAATGCCTGTAGATGTCAAATGGAATATTTGAAATGGAGGGAAATAAATATAAACATGGACAAAGACATTGTCTTAGCTTCTCCATCGTACCTTTGGTATCCATCTTGTCAAACTTATTTGGATTAGTCCAAAATAAACCAGCGTATCTCTTCTTACTAATCAACAGATATGGATAATATACCTTCTCAAACTCTAACTTGATAGGCTACAATCCACGAACGAACACAAAAGAAGATTGAGAATGCCAAAGGGGAAAACATCAGCTTAAGAACGCACAGGGAAATTTATAAGAAAAGGTTACAAATCTGATATTTTCAAGCATTGCTACTTCCTAGAGAAGTATTAAAAATAAATTGACAACTAGCTAGGCATTCAATAAACTGTTGACTTCAGATTTGAAAGCAAAACAATACAGTTAATTTATTCATATATTATACCCAAATAAAAATATATAGACGAATAGAAAAGTTCTTGCAGAGCATTTAGCAGCATACGAACAAGAAAAAGAACAAGTCATATTAACACCAATCAACTTACTTTTATGAAAGTACCACTGATATAGTCAGCTGCTTCCCTTCCCAAGATCATTGCTGCTTCTACACTGGGAACACCAAATTGTACCATAACAGAATCTGTGTCACCATAGATTACCTAAAACCATAAAATACTGACTTCCGTAAGATCATCAATGAGATACAGATTGGTGCAAAAGAAGAATCAAATTATCAATGATCTAACAATAAGCCTGTTCGCTTAACTATCCAGACATCAACATTTTTTTAGATCAATGATTCGACAATTAGCAAGAAACCAAAGGGACTTCAAAATCTTAAGTTAAGAGATTAAACAGGAAAAAGAATAGCTAGTTGCAGGCCTGATTCTTTAGGGTTGACTAGAACTGTATGATCTATAATAATATTTGCATCCATCATCAAATATGTGTTGTTAGTTCTGTAATTATCTAAATCAAAATGGAAAATTATCCCTTAACTAATATCTGTTTGTATTATATCTATCTTTTCGTTCTTTGATGTGCTCCTAGAGCTGTAATCAGATAGATTCCCCCGTTTTAACTTACCTCAGCATTGTGCTCATATCCCCCAAGCGTTGTAAATTTATCTTCCACAAGCTTCTTTGTGTGTTCAATCATTTGTCGACCTTAAGGATAGCCAATTCAATCATATGAACAAGTCGAGTAAAAAGAATTTAATTAAGGATAAAATAAATTATATTATATTTTAAGTATACCATAGCTTGTAACACTTGATGATATCTCTATACATGGCAACTGACCAACAGTAGCTCCTGTAAACCCATACACAGAATTTGCACTTATCTGAAAAGGTACCAGGTAACATGTTAATACAAAAAAAAAAAAAAAAAAAAAACACACACACACACTATGAAACTTGGTCATCATTCAGCAAACTAAGAAAAATACGTAATGTACCTTCAGAGCTAGCTGTCGACCATCCAACACAGCCTTCTCAAAAGGATCCTTCGCTTCCTACTTAAAGGTAACATGGAAGAAACAAAGTAAATGAGTGACAAAACCAGAAGTATAAAAATGAAGTTAGCACAGCACAATGATTGTGTGACGCAACAAGGCAATGTTGAAAAGAGCAACACAATAACCTTCAAATCTGCCTTTGCTCTTTTCCGAGCAGTCAATAGTTCTTCTAATATTTCAGGAAGTATCCCCTGAATTATATCAAAGTTATATGGTAATTTAGTTAGAAAAATAATATTTACTGCAAAATGTGTTTGCTTTGAAAACACATTAAAGAATCAGTTATCTTTCATCAGAATTGAAATTATGCACTCGCTGACCTTCTGCAACTCTGGCTTGACAAATATCTCACCAGATGGGGTTTTGTTGAAATGTTCAGGGGGCAGGTTTAGCTTGCGAGCATCTTCTGGAGTAACCTTCAAGAGAATGTATAAAGTTGAAAGGCTTCCCCCAAATTTATTGGGAATAATTTCCCAGCATGAAAGGAAAAGCACATTCTATAAGCCAAAAATATGTAAGAGGAGGCATCACCAGAGTGCAATAACATAAATTATATGCCATCATGATGGATGGATATAGAGATGCAAAATCCAGCGTAGCAATGGGCTTTTCATAGAACCCAGCCCTCGCTTCCAAAACCTGCAATACAAATTAATCAGATAACATTGTGCATTACAAAAGTAATTGTGTAAATCCACCTGACCCGAAGCTATAAACTGTATATTTTCAATGGGGATATTATGTTAATTGAACAATAATCCACCTGACTCGAGATCAAATTCAACAAATCAACGGTTGATGAGCTGTTGTATAGATAGCATTTTTCGAATGAGTTTCTTTTGAAATGTCAGAAGATGTGTTTATGTTACAAAGTCTCCAACTTCATTGTCTTTTAATATCATATTATAACCTACGGGATGGTATGTGCATCCACTAACATTTTTCCTTTAGTTGGACACTGAATATATACTAGGATGCCGATCAAAATTATCCTCTTAGGAGTTCAATCTCATCAGGGAGAAGAGTTTAAAAGAATGGAACCAATTGCACCAGTGAACAAAACTAATCAAACATTTCAATTTGGAGGCATGTATAAACTGACACTCAGGTCAGGACCGACACTAAAGACTTGCATCAAGATAGAGAGACGATACCACTATCATTTACTACTTGAAGCATCAATAAGATTAAAATAAAATGTTGAGGACACCAAGGAAATGATACAGGATGTCGAAGAACTTACAGTAGCACCCTCATAGGTTCCTTGATCAGATCCTGCATGTTTAGCATTTGGAATAACGAGGTTTTTCTGTTTTGCCTTCCTAAGGAGTTGAGAGAGTACCTGGAAAAAATTCCTAAAGTTGACAATAATTCTTTGTGTTGGGTCAACAGGAGTAACTACAAAATTAAATGACAGTAGGCTTACCTTGATGCTTTGCCCTCTCGAAAGAAGAAAAGAAATAGGAACACCAGTTACTCGAGCCATCTCCACATAATTGTAAATGAACATCAGTTTATCTAAAAGCCGTTGTGGAAGATACGCATCCTGAATACCCACACCCCAAAAAATATAAAACCAATAGAATTTTAAGAATGTTCGAAATTACCAAATTTAGTAAAGAAAAGATGGAAACAACAACTTCAATGGAATTCCAAAGCTAAGAAAATGCAAGGTCTAAACAAAAGTAATTGCACTTGGTGGCTACACTTATCATCTAGAAAACAAAAAACAAGCATGTATCTATCTTCATGAAAGGTTTAGGCCTACCAGATCAAGGTTTCCATCAGATCACAACCTACTAGGATTTTCTTTTTGTTGGATAAGAAACATTTAATTGATGAATGAAATAATCCAAAGAGTACAAAATGGAGAAACATCAATAACAGATGCAGCCCAAATGAGAGAGAGCAGATACAGTGAAAGAAAAGAAGATGTACAACCAAAAATGGTGAAAAAAGACAATACAGCAGAGAGTCCCAAACAAAAGTGGCAAGAAAACACAAATGATAGCCATAAAGAACAGGTCCGATGAGCCCCTTACACAAAATAGACAAAGCAGAGTAAAAATAGCAGAATCAAGTTGATGACGACCCTTTTTCAATCAATTCTTTAGCTTTTTTGTCATATGATATAGAGCTTTCAAGCTTTTGAAGTTCTCTCATCCCTCTTTTTTTTCTTGGTAGATAATTTGTTGAGATACTTATGAGCTAGGATCGACTTTATGCATAGACCAAGTTCTCTAAACCTATCAGGATTTTCAAAATATAAAATGCATCCAAGAGAGTGGATTACAAAAAAGGTAAAAAAGATTATCACATCTATCCTCTCTATCAAAAAGAAGGCAACAAAAACCCAACAAAGTCGAAAAAAGGTATCAGAGGAATGCAAAATTGAAGCCAAATGATGCAACCTCTTATCGAGAGATAACATAAATGTGGGAACAACTCATACAAAGGTTTGTCACCCGCCCAAGAATCTTCCAAAACGTAAATATCTTGAGCCTTCCCCAACAAAACATCTAATAAATGAAGAAAAACAAGGGAGCTAGAAGCAATAGCTTTCCCGATGTTTGTATTGGGGCTCTTAGCACCACCATTTGCAACCCACACAAAAGTGTACAGGCCTTACCCATGCACGATAAATTTAAACCACAAACCATTTGACTCCAAAGGACTGCCACAACCACATAGCCAGAAAGCCTCAATACACAATCTCAAGCGCTCGATCCCTATACCGCCTACCTCTACTAGCTTAACCACCACCTCCCAATTAACCAAATAGGACCTTCCCTCCTCATCTATCCCTTCCCACAAAAAAATTTTATATCGCTCTCTTTTTTTGGAAAGGTAAACAACACTTTTCATCGATGGAATGAAAAGAGACTAATGCTCGAATTACAAAGAAACTATAAATAATAAGAGATAACATTTGAGATCAGCAACACTCTCTTAATAATATTACTTACTGAACCAAAATCCTTAAGAGAGATAAAATAATATTAAGAATCCCACTCGACCTAATTGAGAGTGAGTCTTTCTCCCTTAGAGAAGAAAACCGTTTTCCATTAGGCAACTATTTGTGAATCTTGTCCAAGGTAGGATTCCGACCTCAAAATGTAAGAGAACATCCTCCATGCACACCGAATAAGATGGACTAAAAGAAACTTTCTTCTAAGTTCTCACAACTGTCAACACTAGTTTGCAGGATTAGTTTCAATTATAAAATGGATGGCCTCAAAATAATAAGAATAGTACGTAAATGTAGTACAGAATAAGATGGGAAAATCTGAAAGGCAAATGAGTTGAGGTAAGCACCTTTAAACAATAAACAGCAAGCCGTCTCCGTGTTTCTGCATTACCATTTTGAAGATCCGATATTATTGAATGGTGGACATCCTCTTTCTGCAGAAATAAGAATGAATCATCATAACAACCATGAACGTGGATACAAGCTGTTATTAAGGGTATACAGGTAATTTACAGTAAAAAGCTACTGTAGCATGCAGTATTGCAAAGAAGAGTTTTAACACTAATATGGTCTAGCAAATAATTATATGGCATAACAAAAAAACAAACAGCATCAACAAACAGCATCTTAAGACTTCAATGCTCTCTATAATGATAAACTGGTTCCAAATCGATCAAAATTTTACAGCAGGTAATCACAAGGAAGATGAAAAACAAAGAAAATCACAATATAAGAGACATCTAGAATTAAATACAAGAAGACTTGCAGAACAGAAAGGTAAATGCACAAGAAAAGGTATGCATATTGGGATAGTTGGAGATTTAAAAAAAAAAAAAAAAAGGAAAAAAAACATAATTTTTCATTGATTAAGTGAAAAGTGACTAGTGCTCTAACTAGAGGAAACAAAATATTCAAAGGAAATCGTGAGACAAACATATTGGAATGGTTGGACCAATTGATGATGACAACCCAACAAGTTAGCAGAAGTTACTGCCTTGAATGAGCTAATTTCTTGTTCATTGATAACAAGAAAAGAAATACAAAAACTAACTTGTTTTTTTTTTCTCCTTCTAATGAATCCAATATATTTGGAGGGGAAATAGAACAGTGATCAGTTCTTTCCTTTCCTCATTTACCACATAAAGCAGCCCAAAAGTCCCAATACCAAGATTTCTTAGCTTCTCAGCAACCTCAGTCAAACCCCTTTTTAAAACCTGAACGCCTCTGATGCAGGGTTACAAGTGTGTGTGTGAAGGTAAATGGCAATAATGTACTGGATACTTTGAGGTGCTCAATTTCAGAACTAGGAGCATAAATTCCTTACTCCACATTGCTGGCTTAAAAAACGCCATGATAACAAAGTAATCAATTATTTTGTGGTGCTCTGTATCAGAACTACGGTGAAGAAATTTCCTGCCCCACATCGCTGACTTCAAAAAACATGATGAACCTGATAAAAACCCTTCAGTGATTGAACAATAAAATAAATGATGGGAGCTCGATAGTTCATTATTCCTAACAAATCAAAATATAAATACGTTATAACTATTAGGCTCTTGGTACACTAAACAGAATCCTCCTTTTTTAAAAAAATGTATTCTCTTTGTCTGTGTAAACTACAAAATATAAAACAATGTTCCAAATCCAACTAAAATTTATGCCAGTGACACAATTCGTACATATTAATTGTAAGGAGAAACAAACTATACTATGTATTCACATCAGAAGGTCTAAGAGAGGACTCTTGAGTATCACCTGTTCAGAAAGGAAATGTGAAGAGACAGAATTCAGCGAGTACGAACTTAATTTATAATCCCGTTGCATAGCCTGCAAAAAAAGAGAACAAAAGCTTCAGATAAACTAAGCTGAGATGAATTAATGACAACTTTATCTTTAACATATTAAAAGGCAAAAAGCTGAAATAATTTTATGACCAGTTTATACCCTCTCTAATAAGGTTATTTCAAATGTCCCTTCATAAAATCACATATTACCTTCAATACATGTAGCACATTCAAGATGTTAGTTCAATTATCTATTGTAGTTAAAGGTTAAAAGAATGTATACAACTGTTCAGACGTTAAGAAAAATGTTTCAATAACTACTTAGCAAACTGTTTCAAACATTCAAATTTACCCTTTTTTTGTTATATAAGGAACAGATGATGTATTAACAGCAACCAAAAGAGATAAAACTTAGGGGTGGGGGGAAGAGGGAACCCTCACCCAAAGGGAGATAATTTTTTGTATTTTAAAAAAATAAAAATCAGGTGAAGATCATTGAAAGGGAACAATTACAAAAGAATTTGTTATACCAATGGATGGCCACCACCAAGAGGCACAAAGCGATAAATTACCACAATGAGAATTGAATTCCACAAACTTATCTTCAAAAAGCATTTTGTTCCCTTCAAGCCAACAACCCCAAAGAAAAGCTCTCGCAGCATATCCCCCCAAAGATTTCAAAGTTTCCATGCTACTTATTGGATATCGAAAATAGATTCCAATTTTACTTTCTTTATGAATAATCATGCTTTCATTGAGAGAAAAAATGAAGGAATACAAAGGAAAACCATGAGAAAAGCCCACAAAACAAAGACCATGGGTCTCCAAACAAGCACAAAAATAGATTTCAAATTATGTTACAGCATTTTATTACTGATCTCTTCTAGTTTAGTAAATAAGCATTCATTTCAATTACAAATGATAAAGTAAATTTAAAACATTATTTTCTATTACTTTTAAATGAACTGGCAAAATTAAGTATAACTATTAATTTACACATCCAAACTATACATAACAATTAAATGTTTTTATATTATGCCAAAAAAAATTGAGTACACTTAATTAATACATTAAAAAAAAATACCAGTCAAATATTTCAAATATGTGCTGCTTTAATACAGGCAGTTCGGTTATTCATATTTAATCAAAGCTCACTTAAACTTACTATGTTTCAAAATAAACTAGAATTTAAAACTCTACATGCATTGTCTGTGCTAATTATTTAATGTATATAAAAGATAAAACCTGAAGTAAATCAAATTGAACTCTTCCTTCCACCGTTATTTCTTTACTCTCCCTTGTTCCAAGCTGTCTGAGACATTAATCAATATAACAAAATTCATTTTTCACCAAGAAAACGAATGTTGACATAAAACATAATGAAAAAACCACTAGAACCATTCGGAGATCTCATTGGTCTACTGCCTTTATCAGCAAAACTGCAAAGCTTCTTATTTTATAAGATAATGTAATTGAATATTTAGTGGTAAGCAAACAATACCGATCCAAATAGTATAACAATTGTAACATGTCGAATTAAGAACAAGAATGCTACAGGAAATTGCAGTTGACAACTAACTGTTAAGAAACATTCACCATTACAAGCTAAAAAGAATGAAAGTTCAAAATATTGGGAATGAAATTGAAATTTTGTATACACATTTTGGATGCAATTATACATTTGGCCTAAATTTTATGTACACGTCTTTAACATCACCACAAATTTATATTACATAGTATTAAATGCTTGTGTTAGTGAAAATTAAAAACAATGTCTTACTTTCAAGGTTAAATTACAATTTAGTCCCCAAACATTCCAGTTTTTGTATCTATAAGTCCATAGACTTTAAAATGCATAAAAAGTCCCTAAACTTTAAAGTATCTAATAGATCCATGAACTTTAAATTTCGTGTCTAATAGGTCCTTTGACACATTTGACTTTTTTATAAAATTAATGGATCTATTAGATATGAAATTGAATTTGGTGTCTAATTGACCACTAAACTTTCAATTTTGTGTCTAAAGAGCTCCAAACTTTCAATTTTGCTATAAATTGTCTACAGGGAATTCTAGCCCCATCTTCATCCCCTTCTAACAAGGGATTCTTTAATAAGATAGAAGTTATTATAGAATCTTTGTTGATAGTTTTACTAATGGGACTAGTGCCACTAACTTCAACTGCTTTGCTATTCTTAGAAATGAAACACATAAAAGATTCCTTCGAGCAAGAATCAACACTACCATTCCCAAATAAATATTTGAATGTCCCGGCATATTAGTCATATGTCAATCAAGTCCCGTCATATTAGTCATATGTCCATCAAGACCAGGATGCTTACACACGCCCGTCTCCTTGATAGCATACAATTAATTCGTAATAGACAACATTTTATAATCACTTGCTTTTCAGTAAATTTAAGCTTTAAACATGTTATTCCATGGAAAATTTTATTTATGAAGAGTAAAGCTTTTTGTAATTCTCTGGCAAAGTTTGCTCTCTTTCATAATTTCATCTCATCGATGAAATGGAGTACATGTTTCACATCAGAAAGGAAAATAATAAATAAAGAAATATAGAAAAAAAAATATATTTATGTATACCTTGAAGAAAAAGTTGTATCTTTGACACGAACTTTGCTGTTCCTGATGCGACCCAATATGGGAAATTCTGGTATTTTCAGTGCCTCAGCTCTCTGCATCCAGAAAATCAGGAGAGTGAATTAGTCTGAATTTAATGAATAGACCTAAGTAATAGTAACCAATGACAATTACAACATATGATATTTTCTCAATCACGAAGAATCTTTATTAAAAAAAAAAAAAAAAAGTTACGAAGAACTTTATAAACCAAATGCATTATTAAAATCACCTCGATTAGATATGGCAAATCGAATTTGCAAATGTTATATCCAATTATTATATCAGGGTCTGCTTCACGAATTAGATCCTGCAACAAATATATTCCCGTAAAAATTAAAATTATTGTCGTCATTCACAATCTACACACTCATCAAAAGAATCCTCAGCCATTTCTAATAAGAAACACTGCCAGACTGCAGTTTATAAATTACAAAGAGACATAAAGATATCCGTGCAATTTCACATTAGTCAATTTTTACTTGAGCACATGAGCACACATTCGTAATCTACTAATAACTGTTTATTTAAATGTATAACCAAAAAAGTCGTTAATTTGATCCTAAGCTAATAGCTTTTCTTTTGGCATTAGCTGTACTTACAGAGTCTTTACTACTCGTTGATATAATGATTAAAGAGCCCATCTTCCTTTTATTTTTATTTTCTTCATAAGAAGCAGAGATGAATATTCATCAAAAGAACCAAAGAAGGACTAAGGGCAAGAGTTGGAGATTATCCCTCCAATAGTTAATTCAACAAATGAAACTAATTTAAAGTGCCAAACTTCCTTTTATAAGAAACTAATTTAATTCAAACAAACGAAATTATACATGTACTCAAATCTTATGCATAAGTCTAGAAGTGAGCCTCAAGTCTTCAAAAAAGTTCTTTAGACTTTAAGGAATATCATATGCAGTTATTTTGTGAATGCAAGATTCATCTAAGGTTTTTCCAAAAAGGATACCAATCAATTTAGCAACTACAAAAATGCAATTATGAAAGGATATGACATAAATATAATAATACCCTCCAAGCCAGCAATACTTCACGTTCTGTATCAAATGATAAGACATCAACGCCCGCGATAGGAGAGCAAGAGTTAAGGGTCATGACATTGCGAATAAATGGTTGGTTCTCTCCCTGCAAAGTAACTAGGTTTGCCACCTAGATGTCGGTAGATTCATTCAGAAAGAGTAAACAAAATTACTTTTTTTAGCAAGAAATGAGAGTAATCTATTCAGAAAAAGGCCACAGACCAAACCATGAAAGAGAACAAAATTCATAACTGCAAATCCAATAAATGGATTTTAGTACACAAAATGGCAATAAGATGAAATAAGGAGTTAAACCTGAATCACAGGATCCTGGGTCGGCTCCGGAAAATGGCCTTTACGCCCTGCACACTCAATATCAAAACTCAAGATCCGAAATGGAGCCATTTTAGAAAATTCCCCTTCTGGGGCATGGCTAATCAAGTCTGAATATCTATGATGAGTGTTAAGGAAAGGTGTTAAGATTAAAAGGCCTGTCTAAAAGTAGAACTTCAATATAAAAAAATAATAATAATAATAAAAATAAAAATTAAGAAATAGATACAGAGACAAAGACCTCTAGAACAAGAGGATACAGGCAATCAAACTCCAATTGGCAATATGATAAATTTCTAACAGTTTTCTTATATTTTCCCACAGGAACCTCAATCCAGTTTCCACCAACAACATTGCAGTCAATCATAAAACGTAGGGCAAAAAGCACATTGCTTTCATATGTCATGAAGCTTTTCATACCAAAGCCATCAATTTGTACGCCTCTATCAAGAATACCTGGAAGGGAAAAAAAATCATAGACAATGTTGCAAATGAGATAAAGCATTAACTCAGACTTCTCATGTGGATTTTTCATTGAAATGAAAAATTACATCAGAGTAGCATCATACAAGAACTTATTTTTTTTTTAATAAGAAACAATCATATATTAAGAAGAATACAAAGAAGACTTCTCATGTGGATATAAAAACGCCCTTTTTTTAAAGGAAACATGACCTTTCATTGATATAATGAAAAGAGTCTATTGCTCAAAATACAAGAAAATATCATTTGAGGTAATCTGTGAGTAATCATTTTTCAAAGAGCAGAGAGCGTGCACAGGGCATGGAAAATGTAATTTATTAAACAGCATATATAAAAAGATAAGTAGTGAAGGCTATAAAAAACTTATACCACATTTCCCATTGAGAAACTACTCCAAAAAGATATATACACACAAACACACGCATATACTTTTTAGACATTTGCACACACATATATATATGAGAATCCAATCTTTCATTGAGAAAAATGAAAGACAAGATAAATAATTACCACGGCAGCTGGTGACCATTGTTGGCAGTGCAACAACAATTTTAAGAAATGGTTGAGAAGTCTGCTGCTGGTAGTACATAATACTTCTCTTTTGCACCAATTCAATGCGACGCACAAAGTTAGGTGCTTTGCTGTTCCTATTTACCTCCTTCATTCTAGCCTAAAACATCGTCCCCAATTCAACAATGGCATATGTTCAGAACTTTGAATTATTAGTTTTAAAAGATAAATGATAGAAGACATACCTCAAGAGTTCGGTGAAAAAGAGAGATATCATCAGGACCCATGCCTGGAGGACAACTGATATAGAAGTATGGTTCAAATCCATGAACGTGGCAGCATACACTATGCCCTGATATAAATTGAACAGAATGGTATATCATATGAATAGAAGCGGAGTTTACAGAAACAAGTAAAACTTGCAACAATAACCCTCAGACGAGACTTCTAATGGAAAAAATCAGAGATAGTGTTTCCTTATAAATTATTGTTAGATGATGTTGCCTTATAAATCCGCATATTTATTCTGTTGTTATACCAGAATTCTTTTCCACAGAAAATTGTCTGTCTCATTCTTTCCTTGTAACTTTTTCTTGTCGATGATCTATCCCTTGCCGGCGCTTGAGTAGACAATTTAACCTTAGTCGTGCATGCACCAAATGGAGTATGGCCTAACATCTGGAGAATTACTCTTGCAGTGCGTCTAGAGATAGTGTGAGTGTGACCTCGATCTCATTTGAATTTTTGTTTGAAAAACTTACTTAGACTGAATCCTTCCTTGAATACCAATTGGCCCATCAGAATGCTTGCTATACAAAACTAATAGCATCCACTGAAACAAGTATGGAAATTCAAATGGGGAGAAAGGAAACCAAGACAGACACGAGTCAAGGAATGCACCACAAATATATTCCAGCATAATTCTACCAATAAACCTGATCCGTCAAAAACCAACGATGGCAGTAGAAATCCTCATTATTTGGCAATTCTGTTCAAATCAATGGCACTTTTCACACCAATGATAACACGGGAGGGATAATGTCAATAGTTACACGAGCTGGACTTTAAGACATCTAACTAATGATTACCATTTTCTTCGGGAAAAAAATTGCTCGTTGGAATAACAGATAAATTTAAATTCATAGAAGGATGCAAACCTTCCCTCGTAACCCCAAAAATTCTAAGAATAGCGGCAGGGCCAGACAAATTCGGCAACAGTTCTCTGTGACTTTCCCCGATCACGTAATCAATTTCCAATTGCTGAAACACTGAAACGCCAAACAAACAAACACACACATACACACATTCAAATTCCAATACCAATTAACAAGAAACCCATAAAATGTAGTACCCGAGCAGAAGCACAGCAGCAAATTTCGACTCACCGATGCTCTTCGACTGGGACAAGTATTCCTGGGAAAGAGGTGGACGAGCCCACTTGGAGAGTCGGGAAGCAAGGGCCTGACGCTCCTCCATGTCGCGGAGGATGAGAGCGTCCTCATCGAGAAGATTCTCGTCGAGGAAGACATCTTCGTCGACGAAATCTTCCTCTTGAGAAAGCGCCTGGTGCTTGGTCGGCGGAGCCGGCGATGGATGCTGCGGCGGTGGTCGACTTTTCCGAGCGCTGCCGTTGTTCATTGCTCTTTTTTTTGGTAGAGAGTGTGTTCAGCAATGGAAGTGGAAGTACAAGCGAAGAGAGGGAAACGTGGAAGAAGTGTAGGGTTCCCGCCAGTTTTGAAGACAGCTTTCAGATATTAATTTTCGACTATTACTATTAATTATAAATTTATAAATATGTCGTTTAATCATGAATTGCGAGTTTTTTTTCTATTATTATTAAATAAAATAATTACAGGTTTTCTTAGGCTAAGCTTGAGTTACAGGTTAAAAAAAAAAAAAAATACCGTAGACTCTCTCTGGAGGGAAAAAACCATGAAATTTCTATATTAAAAAGGTAATCTCCCCACTTTTAAGCTATGTTTACCAATTCGTTAAGAAAATTATTGAAATAATAATGAAATTTTATTGATAAATCAATTGTAATTGGCCACAATTGCAAATGTAATTGGATTGTTTTTTATCGCGTTAATCTAAAATTATGAATTTTATCAATTTTACTATTATTGTTAAGATTACCCTTACTCCTTCAGACTAATCCATAACTGTAACAGTAACAATAACAGTAAACGTGTCAAATTTCATAGTTTTTTCTCTGAAACAGTAAAAATAATTGTAATCAAAACTATAATCGTAACAGTAAGGGTAACTATATTAGTTTGCGTTTTTCGTTTACAAATTTGGTAGTGGGCCCCATGTGTCAGTACGAATACGTAATACAAGTAAACAACACCAAATGAATCAAATGAAGTTCACTTTTCAAATTACTATTGATTTATTACTATTGGACTGGGGTAAACGTGACTTAAATTTATCTAATAAATTGTGATATATTTAAAGAAAAAGAGAAAAAAAAAAACTAAAATAAACTTGATTGATTTACTAAACATAAATTTAAGTCTTATTCTTATGTCTAATAAACTTTTTTCATCGCTTATCAAAATGAGTCAAATTCAATAATAATTGGTATGACTTTTTACCTAAAAAGTCTAGAGAATGTAGCATGATTTAATTTGTCTTTTCTTTTTTTCTCTTTTCCTAAAACGAAGAAAAAAAAAAGTTGGAATGATAAAAAAGACAGAGAATGTTAAAAAAACAATTATAATAAAAAAAAAAAAAAGAGGATAAAGAAGAAATAGTATATAGAAAATGAATAAATTTACACATGCTATTACAATTAAAGGCAATACTTTAATAATACAACTAAAATTAAACTCATTTCTATGCATCCACCCCAATAAAAAATAAAAAAATTGTTACATGACAACTTATTTTAAGTTGCAAAAAAACAAGCACAACCGTCAACTCAAGGTGTGTTTAGTAGATAATTCGGATTATGGTTTTTAGATTCATTAAGTTTAACAAATATATATCTACTTGGTAATGTAGATTTTATTTTTATAAACTATTTTCAAATTTTACAATTCAAACCGTGTAAATTAAGAAGACAACATTTTTAAATCTTCATTATATCTAGATTTAAAATTTTAAAATTATATTAAATAAAGATCAAAACTTTTATAAATAATATGCTATGTTATAAACTCAATTCATCTAAAAACAACATATGATATGTATTGCATAATGTATTATAAATTACAGGGTAAATGTTTTAGATGACAAAACTATTGAAATATTTTTTAATATGACAAAATGTTAGTCTCTGTCAGCAATAGATAAATATCTATTAGTGTTTATCTGCCATCAATGTCTATCAGTGACATTTTGTTATATTTATAAATAAGTTAGAGTTTTCAAATATAGTAAAATGAGTCAAACTACCTACAAATATATAAAAATTGCTTAATTTTTTATATATTTATAAATAGTTTGATATTTTTTTATTTATAAAAATTTTCCAATAGTTTATTGTAAACTAAATATCAATAGATAACCACAACTAGTTTTATAATTTGTAACTATACAAATATCAAATATATTTTAAATCATGGTTTAAATTAGATTTCAATTTATGAATTTGTTACCAAACATATATCTAAATTTTAAATACAACTTTGTTTTAAAATTTTTATTTTCAAATTATGTACAAAACATCTCCTTCCAATATCTTTTGTTAAGTGTATTTTCGCAACTAACTTAAAAAAAAAAAAAAAAAAAAAGTCACATCATGAACTAGGTCAAATCTCATCAATTTTTAACCTCACTTGGTCAAATAGGTTTACGACTTTATGTAACGAAATTAAGATGGCAAATTTCACGAAAAAGGATGGCGTAGACGAGCCACAAAGTCATCATCTTCCTACTCCCACCTGCTTTTCCTTAGCCCCCGACCCAACGGCACTGCTCACATCCACGTACTGCTAACCACTAAGCATCTGCAGTAACTTATGGCAGCTTCAGGGTTGCTCGCGTTTCATCTCCCTCGCCTCGCCCGCCACTTTCCATTCCCTCATTCATTTAATCCTTCCGTTTCTTTTCATAACCTTCTAGCTCGCCCGAAACTACCGCCTCGCCGCCCAGTCATACTCGGCCGCAATTGCATACTTAGGAGGTCGTTCGTTGCCGCCAGTTCAAGTTCTCAAGGTTTGGTGCATTCTATGCAGTCGTTTTTGTCTTTGTCCGGCAGAATTGGGACGAGGGTCATTTTTAATTCTTTAAACAGACGGAAAATGGGTTACTTTTGAATTCCTTGTAACTATCTTTTGTTGTATTGTCGATTAATCAAGTGGGGGTTGTCGAGCTTTTGGTAATTCGAACAAACATTTGTGCCGTATACTGAAGTTGTTTGCCATTTGATGTTATGCAGACTGGAGAAATGGTGTTGGGGCCGTCGACGAAAGATATGATGTTATAGTTGTAGGAGGAGGACATGCGGGTTGTGAAGCTGCACTTGCATCTGCTCGTTTAGGGGCTAAAACTCTTCTTCTGACACTCAATATCGATCGAATTGCTTGGCAGGTTGGAATTCAAGCTTTTAAGTTGACATTTTCAGTCTTAGTGCGATGTCAATTGGGTTGATTTGATATGCTCACTTCTATGTGCACCAACGTTGAGCTAATTAGTAATTTATATATAGGGAGCAACCAAGAAAATTGGGGACTTCAGCTAGTGGGTGCCTACTTGATAAAATTGCTTTTACTCAAACTGGAGGAGTCGATACGTTTTGGTTGTATCTTTTCATTATATCAATGGACGTGTTTAATTAATAAACGTCTAATACATCTAGATATAGGTAGGTTACAGTCACTAGAAAATTATTTTTCTTTTCTTGGTTTCTTAAGAAACAAGATTACATTACAAGAGATAACGTGAACTTACAAGAAGTCTCCAACTGGTCAACAAAATTCTAATGAGTACGATTACCAAAATATTTAGATTTTAAGGACCAAAAGAGATGGCACAAAGACTTCCTTAATCTTAAAGTTTGATTTCAGCCTTGCAATCCAGCAGTAGGTGGGCCTGCAAAATCTCAACTCGTGCACGAAGTAGATGCACTCGGTGGTGAAATTGGCAAGGTCGCTGACAGGTAATGCTATGGTAACCTCCCATATTTCCTTGCATGCTATTCTTCACATATTTTCAGAGAGTGCAGTATCGTTCATTGTCATGAAATTTGGAATGATTACTAATGTCATGAGTTGGTTTTTGGCATCATACATAATTATCTATAGTTGGAAACAGTTTTTTGCTTGGTTAAATCAAGTATAGACAGTACTTGGATAGAATCGTTAAAGGAAATCTTTATTTTGAAAGACGATAAATACTTGTGAGTTGCACGGATAGGAAAACGATCATCCTTCCTAAAATATGTATGGGAGTAATTGAAATGTTATCCTATAAATGGTTTTGGAAAATTTCCTGCTCAATGGCTGTATTAAAGTTTATTTTATAGTTCGATCCTATTCCCACCCTTGGTACTAATACATTCTTAGTTTTGTGAAATCTCTCATCCCTTTCTGTTTTGCATACTTACTAACACACACTACTCACTAGAGTCATTTATCATATCTCATGTTTCATGTGTCATTGTATTTCTTGTTTCTTTATTCCTTCTTCGTTTCTTTTTATGTTGATTTTGATCTTATTCATAGTAAATGTTATCAGTATTTTACTCATGTCAATCTCTATCTTCAGATGTTATCTACAGAAGCGTGTACTTAACGTCTCTAGAGGCCCTGCAGTGCGGGCATTGCGTGCTCAAACTGATAAAAGGGAGTATGCAATTCAAATGAAAAGTATTGTGGAAAGGCAAGTATCTTGAGTTTCTACCCCTTAGTATATTCTCCTCTCTTGCAACTATCACTTCTTTTGAGCGTCTATTGTAAATTTCAGAAAAAAAATGAAAAAGAAAAAAACAAATTGACATTGTTTATTGAACATGACCCGTATATCACCTCCTCAAATGACTTTCTTGAAATGAATATCTCAAAAAAGTTTTAGATAAAGAACACCAGCGTGAAGCTTTAATCCTGATGAGCTCAAAGCAATCTGACCATGAAGTGTGATTATCCTAAAAATTTGTTTGGTTTATTTCCAACCAAATGTTTGAGCGAATACCTTAGGAACCATGGAGGCACGGATTCAAAGTAATTCTGGCTTTGATAAGAAGAGTTGTAACGAATATTGGAACAAACATCCTCCCCCAAAACCGAGCTCATATTGAGGAGGGTGAACTAAGAAAACCAGCAAAAGCTTGAGAAAGAACAACGGAAAAAGATATAATTTTGATCTTCTAGATATGCAAAATGCAAAGGGCAGTTTAATGGAGATAAAGCCATGAAAGGAAATTTCTTTTGAAGAAAACCCAAAGCGTTGACACCACCAAGTTATAAAATCCATATGAAAGAAATTAACCACTCTTGGGCTCTTGGATTTCCTAAGAGCTTTAAAGAAGAATGAAGACAAAGGAGATGGTAAACTTGAAAGCAAGGACGTGTGGCAATCATGGACACATGTAGACATGCTAAAAGACGTGTTTGAATTTTTTATATATATATATATATATATTTGTTTTCTAATTTCAGACATGACTTGGACAAAATTTTAACATAATTTTAGGGGGGAAAATAGAGATTCTCTTATAGTCTCTAATCCTCATTTACTATTGTAATAATTTTCCTTGCAGCACTCCGAATCTTTCTATCAGAGAGGCAATGGTGACAGATATTTTAATAGGAAAGAATGACAATGTGGAAGGTGTTTGCACCTTTTTTGGAATGAATTTCTACGCATCTGCTGTTATTCTCACTACAGGAACATTCATGAGTGGCAAAATATGGGTTGGTAGAACTTCCATGCCTGCAGGAAGAGCTGGTGAATCAGCTTCACATGGACTCACTGAAAACTTACAACGTCTTGGATTTGAAATTGATCGGTTAAAAACAGGAACCCCAGCCCGAGTGGACTGTCGAACTGTGGACTTTTCTGCACTGGAACCTCAACATGGTGATGACGAGGTCCTTGCATTTGATCTCATACGTAGGTTCAATTGATTTGAATTATCACTTGCATCCTCATAACATGCTTCCTATTTTTCTCATTATGGATCAAGTTGCAACCTATTTTACTGCATTTTGTATTAAGATCATCATCATCCTGACATGTATTTATTGATCTATTGCTCAATTGGTACTAGGTAGATGGACCTTGTCATTGTCTGGGTGTGTACCCTATTGTTTGAACTCGTGTGGCAATTTACTTTTAAAATATAACTAGCTCCTATCAAATTCAAGGCTGTTAAATGAGTAAGTATCTGCTTTTTTTTTTTTTTTTTTGCTTGTCTCCTAAGCTTGAGGTGGTTATAAACAGGTCAATTGGTTTAGTTTCGATCCTGATTTTCACATAGAGAGAGAGCAAATGTGCTGTTATCTGACTCGCACCACGAAAAGTACACATGAACTTATCAAGGAGAACCTGCATGAAACTCCTACTTATGGAGGCTGGGTGGAAGCAAAAGGGCCTAGATATTGCCCGTCCATTGAAGATAAGGTACAGATGGAAACCTTTTAATACCTAAACTTTTTGAGTGCATGTGTGTGTTTTTAAGGAAACATGACTTTTCATTGAAATGATTAGAGACTAATGCTCAAGATACAGATATATATAAAGAAAAAAAACCCGTCAAACCTGAACTTTGTGGTTAAAGCCTAGTCTTCAGTTAAGTGTAATTACAATAATTTGAATAAACATATTTGGAAGAATGTAGAATGTTACAGGTTCTTTTCTCTCCTTTTAACTGACTGTAAATGAGCGTATCGCTTGTATCAAATCTATCTTGGGTAAGTGGAAAACTTAATTCCCTTCATGTTTTCCATTTTATTTGTTTAATTTTTCTAAATGCTCCCTCCTATACTTTCTTCTATTTTCTTGTTAATATCCAGTTCCTGCTTTATGTCGTCGGCTTAACGCCTTTAGTTACCAAATAGCTCCATAAGGCAACCCTATCATTAGCACCCATAAGCTTGCAGAATGAATAGAGGATAGATTATTTTTCTTGATTTGCTGGCATCTGGAAGAATCACTTTACTCAGCCAATTTCTAGCAATCACTAACATCCTGAAATTAAGTCAATGCAGTCACAACTCTATGTTACATTCAAGACTGTCACATTTCAGATTTTACTTTCATTAGCTAGTAACTTAGTAGTATAAGGTAATTGTTGTTTGGGTAGCTTGGCCTATTGAACTTGCAATCTGATAACTATTGCTGTCCGCCAAAATTATTGGGTCAATAAGAAAAGTTTAGTCTGCAAACCGATTTATATAAAATGTTTAGTTTGTATGAGACCCTTGTTCTATAGAACCATTCTCCAAGTTGAACTTCATTGTTGTGGTAAAACGTTTTCTTAGACAGTATCAGTACCTTACGATTGTAATTTGATACTTCTTTCCTTTTTTTTGTTCACCACTCTATCCAAAACCTCCTCTAGTTGATTGTTTCTTATGCACCAAAATTTAACTAATTTGTTCATCTTTCCTCTTATAGATTGTGAGGTTTCAAGACAAAGAGTCTCATCAAATTTTTCTTGAGCCAGAGGGCCGGAATGTGCCCGAGCTCTATGTGCAGGTGCTCTAAAACTTCAACTTGGGTCATTCATCTTCTTTCTTTCTTCTTTTTTATTTTATTTTATTTTTAATAAATACCTGAATGAAATAAATTTCTTTTGTGGAGGAAGAAATCAATAAACATAAGAAGCAAATTTTGAAAAAGAAATTTGTTTTGTCAGATGCAAAGTGGAAACCCATCCAACTGTTATGTTAATACATGTTTCCTGAAGTCGGCCTTTCCAAAATAGTGCCATGTCCGGGAAAAAAAAAATTAGTGAAATGTCATGCAACCATTCAGCTGCATCTTCCTGCTTTTGTTAATAACTCATGCTTCCAAACTTGACCTTTCTATCTCGTTTTGGGTTCTTTTAAGGTTAAGGGTAGTGGCTTAGAGAGTTTTTCTATTCTTCGGTAGAAGTTGCTTTTCTTTATATATCATCCCATATTGCTCTGTTTCGTTTTGTTTCTTGATCTAGCATTTTGTGCAGGGATTCTCTACTGGTTTGCCAGAACGACTACAGTTGCCACTTTTGAGAACTTTACCAGGCCTTGAAAACTGTTCGATGCTTAGACCTGCATATGCCGTAGAGTATGATTTCTTGCCTGCTCATCAATGTAGAAGATCTCTTATGACCAAAAAAATTGATGGGCTTTTCTTCTCTGGTCAAATAAATGGAACCACAGGCTATGAAGAAGCAGCTGCACAAGTATGCATCCTAATGTCTCTTGTTTGATTTGTTGCCCAAAAAAAAAAAAAAACTCCTGAAGTTATTCATCACCAACTCTGAAAGAAAATTATATTTTCATTTCTATTCGGTGTAGAATAGATATGTTGTTTGGACCATTAACAATTGAATGATGTATTCTAATACACAATCATTTAACCCTGGTTTATTGAATTATGCAGGGAATTCTATCTGGTGTCAATGCTGCCAGATTTTCAGATGGCAAGTCCCTCATTGTTCTTGAGAGGGAAAGTAGTTACATTGGGACCTTAATCGATGACCTCGTCACCAAGGACCTTCGTGAGCCTTATCGTATGTTGACAAGGTAACTGCTCAATATATCATTCTGCCAATGTACATTTCTTTCCTTTCCTTATCCTCGTCACTTTCGACTGATACTCATCTTTACTTAATACCAAAGATGAATAATAACCCAAATTTTGAATCCTGAATAACATCCTCTGGGTTCTGTCAGAACATTATCTTTCAGGATTCATTAAAGTTAAAACTGCTGTTTACCAACAAAAAGTACAATCTTCTTCAACGTCCAGGTTGATTAAAAATAGATATTATCCGGGTCTCTAGAGATACATGAAAGTTTAGCCTTCATTTGCTATCCAGTGCCTCATTCTTGCAAGCAAGTCCTCTCAAACAGAGAAGTGAATTAGTTTGTAATTATGTTGATATGTCTTTTTATTGTTAAAAAAACTAACCATGTTGTTGTGTCTTTTATATATTTTATATTTTAGTGTATCTTATTACTTTCATTTTAGGTATTTAATTCGGAAGTTCATTGTTTAAGTTATAACTTTTTCTTGTTCCATCATTCTACGGGTCAGGACCCAGAAGCAGGAATACTTTAATATCAGTCAAGAAATGATAGAAGGCCCACTCTTTTAAAATCATCGTTATGATTTTTTTGCCTTCTGCCTCTCATGCCAGAATTATATGTTCTTGTATATTCTTCATAAATCTACAAAGTACAAACAAAAAATCAGAATGTTATACTTGCTGTATAATCAATCATGTTTCATTTCTTTTAGTAATCATAAAAATAGTCATCAATATATGAAAAATAAATTACCTGCTGTAGCCGCTCAGAACATCGACTACTTCTCCGATCCGACAATGCGGACAGCCGTCTTACACCTCTTGGCCGTGAAATTGGGTTGATAGATGATAGGCGCTGGAAACTATACCAAGAGAAGCAGGCTAGAATATCAGATGAGAAGAAGAGACTGAAAACTGTCAGGATATCAGGTTTGTTGATTGTTTCTTTTCCTTTATCACTACCAGTCTACCAAGAAAAAATGCATTGATTACTTCTGCCTTTTGTTATTCATGCCTTCACTATAAAAAAGGTCCAAAATGTGATTTTCTGGGTTATTTTCATTCTAGGAGGAGAGCTGGCTGCTGATGTTTCTCTCCTGTCTGGTCAGCCTGTGAAGGACTATTCGACATTGGAGAGTCTTCTTAAGAAACCACACATAGGATATAACGTTTTTGATAAGCATGGCTTCGGGAATAAACTCTTAACCAAATCAGAAAAGGATTGTGTAGAGATTGATATCAAATATGAGGGTTTCATTCTACGGCAGCAAACACAACTCCAGCAGGTTCTCTCACACTTTCCTCCGTTCTTTTGAACTGTTATGGGCTTTTTTTCCCCGTTAATTCTCCCTTCCGGGTATGAACTTCTTATTGATATGCTTGTAGATGGTTCATCAACAACACAGAGTACTTCCCGAAGACTTGGATTATTATGCAATGACAACATTGTCTCTTGAAGCCCGCGAAAAACTATCTAAGGTTCGTCCTTTAGCAATTTTCAACTCAGTATCCTCAAGGTGGACATCTTTATTGGATGTTTCTATTTGCAATGTTCTCTTCATTGGCATGCTAGTATTAGATGTCTTTATTCCTTACGTCTCATTTTACTTGGTTTTTTGGTATACCCTTGTATTCTTTTATTGCTCAGTTTTTTCTTATGAAAATTTATCAATAAATAATCTCTTTATTCGCAAACACAAGGCACACAAATCCAAGATAAAATTGCAGTATACTGGAAGTAATTTGGAGAGGTGGTAGTATAACATCCCAGTCCCTGCCAAGTATATATTTTTGCAACTTTCATTGGCCATCACAGCACAATAATTGTTCAGGATTTTGCAAAATGTACCTATTCAAATACAATTAGCTTACTATACTTTCAGGTGAGACCACAAACTATCGGTCAGGCAAGTAGAGTTGGCGGAGTAAACCCAGCTGATATCACGGCTCTGCTCATCATCCTTGAATCCAACAGAAGGAAAGCTCAGGAAATGAAGCGGCATCAAATGCTCGGTTCCATCATTAGAGAATCTACGGATACAGAAGAACACCCTTCCGGAGTTAATTTAACCGAGGCAATCAGTTCTTGACATGCCAACGATGATCTATTGCTAGAGCATCTACTGATTCGGCATTGAATCAAAGTCATGCCTTGCTCAATACGTGGCTTCCTAATGATCCACTCCTCAACCAGCCAAAGAAGTAGAAGCTATTACTGGAGGCTGTGCATCATTCTGGGGTGACAAGCCAAAAGCAGTACCTTTAGGCAGCTGGGATTTTCAGGACACTGATATACACGCTCGTAGTTCAGGGAATTTTGTCGATCGATTGAAGCGTAGTCGGGGCTACTGTAAACTTTATTTCCTTCTTGAACAATAATTTGTACAAAATGCATTGTCAGTGATTTTGATAAATTAATTTGATTTGTGTGCCGTACAGTAGAGCCAGAGGTTGTAATTTAGACTCTCGTAAGTTGTAAGTTGTAAGTTGTTACCATGTGCAGTAGAGCGTATTTATAAGGCTGATATTGTACTTATGAAATAACTCGAAAACGTGTTTCATTTGTGCAGGATCGATTGATATGAGGGGCATTGCATTAAATTTTATAATTTGGGATTAAAAGGAATGATTTTAGACCTTAAAAAAGTGTTTTTAACCCTTTTAAAATTACTTCCCAACATACACTTGCCATTTATATTACTCACACAGAATACCCAAATAGAACAATAACATTGCCTTTACGAAAATATTAGGTCAAATGTGCCTTTGCACATTCAAATCGTAATAATTCAACCCATCTCAATTTTGGTTACCATTGCAAATGAGTGTAATCTTTCAAAACAAAATGGAGTTGATTTATCAAATAAATTTATTGCTATACCGATTTAGGTCATCATATCCTTAGACTTTGTTCAAAATTGTAAAGAATTTTTACTCCAATAATAATTTTGAAACGTTTATAAAATGTCAGGGTGATATTGTAACCTTCGAAGTATAAATGTATTCTTGAAACAAATAGCAAATTTCAAGAGGAATGAATTGATATATATATATATATATATATAAAGGGAAGAAAAAAAGAAAAAAAGGTGATTAAGGTTGAGGTTGCGAAACCCAATCTAACCATGGAACATTTGGGTCAAGTTAGTTCGGGTAATTTATTTAAATGTTTGTTATAAAAATAAGTAATATGTTAATATGTAAAATTGTGTTTAATTATTTTCATATATTGAAATAAGATTAATAACTCAATTTCAATTTATATTATAAAAAATTTATTCCAAAGGGCTAAAAAAGTATCTGTAGGACTTGTTGGAGAATAAATTATCCAAAACAATCCTAAATAAAATAAAAAATAAATATATGTAAAAATAATAGTATCATAAATAAAAACAACATACTTTTTAAAATTAATAATAAATTCGGATTAGTTTGAGTTATATACTATCATAACTCATGAACTAACTCAATCCATAAACTTTCATTTATTTTAACTCAACCAAAACCATGCGAGTTGGGTTGAGTTGATCGAATATTTTTGAGTCATCTAATTTTTTGAACACCCATATTAATTGGGATAAAATGTTTCCATCATCTGGTTCAAATTCGTTGATAACAAACAAAAACTTAAAATCAAATACTTATTGTTTGTCTAAAAAAATTTATAATATCACACTTGATGACTATTTTGTTTTTAAAAATCAAGTTGATTTTCGAATTTTTCTGATAAGTTATTCATATTCTATAAAAAAATATAAAATGAAGTCTAAAAAAGGAACACGATTAAAAATAGAAAAATATCAAATTATTTGCAAATATATAAAAAATTCATTGTCTATCAGCGATAGATCGTGATAAACTTCTTGAAATTTTTCTATATTTGTAAATAATTTGACTCATTTTACTATATTTGAAAACAACTCTTTCAAAAACTACAATTTTTTTCTTTCAAATTTTGACTTTGTTTTTTTAAATAAATATATAAAAAGTAAGTATTAAGTAATAAAATTAGAAATGAAAGTAGTGTTTGATGAGTTAATTAAAAAAAAAAAAGCAAATAACAAAATAGTTGTCAAGCAAGACCAATTTTATCAATTATACGAATATAAGACAAAATAAAGTAAATAAAAAATAAAGTCTAATATTGAATTTGAAATCAAGCTGAAGTTTATATATAGAAAGAGGCACAATCTATTAGTTTTTTCTTTTTTCTACCAATACCATTTACTTTTCCTTTTCTTTGTTTTTCTATCGGAATTCCACATAAAGGTTCAAATTTCTTGTTGCAAAGCGGGAAAAGCTCTAGAAATCCATCCATCGCATGTAGTTCAAAAACACAACGATCGCACCGGCACTATTCTCTCGAGTCCACCAACAAAACCAAACTTCATTCCCAAACTGTCTGTTGGGTTTTTTCCGCCGCCGTCCATAATCTCTCCGGCAGAAGAAAGCCGAATCCATTTCCAACTCAGGAATGGCCGATTCCACGACCAGTAGGAAGAAACCACTCAGCTTGAACGATCGTCATTACCGCCTCCTTCAGGATCTTTCTGCTCCTCCCAAACCCTCTTTGGCAACCGCTGCTGGTACACTACACTCGCTCCCTTCTCCCTATGTTTTCGTGGTTCTTCAATTTCACAGCTCTGTAGTCATCGGTGGTGAGTTTATTTTTGTGTGCAGGTCAGAGAGAAGGAGACGAAGAGGAAAAACCCTCGAGAATCGAACTTGAGAATCAACGTCGCTTCGGTGAAGTCTCGTCTAATGATGACGAATTTAATGATAATAGAGTTCTGCAGTCTTCAGGTGTTAATGGTACGGATTTCGTTTTCTTCCTGCAGTTCCATAACCATAGAATTTATTGGTAATATCTTTACATGTCCATGATGTTATTTCTATTTTTTTGTTTTCACTCCGTAATTTTTAGTCGAAGAAAAGCCGATGAAGGTTAAGATCAATGGCCGACGCCGTCTGTGCAAAATCTCGTCTCGAGAAGATAATCATTTGGATAATCCAGTGGGGTTCGATTTCAATGCACCCACATTTTCTGGTATTACGGATTTTGATTCTCCTTCTCCGCCACCTCCACTGCCCGTCGAAAACCGCGATAACAAGGGAAGTGAAATCAGGGATATTCTGAATGACTTGAGCACGAGGCTTGAGCTTTTGTCTGTCGAGAAAAAGCGAGAAAAGCCAAGAAAAGTTGATTCTCTAGAAGACTTCTCGGCTTCTTATTGTGGAAAAGGGATCGAGGAAGCAAATAAAGCCGATGATCGTGAGGTTGATAGTCTGAAGTTCTCCACCTATCCATCTAATTCCTTGTTAGGTGAAACTGTGAAAGTTGAAAAAGTCGTCAAGACTCTAAAGGACGGTATGAGTGGCGAGTACGGAGAAGAAATTCTTCCAAATAAAGTGAAGGTAGATGTGTTTGACGAGGGGATTCCTGAAGTTGTTACGTGCAGTAAAGACAGTGAACAACTACAAAATCTAGAACATGGAAATAGTAAACATCACAAAGGACGAGATAAATGCACGAGTCAGGATGCCCAAAGGACTTACAATTCCCTAGAAAGTCCTGTGTTGATAGATGAAGGAGAGGTAGATGATGAGGATGATTGCGTAGTTTTGAATAGTGAAACAAGGGATTTTAATGAAGTAAGAAGGCAACATGGGAAATATGAAGAGAAGACTGATGATTCTGATGGGATCGACATGTTTGATAAATCTGCCGAGGATTTTATCTTGGAAGGGAAAAGCTCCATTGGTCACAAGTCAGCTTTCAAATTGCAAGGTAGAATTGCAAAGATGCTGTATCCACATCAGCGTGATGGGTTGCGGTGGCTTTGGTCTCTACATTGTCAGGGTAAGGGTGGAATCTTAGGTGATGACATGGGTTTAGGGAAAACGATGCAGGTAATAACAGAAAAAACTGTTCCCTCTCAATTTGTTTATTTGCTTGAATGTGTCTAAATGCACATCTGTTGTCCGCTTCTTCTCAGATTTGTGGCTTTCTAGCTGGACTTTTTTATTCGCGTTTAATAAAGAGGGTCTTGGTTGTGGCTCCTAAAACTCTCCTGCCTCACTGGATTAAAGAACTATCTGTTGTGGGTCTTTCCGAGAAGACGAGAGAGTAACTCTTTATTGTCTGGATTGTTTTCCTTATTTTGTTATAGAACATAACGAATCTGCTGAGCTTTCCTATTCCTATACAGATACTATGGGACGTCAGCTAAACTTCGGCAATATGAGCTTAATTATATTCTCCAGGTTAGATATCTAAGTTTTGTAATTAAACTAAGCCTGCAATCATGAATTAGAAGAAGCAAAGACAATTCTAAATATTAGATTGCATTATTCTGGGCAGAAGTTTGTTGTACAATGATATTATTCAAATTTTATCTTCACTGTTGGGATAAACCATAATTACGGGTTAGGGGTTACTATCACTTGGTTTTTAATTATGGGTCGAATCCCTCTCCGTTTAGTGAGTCAGTTTTGGTTTGGTTTGGTTTGGAGGATTAAGATTCTCAAGGAAGTTAAGTTCTTTACTTGGCAAGTCCTACTCTGTCGTGTGAACATTTTGGATAGGCTTGTGAGGAAGAAGACTACGTTAGTGGGTCTTTTCTGTTGTATTCTTTGTCGAAAGGCAGAGAAAGACCTGAACCACCTTCTTTGGGGATGTTAGTTTGCAAGGTCCGTGTGGAACTGCTTCCTTCAGGAGTTTAATTTTGGGTCGGCTTGCTAGAGGGATGCTCGTGTGACGCCTCCTCCATCTACTTTTCAAGGAGAAAGATCAATCTTGTGGTTTTTTTGGGGGGTGTGCCTTGCTGTGGGATCTTTGGGGGAGAGGAACAATAGAGTTTTTAAAGGTATAGAGATGGGCCCTTTTGGGGTTTGGTCTTCATCCTCAAAGTTCTTTTGTAACTATTCTCTAGGTAACATCTTACCTAGTTGGAAACTAGCTGTAGGGGCTTTTTTATGCGCTTGTTTTTTGTATGTGGGTATTCTTTCATTTTATTCTCAGTAAATGAAGTTGTTTCTGTCCAGAAAAAAAAAAAAAAGAAAAATGTTGTGTATAATGGAAAATTATATTTGTCTGTATTACTTGGCTCCATAACAGGATAAAGGTGTTCTTCTTACGACTTATGATATTGTGAGGAATAATTCAAAGTCTTTACAAGGAAACTGCTTCTCTGAAGACGATGAAACTGAGGATGGAACAACATGGGATTATATGATCCTTGATGAGGTCATTATTAGTTACTTGTAGTTTACTTATTATGAAGTTGTTCATTTTTATTTTATTTTATTTTATTATTATTATTTTTTTTAATATTTAGCTGATAAGCTTATTTTATTTGTACCAATTTCCTTACTATAAAGAAACTACACTATTTTACATTCTACAGATCAAAGTCTCAGTTCATTAGGTTCAAACTTCCATACAAAACTAAGATTCTGTTATTAGAAATTTAGAAGTCCAAATTAAAAGTTGGTTCCAAGATTCAAGAACTGGTTCTTTGGCTTTTTAGTTTTAATCTTTTTGAAATAGCTTGAAGGTCATGCACTCATTTCAGCAGTAATGCAGTGGATGTTTGTTAAATTGTTGATATGATTAATTTACTATAACCCACCAACTCAATTTTTGGGTCAATCGGTGATTTAACATGGTATCATAGCATGAAGTCCTATGTTCAATCCCCTTTAATGTTATTTTCTCCCCAATTAATATTGATGGCCATTTATTGGATCTTCTATAAATTTTCAAGCCCACAAGTAAGGGAGAGTATTATAATGTTGATATAATTAAATTTATCATAACTCATCAACTTAAACTTTTGGGCAATTGGTGCTTTAACAATGTTTTTTTAGATTTTATCAATTTTTTTTTGTTAGTTGTATTCTTCCCACAGCCATAAATAACTTGTTTCCCATAAATCAAGATGGACTTTTCATTTGCGATATACATTGGTGTGATTGATCGGCCCATTTATAATCCAGGGTCATCTTATAAAGAATCCTGGCACTCAAAGAGCCAAAAGTTTACTTGAGATACCCAGTGCTCATCGCATAATTATAAGTGGCACACCATTGCAAAACAATCTGAAGGTATTGCACTACCAGTTATACCAGATTATTCTCATTTCCCTTTCGTCTCTTATCCATTTCATTTATACATCACTTCATGGGAGGTGTATTTTTAGTGTGATCCCATACGAGTTAACTTTCTCCATTCTCTCTCCCTCGCTCTACTAGGAATTGTGGGCCCTGTTTAATTTTTGCTGTCCTTCCCTATTGGGTGACAACAAGTGGTACGGGTCCTTGTTTTATTATTGGTTGTTCTGTATTGTTGATATATTTTCGCCTTCCTTCATGTTACTTGTTCAAAGTTCTGTTCATGTATTGTTGGAGAAACTTGGTCAGGTTTAAAGAACACTATGAGTGTGCAATTCTTCGTGGAAATGACAAAAAGGCTTCTGAAAGAGATAAGCGGATTGGTTCAATGGCTGCAAAGGTAATGTCTATTGCTTGTTTATGGACCTTTAACCTTTTTGTTGTCACCTGTCAATTTAGCACGATTATGTAAATTAAGATTTATTTATAATAATAGTAGAAAGGGGGAAAAACATTGGATTATCTGGAAGAAACCAACAGAGTTTTGTGAAAAAGGGAAAGTATCAGCTTTCTCTCTCTCTCTTTAATATTTTGTTGGTGCATCCTGGACCATGGTGTACGATACAGGATAATTTGGTGATTAATAATCACGGTAGGTTATGTTTGTTGGTGGTTGGTAATTTTGGAATTACTGCAGGTTCAGGAGGTTCTTCTATGGGCAACTTTGACTGTACTTTTGTTGTGATTTACTCCTTTCTGATTCATGCTAACTGAATCTTTTTCCCTGTTAGAAAGAAAAAGCTGACACTTTTGGTTCTGGGAGAGTATCTTATGTTCCCCATTTTTATAATGTTTTTCAATGACTGAAATAATTTTCATTCCACTTCTTTGACATAACTACCACAACTTTCCAAATTTAAATTACTTTATCTATGAATAAACAGAGTCTATTAGCCTTCTGTATTCTGTAGCATTGTAAGTATAGTAATGCCGTTACATTCTCCTATCATGGTCAGTGCATACCTTTTTACATTTTCCCCAAACTTCTTTCTCACAAAACGACTTGTTTCTTTATGCTTGTTGTTCAGAATAGTATCAACTATCAAAAATGATTATTTGGCAACTTCTTACAGGAGTTAAGGGAACGCATCCAACCCTACTTTTTGCGTCGTATGAAGAGTGAAGTGTTTAATGAGGATAATGATCAAGCTGCTACCAAACTCTCTAAAAAGAATGACATTATTGTTTGGCTCAGACTGACTAGTTGTCAGGTTTGGTCAATTATATTTATCAATTTTCCCCTGATCACATCATTCACAGTATAACCGCGATGCACTTCCAATTTAATTGATGCAGCGACAACTTTACGAAGCTTTCTTGAAGAGTGAACTGGCACTGTCAGCATTTGATGGCTCAGTATTGGCTGCCATTACGGTACTTTTATTTTTACAGTTTCAAGGGTATATTTTTCATTGATGAAATGATAAACCATGCAACTTCCAAAGGAAAAATATCAACAAATAACCAAATACATGGAACAGCCAAGAAACCAACTAGAATGCCAAAATAAAACTAAACCCTCGTCTTTATGATACAATTTATCATTATGGTTTAGCTCAAATTGCCACTTACTTTTAGTGGTCGTCAAATTTAAAATTGTTTCAGTTGTTTTCATTTTTGTTGCTTTTGTGGTTAGTAATTTACATTATGGCTTCAGTCTGATATGTAATTGAATAAATTAAATTTGTTGAGTTGTTTCCATTGGGCTTTTATTGCTTTTGCAGTTAGTAATAGATACGAGATGCTTTTGGCACGTACAATGTGGCCTTAGTCATGAATATGTAATTGAACAGTTGATTGTTTCCTCGTAACCTATTCATTGTTTTCAGTTTAGTTGCTTCACTCAGTAAATTGATGATACTCTAATCCGGTTAAAATAATGCACAAAAGTCTTGTGCAAGTTGGCTTTTCGTTGTTTGTCTGACCTGTCTCCCCTGGTTGAGTGTTGAGTTTGTCTTATCGGTGCTTTGGAGGACTAAGAGCTTGAGGAAAGTGAAATTCTTTACCTGGCAAGTTTTACATGGTCGTGCTAACACGACGGATCATCTTGTGAGGAAGTTACACTCGCTTGTGATTGATATTCTTTGGATAAAGACTCCAGTGAACCAGTTGTTTGATATCACTAACATAATGCAAAGTTTTCTCAATTTGATATTTTCTTGTACTTGTAATTCAATTCTCCTATTCTGAAGCATTGAACTGATTGAACAATGAAATATCTAAGAAAGTTCTATTAGTATGCAATGTACATATCATTTACTGCTTCCCTGTTGACACTTGGCAGTGCTGTTTGCTTCATGTGGATTGTCTTAGAGCTTATGAACCGTGGCATTTTTTATTATTGTTTATTTATTAAAACATTCATTAATACGAGACCTTCACGTCTCTTCTTTTTGAATTTGTGCCATACTATTCACAAATCACAATGCAAGTTGGGTTAAAATTTTCCCAATTTTTCTTTTGAATTAGAGAAGAAAAAACTAATCCACCATTTAATAAACTTGAGGTTAAGTGATAGCCCCTGCCCTCATCTATGTTCTAACAATAACCTTTCTTCCTTGAAATGGCATCATTATCCACCCATGCCACAAATAGGGGAGGGCAAGTTATCTCTCAGTTAATTATTCATTTGGAATGGTGCAGATTCTTAAGAAAATATGCGATCATCCACTTCTTTTGACTAAAAGAGCTGCTGAAGAGGTACTGGAAGGAATGGAAACGGTGCTAAGCCCAGAAGATGCTGGTGTAGCAGAAAAGCTGGCAAAGCATTTAGCAGATGTAGTTGATAGGGATGATCATGAAGTGTATGATGACAACGTCTCTTGCAAAATATCGTTCATAATGTCTTTATTGGTTAGTGATGCTTGATTGAATCCGTTGTTGAAGTATAAATGCTAGTACGTTCAATATAACATCCTTTCTGTTATTGGCAGGATAATTTGATTCCAAAGGGGCATAATGTTCTTATCTTCTCTCAAACTCGCAAGATGCTCAATCTTATTGAGGTTCAGTTCGGCTTGTCTTATTCTGACATTTGATATTCAAATGATACTGTTTCATAACAAAATATGGTTATGGGCTCATAGTGTTAAATGTCAAGATGATTGTTGATAAATATGCTATCAAACAACTTCAGTATGTACTTGTTCGTGGGAGTACTCATTGTGTGAAATTTAAATAAAAATGCACCAGTTCATGTAAACTATTGGCATCTCCAAGGAGTATCACCGTTTCTAATCAAGATTTTTAGAAGTAAATGTTTGAAGTGATTAATGTGGGTATTTTTTCTGTATAGCAATCACTATTATCCAAGGATTATGAGTTCTTGCGCATTGATGGTACTACAAAAGCCACGGATAGAGTAAAGATTGTAAATGTAAGTAAACTGCCAAAAGACACTAAGATATATTCATATAACCTTATTCTTGATATGAACTCCTTTTTTCCCTTCATAGGATTTTCAAGAAGGTAGAGGAGCTTCAATATTTCTCTTGACATCTCAAGTTGGTGGTTTAGGTCTTACACTTACCAGAGCAGATCGTGTAATTGTAGTAGATCCAGCCTGGAACCCAAGGTTTTTTTTTAAATATATCTGTTTATTTCCTTCTCATGTTTGCATCAATCTTGCAGCTTAAATTTGTTGAAGAATAACATGACTAAATATTTTATTTCAAATAAGGCAGAAAAAATTGTCTCCATCTTTTTTCTCCTTCATCATTGTTGCTTCATTTTTGTTCATTTCTTATTGGCTATCAGAGAAAAAGTTGTCATTGATTGGTTTAACAGTAACATACATGTTTTAATTAAAGTTTGTTTCTAACAAAATGACTGAAAAGTTAGTTATGTATACTTCTTCAATTAAGTTCATTTTCCTGCGTATCTGTATATCTCTGATGAATTGAAGGAGTATTTATGTACTTTATGATGATGGGACACAAGCTAGTGAATGTGATTCAACCATCTTAAATCATGCCTCACCAACATCCACGTCCATTCTGCTCAATCGTAATACTGCTTGAGCCTTGAAGTTTTATATTCAAGTCAATTAAATGTTGGCTTCTTAATGGTTCAATCATCATACTGCCATAGTAGAATATTGAAGTGGAAGCTCATGACTCTACCTTTGCAACATTCTGAATTGAAAATATGCTATTTGATCTTACATGGACTTGAATCTCACAAAGTATAACTCAACTGTTTACATGGAAATCTCAATACCCAAGAACATTTTCATGTTGACATTTTTATTATTTTATGTAGTAACTTTGCAGTAATTAACTAAATGTTCTCAATCTGTTTGTAGTACTGATAATCAAAGTGTTGATCGAGCATACCGAATTGGACAAAAGAAAGATGTTATAGTGTATAGATTAATGACATGTGGGACTGTTGAAGAGAAGATCTACAGAAAACAGGTAATGTTATTTTTTTTTATTTTCTTTTTTTAACGGGAACAAGATTTTTTTCCATTAATGAAATGAGTCTAATATTCAAAGTACAAGATACGAAATAAAAGGAAACTTAACAAGTGAAATACAATAACATAACTAGACTAATACTAAACAAACCAAACAAACTTACTTGCGAAATAAATTCATCCCAATTTAAGCTAATATTTATTCAATTTATTCTATAAATGTTTGTCGGATGTACAACTCTTATTAAACAAAGATCTTAGATGAAATGTATGGCGCCTATAAACCTGATAATGTGGAATAGTTTACTGGACCAAATTGGTAAACCCTTTTTTTCCTATACATATACCCATAAATTCCACATAGATCTTATTTGTCAAGTAAATTTGTTTTGCGCACCTGCTGGGAGGCTCATATCATGAGATGCCTTTGTGAGCAAATAACCATTGCAGATTTAAAAGATTTGCTATTTTTAGTTTGAATGGAATACTACTGCTTATTTTGACTTCTAAAATTTGTATAGGTTTATAAAGGGGGATTGTTTAAAACAGCAACGGAGCACAAAGAACAGATACGGTACTTTAGTCAACAGGTAATACACGTAAATAATCTATTTGTTTTGCCTGTTGGATTGCGTGGTTAGTATTGTAAATGTTTCAGGATCTTCGGGAGCTTTTTAGCCTTCCAAAAGAGGGGTTTGATACATCTGTCACACAACAACAAATGCACGAGGAACATGATCAACAACTTACAATGTATGATTCAAATGATAGATTCCTCTGAATGCATATGATAAGGCATCCACACGCATGTTCACATTTAAAACTTTTGCCTATTGTTTACAATACAATGGTGCTGAAATTATGTATGTTTCTATAGTGCCTCTGGACTCCTAAGTAATTATGTCTTTATTGGTATTTTATCAGATGATACTTTAAGCTTTACCTATATTTGGCATTAGTGCAGCGATTTGAATATCCGATGGTATTTTATCAGATGGTGCTTTAGGTTGAAATTTAGCGTCCTGGTTTGTCTTACTGTTTTACTAGTCTTTGATGTCCTTTGGGGCTGCTAAACGGGAGGCTATAACTGACATATTGCAGTTGACATTTTTTCCCCTTTTCCCATTTTTACTCGTTGTTCGTGGCTACAGGGACGATTCATTGAGACGCCACATAGAGTTCCTCGAAACTCAAGGCATTGCAGGAGTTAGTCACCACAATTTGCTCTTTTCTAAGACAGCTCCAGAGCCAGTGCACGTATTGGAGGAAGAAGACACGTCGTTCAGGTAACTTTATTTATTACTGCATTATTCGTTTCCCTCCTATTGCTTAAAAAAAAGGATCATTATAAGCCTTGCAATGTTTTTTACCTTTTCAAACTAACCAGTTCCATGTTCACATGGTTGTAGGAGGAATAAAGAGTTTGGATTTAGAGAAAGAGCAACATCAAGTTCTTCATCCGATCATGATATATACGGGTATGAGTTTTATTATATGGATCAGATGCATATGTTGCACTTTTCAGTTACCGAAGAAATACATCACCATATGGTGTATTAACATCCTTTACGTTGCTTCCAGAGCAAAGTTTGCTTTCAACCCAAAGGATGTGAAGTTGAATAGATTTACTACAAATACAAGCAGTCCAGGCAAACCGACAGAAAAGGAAATCAAAGATAGAATCAATCGGCTATCTCAAACTTTAGAAAATAAGGTATGATTCTATGCAACTTCTCCTTTTGAGTGACAGTTCTAGAAGAAAAAATCTAGAGTTTAGTCCCCGACTAAACTTCCTCACTCTATCTCTCCAACTTGGCCTGTTCGGTAAGAAATTTAAAGACAAGGGATTTAACAAAAACAAAACTGTATTTTATGTTTGAATAGGTGTTTGGTAGATGATTTTAAAATTGAATTCTAATTTAAACAATTATTTTAAATGTATTTGATATTATATTTATATATCATAAAACTAATTGTAGCTACCCATTAACTAATATTAATTAATTTATGAATATGGTTCATGTTAAAAATAAATTACATAATGAAAAATTATTATAAATAGAAAAAATATCAAACTATTTACAAATATAGAAAAATTTTACTTTCTATTTGTGATAGACCAGAATAGACCTAGATAAACATTTATCATTTTATCGAATAGACATGGATAGATGTTTATTTCGGTCTATTGTGGTCTATCATAAATAGTAAGTAAAATTTTGCTACATTTGTAATTATTTTCTACCGTTTTTCTATTTTTGAAAAAAATTTCTTACATAATTATTATTTTGTAATATTATGTAATTTATAACACATCACAATACATATTTTAATTTTAGAAAAAAAATGAATTGAGTTGTATAATATGATAATATATTTTAAAATATTTTTGTTTTTATTTAATATTATTTAGCATTTTAGAATTTAAAATCACAAAATATTCGAAAACAATTTTTAGAAACATAATCTAAAATTCTTAATATTCCTCTCAATCTAGAGGAATAACAATGTTGTTATTTCTAGGATGGCTCCTTTGTTGGATTGGAGCATAATCTGCTTTTGAGTCGAGTTGTTCAACGATGGGTTGTTTAGTTTTAATTCAATTTGTCCAAACAGCTCAAATTTCTTTTGAACAAATGATCAGGTCCTTGTGTCAAGATTACCAGACGGGGGGGAAAGAATTCAGAAGCAAATTGTTGAATTGAATTTACAACTTTCTGAATTAAGGAGAAAACAATATGAAAGTGAAGTCATCAACATCACCGACGAGTTCCAGAAGGTGCTGAATGTATAGGTTGTATTTTGATGTGAAGGTTGGATTTTTTTTTTTTCACGAGTGAAGTTTGAGACTGACAACGATTCAGTCTTTCTATGATATATATTTTAAGACAAGTATCGAGTTATTTAGAACCAACGGTTGAGCTCGTCGAGGCTGTTACAGTTGAAGAAGCAGAGATATATATCTTTTATAGGTTTAAAGAGATTTGATGATTCTTAGAACTTACTTTAAGGTCGAGATTGTTTCAACAATGAAGTTCAAGTATTTGTTGATGACATTCAAGCTTTTCATGATAAGACATTGTCTCTGGCTTCTCTTTTTGTCTTAGAATCTATAATACCATTGCTCACATTTTGGCATGTAATGATGAACCAAAATCTCTAGTGCCTAGCTTGAAGATCACTCCTAATAAATTAATGCTACCATGTCTAGTGATTTAATTTGTTGTTTTGTTCTTTGTATTAAAAAACATTTTTACTTACCTGTATTACAATGCTTTGGCCTGGAATACGTATACCACCACATGAGAATTTTTGTTGAAAGTTAAGACTACGTAATAGGAGAAACAAATAGGGGGCAATACAAAAATGATTTGAATTTGTAGGGCAGGAAACCACAATATTATACTAGACTAAAACTAAAATGAAAGGAAAGAATACAATTACCTAAATAAAGAACAGAAAAAAAAAGTTGAGAGTAGTAGTTTGAATGACCATCAACATATCAGATTTCATTTATTAAATAGCCCCACAAAAAAAAGAACCAAAAAAAAAAAGTCAAGCTCTACCTACTCACTCCTTCATTAACTCCCAGTTCTCAGCACTTCACACTGCGGAACAGTAAGACTCTTACAAGTTTTTCTATTGTGACCACGACCACCACAAGTTCCACACAATCGCAAGGACGGCTCTTTGTCAGTCGATATGGGTTTTTCCTTCCTCGGTCTCCCACGGGACCGTTTCTCACGATCCCGGGACCTCTTTAGGCAACGAAGAGCAATTTCCCGTGCCCTCCAAGCTTTATCATAAGATATGGTAACTCCAAGTTGTTTCTCCACATCCTTGATTATGTCATTTGGTCTATAATCAGAAGCACCTTCCTCAAACTTGGACTTGATCAGCTGACCAACAACCCAACTACTGGCTTGATGATGGTTGCGATGAAACTTCTCTGTCAAACAAGTATGGACGTTGTGGAATTTTCTTATCAAGAAGCAGTCAGAATCATTCAACTTTGATGCACGAAGCCGCCACTTGCAGCTTTTGTCTATACATATAACGAATAATAAATCTCTTGTCGAACGCCTTACTTTGAATTCAAAATTCTCTCTTATAGCCATGAGACTTAATTTGCTCTGTACATCCTTCTTGCTTGGATAAGTCTGGCCCACTGCTATAGTATCACTAGACATCAACTGCTCAATAGTTAAATTTTTTGGTACACTCATGTTCAACTGCTCAGAATATAAGCATGGTTGAATACTCGGGTTCATCGGATCTGGTGTTGCAAATTCTTGGATGTCTTTTCTGCCATTTCGGATGGTCAGACTATCATCAAAAGACATATTATTGGAGGTGTGAGGATGAATCTCATCGGTACAACCATAATTATCATTTGGCATATTCCCATTTTCTACCTCATTATCAGGTCCTCTATCATCATTACAGTCATCATGTTGATGTTGTTCAACATTTTGCATCTCATCATCACAATTCAAGTCTGCCTGAGGACCACAACTTATGGCAGTCGTGTTTTGTTCTTCAATTTCAGAAAGAGCAAGAAAGGGAGGAAATTGAGAATTTTGTGCAGTAGGCACAAAACCAGAAGTTTGATTGCTTACACTTCCAGAGTCGAATGGAACTGGATAATGCACCTCCTTCTCTTGATTTAGTGCTTCTCTACGTTTGATAGTGATGCACAATGGTGTTCTCCTGCCATGGTCGTCTACAAGATTCTCACCAATGAAAAAATCGACATCTTCATTGTCTAATATCTCTGTTGGTGGAGTTGGGACATGAGCTTTGTATAAACATTTCATTGTGGCCACAAATTCAGCTGGGTCAACTTTGACAATGTCATAGACTTTGTCCAGAAGATCACTGTATGTAATTTTCTCATCAACAACGATTCCTTTTAATTTGTCACCATTGAATTCAAAACCATTCTCACTAAAAATCCAATCGCCATTATACATAACCAGAACTCGCACTGGAGACATCCTGAAAATATGATATATAATTATGTTGCATTAGAAACTATAAAATCCAGTATAGTTTATAGGAATGAATACATTGATTTTACAGCCTCCAACCATTGCTCTCTTGGACCTTTCACGCATAGCCCAATACTTTTTTTTGATGAAATTACAAAAGGATGATCTAACAATAGGATTACAAAAAGCTCCTTCATTGAGCAATAGGGGAACCAATTTACACCAAGAGAGGGCTGTATATATAACTAAAGAATAAAGTAGTCAAAACTATGATTAGTGTCATTAAAAATACCAGAGTTCCTGTCACATGCATAACCCAGATGTTCTTGAGTCCTAATACTGGTTTTGAGACGTACTATTTATTACTTTCCTTTTTTGAGTTCAAAACAAAATTTGGAGATGGGGGATCAAAACCTCCAACCTCATTTTTCTTTTATTATTATTATTACTACTTTTAATAAATGTGAGTATCCAGATCAGCTTATGCACACCTAAACTAATCTCACGGGACAACCTACCTGATCCTATAACATTTGGGTGTCAAGGAAATAAGATGATTGAACTCGCTTTCTTTAAGTATTTTATTAAACATCTAACCTCTTGGTCCCTTGACCAATTGAGTTAGGTTTAGGTTGACGACCAATGATTAATTATACTTGAGTCGTTTTGGTACATACACCATAAGAAAGTTAAGGTGTAATCCATTATAAACGCCTTAAAGAAGCAAGAGTTTATTAAGGTGGGTACTTTGAAAAAGGTTTCTATCCATAGGTTTCTATGCAAGACCTTCAAGGATGAACTAGGACTCGTTAAGGAGGGTAAACCCTTGATTTTGAATTTCAGGAATCACTCTTCACAAACACAAATGGATAAACTTATTCTTGACCTTCCTCAACTGAACCAGCTGCAGCATTATTTTGCAGCTTGCAAGAACTGCACTTGGTTAGACAACAGAACAAACATTTTAAGGATAAAGATAAAAATGGCTACCTTCACAACAACCAAACGATAGAGAAATTAAAGGCCATCAACACAAAAACTTATTTCAGAATATAACTCAAAACGAATGCGCACAAACCCAAATGAACAAAATCCGAAAAGAAAAGAAAAGAGAGAGAGAGAGAATTAACAAAACCCTAGATAACAAAATGGAAACGAAACAGGGTTAAGAAGAAAACGAACCCCATTAAACATTAACGTCAAATATTTGATATCGATTTTGGGGGTTTGAGAGCCAAATGGGCATTGCGAACCGGGAGAATTGGAGAAATTTCGAGTGGAAGCGAAGAACTTACAGAACGGGAGAGAATTAGAGAAATCAAGAAGTGTTGTATGAGCGAGGAAGAAGCCCGCCGGGGCAGCGTGACGGTGTGGCTGATTTTGGCGCTACGGCAGAGGTAGTTTTTTCGCTTGCTATAACCAGATGGGGTTTTTCTGGGTCCCAAACTGTCGACCTTTTTTTTTTTCTTCTCTCCGACGCAAAATAGGGGTAATGTCAAATTTAGGGTAAATTATATATAAGGAAAATTATATTTTGAGTTATTTCAAATTAGTTATTTTAGTCTATAAAAAGACGTGAATTAATAATTTTGAGTTTAATATATTAGAATTAGTAAGTTTGTATTTGATGTAGGATTTTTAAATGGACTTCCTTGATAATTATGAAAAGTAGATTAAAAGAAATAAATGAAGTTAATTAATAAATGCAAAAAAATAAAGATGAAAAGAAGATGGAGTTCCTTGATACATATGAAAAATATAAAGAAAATGAAAAAATGGATAAACTCAATAAATGTGCAACTTTATTAAGTTGTTTATACCAATTTAAGAAATTTTAAACTGTGATGATTTCAAATATAGCAAAATTAGCCAAACTATTTACAAATATAGAAAAATTTATATACACCATACACTGTGATAGACACTAGGCCATAGATTGTGATAGCTCAGTGATAAAAAGAGCGATAAAATTTTTTCGTGATCTATCACTGAAATTTTTCTATACTTGTAAATAATTTGATTTTTTTTTCTATTTATAATAATTTTCCAAAATCAAATTATAGTTACTAAATTTTATTTTTTATAATATATAATTTTATATAATTGTTTAAAATGATTTATTTTAGGGCTCTTTTTAAATATAGCAAAAAAAACCAAAATATTTACAAATATAACAAATTTCACTGTCTATCAATAATATATGATATATTTTGCTATTAATTGTAAATATTTTTAGCAGTTTTGTCATTTAAAATAATTTTTCTATATTTTATTTACTCTAAATTAATTTTTAATTATTAAGCGAAATAGCTTTATTTAAAAAAAATATCAATATGATGTAATTGTTTTGAAATCAAAAGATATGGATTATATGAGAAAGAAATTAACAAATGAAATAAATCTTAATTTTAAAGAAAAAAATTGATAATTAAAAATTAATTTAAAACCGTATTTAATTTTAGGAGAATCTAAGAACGAAGAAAACTAATTTTCAAATAGACGTAAAATAAACATATTTTAAAAAGTAGTTTTAACTGGAAAAAAAAAATTAAAGATTTACTTTTAGTCACTTTTATACCTCTCGACAATAATCCCAAATGCACCCTTTAGGAGCCATTTGTTTTGTGGTAATTTTAATTAGCTTGTTTGAATTGTGGTAATCCTAAATAATAATGCATCAAAGATACTCGGTATCCCGAAATCCTTCAATTCTAGCTTATTCATTCCCATAAAATTACCATCCTTACCCTTAGCTCTAATTAGGATATAATTAGCCACCACATTATTTTCGTTCTCTCGTCACTTTTTAATCAGGTTTCATCTACACAAAGACTTTCACATAGTTTTATTATATTTCTGTCCAAAGTATTTTCACCCTCCCTTTCTTGCTTTCTTCTCCATTATGTTTAATTTTTCCAACTCTTTCACATTTTTTTCATATGAGATTTATGTTCAAACCTTAGTATGAAATTTGAGGGTCTCAAAATGAAAGAGTTCTAAATTGAGATTAATTTGTGTATGTGTTTTATCATCCAACAAAAAAACGAAAAAAAAAATCTACAATTCTTTTGGCAGAAAGTCCGAAGATGAAATGAAGATAAAAGATTTGATTTTTTTTTTTTTTTTTTTGTTAAAAGATCAGATTTTGTATATATTTTTCAATTTAGATTGGGTATTTTTTTTTATTTCTTCAAATTAGGTTGTGTATTTATTTCTTTAAAAAAATTAGGTTGTGAATTTTCAGTTTTTTCAAATTATAATTTCTATTTTAATTTTATCAATTAACTTTTTATTTCTAATTTGATTATGTGTATATGTGTATGAGGTAAATTATTTTGAATGACAAAACGGTTGAAAATATTTACAAATAATAGGAACATATCATCGTCTATCCACGACTAACCACGAATAGACAATAAATTATTTTTATATTTGTAAATATTTTGGTTATCTTTTTTATATATATACAATTGTTTTGACATAAAATGAAGATTGGATTTTTTTTTTTTTAAGAAAATATTTGTTTTGTCTTTTTTTTTGTTAAAATATTAAATTTTATTATACAAATTTGTTTCAAATTAGATTAGATATTTTTTATTTCTTCAAATTAGATTATGAATTTTTAATATATATAATCATACTTTTGGTAGAAAGTACAACGATGGAATTAAGATAAAAGATTTGATTTTATTATTCAAGTTTGTTTCAAATTAGATTAAGTGTTTTTTTATCTTTTAAAATTAGATTCTAAATTTTTATTAATATTTATATTTATTCTTGAAAAGGCATTGATAGGACAGTTTTGAACTAAAATTTTGTTATTCTATGAGAAATTTAGTGTTCTTATTGTTAATGTTTTGAAGATTATTTATGAAAAATATATTTATATTCTTTATAGATATTGATCATCGTACTTTAGAATTGATGGATAATATTATGACAATGTTAATTTGTGGTCAGATATGTTGAACTAAATGTATTTTTTGAGTTTGTTATTATTATCAATTATTGTATGCAAGAAGTATAATCGTAAATATGTAAGAAGTGAAAGTGTATTCTTTAGATTAAAAGTATTTTGAGAATACTCGTATGAATAGAAGAACATTGAGTATACTTTGTCATATGCAAGCAAGTTAAATGGAAGTAAACATATAGAGATAGAAGAAATAGTAGCAATGTTTCTACACATCATTGCACATGATCTAAAAAATAGAGTGGTGCATAGATATTTTTTTGCGGTCTGGTGAAACTGTTAGTATACTTTAATGAAGTTCTTAATTCGATATTGCACCTTCACAAGTGCCTATTAAAGAAACCAGATCCTGTACCTACATATTTATCGAATGATAAGTGGAGATAGTTTGAGGTATGACTTGAAGTAATAAGCTCAATATTTGTCATTAACGATACTTGTTTGAATGAGGTAAAACAATAATTTTTTGTTTATTTTTTTTAGAATTGTTTGGAAGCATTAGATGGAACACATATCAAGGTTAATGTCAATGTCAATGTCAGACCCAATTATAGAACATAAAAGAATAAAATAGCCACAAATGTGTTGGGTGTTTGTAGCCAAAATATGGAATTTATTTATGTCTTACTTGGGTGGGAAGGATTGGCTTCAAATTCTAGAGTATCAAGAGATGCTACATCCGGGAGGAATGAGTTGAAAGTCCCAAAAGTTAGTAACTGCATGAATAGTTCAAATGTTCTCATAATGTTTGTATATGTTAACTTATTTTATTTTATTTATTTTTAAATTGATCCCATCAATTTGTAGGCTTTTATTACTTATGTGATGTTGGGTATACAAATACGAAGAGATTTTTAACATCATATAGAGGACAACGTTATCATTTAAATGAATAGCGACAAAGTCATACACCAACTTCACTAGAGGAGTTTTCAACACGCAACATTCTTCTTAAAGGAAGATAAGCTATTCTCACGTAGAATCAAAAGCGAAACTTTTGAAGAAGCAATATAATGCAATTGTAGAAATGTTGGGACCCAACTGTAGTGGTTTTGGTTGGAATGAAAGAGAGAAGTGTATTGATTGTTTGAAAGATGTCTTTGATGATCGGGTTACATATTAACATTTTACATATTTGTTCAATTTTAGACCCTATACTTTTAAATGTTGAATTTTAGTTTTCATATTTTCAATAAATTTTAACTCCAGTTCTTACTACTAATAGGTTTAAAAGTCTTTCTACTAATTTAAAAAAAAAAAAAAAAAAACTCTAGTTCTTACTACTAATTTATTGTTGATTTTTTTCAATTTTTTAAATTATCTATTAACATTTTGCTATAAAATTTTGAAAACATATTCATATAGTGTATTTCTTAATTACATAAAAATTATTATTGGTACGTAACTAATTTTGGTAAAAATTATTCCTAAAAAAAAAAAAAATTAACTTGAAGACTAAATTTAAGATTTATTGGAAGTATAATAACTAAAATTGAAAGTAAAGAGTTTAGAATTAAGCAGACTTCAAAATATGGACACAAAAATGATATTTTAACCTATATATAATTCTTGAAAATTTATCATCCTTTTATAAACATGACTCTTTTCAAATATAGCAAAAGAACTAAAATATTTACAAATATAGCAAAATTTTCTTATTTATCTAAACGGTGTATTTTACTATTAGTTATTAATATTTTTAGCCGTTTTGTAATTTAAAATAATTTTTTATATAAATATTCCTATTATTTTGAAAGTTACAATATTATCAACTTTTTAGATGCAAGTTGGAGCTCAAAATGTGCATTCATGACATGCGGCCAAATCTTCGGTTTAAGCTCACACAACTCCTTCCATTTTTATTAAAAGTTTCATTAGATTTTTATTTCAAAAGTAGTCTTGAAATTGTTATAAAAAATTAAAGTAATATTGCAACTTTTCACAGAATAATATAAATATATTAAGAGAAATTGACCTAGAACAGTTTTCATTCTAATTATTGTCGCACCATTTTTTATTTTAATTAGTTAAGACATGGACTAAAATTAGAAATATAGAAGTAGATTAAAATGGTATGAACTAAAATAATATTTTAATATTCTTTCTAAAGGAAAAGAAAAAAGAAAAAAGAAAAAGAATGCCCCTTGGTTCTTACTTCTGTTCCCAATTTGTAATTGTGCCTAAAACGCCACAGTAAAAGTCAGTCAGCAGAAAATGGCGAACTCCGATGAAGCAAAGCTCGAACTGTTCCTCCAATGGTTACAGGTATAATGGTAAACTCGTGCTCAGTTTCCTGAACAGGAACCAAAAGAAAATGACGTCAGAAAATTAAGCAGCTTAGTGGTTTCAGCTTCCATGATTCCAGAAACCCCTTCCATCTTTTTCTGCTTTTCATTAATTGGGATTCAATTCAGGTTAACGGAGCAGACCTTCGAGGTTGCATGATCAAGTACAGCGATTTAAGCAAAGGATGTGGACTTTTTTCTGCCAACGATGCCTCTGATGGTATTCTTAATTTCGATTTTCTGTTTATCCACATTAATATATGTTCATGCGGTAGTATTTGAGTCTGAAGCCAAATTGTTTTGTAGTTTTTAGCTTTCGCTGTTGTTTGATTATTTGGGAAAAAATAAATGTCGGGCTCGAAAGCTCATGAATTTCTATGTGGAGAGTTATGATTTTAAAGTTTATTTTTTTTTACAAACGGTCCATTTTGGAAATGATTTTTAACTTCGTAGATGTGCCATTCAAATAATTCTAACTAAAGGCGTCTATTTGAAGAATATGGAAAAAAGAAAAAGAAAAATAGTTTCTTTTTCATAAAAATGAATTCTATCCACCTTGATGTTGGTGGTAGGATTTTCATTAACAGTAAATCTGGTTTTTCCATTGGGGGTGGTGATTGAGTTCCTGCTGAGTAGCTCTGGTGATGAAGTCAATGGAATTGACATAATACTCTTAAAGTATTTGGTGGACGGGCAGAGTTAATTTAAAGTAGAAAGAAATAGTAATATTCTTTTTGGAAGGACTTTTGGGCGCTGAACTTGTTGCTACATAGCCAATTTCCTTGGCTCTTTGTTCTCTGTGATGAGAATGAATTGATGATAGACAGCACATCAGTCGCTGGTAATGTGATGAGGATGTGTTGGGTCCTTAATCCTAGAAGGGGTCTTAATGAGCTAGAATTCTCCCGAGTGGATCCTTGCTATGAAACTGTGAGCCTTCCAACAGCCAAGATTAGAAAGAGTTGACTGGTAAAAGCTCAGGTGTTTTCTTTTCCAAGTCCGTTTTCTTGAAATTTTGCAGTGGGTAGAAATACAGTCTTCAAAAGTTACAAATTTTCTTTGATCTTAACACTTATAGGTATCAACATTTAGCATACGAGATAGTTTCCAGACCAAACACCATCAAATGTCCCTCTCGTATTGCTACTTATGCAAGGAACATTGGGAAACCTCAGACGTATCTTCTGGTGTTTCCTTTCTATTTTTGAGTTGCCTCTTCTTGAAAGGACTTCAGAAGTTTTCTGATCATCAATCTTTCTAGCCAAGGGTTCAAAGGCAAGGGGAACGTGCTTTAGAACATCATGGTCAAGAGCTTTTTGTGGTAAGTTTAGAAGGAAAGAAATATAGGAAATATTCCAACACTTAGAAAAGGAGGCGTCTACTTGAGAAAACGTAGTTCTGACTGCTGCTTGTTGGTCAAGTATTCCTTTTGTACTTGGTACTTGATGTGTATGTGCACCAACTGGAAATCATTTTCTTAACTTCCTTTCACTTTTCCTTGTTATTGTCATTAATCATTCTATCCACGAAAGTTTAGTTTCTTACTAAAAAGAAAATTTACTTAACTTGCTTTTGGAATCATATTGGTTAGCAGTAGTACTTCAGGGTAACTTTTGTCATAATTTCTCAGTTTCTCAGGGAAATAGATAATTTTCTTACTTGTGCAGGGGTTCTATTAGTCGTTCCCCTAGATTTAGCAATCACTCCAATGAGAGTTTTGCAAGATCCTCTTTATGGACCAGAGTGTAGAGCAATGTATGAAGAAGATGAAGTAGATGATAGATTTCTGATGATTTTATTCCTCATGGTTGAGTGGCTGCGTGAAAATTCTTCATGGAAACCGTATGTACTTTAACATTCTTAAGTTATGTTTATGATGAACATTCTTTCTAAATGATCATTTATTTTTCTGTCTTATGGTTGGTGAGAGCTCAGTGATTTATTATTAGGTACCTTGATGTGCTTCCTACCAGATTTGGGAATCCACTTTGGTTTACTGATAACGAGCTTTTGGAACTGAAGGGTACCACACTCTATCGAGCAACTGAACTGCAGGTGCAAAGTTCATTTTGGAATATGTTATATAAAACCTTATTGTTAGTTCACTACAGAATAGTTGCTACTCTCTCATCACCTGAAGAAATGGAGTCAAACTATAGATATTGTTGAATACCATTTATGATCAATCTTCATGATCAACTGCATGATTATGAGTCTCAAGGTTGCACATTAAAATGATGGTTAATGCAGTTGTAGTTCTACACCAATTGACCTAAAATTTAGTTTGTTTTCCAAATGGATGCCCCCGCCCCAACCACCCACACACGGAGAATCACACTGTATGTGGTTATACGAATTATCATGTTCTGCATTTCAATTTTATGGCAATGTCTCATACTGCCTGTTGACCAAGAAACAATTATTTTTTTCTTTTTTGCAGAAAAATTCATTGCAGTCATTGTATGAAAATAAAGTGAAGAAATTGGTTAATAGATTGTTGACTATTGAAGGGTTTTCAGTAAGGTTTGTAGAACTTGGATGTCATTTCTCCTTCTACTTCATACTGATTCTTTGGAAACAGTTCTATTTATACTGTATGTCCTTAGAAAATGCGAGTCTGTTTTGTCCACTTTCTCCATCCCCCTCTATCAAAATCAAAAAAAAGGAGGCGAGCTTGCTTCTTATTCCCGTGTTCGATCTCTTCCATCTCTGCCTCACTCGTTGTCACCTATGTTGAAGAAAGGTTTGGAACCCTGTAGAGAATGAAGAGGGGCCAAACATCTTCCTCTCAACAGTGCTTCTTGAGACTTTCCTACTCTGATATAAGACCATGTCTTCTTTATTCTTTAAGTTCCTCTTTCTGAGTAACCATAAAACCTTTGAAGGGGTTGAGAGGTCCTCCGATGTGTATTTCCTGGTTAGATCCCATTCCATGAATCTCCATGGTCTTTGGTATTTGAAGTGTTTGTAATTATCTTTGAAGTCTTATTTTGCTTGATTGGAGTCCCTTTTTATTACTTGGCTCCTTTTGTTTCGATTTTTTTTATACCCTTATTATTTCTTTCATTTGTTCTTAATGAAAGCTTCTTTCTTTTTCTCTTTATTTTATTTTTTAAGTTAGAGTTTGCACGGTCTGTTTTTGTATCTGGTGTTGTATGCTATTCGTTGGTGCAAAGGCAAGCCAGTTTATGTGCTATATTCTGTTTTATTTTTCCAGGGAGGTGAGCTTTGAAGATTTCCTATGGTATGCAACTTAGCAGGATAGTTTTATCTTAACCTTATTCAATGGCCTCTGCTTAACTATCCATTCATTGTTTCATCAAAGATTGAACATGATTGCTTTTGTAGGGCAAATTCCATTTTCTGGGCACGTGCCTTGAACATCCCAATGCCACATGATTATGTATTTCCTAAAATCCAAGAAGAGGTTCGAAGTGACTCCTTCAAAGAAACTATTGAGGTTTCAACTTCTACTGTCTCCGAGGTGCAGTTGGCTTGCACTAAGAATGAAGATGGTGCTCGGTCTTGTACTTAAGTTATTTGAAGCTTGTTTTTGTGATGTCATGGGCAGAAATTATTTTACGTTAACTTAACAACTAGGTCAATCTCAGGATGTGAAGATCATCGGATGATTGATAGCACAGCTAGTGGAAAAACATCTGGGTCGTCAAAGCAAGAAACTGTGTGGGTGGAGGGTCTTGTTCCTGGTGTTGACTTCTGCAATCATGGTGTGTAGAAATTTGTCAGATCTTACTAGTGCTGCAGTTCTTTTGATCCCTTTATTCACTTTTGTGTTTATTTCACATTATTCCCAAAAAATTCTGTATGGATAATGTTTCATTGCAACCATGAATGTATTTTTTTTCCCCATCAATAGAATCATACTATAAAAACAGACTATTGATCGGGTCAAAGATAACTCCAGGAATAGTGTACAATGTTCTTTAAGTGTATGAGTTATAATTTAGAAAATGCCAAAAAAATTGCAGGTCCATATTAATTATTACCAAATGTTTAAGGAGAAAACTGTTAGGCCTCCCATTGTGTATCAATATTAGAGGAGGGGTAAGGGTAGAATGGGAGAGACAATTGTAAAAGGGGCGGACCACGGGAATTGAGAGGGGGAGAGTATAAAAGCTATGTAGAGAGAGAGGGTAGTTAGTTAAGAAGTCTGAGAGGGAGCCATATCGAGAGTGAGAGGTTGAGGGGGGGTTGATTATCTGTGATTGTACTCTAGGGTTGTGAATGTAGTTTCTATTTTGAATAATAAAGATTGATACCTTTCAAAAACATGAAAATTAAATAGAACAATCTTTTGTAATTATTTAATTTGAGTTGAACAAATATGCAGGGGATTGAAACTTCAACTTTAAGGAAGGTATAGGTGTCTTTAACTAGTTTGTATAACAAAAATATATGGTGATTAATGTATAGAGTAAATTATATTTATATACTGGTTAAAGTATTTTTATGTCTTCTCAAAGATACAACATGTGTGGTAAGGAGAGTGAAGATATCAAGTTTTGTTTCTGTAGTGCTTTTTCGTTTTTGGCTCCCTTCTCGCCAAGTTAGTTGTTTTTGGTTTTTTGACTTGGAGATGCCTGTTTAAACGTTGTTTTCATGGTAGTATTGAAGAGATTGAGGGAAGAATAATAGGAAATCATTCTTCTTAAATGTACTGTCTGGAAATTATTTGGAGCTGATGGATGGAATGAATTTTTATTTGATTTTTCCCCTGTCAACATCGTCTGATATTGGACATGGTTGTGAAATTCTCATGATCATCTGTCACTCTCTGACTAAGCCTCGTACTTATAGATCTGAAAGCAACAGCAACATGGGAAGTTGATGGAGTAGGATCCACTACTGGAGTTCCTTTCTCAATGTACCTCCTCTCTGGTATTGCGATCTTTCTGGTGTCATAATGCATTTTTCTCTTCAATGCGTACGTTGGAATTCCATACCTTTCTCCACCTGTTTATTTAATTTTTCTGTTTCGTATGATTTAGATAGAGTACATCCTTTCAGATTTCTTTGAGCTTTGGTGTTGAGAAGATTAAATACTTAACTTTGATGGAAAAGAGAGGACCTCTTTGTTTTCTTTCATCAACTTCATTTTTCCCCCGAGGCCCATGAAACCATCAATTCCTCGTAGTTATATCACTCTTCAATTCTATTCAGTATAGTGTTAGTGGATTTTCTAACCGCTTTTATCCTTGATATATCCGGAAAAGCCAATTCAAGGTCTTCTGGAATGGAGGAGGTCTCAATCAGTTACGGTAACAAGGGGAATGAGGTACAATTTTTATTTTCAAAAATCTTGTCTGTGAACTGCGGAGATTGCTTTTATCTTTTCTTCTTAGGCATATAATGAAAGAAGGAAACATCGTGCTTAGATTAAATTGTTGCATCTGCAGTTTTTATCAAAAAAAAAAAAGTTGCATCTGCAGTTTTCTTCTGCGTTAAAATTCTGTTGCAGGATGAACTTATTATTTGTTATTTTTATTCTATCTTTCTGATAAGGTTAGGTTTTGCCCTTCTTTGGCAGGAGCTCCTTTATCTTTACGGATTTGTCGTTGAAAATAATCCAGATGATTATCTAATGGTAATTCTATCTAACACAGTAGGAATACTGGACAATATATCCACCCTTTTCATGTAGATAGGGGTATGTAAGTGGGATGGTTTGGGTCTGTATTTGGTCAATGCCGACTCCAAACCTACTGACGGTTTAGGAGATTGAAGAAAAATCATATTACTTTTTCTTTGAAATAAAAAAACCAAACTGATTAAAGCATGCAAATCAATTTGATTATTTTTGGTTTTACAATTATACAAAGATCAATGAAACCAACTCAGATCAGTTGGCTTTTTAATTTTTGTTTACACTCCACTTATAGAGATTTGTTTCCGTGAATACGAAAATTAGTTGTTTGATGGTTGGTATGCAGGTACACTATCCTTTAGAAGCAATCCAGAATGCTTCCTTTTCTGATTCGAAGTTACAGCTCCTTGAAGTACAGGTTAACTATTTTAAAATATACGTTACATAGTTATATTACTTGTGACAGACCGTATGTTTTATTACTTGTGAATGTTTAGTAGATCAATTGTCTGGACAAAAATGTTTAATCTATGTTTGCATCTATTACTCCTGTCCATTAACAGAAGGCTGAAATGCGATGTCTTTTACCAAGAAAATTGCTGGATCATGGATTTCACCCTCCAAACACCTCAAATATCAAAGAAAATGTTGTCTGCAGCAACCGGTCCTGCAATTACAGCTGGAGTGGTCAGCGCAAGCTACCTTCTTACTTGGACAAGCTGATATTCCCTGAGAAATTTTTAACTGCGTTGAGAACTATATCTATGCAGGAGGACGAGCTTATGCAGGTTTCATCTTTACTGGCAGAGGTAGGGCTAGAACTTTTGGATCCATTTAAACCAATATGCTGATTGGCTAATACTTGATGCAATGCTCAACAATAATTATCGGGAATTAATTGCAGCTATTAATGGTCTTGAAGATGAGAATCCTTACATTTTTGGACGTCCCTTTTGTTTCACAGTAATAGGATTGTTCCAAATTTTTGTATGAGGATGAGAGACCTCAAGAAATTAGACTTTCGATAGAGTCAAAGGTGATTGCACATCCCAATCAGCATATGCACATTTTTCTTTTATAGACAATTGACTTCTTGGTCTCACCCTATTCGAAACAAAGACTGCAGACAAAATAGAAAAGGAGAGGATTAGAATAATCTTCCGAAGCAAAAGAAATTAGACATTTGCTTTTTATCATGATATTCGAGTAAATTTATCATTCAATATATTAGTAATTGATAATATCTTTCTTTAAATGTTTTTCTTGGTTCTCTTTAGATGTTTTCTTGCTGCATGTTATATAGTTTTCTTGAATGAGAAATTGAGCAAGCTATTGATAATTCTTAATGTACTTGCAAATTCTCATGTTTTGAAGTAATAGTACGTGACCTTGACTTTTTTTTTCTCCTTAAATTATTATTATTATTATTGTTGTGAAGAACTTAAAAAATAATTTACTTATCAAGCTTAATATTTATGCTAATTGTATTTATTTTTCTTCTGCAAGATTGTTGGACCTGAAGAGGATAGGCAGCCCACCGACATTGATGTCCAAGCAGCAGTCTGGGAGGCTTGTGGTGACTCTGGAGCCTTGCAGTTGCTTGTTGATCTTCTTCAAAAGAAGTAACTGTTAGATTGTATTTTAGTGATGCTTGTTCTCTTTCTATTCTCAAAGTGCAATATTACTCATAGCTTGTTGGTGGATTTTGGAGTCTACAGGCACATTTTCTTTTAAATCAATCTTTGCTTGTTTGATTTCAAGCTCTGATGGCTTGAATCTTGATGGATGTTAGAGTTTTCTTTTGGCTGGTTGCTTTTGGGAGGATTAACACATAGAGTTTGTCTGAAGATCTTTGTCCATAGTTTTAGGTCCTCAACAGTGTATTATGTCCAAGAAGCCATAGAAAAACTCTAATCATTTAGTATAGAGGTGTTACTTTTCTATGGCAATTTGGATAGACTTGTTGGGCAGTTTGGTATAAGCTCAACTCCAAATAGGGGGTTTAGGGATATAATGAAGTAGCTGCTGGTTCATCCTGCTTGGAACGATGGACGGTTCCTTTGGCAGGCAGCTTTCTATAAGATCATCCAAAACATTTAGGTATACATATAGAGGAATAGGAAGATCTTCAGAGTTCATCGTTATTTAGGGCCCTGCGAGGAGGTTTGAGTTATGGCTTATTTCAGTGCCTCGTTGGGGTGTTCACCTCAAAGTTTAACTTTGTAGTCATATATTGTTTTTATTCTTGGTGCTTGAAATCTTTATTTTATTTATTTTTTAAAATATTTAAATTTTTTTGTTTTGTCAGGCTCAGGTCGTTAGGTTACAAAAAGAAAAAGAAAAAGAAAGAATGAAATAGAATATTTGATTTTAGTTTCTTTTACACCCTGAACATAAGTATTAAAAAAAATAATGTGATGAATATCCTACTGAAACTTTACTATCAAGAAAACATTTACAAGGCATCCCTTATGAGTGTTGAGGTAATGACGGTAACCGTCCATGTTTTAGGTTGATGGATCTTGAAGAAGGCACCGGAACTCTGGACAGCGACACTGAGCTGCTGAAAGAGGTCCAAGTAATTGAAAGCACGAATGTAAATGGCTCGTGTCAGGATTCTGCAAGGTACCATCCTTTATTGTTGGTTATTAAGTTTAACCTTAAAATGGTTTTGCATTTTTGTGGTTCTGAGATGTTGAAAACAAATATTCTGTTTGGGGAGAGGTTCATCAATATCAAATTGAGTTCTGTAAAACTTTAAACCGAGAATGTTAACCCGTAGATATATACATGTATAATGTTTACATCACAATATAGAGGCTTCAAATTCTTCTGTTTTAGCATGAGCGGAAAAGAAACTCAAATTCTTCCCATCTTTGATTGTTATTATTCCTTAAAAGTCCCATCAGTTCTTACAAACGTGTCTCTTTTCATTCCCTTTCTCCTTGGCTGCAGCAGAGAGTCAGATGACAGGAAGCCACAAAAGTTGGTGAGCAGGAACCAATGGTCTAGCATTGTTTATCGCCATGGTCAGAAGCAGCTAACCAGTCTATTTCTGAAGGAGGCAGAACAGGCTTTGCAATTATCATTAAGTGAGGAAAACTGAACATCTCTTTAACATCTCTCTCTGTCTCTCCAGCCCAGTCTTACATGATAGTTAGGTTTCATCTGTTTCTTTGTAATTTAAATGCATGAGAATATCCTTTTTTTTTTTCCCTCCTGATCTTGCTTAGTAACTTATACTGTGAAAATTGTTTTCATGCATTTCAAAATAAATAATAAAAAAACCCTTCAAAATTACTGGCCATAAGCATCATGTGTGCAGTGTTGTGATAACTAGATCACTTTAGCAAGGCAAGAGCGACCCAAAATACTATATTACCGTGTACAGGGAAGAGTACTGAAATGGTAGATTTTTGACCCGTTTGGAATGACTTTTATAAGTAGAAAAAATGTTAAAACACTTGAAAAGTCATTTTACTTTTCAAATCAAAGCACTTGAAAAGTCATTTCAGATAGACCCTTAGCTCCATGTAAAGTTGTTTTTTTTTAGTACAACAATTGCTGGGTGGGGATCAAACCTCCAACCTTTAGGAAATGTTATGCCAATTACCACCGAACTAAGCTCACTTTGGCTTTCATGTAAAGATGTTAAGTTAAAAATGACCTAGATGATCAATATTCTTTATCTTTTCCATGAGCAAGGCATGCTTACACATGGGATGCCTCTAAGACATTAGAGAAATATGGGTTTAATCTCCAAATCAATTGACAATTATGTATGTTTTCAAGATTGTGACATCTTTCATACGTGGGATCTTTAATATGTACCCTTAAAATGATGTCTCTTTGGGTTTACTATTCTTGGATTGGATTCTTTTCTTTTTGGATTGAGTATCCGTGTGGGCCTTGTAACCATATTAGAGAAACACGTGTTTCATCTCAAAACCAGTTGACAATGAATTGAATAATTGACGTATCTATTAAAGATTGTGATGTCTCTCCATATTTTAGATTTGGGTCTTCAACAAGGCATATATTTAGAAACAGAGTCAAAGATTTCCACCATAATTATCCGAATGTTCTAGGTTTCATAATCTTCCCACCAGACATTTTTGTAGTATTTTGATTGTTTGCCCATAAGTGAAATTTGGGTTCATTATTAAGCTTATTAGGGGCTTATCATGGATTATAGACCTTTCTTTTGTCCCAAAATAACCATCTTTCTACACTAACTGACTAAAAGTACTTTTCCCATATAAACCAAAGCTTTATACCTTATACGAAAACAAATATATTTTCTTTTGAGTTCCATACAGTAATGAAGAAAGACAGGATCTTGAGCAACATTCATAGTGCTTAAGAAAAGTTAATAGTACTATAATCCATTAAAAAATTAGGACCAAAGTTAATTTATTATAGTTAATAAACTATTCTTTTCCAAGTAACGATGAGAAACCATGGGCCATTATATTTAATAAGATGGTTTTAAAACTATTTTGCGTGATTTCCTACAAAAGGTAGTTTCGGCAAACTAAATAATTTACTATTTCAAAGAATAGTAAAATGTTTACTACAAGAAAGTACTTTTTTTCACGAAGCTAAAAAATTCATCGGAAAAAAAGTAATTGGTGTTAAAGTTGAACATGGTTAATTTTTTTTTTTTTCCAATAAGGTAGAAATTTGAACGTCTATGCTAAAATAAGTAACGTATTGATCTATACTTACGTGGAAGCATTTTTATTCATCCTAGTTATATATCTTATTTGAATTGTAGTTTTGGATTTTCCACTCTTTCATTAATTCATAACATTACATTCCAATATTTTAGTCCAAAGTTTTTAAGAATAAGTCTAAATGGTTTTTGAAGTGATTTTTTTTTCCTTTTAAGATTCTAAAAAAATTAATAAAGTATCTCCTCTCTAAAATCATTTTTCTAATTTAAAATGTAATATCATTATTTTAAAATAACAAAAAAATTACTTAAATGACCTTTTAAACACATTCTTAAACTTTAGGGAATAAAAATGTAGATTTTAAAAGATTTATGGGCCAATCACACCTATTCTTAATAACTCGAAATTAATATTACATTAACAATCAACACACTTATTCTTCAAAATTGAAAAAAATAAAAAGGTAATTTTACCAAGTAAAAAGGAACAAACAATTTAATGATGTATTATTGGGTTTGATATTCATTAAATATTGGGTTGAAATATATGTTCCCCTTCTTCCATCTCACAAAGCCCCACACCAAAGCCTATTAAATTGTTGAAGACACTTGTATCCCGTCTAACATCTCAACATCTAAATTTCTTTTTGCCTTTTTTCTTTTTCCTCCAAAATAATAATAAAAAAAATTATTTTATTTTATTTTATTTTATTTTGTCTTCTAAATTAATCAATAAATCTAAGTGGGGGCACAAGTGTAATTATCACACACCAAACTTTTCTAAGCTCACGACTTAACTTCACGTGGACATAAAACACCTTTGGAGCACACCTGGGTACATCCAATTCAGAAATTATTTAATGTACTTGTCTTCCTCCTCACTTCAATATCATTAGATTTATACCCTTTTCTTTAATCTTATATGTTTTTTTTTTTTTTTTTTTTTTTTTTTTTTTTTTTTTTTAAATTTCATTTAGATTTTTTAAAATATATATTTTTTGAATTTTAAAATAAATTGATGTAAATATGAGCCTCGTTTAATAAATAAACACATTCATTACTATTTTAAATGTGTCCGTTCGATCCTTCATTTTTAAGTGGAAGTGGAGAAATTCAAATCTTCTATACTCTTAGTTGAGAATTGTAATCCTAATTTCAAATTGATTGTCCAATCTCAATCCTTACAATTGTTGAACTAAGAAAAGAAAAGTAATATATGTTGTTATTTAATATTTTTTTAATTTATGGCGATAGTAGATTTGACATGTGAGTTGTTTTAGTTTCGTCTCAAAATAATTTCTTACACCGGCTAATTAAATTTGAAATGATTTAGATTGATTGAATGTTTGGGGTGTTTGATAGATTCTTTTGGATTCATATCACAAAATAACAATCTCAAGTTAATCATTTCATTATATTTTATTATATGTTCATTTTTAAGTTAAGTTATTGTGTTTAGGAATGTGAATCTTTACGTACAAGCAAGAAATACTCTTCCATTTTAAAATTGGTTATTCTATAAAAGGAAAGAAGGAGAATTTCTTTGCCATGAAGAATCTAATCCTTAATCCCTAGATAATAGAATTCTTGCATCCATCTTGATTCCATTGGATTACAAGGACAAAAATATATTGAAATTCTTCATAGAATGAATAATGAAAAGTGTATTATTCTCTAACTCTTTATTGATGTTTATGTAAAAGATAGAACTTTACCTACCATAACTATTCCAAAAAGATAAATAAGAATCTATAATATATCACACACTTCCAAATTTGGGTGGCTACATAAAAATTAAAAATCTCTAAATTAAAAATTTAATAAAAAAGAAAAGAAAAATAGGAGTTTTTATGTTGGGATTAAAATGCAAGTTATATATAAAATATTTTTCCTAATAAAAAAAAAAAAGAAAGTAGATATAATATTTGTAGGATGTAATTTAGGGTTTCAACTATCGTATTCAAAGGTCACATGGTTGAATTTCGCCAATGAATTCTCCATCACCAAAAAAAAAAAAAAAAAAAAAAAAAAAAAAAAAAAAAAGTGGGGCAAGAGAACTAAGGCATATGGATTCACGTGAGGTGCACGTGTTGTAGCGGCATTTGGTGGGGACGGAAGTGGTTGTAGACGGAGTGCATGGGAATAAAAGCCACGTGAAGCTCATTGGTCTGCTTCCTGTCTCGCCCTCCCTCTCTCCCATTGGCCAATTTGTACAATCACCTTAGCAAACGACAACTGGACCTTTGTTTGGTTTGATGTTAAAGTCATCATACGGAAGCTATTTTAGTTCTTGTCTTTGAATTTTTTTTTTTTTTTTTTTTCTTTCTTTCTTTCTTTTAACTTTGTGACAATCTACCGTGGAGATTTAAAATAATACACATAATTCTCATTTACAAAAACAAATGTACCATCACGATGTCTTTAATATCCTTATATAACCTCATTTCAACATTCATTTTTCCACACAAATGAATTGTATATATTTTAGTAATTGAAAAAAATATGATTTTTTAATGAAAACGAAATAGAAAACAGATATTTTTCTCCACATTTTTTTTTTAGAAAAAAAGATCCCTCCCGAGTTCTATTTTTATCTTATTTGTTTATAATTATTTTGTTGTCAAATTTAATTAACAAGATAGAGATAGAGAATTTGTAATCTCAAAAGAAAGAGTATATATCAATTATGGTTGGATGCATTTTTTTTTTTTTTTAAATTTCTTCAGACAATGTAAAAGAAGGGTCGAACTTGAGATAGATATTACATTTTTATGTCATTTGAGCTATGTTCATTTCGATTGTGTATTTGTTTGTGTATAAATAAATTTTTAAAGTGTGTGTAACCTCTCTTCTTTTGTTCAAAGTCTAATCCATAATGGATTGGATTTTCTTTTGATTTTGAGTAGGATTAGATATGTATCTAACTTTTTGGCATTAAAAAAATTTGAAATAATTGAGTTTGGGATTCATGAACTTAAATATCAGAAAAATAGTGGATGTTAATCCTGGTGAAATGCTGGGTCTTTTCTCAAGTAATAATAATAGGAGTGTACTTTATGCTCTTTAGCCTACTTTCATGACATAAACAACAAAAGGACATGATAATCTAGTCACTTGCTTTGTTGTTTCTTGTTATAATTTTATGGGAAAAAATTTTGTTTGGTAAAAAGTTGAGGTTGAGGTTCACATGTGTTGTAGCTACCTAGCATCCGTTCTAGAGGACAAAAATGAAAAAGATGTTTTGAAATTTAAGAAATGATTCGACTCATTTTTTACTATACCGACGAAGTAAAGATAGCTTTTTAAAATAGTAGTTTTTAAATAATTTTTCTTCTTTTTAGGTTGGAAAATTGAAGGGTTTATTTATTTATTTATTTATTTTTTTTATTATTATTATTATTTTTAACTAGGCTACATACCTTTTGTATGCTCTCCAAATTCCATCATAAATATGAAAAGGACAATTAAAAAAGACAAAAGCTTTGCAGTCACAATTCTGTAAAAATATGTCTCATTTTTGTAAATTATGCTCATTTATTTTTGGCCGCGGTTGACATATACTCTAATAATTGAGATATTTTCTTGTTCGAGATTAAAATTCTTTTGATGAAATTTATTAGGAAAATATTTTAAATAATAATGTTTTTTTCTTTCAAATTTATGAATAGAAAAAAAATGTTGTTTGCAAATATAATAAAATAAGTCAATTTATTTACAAATATAGTAAAATATTAAAATATCATTTTTGCTATATTTGAATTATTTCCAACAATTTTCTAGTTTAAAACAATTACCAATGAAAACTATAAACTTTTAATCTTGTTAACTTTTGGTTTTTTCTTTTAGTACAGACGGACTTCTTGTTCCACACATTAATGTCAGTTAAACTAAGCTCTTTTTGACCATTGTATATTGGTTAAGATTTATAAATCCCGACCAAGATTCATAAATTATGTTATCTAAATATATATATATATATATATATATATTTTTTTTTTTTTTAAGTATGAAGAAGTAGCCCAAAAGAAAAAAAAAGAAAAATGTATTGTAAAATTGAGTAACAAAATGACAAAAAAAATGAGAATACAAATACCAAAGAATTATAATATTAAAATAAATAAAAGGGAAAAAATAACAAAATAAAAAAATTATGAAAATATAGGAAATGAAAATGTATAGAAATTCAAAAATCTCTAAAATTTCTTTAATTATTTCTCTACCTTTGAACACTAGGCATGAACATTTAAATTACACACATCTTGGAATATTTATAGTGTATATTTATAATAAAATGGTTTTTAAAATTTTAAAAAGTGGTAAAAGAAAATTAGCTTATATATATTGAAATGAGTGATAATCATAAGGGTGGGGGAAAAAACCTAAAAAACTGAAGAGAAAGTTGATGGGTTTATAAGATATATTGTGTGTGTGAAGACTGAAGAGACCACAAACACAAAGTGCACTAATACTGCTGCAGTTGCAGCCAGCAGCTGGAATCAAATAAACAAACAATTGTACTATTTTGCCCTTCTATTTTTCTTTTCCAATTATTATGCCTTCCCCTTTACCCTCAACTACCAAATGTACAGTTCTGTACTTTCAAACCAAACCACGCTCTTCCAGATTTTTTATTCCCTCTTAAAATTTCATTTTAGATTCCAGCATACAAATTAGTTGGTTTAAAATATCCAACTTCATTTACCGCTTTCGTTATTAAACCTTCTCCCAAAAACATAGCAAAATATCACTGTCTATTAGGAATAGACCGTAATAGACACTGGTAGATATCTTGTCTATTAGCAATGATAGACAGTAACATTTTACTATACTTAAAAATACTTTCAGCAGTTTTATCATTTAAAACAATTACTTTTTTTAATCTACTTTTTAGAGTTTATTGGTTGATAATATTCGAGAATCTTCTATTATTCAAGTCTATAATATAATTATTCATGCGGGCATAGATTGATGTGTTAAGTTCGAATCTTTGTTTTATGTAAAAGGAAAAAAAAGAAAAAATTAATTGGGTTCACAATCTAATTCAATAAATTTGATTTTTTTGGACGTTAAAGCTAATTCACAAGATTTAATAAAAAAGAGAAAAAAAAAAAGTAAAATATCCTGAAAATAAATAATAAAAAAAAAAGGGTAAAATATGGAAAAAAAGAAAACCGTAAAAAAGAGAATCTCCAAGTTTGGGTCCGGACCGGATGAATAGGCAAACTGAGAAAAACAACACAATTTGCCGCATGGTTTTCCCATGCATATTCATGAACAATCCTATCAAAATAAATACTTTTTTTTTTTTTAAATCAATAAGTTAATAAATAAATAGAATTGCTGAAGTGCATCCACAATTTTCAATTATTATTTATTTTCGGTGGACATATATATATATACACACACACGTACATATATTACATTTTTCTTTTCTTAAAAAAATTGCATATATTATTAATTATTAACTTTTCAGAGGCATATTGGCACACCAGAGCTTACTACTTTTGTTGCTGTTCTTCTTCTTTAAAAAAAAACTTTTTATAACCCAACATCCTCCTCTTAAAGTTTTTATTTTTTATTTTTTATTTTTTATTTTTTATTTTTATTTTTTAAAAATACATAATACATGTGTGCATATGCATGTATTTCTAAAATTCCTTTAATTTATATATTATCAACTAATGAGTTATTTTCTTTAATTATTTGTGAACTTTATTGGTGCCTTAAGAATATCAAAATTGGAACCCAAATGGTTAAATATTTTTAATAAATTTATATCCACGGCTTAGTTTAGTATCTTTACTAAAAAGAACACAAATCTAAATTTTTTTTAATACAACAAATATAAAATATTAAAATTTAAACTTCGACTCGAAGTCGAAGTAAAAGAATGAATTTAATTACAACTTAACTATGTTCATGTTGAAAAAAAATCAAACCCAGTTACTATGGTGCTTATATCAATATTTAGGTTTGCAATAAATATGAGCATTAGATTTTTAAATTTTTTTTTTATTTAAAAAAGGTAAAAAAAAATGTGTACCGGCTTTTTTTTTATTCAAATATTATATAGAAGGGTAGTAGTTGACTAAATTTGTAAGTCAATTACCTTTAGATGGTGCTACCATTGTTTGATTTTGAGTTTCTTTCTCAGAATTTGATGAAATATTGTTTATTAGATTTGGACAATTTCCAAAAATAGATGCAGCTGGAAAAATTGCAATTATAGTGTATTGTATTGATTGTGACACACATGTTGTAAGGATGAATAAAAGAAAAGTAATATAAATATTTAGACAAGTTGTGTTATGTGGGATGAAAAGTTAATTATTATCATTAATTTTTTGAGATATTTTTAAATATATAAATATGAACTAAAATATTTATAAGTATAATAAAATTTTATTGTCTATTTGTGATGAACTGCAATAGACTACTAGTTGTGTCTATATGTGTCATGATAGACACAAAAAGTAGTCTATCTCAATCTATTGTAATCTATCATAAATAAACTGTGATATTTTGCTATTATTTGTAAATAGTTTTGTCATTATAATAATTTTCCTTAATTTTGTGCTTTCTAAATGCAAGCTTACAATTACTATTTATATATGTAATTCTTTTACTAATTTATCAGCGGCACTTGCAAAAAATTAAAAAAAAGAATTATAAAAATTAAAAATTTAACAATGATTTTTCAAAATTTGCAAAAATAACAAAAAAAAAAAAAAAATTACTCTTATTATTCCAAATTTAACATTGAAGCAAATTTTCATTTTTTATTATTCCAAATTTACTCTTATTAGTATATCAACATGTATATCAATAGTATATTTAATATACTTTATATTTGATATATTAGTCATTTGATATACTTTATATTTAGTATATAGGTTGACTAATATACCAAAATAACACAAAGTATATAAGTTATACAATTGATATATCAAAATTACGATATTATACTTAAAATTTTATTTAGAATAAATCTTAGTACACTACCGATACACTAATGATATAATTGAATATACTATCAATATTAATGCATTTAAAATATACCATCAACATCAACATTGAACTATTTGGATGAAAATAACTCTATATCAAAACGAAACAAAAATATTTACCGTATAACTAAACAAACAATGTCGACCAATAACACAATTAAGTCATGATATATTAGTTGTATAAATAATATTCTTTAAAAATAATGTATCTATTGATTAATATACCAAGTACAAAGTATATCAGTTGATTGATATACCAAAATATAAAGTATATTAGATATACTTGCTAATACACAAACGAGGGTAAAATCATAATAATAAAAAAAATCAAGAATCAAGTTTAGATTTTTTTGTTATATTTGCAATTTTACAAAACTATTGCTATGTTTGCAAATACCCTTATATTTTTTTTTTGCTATCAATTACAATTTTCCAATTTATTACCAAATTTTAAAATATGTTTTCAAAATCAAAACCACATTTAAAAAACTAAAAATAGGGTGCAATTTTTTGAATTTTGTTTGAAAGTTTACCTATCTCATCACATACAAAAAGAATTAAAATATTTTTTTAAAAAAACTTGGGTGTTATATGGGCTGCACCTATCTATGTGCATCCCAAAATTTGTCATGTAATAATTTTTTATAAAAAAATATTTATTTATTTATTTATTTATTATATAAGTAAAAATGGAGGCATAGATTAAGCTGCACTTGATTATTACGTAGTATTTAAAGAATGATCTAAAAAAAATTTGTCACTTGACAAATTATGGTCGAACAATTTGGTTGAGACATACACCCATGCATAGGTTGAAATAAATATTTGATTGAACAAATACTATCTAGCATGATAATATAAAAATAATAACAACTAAAATGATTTTTTAGAAAAAAAAGTTTAGCCACTAAAATAAAGTTTATTTAAATAAGAAAACAAAAAAGTATATATACAAAAATGAGAATTAAATCAAAGTGATTTTTTCTTTTTTTTTAAATGTTACTACACAGAGAAAATAAAAATAATATTTTAAACTTGCGGCGGCTGTTATATTGTCGGGTGTATAAGAGAGAAATTAAGAATGTGAGCAATAACTTAATATTCGTATGAAAGAGAAATCAAGAATTATAGTTGAAAAACGTAGTAGCCACAATATGCTAACTTCAAAAATATGACTTTATCTACTCAGCTATATGTTCCAAAATAGACAATAAATCAATTCGTAAAATTAAAAAAAAAAAAGAAAAAAGAAAAAAGAAAACATAGATATTTTATGTGAAAGAATGAAAATGAAAAGGAAAAAAGAACTATATATATATATATATATATAAAGACAACAATAAGCCATTTATTATAATAGAGACTCGAGATATACACACATATTGACATGACACAATTTGCAACTAACAAACCACATTGACATGGTGACATATATATATATATATATTTATATATATATAGAACCATATTTAAAACAAAATCATCCAACACTCCTTTTAAAATTTCAAAATAATAATAATAATAAAAGTAGAGAAAATGGAATCCACCGGCACGACGGCGGCCGTAATTCTCCCGACGATGTTGGACAACAAGAAGAATCTTCCACGGGAATTTGTGTGGCCACGTGGCGAGTTAGCAGCGGAGAGTGCGGGGGAGCGAGAGGAGCTGAAAGAGCCGTTGATTGACTTAGGGGGATTCCGGCGAGGGGAGGCGGAGGCGACGGCGGAAGCGGCGGCGATGGTGCGAGTGGCGTGTAGGAAACACGGGCTGTTTCAGGTGACGAATCATGGAGTGACGGCGGAGCTGATAAAGGCGGCGTATGAGGAAGGGGAAGCGATATTCAAGATGCCATTAGTGAAGAAAATTAGTGTGGGGAAAAAGCCAGGGAGAGTGTCGGGATATTCAGGCGCTCATGCAGACAGATTCTCGTCAAAGCTTCCATGGAAAGAGACATTCTCTTTTGAGTATTCAAATGATGATTCTCAACGACTTCATGTTCTTCATTACTTTAAATCCTTGTTCGGACACGGCTTCGAGAATACTGGGTCAGTCTTCTCTCATTACAATTTTTTTTTTTTTTTTTAAATTTAATTTAATTTATAAAGAAAAAAAAAACCAGCGAAGATCCAAACAGTAGATTTCTAGTTATTAACATATACTATATGTTTGATTTTCTGTTGTGATGTTTAGTGGATTTTTAATCTTTCATACTTCTTTACCGTTAGTTCATCTATAATAAGTACATATAAGTACGGAGGTATATGTTTTATGATTTTCTTTTTTTTATTGTGTCGTGGAGTTTAATAAGTCTTTCAACTTTCATAGTTATTTACAGTTAGTTTATCTAATTTCTTAAAAACGGTAATACATAATAAAATACAAGTACTAAACTATTAAAGTTGACACTAGAGACTTGTTAAATAGACAATGGAGAGTTTACGTCTGATTTGATAATTATTTTATTAAGAAAACATTTAAATTTATAATCAAATCTCAAAAAATAAATAAATAAATAATGTTTTTAAATACTACATATGTTTCTTTCGGTTTTCAAAATTTTACTTTAAAACATTTTCAACAAAGTAGTGTGTTTTTAAAAACTGTTGGAAGTACATGAAGAAGTAAAAATGAATAATAGACCCATACAAGAGAGAAAGGTAAGCTGAGACATGTTAGTTCAAAAGGATAATATCTAGGGAGCGGGTCGGAGTTTAAGGAAGGAGTATAGTTGTTTAGTCATGGGTCCACAAGGTAAGACGTTAATAAAACAAGAAATTGATGCTTTTTTCGTTGTAGGGTCTACAAATTTTTTGGGCTAAAAACCCTCTTGGATGTTATTATCAATGGGGGCTACAACCATTTTTGACCACAACCGAAAAGTTTTTGAGAATTAAAGAAAAATAAGTTTGTGACGTTTGACGTTGTACTCTAGATGGTTGCAGTTGAACTAGCAGTCAAGTGTTTACAAGCAATTAACATTAGTTGAATTGAAAATGAAGGTATAAGTATAATTTATGGTTTGTGTTTGGTTTTTGATTATGAAGATGGGTATACCAAAGATACTGTGAGGAAATGACAAGAACAGCACTAATGATAATGGAGCTTCTAGCAATAAGTTTGGGAGTAGAGAGATTCCATTACAGGAAGTTCTTTGAAGATGGAAGATCAATAATGAGATGCAATTACTATCCACCATGTGAAAATGCAGGCCTGACCTTAGGCACAGGCCCTCACTGTGACCCAACTTCACTCACAATTCTCCATCAAGATCAAGTTGGAGGCCTTGAAGTTTTTGCTAACAACAGATGGCTCTCTGTCAAACCTAGACCAGATGCTTTGGTTATTAACATTGGAGACACTTTTATGGTACAAAACTTACTCTTACCTTCTTTTTCTATTATTGTTACTGTATTCTATATGTTTCAAAACGACACTGTGACATACGCCCGGTTGGGGTCATTAGCGTTTCAATTGGAGTTAAGAGTTAATTTGGAATGACTTTCTTTTTTGAGTACTTGGAATGATTTGAACGTCTAATCTTTTGGTCGAACTGAAGTATGTTTATGTTAGGAAAAGTACTCATAAAGACATTCCATCTAGGGGGTTAAAGTTAAAAAATTATTGTAAGAGTATGTTTGGAATGACTTTCTTCTCTGGGCAAATTGCAAAATCCATCTTTGAAGTACGGTACCGATGGTACTGCAAATACACCCTCAAATTTTAAATTGTAAAAATTGGGCCCTCAAACTTCTAGAAATGTTAAAATTGGTCCCTCAAACTTATAATAATTATAGAAATTGGACCTCCAAATGATAAAAATTGAACACCCAAACTTGAACAATTGTTACAATTTCTACAGATATGTAAGTTTGAGAGTCCAGTTTTAACGCTTGTATAAAGTACTTGCAAGTTTGAGGATATAATTGCAACTACCAAAATACTTTAGGGGTAGTTTCTGCAATTTAATCTTCTTAAATACTAGGAGGGATATGAACCTTTGATCTCTTGGTCGAGATGAACTATGTGTATGTTGGAGAAGTATTTAAAAATTCATTCTAAATCGATTGGTAAAGTTTTTAAAGTTTAAAAAACTATTGTAAGTAGTTGTATTACATTGTTGTAGTCTCTTCGAATAATGAAAAAGCAATGCAGGCACTCTCGAACGGAGCGTACAAGAGCTGCCTGCATAGAGCAGTGGTGAATAGGAAGAGAGAGAGAAGGTCATTGGTGTTCTTTGTGTGCCCAAAAGATGATAAAGTGGTGAGACCCCCACAAGATTTGGTGGGCAGAGAAAGGCCAAGACAGTACCCTGATTTCACATGGTCAGATCTTTTGGAGTTTACACAAAAACATTACAGAGCTGATGTTGCTACGCTCCAAAGCTTTGTTCATTGGCTTCAAGCTAAGCCTCACCCTCCTCCAATTCCATTTTAAATTTAAATTATATATATATATATATAAAATATATATTATATATATACACAATTCCCCCTCTGTCTTTTCTCTTACTTTGTTCTTATTCATATTCTCCTTTTATTGTCTCTGTCCAATGCTTTGTCCTTCTCTTTGTTTCTATCTACATTTCATTTACAAGCCCAAATGCTAATCATGTTGCTGCCTTTTTGGCACTTTTATGCCTTTCTTTCTCTCTGTTTTTCCAATTCTTTTGCTGCTATAAAATGCCATTTTGCATTCTTCAACAGCCTCATGTTATATTTCTTTTGGTTATTTTTTTACTACCCATTTTCTATTTAACTTAGTGTTGATGAAATTAGGAATCCCTTGATTATATATGTTATTGTGTGGTGATTTATACTACAAATTTGATGAAATTGAATTGAATATCCTTATTTCATTGCTCTCATTGGGTTAATGCTTAGCCAAACTTCTAAAGATTAGATAAGCCACGGACATAAATATAATTCAACTAATCAAGTTACCAATAGTTTTTTTTAGAAGGTAGATGTTTGAATCTTCAACTGACTTAAATTTGAAAAGAGAAAAACGTCAGCCTGATGATTTGTTGGATTAAACTGTTTATTAATGTTTATTAGATTTATATTCATTTAATCAGAAGATTTTTTTTTTTTAAAAAAAACTAAATATTATTAAAACTTATTTTATTTATATTGTTAATTAAGCATCATTTTAAGCTTTTTTTTTTTTATATATATATATATTTATTTAAATGAAGTTTGTTACTGTTTTCTAAAATATTTTTTTTAGAAAATATTTTACTAGTTTTTTTTTTTAACCTAAATATGATTAGTTTATTTTAGAAATGTACATAAAGATTTCCACCTCTTGGATTAAGGTTTTGGGGCCAACCCAAAGGTCAAATTGTACCAATCCATCTCAAATATTTTTAACTCTGGGTTGAGCTTTACAGCAAACTCTAACTATAATAACTCCTTGCATAACATAATCAAAATATAAATAGCTTAAACAATACCACATTTTTTAATCATATAACATAAAATCAACAATATCACAATTTGAACATAGCTTAGTGGAAAATTGTTAGCACAAAAAAATTCATGATTTGGATTGAAGGACCATTCAAGGACCATTCAAGGACATGTTTCTACTTGACAATAGCCAACTTGAGATATCTTAACTCTAACATGCACAAAGAAGGTAAGTTCTAACTCATTTGAAAAACTGAAGTAATATAAGATTTTTACAAGTAGATGAACAAGTTTCTATAAATTAAAATCGACAATGAAAATAATCTCAAACATGTATCGTTTATACAACTTTTTGGTATTGTGTAAACATAACTGCAGATATCCTCTGGTTCTATCAGTTTAACTTTTGAGACAGTATCCTATCCTCAGCTTGAAATAATTTTAACTTACAATGCAACTCCTTATACAAGAGAATAATAATTACAACATTCCTCTTTCAAAGAAACTCCCTATTTGATGTGATAAAGAAAGAGACACTTGTCTCTTAACCCATATTTATTGGTTCATCTTCCTGAGCAGTTTCTAAACTGTACAGTACAACTTATAGATTTTGGAAGTTATTTTATGATGGGGGTACTTTATTCATATAACCATTAATTAACTTCAATGACAAGATACCTCAAGGGGTGATGAGGAAGTTGTTTTTATTAACTTAGGCATATAGTCTCAAGCGCATCTTTATAGGTTCTCGACACAACGGGCACGTTGAGATGGTTACGCCACAATCCTTGCAGGTCTGGTAAGAAAACAGCAAAAGAATAGTAGGTAGGAGATACGAAACCATTTGACATTTTTCATTCCATCAGAAATTTAGAAAATATTTTTAAAAAATTAGCACTGTGAGAAAGTTCCAAGGTAGAGAACTTACTGTATGACCACATGCAAAAGCCATGTCCTTTGGGTTTGTCAGGCATATGGGGCAGACCTTGAATAATAGACATTTAATTTAAATAATTTATATTAATGAAGCCATGAAACAAAAGCAAAAAAAAATGTTTCGATATACAAGGCTATACTCTCACGATTCAATGCCTTCTCAAAGTACAATAAAATTTCCCTAGAGTAATTGTAAAGCCAGACATGCTTGTCTTTCCCATTCTTAGAAAACTCCATAAATAAAATGATAACGAACTTACCGATTCAGATGAGGTACTCTGTTTTTCAGCATTTAGATTCTTCAAATTTTGTTCTGCAACGGCATTGTCATGATTGATGACTTCAGGAGGAGGAGGAAGTGGCCCTGCATTTTTTCCATATACACATTCTCTCCTGCATAAGATGGTCAGTGTTATTTTTGCAAATCCGAAACAGGAATGGTTATGAAATTGACAAATAAGGAAAGCAAGAAAGCGTAAACAATAAAAATTGACATAGAGATTTACGTGGTGCACTAATAGCGTGTTAGTTACAACCATAGACAGAGTGAGAGTAATTTTATTAACAGAGAGGAATAACAGATAATACAGATTGCAGAGGCATCAAGGTTAGAGGGTTTATATATGGCACCTCTCTAAATCTTAGGCCAAAAATCGTAAATAACACATAATACGAATACAATTTAGGTTAATTCACTTGGTAATTTGGAGTGCAAGATAATAAATTCAAGGGATTTCAACTGGAATTGTTGATTTACTTGGAATTGAAAATCGTGGCTTACTTTGAATATTGCAAAGAGAGGGTGGCTCTGTATTGAAATGGAATTTCCATGAGTGCAGCCAGGGCAAATGCTGCTTCCTTCTTTGATGCTTCTGTGCTCTCAGACATGATCTTTGTGAAGTTTACAAACTGAACCAATACAGAGAAGCAGATATTAGGTGAAGTTGTACTGTACCAAAAACAATTGAACACCGATTTCCACAGTTTCTTTCTTTCTTTTTGATAGGTGGGAGGTGTAGCTTTGCTCTAAGTGGTTTCTGGATAGCTCACAACATTAAATGAAATTGATAGAAAATAGAAAATACACTGCCATAATATTCAATATTAATCCAAAATAAACCCATATTCAAGACCATTTCATAGATTTAAAAAACCACACGAGTAGATTCAATGAAATATTAAACAAGTACCTGAAAATTATCAAATGCACGCTGAGGGATGTTATCATCAAATTTCCGCATAGCATCCCAAGGTCCATCCCCTACCCCGATTAGAATTATTGACAGAGGATAATGGCTGGTGATTCAAATGTTATGAGTCTTCGAGCACAAAAGCTACTGAACTTAATAAAAGTTATTGTTTTACCTTGCAGCAACAATGGAGTTTATGGTTGCCTGCTCTTGAAAACTTAGTTTACCAGGTGGTGTGTCAGGATTTCTAGTAACCTGTTCAATATTATACAATTTTAGGCCTTAAGAGAATGAAGCATACATGAGACAGGGAGGAATGAAAAATAATACAAACAGAGCACATCCAACAACCTGTCCATCTGCAACAATAACAAGGACATGATACTGCCAATTGCTTTTCTCAACAATGCCAATGGCAGCATCTATAACAGGGGCAAATGAGGTTGGACCTACATAAATAAGCTTAAGTACATTGTCAGGACCGTTATAACTTAGGAAGAAAAATTACGTTAACTGGGAAAAGCATTTTGAAAAATATCCCCAGATGGCAACCCTTAAAAGAATAGTAAATATAGAACGCATGCAAAGCTCCTCAAATAAGGTAAATAAACATATTACACTGATAATGTTACAGTTTTTCAGTGGTAGCCAACTCAAGATTGGTAAATGCTACACCATGAGACAAGAAAAAATTAAAAATTACTAAAATAAGTCTAACTAAACTAAGATTTAATATCCTGTGAGCTTCCTTCTCAACAACCATTTGCCACTCACTAGAGCTACTAACATGCCACCACTAAATTACAAAATTAGTTCACTTTGCAAACGGAGAAGCTCCCTATATTGTTCTTTCATCTTAGCGAATGCCTTAACTCAAACTTCTCGAACATTTTCCTTGCCATACCTTTCAATGGATCTAAACTTACTCTTCAAGGGATGCCTCATCTTAAATTATAAGACTTAGCTATTCAAGGGAATACATTTTGTCAATCTCAATGAAAAGAATCAAGCCAAGGGGATATCTTAACTTATTTGTAATACGATAAGAAAGTGAATATGATGTTGCAAATCAAAATCAAACATCTTACTATCTTCAATGTCTTATGTCCTCACTCATCCATATACACAATAGAGAAGGAAGAGAACGAACTGAAGGAAGAGGAGGGTAACCACAGAAATTATTACATTTTTGTCCCAATTGAGGAGGAAGCAGCTTATCTAAATTCCAAATCCATAGGCCAAATGCCGTTTTTGTCATATGAATTACAAATATAATCAACATCGGAACTAATATTATTGAAGTTATCAGTTGACAGGATTGATGGTATCAACACAAGGCCCCCATTGACATAAAAGTTGCATGGTAAAGTTGAAAAATGGATACCCAAAGTTAGCTCTGCATTATGATTGATACTGCAAATGGTGATAGATAGCCAAAAAAAAAAAAAAAATTGTATAGTTAACTCAAACGTTCAAATGAACCTGATAAATTCAGATACGGCAGAATTTCTCTGTATCGAGAAAGTGCTTCCTTGAAACCTTTACATGGCCTGTGATCTGGATAAAAGCTGAATACATGCTTATCACGTGTTGATGCTTCAGAAAAAGAAGTTGAAAATGAGGTAGTTAGGCAAGAGAAAAGTTGGTTACTAACACTTCAATGAAGGATCTAAAAACAACTAATACTAACCATCACCAAAACCAAAACAAGGTATCAAACCATCATCATCAAAAGGAGACAATGTCTGACCAATAATAGAAATTGCTTGCTCATATGGATTTGGTGTGCTGCTAACTGAATGCAGACTTTTTCTTCTGAAAGAATGCCTGCCTGCAGTCAGTGAAATGTAATTACTAGTAATCTGTGGAAGCATCAGAACCTTCAGAACAATTGTAAAGTAAAGAAAGATTCACCTGTCCACTCATTACTCTTCGTAAAGTCGATACCAAGAATTAAATTTGATGATTCAAGACCTTCGTGTCTCAATGCAGATATAACCTGAACGAAGTGTCATGTATTTCCAGCATGCAAGTACTTGTGTGAATGTCTGCTTGAGGGGTACGGTGAAATTGATATTGATAATAAAGAAAAGAGAAAATATAAACCCTAACTTTCAAATATATAGGCAGAATAAACATACAAAAATTAACTGTTCATATAACAGTTCAATGTACAAAAGAACTTCAAATAGATAGATATTGAATTCAGCCAGTTTAGACAAATTCCTAAACTCAAGAAATTCTCCATAACTATTTTGTCCATATATTTTCAAGAATATTGAGATCTGTCCCTTGCGTAAAAGTTGATTAGAAGATGTTAAAAACACTCAAGTTGTTATCTCACGACTTTATTGGGGAACCCTGTAGGAAGGAGGTCTTAAAGTTAAAGCTGTCGAAAACACGCAAATAGATATAAAGTCTCATTCTATCTGTCTCATTCCTTCCAACAATGTACCTAACCTACTTTATGGCTGGAGTCCTCTGTAAATCCAGTTTCACCCTCGGCCTCTACATATTACGTGCATAGGATGAATCTGCTTCTACTTCATCCATCTACCTTCCTCTTAGCATACCCTAGCTCGTCATCTCTAATATCAAAGTTTGTACAATGCATGGATGATGAGAGGAATATATGACAGATATTATCAATTACAATTACTAACTCCAGAGCTTTTGAGAGGTCTAGAACTCTTCTTAGAATTCACTAATTACCTGACCAGCAAAACTATCTGGAGGTGGAGTTTAAAGAATCCTGTCTAAGGAACTTGACAAATGTATGACATTATTTTAATTTTGTATGTGAGCTTTGTATTTATACAACTAAATACTAAGCTTATTCTACTAAATGCATTATGTTTAATATTTATCCAACAGTTCTTCCTTACAGATCCTCCTCCTTCAAAGTCTAAACAACCAAGACACAAGGTTATTCTAATCAAGTGGTGGCAAACAGTTAACATGAAATTGGAAAATCTCCATCAGTGATGCTCAATGTGAACAAAAATCATGCATATCAACAATTATTTTTACATATAGGAAATGAGGTACATCAATGATCCAAGGATAAGACAAATTGACAGTCTAAAGGCCATATCCCTATGGATGAGGAATCCTAAGCCTAAACAGAGGAATCAAACAAAGGGCCTCAAATCCAAGTTAATTAGAAATTCAGGAGTATTTCAGAAAAGACTAAATGGAGGTTATTATGCCTCCAAGTAAGAGGTGCTATGTTGATAATAGCATAGATCGTCCACAAAAAGCATAGAATATATAGATGGCGAGAAATGAATGTAAGAGACATTGCATTGTATTTGGCATAAAAGTAATGATGACTTTTGATATGTCAAGTCTATCAATGAAATGAAGTAATCTGATCTACCTATCAATAGTCAGAAAAGTCAAGCAAGCCACACAAATATTTTAACTGGGATTACATTTAACTACAATTTAGAAAACAAACAATTTTTTGTTTTTAACATAATTTTCATGGGAAAGGCTATTACTATTCTTAATCTCAATAAAAGTGCAAAACCGAAAAGGTAACAAAGTAGAAATAATATGGACTTCGTTCTGCATGCTTTCATACATGAATTAAGCAGCCAGGATAAAAGAGAAGACCTGATCCAATGAGCTGAAATTATCGGCAATATACCGGTAGTCTATTTTCCGACGATGATCCGAATCCATCTAACTCTCTGCATACAAAAAGGTTCAAGCAAATTCTCATTAAGTTATTATAATATAGTAACTCCACATTCCCCAATCTCAAATGTGCTCTTCAAGAACGCTAAATGTACATTTAGGGCACAACTACTTTTTGATAGGAAACATAGAATCAATTAGTTAGGATTAGGATGTCTTTTTCTTTGAACTTGAATCCTTGAAAACAATACGACAACGTCCACATGATTAGCACACCCAATATTTTGCAATTTGAATACTCAAATACCATATTAGAATAAAAGTATATGATATCATTTCAGTTATCAAATCATTCTAATTTGCTAAGTCAAACATCGAAAATCTATGATCATCCCATAAACATAGACCCCCAGCTCGATTCATACATGCTAGAAGGAGAAAGGGTCGCATGATTGAAGCAGAGAACACAAAATTAGTAACTAAATTTGGGGAAAATACAAATGGGTATTTTGCTAACTGAATCAAAATAATAAGTAAGGGAGTGAATTGAATACAGAGCTCTGTATCCAAGCTAAATTGTGCATACCCAGAAGACAAAATCAAGCCATGGAGGGCCAAATTACAGTAAATAGAAGAAAAAAGATGTGCTGAATTCAGTTCAAAGCATAATTAAATGGGTTACATGTAAGAGAAAGCAGCAACTCACTAGAGCAGAAGGGAGAAAAGGGAGCTTTTGTTTTGATGGCCTGCAATGGAAAGAAATACAAACAGAGAAGAGGGTCAAAAGGGAATTTGCAGAAGCTTTGAATATGCGATATAATGGATATATTGGAGAGATTCCTTCTCGAGTTCGTCATCTCAGACTTTAAGGAAAAGGTTTCGTTGTTAATGCGTGCACCCATGTTCAAATTGGAGTAAAGCCAGAAAATTTCCACTTTTTTTAATGAATGAACTAAAGTATGTCTGCTTAGATGTATTAAATAATACTTGGAAAAATAAACTCTTGGTCCCTCGCACGGTTTTACTCTCTATCTAGTACTTCAGTTTTAAAATATTGCATATTTAATTATTAAGTTTTGAGTCGGATGATTTTAATTTAGTTTTTAAATTTTAAAATATTATAATTTTATAAAAATTTACATTTATTTTACATTTTTAATCTCAATTTTTTATTAAATACTCACTTTCAATTACAGATAATGTTTATTAGTTAATGTAAAACAATTATATGGTGAAATTTTAAATTTGAATTTTAATAGTGATGAAAAATAGTGAAATTTAACCATTTTAAGGATTGTTTTCGAATATAGCAAAATGATTAATAGAATAAATATAGAAAGTGAATAGTTACTTAAAAATCAAGGGTAAAAATGTAAATTGTGAAATTTATGAACCAAATTTGAATCAAAATTCAAATCTCGAGGATAAAATTGTAACATTTTGAGACCTAAAGACTAAATCAAAACCAAACTCAAAACTTAAGAACTCAATAATATTTTGAAACCAAAAGACCAAGAAACTAAACCCAAAATGCAGAGATAAAATGTATTTTCCATATCATACATAAATAAAACTCAATATTTTTATCAAAGTAAGCATAACTCAATATATATAAATAAAACTCAAATTAATAATAATAACAATAATATAATTAAATATAGATTTAAAAAATTAATGTTTTTTTTTATCAAAAGTAAGCATAGCTCAATTGGCATATGATATGAGGTATGTGGTTTGAATCCTCTATTTCAGGTCGAGCATAGTTCAATTGACATTCTCGTGTGTTAGTAACCATGGTATGTAGTTTGAATCTCTCTATTTTCAATTGTACTAAGAAAAAATATTTGATTAAATCACCAACTTGAACATACATGTTTTTAGTAAAACAATTGGGGGTTGGAGGATTCAAACCTTCCAATGGAATGTTATCCCAATCACCACGGCAACTCGAACATGGTTTAAATAGATAAGATATTGTATCATTAATATTATCATATTATAATTTTCGATCTCTCTCACATTCTAGAGAGTAAAGGTGTAATGTAACTGCCTTTTAAAAGAATAATAAGAAACATTCCAGATAAACGTGAGTATTTAAAATATTATATATACAAAAATACCCAAGACAAAATGACCGTTGGGGGTTGACGTAACAACTGGGATTGTTATGTTCATAATGGGTACTTTTGGTATTGTTTAACAGTTATATTCATAATTGGAATTTATGATCTTGCTTTTTTTTTTTTTTTTTTTTCTGTTCTTTTTTAGTACAATAATATAGAAGAAGAATGGAGTTTGAAATCTCATACTTAAAATCTATATATATAATCTTGCAGTTTTAAGAACGAGTCTATTATAATGGTTATCAAACGTCCCTTTAATTTGAATTTTTTAATATAATATTTAAAAAGTACAAATAAAACAAATAAACCTATGGTATAGTAGTAGTTGAATTGGTGATGAGAAATTTGAATTGTTTTTTTTTTCTTTAATTTAAAATTATGTTCACTCCAATGACGTACGGTGATGAGATATGTAAATTTTTAACCTCTTTATTTGAAAATATATACCTTAATCAATTGAACTATGTTTTTTATCGGTTAAAGTAGTACTTGAATTGGCATGGTGAAATTTTGTATGATTTACTCGTACAAATTATTAAAAAGATAAAATCGAGATGTCAAATTGAAGTAATGTTACGTTTCTAATATTGTGTTTCCTAAAGTATTTTAGAATTAAAGTTTTAAAAAATATCAATTATATTTGATTCGTTTCTTGAAAAACATAACAATGGAAAAGAAAATTTAGAACATTATCCTCAATGACTACGACTGACTCATCCCAACGTTATAAGAGCCACATTGGAAGATATTCTTGTCAACGAAAAAAAAAATTTTTTTAAAAATATGAAAAAGAAAACATATTTCCATTCAAACCTAAAAGTTTTCTTGGAATTTAAAATCGATTTGTTCTCAATTAAAATTGTTCTTTGCAATTTGTGTGGATAAAATTTGAGCTCAAAGCAATATAAAAGTTATGTGATAAGTAAAGTAAACCTAACCAATCTAAAGCAACAAAACAAATTATATGAAATGTTTAAGGAAAAAAAACAAAAACACAAAACAACCTTAAGTATCATTTTAAATGTTAAAACAACTATCGACAATTCTAAAATCAACCTTCACCCAATTTCACCTTCTTACCTTACGAATTTTTAATTCCACCTTCTTACCTTACGAATTTTTAAATTTCATTTCAACAACTAAGGGCATAAAATGAACGTAAGTATATATTTAGGAGTGGTTTTAAAGTAATTAGAATAACTTTTGTCATGTTCAAAATCACGTTGAAATACGCTTTTGATCACTCAAATTAGTTTAATATTTAACTTTACACTTTGAAATACAATTTTCACATCGTCAAAATTGTTTTTAGTGATCAAAAGCATATTTCATAGTAATTTAAGAATTACTCTTAAACATGTTCTAAGTCATATAATATACCTACCTTCTAAAATAACAAGCTAGTAAAAAGGTGCATAGCTTTGATTTTGAAGGTGAACATAAAAAAGGGACAACAATACACAAGTCCTTAATAAATGTCTTATATTTCATTTTTGTCTAGCTTTTCTATTATTTTAAAAAATATCCAAATAACTTCTTAATTACACAAAAATTAGAGTCCAGTTACTTTTTTGTCCTCAATATATAATCAATTACACATATTTTCAAAAATGAAATTGAAAAGTTTATTGATTCACGTGCAAGTTTTATTTTAACTAATTTTTTTCAAAACCCCCATTCATTCTCTCTCTCTCTCCACATCACAGTAACCCACCACCGACCACACTGGATGGTGAACGACAAACAACAGACTCGGAGCACAACTAGACGACGATGGCGAACTCGGGGCGAAGGACGGATGACGAATAGCTGAACGACAAACGACGACCCGATTTGGAAGATAGTGGACACACGGCAGGCGATCGAACGATGACAGATGGGCATGAACAGCGGACGCAAACCAAGGAGCCTCTTTTTATTTTTTTAAAAACCTATACATATCCCCAAGTATGATGTATATTTTGATATATGATATATACTATGAATTATGTTGAAAATTGAGTCTATCTATGATTTATATACTGTGGTAGATAGTTTTGTTTATATCCGACTACTTTGAATTAATGATATATACTATAATATAAATGAAATTTATGATATATACTGTAATTTATATTGAACAGTATCGTAACTTTCGAATGGTACAACCATCTATTTGAGTACATTTATATTTCATATATTAGTTAGAATATTTGCAAATATATAATATAATGTTCTAAGATATATTTTAAAATAACCATGTATTTGAGTACATATTAATTATATTTACCAGTATATTTCATATATTTATTAGAATATTTGCAAAAATCTAAACAATGTTTAAACGTATATGTAAAAATAACATTAATCCGCAAGTAAAAACTATTTTTTGATATGTGAAATGCATTAAATGAAAAATAAAATCATATTAAATACATTTTCTCTCTCCATTGAAAATGGGAATAAATTTTAACTAATTAATAGTATATAATAAATGCATTTCGTGGAAAAGTATTAGTAAATGTATTTTCTCTCTCCACCCCTGCAACTCCAAGGGTACTTTTGTCCAAAATGGAATTTATGAAAATAAGTTTTCAAAAGGGATTGAATCTCTAATAATACCCTTAGAAAACTTAAGACAAACTAGTTAAAAAGGCGACTAAGTAGTAACCTAAAATTAATAAAAGGCCAATTTAAAAATCTTAACCACTTAGAACTATAGTATTAAATTTCTATCAACATGTTGATATTTTCATGTTTCCATAGATTTGACATCGATTTGAGAGGTGAATGGATATTTCCATTGTATCATAGAAAAATCTACAAAATGTCATTAATGTAAACATGATATAAATAATAGACTTTTAAAAATTATAAAATATTTATTTACTCATTTAAATTTATTTATTTTTTAGTTTTTGAAAAATATCCATCCAAATTGATATTTTATCTAAATTTTCATAAAATTAAGGTCTCGATATTTTTATCGACATCGAAATTTTAAACCTAGCTTAGAACTCACCCAGAGAAAAAATTATTTTCAATTTTATAATCTTTTTTACAACTTGCTTTATAATTAAGGTAATTGGTCGGACTTAATTTTCACAACTTGCTTTGAAAATTAAAACTAGGGTAGTTGATAACTTTATATAGATTTTATAAATCTTCTTCTTATGATGGTAGTATTTTAGGCTCCATTTGGTAACTATTTCGTCTTTTGTTTTTGTTTATTTTAGAAGTAAGCCTATTTTATCACATTTGGTTTGCATATTTCTTAAGTATAAGAGTTGGGTTCTTAGTTAAATTTCAAAAACAAAAACAAATGTTTAAAAACTACTTTTTTTTTCAAATATAGGAAAATGGACTAAATTATTTACAAATATAGTAAAATTAGACAGTGATAGACTACTATATGCGTTTATATGTATCGTGATAGATACAAATAATAATTTATCACAGTCTATAGAAAATAGACTGTGATATTTTGTTGTTATTTGTAAATATTTTTAGCAATTTTGTCACTTAAAATAATTTTCTTAATTTTCAAATTTTTGGCTTGATTTTTGAAAATACAAGTAAAAAGTAGATAAAAAAAAAATTAAGAATGACAAGAACTTTTATAAACTTAATTTTTAAAAACTAAAATCAATAATTAATACTCTAGAAAAATCAGAAGATTCCAACTTGGTTGGACTCGATTATAAGCTTATAGATTTGGTTTTTGTTACATTATTAATTTGAATGAAAAAAAAAAAAAAAACTATATTATTGTTAAAATTTAATGCGTGAAACAATCCAATCCAACCAACAAGGATCGTGTTAGCACATGAACAATCTTACAAATCAATAAACATGCACACATGCCCAATCAAAAACTACTCGACTAAAATATCTATAATCTATAATATATTAAAAATGCACTAAAAATTTATTTTAACTATTTTATTCCTTATCAATTTTACAATTTATCAATCACTGCCACTATTAATTAATACTAATACATTTTTAGGTTATTTTATCCAAGATTTTTACTTAAGACCCTTCATTTAAAAGGAAAAACATAAATTTTTATGATATCATCGGATTTCATTTAATTTTCTAAAAACATTGTAAGAAAAAAACCCAATTCAATGAACATAGGGAATAGTTGGATATCAATTGGTAAATAAATAAATGAAATTAAATAACATAAAAATAAATACAATAATTAAAATGATAAAAAAAAAAACAGTTATAATATCTAATTAATTGCACATTTGATGTTAATGCTCTACACATTAAATCCAATTAACATCTTAAAAAAAGGAAAATCCGTCAATAAATTATGACCTAAGCATGCGGCTTCTTTATTTGCTTGAACTTCTAGCATTGAATATCCACTAGCAGAAGAGAATTCCCAACATGGGAGAGGTGAGGTTTGGAAAGCAAAAGAAAATTGTAACCAAAATCTAATTACCGTTTGATTAAATTATAGATTGTAATCAATATGTAGGGACAAAATTAAACCAAATAATGTAGAAAAAAAATGAAACCAATGAGTCTCTTCCCATTCTCTCTCAACACATATATATAAACAACAAGATGGTGACTTCATTTGATAACCATCAAAAAATCGAAGAAGGGATATGAAATCATGCAAAGGACAACAATGTAGTTTGAATATTTATCAGCTTCCTCCTATTTGTTTTCAAAACTTCATTAAGTTGATCTAACAATACCCTCTTTCAAAACGACTAGAAATTAATTCATTTATGTAGGTGTCAATGTTAGGTTGAGATGAAATGCAATCAAGGAATGCTACAAGATGCGATCTACTCCTAATTGATGAAGAGTAGTGAGATGAATCAAAGTGAGTTACCACAATTCAAAAGTGTCACCCAAATACATAGATGTGATTTTAACTAGTGAAGTGTATTTTTGTTGAAGTTTGATAATGTAGTAAATGTGACAGAAATAATGTATCAAGTGCTCACATAGGATGAAGACACATAAATATAAATGTTAATTTTCATTAGGATTCACATCAATTCTTTGTTTTCATATTTTGCAATAGGATCCCCTCTTTGTTTTGTGTATATTTTAATTTTATAATTAAAATAGAAATCAATTGTATAAGTTTTTTTAGTTCAGATTTTATGTAGAGTGTTAAAAAAAATGAAAATAAATTATATAGAGAGAGAGGTTTGAGTGTTTTTTTCCATTTAATTATATTATTTAACCAAAAATTTCAGATTTAGATAGTGTTTAAATATTTTTTAGTTTAGTCTCCATCATTCATAACTGTTAGAATTGACTAATAAGAAATCCTATCTAATACATACTAAAAGAAGAAAAACCTTAGTTTCTTCGGTTCAAATTTTTAATAAATTTGAAGAAATTAGAAAAGAATCTCTTAGATAATTTTTTTCTTTCTTTTTTTTTTTGAAAGAAATTTTTTTCTTTCTTTGAATTTACCCTAATTCACTAAATGATACATAATATGTATTAGATAGGTTTATAATAACTTAATAAAAAATGTGTAAGATAAACGATAAATGAAATCCTGCAAATAAAATACACAAATATTAAGGACTAATATTAATCCAACAAAATATTTAACCAACAAAAGAAAATTATATTCTAAGAATATATAATAAATTTAGTAGAAGAATTTATAACATAAATCTTAAGTAATTTTGAAAAATAATTATATGAATAATGTTTCATTAAAAATATTCAATATTTTAAAAACATGTGCATTGTCCATAATAAAAACAGTAGTAGTATAAAAAGTCTCATTTTAATCACTTCAGCTTGAGTTTGTCGTTAACTTTTAAACTAATTATTGACAATAGTTCTTTTAATAAAATTAGCTATAATATGAAACATATTGTTGTGTAAATTTCAGTTTTATACTCAAACAAGTTAGTTATTGGTAGATAAATATTAAATTATTGTATTTTAGATAATTAAAATGAACCTAATATTAAATTATTTATATAATTTATTATTATTAAATAATTATTTAAAATAGAATACATCTTAATTTTAATGGATAACATTGAAAACTAAAATTTTATTAAAATGTACCTCTACTTTTAGAGAATCTAAAAGACAGTAGAGAACTAATTTTAAGAAAAAGATTTAATATGAAAGTGGAATTTAGAAGTGGTTTTAACGGACTTAATCATAATTTATTTACCAAATACAAAAAAAAGCACCTTTTAAGTATACTCGCTTCTATCCCTCCCAAAATCAATCACCTTGATCAGGTTTGCTATCCATTTTGTTTTACTTTTGTTTTTGTTTGTTATTTTTTTTATACAAAGTTTTCATTTTTGTTAAGATAATATTTGCATTCTTAGTTAAATTAAAAAAAAAAAAAAAAAAAAAAAAAAAAAAAAAAAAAAAACTTTCAAAAACTACTTTTTTTTCTTTTTAATTTCAAATTTTGCTTTTTGCTTCTTGCTTTTTTTTTTATTTTTAAATAGACTAAAAATTCAAATGTTTCAATCATATTAAAGAAATAGTGACCTCAGTAAACAAGCACAAAAACCAAATCATTATCAAATAGTGTCCATTATCAAATAGTGTTATATAGGATGTCTTTAGTTTAATTTAACCTTACTTTTTTTTCTTTAGATTTTGCTCTGTGGAATGTTTAATCCAAGCCAGCTTAAAAAAAAATGTTTTTGAAATTTCGCTATGAATCAGATTAAGTTCCTTAAATAGGATGAAAATCATTGAACACAGTTTTTAAAATCCTAAAAATTGATTTTTGAGTGAAATGAAAATTTCAATTTCGTCCTAATGCACCTAAAAACTAAAAACCTCTGCCAAGATTACAATTTCTACCTAAAACATGAACAAATGTTGCGATTACTCTAATAAATTTTTATTTAGAAATCATGTGCATTTAATACATATATAAAGTATACAACATGAATAGGGAAAAAGAAAAAAAAAAAAAAAATAATCTCTGCCTACTTTTGTAGAATTTGTGAATTTGAGAGATTTATTCAAAAGTTGACTTGTTTTAATTAATTGAGCTTAATTTTGAGCTGATGCTCGTTAATAAGTTAAATGCACACACACATATATATTGGTGGGGGGTAAAAATTAGTATGTGAATTTAGATATAACACATCTTTTTCTTTTTTGTTTTTTTAATGATGAGAAAGATATAACACACCTCTTTTTTAAAAAATGGTAAAAGCTTCAAAAGTACTTCTAATCATTAAAAAGAGAAATAAAAGCAAAATAAAAGAGAATTTTGCAATCATTCTTAATTGATTTAAAGTTCCTAAAACATGAATGAAAATAAATTATATGCAAGAATGTATGTGATTTTTCATTAATAACTATGAGTATCATATAGAGTACAAGGAAAACTGAACAGGAGCCTTTGAAGAAGGAATAGGTTGCAAAGGTGGAGTGAGTAGAAGAAAAATGAATTGCACCCAAAGGCCTAGATGAGATGATACACTGCCTAATTAGGGAAGTAACATTGCCATAATATTGAAACTTTTAATAACCAAAACAAAAAAGAATTGACCTAACCTTTCCCATCCTTTGTCAACAAGTAGAGTGGGATGATAGTGATGATGATGATAATAAAGACAGCCATGCCCTCTAAGCAATTGCATATTGGAGTGTTTCAGATTCATTTGGTCGCCACATTGACTTCTGAACGCAGAGCAATGCTTCGTTGTCTTTGAAGTAAGTAAATCGAACCTCCCATTTCATTGACTTGAACATGTTTTCGAGCTCGTTCACTGTTTTGGAATTGTCCCGAACTATGAGCTTCCCTTCTGGCCTGAGGATCCGGTCGGTCTCTGCAACTAAAGCGGCCATATTGCACCTGTGTATGTCGTCCAGTAAAGCATTAGCAAAAGGCAGAGATTGGAGCATAGGGAAGGAGTTGATAAATGATGGTGTTGAAGTATTAAGCTCACCTTGTTTTGACCTTGGAGAAAAGATGATCTGCGTGAAGAAGGTCGTACGACCTTGGGTAGGTGTTGAATGATTCGCACCAATCGTGATATATACCAAATAAACCTCGTTCGTAGATAATTGGGAGAGTATCAGCAGAGTCTATTGAGACAACGTTCATAACCCACACTTTCAAATTTTTCAATGCAGCAGCAAATCTGTGAGAAAGTGAAGAGCCATTCATATATCTCAGAAAAATGAAGGATGTTGTACTTAAAGAATAACCCCTAATAATTATACGCACAACTCTGCATAAAGACTGAAGAGACAGGTATAAATCAAATGAAAAAATTTATTGCCAATGTACAGAAATATGAAGATAGCTATCTTGAAGTACATTTCCTGTGAGGGGAAAGGAGAATCTTACCCTCCATAGACAGCTCTCATGTCCATGACATTTCGCACCGTGGACCAGTCAATTCCCATGCCAGTTAGATATGACTTTGTCACGACACGATCCCAGTGCTTATGATCTGCAGTGAAATCCGCTGGAGCAGCTCTTCCATAAACTCCAACCTGAGAATCCAACAACCAGTATGGTGGTTTCTCCAACCTTGATGGCCATTGCTCTGGCCATTTAGAACCACGTTCTGATTCATTTGTTGAGATTTTGTGCATGCATGCCTCGAGTGGCACGTTCCTGTAGATGGTTTGAACGGATTCAGTAGAAGCAACAATGCTATAAACTTTGTTTTTTAAATAAAAAGATTACAAGTATTGCAGTTGGAGAAAGAAAATCTGTCATGGTCTTATATTCTAAATGTGTCTAAGCTTTACGAAACAAGAGAACAAACAAGAAAACATATATGAAAAGGAATGATTCTGGACTAGAGGCTCACTAGCCACTATTTACTGAATCCTTATTCCTAGTAATTGGATCTTAGATAGCATGAAAGTAAACATTCTCTTAACTGGGGAAATTAAAATCATAACAGATAAGTACCATGCTGCATTTGGATCATCTGAATCGGGACAGACAGGCGGCTCTTTTTCAGATCTCTGCTCATAGCAATCATTATTCATAGGTTTCCTATATATGGCTGCACTAACGCCATTAACTGTATCCTTGTTAATTGATACAAGTTCCCAGCACATTGCTTTCGTCAGTTCTTTCATGGCTGCAAATAGTTCCACCAGATGCAAAGCTGTTAGAACTCTAATTTTGAAGCTCTCTAGTTTTACATGTAAATTTACAACTTAAATTTTGAAGGGATCATGAGGGGTTTAGAAATTGCCAACCATTCCATATTCCAACATCTTCGGCATTCTTCTGATAGACTGGTGTAGCAGACCACACAAAGAAGCCACCAGGCCGCAACAAACGATTCAGCTCCAACAGAAGTTTGCCACCTGCACAGTTTCCGCAGAAGTGAACATCGAAACTCAAGCTATTGGCAAAATAATTAAATTCAGTCACTGGTATGAAGAAATTGAAGTTTGTTCACTACATGATATATCAAAATGAATTGTGGTCCCAAACAATAGAAATTTAACCAATACCTAAAGAATTGAGAGAAAATATAAACTCAGACGTATTGATAATCACATTACCTTCTATGTGCCATGGTACTCTACAACGAGCACAATGGACAACATCAAAAACTCTTCCTGGGTAGGGAAGCCTTTTCGTGCCCATAACAGCAGATATAGCAGGAATTCCCCTCTCAAGTGCAAACTGGACTTGTGCTTCATGTTCATCTTTTGGGGCCAATGACATGGTTAGTACATCTCTTTCAAAAAGAAATCCTCCAAAGCTTGCCACCCCACATCCAACATCCAGAATTACACGTGTTCGCTTCCCCCAAGCAATTTCATTGACGGACTGCATCAGTAAGAAAAATTGTCCATTTGCAAAATGTTGTTAAGTATAAATCACAAAACATTGTTCTTCAGTTCAATATGTCTATAAGACTAGTCATCTTCGTCAAATATACATTAACAAATTCACTCAAAAACATTTTCCAAAGAAGTGACCGGAAAATAAAATACCAGAACGATCATACAAATATATACACCCATTAGTTGCAATGGTCAATTATCAATATCATACAATAAGACTTCCTCCAATCCAAAGCATCAATAACACAGGACTTCACAAAATGAGAACTTCTTTCATAAGAATAGAAAAAAATTTGTTAGCTTCCAAATGTTACTAAAAACTTTGTTGTGTTTTCTAATGTTATGAATTGCACCTCTTTGTGTAAAAACAGAGAAGGGTGAAGGTGCTGTTTGTCAATCAAGAAGGGGTTGCTAGGCTAATTAAAAGTGAGGTTGATCAAGGTCCCTGAGTGAGTTCCAGCTAGAATGCAATTAATAGACTTGAATGTGTTAAATAAAGCTGCCAGTGGTGGAGGACGTAGATTAGATAAAAGACAAAGGGTCATCATTACAATGCAAGATCTGAAAAGTATACAGCTACCTTATAAAAAAACACAACCACCAATGATAGAGATGCTAATGTGCAAACCAAATAGGCATGTAACATATTAAACTAACAGGAGCTCAAGCAAGAATGTTACCTCTTGTATGAAGTCAATGTAGTGAAGAGCACCGTGCTTGAACTGGGTCCCACCACCGGGAAATGTTAAGTACTCGCCAGAAACTTTAACCCAATTCTGATGTCCCTTAACTTCAGCAAGTTTTGTGTGGGGAACATTATAGTACCATATCTGCAGAAACACACTCAATTAGATCATCAAAGAACGAAAGGAAAAAGATCAATTCAAAAACTGAACTTATAACATAAAACATATTTTCTGAAGTAAAAATGATGGATCTCTTTAACCTTTTCCCTGCTAGTTGGCCATGCAATTGGGCGTCTATAGCCCTCTGGAAGTGAAACAAGGCAGGTTGGAGGTTCTTCAGGACAATGCCTCTCTCGATGTTCATAATGTTTTGTACTTGGAAGACTCCTAATTGCTTGCAAATTGTCAAGGCAAGGAATGTAATCTGGTCCAGCAGTAACGTTGCAAATTTTCCACTTGTACCCAGCTTGTTTCGTGGAAGATCTTTGAGTCTCTTTTTCATTCTTTGACTCTGCTGCCTGAGTTGACCATGCCCCATTTTGTGTTGATGTTTCATTCAAAAGCTCCGACTGAGCACCAGAAGGAAACTCCTCACCAGAAGTCGGGTTTTTGGATTGGTTATTTTCATTAGTGTCATCAGAGCTTTTTTCATTTAGCTTCACATTCTCCCCTTCCTGACCGTTATTATTTTCTCCATCTTTAGCATCATTTGAGTCATCTGTTTTTTTCTCATCATCGTTTTTCTCTTCTGTATCATTTGAATTTGATTGTTTCTCATTAGAATTCTCCTCAGAATCTCCTTGTCCACCAGATGCATTGTCACCGGCCTCTGACTTAGATTCAGAACCTGGTTCTCCATTTTCCTCCTTAGAATCACCATCTTCAGTTTTTCCTCCATCGTCTGGTTTAGTTTCTTCATTCCCTCCGTTCTTGTCCTCATTCTGTTCTTCGGGCTTCTCTTCAAGCTTCTCTTCAGGCTTCTCTTCCGGCTTCTCTTCCGGCTTCTCTTCCGCCTTCTCTTCAGGCTTCTCTTCTGGCTTCTCTTCCGACTTCTCTTCATGGCTTTCCTGCTGATTAGAACCTTCATTGTCATCCCCTTTCCTTGCATCATCAGGCAAATCTCCCGGATTATCTTCAAAAGGCTGAGTCTTTCCCTCATTGGTCTCAATCACTTGATTTTTTGCCAGATTTTTGTTCTCTTGTGGCACATCAATATTTTGAACCGGAACTACAGATGATGATGTTAACATCCATATTCCAACCAAGCACAAAGCAACGAATACAACAATGGTCACTGTTGAGCAATAACTCGACGTGGACCTTCGGTTGTCTACTCTCGAATACTTCCCTAATGCCATTTCTATTTGTAACGTTAGGTTCTACAGAATTTGCACCTGAGAATGGAAAGGGAATAGACAGAATAGTCAATTAGAAAGAAAAAAAAAAAAAGTATCAATTAGTTGAATACACAAAGATCACCGACAACCAGCATTCATACTTGAGATATCATGAAAAGTGAAAGTTGGTCCAAAAAAGCCGTTCAAACATCAACGTCAAACAAACAATTATAAGTCCCAGAAAAATGGAAATTCAACTGAAGAGAAATTTATCACAAATCTGACTAGAACACTGAGAAAAATATTCAACAAAGAAAATTCAGCCATAATTCACGGCACAATTACTGCAATCAAACACTCATTGAAATGGTGACGTAGACAAGGAAGATCAAGTAAATCAACTTCGAGACACATTAAAGCATATAAACCAATGATTTAGTACGTTCATACAAAATAAGGTCGATCCCGAGCAGAGAACAAAAACAGAGGTTACTCGCATTAACAAAATCCAAAAATCACGTAAAATTATACTGAAAACATAACGTCATTCATTCACTTACAATAAAATACAACAAGAATGTAAACAAACTTTATCAGATCTACATTCAAACAGCACAAAAACGAATAAATCAGACACCAATGCGAACCAAAACAGCAACAAAGAACCATAGTTTACCAAAATCAAAATTAGATCTACACTAAAAGCGCGTAAAATGAAAAAAGCAACATGAAACCGGAAGATAAATCAGAAAGCAGAAACTAAAGCATTGAAGGCGCATAAAAAGCTAAAACAAGCTGAATGTAAGAACCAAAGAAAGAAATAATGAGAGGATAATGAATGAGATCTAAGCGATCTAAACAGCCGACAGTAAGCAATAGCGCCATAGCTTACCTTGAGAAGAACAGATCTAGAAAAGAAGGCAAAAAAGTTTGAAACTATTCCTCCATTTTTCTCAGGCAGAGAAGATGAAATGTAATGGTCGAGCGAATGAAGGGGGAGAGGAGATTTAATAGAAAAGAGATAGAGAGCGAGAAGATTTGTAGCTGGTGGAATCAAATTAATTACATTAGTTGATTTAAATGTTTTGTAATTACATTATTAATTTTCTAATCATATTCTTTTTTATCGACAGTGTCCGAAAACACCGACCTTCAGAAATAATAGAAGAAAATACGCGGTGTGGAGAGAGAGAGCGACACGCGCGCGCGTTATACGGTGTACGGTGTAAGTTGTGTGGGAGAACGCGTGCGCGTGGACAACAAACGCGGTGATTGGATGTGGGCGAATGACAGGTGGCCTTTCGTGATTAAGCCGAACGTTATTATTAAATTTTTCTTGCTTAATTTTTTTTTTCCAATAGTGTCTCACTAATCTCTAAATATTTATTTCAAGAATGAAAAAATTGCATGGGTAAGCATCTAAACTCTTTTTTTTCCATCGAAAATTAGATTAAATCAATAATATTTGACATGGATTTTTTGTTTAAAGATCTAAAATTAGATTCTCCATTTACCTAGAATATATATAATTTCTATGAAATACTAAACATAAATATATTAAAAAAAATAGTTAATATTTCTAGAAATATATATCAATATGAAAGTAAATACAATTAAGAATTTTTTTAATAAAATAGTTAAAATTGAAAATTCGATTTCTAAAAATATATTTAGAATATCATCACTATCTTAATATTTCGAATTTTAATATCCTTTTTTAATATCCTTTCTACTAATATATTATCTTTAAATAAAACAGAATAGAATTATTAGTTTATTTATAGTAAAACTAGAGTGACAATTAATATTAAAACTAATTTATAATGTACTATTAATAAATAATAGTTATTATATTAACTATAAGCGTATCTTATTCAAATAATTCAAAATATCTTTGATATAGAAATTTAAAATTAAAAAAATATATGAAAAAAAATTGCGTCCGTAATTATTGTACTTATACTAAAAAATTGTATCTAATATTTTTATTTCTATAAAATAAAAATAAAACTATCATTTTCTTTTCGTTTTTTCATCTATCAACCTTTCGTGGAATATAATTTTTTAGTTAATTAAATTATGTAAGTAAACTTTTAAATTTGCGTTTAATAATTAAAATAGTAAAATTTTAAAATGTTCGAAAGATTAGAAGTTTATTACACAACAAATTGATGGCCTTAAAACTTATGAAACATTTTCCAACTTTAAAAATTATGAAACACAATACTAAGAAAATCTATAATCAATGGAATATTTTTCAAGTTGAAGTATCTATTAGATGCTATACTCAAAAGTTGAGTCTAAACTTTAAAATTTATATTACTTATCGTAAATCGTAAAAATAGTCCATATCTTATTATTTTAAAGTTAATTTATATTTAATTTGGCCATAATAATTGAAATGGCACGATGTAAATAAGTTGTTTCAATTTTGAAACTTTTTCTAATACAACAAATGATGATAGAGAGATTGGAACCTTTAATATCGATAGAGAGTAGTATATTTTAATTAATGTTTAGTTATGTTCACTTTGACAATTGAAAATAAGACTTGTAATATTTATTTTTTTTAGAAAAAAAAGAGAGAGACTTGTAATGACTAAGGTTTCACTTGGTAATCGTTTTGTTTTTTTTTTTAATTATATTTGAAAATTAAGCCTATTTTTTTCTTAATTTCTTACAATGATTTACATCTTTTAAGGACCAAAGTTGAATTATTGACCAAATTCAAAAATTAAAAACTAGTTTTTAAAAATGTTTAAAATTTAACTTGATTTTTTAGAGCATTTATAAAAGGTAGACAATAAAACAAGAACTTAAGTGTTTATAAATTTAATTTTCAAAAACTAAAATGAATAATCAAATGATTAATAAACAAAATATAAATCATTTGCTAATATAGGCATAACTAAAGTATTTAAACTATATACGTATACTATTAAAAGTGAGAGATTTGAGTGTGTCAAACCAGCTTGTATGATTTGGGTTTGGTTATCAACTTATTTGGGTTGAGTTGAGTTAAAATGTTATGGGTTAAGTTGGTTCATAAGTTCACCTAAAATAACTCGAATCAACCCAAAGTTTAATTTTAAAATGTATTTTTTTACTTATGATAAAATTATAGATATATATTTTTTAGTTTTATTTTTTATTTTTTTTGTTTTTTAATAATTTTTTAAACAACTTCTAAAAGCAATTTTTAGTAGTTTAAAATTTATGTAATATAAATTAAAATTGAATGGTTAATTTTAATTCAATATATATGGAAATAATTAATTAAGTTTTTTACATATTAATATTTTACCTCTTTCGAACAAAAATTTAAACAAATGATTCAAGTAATCAATTCAACCCAATTCAACACATGTAGACTCCTCCAAATGAGATATTAAATATAAATAAATAAATGGGATATGTCGCACGGAAAGGGGAACTTTTAGGCTTTTTTTCATTTATTTTTAATTTGATAATTTTGGATGTATATTTTAATTCTAAGTAAGGTGGCACTTAGATCTCGATCTCCATCTTCTTGAAGACGTGACGGCGACTCTGGATCCACGCGGTTGAAACTCATCATCAATTAACTTTTTTCTTTTTTCTTTTTTTTTTCTTCCTTTTAATCTAAGCTAAAATATCATTTTAGCTGCTAAAAAAATTAATAAAATAAAATATCATTTTCGTCAACCTGCCTTACAATTTCATACTTAAAAATAAATAATTTTTAACAGAATCTGTTAAATAACAATAATAATAATTTTCATATAAAGACAGTAAAATATGTAAATATGTTTTAGACTAAATTTATTAAAAGTTCATACGAAAAATTAGTTTTAACCAAAATTTTATTTATTTTGTCCTTCAATGGTTCATAATCATGTTTTATCTTTTTTTCTTCTTTCAAAATCATTTTTATTTCTAAATTAGACTTTTGACTTTTATTTTTTTATAGAAAAAAAGGTATCTCGAAGATTTAAGTTTCTTTTTTTATTGCAAATGGAGGTTTTTGACTTCGTGAGTAATCTTCTTTTTCAAGTATTGAAATCCCATTTTTTTTCCCAAATAATCTTATATATAGGAATATCATAGCTATATAATGATAAGACTAATATACCGATGCAAGTTGTTTATTAATAATTGACATAGTCTTTCACAGTAGAAGTTAGAGGTTAATTGTTTTTTTTTTTAAAAAAAAGGAGATAAAATCTGTATTGATATAATCTTTACAAGCGATATACGAATACGAATAGAAAGAAAACAAAGTTGCGTAGAATTATGTTAAAATTAAATAAATCACGTAATGTTAATTGTCCCAACAAAAGCCTTATTCAATTATGCTACACTTAAAAACTCCTATTATAGAAGAATAACAGTATTATATATATGTAGCCAGAAGTTATTAAAATCACTGTGCACCAAAATACCTTATATTTGGAACAATTATAAATTTTAGTCCTCACTAGTCTTTTTCATTCATTCTTAATTGTTTGAACAATTATGTCAAATTTAAAAATACAGATTTAAATTCAAATTGGACTCTTCCATACATTCATTCAAGTTCAGCAGACAGTGAAAACCTATATATCAACTACAGTATAGCAGTGTCAAAATAAACTTAGTTTAATGATAATTAATATGACTTTCTTTATTAAAAATTCATAGTTCAATTCCTCATCTTTTAAAAAGAAAAAAACCACAACATTATGCAATTCTTCTCAAATAATTTCTTAGTTTATTGCTTTACTTTCAGATACACTAGTTTAGTTGGGTTAATTTAATCTTTTAATATTGTTCATCGAATATTAATAAATCCTTGTGCTTTATTTTATATTTTCATAAAGAAAAATCCTTGTGTTTTATTTATATATATCATTATATAGGTGGACCTTGGCCGGTCGGACGCCGGCAGGAATAATCGAAATTGAACGGTAGTAATAAAACGTACTTGGTCAATTAAGGTTTTCTTCTCAATTAAAGCTATATAAAATTTAACCATTACAACGGCTTATTATTATTATTTTTTAATTTTTCATGTTTAATAAATAATTTTAAGGGAGCGTTTGGAGTACTGAGTTGAGTTTTGAGATTTAGAGTTAGAAAACCTATGTTTGGCATGCAAAGTTATTTAGTTGGAGTTAGAAAGTTTGTATTTGGGGTGCAAAATTGAAGTTCTTTAATAGATGTGCAAAAGAAAGAGATGAGAAGATGAAATTCCTAAATAAATGTGCAAAAGAAAAAAAGAAATAGAAAAAGATAAAGTTCCTTAAGACATGTTCAAATTTCAATAGTGAACGTTATAAAAATGGGTGGAGTTGATAACATTGACGAATGACGTTATTGGGTTGAACACACCCTCTAGTATAAGAAAACCTTTGAAAAGTTATTCCAAACATAAGTTTAATTTAGAGCTTTTTGATGTCTCTTTTTGCAATTCATTCATTTATACACCGATAACATTTTAAGCAGCTAGGCTAGCTAATTAATCACTTTTACACGTCTAGTTGAGTATTTGAAAATCTTGATCCAGAAAATGTTATGGTTCTTTCACTTTCCAACTTTGATCTTTAAGCATTACTAAACCTTTAGGCCGTCAATTCTTAAGGATTGAAGGTTTAATTTTATAATTCATTAAGTAATTCATATCACATGTTTATTAATATATAATTAATACATACAAACCCACCATTTGTGAGTGGATAATTATTAAGTATCCTTTTACCAAAAAAAAAAATAAAAAAATACATAATTATAATGTTTATTTAAAAGAGTGAAAGTCGTTTGTTAAAAACTTGACAGAGAGAAGATGGAAAAATCAAGATTTAATTAATTTACGTCACGGATGGGTCTAGTGGTAAAAAAAATAAGATAGTCTCAATAAATAACTAAAAGGTCCTTAGTTCAATACAAGGTCACCTACCTTTCTTGATACTCAAATGAACATAATCATGTGTGGAACAAAAAAAGATCTCTAATTAATAAGTTGATTCTAAATCTAGATAATTCGTTCCAAATTTGTTTCAAGTCCAGATATGGCTTCTTTCAAGTATAGCATGTGATCAAAGGGTGGAAAATGAAAAGAAATATATTGAATAAATGAGGAAGATTAAAGAAAGAGGATGGAGATGACAAAAATGCTAAAAGTATTTACAATTAATAACAAAATATACGGTTTGTGATAGACTAGATATATACTTGTTCAAAAAAAATGACAAAAAAGAAGCCTAAGCTACATATAAAAGATGTAAAATATTGCAAATGCCCTCACTACTGATATATACTTGATACACTATTATATTTGATATACACTTGACACACTTTTTGTTCCATCTTCGTCTCTTCGGGAGACAAGAAAAGCATAAAAGTGAAAAAATCAACCAATTATATATAAAATTGAGATTAATACAACTATTAATAAGTTTCGAAATAATTTAAAAAATAACAATATTAATAAAAAAAAAAAAATCTAAGTGATGAGGTTTACAGGTTGGAATAAAGGAAATGACAATATAATGGACTATAGTCTTCCATGCATGTAGGAGAGAGAATATAAATTATGGATCTTGCATGCATGTAGGGTAAAGAACAATTTGTTGATTTGTTTTATATATATATAGTGAATTAGGGATTAGGTAGCTTAATTCCTCAAGCCATTCCCAAGTTAAATTTTGGTTCTTCCTTAAAACAAGATCGTTTAGCACTTCGCAGCAGTACTGTGTGTGGTTTCCTTTGTACATGAAGGTAAGTATAGAAAATTAAACTACAAACTCTATATATATAAATTTTGTATTTTTTCGTTGGATTGATTGAAAGAGTTTATGTTGCGATTTAATCAAATTTTAAAGTAGAAATGATTTATTTTCGACTCACAAATATCATATTCTTTATATAAGAGATTGTTCTTTGTTTACATCTTATAGTATGACGATATTCATAAGTAAATCTAGTTAGTAAACACGTACAATCTTCGTTTAAATAGTTAATTCTTCTTTGATAATTATTTTTATATTATTTTTTTCATAAAGTAATATATATTATTTACATATTAAATCGAGTGATGATGTGAATGGAGATGGAGATTTTTATTTTATTTTTGTCACTATTTATGATATGAAAAAAATTATCCTTAGTCCTCAGCACATATTATTCATCTATTAAATGGAATTTCAACTATCCCATTTTGAAACAAGCATAGCAGAAGAAGTAACTATAATTAAGGATGTGCCGAATAGAACATAGCTCCATAAAACTTGTATTATTTGATCTCCTATCCAACATGTTGAAAAAAAAAAAAAAGGATTAGTTATAGCAAGGGATTAAAATCATTACATCAAATCACATACTCTCACGTTGTTCTTTTCAAAATAGTCTTTTTTTTTTTCTTTGTAAAAATGTTGAAAATTAATATCTCCTTCTTAAAATATGGATATTTTTGAAATTATAAATGCAAAAAAACCTTATTTTAGGGGAAAAAAAAATCAAAATGTACTCCTGACTTACCATTTGATAAGATTCGATATTAGATTTATACTAGTAATTTTTAAGATCTTGTTTTTAAATATTGCAAGTTTGAATTTTTTTAATAAAAATATAAAAGTTGTCAAACTTCAAAGAATATTGTAGTTTTAAAGATTCTTGGCATTTGTTAAGAAAAAAAACCAAAGTCACAAGTTGAAGATGCGATCTTTTAATTTTTCGAAAAAATGAAAGGTTGCATATTGAAAATGTAATCTTCCTATTTTATTTATTTATTTTTTAAATTAGAGTTTAGATTCGAAGATGTAATCTTTTAATTTTTTTCATATCCTAAGTAAACTGTTTGCGATTACTTAAACCCTAATTTTAAGAAAACTAAGTAGATTGGCTTCAACATGCAACATTTTTTTTTTTTTCTTAACCAATGCCATATTTTGTGTCTCAAGAGTGGTATTTTTTTTATAAAAAATTTAAATTAAATTTTTTTTTTATAATGTTAAAAAAATTATATTAAAAGAGATATTTGCAAATATAATAAAATGAACAAAACTATATATATATATATATAGAATTTCCGTTGTCTATAGTGATAAACTGCAATAAATTTTTATCGCTTAAGCGATAGACCACGATAGACGTCTATCATTTAAAAATAAAAGTTTATCATTGTCTATTGCGGTTAAGAGTAAAATTTTTCTATATTTATAAATATGTTATGATTTCTTCCATTTATAATAATTTTCTTTATTCAACCGAGTTTGAAAACTCATATATTTTTTTAAAATGTTTTTTAACTTCTAATATTTTTTTTAAAAAAACATCATCAATTTTTCTCTTCAAATCAATCTTTGCTAAATTCACTTAATGTAATTATCCAAAATTTTCTGCTACATGAGCAACTAATATTTAATATGTAAATTGATCGAAACGTCAAAAATCGAAACTACATAGCGTTGTTTTAGAATTTCTATTTTTGTTTTTTTGAAACATTCATAATAACTTAACAATATTTTATCTTCCCCTCAAAATTATGGGTTCGACTAAATTAAATTATTTTGATTAAAATTTTGATAAACAATATAAAAAGCTTTGAGCGGTTATATTACATTTTAATTCTACTGTTCTCACTTCTTCGTCTTCCCTACGCGGAGAGAGGATTTGTTTTCTAGTCAAAACTGTAAATACCCCAAGAATTTCAAGAAAAAGACCTGTTCCTTCTTTGATTCTGCGGATTGGGGAAATAGGATATAGTTTGAAGTTCACACATTAGATTTCTGGGTCACGAGTTGTTAAAGAAACTCATAAGAGGAAACTTGTGAGTTGAGCTTTCTGTTGTTCCTTTTGGTCAAAGTTTTCTCTTCTTCTAGTGAACCCGTGGCAGATTGTTGACGATGCGGTGACAGTTCGTTGCTCAAGTTCCCAGAATTCATGAAGGTATGCAATTCTTTATTTGGACATTGATTTAATACAATGTCGGATGCTTTTAAGTTAGTAATTACGGATTGAGTTTCAGATTCAACCACTGGCTTTGGTTTAGAGTTTAAATGGAAGTAATGTTAGTGGTTTTGATGAAGGATTTATTGTAGAATTTGTTTGTGTGATCTATTTGGTTATTTGATTTTGTTTGTGCTCTGCTTGAGCTTCGTCAACTGCTGGTGAACTATCTATTAAGTGCTGTCCTACTAGGATGTGGATGGACAATCTTCAATGTGATATTTGGGCATTATGATGTGTAATTTGTAGAAGATTTAAATGAACTAGCCCACTTTAACGGTTTAATTCATTTACCAACCTTCTAATTGTTTGTATTGATAGAGGATTTCAGTTCCTTGATTGTTTATTTTAATGTCCTACCAGGTGTCTAATCTATTCAACCGGGCCAGTCGATAGAAGTTTTATAATTAGTCACAAACCTTACTTACTCCTTCTAGGTTGCTATATGATCTAAAAATGGTGCCTCTCTCTGATCTTTTCCCATCCTTTGATCACTGTGCTCGTCTCATTTCAAAATGCATTCAGCACAAACACTTAAAGGTGGGCATGTCGTTGCATTCCCACCTTATCAAAACCGCACTTTCGTTTGACCTCTTCCTTGCAAACCGTCTTGTTGACATGTATTCCAAATGTAATTCTATGGAAAATGCACGGAAGGCATTTGATGATTTACCCATTAGAAATATTCACTCGTGGAATACCATTCTTGCCTCCTACTCACGTGCTGGATTTTTGCGTCAAGCTCGTAAAGTCTTTGATGAAATGCCTCATCCAAATATTGTTAGCTATAATACCTTGATTTCTAGCTTTACTCGCCATGGGCTTTGTGTAGAATCAATGAATATCTTTCGACAAATGCAACAAGATTTCGATCTTTTAGTCTTGGACGAGTTTACTCTTGTGAGTGTAGTGGGTACTTGTTCCTGTTTGGGTGCTTTGGAGTTGTTGCGCCAGGTTCATGGAGCAGCTATTGTCATTGGATTGGAGTTTAATATGATTGTTTGCAATGCTATAGTTGATGCTTATGGTAAATGTGGGGATCCGGATGCGGCATATTCTATTTTCAGTAGAATGAAGGAGAGAGATGTTGTTACCTGGACCTCCATGGTTGTAGCTTATAATCAGACATCCAGGTTAGATGATGCTTTTCGACTTTTCAGTTGTATGCCGTTAAAAAATGTCCATACTTGGACTGCATTGATTAGTGGTTTAGTGCAAAACAAGTATAGCAATGAGGCCCTGGAGTTGTTTCAACAAATGCTGGTGGAAAAAAATTCTCCAAATGCTTACACATTTGTAGGTGTTTTAAGTGCTTGTGCAGATCTTGCTTTGATAGCAAAAGGCAAAGAGATTCATGGACTCATAATCAGAAGGAGCAGTGGCCTTAATTTTCCAAATGTGTATATTTGTAATGCTTTAATAGATCTGTACAGTAAGAGTGGTGACATGAAATCAGCTAGGACGTTGTTTGACCTGATTCTTGAAAAGGATGTAGTGTCATGGAATTCATTGATAACCGGGCTTGCACAAAACGGGCTTGGAAGGGAAGCACTTCTTGCCTTTAGGAGGATGACAGAAGTAGGGATAAGGCCAAATAAAGTGACGTTTCTTGGTGTGCTGTCTGCCTGTTCCCATACTGGTTTGTCATCTGAAGGATTATATATTCTGGAGTTAATGGAGAAGTCTTATGGTATTAAGCCTAGTTTAGATCATTATGCAGTCTTGATCGATATGTTTGGTAGAAAAAACAGACTTGCCGAAGCTTTGGACTTAATATCCAGGGCACCCAATGGATCAAAACACGTCGGGATATGGGGTGCAGTTCTGGGGGCTTGTCGAATACACGAAAATTTGGACCTGGCTATAAGAGCTGCAGAAACTTTGTTTGAGATGGAGCCAGATAATTCTGGAAGATATGTAATGTTATCTAATGTATTTGCTGCAGCAAGTAGATGGATGGATGCCCATAATGTGAGAAAACTTATGGAGGAAAGAGGTTTCAAGAAAGAAGTAGCATATAGCTGCATAGAAATAAGAAATATAAGACATAAGTTTGTGGCAAGAGATAATTCCCATCGTCAGATGGGTGAGATATATGAGTTAATGTTTATACTACTAGAGCACATGAAATTTTTTGGCTACGTGGCTCTTGACGATGGTATTTACTTTTATGATGGATACAGTACTTGAACTTTGGGCATGATTTATTTGAATCCCCTGTTTCATCGTTGCAAATGTATAGATATTGAAAAAGTTAGCAATTTTAAGGAATGAATTTGAGAATATGACGCAGCAAGATGATGCTACAAGGCTGAAAAGAACGGATTGCTATCAAGTAGGAGATCTTTATTTTATTTGTTTTTTTTTTGTTTTGGTAATATACATCTAATCTTACTCTTGGTTGGATGAGAATATTCATCATTCAAGATTTCAACTGGGGTTATCATCATGGCGCTCGCGCCTATATTATTTTATTTTCTTTTCCCAACATATTTAAATGATGTAAATAACTTCGTAAAGTGCATTAGAATATATTGTGTAATTTTGATCTCGGACATGACTGGACACAACTCTTAAGAAATATTTAACCTAAAAATTAAGGAAAAAATAGAGATTTTCTTAATTCTTATAGACTGAATCCTTGTAAATTGACCAATCCTAAAGTATTAGGATGATAACTTCTTCCTTCAGTCATAGACAACTTCTTTTATATCTTTTAAGATTTGAAATGTCGTTAATTGGTTTAATTTTGTATGTTTTCTTTTTAGTGAAGTACATTATGTTTTCATGATAAATTTACATCTTTTATCAATAATTAAGTATAAATATATCAATATATACCCTATTTTATCATAAAAAAAAAGTGTTTGTTCCCAATTTTTTAGAAATTGACGTGTTATCGTGTCTGAGTTGTGCCATGTATGTGCTTCTTAGCACTCTCTAGCTCTCATTTTGCTGTGCCTTTTCTATAATTCTATAGGAAGATTGTATTTGATTAAGAGATATCTCCCATGAAACGTTTGCTGCTTCTTTTCGTCCTGACAAATATGATCATTACTTCCTTTTCTATATTCTGCTAGGAAGATTGCTGTGCTGGAAGTTAAAATGCTCATGAAGTTCTGTTCTTAATTTAGACAAAAAAAACTTTGTAGGTGTGAGGTCTGATCAAGCTCTGTTTTATGAGTTAGTTTGCAGAGATGAAATTCAGAAATAATTTCCCTGTAAGAGGGAATCATCTTTTCCTTGCCGTGGTTGCTCTTGTATTGACTGTCTTGGTGTTGTGGGCATGGGAGGAGAATCCTTTTCTCAACACTTCTCAGTCAGTTCAAGCATGGTATAGAACTTCTTATGCAGGTATGCTTGTCAATCCATGTTTATAGGTCTACAAAGTAACTAGACTAGTTCTTGGCATTCTTCGTTGTTTTCTTCTTGTTGGAAGTATTAGATTTTTGAATTTAGTATTACGTTTCTTTTTGATGACAAAGAAAATGTAATTGGAGAAAAGGGAAATTTGCGAGGATAAAGAAAGTAAGCTAAATATATCATTTGGCCTTTATACACATTCTTTGGTTTCACCCTACTTTAAAATTTTCAACTTTACTCTCAGAGCCTCGGAGGTACTGAAAGTTTTCAGTCAAGTTACTATATTAAATAACGTGGTTGGAATTGAGTAGAGAAACTATGACATAACGTTTAAATATTATTATTTTCTATGAAAGGAAAGTTTTTTGATGTTGAATTTTTATCTCACTACATCCGAATTAGAAAATCCTATTGGCCTTACCTAAATAAAAACTTACTTGATATTACCCAAATAAAAGGAAAGCTCCTTTCCTTTTAGAGTTTCGGCAACTTCAGTGAACATGATCCTTCTGTTTCATACAACTCTCTCCATTTCACCGCTGGTGGAACCTTTTCTCTTTCATACGTGCTACTTGGACCACATACACGACATGACGATACGCTAGTTTAAAAAAAGAACTAAGACATGGACTCTTGGGGATACACAATTTTTTTATTATAATTATTTTAGTAAATATAAATTGAACATAAAATACCAAATGCACTCCACTTTTTAATTAATGAAATGTTTTTTTAAATTTTTTTTTAAATTTTAAATCTTTAGTTAAAAAAATGGCCTTTTCTTGTGTTTTGTTTTGTAAATATTAGTTTAACATATAATTGATTTGGGTTTTAAATTTGGGTTCATCTTGGACCATTTCATCTTTAAAAAATTTTTCCAGGGTGTCTAAATAGTGTCTCAAATGTGTCCCATGTGTCTGCACTTAAAAAAAATAAAAATAAAAGTAGGATACAGAAATTTGCATGTCGGACATGTGTCTGGGATGTGTCCGTGTTGGACACAGATACTCCCCCTAAAATGGAGTGTCTGTGCTTCATAGCGTGCTGCCGTCCCTTTTCTCGTAACCCTCTATTCTGCCTTAGTGCTCTGAACATTAAAAACTTACCAAATGAACATGTAATTCTCCTTTCATTTCTTTTAGTAATTAGGTTCGTGGATTTTCTTTTCTAAAATAGCTGGTTGGATTTTTAATATATGAGGGTCCGATAAATATTTCCTATAAAAAAATGTCAATTCATAGAAAATAATACTTTTACAATGCTGCATCACCGTTGCAATATCAATTTCAACCACATTTACTGAATATGGATATTCTTGAAAATTGACACGATGAGGTCAAAATTGAAAATGTTAAAATCGGCAATATAAGAGATGATTCATAAATGTAATGAATTTAGTTAAATACTGAAACATATTCAAATGCAAATTTAGTGTATTTTGCCTTTTCTTGCTATTTCTGTACCTTGCTGATGATTTTTATTTGTTCAGGCTTTATCGTAGGTTCCACAGACAGTTCTGTATTACCTAACACGGTAAAGGAGAATGCAGAAAAAACATATTCAAATTCAAGTACAAAGGAAGAGATAATAAAAGACGATACAAATTCAGAAATTACACCCACAGATTCCGAGCCCACGATAATTTTTAACCGGAACAAGAGTAATCAGAATAGTAAGTACTTAGCCAAACTAGTGGTGCTGTTTCCTAATCACTTGCTAGCATGTTATTTTCTCTTTTCCCTACAATTGGGAAACCGTTAGGAGTTTCATGGGGACTTGATTCCTGCTTGTGATTGGAGCTTCTTTCTTATTGACTTCTGTTGATGTCCCAAAAGAGAAATTGTTCTACGATCTCACTCATTGTAGAAGAGAAAATTCTAAAATGAAGGCTACCTAGGGGATGTTTTTGTCTTGAAACTCATGATCAATTCTCATTAGACAAATGTTACTTAACCAAATATTGAATTATATTGATATCAGGCATTTATCATGTAGACCATGGCATACATATTAATCCAATATTTAAATTTTATCTATGAAAATGGCTAAGTCAATGTACATTAAATCGGTTAGTTTGGCATACTGACTCATTTAACGTTTCAGCCGGTAGCTATGGAAATGGTGAATGGGTCCTTGACAATAGTCGACCGCTCTACTACTCTGGTTTTGGATGTAAGCGATGGTTATCAGCAATGTGGGCATGTAGACTGACCCAGCGCACAGATTTTTCCTATGAAGGATATCGTTGGGTTCCCAAAGATTGCGATTTGCCAGCCTTCAAGGGGTCTACATTCCTGCAAAGGTACTTGACTTCCCTCTCGATTTTTGGATATAGTGAGTTCGATAATGTATAATTGTTTGTACTGGTTTTAAAATTATCAACAAAACAAATCCCAACCTACCATGAATTCTGAAAGTATAGGTAACTTATGGTCCTCAACTTCTCTGCCAAGTAGTAACTATTAAATGGACCGTGCTTTAGTTAGGTTACTTCCTGCTATTCTTGACACTTACACTCCTTGAGTTATCTGAATCTGTTCTTTTCAGAATGCAGGACAAAACCATCGCATTCATTGGGGATTCATTAGGAAGGCAGCAATTTCAGTCTTTGATGTGTATGGTCACTGGTGGGGAAGAGAGTCCCGACGTTCAAGATGTAGGAAAGGAATATGGTCTTGTCAAAGCTAAGGGCGCAATTCGTCCAGATGGCTGGGCGTATCGTTTCCCAAATACCAATACTACCATTTTATACTATTGGTCATCAAGCCTCACCGATTTATTGCCTTTGAACATTTCAGATCCAGCCACTGATGTAGCTATGCATCTTGACCGTCCGCCAGCATTTCTGAGAAAATTCCTCCATCTGTTTGATGTGTTGGTTCTTAACACAGGACATCATTGGAACAGGTTAAAAATCAGACAAAATAAGTGGGTAATGTACAAAGATGGAGTTCGTAGTGAACTTGGGAACTTAAAAGAAATAGTCATAGCTAAGAATTTTACGGTGCACAGTATCGTCAAATGGCTCAATTCGCAACTCCCTTCTCATCCTCGACTCAAGGCTTTTTTTAGGACCATGTCTCCTCGCCATTTTGGCAACGGGGATTGGAATAATGGAGGTAACTGTTTCAACACCATACCCTTATCTAAAGGAAGCAAAGTAGAGCAGAATGGATCAAGTGATCCAGTTGTTGAGAATGCTGTAAGAGGTACACAGGTAAAGATGTTGGATATAACTGCTCTTTCCGATCTAAGAGACGAAGCTCACAAATCCAATTACACTATCAAAGGAACTTCGGGTGGTAGTGATTGCTTGCATTGGTGTCTCCCTGGTATCCCGGATACGTGGAACGAGATTCTTTTTGCACAATTATAGATTCTTTTGTCTTAAAGGTTGACATTCAGATTTGCTCCCTTGTGTAATCCAGGAAGCCTTATCTTTCTAATTTGCTGCCTCTAGTTGTTGTAATTGGTTGATCAGGGGAAGATGATCACTGAGGTGGGTTTGTTAGTGAAAGGGGTGAGAAGAAGAGATGGCATTGCTGCTACTGATATTTGGTCGTATTAGACAATTGTAAAATAAGGATTCTATATCAGTTACTGGTTCCATTTATCAATTAATGAAATCTGTGGTGCATTCTTTTGAATTAGTGTTCGCATATCAACTTGCTATGAGCTCGAAGCTAAATGCAAATAACTGCAGATTATGATTCTTAACACTCATCAGGCTCGAAAGTCAGATTCGTTTGATTGTCAATCTCACTCTCTTCAAACCTTCCATCTCTGGCAAGTGTAAGTAGATATTCTATTTTTCCTACCACCAAATTTTGGCCAGCAGTTGCTGCCGCAAAATTCACCGGGAATAGTTGAAGAAACTTTGTAATTGAAGTCTATTGATATTGGTGGTGGTTAGTGATAGACTGATTCGTCCGTACTAACAAATAGAATTCTATTATTGATAGATAGACTTCTATTTATATGCTTAACCTATAAATAGTTTAGAAATTAGTCTTTGGCTATAGGCTTAACCTATAAATAGTTTAGAAATTAGTCTTTGGCTATAGGGTGAAATTTTTGTTTCTATTAATTGGTATCACAGCGGTTCGGTATTTTCATGCGTATGTGTATGTGTTAGTTTGTTGATTTTGAATTAAGTTGATGCAAAAATATCAATTTATATTATTAATATTGGGGTTGGGGTCGTCAATTAAAATAATTAATAATTGTATTAATTTAAACTCTAAACTTGTGTAAATATATTAATTAACAAAATGGACGAGTGCTTTTGGAAGGGTATCAAATGCCATTTGACATGGGTGTAAAAAAAGTATCAGAACTACTTAGTCCCATTTAAAACCTTCTTTCAGATAAAGACTTTTATATCCCTTCTCCATTCTTTGATAATGTTTATGTTTGAGTTGCTTGTTTCATAAACAAAGAAACAAACTTGTCTGATGATTCAAACCAATTATTACTAAAATTTAGAAAAAAAAAAGAAAAACGCTTCTGAAATTGGGTATAAATTTTAGAAACTACAGAAACCAGTTTCTCCCGTTCATTTAGAACGTTTCTATTTTGCTATTTGAAAATATAAGTTCGTTGTTTTAAATCGTTTCTATTTTGCTTTCTTGGCCAGCGTAAAGCGACTTTCTTTCATCTTTTCATTTTTGTTTTTCATTTCTTTGTTTCTTTATTTTTATTTTTCATTTCTTTATTTTATATTTATATATTATTTCAATAGGAAATTTTATATATTATTTTAAAATGTTCGACATGTATATGTATATTTATATATTTATTTAAATTTTAAATTTTAAATTTTAATTTTTAACTTTTACCGCACCCTGAACACATAGATTTTTTCATTATATAAATTTTGTTAATTTAAAATGTATTTAGTCTCACTTTAGATTTTTTACAACCACGACATTCACAATTGCAATATGATTGAGTTGAATTGAGCCGATATTGCAAATCAAATTTGTACAACATTTGAAAAATAGGAACGATTGTATTATATTATTGTTGTTCATGTTGCATCTTATTTGTATTAGATGAGGTAAGCTTTTGATAATTATATTTTATATATTTTAATGCATGATATATTTTATTTATATTATATAATTAAATTATATTTAGATTATATAACAAGGGAAAGTAAGAATAAAAGTACTAAAAATGAAAAATAAGAAATAATTATCCAACAATTTTTTTAAAAAAAATAAAAATAATTATCAAACATATTTTTGTTTTTAATTCTTAAAAAACAAGTAAAAAAAAAAAAAAAAAAACTACCGAAAACTTTATTAAACGGGGTTTAATTGACAAAATTAAAGATGCGGCAAATCAATCTTAATAATTGACCTGCTTTATAGGGTAACTAAAAATAACCCACCTCTCTCTCTCTTTATTATTATTATTTTTTTTTTTTAAAGCAAATTAGTAGCAGTTGGTTAAAATTTTAAAGAGTAATTTGAGACCAATTAAAATCAATTGTTAAATTTCTCCACAATTTTATTTAAAGTAGTTTAAGAAATTCTAAAATTAGCTAAAAAGCACTTAAAGTGACCTAAGAGTTAAGACAAACATTTAACTAAAATTTTCCAAGGTCATAGAATTTACGCATAATCTTATCCTCGATTATGTTGATCTTATATATATATATAAAAGAATAAAAGTCTCCTAAATGAAATTAAAAGCACCCGAATATTTATTAAATTATTATAGACTTGACCAAAATATTTGGCTTGGGTGAAGATTGGGTTTGAGATATGGATTGTTAAGCTTTTATTTCATGACTAATTTGAGCATCTCTATGAAGTGATTAATTAAAAACTCACCACAGAAAAACCAGAAAATGTATGATCAAATTCCTACTAATTAATGATCCATAAAAACACAATTCCAATATCTCAAAAATAAAACAAGAAATTGTGTTGGGAGAAATTCTATGCTAACATTAGGCAAAATTGTGTCGGAAGAAATTCTCTTCACGGACCTATTCTGATGCAAATTATTGACACACATTGTGCGTCGACAAAACCTTATGCCAATGATTTTACTCGATAATTTTTGGCGTTAGTGGAAAGTTATTTTTATTGTTGCAGTGCAATCACATCGAAAAATAAGAAATGAAAATACATTATATTATATCTAAAACAACACACAAATTGAGCCCATGCAAAGGAAAAAAAATTGAAATTGATTAAAAGGTCCACATGTTCAATAATATTCGATCCTATCAAGTTTTACAAATATGTATATGCTAATTAATTATCTACTCTCTCACTTATATGTACATGTTTTACATGTAATTACAAACTACAATTAATAATATGCGAGAAATAAAAGTAATAAAAACCATGTATACCTTTGGTGTGTTTTTATCAAATTTCTCCCTCTATTTATTTTATCTAGTTAATGACTTATTTTTGTGTATGCTAAGTTTTTTCATAACATTACCTAGAATTAGGGTTCAAAATCTAAATTCGCCACGGTGATAGCTTCAACATTTCTTTGCATAGTTTGGTTCTTGTGTCAGTTAAAAAATATTGACAAAATTTCATATTTTTATTTCATTTATTTGTAAATTGAATCGTTGAGTTGATCAATTTTGAGTTGTATTTACTAAGCATGTATCAATTTTCATCTTCAATTATTTTAAAATGTCTCTTCAATTCTTTTTTTTTTTTTTTTTTTAAATGTTGTTTAAATCATAACAAATCTTTAATATTCTCATTCTTTTGCCTTTTCTTATATTTAAATATATATTTATTTGTATATCACATATATTTTATTTATTCATTAAATTAAAGAATATTTTTGAATAATAATTTTAATTAATTATAAGGATTTTTCTTTGGTGTGAGAGTGAAAGTAACATGTATTAATTAAAAAAATTAAACAATATTTGAAACAACAATTTAATTATTAAGTTTTCCCCCCCTCTTGCGTGGAATTGAGATTCAATTATTTTTATAACTCAACTAAATAGTGTATATTGTGAAAAAAAAATTCAAATATTTAATTATTTATTTAATAATGAAATCATAATTAGAGTGAAAGTGAGAGTGAATTGTAAAGAGTTTCATAGAATTGTGTGTTCCAAGATTTATTAGATTCAAGAAAATTAAAACAAATTGCATTACAATTCTCTTTTGTCTCTCAAATACTGCATGAAGAAGAAAGAGTAAAAAAGGAAAAAACTGAATCATGTGTGATTGAGTTTATTTACAAAGAATAAAATATACCAGAAGAATACAATCAAATAAATTATTTGGTATAACATAAGGCATCGAGTTCCTCTCAATCATATACCATAATTGATGCAAAAGGAAATGTTAAATGGATAAGGATCTCAATGAAGATACTTTCATTATTGTTGGGAACTAGTTCCGCGATCATTGTTACCTGTGGGAGATGAGGGGAGGATCGAGTTGGGTATTGTCTGTATTTAACAGATCATGGAATGTTATCGAAATTTGAAGGGAATAAATTATGTCTATATTTATTTTTTTGAAATTAAACATGGTAACCTCATTTAATTGGGTATGTGATTGTTTTGAATTAAAAAATTTTTAAAATTATTTTTAAATATAGCAAAATGTCACTCTCTATCAAGAATAGACACGATTATCATCTATCATTGTTCATCTGACATTTTCCTATATTTGTAATTGCTCCATATGGTTTCAATAGATTAGTTTATACAAAAATTAAGTAGTTCATAACAAAATAATCATTTTAATCAGATAGTATATTATAAAATAATATAAAAAAATGAATTTTTGTACTAAGTTAATTTAACTAATATTAAAATTAAATTTTTTTATTAAAAATAATACTAAAATTCATTACCTTATATTTTATATAAAAATCATTGATCACATTAATTTAATATATTTTTATCATTACAATCAATTATTTAACTTTAGTTAGTTAGAGTTAATTAAAGTTCAATATTAATTAATATACAAATGTAAGAAAAAGAGAACAAGATATGATTGGTAAATAGTGAATGATCTAATTAAAAAAAAATAATTCCAAAAGTAATTAGTTGATTTTTGATTGAAGTCATTAATTTTTTGAACCGTGAAATGTCTAACTTATCTGAGCTTTACTTTTTTTTTATTGAGGAGGTTCTCGTTTCTTTTGTTAAGGAGGCTCTTGTTATCGCTCCTTCTGTAAATGTTACTCATATTTGTAAAATTCTTAGAGATGAGAATAAAGCTGGGTATAATCTAAAAATTTGGCTTATTCATTTGAAACTTCCTCTTTTTGGAGAGAGTTTCCTTTCTCTGTTTTATCCCTCATCCTTGAGAGGAATTGATAGTTAGTTGTTGGTCTGTTTAATCGGCTCTATTGAATTTTAGTTTAAAAAAAAAGTAATTATTTGGTTATGAAAAATCAATAAAGAATCAATTATAACTATTGAAAAAGTTGATAGATTAGAAACTAGAGATGAATTAATCTAATTAGAGATTTGTTTTGAGAGCGTTAAGAGTGATTACATCAAAATGTTAACCACTTTGAGTGGTTGGTAAGACTTGATTGAAAAATAATTGGTTAAAATTACTCTTTTTAATCACATGTTCAATCTCATGGTTTTTAAAATCCACTCCCTACTACCTTTTACAATTAGAATATTCCAAAATTAGCGGCTACGCTTGGATAATTTTTCAATTTTAATTTTATGTTTTTATAAATTAAAATTGATTTTTTATATTTGGTATATTTCTCACCCAACCAATTTCTATATCTTAAATCTTTTCGTTATATATATACACGCATCTGGCTATGCCATTTTTCATAGGTAAAAGAAAGGTTTGAATATGTGGGGAAGTTTGAGAATGAAGTTTAGGTTTATAAATCTTGAGTTTGTGAAATATTTTTCTGGATTTAATCAGTTGATAGATTTAAGATTAGTTTAAAAATTAATTTTCATAATTTTCAAATATATCTAAATGCAAAATTAAAATTGTGAGGCTATATAACCCTAGAAGCTTAAGGATAAAAAATTGGAGATATATAACCCATATTTCTCTCTACTCTTCACCCTATTTTTCACCTTTCATGTTTCTAAGCTACATCCTATTGATCGATATGTCAACAACGGGCTAAGATAACATTCTTTAAGTTGGATTTCTAAAACTTTTTCCTATTTCATGTAATTGAAAGATTTCGAGCCGAAGTTTACCTTGAATTACCATGCACAATTCACTTTGGCTTCCACCTCCACCCTAAGACGGTAGATTTTTCCATTGGGCACCACTTGATCAACGCTAGTATATTTTCTCGAAAAAAAAAAAAAACCAAATAATTTAGGTCCCGTTAGGTAACCATTTAATTTTTTGTTTTTGTCTTTGAAAATTAAGTCTATTTCCTCCCAATTTCTTACATTAATTTGCATCTATCTTAAGTACAAAAGTTGAATTCTTTACCAAATTCCAAAAACAAAACGTAGACTTAGTTTTTAGATTTTTTGTTTTTAAAAATTAAGTAGGTAAATATTATTTTCCTCTATTTTTTTATTGGTATGTTGTCTACATTTCTTTAGTGTTTTTAAAATTAGGAAAAAATTGTAAAAAAAAAGTTATCGTTTTTTTTTAATAAAAAAAGACTAAAAAGTCAAAATTTTATATAGAAAATATAAAATCAATGATTAAGAAATAGTGAGAAAACAATTACGATTTTAAGAAATTAAATGGTTACTAGACATGATTTAATTTTTCTTTAAAAAAATGGAAATGGTTACTAAATTTGACATTTAATTATAAAATGGGGTCAATATTTTAGATATATCACCGATATAATTTTTTTATGGTATTTTCAAATATAGCAAAATAAACTAAAATATTTACAAATATAACAACATGTTAAGTCTATTATTGATAGACATTGATAGACACTGATAGACTACTATCATCTATCGTTATTTATTAGTGATAGACACTGATAGATATACCGCTGTCTATCACTGATCGATAAGAATATTTGCTATATTTATAAATATTTTCAATAGTTTTATGATTTAAAATAATTATTTGTTTTCCAATTACATCTACAAGTGTTTATTAGACAAAAATAAAATGCACTATATATTATATTATAAGATGTACATATAGCAATTTAATAAAGCGAAATAGTCCTGGAAGGACAATCATTCCATCCTTTGCAAAAATTAAGAATTAAAATTAAATTTTGAATGTAAAAGAATTTATTCTAAAAGATAGCATCAGAAACTTTGTTGGTATTACGCGCTGTCACTAAATAAAATTGGATCAACATCAAAGTATAACGTGCAAACTTTAAGAACAATTAAGGTTTTATGGCCACATATAGATTTTGGGGTCAAATTTAAAATTATATTTTATACATAGCTTTTTCTAATAATTATATCAGTTCAAACCTTAAATTTTGAAGATTAAAAATCTTTGTGTAAAATTTCTAATTGTATCAATTGAACTCATAAAATTTCATAAATGAATCAATTTCCTTTGAAAATATCAATTAAAGCCATAAACTTTCACAAATGAATCAAGTTAGATTCTTACACAAAATTTTCTTTGAAAATATCAATTTAACTCATAAACTTTCATTAATGAATCAATGTAGACTCTTTAACAAGATTTCCTTGAAAAATGTCCATGCATTTTACTCAAATTGTACCTCATAATTTTCATAAACCGACAATTGAAGAAGTCTACACACGTTTGAGCATTAGTGCAGGGATGATTTTAAAAACTAATCATAATGAAGGAATTTGATTGGCTTATGAAAATTTAGCAGTTTAATTGACTCAAACTTGATGTTTCACACAATATTGGTCAATCAAAATCTAAAGGAGCATGTAAATTGATACGCTAAAACCAAACAAATCAACAACCAAAAGTTAATCAGTAAAATAGGATTTGAGAAAGCCTGTAATTTGGGTCGAGGCACGTTGTTGAACATTCTCCTTAAGAGAAGATGTGTCCCCACTAGTTCACTAAGTATTTCGACACTCAAATACAAGGATACAACTCCCTACAAGAAAGCTTGTGTGCAACTAAGCTATGTTACACATTTCAGAGTTGGACTAATTGTATGTTCACAAAAGACTCTTTTAGAATGGAATGAGTGAAAACCAAAGTTTTGTATGTGAATAAGGTTCTGTTAAAACTATATTCCTCTCTCGCAGAGGACAATAATTAAAAGAGCAAAGAAAGCCTAACCACATTCCAAATAACTAAATTTTCATTAAATTAGGAGGATATGAAATTGACTCCTTTTTCACTCACTTACTAACCATTTTAAAATAAAATAAGTAAAATATAATAAAATAAAGAACAATCTTTAGATTATCCATTATGGAAGTGATTTTAAAATTATCAAAATCACTTTTTTCGTTTTTGAAATTCCTTCAAAATTAATTTTGATATGAAAATTGTATAAAAGTGTAAAATTTAAAATTAAATTAATTGTGAGTGATTAAAAATATGTTTATTACGGTGATTTTAAAAATAACAAAAGTGATTTTAGTCATTTTGAAATCACTCTCAAATATGCTCCAAGAGATTAATTGTTTTATACGCTATTTGAGGTTAATTGTTGGCCTTTTCCGTATATTCCTTTTACCGTCACCTTGTAAAGGGTGATTCTCACATTTTCTTCTTATTTCCGCCCCATGCAAAGAAGAAAAAGATAAAAGTTATTAAACAGAATCATATTCTAATTATCATCATCATAATCAATGGGAAAATAAATATATATTAATAAGTGTACTCAAAGGCATATTCATACATACATAAGTTTATGATATTTTCATTTCAATGTAAAAGTTGGTTATATATACTCTCTTAAAATGGCCAACTTATTTTTCATTTCATTGTAAAAATTGGTGCCGTACGTTGCCAATTAATATTATATATAATTGTCTCCTACTCCAAATTAAAATTAAAATTAAAATTTAGTGAAGTTAATAGAAGAATATATATGTAGGTGTTGTGACATGATCAATATTAATTATAATGATTAAAGAATTGTACAATTTGGTGTATAATTGCGTCCACAATGTCAATGGTTTAAAAAATTTCGTGGTTGTGGCAACCATCCCATTTTTTTAAGTTCAAAACTGTTGATGCTTTTATATGTTTTATATCTTATTTTTTAATTTTATTTTTTTTATATATTTGAATATTATTTTTAATGCTTTTTTTTTTTTTTTTTTTTTTTCTCTCCCCTCCCTATTTTTGCCTGTTCATCAGTCAAGAAAAGCATTCCACTTTATTCAATTACTATACTTCTAAGTATAATGCTTTTATTTGTCAAATAAAATTATATATGTTTAAGAAAAATAGTATATTTTTAAGTTGTACTTATCTTGAAAATAAATATATTAGAATTTAGGAAAAAAATATTCACCTAAGAAAGTTTTTAATTTCCGTATTTTAAGTTGGAAGCCACTCTCTTTAGTATCAGAGCCAGGTTTCGATCCTGGGACTTGTGGGTTATGGGCCCACCACGCCTCCGCTGCGCCACTCTGATTTATTTAAATAGCAAAGAATATTTTTGAAGAAAATAATTTTAATTAAATTTATTTTATTTGGGTTCAAATCTCAAACTCCCAAAGATTATAATCCATTAATTACATCAAGAATTCTAGAAAGTCGAACTCCCAAGTATTTCTAAGTTTGATCGTAGGTAATTTTAAAGAAAACGTCCTTGAAAACAAATTTTTAAGGGAAAAAAAATCAAAACCTTTTATTTATTTTTCCTTGAGTGTTCATGCCATCTTAGGTATACTTCAACTAATCTCATCAATTTTTTTTTTTGACATTGAAATGCTTTGTGATATGATGAGGATGCTAAAGATGTGTCAACCTAGTTGAGATATCCCGATGCATCTACTAATTCAAACCCTTTAGTTTCTTGATAAAAAAAAAAAGACATTGGAATGCTTCAATTGTGGGATGCCATTATTTATAGAATACAATGTAATGATACCGGTTTAGGTAACGAAATAATCCAAAAATGACAAATCTACTTGATTTGTCAGCTATCTTTAAATATAGTGTAACGTAATATACTTGAATTCAGTGCGTGATGAGGGCACTAAGGATGTGTCAACCTAGTTGAGATATATATTAAATGTATCTATCCCATGCTCCTAGTGTATATTGTTAATTATATAATCATAATGTTCAACATAAACATTGACTCTTTTCAAATATAGCAAAATGAACTAAAATATTTATAAATATAACAAAATTTTCACTGTCTATATGCCATAGACCACGATAGACTATTATTTGTGTCATGATAGACACAAATAGTAGTCTATTGTGATCTATCGCTGTCTATCGCAAATAGATTGTGTATTTTGCTATTAGTTGTAAATATTTTTAACAGTTGTTATTTAAGATAATTTCTCTAGCAACATCAAAATTTGGAAAAAAAAATATTATAAAATTTTAAACTAAGATAATCATAATACCTATTCATATGTTTTTTGTTTTTTACCTTATGTCACTGATTTTCTTAATTGATTTTTTTTTTTTTTTTAAGTCAATCTTTGCTGTGTGACAAGTAAGTTGAATTTTAAAACTTGTATGCAACAAATAAGTAATTTTGAATTTTGTATTTAAACTATTTGTATGTATAGTATAACCTATAATATTAATTACACATAATTTATTATTTTTTTTAAAAATTATTATTGTTCATTTAACTATTATTAAAATAATAAGCAATTTTGAACGTTAAATAACATATTAAAATATTAAAATATCTAAAAGAAAAGAAAGAAAAGTGGTTATTTTAGAAAGAAAGCAATTCTGGTAAAAAAGAAAAAAAAAACTGATGAAAGCAATTAAGAATTAAAAAAAGAATGGAACAAAAATTGAATCCCAAGACTGTAAAACTCCACACGCTTATTTTCCATTCCCCACTCCGGAGTTTCATCTCAAATTCAATTTGTTAAAAAAAAAAAAGAATAATTCATCTATCTTATAAAGAGTGTAAAATTACTTACTTTTCTAAAAGTAGAATTGCTAACAACATATGCAAAACAAAATTCGTTCCAAGAGCTAGATAATAACTCGTTACAACATAATTTAAAAGTATTTCTTTGAAAATGTAACAAAAAAAGATGCGGGAATAAATAAGAATATATTATTTACAAATTAAAAGTCATACATATATCTTTAATTCTGACATTTTTTTAAAAGAAGAATTCTGACATTTTTTTAATAATATTGTATTTAAGAGAGAATAATCATCTTTTTTATCTTTGAAATAATTAAGAATTAAAATTCTAACTATAGATAAAGAGACAATATATTTTTTTTAATGTTTTATTATAAAATATATTTTCGAATAGAATATTATATATTGTGTTTTAATAGAACAAAAGATTACATGTTTGCCACAAAATTTAATATAGTGTTTTAATAGAATATAAGATTACATTTTTGCCACAAAATTTAACTAAGCAAATTTCATACCACATAATATAGTGTTTTAATAGGCTATAAAATTATTAATTTTTAATTATTTCAACCGAATTCAAATTTCACACCACCTAATAGATAAATCTAAATCCTTATTCAAATGTGTTTTTCATATAAGAAAATAATATAATTTAGGGGTTAAGAATACATATATAAAAATAACTATGATTTGTTAAAGTTGTTAAAACGGAGGAGAACATCGATAAAAGTTGAAGATAAAAACTTAGGCATTTTTTTTAAAAAAAGAATTTTTACTTGAAGAAGAGTTAACTACTTGAGCATATAATTACTTTTAAAAAATAATTAATATTGAGAAAATTTGAAACGACGAATCCAATTAAACTTAATAAATAATGAGATAGGGTTTTGATGAAATTGAGGCACTGTAGACATGTAATATATGTAAAACGCATGGCGATATATATCCTAAATTAAATTGATTGAATGAAAATTGGTATAATCGTAATGAAATTTTATTGACAAATCAATTGTGTTGGGCGACAATCGTAAACGTAATTGCATGACTTTTGATCACGTTTATTTAAAATTATAAATAAGTCACTTTACCATTATTGTTACGGTTTAGGATCAACTAGTAACAATAACAATAAATGTGACAAATTTATAATTCTCATGTTGTAACAGTAACAATAACGATTTCGACGTAATTTACAGACGAAATTAGATTGAGTATCCTTCGCTCGTCAATCAGTTTGTATTTTTTTTTATTACAGATTTGAAAGTGATTCTTAGATACCAACATAGATAAAAAACACAAGTAAGCAACAAATTGTTTAAATTACCATTGATTTGTTAGGTTTGGAAACGTACCATAAATCAAATTCAAACTTATCAGTTAAGTTAGTATAGGAATTAGATTCCAAAAAGAAAATAATAATAATAATAATAATAATAATATTATTATGTTGAGTGGTAAAGTTAGATAAATTTGAAGGAGGAGGAGTTAGTAATATATATATATATATATATATATATATATATATATATATATATAAAGGTGAAAGTAGTAGAGAGTTAATTGGTCCAAAACAAATAAAGCAAAAGCATTAAGAAAACGCTATCCAACTAAGATGACGATCTTGGGAGTAACTATAGGAGGTGTGTTGAATATTGGTGGGCAAAATTGGGATGGTAGCCACAACTTGGAAGGTTTCGAAGCCATTGGGAATCTGGAAAACAAGATTTTGCATGAAATTGTAGAATTCGTGGTGCCAGTGATTGCGAAGGCGGTAGGACATGAGCTGAGGTTGAAGGCTATTGTGGCTGCTAGCCTTCAGCTGCGACCCAACGGCAAACTGTACCGCATTAAGGTGAAGGTGGAAGCCAAAGTGGACTGTATTTGGTTAACTAAAACATATGAGGCTGATGTCTTTATCCCATTTTTTGGCCCTTGGGAATGCAAATCTTTCCATCTTTGCTAAATAATTAACTAATGTGGGTATGATGCATGCCTTTTGTATCATCTCTATCATCAATCAATAAAAAATATATATATATATATATATAAACCTTATTACCTATATCTCTCTTTTCCTCTTAATCATATCATATTATCATCTTTCACCTAATCATAATGGAAAAATAAATAATTTAATGCTGATCAATGCTCAAAATATATGCTTTAATTAAGCACAAGTTTTGTTAATCAATGCATTAGGAATTGTAAGCATGGGTGGCAGGTTGTTTTATATACCTGTATTTGTATAATTTGTATTTGCATACCGAAAATCTTAACACTTTAAATCCTCCTAACTTTTTTTTTTCTTATATAAAAAAAATAAGAGAGATCTTTTTTAGTTATTTTTTTAGGTGATATTTATTATTATTATTATTATTATTATTATTATTATATTTTTTTTTTTTGGTGATCAACCTAGATTTTAGGATGATTACAAGTATTTTTGTTAGTAACGTAGCTAGTTAGACAATTATATAATGTTTAATATACTAGATTTTGTTTTAAATACAAAAAAAAAAAAAAAAAAGTAGGGATTCAATTGTGAGGGCATATTTGTTCTTAACGTAAATCATGACGTTGAACGTTGTATTTGTTGGTCATTTTTTAAAAAGCTGATAATTATTTGGCCATTTGTCCAAAGAACCAAAAAAATTAGGATCCGATTCAAAAATTGTGAGTCCAAAGACGAACTATCTTTAGGGGTATATTAAAGAAAAATTGAAATGGAATTCAAAGTATGGGAACCTAATTTGTTGAGAATCCCATGTTGAAAAAAATCAAGGAACCTCACAATAATGTGTGTAAAGATACACAAACTACTACCATAATTTCAAAAATAAAAAAAAAAAAATGAATGAAGCAAAAAAAAAAAAAAAAAAAACAAAGCAAAACTTGAGGCATCATCCCTAAAACTTAATGAATATTTTATGAGTTGTGTTTGTTGGAATGGTTGAAATATTTAGATGGAGTTTAGTATTACTCTTCCTTTATTTGGCTTGGTTATGATGTCGTGAAAAATCAACTTATGATTGAACACTTGAATAAAACCGAACTCCATAATTTTCAAATGACAAATTTAAAGATTATCTACACACGTGTGGGAGAATATCATCAACATGCTTGGTATTTTAAATTTAAAGCTCTTTCTGTAATTAATTTTCAATTGAAAGGTTCCTCTACCCTTCTCATATATCTTTTCCTCCATCTCAAGAAATAAAAAAATAATAATAATTATCAAGCATGCATAGTAATTATATCTATCAACAAATAACATAAAATAAGAAAGGAGAACTTAATCAAAACCAACCTTAATTAACTAAATACTTGGCCACCTAGATTAGGAAACTAAAGGCTTTGTCAAAAGGCACTTGACTTTCTTTTTATTGGAGTACGACAAATTTGCAGATATGAAATTTAAACTTTCTTAATTTCTGTTAAGTTTTTTTCATGTTGATATGATTGCCTCGTATCTTTTTATAATTTGTAAATTAAATTTGAATTATTGTAAAATTGAGGAGCAAAATGACGGAAAAATGGAAACTCGAAAACTGAGAAATTATAATATTAAAATAATAAAATAATAAAATAATATAAAAGTAATTAAAACAACTAAATAAAATAAACTTAAAATAAACTAAAATGAAGAAAATGGAATTTTATGAAATTTCTCAACACCAATCCTTTTTCTTATTTTCTCTCCAATGTGTGTATTACAATATCCATAAAAAACTTCTATTTATAGGCAATTTGGCAAGTAGGTAGTGACATTTCATGGCCACAAAGGATGTGTCTTTAGTAGACACATGACATTTTGCCACTAAGCATATTTATATAAAGGACATCTAATTTTCTTTAACATTTATAATACTCCCCCTTAGATGCTCATCATATATATAAAATATGTCTTGTTAAAACCTTACCAGAAAAAAACCCAATGGGAAAAAAAAATCCTAGTGAGGGAAAAAGAGTACATATTTTATATTATCTAATACTTCTAAAAGAATATAATACATTTGCTCCCCTCATAGGAACATCATTTGAGATCTCTTAGTCGCCGCATTCCAATGTTTTGCACCAATTTTTCAAAAGTTGCGGTTGGTAATGATTTTGTAAATAAATCTGCCAAGTTATCCTTCGAACAAATTTGTTGTACAGTGATGTCGCCATTTTCTTCAAGATCATGAGTGTAGAAAAGTTTTGGTGAAATATGCTTCGTTCTATCTCCTTTAATATATCCTCCTTTGATTTGGGTTATACATGCTGTGTTGTCTTCGTATAATGTTGTTGGAGGATTTTTACTAGAAGACAAGCCACATGTTTCTCGAATGTGTTGAGTCATTGATCTTAGCCATACACATTCTCTACTAGCTTCATGGATTGCAAGAATTTCAGCATGATTTGAGGAAGTAGCTGTTATGGTCTGTTTCACTGATCGCCAAGATATAGCAGTTACTCCACAAGTGAATAAATAACCTATTTGAGATCTAGCTTTATGTGGATCAGATAAATATCCAGAATCTGCATAACCAACTAAGTCAAAATTTGATTTATTTGAATAAAACAAACCCACATCGATCGTTCCTTGAAGATAACGGAGTATATGCTTAATTCCATTCCAATGTCTTTTTGTTGGAGAATAACTATATCTAGCTAATAAATTTACTAAAAATGCAATATCTGGTCTTGTATTATTAGCAAGATACATAAGTGCACCAATCGCACTAAGATATGGTACTTCAGGACCAAGAAGTTCTTCATTATTATCTCGAGGTCGAAATATATCTTTCTTCACATCTAGTGAACGAACTTCCATTGGAATGTTTAATGGATGTGCTTTATCCATATAAAATCTTTTTAAAATTTTTCCTGTATAGGTTGACTGATGAACAAAAATCCTGTCTGCTAAATGCTCAATTTGCAATCCAAGGCAAAATTTTGTTTTTCTGAGATCTTTCATCTCAAATTCTTTCTTAAGATATTCTATTGACTTTGAAAGCTCTTCAAGAGTTCTAATTATATTTAGGTCATCAACATATATAGATATAATAGCAAATCCTGATACATATTGGATTATTTTGATATCCTTCTTTCAACAAATATCCACTTAGGTGATTATACCACATTCGTCCGGATTGTTTTAATTCATATAGTGATCTCTGTAATTTTATTGAATATAGTTCTCGAGAACTTACTTTATGTATTTCAGGTATCTTAAATCCTTCTGGGATTCTCATATAAATGTTATTATCAAGAGATCCATATAAATATGCTGTCACAACATCCATAAGATGCATGTCCAAATTTTCATACACAGTCAGACCAATTAAATATCTTAATGTAATTGCATCCACCACTGGAGAATATGTCTTCTCATAATCAATACTAGGTCTTTGGGAAAAACCTTGTGCAACTAGTCTTGCTTTATATCTTGTGATCTCATTATTTTCATTTCTTTTTCTCACAAATACTCATTTGTATCCCACGGGTTTGACACCTTCTGGTGTCCGGACTACTGGTCCAAAAACTTGGCGTTTTGAAAGTGAGTTTAATTCTGACTCGATTGCTTCTTTCCACCGAAGCCAATCATTTCTATGTCGACATTCTTCAACATATTTTGGTTCAGGATCTTCATTTTCAGATATAATATAAAGTGCAACATTATATGCAAAAATGTTATCAATAATTACATGAGTTCAGTTTCATCTTTTCCCTGTCATGACATAATTAATTGAAATTTCATTATTATCTTTAGGTATTTCACCTTCTTCACTAATTGTATTATTAGTCATGTCTAGGGTATCTTCGTGGATATTTACATCCCCAACCAAGTCTTTTTTATTATCGTTTATTTTTCTTTTTCGAGGATTTTTATCTTTGGAACCCACTGGTCTACCACGCTTCTAGCGTGTTCTAGATTCATTAGTGACAACTTGCTGTGTTGGGATATCAATTTTCGACGGAACATTTGCAACAGGTATATGCGATTTAGTTACTTTCTTTGCATCTATAAATGCATCTGGTAATTGATTTGCTATATTTTGCAAATGAATTATTTTCTGAACTTCAAGTTCACATTGATTTGTATGAGGATCTAAATGAGATAATAATGATGCATTCCATGCAATTTCCTTTTCCAACTTCTTAATTCCTCCCCCTAATGTTGGAAAATTTGTCTCATTAAAATGACAATCAACAAATCGTGTAGTAAATACATCACCCGTCAGGGGTTCAAGATATTTAATAATTGATGGGGAATCATATCCAACGTAAATTCCTAGCCTCCTTTGAGGACCCATCTTAGTACGTTGTGGTGGAGCAATTGGAACATATACTGCACATCCAAAAATTCTTAGATGAGAAATATTTGGCTCCTGGCCATAAGCTAATTGTAATGGTGAGTATTTATGATAAGCTACTGGTCTAATGCGTGCAACTGATGCAGCATGCAAAATAGCATGTCTCCATACAGATGTAGGAAGCTTAGCTCTCATAAGTAATGGTCTAGCAATTAATTGCAAACGTTTTATAAATGATTCTGCTAAACCATTTTGTGTATGAATATGAGCTACAGGATATTTAATATGTATCCCAATTGACATACAATAATTATCGAAAGTTTGGGATGTAAATTCACCAGCATTATCAAGACGGATGGTCTTAATTGTATAATCAGAAAATTGTGCTCTTAACTTAATTATTTGAGCAAGTAATCTTGCAAATGCAAGGTTTCGACTTGATAATAAGGACACGTGTGACCATCTACTGGATGCGTCTATTAATACCATAAAGTATTTAAATGGTCCACTTGGTGGGTTAATGGGTCCACATATATCACCATGAATTCGTTCCAAAAATGTAGGTGATTCAGTTCCTACTTTAGCTGGTGATGGTCTAATTATTAATTTGGCTTGAGAGCAAGTATCACATAATAATTCACTAGATTGAAGAATCTTCTGGTTCTTTAATGGATGTCCATTTGAATTTTCAATGATTCTTCTCATCATTATAGATCCTAGATGACCCAACCGGTCATGCCAAATTGTAAATATATCTGGATTCATGAACTTCAGGTTCATTGTTGCATATGTTTCAATGACTCGTATATGAGTATAATATAATCCAGAAGATAAAGCAGATAACTTTTCCAATATACGTTTTTCATGTGAGACAGAAGATATGATATAAAGATATTCTATCTCATTTATCCTATCAGTCTCAATATGATAACCATTGCAACGTATATCTTTAAAACTTAATAGATTTCTCTTTGATTGACTAGAGAACAATGCATTGTTAATTGTAAATTTTGTTCCTCTAGGCAAAATAATATTTGTTTTTCCAAATCCTTCAATCAGGTTTGCAGAACCTGATATTGTATTGACTTTTGCTTCTAGCATTGTCAATTTGGAAAAATATTTTTTATTTGTAAGTATTGTATGTGTAGTTGCACAGTCTGCTAGACATAGATCATCATTCCTCATTTTTGAGTCACTCAATATATGAAAATTGTCCATGATTCTTCATTTAAACAAGATAATTACAATAAGAAAACAAAACTTGTAATACAAGGTTCAACTAAAAAAAAATGAAAGATAGATAAAACAATTCTACATATTCTCAAAATCAAAAGAAACATTTGCTGTGCCATCATTTGTGCTAACTTTCTCTCCAGGAGATTCAGAGAAGTTCGCCATATCCAATTTGTCATATTGGATTGGTCAAATATATCATTATCCTGGTGTGCAAAATTTGCTTCCACATTTTTCCCTTTTTACTTCAGGGAAGCTTGATAGAGATCAACTAGGTGTTTTGATGTACGGCAAACACGAGACCAGTGCCCAGTCATCCCGCATCGGAAGCATTTATGCTCATCATCTTTTCAATTTTTACCTTGTGGAGTTTTTCCTTTATGATCATCATTTTGGGTGGTTCTTTTGAAATTTGGATGATTAGAATGACCACCACGAAAATAATAACTATTTCTTCCTCGGTCACGGTCACGACCACGACCACGATTATTAAAATTTACAGCATTCACTTCAGGGAATGGTGTTGTTCCAGTTGGTCGAGATTCATGGTTCTTCATTAATAACTCATTATTTTATTCAGCCATGAAAAGACATGAAATTAATTCAGAATATTGTTTAAAACCTTTCTTTCGATATTGCTGCTGTAGGAGCATATTCGAGACATGAAATGTAGAAAATGTCTTCTCCAACATATCCGCATCGGTAATTTTCTCTCCGCACAACAATAATTTTGAACTGATTTTAAATAACGCGGAGTTGTAATCACTTACTGATTTGAAATCTTGGAGCCTCAAATGCATCCATTCATAACGAGCTTTAAGAAGAATGACTGTTTTCTGATGATCATATCTCTGTTTTAAATTCTTCCACAAGATACATGGATCTTTTATTGTTAAATATTCCATCTTCAATCCCTCGTGAAGATGATGGCGAAGGAAAATCATAGCTTTTGCTTTTTCCTAAATGGATATTGCATTTTCTTCCTTAATTGTTTCTCCTAGGTTCATGGATGTATTTCGGCATCAAGCACCCATGACAAATAATTATTTCCATTAATGTCAAGGGCTGCAAATTCTATTTTTGTAAGATTTGCCATGATAACACTATCACAAAGAATTATATTTATATTAGCAATTTAATATATATATTAAATATGCAAAACAATGTTTAATTTACTAATTATAATAAAGAGAAAATGGCATACCTTCAGAACCTACCTTCAACAGGAAAACGACAAAAGCTCGTGTTGATAACGTGTTGTAAAATTGAGGAGCAAAATGACCGAAAAAAGGGAGCACGAAAATCGAGAAAATATAATATTAAAATAATTAAATAATTAAATAATATAAAAGTAATTAAAACAACTAAATAAAATAAACTTAAAATAAACTAAAATGAAGAAAATGGAATTTTATGAAATTTCTCAACACCAATCCTTTTTCTTATTTTCTTTCCAATGTGTATTACAATATCCATAAAAAACCTCTATTTATAGGTAATTTGGCAAGTAGGTAGTGACATTTCATGGCCACAAAGTAGACACATGGCATTTTGCCACTAAGTATATTTATATAATGGACATCTAATTTTATTTAATATTTATAATATGGATTGATTATTCCACAAAAATTTGAAATCTAAAGTAAAGAGATGTGTTTCATGATATTAATCTAACACTACAACAAAATAGACATTTCATGACACAAAGAAAAAGTAGTCGTAAAAAACACACTTTCTTTTTAAAAAAAAATATAACTTTTTGGATTTTTTTTAAAAATTTATGATAATTTTTTCGTGTCGTTAATTTATGACTAAAAAAACAGTTATTAAAGGTAGGAAAATGAAAAATGCACGATTTTGATAAGAGAAAGTGGAAAATTTTGGATTTGTGAACTATTATGACAGTTTTTTTGTGTCACCAATTTATGACTATAATAAAAAGTCAAGTAAAGAGCGACGGTTGTTTAGAAGCATTAGATTTAAATTTTGAACAAGTTATTGTCGTAGATTAATCAATTTGAAATTAGAAAAATATTAATAGTTCTTAAAAAATTTAAATTTTGAACAAATTACCTTATTCTCAGAGTGCCAAACTTAATAAATGAGAGAGTACATCAAGAAGATATGAACAAACTTTTCCAACTAAAGATATGAAACTTATAATTAATCACCTGCGTCTAATTTATCTCCGTCACTAGTTTCTCCTTCCAACAACATCGTTGTCGCCTCTTGTTGCATCAGATGCCCCAGCTCATGAATTCGTCGCAGTTACAGCCTCCTGTTGCATCAATTGCTTCCTCTGAACACCTACCAGGGGCAACTTCCACTTCATCTTCACCTCTTCATTTGGTGCTTCCCATCGCAGCTATTTCCCCACCCAATTCGCCATCGTCATTATCACATAGCGATCACCTCCAAATTCACCTATTTCCTCGATTTTGATTTCATCTCCTCTGCGGTCGTCTCCTAAACCATATGCTACTTCGCCTTCTCCTATTTCTGAAACTACACCGCCATCAACCTCCACATAGTCACCTCTGCCACTACCGACGGTTATGCCGGCAACTTTACCACCAACTCCGACCAAATGCTCCATCCCCATCAACACCCACATAATCCTCCACGGCCTCCTCAATTCCCTCCTCCGCCATCCCCAAAATCACCAAAAAGCTCTGCTGCCATCACCACCGTTGCAAGCAAAACCCATTCGACAAATCACGCCCACCTCGGAGATTGTCACCCAGCGTCGTCACTAGCTCCACGCTACGACCCACAAAGCCAATTGAGAAATTACGCCATCATCACACCTACAGAAAACTCACATTGAGGGAAGGAGGGAAGAGTGACAATCCTTTGCTTGTGGGTGGAGATGGAGGAGGAGGCGCGGCGCACAGAACAGAGAAGCAGGGGATGATTGAGGCTGCCGCTAGAGCAGAAAATTTTGAAATTCCTTAAGAAATTTAAATTTTAATACTAAATTTGCGGCTGATAAGAGGAACAACAAATTATAAACTTTCATTTGGAAACATGGCAAAATGTTTTCAAAATTGCAAAATAGCAAAACGATTTTATAAATTATAAATTAATAATTTAAAAATGTACAAAATATCCCAAAACAGATTGCAGACTTTTTTGTTTAGAAAAAATATACAGATTTTGTAAGGATGTTTTTAAAAATAGGATATCGATAAACCAAAACTTAGTAATTAAAAACAAATCAAAAGAACCATATTTTCAAAATCATTCTCAATTAAAATATAAGGTCGTATCTAGTCAGTAAAACATGTTAAATATTTTTTCCTCAAAATTAAAATTACAAAATAAGAAGGTTTAGGTGTTTAATAACCCTCTATATTCTTAGTGTTGCGGGTTGTTCGGAGTTAATTTAGATTTTGGAGCAATTAGTTAATGAAAAAACTGCCCCTAGGTGAGAGTGCTGTATCACCTTATGGCACTATGACACGATGCTCTTCATAAAATGCTAAAAAAAGGGTGCGGCGTCGTCTCGTAGTGCTGCAGCGCTATTGCTCACATATAAAATCTATCTTCGATTTTTAGGTCATATCTTTGGATTCGGGTGACTGTTTTGGGCAAATGAACACTTGTTTTCTTCGTGTTTTCGCCCTCTATCCATCTACAACATTACTTTTTTAGGTTTTATTTCATCTTATTCCTATAATCAAGCAAAAATGATGTTGGATTCTATCTTTCCCACCACCATAGGAAGGTAAGATCCATGCTTTTCTAGTTTAGGAGATTTTGGAGGAACTCATTGTATTTTTGGGAGTATTTTGATAATATGATATGAGATTTCTTGTCTATGGGTTTTACTTTGAGTTTATTGATTATAAATGACATTTTCTTGCTATTGATTGACAACCAACGTTTGGTTGTGCAATTCAACGCTTTAGATTAACATATAATATGTGACATGTAATTATAGGTTAATCAAGGTTAGATAGGCTTGTGATTTGCAGTCAACAATAAAGAGCATTGTTTTATCGACCTAAGGGAAATAGTATTGAATTTCTAATTAGGCTTTCCTATCAAAAATTTATCCTAGCATAATCCCTAAAGCTTAATGCAGTTAGTTAAATTGTTTAGGCTGATGCTTTTCATCTATCTAATCGAATTAGCTAGTTTGATACTTTAGACCATTAGTTAGCCTTTCTAATCAATTGGGCTAGCATAGGTAAGAACTTAAAATCATGTTTTGATAATTTGATGATCAAAATTACATTGGGTGATTCCGTTTCTCTAAGCTAGAATGTTTCGTTTGATTGCACATCTAGCCTTTACTTTCCTTGCACTTTATTTTCATGCACATTCAAATCTCAAACCACATAAAACCCCTCCATTTTATTGCTTTAACTAAATAGTTAAGCTTTGAGAAACTAATCTTTGTGCTTCTTTGCATATCGACCCAGTTTTGCTGCTAATACTAAGCTTTAGTAGTAATAGTTGTAAAGATCGATAATTCTAAATATTATTTGATTCGGTATTAGAGGCACTAAGATAGCTCATTTAGGGAGCTAATCATGCAGGTACATGGAATTTAAAATTTCAACTTCTAGAGAATGAGTACATATCAATTATTGGTGAGTTGTATTGATGTTAACTTGGTTTACGTCCACATGAGCCTAGTATCTTATTATAATTTGATTGAAGCTTAATTGATTTAACAAACTTTGAAAGCTAAAGTAAAGGGATATAGAAATATGTGGAGTGACACAAGATTAGAAATAGATAACTGTTAATATTTTATTATTGTATAACTAATTAAGAGTAGAATACTTTAAGTATATATATATATATATATATATAATGGTAAAGTAGGAGAGCAAAGTCCAATATTTTAAGCACAATCGAGGATGAGATCAAATAAAAATTACTCCAATCTGCCATTCAAGTAAAACTGAAAAACCACAGCCTTATATGTGGAGATAATTCCATTGGTGTTTTGAGCCTCCAGGGCAAGGTAATATAATGTTTCTCCCATCAACTCATACCAAATATTTTTGCACTCTTCTCCTGCATAACACCATTCACCACTCGCTTCAATATAAGTTTTTCTCCTGTTTTCATGTTATGCTCCATTACTACAAACCTTCCCATCTCTCGTCGATATTCTTAATTGGTATCGGAGGACCCACATCTATTATGTCATTCTTCATCTCCATTAGACGTTTTCTTGGGTCCACAAAGAGGCCATTGTTGTGTTGTTGAACGCCTACCACAGGATTATTATTCATCATATTGTGTCACTTTTGATATAGTTGAAGGATACTAGCTTTGTGGTGAGACTTGGTTTGAGGAATTGGTCATTTATACATAGTTGAAGTTTCAACACCATTTGTAGAAAGTTTTGGTATCGCGTCGTACACGTAAGAGCTCGGTATCCCAACTCGATATCATGGAATCTATTAAGACCTTATCAATATAGGAGATAGCTTCGAGTATTAATCAATAAAACTACACTAGATTAGGATATACTCTACTTTAGTTAGTTTTTAAGACAGTAGGGATTTGTACTAGGATTTGAACTCAAGCTCCTATCATTAATATTCATCATTTTCACTTAATTAATAATTTGTGGTTTAAGAATCTCACATACCCATCATTGCTTTTGGAGTGTCTAATGGGAACTTTCCATTGGTTTTTTAGACTAGATTAATTAGGATATACACTACTTTATTAGATTTTAAGATAATAGGGGATTTCAACATATATATATATATATATGTATCAAATAAAGTGGAGAGGCCCTGAATTATTCCGTTGAATTGTTTTTATTTTTTTATTTTTTAATTAGTTCAAAATGTTAAATGGTTAGATGTAAATTGATTGTTTCTTATAGTTTGAGATATGTTGATGTTAACTTCTTCGTGAGTTCAATTTAATATTTGGAGAGAATCATAAAAATATATTGAAAAGGATTAAATATTATTTAAACTAAATTTATTATAACGATTCAAATACTTGTCAATACATCGATGCATCAAAATTTACAAGAAAATGTGTTGACATTACATCTCAATATCACTTTGTGCAAGTGGGTTTTTTTTTGAACAATAGATCATATTTATCTGATTGTAGTATGAAGGAAGTGTCCCTATGAGACGAATAGGGAAAAAGGAAGAAGATTCTGATTCAAAGTTAAAAGAAAAGAATCAATGTGGATCGGTAATCAAACAGAAAAAATAATGGGAAAGGGAGGGATACCTAATCATTGACATCGAGATTAATATTAGATGTTCTAAGCTCGTCAAATTATGCTATTTCTGGTTAGGAAAATTGTTTTAAATGGCAAAAATGTTGAAATATTTACAAATATAACAAAATTTTACATTATATTTGTCATAAACCGGGATAGACCAAATAGACATCTATCATTTTAGCGATAAATGTCTATCAAGGTCTATTGCAGTCTCGCATGTAAAAAGTAAAATTTTGCTATGTTTGTAATTATTTTCAACAGTTTTGCAATATTTGAAAACATCCTATAAAGTATTGTTATCCTCTTAAATATATTATTCATTTTAATATTAGATTTGCCAATCAATATGGTTTTTTTTTTTAATTGTTAAAAAGTATAGACGGTATAATAATTTTTTTTTTTTTTTTTTAGGTTTTGAAAATTAAATTTATAAGCATAATTATTTTTGTCTTACTATCTATTGATTAAATATGTTTAAATGAATTCAAGTAAAATTTTAAAAAATAAAAAAGAATATGGTTCTTAAGTACTTGATTTTGTTTTTGAATTTTGGCTATAAGTATCCAAATATGTTTATAAGGAAATTGAAAGGTTACTAAAAACAATAGAATAAACATCATTTTCAAAAATCGAAAATTAAAATCATAATGATAACTAAACATGTGGAATCTGACATTATAGAGATGGAACCTTTCACCTGTTGGATGGAAGGTCATGCCAATCATCGCTGAACTAAGTTTGTTTTGACAATTTAATTCTTATATAGAAACTTATTGGTTTAAATATAATTTTGATTCATGTACTTGGGGGACCACATCCCATTTAAGTCCTTGTTCTTTCGTTCTCCAAAATAAAATATTATTGCATTTTCGATTGTTCAATTTTAGTCAATGTAATTTAGGCTCCGTCATGGATGCCTCAAAATCTACATTTTAGCCAATGTACTTCCAATAAAACTTAAAATTAATTTGTATATATTTAATAAATCTCTAATTTAGTCATTTGATGTTAATTTTTATTGAAATTGTGTCAAATAAGATAAAAGAAAAAAAAACATTATGGGAATATATTTTTAAATTTTTATAAAGATATAAACTTTTTTTTTTTGAAAAAAAAACCACAATAAACTAACTAAAATTACTATTTTTAAAGATTTAAATTAACCATTTAAAAGTCCAATAATCAAAATACACAGCCCAAAACAATGTTTTAACCAAACTTAAAAGCCTTACGTGATTTTATTGCATTACCTTGAGCGTTCTTTCTAGTTTCTAGTTTCTCCATCTCAATTTTCTCAATCATTTGTTTTTCTTTGGTCGGAGAATCAAATTTCTAACTTCGAAGTTGATATTATGAAGTGTTAACATTTTTAGTATGATAGATCTTAAAGAGATTCAAACCATAGACTTTTTATAACGCTAAATTTTTGTTTTAAACTTTTAACAAATCCGTTGACACGTGCAATAAATTTATTAGAAAAGGAAATGATTCTGATTTTTAATTTTAATAAAATTGAAAAAAAAGAAAATAATCCCCTAGTACAACATTTTCCAGCAATTCTTGGCATCTTTCACTTCAATATGTGATCTCAACTCAACTCATCTTTGCTCTTCTGAATTTAAATGTCTTGTATGACATGCTTTCATATAATTTTGTTTACGTGTGGCTTCGTACTTTAATTCACGAAAAACAAATTATGTCTTCTTTTTTTAAAAAAAGAAAGTTTCTATGAATATTACAAATTATTTTAAATGGTAAAATTGTTGAAATATTTATAAATAATAGCAAAATATCATAGTTTATTTGCGATAGATCGTGATAGATCGCAATAGACTATTGTTTGTGTCTATCATGACACAAATAGTAGTCTATCGCGATATATCGCAGATAGATAGTGAAATTTTGCTATATTTGTAAATATTTTGATTTTTTTTTTAATTTGAAAAGAGCCCATAAATATTGCCAATGGAGTAAGAACAATAATTTAGGATAACCCCCATGTATTAGATTCTACCATATCCAAAGAGATATTTGGATTCAAAGTCATGGAAACCCCATTCGCCCTAATTTTGGATAAGCTCCACATATTAGATTCTACCATATCCATCCGTTTTCCATTATCATAAAAGTAGTTTTAGGACCTCACAATGATTAAAATATTCACATGTCGATATATCTATAAATCGAAGAGTTTTGACACAATATCAAAGTTTAATGAATATATTTGATATCTCGTATAAATACACATAAAACATTAAATAAAAAAAAAACATCAATTAATCAACAATGTCAATATAAATATGTCAAAATGAACATACTTCAATTAGGATAAAGATTGCACTATTAACCTTGAAGTTGAAAATTCGATCTCCTCTTCTCCATATTGTCATAAAAGAAAGAGGAATATATACATACACATATAGACACACATGCTAATAATAAGATCTATAACTTATTTAGAAAAGTCAATGTAGTTGAATTGGTAGATCATATATGTTAAAAACTTGAAAGGAATTAAGGACCCAATTAAGTTAATAAATAATGAAGTTGAGTGGGAGTGTTAGGTATAAAAATGTAATTAGTTGATGGATATATATTGGAGAATAATTAAGGAGGATAGGTAAATTAGAATTAGCATATAGGAATAACATTCAAATAAAAATATGGTTGATTTGGGAAGTTGATGGAAGTTGAAGGATAAAGGAGGTAGGAGTAGTAGTGGTAGTATATATATATAAAGGTGAAAGTAGCAGATCAGAATTGGTCGAAAGCAAAGTAAGTAGAAGCATTAGAAAGGCTAAGGCTATCCATCCACAAAAGGTGAATAATTAAGATGAAGATGACGTTGGGAGCAATTGTAGGTGTGTTGAATGTGGGTAGACAAATATCAGATGGTATCCACGGAATTTTCCAACCCATTGAAGATCTTGGGGACACAATTATACAGCAAATTGTAAAATTCGTGTTGGAAGTGATGGCGGCGGAGTCAGGGCTTGAGGTGAAGCTGGATGCTGTGTTGAGTGCTCAGCTTAGGGTATTGCCCAACGGCAAATTCTACCAGATTACACTGGCGCTTAATGTCAAAGTCAACAATGCGTGGATTACTCAAAAATATGTATTTGAAGTCTTTATCCCATTTATTGGCCATTGGGATTGCAAATCCTACATGTTGATAAACTAAACTAAATCCCCACTATTCTACTATTCCTCATTCCAACACACTTTCTCTCGAACTTCTTTTTCTATATCTGTGAGCATTTAGGTGTCAAGAAAACTTATATGATATTAAATTTAGTTTCTTGTCAGACTTGATTCTTTCATCTGAGTCCCATATCTTAGATCAAATGCATAACTTAATCTATATTTAGATTTTAAACTTAGCTAATATGAGTTATGAAAGAGAGAGAGAAAAAAAAAAAAAGATTTGAATTTGATATTCAATACAAGCCGATATTTTAGGTGATGATGATGATATGCAAAAAACGATACCTAAACCTGTTAATGGCAAAATGTAATTACACTCAAATTAAATATGTTACTGAGGGCATTTTAGGAAAAAGGAAAAGTAAGAGCACGTGAAAAGGAGACTTTTTGATGAAAAAATTTAGTTTTTGCCAAACACTGAAATAAAAACCTTAAAATAATGTTACACCGTCCCATTCCGGTTAATTGAGCTTTAATTTATGAACCAAATAGATTTGGATTTATTTGGGATTGAGCTGGCATTATGAGAAAATCTTAACCGTCTATATTATTTGATAAAATAAATTATAATTAACTCACAAAAACTCAGCTTCTTTTAAAATCTACTACCTTATATTTATTTCAAATTTAAGTTTTTCTATATTAATATAGGAAATAATATCTGTTTTTAAATTTTAAATGATTCAATTTTTTATAACAATTATTTTTATATTTTTATTTAATAATTTAAATTAAACAAATAATTCGTAGCAACGGTTATTTTAAATTAGAAAAAACTATTTACGGTGATTTATAGCATTTTGGTATATCTATTGAGTAAGGATTGAGAAGAAAATCAAATCTAGGTCTATATGTGTGTGGAAAAAAAAAAAAGAAACAATTTTTTTTTTTTTCCTTTAGTGATCTCATGCATGCACCCTTATCACCCTTGTCAGTTACTCTCTCCGTTCCACGCTAAACCCACATCGTCAGATCTACTACCTCGAACGTCAACGTTGTCGATTGCTCGACTCTATTTTGCCACAGTCGGATACCTCAGTCGCATTGCTCCTTCTACCTAGGTCTTCTGCCAATGACTCTCTCTCTTTAAGTTTTCCTATTGATTGGTGTCAAAAATGTTGCTTTTATGTATTCTTCTTAAACATGCTCTAAATTTTGGTGGATGTAGTTTGTGGAGGGCAGATGATCTTGAATACATGGTTTATGTGTAAGTATTCATTCTACTTGGGGTTTGTTTATTTTATGTTAGTACGTTGTGTATTTTACTTAATTAATTATAATATGTTGCATGAATATCTTTATAAATAATATTTTTTTTATTTTTAATTAAATTAAATTTGATTGTAGATTGAGATTTCTAATTAAGTCTTAAACTTTATGATTATTACAAAGTCCTTTGAACATGAGGAATGCTTTGTACTATGTATATTTTGTGTGATATGTTTTTACTATGTGGCATGGATGAGAAAATGTAATAACATGAATATTTTCAACATCTACCTCATTTGACTATATTATTTCCAATAGATTGGTGTTAGTATTCTTTCTTTGTGGGAGTAGATTTCGATATCAATATTTTGGGCAAGATTGATGTTTAATGAGTTGGGAATATTATGAACCTTAAGAATTTATATATTGTTATTATTGTTGACATTGATGTATCTGTAGTCATAATTGGGTGACACAAAAAAAAAAAAAATTCAAAATAGTAAAAAAATAAAAAAATTCACATATTTTCGCACCAAAACCGTGCCTTTTTTGTTTTCTTACATTTAATGACTGTTTTTTTTTCAGTTATAAATTAATGTCACAAAAAAAAAATCATCAATTTCGACAATGTCGCCATGTGCCCAAGACGACGCGGAGCGGCCGACATCCTCGAAAAGGGTTAATTTTAAAAGAAAATAAAGAAAAAGATGAGTCGCCACCAATCTTTTTTACGGTGTGATTGGACACCGAAGTAAAATAACAATTTTTAATTAAAAATAAAAATGGTCTACGAAAACTAGAGTTGAGTTCGAGAGTCATTTGTGTATGGGGAAGGTGTTAGCACCCCACTACACCCGTTAAGCAAAACGGTGGCCAATTTATTTTTATCTTGAAATAAAAGTATTATTTAATTTTTTTAAAAGAAAATAATGTCTTATTTTACCCCTCATTACTCCAATATTTGAAGCAATGATCTCATAAAATAAGTGAAACAAATTCCGTCAATTTGACTATATTATAATTGAGGAAAAATTCTTCATCTCAAGAAAATGAGAAATTATTACGTTTTCTCAAAATCCATCACAGTATAGTCTTGAAATAAATGAAGTTTCTTTTTTTTTTTTTTAAACATTCATTAAATTCATTTTTCTTGAGATCAAATCTCGGACTCCCAAAGATGTGATCTCTCACCTTAAGAACTCTAGGAAATCGGAGTCCCAAATTTCCTAAATTCCATCATAGGATTTTTTTAGAAAAACGGTCTTAAAAACAAGTTATTAAAGAAAGAATGGATTAGAAAACCTTTTGAAATCATAGATCAATCTTTTAATGTTTGAAAACCCAAAATGTGTAAATTTAAAGAAAAGAAATTTAAATGATTTAGAAAAAGTCTTGTGAAAAAAAAAACTTTAAAAAAACTTAGAGAAATTTAAATTAGAAGGATTTTAAAACTTTGAGGAATTTTAATTGAGAAAGATCTAAAGAAAAAAACTTTGAGAAATTTTAATTAGAAATCAAATAAGACTTAATATGAACATTATACTAGAAAAACATAATTAAAGATGCATCAAAATAAATGAAGCAACATAAGAGGGTATAATAAAATTTAATAAAACATATATTGGAGATCGATCTCGGACTCCCAAAGAATCAATTTTCTCACCTCAAGAATCTAGAAAATCGGACTCCCAAATATTTCTAGAATCCGTCGTCGGTTTTCTTTTTTATAAAAAAAAATAATGATAAACGAAGATTAAGAACATTAGACCAATATCACTTGATTACAACACAACATGAATATGCAAAAATAGTAACAAAACAAATGCTTGGAAGATAAAATAGACAAATAAAGGCTAAGAAAAATGCCAAATGATGAATATAAAAAAAATAAACTAAAAAAAGATAACAACAACAACAACAACAACAACAATAATAATAAATTATAATAATAGTAATAATAATAATAAATAAATAAATAAATAAGCACAAAAAAATGACGAGAAAAATGGATGGCAAAACACCCAAACTTTACATATTGCATAATAATAATAATAATAATAATAATAATAATAATAATAATAATAATAATAATAACAACAACAATGATAGTAAATTTGTCATATTTATTTAAATTTCTTTCCTTTCTCGTTCATAAGAAAAAAAAAAGTAGAAACCTAACTTCTTCTTTCCTAAACTTTGCTCTCTACCAATCTATTCTCTTCTCTTTATGTTCTTCTTCAACTCATTACCTTTTTTTTTTTTTTTTTATACTTTTTTTATGTTCATTATAAGACGTGTTACCTTACTTTTTACTTCATTTTTTTATCTCCCCTCTTCTTTTTACACATACTTTCATTTAAAAAAAAAACAATAATAAAGAGAGAGAGAGAAAAAAAGAACTAGGGAAGAAGATGAATAAAAACAAACAAATAAGATAAAATAAGATAAGAGAGAACCAATATCTAAAGTAAGTGCATGTAAAAAGATCACATGATAATAATAGCAATAATAATGATAATAAACAAGGTGAAGAAAAAATAATAATAATAATAATAAATAATAGTAGTTATCTTTACTAATACCTTTATTTCTCTCTATTTTTTTTAAGGTTTCTAGGAGGGAAGAAGAAGAATGAAAGAAGAAATCTCAAACACGAAACCGCTTGTTGTGTGAGGTGCGGATCCTTGGGACAAAGTCCCTACCAAATGCAACCTCCAACTAAGTTAGGCTCTTTGTGTTCTAGGAGGGATATGAAGGCTAGAGATTTTTTTTTGTAGAGAGAATGAGAGATAATGAGAATGGTGGCCACCTTAGGGTTTTTGGGAGAGAAGATGGGTTTATAAAGGCTAAAGTCATTTCCACAATTGCCTATTTCTTTTTAATGGATCTTATTTCAATTTTAAAATTTTGCCAAACTTGGCTTAAGCTAAAAAAAGAGAAACAACTTTTAGGCAACTAAAACCAAATTCAAATTTTTTCTACATTTGTCTTGCTTTCCCCCCTTTCCTTATCATAATTAAATTGGTTACTTTAACCAAACTAAAATAAAAGTTAGAAGAAGTAAAAATTAACATAAAAAGTAGGTAAACAATCAAAATTATATTAGAAAAACCTAAGATAAATATTAATAAATTAATTTAAATGAAGCCGGATAAAAAGGGGTGGCTACAGACAAATCTGAAAAGTCTTTTTTTTTTCTTTTTTTAATTTTTTTATACAAAAAACGCGTGATTTTGGCTTTAATGACTGTTTTTCTATTTCTCTCTATTTTTGCAACTATTCAAGAGTGAAGGAAAGTGGAATTTGTTGTAGTGATTACCTTTCCAGAGGAAATTGAAGGAGGATTTTATCAATGTGCGTGTAACAACCCAATTTTTGTAACAATAGGACGTTACTCTATACATGCATAATCTTGGAACATGGTTTTCGAATCAAACCAAACGAACATGTTTTATTTACAAATGAATAAATTGAATCAATTGATTAAATCAAAGATCATAAAACGGTTTTCACGGAGTCCCCCTTATGACATAGTTCAAAATTTAAATAAAACATAATAATTTAGACTTTCAACTCTTATTGTCATAAACGTATCTTGGCTCTAGTTATAAGAGTTGTAAATATGAGAAAACATGAGAAAACATATGCAGAAGCGATAACTGGTCCCAAGACATGATCACAAATTCTTCTTGTCGTTTGTTATATTTGTAAATATTTTTGTTCATTTTGCTATGTTTGAAAATAGTCATTTTTTTTGAAAACTAAAGGTAATTGCATTGGATAACACTTTTAAAATAATAATTAAGTGCATGACAACATTTTTAAAAAATTTAAAATATAGTAAAATCTATCAATGACAGACTCTATCAGTGATAGACTTCTATTAGTGATATTGTCAATCATTGATAGACCCTGCTTTTTAATATGGTCTATCACCGATAAACTTTTAAGCTAAAATCTAAATTTTGCTATATTTGCAATTTTTTTTACATTGTGCTATATCTACAAATACTTTAAACCTGATTGCTATATTTGCAACTGTCCCTAAAAAATGTCGTAAAATGACTAGTTTTTATTATTTTGTCTCTTTTTATATAAATATTTATTTATATCTATTAGAAAAAAAATGTTGTCAAATCGTAATTAATCTATAATTGAGAGTTTTATTTTGTCCCTTTTTTATATAAACATTTATTTATCTCTATTTATAATTTAAAAATGTCTTCAAATCGTAATTAGTCTATAATTAATATTTCTCATTGTTTTGTCTCTATTTTATATAAATATTTATTTATTTGCAAATTGCAATCGTGCACACGCGCACATATATATTAATAACAATTTTAATCATTAGACTTTCTTTGTTGAGATCTTGGATCCCTTCAAATTTCTACTCATAACTCAACCTAAATTGTGATTAATTTTAATTTATTTAACTAAAAAATAAAATTTTATTTAATTTTTAAGTTTTTTTTTTTTAAAAAAAATATCTTTAATTGAAATGAACGTCCAATTTTAGAAATTAGAGAATTTGTTTACTTTAAGTCCCTTCACTTATAAGATAATATTAATACTCACATAATTGATTTAAGCATAACAAAGGTAGCTGGTCCTTAAATATTTATAATTAGAATGTACATTGTTTTGACAAAATTTGAGAGAAATTAGAGAAAGATACTTAGAATATATATTATAGGAAAATTATCTTGAAAATATTTATAACTAATAGCAAAATACACAATAGAACAATAAAATTATGCCATATTTGTAAATATTTTGATTATTATTTTTGTTATATTTGAGAAGAGGGCAATAGATAAGTATCCTTTATTTTATTACGAGAATGCCATTTTGATACAGGTAAAAGACAATAATAATGTCCCTTATTTATTAGAAGGCATATACTGTGAAGTTAGAGAGAGAAGAGGGGAATACTAGTTGTAGAACTTGAGGGGATCTTCAAAAGATATGAGCGTATACAGTGGCCATGGTCGAAAATCAGGATTCACCTCTATGTTAACCACATATGTCCACACAATTCCATTCGCATTTTTAACTTTTACCACAACAATATACCTATGAATATAGCCATTATCGCTAATCTGTTTCAGACCGTTCACCACATGAAGGAAAATCAAATTGTCCGTTTGTTTCTCATTATGCAGATTTACTGCATTGCATCCAACTTCTTGCACTTCATACACATCGATATCCTCAATCACTTCTAAGGGACCCCAATTTGTTTCCACATCACTCATATTGTAATACCTTTGATAGACAGTTTTGGAAGATATATATGCAATAACAGTAAGGTGTGAGATTTAATTTGTTCCTGAATACTTGGGAGTTCGGTATTATTTATAGTTGTGTGTGTTTCAACGATCTGAACATTACAATTGTCTAATTGTTGATAGAATGGAATGTTGTAGTTGGACTAGCTTTTGAATTATATTAAACCAGGGATGACTAATAATACACTGTTCATAGGTTAGGAGATAACTTCGAAATCAAATTCTTTTTTTTTTTTTTTTTTTTTTTTTCTTAGTTCATGGTTATGTTGCCTTAGTGGAGTAATACAAAGTTTTTGTGAGACTAGTCTCAATCTTAACACTAGCATGTTTAATTTAAAAACAAATTAACATGATTATTTTATTAAGTGTTGTTATTTCTGAATTTAAGTTTTAATTTATTTTGGAGTTTTCTTTTTTTTTTTTTATTTATTTTTTTAATTTTATTAATTAAGTTCGTGATATATTAAATAATTTTTTTTTTACTTTCTAAAATTGTAAGGAGAAAATTTTTAAAATTAATTTGGTAGATTACATTTTTCTTTAGGAAACGTTCATAACAATTACAACTTACTATGAAAATACATCATCCATCCATCAATTCTCATACGTGTAAGATATTATCAAATGTGAATTTTACAAAATGAATGATGATTAAAGTTGATACATGAAAAATTCTTATTGATTCACTTATAAATTTTTTTTTGCCACCCCCATAAGATGATGGCAAACATTTCCTGAACGCAAAATATAACTTTGCCCTTGTTTTATATTTTGAAAAGAATGGGGTCAAAGATGTGCCCTAATATTGGATGCTTTTGTCCTTTTTATTCGGAATGAAGCACCAATAGTACTGACTTTAATTAATCCCTTTGATTCCTAGTTTGACTAGATTCATTATGATTTGAACTAGCTTTACATTCTTCATACAGATTCAGAGATAGCTTCGAATCAAATTCTTTTTTCTTCCCTAACATGGTTAGGTTACGTGAAACAATATACATTTTTGCTGAAATTTTAGCAATCCACGAGGGAATTCGCTTCGCTGCCAGCCTCAAACATTCCAAGGATTGTTATTGAATCAAACTGCCTTTGAAGCTGTTATTCGCATCAACAAAGCCTCCACATCACTTTCTGAATATCTATGTTGGCTGGATGATATCTAGAAATCTTCTGAAGAGTTTGAAGAAGTTTGTTTTATTTTTGTTCAAAGAAGTTGTCATCTTTTATTGCTGATGTTGTAGCTAAGGAAAAATATATATACACACACACACTAGTTAACATGGTTAAAAGTATTTAGAATATACAAAATTAAAATAACAAAAATATCTAAATTGTATTAATTTCAAATAAGAAATATCTAACATTAAAATTTAAAAAAAAAAAAAGGAGACAGTACATCCAACTTTATATATAATATTTTAAGTTATTTGTTAATAGGTATGAAGTAAGTTATGTTATATGTGGTTGAGTCATTTGAACATAAAAGTTAGGTAAATATAAATTAGGAATGAATATGTTGTTGATTGAATATCAATGGTAAATATTTGATATGAAATTTATAAGTGATTGAAAGAGGTAAAAAAAATAATATATGGATGAATTAAATTAAAATTCATATGACATAATTGAAATAAAATTTATATAGAATAGACACGATAAGATTGTTAATTAGTTACTTCAAGTGTTATTATTGGGTAGTTTTTTTTTTTGGAAGAGAATGAATTTTGGTGGGTATATATATATATTATTCAAGAATTGTTTTTAAAAAATTACTACTATAAGAAGGGGCAACTAAAGGGTATAATAACCATTGGGAAAAAGGGAAGCACATAAAGACATGCAATATAAATTAGAGGAGAGGAAGAATTACCCATTTCATGTGTCATGTTTGGTGGTTTTTGGGGGAGACTGAATTCTAAAGAAAACAAAAATATATACTTTATAAGAATTAATTTTAAAAATTACAATCCCCCGAAGGGAAGAACTAAAAGGACATATTACCATTGAAAGAATGGAAGAACAAGATATAAAGCGACAAAATAAAGAAACGTTTTAACTCTCAATTAAAAAGTAAAGAACTCAACCATAAAAATCAAATTAGTGATCTAAAAAAATAATGAGATACATTAACCTAGAGCATTTAATTAGGTGCTTGGAAATTAGATGTTCCACCTAATCTTTCTCTCAATTTCGTCATATTATAACCTTTGAGTAAAGAAAGATTTTTAAAAATTAATTAAATTTATTTTTTCTTGGATCAAATCTCGAACTCCCAAAATTTTTATACGAAACTTCAAGAAATCAAGAAAATCCGTTTCTCAGATATTTTTGTCCGGAAACTTATTTGAAATAACACATTAGTTTCTAACCATTAAAAAATGCTGTTTAAAGAAATTTGTAAATAACATAAAAAGAGTATTAAAAAAGATATTTACAACTTAGAGAAATGATAATTAAAAAAAAACAATTTAATGAGAAAACATAAAAAATATATATAATTAAAGAAGTACAATAATAATCAAATAAATATATTGTAAAAAGAAAAAGAAATAAACATATACAAAACTATTAAAAATTTAATAAAATATATTAAAAATCTATCTCAAATATTTTAAGATAATTTGAATTTTCAAGTATTTCTAGATTTCGTCGTCAAATAAATTTTAAAAAGTGAATATAATATAATAAAGTTTACAAATTCAAATAATTATTAGTAAAAATATATTAAATTGACAAAAATAAAAGAAAAAAGTATTTAAATGTACATAAAAATAAAAAATAGAACTATCATGGGTTAGTCTGGTGGTGGTGGGAATATTTTAAAAATACCAAAAAGTCAAGGGGTCATGGGTGCAAAATATTTAACTCTTTAGCTCCCGTTTTGTAACCGTTTTGTTTTTGAAAATTAAGTCTATAGATACTACTTCCAATTTCAAATTCATTCTTTTGTTATCTACTTTTTTCCAATGGTTTAAAAAACCAAGCCAAAATATGAAAACTAAAAAAAAAAAGATAGTTTTTAAAAACTTGCTTTTGATTTTGGCATGTGACAAAAAGTTAAATTATTGTACTTAGGAGAGATGCAAATAAATGTAAGAAATGTGGAGGAAGTTCACTGTGATTGATTATCAATGAGCACGGTTGGGTTTGTATTTTCCATTGAACAACTTTTTAAACATTCACTTTCTTCTAATGCTTTCTGAAAACTCTCTATGACCCTTTGTTTTCAAAGACATTTTGTTAACTAAAAGCCCGTTTGGATCAAGAAAAAAGAAAAAAGAAAAATGAGGAACGAGCATATACGTGGGGAAGAGATATAAAAGATGAGACATGGGATAAATAATTTTCATGCTTACTTTGCACCCATGTCAAACCGCATTTGATACCCATCTCAAAGCAAGGGTCTTCTACGTATCGAATCAATTCTTGTTTTTGCTTTTGATAAAATTACTTGGGTAAGAATTGATTCATTGACAAATTTCAAAAGTAAATTTTAATAAATGATCTAAATTTATTCACTTATAAAAGTATAAAGATTTAATTGATAAAATTATTAAGACACTCTAGTTATCTAAACCGAACGTAGGGGAAAGTATAAATTAATATACTTAAAAAATTTAGATTTTAAATTAATACAATTATTAATTAGAATTTTAATCAATAACATTCCCCACCATTTAAATTATAAAAGGATAAGTATTGTACAATCACTATCTTTCTCATAGAGCAGAGTAAATAAAGTGATACTTTCTCATCCTAAATATTTGAGCTTTGATTCTGTAGGCATTCTTGAAAAAATACAACTAATACATTGTTAATTGACCTAAAAGTTTAAGCTAAATATGAACGAAGGCAAAATTTAATATATTAAATTACTAACAAAATATATTAGTAAAAATGATTCTATTCACATGTTACTAATATGTACTATATTAGGAGACAATTGTTTATAACATTTTGAACATTTTAAAGGGAACAGAATTATTTTAAGAACACAATGTGAACTCGTTGGATTAAAATTAAATATTTTCAATTATTTTCTTATTGTTTACTATGAAACTGATATGTTTATTATTATTTTTTTTCATGATTAATCCACGAATATAAAATACTAATAATGTATTTGTTAGTGTAGATTTTAAAAAGAATAAAAATAAAGATATAATTTGATAATTTATGTCTTATATTAGTTAGATAGAAGTGTATAGTAGAATATATATTCACAAGGCAAAGGGATTAGTGGGTGCACCGAGACATCTCAACTAGGTTGACACTTCTCTAACACTCTCAACTATATTGATAGAAATATATTGTAGAATATATATATAAAAGTCACAATTATCAAACAATATATTTTTTTTGCTTCAGATTTTAAGAAATGGAAAACAAAATACAAGGTTAAAAAAGTCGAGTTGTTACATATACTTAAAACATATTTTACAAGAATGTATTAGGTGTTTATCTGTAAACATTTTCTTCTAACTATTTCTAGAGGAAAAATAATCATACAGTTTAAAAATTTATTAACTAAATTAATTTAATTAATAATTTTTTTAATTTTTTTTTTAAAAAAAAACTTAAATTTCAAAATAACAATACTTAATATACAAATAAACAAAATAATCATTTTAATTTATTTCGAAATTAAAAATGGAAAGTGTTGATGAAGGAATCTGTCTGATAAGAAAAAGGTACATATATTGTTTGAGTAAGACAACATAAGCATGAAGTGAAAATAGAATTTGATTCGAAGATATCTCCTAATAATCTATGGATGGTTTTAATTCACAAGGTAATGTCCAAACCCTAGATTCCATTCTATGAATTACGTACCCAATTTTTAATGTGCCGCAAGAGGGTTGAACCACAACTATAAATTAATATTGATGACCAAATCACATGCATGCACCAGCTTCCATAAATATCTTCTACTTAATTAACCATCCATCCATCATCAAAGATATTCCAAAATGAGTATTGGTCCAGCAATCATTGAGTTACCCATTGAGGATATCGATCGCCCAGATGTACAAGAAGCTGGAAGGCATGCAATACTGGAGCATAACACGAAAGAGAATGACAATTTGACTTTCATTCATGTGGTGAACGGCCTAGCGCCAAGTATTGTGACTGGTGTTAGCACGTACTATATTCTTGTGATTAAAGCTAAAACTGCCCATGGAATTGTTTGGTCATATGTGGTTAACGTAACTAAGTATTTTACAATACCATCCCCAAGCTATCATCTCAACTCTTTCAGGGATGTCATCCCCTACAAGTAGTCTTCCACTTCACAACAATATGCCCCTTTATTTATAGAAATAAGGGGCATCCTTGTCTTTTTATCTCTATGAAAATGGCATTAGCCATACTAAAATAATAATACTTTTCTTTTATATAAAGTATGTGTTTATCGTTCTAGTTTTTCTTTCTACCATTGTTCATTCTAATCTCTCAAATTTTTATTATATATCGCCTATCTACATATGAACAATATGTTATAAGCTAAGTAAAATAGACTTAAATAGACAAATTCTCTAATTTCTAATCTATCCATTCATCTTTCATTTTAGATATGCTAAATTATCTTTCAACATGCACATGGCCTTCTATCACTATTGGGATGAGAATTTGATGAGGGTATTAAATTTGTATCCAACCTAATTTGAGATGTTCTTGTGTGCGTACTATATAACCCTTATTTATCTCAATAGTTTCCTTCAAAAATACACTTGGCGTCCTAAATATCACAAAATACAAGCATGTATTGCCTTGCATTAACACAAAATAATCCTTTTTTTAGTAAAATAAAATTTAATATAGTGTGACGCTCATAACACGAGAGTATATTGTATTAACGAAATATATATAAATTAATCATTTTCATATCCTAAAAAACAATTGTACCAATAAAAATCATAGATCTCATGTATTGTGAACATATTTACTTTTTTCATATTTTTTTGTTTTCAAACTTATGCTACTGCCTGCGAAAGACACCCTTAATTTTTTAAATATATTGAAATCAAAGTAATTAGAACTCTATCCCATTCACTTTATGCATAGATCAACTCCACAACCTTGTTTTTTGAAAAATAATGACAAACAAATATTCAATGTTACACAGTAGAATGCAAGATGGTGATATGGTTAGGTTTGAGTATTTCATGATCTCGTTGCATTGAATAGGCTAGGTGGGGATTTGCAAATTTGATAGACCGAATCAAATTTGGGTGTGTTCGGTTTAACTTTTTAAGTGCTAATTTTAAATTAAGTCATTTTGAAAAAAAGAAAATTGGTGTGTTTTGCAACCACTCAAAATAACTTTTGAAACATTTCCAAATTTTATTTTAAACACTTTTTATCAAAATAGTTTAAATAAAAATGACATTTTGAAAAATATTTTTTTCTCTAGTCAATCCAAACAGGTGTACAACAAATCACAAAAGAAATAAAATAAAAACCCAACATTAATGAACCCAATGGTCATGGAGATACTAAAGCAAATTTAAAAAAAAAGAAAAAGAAAAAGAAAAGACGTTGCTCATGTCATATTTTGCAAGTGATATGAAACCGTTAAAATTATTTTTGTCGTTTTCAAAATCACTAGTAAAATATTTTTTATTCTTTAGAATCAATTTTAATAGTATGAAAATTGTATGTGAGAGTATAAAATTAAAAATTAAATTAATTTTGAGTGATTAAATGAACGCTTAAAAATGATTTTCAACTATAAAAAATGAAAAAAGAAAAACAAATGTTTTGTAGGAAATGTGATAGCCTAATATCCGTTGAGTTTCAAGAGCCCCATCTGCATGCTCTTCTTTGCCCATAAAGCACAATCTTTTATTCAAATCTTTGATAATTTAATAAATTTTCGGATGCCTTCATTTAGGACACTTAATTTTCAGTCAAAGAAGTGGAATATTTAATTCTGGTTTTGTTTAAAAAAAATACTTAGGTGCATTTTAATTTTTAGGCTATGTCTTATCCTTTTAATTTGTGTCTCATTTAATTGTCTAATGTATTTGATAGTATGAGTTCTATTTAATTAATTGGCAATAGGAGAAGTAATCCATCTATTTTATTAAGAGTACTGTGAGGTTACTTGTATTTTTTGACGTGGGATTCTAACCTAGTTGTTACCATGTGGCAACATTTCTTACTTTTTTTTTTCTAAAAATATTAATTTTTCAATTATTATTATTATTATTATTTTTTTTTTTGTGTGTGTGTGTGAGATTAGAGTGTATAGACTTAAGTATTATTATCTTGAGAAATTATATTAAAGGTCTAAAATGGGGGAGGTGGTTTGAAAAATGTCTATTTTCAATTTGGTTGAAAAATGTTTAAATCCCGGTTGATGCAATTGAGCTCCATTTTAGCCTATTTTGGCTCCAACAGCTCTAACTCCTAGTTATACCATCACAAATGCCCAACAAAAAGTGGAGTCTTGGTCCGAGTAAGCCGCCCCCTTTCATTCTGGGATCGTACCATTCAAGCCTTTTTTTTTTTCATGCTTTTCTACTATGAAATGGGGGGTTCCCTCATGTTGCGGAATAGGGTTTTTATCTCCTGTGGACTCCGAGGAGTGAATCGAATCAATTTTCGTTCTTGGTTTGGTCGTCTTGCTTTGGGAGAGAGGAAGCTTCCAATTTGATATCTGTAAAATAATGAACTAAACATATAAAATCTAAAGACAACTCCGAATTAAGCAGAGCAAGATAGCACATTTTCGCTACTATCATGACATCAGGAAAAATAGCCTTCGCACAGGCAGAGAGTTGGACATGTGAGAGGAAAGAACCTTCCCGATGCTAAATACAAAAAATAGCGTCGAGAATTAAATAATTTTCCCAACATTTCTCTCTCTACCCTACTTATTTTTTTCTTTTTTCTTTTCTCTTTTAAGAGTTCTCTTCACTCAAAATTTTTCTCTCTATTTTTTTCTTTTTGTTTAAACTTTTTTTTTTTTAATCTATCTCTTTCCCTCAAACTTATAGTTAATTTGTTCGAAAAAAATATTCTTATGAAGTTTAACTAATATTTTCATCCATCTTTTTTTTTTAATGCCTCTAAATTTACCATATTTTTTTTCTCTCTAAAACATTTGTATGCATGTCTCTAAGTTTATATTTACACATATTTGCATATTTTTCTCCCTCGAAAACATCTCTTCATCCCACATATTTACAAAAGTAAAGATAAAAAATAGTTATAAACAAGTTTAGTTTTCTACTTTTCAAAACAAAAGACAAAAAATTCGTTATCAAACGTAAGTGATTTTTTGTTTTTAAAAAACGAAAAACTAAAACTAGAAAACTGAAAAACCAAAAATAACAAATTGAAATAGTTATCAAAATGGTTAGAGTTGGCTTTGACTCGGTCTTAGTCCTGTTGTTGTTTGATGAGGAAAACTGCACTTTATATACATTAAATTATGTACATATTGCATCATCTTTATATCTATCTATAATGAGAGAATAAATAAACTTTTTTTCTAGAATAAACAACACAAAAACATCAACCAAATATTTTCTTAAATATATCTATAATTTGAATCTGATTCACTTATATTTGGATCAAACTGCAACACTCCACTCCAACTACACACACCAGAAAAGACTAAAAAATTATTTCAAATATAGAAAAAAGATAAGAGTTAGGCATGTTGAGATCACAAGATCACGAGTTGCAAAAAGATGGGTGTGCAGCCCAAAATGCCCCAAATTAAGTACTTTTCTATTTTGTAATATTATTATAATCATGCTTCCATTTTCCCAATTGACGAATGTTTTTTTGTTTTTTTGAAAGGCAAATGCAATCAACTCTTTATTAATGAACAAGGCTGTGATACAAAAGAGTTTGCTAGGGTTAACGCAGAGAATACTCAACTTTTGACTAAAAACCAACATAATATTATACTCAAGGTTGAGTAACTTTAAAATTATTTTTGAGGATAATCTATCGAACCATAACTCAACTGGTGTAGTGTTTGTGCTATCAAATTCGAAATTAGAAGTTTGATTCTCTCATAAAAGTTATTTTTTAGAAACTAAAAAGACAAGAAAAATATGGTGATTTGAATTTTAATTCTCATCTAAAAAAATAAATAATAAAGAAAAATGTCTATCCTGTATTGATTCCTATATTAAAAAATGAATTTCTACGGATCAAAGTATCATGTGATAAACGATTTCATTTTTAATTATTATTTTGTAGATAAATTAGTATAATTTCTTTCCAATGTCATACCACAAATACATTTTGGGTTAGTGTGTATAATTTTGTTCTAATATCCCACCAAAAATAACTTGAAAACAGTTATTATATATTAGTTTCAAGGTTAGAGGTCCCGTTTGGTTCATAATTCATTTTTATTTTTATGTTCTCAAGAGCAAAAAATAGAAGAAAAACGATTAAAACCTATTTGGTATACTTATTTTTAAATTCCATTTCCAAAAACAACCCTCAAAATATTCCGTTATAAAAAACAATAAAATGACGTTATTCCCTAGCTCTTTAATTTGTACCTAACTTTCGATGAATGAATGCATCTTTATTGGCATCGGGGTATGATGAGGGTGCTAAGGAGATGTCAACTTAGTTTAGATGTCTTGATGCACCTCCTGATCCCACTTTCCTTCATATCTTGTTAAAAAAAAAGAAAAAATATTGGTGTACTAGGGATAGTAGAAATATGATATTGTAATGAAGGTGTTACAATGTGTCAAAAAATATCCGAGTGCATTTACTCATCTTCTTTCTTTTTTTTTTTTTTAGTTTATTGTTTAAACAAAGATATAATTGAATATTGAGATTGAAAATGATCTTGTCTTAATAAAGCTATTATTCGGTCTTAATTACTTAAAAGAGAAGAACATGAATTAAATTCCACAAAAAACTAATTGTTAATTAAGTTTACAGAAGGAGTGGAATAAATTGGAGTAGTATAAATTTGAAACTCCCCTGAAGCACAGAGCATCCCATAAGTAATAACTTTATGAGAGTAAGTTTGTGTATTGAAAGTAAGTTGGCAAAATGTGTTCTCCCCCAGGCCCACATGTGAACCATACAGCAGAATGAGCAGTAGAACAGTACAACAAACAAGGATATTACCGCCTTACCTTATTGGTTAAGGATAATCACGACAATCATGAGGGTGTCTATGAGACTGTTGTGTTTGAGAAGAGTTGGGAGCATTACAGGGAGCTCATTTACTTTAAACCTCTCGAGGTATGTTTTTTCTTATAACACTTATGTTTCTTTTTTTGCAACCCTTCTTAGATTTGTTCATTGTATCTATCTTTTGTTCCTTAGTGATAGATGTGTCCTATTCCCATGAAACTCTCTTGTTTTGAGTTACGCACAAAACATTCCATAAGTAATAACTTTGTTGGAATAAGTGTGTTCTCAGGTACTTAGCGGTTATGTTCCATGTCAGGATCCTGAAGGCCATCATGTGAAAGAAACAGCAGAATGGGTAGTAGCAGAGTACAATAAACAAGGACATTGCTTGACATTGATTCGTGTGTTGAATTAGTGTGAGTCGCAGGTGGTGGCTGGAACTAAGTATCGCCTTGTCTTGTTGGCTAAGGATGAGAGAAATTGTGAGAATAACTACGAGACTGTTGTGTGGGGAGAAGTTAAACGGACAAGGCAGAGAGCTCATTTACTTTAAACGTCTCTTGACACAGTGAACGAAATGAAGGAAGCTCATGCTTTATTACATATATGTGTGTTGTTGTACTCCCTTTATAATCAATCTATATAAATAAGGAGAAAATAAAATAAAAGCTATCATATAATCCCTTTATAATGGGATATATAATAAAACTAAAGGCTATATAATGCTTAGTTATATATATATATATATATATATAAAAGTGTGTTTTGTCCATGTCTTTTATTCCATTTAACTCGACCTAATCATGATCATGTGACATGGAAGAGTGATCCATGAATTAGAAGAAGTAGCATTTTCAACAAATTAAACTTTCATTATAATTTACATGAAAATACATGGTATCTTTATATATAAGAAAACGAAATAAAGATCACTAGTGATCGGAGTTTGATAAATTCGTTAAATAACATAAAAGGATTATTTTAAGGATACAAACATACATGTAAAAGAAACAAAAAACATCTTTTTGGATGTCATGATGTCTCAGGAAAAACATGTACAAGAGGTAAAGTAATTAAAATATTGAGTTGCCTTGTTTGTGCTTCTATCATGCCATTAATTTGAAAGCATTTTATAACATCTAATTTCTCTACTTTGTTCGGGCTTATCTCTAGTCCTCTTCTAGATTGTTAGATGTTATTCTTTACAAAGATTTATTGGATATGAATAAATGGGAGAGGATGAGGGTGCTAAGAATATGTCTACTTAGTGGAAATATTCAGGTGTATTTACTAACCCAACTAAGAAAAAGAAATGCTTTAATGGTCTTAAAAATAACTTGTAACGTAGCAAATAATATAATGTGTGGATCAATCTTGATTCAATTAAAATTCTATCCATCGTCAAAAATCGACTACAAAGCGGACAAAGAATGAGAAAAGTAACAAAAACATTAAAAATTGTTACAAAGAAAACATATTGAACTCAAACAAAGAATGATTTTGTCGATAAATAAATTCTGTTTTAAGAAAATACGTGGTGTGCTCATTTCAATAATATCTATATGTTAAGAAAACGTGTGTTTTTACTTACAAATAAATGTTTAATTCTTTTCTAATCGATTTTTCTTAATAAAGTTGAGAAAATTTCAATTGGTTTTTATTCTAGAAAACTACCATGCATGCATGTACTAAATGACAGCTAGTACTGAAAGTATTATATACATTTTTGTTCGATGGATTTAGTTCCCTTCATGTTGTAATCGTGTTCTTCAATTATACAACTTGCTGATAATAAAACCAGTCGGCTATGAGGAAAAGTTTTAAACTTGTCCTTTAAATTTCAATGAAGTTGATTAGTGTACTCCTAGGTTACCTAATTATTATGGGTTTCTCACTAGAAATATTATGATGGGTCATATGTGTAAGTTTACTTATTATAAAAAAAATATAATAATAATAATAATAATAATAAAAGTTCATCGCGTGTCTCGACAAAAGTATATATAACAGGAAAAATGTGTTAAAACATAGGAAAGTAAATTGAAACTTGACATCCATTTTGAAGGACGGAGTGAGAAGAAAAGGAAGAATATTGTGTGTGTGTGTATATATATTTAAAAGGACGTAGGTTTTATATATTTATTAATAGATAAAAGGTGAGAAGGATGCAAAATGAAGCATGATCATACATGGTGTGTGTATATATGTGGTGATGATGATCCTTAGATGCTGACATCTTTGACATAGTCGAAAGACATGGCGGTTGGAATGCCGATGAATGGAGCAAACACTACAATCTCTTTAAGTACATAACCATCACCGACCTTGACCTTTAGCTTCAAAGTTAGGCTGTATGTTTTCCCATTGGGTCGAGGCTTGGAACGCGGAATCCGTCTCTTAATTTCGCTCTAAATATTTAAACCATTCTCACCAAATTCGTAGTAGTGGCAAAATCGGATCGAACACAAGGAGCACTCAAATTTCTCTATTAAATAACTTGCCATCCTAAGGTAACCAATGTGATTTTTTGAAGAAATTTTGTTGCAAATGAAATTAAAACAACCTAAAACGAAAGCCTAACTTGAGTTGGAACGGAGTTTTTCCTATTGCTTAGAATTGCTAATCAAATTGTCCTAATCCACTGAATTTGTGCAATACTCAGCCACTGCCCAAGCAGCTATCTCAAGGATAACCTTGTCCAACATAACCACCAATAGAATTGGAAGGTTGCAAGAAATGCTTCCCGTAAGACTCATCTTTAATTAGCTTTGATATTGGATAACTTCCTTTGAACAAAACTTGATTTCCACTTTGATCTTCACTCATCTTTCTACCACTTCCACCTTTCTATACACTACTAACCTAACTTCGTCTTCTCCAAATACTTTTTAGAATCTAATTCTCCATCTGCCCTTTTTTATTATTATATTTGAAAATATAATTTTTGTTATTTAACAGATAATTTTGAATCTTATTCACTTATATTTGGAAGAACAACATTCTACAACTACACTAGGAAACAACTCAAAAATATTTAATTGAATACAATCCCCTTTTGACCAAAAACCCATATAAAATTTTACTTCTTCTTTGTATAGAAAAGAAATATAAAAATGTTAATTATTAACTTTTGAGAGGATGATCTATATTCTATTACGTTTACTCATACATTTAAAAAATAGTTAAATTGAAAGTTGTTTATTCTATGAAACAACTCTAAACCCAAACAATTTTCTCCATATTTTTTTAACAAAAATTTTTAAAGAGTATAATGACTGATATAAATGTATGTGATAAAAAGCATTACAAGCAATAGTGGATCCAAAACTTTATGTTAGGGGTTGTATAGGTAACATCACAATCACATTGTATGATTCACAATCCAAATTTTGTTTTATGTTTTTAGATTCATTGAGTTTAACGAATATGTGTTTGAAAAATAACTTGAATTCTGTTTCTGAAGACTATTTCCGAATTCTGTAATTCAAACAATGTAAATTCTGAAAACAACATTTTTATGTTTTCATTGTATCTAGAATTTGAATTTTAAATCTTCAAATGCAGAATTATATATATAAAGATAAAAAACATTTAGAAATATAGTATGATATGTTATAAACTCAATTCATTTTTTAATTAAAATATGTATTATGTAATTATTATAAATTAGGTTAAATTCCAAATTCGGTCTCTATGGTTTGGACAAAGTTACAAGTTGGCTCATATGGTTTTAAAATTTAGAATTTAGTTACTATGGTTTGATACATCTTCATATATTATCTCTATGGTTTGTTAAATCCTCTTAAATAATCTTTGTCATAGGGATTATTTATGAAGCTTTTATCGGACCGTAGGAGTTAAATTATAATTATAAACCCTTAAACCTAAATTTTAACTCTTTCCAAACCGCACGGACAAAAATTTTCATTTATCTCATAAATTAAATAATATTACAAAATAATAATTATACAATTTTTTTAACATAAAACCATGTTAATAAGCAAATTAGTAATATAGTTTACTGTCAATTGATATTTAGTGAGTAACTACAACTAGTTTGCAATTGTTTAAATTAGAATCTAGTTTCTGAATCCTACTTCCAAACACATATTCGAAAACATGAAATACAATGTTGTTTTCATTTAATCCCTTATTTTGAAAATTTTGTTTTTAGATTCTCTACCAAGCATACCCTAAGTTATTACACACATATAAAATCTTTCTTTAAGTATTACAACCAATTCTTATTATCTAATTGACTGGATACGATGGTGTTCCATATCAACTCGACAACAAGCATAAGCACAACGGGGTGCTGAAATCATGCATTTGCTTTTATCCTACAATTTTAATTGTTTCTTTTATTCTAGAGTCTATCATGTGTAATCATGGAAAAGTTAATAGAAATTAAAATACAAACATGAGTAGACTTTTATGCTAATAAAATTAAAGAATACTCGGTTAAATACTTAAATATATTTACTATTATGAACAAAGCTCATGGTCTTACCTCGAATAAAAAATATGAACTCAAGTCAAACATTATCCCATAGCTACAATTCCATTTTTAATTTAGTTTGTAAACTAAAATTTAATACTTCAGATGGATAGAGAGTGGAAAAGAAAAGAAGAAAAGTAGTAGTCATTAGTCCAAAACGACTACTACACAAAAAATTATGACCAAACAAATGGAAGAAATACCTTTATAAAAAAAGAAGAAAAAAAAAAAAGTGATATAACGAAATTTTGGAAAGTGATTAGAATGAGTGCATGGTGTATTTGGTCCACTCCTACAACATCTACACTTTATATGCAACATTTGGATGATGGCATCTCGGGTTTTTCTTCCAAATTAAATTGGCGCTCCAAGACGAGATCATTCAATCTCTACAAAATGTAGAATAAAACGCAGTAAACTAATCAATCTAACCTAAAGCATTAAAAAAATAACACATTAATGCATGGTGATACGAAAGGCTAATAGCATTTTCGTTACTTGTGAAATGAGTTCCAGATTATTGGACCCTTTTTTTATATATTTTATGTGATATATTATTCACATTCAATTAGTAAAAGTGCAATGAAATCTTTTTATATATAAGTAACTGTGTGTTCTTCATTTATACAACTAATCGATAATAAAACCAGTCGGCTTGTTGTTTATATTTCAATGAAGTTGATTAGTGTACCCCTAGGTAATTACCCTAATTATTTTAGCTAGGTTTTTCACTAGAAATATTATTACAGGTCATATGTGTTAGTGTAATTATTATTATTTCATTGTGCATGTGTGTCGACAAAAGTGTATGTAATGGGAAAAAGGTGTTAAAAGTTAAGAAAGTAAATTGAAACTTGGCATTTATTTATTTAAAAGGACGTCAGTTTTATATATTTATTGATAGATAAAAGGTGAGAAGGATGCAAGAAGAAGCATCATCATACATGGTGTGTGTATGTGGTGATGATCTTTAGATGCTGACGTCTTCGACATATTCGAAAGATACGGCGTAAGGAATGCCGATGTACGGAACAAACACTACAACCCTAAAGATCTTAAGTACATAAACGTCACCGACCTTGACCTTCAGCTTCAGAGTCAGGGTGTATGTTTTCCCATTGGGCCCCGTCTCAACAAAACCATCCACCACAGCCACCAAGCTCGCTTCAATCCTATTTTTATTGCAATAATCAGCCACTATCTTAACAGCTAGGTCAAGGACAAACTTGTCCAGCACATCCACCGATACACTCCCAGAAATGCTTCCCCCCGTAAGAGTCATCTCTAATTGCCTTTGATATTGGATAACTTCCCTCTAACAAAACTTAGATTTCCACTTTGCTCTTCACTCATCTTTCCACCACTTCCACCTTTATATATACTACTAACAAACTCTATCTCCTCCAAATACTTTTTCGAATCTAATTCTTCATCTAACCTTTTATATTATCATATTTTAGAAATATAGTTTTTGTTGCTTAACAGATAACTTTGAATTTGATTCACTTAATATTTGGAACAGCAACACTCCCCCTACAACTATACACTAGAAACAACTCAAACATATTTAAAATAAATAACCAAAGGAGTTTGTATGGAATACAATCACCTTTTCACAATATATGTGTATATATATATAATATTATATTTAAGACTGAGTTGCTTCAGAATTGTCTTGATTACTTTTTTCCTTCTTCTTTGTATGGAAAAGAGTAATTAATTATTAACTTTTGAGGATGATCTATATTCCCTTACGCTTACTCATACATTTAAAAAATAGTTAAATTGAAAGTTGTTTATTCTATGAAACAACTCTAACCCCAAATAAATTTCTAAAGGGGTCACGAGATACGGAATTAAAAGATATAATTACCATGCACACATACATTGACATATATTTTCACTTTAAAAGAAAAAGGAAACTAAAAGAAATATATGCTAATTAATTATAATTTTATCCTACCACAAATGCTTTTTCAGATTTTAAATCTTATCTTTAAATCTTTGAAACATGAATGTATGCTAAATTGAATTTAGCTCAACAAGATTCGATAGATACCCTCTCTTGAGAGATCGTATGTCATTTGATCTCTTATTTCTTAGATAATGTATCAAGTGTGACCAAATTTGAAAGCTATGTATTGAAAAAATCTACAAATCATTGGCCCTACATAATTAGACGTGCCAGACTAAAAATTGAATTAAGCGTAAGTTAAAAGACGAAAATAAAGGAAGTTCTTGATTTGTGATATTATACTCTTTTAAACAAATGTCATTTGGTATTTAAAAAAAAATTTAAAATGTGTTGGAATATATTTTCAAGTGTTTAATTTAAAAAATAAGTCATTTTGGAATAAACTTAAGTTTTCAATATCTAAGTTTATATTTTAATTTTCTCCAATCTCAAAATATACATGTAAAAAAATATTTCAATAAAAATTAATTTTTTAAAAAACATTTTTTTATTAAATCAATCTAAACGGCTATATACATGTAAATAAACACTTCCATGTTAGTTATTTTTTCCAACCAGACTAAACGACAAGAAGATGGTGTTTTGAATTTTGGTTCTCTCTTATCTCAATATATATTTTAATTCTCTCTTATCTCAAAAAATATATAAATATATATTTGTTATTCTTTAGCTTCAACATATTATTTTTTTTTATTACATTAAAAAATAATAAATATCTGAACATTAAAGTATCTTGGAATAAAACAGTTTCATTTTAATTTTTACTTTATAGATATTATTCTTTTTTATTCACTATTTTTGTTACGTTTTCAAAGAAATAATTTTAAATTATAAATATCATATCAACCTAAAATAATAAGGTACTGCTTATAGTTAATTACTAGGATATACTTTGTTGTGCACTGCACATGTGATGTTTATTTTTTATCATATATATTTTTATTTCAAATTTTAAATTACATCTTTGGAGTTTTGAAAATATATAAATAATAAATAGTTCGGGATGGTTAATTATATCTCATATTTTAAAGAGTGTAATTATTTTAAATTATAAAATTGTTGAAAATATTTTTAAATATAGCAAAAAAAAAATCAAATTGATAGACTGTTATAAACTATTATGCGACCTATCACTGTGTATCAGTGATAAAACATTGATCATTGATAGACATTATCTATCACTATCTATTTATCAGTTTCTATAGATAATGATACACTAATTTTTGTCTTTGCTAAATTTGCAAAAAAAAAAAAAAAAAAAAGTTGCTTCATTTTTCTACATAAAGAACCCTATTTGAAAATAATACAGATAAATTATTTGATTATGTAATAAAAAATAAATTTTATGTTAAAGAGATTCTCAACTACGTACAACATAACTTATTTTATATATATTATTATTATTTTTTTTTTTTAGTTTTAATGTGATATATTTATTATTTGAGTAATAAACAGGTAACCCAATTAGAGTAATTATGAAGGCAGACCCTGAGAAGGAGGAGGCCCCAGCTTCCTTAGCTACAACATCAGCAAAAAGATTACAATTTCTTTGAACAAAAACAAAACAAATTTCTTCAAACTCTTCACAAAATTTCCAGATATCATCCAGCTAAAATAACTTCAACTATTCTATACTTTATAAATAATTATAAGCTTTTTTACATATATATATATATATATACATACATGCAATGAAATCTTTCTCTAACATAAGAAATAATATTATATAAAATTGACAAGAGTTATTCGTCTACACTTGAAGAGCGATAGCATTCTATTATCGTCATAAATTGTACTTTTTTTACTTACAAATACAACTTTCACAAATATAAAATTATATTTTTAAAGTGAAATTTTGAAGAACCAATTCTATTGTTCTAACATATTTCTCACCTAAATTCAAAAAAGTCTCATTTTTATACCTGGATTGCAATCATACATGAAGAAATGCACCAATTCAATGTATGACCACCTACACCCAGAAGTCGTGTCCTCTCAACAAACACTTATACTCAAGAGTCGTGTCCTAAAGATGAAAGGGAAAAATAGATATTTACTAAAAATTTAGGAACAAAAGAGGAAAGCTAAAATTATTTCCTATAACCCCATTTATAGACTATTCCATAACACGTGCGATGCACATAAAATTAATTATATATAGTTTATTTTAGTACATAGAGGAAAAACTTTAAAAGATAATAATTAAAATATAAAATATAGTTCTTTATAAATTGTTTGACTAGAAAAGAAAAAACAAAATAGAAATTTATGAAATTTTAAAAGGCAAAAAATATTATTGTCCATTTAAACATATCTCCACTGCTAGATATTAATACTTCATATCTATAGTCTAAATCACACTCATAAATAAGATATACTACTTCGACTAAGATAGTAGTTGCAACATGACTATCTATTCAAACATATCTTTACTGCTGGAGATTTGTTGGTTGGCTCTCTATTTTTTTCAAAGGCAACTTGCGGTGGTCCTTACGTGTCACAAATCAAATCTTAACATCTGTCAAGGAAAATATTCCTTTGGAAATTCTTTCCTTATTTGAGGCGCATCATATTATTTCTGAGGAAATTTAATTTCCTTTTCTGAGATATGTTTATAAAAGGTGCTTTATGGCGATGATCTAGGGCTACCAATTTTGTTTATTCATATCAAAGAGTTTATGTTCTTAGGGCCAACTGGTGTAACATTGTGTTTTGTTCTTTGCTCACTATATTCCGCTGTCTAAGTACAAAACCTTGAAGATAATTTTTGTCTTAGGGGGAGTCTAAGGCATTGTTGAAGGGAAGAGATTTTTGGTCTTAGTAGAAGCCTAAGACTTCTTTCTCGAGAAGGATTTCTCCATCTCAAGGTGTACCTAAGATTCGTCAGTGAAGGGAGTTAACTAAATTGCGAGGAAGATAATTAATCAAGCGAAGAGGAGACTCACACACTGTCAGAAGGCGGAGTGTTCAACACTAACAGTAACACACCTAGGGGAGCCTAAGGTACAATTGAGAGGGAGTCTCACACCTAGGGAAAGCCTAGGCGACTTGTGAGTTTGGGCTTTACGTGAGTCACTATAGTAGTTGTTGTATTACAGATAAGCACTATGTTGTTGTAGCCACCTAATTATAATTTGTCCAACCTTTTGTAATTAATTTGAATTAGCATGTACATTTGCATATTTATTTGAATTAAATTTCATGTTTATCAATATTATCATTTGCAAAAATTTGGTGATTTTGTGTAGTTTAATTAAATTAACTAAATTGGTTGGAAAAAAAAAAGGACAAAAAGAGCAAAATTTTGAATTGGGGTTTGGTTGCCAAAAGGCTCCAACCCATTTTGAAATTAATCTAAGTTGGGAAAATCCCAAAATTGAAATAAAATCCATTAAAAAAATTTACAAAATGGAATAAAGTTTTTGAATTTTAAATACCCAATTTTTTCTCTTCCACGAACACTGGCCACCACTTTCATTAACTCTTCATTTTTTCTTCAAAAAAGAAAAAGAAAAAACTCTATTTCTCACATAAACCCCCAAAAGCCCTTCCTTCCTTACAAAAACCCTAGAAAGCCGACAATCTCATTCCCCTCTTTTCATCTAAAAACCCTAACAGAAGCCAAGAAACCTCATTCTCTTTTTCTCAGCCACAAAGAAAAACCCTAGAAAAAAAAATACACACAAAAGAGGAACGGTAGAAAAGAAGGAAATTGGTAAGCTTCCCAAAATCTTCCCAAAACTCCAATATCCACATCAAGAAAGTTCTAGCTTTGTTGGAGGTTTCACTTGGTAGGGCATTTGCCCCAAGGATTCGCACCTCAAAAAAGCAAACAGCTTCTTTATCTTGGATTCCGACCTTCGACCTTCTACTTCTCTCTTTGTGTCATTTCTTCTTCCCTTTATTTATCTATTTTTATCAAGTAATTTCTTGCCTATTTCTATATGCATTTGTTTTAGATCTATTGTTTTTGTTTTTTGTTTTTTTTTTATGTCATTTTTTGTTCATCTTCTTCTTTGTCCATGATTTTTCTTTATTGTTCTTAAAAAAAAAAAAGGTAAAATATGTGTAAAAAAGAAGAGATGAGATAAGAAAAAAAAAAAAAAAGTAACAGACATTAGAAAGAAGTTATCTATGTTCACTGTGTTGGAGTGTGTTGAAAAAAATTGTGAGTTGACGAAGAAGATAGAGAATTGATTGGAGAGAGAAAATTTAGGAGAAAATAAGTAGTTAGAGGTTATTTTTTTTATAAAAAAAAAAATGGACTTCTGATGGCGTCAGCGTCGTGTGAATTTACCGAATTGCCCCCAAAATCAGTATCTAGAGGCACCCACACGACTTCCGCTCTTGACTCTCACCCTCATCTCTCGATCCCCACTATCTTCTTTTTTACTTTTTTTTTCTTCGATTCTTTTTTCTGTGTTTTTTATACATTTCTTCTTCTGTTTTTTTCTTTTAGCTTTTGTTCTGTTTTTTGTATGTCTTCTTCTTCTTTTTTCCATTTTTTCTACGTTTCTCCTTCATAATTTTTTTTTCTTTGCATCGAGCATCAAACATAGAATATAGAGCATTAGAGCATCGAGTGAACTTACAACATAAAGTATACTCTTGATGCACGAATTCGATGTAATTCCACAAGTGCACGGGTTAAGTTATAATATAAAACGATTTAAGTCCGAGTATCGTATCTACTGGGGATTGAATTGAATACATTCACTTAGCTATTCAACAATCGAGTTAATTTTATCTAAGGGATAGACCTTGAGTTTGGATTTTGAAAACAAGAGAGCAAGAAAACAAGAACAAGTGAAACTTCAAGGGATAAGAGTGTCCTAGGATGTTAATGTCATTAATTACTTCATTAAGTCATGCTTTAGATTTTCATGGAATTATGTGCAAACAATATGTTTAAGTCTAAAAACTAATATCCGGATTACATTCTCTCAAAAACAACCATTTCTTATGCAACCTAATTGATTACTAATTTCTTGAAACCAAGTTAAGAAGCATAGCATTAAGATTAGTCATGATCAACTTTCTCTAATAACCACTCAATCATACATCTAACCTAAGACTTATTGATGATCAATTAATAAAGAATAAGCACAATAGCATTGAAAAACATATCATTCAACAACATCCATGAAAAGTACTAAACCATTAACATAAATCCATAATTAAATCATTCAACACTCTAAAAAAATGAGTTTAACCACACATAGCTATCAAATACATATTTGCACATGAGTTCTCAAGCATAGAAATAAAAGGGAAAGAGAAACTTAGGAAGAAGAACTTGATCTCGAATTGCTTATCGACATTGCACTCCTTTGATCTCCACTTGATTGTAGCAAACTCACACCTTTTGGGCTCTCTTTTCTCTCTAATTTTGTGTGCCTCTTTTTGGGGATTCTCTTGTGTATTTTTTTGATGTCTAGAGTTACTTAGAACTCCTCAATATATTGAAGTGACCACACAAACTCCTTTCTAAAAATATAGATTTTTCAATTTAGGAAAGTTGGCATCGTTGTGCTCTTAGAGAGAGCAACGACATTGTTCGTCATAAAAGACAAGCGCAACGACGTTCTTGGATAGTGTCACGACACTGTTCGTCATGGAAGCCTGGTTTCAAGCAATGTGACACTCTCGACAAAGGCAACTACGCTCCAACAAATGCTGATTTTCGATGCTCTCGGGTCTAGAGCGCAGCTACCCTCTCGGCTGCGCTGCCCTATTTTCTAGGGTTTTTCCTCTTTTTCTTTAAGTTTTCGCTCAATTTTGACTCAGTTTGGTTTCTTTGACTTCTAGACCTTATTTTCTCCATTATTACAGAAAACCTAGCAAACACATTAAATCTAATCAAAACATCCCTAAATCAAAGACAAGAAAAGCACTTTTTAGGTGCTTTTCAACTCTGTCACTTTCCCCTAAAGCTCTCTATGACTTTTCCAAACTTCGACACAACCAACTTTGGCGAGCTCGAAGAGAGCGAGAGTGAGAGAGAGAGAAAGAGCAAGAGAGAGCGAGAGTGAGAACAAGAGTGAGAGAGAGAGAGAGCGAGAGAGATAAGAGTGATTGTGAGTGAGGAAAGGAAGCGAGAGTGAGACCAAGAGCATGAGAGTGAGAGCGAGGTTTGGAGGCCCAAATGAGTGAGGTTGGGATTTCTCGTAAAGTTTACCTGTCAACTCCCAACCTTCCTCTCGCTCGTGCTCTCTCACTCTTGCTCTCGCTTCCTTTCCTCACTGATAGCCACTCTTATCTCTCTCGCTCTCTCTCTCTATCTCATTCTTACTATCTCGCTCTCACTCACCGGAGTTGGTCGCGTCAAAATTTGGAAAAGTCATATAGAGCTTTATGGAAAAGTGACAGAGAGTATACTCTATGTTGTGTTTGACAGTGCAAAGAAACAGAAAAGAAAATGATGAAGGAGAAACGCAGAAAAAACGAAGGAAAAAAAAAAAAGACATTAAAAAAAATGGAAGAAGAAATGCATTAAAAACACAGAAAAAAGAATCAAAGAAAAAAAAAAGAAAAAAGAAGATAGTGGGGACCCAGAGACGAGAGGCAGCGTCAAGAGCAAAAGTCATGTAGGTGCCTTTGGATAACAATTTTGGGGGACGTTCGATAAATTCACATGACGTTGATGCTAGCAAAAAGGCATATTTCATTGAAAATTTGTGAAGAGCCCAAATTTCATTTGGGCCCTCCAATTTAGACCATCGGTACAAATTTCTCTTAATTTTTATATTATTATTATTATTATTATTATTATTATTATGTATGTGTTTGGGTGATTTGCCGCCCAGACTTAATTTGTTTTCTTTTAATTTAATAATGTCTGCCGCTAACCCCACTTTTTGAGCGGTCCATCTCTTCTGTCCCCTCTCTTCCCTATCTGTGTGGTCAGGTCAATGGCTACGGCCACTTACTTTTTTTTTTCTTTTCTACAATTTACTTTTTGTTTTGTTTTAATTTTTATTCCCTCTTTTCTACTCAATAGTTTATTTACCCTTTGTAATCAATTTTTTTTCTTCTATTGCTTTCTTTTTCTTTATTTGTTTTTCTGGTTATCATTTTAATTATTTTCTCTTGTTAAAAGAAAATAGGTATTAAATTACATTTTATTTTACATTTATATTTATCTATTTTCGTTTTTAAGTGTTCATCTATTCATTAAATTTAGCACATTTTATTATATTGCTATGCTAACATTTCGCATGTGAGGTGACCAAAAATAATTTTCTAATATTCTTAATCTTTTCACTTTGTAAAACATCTAGGAATATTTGGAAATTCGAATTTTTAGAATTTTTGAGGTGAGCAATCGATTCTTAGGGAGTCCAACATCGATCTCCAATATATTTTTATTAAATTTTCTTCTACTCTTTTATATTTGCTTAGTTTATTATGATACTTCTTTAATTATATTTTTCTCACATAATTTTCATACTAAATTTTATCTGATTTCTAACTAAATTTTTCCAAAGTTTTGAAATCCTTCAAATATAAATTTCTCTAAGTTTTAAAATCTTTCATAAAACTTTTTTTTGAATCATTTAAAAAAATTTCTTTAAAGTTACACTTTTTGTGTTTCCAAACATTCGAAAATTGATATATGATTTCAAAAAGTTTTCCTAATCAAATTTTTTAACAACTTGTTTTTAAGACTGTTTTCCTTTTTTAAAAAAAAAAATTAAAAAATATCCTACAATAGAGTTTAGAGAATTTAAGAGTCTGGTTTTCTAGAATTCTTAAGACAAGGGATCATACCTTTGGGAGTCCAAGATTCGATCCAACAAAAAAAATTAATTTTATTAATGTTTTTAAAAAACAAATCTTTTTTTACAAGGCTACTATGACGGAGTTGAGAAGTCTTTATCATATTCTTGAAGAAGAAATTTTCGTAAATTCTAATATAGCCACAGACCTCCACTTATTTTATTGAATCATGACTCCAAATAATGGAGAAATGAGGGGTAAAATAAAACATTGTTTTTTAGAAATGTATATTAACATCAATTTCTTCAAATAACATTTTTTTCATTTCAAAATAAAAATAAATTGGTAATTGTTTTGCTTAACGGGTGTTGTGGGGTATTAATACTTTCTCCGTACAAATGACTCTCGAACTGAACTTTAATTTTCCAGACTATTTTTGTTTTTCTTAAATAAAAAAGTATTTATTTTACTTCGATATATAATCACACCATAAAAAAGATTAGGTGCTACTCCTTTTTATTTTCTTTTTAAATTAACCATTTTTTAGGATGTCAGCCGCTCCACGTCATCTCGGCACGTAGCGTCAATTGTAATTGCTTAACTCTTTAATATTAATGGATTATCTTTCCTAGGTACACTGCCCCACAGATGTAGGTGGATGTCACCGAATTGGGTTATCAACTTTTGTGTGCCTTTGTTTGCTTTCTCGTTATTAGTTTTTGGTTGTTGTTATAGTGTGTGTCTGTGCTTTCTATTTAATATTCGTGTTTAGAGTGACAAGTGTTCGACGAGATTTCCGAAGAAATTTAATTCGTGGAATTTGAGCTTCGTATTTGTATTAATTTCAGTACTTGTAGGTACAATCTCTAATGTTTGATCCATTGATTTTTTCTCTCAAAATAAATAAATACATGCAACTTGAATTCTCGAGATTTTCTATGAGCCTTCGCTTTCAAAGTCTTCAACTCCATAGTCTTCGATTCTTCAGGTCTCTAGAACTTCAGTGCTTTGGAACCTCGATCTTTAGTTCTTTGGAATTTCAGGGCTTCAATCTTCAGAATTTGTAAGCTTGAGAGCTTCGGTCTTCAAATCTTGAGTTTCGATCTTCAATTCTTCAGAACTTGGGTTTCTAGAGCTTCAGCACTTTTTCTTCAATCTTCCCACCTCTCTAATGAAGAAGGAGACCTTCAATTTATAAGGGTTTTTTCGTGGGCTTGGGCCAACTTGCTTCTGAGCCATTGGGCTTAGGCCCAACTTTCTCTTTAGTTTGGGCTAAAGTTGGATTTGGGCTCAATATTTTCTTTAGCCCAAAATTCTCAAAATTTATTCCCCAACAACAAATCATCTTATAGCTTTTTTCAATTCACCATTAGATCGTGATTTTTCATATCTATGGATCAACATCACATTCATACATGAAAAGATATGTCACTTCGACTCGAATAGTTGTAACTAGAAAAGGATATGATTATCCATGCAAACATGTATTTCTACCATTAGATCATGATGTTTCCTAATTTATAGTGTAGATCACAACCAATACATATCATCTCAACTTAAATAGTTTATGAAGAATGACAAAATAGAAATTATGAAAGATAGTAAGAGCAAAATAGGGATGTAAAGATTCCCCTTCCTAACCAATTTTATATATAGTATAGATAGACTATAGATATTAGATTAGAATATAAGATAGTATAGATAGATAAATACATTAAACAAGATATATATTTTAATTTGTATTCAACCCTATAGGTAAAAGGAAGGGAATACCGGCGGATTCAAAATTTGTGTTAAGTGGGCTTAGTTTAACCCTTCACACAAATATTAAAATGAGTCAAAAATTTTAAATTATAAAATTAGTTTATGATGGTTCAATTTTGTGTTTTATTAAATCGTTAAACTTTAAAATAGTCTAATAAGCCTTTAAACTTTCAATTTCATGTCTATTTGATTTAATTTTTTGAAAAATTTAATTGGTCTATTAGATATAAAATTGACTTTGTCTAATGAATTTTGTGTTTTTTTTTTAAGCATATCTGATGAAATTTAAACTTTGAATTTTTCTTCGATGGGAGATGCTGACCCACGTTTTTTTTTTCTTTTTTAATAATATCTCTCCATTTAGATTTTAAAATTGAAACTACAATAACGAAATTAAATTATTTTACATGACAAAACACTGAAAATATTTATAAATAGTAGTAAAATATTACAATCTATCTACGATAGATCGCGATAGACTACTATATGTATCTATCATGACACATATAGTAGTCTATCATGGTCTATCATAAATAGACAGTGAAATTTTATTATATTTATAAATATTTTGGTTCATTTTTCTAAATTTAAAAACATTGCTGTATAAGTAACAAAACGTGATAATTGGTAAAAAATTGAGAGGCAGCTTAATTAAATTTGCTTCTAATATAGATTTATCCTCAAACTTAATGGTCATTTTTATTGCTTCATTCTATAAAAAAATTAAAAATTAAAAAAAAAACGAGATCATGAGAAATTATTATAAATGGAAACAATATCAAACTATTTACAAATATAGAAAATTTTTCACTGTCTATCCGCGAATACTATGATAGAATTCTATCACTATGCGATAGACCGCGATAAAAGTCTATCACTTAGTGATGGAAGTCTATTGTAGTCTATCACAATGAACACTAAAATTTTTCTATATTTGTAAATATTTTAACTCATTTTACTCTATTGGAAAACAGCCCTGACACAATTTTTTTAAATTAATATATTAACTAAGAATTTAAAAGCATAATTTCCTTGAAAATGTAAGAAAAGGACTGATAACTTGTAGAAATACAAGTTATTATAGTCACTATTTGAATTAATTAGAGTGAATTTAGAGCTAAACACATGATTTTGGTAGTTGAATGATGTAAAATGTATCACCATGCGTTGGCACTATTTACAAAAGAAAATACCTGAAAAACTATGAGCTTTTCTGTTCTTAACGCAGGGTTAAGAAGAAAAGAAGCACAAATAACCCAAGTACCAAGAGACGAAGTTGCTGTGATAACGAGTGGAAACCCATGTGTCGAGCCTATGCGTTGAGACCATGCGTCGAGAAAAAGTAGATACAAATACATTGGCAGAAAGTTGTCATGTCATTATGAAAAAGGACAACACGTTATCAGATCATGACAGAACCAATGGGCCGACAATGTAAAAAGTCTACGCAGCAGGGCAGAGAATTTAATGCAAAGGTGTCAGGTCATCATGAGTATCAACTTTTCAACGCCTATAAATAGCCTAAAGCTTCTCCATTCAAAAGGGGGAGAAGAAGTGAGAAACGAGTTCAAGAGGCGAAAGCTCTGCACAAAATTCTCCCTCACCATAACCAGCCTCCATATCGAGCTCTTCTGAGAGAAGGATTCTAAGAACTTTCAGAGTCGTCTCCCAGTGAGTGAGAACCTTCACCCTATGAAATTTATGTATCCGATAGCAACCATCTCAAGCTCCATGAAGCAAGACGTTGCCAGTGGCGGCTTGACACCTTCCATTTCTGTTTTATCTCCATTTCCCTTCTTCTTACTTATGTTTTGTTAATGACATTCGAGAGAATGGTTTATTTTCTTAATATGAGTTTGATTGACGATTATCTTCCATTTATTTCCATATTAAATACCTTACACCATGTTGTTTGAATGCTAAATGAGTTAGATGTTAGAAATTAGTTTTTCTTAAGCAATATTAAGTATGTTACATCTTAATTAATGCATATCATTAGCTTGCATAACTTTGTCTGACAAACAAAGTAATAAGCACGACTGTCTAGCTTGAGAGAGTAGATAGTTAATCTTTAGCATTTATCGAGACTAGATGAAGTGCAGAGATGTAGTTCATCTTTGCTAACGCAAACTTACCATGCGTCTTAGAGATAAGATTAATGTGGCATCGAAACATCGAGAGATGGATTCACAAACGCAGTTTGTAGGTATGTAATTATACTTAGATATGCTTAGGTAACAACTAGCTCCTGCGTTAACTCTGCTTTTATCGCATGGTTCCATTCATTCTCAACGCATGCTATCTGACACTAAATGACATTTGACTAACCATCGTCGCGTCCACCTCATTGTTAGTTGTAGGAAATTTTATTCATACTTTATGTATAGTTTTAGATACATACAACCAACACATGCACATATTACATGTATAGTGCACCGCATAGTCATGCATATATTCTCAATGCCTAGTTATTACAAATCTCTGCATTCGACCCTAGACTCACCAGGAAACCTATAAGAGCTTATACTTGGGTCTTTTATAGGAAAACTTGCTTAATCATGATCGTACTTGAGTAATTCTCGACCCATCTTTGTACGGAAATGATAATATCTATTTTTGTGCAACACGCTATGAAACTCACTTTAAATCGAATAGAAATCCAACAACAAGGACTAAAAAACTATGAATAAATAAGAATAATATCTATAAGTTAGGGTGTGTTTGGAATGCATTTTTTCAAGTGTTTATTTTAAAAAAATAATTCATTTTGGAAAAAATTAGAGTGTTTGGTAACCTCTCAAAATAGATTTTGAAGTGTATTATAAACAATTTTTATCAAAAGACTTTAAATAAAAATGAGTTTCTTTTTTTAAAAAAAAAAAGATACATTAGATCAGGGGGTGCACCCGAATATCTCCACTAGGTGGACACCTTTTTAGCATCCTCATCATCTGCCATTCATTAATATTCAATAAGCACTGAGATATTACAAAAAATCAGACATGGAGAGGGCTAGAGGTAAGCCCAAACATAACTAATTAGTACAAAGAGCAATGAGGTTAATAGTTATAGTAGATGGATTATATTCTTTAAAAGTGTGGGCTTCGTGTGACCATAATCCAGTGAGAGTGCAATTGTCTTCCCAAAAGTTGATATTACTTCTGTTGGTGTTTGAGAAGTATGAGTTTTTTTAAAAATACTTTTTTTTCAAGTCAATCCGAATGGACTCTTAATAATTCAAAATGAAATCTTTATCACATGATATTTTGAGATATTAACTTTTTGATATAGGAATGCTTATGGAGAATAAAAAATGATCCTTTATTTTTAGATAAGAGAGAATAAAAATTCAAATCACCGTCTCCTTATAATTTAGTTTTGTTAGGAAAAATAACCTTTTGGAAGTGTGTTTATTTACCTTTATGGTAGTGTATGTTGGGAGTAATTTTAGAATCGTCAAAATCAATTTTGTCATTTTTAAAATCACTCGAAAACACATTTTTAATCCCTCAAAATTAATTTAGTTTTCAATTTTACACTTTTATGTAATTTTCATATCATCAAAATTAGTTTTGAAGGATTAAAAACATATTTTACGATAATTTTGAAAATGATAAAAGAGATTTAAGCCATTTTAAAATCACTCACAAACTGAACCCTTATTTTACTTGTGAACGATAAATGAGATCTTCTTAAGTAGACTAATAAGATCACACATCAAAAACTTCCTTGATTTTTGCCCTAATTTTAACTTAAGCTAATTAATTCAATTTCAAAGTCCTATAAAATTTAATTAAGCTCCACTAATTGTGTATGGCCACTAGTTTGTAAAAAATTTCAATATGTAGGTTTAAATTTGGTCACCTCCTACATTTAAATTTTATCTCAGCGATAAAGAATTGAACATCCGATTTCAAAAGAGAGTATATGTCAATTTTGTTGAGAGATTCATGTTTCTAGATGTATAATGTAAAAAAAATATTGTTGCTTGAATAAAAGTTTACTTGAGTATTTCTTTTAATTTCCTTCTCTTTTATGATGTGAAAACCTATGTCAACGTATGTGCATGATAATCTTATCTTATAATTCCATATTTCATAACTACTATCTTTTAATCTATGGGTAAAAGTAAGGGAATATAGAGCATCCTCTAAAGTTAATTAGAATATAGGCAAAAAGTTAATTATCATCTTTATTTCTCTAATATATACATAAAAAAAAAAAAAAAAAAAAGAATTAAAAATTGAATAAAGGTAATTTTGAAGCAACGCAGTAATATTATAGGGGTTTTTGGTCAATAGGTGAGTGTATTCTACTTTTATATATATATTAGTTGGAGGAAAGTGTTGCTCCTCTAAATATTTATAAGTGAATCAGATTCAAAATTATCAATTAAGTAACAAAAACTATATTTCCAAAATATAATAATAAATAAAGTTAGATGGAGAAATAGATTGGAGAGAATATTTGGAGGAGAGAACGTTATGTTAGTAGTATATATAAAGGTGGAAGTGGTAGAAAGATGAGTGAAGAGCAAAGTGGAAATCTAAGTAAGTTTGTGAGAGGAAGTTATCCAATATCAAAGCTAATTAAAGATGACTCTTATAGGAGGCATTGCAGGAAGCGTTACTGGGAGCTTGCAAATTCCGGTGAATTTGGGGGAAAAAATTATCCATGATCTAGCTAATATTGCAGTGAGTCATTACGCCAAGGTGCAAGGGGTTGAAGTGAGCTTGGTAGGTGTGATAGATGCTACTGTTCAGGATGGGCCTAATGGAAAAATATATAGTCTTAAGTTGAAGTTGAAAATCGTTGCCGGTACTGCTCATCTTTATAAGATCTTTTTATTTGAATTGCTTGTTCCGTCCTTGGGCATTCCATACGTCGTGTCTATCAAATATCTCGAAGATGTCGGTATCTAAAAATCATCACACACACACACACACACACACACCATGTATGATGATGCTTCCTTTTGCATCATTCTCACCTTTTATCTATCAATAAATATATGAAAACCTACGTTGTTTGAAATATTTTTATACATATCCTTCCTTTGCCTCTTTCTCCATATTTGAAAATGCATGCCTAAGTTTCAATTCTTCTTTCCTACGTTTTAACACGTTTTTCCATTATATATACTTTTTCTAGACACGCTACTCACTCACACTCATGTGAATATATACATGATTAAAAATATTTGTTGATATATAATGAACTTACAATAATATTTTTAGTGAAAAAAGCAAGAATAATTAGGCTGCCTAGCTATGCATACATTATCAACTTCATTAACACATTTAAAGCAAAAGTTTGAAACTTCTCCCTGGGCAATTAATTTATTATCGACCAATTGTATAATTGAAGAACGTGGTACAACAATAACAGAATTACTAAATCAAAAAGAAAATATTATTGGGACTTTAACATATATTTAGTCTAAAATGACTACCTTATAAACAACATTATTCTTCTTAATTCTACAATTCTATCAAAGTAGCAAAAACATGAATCATTTGGTGATTATTTTTTTTTCTAAATAAGTAAAGAAAAATAATAGAGAAGTAAGAGAGAAGATAGAAAATTGCTCATATTGGGGAAAGTTGTACTACAATATATTCACTTGAGTCTAGGATCTCACTCTAATATTTCATTCATTCAACTCTACACTTAACAAAGTTTATTTTTAAAATAAAACTTGAACGAAAGGTCTTAAATGTTGTTTCATTTATAGAAAAGTTTTAGGGTTTAATTAAGCAATTATTAGTTAATATATCGATTGATCCCACTTGTAAAATTCTGACAGTATAAATAACACACTGAGCAAGTAACTTCTTATATGTATGAAAGATTTTCATTTCCCTCGAGTATGTGAAAATAAAGGGCTTACATATATGTTGGATGTGTAATATCATATAAGATGTATATCTAATAAGGACCTTTCTGGTGTCACTTCTAAAAGATTCAATCAAATAGTATTTATAATTACCGATCTCTACAACTATTATTACTAAAGCGTAGTACTAACGGCAAAACTGGAATGATTCGTAGGGAAGTGCGAAGATTAGTTTCTCAAAGTTAATTTTTTTTGCTAAAGCAAGCATGGGAAAATAAAATGCGGAATGTAAATTGCAAGAAAAGTAAAAGCAGCATATCCTAGTTTTTAGAGATGTCTACAATTGCTTGCTTGATTATAGATTCATCGAATTAGGTTTTATATTGTCTAAGCTTAGCCAACTCACCAAGAAAAGCTAAGTGAGAGTCCAATTTATCAAATTAGTCAATTTAATTAGATGAAAAAACATCCTAATGAATTTAGACTAACCGCATTACAAATGAGGATTACACAAAGGTGAATATCAACCAGGAATTGTCTAAATCAATATTCATCATGATTCTTCCTAGGTTGATAGAGCAATGCTTTTCATCATAGACAATAAATTACAAGTCTAACTAACATTTTGCTACATTTGATCAAATTACAATTTTATGTCACGTATTATAATTTATTGCCTAGCTAATGATCTTATATCCTCAAACAGAAATACAACCACAAACATGTAAAGACAGTAAAAGAATCCGAAGACAACAGAAACAATCAAGATGAAAAGTTTCGCACAAGGTTACAATAGGAGAAAACCTTAAAAACTAGGAATTGAGAATCCTTGCCTTCCCATTGAGATAATAAAGCTCAAACCCGCCATCTTCAACCCGCAACTACGGAGAAATATTGAATTCAAAACCTAACACTAATGTTGTAGATGGATAGAGGGGGAAAAACAAAGAAAACAAGTGTTCATTTACCCAAAACGGCCACTCGAATTCAAAGATATGACCTAAAAATCGATGAGTAGTTTTTATATGGCGAGATAGCACCGCGACGCTACGAAAAAATACAGAATTTGTATCCATGACGAGGTCCTTTAGGGGTGTTTTAGTTTTTTTGGCTTCCACTTGTCCTAATTACTTCGTTAGAACTCTAAATTGATCCGTTTTAGCTTCGTTTTCTTCCTAACGCTCAATTATATCTCCAAATTGCTCGATACCTACAAAATAACATATTTAAGCACATTAAATATTATCAACAGGCAAGATTAAAGATATTAAGATAGCACATTTAGGCACTACAACAAAATTAGGCTTTTATGACTAAAAGACAGTCATTACCACATTTCTTGACTTTTTTTTTTAGTCATTTAATCGCCCATCATCTAAAGAGTATAGATGACACATGAGAAATCAGCCATCATTGTTAGTTTCATGACTTTTAAACACAGTCAACAAAGAACATGTATTGACATTTATTATAAGTCATGGAAACCATTTTTCGTGACAATTTTCTACAGTCATTAAATAATGAAAATGTTGACTTTTTCTGTCAAATAAAGAGTTATCTTGACATTAAAATTCTGTCATCTAGCAACAAATAATGACACATCTAAAGTGTCAATAATACATTAATTATGACATTTTTTTAAGGTCATGGAATTACATACATTGTCACTTATTTATAGTCATAGAAGTCTGATAGATGACTTTTGTCAAATATCAAAGAAACCATTTCAATGATACACGTTATTACACCTATATTTCATACATGTTATTATACCCGTGTTTCCTTCAGTTTCAACACAAAATATGTACACAAACATAAAAAGTAACTTTCATATATAATAATATACTTTCTATCATTACTACAAGGAAACTAACAACAACAACACTAGTAACCATATTTTGGGTACATCATTTACAAATTTAGTATTTAGAACTAAATGTTGGCATAATCCCAAAAAAAATATATACAACACCTATTTAAATATCTTGGTTGGTGGGTTTCCTTACTTCAATGGCTTTGTCCAGGAACCTTGTAAAAAAAAAACATTCATTTCAGAATTTAACTCAATATATAAAGGTGAACAATAATAACAATATGCAGGTTATATATATGTTGATCGTACTGTGACAATATCATGTTGGTATATACATTTGCACTGAAAACCCCACTTTAGTCATACAAGTAAGCTTCAATGAACACTTTCAAACAAAAATTATTCATAGAATCACAATATAACCACATAAATACGCTCAAAATCACATTATAATCTCACTTTTCAACCTTAATAACATGGATAACCTCCAAATTTAACTTATACACTAGTCTACTAGAAAGAATAAGAGTTAATTGAAAAATTTCTTCGTGTAGGGGCGGGGGAACAAGTGAAACATAGTATAGTAGGAGCAAAACAAATATATAATTATTGTAACTTGTCCAACCTTTTAGGAGTATAACTACTAAAAAGTAGAAATACTCATACATTAGTCTATTAGAAAGAATAAGGGTTAAAAGAAAAACTTCTTCATTTAGGGAAGGACAAGTGAAACATAATACAAAAAATATTTATCACAAAAAAAAAAAAAGATATCTCCTTAGAACTCAAGCACATTAATCCAATACGAGCAAAACAAATATATAACTTAAATACTCTCAAACCAACATAAAAAGTATCTAAAAGTTTTTCAAGAAACAATTTAACTCCCCAAACAACCAAAATAGTTCATATGTGCACTTTGATTATCAAAACCAATTAAAAAGTACGTAAAAAATGTCTAAGTGACACATTATCAAAATCAACTCAAGCACATAATAAATGGATGAATTAGCTACCATAATTGCAGGATAGCCACACATAATATACATGCATTTATAAACAGAGTTTGAACTTCTAAAAAATACCTAAGTATTTTAAGGTCTATCCCCTTCCTGTTCTTGCCCCAACAATTTTTTAGTGACCTCTAAACTATGACTTCTAAACTCACAACTATGACCTCTAAACTCAAAACCAACCAAAGAATGGCTAAAAAGTGTCTAAATAACACTTTGACTCCAAAAACAAGTCCAAAATGCACAACTATGACCTCTAAACTCAAAACCAACCAAAGAATGGCTAAAAAGTGTCTAAATGACACTTTGACTCCAAAAACAACTCCATAATGCACAACTATGACCTCTAAACTGAAAACCAACCAAAGAATGACTAAAAAGTGTCTAGATGACACTTTGACTCCAAAAACAACTCCATAAATGCATGAATTGGCTACCGTAACTGCAGGATAGCCACAACACATTATAACTTAAACATATAAAAAAAGGTACTAAATGTATGAACTGGCTACCGTAACTGCAGGATAGCCACAACCATAATTTTGAACTTTAATTTAAAAATAAATAAATACCTAAGAAGTTAAAGGTCCATCGCCTCCATGTCCTTGCCCCAACAATTTTTGAACATCGGTCCATCTATCTTCCTATTTGACAAGTTGATTCATTAACTTCTCATTTTGCTCCACCATCTTTGCGTACTTTTCAATGAGCTCATATCCTAGATAGGTTACTATCATAGCTTGAACTCATTCTCCTTAAATCTAGTACTAAGAAAAATTAGGAATGTTATTTAGGTCGTAATCGTAGTCGAGGCATAGTTATAAATTTTTTAACAAGAAACAAATAGTAGCATGATTGTAATTGTAATATTTCAAGGAAAATACTCACTTGTATAGCCTTCCTCGAGGGCTTTCTCTATCACACACACGGGACTTATTCACAATAATCTAACTAGAATCCAAATCCCCAAATTCCCTTTATTAATAACCACTCTACTGTACTAATATCCTAATAGCATTCCCAATGCTAGGTTGCTAGATGACTAACGGGTTCATAGGCTGGTTTGGATTGGATTGAAAAATACTTCAAATGGGTTGTTCCTGTTCCAATTTTCATTTTGTCCTAGCAAAGTAACCTTTTCACAACTTTTTCCACTTTATTATGAAGAAGAATATCAACTTTCCTACATCAAAAGACGTAGCTCTTTAAAATATTTAACTAAGAACGTTCCAACACTTCAAAATAATTGATTCTCTGGACATGAAAATAAATCGATGAAACATCAATTCCAAAATCATCACAGTTACAAATACGTTAAACGTTAACAATTATTGCAACAAACGATGTCGTGGATCAAAATTAGATGTCAAAATACACATTAAGAATAGAATTATCTAACATGGCCAAATAACACTCACCACTTTTCAAATCGCCAAAGAAATAAAGAATTATCAACAGATGCCCAAGCTCTTCGTATTTCAGGAAATATTCCACATAAGGCAGTTCCTTCCCCTCCAGCAGCATTATATCTTTCTATAAGCACTGGAGGTAACTCCCAAGTATCCACCACTTCCACTAGAGGAGGCAGCAACACCGGCGTCTTGAGGCAGCAGCAGCACCGGCGTCTGGCGGCAGCAACAGGCGGCGTCGGGCAGAGGAGCGGTTGAGCCTTCTTGTCGAGGCGGCAACAGCGGCGGCGGCGTCGTTCGTCGGGAGCCTTGTTGTCGGGACCCTTGTTGTGGGAAGAGGATTTTGTGGGGTGAGGGTGGGAAAGATGAAAGGAATGGGTGGAGATTTTTTATTTGTTTTATGTAAAAATAAAAGTAAAATGAAAAAAAAAAAAAAAAAAAAAAAAGGAAAGTGAGAGGAGGGAAAGTAAAAAAAGGGGAGTAAATGTGTTTGTGGATAAAAATGTGAGATTTAATTCATTTTTACCCACAAATTTTAACTTCCCTCCTTTTCTCAAAATTTGAAATATTAAAAAATATTAATGACTATTAAAATTTGTCACTTTTTAATGACTGTTAATTGTAATCATAATTTGGTGACACAAAAAAAAAAGTCAAAATAGTAAAAAAAAAAAATCCAAAAATTCACGTCTTTTCCCGCCAAAACCGTATTTTTCATTTTTCTTACATTTAATGACTGTTTTTTTAGTCATTAATTAATTACACAAAAAAACAGTCATCAATTTCGACAAATCCGAAAAATTCTGTTTTTTCCCGCAAAAAACGCGTGATTTTGGCTTTAATGACTGTTTTTTCTCTTTCTCCTCTATTTCTGCTACGATTCAAGAGTCATGGAAGGTGAAAATTGTTGTAGTGAGGTGCTATCTATATCGCATCCTTAACAAATAAATAAAATATTTCAAGGTTTTGATTAATGTTGCAATAAAATTATTTAAATAATCTGAAACTCACCCAAAGAGACGAGAATGCTATCAGCCTTCGATATCCCTTTAATGTGCTATTTTATGTCTTTTATATATTTAGGCTAGATTTATTGCTTTAATGTGCTTTATAGTCTAGTTTGTTGAGATCCAGTGATTTAAGGTCGTTGGAGCACTTTAGAAGAATTGGGAACAAAAATTGGAGTTAATCTGACCTAAATTGAGTCTCGTTGCACGTTATCACACAATTTCTATAAATGTATGTTCGCTATGATTGATTTAGGATGTGTAATTATTTTGAATGACAGTTTAATTTTAGTAGCATAAGAGTAGGCTCGTGTGTGTTTTTTTTTATGACTTTTTCATGATTACATAACTTGCATGATAGACTCTAGGATAAAAGAAATGAAATTGTAAAGTGTAGCTACTTCGCCTATTTAATTTTTTCTTAGTCTTCTCGTTGTGCTTGCTTGTTGTCCAGCCCAATTCATTAGGTAATAAAAGTTGGTTATAATGCTTAGTTATAATCAATAGATTTAAGGGAATTAAATGTATGTTGGCCTTTTCCAATAAGTAAACTAAGTGTTTCAATGCTTAATTGATTTTATTTGGTAAGTGATAAATGTGTCATTGACATGACTATGACCAAGATGTAGCCTTATGATGTATAGTCCCACGGAGAATAAATGGTCTTTGGTCCTTAGTGTAAGTGCACATTGTCAATAAGTAAGGATAGGAAGTACTTCGGATATCAAACTCAAGGGAATAGATTTATAATTTACACAATGGGTTTGGACTTTCATTGTAATGATATGGCAACTTATGATTTGTCGAAATTTCTCTATTTATTCTAAAAATAAAATTTTTAAATAATGAATACTAAATTTGGATTGAATTTTTTTAATATTTTAATTATAAATTATACAGAAATTAAATATAGAAGAGAATGCACAAAAAAAAATAAAAATTGTCCTAAAATTGTACTAAATTTAGAATATTTGTGAAATATTATGTTAATTTATTGAATCTTTCTAAATAAAATGAATAAGTGGTGGGACACAAACTTTACCGATGTACTTTACCAATTCTTCCTCCACTGTTCCTTCTTCCTCCTTTCCTATTCTTCATCTTAAAGCTCTTTTCTTCTTCTTTCTTCTTCTCTTTTTTCTCTTTCTTCTCCTATTTTATTTCAGGTGGGTTGCTGACTTTAGATTAACTGGCAACTCATCGGGCCGCCGCCGGTAAGTTACATTGTTCGCTACGAGTCGCACTGGAGGCGCCTATCCTACGCCGCTCGGGGTTTCACCGGACGTGGGTTGTCTGTGGGCTTCGTCGGAAACTTCAATTCATCGAAGGCGTTGTCGGGCTGCAGTGTATTAGTGAGTTTTGTGTCGAAAACTTGTGGGTTTCACTGGAATCGTGCGCAAGCCATCGGGGTCAAGCACATTAATTTGGGACTTAAAAGATTCAAGCCAACTCTCTCGCCTAGGTCCAATTTTGCTCCAAGGGTGCCATTTGTTGCTTCAGTCCCTATTTTAATGCTCCTTTAGTCCAAAATCACTAGCAACAAAATCCAAAACCTTATTTAAATGATCGTGGTTTAAAGTGCACTATATTTAATTACGACATAGGATAAAATTTAAAATTTTTATTTTAATAAAGTGAAATTATGAGGTAATATTGTGACCTTTGTAAGGTCGCAATTCACCACCTTATTGATCGTGTGCATGATAAAATCACAAATCAACTTATAGTTTGTTTGGGATTGAGTTATTTCCTTTGGTTGTGAATTGATTTCAAGTTTGAACCCAGCCCTATTTTCTAATGGCAAAAATACTCCCTTAAACATTAAAGATTAGAGACATAGAGAGTCTTTATTTAATTCATGCATTATTGGTATTATACATAAAGTAGATATAATAAGATAGAGATAGCTTCTATTTCATATCATACTAGGAATTATTATTGTGGATGATTACAGGACCAGGGCCAAAGGGAGGTAAGCCAAAAGGTTTAAAAGATAAGAGTTTCCAAGATTTATGACATGGCTTATCAAGCACAATAGCCACATATAACTTAATAGAAGAAGATGGGCCACATGGAACTACTATCTCTATCTCTTCTTTCACCTCCACAACAAGCCTATATTTTTTGCCTTCCAACACCATCATAGTTTCACCACTCACCACACGTATGAAAGTCAGCCCTACTCCACAAAGCTTGTGAGCATGCTCCATCACTGCAAACCTTCCCACTTCTTGCACGTATGGATCATTCATATTCTTAATCGGTTCCCAATCACAAGATTTGGGATTGTGGCCTTGCAAGACATCATTTTGTATAGGGGAGACTACTTCAAAATCCATTCTTGTTTTATGTAATAGATATATATTTAATTAGCTACAGAGTAGGAAGTTCGATTATTTATAGACTTGAGGTTCAACAAAAGAAAATGGATATGAAGTACTTCAATCATACAGCAACTTGATATCATTGGAATCTTAATGCATGTGTCCACATTATATCAATAGAGGGCAATAGAAAGATTTCCATGGCTTTAGAAGATCACTTCGAATCCAACTATTCATTCACTTGGGACCAATTTTTTTTTTTTTTTTTTTTTTTTTTGTCTTAATCCACAAATACCTCCAAAAAAAAACATTTCGAATTTGTTTATTTCATAGGTTTTGTCCTATAACACATTTAATATCCTTATTTATTTAAAATCTAAATATTATTATTATCCAATAAACTTTAACAAACCCATCATGGTTTTTAATAATCCCAAAGAGATGAATATTAAAAATTAAAAATATAATTGATCGAATTAATTAATTAATATCAATTAATCATTATCATTAATTATTAATATTCTAATTAACTTATATTTATTTAAATATTTTAGTAATAATAATGTTAAATTTAATTTATAATTAGTTAAGTAATTATTTAATTTTAGTTTTTATATACAAAATTGGTAATTTAAAGGCAACATATTTAACTTACATACATTAATTATCCTACATATCTAAACACAATCATCTAATATTCATACCCATAAAACATTATCTACAATCTAAATGGATCCTTAAGTGCATCTTAGGTTATGTTTATTTGTATAAAATGTTTTTTGGTTGGGTGTGTATTAGGGCAGGATGCAAAAAATATGGATGCATCCAAAGTATATTGTTCATATATCTAATTTAGATTGTAGTTTAATATTGTAACACGACTATAAGTTGGCCAACAAGAGCATAGTTAAACTAGCATAAAGGTTATGCAATTGATCTCAATGTCATAGTTCTGATTCTCCTGCCCATTATATCTAAAATTTTAGCAAATCATAAGGGCTATTTATGAGGTTTTATCAAACCACAAAGACTAAATTCTAAATTTTAAAACTATAGAAATTAACCTCCAACTTTCTCCAAACCATAAGAACCAAATTTGTAACTAAACCTAATTTATATTATAAACTCATTTCTTTTTCTAAAACATGCCTTACGTTATAATATATTATTATTTAAATATTATGTTCCCATGAACTTTAAGATGATATTTAGAGTAAATTTATGGAATTGGGATACATAAGAATTTCATAGATGCCCAAATAAAATAATAAATAAATAAGTAAAAAGGAATACAAACGGTTTAAAAAAGAAAGTAGAAAAGATGTAAAGGAATATCCATAAAAATGGGAATTCCACTGCCCCACTCCTTTACACGTTTACAAGATTCTCTTTCCTCACACAAGACAAAAACAAAAGATTTAGAATATATGTCGATTTTTTCTATATATATTATTTATTTATTTATTTTTATGTATTTATTTATTTATATTTATATTTATATGTATATGTGTTCAAAGCTCCATTTAGAATTGCTTTTGGAGGATCAAAAGTAATTATAAAATAATATTTAACTGTTTTTATATATTTGGCTAAACAAATTAAACTTTAATTTTTTAATAATTGCTTTTCAATTTCTTATTCAACTTTTAGTTTTTCTAAAGATTCTTCTTGTCATTCTCTAATTAACAATTTTCAATTAAAATATCATCCTTTTATATATTTTTTTTTATATATATTATTTTTCTTTCTTTCATATCCAATTCATCTTAGATCAATAATTAAAAAAAAAATTAACAATGGTTTTCCTAAACTTGTAAAATAATTTATATTAAATATCATATCCTACAATTTACATCATTAATTTTATAAAAAATGAACATATATTAAAATAATTGAATTGAAATGGTATTTCTTCATTTCAATTTTATAGTAAGAATGATTTTTTCTATACTTTTATCATATAATTTAAAGAAATATAAATATATAATTTGTAATTTTAACTATAAAAATTATTAATAATTAACCTATTAAATTTATATATTAAATATCAACTTATAAGTATTATGTAATATATTACATATCAATTTATAAGTATTACAGCTATCAATCAAGAATGGAAAAGGTCCAATCTGCTCGTGAGAGAACAAAGCAGCTCATGCCTTGGTAGCTTTAGCATCTTCTTGATGTTGCTCTTTAATCAGGAAAGATGTTTTTCCATCATCTGTGATGAGGAGGTTAGGTTGTAATTGTGGTTTTTGAACTTTTATTATGTCTCGATGGCACTGAAAATGTGATATTTTGCTCTACTTAATTCGAGATTGTTTATTGGTTTTAGGCGTTTATTTGATTATTTTATAGGTTTCGAGCACTTAAACGGAGCTAAAATGGTCCAAAACGGAGCTCAATTGTATCAACCGGAAAAGAGAAGACTAGAAATTACCAAATTGCCCATGTAGGCACCGCGTCGCAGCATCCTAGGGCGCCATGCTCGGCGTTGTTACCCGCGAGAGACATTTTTGTGAAAAATGCACAACTCCTGACATTGCCTTAGAGCGTTGCGACGCTCCGACACTCCATATATAAATAGAAATTATAGTTTTTAGGTCCATTTTGTCTAATTCCAGCCGATTCAATCAGGGTCCTCTCCTCTTTTCCTCTCCTTCTTGATCTTTTGATGTACCGAAACTTCATCTTATTGATTGAAATGTTGATAATGGGTAAGGTAACGTTTTCTAGCTTGGGTTTCTAGGGTTTCTATCTACTTTCTTGTATTTGTAAGATTTCGAACCAAGTTTTGTAATTGTTGGATTCAATTATGTTTCAATTAGATTTAAATCATATTATCGGACATTTGGGGATGTATGATGAGTGCTTTGAAATAATATACAACTCATGACACTTGGATGTATGTTGATCGGTAGAAAGCAATAGGTTAGGTTGGCTTGCGATTCAAATTCGATTAGCATTGATCCAATTGACTTAGAATTGAACCAAACAAACGTTTAATTAGGCGCTTGAAAGTTATATGCTCACCCTAACGTTTTCCCTAGATCTTAATGTGATTAGGTTAATTTGCAAATGCATGTCTTTCATCCTATCAAATTGGACTAATTAGCTATTTAGGACAATTTAATTAGCTTTCTGGTTGAATTTGGTTAGGGAAAGCAAAGCAATTGGTTTACTTCAATAATGAAAAATTTTATGATCAAATTGCTTGAATAGGGAAAATTCGTTACAACCCAAGTTAGACTTTTCTCATATAAGTTTTCAACCATTTACTTGTTACATTTATTTCATGCAATTTAATTTTCTTGCAATCAAACAATTCCAAACCCCCCTCCCCCGGTTACTTAAACGGTTACCAATTCGATTGAAAAATTACAGTGCTCCGTGTGTTAGACTCGGTCTTACCACTACTACGGTTTTAGTGAGTATGGTTATTTATTTGGCACGAAATTAGGTGACAAATTCTGTCCCCCATATGTCAACAAAAAAAAATGTATAACTCAATTAATTAAGACACATATCATCTCGAATTCTTATAGTTTGAGAGAAACACTCATTTGGACACATGACTAGCCATAGATATAGGCTTTATTTTATTGATATTTTCCCATCGTTAATAGATAAAGATGATACATCACATGCATTATTTAAAGTAGATAAGTAGATAGTGATGCAACTTCCCTCATGAAACAACAAGAGGAGCAGGACTAAGTGGAAGCCACACTCTAATTACAAGGCACAAAAGCTTTGAGTGTCCAAGATCGATCTAATGGCTTCTCCAGAACAGTTGCCAAGTAAAACTTGATAGAAACTGATAACATTGGAGGACTAGTTATTATCTGTTCTGCCACTTCCACCACAAGCCTGTATTCTTTGCCTTCGCTCATCGGCCTAGTCTCACCACTCACCACACGAATGAACCTCAGTGATGCTCCTACTAGCTTGTGTGTGTGTTCCATCACTGCAAACCTTCCTATCTCTTGCACGTACGAGTCGTGGATGTTCTCGATCGGTTCCCAACCGCCTGGCTCGCACCGGTTTTGGAGCAAGGCATCGTTTTGTCCCGGGGCGACTATCTCGAATTCCATTGTAACTTTTGATAGATAGTTCTCTTGTTAATTATTTGGTGGTTTATTGGTTTTGATCTAGAGAAGTTGTTTGGTATTTATAGTTGTGATAGTACGTTGTGGCAATTGATATCGTGTTATTTGATTCGTCGACCTAATGAAAAGTTCGATATAGTAGAATCTAATACGTGTGTCGTATTAAATGAAGATAAGTTTGAATCCAATTCAATTAGTTAGGACCATTGTGTTGTTGTCTTAGTCGACTATTATATTCTTCTTGACATCGTAACCATGTAACGTTTGAGAATAAATGAAAGGATTATAACACGAGGTCAATAAATGAAGAGAATGTAAACACGAGGTCCCATTTTGGTTACCATTTGGTTTTTCGATTTTCATCTTTCTTGAGTAAAATAGTTAGAATTCTTTTTTAAATTCTAAAAACAAAAATAAGTTTCTAACCATTCTCTTTAGTTCTCAAAACTTGATTTGACTTTTTAAAATATTGAAAGTAGATAATAAAGCAAAAAATTGCCAGGTGGAATGATTGTTTAGAAGCTTAATTTTCACAAACTAAAAACTAAAAACTAAAAACCAAATGGTTACCAACACGCCGTAACTTTTTAGATTGAGTTGGAAGATATATAGTAAAACTTTTAGGATTCTGTGTACTTTAAAGATGTATAGGAATATCCTGAAATGAGAATTCCACTGCCCACTCCTTTACATGTTTACAAGATTCTCCTTATAAGAGACAGGGAACAAACAAACAAAAAACAAGAAAACAGAGCATCAGATTATACTTATTGATATGTGACCAATAGGGGTATAAATCATTATGTACAGCAAGATATCGTTGCTTTATATTTCCTTTCGCTGAAGATATGTTCATCAAATATACATCAAGTTACAATGCAGGTCTACCTGAAAGTACCCAGAATAATTAGGATGAAAGGAAGATATCTAGAGTAAATTACAAAGATTTTTATAATAACCTTAAAGTGAATGTATTTGTTTCACTTTCTGGATCACTTGCTTAAATTTCCTTGATGGTTCTTCATACAAGATTGCAGGGTTATCAAACTCTGACGCCAAGCTCGGCTCATCAAGAAATGCGCGGAACGAATCAGCCACTGAATACGAAAGAGACTCGAGGTTGTAACCTCCTTCCAGAAAAAAAACACATCGTCCCTCGCATAATTCTTTTGCCAGTTGTTTAATATTGGATGCGAGCATGTAGTATGTTCCAGTCGTGAATTGCAGATTGGCTAATGGATCTAATACATGAGCATCATACCTACAGAAATAAGTTCCAAGATGAGACTATAACATAATTAATCAATATGACTTTGGAAATCAACATATTAACACACGAACATAATGAATAGAACATATGCTTAAACGTACATGATTAAGAATACACTAAGCAAATGTCATTACATAAAAAGGTTGATTGATGCTTCAAGCTTATTTAAAATTTTCTAGAGGCTGAGAACTCACCCAGCAGAGACAAGAATGATATCAGGCTTAAATCTTTGAGCACAGGGTACAATAACTTCGTCAAACACCATTTTCATGGCATAATCACCGGAGCCTCCCGGTAGAGGAATATTTAGAGTTGTTCCTTCCCCGTCTCCACGACCCACTTCATCGATCTTACCAGTTCCAGGGTAACTTCCATCCTGAACCAGAAGGGATTAAATTACTAATGAAAGTTAACGCCACCGAGTAAAAGAACAAGTGAGAAGTCCAAGAAACCCCAAGTCTATGCAGTCTACCAACAGTTGTGCATTACAGGTTTACAGTTAATTTCTCATGTCTGAGTAGTTCGTGCGTGTTTCTGATAACCACATCAAAGAATGAAATATATCACATTGTTCTTAAAGAATGCTAACTTGGTGAGTTGAAAGGAAGAATATATCTGAATCGTCATAGAATGCATCACTCGTTCCATTCCCATGGTGAGCATCAAAATCAATAATAAAGACACGCTTCAATCCATGCACACGTTGAGCATAACGAGCTGCAATAGCTACATTCCCAAAAACACAGAATCCCATTGGTCCCTTGGGGACTGCATGATGTCCTGGAGGTCTTATCAATGCAAAACCAATTGGCGGATTCATGTAGGTTTGTGACGCTTTGACCTGAAACCATGTACACAGGAATATGAAACTTCAAAAACTTATGTGTAGCAAAAGGTTTGAACACTAAGTGATTAAAATCTAATGTCTCAACGGTTAAAAGTAGAAAGCTTAGGATTTCTCCTTACAAATTGGTAGTTTGGCTAATTATATGGGATAACATACAAAAACTATCATTAAGAAGTGACTAACGTGCTGGGTTGAGACATCACCACTGAATCAACTAAAGAAATTCCTGCTCCAGCTGCAACTAGTGATTCATTAAATGTCTGCATTGCCAACAGTATCAAAATGTCATCACGCTAATTGTATTGCTCCAAATAAAAAAATTAATGCTAAATTATCATGTGATATGTTACAATAAAAAGATACTTGCATATGTGCCATGCGTGAGTGTGACATATGTGTGCAAGATCAGACATCAAATTGCTATGATTAGGAATAAGGAGTCTTGACAGATAGTTTTTATGGGTTAAAGGTATTCACAATCAATCAAGTTAAGGTATCAAAGGGTGAGGAACGACTGCTGTTTTGTAGTTAAGAGTGACCTTAAGGACAATTGTACGATATTGTCCACTTTATAAAAGTTTTAAAGATTCTCGATTGAAGAATATTCCCTTGGGATGTTAGTAGATTCCTGCGGATGGATGGAAGCAGCTATAGTCCTTGGTCTTAAATGTATTAAGATTAGCCATGATTCCAGGACTTAGTAACTATGCTCCCGGAATTAAGGATCCTGACTTCGTACACCATAATTTAGCTTAGAGTTCATGATGGAAGGGACAGGCTTTTGGAATAGGTTTTTGGAAGAACGGTTGATTAGAGGGTCCTGACTTGACTCCATAATGAACTTCTTAAGCATAAAAGTAGAAGCCTAACTTTCTATCTGATACAGCCTAATTAGAAGAACAGTAAATAATAGCATGTGAAATATAGACAAAGAAGCAAAAAAAGAGGCAGCAGACAAACTCACGGTGGCAGTGGCATATGTCGGTCCAGAGCCTTCAATTAAAATAAGTCCATCTTGAGAAGCCCTATCCATAGCCTGTAAATATGCAGAAAAAAATACAATTACAATAAGACTTTAAGATGTTACAACATCAAGCATCTCCCGTGGTCAGATCAGTTTGCCTCAGCTCGTCTTAAGGCTTCTTGGCATGCTGCTGGATATTCTATTCATGATTTGTGTCTTAATTGGAATGGTTTTATTCTTCCGTTGCGTTGTAATCTCTCTATTTCAATGTCTTTACTGCTTCCTAATTCACTCCCTTGTGAAGTTTGCATCTCTTGAGCATTAGTATTTTCATTACATCAATGAAAAGTTTATTTCTTTTTTTTTTTTCTAACTCAGACTCAATTTTTCTTCGGAAAATTGGATAATGTATGGTGTATCTCTTCCTCTAGTGTCTTAATTACAGGAAATTTTTCTGTAACTACAGTCTTTTCATGATTATGAACAATTGGAAAGTTCTTTAGTTTCTTGTAGATGGGGGTTCCCTCTTCCCCCAGCCTAAGGCTGATTCTTTTCTTTTATTTTCTTTTCCTAATACAAACAGGGGAAAAGAAATGCACCAACAATGGGGCATAACAATTGGACAGGAAAAATTACCTAAGGGACAGAGAAAGACTTGTAGTTTTCATGCTCACTAACTTAAAACGTTGGACTTCTCACTGTTCCAAAAATTTTTTACATCAACTTTAGCAATAGAATGACCCAAAACTTGGAAATAATAGATACCAAGAGGATACCTTCTCAAGGCCTGCCACGTATGACTTTGAATGAACACTCACAATGTCATCAACTGAAGCAGGTTTGTAATTTTGAAGTTCAATGACATTTGTGCCTTGAAACTGCAATACATTGTACCAAAACAAAAAAAAAAGAACAAAAAAAAAAAAGATCATTAAGACAACTAAGGATAAGAGAAACACGTTATCATAAAAGCAAGAGAGGCTGTTATACAATTCTCCAATGCAACTGAAGTTTATGAGAACAAAAATATAATTTATTGTACAAGTTTACATGTGCTTTGCTATCTGCCAAGGAAAAGAAATGAAGAACAGTCAGCTTTCAAGTGTTTTACAAGGTGGGATTAAGTGAGATTTGTTGGCTTCAGTGTTTTAGAATTTCTGGCTTTCCAGCAGTCGAGAAAACCACTCAGAATCAGGTAATGTCATTTTAAATTCATTAAGGTTTGATTTTACAATATTACTTTTATATAAGTTATAAGTTTCCTCATTGGTGGTTGTATAATATATTACCTTAGGTGTGAGTTCCATGTCTTCAAGAGCATTCGCTATTGCAGGAACCCTGAGATGAGATTCTGGATGAGATTCCTGTTACAGAAAATTTAACGAACAAATCAGTGCAAGAGTACATGTAGGGAAAAGCAGAAAGATCTTCGATGGTCCAGTAAGTTATAGTTCAAATGCAAAGTTAAATAAGACAGAAATTTCATTCACGGAGTACAATGCTCTCAATCGTATTAAGCTACCAAAACTTACTTTTACATTGCTGTGAGAGACTATTATCTGATAACAATGTTACCCCATTTCAACCTAAAAGCACAAATACAAATCCGACACGATGGGGACACAGTGACGCGTCATTTCTGAGAAATCTAGAACATGGGCATGGCAAGGACTTGTTTATTAAATGTGTATCATTTTTCTACCAGAAGGAAATTCAAAGATAAGTTAAAACATGAATTTAATGTATTTCGCTCTTCAAATTTATTATTTTTGTCCTATATTATAATGTGTCAGTTTAGTATGCTTAACAAGTATTCAATATATACGTAACAAATGTTGGAGGATCTATATTGATTTTGTATAATTAGTGTCCAACACGTATTTATTATGCAAACAAGTGTTCAATATGGCCCAACAAATGTTGGCACCAGACAAAATAGCCAACCTAAAATATCCATGCTTCTTAATTTTCTACTCTAGAATTCTAATTTCATGGCTCAAAGTGCTTCCTTAGCCAGATTGTATAACTGACAGCTTAACTCAACTGCTTGAGCTAATAGGTTTTTCCAAATATATATATATATATAAAATTTGAATTTTATTGGACATGCAATATCCTATGAAATTTGTGACAGATATACTCCTAGGTATTAATGCGAGGCATATTGATAATACACAATCTTAAGTAGACTCAAAGTACCTGATTATGACCCGTGGCAGCAGCTACAGAATAAATGATTTTCACGTTATCATATTGCGCCAATGTACTGTCATTTAAACTAGTTGAACAGAGTACAGCCGCTCTATTAACTTCCGAACGGTACTGTGTCTTTCTCCTAGGATAATTTCGGGAACATATCTTCTGCAAAATCGTTGTGTTCGTGGAAACCAAACTAAGAAACTTCCGAATTCCCAAACGGGGCTGGACCGAGCAAAAGACATTTCCTGTTCAATTTACAATTCTATTCAGAAATGCTTATCCAAATAATCCAAAAACCAGCTAAAAAGCCTGAAGACAATCATCAAACAAAGATGTAAAGAAGGCTCCCCACCGAATTGCCACCCCAAAATCGTCGTAACTTTACTAATAGATAGAACCCCACCTTCGTGTACAAATAACGAATACTAAAACAGGTCAGACTCAGTGATATCTGATCATAAGTTTATCGATCATCAAATAGGTTAGTTAATAAACAAAAAACACCAGAAGACCCGGATATAATCAATTCAAAACGAGGCGATAGAAAGTACACAAGAACCCAGATGGATAAATTAATTCAAACCCTAATTTGAACTTGAAATCAAACACAATCCAGAACAAAGAAGACATTAAGGAAAATAATGCAGCAATATGAGTGTAGTGAGAGAGAAAGAGAGAGAGAGAGGTACCTGCATAACACGATGGAGATTGTTGCAGAATGCGAAACTCCATTAGAGAGAACTGATCAGTAACCGAAATGAATAGCCAGATACACTGCGCGCCAAATATCGGGGGAGGCGGTGAGGTGGAGGAGCCGGAACTTTGCAATCTACAACGTGGCCTAATTGAAACCCATGATTATTAACGATAACCTTTGAAATTCGTTCATTTTTCAATGAATTCTCTTTTTTCTCTTTTTTCTAATTATAAGTTTAATCCACCAATTTTGTGTCCATCGTGTATGATATTGTCTGCTTTGATACCTAAACTCTAGTTGCCTTAGAGGATTTCGTTTATGTATTTATGATCTTTCTTTTTTTAAGGTTTTTTTTTTTCTTTTTTCGAGTAATAAAAAAGAAAAGTATTAAAAGAGATATCAAATTACTACATACAACAACATCGATACATGGAAGTGATCTTTAAATTAAGCATTAGAGACTTTGAGTTGTCGTGCATTACATGCCAAAACCTAAGTCTCGTCGATGAAAAGCTCGAATATCATTGACAAATGTTTGGAGTTGGACTTCATTGTTGAAACAGTCCCAACTTTCGAATAAAGTCTAGAGAATCATCGAATTTGTTTCTACACATAAAGGATAAATCTCTACTTCCTCAATTGTAACAATTCAATCCAAGAGAGTAGCAATCTCGTCAAACTCAACAATACCAATGAACTTAAAAAAATTTTGCATCAAAATCACAAGTTCACTGTTAGAATTACAAATAGTGGTCCAAAGCTTACCACTCCCATTAGGAAGGAAGTCCCTGGAGGGTTCCTCTTTTCTAATTAACAATTATTCCAAAGTTCTCTAAACTCTAATAATATCAATAGATATAAAATTCTTATCATATTTATCGTTTTTTTAATTAATGTATCCATCAAACATATGTTTAGTATGACATCTCATTGTAAATTTTCTTATTTTAATACATGAAAAATAAGTTTTCGACCTATTAGACGTAAAATAGACTTGTTAGACACATAATTGAAAGTTTATGAACTTAACACATGTATTTTAAAGTTGAAAAATCTATTAGATACAAAATTGAGAATTCAAAGACTTATCACCAATAGGTTATTAAACACTTTTTAAATTTCCAAGATCTATTTAACTTGAACCAGAAAGATTTGAGACTCAACTTTTTATTTAACCTAATTGTTTGCATTAATTAATAGTTATTTGAAATATTAATTAAGATGAATTCTAGTATTCATGTTATCTCCTTGTGATCATTTTCTTGTTAATCTAGGCTTGAAATGGAATATATCGAATTGGTCAAGATTAAATTAAAACTTTATTTGCGTCAACTTGAATTTAATTCAATCGATTAAAGTATTGTATACACTCATTTTAAAGATAAATGGTTTGAATCTTTATCTCTAGATTGTTGAACATGAACTAAAGAAAAATTAATACTTAATTTATCATACAAGTTTACCTAACTTGAAATATTTTGAGAACATGTTAGTTACCTCGATACAATTATTATATAATTATTATGCTACTTTATGTTATGTCAAAAACTGGGTTATTTATTAATATTTTTACTATAAAACTATTATTAATGTTTAGCCAATTTTGATAAAAAAAAAATAATAATAATAATTTTAAATGATTAAATTTAAAATTTATAAAATGCATGAACTATTTTAAACCTATTTATTTTTAGTTAACAATTACAATATGAAAATCGACTCAATTGACTTTAAGGAGATAATTGGTCCTATCCACTTAATCATACCATCTTTATAACCTCGTAAGACTATGAAAATAAATGCAAAGTTTCTCATAAACATGATTTTTGGGAGAGAGAAAAAAAATAATTCATTAACGAATCGTGAAGAACATGAAAACACTTCACTTGTATAAATACGAATTATTCTTTTTCTTTTCTCAAACGGATATATATAAATACGATCGTGCTGATACGATGGCTTCTTATCCGATTGGCAGTGAAGTCTGAAATTAGATAAGCATTTCTTTAATGGAATTAGCAAAATCTGTCCAAATGCAACAAACTAACCAAAATCCATCTCTTCCCTTCATTTATATTACGAACCCCAACAAATTCGTATTTTCTTCTCCGAAACAAATCATCAATCTGAAGCACTCTCCATTCAGAAATGGCTTTTCATGTGAGAAAATCAACAGCGAAGATCATCCCCCATTTTAGAAACGGGATGAGTTTCTTGGGTTCGTTGGAAATGGGTTTCTTGAACTCTTATTCAACTCATCTTCGTAATACTTCATTTGCCGCTCATAAGATCGGAACCAGAGTTTTGGGTTCTGAAAATATACCAACCCATTTGTCTGCTCGTCGTTTCGAATCGATTAAAGTGGGAAAGCAAGTGGCTTCTGTCAACGATGATCGTGACAATCAGGTAGAATACACTCTGATCCAGTCAACTTTGATTCTGTCTTCCAATTTCATATTTCGTATTCTTTCTTTTCTTTTTATAATCCCAGATCGTTTTTAGATAAGATACCTCTTAATTTTTTAATCAGAATCTGAGGGCTGTGTTCTTCTGATGACTGCATCTAAATAATTCTTTTTGCAAAGTGATTGGTTGACAATGTAGCTTTAGACTTTGAGCGATATATATAATGTTTTTTTCTTTTCATTCTGCTTGTCAACTCCCTCCCCCTTACTATATGTTAGACTTCGAGAGGAATTTCTATTTGAACAGAGAGAGATTTAAGGTAAAACTTTGAGGGGAATAGGTTATTCCTTAATCTTCTGTGTATTAGAGTGCCCCACCCCCTTGAGTTACAAGTCAATATGGTTGTTCTTCCACTTGTGTAGTGTGGAAGGTGGAAAATGTATGCCAAAAAAGAGCAAAAAAGAGTTTACTTTTTGGTATTTGCTGAGATCGTGTATTCTGGAAAATAGGCCATTCAAAATCTTTTCATCCGAGTGTAATTTATTTATTTATTATGATAAACCAAATTTTCATTGAGAAAAAAATCAAAGAATACAAAGGCCTACCAAAAAGAACCCCAAGCTCTAATCTAGTAAAATAACACCCCTAGTGGGTAATCACAAAAAGACTTTGTCACCATTGCCTAAGGAGAAACATAGAATCTAACAAGGGACTAAATATCGCTATGAGATCTCAGGCTCAAATAGAGATTTCCTCTCAAAAGACTTATCTTAAAACTCTCTATGTTCCCCTTACCAATTGTGAACAAGTTCATGATATTCAATTGTGTGCAAGTTCCTGATGTCATCTGTTGAAAGTGACATTCCATTTCTTGTACAAGGTTTTGGAGTTCCCAGGAGGAAAGGTTAAATTTACTCCTAAACTGAGTTTCATCCCAGATCGGGAGGAGGAGCGGATACCCTGCTTTCGTGTTCTTGATGACAATGGCCAGCCTAGTATGTACAGTAATTTTACGCAGGTAATCTTATGCTGAACATGTCCCAACTCCAAGGGCAACGACAGACATTTATGAGATTGATAGTTCTTATCCTTTAGGTGAGCAAAGAGATTGCTATGAAGATGTACAATGACATGGTTACCCTCCAAACAATGGACACGATCTTCTATGAAGCGCAAAGGCAAGGAAGAATTTCCTTCTATTTGACCTCCCTTGGAGAAGAAGCAATCAATATTGCTTCTGCAGCTGCACTGTCATTAGATGACCTCATTGTCCCACAGGTCTTACTTCATATCTCCTCCTTAGTAATATGAGTACAATCTCATCCTCACATGGAAAGAACATTATTTGCTTACACTAAAATCTTATCTAATTAGTTCCAATTAGTGAGATTGATAATTCTTAGTGAAATTCTCCCATCGCATGCAGTACAGGGAGGCTGGGGTACTTATATGGCGCGGTTTCACTCTGAGAGAATTTGCAAGCCAGTGCTTCGGAAACAAATATGATTATTGTAAAGGAAGGCAGATGCCTGTCCATTATGGGTCTAAGAGACACAATTACTTCACTGTAGCATCAACAATCGCGTAAGATTTGAGCTCCATATGTCAAAACTTTTAAGCAAATCTTCGAAGATTTCAAATCTTATTACTCATATTTTACTTTAACCTCTAGTTCTCAAATTCCCCATGCCGTTGGTGCTGCATATTCAATGAAGATGGATAAGAGAGATGCTTGTGCAGTCACTTATTTTGGTGATGGAGGAACAAGTGAGGTACTGAATACTATGAAAAACTCTTAGTGTTAGAATTTGTTGCATCTAACATTACCTTTGTACAGAATACCTTGAAAAATTCTTATTTGGGATACTTAATATTTCCTCCATTGGTGTTATAGTTCTTTATATTTGTTACTTTGCACTTCTTGTTTTTCATTTTCTTATCTTCCTCCGGAATTTACATGACTTAAGAATTAGTCTATTTTTATTTCATCGATGAAAAGTTTTGTTTCCTTTCAATATATATATATTACCTTTGTAGATATTTGAGGGAATAAGCAGTTCAAATAGAAAGTCAGTCCATTAAATCTGATCAAGACTACAGAGTACTATTGTGTACTCTTGCTAGTTGCGAGGTTGATTTTTCTGTTGTTTCTTTTATCATGTTACACTAGGGAGATTTCCACGCAGCTTTAAATTTTGCAGCAGTTTTGGAGGCGCCTGTTCTTTTTATTTGCCGGAACAATGGATGGGCGATCAGTACTCCTATTTCAGACCAGTTTCGAAGTATCTCATTCTTCTCAGTATTTACAGGTGTGAAGAATGTATTATGTAATCTAGATTTTAGAGTGTTCAAATACTTTGCAGGTGATGGGGTGGTTGTAAAAGGTCGTGCTTATGGAGTTCGCAGCATCCGTGTAGATGGCAATGATGCACTTGCAGTATATAATGCAGTTCGAGCTGCTCGAAAAATGGCAATTCAAGAACATAGGCCAATTTTAATCGAGGTAATAAGGATTCACAAACTCTATCTCTTAATATGGATACCTATGATGTCTGATGTCTTTTGTTTCATTAATAGGCTCTCACATACAGAGCTGGACACCACACGACATCAGACGATTCAACCAGGTATCGTCCAGCGGAGGAAATGGAATGGTGGAGGGTTGCAAAGGACCCTGTCTCTAGATTTAGGAAATGGATTGAAAGCAATGGTTGGTGGAATAATGAGGCTGAAGCAGAGCTTAGAAGTAGCTTAAGAAAACAGGTAAATTTTGTATTTAAAATAAGGTCTTTTCAGCCCAGCGCACGCGTTGGGCACACACACAAGAGACCACTTACAAGTTACAACACAAACAAGAGACCAATCCAATCAAATAAATGGAAAAAGAGAGAGGAAAAAGAGAGGAAAAAGAAAAAAGAACAACCTAACAAGCAAAGGGACTCTAGGAAAGGTTACAAAAACACCATATTGGCATCCAATCTAAGTCCATGGTGTAAGTGGAATTGAGTTGGGAAAAAAAAACATAGCAAATGAGGATGGTATTCAACTCAAAATTATCATTTGCACTAGTTTTTCTAGTTTTTACCATTTTTCAAGTTCTTTTGGATTTTGTTCAAATTTAGAAAGTAAAAACATATTTGTGGAAATTTAGTCTTCTTAAGTTTTAAATACTAAGATTTTGAAAATACTTTCACCAAGTAGATTAAAAGTAAAAGAAATGGCAAGTAAACAAACATATTTTTAAAATACAAGAATAAGAATAACATTGATATCAAACAAATGATACGTTTTTAATTCAGTGTGTTTTTTATTCCAACAGCTTTTAGAGGAAATTCAGTTGGCAGAGAGGTCTGAGAAGCCCCCTGTGGCAGATGCTTTCACAGATGTGTATGATGTTCCTCCATCCAATCTCCAAGAGCAAGAGAAATGGTTAAGAAAAACAATCAAAACACACCCACAAGATTACCCATCTAATTTTCCACTGTAATCATCTGTCATTGTGTTTTAAAATACTCTGCCAGTCTGCCTTTGAAGAAGTATGAGAATGGTGGCAGTGTTTATGAATAAAGGCCGTAAGGCATATTGATCTAAAATAAAGTAAGTGTTCCTTCTATAAGTTGAATGTCATATCAAAGTTCCAAAATGAATTGTAGTCAAAGCTTTAAAAGACTGATTTTGATTTGAGTTTCAGTTGCAACCTTTGAAATCTTTGCGGTATGAAATAACTGAAGATTGATGAAACACTGATAGGTACTGTAGCATCTGCCAACGGTCAATCTGAAGTTTTTTTTTTTTCTTTTATTAGACAATATTAGTTTGGTCTCTTCCATCAACTATTATTCATTTTAATCATGGTACTTTTTAAGTGTTCAACTTTAGCCTAGGTAATTTTATTGAGTCTTAAAATTAATTCTTTGAAGGCATTTTTCATCAAAATTGGTTAAATAGTAGTAATTTTGATGCAAGAAAAGGAATTGTGTAAATAGTGTAAATATGTTTTTTTTTTTTTTTTTTTTGAAAATTACAAAGACCATTTCTAAACTTTATTGAAAAATACATGAACTAAATTTAAACTTTTAAGTAGGTGCAATAGATTATTATAACTCATACTATGTTTGAGACTCCAATTATAGTAGATATTTTCAACTAGTATATCCTACAATTAACTATCATATTACTATTTCAAATATTTCTTTGTTATTTACTATTTTCTACCAACTATATTAACCAATTTAGTCTTCAAATCCAAATACCCTAAAATAGCATGAACTAATTAATAGAACAAGTTTCAAATTATATACAAATTATATAGACCAAAATTATATTTTAATCTATATTTTATGTTGGAAAATACTTGCCTGCCTGTGGATAACCAACATAAAAATAAAAAGATTGACAACTATTTAATTTCTTCAAGAAAAGAAAAAATTTCTCCTTTCTTTTGGCATCTCTCTCCTAGTAGTTAAAAACATAATGGTAGTGAGTAGGAGATATCTACTCACCAGTGAGGAAGTAAGTATTTTTCTTTTATTTTTCAGCCATGAATGTCCCAATCAACTTACACCTTGCCTAGATTAGGCAAGGAACAACCACACCCTATACTATTTAGTTGTTAGAATACTTATAAATTTAACATCCCCACCATGAAATTTAAATCCATAGCCTACTCCCGGGATGTTACACTATAGTCTACTGGTATGATCTTAAAGAGAAGGAATAACCCAGCTACAGGAGCTTTATTGCTAGATTTTGTTCAGTTGAAGTTCAAAAACAGCCAACTCTCAGAAAGACTGATATAGTTTCAATTGAGTGAAGAGTTGAGAGTGTGCAAGAAAAGGATTCAGAGCTCAGAACAATGTGAACAGAATCAAGGGTAAGAAAAATCACAAGGTTGAAGAAGCCGTCTGTTGAAGAGCTTCTTGAACTGCCTTGAGGAGTGATGGCATCAGTCTCTGGTTCGTAACAATGATACCCTCATACAGATCCAGATATCTTCCTCTTGAGAAATCCAGTGCATTCCCAGCTGCATCCGTAACCACTCCACCAGCTTCTGTAGAATGTTCAGCAAAAACAGAATGTCATAAACAAAGGGAAACACCATTTGCATAAAATGGAATAATAGAAAGTATCGAGAGACAAATTAATTCGATATTGTTTTTTCCCTCAGTTTCATGTTAGTAGTAATATTATGATTCAATAACTCTATAGTCCAATAGTGATTTGACAACGTCAAATTTTCATTTCACCTGTAACAACAATGCATCCAGCAGCATGGTCCCAAATCTTTTCACGGTATCCTTTGTGAGGAAAACGAAGGTATATGGCTCCATCTCCTCGGGAAAGGGCACCATATTTTGCTTGACTGTCAATTCTCACTGGCGGTGCTTTAACACCAAGTTTCTGTATGGTAATTAATCATCTCAGCGAACGACAGAATAAATCTTTCAAGGAATAAAAACACAACCGGTAGATATCAAATGTGGACCAAGAATGGCGTACTTGTGCAATGGAGCTAGTAAGGTCATGCATAGAGTGAGCAGCTTCATATGATTCAAAGAAGGATGCTTCTTCGGGATTTTCAATAGCACTGACACTCACCTAAAGTGGAACAAAATACCTCATCTCATTTCAATTCTTTTTCCAACTCAAGAAAAGAACTCCTGAATAGAACTTCATCGGAGGACGAACCTTTGTTAATGTAGAACCAGTTAGTGACTGCATATATGTTCCTGCACCAACTGTAGAAAAGAATAGACAACCAACGTCTCCAAGCAGAGAAGGTTGATTATTGCTACTAATTGGTTGCAAGGGTAGATTTGGACAGGCTAGGACGCCCAATACTACTTTCCCATCATCAAGCAATGCCAATGCAGTAGCATATTGGTCCCCTCTCAGAAATCTAAGCCACAGAAACACATGCACACGATATAGACAAATAAGCCTATCAATATGAACAGTGTTTAAAAAGCCCCTCTCAGGCACGCACCTAGGTGCTAGGCGCAAGTCTCGCGCCTCGCTTTGAAAGGGGAGGTGCACATTAGGCGCACGCCTTTTGCGAAACCTCAAGACCCAAAGCCTTAGGTCTTGAGACTTTTTCATTGTTTTCTAATTAGGGTTTTTCCTTCTTTATTAATTAAATAAATAAGTTTTACTAAGCCTAAATGCAAAATTCCTTATGATTAGGGGTTTTTTCATATTCCTACCTCAACTATGTTTTCTCTTCTTTATGTAGTACTTTTATATATAGTGTGTGTCTAAAAAGAAAAAGACATGTGCTTCTTTTTGCGCCTTGCACTTAAGTCCCAGAAGACTATTGTGTTTTATTACGCCTTAAGCTTTAAAAAACATTGAATAATGAAAATGCAGAGTAAACATTCAGGAAACATGGCTAACTGGATTAAATCAACTCCACCTCATATATTCAACACCCAAAAAAAACTTAATTATCCTATAAAAGTTAATCACATGTAAAGATACTTACTCAAAGGAGTAGACCTCAGAACCCCTTCTTTAGATCCAAAAAATTTATAAATAAAAACTACCAGATTCTTTGAAGTTACACTATATATGACATTTGCAAAGATCAATTACGGGTGCAAAATAATAGAGAGAGAATTCTGATTGGCTAACTTACCCCTTTGTCCCATCTATGGGATCCAAAACCCAATGTCGACCAGTAGGGCCTCCTTCAGATTTCCCATTGTCAATAGCCCCAAGCACATCTTCTGCCGTTAAAGTTGAAGCACCATATGATCCCTCACTGGAAAGTGTTTCGTTTACAAGTTGAGTAATGCGGTGTAATGTTTCCTGGCCACTCTCTTTTCGGAGATCTCCTGAATCCTAGAGACCCCAGACTTCAAACTTATTTTGCTGAAATAAGTCAAAGAAAATAGATTCTCCATACAATATAATATAAACTAAATACTGACCTCCTCAGCTACCAATGAAAAGGGTTCAGAAGGGAGTTCCCTTTCCAGTACAAAGCTAACCAGTGCTTGTGAACCTGGAAATATAATAGCAACAGAAATCGAGTCAACCTCTGCGCCTACTAAACCAATTCTTCAAGCTGCAATGAGGCACAAACTAAAATTATTTCTTATAATCTTGATGCTATTACAAGAATTGGGAAGGGGTTTACGAGTCTTAATAAAAGCAATGCGGATCATAAGAAGCAAAGAAGCAGAAGATAAATTCATAATAACAATGATGTATAATTTACTATTTATGCATTCGAACTTAAGAATTTCATTACTTCAATGATTTTCTCAATATATCCATCACATCAATATTTCATAAATTTGAGCGCCGGGCATCTCCTTCTATGTGGATGTTTATCTCCTTCGTTACACAATATACCTTCCATGGAAACTCAGACAGCTGTGGAAGTTTTCTTGAAGATATTTGAAGTTATTCATTATCAGACACAAGTAGCAGCTACCAAAATTACAAACGAACATGAGATTATTGTATTTTTAAACAAAACACGAGAAAGAAAAAAGACATAGTCCCATATTGTTTATTACAAGTATTACCATGATCTAACGACCAGACTAGCTGACTCATTGGCTTGGAAAAGGAAACAACAAAATACGAAATGAAACTGAGTAACAGAAGCTTTACGAACCGTAATCAGCTACAGTCACTGGGCTTCTATCCGATTTCGATTGAACATCAGATTGCAACAATGCCTTCTGCACTTTCTGCGACCAGAAACAGCAGATAAAACCAACTTAAGAAGGGATGCATATTTAATTACAGAAATCTCCAAGAGCGCAAGATTGTAAAAGAAAATTCTCAATCGTAGGAATTGCAAATAACAAAACCCGATAAAGGAGGATATGGAAATGTACGACGAATTGAGAACTTGGGTTTAGGTCAAAAAAGGATTACATAAGCAGGGTTCGAATCAAAATATCACATAACACTGTGAATTGTATTGAATTCAGGATTGAAGGCACCCATTTTCGCTCACTTTACAGAATTGCAAAGATTTCATAGAAAATAAGAAAGGTATTAGAAAAGAGAGAATTGCCTGGCAGAGACGAGCGGCGAGAGAGGCCGCTTTCTTGGCAGCCGCGAGCTCCTTCTCATAAGACATTGAACAAACCGCTAATGCAACTGGCGGGTATGAGGGGAAGGAGAAGGAACTTCCAGTGGTGAAAAACAGAGAGGTTGAATGTTTTGAAGTAATGGAGGTCTGAACTTTGGGTATAGTTTTGAACAAATTTATAGCCATCTTCTTCTCTCTCCATCTCTTCGCCCCTCTCTTTGGTCATTTTAAGGTAGAGAAATATACCGTGAAAAGATTTGGAATTTGGAAATGCAGCTCTCTCTTCTTCTTCCCACGGTAATCATTTTGTTCCAAATAAATAAATAAGTATCTAAAATTAAAAACGTACTTTTTACCTAAACTTCTGAGTCTATGTATTGATTTAGTTTATATATTTTATAACTTATAATAATTTAATTTTTTTTCGTAAAAAATATTAATGTGGTTTAACAAAATTTTGATAAATTGATTCGGAATCAAATTTATTTATAAATTATGAAAACTAAGTCATTAAATAATAAAAATTTACACTTAATTTTGATGAAAGTTTTTTACGATAGATAAATTACAAGACTAAATCATTAATAAAGTTTATAAACTAAATTGTTACAAATTTGGAATTGTAACGATTAAATACTAAAATTCATGAACTAAATTGTTATCTTTTTTATAAAAGTTTAGGGGCCACCAATATTTTTTTTCCTTCATTTTCCCATCAATTATTGAGGTAATTCATTAATTATCGAGTTTTAAGATGGTGACAGTCGTAAAACTCTATTTTTTAGTATAGAGTGAGAATTTGAACCTTTGATCTCAAACAAATAAATGAATGTCAATCAGTAGTGAATTATAAATGCTTTTGGCCATTGAACTTTTAGTTGTCTTCTCCTCCTTTTGTGATTGTTACATTGTTGCATAGAGCTTTAACGAATTCTTAGATCATATCTTGCTCAAATAAGTTTCAATAGGTAGAGTTGGAATTTCAACTTTTACACAGTTTGCATACCACATTGAGTTTATTTTTTTCAAATAAAAAAATAGAGGTTAAGTTATAAATTTAAGGATAATTTCATTCGATATCACTTCTAAGAATGGTAATTAAGTATATAGCAACGTTTTTAAATAATCATAAATGTAACAATTTCTATCGTTAATAGACTACTACCAATAATATGGTCTATTATTGATAAGACTCTAAAAGCTAAATCTAAACTTTGTTATAACTGCAAAATTTTTTTGCATGGTGTTATATCGTAAATTTAATCACTTTAACTTACTAGTTTTGGCAGACTCGTGGGCCACCTTGTTTTGGGCTTTATTCAGGTCAAGGTCATGGCCCAACCCAATAGTAAGCCCATTGGGCTTAGGGCTCAATCAGACCGATGATCTTAGCCTGTATGTTTCCTCGGTCCAGACTAACGAAGAAGATGATGATTTGTGCCATTTTTTGCCCTCTCTAAATTGTTCAAATAACTGTATTGATTGCTTAGGGTACAACTTAATACTCAAACATCTTCTTCCTTTAATTCATATTATGTTTTTGCTTTCTCATCCTCTCTTCACTTTGCTCTCCTCCTCTGTTTCATCTCTTCATTTACGCCTCCATCTTCACTCAACGCCCACTTCAAACTCTTTTCTTGCTCCACCGTCATCCCCCGCTTGTTCCCGATTCAAGGCTTTCATTTCCCAAAAGGAGTTATCAAGCTCGAGTTCTGAGTTCTGAAGTATGTTCTTCAAACCAAAAACTAGCTACGGTTTTGTACTTTGGAGATCAGTTGTTGCATTCAGAATTCCCGTTTCTGGCTAATATGCTCTGTAAGGACTCATACAAGATAAATTGCTGCGAACTTTTGGCCTTTTTCTGTTTTTCTTCTTTATCCAACATGACCCCCGGTTTTGTTCACTATATAGCTCGTGTCTAGGCATTATTAGATACGGGATAATGAAGGTTGATTAAAACTAAAAATGTCTATTTGATTAATTTTTCTAAGGGATTGCTTTTCTTGCAAAAACATTTTATGAAGAGGTCTTATCCAAGTGGAAATAATGGTTGGTTTCTTCTATCAGGGACGGTTTTAAATTTCATCTGAATGATACAGGACGCCTTTGGTAGAATAGGAGAAGGGAAAATGAGAATGATGTTTAAGCGGGAAGAAGAAAACATACTCCATTAGTTCTTAAATCATCTCTTAATAGAACTGACGACCCAAACCCATGTAACTTAGTAAAGAGTGTAAGTAATACTAAGCCGAGACAACAAAGAACCCAAATTACAGTGAAATGATGTCAAAATAATGTCTGAGGCCTCTGGATGTTTTCACCATCTATGATTTGAGGCTGCAAATTGCTAATAGTAATTAGGATTGACATGTTCAAGAGTAGTGTGGGCTAGTATGGAAATTTCCTCGTGCTTCCTGGGAATGGGATGCTAAACGCCTGTAATATCCTCTCTCTCCCTCTCTTGAGGAAGTAAGCATCTAAGCTTCTCTAATAAATTTGATGGGACTAATCTTCATGTTAACATCCACATCACAATGTACACAATGATACTTCTTCTATTCTAACTTGTCCTTTCGCTAATTCAACTAATCATCAGTATGGTATTCTGGTAAATTTTGGCCTATATTCATTACTTGAAAAGTATGCATGGTTTAGTATGGTACATTTGTGAATTATTTTATATGATCATGGAGTCTCATTCTTCCATGCACTGAGTTTTGCAGATTGCTAGGAATTGGAGTTTGGCAGCTACATTCTGATGGCTATCGTTGAATCAATTCTTGATCTTCAGGTACAAGATCCGCCAGAGGAAGAGTTCTATTCAGCTGATTTGACTTGGACCAAGTTTGGCACTGTTGAACACCATGATGAAGTAGCTTTGATTCCTTATGCCCGAGTAGATGCATTTATAATTGGCGAATGTACTAATATAGAATGCCCGACCCGGTTTCATATTGAGAGGGGAAGGAAGCGATCGAGGGCTAGCTTGAAAGAGTTCAAGGATGATGAATATTTGGAATATCGACAGTAAGTTTCATAACAGTTTTTACATTTCTTAGTTCTCCTTTTGTTTATCCTACAAAGATACAGCCTGACAGCGGGGTTTTCCGCTTGGGTTTATTTGTACATGGTTTTCCCACTCTTTCATACTTCCCACAATTTGAATTTAAAAAGGAAAGGAAAAAGATGGAGTTTCTCAGCAGAATGCATATTTTCCATCTTCACGGACATTACAAAGTACTTTTAGCATCATTTCAGCACTGCATGAAGCATCGTATAGTTGAAGAAAAGTTCAGCAAATGAAGGATTTGATTATTCATCTAGAAAAAATCTAGCTTGAGTTTCTTTCATTGAAAAACAAAAAAGAAGCAATGTTCCTACGAAGTAACCCTTAAATAGGTTTTCCTCATTCTATCTTTCTATAAACTCTTTAGTTTCTTTCATTGACACCCTGTCCCTTTTATGCATGTGTGAAGATATTGGTGCTCGTTTGGTCCTGAAAATTATGGGGAAGGTGGAAGTATATTACCTAGTAGAAGATATAGGCTTAACACTCGAAATCGTGCTGCTAGACCTCAATCAATGCGAGGTTGTACCTGCCATTTTGTTGTAAAGAGACTGTACGCTCGTCCATCTCTGGCACTTATAATATATAATGAGAGGCGTCATGTGAACAAGTCTGGCTTTGTATGCCATGGGCCGCTTGACAGAGAGGCCATTGGCCCTGGTGCCAAAAAGATTCCATATATTTGTAATGAGATCCAACAGCAGACAATGTCAATGATTTATTTGGGAATTCCTGAGGTAAACATCGTGGAGAAACATCTTGAGTGTCTTCAGCGATATTGTGGTACAAATGCAAAAGCTAACAGTCTTGCTTCCCAGTATGTTCACAAACTTGGGATGATCATTAAACGGTCTACCCATGAGCTGGATCTGGATGATCAAGCTAGCATTAGCATGTGGGTGGAGCGCAATAAAAAATCAATATTTATTCATCAGGATTCTTCAGAAGAAAATCCTTTCATTCTTGGGATTCAAACAGAATGGCAATTGCAACAGATGATTCGGTTTGGCCATCGTAGTCTCATTGCTGCTGATTCAACGTTTGGCATTAAGAGGCTTAAGGTGATTGAACTTGCCTGACAATATACAAAAAATTGTGGATATCAATCACTTTTGGTTTTATCTAAAAATTGTAGATGCTTCATCTTCCTTATGTGTGCAGTATCCCCTGTGTACACTTCTCGTGTTTGATTCTAGACAGCATGCACTCCCTGTTGCATGGATCATCACTCGCAGCTTTGCAAAATCAGATGTATCCAAATGGATGAAAGCCTTACTTGACCGTGCTCATTCTGTAGAGCCTGGATGGAAAGTTAGTGGGTTTTTAATTGATGATGCAGCCACGGAGATTGATCCTATCATGTAGGTTGACCAATCTTTCTCTGTTTTCTCTTCATTTTTTTTCCCTTCCTCAATTCTGTGTTGCTTAAACATAGTTCTAATTAACATGGACTCATTTTTCAGGGACATATTCTGTTGTCCTGTGCTTTTTTCCCTCTGGCGCATTCGTCGGTCATGGTTAAAAAATGTTGTTCGGAAATGCAGTAGCATTGAAGTTCAGAGGGAAATATTCAAACGGCTGGGAAAATTGGTGTACAGCATTTGGGACGGAATTGATACTTCGGTTGTCTTGGAAGATCTCACCCGTGATTTTGTTGACCAAACTGCTTTCATGGAATATTTCAAGGGTTGTTGGGTGCCAAAGATTGGTTAGACTTCTTCTATTTAAATCTGTCTCTGCCCTCAGCGAAAAATAATTAAAAGTAATTGATGAAGTACTTCAACATTTAGAGTGCTATATATTTTAACATTCAAAGGGATGGCACATATTTAACCTTGTATGGACTTGGCCCTAAATTTTCTTTTTGCTAATATTTTTCTACTGTCACAGAAATGTGGCTTTCTGCGATGAGAGCTTTTCCACTTGCAAGCCAAGAGGCATCTGGTGCTATTGAGGCCTACCACATGAAGTTGAAGGCAAAACTATTTGATGACTCTCATCTTGGTGCTTTCCAGAGGGTGGATTGGTTGGTTCACAAGTTGACCACTGAATTGCATTCAACCTACTGGCTAGATCGCTATGCTGATGAAAGTGATTCATTTCAAAATGTCAAGGAGGAGTATATTTCTTCTACTTCTTGGCACCGTGCACTGCAAATTCCAGATTCTTCAGTTACCTTGGATGAGGAAAATCACCTGTTTGCCAAAGTTGTGAGCCAAAAGGACACCGGCGTTTCACATGTAGTTTGGAATCCAGGGTCGGAATTCTCATTTTGTGATTGTTCTTGGTCGATGCAAGGAAATCTTTGCAAACATGTGATCAAGGTGAATATGGTATGTGAAAATTTCCCGAGTTACAAACCTTCCTTGTCTTTTCAATCATTTGAGGAGATATTGATGAATATGTGGAAACTACCAATGGATGATTCTGTTGCTTTGGATGTGTCAATGGCTTGGACCCATCAGATTCTTGATGAAGTTCAGAAACTTGTTGAATTGAATTCTTCAAATGATATTAGCTCTGTGGTAAATAAGCTGCCCTTGAAATGGGCTTCTGGGAAGGGAAGAACCAGTTTTAGGAAACCATCATCTACCGTGGCTTTTCCATCGGAGTCCAATACTGTCAAAAAGGCCATGCCAAAGAAGAACCAGAAAAGGAAAAGATTGTCATCAATAAGATAAATTGCCCTACTTGTTCGCTGTTTTATTCCCATACGGATTTGGACTTTGAACATTGGACTTCTTTCAATACTTTGATTTCAACTCATATGATTGTAAAAAGTCTGGTGGCTTTGAGTAACTTAAGATTGAAGTATGCTCATTTAACAAGCACAGATTACAACTAACACAGCCAAAATTAACTGGTTGTCGCTCATGATGGCATGAATACGTCCACACAAAGGCATAGCTTTTGAGTCTTGCCATTGAGGTTAGACTTCTAACTTATTCTAAAGCATTCAAAATTCTGCTTGGCCATCCGAATTATGTTTACATAATTTATGTTTCATCTTTTTCAGGTCCTTTTGATACACTTCAATATACCGCGAATCATTTATGGAAACGGTCCTATTTTATTACATTACATTCAGAGTTGACACTCCCGAATTTTGCAGGAATATGTATATAGAAAACATTGTTAATATGATCCTTTTAGATACTTGTTCATTTTAGGTAGCTAGAGTATGAGTAGAATTGTTTAGTTGGCAGCTTTTTGCCCAGGCGATTTACTGATTTTGGGTAGCAACTTCAGAAACCGTAACTCTGATTTTACAGTGGCTGATTGCCTAGTTTTTGGCCATTATATATTGAAGTGGAATACAAATGAAACAGATGTATTTACAATCAATCCAATTGCTGAGAAAATAAAGTTAAAAGTTGCTAGCAAGTTTGATTGGTTCTTTAGCTTGATTGAAGTTGTTCATTCTTTTTGGTCTTTGATACAGTGGTAATCTGTCTACACTGTCATCATTGTTCATGGTAGTGTTTACTTTTTCTATAAGTTGGGACTTGGAGAATATGATTGCTGAATTCAAGCAATTTAATTGAGGGACGGTGTAAGCTGAGTTGATTTTCATTTGAAGGGCAGTCTTTCAAGTTTTGTTTTGTTTCAGTTGTATATGCTAATAATATATTTGATAATTTTATTGGATACTTGTCTCACAGGCTAAATATATGTTATGTTTTTAATAGTTGTGTGTGTGTTTTTTTTTTTCCTTTTTCTTTTCCGTTTTGTCTCTAATGTTTAAAAACCTTTGATTTAATATTCATGTTTTAATATCTTTCCATACACCTTAGTAGTTAGGGAATTATTAAGGGTATTTTAGTAGAGAATATGAAAACATAAATTTGAAAATAAGGGATTAAATGATAACAATGTTGTATTTTATGTTTTTAGATATGTGTTTGGTAACAGAATTCAAAATTAGATTCTAATTTAAACAATTGCAAACTATTATTAGTTAGCAATAAACTATTATTAATTTATTTATGAACATGGTTTTATATTTAAAAAAAAAATTGTCTCAAAAGTTAAAATTTAGGGCTTATGGTTTATAATTATAATTTAACTTCTATGGCTGGCATTATTTAAGAGGATTTAACAAACCATAGGAACAATGTATGAACTATCTTTATCCAAATCATAGGGACTAAATTTGAAATTTAACCTAATTTATAATAATTAAATAATACATATTTTAATTTAAAAAATTGAGTTGAGTTTATAACATGTATACTATATTTCTAAATGTTTTTATCTTTATTATATATTTTAAATTTTAAAATCCAAATTCTGGATACAATGAAAACATAAAAATGTTGTATTCAGAATTTACATTATTTGACTCATAGAATTCAGAACCAGTTTTCAAAAACAAAAATTTGGGTTGTTTGCTAAACTCAGTGAATCTGAAAACATAAAATAAAATTCGGATTGCGAACTAAATAGGTCCTAATTTCATTAAGTTATGTACAGTCAATAATCTAAGCTTTATTTTAGTTGAGTTGTGCTCGTTTTGACTTCTAACAATTAAATATAACATCATCATAACAAAATTAAATGAAATAGAGATGTTTAGGTACAAGATCAACATGTTCAAAAGACATGTAAGATAATTATTAATTTAAATTATAAATTTTGAACTTTTAAAACTGTTAATAGGTTTATGAACGTCAATTTTATATATAATAGGTTTATAATATATTCAAAGCTTTAAAATTTTATTGATTTATTATATATGAATATAAATTTTATGCCTTTTGAAAATCTCAACTTTCAATCTTGTCTAATAGTAGATTCTTGAATTTTAAAACACATCAAATAAATCAATCTCCTATTAACCATAATTTTTTTTTAAAAAAAATCACAATATACTAACCACAAAATTGGAAGTTTAAGAATGTATTAGATACACTTTTTAAAATTTAATAAACTTCTAAATTAACATAATTATTATTAACTCAATGTGATAACAAATCATTTTGGAAGATTTAAACCTAAAAAGAAATTAAAAATAATATTTAAAAAAATTAATATGTTATGAAATTGAGGAGCAAAATGAGGCAATACGAGAACGCAATAACCAAGAAATTATGATAATTAAAATAGATAAATATAATTATATTATAATTACAAAACAATATGTGGAAAATAAGAAAATATAGAAACTCTTTTTGATTTATCACAAAATGCTGATTAATTTTTCACCAAAATGTGTGTATATTCAACATACCTTAGGAAAATGACAATTAGGAGGTGATAAATATTTGGACACTAAGAATACTTTAACATTAGAAAGAAAAGACACCTCTTTTTGAGACACTAAACAAAAGACATCTATTATTATATTATGATATAATAAAAATAATATGGACTGAAAATGAAATTCCAGTTGGAAGGGTTTAAAATTATAATCTAGCCAATTTTATTAATAATAAAATTGAATTTACTTCATGGTTTGGTAAACATGAGATGAAGAAGTGGAATTTGAAGCACTCCTTCAAGATTTCAAAGTGGGTCCAAAATTGAAGCTCGCCACAAAAATTTCCATGTCCGAAAACCCTAATCACAGCCATGGTTTGCCAATTGGGAGTGAGGAAATCTCACCTTATCCACACTCTCACCACAATCTCTTATCCAATTCCATCTCAAACATCCCCTCTTTTATCAGATTCCCTCATAATCCCACTACCCATTAACAACTGACAGCCATTAATTCCATCTCCGAGTTTGTCCAATCAGTTGCAAACCAATGGCCACCATGAATTCCAGTGTTCTGGCTTGCAACTACGCCATTTCCGGAGCTGGGTCAGCTGACCTGAACTCCAAACTCACCGCCGTCCCTTCTGTTGCGTCTCCTGGGGTTGTGGGATACAAGTTGCCTGCGATTAGGGCTCAACAGGCTAGGGTTCCTGAAGCCAAGAACGAAGGAAGGAGGACTGCGCTTCTTTACCTTGGAGCCACCCTCTTTGCTGCTGCTGCGGCTGCCTCCAACTCCTCTGCCAATGCTGGAGTCATTGAAGATTACCTTGAGAAGAGTAAAGCTAACAAGGTAACTGTACATAAAAGTTCAAATTGCTTTTATCGCTCTGTTTCCATACTTGAGTTAGCATAAAATGATAAGAATATGAAACAGAAATGGGGGATTTGTATGGGTTTGATGTGATGATATAGTATTAAATTCTTCTTTATCCATTAGCTTAAATTTTTTAGTTAATTGGTGATTTAAGATGGGATCTACAACCTTATATGTCTTCTCTAATTAATATTGATTTTTCACTTATTGAGTCTTCTACATATTTCAAACCTACAAATGTAGGGAGTGTTAGCTTTTGGGTCAATCAGTGATTTAAGAGTATCTTAAACTAAAAGTATGTATCACGTATGCTGAAGACAAAAAACAGGGAGTATGTCTTTAACATTCATGTTCAATGTTATGCTGATTGCTGAAGTTTGAAGCTGAGGACTAATATAGAAATAGAGTGTTTCAAAGTATAGGGAAATGGATCAAAGTAAAGGGACTGAATCAGGATTTAGATGGAAAAAACCTTAATGTTTGTAACCTGCTATTGCAATTTTCAACAGGAGTTGAATGACAAGAAACGATTGGCAACAAGTGGGGCAAACTTTGCAAGGGCATACACTGTTGAATTTGGAACATGCAAGTTCCCAGAGAACTTCACAGGGTGCCAAGATCTTGCTAAACAAAAGGTTTGGACATAGGTTTAGTTGTAAATTGTAATCACGATTGGTTCTTTTTCTAAATGCTGACAATATGAGTTGAGTTTTTGCTGAGTACTAAGTTAGTTCTCTGTTCTGTTTTTGATTGATGCAGAAAGTTCCATTTATCTCTGATGATTTGGAATTGGAGTGTGAGGGTAAGGACAAGTACAAGTGTGGTTCCAATGTCTTCTGGAAATGGTGAAGAGAAGAGAACCATTTTAAAGTCTTTGTATTCCTCACCACCATTAGTTACTCTTCCCCTTGTATCTAATTTTTCAACTCTTAAAAAGTGTGAAATTTTATTATGCCTTTTTGGGGACATTTGTTCCAATTCCAGTGCTTTCTTTCTTCTCTTCGAGACCAAAAGAAGCAAAATGAGAGTAGAAACCCTAGACATCAATTGCATTAACATTTGTTAGAATTTTTCATCAATAAACATTACAAAAATTTACAAAAATTTGAGTACCACTTACTACTCTCCTTCATAATTTGACACATCATTAAATGGGATATTAATTTATTATGTAGACTCTACATTTATCTTACTATTTAAAAGGGGCTATGGGGGAGAAACATTCTATTTCTCCATTTGTCCTTTAGTGATTGATTATAGGGTTATATAATGTAATTTCACATCAAAATCATTAAAAAAAAATATTAATTTTATTGGTTTAAATTTAACTTACATATATTTTAAAAAATATATATCAATTTTATTAGTTTAAAATTTCATTAGAAAATATATATGTTTATCTCATCCAATTACAAATATGAGATTTAATCTTTTTATGTTTTTATTTTTTATCTTTTTGGAATTTTATTTTAATTTAATGTAGATTAAAGAAATATGGTATTTTAAATTTTCAAAAGATTTTATTTTTAACATGATTTTATATATTATTTTTCTCTATTTATAAATTTTTAAAAATATAAAATATCATGAGATTTGATATTATTAATGTGATTTAATTTAATTAAAATAACCCATATACGTGAAAAACAAACCTGAAATTTTAAAATACTAAAAGATTTGATATTTTGATGTTTTATTTTTATTAAAATGTGAATTTCTTTTAAAAAGAAATATAACATTTTAGAATATAATCTCTACTCCATACAAAAAGGTGTTTTTAAAAGAAATCACATTTTATAAAAAATAAAATAAAATAAATAATAACGTTTTCTGTAAATATAATTTAATTAAAAATCAATTCAAATTACGATTTGAAATCTTAATTTTCTATATTTAGTAACTTCAACCACCCATTTTTTATCTTCTCTCCTTTCACTTTTTTTATCCTTCCCAACTTCTTGGCTTTCAATTTTCTTTTTTTTTTTTTCTGAATTTTTGTTAGTATTTCTCTCTCTATATATATTTATTTATTTATTTGGTATATATATTTATAATAGAAAATTCTTCTAATGTTTCTTTTTTTTTCTTCTTAATTTTTTTGTTTCACATATCTCTTCTAGATGTTGAAGAAGGTATACCGCCTCTCTCTTTTTTCATTTAATGTATGTCTTCTTCTACCATTTTTTCCCACTTTTTCACTTTTATTTAATGTTTTTATTTTTAAAATATTTTTGTAGTTTTTTTTACATGTTGTCACATATAGATGGTGAATAAGAACACCTTACTTTTGAAGTTTAAAAAAATTAGAAGTCGGCAAAGTGATAAAGAAGTGAATGATTGACTATTTTATACTTTTAGTTTTTTTTTCAGTTTTTAATTTTTGCAAATGTACACTAATGAATTTAGAGATTTATAATAATTTTTTATTATTTTTTATATAATTTTGTATTTTTTTATCTTTTTACTTTTTAAAAACTTTTGAAATAAAGTTCAATATAAAAAGAAATGTTTTCAAATTTACTTAGAGTTTTTATTTACATAAAAAATAATATTTTTGTCTAGAATGTTAAAAAAAATGAAATTAGAAGATAATCAAATACTAAAATAGTTATTGTGAAATTTTATACAAAAGTAGAAAAATAATACTTTACTTTAACTTAAAGTTTGAAATTAAAAAGATACTCATATCATCCAAATTAATTTTTAAAAATATATAATACAGATAAGATTATCATGAAATAAAAAAATTGATGCTTTGTTTAAATTAAAGTTTAAAATTAGGAGAATAATCAAATAATTCAATCCAAATAAATGAAAAAAAAAATTAAAAAAATATTTTGGTTTAAATTTAATCTTTAAAATTAAGAGGCTAATCAAAACACTCAAAAATAAAGTTTTTTTAATAATAAATAATTATCATGAAAATTGATAATTAAGTTCTTTACGTAATACGTGTAGTACACGTAGTATCAAACTAATTATTATTAAATAATACTATCATGGTAAACAATGAATGGAGATAGTATGTATAGTTCTCCATATAAACACAAAATATTGGTGTTATTTAGAGAAGATGTATTGAGTGAGATATGCATAAATTTAATTATCAATTTGACTGTTATTTAATGTAAGCAAACATATATGTTTATGTTGAATGTGTAATATGATTCAACATTTTTCTTCCCCGTCGAGATTATGTGTCTTAACTCATTAAATTACTCATGTTAAGTAGGGTTTTTATTTTTTATTTTTAATTTTTTTTCAATAAAAGAAAGACAAAAAGAGAATAACGTGACTTAAAAATAGGTTATATAATACTTAAATGGTTCTTTTTCCCTACAAATGGGATCACAAAATTTGGAATAAACCATCTACCATGGGAGAAAACAGTGTTAGAAATACCAGAAACCAAGTAATCAGCAAATAATAAGCATGCCTTTATTTAAGAAATAATGCAAAACAATTTTTTTCTAGTACAACAATTGTAGAAATATGAATCAAATTTAGTTTCATAGGAAGTAATGTAAGTTAATTACCACTAGATTAGCAACCTCACACGAACCTTTTATTTTTAACCCGATACTAGAAAAAGAGATCAACCTTACAATTGTACCACTATATTTTTAACAAACCTTACATGAACTTAGCAAAGAATAATTAATGTATCTTTTAATAATTGTACCACTATATTTTCTCAAAGATGTTTCAGATCCTAATTAGTAAAACTATTTTTATTTTATTCAGATTTTAATATTATTTTTAAAAAAATCTCTTAATTTCAAGATTCTAAATGGTCATTTCCACTAAATACTATTATAATTTATGTATTTGTAACTTTTATTCTTTAGTTCCTAACTTTTAAAATATTTTTTTCTAGTCTATGAACTTATAGTTATTATTATTATTTATTATTTATTATTTATTATTTATTTTTTATTCTATTTACTTTCAAAACATCTATTTTGATCACTATACTTTTTAAAAAAAGAGCATTTTGACATGAGATTTGTACACGATGTGAACTATTTAATATTAAGTTATGACTAAAGTTAAAAAATGTAGCATTATGACCATGGTCAATATAGCACAAGAACTAAAATAATACTTTGGAAGTACTAGAACTAAAATGAATGGAGGTTAAAAGTACCAACTACCAAGATTCAAATAGTTTTAGTTTAGTTTAGTGTATGTATGGCGGCCATAAATTAGAGAAGGGTTGGAATGCAAGCATGAAGAATCAAGAGTGGAACGGAAATCAGATTGTGAAGCTTGAAAATAGTGGGAATTAGAGTTGAGTTGAAACTAGTAGAAATGTAATGAATTTGGTATTACAAATCGTACCAAAATGCTCAATCCAAACATTAGTTTTTTTTATTACCATACGTTACAAATTCATTCAATTATGGTCCCCAACCAATCCTTGATTGTTAGTAGTCAATGGCATGCAACTAATGGAAAAAATAACATCTTTTTATAGTTCAATAATAAGTAAGGTAGAGATTCTTGACCTTTAGATCAATTATAATATCTTAACCAATTGAATTATATTCCAGTTAAAATATATTAGTTGACTTGAAAGTCCGAGATGAGTTTTATTTTTTAGTCCAACAAATTAACTAATAATTTGTCCACCAGACTATGTTAATGAGTTAGCTAATCAATAACCATAATTATAACAACATGTAGTTCTCACTTGTATATGATCAAATGAATTCCTTCTTTCCATGTTCAAAGGGTGGATTTTTCTTTGCATATGCATTTTCACAAAGCAATCCCTCTCAAAAATTTAAGCAGCTGCTTTTTTGTGTTGTCGATTTGTGGTTTATCATTTTAGCGTTATCTCTGTTCAACTTCCCATTGAGTGAGTGAGGGACAACTCCATAGCTCAAAGACTAAATCTCTACCTCTCTCTGTCCTTTTTCCGCCATGGCTTTCTCTGCATCTCTTTCTCACAGCTCTTTCTCATGCCTCACTCAGTTCCCACAAAGTTTTAGAAGAAACCCACTTCGTTTTCACCCCATTCGAGCCGTAAAATCCACTGAACCGGAGAAGAAGGTATCAGAGACCAAAACCCAGGAGCCTTCCATGGCTGAACCTTCAAGTTCAAGCTCCCCCACCGCCTCTCCCAAGGTTACAAAGAAGCCCGTATATTCGAGTGAGTTTCTTCTCCTATTTTGCTTCAGTCTATTGGGAATTTGACGATTCAATTTAGATTTGTTGATTTCGTTTTTTATGTGCTTTCTGTAGTGAAGAAGGGTCAGATTGTGAGAGTTGATAAAGAGAAGTATCTTAATAGTGTTAATGTAAGTAGTTTTCTAGATTCTTTTTTTGTGGTAATGAGTTTCCTTTTTATAAGTTTATAAATTAACCAAAAATCTATTAATTAGAGCAATGTTACTCAAGCAAGGAGAAAGCTTCTTCATAACTTCCTTCATTGCTTGTTCTTTGTGTTTTAAGTTTTTTTAATCCTTACATTTCCAATTCAGCCGTATACCACCCTGTGTCTTTCTATGGCAAAGCCAAATCCAACAAGAGAAGTTGAAGAGATATTTTTTAATGGTTTCGTGGCAGGAGGGAAGGGTGAAAGAAAAGAAGGAAACAAAGGAACAACCCCAAGTGATGAACTTTAACCATTAATGAACAATTCAAGAAAATATGAAGTTGCTTCTAGTTTGGAATCTTATTCATCCAGTGGAAGTAAGTCGGGCGTGGACTATCAAACTCTTCCTAACTGGCTCAGTGAGCTGTGTTTGAGACTTTGAGTTATGCTTCTCCTTTGATCCATTCTACTTTTCCTCTTTGAAGCATGACTGGAAAAGTGTGGCTACAAATACAATAGTTTAATATAGAATGATAGGCAACAGTCTAGACTGTACACGAGTATGAACAATTAAAGCGTAGTTTCTACTCTGTTCAAGGGAATTTCTATAATAATCGTAGCTCTGTGTGGATTCTATCTATCTCTGTAGAATTCAGGTAGGCCTCCAATTGTAGAAGTATTTGAAAGAGAGGATAAAAAGGGGAATGCCACTTTTAAGAGTTAGCTTGCTAGGCTGTGTGTACACTTCCTGTAGTAAGGAGTGAGTTTGTTTCAATCTCTTCAATTGACGTTGAACCAGTATTCAACTATTCAAACTTAATTTCTAAAGCAATGAATCATAAAACGTGGAGTTCTCGACTCTTCTTTCCTTGAGTGAGAGTTATATGGGTCCCACTTTAGTGCTTCCCTTCCTAATGACTTCAAGGTACATAAATAACCCAGGTCGTGGTTCTGGTTCAAATCCTCAAAATCCTCAAATAAGGACAATAAAATGTTATAGGTAACTCCTATCATCGTGGGTAAAGTTGGTCTAACTAAAACATTTGATGAAGTCAACAGCTAGTTCTTCATACAAAATGAGTTAGTTGGTCTTCCAATTCCCCCATGCCCCCACGCCTGAATCGTCTTGAAAGAGGGATGTCTTCAAAACCATTGACACACGTGGCATTATTTCTAAGGTGTTGGTTTAGTCCTATGATGACCTGACCTTTCTGCTCAACTATTATAGTCAAGATTGGGGCAATGGGGAAACTGTACGTGATAAATGGGAAGGTGAGATAGTGTTTAGTCATCATATGTCACAATGAGTTTAGATAGACTTGGATCGTGACCTCTTTTTATATGGAATGATGTATAAGAAGAAGAAAGCTAATGCTTTATTTCATCTTTCTCTATCTTGGTAGACCATTGAATAAGAACGACATTGGAGGTCCAAAAATGAGAAGAAGAAAGGTTATTAGATTTAGAGTTAAGTCAATCAAGTGAACCTTATTAGGGAGTGCAATAATGAACCTGAGATTATTGTCCAAGACTTGATTTGGATTCAATCGTGTAATAAAAAAAAATGATCATATTGAGACGTCAATGTCAAACTCCATGACTATTTGAAAATAAAATAAGATTGATCAAGGAGTTTTCTCCATCTACCTTTTCAAGAGAAGGAGAAATTTTTATGGCTAGCCAGGGCGTGCACTTTGTTGTGGGGTCTTTGGGGGGAGAGAAATAATTGAATTTTCAAAGGGCTTGATAGGGAGTCTTTTGATGTTTGATCCCTTTTGAGATTTCATGTTTCTTTCTGGGCTTCTGTAACAAACATTGTCTATAATTATTCGCAAAGTCTTCTTTTACTTGATTGGAGTGTCTTTTTGTACTGATGATCCCTTTTATGCATGCGTGTGTGTTTTTTTATGTCCTTGTACTTTTATATTCTTTCTCAATGAAAGTTGGTTTTTACATAATAATATAATAAAACATGAGAACAATAGTCTAACAAAAGGTTTGATTTTGTGAGCTCTTCTCTCCCTGGCCTGTCCAGTATAAGGTATATCTATCCAACAAAGAAAGTTTTTGCAAAAGTTGTTATCTTCTTGTACGACAACCGTTTGATGAATTCTATTTAATATCTTCATTCATCACCATCAAATTTTAATACACAAACATAATGTTAGTTTGAAGGAACGAATTTTGAACTGTGCTCATTCTCCCACTAAGACATACATCTTTCCTATCGTTATTGGACTGATGACAAACAATTTTTTTTGTTCTTTACTATTAGTATCTTTCTGTTGGACATCCACCTTATTACAAGGGCTTGGATTACATTTATGAAGACCGTGGTGAGGTCAGTTTATACAGATTACACACAAGCCTATTAAAATATATCAGGGACTTTTGATGAGTCATCTTTTTTGGTTTCAATCTTCTTTCATCAGGTATTGGATCTTCGCATTTTTGAGACAGGAGAATATGCACTTGTGAGTAACTTTCATTTGGATTCCATGTATATATGATGCTTTGGCTTTTCTTTTTCTTTTCTATTTCTATATTAGATCTGTTGGACATCCACCTTATCACAAGTTTCTTTATTACTATCATTTATCAAAATAGTGAGAGAAAAAGTAAAATTAGCTCAAGCAAAATGGATATTTCCGTTGGTTACAAATGCATTATTGTGTTACATTTTTACTCAAAATTTTTGGACAGATTGCATGGGTTGGTATTCCAACTGCACCAGCTTGGCTGCCGACAGACATGCTTATAAAGGTATTTATTTGAAGTTGTTCTTGATATCTTTCACATCCTGTGGTCATCAACTCGTCACCAAGTGAGTTTCAAATAAGCAAGATCATATATTTAAACACTAGTATCATGGATAGTTGGAGAAAGCTTAGCAATATAGGTTAATTCTTACATAAAAGTTACCCTTCATCAGTTCATCTGAACTAAGATCAGTAGTAATCCTTAAATGAATTTCCTAGAGTTGCATCACTGATGCAGAAATAGCATTGACCTCCTCAAAGGGGGCTGTCTATGAAGGTATAGAAAGTAGATATTGGAATTTTTATCATTCATTCCTTTAGTTTTGCTAGAATACCACCTAACATGGAAACATCCAAGAACAGAAAGAAAATGCTAGAACACTCAAATTTGGAAATATATGAAAATATGCTGTAAAAGAAAAGTAACAAGATAATCTAGCTTTTTGAGAGGGCTAGTCTCTCCCAAATTCCTCAAAGGATATCTACAAAATTCTTCATACCTTTCCTCCCAACCCACTCCCTCTATTTAAAACTAGAAGCCCTAACAAACTTACTATCTAATTACTAATACGCTCCTTTTAATGACCATACTAATAATCTTAATATTTTCCCAACTAGGGGTCTTACAAGTTTCTTTTTTCCTCCTTTAAAGATTCGATGGGTTACGAGAATGAGGAAATTGGGTGATTTTATAGGACATGCTCTCTCATTGCTAACTCAAACTTTGCTCCCTCTCTTGTATTGGGTGTCCCACCAAAGACATGATACTTATGACCTACCCTACTAATTCTTAGGGAAGCTCACCAATGGTCATTCCTTACGATACACACAGTCCCCTTACTAATTCTTGGGAAGACTTTGCCTACGCCAAAGTCAATTCAGTGAGAAACCAGATTTTGAATCAGGGAAGTTTTACCTATCCCAAGATTTATTCCATGTGATAACAAAGTTTCTCTTTTTTCTAGCTTCTTTTTCGAGTTTGAGACAGTTCGGGTATTAAAGTTTCGTTTGATAATTACTTGGTTTTTTGAAAATTAAGTTTATTAATCCTACTTCTACTTATTACTATTAGGGAAATTACACTTTTAGTCCCGAGGTTTAGGGTTGATGTCTATTTGGTCCATGAAGTTTGAACCAGACATTTTAGTCTTCGAGGTTTAGAAAATGGTTCTAAATAGTCCCTGCTGTTAGTTTACTTGACGGAATGCTGATGTGGTAGTTAAATGAAGGGTCAAATTTGAGCTGATTAGATTGCGACGTGGCTATTCCCTCTTTTTGTCCGTGGTTGTTCACCCTGGTACAAAAAAAAAATTCAAACACATTGTCCCTTAGTTCTTCACCTCTCCTTGGATCTTGTTCCTCATTTCCCACATTTCCTTTTCTCCCCGCTTTCTAATCCAACAAACTGCCCTTTTCTTTTTCATCCCCACATAAAACCCTCTCTTCTTCCTTCATTTCTTTGAAAACCCTTTCCGTTTCTTTTTCATTCTCTTCCTTTGATTTAAACGAATTCCCATGGCCCTCGTCTATGTAAAAACTCAATTTCATGTGTTGCCTGCTGATGGCAACTTGTTGATAGGATTTCTTTTTTTTAAAAAAAAAAAATTACTTTCTTCATCTCTCTTCTTCTTTTCCTTTTCTTTATTTATTCGTTTTTTTTTAAAACCATCAATTTAAGTTCTTGCACAAGGAGAAGAAAACCTAGAAAATGGAAGAAAATGCTAAATTTTAAACCAGTAGAGATAAATGCAAACAATTTACTAAAAAGAACTTAAGCTTGAGCATGGGTGATACTGAGATCTTGAAAGGACTTGGAGTCCTAAACTATTCCGTCAAAATGATTAAAATTTGCAGGAATTGAATGTGCATTAGGTGTTGTGGAGGGTTTGAAACAAAGAAAGTTGAGAAGAAGCCCTCTACATTACTTCTCAGTCACAATCCTAATCGGGAAAGCCCTCTGTAAATATAATTTATCAACGTTGTCTTCCTTGTTAAATGTCTTAAGTGGGCACTTTATCAACTTCATATCTCCAAACCTCTTTACAACCCCCCCAATTTCTCCTTAAATTACTCCCTTCCCTCACACACTTCATGCAATTCATTGAAGTTCGTAAGCTTGAATTGATGGCAATTAGCATGCTCATTCAATAGTCTCTTGCTTGCTATGCTGATGCGAAACAGGTCTATTTTGCTCTTTCGTTCCTCACCTCCCTGTGATAAAGAAGAAACCAAAAATTTTCATAATAAAGAACAAAGAACAGATTAGTAATAGAAAAGATTTCTATAGGGAACCACTCGCTCCTTCCAAATCTGTTGAGCCTATTCCAGTGTTGTAGGCAGAAGTGGTATGAGGCAAAGGCGGGGACGAGAGCAGGAAGACTGCCCAATAAGAAAGAGGAAAAAGAGGGAAGGAAGAGGAAGAGAGAAGGATGGCCACTTCACAGTCTAATAAGCTAAGATTGATCCTTCATTTAACTGCTACATGAGCATTCTGTTAAGTAAACTAACGGCATGGACTGTTTAGAATCATTTTCCAAACCTCAGGGACTAAAATGTTTGTTTTCAAACTTCAGGAATCAAATAAACATCAATCATAAATTTTAGGGACCAAAAATATATTTTGCCCTAGTACTTAAGATTATTTTCAAAAATCAACCTAAGCTTTAAAAATTATTAAAGTAGTTTTTAAAATTTTGTTTTTATTTTTGAAATTTAGCTAAAAATACAAATATTTAATTAAGAAAGATGAAAACTTTAGTGAAGAAACCATAAGAAACAAACACAATTAGTCTTTGGTATAATTTTTTACCCAGGAATTGGTAGGTCTCTCGAAAACATCCCATCCTATTGGGGTCTTCTATTTACTATTTTCTTTCGAAGATTCTGAAGGTTAAAGATTTAAACCCAGAGAAATGGGCAAGTTTATATAGAATAACTTCCACTTTTAAACCATTTCTTGCAGTTAGTAGTTATGATGATAACTTTGCTCTTTCTGGCAGTCGGAGAATCTCAACTACGAAAGACTCTAATCACAGCTTTGCATCAACGATGCTTACTTGATGGTTTATAGTTTACACTTCTCCCCATTCTCTGTAAAGATGTGTAGTTACTTCAAAATACTCCATTAATAATTCATCATAAGCCCTTTTGCAACCTTGATGGTTCTTCTGTTGATATTTAACATTAAATTATGTATTAGAAGAAAAGAAGAAAAATGTTTTTATGAAGAATGATAATGTAAGAAGGGATAGAAGAAACCTGCTGAGAATTTTAGTTTTAAATGCCTGATCTAAGTTAATGATAGCAGGTAATAAACTAAAACTGATTATTACATATACAGACCACCTTCCCTTTACAAGGACCAAAAAAATATTGTTACACGGTACAAGGTATCTCTAAGCAATTACATCATATCCCCAGGTAGAAAATTTTATCCCACCATTATCAGTCAAGTACCCTTCTTTCAAATGCTGATACATGAATAACTCAGTCTCTCTTCACTGTAAACTTCCAGAATTTCCATTAGAAAGCCCCAATGCTTACCTACTTTGATACAGTGGCTAAAATTACACCTGGGAATGTGTGGAAGATATTTTTCTTTTTTTCATGAAAAGTTTAGTCAAAGAGTTCTTCTTGGTGATCCAAGATGAGTCTGCACTTTCAATAGCGATGAATCTCGTGAAGGATCAAGGGTGAACAATGTGTTCGGTCTCGTGTTATACGTGTATTCATTCAAATTGTATCCGCTTTGACTCATCCCCATGTGAGATGAGTGAGGTGGTGAAAGATAATAGCTCTGGTGTCCGGTTATTGGACTCGAACATGGAGAGCCAGGCAAGGATGTGAATCTTCCATTTCCCCTGCTGCACATAAAGCATCAATCTCAAAGTAAGTACATAAGCACAGGCCAAGAGGAGATTGTAAAGGAAAGGATGTTTGTACCTAGAACTCCTCGGAGCTCTGGAAGAGAATGTTGGGTTTGTCACATAATCTCCATCGCATATGCTTATACTTTTTCTGTTTGGATGCCGATCTAACAATGGCTGCATATAAAGTAGCAAAGGTTTCAGCTTCATGGCCAACTTTTGAAATGTATACAGATTAGGCAGATAAATTACAATCCGAGAGATCCTTACTTATTTCAATGCATGCTAATTGTTTATTCAATTGAAATGTGATCAAAAGTTATGAAGCCTTCAATATACTTATGCCAAAATATTTAAATAGTGATTCTAAGAGCCTATATGGTAGGGAATTTGAAAACAATGGATTCAATGATAACAAAATTGTATTTTATGTTTTCATTTGTGTGTTTAGTAGGTAGATTCAGAAATTGGATTATAATTTAAACAATTGTTTTAAATATGTTTGATATAAAAACTAATTGTAATTATTCACTAAATATTAGGTTGACTATAAGTAAGCCAACTGATGTCAAAAAGCTTACCGGAGTCTGGATTCCATCGATGCTAAAGAGGAACGCATCCGTGGAGAAGTTAACATCAGATGCTCTTGGTGTTACTGCATCTTGAACAAAAGGGTGATCCAGTAGGTCTGCAGCAGAAGGACGTGCAGATGGATCCCGTTGCAAACATAATAGCACAAAATTTTTAGCATCATTGGAGAGATGGTCTGGAATTTCAGGAATGTCTCTACTATTCCCAATTTTGAAAATGGCAGCAACCTGTTAATTCCAAGATAAAAGATAAATATGGTCCCAGAGAATTTAACATTAGAAGTTAAATAAAAAAATCTGAGAGCAGTATTTAAGAAAGATGTCGCACCCCTTCGTATTTGCTCCAAGGCGGTTTAGACGTTGCCATTTCAAGAACCGTACATCCTAAACTCCAAATGTCTACAGCAAGACTATAGCCATTTGTATTCATCACAACCTGAGATTCCAAGACGAGAAACAACTATAAGGACGGATATGGTGCAGGTGTACAAGTAAAAGAGAGTTCAATACAAAACAGAAGAATGTGGAGGAACATTTGTTTTCATAAACTAGAAGACAAAATTGTGTGAATTTCCGCGTTTCTTTCTTCCTTTTCATTTATTCTTCTGTTAGCACTCAGCTTTTCTTTTGTCTGTTATTTAAAGCAGAGGGAGTGGAAGCCTGGAAGTTAGTGATAGAAAGTACCTCAGGGGCCATCCAATAAGGACTGCCTTTAAAGGAAAGCATCGAAGTACAATTCGTTATCTGATTCCAACCAAATAAAAAAAAAAAAAAAAATCAAAAATTCATATCCAGGAAAATAAATTTAGTATTTACTTCCAGATGAGAAAAAAATAGCAACACTTTTCTTGTCTTCTGGACGAGAAGAGTTAATATACTTACATGTTTTGCCATGCCAAAGTCCGCCAACTTGACCTCGCCTTTCGGATCTACTAAGATATTTGCCCCTTTTATGTCCCTGCCATGAGAAGTATATTCCATTAATGTTCAAAAGTAAAAGAGAAAGTACCCTTTATTTTACACAAGGACCCACAAGTATGATAGTGAGATTCTTGAGCAGTATTCACAACTAAAATACCTGTGCACTGTATTTCTCCCATGCAGATAAGCAAGCCCGGAAAGAATCTTTCGGGTATAATTTCTTATAACAGGTTCTTTGAAGGCGCCATATTCCTGAAGTAATTTGTGAATTGAGCCACCGGAGATGTATTCTAAGTAGACTGAGAGCGACTCATCACCCTGATATAGCAAATTTATCTCATAAGAATAAAGTGTATCAAAAAATTAAATTACAATTTGTTTAAGTTGTTTTGTTCACAGGGAAACTTGTGTGCAGTATTGTTAAATAGTAGCCTTCAAAAGAGTACAATTGCACTTACCATTTCACTACCATAGTACCGGACAATGTTCGGATGTGACAGCTGACTGAGTAGAGTAATCTCCTGTTAGACAGAGTTACAACCCAATATCAGAATAGTAAAATAGACAGCCTTGAAACCCATAAAAAAAAACTATCAAAAGACAATAGGTAGCAAGAAGTGATATAACAAGCAAACATACAACAAAGTACTCAAACTGGAGAATAAGAATTACCTGGTTCAATTGCTTGAGACATTCCTTTGATGTTGAGTCATCACTTATAACCCTGACCTCCTTAATTGCACACATTTGGCCACTTACACTGCAATGAATTCAAGAAAATGGGTTAGAGAAGCAAAAACAAAACAAATGTGGTGCCATCTCATTAACTTCATATTTCAGTAAGTGCTTCCTTGGAGATGCTAACAGGGAGGTCAACTCCTAAGTAGTTTAATCAAAATCACCATTACCTGTTAAATCCAAGGTAAACATGCCCAAATGTTCCCCTTCCTAGAAGCCTTCCTTTCTTCCACTTTGATTGTATAGCTGCGTTATTATCGCCGATATTGATAGCTCTCGTGCTGCTCAAGGAAGAAGGGCTTGGAGGAAGCGGCAGCTTATGAGTTGTAGGAGACTCCAGACTCATGCCACAGAGCCGTGGATTGAGAGGTGATGTAGGACTGGTGGGTCCTTTTGATCCTGGACCTGGACTTCTTGGCCTTGTCTCGATTCTCGTATCGACAAATCCTCTGAATTCAAACATATGGACTAAATTATCAAAAGCATTTCATTGGCAAAGCTAAAAGTTATTATTTGTGTAGCCATTACTTCTAGTCTCTCACCGATAGGACTATGAGCGTCCTCTAAAAAACAAACTGTAAATTCTTTTCGTTCCCAGTTGAGAGAAACCTTACGAAGCAGTCAGGAGTTGATTTGAAAATGGAAAAGCATGAAACAGTATTAGCTAGAATTTAGAAACAACGTCAACCTGAAGCCCAGCTTTTCGTAACAAGTTTAAAACAGAAACTACTTATAATATCATATTAGCCATTAAAATTCTCCAGTTCACCGACAACTTAACAGTGAGACTGCCAAGCACACAGAACTAAACAATAAACAGAACAAGTTAGAATTACAGAGATATCAAAACATGGGTAAAAGTAAAACCACAAGGCCCAGTTTGAGAAAGCAAAACAGAAAGCAAGGCGAGAAAGAATATTCAATCTACTTCAGCAGAAGACTACAGAAACAGGGGAATCATCTATTAAACAGGGGATTTAAGTCCTTCATGTTCATGATAGGATCTTAAATCAAGTAATCAGCAACTGCTAGATGATAATTCATCTGAAGCCAAAAACCTAAAAAGGATCCACAAACTCCAAATTCTGGAAACCCCAGTATCAGAAGACGAAAGTACAACACACGTAAGTACCGATCGGAGTCAGAAACCTCCCAAATTGGAAACCCACCTGTAAGCTCCAAATTGAAGCTGTTCTTGAGCAGATGGATGATCATCCGAAGACCCGGAAGAACTAATACTGGAGACCGAACTCGACCCAGATCCATTCCCGGGTCCATGATCAATCCCAAGGCCGGAAATAGCAGGTCGAGGAAGAGGAAGACTTTTATCCCCACTATCGGAGTCAAAACCGGAAAACCCAGAAGAGGCAGCGCCAGAAGAGCCCAGATCCCTGCTGGACCTCGGGGAATTGCGTGAGAAACTCACAGCAGAAACCTCATCGAAGCTCTTGGGTTTGTGGGTGGGGTTCTTAGGTTGAGTTTTGGGGGAAGAAGACTTGAAGAGGTTAAGAGAGGAAGTGGGGTGATTGTGATGGTCCTTGTTTCTACTCAATTTTTTTACCCAACCAAGAGGCATGATAGAAGGAAAGGGGAAATCAAATGAGGAAAACCTCAGAAAGAATCAAAGATGAAGAAATGAAAGAAAGAGAAAGAGGAATTGAAATTGGGGGGGGGGGGGGGGGGGGGGGTTCGAGGAAACTCAGAGAAGAAGAAAGAGGAGTGAATGAAAAGGGGTTAAGAGGGATGACATGTCCGAAGAGAGGAAGAAAAGTTGAAGAAGGAAGATGAAAAAATTGAGAAAATAAGAAGGGATTGGAGTGAAATGGAGGAGGAAGAGGAGGAAGGAGGGACGGCAGACGGTGGTTGGATAAAGTGGGAGAAATGACGTGGCAACTTCATGAGAGAGAGAGAGAGAGAGAGGAAAGGGTTTTTGTTTACTGAGTTAGAGAGAGGAAACAATGGAAGAGAGAGAGAGAGAGAGAGAGAGAGAGAGAGAGAGAGGGGGAGTTGCTTTCTAGTGATCTGTAAAAAAAAGTAGTCTTTTAGAATTGGATGTGCGGGTACCGAGTTGGCTGTTGATGCCACCCAGTGAGAACCTTCTTCTTCTTTCCCCATCTTTTTGCTCCTTCTTTTTCTCTTTCTTTCACACGCTCTCCAAACGCGAAGCAAATTTGGATTTTTTTCTTTTTCTAAAAAAGAAAAACGTGAAATAAAAAGTTCATGAACAAAGGGCATCAAACTGGTCGTATGCAAAATTACCTCCATTCATCGCTTCTTATGATAATAATATTTTAGAATTAAATTCATTTCACCCAATCAATAATTAATAAATCATTTAATTACTTATCAAATAAGTAATAGAAGAAGTTGGTACTAAGGTAGTATTATACTTTAAGTGTAGCCGTCACACTTAATCACATGCTCTTTTTTTTACACAAAAAATAATAATAATAATTTTTTAAAATAATTTGCCACATTTTATTATTGTTGCACTCTAGTTTTTCTTGTTTACTATTGATTACATCATGAATTCATATGCAAAAATTAGAAGCACGACATCTCCTTAAATATTTCCAATTGGAAGAAACAAAAATCACAAAAAAAAAAAAAAAAAAAACTAAAAAACCAGCAACATAATGAGCAATCATATTCCTAACATAAGGATAGAAAGAGAGACAAATTCAAAATGACTCACCTCATAAAAGTTCGAAAAATCGTTGTTAATCAAATCCACAACCTCTCTAGTATTAGATTGAACCACAATAAAGGGGAAGGGGTTGAGAGAATAGAGAAAGGTGAGGCTCCCGATAACTACTTGAACTTCCCAACAACTTGATAGATCACTCCTTGGCAAACTTTTGAAACCTGACATACATATGAGATCCACAGATTCACGAATTACTCATTCCACTTCACCAAAATGCTTCTTAGAGTTCCATGAAGGTTGACGACAACTTCCATTCATTTAACCACAAGAGACACTATGATACTTGATTCTCTGAGCTCCTCATGAATAGCATGCAAAAAATTAGACCCCACATGAGATAAGCAATGAAGGTATCAAAATGATTTTAAGTGAATTTCATGTGGTTGAAAAGTGGTTTAGTGAAGTTTATGAATGTTTTATTGAATTATAGGACCAAATAAAATCTCTTATAATCAAATAATATATTTATAAACTATAAAATTAACTATAGTTACTAAATAAATATAAGATTAATATGATATCTATATAGAAATAGAAAGATATATATTGTAGATTCATCTATATTCAAATTGATCGGTGTATAAATTATTATTAATTAAATTATGAAATAGGTTTATGTTAGAAATTATGTGTTATCATATAATTTATAATATACTATTTAGTACATATCTTAATTTAACAAAAAAATAATTGAGTTCATGACATCAAAAACTATATTTGTTAAATATAATTTTTCATTTTAAAATTTTAAATTCAAAATTCGAATACACTGATGACATAATATTGTTCTCAGAATTTCTACTATTTGGATCACAAAATCTCGATAACAAATTTCAAAAAGAGAATTCAAACTGCCTACCAAAACCATATTCTCCAACTTAGTGAATTTGAGGATATAAAATTGAATCTAAATTGCATACCAACCAAGAATTTAGCTTTTAGGACTATTGATATAATTAGTATTCTGTTTTAATCAAGTGAGATATGTTTGATATTGACACATTAAACAAAATTATATTATTCTTTGCACTGGTATTTATTAAGTTTCTGTCAACATGAGCATAACTCAATATAGATAAACTTGTACCATCGATTCGGAGGTCAAAAGTTTGATTTCCTCTCTTCACCTATAATAAAAATATATAATTAATATTTGCTATTATATATTACCATATTACTTGGTAATGGAATTTTAAAATAATTTTTTCACATACCCTTTGTTTGGAGTGGCAATGGAAACATTTTCAGGTTTGATAATATTTTATGTTGACTCCAAAATGGAATAAGTCAATAAACTCAGACAAATCCTATTCAATGTATACCCATTCAAAGTTTAAGTTTTTTTTTTTTAAAAAAAATTGTCATAAACTTACTAGAAAGTTTACACAAACTTACCAACAAGATTTCCAAAATCTGTCAAATAAATCAATAAACTTAACACCAACCATAGTGTAAAATTTCGGTCGAAATTTCGATAAGGGAGAATTTCGATTTTCTCCTAATTTCTCAAAATTTCCATTGAAATTTAGTTTTTTATTTTCTATTTTTATTTTTATGCAATTAACTATGTTTGCCACTCAATGGAAGTTTTTACCACCCAAAATGTTGATTTTCAAGAAATCAAATTTGAGGAAAATAACGTATATTTATTTTTAGCTTCACATCATTTCACCTCAAAATTGAATTGATGTAGGTTTTATTTTTTTTAACATCCAAAGCTTTCATTTCCAAGAAATCAAAATTGAGAAAAGTAACATATATTTATTTTTAACTTCATCCAAATTCTTTCCATTGAACTTTCACATTATTTCACCTCAAAATTGAATTACTCTAAGGTCATTTTTTTGGTATTAGACATGTACATTTTATAATAAACAATTTACAATTATTTTGTATGCAAACATTTCATCTCCTTTAATTTTGCAATTAATTACCAATATTGATATTATTTTGTAATTATTTTCCATTTATTTTTAAAAATTTTGCTTTCACATCGACATTTACACAAATATTTACAATACATATCTAAATGTTGTCTTACTTTATAGACATGATGATTAAAAATGGTCAATTATAGTCTACTTAAGCTACAATCAAAAGTTTTCTTAATTAATTATAACAATTTCCAACAATTTTCATAAACTAAGTTTCTTGAAATTTTGATTGATATCGATATTTCAAACTTTGACAAAAAAAAAAAATCATTACTATTATAAAGTTAAATAACAAGTTTAATTTCAAATTGGTTTGATAAGTCAACAGAACTTTTATCACAATAGCTAGGTTCATTTTTTTTTAACAGTAACCATGTACCTACATTTCAATATTCTGTTGAATAAAATACTTGAATCTCGAAAATTAGGTTAAAATACTTTTTTTTTCTTCTTACCTATTATAATTTCAATAAAAATTAATTTTGAGAGACTAAATTTAAGATTTATTCGTAGTAGAAAGAATAAATTTTGATATTTGAAATTGTAAATACTAAAACTCAAAATATGATATTTTAACAATATTTTTAAGAATTTAAAAATCTGTTAAACTATTGATATATATATACACCGAAATTTAGAAACAATTTGTAATTTAGCATTATTTTAAATAAAAAGAAGAAATTATTTTAAAAAAGAAAAAAAAAAAACCCTGACAGGATTGACTTAAGGAAATACGTTGGACTTGGGACAAGGGTTTCCGTTCCGTAGTCTTTTTTTTATTGTTTATTATATTTTAAATTTGTAAAAATGAAATTTAATTGTAAAAACTGACGTTAAATTACGTCGTCAATGTACGGAAATCCGACGTCAATAAATATTCGGATGAGAATTGGAATCCCAATCCTGAGGTTCAATTTAACTCTACTCAAACAAACGCGTCCCTCTCCATCCCATCTATCAACCAAACTCTGTTTCATATATCTTTATTAAAAAATCAAATTAATTTACTTCTTATTTTAGAGATAAATTAAATTAAATTAAAAGCAAGAGAAAAGTAGAAAATATTATACATATCTTTTGTTATGGGTGATTTTGGACCGTACAACATAATGGACATAAACAAGATAAGTAACAAAATCGAAAAAGTAAAAAGGTTTGGGCCAAAGATGTCACACTAGACTCAAGGTTAGTTCGTATTAAAACTCATATTAATATGCTTGGCCTTTGTCTCTTCTAGAGTTAAGATCGAGACCGAGCCTAACAAAATAGCTAACGAGACATGTCTCATGCATGCTCCAGCCAAAAGCATCACCCTTAGGACCAAAATGGATTTAGGGGAAGATGCTCGGCCTTAGTCAAGGGTGAGGTCGATCCCAGTCAAACACAAAACGAGGTGCACCCGTCGACTTGGTAAGTTGTATGATTGTCCTAAAGTGCCTCTAAAATCCTATCGAAATAACCTATGTTAACCATCTCTATATAAATATATCATTATAATTAACTTCATATGAGGTAACTAGAATTCTAATCTCAAACTCTCTAGCTTCCTCACTCTTTTACTCTCTAACTTAAGTATCATAGTGTATGTGGCAAGCACCACAGTGGTGTGCAAGTTTTCTATTTTGCAGGCCACGTTTTTCTTCCCTTCAAACAAATTTATCGTTGGTGGTCGTGAAGATTAAGTGTGTTTCTGCTATCCAAATGTTGGCATCAACATCTTCCATCTTCAATACCTATCATCGAGATTAACTATCTAACTTGGCCCTATAATTACTACATTATTTTGCATATATCGTCACTCTAAGTACGTGGTTTTATTAATTATCTAAGTTTTTCTAATCAATTAATTACTAACATCGTAACTTAATAGGGGACATTTTTAAGATTAGTTAAACAATGGAGAGAATTGTCCAAACTCATCATGTTTTTTTATCCATACTTTAACATATATATTATATTCTTATGAGAGCAAGGACACACTCTCTTACTATCATTTTATTACTTATTTAGTTGATATTTGAAGACGATCATATGAGACAAAATAGTTTACAAGTCTACAATGTCCAAATAAAATGTATTGATGATATATGTACGTATGAAATTTATAGGTAAAGAATAGTGTCTATATAAGGTCATTTTCATGAACACACCCCACCCTCCTGTCTTTTTAGCATTTTAACATAATTGTTAAGGTGGACCACCAAAAAAAAAAAAAAAAAAAAAAAAAAAAAAAAAAAACTCATGATCCAAAATTTGACAACATATTTTACATTCATGTTCTACAATTTCCCTGACTCTCCATCCTTTATCCCCCAAATTAAAAATAAAAGTTTATTAAGACAAGCTATGATAGGACGAGAGGGCGAGCATTAGTTGCATGATTAACTAATCTAACTAGGCTTACGTTCAATTCTTTTGCATGTTTTGTTTTTATTTTTAAAGAACATAGGACTTCGTTGATAAAGAAGTTAGGATAAAATCACTTAAGAGTGGCTCCCAACTTCAAGTGGGTGGAATAAGCTATTATCGCTCACTTCATTTTTTGGGGCTCCAATTATAATATTTGATGTTTCTAACTATCCTAATTCATAATTAACTATATAGTAATATTGTGTGTTTCAAATCTCCCTTTGTTTTAGTGTTTACTATTTACTTCTCATTCTCTCTCATCCTCCTTTAACTCTAACGAGAACGACGAGAACGACAACAAAGAAGTTCAAATTATGAGGATAAATTCGAAGAGGAAGAAGTTCAAATGACGAAGGTAGATTGAGAATTTTTTTAAAAAGAATGAAACAAGAAAAGCGTGTGTCCTATTATCACTTTTTTTTTTATTTCTATAAATAGTTTCATTTTTTTTTTATATTTGAAAAGACCCCAAAATAAAAATATTAAAAGTTTATTAATTTGTATTACATTTAGTCTATAAGGAAAACATCAAACACCAAATTTATATTATCAATAGCAACTAGTAATAATTCAAAGACTAAAGTATGAATTTCTTAACCCACAAGTATCTAGCTCTTCAATTTTTTTTTTTAAAACTAATAATTAAAGAGCTTGATGACTTTTAGATCCAATCTTTTAAAAATAAATCAGTCATTATAAAAAGTTATAAATAATTTAAAGGACCTCGTGAAAATGGACTTTCTGATATGAAAAAGTTGTATTTAGTTTTTCAAAAGCATGTTGTTGACAAAATGAAATAGTAAACCTACACATTCCTCAATGGAATTAAACGTCAACGTAATTATTCATATTGAAATCTCCTAAATCATAAAGATAGATTATACTTTTCAAAAAAAAAAAATTCCATTTTCCTCCTTTTTTTTTCTAAAAAGATATAATAGAAAGAATTGGCTTTCCCCTTTACAAAAAAAATAAAAGAAATCTGAAATAATAATAATAATAATAATAATAAAGCATATTGATAATGGTGGGACTCACAAAAAAGAAAAAGAAAAAAAAAAAAAAAACCAATCTCTCCGTTAAAAAGATAAATCATAACTTTTAACATATTATTAGCGATTGATTAGATAACAATTATAGATGGATTATTTATTAATGATTTCTTTATTTTGTGATTTTTTTTTTATATATCTAAACTTCATTTTAAAAAATTACAAAATTTAGATTTGGTATGATAAGCATTTCACTTTCAATTTTAAGAGTACCATGGTCTTTATTTCAAAACTAAATATTTAGATTTTTAACTATTTCAAAAATAAAATCAAAATTTTTTCATCTCATGGTTTTTTTTTTTTTTAGTTTTAAAAATTTAGCACGGTTTTTGAAAACATTCTTAAAAAGTAGAATACAAAATAAGAAGATTTAATAGAAGATCATTAAATGGAAGTAGTATTTATAATAAATTTAATTTTTCAAAAATAAAAAGTGAAAAATAAAATAGTTACGAAACAAGATATTTGAAGTTTTTTTTTTTTTTTTTTTTTCTTTAAGTTGCTTTGTATTATTTGTTCATTGGTTAATTATTAACTTTTGGTATCTCGAAATGAAGGAAAAAGACTAAGTGCGTAAAATTCTTTCCCTAAAAAACCTATTTGTTTTACGTGTTTTCTCATAAGTTTTTAAACTTATGTTTAATATCTTTTTGTTTCATAAAACTTTACTTTTTAAAATTATGTTATATCCAAAAATATTTAAAGCATGTATGACATGGGTTTTTTAATACCATTCATATAAGTGAGATCTTTATACTACCCAAAAGATGAACAGGAAAAATACAATCTAATTAATTAATGAAACATTATCAATTAATCATTACTAATTAATTAAAGTTAATTATTAATTATAAATATATTATTTAATCTTAATAAATTTCCATTAATTAATTTACCATCAATATTTTATATTATCCAAAATATTCAATTATACTTATTTTAATTAAATAATTAATCAATATTTATATATCAAATAAAACTAAATTTAATTTGTGACTATATTAATTATTTACAATCATCTAATTTAATTTATATATATCTAACTATCATACATTAATTATTCTACACATCCAAATATATGCATTAATTATCCAAAATATATTTAAAATCCAAACATTTAATATTCTTATGGATAAAATAATATATGTGATCCAAAAATGTGGCAAGTCAGTATTAAAAGGATTGATTTGTGGATTGACCTATAAAAGTTGATAACTTTTGCACATAAATTTCCCCTATGTTTTTTCTTTTTTTTCTGAATTTAAAGGAAAAATAATAATAAAACAACCCCACCCACAATCAACTGCGTTATTCTGCGATTAAATTACTCCATGTTGGAATTCAGCTTAAAATTGAAGCAAAATATTATGCCAATTTTTTTTCTAATTTAAAACAAACAATAATAATAATAAAATATAATAATTAGTGTCTAATTCCACATCATTTGCAAGTTTCATTATTGTCTCCCAGAAATTAGAGTAAAATTATTTCATTTTCTTTTAGAAGTTTAATAATTTAAGTTGATTGCATTTGTACCAACTCATATTAAGATTGTAACTTGGGTCAAATATAAATCCAATAATCTACCAAGCTATTTGTGATGGCTATTGAAAGTGATTATTATAAAAAAGCAAATAGGATCTTTGTTGCCCTCTAAGGAAACAAATTAGCCAAAGTAAATATTGCTTTTCAATAAAAATGATATTTGAAAATGGGTTAAATTGTAAAACCGTATAGATTAGAGAAAGACATGATTTAGTTAATACCATAGTTTATAATTAAAATTTATATTTTATACATGAAGAATTGATCGAACTATTTATGAAGTTTTATCAAATCATAAGAACTGAATTTTAACTTTCAAAACCATAGAGCCTAACTTCTAATTTTCTTCAAACTATATTTTAACTTAAATTCAAGATTTAAACATCATGCATAATAGCCATTAACCAATATGAACATAGCTCAACTGACACACTACTTGTAATATGAACCTCGGGATCGAGGTTTTGATTCTCCCACCACATATTGTAAAAAAAATACACACACATTATGTAGCTACCTTTAACTATACACAAATAATTTGTTACAGAATTTTGTTACTCTCTCTTCCCATCATATTTTTCACTTTTTAAATTCTATCAACTCGAGCATAGATTTCAAAAATTGCTACTAAAACTAAAAGTATGCTACCAAAACAAAGTTGTTCATAAACCAACGTGATTACTAAAAGTTAAGAATTTAAACAAATAAAAAATAAAAAATAAAAAAGGAAAAAAGTACCAAAAGAAGTTTTGAAAAGCTTAGAATATGATTGATTTTGATTTTGTAGGCATCTTCACTTTTTTCTTTTAACAATAATAAAATAAAGACATGAAAAACAAAATTATTAAAAAAGGAAATAAAAAAGGGTGCGGTGGAAATGAATAATTAATAATTAAAAATTATTGGAAGCAGCCGCGTTTGAACGAGTCAGAATGGCAGAGGAGACCTTATTGGGGACTCAGTCTGACTCTCTTTCATGACCTAGTCTTCCACGTGGCATCTTTTTTTTTTTTTTTTTTTTCTTTTAAATTCCTTTCAATGCCAAATATTCTACTATTAAATTTTGAAGTTTTCTTTGGGTTAGAGACTTCAAATAGAAACCAAGTAAATGATGGACCATGGCGTTATTAATTAATACTTGTGTCTATATATACATATAGCTATAATTTTACCCTCTGTTACTCTAATCATAGTTTCAATTTGATTCTCTCTTGAAAATGTTTCATTAGCATATCAAGTCTTTTCCACTTAAAACGTATAGTAGTATAGTGTTAGATGTGATAAATGAATTCTAAACGTATAGTAATACACATGTTCAAGCTAAACACCAGAGACGTTGGTTTACTATACATTACATGCCAAAATATGAGCAATAGAATTATAATTTTAAGGAGAAAAAAGATAGAAGCCTAAAACAATAATACCTTGTCGATAAAAAAATAGCATGTCATTAACAATAATGTTCAATTTCATAACTAATATGTCACTAAACATTCAATTTTGTGTGTAATAAATTCATGATAATTAATTGAAAATTTTAAACATTAATTTATTAATGAAATATAAATATAAATTTTATATCTAATAGAATCCTTAACTTTGTTTTATTTTATTTTACTGTATGTTATTTTATTTTTGTCTATTATCACAAATTTAAAATTGCAATGACTAAATAATCACATATCTCAAAATTTAGAGATTAAAAACATACAAAAACACCATTCAACATTAATATTGTTCTTCTAAATTTATTCTAATAATTTTGTTTTAGTACATAGAGAACAAAGTTTTTTTTTTTTTTTTAACACAATTTCCATATAACACCTTGCCTAAATCATGGGCCATTATGTTAAATAATTCCCATAATCATTAGAATGTACCAACAAATTGTAATCTTTTAGTTTATCTGTTGTTAACTGCTTTTTCGTCCAATTATTGATTCATGGAATCTTTTAAATTTTTATTTGGTTTTCAATTATTATTATTATTTGATTTCATAATTTTATATATATATATTGAACTTGAGAAGAATTTGATGGTCAAACTTAGCTTTGAAATTTGAAATTTTGAGTAAAAATAGAATCGTACGAGGTTACCATTCTGAAATTCCACATAAAAAGTTTGACAAATATGGTCTAGTTTTGACGTATATATTAGTTAGTCAAAATTTATAAGCTAAAGGAAAATAATAACAACAATAAAGTAAATTAGACTCTATTTGACAAATGTTTTTAATTTTTGTATTTTGTGTTTTATCTCTTTAAAAGCGCTTTTGAACTTTAGGGGGAAAAAAACGTCAAAAACAAAAACTGTTTCTAAAAAGTACATTATATGATTCTTCTAGAAAAAATATGTATATTATATGATCTTTTAAAAACAAAAATATAGTTGATGAGAAAATAAGCTTTTCCTTCCTTTGAAAACCATAAAATTAAGAATAAAATAACCATCAAATAAACCTTTTTAGAATACAACGTTATAAATAAGAGCGAAAAAATTTAAATCTACGATGCTAACATATATAAATCTCGTCCGGTAACTATTTGGTTTTTGAAAACTAAGTCTATTTCCTCTTAATTTATTACAATGGTTTGCATTTTTCTTAAGTAACAATTCTTAGCCAAAATCTAAAAACAAAAACAAAACGAAATTTTAAAAAAAAAAAATTTTAGTTCTAAAATTTTGGCTTGATTTTCTAAAACATTTATAAAAAATAGATAACAATGCAATAAATTTAAAAATAGAAATAATATTTATAAGCTTAATTTTTTTTTAAAGTTAAAAACCAAAAATTCCGTTGGGTAATTATTTCATTTTTTGTGTTTGGTTTTTAAAAATTAAGCGTATTTTCACCATATTTCTTACACTAATTTGTATCTAAGAACAATGGTTGAATCTTAAACCAAATTTAAAAAACAAACAAGTTTTTAAAAGCTATTTTTTTAGTTTTCAAAAATTGGCTTGGTTATTTAAACTATTTGTAAAAAGTAAATAACAAATGAAGAAATTTGGAGGTGAAAATAGTGTTTATAAGCTTAGTTTAGAAAATCAAAAAATCGAATGATTACCAAATAATACCAATGGCTTTTTATTAGAAATGAAATGCAGGATATTATTATATATTAATTTCCTTGATTAAAATATGAAAGCATGAGATGGAGCCTATTATTAAGTTATAACTACCACTCAGAAAGGGAAGGTATGTGGGACCTACTGCCATGGAAGGAAGAATAAAGGCAAGGAATGTGTTTGGGGTCATGAAATTGAAAATGATCTATCCCATAAAATCATCTTAAATTATACCAAACTAACTTTTAAAATGTTTCCTTTTTAACTTAAAAATATATCCTTTTTGTTAAAATAAATTATGAAAACTTATGTGACAATTGAGGGTAGAAATTAGGATGTATATATGATACTATTTACAAATATAAAGAAAATAGAAATTATTGTTATATTTTATTTCATCTTAGTAGTCGAATAATTTACATGCTAAAACGAGTTTATAATTGACATGATATTTCATTCTAGAAATGAAAGATTCGATCTCTTATCCTAAAATTGTTGTACTAAAAAAATATCACAATAATTTACAATGTATCTTTACGTTAACATTAGTATAATTTAATTAGTATAAAACATATATTCTAAAAAATAACAACTCTAGATATGGTTGAATAAAAAAAAGGAAAAAGAAAAAACTTAATATATCTTAATTACACTATAATGAATATGTGTTAACTGGAGCATAACTAAGTAGGTAAATAATCACTAAAATTTATGCAATGAGCTGTCCCTTCATGGTGTAGGTCCCACCACAAACAAGGAGAAGAAAACGGGGAAAAAAAGGTGTTTTTGTTTAAAATTTTAGGTAATTGGTGGATTAGGTTGTGGGCCAAAAATTGTTTAAATTCAGACCACAAGGTGTGAACACACGGCCGCCACCTCCAAATTCCCTTCTTCCATCTTTTCATCATTATATTTATTATTATTATCATCTTTTATTTTTTATTAATCAACCAAGCAAAAGGTCTATTTGGTTTCATACATTATTAATCTTTTATATTAACTAAAACAAACTCTTTTTGGAGTTTATATATATGATCAAGATTTATTTGATGATCTTGATTCTAGCGATATCCATATGCAAAGAAAATGTCAAATCTATGAAAAGTGATTGATAAGGTTAAAGCTGATGTCATTTCAATGGATGGATTGGAAATCTTAATGATAGATTTGATTCAATCACATGCTACAACAGATCCTTTCAACTGTGATAATGTGTAATTACATAAGGTAAGAAATCTGATTGCTTGAAGTGTGGTGTTATGAAAAATCTACATTAAAAGAGTCTGATTAGCCCTTCTCTAAAGAACATATAATTTCCACAAAGTAACATACAAGTGGGAAAACCAATACCAACCTCTCAGAAATTATAAACTTGTCTGTTGCTCTAAAACTTGTTACAACAATCCTATTGTTAACTTTAAGGTGTACACAAACTTCACTGGTGTTATAAAGGGAGAGCTACCTAGATTCAATGGAGTAGGTCTCTGAACCTCTAAGGAACGAACGACGCCACCATATTTGGAACGACTTGCTAAGATTAGGGCACTCGGTACCACGCTTCGAGAAGAACCTACACCAGTCCATAAATAGCAAATGCTGCTGTTTCATAGGTAGAGTAAGCAGTGCCTGACCCATGGCTTCCTCCAGCATTTTCATATCCAATCCTTTTTTGCAGCGCTGTAGCCAACTGAAGTCTAGTAGCATTGGACCAAACCACGCCTGCAGTAGTCCCGACCTTGTTTCCGAACGACAGTTCAATTTTCTTGTCCCAATTGCAATGAATAAGTTTGCTGAAACCCGACTAAGCTCATACCTAACCATAGGCGAAGTGTTATCATGCATTCTAATCAGTTCTTTCTGATTTGCCCATATATTTACAAATTCTTCAGCCACTTGCCAATCAAGTAAAATTTCAAGCAGCCAGTTGATGGTATCCACCTCCGTTGCGATTTGTTCAATTAATGGCTTTTCGGTTATGTTCTTTACACATCTTTCGGGGCAGACAGCATGGGAAGATCCCTTCAAAAGGCTTACTAATGAAGCTATACAAGTATGGAAAACTGCATAGAGGTCGTCTTTACTGAGGTCCAGATGATCTTTCTCATAAACTGAGCTCTTGCACAGAAGAGCCTTGACTAAAGCCTTTAGTTCATTTCTTGCAATGGAATTAAAACACGTGGAAATAGACCAAACAAGCTGTCTGGCTATGCCGTGCTGTGAAACTACTGAATCAAACAAGCGTAGTCTAGCCATGACATCTCTACTTGTTGCATCATCAAACTTGACTTTTATAAACAGATTCCTTAGTTTCTCTTCTTCCTCCTCTGTCCAAGGCACAGCCTCTAAGTACTTTAAACATGAAGCAACACACTTTGTGAACATGATACTTGCGGATACCTATAAATGATAAAAGATATTTCTTCTTAGTACTGGGCTTCCTTGAAACATCAATCATGCTTGATTTATATAATGACTAATTCAAAAAGAGAATAGATAATAGCTTTAATACACTTGATATTTCTAGCAATGTCTTAAAAACTTGAGGTGTCAATATTGTGAGATTGCCATTACGTATTGATTTAGATCTCAAATATTTTAACATAAGCATTGTTAATTCCAAAATCTAAGTTTTGGTTATTCAGTTTTTTCATCATCATTATATACAATCAAAATTAATGCTACTACGATAAAAGATTGGTTGAATTTTCCAATGCTAATGATATTTTCAAATCATGCGATATTGGTGGCATGCACAATTCAATTTTTGGTAACGGCAAAGGTCAGTTGCATAAGATATTCTATCCATCTAAGCGGTCATGGAGAAAGGTAATTGGATTCAATTAAGCATGCATGGGGCCTTTTGCTTAGGATACTAATTATTTCCTAGTTTCAAACGTTAGGAACATTGAAAGATCAAAGGACCCAAGGGCTATGAGGAATCCAAAATAAAAATGAGGTATTGTTACAAGTTTAATCTATGAACTTTGAGGTTTGTGTCTACTTAGTCCTATACTTTCAAAAGTGTCTAATAAGTCTTTGAACTTTCAATTTTCGCAACCACTAGTTTACCCTCAATACAGATGAACATTTGTATTACAATATATTGTGAGGTCAGTAATGGGCCCTTTTCAGCAAGTCAGGGCTTCTTAAACACAATTCACTTAACAACCTTGATCTTTTATTGGTTACGTTATAATTCTAACCTCTTGATTACTTTTAGTGTTTGGGTATCTATACTTCCATCCATTCCATTTTATTTCTTATACTTCGATAAAGCTTAGATGATCTATAGGGAAAGATAATAAATTGTAGTCCCATTTAATTAGGTGGGATATTGTATTGAAGATTGGCGAGAAGGGTGCACTAAAAGTATTCAGCTCTCTTCACAAAATGTCCATGGCATTCCCCCAAGTATGATTTTTTCTTGTGGCGTAAGGCCATTGACCATTGTGAATACATATGGCCGTCATTCAACTGAGTGGGGTTCAGCTATTCTGAGGATTGGAGATTATTGTATGATCCTTGACGTCTACTTGCAGCCTTTTTCTCTTTGTTGATTGTCCCTTCAGTTTTGTCAAATTTCTTCACATTCTCCTTAAATCTTCAGAACAGTAAAATTTTCTTCAGTGGTTACAGATTTCTAGTTAAAGTGTAGTCTAGAAGCAGTTAAAATCAGTTCAGGATACCTTCTTTTCACTATGGTAGTCACATTGTTTTCTAGAGATTTTTTATCCTTTTGGTCAAATGTTGGAATAGGTTCTGTTTCTCAAGATTTTCTATGATATATAGGAGACTCCTTGGAAGGAAGAAGGAAATTTGCATGGCTACTTCGTAGAACATATATCCAGAGGAATAGAATAACATTTAGGGGGGAGCAGGGGTTTGGGAAGAGGCCCGATTGGTCAGTTTCTTTTTACAAGTTTGCTTTGTTGTGAACTTGGTTTTTCACCAAATAATATTTTTAAAAAAAATAAATAAATAAAAATGAGTGAAACCAAACTTGTTTCTTATAAGGATGTAAATGCATATGCATTATTGGCTTTAAACTTCCATGTTTATAAGATATTAAATCATTTAATATATAGATAGCGTCCTTGTCAGGTCTAGTGTGTATGGTGTTTTTATGTCTGTACCTCTTTGAGGTGAAATTCCACACACTGCTATTTCCACTTCGAGTAACTATTTCACTATATTAATCTTTTGAACTAAATTGGTAAATTTATAAACTTACTATACTGAACAAATAAAGATACGAAGACTGAAACATAAGAGCCAAGTATAAGAACTAGACTCAAAAACCTTTTTCGTTTTCCTTCAAACACAAATAACAGTAATATAATCGAGAATACATCATTTTCTCAAGAAAAATATTCAGCAGCACAGATACTTTAACTAAGAAACAGAGGTTAAGAATCAGGATCCATAATTATGGTTTCGAAAAGACCATATTAGATATCCATATCTTTGAATTTCTTACCAACGCTCAAGAGGTAATTTAAATTATGAAATACTTCTTTATAAAACAGTTTCTTTGATTGAATGAACAACAAAAGAACCCTGCGATGCTAATCTGGTTTATGAGGAAACTACTTCTCTTCCGACTGAAATGGGAGGTTTGGGTATTGACAATCTCACTACTAAAAACCGTGCTCTCTAGCCAAATGGGGTTGGAAATTTCTTATTGAAAAGGAGGCTCTTTAGAGGGAGGTGATTGCTGCTAATTACAAATGGAACGAATAGTTGGTGGTCTTCTATGAAGGGCTCTCAGTTGCTTAAAGGGTCGTGGATCCATATTATGAAAAATATTCTTCCCTCTGAGGATTGGTAAAAACTACAAAGTCAAAATTGGTCGTGGGGATAAAACTAGATTCTGGAAAGATAAATGGCTTGTTGATTCGCCTCTCTATGTGGAATTTCCTAGATTTTTCAGAATGGTAACTGCTAAGGACTCAATGGTCAACCATAGCAAGTTTGACTCTGGGTGTGTTTGGGACTTCAAGTTCAGAAGAGATCTTACTAATGCGAATTTAATGATTGGGCCAATCTTATGACCAAGCTCCAAGCATTTAGGCCGAGATAATGTTATCTTGTAGATGTTGGAAAATTTCACAATTAAATTCTTCTCTCCCAAGCTTATTGTGAAAGAAGTTGCCATTTACCGATAGAGCTCTGATCTTATATGGAGAGATAATTGTCTTAAGAAGATCAAAGTCTTCTTATGGATCTTTTTTTTCTTCTTTTTTTTGAAAGGTTGAATACTTGATCTAGAATCCAAAGAACGGTGTGGTTAATGCTCTCTCCCCTAATTGGTGTGTTCTTTGTAAAAGAAATGAGGAGTTCTTGATGCATCCTGGCTTTTTTTACCCCTTTGCTACGGATTGTGGGGGAAGGTTTTTTAATTTGTTCAACTTGCAGTGGTGTTGACCCAACAAAACCTCTGATGCTCTTCTTCAGCTTGTTTCATGCTCAGGTAAACGTCCTTTGCCCTTTTCCTTCTACTTGGTCTTCTACATCTAAATTCTTTTGTAATTATAGCTTGACTCATATTTACACTAGTTGGGCTTCCTTTTTTTGTAATTGGTTTGTGTGTGGAGATATCTCATCTCCCCCTCTTTTGTACCTTCCTTTGATAATGAGAGTTAAATTTCTTATCAAAAAGAAAAAAAAAAACAAACAAACAAACAAAAAAACAAAAACAAAAACAAACAAAAAGAAAAAAACAAAAAACAAAAGAACCCTCACAAAGGAAGTTACAAAAAGGTCTTCAAGCTAGTGCAAAAATAGAGATAACTGAAAGAGCTATCTCTTATTCTCTTATACCAAGTGGCCACAATAATAAGCTTCTCCCAAAAACAGGCAAAAGAAACACGACTAGAAAACATGTTTTAGTTTTTACATAATTGAAAACCATGTAAAAAGTTAAATATGATAAAGTTATTACACGGCTACACAGTTGCCTAATACTTTGATGCCATCAGTTTAACCTCCTCAGTTTTTAAGATCCTTGCCAAGGTTCCGATTGAACATTTAAAGCAGATAATGTCTCCACTTATATTGGTTTCTCAAAGTGAATTTATTGAATGTAGACAAATCTTGGAACCAATATATGAAGTGGCGGAGTAGCCTAGAGTACAAAAGCGAAAGGTTTAGATTCTAAAGCTTGATATTGAAAAAGTTTTGAGGTGGTTGATTGGGAGTGTTCTTGAAAATATTGGTTCTAGTCTGCCAGAGGCTTACTTGAAGGCTTTAAAGTGGGGGCGGACAACATTTGAGTTTCCATTCTTCAATTGCAGATGATATTTTGTTATTTTGTAAATATGATGAGTCTATGTTGGAGATTTTAATCAGAACATTGGAGGTTTTCAAGCAGTTTTCTAGACTCAAGAATAATTGGCAAAAGGTCTTCAATTTTTGTATTAAAAAACAAAATAAAATTAAAAGAGTAAGATTGGATACTTGCCATTCTTATACCTTTGTCTACCTCTTCGAGGTCATCCAAGAAATGCTTCATTTTGGCAGCCAATTGGAAACAGAATCCATAAGAATCTAGATTGGTGGAAGATTAACCTTATGTAAACTGGTAACTTTCTAATCTTTTCTAATCTTCCCTTATATTATATGTAACCTAGTTTGAACGTAAAAACAACTTCATTGTAAATTTAAATAATTTTTTTTATTTTTAAAATTTTTATTTACGAATATCTACCGATATTGATATTTTATCGATATATCTATCAATATATTTGTAAGATTGAAATTTTGATATCAATATGGACATCGATATTGGTTTTTAAGATTCAAGGAAATGGAATTATGAGACTTTGGGATGCTTTTTCAGTTAAATCTCTTTCTAGTAAGTTGGATTTATCTTCTCCATTGTCAAAAGACTGGTTCTCAGCCTTGTGGAAATCCAATAGTCCAAAAAGAATTAACATTCTTGATAGGATTTTGCAAAACAATTGTCTAAATACAGTTGAAGTTCATGAATTGATGATTCCTCATTCAAGTCTTATGCTTCTATTCGGTGTTTTTGTCATGAAGCAGGGGAATTTCTCAATCTTCTATTCTTTGGATGCTCCTTCTTGTTTTCTTTGATATCCGTGAGTGTCCGGGCCAACTAACGCACACCTCGACTAATCTCACAGGACCCTACAACATTTGGGTGTCAAGGGAACTCGTAGGATATTAAATCCTAGGTAAGTGGCTATCATAGATTGAACTCATAACCTCTTAACAATTTATTGAGACTACATCTCCTTTCATTACCGCTAGGTCAACCCATGATGGTTGGATGCTCCTTCTAGTGCTTCTTGGTTTAAATTGTTTGGCAGTTTCAATTTGTAGTGGGGTCTCTTCAGGTGCCAATACTAACGCCGTTCAGATTTTACCGGTTTGTCCTTACCTTTGCAATCTCAATTACTCTGGAATTTCAAATTTGTGGTCGGAAAGAAATTAGAAGATTTTTAAAGACAAATATTGTTCGTAGTTAGACTGCTTTGAGTTGGCTCATCTCAAATTTCAAAGCTTCTCTTTGTTGCTCTCTTTCCAACTTGTTCATTGGTTATTCTGTGCAAGACATTTGTTTAAATTGAAATGTTTTCACTTGCCCTTTGTAACTTTGTTTTTTTATTCTTTTTCACTCCTTTGATTTTGAGCATTAATCACATTTCAATGAAAAGTTCAATTTCTTGTTTTTGACATAACAGGTTACTAAGCATGGTTCAACCAAGGATTTGCTCAAGCAGTTACTACATTCTCGAGGAAAAAGGCTTCAGTTTCACTCTTCTGCCATGCTAAAGAGTTTCAAGGGTATTAAATACCTATATAAAACATGAAACTTCAACAACTACCTGGATTTACGAGGTCATCACAAATTCAGCCAGCAGGCAACGTGCATGTACAACTAATATGAATGGTTAGCTAAATTGTTTCTTCATGAAAGAGTTTATTCCCATGAATAACTCTAGGAGCATTCTTATAACAGTTTGAAGAGGCAGATATCTGAAGAAAAAATCGCCATTGGACAGCCCAATTCGATTTATTCTGAAGAAAAAGGACATTAGAATCATTGAACAGCTCAATTCGGTTTTTTCCATTCCAATGTAATTTCAACAGAAAACCACATAGTCCAACCCTAAAATTTTTTTTTGGTCAAAATAGATTAGGGAGAGGGATTTTTTTATAAATATCCTTAGTAGGTGGGTTGGATAGAATTTGACCACAAGATCACTGTTGAGTGCAAGGGTCTTGCTAGTGTCCCAACTTTTGGTGTTAAACATAAACAGCTGATAAGAAAAACAAATACATATATGACTTGCTCGAGAATTACTTCATGAATAGTTCTTACGATGATTTCGGCCAATGAAAACACTGTTGACCCCAAAGTCCCAAACCCCACAGGCTTATTCTTAACGCAGCACACACAGAGCAACAAATTTGCAATCAAGTTGTAAACCAAAAAGAAAAAGCATACCACCATTGAGATCAATCTTCTTTCTCTACCATGTTCCCTAAGCACTAACCTCAAGTATGTCGATAGCCCGATAGACGCCGATCTTCGAGAGTCGTTTTGAAATATCGTCCTCAAACATAAGCTCAATGGTCTCCCTAAACATCCCCAAGTTCTCCACCTCAGGAACTTCTATTCTACACAATTTTGAACGCGAAGGACTGCCATTTGATGCTAAATCCTTTTTATGTTTCACAATTAGCTCAGAAAAAACCTCTGAATTAGCACACAATGCCTCTGAATTCAACTCCAGAACCATGCACCCACCGTTCTTTGCCCTCAAATTCAATCTCACATCAAACACATCTTTCTTATCACACCCAACAGCTGAACCAGAGCGCGACAAGCTTGCTGGAGGATCCCGATACTTTTCCTTCGGAGCCCGAAAGCTCTCAACTCTCGGTTGAACGATGGAATCAACAACAGAATTCTCAGTGCCCATTGCTTGCGCCAAACTTTCAACATTCTGATCAGAATCGATCGGCGAAACTCTGCCGGGAGACAAGATCCTTCTTGGGTCAATCCGACCGACTAAACCCAAGCCAGATTTGGAACTCTGAGGCGAATTAGGAACGGAGACACTAGGTTTAGCCACATTCTCAGGCTTAGTACGAGGGGTTCTAGACCGAGAAACCAGAAAGTTATCCGGACTGGAAGGCGGCACTGCAAATGAACAACACCAAGATCTCCGGCGAGACCGAGGCTCCCAAACGGAACTGGGTTTTTTCCGAGAAGAATCCTCCATGGAAGAAATGGGATCGGCGGCGAAAACCCAAATGGGAATTGCAGAGCAAAGAAGAAGAAGAAAGAGAAAGAGAAAGAGAAAGAGAAAGAGAGGAGAATAAGAAAAGGGTGTGTAGTGAAGAAGGGTGGGAAAAACAAGGAGAGAATTGGGTTGGCGTTGGATTGATTTGTAACCCTTTTTCTTTTGCCTTTTTTTGTTGTTGAGGTTATGCTTATGAAATGAAAGCTATAGGGAATGGGGAATGGGGAAATTTGGAGCTTAGTTCGGTGTGTTAGTTTAATGGCGGATTACAGAATACAGATGAACACAATTTCTTAAAGAGAAAAACGAGAAAAGAAAATGGATTTTGAATATTGACAGGTCTCCATCTTTCTCGGATTCCCAAGAAAAATGCTTTTTTTTTTTTTTTTTTTTTTTTTTTTTTTTTTTTTTTTTTGTTAGGGAGCAATGATTAAAAAAAGAGAAAAGATAAAAGGTAAAACTCTCACGGGTACGCAATGTCTCTCGTCCTATGATTTCAATTATTTCAGCCGCACTCCATTTCTTCTAAATAATTTAGGACGTGTTTGGTACTAATTTTTTAAATTAAATTTTGAAAACAAGAAAATAATATGGAGTTTATATCTTCTCATTTGGTGTGGTAGAATAAGAAATTAGATTCTAATTTATTTAAAATGTGTTTAATGGTATGTATTTATATATTTTATTCGTTAATATTTAATTCACAATATATTATTATTAGTTTATTTATGAATGTGGTTTATTGAAAAGATCAATTATATAATTATTACTTTGTAATGGTATATTATTTATAAAATATTATATAATATTTATTATATTTTCTAAAGAATGAATTTAGTTTTTAATTGACGTATTTCTGAAAAAGTTGTATCTCTCAATGTTTTTATCTTTATTTAATACAATTTTGCATTTTAAAATTAAAATTCAAAATCTAAATTCAACCAAGACATATAAACATTGTTTTTAGAATTTGCACTGTTTTTTAAATTGTCTACAAAAACACATATTTGAAACATATAACAAATTTCAAATTCTCTACAAAACCCTTATATTTTGGATATTCAAATTCTCGGTGAATAGTCATTTTCATCATATTGCAAAAAAATGTTGATGAAATATTTAAGAATAAAATGTTGATGAAATATTTAAGAATAAGCAACAATATTATTAATGTGAATAGAAAAAACATTTTAGCTTGTTTCAAAAAGATTGGAAGATGTTTATGTATCCATTTATCGATTTTGTTTGAATCTTTTTGTCTTTATAACTTTTTAAAAAATATTCATCCACATTCCCGTTACATTTATGTAAATTTGAAAATTGAAACCTTAAAATTTCTATCAATATCGATATTTTAAAGTATAAATAGAATAATAATTATTTAAAAATCTTGGTTTAAATGATTTGGTAAAATGTTTTTATAAATTACTATGTACTGATTTTGACTAATTGTTAATTGATTCACTTATAACTGGTTTCATTATAAGTGAGATGGAGTATTGAAGCTTTTATCGTGCCTTTTACTTTTTATTGTTCAACGTGAAGAAATTAGAGAAATTCAAACAAAATATTGGAATATGGACTATTTTTAAATATAGCAAAATAATTCAAACTATTTACAGATATAGAAAAATTTTCAAATATAAGTTCACGAATTTTCAAAATGTGACTATTTGATCCCAAAATAAAAATGAAAATGAAGTGAGTAAAAATAATAAATAAAAAAATTAAAAATATAGTCATTAAAATGAATATTTTAAAAAATATAGGAAACAAAATCAAAAGTAGAGACGAAAGTAGTAGAGGTATGAAGGCGAAAATATCGGTGGTGTTGTCCTCTTCGTGAAAAAGATTTTTGTTGTGAAATATTTTTGCAAAGTTATTTTTCGAAAATATAAATTATTATTGCATTTAAGAATCTTCCGACAACGATCTTCTCCTCGGTAAAGTATATGTACCCTCAAAATTATTAGAAAACAATAATAAATGCTTTAAAATTTCAATCTTATTATAAACCACCTAAAGTTGAAACTCAAGAATATTATTAGAAAGGGAATATGGTTAACACTGATGCCTTTCTCTAATTAATAGCCTTTACAAATTCAGATTCCCAAATTCTTTGTGTCACATTTCAAGTTTCATTCATCTTACCACATCTTAGAATCTCTCTTTATTTACAGTTTAATTTACAAATCGTATTTTTCTAGTTCAAACGATGTTTTTAGAAATAGAAAACCTATTAAAAATAATTATCAATATGACAAAATTGATAGACTATCTAAGCAAAATTTTAACAAAAACTTTTCAAGTTGTTTTTTTTAACCTTAATTCTCTAAAATTTTGGAGAGAGAGAGAAACTGGACTTTTAAAGATATAAATATGAAAAACAAAATTTTTAAAGACGGTACTATTTTATTTTTTTTTATTTTCTAACTAAAACGAACTACTTTCACCCATGGTTTTCTTACTTATTAACCAACTGTTAAAGTCATTTTTTAAAAAAATCAAGCCAAAATTTGAAAATAAGCATAAAATCTAAAAACAAAATGACTATGGAACAGAACCTAATTGATTATCAACTAGATATGAAACTCTTCGTATGTTTGACAGAAAGCAAGATTCTAACAAAAGAGTCCAAAGAAGCACCATGTAAACACATCACAAACACCTAACAGAACAATACCAAAAAACACAAAGAGAATCCAATTCAAGACAAGAAATCAAAATAATAACAACAATACTATAAAAACTCCAAGATGAAGCTGTGTTCAAAACACTGACAAACCGTCCCTTCAGGGAAAGTTCCATTAAGGAGGGAGAACAAAACTTTTACTTAACCCTGTAGGACAATGTCTGGGATCATCCTTTCCTAAAAAGCGACTGCCACCGCAGTCACTATTATTTTCGGTCATTCGTTTGATAAAGGATCCATCAAACATATTAGAGAGATTCTAACCGACTCATCTCTCAACACAATATACTTTATTCACAAACTGCCATAGAGACCCCCCCTGCAGGAAAATCTTTGCCATGGATAATCTTAAGTTACTACACCAACAATTAAGGCTAAAAAGTAACAACGGGGTCGCCTATGTGGTTCTTAATTATCCAGAAACCTGCATCATGATGTTGTACAGTAGGTTGCATTTATACATTCATTCTCAGATCAGATTTTGTCGTTGCATCAGTGCAAATGGCTTTGAATTGATAAAATCAAACGTCCTCTTCAAAGGCTTTTATGGAATACCTCAAGGGAGGTTCGTATCATGATCCCAGTAAGCTTTATTGCCACTGCATCCCACATTTGAATTGGGATGAAAATTTTCCTGAACATTCACATATTTAAATTAAGTGGAGTGGTTAGCAAATGTTGATAAAACGAAAGAATAATTGAAGAGTGAAGTGTGTTATTCATAAGTTTAATAAGTATCACCAATTGTGTACCTGCACCCAGGCAGACTGGATGGAAGCAGACATGTCCACAGCAGGGTATCCAAGATCAGTGGGATGACGTATTCGATCATTGGAATGATGCAGAGAAGGATACTGACATGGAGGAACATTCTGATTGGCAACTCTGAAGGAACTATATGGGATACACGGCTGTTCAGTAACGCTAGGACCATTGTATGCAGCATTAGACATTTGCATGTCCTGGTAAGTAGAACTCAACGGAGTCTCAAGGTCATTCAGCTCCAAGTACAGCCTTTGGTCCGAACTAAACATTGTTTCGTTGTTAGATGGATATGTTGGTTCTGAACTATATATCACTCCATGGCCAGTGACACAAGCATTTCCATCTCCATTCAATGGAGACCAACCGCCTAGATCTTCTAAATCGTTAAATATAGTATCAGTTTCATCTTTGTATTTTGAAGCAGCAAGAGTAGCCTGTAATCCATGGCATGTGTTCAATAGTTAGAAGATCCCTCAAGAGTAAACCCATCAATAACAGATTGAAATCCGAGTGACACCTGGAATGCAAAAGATCATAACAAATTTCCAAAAGACTTTTTTTTAAAAAAAAAAAAACTTTCATAGAAAAAAAAAATTTGAAATAATACAGGGGCATACAAAAAACAAGTCCATAAAAGACCACAAAAGAAGAGAGATCCCTCCACAAAATGGAAGAATAAGGACAAACAAAAAGACAGCCCAACAAAAATAACAAAATAGAGCTTAGATTAATAGGATTGTCGTACAAATAGTGCAATTCTAAGAAGATCATCACGGGCTTTCAGATTCCTTTGAAAAAGATAAATGGGTTTTTACACCACCATGTACAGCTTCCATTTCAGAAAAATAGAAAATAGGCTTTTTTCTTAATGATGAAAGGACTTGTTCGAAGCATTCTCATGATAGCGAACTAAAATAGATAGATCCTCTCATTAAGTTAATACAAAATGTACTTCCAATTAGTTATGAGAGCAGACAAGCTGTAGTTACATATAGGAAGAAACTTACTCTAAAATAAAAGGATGATGATGATAATAATGTGGATAATAAAACAACAACTCCATCTAGGATATAAATTACCAAAATATTAACATAAAAGAACTAAACATTCCTTAACCAAAATAAAGTTACCAATTCTTGTCCTTGGTGATGCAGGGTGTATGAGCAATAGTAAGCAGGTAGGACTACTAGGAATGGAAACTATAAGTATAATAAAAGAAGGTATTATTAGAGTAGAGATAAGATAATGTTCATTTAAATTCCAAGAATCTGAATGCAAATGTTTTAACACAGCTGAAATGCATGTCTTCTATCGTTCAGTAGATGTCAAGTTTCTAGACTTAGTAGGACAATCGTCCACTTCATGGCACCAAGAAGAAAATTTTAAAAACTCGTTCATCATCAACAAAGCATTGAAAAGATAAAGCAGCTAGCCGCACCTGAAATCCATCAGCAACCCCAAAATTCAGGTTTCCATTTTCAGGAAAAAATTCTTCAAGTGTAAATACATCGTCAGGAATATCACAATTCCCAGGTATCTCCACTGAAGCAATATTCCCAGATGCAATCTGAGGAACCTCCTTCGAAGTAGATGCCAAATTTTCAGAGATGCATGATGCTGATGAACAACCAAAATTGTTACTCGGTGTCAGAGAGGTGTCTGGAGCAAATGAGTTCAGTGGCTCCTTACTAGGTAGCACCGACAGGCCAGAGGAAAGATCGACTTCTAAAGAATCAACCTCCTCCAGACCATCCTCCTCCCAATCTTCCTCTCTAAATGGTGCTCCATACTGGGCGCCATTCCTTGGGCCTGGGCCATCCTTCTGGAATATTACACAGAGAACATATCCATTCTGCCATAGAAAACATGATTACATTGGTATCACAGATATCACTTCCATTAATCAGCTTTCGAAAATAGTTATTTTATATTTGTCAGCAGTGGAAGTTTAATTGCAGGAGAGGAGAACGTGGGTTGGAACCATAAGAGTACAGGGTTGAAAGAGATTAATTATCTAGTTTTTACACATCACTTTTTACAAACGTTTGACATACTCAATGCAACAATTGCAGTTATAAGAAGTAACCAAGTATTACATGTACTGCATCCAAAGTTTAGACCACATCATCAACTCTGAAAGATTGAAACTATCGCATAAAAGAAGTAAATTTCAAGGTTATGGAATAATAGTTCTAATGGTTACCTGAGCTGCATCTTCCAAAGACAGATTCTTTTCTTCGATCCTGTACTCGTGCATGACCCAATCAGTTTGATCCCCTTTGGGTGCTTTACCTCTGAAAAATGTCAAAGTCTTAATCTGCCCAACCTCTTCATTGTTGTAGTTTACAGGCCTGTCCTTTCCAGTACTTTTCCAATACCCAAATTGTGTGGCACGATTCATTCGAGCCCCACTTGCATACTTCCTTTCTCTCGGACAAAAGAAGTACCATTTCAGATCTCCACTTTTCAAACACGACTTTTCTGAAAAATTAACGAATATTCCAATTTCCATAAGAAGCATATCGTGCGAGATTGTTTGCAACTATCAAATATGATGGTTAAATAAAACGAGGATAAGCCAGAACATAGAAAATGAGCAAGTACCTGGAAGATCCCAGGGCGCATATTTGTATATGTCCAACTCAGAAATGACCCCCGCAGGAAGCTTTTTCTGCATCACTTTCTTCTTTAGATAGAACATTACCAACTCAACGTGAGTTGGATGAAACCGAAACCCGGGGGGTAGTGATCTTTTCCTCATGGTAAATCTGGAGACTTCAGTGCTATGTGTGTACGGTGAAATCCGTATAAACAACTTCCAACGAGCAGGATGGGAAAAAATCGTAATTTTCACGTATCTCAATCGGCTTGAAACGAAGAGCTCTCAAAAAAAATGTTTTAAAAAGAAGAAATATACCCAAGTGTTGAATCCAATTCTCAAATAGCTTCGCATAATCCCCTCCAAGAAAAAAGAAGGGGGGGGAAAGAGAGAAGAAAAACAAATGTCAAGTCCAGTGACGAAACAAGATCTTCCACGAGCACCAGAATCTCCCCCGGTTCATGAAACAAAAATCAAACGGTCTAGATGAATTCTTCCTCTGGAGTTCAAAAGACATTGGTATGCTAGGAAAACCCTGTTTTGAATAGCATTAGACGTAGTGATGATACATTAGACAACATCTCCTTGAAAAAACACATTTGTTCACCAAACAAAACAAACATCCTTGAGCCAAATAGTGAGTAAAATTCAAACGAGTGTTATTCTATTCATCCAAAACGATTTACAAATCACTACACAACATTTTCGACAACAGACGAGATAAAACAAAACAACACATCTTTCGAAAACAGAACAATCAAAGCAACCCAGAAACACAGTTATCAAACAAAAACATCAAAGTAAAAGCTGCATAATGCAAAAAAAAAAAAAAGAAAAAAAAAAAAGGAAACAATCCAACAGAGATCAAAAGGGTATTAAGTAAATGCACAGATTAATCCAGAGAAACCCTCGTTTCTGAACAAAGTAGAAAGTTACCAACGAGGTCAACTCAAGAACAGAAACAACGAAAACCCAGAAATCCCCAAAGACGATGATAAACACCAATCATCACCGCGATGGAAAATGGAGGGAAAAGAGATCAGCAGATTTTGAGAGAAAGACCCCAGAAACCGTACCGGAATTTGGAGGAAGAGAGCGGGGGAGAAACGGAGATGGCGAAGGAACGCCGCCGTGAACGGGTGAGAGAGAGAGGGAGAAGGAGAAGAGAGAAGGGGCGAAGTAGCGTATAGACTTTGGGAAACGAAGGTTGAAGAGAGGGAGAGACTATATAGAAAGACTTGAAGCGCGATGGTGCCTTGCTGTGAAAGGAGGGTGAGGGGTATAAATGGAACTCAATAAATATATCTCCCTCCCAAATATTGTAAGCCTTTGTATGGTGGTGGGGTTTTTATTATTATTATTTTGACCCTTTCTTTTCTTTTATTTTTTTAACTAAAACAATAAATGAGTTTAGTAGCAAAGCAATTAACCAGAATCTCTCTTAACGTTTGTCGATAGAAAAATGAGAGATTCAAACCATTAATCTCTTAATTTAACTATGTTCGTTTTAGCAATATCTTTCTTAAAAGTTAATACAAGCTTGATAAGTTATAGTTTTATAAGTAAATTTTGAATTTTTTTTAATAGTTTTGTTTTACTTTATTTGAAAAACGTGGATGTGGGACTTTTACTTCAAAATAGTAAATATATTTTAATACTCATATTTAAGTAACTTCTAGATACTTTTTAGTTCAATAAAGGTGAGACATTCAAACTTTATGATCAACATTATATGTTTTAACTAAATAGATTGGAAAAACTAACTAGGCTATGCTCTAATTGGCAAGTTTTCTTCTAGATTTAGTGTACATTTCTTAATAATTTGTGATTTATTTGTGATGTCTTTTTAACTTTCTTATATTGTCACCATTTTATGCTAGTTGATGTGTAAATGGGACTTTTGGTAAGTTTATATGATAATATTTGGTGTGTTAGAAAAAAAAAATTAGAGGACAAATGAGCTAAAAAATTATGATAGAAATAAAATCAATTTGTCTATGATTATCTTTCAATTTCTTTAATAACAATTAGGGGCAAGTTTATTAAGGGACTAGGGGCACGTGATGTTATATATGTATGTATATATTAATTTTTATTAAATATGAAAAATTTATATTCAATTTTAAGTATATTTGATTTGGTTTCATTAAAAACGTAGTCGGGGCATGTTGAGTTGCGCTTACCAGGTGCAAGTAAGTCACTTTTCTTTTTCTTTTTAGTTTTGATTGTTTTAATTACTTTTTTTCCTTGTTATTATTTTAATTTTTTATTACATATATTTATATATTATTTTAATTTACAAATCAACTTATTATTATTATTATTATTATTATTTTAAATTTTTGGGTTCTTTTCAAATATACCAAAAAGAACCAAAATATTTATAAATATAACAAAATTTCACCGTCTATTTGCGATAGACCGTGATAGATCGCAAATAGACGGTGTATTTTGCTATTAAATATTTTCAACAATTTTGCCAATTAAAATAATTTTCCTAAATTTTTTATATTTTTATTTTTATTTCAAAGAATGAAGAATATATATAATTTTTAATTTTTAATACATTTGAAACATTCAAGAAAACTTAATTTCATTTTAATTTTTCTCGAAATATACAAAAATATATTTTTCTAAATCTTTTAAGTATTTTACAAAAATAGTTTAATAATTTTTGCTTAGATATCTAGATAATTAATTCTATAAAAGTTTATAATAATTTTATAGCCAATCTTACTTAATAATAGATATCATGTAGAGATGTTTTCAAATATTGAAAAATGAACGAAAATATTTATAAATATACCAAAATCTTATTATCTATTTAGTAGTCTATTACGATCTATCGAAGATAAATTGTGACATTTAAAATTATATTTACTTTTTGACATATTCAAATATGCCAGAGACATATTAGACGCAAATTTGATATATCACAAATCTTCTTTTAAAAAAGATCAAAATTTAAAGATGTTTTTAAAAGATCAACATAAATTTAATATTTATAAACTAAACTTCTAACCTTGCATAAAGTTCTGATTGCCAACCACCTTTTTTTTCACAATTCTTTAAAAATCCTCATTTCGTCTCAAATGAAAAGATGTTTCTCGTCTAAAACGATAAAATAATTTTTTAAAAGAAAAAGTACAATATTGATAAATAAATAAATAAGTATATAGGATCGAAGATATTGAAAATGGATAAATAATGAAACTGTTTCTCTTATTTGTCTCGGCTAAGTGTCCCCATTTTTTAATTTTTTACTTTTTAAGAAGAAATATCATGATTTATCGGAGACGTCCAACATAAAAGTATTTTCAATTGCTTTCCTAGAAATATATATTCTGCCTCTAATCAAAGCTGATGTAAAACATTCAAAATTCAGCTATAAATCTTCCAATCACAATATCATAATATCGTAGAAACACCGAGCATTTATGCTATTGACATCATGATTAGTTAATCTGTTAGATAATATACTATTAAATTTACTTTTGCCCATCAACTTAAACTTTTGGATCATTTAACACTAACAATAGAATGTCGCTTCCAATATGATAAGGTATGAATGTTAAACACAATAAACACGTGAGGAACAACAGAGATATCAATGCCACTGAAACTCATCATATATGATTTGATCAAATTAGAGAATTTTCCAAATCAATAGCACAAGAAACAGACAATGATGCACTGAACAAACTTTTTCTATCACAACAACTTCTTTGGTACAACTAAGTGTTGAGAGGATCAGACCGAGTTGGGAAGCACAGATGGGATCCAAACATCTCAAAAATGTAGACAAGATAAAATAAACCGTTATATAATGTGAGAGATTTCCGTTCTTTCACCAAGATGTGCTAGCACTGATGCCTGTTGCTTGGCGTTAAGTACCCCAATGTGTAGTTGCAATCACGATGTCGTTTAAGCACAGACGGTACGGGCAGCAACAGCAAGTTCAAGGTCTGTCTTCTCCATTGAGAACTGCAATTATTATATACAGGGTATGTTTTTTTTGGTATGGAAAGGGAAGCTGAATCTGCTCTCCCAACAAGCAGCCATGTTATGCACTAAATCAAATGAGAAAGTCGAAACTTAATACTGTTCCAGCCGTTGATCAGCCAGCAGTACTTTCCATCGGCTAATAAAATCACTGACTCACTCCGCTCGTGTAGAAAAAAACAGGTCATGCACCAACAGCAAAGAATCTAATTTGACATCCAGAGAAACTTTGAAGCCACCCCAACAGAAACAAACTAGCCTTAAACTGCTAGTTGATTAGAGATGTAATCTCAATCAAAACGGTTCACTAGGCTGGCAGTCTCAAATGATAAAACAAAGAAACAAGAACCACCGTGGAAATCTAACCTCATAATATTCCATTCAAAACTCTCTGATAATAATCATACTGACGGGTCCGCCATGCATCTAAGCTGCTACTGATAAGTGAAAGCACTAAAGAGACACATTGCTGCGTGAGAAAAAGTCTTGCAGTTAGTACTGTATCAATGCAACATCCAGTCCAACTTACAAGCACAAGTAAATTAAATAGAACCTCTTCGGTCAAACTGAGGTGAAATCGTTTTCTGAGATTCTGAATTGTTCGTGGGCCACCTTTGAAACATGGAAATCCAGAGTCCTGATTCCAACGTGGCAAATCAGTTAACAAGGAATTAAGTTAACAATCTGATTCTGATACTATATTAATTACGAGAGAAAACTTATGTGTATTATTAATGAAATAAATGGGCATATATGTAGTCACATGCAATATGTGTGTCAGCAACTGAATAGAACAATAAGTAACGAACTCTCAACTAATATACAAGGCAGATAACTCTAATACAAGTAAGAAAAACATTCTTACAATCCTACCATGCTTATATGTTTGCATGTTTTCGGTCATGATTGTCAACTTTGTCGATAAGAATAATGAATAAGATTATATATGGGGGTATATCAATATGCCCTGCCCCATTACTTGATGAATTTAAATGATGGACGTTCATATGACCGCATCTTGATTTTCTTATATGGATAAGAACTACCACTGGTGTGCTTCACCGTGTAAAAGCTTTTGGTTCTTCGAAGTCGCCGGCTTCATTTGAGGGCCTATGATTTCATAACACTATCGTTCCAATTTCCTATTTCGTGGTTTCAATTATTAACAAAATAAATGGCATTCAACCATATGGTTTTCAGATTTGCATCAACTATGATGCTAAATACTGACAAACTCCAACAAAAAATGGCTAAGCTTCCAGAATCTGATTGGCAAATATAAAGATAAAGATATAAGGAAACATAAGAGCAAAGAAAAAAACCAAGCCTGAATAACCCTAAATATTACTCATGCATGTATCTTCCTTCTGTTTTTGTCGTCTTCTTTGTTTTAGGTAACAAAAACTTCATTGATAAGATGAAATTACAAAAGGGGTCCTAGCAAATGGATTACAAAAAAACTTCTCCAATTGGCCATAAGATTAGTTAAACTATAGTTACAATAAGGGAAGCTCGATTTACACCAACTAAGATTAGTTAAACTATAGTTACAAAAAAAACTTCCGTTTTTGTCCTATAAATTACAGATAAAATATCATGATTTTTCAAGAAAGAATCTTATAAATGAATTATCATTTCTCATTTCTTAATGTCGATATACAAGAGAAAACAGAAATAAAATTTATAATTATCCAATGCATTTATGTTTCTTTTTATTATAAAAAAGAGAGTATGAGAAACAAAGGATTGGATATCAAAAATCTTTGGGCGGGCATAAGTGAAAATAAAAAATAAACAAATAATTCAATTAAAATTAAAAATCTACCTGCAACATCTCAACAAGAAGAATAACACGTTCTGCATGTTTACGGCATGTGAGAAATCCTTGAATGCATAAAACCTGGTTCCAAGGGCAGAAGCAACAATAAGTTTAGCCCAGTTTATGCATGATGAGAAAGATGTGAAGAATATTAAGGTCTCAGGAAATCTTATCTAAAAAAAAATCTAGGTCTCAAGAAAAAAAGGAGGGTTTATGATTACTTTAAAATAATCAAAAAACTCGCTTGGAACTCCTTCAGCATCAGAATCCATGACCTAGCATCAATATTCCAATTATTTGACAATTAAAAAACAAAAAATGGAATAATCGTAGGACGTCAAATAATCAAAAAGAAAAAAATGGTAAGACACATGTAGACTGTCAGCCAAGAATGTCTCATATAAATGTGAACATACCTCCAGGAGCTCCCGGGTTAATTTGAAAGGAGCGCTCTCAAAATTTACCCCACCAGGTGAGTTAGAGAGCATGAAGCCAAAGTCAATATGTATTATATGACCCTCCTCATCCAATAGCAGATTTCCATTGTGCCGATCTTTCACCTAGTAAATATAGTATGAAAAGCCAATAAGAGGACCCAACAAAGCCAATTTATTATTGTTTTGTTTTTCTTTTTGTGAAACAGAAATAATGTCATTGAATGAGAACATTAGAAAGTGGCCACAAGGTTTTTTTTTTTTTTTTTTTTTTTTTAATAATTTAATGAGAAGCCGGGCAATTGGCAAAAGCTCTTAAGCAAAGGAACATAACAGTACCAAATATTTGAGCGGGAGCTATTACCCTAGTTGTTTAGGGTGATGAGAAAAATATCACCAAGATCCTCAGAAGTCCAAAACAAACCAAGAAATCAAATTCTAGGCCAAGGATGGATTTAAAATGTGAAGCAGTGATTCTTGGAATAACCAATGTACTGACGAAAAACAAACTGAGACGAAAATACACTTCGGGAAAAAAATAAAACAAAAAGAGAGTAATCTTCAACGTGTAAAACTTTTCAAACAATAGAAAACAAACAGTTGTTGCTATGTGTTAGAAACTAAAATGATGTCTCCCTTCAGTTGGATGAATTGGCAACAACACGGCAGCACCTTCTATCAATAAAATGAGACGCTAATTGCTATAAGCCATTGTTAATAAATATTCTCAAGGCATCTGCATCTACTCAAAGGGTTCTTTCAACAATCATGGAAGCAAAGTCACCTTAATGCAAAAATATAATTTTCTGGTTGGAAATTCTCGACATCAATAAGGAAAGACAGGCAAATGATCAAGTTGTAAGAAGAAACTAAAGAATGGAGCTTCCACAGCTAAACAAACAATGCAGAAGATAATATCAACGACATTTCAACAACAGTCAATCACTCTACAATGTACTAATAATTCACCATTTTCCAATTATAATTTGAACACTATGATTTAATCACCATACACTTTCCAATAACAAAATTTGTTGTCTCTTTGATACAAGTAACAATTAAAAATCATAGAAGTGCGAGCTCTTATCTAGTCTCTAGTTAATAATGAAATAATTGGAATGATTGTATATGAAAGACAAACAATATTTGAATCGTCCCCTTCCACTAATTATTTTCAAATGTTTGTAGTGGTTCAGCAAAACACTGAGTTGAAACAACCCAGTTGCAATACTAAAAACAGTATATTTAGAAAATAGTACTTGATAAAAGCTTGGTTTCTTATCCTTATTCTTATTTTAAATATAATACCTGCAGAAGGTAGCAGACGAGGGAATATCCAGCCATACTTTCCACGAAATTTCTCTGTTTAAGAGTTCAAACAAGAACAATATAAATCACAAAAGCAGTGAAAAAATAAGAATGGAATATCAGGTACACTGAGTCTGAGTCTTTATCCATCATTCTTTTTCTTATAAAGAATTGAACTTTCAATGAGAAGAGTTCGGATAAAATGCAACAAGAGAACATTCCCATTCATAGTTCAACCAGTATACGGGAAAGCCTCAAAAGGATGATATGCATTCACTAGCAAAAAAGGAAGAAAGAAAAAAGAGAAAAGACAATTATAATATTATTACTATTATTAGATCAAATAAGAAAAAACAATATAGCAATCCAGTTTCAATTGATGAATGCAGTACAAGTTACAACACCCATCTTCATATTCAAGCAAAGTGTATATGCATGCATGCATACATGCTACCTATATATATATATATATTAGATGTTTTTTTTTTAAAAAAAGAAACGAGTCTCTTCATTAAGATTATGAGATGAGACATACAATATGGTAATAGAAACAAAAACAAAGGCCAAAGGATCAGTGAATGCACCCGGACATCTCAACTAGATTGACACCCCCTTAGCACTCTCATCATATCCTATACAAGTGAATAGCACAATCTAATATAAGAACGATTGAATCCAACAATACTAGCAAAAGTACAATTTGCCCCTAAATACAAGGCTCTAAGCATTGGGGAAAAGAAAAGCTTTCCAATTGATGCTAATATCTTGAATAAAGAAGTCTTCAAATTTCTTGGATAGAGAGCACCAAGATGAAGCATTTAGCTTAGCTGTCTCGAATCTTACCAACCATGTGGAAGTTTTGTCATGGAACACCCTTTGATTTCTTTCAAACCAAATTTCGGAAAGTAAAGTCTTAATCGCATTGGACCAAATCAAATTTGATATAGATTTCAGCTTAGGACCAATCAGCCATTGTAGCACATTTTCCTTAAACTCTTTATCAAAAACCCAACTTATATTGAAGCATTCAAACAAGCTAAACCAGCAACTTTTTGCATACTTACTGTTGAAGAATAAATGTTGTAAATCTTCAAGATCCGCCAAACAGAGGGGGCAAACATGTGGTGAAAGACAATGGGATGGGAGCTTTAATTGTAACACTGAGGCACAATTCAAAAGTCCTTCAAGCATTATCCAAATAATGATATTGACCCTCCTAGGACTTTTGGATTTCCAAAGAGAGTCCTCCAAAAGTTTTCCAATGGGGCGGGATTTGGAGAGATGCTTCACAAGAGATTTTACCGAAAAGTTTCCATTAGCTTCTAACTTCCAAATTTGATTATCCTTGCTTGTGGTGATGGACACTTTTGAAATCAAACCAAGGAGGGTTTGAAAGTCAACTAACTCCTCTTCTTTAAGAGCCCGTCTGAAGGTAATGGACCAAGAGGAGAGCAGGGAATTCCAATAATCTGCTATTGCACCCTTTGGATTCAAGGAAATTCTGTAAAGTCTTGGAAAAGAGATACTTAACGAGGAGTTGCCCACCCAAGGGTCAAGCCAAAAATATATATATATATTAGATGTTAGGAGATCTCAATCCAAAAGGAAAGCCAGGGTTCTTCAGATTCTTGGGACTATAACTCTTTTGTAGAAAGGACTTGGTTGGAAATTTTAAAGATAATAAGCATTTCGCTATAAAGTCAAGTTCTTCTTATGAGAACTTTAGTCGCAAAAGAAAGTGAATCCGCCATCTTCGAAGCTAAAAAAGTAATCTTCCACGAATCTAATCTAATGTTGATTTTATTCTTATCAAGAACAGAATCCCTGAAGGAAGAGTTTTGCGGCTTTCCGTCCAAACACAAATAGCAATACCAGATAACTTTGGAAGTATTTCTCTCTCATTCCTGTAGTTACCGATCAGTGCCGAAACAGATTTATACAAGTTAACATTCAAATCTGAGGCCAACTCAAAGTTCCTCACTCCTGATTGAGTTGAAAAAAGTGGTATTTATGTATTATCCAACACTCAAAAGATGGAAGCATCATATTAGCAAGTTGCAATAGAAATTTAGAATTTGATTCTTACCAGTTTTTTACTTTCAATAACAGCATCCTTTATACCCCAGAGAATTTAAAATTTCAAAAAATTGAAAAGAAGGAAAACTAGAAGTCTAAAAAAGAGAGCTTTCAGGGGAATCCTAAATGTACAATATCTAGAAATTGCAATTATAAAATACTAATAAAAATAAATAAAAATAAAAGAGGGTACCTGGGCAAGTTTAAAACTTGGGGAGTTTTCTTCATATTTGGCAACAAAGAACTCACGCAAACTAGTGATGCCAGGATATCTACTTTTGATAGAATGAAGTGAAGCCTGTAAGGGAGATAATAGTGATCTGCATAGTTTTTATCTTTGTTTTAGTTTTCAAATTAAAATAAAGGAATAGTAGAAGATTACCGTATCTGGAATTGTCTCAATAAGAGCCGTGTAAGAAGAAGTAACTAATACTTCATAGGGTCGTAACCAGAGAGGAAGACCAGCTTCTTGAAATATATCTGGCATCACAAGCAATATGAAAAACAAAGACGTCAAAAACAAAATAATTTACAATAATGCTCTATTATTAACATTCTTGCAGCTGAGAGGGGAGTTAATTTTGCCTTCTTTCAGACAATTTAAGGATGATCAAGAAAGGGCTTGATAATCCCCTTCTTAGTAATAGGCTTCAGACTTTAGATTCTTTGGCAAGTAGCGGTCTTCCTTGTTTTTCCAATTTCTAGCTCAAAAGAAACAGTACAATTTTAAGGGAATCAGGGAAGCTGAGAAATTCTAGGAGTTCTAACGTGAAGGTTTAGAACGTGGCACATACCAGTGCCTCTCGCTGGGTTTTTTTTTTTTTTAAAAGGAAACGATCTCTTTCATTGATAGGAGACTAAATAGCACTCTTACGCAGCCAAAAGAACAAAAATACAAAATCGAAAGAATCAAATACAAATACAATCGAAATGGAACAATTCCAAAAGGAGAAGAAAATACACAAATGTACTAGGCTGAGATAAACAACCAAAATGGACAATTACAAACAAAACGACCTAAGAATTTTGCAACAATTCCTTAAGATCACCAACTCCAAAGAAAGGCATTACTATTGTGATAGCAGCTGGTAGAAAAGACACCAAGGGAGAAGAAACCTACTTCAAAATTCTGAGTCTGAAAAAAAAAACAACCATCTCTATCCAAACCACCATGCTATATTTTGATCCTTTGAGAGCCAAGATTCCCACCCAAAAAGGCTTGGAGAGAGTTGGATTAACCCAAAACAAGTCCACAATCTGCAATTATGGACTTTAAATGCATAGGAATGTCTGATTGGGGTAGTGCCTTAAAACGAAAACTCCAGCCTTCTTCCTCTAATTGCTTCCTATCTTCGATCCGAAACAAAGACTGAAGCTCCTCTGTGAAATTATCAATTTGATCTGAGGGAACTTGGACAACTTCTTCCCCAAAGTTCTCTAACTCTTCGCTACTAGCACTTACTATTGAATCGATGTCTGATTCATAATCCTTTTTCTGCTGTCGAAATGGGGAGGAATGTCGAGTACCTCACAAAAAATTGGTCTTGTGATTGGATATGTGGAAGACTGAATGCTTGAAGTGATGAGAAGGGGAAGATTGTTGAGCTAACTTCAAGGGAAGAGATGGGACTAGAGCTCGAGTGCAACATTCTTCGAGCTAACTTCAAGGGAAGAGATGGGACTAGAGCTCGAGTGCAACATTCTTCCAACAAATCCGGGGAGGAAACCATTATTCTAGGTTTAAGACTTGATTTCTTTTTCCTGGAAAAATGTTTAGGATAAGGCTTCAACAATCTTGTGAACTTTTTTGGAAGAGAGTGGGATTTGGCAGAATTGGAGGATTTGTATTGATTGTGTCCGACGAAGGCTTCAACCCATCCATGTAACTTGGGGTAAGACCTTTTGTACCATAAGAATTTGTATTGATCGTGTCCAGCAAAGGATTAATCGAGATGGTAATTTAAAAACCATACGTCACATTTGAACTCTGAATCTTTAAAAAACCGCTCATCATTTCGACAAAAGATTTCCATCCGGTATAGAAACGCCCGAGTGAACACGAATGAAGAATCGACCACCGAAAGCATGCCAAACGACGCACCTCAAGACCCAGCCCGAGTTAGAATGAAGCTTAGATAATCTCGTTGCCCCGAAATCGTCACGCCCATTTTTTAGATAGAAGCAGTTGAGAGATTGAAGAAGCTCATGAATAGCCTCTGAACCATCTTAGCTGAGAGAGTGAGATTTGGATATTCTTTTTAGCTTCTATGTCTTCTACGTGGAATAAATCGGCTTTGAACCAGATACAATAAAAAGAATCATTAATCTTACAGCTCCTAACTTCCATAATTGTGAATTTTGAGCTCTAAAACTTGCATCTTTCGAAGGGGCCACTAGATTGTGACAATCGCCGGTCAAGCAGTGAAGGCAAGTTTAACTAAAGAAACACAAAAAACTGAGAAAATAGTTGCCGGAGGAGGGTTGTCGACGGAGAATAATCAGAGGAGGAAGGTTGTCGCCGAAGAATGATCAGAGGACGGAAGAGGGGAGAGAGGAGAGAGGAGAGAGCAAACCTCTTAAGTCATCAAATGTTTTACCATACACCATCTCCTTAAATTAGATTTGGAAAAGGCCTTTGATAGAGTAGATTGGGACTTCTTGGAAAAGGTTCTTCAAGAAAAGAATTTTGATTCAAAATGGATCTCATGGATCATGGGTTGCATTAAAAACCCAAAATTCTCAATCTTCATTAATGGAAGACCAAGAGGAAGAATTCAAGCTTCAAGAGGAGTAAGGCAAGGTCCTCTCTCTGGGTGTTCTTTATGGACTGTTTTGCACATTATCCTCTTTTTTGATTCTCAACGATTGAAGCAGTCTCTCGTGATCGTGTTTTGTCATTTTCTTTTGTTTTTTTCCCTCTCTTCCCAATTGCTCCTTTGTCTAGTCAATCTGTTTCTAGGCTTTTCTTTTATACTTGAGAAGATGGACTAATTCCATGGGTAGAGGGGAAAAAATAAATTAAACTTTCAAAAAATGAAAATCCATTTTTCAATTCAATGGTATCCTAGCCAACATGAGCATAGCTCAACTAGCATAAATAAACTTGTATTATCAACTTCGAGATCTGAGATTCGATACCCCTTATTCCAGTATTTTCTCATCTAAAGCTTTTTATAGCTTTAGAAACAAGGAAAATAAAACCAATCAATTAAGAAATTAACAAAACTAAAATGAACTAACTATTGATGACTTATCAAGTAACTAAATTAAATATTTCTCCTACCAATTCCCTGCATTGATTTTCTTTCAATATCAAAGTTTAGCAAAGGGGTGTCTTGTCCCCTCGGCCTTTAGCCAAGGAATTGAACATGAGACCCTGAAAAGTGGCCATACCATAAAAGTGTGAAATAAGTTGCACAGCAAGATGCTCCTGTCTGCAATCATCTCCACTCTTCACAATGACCTATGAAAAGAAGAAGAGAAAAAAAAAACGGCAAACCTTGATATCCATAAACTAATTGGATCTCTAAAAAGTCTTTTATTACTATTATTATTTCATAAGAAACTGAGCTTAACTAAGGGCATACAAAAAAGGAGACCCAAAACCTCCAGAAAGTTAGTGAGTAATAGAAGATCATCAAGGGATTACCGTGCTTAGTTACATATTGATATGTCATCAAATTGAAGGAAATCAATAATAAAAGTTAATACTCATGATGTATGACCATTGTCAATGTATGCCAAAATGTGCATGATGTAGCAAATTATGTTAAATATTTCCCAATGGTTGCATTCATCCTATGGTAGCTATGGTACATTAAATTCTTAGTGCAATACGCTTCCACTTTTTTTTAATAGAAACACCTACTTTCCTTGAAAAGAAAATGAAAGAATACAAGGACATACAAAAAATTAAGGAAAAAATGTTGTCTATTAAGTAATTATAAAAAGTGTTCGAAATTGAAGCTAAAAAAGAAAAGGCTTCCATTCTTTCTTAATACGCACGTCAACATTCACCAAATCTTAGCCAACTCAATGAGAGTTGATCCAAGAGTAGAAACCAGTAAGAATTCTGATTAACTAAAAAGAAAGGGGTACGTATGTAAGAACCTCCTTTTCTCTACCTGAATCTAAAATTTCTCAGATTTCCCTCTAATGGTTAGCCAATCATCTTCTACTTGCAAGTACAACTAATTCCCCTGCCCATACATTACTTTTCTACGCTCACTTTGACCATTCTTCCAACCCCCGCCCATAGGCCCAACTGCATCTCTTTTCATGTATACAATCGGAGGCTTATGAATCCCCCAAGGCCCAACCTATTGAAACTACAGTGCTGTTAATTGAATTTGGAAAGTTGGGCCTATACGTTTGAGATAGACTCCCAACTAGTTTCCTCCTTGGTTGATCCATCCCATTGAACAAGCAACTTTGTGTTGCTGATCATTGGGATTGGTTCAAATGTCAAGGTCTGTTATAGGTTTAGTACTTATATTGCAGGAACAAGTCAAATGAACTAGCAGTGCTAGGGGTCTAATGGAACCTTCCTCAGCTGGGAGACATAAAATACGGGACCCACGAAGGCAACGTCTGGTGCCTTCAACTTTATATATCACAGCTACGATTAATCCTCACCTCAAATGGCCCAGCTTCTGAAAACGGCATTTTGCCACTAATTTCTATTGCTAGCATTGAAGATTTAAAAGAAGCTGCTTTTCACGCTCTATTGTAAGGCTTCAAGAGAAATTGTACCAGAGTGCAACAAAAGGTAGCCACTGATTCTAATGCCTGGTCCTTGTTTCAAATGTCTAAGTTCAAAGTTCAAACATGGCAAAGCATCAACTTTAAAGTTTTAAAGCATCTATTCACCACTTCATTATTTCCTTCTTTTTTTTTTTTCTTGTCGTAAAGGAAAGAATTTCATTTTTCCAATTTTTTAAAAGTAAACGAGACTTTTCATTGATGAATGAAAAGAGATTAATTGGATTTATGTGATGAGGGCACTATGGGTGTTTCAACCTAGTTAAGATATATGGGTGCACCTATTGATCCCTAGTCTTATTGAATTTATGTTTCCTTTATAGCTTTACTGCACTATAATTCAAGCATTAGTCTCTTTTCATTTTATCCATGAAAAGTGTTGTTTCTATTAAAATTTAAGATTAAAAAATTATTATTAAAAAAAGCAACTAATGTTCAAAGTTCATTATTTCCATTTGTTTCATAGGTTGAGCCCCTTCTTGAGTTGAATGCCCTAACTTCCGGATGAAATACTATAGTCCAAAATAAGTTTAAAAAATGTTGTCTCAATCTGAGACAATGCTCAGTATCCTCTCATATAACATTAATTTGTAAACACAGACATTGGCTACTCTAGTGGCTCCAAATAAATGCTTCAAAGATACGAATTGACCATTGCTGGAGAAAGCATATCCACTACTTAAGATCGTGTTCCATTGGGATGCTGGAAGTTCTTCCATGAAGTCCATGGCTATATCTACCGCAGACGATCAATTTCAATATTATCAAAGATTAATGTGATTTAAATACAGACAGAAAGAAAATAAGTGTTAACAAAATAAGATCCCAGAAAACTGAAACAGAACTTACAGAACGCAAGTCCCAACCAGATAACTTTCCGAATTCTGAAGCTTTACGTATTCTTTCTTTCTTAGCTGACCAGAGTTCTCCAGATAAGGCATCACTGGCCTTGGGTGTGCTGCCATTTGCCTATGTTAAAAAGAGATTTGTAAGCTCTGAACTTCCAAAATCACGTGATATAGAAAAATATAAACATTTTTTCAGTCTTCACCCTTGGCTGTGCATCTGATGAATCCTGACCAGCCCCTTTTAGAGGGAGTCCAGGTGGTGCCTCGCCTTTCGCTGCAGCAGCCTGCACAAAAGGAGCAGCAACTTGATTGAAGGTAAAACAATTTAAGGGTATTACAAACAAATAACACAAAGAAAGAATCGTCTAATGCCATCTAACGAATTATAGCAGGCATTTCATCCTCTAATTTGATTACAATCATTATGATTCAAGATAAGCATCTCATGTAGTATCACACAAGCTTGTAGTTAAAAGTTCAGAATATAGGTGAAATTGCATGGTAATACACAAAATCTTTATATGGCGGCAATCTTTATATGGCGGCAATAAGTGACTGATAAAACATTAAAGAGACATATCCAACAGGTAGGATGAGATTAATTTAGAAGGTCATAAGAAACTCCATAAACATTCATCACAGGAAGCAATGTGTGCCCGCAAATTCAAGCAATGAACTTATTTATACTTCAAAAAGTGTCATAGATCCAACAAGCAAATTACAAAATACTGAATGAAATTGTTTTAAATCTCTAGAGCCTTACAGTAGCAATAGACCGGTACAGTGAAGGCAAAATGATTTCTTAATCAGTTTTACTTCATTCTTAGACAAGAGATAAAAACTTTAAAATGTGCCACTGCATGGAAATCTATGCAGAGAGAAAATAAGAAAATAAAATGTTCCATTAATTGCAGATTAGAAATTAAGGTAGTGAAAAACATTTGATCCAACATGATGTGAGTGAGGATTTTCTCACTCCCATGTGGCCTATCCATAGTTCATGGAGGTTGGCAATAGCCATCTTGAGATGCTCAATTGAAGGGAAATGAAAAGAAGATACAAAAAAGTGGCACAAGTTAGGACTGATGAAAGGTTTAGGCAAAGTAGGGTGAATCTCTCAGAGTGGGGTCTATGGTTCCGTCTTCTTTCTCCCTCATAAGCAGTTCACAACAACGGTATTGAGATTGCTTTGAAGTTTACTGAGCGCTCCTAGAGGCAGGATTCTTACTGTCTATTGCACATACACGTGCAAAGCTGGTGATAATCATGACGATGATTATTGATGTGCACAAGCGTAAATGCTATTTGCAAATGCAAAATCTCACCTTTACTTCTTCTATAGCTACTGTACTTGGGACCCGGCGGTGTTCCCTCCGACGCGGTGCTCCTGGTACTTCAATGTCTTGCATTCTAGTTCCAGGATCAGCTGTGAGCACAACTCTCACCCACTCCAAGTCACTGCTCGGTGCTGCTCCTGAACCATGAGCAACATCTGTTGTACCATGTTGACTTGATACAATTTCACCGGGGACTGAATCAGTTATTTCAGTGTTCTTTGACTCATTCTGCAGTTGCTTCTCCACAGAAAGTTTCAAACTTACAATTTTCATTTTTGCATCTGACTTATGCGACATTGCTTGATCAATTGCTTGAGCAGTAGAACTGGACATTCGATCAGTACTATTCCGGTAGGCCTCCTGAGTTGTCCATAAAGGATAGGCCCAGGGAGGTGGCTTCGGTAACAATGCATCTCCATTTGCTAAAGGAATTCCTCCTCTAGATAACTTTTGAGCACTGGATGGATCCTTTACGTTGCTAAAACAATTTGATAAAAGAACAAAAAGAAAAAAGAAAAGAATAAGACAAAGAGACAGGGCAGTCAAAGTGTTGAATGTTAATATTAAAATAACTTGGATGGATTGGTAATCATAACTGTAATTGCCATCAAAGTAGCTAAGCCTGCTGGAACTTACTTTGGAACTTCACATTTCAGTACTTCAACACATATTAAGTAAGGTGCTTTTTCCCTAGAGTTGAGAAGCACAGCTTCATCCTCAGGAATATGGACAACACGATACATCCCCCTTCCCATGGGAAATGAAATGCCTGAAAATACAAACAATATCTAAATAATCAAAAAGTTCAACTTCCAGAACAAATTTCGTGCAATATCATAGCATTACACATTTGCTAGAACACAGAGATCACCCACGGGCCTGATATGCAAATGAATGTGCAAATGAAAATGTGAATTCGTATGAAAGGAAGGCAAGGCAAGGAGACAAGACATCTTTCTCCTAACACTAAGCAAGGCGATTACATAAAATAGACCTAAACACAATTAACTCCTGACTTTTCTTTTGTAGAAAACTCATTTTGCATGTTAAGCAGCAGCTTCAAACTTCTCTCCTGCTTATTGAAAAGTATAGAAAACAACAAGATCATATGCCATTGATTTCCAAAAGATGAAGCTGAGAACTGTAGAAGCCCCCCCCCCCCCCCCCCCCCCCCCCCCCAAAAAAAAAAGAGGGGGGGGGGGGGGAGAACAAAGGGCGCTACTCTGACCCTTAAAAAAATCTAGTGTTTCTTTCCATCAAAGAAACCCAAAGCGATCCCCGTAGCATTTTTCAAAATAACTGAGTTTCCTTAATCCAGTGGCTTTAGGGATAACTCGTTCCCCTTTTTTTGTAATGAGCCTTTTAGATCAATATACTTTCTCGTTTCTTATGTTAAAAATAATTATTATTATTATTATAAAATTGTATAAAAAAATTATTTTCCTTATTCACCAACCAAATAAAACCTTATGGAGCCTGGGGTGATAATCACACAACCTTTTGGTTTTAGCCTCCTAAAAGAAGACATTATAGCAAACCATGGAGCACACCACTCCCAGTAACTCTCAACCCTTAAGAGATCCTCTGAAATTTCTCCAATCTCTCTCAACCAGATATTTCACAAGATAGCCACAAATAAATAAATAAAACCACTTCATAGAACCCTTCTCTTACTCCAGACAGGTGTATAAAGTGCTGATATCACTAGGACGGCACCAAATCAGACGGCACCAAATCAAACTTGCAGCACCAATCAACTAGAGCAAAATAGACAACTATAAACCTAAATATCAACTCATTTCTGACTAGGCATATGTGAAAGAACTACGTCACAACAGCCCAAATATTTGCAAGTAGCAACCACATACCACACCTCTAAAACGAACGAGGGACTAAATCTCACTACGGTCCCTATCCACACCTCTAAACATCCTACCATCCTGCTCACCCCACAAAACCCTAAAAATAGCACACACTTTTGCAAGCCATAAAAAGCGACCATTCTCCCCACGAAGCAGACTAAGAAGGAACTCCCCAATCATAGCACTAGCATCTTTGTGACGAGCAACCACAATGCCAAACATAACTTGCAAACTCCCTACGCCAAAAAATGTGGTCCAAGTCCTCCTCTACCTTCTGAAAAAGAATACAACAGAAATGACTAACAAGCGAGGGCAACTTCCTCTTCAGTCGATCCATTGTGTAAGCATGACCATGTAAAACTTGCCAAGTAAAGAACCTCATTTTCCTAGTAATTTTTATATTTTTAGAGAGATCTAGTCTTTTTAGAACTTATCATTTTAGAGAGGTTGAGAGATCAAGTCAGGAAGTTTGGGAAGTGGCTTGATTTAGTGCCTCCTCACGGGCATCGAATACAAGAACCTTTTGTAATTATGAGCTTGGCCTTGTTCTCATGAATTGAGTCCATTTTTCACTCCTCTTTTTTTTTTTTTTTTTTGGGGGGTGGGGGGGAATGTGGAGGGCAAAAAAATTTACACATGCTGCACTAATAGAAAAAATGCTTCTAAATTAGCACCATATAGATACCTTATAAATAAGATCATACCTCCATTATTTTGAGCCTCAGCTACTTTTAAATTTATTTCTGCAAGAGACTTTAAACAAAATGACAAGAAATGTATGAACTGTTTCAGTAAGGAACGCAGGAAAAAATGTAAGAACATAAGAGGTCAATTGGCAGAAAAATTATAAACAACCTCTCGAAGTGCACTTTTGCGGTCTTCAATTGGAAATACATCCACTAAACCATATGATGTCTCACATAAAGAGTGAACAAAGTCCAACGACTCATGATAAGCTCCTTTTCTGAATTGAGCGGCAGTACTATTTGGAAGTGGAGGCTTAACATTTGACTTCTCATTTCGCTGCCTCGGGGAACCCGGATGCTTCTATAAAGTTATGAGCATATAATTCAGACTAAGGAGTCAAAAAGTTGTAGTCGAGAGTCAGGTAACTGACGCAGTGCAAACCTTAGGTGTTCAAATATTGCATTATTCTGTCCCCTTAGTGTTATCTAAAAGAAATGTTGAGGAAATTTAGAGCAGCATTTTTTTTCTTTTTAATTCCTCTTGGTTCTATTAGCCTAAGTTCCTCCGTAATTACTTTTTCTGCTCCATTATTGCCAATTTGGAGTCTTTTTTTGAAGTCCCAGGTTATATCACCTTATATCTCATTACTAAGAAAATTTTTATAATAAAAATAATGAACATAATTCTTTTTTACTGGAAAAGGAATTAGAGGCCAATAGCAAAGGTACCTCATTGTGCTTCTTCAATCCAAAAAGCTCTGAGTCTTCAATTGAACGCTCACGATCTCGAAACAACTTACGAAAAAAATTTTCTGTACCTCGACTACTTTCAGGCAGGCTATCTGTGTTATTGTTTTCATTTAATTCAATACTTTTTGCCTCCTCCGGATGCACACGAAACAGTCTGCGAAACAATGAGAAATCTGAAGGTTCTTCTTCCTCCCCATTGCCATTGGCATCTTCAACCTTCTCAATTATATCATTTTTGTCCTCAAATTTATCCCGAAAAAGTTTGCGAAAAAAGCCTTCCTTTTCATCATCTTCCCTGGATTTAGAACATTTTTCTTCAGAGTTCGTATCGTCTTCATTTCTGTCATTCGCATCTCGCTTATCTTCAAACTTATCCTTGAAAAGCTTTCGGAAAAATCCTTCCTTTTCATCATCCTCCCCGGACACGGACTTGGAAGCTATTTTATCCACAGATTCATTCTTGCTATCACGAAACAACCTTTTGAAAAAACCCTCTGAGCTTGAAGTCACATCCTCATCTTCTCCTCTACTGTCCCTCAGAAACCTCTTGAAAAAGCTCTCTCTTTCAGAGTCTTCGTCATCTTTTTCTGATGATTTCCTGAAGAGCAGAGTATCACGGATCTTAGAACCTGAGTCATCATCATTTCTACTGTCCCTTAAAAACCTCTTGAAGAACCCATCCTTTTCAGTTTCATCACCGTCTTTATCTACCGACTTCCTAAACAAAAATGCATCTCTAACTTTTGGGCTTGGGATAAATTTCTTAAAAATATTGTTCTCTTCAGGCGATAATTGACCAGCATCTTCTTGCCAATTGTTCCCTGATGGAGGCGAGAATGACATGGACCTTCGGTCAGGTGGAGAAGACACAAGGGACAACAACTGCTGTTTTGATGAAAATAGTTTATTCAAAACCTGGTTCTTGCTTCCAGGGCTCATTGATTCTCCTTGAGGTCGGACAAGAGGCGGCCATTCACCCATCAATGTCGCTGCAATCTGACACTTCTCCTGAATCCTACTTATCCCATCTGTATCATCAGAGTCATCAAGCTCAGCAGCTAAAAGCCAATGCACCTTCATAGCTATATGAAGCGACTTCGAGCACATATCAATTACAAATTTATCTAACGACGGACTAGGCTTATGCACCATCATGTAGCATATCTGAAACAAATAACTCTCTAAACCTGATAGAGGCAGCGTATACATTCTATTACAGAGATAATCACGAACCCCCGAGTGTTCATGCTTGTAGAGATAGCTAACAGCAATCCACTCACAGAAAAAAGCCGAGTCAAAGAACCGAATGAGCCAACCACTCTCGCCATTCTCGCTCGTCGTTGTGGCCCTGGAGGCGATCTCTCGTGGTGACTCATAAGAGTCACCACGAGCGAGTCCCAGAAACCTCACCATTCTCACTCGATCATCATAAACCAAAATAACAACTCAAACAGAACCAGAAACCCCAAAATCCTGTCAAAATTCAGATCATCGCAACACACAAATCCTACTCAAACCTGCACAAACAACCTGAATTCCTAAAAGCGACTGAGTTAAGACTCCAGAATCACTAAATTCCAACGCTCACACTGAATCACATTCGTCAACCAGAATCCCAATTTTTTTAATAATCAACGGGGAAGCGATTCCTTTAAGCCCCCCCTCAGAGGGGGAAAATGAAGGGAATATGACAAGATACACCAAAGGTAGAATGCAAGTAAGTTGGTGAGAGAGAATCAACCAAAAAAGGAGAGACGTGAATAGGAAACCACACACCTTGAGCAGGAAGTGAAATCGAATTGGTTAGAAACAGAAAATTGACGAAATGGCGCGAAGAAAAACTGAGGTTGATCGTGTGGATCTTGAAATTCGTTTGAAGAAATTGAGCGGCGGCGGTGAGGGTAAAGTGGTGGAGGGGGTGTTGGGTAGTAGTGCAGAGATGGTGGTGAAGAAGAAGAAGAAGAAGAAGAAGAAGATGGTGGTGGTCGTCGAAGTTGTTGGAGAGAGAAACAAAGGTCGAAGGTGAGAGAGAGAAACAGACAGAACGTAAGTAATTATTATTTTTCAATTTTTAAATTTCTAATTTTTTTTTTTAAATTTATTTCTTTTATTTTAATTACTGAGCACGAAGCTAACCTTAGTGGAGGTAATGGAAGAAGCGTTTTTTTCTTTTTTTTTTAATGCTTCCATTTCTAAGCCAGTTTGCCTTTTGGATTTTAGTGAATCATCATTTGTCATTCAAATCATACCAAATGTTCCTAATTTCAAAAACTTGTATTTTAGGTCAAATTAGAATTTGTCTTTTTGAACTTTAATGCCAGGAAAGATTACCTAAAAAAAAATCAACAACTAAGGTGAGGAAATTTGAATGTTATGATGCTTTTGTGAATAACATATGTTTTAATCAGTTAAATTAAGTTCAATTTAGTTGGACTATTGATCAAAGCGAATATAATTCAATTGTTATATGACGTATATGTAATTCGAATTTCTCACTCATATTGTACTAGAAAAAAGTTGGTTGAATTATTGAATTTTAGATGACTGTAAATTACAATCTAACATGTATAGTCTACCTAGTTTTTGGCATTGGTGTTTTCAAGTTTAAAAGTATGTAATGATGATGTGTGACATTTTTTACCTCATAATATGAGTGTGGAGATGGAGATCATTTTCAATTTTTAAATAAACGATGATGTGTGGTCTTTTTTTAGGTAAATGGTGTAGATGTGTTGATGTAAATTTAAATGTTTTGTATTTAAGATGGATGTAGTATTGACAAGTCCAATTGTGGCTAAAGTGGATTTAGTTTAATGATAATTTGCACGTCCTACTACTCTAGAAGTTGGAGGTTAGAGCATCTATCTCTACAATTCTTATACTAAACCAAAAAGTTGAGTTGTGCAATCTTGTTTCTAAAATTAATGCATTAGAATAAGATTAAATGACAAGTTTTTAGTGCTCGTAATTTCATGTTGGCGTCTTATGGATTCATAGACTTTCAAAAGCGTCGAGTCTAATGGGTCATTGGATTTGATTTTCAATTTATGTATCAAATAGGTCCATGAACTTTGAAAAACATCTAACATATTCTTAAACTTTCAATTTGACGTCTGTTAAATTCTCAAACTTAGCTGTTTAATAGATCCTTAAAATTCCAATTACGTGTCCAATAGATTTTTAAAATTTTCAATTTTGTATCTAAATGGATCATCAATCAACCTATTCAGCACATTTGTTGATTCACGGATCTATTAACATAATTTTGAAATTTTAGTGTTCTATTAGACATAAAATTCAATTTTGTATATCCTATATCAGTTATTTTCAATTTTTGTTTAATATATCAAAGATTTATTAGATACATAATTAAAAGTTTAGTAATCTATTACACACATGACATTGAAAGTTTTAGGGACTTACAAGATCGGAACTTAGAGAGTTACTAAATATTTCAAAAAGCTTTGGTTCCAAATAGATACAAATCTACAAATTCAAAGACTAAACTTGTAAGTCAACGATGGAATAACTTTTTAAATTAGGTGACTTTATCCCTTTTTCTCTTTTTGCTTTCCTTTATGCGTGAGACCACGTTTAGGAGGAAAATGTTAAAGCACGAGCATACAAGGAGGTAGATTGAAATTGTAGAAGCTATTTATAAAAGCTATGTACTAAGCAATCTTTCTTCAACTCCATTATTATTACTACTATTATCATCATCATGTTAACAAAATGCAGGTTAGAGAAATTGAACCTCTATATTCAAGGTTGATAGTACAAATCATATGTGAGTCTTTCAATTCCAATAGAGTGACTTTCACCTCTTCGTACATTATGACTCTAAATATGAATAATTGAGACCTCGTTTGGTGATCATTTTGTTTTTTTTTTTTCATCTTTTGTTTAAATTAAGTTTATTTCTTCCACAGTTCTTACAATGACTTGTATCTTTCTCAAGTATAATTGCTGAATTCTTAGCAAAATTTCGAAAACAAAATACGAGTTTTAAAAGGGAAAGTTGTTTTAAATGACAAAACTGTTGAAATATTTACAAATATAGCAAAATTTTACATTCTATCTGTGATAGACCGCGATAGACATGTCTATAGCTAAAGTGATAGATGTCTACCTAAGTTTATCGCTGTCTATCACAGATAGAAATTAAAATTTTGCTACTTTTGTAATTATTTTAAATAATTTTGCCATATTTGAAAACATCCCTTTTAAAAGCTACTTTTATGTTTCCAAAATTTAGCTTGGTTTTTTAAACCATTAGTAAAAACTAGACAATAAATGAATAGATTTGGATGTGAAATAATGTCTATAGACTTAATTTTAAAATAAAAAACAAAAAACGAAATGGTAACCAAACATGGCCTAATGTATGAGTTTTATTAATGTTGTTATAATTTTACCAAAACTCAAAGGTAATATTGGAAAATTTAAAAGCATGTCAGTACTTTTTAAACAAATGACAAAATTCAAGAATATTTAATCTACATTTGTATGATCAACGTTATAATTTCAAGTAATTTTTAACTTGGTTCATGTTAGAGAGACCAATTTTTAACCTATTAGTTGAGTACATACATAGTCGAACTAACTAAAAAAAAATTATAAATACAATTAGAACAAATGAGTATTGCATACTGTTCATAAGAAACTAAACTTCCATTTTAAGAGAATACAGAGACATATATTAAAGTGATAAAATGATACAGAAACTGTCCTTTGAAGCGTATCCGATACATAATAATGTAAACAAAAGTTATAAATTATAAGAAATAGAAGAGGACAGAACAAAAATAATGAAATCAGGGCCTTCAGTAGTTTGCTTGATTTCTGAGATGCAAATTGATCTGAGGACCATACTGATTCCTACAATTCAACAATCTCAGTCACTTGAAAGCAGGTTAAAAAATGCTAAGGATAACCCCTAAAGCTCTGCTGCATCTTTAGGTCATTTCAGACCTGCTGTTTAGATTTACATATACACTCTGGATATGGGTTTTCGTAGAATGATTCTTCGGTTCTGAATCGCGCTCGACCCTTTATTCCAGCCTGTGGACCTCTTCGTCTTCTCGGACCCCCCTGTCTGTGACGAGTGTTAATGTAAATTATTACATGTTATTTTGCTCTTTTAGAACCAGCTAAATAAAACGGCTCCCAGTCAATTTGGAGTTTTGGTGCCTGCCTATATTTTGCATGATGTGGAAGCAACTCTTGTGGAGACAACTGAGTAGGAAAATATACAACTTGCAATAAACTTTACCTGTTCTTATGCATCCGCTGCACAAGATCTGATAGGGAGGACCCTTCTGTTAGCTGTCCCTTTTCCAGCTTATCAAAAAGTTCAACAAGTCCTTTCCTGCAAATGATAAACAGAGTGAATTGGCCATGGAATAGGAGGGGATAACAAAACAGTCCGAAAAAACTTCTATCAACATCTATCCTGTGACGATAAATCAGCCTTCAACATCTATCATAAATAGTGGATATTCAAAATCATTTCGAACATGCTCAGAAATGTACCCAAAAATAAATAAATAAATCATTGCTATCCGAGGAATGTCATATATACTGAACAGTAGATCAGTTTGTGATGAAAAACTTTTTCCAAGAAATCTCACTAGGTGAGTCTTGGCATTTACATTTCTTTTTCCTCCCTTTCCTGGCATTCACGAGTGTCCATGCCACTTTTGCGAAAAAATATATTAGGTCAAATCCATGGGCAAAGAAGAGAAATCCATCACTATGTTATTGCTAATTAAACACTAATTAAACTAAATTAACAACTAAACAAATATTAAACTGTTCTCGTAGTCCTTAATAGATTAGATTAGCAAGGTAACTCATTGGATTTTACATTCTAATTAGGCGTCTACGATGAAGTCAAACCCATTCTCTTTTACCATTTGTTACGGCCATTGCAAGCAGATCCTTCAAAGAGTTATAGGAACATACTAAACTCTGATGAAAGTCTCTCTATGTTATAATAACCCTTAGAGTTGCTTGCAATACAGAAAAAAACATTAAAAATAGTCATCATGTAAAATCAAGTGTGAGGACATGGGAGTAAAAATCTCGCAGGCATAACTGATTCACTGATGGCTAAGATTTAGCGAACATCATCACAAGTACGGCCTGAACCTGGTATAAAATACTCCAGAGAAAGGGGCCTGGCTGCTTTCAAGTAATTTTTACCTCTCTGGAGTGATGGTTTTGCGGTGCCCTAGATATCTCCGGTGGCCCTCTACAGCTCTTGCCATGTTCCCCGAGTATGTCGGGATAAAGACATCGCTCTCAATTGAAATTATATAATCAAGTGCTGCACTCTGAGAAGCATGATTGATGAATGGCTTTAATTCCTCCTCGTTTGCAAGTGTTTCCTGTTAGGAGACTGCAGTTAGCTATAATTGCACCAAATTTGTGGATCGGAATAACTACACCACTGAGGTTATAAGAAATTATGGTCAACTAACTTTGGTGACAATATTTGGAAACCGAGAAGAAAGCTCAGAAAGTCGAGTATCACCACCGTAGATTTCCCCAGCTGCAATGTAGATTAATGTTGATGGAAGATAACCAAGAGCCTGCAGGAATATTCCCACTTCCTTGGGAGTAAGTGGACAGAGGCCTTCTATTCTCTGCTCCGTGGAGTTAATATTTTTTATCTTCCAATGAGGAGTTTTCTCCCTATAAAAGAATAACAACATTAAGCAACAGAAAAAGGATGAAGACTGAAATAACTTCCACATATTTTATTTCTAGAGAAGTCAGACATACTGGCGCACATAATATCACCTCATTATTTTTAGCTCTTCGGCTTCAAGATGAGTCAAACCATAAGTACAACCTGTGAAGGAAAGCATGTCTTTCTCATATCTCAAATGAAGGGCAATATATCTTCCTCCACGCAATCTAAGCCGCTCGACCAGCTTCTGTGGTGTCACCGTCATGCATGCTCAGAACCTAATTTAGCAGGAAGCCCCATAGGAGACCTCTTAAATTTATAGATACTGGGAAAAAACGTTATAGGAAGCCTAATTTGATGTTCATTATCACCCCACTGTAAGATGAATTTCTCATATATTACTAGATGAGCGTTTTAAAGGATTTTGAATCCTTTTTGGCTCTGATGTTACTTTGATGAGAATGTCTGAACAGTTTAACCTACATCAATTAAAAAATTCAAACATCTCCAGTATGTTCGATGCCTAGAAATTTGGATAAAGGCATTAAGTTATCAATGCAGCACGTGCCAACAAATATTATAAAACCAGCAACAATCCAAACCTTTCCGAAGTTCTCAATTGGTGGAGCAAAATGAAGGGCTTCATACATTGCACGACATCTGAGCTTTTGAACATCTAGGGGCAGGTTGTTATTTGCCAATCGAGAATCAGATTTTGCTACGTGAATGACCTACAGAAATGCACTTGATAAGAAAGCAGCACATCATTCCTAGAAATCATTAAACAACCAATCAAGAGGGAAAGATTAAAAATTGAACAGGTGTAGCCTTTCCAGTGAACAATTCAAGATATAACAAGAAAATAATTTGAATTTTAACTGACTAATATATGTCTGGAGACTACAGTTGTAATTTCAAATTAGATATTGCAATTGCCAAGCCTGACATCAGAAACATTCTACAGAACTTCAGAATGATGCTACAGACGTTTACATTAGAGGAAATCAGCTCTTTGGATTAAATTCACGTTTATTCGTTTGTAGTTGGATCTCTTGTTCACTACTGTGCATCCAAACTAAGGATTGTAATCAACATAAAGAAAATGGAGAAATCAACTGGAAAGTAGATTACTAAAGAAGAAGAAGGTTCCTCATTTTAACTTCAAACTCATATATAATAGTTTTTGAAACATTCAAAATACCTGATAATCTTTCCATAACCGTGCAATCTCTTCATAGTAACCAAAGCCAGACCATGAAGTGAAATGCTTACGAGCATGGGGAATAGACTCCAATTCCTTAGGGAGCTCCTTGACTATCTTAACATCGCTTTGTAAGGTTTTGATAAAGTGATGTTCGTTGAAAATATCTGAAAATGTACTGTGAAAAATATATTTTACTTAATGGGGTTAAATTAGAAACAGAATCAGCAATTAACTGGATCCACAAATTGGGAATAAAACATAAATCCAAGTACCTTGTATCATGCCAAAACGAACGTTTATCCAATTGAGGAATAACTAGGGTCCCATTCAAGATGCGTGCCACAGCCACCATGTCAGAAATCTATTTTTAAAAGAATAAGTCCAAATAAATTCTTATGAACAAATGTGTATATCATAATTTATTTCTTAGAAAGTAGATAAAGCAAAACTAGTAATTTAACATAAACGTTGTAAGAATAATATTCAATTTGAACCCAAGTACACTATTAAGCAGAATTAACTACATTGGACAACAACATTTAGCAACGAAGTGTTTAAAAGCAATTTTTTTTTGCATATAAAGTTAGATGGCATTCCATTCTTGAGAATATTTGGTCAGTTTTCTATCTTGAATAACAAGTTAGCAACTTACACCAGCTCGCATTTGATTTAGTCCTCCATTGCTTCTCACCGTGATGTAATGATCTGACATCTGGGCAGCTGACACAGTAACAAGAAATTAAAATACAGGTGATGATCCATTAATGCTCACCGCAGGTATGCACTTTGAACTTTCATCGAGTAATTGAGAAAACTGATTGCAGCTAAGAACCATCAGAATCATAAAAGTTACATGCATTCAAGATAGTTAGTGAAATGAACATGGACTAAGAATGTAGTGACTTGCGCAATGTCAAAGGAAAATCGGCACGAAAATTTACAAGATAATTAAATACTTAAATCTCCTCTTAAACTGCAATAACAAATGAGATCGCAACCACTTTGTGAACATGTTTGCACTCCAGAACTGAAAGAAAAAGGGGACACAAGTACCTTCATATCTTGGTGTAGGCTTGACACAGGGATGGAACTCATAACTCGATGGAGCGTTCCATAGATGATCAACAGATTCCTTCATAACAAAGTGCACAACCAATTTAGTCACTGTTTTTTTTTTCCCTTTTTTTTTTTTTAATCAGAAACTATATGAAATTCATTAAAGCACAAAAAAAATAACATCCTAGGGGCAGGGGGAAGAAAACTCCTCCTCCCAACGAAGACTACTTACAAAGAAGGTGTACAAAATAATTTTGCACTAGGCACAGTTTCCTGAACTAGAGTATTTGTTATGCACCCTTTGGATGATATTCAATCTTGAAAGGTTGCTTCTTCAGCCCTTCATCTTTAAGATTTTATTTAACGAAAGAAAAATCTATATTACCCAGTGTTGCTCTTATTCAGTCTTTTTATTCCATCTAGCTCGGCCTAGCAAGCTCTCAGAATCATGCATTACGTTTAATCCGTCCATTGATCATATTTTGCCAAACATGAAATCACAAATGAAAAGTACCACAGAATAAAGCTCGCACATGAGTTGTGACAGATATTCATCTAACTTGGGATTACTCTTTCATGTCATTTATTTTGTTTACCAAGTCGTCTTCTTTGTTATCCAACTGTAACATTCCTTACCCTCCTTTCACAACATAACGATAGAGTTAACTGTGATTTATAAATAGTGTAATAAAAATGGCATAGAAAGTTATAGTGAACATTAATTGTGAGTAAGAATGAAAACTGGAAACAAACATATCACGACAATTAGACGGAACAGAGAGTGTATTGAAACATAAGAGATATGTCCCCCTTTCCTAAATTTCCCAATGGATGATTTGCACAATCAAAAACGAGTTGCTGCTGATGCTATGACACGCTTAATTTTGCAAGAGATGCTTCTTAGTACTTAATCCAATGTTTTCGCATACATGTATTTCAATTCCAAATTATCAAATCACAGGCAGCTACCATGTCGGAAATAAAAGGGCGATCATGGAAATGAGGATAAGAAATCAAAAGCTAAACTACTTCTTGCAACAAAACAAAATACCAAACAAGAAAATGAAATTATAACGACAATAAGGCGCAGAAAGAACCATACCAGCTCAGATTTAGATTGAAATTTCTCTGGCTTTGAAAACAGCGGTTTCTGTTCATCTTCCAGTATGTTTCTGGTGCAAAACAAGAATACGAAGATGGAAGATGCAAAAATGAAAATCAAACAAAGGGTAAGAGCCAAAGGGGATAGTTTTCGTAGAAGAACTATGGAAGTTGATGGGATCCTGTGTTGAGCAAAGCTTCGGTTCACCATTTCAGCTACGGATCTCGATCATTTCTATCTCCCGAATATTCTTCAACAATTTTTGGCGCGTGGAGCAATGTGACGCAGAGAATTAGCTCGTTTCTACTGAAAATTTCTTTGAGTCAGCGTAAGATTAATACGAGCAATTGGGCTCGATGCTACCTCCGAAATAATTTCCGAAGTGGTTTTTCTTTCTTCTTCTCTATTTTCCCGACAACAATGTGTCCAATGGGAATTTAAACCTACTTCTCGGTAAGGATTAGTCTATAACAATTAACATATTCCTTCTCTACTTTAAGTTGTTTAACTGACTAACTTAGCTTTGAAATGTTGTCCGAAGAGCAAAAGAAAAGAAAAAGAAAAAGAAAAAAAAAAAAACATATCTTTGAAGTATTAGTGTTTTTCTTAAATAATAAAAAATAGAGTTGTTTTCAAATATAGAAAAAAATAATAATAATAATAATAAAATAAATAAATAAAATATTTATAAATATGATAAAATTTCATGCGATAGACCACTATTTATATCTATCGTGACATATTTTTATGATGTACGGATGGAAATAATTAAACCACACACCTCATATGTGAATTAAGTTAAGGTTGCTTTGGTAAAATTAATTAGTTATATATTATATTTCAAAATAAGGTGTCACTCTGTCTTTAAATTAAAAAAAAAAAAAAGACACATGATATTACTTTGATTTGGTTTTTTTTCTCTTTAATGTTTGAAATTGTATTAATTTAATGGCAAATAATAAAATCAAGAAAAACAAAAACCTTGAACTTTGCACCTTGGATAGGAGAAAAAAACTCTAAATTTTCGAAAGTTTAAAAGGTACAATTAAATTTTAAAGAAGGATAAGAAAATACTCACAATGTTTGTGTTTTATTTTAAAAATACATATGAATTTTTTTAAGTATAAAAAATAACTTTAAACTTAAAAAATAAAAAATAAAAATACATTCGATGTTAGTAAGATAGAAATTGCAAAAAATAACTCTAAAATTTTATTTAAAATAATTTTAAAAAATGCCTTATTGTGTTAATATGTTTGATAAATTTGTTAAAAGTTTTACTACGTTTGAAAAAAAACTAGTTTTTTTAAAAAATATATAAATATTCTCATTTTTTTCCTCATATATGTTGAATTCGCACCTCAATTTTCAAAACAACTAAAATAAAAATCAATATTTTAAGTTAAACATAAATTCTAAAAAAAAATCAAAATATAAAATTTCTATTTTTTACTGTTATAGTCAACTCACATTTAACTAAAGTGGTTAGTTTTATTTATTTTTAGATTGACAAATATCAAACCGTTGACAAGAATGAATATTCTCCTTGGGAAATTTGTGGGAACTGCCAAATTTTTTTCACGTATGCATATATATATATATATATATATATATATCTCAATTAACTTAAATTACGGGTATAAACTTTTTTTTTTTTTAATAACTAACTAAAATTACTCACTAATTTTTAGACTATTTGAATTTAAAAAGAAGTTAAGTTTTGACACAAAGTATAAAGTTAAGGGTATTTATAAGGACAAAGACTAAACCTTCGACATCCAGAAAAAAAAGATAATGCAAATTATGTCAAGCTCACTAATTTGATTGAATTTTATGAAATTAGTGTTTTGACTTCATGAAACTAAAACTTAAAATCAATAAAATTCATATAATTACGGATCAAAATTTCTCAAAGAAAAAGAATAAAGGAAAATATTGTTTTCAAATGTAGAAAAATGAACTAAAATATTTACAAATATAACAAAATTTTACTATCTATATATGATAAACCATGATAAATTGTAATATTTTGCTGTTATTTGTAAATATTTTCATTGTTTTGTTATTTAAAATAATTTTTCAAAATAAAATACAAATAAAATGAAGGAAAATTGTTATAAATAGAAAAATATCAAACTATTTATAAATATAACAAAATATTATTTTCTATATGTGATGGACAACAATAGACATGTGAATATGATAGATGTATATTGGAATGTATTGAAAATTAAAATTTTATTATATTTATAATTATTTTAATTGTTTATTTATTTTTGAAAACTATTCCTAAAAAACAGAAAGGGTCATAATACTTTTTTCCGTACGAACCACGAAGAAAACACACAAAACCTCAGATAAAACTCCATCCTCTACAACCACCGTTCTCCTGTTTCCTCGCATAATTCTCAAGAAGGCGAGAGCCGATAGAATGACAACCAGATAGAAGCGAAGATTTCCCAAATGCTGGAATCATGAAGTTTATGGCTTCAAACGCACTTAATTTCATGCAATTATCGCATCCAATCATTCCTTCCACTTCATCTCTCGGTCGAATTCAGCTAGTTTCATCATGTTCTTCATCGTGTAGCAACCATGGTTCAGCTACCAAAACTCACTCCAGAGACCGAAACTTTACTTTCCACAAGTTCCGGCAGCACAGAGTTTTCAATCTAAAAGCTTCAAGTTCGGACACAGACGCGGTGATAGCCTCCCCAAATGTAGAGGAAGACGACGAGTCTGCTCAGCTATTCGAGGTTTTTTCCCCCTTCTCATTTATACGTTAAATTCTGATTGATGTTTCATTAATGAGATTCTAGGACCTCAAGAGTAATGTAATTTTAGCATATGTATTTATGAGAAATGGAAGAGGCAGAAATGTTAGTCGAGGTTGATTGAGAGAGAACTGTTCTTCAGTTCCTGAAATTGAAACTTATGTTTAGAAAATGAACTTCTACTTAACGATTAAAACTTAAAAGTAACAATCGCATGGAATAAAGTCGTTGTGTTGGCGGTCTTTTAATATTTGACAATGACTCTGTTTGTTGTGAAGACATTATTATGTTCAATGACAATCAACAGATTAGTTATATGTTTGGCTCTCAGAGAGTCAACGCGTGACTGCACATATAATCGAAGAACTTTCTTTTCTAGGTGGTGACAGTCAATACTAATTTGATTATGTAACTTCTTTTTTCTTCATTAATCTCATATATGCGAGTCTTGAGTTTTTCAGAAATTAAAGGACGCCGAGAGACAACGGATAAATAAATTGGAAGAACTTCAGAGGAAGGCGAATTTGCAATTAGAAAGGCAGCTTGTAATGGCTTCTAGTTGGAGCAGGGCCTTACTGACCATACGTGGAAAATTAAAGGGAACTGAGTGGGATCCCGAGAATTCGCACAAAATTAATTTTAGTGATTTTTGGACACTGCTTAATTCGAGCAATGTCCAGTTCATTGAGTACTCAAATTACGGTCAGACAATGTCAGGTAGTCACTGTATATCCCCTTTATATTTTAGAATGCCTGTACTTTCTTCAAGTTTATCTACAAACAAGAAGGGGGAAAAAAAAACTACAATTAGCAAAAATGGAAGGGCTACTATTATTACAAATTTCTAGAGCCTTTAAAGATATTTTGTTGTAAATTAGTTTTTCAAGACATTCGTGCTGTTGTCTGTCTCCAGCAATTGATTGTTAATTATGTCTTCAAGAAGCTTTCTATCAGCAATCTTGGTAGTAGGGTATTATAGTTATTTTCTGAAAAGTTTCTGATGGTTGACTGTTTATACTTGTGCAGTTATTTTACCTTATTACAAGGATGAAACAGGTGGAAGTGCGAAGAATGAAATCATTTTCCGGCGTCATGTGATTGATCGTATGCCAATTGATTGTTGGAATGATGTCTGGAAGAAGTTACATCAACAAATAGTAAACGTTGATGTAATTAATGTGGATGCAGTCCCTGCAGAAGTCTATTCGTCTGTTGCAACTGCAGTGGTTTGGTCTATGCGGCTAGCACTCTCTGTTGCGTTGTATCTTTGGATTGATAACTTGACGAGACCAATATATGCAAAGTTGATACCTTGTGATTTGGGAGTGCCTAGAAAAGTAACTAGACTACCACTCAAGAGCCGTGCACTTGGATCTTTAGGAAAGAGTCGGTAAGTAGATATCCTTAATCAATTTTTTTGAATATTTCCTGTCTGATTGATGTAAATTTTATCCAGTTGGTTGACAATTCGGCAAAAGCTTCACCATTGACTGTGGTTCTTTTATTTGCTTTAGTAGTCTCCTATGTCTCTCATATTCAATGCTTAAAAAATAGTTTTGTGCTTTTGGGCCGATGAACAATACTTTCATCTCTCTTGAAGGAAGGTTTTCTTTTTTTTGTTTTGTTTTTGTATTTTTTTTTGGGTTTCAAAATTGAATCCCAGAAACATGTGTTGATACATTTTTATGGAGTAATGATTATCTTTTGTGCCATTCTTGGAATTTGGAATCTAATAGTTTACGGCTTTTTAACAGGGCAAAATTTATATCAGCAGAAGAAACTACTGGTGTCACTTTCGGTGATTTTGCTGGGCAGGAGTATATAAAGAGGGAGTTGCAAGAGATTGTACGCATTCTAAAAAATGATGAAGACTTCCAAGACAAGGGCATTTATTGCCCAAAAGGAGTGCTACTCCATGGGCCTCCTGGAACTGGTAAAACGCTGCTAGCGAAAGCAATTGCTGGTGAAGCTGGACTTCCGTTCTTTGCTGCAAATGGAACAGATTTTGTAGAGGTGAGGTTTGTTTCTCATCCAACTTGAAATGGAAAGGGGCTCACAAGAAGACTAAAATTAACAAAAAATGGAAGAGTTACTATAGTTACAAATATTTGAGTGAAAAGTACACATAAAAAGGCCAGTCATCTTGTTTGTCAAATCCCACATTTCCTTTCCAGTCGTTGGTTTGTTTATAAAAACATCTGGCATTTCCCAGTCCTTTTGCTATTTTTTTTCTTTGTTATGGTAAATTGTAACAAGAAGAAGGTGTGGTTATTTGAATACACATTCTATTTAAAGATCAAATGATACCATGGCAGTAGAAATATTGCATCTTGAGGTCAAATGAAAAACTCTTATTCTGCACGAGTCTCACTATTGTCTGAGTTCAGTCTGGTTACTCTTTCTGGATGAACTGAGTAGGTTGGTTAATTATAAGATCTCTTGTGTTGCAACAAAAATAAAAACATTAAATTACTGATTGACCAAAAAGCTTAAGTCGTTGGGTTATGGTAAATTTACTCATATCAACAGTTTAATACTCACCATCACTTATGGGTTAGAAAATTTGTAGAAGACTTAACAAATGGAAATCAATATTAATTGGAGAAGAAATGACATTATATGGGTTTGAGCACAGGACCTCCCTTTCCAATACCATGTCACATCACCAATTGACTCAAAAGTATAAACTGATGGATTATGGTACATTTAATCATATCAACAGTTTAACAAAAAATAGTTGTTTAAATGTAATTGTTGTACTCGATGAAAGGCAATGGAGTAAAAAACATTAGCAATTTGTTATTTATTTCCCCAGATGTTCGTGGGAGTGGCAGCCTCCCGTGTGAAGGATCTTTTTGCTAGCGCCAGATCATATGCACCTTCCATTATATTTATTGATGAGATAGATGCCATTGGTAGCAAACGTGGTGGACCTGATATTGGTGGAGTAAGGAACACACTCTTTTCTTTGTTCTATTTTCAAAATAATGCGTTTACCTCAAACTTTCCCAGGTGCTTTTTTATTTGGTTTTTCAATTTTTTCTGCCATATGCATCTGTGATGACTACATGGAATTTGAACTTGAAATTAATATTATATGATGTTTTCTTATTTCTCAGCTGCAAACAATTCTTGATTCTCCGTTTCTGTTTCCCTCTCTCTCTCATGGGTTGGTGTAGGTTTCCATAAACTGAGAAAGACATGAGTAATGGATGCAACCACATCACATATTGGCCTTTTATTCTGTAATCTATTATCTTGTAGGTTTCAGATTGAGTACAAAGTTTTCTAGAAGCAGGAAGTGAATGACCTCCTTGATTCTTTGTTCATTGTTTATCATCGATTTAGTATACTTGTCACTTTCTTTTTTTTAAGTAAAGGAAACATTTATATATATAATAGGCAAAATACCCCGAAGATTACAAAAGTTATATGAGTGATAGTCAATTGCTAACTAAAAAGGATAAACTGAAATGAGTAAAAGAGTGTTGTGTTTTACACCAAGAAAAAGCAATAATTAAAACATTCTCCATAAAACGAGGAAAGGAGGAAAAAGAATCATGGAAAAGTCTTCTGTTCCTCGTTCCATAAGTCCCATAAGAATGCACGAATAATGGCCAACCAAATAGTCTTCTTGGTACCATTAAAGGGGTGGCCCACCAACAAAGATGTTAATATATCCGAAATGTTATTTGGGCAAGTATAAGACCAACCGAAAGCAAGCAAGAGAATGTCCCAAAATTTAGTGGAATAGGAACAGTGCATGAACAAGTGAGCCGACGATTTTGCATTCGAGTGACACATAAGGCACCAAGATGGAGAAAGCGACATGCACGGCAATCGCGTTACAGACGATCAACAGTGTTAATGGCACCCTAGCTAAGCTCCCAAAGAAAGATTTTAATCTTTTTAGGATATTTATCTTTCCAAATAACCCTATAAAGATCTGACAGACCAATATCTAAATCATCCACCGATCAACCATCAAGGATATGACTGTAAAGATCAAAGAAGAGTTAAGAGGCCATATCCATGAACTAGGTATGAAGCGCAATTTGATGGTTGCCAGGAAGCTAGAAAGGGAGGCGCATTCAGTAATTTCCAACTCAGTGAGTTTACGTTGCAGATTAAGATTCCAAGCAGACATGGAAGGAACCCATACATTGGCTACCGTAGCCTCCGGATGTGGAGTGAGTCGAAAGAGTCGTGGATACGTAGTAGCTAGAACACTACAACTGAGCCAAGAATCATGCCAAAAAGATGTAGAAACACCATCTCCGAGGCGACGGGAGATTGGATTAGCATAATGCTGCCGAGGAGGGGTAGCATGCTGTTGCTGAAATTTGAGGAGGACTTTTTAATTTTATTGCTTCACTATATGAATTGGTCTTATTGGATTGCAGTTTTTTATTGGGATAATCGGAAATCAATGAGAAGAAGGAGAACCAACCCCTTTTGTCCTCCATAGCTGGAATGAGGATGTTTGATCGGCGACCAGATTGTTCCAATAGTGTGAGTTCCGCAAAATAACCATACTTGTTGTTGTGTTTCTCAAGCCAAAGGGTATCTCCTTCATCATTCAATTTTCTGAAATTTTTTTGATTACAAGGTTCTTTGTGAAGAGACTTGAAAGAAGATGCAAGCCATTCAAGAGACTTCTAGGTGATAAAGATAGAGCGGATATTGGATTTGGTTTATTCAGAAAGTTTAAATTGTTTCCCCCCAATTGGAGTTATCGGGAAAAGGGAGAAAAGTTTCCGATCAATGTGAATAGATCAAATGGTGGAGGTAGGGATGAGCTGTGATGGAGTCATGGAGGGCAATTAGTTAAGAGAAGAACGGAGGGAAGGTGGGAGAGGAGGCCATGGGGCTGGCCAGAAGCAGTTAGAAAAACAACCATTTGAGAAGAACTAAATTTTTTTAATATACTTGTCACTTTCAATAACAGTTCATGCAATCTGCTAAATTTAAATTTTTACGTGGCCTAGAAATAATCTTTTTTATTTTATTTTTTATTTTTTACAGAATGGCCTAGAAATAATCATTATTAAGATTTTGTTGTGAGTATGAAGTCTCAGAGCCTTTAGGCTTCTTAGGACAAGAAAGTGAGACATTCTGTTGTAAGTGTGAAACTAGAGATAATCATTATTAAAATAAAGCCTGGAAATTTGCGTGATTAGTCACAATAATCATCTTTGCCTTTCCTATGTCTGTTCCTTTGCAATGTACACACCATTGGCGAGATCACCCACAGTCAAATATTAGTTTCTCCTTCCTTTGAGTTGGTGAATTTCTAAAACAATAAAGTAGCTCTGAAACTATTATTTTTATTTTAAAAATAATTATTATATTTAAGTATTTTTTTTAGTAAAGGAAACATTTTATATATAAAGGGGAAAACCCCAAGAATTACAAGAGCTACATGAGTGATAGCCAATTGTTAACTAAAAAAGATAAGCTGAAATGAATAAAAGGGGTTTGCGTTTTACACCAAGAAAAAGCAGTAGATTAAACATTCTCCATAAAACGAGGAAAAGAGGAAAAAGAATCATTAAAATTTCGTCTGTTCCGCTCACTCCATAAGCCCCATAAGAAAGCACGAGTAATGGCTAGCCAAATAGTCTTCTTGGTACCATATAAAGTGTGGCCCACCAACAATGATGCTAATATCTCTAAGATGCTATTTGGACAATTAACCAACAAAAAGCAAGCAAGACAAAGTCCCAGAATTTAGTGGCAAAGGAGCAGTGCATGAACAAGTGAATTGGCGATTCCATATTCGTACGATACATATGGCACCAAGTTGGAGAAAGCGACATATAAGGCAAGCGGCGCTGCAGGGGATCAGCAGTGTTAATGGCACCCTAGCTAAGTTTCTAGAGAAAGATTTTAATCTTTTTAGGATATTTATCTTTCCATATAACGCTATAAATATCCAATAGACCAATATCTAATTCACCCACCAAATCAACCATCAAAGATCGGATAGTAAAGATCAAAGAAGAGTCAAGAGGGCAATCTGATTGGGGCCAGGTAGCCAGAAAGGGAGGCCCATTCAGTAATTTCCAACTCAATGAGGTCGTGTCACATATTAAGATTCCAGATGTGAAAAGTACCCAGACATTGGCTACCATAGCATCCGGATGTTGAGTGAGTCGAAAGAGTTGCAAATATGTAGTAGCAAAAAGCCACAACTAAGCCAAGGATCATGCCAAAATGATGTAGAATCACCACCACCAAGGCAATGAGAGACCCGATCCACAACCAAATCAATGTAATGGCAAATAGATCTCCAAGGAGCCTTAGATGATCCGCGAGAGATAGGAGAGGGCCAAATACAATTAGGGGAATAATATTTCGCCACAATAAGCTTTCTCCGTAAGGCATCAAGCTCAGTAATGAAACGCCACGTCCATTTAGCAAAAAAAGTGGAATTACGATATTTAAAGTTACCAATCCCCATGCCACCTGACAATTGAGGCCGCTGAGAGATGGTCCAGTTAACATTGTGCATGCCACCATCACCTCTAGTACCTTCCCAAAAGAAATCACGAGTTAGCTTGTCAAGGCAACTAATAATAGAGGAAGGAGCCCGAAACAACCATAAGTAATAAGTAGGGAGGCTAGAAAGAGTAGCTTGAATAAGTGTATGTCTCCTCCCTTTCGATATATAAGCATACTTCTAGTTATGAAGTTTATGTTGAAATCGTTCAACCACAGGCTGCCAAAATGCTACAGATGAAGAGTTGCTCACTCAACATCCGGAGGCTGCCAAAATCATGAATATTATATTTAAATATTTTAATAGTAGCTTATCGTAAGATTCTGGTAAGAGAAAGATGGGAAAGGATTGGTTAAGCCATTTGGTCTAACTAATGCATTTGAAACATTCATGATAATGAAGAAGGTGCTCAAATGCTAGTTCGTTGAATTATATTTTGATAATTTTACAAATTTAGTAAAATATGAGATCCTCATTAGTCTTTGAGTCTCAACTACTAGTAAGCTATTCAACCTGAAGAAGTTCTTACATATACTTGATAAAAAAGTATTTTTGGGCATGGTGTTTAAGCAGATGAAGCTAAGGTAGAAAGTAATTTGTGGTTGGCCTGTAACCATATCCATAGAGTATAGTGAAATTAATCTTAATGCTCAAACATTAAAAAAATGAGCAACCTGTTAGAAGTTTTGCAGTACTCTTTTTGATGGAATGCCGAGCTGTTATCTTTGTGTGTCTGTGGCTGACAGTTAGAAATGATTACTAATTAATCTGTACATGATTTGTAACTTCTAATGCATCTATAGAGATGAAGATACTGTAAAGCGGCTATGCTATGGAACTCTGCTCTCCACTTAACATGTTTGAACTTGAATATTCATTGCATGCAATATAGATTTAATAGAATGTGCAATGCAGGGTGGAGCAGAAAGGGAACAAGGCCTACTTCAAATATTGACTGAGGTGGATGGGTTCAAGGTTTCTACTGCACAGGTATGTAGAGAATGTGAACGCATGGTATAGGATAGTATCCTAACTGGAAATTTCCAGCCAAAGATTCTCAGCTATATATGATATGTCCATATTTTAAAACATAGGTTGTTTCCTTAATAATTTTCTATGATTTGTTAATTTCAGTTTTGCTCAATATTCATTGTTCAGTCCATATAAGGGGAGCAGGAATAGTTATTTTTTGAATACGAGATGGGAAATTCAGCTAGTTATAGCCTGCAGTGTGTAAATTGAAGCAGAAGTCTGTATTTTTTACATTGGGAGCTGTCAATGATGGAAGAAGTTGCGTTGTTATGGAGAGAATTGCCATCTGAGTTTCAATATTTTCTCATTTCCTAGTCTTCCTTCTTTTTCTTTCTCCCTAGACCTTACTGGAGTTTGTATTTCTATGACACTAGTTTCTTTTCATTTCCTGAATGTTTGGTACTTGTTAAAAAAAGATCTTTGTATCATGCAAAATATCAACTCTTTTCAGTCAGATCAAGATCACACGAGTTCCCTCATAAAAAAATTCATCCAATCAAGATTTTTAGTATTTTTTTCTAACTTTTTTCCTTAAACTTGAAGAGTTAATTTCTGATTGATAGGTTAAATCTGGATTTTTCAGGTGCTAGTTATTGGTGCAACAAATAGACTTGATATTCTTGATCCTGCTCTGTTGAGAAAGGGCCGTTTTGATAAAATTATTAGGGTTGGTTTGCCATCTAAAGATGGAAGATTGGCCATATTGAAGGTATTTCAGATAGTTGGTTTGCTATTAAAGAGTCAGAAAACTCTTAAAAATTGTGATATCTTATTAGGATCTGTATGTTATTTATAATGTAGGTGCATGCGAGAAATAAATTTTTTCAATCTGAGGAGAATAAGGAGGCTCTACTCCAAGAAATTGCCGATCTAACTGAAGATTTTACTGGGGCAGAATTGCAAAATATACTGTACTAATACAAAAATCTTTAACCTAGGACTATATTCAGCAAAATTTTTGATATGCATATCACACTTCAAAGGAGAGTTGAACTTATTTATATAATTTCAAATGTGGACAGAAACGAAGCTGGAATTTTGACTGCTAGAAAGGATCTGGACTATATTGGACGTGAAGAATTGCTTGAAGCATTAAAAAGGGTTAGTACGTGTTTGCCTCTGGCTGTCCCCACTCCTTCCATTCTTCAGTAGCTTAGATATAGCACTTTTCCCCTGTAAAAGGACAATGATAGACGCTTTACAATATTTTTTGTTGGGTAGACGTATTATCAACAATTGTCTACTTGCTCAATGGTTTGCAGCAAAAGGGTACTTTTGAAACTGGTCAGGAAGATAGTACTGAAATTCCGGAAGAGTTGAAATTAAGATTGGCATATAGGGAAGCAGCCGTTGCTATTCTGGCTTGCTATTTTCCAGATACCCACCGTCCATTCATTGAGGTAGTGTTGTCATCTTGTTTCAAAGTTTCTTTTAAACGTTTCCTAGGTAAAGAAGAAGCATGTTAGTTATTTTCATTTTTATCCTTGCAGACAGATATAAAGTCAATCCGCAGCCAGCCAAATATGCGTTATGCTGAAACTCCAGGGAGAGTGTTCTCAAGAAAAATAGATTATGTTAATTCCATTGTGCGTGCATGTGCTCGTAAGTTATATGTGATGCTTATGCTTGTATAATTTTCTGTGGGTAATTTTTCCATTGGAGTTGCTATGTGTGGTGAAATTGAAATTCGGGTAACCACCCCACAAGTAGTTGTAATAATTGCTCCCTTAAACCCTTAGACTTTCTGGGTAAAACTTGCGTACTTAAAGTTTCAATGGTCAAACTAAACCCTATATCGAAAATGTAAAAATCAGCTGCTTTGGTTGGGTGTCACATGGGTTGTTTCCTTCGCTTTATTTAGGTCTCCATTTGGGACATAACCCACCCTAGAAACCGTTTCTTATGTGATCTGATTATGAGTAAGATTCGTAGGAGACTTTTATTAAATGTTGATAATTCATTTTACAATGCAAAATTAAAATCAATAATGCTTTCAGGGTAATCTCTTGGACGTTGGCATTCACTCTTCAAAATTATGTTAGAATTACTAGTTTATTCACTGGTTTTATGTAAATTTTTAATACTTGCTCTCTGGATTAATCACAGCACGGGTAATTGAGGAGGAAATGTTTGGGGTTGATAACTTGTGTTGGATCTCTTCAAAGGCTACTTTAGAAGCTTCAAAGTTGGCAGAATTTTTGATTCTGCAGACAGGGATGACAGCTTTTGGTAAAGCATACTACAGGAATCCTGGCGATCTTGTTCCAAATGTTTGTCTGCATAATTGAATCTTAATACTTTTCAAGTCTTTATAACAGTTACTTTCTAAACAATAAAATATTTCAGTAACTCTGTTAATTTGGATATTTTCTACAGCTTGCATCCAAACTTGAAGCACTTCGTGAGGAATACTTGCGTTATGCTGTGGAGAAATGTTTTTCTATTTTGAGAGAATACCATTCCGCAGTAGAGACAATCACAGGTCATATTGTTTTATGTAATTCTTTATTCCAATTTATGTAAAAATGGTCAACTGTTGAATGATCTTCTTAGTAGTTTAGCTTAAATATCGAGATGAGACTAGATATTGACGAAGTTGATTTCTTTTAAGTAAGGAATCGGTACCATCTAAGTTCTATCACTTATTCAACATGCAGCATTTGTATTATGCAGATATTTTACTTGAGGAGGGAGAGATTCGAGCTGAGGAAATTTGGGGCATATTTGAAAAGGCTCCTCGATTTCCACAGGTGGTTTTTTTTGACTTCAGAGAAACGTATTACTGTTTATTGGGAAATTATCATAGCTTGCTTACTTTCACATGGTATTTGTTTGGTTTTTCTCTTTAGTTATTTTTTTTTAATTGCATATATTAAAAATGGGCAGTCCTTTCTCAAATGTGTTAGATCACCAATCAACTCAAAAGCTTGCTTAAGTTGATGATTTATGGTGAATTTAATATTATATCAATACTCTGACACACCCCGTTGCTGGACCTTATCAGCCTTCTGTGCGTCCAATTGATGAACATGGAGCTCTGCTGTATGCTGGACGGTGGGGAATTTATGGAGTTACACTGCCTGGAAGGGTTACATTTGGACCTGGAAATGCTGGCTTTGCGACTTTTGGTGCGCCTCGACCTATGGAGGTACACAACAATCTATAATGCTCAGATTTACTCCATCCATAATGTTGAAGTACTGAAAATTGGATCTATCCTCTGTGATTGTGCAGACACAAGTTGTTAATGACGAAACTTGGAAACTAATTGATGATATCTGGGAAAAGAGGGTTCAGGAAATCAGAGCTGAAGCTTCAGCAGAGGTTGAAGAAGACAAAGAGAAGCCACAACTTCTGATGGCCAGTCATTTCCTTTGAATGTAATAACAAATTCCTTCATCTGTTAGCTCTCACTCATTGTTTTTGGCTCATGCACCCATTTTAACATTTTCTTTTTCTTGTTAATTGAAAAAAGATGTCGCATTGAATCATTCATAATGAGAAGTGTATAAAACAGTACAAATATGTAGAGGGACTAGGAAACCTCAAAAGACAGTAACTGACACGAGAGTTTGTCCTAGTAGAGTAGTTAAGAAGTCATAGCAAACTCTTACATACATTTTTTGACCAATAAAAAGTATCCAAAGAAAACTGAACTCTATCCATTAAAAACTTCTCATTCACCATTTCTTTCTCAAAAAATATGTTTGTTTGTCTGAGCTTTCTGACCTAATTAAAGGTAGTACTGTTAACATTAATCCTTCACTTGCAGCGTTATGATAAACATCCCTACAAAGTACAAAATAGTGAGTGTAAATCTTCTGGAATTACCCGGCAAACATAAAACTGAAATAGTAACATGGTCCATCATTGAAACATTAACTTAGCCACACCTTATCCTGCTATTGTCTTCGTGCATTCTCTCTGTAACACTTATATCTGTTGCAACTCCAAAATTTCAAAATGGAGGAAATAGCTGTCAATTATTTGATTGGGAGGAAGAATGAAGGAAAAACAAAGGAATTCCTATTTCTAATATGAACTTTGCATTGACCTCACCCAATAAAACAGATACTTGCCCTGAAGAAATTGGTCTGCTGTTTACATCTCTTTCTCTCATTCCTCTCTGTGTTTATATTGTAGGATCTGGACAAGGGTTTGAAACTTTATTATCGTGTCATCTCTTTCATTCAGGGTTCATCTTGCACATTCTTAACAACTCTTCCCTTATATTTTTCCTTTGGTGCTTTCCACTTTTATGCGGGGAAGCAATTTTGATGGCTTCTGTTTTCAGAGTCTTGCAGATCATAGTGGGATCCTAAATTTTTGCAGTAAATGCCAGATTCCTGAAGGTCTGCAAATTTGCATCCTTGATGATTATGTACGTTGGTGACTTTGTGGGTGCTTATGTTTTACGCAGATGATGTGGCTTGGAAAATTTGCACATTTGCGAATTATATTTGCTGGAGACTACATGGATTCTTATATTCCAGTAAAGATGATGCAATAGTTTTGTTTTAGGCTGTGAGAAGTTGCTGAAGTTAAGTGGCTTATGCAGATTATAACTGAATTGCCGGAATTGTCTTTCAGCCTGAGTTAGCATCACCGAGAAGAGGTATTTGTTTGTAGTAGCCCCTGCAATTGTACCATTTCTTCATCGGGTCATTTAAATTTTTATTTCGTTCACAAAGTTCTGTACACATCATTATTATTATTTGTCAATGAGAAACATTTTCTTCCTTTCTTCAACATGGAAGAAGGGGATTGTGATAACTGGAAGAAAAGTGTGCAAATAAATAATACTGTAAAAAGAATTTATAAGTGCATTGTTTATTTGTTGGTTATCGTTATTCAACTATCATGCTGACCAAAATTACAACGCAACTCTAATGTGATAATTTTCTAGATTCTGAAGTATAATAAAGAGGATTCAATGTCGTGAAGCTCTCTCTCTGGAGGGAACTTGGGGAGAAGATTGGCAATTTTTTTGGCAGATTCTAAATATGATTTATGCTTGTATACTATGGCTGCTAACTTAGCTTCTGCATTGGTGCACTGGTTTTTGAATGCAAAGATGTGAACGTCACTGTAATTCTCCTTCCCGAGTAGTTCGGCGAGCTCCTTTTTCTTCAGTGTCCAGCTACCAATTCTCAAATTGAAGGCATACAAAGGAAGGAATCTTTGTCCATAATCAGCTATGAATTCTAAAGCTTTTAAAATGAATTCGAACTCCTCATTTGGCATATAGTAGGGAAAGCTTACTCTTGTCCATCCAGGTTTTATTCCAGCATACCCCTAATAGATTGTTAAAGATATAGTTCAAAGATGATGGAACAAATCTCACTGTTTCATGGTATGCAAAATTGAAAGACCAATCTGATTGTACCTTAGCAATGGCAGATCTGTAGGCATGTGAGCATGTTTCATCAATGTTGAGCAGTTTGTGACCATAGGGACCGGCACAACTGCATCCTCCACGAGACTGAATGCCAAACAGATCGCTCAGGAGTGCTGCTACAAAAGGACCATGAAGAGGCTTAGCTCTCATACACCCTGTTTCTTCCCACAGGTAAAGCTTTTCAACCTTTTCTCTGCTGTTAGGTTTACATAATCTATCTGTGATACAGTTGGGCAACGAATTAGTCGAAGAGTAAATGATAAATGATAATATGGCTTGTCGCTTAGAAGACGTGTTCCCTAAAATGTAGATACTTCTATTTGGGAGAAGTCTCTTCAAAGCCCTTTCTACATACTGGTGCTCTTGCTTCTCTATCTCTTGGTAGCTGATATATTCTTTTACCCAAAAAGCCAAAGCTGCTCTTATTATTCCTATTATCTGTGGTGTTCCACCATTTTCCCTCTCTTCTATCTCTTCATTATACAGTGTGTCCTGCAGAAAATTGAGCAAAACAGAAGACGTCAAAATGTGGCGAACTTTCAGTCTTAATCTATCTGAATCCGTTCAAACAAAACTTGAAATTCGGTAAGCTTTCCATTTACCTTTTCACTGAAACCATTGACATAGCTCACAGTGCCACCCCCGCAAGTTGACGGAGGAGAAGATTTCAATTTATAGAGACTTTTGTTCATCAGAAGGATTCCAGGTGATCCAGGCCCTCCAAGAAACTTGTGTGTACTTAGAAAAATTGCATCATAGCCGTCGATTTCCCCTGATTGCATATCAATTTGCACATAAGGACCACTGCACCATGGGCAAACAGATTCAATAATCATCCTTAGTGAATGCTTAATTCAAGTAAATAGGTAAAAGTTCAGGTACCTTGCAGCAAAATCAAAGCAAACATGGCCTCCATATTGATGAATTAGTGTAGCAATAGCTTTTGTATCTGAATAAATTCCTGTGACATTACTACAAGCTGAGAAAGAACCCAAAATTGGTCTATTTCCAGCTTTCTTGTATGCCTCAAGTTGTGATCTGAGCATCTCAATGTCTAAAAGCCCATTCTCATCCATTTCAATCTCTATCACTTCGGCCAAGCTCTGCCGCCATGAGAGGAGGTTAGAGTGATGCTCATAAGGTCCAACAAAAACAACCCACCTTTCTTCTTCCTTTAGGGTTTCTATTACCCTCTCTCTTAGAATGGATGGCACTGCAATGCCCATCACTTCTTGCAGTCTTTTAATGGCGGAAGTTGTGCCTTGTCCACAGAATAGAAGTGCTTCTTCTTCTCCACCTCCTAAGCACCTCTTGATGTACGTAGTTGCATCGTTCACCATCTTTGTTGTATGGTGTCCTACGTAGCTATCACATGTGTGAGTGTTGCCTGCATATATGGTAAGTTTAGGTTCTTCCTAAGTTGTTTTTTCTAGATTAACAATGGGATTGGAATCGAATTATTAACTTTTGAAATAGTAATTGGTGCTTTAATATTGACATATGCAATTATGCTTGGATTGACCTTTGTTAGTTGTTACATTGGTAGTATTTTTTTTTTTAAATGTATTAATCGAGTACTGGTTTTTTCTTTAGCGCATTTTATTTAATTGTTCATTTTTAGTACAAGTAGGCGTATGAAAATTTGAACCTCTCATCTCAAAGAAAGTAGTACCATACTAATTATTGCTAAGCTAGGTTCACTTGACCTTCATTGTTTATCTATCTTATTATTTCTTTTTTGAGAAAAAAAAAAGCTAAAAATAAAATAATTAAAAAAAGAGGACCATTGATTTTAATTTACATCAAATATGATCTATTGACATCATATCATAAAATTCCTTTTGCCATATGGTAAAATATTTTATTATACATCACACGTAATATACTAACACTAATCTAGTAATTTTGCAAAGATATATATTCTGAGTTCATTGTTGTGAATACTATTATTTGTGCATGGCAACGTTGTTTTTCTTTTTTCTCTTTTTTTTTTTTTTTTTTTTCTTTTTTTGTCTTTATATATAGATAAAATGTTGTTTCATCTCTAAAAAAATAAAAGTTCTTTTTATATATTGATGCATGACTATGTTAAATTATATAAGATTTTCTTTCAAGTAACTATGTTTAGATTTTGAAAAGTATCAATTTTAGTCTAGAACTTTAAATTTTGTTCGGTAGAATTTAACCAATATTGTATCTATCATGAATCACGATAGAAAGACTACATAATTTCTAATATAATTTAAATGGTAGATAGAGAGAGAGAGAGAAACTAACCATAAAATGGAAGAACGTTTCTGAGGATGAAATCTTCAATATAACGTAGAGAACGACCAGAAGCTGTATGATCAGCATAACACAGTCGTCTTTCTCCAAATGGAGAATCAAACTCTGCTTCTCCACCTATAATCTGAGAACGCAACCAAGCCAATCTTTCCTCCGCCCTGCTGGAAAACGGAACGCCGCCCATCTCCACCGTCTGAAATGACCTCGACCGCCCGCAAACTCCATAGCTTCCAGTGCTCGCGCTTTCTGCCTCTTCTCTGTCGGCCTCAGCGTACACTTTGTCACTACTGTAAGCTTCTCCGGCGAAGTTTTCAGGTTTTTTCCACATGGGTTTCTCCACCTTCAACTCCATAGTTTTAGCTTTAGAGAAGAAAAGATAATGAAGTTATAAATAAGTGAAGTTGTGGACGGTGGACAAGGTTTTCAAAAGGTGGGATAAGAGTTTGAATTTCCGGTGGGTTTATACATTGTTGGCCGTTCGGTTACATGTTTTGGAAATAAACCTAAATTTTAGTTTAATTTAGTTTGTTATTAGTTTTTGAAAATTAAGCTCATTACACTCTTTTCATCTTAAATTTTTTTACTGTGTTATTTACCATTTTTTCTTTTTCTTTTTTAATGATGTTTTAAAAAATTAAGTCAAATTTTAATAACTAAAAAAATAGTTTAAACATTTTATTTTTGTTTTTTGAAAATTTGACTAAAAAAAAAATGGAGCCAAACAATAGTGTAATCTATAAATTCCAATTGGAACAAATTTAATGATTGGTATATTTTGACATGCAACAATTTAAATTATATAACAATTTAGTTTAAGTATTTTTTTTTTTTGTTAAAGCGAACTTTGCTAAGTGGTAATTGACATGACCTTCCATCTTTGAGGTGGGGGGTTAGATCATCTTAATTTTCCTATTATGATATTTACCATTGTTAAAAAACACTAAAATTCATTGTCAAATTCTTTAAACAAAATCTACTTTTGAAAATTAGATCAGTAACTTTCAAACTTGATTTTTAAAAACATTAGGAGTTGGATAATAACACAAAAACTTACATATGAGATTAATGTTTATAAGCTTTATTTTTCAAAATCAAATGTTATTAACAAAAGTTTGTCTTTTTTTTTTTTTTTTTTTTCTTTTTTTTTTTTTCTTTTTTTCTCTTAAAAATTATGTTTGTTTCTCACCTTTTTTTTTTATTATTTTTTATATTTTTTTATCAGCTCTTCACTTTTCTGAAAAACATGGATTTTAGGTCAAATTATAAAAAAGTTTTTATGACAACATGTTATTTTAGTTTTCAAAATCTAGCTTTGATTTTTGAAAGGACTCCAAAATGAAAGTGATGCTGTATTTGTATTTGATATTGTATGAGATGTACATTTACGGTTTTGTTATGTGGAATTAAGACTCAAAAGGTATAATTTCAAACAAAAATATCTAGAAAAATATACATTATAAAATATAAATCAATGAACTAATCAGAAATTTATTTGTCAAAATGAGACCAACCTTCCTAAAGTTGGGAAATCCTCCATAAATATTTTGTATACTACAAAAAATGAAAATTTATTGAGTAATAAATGTTAATTAGTCAATTCTATTGGATTTATGGATGACATCAAATAACCAAATAATTAGGTTTATCTAATTTGAGCATTTATAATTTTATTGAATAGGTTTAACTATTCTAGTATTTTATTTTTAAAAAAAATTTACAATGTGGGGAGTGAAGTATCAAACTTCTAGATTTGAGGTCAATGGAATAAGTTATGGCAAGTAAAAAAAAAATGATACACTAAAAAATTAATTAAGGAAAGAATATTTAAGACAAATGACTAATATATATTTCAGTTATTTTGAAAAATAAAATAAAATGAAAAAGAAAAGAGAATAAATAATTTGTTTAAGTTACCAATTTTATTCTAGTAACAATAAGATACTTTCATAACAATATGATATGAGTATTTTAAATTATCATATAATTTATTATTATATATATATTTTTAAAAATGAGTTCATTTTTATCACAAAAAAAAAGAGAAAAAAAATGTTGAGGTGAAAATGGACTTGAAGTTTTGGAGGGAAAATCAGGCGGCGACGTTTAGGCGAAGGTATAGAGACAGAACATTGGAAATACAAAAAATGGGTCCATCTTTACATATGGAAACTATTTAATAAAATTATATGAAATAAAATAAAAATAATAATAAAAAAAGTGGGAAAATTGAAATTTTATCTTCTTATTCTTCTTCCCCAAGCAATACGATCTTTTTTTTTTTTAATTAAAAAAATTATATTTGTTTTTATATATAATAAAAGAAATGTAAAAAACAATTGTCGAATCAGCTTTGAACATTGAAATTTGAAGTTTGAATTTTGACCAACATCTTTTCAGGCTACAACTTGCACCCTTCACTTTTGTGGGTTTTCCATTCCTTAACTAATTGGGTAATGGAATAATCTATTTTTAACTTTCAATTTTAATTACCAAAGTTTTGGTTTCAAGTCTTAATAAAAACTCTATAAATTTTAAATCTAACATCCCTAAAACTTTTACAAGTGTTTCCATCATCTTTTAACTTTTTAATTTTGTATATATAATTTGTGACAGGTAGAAATTAAATCTAATCTCGAAGTTAATAGTAGAAATTTGTGTCAGTTTAATTAGGTTTGTGTTGACTTCAATAATTTTGTATTTAGTTCATTATTTGTAAATACATTTTTTTTTTTTAAAGTTTAGAAACTATTTATATCTTTTTCTATGATGATGTATGTTATTAGGTTTACGTGTGGTTTCTATTTATTTTAAATATATGTTTAAATATTACTTTTGGCTTTGGTCTATTTTAATTTATTTATTTTTAAAATGTTCATTTTGGTCTCTAAATTTTCAATTTTGGTTCATTTTAGTCTCTAGATTTACAAAATGATAATTTTCGTTCTTATTGAACGTTTAAAAAGTGATAATTTTGATCCATAAAAAATGAAAATGAAAGGACTAAAATGATAACTTTTTAAAAAAAATATAAAGACCAAAATGAACCTAAATTGAAAATGAAAGGACTAAAATGATAACTTTTTAAAAGTATAAAGACCAAAATGAACCAAAATTGAAAATTTAAGAGCAAAAAAGGAAAAAAAAAACATGTTGAAAATATAAAAGCCAAAATGAACCAAAATTACGTGATTCAAAATAGTATTTAAATCTTAAATATACTAATGAGATTGTATTAATTTATTTAAGTTTTAGTCTTAAGAAAATGATAAAGAAGGGTTACTAGATCAATTTTTCTTTATTATTTGATTGTGTCAACTCTTTCTTAGTTGTTTGCTTAATAGTTACATAATGGAAATTGATTTTGGAAACTTCCAAACTATGGATGTTAATTAAAATGTTTGCCATGATATCTTCAAATTCTAAATCAAATTGAAGCTATTTTTAAATTTAACAAAAAAAAAAAAAAAAAAAAGGTGTTCTTTTTTTTTTCTCCCCCTCTCTCTCTCTATCATTGGATTGGTTGAATTGAAAAAATCAAAGTTTTGACAAATTAATCATGTCATGCAATAGGATGGCTCCAATTGAAATTGCTGATAATGTTCTCTAAAAAACTGTCTTTTTTCACATCCATTATTTATTACTTATTAGATTGTGTACATATTATTCATGAAACTGATCATTTTAAAGAAGTATACAAAGTTTTAATTTGGTTCGAAGGCCAAAACAATCCTCTCTTTTTTGTTCTTCTTCTCTTCCCCATTATATTATGCACTCTAAAAATTAAGGTTCTGAATATTTTTTTATTTTTTTTATTTTTTATTGTTTTTGAAATTGTTTTAAACAAAAACTAAAAGAAAATGTGGGTTTTTCTTTTCGAAATTTGGTTAAAAATGTAAATGTTTAGTTAGAAAATATGAAACTAAAAAAGTTTTTTTTTTTTTATAAAATTAACTTAAATTAAATTTATTTTTTTAAGAAAAAGATCCTCTCTCGTCTATTGGTCTTTTGTCCTCTGAGGAACATTGTAAATAGAAAGAACAAAAAAGGGAAATTTTCGTATGAATTTTTTACTTAAGATTTTCTTTAAAATGAAGCTTATAAACTTAAGTTTTAGCTAAAGGTAGATGGTTAATTATCTAAATTTTCCAACCTATCATTTTAAAAGACACTTATATGAGATGAAATTCGAATCCCAAAAGAGAAAAAGAAAAAAAGAAAAAAATACCTGGAAAGGAGGTCTTGTTTGCTTTGAAATGGGATTTGATCTTACTCTTAGATAGCTCTATACCCATTATTGCTTAAATATTTTTGAGAACAATAATCTTTGTAATATTTCTCTATTCTCTACTTTTCTTTTTTCTTGGAAACTTTATAAAATGAATCTCCTACAGCATTGGAAAGGGGTATTTATAACAAAATCTTGGAATTTGGCCAATGATGAGTACATGAAGAGCTCTCCAAGTTTGACATTTATTTTTTTATTATTGAAACTATGATGTGAAGCTTTCCATCATAATAATAATAATAATAATAATAACAACAACAATAATAATAATTTATTTTACAATATTTATAATATTTATATTTTGACATTTTTTTTTTTACATGAATTTATGCTAAAGTAGTGAGCATAATTCTAAGGTACATTTTGTTGATACATAGATAATAACTTTCATATCTCTACAATATTTCTTATTCGGATGTAAACTCGATTTATTTATGTACTCTTCTTGAACTGAGATGTTACACTTGCACACTCCCTTTAGTTAATTAAAAAGTCGTATATTCCATTTTGTGTTCCAAGTTTCTAGTTATAACATAACATTACTATTAAAATTACTACTAAAATATAAGGTATTTTTAAACGTGCACTATTAAAATTACTACTCAACCAGGTTTATCTAAAGCATGATCTACACTAACAAAAATAATTTATAACATAACATCTAAAAAAGTTATATATTATATATCACACGGACATAGGATTGAGATGAAGATCAAGCAAATGATGATTCTTTTATTTTATTATTATTAATTGTTTTATAAGCAATTCATAAAAATATATTCATCCAAAATAATATCATTACTTATTAGTATTTAATGGAGGCATTGGCTGTGCACATATCTAAAGGAGGACCATTACTTGATCCAAATATTTAATTTGCACAACTTGCCACATTAACAGCTTGGTTTTGAGCGATAATATCAAATTAGATTAGGACGACAGATATATTTTTGGAACTTTCATATGTTTTCTTCCAATTTTCCACACAAAAGGATTTAATTGGATATGCTTTTAATTGAACTTATAATACAAAAACAAAATATCTTAAAAAACGACCATTTTCAATTCTAAGTTTAATTTGTAGAAATGAAAAAATTAATGGTTATGGATTTAATTAGGTAGATTACATTCATGGTTGAAAACTTCAACTTGGATTGAAACTATGAAATTGAATGACGTTTCATCTTCAAATTTAATGTAGATGAAAGTTAGCCATTTGATTGAGTTTTGTTTTAAATTTGTCAAGCTGTAAGTACACAATTGAATTAAATTTGACAAATGTTTCAGTTTTTATATTTATTTGATTAATATATTTATTTTTAAAAATTTGGAGAGTTGCTCAGTTGATAGCCTATAAATAACAACTTGTTTATTCGTATTTGGAGTATCCCATTCCAATTTGAAGAGTTATTTGATTTCTTTTTTTTGAAGTTGAGTTTACTTGAGAGCAAGTATCTAAGAGCTTTAGTAGATCCGATTTGTTCAAGGTTGTTGTTCTATCGGAATTAGTCGTTATATCTTACTGAGACTATCCATGTTAGTCTACTTGTAGAGCGAAAAGTTGTCTTCGAAAACACTTATCGAAATTGTGTCTCAACTACCTGTGTTGATCTTTCCAAAAGATCTTGAGGTTTATGTAAATTTGTGGTTATTTTAGTTAATAGTCTTTGTTATTCCATCTTGCTTATTAGTTTTGAAAATTAGAATAGAAAAACTAAGATAAAAATTAATCTCAAAATAAATTAATTTAAATGAAACTGAATAAAAAGAGGTGGCTGCATAACATTTACTTAATGTTACACATACTGTTAAAACATTAGAAATATCATGCTTATTTATAAGATTTTAAGGTTGCATATGGTTTTTCTAACAACTAACAAGTGAGATCTTTATTTCGAAAACAATATTAAGCTGAAAAAAATAAAAAATAATAAAAAGACCAAAAAAGAGAGTGATTAGGAATGAAAAATTCTTATGGAAAAGCAATCCAATTTTTTCCTTATACAACAAAAAATAATTTCAAAAATAAATTGCCACCCATGGTTGCAAAACTAATCCCACCTTATCAAATGTAGAAGCTTTCAAAATAATAAATAAATAAATAAATAATCTCAAATATAAAGGCATGGTTGCAAAACTATTGCAAATCCCACCTTATCATAATACCTTATTGTGGCACATAAGGTATTAATAGTTTTTTTAGTAATATTTATAATTTTAGGGCTCATTATCGTGAATATAATTCAACGATAATTAATACTATATTTAACTTTTATTGAGATTGGAGGCATTCAAATCCTTATTACTCTCATCTAATGTTAGTATTGAAAATGGGGTTTATGATCATCTACACCTTACGGGGGATAAATAATTATTTCTAAAAAAAATAAAAATTATTATTGTGATGACACAATTAGGCTCTCTAGCCAATTTTGATTCCACTAAAAAAGTCTGTCTTTCATGCATGAAGATGGATGGACGTAGTTGTCTACCATCTTAGCTTGTTCAATTTTTATTATATTATCTAATTAATGTGAGATTTTGATCAAATTTTCGAACCTAGCTAAAATTATTATTAAGAAGTATTATAGATTTTATATCTAAACCAACCGTTGAAGAATTATTACGTTTGGCTTCCTTCGATAAATATTTATTTATTCTTTTCGTCCTCTCTTACGTTTGAAAAGCCCTTAAAATTGACAAATTTTGTACTCATCATTTATTTATTTATTTATTATTTATTATTATTATTTTTTTGGCTAGATTGCAATCAATTTCTAGATCCTATCCTATATCTAAACAAATAACTCTTAGCTAGAAAACTAGGGCGCTATTTGATTTCTTTTATTTTGTGTTTAAGATAGATTTATTTAATTAATATTAGTAAATTATTTGTCTTAAATGAGTCCTTTTTCCACATATACGTATTCCATACTAATTAACTTAGTTATTATTAATTATAAATTAATATTTAAAACTGATAAATTAATATACAATGGTACACTTTTTTTTTTCCATAAAAAACCAGACAATTAATTTATTAATTTTGAGAATTTAAAAATAGAAAAAAAGTTAAAACACATTTTTGTGTTCGAAGTTGAGCGAAGAAAAAAAAAAATTCTACTCGGTCCATAAGTTTAAACTAATAGTTTAGGTTTCGTTTGGTGACTATTTTTTTTTTAAATTTTGGAAAATTAAACCTATTTCCTCCATATTTCTTACAATGATTTACATTTTTTTTAAGTATAATTTTTTTTAAGAGCTACTTTTTTAGTTTTAAAAAATTGGTTTGGTTTTTTAGACCATGCATTGGTTAAAACTAGACAACAAAGGAATAAATTTTTACTATAAGCTTAATTTTAATTGGTTTTTATAAACACTACTTTCACCTTCAAATTTATTCATTTGCTATCTACTTTTTATTCTTAGTTTAAAAAACCAAGTAAAAAAAAATAACTTTAAAAATTTGTTTTTGTTTTTGAAATTTGACAAAAGAAATCAACTATTGTAGTTAAGAGAGATGCAATTCAATATAAAAATATAGAGAAAAATAGACTTAATTTTAAGAAAACAAAATAGATACCGAGACCTTAGTCATCAACTTTTAAAAAATTATTAACACATGAATTTGTCACATCAATTAAAATTAATACATTATACACATGTCATGTATATATATAGTCTCTTAAACTTCCACGTTAGCATTCTCTTGGTGACAGTAACAACCATTTAACCCCAAAGATCATTTAGAATAATTTCTTAAAGATCAAGGACTAAACCATTAGTTTTAATAGTTTTTGAAATTAAAGGATCAAATAAAAACTCAAGGATTAAAACTGTAATTTACTCTAAAGAAACGTAAATCTAACTTTTACCAATTTTAAGTCCTATGAAACCTAAAATATAGTTTTAATAAATTGAGAACTTGTTTTAGGCAAATCAGCCTTCTATGAAGTATCATTCATTTCATTCTTATTAATGCTAGATTCCATTTGATAAGCATTTGGTTTTTAGTTTTTGAAACTTAAGTTTATAGACACCCTTTTACCTCTAAATTTCTTAGCTTTGTGATCTACTTTTCACCTATGTTTTAAGAAATCATGTGAAGTTTTGAATGCTAAAAAAGTAGTTTTTAAAAATATGTTTTTGTTTTTTAAATTTGGCTAAGAATTCAACTCTTTTACTTTAGGAAAAATGAAAATTATTGTAAGAAATCGAGAGAAAACAAACACATTTTTCAAAAATTAAAAACGAAAAATCAAATAGTTATCAAACGGTACCTTAATTATTGGATTATTATTTTAATTTTGTGTTTCAAGATAGATTTATTTAATTCATATGAAGTAAATTATTTGAGTTTAGTGAGTGTTTTTAGTCCCACAAGTTGTAAAAAGATATTGAGTTATTCTTTAAATTGTATACAAATTGAGTTTTATCATGGAAAAAAGAAAATGAAGTAATTTATAAAAACAAGGATGAAGTTATTGCTTCTGACCAAACCAGAAGAGAAACTGACTACTGTTTAAGCCTTTTTCTTTTATTGTCACCTAAACTAATAAATAAGGCATTTATCTCATTTTCTCATGTCAACTTCCAACCCCTTACTTACTCAAAAAAAAAAGGGACAATACACAGAAGGAAAAAAAAACTAAAAAGGAAAGAAAAAAGCTTCTCTCTTTACACAGTATATGTGTAACAGATCATGGAAGATAACATAATTTTATTAGTTCAACAAATATAGTTGCCACCAATCTCTTCATTGTTCTATGATTGCATCATGGGTTAAATTCATTTATCAAACCTTCAATCTGTAGGAAGCCTCATAAGTCAATTACTGCTAAATCAAGTTCACTTTAACACTTAAATAATCATTCTTTCTTGAATACAAAAAAAAAAAAAAAAAAAAAAATGGATACTAATTTACTGTACAAGACCCGAATTCAAAGCTCCACTTATTATACACTTTCTTCATACGGGAGACTTGCAACCCTTTTTTTCTTCTTTCTTCTTCCTACCTTTCTCTTCTTCTTTGTTGAAGTTTAATAACATACTAGGCTGGTAAGTCAATCCAAATATTTAGGATCCGTTTTGTAACCATTTCATTTTTTTATTTTTGTTTTTGAAAATGAAGCCTATTTCGTCCCTATTTCTTATATTGATTCGCATCTCTATTAAGTACAATAATTGATTTCTTTGCCAAATTCCAAAAACAAAAGTAAGTTTTTAAAAGCCTTCAAATTTATTCCTTTGTTATCTACTTTTTATCAATGATTGTGTGGATCATTCCTTTGTTCACTAATTGCCATGATATAGCAGTTTATCGATCCACATGTGAACAAATAACCTGTTTTAGATCTAGCTTTTATGGATCAGATAAATATCCAAAATCTGTCTAACCAACTAAATCAAAATTTGATTTATTTGAATAAAACAAACTCATATCGATCGTTCCTGGAGATAACAGAGTATATGCTTAATTCCATTCAAATTTCTTTTTGTTGGAGAAGAATTGTATCTAACTAATAAATTTACTGAAAATGCAATATCTGGTCTTGTATTATTAGTAAGATACATAAGTGCACCAAGTGCACTAAGATATGGTACTTCAAGACCAAAAAGTTCTTCATTATTAGCTTGAGTTCGAAATATATCTTTATTTATATCTAGTGAACGAACTTTCATTGGAATGTTTAATGGATGTGCTTTGTCCGTATAGAATCTTTTTAAAATTTTTCCTCTCATCTGCTAAATGCTCAATTTGCAATCGAAGGCAAAATTTTGTTTTTCTGAGATCTTTCATCTCAAATTTTTTTCTTAAGATATTTTATTGCTTTTGAAAGCTCTTAAGGAGTTCCAATTATATTTAGGTCATCAATATATAATGTAAAAATAAAGTTTGACTATGAATTTTAAATAAAATTAATAATATAAGCAATAGTTATGTCTAGAATGAGGTATTTAAGTTGACCATAAGGGAGCACCTCTACCTGGGAACTATTCAATTAGTCATATTTTATTTAACTTTTTTTTTCTAATGAAAAAGGTTTTTTTTTTTCAATTGAAGACTAGCTTTATAAAATAAATTAGATAACAAAAAAAAAAAAAAATGTTTTCAAACAGGTGTTGTAGGGTGCTAAGACCTTCCTTACACTAAACGACCTCCGAACCTATATTTGGAAAAGTAGACCACAATTTTTCCTTTTAAAAAGCGTGACCAATCACACCCCAAATGGTTGGTGGCGACTCCAAATTTTTCATCTTGAAAGAGGCCCTTAGGGAGGGATGTCGGCCGCTCTACGTTGCGATGACGTTGCAACAATTGTATATGTTAATTACCTAAATATAATTGGAACTCATGAAGAGCTTTCTAAGGCAATAAAATATCTTAAGAAAGAATGATCTCAGAAAAACAAAAATTTGACTTGGCTTACAAATTGAGCATTTAGAAGATGTGATATTTGTTCATCAGTCAACTTATACAAGAAACTTTTTGAAAAGATTCAATACAGACAAAGCACATCCATCAAACATTCCAGTGGTAGTTTGTTCACTAGATGTAAAGAAAAATATATTTCGACATTGAGATAATAATGAAGAACTTCTTGGTCTCGAAGTACCATATCTTAGTGCAATTGGTGCACTTATGTATCTTGCTAATAATACAAGACCAGATATTGCATTTTCAGTAAATTTATTAGTTAGATACAATTCTTCTCCAACAAAAAGACATTGGAATTGTAACGACCCGACTTACATATCCTAACCGGACCATTACTCAATACGTGTAAAATTCGAGAAAACATTATGCAACATAGTAAAGAGAAGAAATAAAACTTTTCTGGGAAGCTTCTATTAATAAATTTCAAGAAAACCTCCATAAACATGAAAAAGAAGTTTTGGTTCGGGGTACCCCTAATGAAATCAATAAAATTCATGAAAAAGAAAATCACATATCAAAAGTCTCAAAAAACAACATTTGGACAAAACTTCATTAAACATAAAATGCTAAGCGGAAGCTACTACGGGTCCCGTGATTCCATCAAGGATTCTTCTTGTCATTCGCCATCATGTTCTTTCCCTTACCTGAAAAACATAAAGGATAAAGAATGAGTAATTTATTACTCAGTAAGTGACCCCACTACCTGGAGTCGGGCTAAACACCTATGTCCTTTAAGTGCATCAACATAAGGCATACATAACTATCATGCAATCATTGTGAATAGTTTACACTCACCCTACAGTTGGTTATGGATGTTCACAAACCTCTAGAGCCTCGAAGGAAACTCTTACCTCTGGTGATCCCGAAGGAACACAAACCTCTAATGTACTCGAAAGAGCACAACCTCTGGTGAACCTGAAGGAACACAACCTCCTGTGAACCTGGAGGAACACAACCTCTAGTGCACCCGAAGGAGCACAACCTCTAGTGAACCCGAAGGTACACATCCTCTAGTGATCCCGAAGGAACAAAACCTCCTGTGGACCCGAAGGTACACAACCTCCGTGAACACTCAACCAATATAGGGGAGGTAACTCTACTCCTAGAGCGTAAACAGTCATAATCATACTCATTCCATTCCATGACTTCATACATTAAAATACAGTACTATTCATTACATAATATGGCATAGGGTCATACGTTAATAAGCACATACAACTTAAGACATGGTAATCTCATGCAAGCATGCTATATCATAAGGACTTTGATAATTTCTACCTTTAGGCATAGAGATCTCATTTGAGCATGCTAAATCATAAAGGCTTTGGTAATTTCCTACTTCATAGTAACTAAACGTGTGGCCCGAAGGCAGTTCAGGTAGTAAGATCACTTACCTGGTGATCGATCCATCAAATTACTATACGGCTCCTCTTGTAAAAATTAATTCCTGAATAAACTGGGAATGAAATTTTCCCCAATTTAAGTTAGTCTACGAGTTTAGTCTATCATGAGTAACCTAAATAATTGTCCGAGAAAGTCCTTACCCGAACGCGATCGAACTCGTAGCTTTCCTCGATCCTACGGACTAACAATTACCGAACACCTATTGAAATATACCAAATAAAGTTCGGATTTTCTCAAATCTCCATCCAAAACATAAGCAACTAATCCATTCGAGTTTGGGATACTCACTTAAAGGTACTGTTCTGGCCGGACAAGAAAATAACTGCTGCCGAGAGCCAAAAATCCGAGAGAAAATGACTCCCAAGCGAGAAGCGAGACCTGAGCGAGAGCGCGAGAGTCGAGACAGCGAAACCGGCGAGAGAGCGAGAGTCTGAAGGCTGGTGGCGACACTGGGCGCGGGGAAATGTGAGTCGAGCGGGAGAGCGAGAGAGCGAGAGCGCGAGAGGTAGCGAGAGAGCAATACCACGAGAGCCCGATAGCGTGAATGCCTGGCCGAGGGAGAGCGGGACAGCGTGAATCCGGGGATGCGACACATAGCGAGGAAGCGATACCCTTCAACGCATTAGCGACACTCTGGCGACAACCGACGAGACCCGACGCATGAACCCTCTGGGAACTCCCGGAACAGAAGGAGAGCGAGAGAGAGAGAGAGAGATGTCGCAGTAGAGGAAGTTGGCGGCGGCGAAAGGAAAGGAAAGGAGAGAGATGCGGCAGAGAGAGAGAATTATTATTTTCTTTCTTTTTCTTTTTGACTGCACGGAAAACGAGGTAACTCCTCTCCCTCCTTAAACCCTAATTTTTCCCAAATTTTCCTCTTTAACCAATTAAGGTAATAATAAATCTTCTATTCCACTCCCTCTACCAAGATATTTATTTTTATTCTATTTGTCCTAAAATAGAATAAGAATAAATTATCCTTACCAAAAATCTAACTTTTCCTTAACTCCACCTAATTTATCTAACCACCATAAATACAAATTTTGAAACTTTCCTATTTAATTTAAGTAATCACAATAATGCATATGAATAATTAAAATTCCCTTTTTATGCAAAATAACTTAATTTAATTGATTAGGGGAAATTACCTCAAGGGTTTGGGGTTGTTACAGGAATGAAATTAAGCATATACTTCGTTATCTTCGAGGAACGATAGATATGAGTTTTTTTTATTCAAATAAATCAAAATTTGATTTAATTGGTTATGTACAGTTGGATATTTATCTGATCCACACAAAGCTAGATCTCAAACAAGTTATCTGTTCATATATGGAGGAATTATTATATCTTGGCGATTAGTGAAACATACCATAACAACCACTTCCTTAAATCATGCTGAAATTCTTGCAATTCACGAGGCTAGCAGAGAATGTGTAGGACTAAGATCAATGACTCAACACATTCGTGAAACATGTGACTTGTCTTATAGTAAAAATCTTCAAACAACATTATACAAATACAACACAACATGTATAACCCAAATCAAAGGAGGATATATTAAAGGAGATAGAACAAAACATATTTCACCGAACCTTTTTTACACTCATGATCTTGAAGAAAATGACGACATCACAATACAATTTGTTCGAAGGATAACCCGACAGACATATTTACAAAAACATTAATTACCGCAACCTTTGAAAAATTAGTGTAGAACATTGGAATGTGGCAACTCAAAGATCTCAGGTGATGTTTCTATGAGAGGGAGCAAATATATTTTATTCTTTTAGAAGTATTAAAATTTTCTCATTGGGATTTTTCTAATAAGGTTTTAACGTGACATATTTCATATATATAATGAGTGTCTAAGGGCGAGTATTATAAATATTATAATAATAATAGATGCCCATTATGTACCCATGCTTATAGTGTCAAAAGACCAAGTAATGTTTGCCAATTACCCCATGTCTTGTCTATGTGTCTCATAATTATACATCATTTGTGACCATGTAAATTCACCACCTACTTGCCAATGTATCTATAAATAGTGACATTTGGTAGATCTTGAAATAACACACATGGATGAAAGAATCCAATTCAAATTTCCATTTTCCATTTTCTCCATGTTGGTGTTCCTGGTGTGCTCCTCCATTTTACAACATATATCTCAATTTTGTAACTGTGTTGCAAAATATCAATAATAATTCATATTTAAATACATCTTATTAAATATTAAAACACCTTTTGATTTTTATAAACTAAAGAAGAGGTATTGATTGCATATGTATTTTAGAGCATACATTGTTATTAATTTTTTTGGGGTAAAGTCTATACAGATTAATTGTGACTTTCAAAGCACAGGATCTTGATAATGTTGATTTTTCTTATTCATATAAATTTTTGTTGCTAAAGTACAAAACTAAACCTATCCTTAACTGCCTGATTTAGTGATATATAGTATATGTTAGCGACTAAAAATATATGGTTCAAATTTTTCATTCTTATAGTACACGCTAATTAATCATACATTATTCTTACTATTAGTTAAATTATTAAAAGTGTGATCGAGTTTCAATCACATATGTAATACAAATATAAAACTAATTTTCTAAAATGCCATTTTGGCATATTTTTTGAAATAAGAGTATTAGGTTAAAATGACATCTTTTTGTTGGTGAAACTAAAAATAAAGTCACAATGATATTTATATTCTAAAGTCGATAATATCATATTATTGTATGAATATGTAGAAAGATCATGGTTTGTTGTTCTTAACAATTTGGATATCAAAGTTATGTCCTTGACTTTACTAATAATTTTCTAGTGGTTTAACAAATAAGTTGTAATGTGAGCCTAAAAAATATACAATCATGATGAAAATTTGTGTTTTTTTAGAGTATTATCGATTATTGAACTAGCAGTGTGCTTCAAAGAAGAGAAGTTGACCTGAATAAGAGCTAGACAATAAGATAAATGACTAATTGAAAGGAGACTTTATCGTCGATGATGCTTTGTTTAGGAGAGAATTGTCGAGAGTGCTAGCAAAGTTCCACATTGGCTAAACATAAGACGATCATGAATATATAAGCGAGACAATCTCTCATTTATAGGATATGATCTCTTTTGATGAAACAAAAAATAAAACTATAAATATTTATATAGAAAGTGAAACAATATCAAACTATTGTTGAAAGTGTGAGATATTTTCATTTGTAAAATCTTTATTACTTTAAATAAATTAGTTGGAGGTTTCATCCTCTACTCACACCAATTCGGTAAAAAAAAAAAAAAAAAAAAAAAAAACCAATTTCTTATCGTTTTGTATCTTTCTATTTTTTATCTTTTTGTCAGAAAATCACTGATGATAAGTTTTAATTTATTGGGAGTTATTGATATGTTTCATATTAATGGAGGCTTATTTTATAGTTGGTCGTGGTCCCCATATATAATCCACTTGTAGAGAGGTGGCAATATCTGTATGGTCTCAATCTATTTATAGAACCATTATTATTTCTTTTGAAAAGAGATGTGTCGTGTGTCAGCAAGAGTATTGCATTCATTCATTAGTTAGTGTAGTAATATATATGTGTATATGATATGATTTCATTAGAAAATGTCTATACTTTTGTGTCACAAATTCGAATGCAAAGTATCCACAAAGTATGAGCAAAAGGAAACTAGGTTTAAGTCTCTCTTGAAGTTCAAGATAAAGAGTCGAGGCTTATAAGTTCAAGTTTCGAGAATCAACTTTTAAGAGAATTACATTCATCTATTCTCTTTATGAAAAAAAGGTGAATTCCATTTTATATACAACTCTTATATGTTTTTAGTAACCTATTTATTGATGTTTCCAAAATGATATGATTATTTGAATCAATTACAAAGGTCATTTTCTCACCACATGTAAAACAAAAAGACAACCTTTCACAAGCATGAAATTTATAACTCAATCAAAATTCTGTTAAGATATATCGACCTACATATGCTCTTTCATCTTATTAAATAATTATCTTCTCAACTAATCGATTTATATAGAGATATTTAATATAGTTAGAGTTTTGTGAACTTACGATACTGATCTTGATATATATATATATTTTTTTTGGTGGCTTATTACAAACAAATTGTGGACTCACCAAATATGTTAAATGAATTCCATAATAGGTGCATTTTTAAGTTGTCGAACCAACCAGGCAGGCCAGTCAAAGGAGTGGTCAACCCTCGACTTCTTGGCTTGTGGACTTGAGCTTAGAGCATGGTCGGGCCTTGGTCTCAACTTGGCCAAAGGTCTAACCAAACACAAGACCTATATATATTATTGTTGGCCTTGGATTAATTTAATTCAACTTTAGTTAGTTTTTCATGTCCAACTCCTTTATTTGGAGTCGTTCCTAGCTCTTTAGTCTTTCTCTAGTGATTTCATTGAGTTGAATTTTATCTATACATATATACTAATAACATAAATTTTTCCAACTTAAAAAAGGGAAAAAAAAAAAAAAAAAAACGTTCCAAGTTTATAGAATATATTCCTTGTAAAATTTACACTTGGTTTTTTTTTTTTTTTTTTTTTTTTTTTTTTTTTTTTTTTTTTTTTTTTTTTTTTTTTTTTTTTATAAAAAAAAAACCATCATGAGAGAAAAGATAAAATTATATATTTTTGTAATATAATATTAGGAAAGCATGTTTTGTATTTTCCTTAGAAAAGAGGAAGGGATGAGAAAATGGCATTGGAAAATAGGAAGATGGATCATGTTGCAACTTGTGGGAATAAAGTTCCAAACATAACACGTGAACAGTACAGAGACTACATTATATTCTCAAGGATTTAATCTTACAAATACTTGATGCCTTTTGTTCTCATGCAAAAAACATATATACATAATACATATTTTCTTTAAATCACTTAAGTATATACGCGTATTGATTTGCATCAAGTTAGAAGTGAGATGTCTCATCATCACACTTAAAATATTTAATAATGATATTTAATTGATAAAATGTATAAATAAATGAAAGATTAGAATATGGAAACCTAGTGAATTAAATTATTAAATTATTGTTGAATATAATTTGTGAAAAGGAGTCCATCTTTTTGGATATTTTGTGTATGACAGCAAGAAGCCAACATATAACCAAAATCAAAATGGTGTGATCATTGACTTTCTGACCTCACAAATGTAAACAGTTGGGCATTATAATTTTTGCTTTTCATTACATTATTGGCCTTTTAAATTAAATATACTTTAGATTTTTATTATGAACTAGCTAGCTATACTTTCAATTATATATATATTTTAAAATATGACTGTTAATATTTTAAAGTTATGTAAATCAATTAGATTCTTTTATAAATGGACTGAATTTTTTTTAATTGAATTTCTTTTACTAAATCTAGTTCAAGCGACCTAGTAAAATTGCGTAGGCCTATTGGTAAAAATGAATAGGTGCTGGTTAGCTTAGCCAGCTCAATGCTAAATATATATTTAGAGTATACTCAAACTAGCTAATTAACCAAGTAATTATTACTATTATTTGATCTAAGCCGACTTAGTTAAAAAATACATCAATGCATAATATACAAAAGTTAATTTATTTAACTTCACATATATATACATTACATGTCGGATATACATTACATGCCAATCTTATGATGGTTTGAAAAAAAATATCATGTGATGTATATAATTAACTATAGTATTGTTTTTATATATAGCAAAATGAGTCAACTTATTTATTAACATAGTAAAATGACAAAAAGTAGTTTATTATTCTCTATCAGTGATGATGTAAGCTTTTTTTACTATATCTAAAAATATTTCGAGCAGTTTTTCCATTTAGTAAAATAAAGGTACAGTGAGACATCTCAACTAAGTTGACACATCCATAATACCCTTACCATATCCCGAAGCCAAAAACGATTCATTCAAATGATGAAAAGATATTACAAAAGTAGGCATGAAAATCCAAAATTAAAAATAGTTACCTTTCGACAATTTTAAAAGACGAACGAAAATATATGAGTTAAAAACAAAAATAGAAATAAATAAGTTCAAAAACCACCCATGAAATTAAACCAACAACACATCCAAGGTTAAACTCGGCAGGAAAAACTATATTACTCTTGTTTGGCACATTTATTAAGTAATGTATTAATTTATTTTGTGGACTTCACATAATTCTTACATTCAACACTTGTAGCAAGTAATGCTTGTAGTAAGCAAAGAATGGAAGTAATATAAAAATTTCTTTGTTATTGTAGTACTATAAAATTTTCCTTGTATACCATTTTTCAAACTAAACAAACACAAACACACGAGAACATTAACCACTAAAACAACTTCGCTAAACTTTTGAAAGGATTAAGAAATTAAATATAGACTGAAACCATTTAAATAAGATATCAATTTTGATCCATATAAAAATGGGCGCATGCATGCAATAATGGGAAACAAAATCCACATTTTACCCTCATATACTGTGAAAGTAAAGACAATATTTGATGGCAGAAATCATGGAGAGGCCAAATGTACTGAAAACAGAAGAAAAAACCAAAGAATGCTACAAAAAAACCCTTAAGAAAAATGGCATTTTGTATTTGTCTATTGGCGCTGCTTTAGTTTATACCTTTGTTTTGCTTTGGCCCGTGATTCTCCCACTCCTCTCTCTCCTTTTCCTTAAACAAAACACACCCACTCACCCCTATAATTCTATGCAATAACTAATTTCCCAATCTTAATTAATTCACTTCCAAATTCCTAAATATTCATATATTCTATTTTCATTATTATGTAATTTTAACTCCCTCGTTAATAACGATAAAGATAGTTGTTTTAAATGATAAAATTGTTGGAAATATTTTTAAATATATAATAAAATGTCATAAACATCTATATTAGTATTTTTTACTAATAGTTAGTGACATTTTGCTATATTTGTAAATAAGTTTGCTCATTTTGCTATATTTGTTAAAAAAGGGTAGCATAATATTATCAGTAATGCAAATAAGAACAAGAAACTAAAGAGATATCAATTCACTAGACACAACAACATCGATCTATGAAGTGGTCTCTTCAAGCTAAATACCAGAAAAGATGTTGGTTCGTTGTGTATTACATGTCATGATGTGAGCAATAATATTATAGTTTCGTGGATTAAAAGAGAAGTCTAAAACAATGCCTCTTTAATGAAATGCTCGAAAATGTCATCAACAAAAGCATGACATATCAAGTAAATTCAGAAATCATCCAATTTGTTTCTAACCTAAAAAAAAAAAAAAAAGATAAATTAAAATTTTTTTACATAGAAATCATAAGTTGTCCTTTAAAATTATGAAACAATGGCCCAAAAACCACCGCCGAAGTAACATGAATTGAATTTATATATTTTCCGGAGAGTCAAACATTATTATTATTGTTAATTATTATTATTTAAATGGGTTTTGATAGAACCGAATCATTTTTGCTTCAAAATCTGATTTGAATCATTTCTTTTTTTATCATTATCTTCTTGCTTTATGTAAAGTATTTTTATTCTTGAATTGATGTTATTATATTATATGATTTTGTTGACAAAAAAGCTGTTTGAATGAGATGAGTAAAAAGAATTTATTCAGACTGAAACTGAGTTGTCTTTAAAACAAACTTAGATTCTCCAATCTCCTTATTATATAAATGAGCTTTTCATCATTCACCCTTCACATTCTTCACAGTTCTTCCTTAATGATTCTCTCTCTTTTTTCCCTCAATCTCTCCCATTTACATTAAAAAAAAAAAAAAAAAATTTCTTGAGAGTTCCATATAAAAATTATCCAAATTTCAAGGATTTCGTAACCTTTGCAATATCATTTTATTAGTGTTAGTGATAATCTTTAAATTTTACTTAATAATATTTACTTGATATAAATTTGAAGTACTTCTATCGTTTTTCTTTATTTTATCTTAGTGTAAAATGGTCAGTTACATTGTATCGATTTTGATTCAATAATTTCGCATTAAAAAAAAGCAAAAAAGATATTTTTTCCCCAATGTAGAGAGCCATATCTTCTTCATTGTCCTCCTTACATCTCTCTCAAAAGAAAAAAAAAAGAAAGGGGTTCTTTGAGATCTCTCTCTCCCATTCAAAAAAGAAAAATTAAAGAACTCTCATATTGGGTTTGAAGATCTTCCTTTTCTCAAATCTCTCAACCATTTAGAACCCAAAAGAAAAAACCCTCTTCTTCATTTCTCTCTCTCAAAAAAGAAGCAATTTTTGAGGAAAATCTAAAATGGGTACGAAGAATTTCTCTATTTCTCTCCTTTACCTTGCAATCCCATTAATCTTTTTTCACAAAATTGAAGTTTCATTAGTAGCCGCCGACCAAACCCTAATCCAAAAAACATGCAAAAACACTCTTTACTACAACCTTTGCATGTCCTCCCTTAAATCTGACCCCACCAGCCTCACCGCCGACACCAAGGGCCTCGCCGGCATCATGGCTTCCATCGGCGCCGCTAATGCCACCGCCACCGCCACCTATCTCTCGTCTCAGCTCCCGACCTCCGCCGCCACCAACAACAACAAAACAAAACTGCTGAGACAATGCTCCGAAAAATACGCATTTGCAGCGGAAGCCCTTAGAGCATCTCTCAAAGACTTGGCTGATGAGACTTATGACTATGCTTATATGCATGTTTCTGCGGCCGCGGATTATGCCAATGTTTGCCGTGATGCCTTCAAAGGGTTCCCCGCGGTGACTTATCCGGCGAAGCTTGGCCGGAGAGAAGAAGGGTTGAAGCGTATTTGCAGAGTGGTTTTGGGGATTTTGGATCTTCTTGGCTGGTGAATCAATCATTATGTTCTCTCTCTAATCATAATTTTGTTTTTTTTTTTTTTAAACGTTTACTTTTGCTTTTGCTTTTACTTTTTTTTTTTTTGGGGGGGGGGGGGGGGGGGGGGGGGGGGGGTAATAAATTTGTTTGTCTCCTTTTAGATGAAATGTTGATGTGTGTGTGTATTTTTTTAGGGGTTTTTAATGACTTTTTTTCTGTTAAGTTAATTTATTTCTTCTATATGTTGAGATGTGTTTGAACTAGGTATAGTAAACTTACATATGGTTTTATATATATATATTTTTGGTAGTTTCGAGTTCCAACAAATAATATATAAGGTGGGAGAATCGAAGCCTCTAATTTACCTTTACTTTTAATCCGAAATAAATAAGATATAATTAATGTTACATTAGAGTCCAAATTTCTAACGACAATTATCCATGTTTTATAATATATTGTCTATTTACATATATACGTTAGTATATATGGCACTAATAAGTAATTACATTTTAAAAATTGATTAATTTTATTTTTGTTAAGAAAATTGATAAATTTTAGTGATTAGTGAATAAAGTGATGGTTGTTGTGGTTCTGTAGCTACCGAATAATCAAAAGTTGAAATGGGGTTTTGTTTTTGCTTTTTTTGTAGCTTTTTCTCCCAACATCTTTGTTTGTCTTGGAGATGAAATGAAATGCTGATGTTTTTATGGGATTTAATGACACTACCTATTGATTTTACTTCTAGATTGAAATGTTTAACTAGTTTGATGTCATTAATTGGTTTGTGTTTTTCTATTTTAGCTTTTTAATTTTAAGACGTTCAAATTATGTTATTGGATTTCTTCATGTTTAAGTCTACGGGTTAATAAATTTCATTAAATAGAATTATATAAATTTTAATTTGATTAAGGTAGCTTGAGCAGCACCAACATGATCATACATGACCATAGTTCAATTGATTTACATTTACATATTATCGACCAAAACTTTATAGGTTCCATTATCCCTAACCCCTGATGCATGTTATTAAACTTAAAAAAAAAAGGTTAAATCACAAGTTTAGACTTTTGAACGTCCAATTTTGGGTCTAATTGATTCCTAAACTTTAAAAATTGTCTAATATTTGTCACTAAAATTTTCAATTGTGTCTAATAGGTCCTAACCTTTAAAATGTCTAAGGCCACTCAAGCTTCAATTTTGTGTCTAATACTTTCATGAGTTTTAAAGAAAATGCTCACCAATTAGAATATATATCCGATGACTTGTTGAACACAAAATTAAAAATTTGATGGGTTGTTGAACTTAATTTTAAAAGTTTAAAAATCAATTAAAATATTTTAAAAGCACATGAACAAAATTTTTAATTTAACAAAAAAAAGAAAATAATAAAATAAAATAAAAAGAGAAGTATATGTCAAACCTAAGATCGTACTATGAAGGATATAAATGATTTCTTTTTAACAATAAAGGATTAATTAACTGTACTCAAAATTTAATAATTTTTAACAATAACAGTGAAAATAACAAGATAACAATTGCTCGTTTGATTTCATTAAGGTGAATGATGTAATGGAAGAGATTGACTTTTTGGCCAGAAGTATGGGCTTAGTCTCCTTTTCTTTCTTCGTGTTCGAGATCGATCGAGCTGCTCACGGGATAACTTGATTTGTCGTTGAGTTTTCAATTTCTGTTGATTCTTTTATCTCTTAACTTTCCTGACTAGATTTTGGATGTAATTAACAAAAACCTCGTTTCTCTATTCTGCCTCTTTGAGTTTGAGACTTTTTGAAATATTTTTTTTTAAAAGGAAAACATAAAAATTTCTCTTAAACTCCAACCACTTTGAAGATAAATGTTTTAAGAGCAATGAAACATCAATACCAAGATTTAACCTCGAAATCTTAATCCTTTGACCCAACATAAAAAATATGGGAATTTACAATGAGTACCAATTTAGGAATATGATTTCGTAAGCTATATTCAACTTTTCAAATTTTGTATATATGATAAAATTTTTAGTTTTCATATTTTGTTTATTTATTTTTCTAAAATGATTCCTATAACAATTTCAATCATCTTTTTTTTTTCTTCTATATTTTTACAATTTACAATTTTTTTTTTTAAATTACAATTTAAGAAGTTATACGTAATTTCTTCCTTAAAAACTTGATCTTCCCCCATTTTTTCCTTTCTTTTTTTCCGTACTCTGTTTTTTTTCTAGTTTTTCTTTTTCTTTTTTTCTTTTTTTCTTTTTTATAAAAAAAATCTCCGACAAAACTTGAAATCATCTTTTTCGGATGATTATTGGTGGTCACCATTTCTGCCAACATGATTTGACTCCTACTATGGACATTATCTTTTAGGGTAGCTTGAAAGTTTTGGGTTTAAGCCCAACAAATGCCCATAATGTAGATAGTAAATTAGATAGGAATCACCAAGTAATTAGTATCAATCATTGTGTGTATCATTATAAAATATATCAATAATATATCAGTCAAGTGTATCAACAGTATAAGCACATATATCATTATAAAGTATATCGACAATATGTCAGTCAAGTGTATCAGAAGTGTAAACGAGTGTAACATTATAAAGTATATCAACAATATTTGATTAAATGTATCAACCGTATAAATGTGTGTATCATTATAAATTATTTCAACAATATATCAATCAAGTGTATCGACAATATAAACATGTGTATCATTATAAAATATCTATAGTATGTCAGCCAAGTGTATCAACAGTATAAATGAGTGTATCATTATAAAGTATATCAATATATAATTTCAATAAAGTTTATTAAAAGTATATTAACAATATATCAGTATTATATTTCAACATCAATATACGTACATTTTTAAAAATTTAATTGATTGAAAATTATTGCACTTACTTCAAATAAATTGGTTGAATTTTACTTTAAGAAATTAATTGGGAAGATGAAAAGTAACAAAATGGGAATGAAATAAAAAATTTTAGAAAATTGAGCAATGAAAAGACATGAGTGTATCAAATATCAATTGATAGATAATTGAAGTAACACATAAATGTATCAGACCTAAGACATGAGTGTATCAACAATATATCAGATCTAAGACAGTAATATATCAAGGGGGTATCAAGTGTGTACCAAGTATCACATGTATCAAGTGTGTATCAAGTGTATCACGCATATGTATCAAGTGTATCACGTGTATCACACAGTTGGACTTGTTTTTTGCCATTTTGCAAAAGTAATAAGTCTATGAACCTAATTAATTTAGTTTGTTTTGCTTTTTTTTGCAAGTGCCATTAAACATATTTTCTTCACGAGCAAGTTTAAATATTAATTTGTGAGATCCAATACCTATGGACCATTATTATAAACTAAAATAAGGGAATATAATATTGCAAAGAACTTCTCTATTTAGATTTAAAACTTCAATTATTAGCTAAAGTAAATTTGATCTTCAATATATTCCAACATTACATGGACTATGGTTCCCACAGTTTAAATTGGTAGCCACAGATTCCTCATTAATTAATTAATTAAAAAATGGAAAAAAAAAATGACGCGGCAGCCATATACAATGGGTTCATAACGAAGTTATATAATATAATTGCTATTGGATTTGTGTCATCAAAAAGCAAACGTTAGCACATTGATTTTGAAAATGGTCTTCCCATTATACTTTTTTAGGGTCCATATTTGATATTTATTTGGCCTACATACCTACCATTTTCCTCCATGAATGAATGCCCTGTTTCAAAGAAAGGAAAATTGGGTTTTTTTTTTTAAATTAAAAAAAATACGATGAAAAAGATTTTAAACTCCAATCTTTTTTTTAGTACAACAAACTGGAGTGGAGGATTTTAAACTCCAACCTCAATGAAAAGATTAGTATGTTGAAGTAGAAGTAACACTTACTATTCTAAAAACTTCTTAAAGTATCTATATAATTAACTTAGTGTAAATATTAGAGATCTCTAGATTTATCTAGAAGAATGTAATTAAATATCTATATTTTAGAAACATCCTAGTATTTCTTCAAGATCTAGAGAATTTCCTTTAGATAAAAGATTAATCTTATAGAAATATCTAAAATAGTGTAGATCCTAAAAAAAGCCTAAAAAAATCCCCTGCTTGAGCTCATAGCTCTCACGCTTATAAATAGGAGTGGTATCTCATTTGTCAGTGAAATAATAAAAGCAAAGAGAAGAAAGATAAAAAATACAATCTAAAATCTTCAAATTTAAATTGAAAAGAATCGAACTCAGTTGTGAAGGGGGGCTCGAGCCTTTGGACCCATGGTAAATCTGCCACTGCATATTGTATATTTATTTTGTATGAACCTAATTTGAAATAATAAGCAACGTCGAGCCGTGTGTTATCGAAGTTCCCAACCTGCGAGCCATGCCAATTTGTGAGTTGTGCCCACGGTTCATGTGATGGATCGGGTCACATGTTCAAGTTGACTTTTGTGGACAACCAAACCCAACTAATCATTGCATTGTCTAGTCATACTTTTCCCTTTTTCTTTTTAATACAAACATTCAAGATCAAAGCAAGGATTCATGTTTCTGACTTCTTAATTGAGGATCATCTTAATCTATTGGCATATTCTCACCATCGTTCTATTGGTCTTCATTCTCATCTCAATCCATTGCAATATATTCTTACTATAGTCTAGATAAATGGAAACTCAAGTCTATCTCAATCATCAAAATGAGTCTCGTGTCTAAATATTTTTTCAGGGAATCTTATCAATTAATTTCATAGGACAACCAGCCAACCTGCCTGACTCTACAACAATTGAGTCTCAAGAAATCCATAGGATATTAATTCCTACGTAAGTGGCCACTATGGATTTAACCTATGACCTTTTAGCCATTTATTAAGACTCCTTTTTTACCACTATGTCAACTCGGATAGTTCCTCAAAAGCATGCAATTGAAAACATGTTAGAAATAATTCTTCGTGTTGTTAGGATAAAAGCACAGAAGAACAAAGAGAAGCGAAGACTGAATATTGATATCATAGAACTCTTCGCAAGAAGAGGCTTACAGAACTAAATATCATAGAAATCTCAATTATCAGGAAAATGAGATCAAAGATGATACACCAACCATTGTAAAAATGATCATTTCAGCTATATAGATGACCAATATTTGATCAAGCACCGCCAACAAAATGCTTTTAATACCTCAGCAAAATCTGTAGGGATGAAGAGAATATACAGTTTGGTAATGTACCTCTTATGGATCAATAACCATGGGTGTAATGCGCCTTTTGGCTGGCTTGCTGGTAACAGAGTTGCTTGAAGAGCTTATAGATACTTGTTTGCTTGCCTTGTTTTCAGTTTCATGTCCTCTGCAGTCAGATTCAACAAGATTGTCTCCACTAGAAGCTTTTCCAATCACCATGTTTTCTGGCTTTTCAACGCTTTTGTTTTCTTCATGTTTCCCTTCTGCTTCTGTTTTCCTATTTTGATAATCGTTTATAGTCACCACATCTGTTAAACTCGTATTCTGCTTGGTTGTTGTCGTGCATATTCTATCTTCTACATCGATTTAAAGCAAACTATGAGGAACAAATTAACCAAAGACAAACTACGATTTCAAGAAAACATGACAGGAAGGGAGAAGTAAATGCTGACCTGATAGAGCGAGTGGTGATCCCAGTTCATCATTTTCAAATTCCACCAAAGTGCAGTAACCATCTTGAGAAGATAGTGCTAAATAATGAGCATCTGCCGACCTTTTAAGAAAAAGCAATTCAGAATTGAGTAAATGAGCAACTGGGGTAGAAAGAAACTGTCAAATAGAGTAGCCAACAGACAGGAACCAAAAGTTTACCACGCGACATCCGTTATGGCAGCATAGTGAAGACCAGCCATGATTGCTAGTGGCACAACACTTTCAGTGTCATATATGTACAAAGAATTTAAAGTCACTACTGCAAAAATCACCCGATGTGGAAGCTTAAAGTACCCAGCTGCAGAATTCATGATACAAAAATTGTAAGTTACCATTTTCCCAACCTATAAAACTGTTATTAAAAATTAATCACGTAATGAATAAACCATGATAAACCATCATCTAAGCACCTGAATTTAATCCTCTAAGTCTAAAAAGCTTTGGACAAAAGCACACTGCTACAACCGGCTTGCTGGCGCCAGGGAGCTGAATAGCAGGCCTGATCAGAAAAATGATATAAATACAAGAAGGTTCGTTCTTCATTTTTGAATCTTTCCAAGTATATCACTATGTTCTGTAATGTAATTTGGCCCATAAGAAAAGTTGAACTAGCAGTAACAATAAAGATGCAGGATATCACTATCGTATTGCTTCAGCTTGATTACCATTATTATCAAACTAGTAACAAAGAATTGAGTCTTGCCTTGAGAGATCCTTTCTAGAGAATATATAGGCTGTATTTACTGGTTCAGATGCTGGCAATATTTTACAAATACCTGAAAAGAGACGGGCAGCTAATCAACAAAAGTTTGTGGAGAAAAAATTAAAATTTTGGACCGTGGAGAAACAAGAGGCTGTAGGAAGGAAGAACACAATGGTACTTTCCTACTATGATATATACAGTGAAAATAATATCGAAAGAACATTTTAATGAGTCGTCAAAAGTAGCGTATTGTAGCTCCAGTATGAAATTATGATGCAGTAAACAAAATTTGACACCACCATGCACGTGAGAAATACTGAAAAAGGAATAGGTAACATGAAAACCAGAATGAAGAACAAAAAAGAAGCAGATTGGCAAAGTTGATCGATATGAGCCCACAGTTTGATCACTAAACAAGTTCCACTCTCTCCAAATTAGAGCAAATCAACTGAAGCCATATCTTCAAAAGTTGCCCCATCTCATTCAAGCATGATGAAAAAGAAATGAACAATTAAAATGAAAATAAAAGACCATGAGGACACAAAAGCAAACTGTTCTACTCTAAACTCTTCCCTTCAGACTACCAGGGAAAGCTCCACGCGTCCCACATTCTAACTGCTTCCCTGTAGACACTTGATGGATAGGAAGACTTTACTCTATTAAATAAATAAAATTAAAAATTAAAAATAAAAAATAAAAAAAAGAACAAACAGATAATTGAAAAGTGATCAAAAACCTTGGACACCTTGTTGAATGATATAATATTAAATTTGCCTTCACCCACTAACTTAAATTTTTGGGTCAATCATCGATTTAAGATGGTATCAGAGCAGATGGTCCAAGGAGGTCCTTTGTTCAAGCCTATGCAATGTTATTTCCTCCCCAATTAAAATTGATTTCCACTTGTTGGGACTTTTTCATAATTCAAGCCCACAAGTAAGAGGGAGTGTTGAATGATACAATATTTTACCCACTAGCTTAAGCTTTTGGGTCAATCGACGATTTAAGACACCTTACAAACAATAGGTTGGGAAAAGAACAAAAATAAAATAACATAATAAAAAGGAACCAACAAAGTTCCTGGACGCTGGGGATCTCAGGAAATGAATTATCATCCCGTTTGTGTTTTGTGTTCGGTTCATCTAAACAGATCCAACTTGAGAACTACTTTTCAATAGTGGTACCTGTGCCAACCCAGCATGTGGCTAGGGAGACCAACGAAAGGCCTAGTTATGGATCGTTCATTTAATCCATCGGCAATCACTAGCAAGGCAAATTAACTAAAGATAGTTCGTGAGGACCAAACCACATTCCTGATGGGAGACCTCACTACATCCTAATTCCTAGGATGAATGGATGATCCACTACATGCAATAGAATTATCAACCAAGTTAAAGAAATATAGTGTGATAAATGCACCAAGCTGCCCCAAGCAATAAGAAAGGCCCATCAACTCAGAATGAAAAGTTTCCTAATCACCGTGGAAAGGTGGTAAATAGCATTTGTCTACCCCAAACATTACCTGCAGGCACAAGTAGGAAAGATCCATCAGGTGACCAGGCCAACCTTCGGAAGAAAGATGGCAATGTCTCGTCATGAAAGAGATGGTTTCTGGCAGACTGCAATGTTGAGGATAGATGACACTGTCAATACAGATAATATCGACATACTAACTGCTTGAACAACTACAATATTCTTGACATTTTTTACCTTAGAATCATCAACTGCAACATTTTCTGCCTTAGTAATGACATGTTGACAAACATAAGTCATTTTCTCACTGTTTTTTGCTTTGGTTGGGGTTTTATAGGCATAGATTCTGCAACTTCTGTCTGAACTCAGAGAAGCAGCATATTTTCCCAGTGGGTCCAATGCCACACCTTGAACATAGTGCAAATGGGCATCTAAAATCTGATGGACAGATCCTAAAGAACATAGAGAAGAAGAAGCAGAGCAAAATGGTTAATAAAGCAAATAAGCTGAATTCTAGAAATGGAATTTTCTTTGCCTTTTTTTCTCTTGTGTGTGTGTCTTTTGTCAACCTTTGCTTACATCCCATATGATGCATGAATTATCTACGGATCCAGATATTAAATATGCACCATCATGAGACCACTGTAGGTCCAGCACATCCTTGCGGTGAAATCTAGCCAATACACAGAATACAACAATTAGTGGAAGTTCATGCAAGAGAACAACGACTAGGAAATGTCCCAACAATTACAACTTAAATCTGCCTAGGTGTGGTTTTCTATAATTAAAAAAAGAGGTACTAGTTCATGCAAAAGGTGTTTTTTTTAATATTCATGAGTATTTGTACTAGTTTGCAAGCATCTAAATAATATCACGGGACAACTATATTTGGTAGCCAAATTAATTAGTAGAGTATTAACTCTTAGGAGGTGGTTACCATGACTTGAACTCATTCCCTCTACCTCCTTTGCTATAACTCTTATTGCCCACTAGATCAACTCACAGTTGTTAAACATGCTCTACCAGGTGTTTTCAAGTCAAATTTTGAACTCCATGGCTTCTTAACAAGTTAAAATAGGGTAGGGAAAAAAGAAAAAGCAAAAAATAGCCTTACGATAATGTCTTCAGGACTTTCCAAGACTGGCCACTATCCAAATGGTGCAATTTCCATATGATCAGCTCACCTCCTGTAAGAAATGAAGACTAATATATTAGGATTAAACCTCCAAGGATTGAGTCACTGGCTCAAATATGTACTGAAACACCAGCTGCAATTAGCAGAAGTACTACCATCGGCACCAGATGCAAGCTGTTCTCCTGCAAAAGATAATGGGCATTAACTTCTAACTCTGAAATAAGAAAGCATACAAGCAAATACAAGACTGGAAGGCAAATGCTAATGGTACCACAAAAAATATTCGTTCACACCACTACTCCAACTCTTTAGTACTAAAAAGTACTAAAAAGCCTTTTTGCAAAAGCACCAGATTTAACAAAAAAAAAAAAAAAAAAAAAAAAAAAAAAAAAAAAGAAAAAAAGAAAACCCTTTATTGTAGAATATCAAAATTATGGGCATTACAATTTTGGATGATGTGGGCATCAAAGTGTGGTGGATACTTAAGGGCACAAGTCAATTTTCGTGAACATCAGCAATTTTTTCCCCCCATGACTTAGTTGAAATTTTCCTTGCATATTTAGTTAGAAATAAAAGCCCCATATAAGATAAGGGTAAGTAATGGCAATAGATACCTCTTGTGGGGTTATCTTAGTTTAATGAATAATGGGTTAGATACATGGTGATGGGATGAATGATGCAGGTGAAATGTTAGATATTTGTATAATGTAGATCATAGTAGTTTAGCTATGTCAATGGTTAATTAGTTAGTGTTTAACAACTATTTTTAAATTTAATTAATTATTTGGAATAAGGGTATCAATGGACACTTTTAGGTTGTATTGGGAGTGTTTTTAATCATATTTTAAAATAGAACTTGGTTCTATAGAGTTCTCTCTCAACTCTTGGGGATGGATTCTCCTTGTTTGGTCATGGATTTGGCCTAATCTCAAACCTGCTGTATCACATGATCTTCTATAATTCTCAGAGATTATACAATACTCAGCCTCGAGTTGAAGTTATCTAAACAAAGATCTTTATCACCTTACCACCAACTTAGCTAGCTAACTGAGATTGGATGAGTTTCTAGTAATATCTCTTTTTGGCTGGCATGCCTCAAACACCATGAGTTTCTGGTGAATATCTCATTTGTTTAGTCCTTCTCTTTAATAGAAAGTCTCATGTTTCTTATAAAAATACTAGCCATCTTTGAGCAATCCACAGAGAAGCCTAACCTCAACCATATCAAAACTACTGGCAACCTCATCTTGAAAAGCACAACTAGAATGGCATAACATCTCTAATTAGATTTCTCGTAAAAAAATTAATAAAAATTAATAATTAAATTAATAATCTTTAATTGATTTCAAAATACCCTTACTAACCCTTCCAACCAATAAATTCTCCCAAGAAAGTCAATAAATTAAAATCCATTCCCTATTGAGGACATAAGAAACTGTAGAGAATACAAGAGAAATATCAATAAACTTAAGTTAAGCATTTTAATTTTGAAAATGACTTCTGCAAAAGTGCAATATTAGTTATGATAATACTCATTCCCTCCCTCTCTTTTTGACCTAATATCCATCAATAACTCACTAATCATATAGAGTCCTATATAAAAACCATCTTTTGTGAAACAAAATTCTTATTTGAAAAGTTGGTCTTGGAATCTTTAATCATCTAAAGCATTCAAATTGATCATATGTTCAAAGACCTGATGTATAGTAAGTATTAGGTTGACGGTTTACAAAAGGGAAAATACCCTTTTGAAGCACCAAGATCCTGGAATCATTAATCAACCAAATTCATCCAATGCATTCGAAATGGTTATTGTCAAGGACAACGACTCTTCACGTATCTCCACAATGCTATGATATTGACCTTCTGAGCATAAACGTGATTTTGCTTTTGGAACCACCCAAAAGACTCATACCAATGAAGATAATTGTCCTATATACCCATGGTCACTTCCTTCCCCAACCAAAATATGGGACTATGTTTGCGCTCCTAACAGTTATATATGTTCAAAGACTTAGAATAATCATATATTAAGCTGATGGTTTACAGAGGGGATATTACTTTTTGTAGCACTGATGTAACCAAAATTGCACATCCTGAATTTTTGACGAAATTATAGCTTGACCTTGAAGCAAAATATTTGAATCCACCAAATAAAGTGCTAATATTTTACAAACATTTCACGAAATGTACTATTAAACATAATGTTAAGGGACCAAGAAACATTTTACATACCAGAAGGTGAAAAGCGAAGGCTATTAACAGCAGAACCATGATAAGAAAGGCTGCTTTGATACGTAGCACCAGGGACCTTTTTTAGTTCATCCCCTGAATTTAATAACCAAAGCTGGTAGAATCGAAGGTAACAGTTAGCCCAATTGCCATACATCCAACCAACCACTCAAATCTAAATACTCAGAACATATCCCTTGATGGCCTAAGTTGGAAAAAACCTAATAATTGAAATTGGGTAGCCTAATTACATCAAAGATCAAAATCAGAAGCGAAAAGGGAAACTGAATGCAGACCTTGATATCGAAATCGGCTCCGCCAGTTGCGAGGAGACCTGAAAGTGGATGGAAATCTAGGGTGAGCACCGGCTTCGAGTCGTGCCAGTTGATCTGAAGCGTCCCACCCTTCATTTCTTCGTTCTGCTCCGAATTTTGCTCAGCGAAGTGAGTAATGGCAATTGAAATTTTAGGGTTCAAGTGGAGAAGGAAAGAGGAAGTGGCAGCTTGTGAATTTTGGCGCCCTTTTCAATGGGGCGGTGTCGAAATGTGATGATCGCGCCCAAATTGGCGCCTTTTTGGAAAGCCTATGTTCGAATTAAACAGTAACTAAGTAAGTGAAGATAGATGGCCTAAATTCTAATGTTAGGCTCTTAATTTTACATTATTTTGATTTTTTTAAGGAAAATAATACTTTTGGTCCAAAAGATTTGGATAGTAGATTAGTCTCGTCATTTAAATTTTAAATTATCCAATCCTACCTGTCTTATTTAAAAAATCATTTAATTTGGTCTTTGAATTAACTTCATTGTTAATTAATTGAAGGAATGTTGATGTTGTTGTGATGACATGTTATCTCCTTTCTCTCCCTCCTTCGGCCAATGCATCTCTTTTTCTTGCCTCTCCTTCATTCAATTTATCCTCTAACTCCTTCAATAGTCTCTCTTATCTCTTGTCATCGCCATCACCATAAGCTTGATGTCCAAGTCTTGCGCGAGGGATGTTCTCACTGCTTAAGCCATGGAATGGTGAGGAAAGGGTTTCCTCATACAAATCTGGAACAACAAGGGAATATATTGTTCTTTCACATCATCATTTGAGCAACAACTACTAAAGATGGGGACAAAAACAATGGCAATGAAAAAAAATGTATTGGCCGAACTTGAGGGGCTAAAAGTATAATTTACCCTTAACCATCATGAGTTGGCCTAGTGGTAGTCGGAACATTAAAAGAAAAAAAAAAAAAAAAAGCCAAAGGTGTCACACCCCCCCTAGTTACCCTTTTAAACCCGAGAAGAGATATGAAGACAGCAGACCTTACCCTTTTGTAGCATTTACTGTCTCTCCTTAAAATACTTCACAAAATTAAATAGGCATAAACTTAATGAACACTTTTATTAAACAATAACCTAAGGTTTATACAACATTACAAAGTTACTACTACTCCGAATTTCAACCCTAGATACAATAAGTTATCCTATGGTAGACCTCAACTTCGCATGGCAACAGGAACTTTTTTGCTACCTGAAAGAAAAACATAAAAGAAAAGAATGAGCTTACAAAGTCCAATGAGTGGTTAACATATAACTAGGGTACACATAACCCATTAATAAAACTATAATATAAAAGCAATGATCTAGAAATAAAATCAACCACAACCAAGGTTATTTACTAAAACCTCAAATACACAGCTCATCTCGATACCGTACTTTACTCTACTGGCTCCTCTCAGCTCAGGTATTGAATTTGTTCCCTGTGTGCACATAGACTTACCTCTGAAGAATCAAAAACTAGACTCATCAGTCCTCTAACCTTCCAGGGTTATTTACTAAAACCTCAAATACACAGCTCATCTTGATACCGTACTTTACTCTGCTGGCTCCTCTCAACTCAAGTATTGAATTTGTTCCCTGTGTGCACATGGACTTACCTCTGAAGGATCAGAAACTAGACTCATCAGTCCTCTAACCTTCCCACAAGCTCAAGAACTAGTTTTCGGTAACCCCTTGACCATCCCGTGAGGTTCTATTCCCGACACATGCTTAGAAACTAGATCTTCATATCCTTTGACCATCCTGTGCAATCTTAGCTTCCTTTATCAAGCATTAACATACTCACAACATAAATATAGTTTGTAAGAAAATCACAATATTACTTAATAAAGTAACAAGTAACCACTTAGAAAGAACAAAGTTCCAACTCTTTAATGCTTCTTTCCCTGCTTCAAATCCTTCCTTTTCTAAAACCTTGCTTGCTTTTGGCTCCTAAGCACTCAACTAGGCTTCTGGATCTCAGGAAATAGCAATTGTCAGCACTTTGGAGCCTCAGAAATCTCCCCTGGGCGCCTGGAACTGCTTTTTAGAAGCAAGGACTACTTTGTTGGATGCAATGATTGCCTTCTGGATGCCTGTTGGGGCTTGTTGGATGCCTGACAGATCTTGCACGCCTAGCCAATGGTTTGGATGTCTCTTAGGTGGTTTGGATGACTAATTTTTTCTACAACTCTCTTGAGGATCTATTCCTTTGTCTCTTAAGCTTTAAGGATTGAGTACTTTCTCCAAATTTTGATGTGTTCCAACTTCTCAAGCTCATGTCCTATTTATAGGAGTTGGATAACAAGTATTGTCATCCAACTTCACCTCTTCGCCTGACGCTTAGCCAAATATGTGGTCTCCAACATGTTGTCCTACGTATGCATGAAGACACCTTCTCCTTTTGAGTTGTTCAACTTTAAATGCGTCACCTCCTACTTCCTTCCACATTTATTATGCGTTCAACCTAGCTCGAAATAAGCTCTATGTGTCCAACTTAACTCCTCCTATGCGTCCAACTTATGCATTCCTAAGGTATGCTTCTTTTGTTTCCTTTTACCCACATGAACTATCCAACACTTAGCCATTTTCTCCTCCAAGGTAGCTAGGTATGTGTTCAACATACCCAAGATTTTGTACTTAGCCAATTTTTCTTCTTTTAAGGGGTATGTATCCAACTCACTAGTTCCATCCTTGTACTTAACCTCAACTTGAACAACTAGCTTACTTGTCACCATTAGTGAACCATGCATTTTACAAGTTCCAAGTCTCTTGTACTTAGTCATTTTGTTCAACCTATTTGGCCTTCTATGCGTCTAACTCTTAGTTTGTAAACTTTGGCCCAATTGTCTTTCCTATAAGCTAGACAAATTGTTCCATACTTAGCCAAATTCTCAATATCTTTCCTCCTATGCGTTGAAATTTCTCTTCTTGCCCTAAGTGTTGCTTTTCAACTACTAAAACTCTTCCAACACTTAGCTAAAATCCTCCCGGACATAGGCTATGTGTCCACCTCTTCAATACTTTGCAAATTTTTTCCCGAAACATGGACCATGTGTCCAACTTACCTTTTTTGGCTTAGGTGTTCCTTCCAACCACCATAAGTTCCTCAACACTTAGTCAAAATTTCCCCCAAAAGCTCAACCATGCATCCATCATGATCTTATTATGCATCCAAGACTTATTTCTTTCCCCAAGGCATGTGTTTAAATCTTAGTTCCAAACGAGTCAAGCTATCTCTCAACTATGCTTCCAACACTTAGTCAATTTTTTTCTATACCTCAAGCCTATGTGTTTACCTCACACTTTTCTAAGCATAGTTTTGACACTTAGATAATTTTATAACACAATTGCATCCTTATAGACCAACACTTAGAAAATTGTCTATCGAGATTTTTTGCCCAATCATTTCTATAACTTATTCTCTCTCCAAAACTCAAAGTTGTACAAACTCTTTTCCTTTTGCCACACATTGTTAACGCCTAGGCCTTTAAATAGTCAAAAAAAAATTCTAACTTTCATAAGCCCAAAATTCTACTCTAAAATTTTTCGAACTCCACAGGCTTGTGGTTAACCTTTTTCCACCAAGTTTCACTAATCTCTTTCTTTCCTTAACATTCAAGCTTAGATCAAATTTTCAGGTTTCACAAAAGAACCAAGGGGTCAAGAGTTCAATCCATGATGGCCCGTAGGATTTAATATCCTACAGGTTTCCTTGACACTCAAATGTTGTAGGGTATAGTGGATTGTCTTGTAAAATTAGTCGAAGTGCACATAAGTTGATCTGGACACTCATAGATATAAAAAAATGTAATTTTTCCTTATTATATTTAATATATAATATTAACTGTCTTAGAAGTGACAACTACACTATAGACATTCTACTGAACAATTTGACTCAAGTACACTATGTGCTAATCTTAAGTCTTATATTTATTATAAAAAAAGTATATATTCTTTTTAACCATAAGAAACGGTGATTGTTTTACTCAAAGTTACATTTTGAAGAAAGATATAAAAGGAATAACAATTGATTTTTAAGGTTTCTTTACCAAGTAAAATTATTTTTGTAGTTGATTGTATGTCATGCTACTACTTCGAGAGTTTATTTTTAATGATATATAATAATGGAGGGGTAATAATTAAAGAGAAGTATTGGAATATAATTGTCCAATTTTTGTCAATTAATTCATAACATTGATGTAGAAAATCACAATCGTTTAACTTTTGCTCTACAAGAAAACTGATGTTTCACGATTATTGTACATTAATTTATTCAAGTTTGCAAGCAATTATAGGAAAATTATTTTAAATGGCAAAACTTTAAAATATTTACAACTAAAAACAAAATATACCGTATATCTATAATAGACCACGATAGATCATGATAGACTACTATCTGTATCTATTGTGACATAGATAGTAGTTTGTCGCAGTCTATTCAGTAAAATTTTGCTATATTTGTAAATATTTTTGTTCCTTTTACTATATTTGAAAAGAACTCTTTTCTATATGTATATAAAAAGTCATTATATTCAAGATTATTGAATAGACCGTCATCACCAAAATGCATGTACCGTTACTTTCTACCATACAAATGATATATAATAACATAGTATACACATCAAACATATTCATTTAGAGAAATATAATTATGAAACATTTTCTAACAAGGGATTGTAGGTTTTTGAGATGAGAGACATTCCAAATCACTCTCACTCCTATCAATAATATAAGCATTGAGTATAATCATAATGTATAGACACATATTTGTGAGAGATTTTTCTCATCCTTCATAGTTTACAAACATGAATGCAAAAGCCATACAAATGTAGTAACGCTAATTTAATTACTTAACATTCATAAGATAGCCACAATAATGCTTTAATTCCATAAAACCAAGTTTAATTGACCATTATCACACAAACAAGCACACTCTATGAAAAGATATTTTGATCCCTTTATCATGTCTTAAATACTAATATAATTTTTGTTATTGGTGTGCAATCTAAATTTGAAACACCATAATATATTAAGGGTTATTTAAGCTCCGATCCCAACTTGAATTGGGACTATAGCTCACTCATTGATTAAGAAAATATAAACAATAATTAAGAAAGATACAGGGTTATTTGACAAATGACCAACTAATTATGAGCTTAAAAAAAAAAAAAAAAAAAAAAAAAAAAAAAAAAAAAAAAAGCCAATTTTATAAATGGCCAAAAGACTACAACGTCAAATCTCATGATTTAAAATAAGGACAAGTATGCCCTCACACTTCAATCCCTACATTTTTTGTGTATTTAAACATATATTATCTTTTTAACTTAATTTGTAACACTAATTAAGTATAGAGATAAACTATCTAAGTTGATTTTGATAAAGGAGGTTATCAACCTAAGATTTAATATCCTACTAGTTTTTTTAACATCAAAATGTTGTAGAATAGACAGGTTGTCTTGAAGAGATCAGTTAAGGTGTGCATAAACTGATGCAGACACTCGTAATAAAAGAAAAATAATAATAATTAAGTGAAATTATCGCAAAACAACAATATTGAAGTATACTCCAATTTTTTTTAATTGAAAAGAAAAGCACACTAATTTTAGAGGCACATCAAATATCATAACCCGATGGTTGTTAAAAATAAATATATGTTCGACTCCAACTTAAGGGTTCTTCACTTTTAATATCCCAAAACAGTGACACAAAACAATTCATTTATTCTTATTCTTTTCATACCATGAAACTTCACTTTGTAATAATTAGCCCTACCCATTATTATTGTTTATATTGTTTCATATTTACTTCTTATATACATATACAAAGTGAGAAAATTTCGAGTACTACAATAATATAAATACCTAATTTTATTTATTGTTTGACCACGTTTTATTCCTTCTATTTATTATAAACCAATGAAATATGATGTGTTCATAGTGCTATAATTTTATTTATTTATTTATTTATTTTTGAAAGAGATTAAAAAATATAAAAGAGAGAGAGATTGATGAGAGAGAATGGAAAAAAAAAAAAAAAAAGTAATGATATTAAAGAGGACCTCACGTCAGTGTAAATTCCAGGAAGAAGAGTCGGCCAAACAAACTTTCCTGCCAAACATCAACACTCCAAATGATACATCCCATTTTTATACAAACACACATATATAAATATGGTCCTATACGTAATCCTTAGCTAATACTAATCATTATTTCACCACTTTTTATATAACTCCCTCACCTCAACAATATCTTTAATATATTACTTCTAAAAATTTCTATTTATTTTTTCATTTATTCAATCCAAAAATATTAATGAGCTTTCCCACATTTTTAATTGCAAACCACTTAGTAGGAAGTTTAATTGGCAAAATTACCTCTTCTCCAATTTTTTTTTTTTTTTTTTTAAAGAATAGTACATTTGCAACTCCTAACATTTTCAAACCAAGTCATTTTAATCTTCAAATATTATATTCTTGATCAAAATGTGAAGCTTTTAAATTTAGTATACTGTAAGAAATTTAAACGTCCGACATTAAAAAAGTGATTCTAATTTTCATACTCAATTGAATATTTAAAGAGTTTGATTTAACATATTATTATTGAATTTAATAAACCTTAATTTTAACTATTATTTTGATTTATTTAGATGACATTGCCAAAACTACTTTCTACTTTATAGTTTTATGTTTGATTCTCTAACCTCACAACGTATTTGTAAAAAAAAAAAAAAAAAAAAAAAAAAAAAAAAAAAAAAAAAACTAAATTCAAATGGATCGCATATAAATACTTAAATTAATTATGCTTGGTATTTTTTTCAAGTACAATTACAAAAACATATTAATTTAACTACTACTCTAACTAATTAGTAATAACTACTCATGCCATGTAATTAATTAAGTAAATTAGATATTAATTCTCTCACCATCCTGATGGTGTAATGGCAGGAGTAGTCTCCATGGAAGTGGATGAGGAGGTTGAACCATTAGCCTTGTGGAAAGGAAAAGGCCATCCTCCGCCGGCAGCGGCGGCTCCACCGCTGGTGGGTGGCTGTTGCGGCGGCTGACTTGACTGCAACAACCGAATTTGTCTCTTCAAGAACTTGACATAGCGAATGGCTTCATCCAACATTGAAGCTGTGTCCATCTTGGTCCCTCCAGGTACAAGCCTTTGAAGAATTCTGATTTTCTCACTGATCCTCTCCCGTCGGAGACGAGCTGCGATGCTTTGTGGGTCATCACTAATCCGCACGTTCCGTCGCTTAGGCTTTCGGATAGTTGAAGGGTCGATGTCCACTGGCTGCATTGCCGCAATCTTATACATCATCTCCTTCATAGCACCTAACTCTTCTTCCGGTTCTTCTTCATCATCACCTGTTCCAGAACTCGGAGTACCTGTAAAGGATTTAAAACAATTAAATTGAGTAGAGTTATTAATACTATGTTGAAATTCCTATAATGTTCTTTTACAAATATATAATATATATATACCGTAGCCTATCAACAGATGGGTGGAAGAGGAGGGGAGTTGTTGATCGTGAGAGTCGGGGAGTTGGAATGGCAACAACGACGGCCAAAGGGAATCGAGGTCGGGGTCGTGGTGATGATGGTGAAGGTCGATATGGTGGTCTTCCATGGCGGGGTGATGGAGATGAGAAGAGGGGTTTGGGAGGTGATGGGGGTCCATGGAGGAGGGTGATGGGGGTGAAGAAAAACTAGGGTATGGGGTTGGAGAGATGAAAATGAAAGCAATGTGGGGGAAATTAATTTGTGAAGAAGAAGAAAAAAATATACAAGACTATTGTATTGATTATCTAAAAAAAGAGTGAAGAATATGAGGGTTTGTATGTTTAAGAGAATGGGGATTGGTAGTGCTTGTGTTTTAGAGAGAAAGGAATGAAAAGAATTGGGAAAGATGTTTGGATGGGCAAAGAGGAAAAAAGGAGTGATCTTAGGGTTTAACATTATTTTCTAATTTCTTTTTTTGGAAGATTTTTCTCCCAAGGAATTGCCCCTAGTAATCAAAGGCTTTACAGAGGGGGTTTGCCTTATTCTTTATATCATCTTCTGAACCCCCATTTGCTTTGCTTTCTTTTTTCATTTCCTTTTATAGTATCAAATAAAAATTTTATATATTAAGGTTAAATTTCAAATTATATATGTAGTATGTTGGGAATGTTGTATCATATTAAACCTTTTATATTTTCTTCATCAAATCATGAGATATTAATTAATTAATCTCCATGAGATATGAAACTATTTGATACAATAAATATAAAACAGCTGATTAATTTATAAAAAGTGGGGAAAGAAGCAACTTGACTATCTAATCATCAAATTAGCAACTCTCAAGTAGTTGGTATTTCTTTTTTTAGTTCATTAATGACACATTTAATCAAACTGGTCGTACTAGAACTTTATTAATGTAGCACAATGTATGAGACATAAAACAGTAAAAGTATCTTGATTTAAATATGTATCTAGTGAGTTGTTAGAAGATATTCAAAATTTAACGGTTATTAGGAGTGCCCACAATTTTTCTGTAATTAATTTCATGTTTTCCGTTTTAAAATGTTTTTATTTTTGTCTAATTTTTATGGTCCCAAAAACGAAGACAAGAAATTGAAGCTGAATTGCATCAGCCTCCGTGGGGGAGTATGTTTTCTTATGTCATTCTTTTGTGTATCCGTACGGCAGTGTGATGGCTACCTTCCTTTTGTTAATTTACATTTCTTATCCTTTTTTTTTTCTTTTGGATTTGTTTTTATTTTTTATTTTTTTTGCCTATTTTTATTTATTTATTTATTATTATTATTATCTTGTCATGTACAACTTCGCGCATGCCCTAATGCAATCATTCTAGGGTTTTCAGAATCAGAAACCCCAATTTTAGGCATAGCTAGGGTTTTATATTTTCATTATACTCAAACACACAATACTTCTTATACATTAAAGACTAACAATTAAATGTGTATGGGTTTTACTTTTTTGTATTGACATCAATTCTTCATTAGCTTCCAAAAGTCTACATGTTTCATTAGGTTCCACTATTTTCGCAACTTTTGAGTACCCTTCTCTTATTAAGTAGGGTTTGTATTATTTCATCTCACGATCGATATTAAGTTGTTGTACATATTAGAGGTATGAAAATTTAAACCATTAAAATCAAAGGAAGAAGTACATGTCAATTACCGCTAAATTATGTTTATGTTACTTAATGGATGGATGTTTGTGTTATGTCATGCTTGATTGACTCGTATAAACAAAATATATATATATATTATCATAACTCATTTTCACAAATAATATTAATACTCTTTAATGAAACTAGAGCTAAAAACATATTTAAAGCAATATTGATAACTAAAGTTGGAGACATTATAATGAAATGTATATAAAGCTTAAGATCCCAATTGAAAAACAAGCATATGATTCAAAGCACAAAAAAATTAGTTACATTTTAAGCTTATTTCAACTTAATCATATATATGTTCACTATTTTTTATCATTAACGATTGATTTCTTAACTAAAGTGTATATAATAGAAGACAATATATCGTCATGTAATACAATTAAAAAATATATTTTTGTCAATTTGAGTATAACTCAGTAGATAAAGGTACTAATGCCAAAAGAAGAAGAAGACACCTTGACCGTACAATTTCTTCATCTTTCCCGGTCGGAAAACCGTAGATATTGGAGTAGGAGATTGAACAAAAGAGAAACTTGGCCATTTATTGTTACACTCAAGCATATGTGGTTGTATTGTAGAAGGCCAACAAGATTATAAGTTTAGGCTAAGAACCATCAAAGTGTTGGAGTCACATAAATAGAGGGCAATAAAGGGGTATATGCTAATTTAGTTTTTTTGGTACACAACCTGTTCCCAATCTTTGTTAGAACAGAAAAATGTTAATAATAATAATAATAAACCTAACTTGGGTGAAGGTTTTTGGGTTCTTTTTCACAGCAGCTAATTTCCACCCACAAATGCAAAACAAATAAAATTTGATAGATGAACATGCAATGTGTTGCCCCATGATATTCTAATGTATAACAGTGTAATAATATCTTCTTCCCATTTTAATTTTTCTTATATATAGGGTTTAGGGTTATGAGTATGTTTGATAGCAAATTTGTCTTTTACTTGGTTTGTGTTCTTGAAAGTTATTTTTATATTTATGAACAACCCTTTATCTTAAAACTGTTTGTATTTACTGTGATTTTATTACTTTTTATTTTTAATCAAATAAATATATATATATATAGTATTCAAAACTTAGTTGAAATTTTGAAAATAGTTTTAGAATAGCATTTACGCTAAATTATACAAAATATTCCTAAAGTTTGTATTTTATGTCAAAAATACTCTCGAACTTTCAAAAGTTTCAAAAATACCCTTAAACTTTCAAGATGAGTTCAAAAATACCCTTACATTAGTTTTGGATGGAAACTATTAATGTTTTGTGTCAAAAATACTCCTAAACTTTCAAAAATTTCAAAAATACTCTTACTGTTATATGAAATAGAAACCGCCAATACCATTTTACTTATCTATTTTCCATCATTTTCTCCCCGCCCTTCTCAGTACTCTTTTACTTCCTTTTTTGTTAACTGTGTGACATCAATTTATCTAAAATAAATGAGAGTGCACACTTCAATTAAGGTATATGGATTAATAATAAGAGGAAAGAGAATAATAAAGGAATCATTAAAGAATTTTAAGACTGAAATATTTTAACAAAGTTGTATGTTAGTAGTTGAGTGTGTATTAATAACCGAATACATTTTTTATTTGATCATTTATCGTTTTGGTATGTTTAAGGGGAGATTTTGACTTTAGAATTTTGTGAGATTTTATGGGATTTTATGTTTTAAGTTAAAATTTTGGTTGGTGAAAAAATTGGTATAAGCTAAGAATTGGAAAATTAAGAGAAAAATGAGAGTATCTATATGAAAAAAATGAGGATATCTATATAATTTGTTTTAAAATTCACTTTTTTTCGAATTTAAGAAAACTTCAAACAAATTCATCAATTCTAAACTTTTTTTTTTCAATTTTAAAGTTAATATTGCAACGATGTATCAATGGTTTCTATTCATATATTTATGGTGAAGGTGTTTTTTAAATTTTTTTTTTTTAGTTAAGGGTATTTTTAAACTTTTGAAAAATTTAGGTGTATTTTTTAAACAAAACTTTAATGATTTCCATCCAAAACTAACGGCAAAGGTATTGTTGAACTCTTTTTGAAAGTTAAAGGGTATTTTTGAAACTTTTGAAAGTTTAAGAGTATTTTTGACACAAAATGCATAGTTTATAAGCTAAAATTCAAACTTTACAATAATAATAATAAAAAAAAAAAAAAACAAACAAATGGTTATCAAGATGGAATTAGATTTTTATTTTTTATTTTCATTATTTAGCTTATGTACTAATAATTATTTTTTAAAATCTACTTGATAAATTTGAAAATTATTCATTCAAAATGATCGAATAACAAAGAATAACAAATAAATAAATAAACAAAAATGAAGTTGTAACACAAATTTATTTTGGATAATTATTTTAAATGACAAAAAATTGCTGAAAATATTTTTAAATTCAACAAAATGTCATCGTCTATCCGTGGTAGATAGCTCTAGGTACTGATAGACATCTATCTATGTCTATCACTAATAGATAGTGATAATGATAGATGTCTATGAACGATAGATGATAGTAACTTCTAAAAAAATTACCATCTATTAACATTTTCACTAAAAATTTGGAAACATTGTCCCATACAGTATTTTCCTGCATGAAAATTATTATTAATATTTAACCAATTTTGATGAAAAATAAATAACTTTATGAGAGGGACTAGATTTTAGATTTGTTGATAGTAGAAATTAAAAGTAGACATTTTAAATATACATGGATTAAAATTGAACAAACAGTAAAGCCCCATTTTATAACCATTTGATTTTTTATTTTTGAAAATTAAACCTATAGAGACTATTTCCACCTCAAAATCTCTTTCTTTGTTCTCTACTTTTTACCAATAATTTAAAAAACCAAGCCAATTTTTTTTAAAAAAAAAAATTAAGAACTTGTTTTTATTTTTAGAATTTGACTAAAAATTAAACCATTGTATTTGAGAAAAATGCAAATCATTATAAGAAATGAAGAGGAAATAGACTTAATTTTAAAAAACGAAAAATAAGAAATAAAATGATTATAAAACGGGTCTAAAGTATCAAAATTAAAATAGTATTTTAAATATATATATATATATATATATATAATGAGGGTATAGACCAAAAATTGAGGAGGAAAAAGGGAAGATAAAAGGTTTAATGATTCGAAAAGGTAAAAAAGAACAGTTTACGAGAAGGATTGGTTTTGGATCAGAAAACCATGCATTTTCATTAATTCCATTATTTTTGACATTGAGAAGAAAATGTGTTTTGAAATAAAAATTCCACCCACTACCCCTCCTCATAATCTGGACTCTGACTAATACTTCCTTACACTCTGCCCCTTCACAACTTTTCCTTTTATGCAAAAAGCTCATCCTTAACTTGTTTGCCCTTAAATTAGCCCTTTGAAAACACACATTCATCATTTCCTTTTCTTTCTTTCTTTCTTTTACCTTTCTTTTTAAATTCTTTTCTAAAAGTTTTCATTTGACTCCATCTAGGTTCCTAACAGATGATCTTTTTCCAATTTTGATGAGTATACTACTATTTCGAACCTTAAGATTTGAGTCATGTGTTTATTTAGTCTTTTAGAGGTTCAAAATAGACACTTTAGTCCTTTAAGTTTGGAAAATCATTCAAAATGGTCTATAACCTTATTTCTTATTTGAGTTAGTTGATCTAATAGAATATTGACCGGCAATTAAAACATTGTTGGCTAAAACTTTGATGACGTTACAATTTTGGCTATTCGATGGCGCACATGGCCTCTCACTCCTTACTTTCTTTCCTTTCTTCCTTCTCTTTCCTCTTTCCTCTTCCCGCACTTCCTCTCCGACAATTAAACTGTGTTGCTACAATTGTCTGTTGTTGAAATTTGTTGACATGCGTGACTCTCGTTCATCTCAAGCCACTTTTCCTAATGATAAAAAAGGTTAACAAACCATTTCAATCTATGTACTGTGAAGTTTGTTTAATTTTAGTTCATATACTTTCAAATTTCTAATTTTAATCTTGTATGATCTCAAGATTAATTTTTGTCAAAATGAGTTGAATAATACTAAAAGTATAATATGTGAATAAAATCAACAAATAAACTAGCAAGAGAGACTAAATTTAAGTTTATTAAAAATACATGAACTAAAAATAAATTTAAAAATCAAACTCAAAAGTATAGACGCCAAAGTAATATTTTAACCTTTAAAAAAACCATCAATCATAGTCCTTTTTCATCTATAAATGAAAATAAATTATCAAAAATAAATTTGAAAGTAGATAATCAAAGAATTCAACTTCTCTTTTACTCGTCTGTTATATATATGAAAGGAGATGGTCAAGTTCCTCCCAAAATCATGATTGGTTAGGGTTTCTTTGATTATGAGGTTTTTTTTTTTTTTTTTTTTTTTTTTTTTTTTTTTTTTTTTTTTTTTTTTTTTTTTAATATCATACCCGCAAACAAGTTTATTTTTCAGAATTAGAAAACTATATTTAAAATCATAATCAAGTACGCACCCTTGTTAAAATTTCATCAATGAACTACTTTCTAAATTCAAGAATGAACTACTTTCTAAATTCAAGAATGAACTACTTTCTAAATTCAAGAAGCTCACAAGTATGTGTTAAATAACAAATTTAATGCTTGAACTTTTGATTTTACTATCATCCCTAGACTTTAAAAATGTTTCTCTAGCCTTTTAATTGTCTGATAAACTCCATTCAAATTAAAAGTTTTAAAAAATCGGATGATTTATTAGATATAAATATAAATTTTATGTCAAATAGAACTATAAGCTTTCCAATAGTGTCTAATAAATCTGTGAATTGGAATTCATGTAGCTAGTAGACACAAAATTAAACATTTAAAACCTATTAAACATTTTAAAGTTCAAGGACTTCTTGAGCACAATTAAAAACTTGAAAAACTAAATATGTACAAACTTCAAAGTTCAATAATCAAATTTGTAATTTATCTTCAACAAAAAGTGGAAGAAAAAAACTGCGAACCCAAGATGACTTGATTCTTGAAAAGTGAAAACCATTCATTCAACAATAAAAGATGAAGAATGCACAAACTAAAACCAACAAATTTCCACATATCTAATTTGCAGAAAGGCTGAAGAGAGATGTACCTAAGACTGCTAATGGGAGATACATTACACTACATTAGTAACACATGACAATCATCATTCCAAAGGCTGCAGCATTCTAACAAATTAGTACATGGGATGATTTTGAAAAGAAAAAAAAAATACATAGGAATGTACTTCGACAACTTCGTCTTCTCAAGTTGTCTTCTGAACTCGGTCCACATACGCCTGTCAAGGAAACAAGAGATGTTGAGGAAACATATTAGACGGAACAAATTAGTCTGACTAAACCAAAGAGGAAGAAGATAGATTATTCTAATTTGTAAAGATCAGCAACAAAACACTTGAGAGACTGAACCAAATACTTCACCTAGAATGAATACACAACAAAAAGAGAAAGGACCATGAAAGCTATAGATATCTATGGCTTTCACAAGCATCTTAAACAAAGCCTAAGAGAGCTCTCATAAAAGTTTGAAATCTTTCATTTTGCAACCATTTGATTGCCATCTTCGAAGGTCTTGGTGCAACCGAGATAATGCGACTGAGTTTTCTGAGTCAATTACAACAAGACCGGAGAGGTTATAAGAGGTATGTTTATATGCATCCAGGGTGCATACTAATGTCCCTAACAGTCCTGACCCGAACCGCGATGTTGCTACACAAGGTGTTCACATGTCAACTGAATAACTGAAATAATAAATAGGGGAAGTCCATTTTGCTAATTACAATATAAGGTAATCGACATATGTATTCGACAACTCTTCAGTTTTCTACAGTAGACTGTTTATTTTCTTTGGTTTATTTGAAGTACCAGCAGAAAATCTTTTGTTGATGAACCATACCAAGGTCATCCTTTTCAAGTATTTTTTTCCCTATTAAAAATTAACAAACTGCACAAGTTCCATTTGTTTCAGTCAAGTTCTGTATGACCCTATAATGAATTTTACACTGCACTTTTAATACATCAGCTGATTAAGGTGTATACAATTCCAGTCAGTCTAAGTGCTTCAGCATATCTCCTATTTCAGAGTAATGCTAGATCCTACTGTCCAGGTTAAGGTGAGTTCAAACATCTCAATGAATTTCCTATGATTTTGTAACCCCTGTTAGGCCATCGATTCACACTAAGTAGTGCTAAGCTTCAATTTCGCCCAAGCTTCTTTTCACAGTAATTTCCAGAATAGATAATAGCCTCGAGCAGCATCACCTGTCATGCAACAGATGAAGGGTGCCGTTTTTCGCTATACCTATCAACAATAATAAATATTGCTTTGTGAAGACATTGAGAATGATCTTTTTACTTGACAACCTGACATTACTCAATGCATTTGCAACTCTTTATTTTTATTTTATCATTAGTATTAATATTATTAATAGGAAACTGAACAACCAAGAGGGTCAGCTACCCAACTAATTTACGTAATTAAATATTGTTACTTTATAGGTAGATTTCGTTGTTAAAGACTGATTACTAGTTAATTCATGGGTACAGCCAAAGAGGGTGAACAGTCAACTAAACAACCCAAGGACAAAAGGAAAGGGACCACTTTCCTGAAGGAGGGATCAAAGAAAGGCTCTTCAATCTGATAAATCACAAAAACGAACTAGGGTTTGCAACTTCGTGAAACTCTTCAGCAAAATGTCTTAATGGAGAACCAAATCTTTAGATCAATGAAAGGCATCTTAGCTGCATCCGTTAGTATTGTTTCGAGAATTCAAATATCTTAACCTCTAATAATTGCTTAGAAGTAAAATATCCAGCCATGAAAAAGGAAAAGAAAATCTAAAACAACCACCTACATTTAGGTTTTAGTTTTAGGTAATTCTTACTCTTGCTCCCTCCCTCACGCTATTAGCTTCTTTATTATTCATTTTCTAATATTTAAATAAATGAACTCAATCTTTTTTTTTTTCTTTGAAAAGGATATAGAGCTATTCATTAAGAAAAATGAAAAGAAACTAATGCTCAGGATAAATGAACACCTCTCAAACACTTGATCCAGATGAATTTATGATATCAAACTACTATTTTTGTCATATTATGTTTATAATTAGCATATGGGATCCAAAAGTACTAGTTTTAATAAATTCCTCGAAAGATTTGAAAAGCGATGAACCAAACAACTCAAGCCAAATATTCCAATGTCTGGATTGGGATCCATCACCTATGAGAATCATTGAGTTGGAAAATTTTGCAGCCCAAGCAATTGACAGCGTCCATTAACCAACTCATGACCCTTAACTAGTCCTAAAGAGCTTATGCATCCTTTTGCCACTACACTCGAGACAAACATGATTTTTCATTTTACAATGAACCACCTTTCATTTGAACAAATGTAAATACACAGGGAGAGCCACACAAAAAGACCAAAGAGAAGTGGAAACAGCCACAGCTTTAGGTAATAAGAAAAACAGATGAATAAAATATTTAAATAAAAAGCCCCAAGGGAGGCATTAAATGGACCACAAAACGAACACTACTTCAAGCGACTTATCTAACATAATGAATGATCTCCTATTTGTTTCCAGCCATATAAACCAGAAAACAGTGAAGAAGCAAACTTGTCATAGCGCACACACAGCCTTTCCTCCAAAATGGAAGGTCAATACAACTTTCTCCTAACTTCCAAACAAGGCTCAACCGGTAATAAGCTAAATGTAAGGTCAAAAACTCTATCATGCCAAACTCTAAAAGCAAAAGGACTCTACTTTTCTCTAGCGTAAGACCCAGCAATTTCAATATCTGGATCAAGATCACAAGTAGTGGTTCTCCACATAGTGTTTAAGCTGCTTATCCTTCCCATGGCTACTAGCCAAATAAAGAGATCAATCTTCTTTTGACATTGAAGTCCTTGTTTGATAACCATTTGTATTTGGTTTATGAAAATTAGGATTACAAACACTACCTCCATTTATTGATTTCTATGTTTTATTATTACTTTCTAGGAGGGTTTTCTTTTTTATTTTTACTATGGTTTTTATTATCTTCTTTTAAAACTACTTTTCGGAATTTTACTAAAGATTCAAATGTGATGGCTTAAGAGATCACCAACGAATGCCGCTACAAACTGGAAATGGAATGATCAGCTATAATAAGGACAACCGGGACATTAACTCAAAAGAATATCAAAAGAGGGTAGCACTCTCACAAATAAATAACCAAGGAGAGATCGGAGAGTATTTGGAAAAGGTAATAGAGTAAATAAGCAAAACAATGCTGATAAAGAGCATGTTTGAAGCAATAAACTTTTTTATTACAAGAACATATGAGGTCTTAAGAAGGAAACCATAACATAAAACAGTATGAATATCACCCATTCCAGTTATTTATTTGGAGATAAGAAAACATAGCTACAAGTTGAGTCTTGAGTATTTGCATGACCTACCATTGTACAAGAAAAGAATTGTATTCAAACAAATGCAACCATCGTTTCTATCAAGTCTAAAAAAGTTGGCACATAAACTAGATAATCTGAAAGGAGTTATCAGCAATTTTACATTGCCTCCCATTTGAGGGCAAAAGGTAAAGATATTACAAATACTAATGTATTAAGAAAAACAGTGGGCTGATTACTTCCAACCATTGCTTAGAAATATACAATATTCCTTTTAATGTTTACGTTGATGTGGAAATTAGAAATAAATAATTAAATAAAATAATAATAACAATCAAGTTATAACTTCATTGAAGTAATGAAAAATATGATAAACCAAACAAAATAGTCAACTGTCCAGTGCAGAGTATAAAATAGGGGGAAATGATAGAGAAAACTCAATTGAAAAGAAATTTGTAGTTACCTGAACAAGTTTGGTGAGCTTTGGTTTTGAAAATGAAAGATAGTGATCAATTTTCTCCTGCGTTTGAGGAATATGACCCCCCTGCAAGGTACCTGTCACTTTGTCCACCACTTTCTTGACTATGGTTTTATAAACATCTTTGCTGATATGACCTTCCTTCCATGTAGGTTTTAGAAGTTCCTTGATAAACTCCACAAGTGCAAATTTGAAAGCACGAATTCCCTTAGCATCCTTACTTTTCTTCTTATCATGGACCCCATCATTCCCATTTGCATTTTCTGCAGTATCATTCTCTTGAGAATCCTCTGGGTCAGTCTTGTTCTCATTATCCCCATCACCATTCTTCTCTCTGATAGCCTCACCATCAGCTGCTGGCTTCCCATCATTTATTGCATCACTCCTATGAAGAGTTTCTTTAGCAGAGATGCCAATCTTGTCACAAGGATCAGATGATAGAGGCAAATTTGGTATATGTACTTCATCCTTCACTTCTGTAGCGTTTTTCTGTCCACCGGAATTCAGCAAACAGTCTGAAGGTGTTCTAGTGACTTCAAGCTTCTTCAGCTCCAAGCTATTGCAGAGAGTAGAATCTTGTTGCTTCGAGGATTCAATTACAGGACCTGATGAACCCGACTTCATCGATAGCCCCAAAGCACCCATGGATGCATCAGAATAAGGGAAGGAAGGTGTTTCTGACACACTATGTGTATTAAGGGAGGCATACAATTGAGGCAATGGTTGCACATTTCCAAAATATTGTGCAAGAGAGACAGAAAGGTTAGTTAATTGGGTAATTTGTTCGCTAGTTACTATGTTTGGGGTGATAGTTGTTCCAGAATTAATTCCTGGCATGCTTCCATCCTCATCCTGCTGTTTAACTCTGAGATTTCCATCTGACACTTTCGGATTCACTACGGTTCTGCCTGGATGATCAGTGTGATATGCCATTCTTTGTCCAAGGACAATATTACTAGAAGGATTGCCTTCAGCATGTGAAACAATTGTTTTGTCAATTGTAATCTTATCATTGAATGCTGGTGCAATGGTAACATCTTTTGTTAAATTATGGCTTTGCCGAAAATGAGTATTATCAACTGATATAGGCTCTATGGCAATGTCTTGCTTCTTAGCCAAAGCCTCTTGAACTATCGCATGGCTAAGAGTGGCTAAAGCCATGGAAGTTTTAGAGCCAGAATCCGACATAATGTTGCAATCTCCTTTCACCACATGATTGGATGGTTGCACAGGGTAGTGCCAATCAGGAGACATCTCCATATCATCACTTGGCCACTTTCTGTGACCTCGAGGGTCAGAAGTGCCTATGCAACCACCAGCGTCCTCTGCCTTGCTCAGAATGGTATCATTCTTGTTGCTCTGAACTGCCTTGATGCCAACAGCTTGATCCCACTGAGTTTTGCTCTCATTGTTCGAACCATGAACCCATTTTTGTTCCGAAGGCCATGTGTAACTCGGTTCTTGACTAGCAATTTGTTCACTTTTGTCCTCTCTCAACTGAGTGAAATCGGAACCGCTGGCCAATTCACTTGATTTTGTCCCATCCCACAACCGGTCCCTACCATCTGAACATTGGACCTGCTCCCATCTATCACTACTTGATTTCCTCTCTGGGCTTGCACGCGGCTGGCTATGATGAGAAAATTTGCAATTTTTTCCATTACGACAAGTTCCAGCAGCAAAAAATTTACAGATAACAAGACTGCTACTGCAAGGTTCACGCTCACCACGTGAGAAGTATGCTTCTTTACTCCTATCATTGTCCCTGTCTCTGCTAATATCATTTGGAGAACCTCGTGATAGTTCATGAAATGCACTGTCGTGAGGATACTTGCAAGAGGCACCCCTATGGCACCTTCCCTTCACAAAATCGGTACATTGAGCAGCTGATCTTCCACTCCTGGGATAGTCCCTAAAATCATGGGGAGTTGATCTTAAAGATCGGGCCCCCTTCCTGTTCCTATTTTCCCAGCTATCATCCAGATTCTGATTGTCCTGGTGAAGAAATTGACAACCATTACCTCGCCTGCATCTTCCAGAAGCAAAATCTCTGCACAGTTGAGTTGAAACACGGGATCTGTTTCTGTTTCTATCATGAAATCCAGAGTCCCGCTTAAAACTATGAGGACTTCTACTTCTACTCCGGCTTCTGCTCCAACTCCGGCTTCTGCTCCTACCCCTGAAACACAATAAAAACAAGCAAGTTTAATTTTTTTAAAAAAGTAATTGTAATAGATCATCCCATCCCTTGGAAAAGAATTAATCAATCCTAATAGAAATACATAAATCCAGGTACTCTCGTTCAAATGACAGAACATGGATCTTCACACAAGCATGGAAATTCAGGATCAAACTTGAGAGATTTGAATAACTAACATTGTGTTCTAAGCAAAAGATGCAACTTCAGCGACAAAATTTGAGATTGAATACTTTTGTGATGAGGAAGTTGATATAAGCTCTTGAAGCTACCAGTGAATCTAACCTCACTGACCTGCTCCAATCATTTCTATCAGACAGGTTAGAGCTATGTCTTCTCCATCCATCTAGACCAGGAGACATTCTTGTGCCGTAGCTTTTATCATCAGCTTCCCATTCAACAGTGCCTTCCATATTTTTATTATAGCCTTTATTAGTGTAATCCTCCTTATGTGAAGCTCCGGTTCCAGGTAAAGGTTCCTCCAACTGCAATCCCCAATCTTGCTTAGGTTTTGAAATGGTATTGGTGGTCCCCATACCAGACCACTTGGGACCATCATCACTTGCAAGTTCAGGAGAAACCCAACCAGGTCGTGATTCTTTTCCAGGCCAACTATGTTCTTGCACACTGTCAGTTTCAAAGTGAGAATCTTCTCTCAAATCCCATTTTGACGAGCGTTTTCTGCCACTTCCACTCATAACTCTAAGGATTTTCTCCTAATACAGTAAAATCTGAAGGCAGGATGAAAATAAGTTAATTTTAATGGTGAGTCCTCCCCACTTCGTAGTCAAATCCAAGTTATTCATATAGATTGAATTGGTTGAGATTCAGCAAAGAATAGATTAGACTACATTTCCCCATTAAAATTACCAAACTCGTTCAGAAGTATTCCATTACCTCATTAGGAATTATCAGACATGTTAACACTGAATGAGATGGGATTCCCCCAATCACAGAGAAAAGAATACCCCTTACATATTCACATGCTAGTCAGAATATAAAGAAAAACATCTTATTACCTAAGCATTTTGTTTTTAACATGAATCTCCCCACTTGTAATCAGTCATGTAACTAGTATTTCATAAAATAACCAAATTTCCTGCCAGTAAATGCTCCACCCTACCTACCAACCAAACTTCAAAAACTGATAGATGCACTTTGCTCAAAAGTGAGGGTATCAAAATCAAAAGAAGCTTGTAGGAGCAACCAACTTCAAAGAAAAAGTATTTGCAGTACCAGAGTACACTGGAGAACACCAACTCGTGACCATTGTAAAAAGTCTAGCAAGATATATGATACAACCCATCATGCTGGGCAGAGAAAATCTAGGGATATAAACCAATCTGACGAAGTAATTAATCCAACAGTACTTCATAGAATGTGACTTTTCATGTTAACTGAGATATAATCAATATCACAGACATGGAAAACAGTCAAGCATGCACACGAAGAGGAGCACAGCAGAACAATCAATCAGAAGAGCATATGCAACGTTGATGAAACTAGACCCAAGGCACACCGTAATTATATTTCAGTTAGACAAAAAAATATATAATAATAATAATAATAAGCATAGTTGTCCATGGATTTTCAAGTTTCACATAATTTTCAATACCAAACAAATAATTCCTAGACATCAATGCTGCAAAATATCCAACTCCACGGGACCACAAACCTAGACAGCCCAAGGACTTGAATTTCATAAGAAAATGGTTATTAGTTCACATTGAATTCGTAACCTCTATCACTAGTATACATTGACATTTGTGAAATGCCAAGGAAAATCTCTTTTCAAAAATTATTCCTTAGGAAAATAATGCTAAAGGAAATTTCTTTCTCCTCTTCACAGGTTACCAACCCCAAAATCCTACCTAATTCTCTTTGTATAACAAGAGAAACCTTACAAAAGAAACGGACATTAAATCTTATGCCTTCTATTTAGTGATATGTGTTGGATTCCTAGTCATCTAGGTCCTTTTTTAGTATGTTGCACAGCTCGAGTTTACTCACCTCCCCGATGTTTCCTTGCTATGAAAGGTGAGTATCCCAAAAGGTCAAATTTCTTGCCTCGAGGATTCTTCACAAGGTGTTAACACTATGGACTAAATTCAGAGACACTCTTTCTTTGCTATGAGGACAAAATGGTGTAATTCTAACACTTAGTTTTCTACAAAAGCTTCCATAAAGAAGTTGCATTAATTATACTAGTCAGATGTACCATCCCCACCTGTAAGGAGAACAACTTATAAACATCTTCAGAAACCATTTCTCCTCTTCCATGCAAATAGCTTTACCATTTTTGCTAATGAGGTTGGAGCAAGAAAAATCAATACTAAAGGGTTATCTTCTTGAGTGTAGTTTTTAAAAGGCAAAGTTCATCACTCTCTTATTTCAATTCATTTCTTCTTTGAAAAAATTTACTGTTGAAACACAAGCAAGGAAAGCCCTTTTTCTTTCTCCTTGACTGACGATAACTTAATTTCCTGAAAGGTTGTCCTATCTTTCTTTAAACGTACAAGCGTGGACTAAAATTACAAGGACATTTCATCAAAAAGAAGAAAATATTTATAACATGAGCATTGCTCAACAATCAAGGCATCCCAACTCTCAACAAGGGTCGTAAATTTGAATCTTCACCCCTCACATGTATGTATTGTGATATTCTTAAAAAACATGGTATGAAGGGAATACTTTTTCAGCATCATTTGCAAACTTTTAAAAAAGTGGAGTAAACAATGATCATTAGTTTTTCCAAGTCATCAAAGGGATTAAGTTGAAGGAAATGTTATAGGAAATATAAAGTCCACATTGAGTCTAATTGAGTAGAGTCCAAAGATCACCATTGAAAGCAAACATTATTTCCATTCATTATTTTACAATAATAGTAGTTATTATTTATAAGAAACAAACTTTTCATTGTCAAAAGATGAGTACAAGAGGAGGGGAGATGAAATATTCCCATACCAAAGGCTTACAAGAAAGATGTCAAACTGGTCACAATTTTTCTTTTTTTTTTTTTGGATAAGAGACGATTACATTGATAAAATGAAAAATACAGAGATATCCAAGGGTACAAAAGGAACCAATCAAATGGTATACAGAAGATGTTTCCAATTAGCAATAAGGAAAGAAAAACTACAGCTTTTCAAGGCCGGTATATCTTTACACCAAAAAAAAAAAGCACTACAGATGGTGGCGTCAAGAATGTCCTTATAAGTCTTATATTTCTCCTAGAAGATTCGAGCATTTCTTTCGACCTATATCTTCCACAAAACCGTTGATATAATGCAAGTCCATATGTGTTCTTTAGTAGCTTTAAAAGGTAGATCAAATTGTTCCAACTAATAACAATTTGAGGTAAGCCATAATTACAAAATAATTTAAAAGTGCTAGGCCAAGACGAACCAAAAAGAGTGACGAGATCCCAACTTTCAGGCAGGGTGAACCTTTATCCCCTTTTTTATTAATTTTAGCTGCTGATTGTCTAAGTTGTCTTTTGGATCATAACGCTTCCTTGGTTTGTTGCTCACCCCATTGGGGATTCATCGTTTTATCTAACTCATCTCCAATTTGCTAATGATACCTTATATTATTTTCTATTGTTGAGGATACTACTCTGCATCATTTGTTTAACATTGTTTGAATCTTTGAATAGGCTTCGAGGCTTAAAGTTAATTTTGCCAATAGTTGGGATTCATGTATCTAATTCGAATTTTGATTGGTTGTTGTTGGGTGCAAACGAGGTTTCTGGCCATCCTCCTACTTAGGTCTACCCTTGGGTGGGAATTCTAAATCTATTACTTTTTGGTAGCTGATGGTGGAAAGGTTTCAACATAAACTTCATAATTGGAAATAGACCTTCATTTCCAAAGGAGGCAAGCATACGACGATTCAGACCACTCTTTCTAGTTTACCCACATATTATTTGTCTTTGTTCAGGGCTCCAACCTCTGTTATCCCATGTTTGGACAAGATGGTTCATGATTTTTTCTAGGAGGGCACGAAGGTGATGGTGGTCTGCATAATGTGAATTTGGGAGATTACTCTTTGCAATTTTGCTCTTTTAGCTAAGTGGATTTGGCGATTTTTGAATGAACTAAGGCGTTATGGCAAAAGCTTATTGTGGCTAGGCATTATTCCTCTAACTGTTGTGGGCCTTCTTCTATTTATCAAGGTTCTATAAAAGCCCCTTGGGGATTTATCTGTCAGACTATTGCTTTGGTTGTTGGTCGTGTTCGACGTTGTCTTGGTGATGGGTCTACCACCTCATTTTGGAATGATTCATGGCTTATTTGTGGTGTCCTTTCCATTGTTTTCCCCAAGCTTTTTCGTATTGCTCTTTATCTAAAGGCTACTGTGACAAAAGTGTGGATTCCCTCTACAGATGATTGGAACTTGCAATTACATTGTAATCTTACGAAGCTGGAGATCCTTGAATGGGCTTCCTTATCTCACCCCTTGTATTCTGTTAGATCGTTTCCTTCTTGTGATTCATGGATGGTCTCTTTATCCTTCTTTGGGTTTTACTGTTACGCCTCTTATGGCTGATTTGGTGGGTGCAGTTGATCCTTTCTTGACAGATATTTACTCAGTTATATGGAAAGATTGTTGTCCCAATAAAATTAAAATCTTTCTCTAGGAGCCATCAATACAATGGATCGTTTACAGCGGTGAATGCCTTATATGTTTATTTCTCCTTCTTGGTGTATTATGTATTGTAATCATGTTGAATCTCCAACTCATTTATTTATGCATTGTTCTTTTGTTGCTGGGTTTTGCAATATTGTTTTGAAGGCTTTTAGTTGGTCCTCATCATGCCCAAATACTATTTTTTAGCTTTTGGCTTCCTTTTGGTGGTATAAAGAAGACGATTTGGTTAGCCATGTTGCGCGCTTTCTTTTGGATCTCATGGGGAGCTGGGAATGATCAGCTTCTTCGTGACTCTATTATCACTTTTGACAAATTTATTGATTTGGCTTCATTTACTGCTTTTTCTTGGTGCAAAACACAACAAGCTTTCAAACATTATAGCGTATCTTTTTTCGTTATTAATTTGTGATCTCTTTTGTAATCACCTTAAGGTGTTTGGGTTGGGGTGTTCCCCTGCTTTCATTTATCAATGAAATATCTCTTTTACAGAACAAAACAAAAAGAATCCTCCTCCCACACCTTCAACATTTCTTTCCCAGCCATGTCATGCAGCTTAGATAATCCTATATTACATTGCTCAATTTTCCTCGGAAGCCTCACAACCATTTGCATTTTCTGCCAAAATAAAATAAAAATTAAAAAAAACGCAAAGAAGCCTCTTCCTAGGGGTGGCAACCACACTCCATTTTAGCTCCTTCCCATATGAAATTCCCCCCCCCCCCCCCCCCCCCCCCCCCAAGTTTCGACTACCTTATTTGTCACTTTAGTTCTTGGAGATCAAAAGATGGTAAGTTATGGAACATTAGTCACTACTAGTATAAGGGATCACCCACATAGACTTCCATGACAAAGCCACTTAAAGGTCACAAAGTGGATGGGAGTTACACATTGAGTAAATTATATTGCCTTCAAGGATAAATTTCAGATGCTCAAAGTGGGCAACATCCATAAAAGTAGACCAATTGAACTATTACTCTTGGAAACCCTTCAGAATCATATGTATCCTTCAACAACTAATGAATTATGAAGTCAACTTTACAATCCATACATCTCTCCCTTCACCATGTAATCATCCACAATTCCAAGCAAAATAAAGTAGTTCACAAGCACTTTGTCCATGATTCATTCTCCTTGTGTTCGATGAACTATAGTTTTCTCATAAAATCCTTCAAAACAAGCTTGAATATAAAAATTGACTTAGTTCCATGAATTTGTGCTAATGCCCAATTGCTCTTGTAGTGGAACAGAAAGCCATGCCATAAGTTATTATTGAACACCCTTGCTAATCTTTCCATCAACCGACCACGTGAAGATACTGCAGAAAATTATGTTTTGACATTAGCACACTCTACGTGATACATTAACTAAAGAAGAGGACATCTATCAAGGAACCTAATAAGTTGGGGTCTAATCAATTAACTTTGGAAGGAAAAAGAACCTACGACTTAAGCAAGGGGTAAATTAATAAATATACATCCAGTAACTAAATTATTTTAGATTCAGCCTAAAGTTTTAATAAGAATACAAATGATAATAATAATCTAATTTACAACTTACAACAGAAAATCAGTCAAACCACAAATGTTTTAACTACTATGACCTGCCACAAAATATAAACAGAATACCACATTCTGTGAAGTTAAAAATGCTGGGGGGGGTGGAGGGGAGGAGAGGTTTCAAGGATATGCTTACATCAATGAGTCTTCGGTAGTCAAAAAAGTTTCAGATAGGCAAGAAAGAAAGACTAAAAAATGGGAGAGAATTGTGCAGACCAATAGAGACTACTCCATGAAACCCTACAATGGAATCCCATGGAAAAACATGAAAAAGAGCACGTGAATTGACAAAACCATTTTTTGGCTTTCAATTTCATATCCACCCACAGATACTATAAATTGAGCTCCACACACTCATTCCTACGTTAATCAGTTGAATGGTTGAAGAAAATAAGAAGTGTCCCCACAATGTTTCTACGATCAAACCTACATTGCCAAGATAAACTGGACCCTTCTTGTTTTACTTTTTCGGGAGGGGAGGGGGTATTTAATCCAACGAACTAGAAGGTTTTTTCCATTTTTTTTACTAAAGAATTGAACTTTCATGGAGAGAAAAAAATGAAGAATATAAGGACATCCAATAAACCAAGCCCCACTAAGTGAACCTCAACCAAAGAAAGGGGCTCCAATCAAGAAAAATAAGACCCAAAGAACAATTACACAAAAAAAATAATAATAAAATCACTAACACCCAAAGAATCTAATGAGGAAAGAAAAATCACTAGGCTCACTCTCAACCCCTCTAAAGGTCTTATTATTCATCTCGCCCCACAACACAGCACAAAACCCCACTTGGAACAAGAACCTTCTATTCTCCCAAAAAAGCAAATGGAGAAGGAACTTCTCAATCATCTCCCTGTACCCTCTATGTCTAGCAAATGGAAAGTCAAATACATCAAAAAAGAGAATTCAAAAAGTCCAAGCAATATTGCAGCTCCAAAGAATATGATCAAGATTCAAATAGGTCATCCCTACCTTGAAATTCCATCCAATTGTCCAAGAACTTTTCATCACCAGAACCAGATAATTAGTACTACTACATAAAATCTTAACATTCAAGTCTCAGTCTTCAAAAGAACAACCATTCCTCCAAATTACGAAAACTATAAGATAAACAAGGCACGAGCATTCCACTACATATATGCCAATATCAAGAAAAGGGAGTCCAATTTTGCACTAATAAACACTAACAATCTGCATGCAACTCGCCTTTTGTTTCTTTTTAGGAAGCACGCACGTACGAGATGTGCTTAGAAGAATTTTCCTTTCAGTTTCAACCACTTGAATAAATCCTTCCACAAGCTACCGACCAGACATAAGGACTTTCACTTGTAAGAAAAGATTAAGTAAAGTTTTACCAACTCCATAGTATAGCATTTGTCAACAAAAGAACAAAGTATAGCATCCTTTTTGGACACCAAACGTTTATCTTCAACTCAGCAACTACTCAATCCATCAACTCAACTTCGTCTAAAATCCAGTTGAACTAGAGCTCTATGTAAATGTAATCAAATCCCAAGGAAAAATCATCTCCATTTCTCAAAAAGCTACCTCTCGTTTGAAATACTTCACCAGAAGGCCAAAAAGAATCTCAATTCCAAGTCATCGATTCCAAAAGATACCCACATAAGCACAAACAATCTCAAGCAAAGAAGAAAAAAAATACACTAAGGACAAAGAAAGAAATGTGTTATTCTTTGCGCTAGGGATATGGGGAGTAATAGTCGGAAAGGCCCAAACTTTAAAGTCGAAGAACCTCGACCCACATACAGTCCCACACAAAACGGCTAAGAGATCAAGACCCAGATACGAAAACATCCATACAACAAAACTGTAGAAGAATAAAGGAAAGGGAAAACATGGAACTCACATGAAAGAAGAGAACTTCCGGCAGAAAGCGGCAACGGTGTAACCCTAGAATATGATTGAAGGGAAATATAGGCACGAACTAAGCTAAACCAATCTTCAGAGCGGATATTTTGGCCATCTTGTTTGCAGAGTGAGTGAGAGAAAGATGAAGACTGAGGAAGTAGCAATGGGCGAAAAAGGGTTCAAAGACTTTGGGGGCGAGAAGAGAGCACAGTTTTCTTTTCGCGATAATTATATATTTTTTAATACAATATATATATCGTATTTTCTTCAATAATTTGATCTAATTCTTTGAGAACTTCAATGGGTTCTGTTTTTTTTCCCTTTCCCCACGGCCAAATTAAGAAGTTTCCTTTTTACCTCTTTTGAAAATCAAATTTTAATGTCCAAAGTTTTGATTCTTTTCTTTCTTTCCAACTCAGACTATGGTCAGTTTTAGAGAATTTACAATGGGGACTAAAATATTTCTCATATTTGCAAATATAGTAATATAACCTTTTAGTTTGGTAAATATGGTAAGATATTTAAAATCTATGTTCATTTACAAATTTGTTTAGTCTCATTTGAAAAAATAATAGAATTAGAATTTAATGTTTATAATTAGAATTTAGTTTCTATGATTTGATAAAAAATTTCTAAAATATCTTTATGGTAGGAATTAGTTTGTGAGTGATTTATCAAATTAGAGGGCTTATTTATGAGGTTTTATCAAAATATAAAGACTAAATTCTAACTTTTAAAATTATATGGAGTAGATTCTAACTTTGTTATAATCATAGAAACCAAATTTGTAATTTAACCTAAAGCTTAAAGTCTAAATTGTTTTTAATTATTTGATTTTATTCTATCATTTTTTAGACATATTGGTGATGTATCAAATTAGCATCAGGTAAATAATTTAGATGCATCATCAGTATATCAAGACTAATTATTAGTATATCAATATTTTGATTCATTTGGTAATGTAGCAAATTAAGTATGTTAATGGTTTTTGCATTTACAAGATTTAGATTATAAATGACATAAATTTCATAAAAAAAAATTGTAAATAGCACAACACAATTCAATAAGATAAGCTACACACAGTAAATATATATAAGTAAACAAAAGTAGTATATCACATATATTATTGGTATATCAAAATTCATATTAAGTATATCGTTGTACTTGTATATTAGCACTCGTAGTCATATAAGTATATGAAATATATCTATTTTATCTACGTATTCGTTCAAGGGATTTGACTTGTGTTTTTTTATGCGTGAACAAACTACAAAATTTGTTATTTTTCAAAATTGAATAGTGGTTGCTACTTCTAATAAACTTTCTACTTTTACAAATGGTTATATTTTTTTTTAAAGGCAAATACACTTTTATATCAATATGATCTAAGATTTAAAAAGAAATGTTTATCATTGAGGTTTATAAAAAGTGACTAGAAATTACACTGGGGGAGGGGACGGATCGAGGGAAACTATCTCCATTCCTGCACAACCATCTCTTGAACATGCTCGATTATTGATATATTGTTTCCTTCCTTTATTTCTACCTTCTCCCTTTTATTCTTTTATATTGTAACCATCTACCTTCTTCTTGGTCACTCCTTGAGCTATGTCATCGAATTTTCAAAGTTTCAAATCTTTTCTCAAACATTTTTGTTAGTTGCAATGTTGCTAATTCATACATTAGCGAACGTCGTTAGATAACAAATTTATATTCATCCAAATTGGAAAGACACGCTAATCCAAATGAACAATGTTGTGCATTCCTTGCATCCAGAAGGAATGGTTCATTCCTGAAATCTAAAACTAATAATTTTCCTCAGTCTTTAGTTCGGGACAACTACAAACATCACTAATGGAGAGTGACAATAACAACCAAGTTTATCAAAGAGGAAGGAGATGATATGTCGACAACCCAACCAACAAATTAGATTTAGTCAATCAATATTCAAACGAAGTCCATTTAAATCCATTTTCCATATTTTAAATTAGAACATTTGTTGTCATCGAACCATTAGTATCGCTAATACATATTACATACTATATGTGAGTTGAATTATGGTTGTTTTGACTATAAAATTAAGATTTTAAAATGCGATTGAAATACTTTTCAAATTATAAAAATCTATCAAGCAAAATTAAGAGTTTAGTATCAACCCTTTTAGAAAATCTATACCTATTAAACATAAGCTTGGAACTTCAATAACTACAACTTGTATAAAAAAAAAAAAAAAAAAAAAAAAAAAAAAAAAAAAAAAAAAAAACAATAATCTTCTTCTTTCCCATGAGATAAACTAAGAACCCTCTGTCCAAATCTGAAGTGATCTCCATCACCTTCAAAAACACCAACTTCATGAAATCAACTAAAACCCGAAACCCACTTCAAATACAGTATAAAAATGGGGGAAAAGATAGAACCCTTCTTCAGAATTCCCACCTTCATTTTACACAAATCATGAACACGATGGGATTTCAAAACTCCATCAACCAGAATCTTCAAAAATGGTGGCAAGGAATTCAAGCAGAGAGGGCGGCCGAATTGATGGCCGGCGGCGTAGGTACGTAAAACTCATCATCAGTCCAATTCGTCTCCCCCCAATGCCTCAACATCCCTTTCCAAGAACATACATTGTCAATACATTTCTTCAATCTATTGTCTTTTACTTTGATTCTCCAATGGCCGTCTGTGTAATTCCCAATCTCTGCTTGTATTCTATCCCATTCCAGTTGAGCCTTCTGCTTCGATCTCAACAGGCAAAATTGTTGCAAAAGCTCTGGCATTTGGTCGTGGACTTTCCACCACCGTTGATGTGCAACATCACTTGCAAATTCTTGCATTATATCCACATTCCAATTGCAGTCATAATCTCTGAAGCACATCCATGGCTTTGTTCCTAAATAGTGAAGAACATAAAGGATTGGTGGGTCTGCCCCAAATAGTCTTGTTTTCATTTGTTTTGTTTCTTCATCATCACCCATCCAGAAGTTCTTCAAGAAATTCATGTGCTTTGGAATTCTATGCCACCATGTGAATACTTCGTTTAAGTATCCTTGGTCCCCTCCATTGTAGGATTCGAATTCGTTTATGTGATCCATTAGAAGTTGGAAGGTGCAATTTGAAGGCTCTATGAGCATTACCCCTGAGTTGAAGAGAGTGCCATTGTTTCCTGTTGCTGAGATCTCTGGCATTCCGAATAAGAAGTCAATGTTTCGGAAGATTAGAAGGTCGGCGTCAATGAAGATGATCTTGTCATAGTCTGTTAGTTGCCATAGCCTGAACTTGCTGTAGTTCCATTCATTGTATGCATCTTTCTCTGCTTTTGGATTCCTGATCCTTTGGATTATCCTTATTTTCCACCCTGCTGCTTCTAGGCCACTCTTGTGATAGGAACTGATTGTCTCGTCGACGAGTATCACGAGGTCCCGAGTCGACCCGGACATCCGAATGCTTTGTGCTGCTGCTATCGCACCGCAGACATAAACGTGAGCCGAATGGAGAATTGTTGCATATGCTTCTCGGAGCATGTTTCCTGAGTAAGCAACCTCTGTTTTGAAAGATAACTTATTAGAGAAGAAAAAGGATCATTGTCGATAAGTATCATACTCAGATTAGCTCAAGTTTAGCTCAGTTCCGTTTGAGGTTAAAGATTTCCTTACTTCTCATAAACAAAATTGCATTTCATCATAGGAAAGATATTCACATGAAGTCTTTCGTAAAAGGATGAGTTTGAGTATCATTGTTATCTATCATGATTGTGGAGCAAAGTTCTGTCATAGGACTGACCTTTGCCTTTTAGGGGAAGTGCAAGTTCACAAGAACCTACTGGGAGCTGGATCTTTTCTCTGATCACATTCAAGTTCGGTCGGTACAGCCACACATTTCCTCGTCGTGCAACGAGATCCTTGCATGTAAACAAGTTCGGTATCGGGAAGCAGTTTGTGATGAAAAGCAAATGGACAGGATAGTTTCCTTTAGCAGAGGCTGCAACACTAGCAGCTGCAAGCTGTAAGTGCAGCCTAGCCACATCTCTAGACCAATTACCCTCATTTCGACAAGGAAGCTTGACCGCGATCAGATCAAGCCGTTTCCCGGGCGCTCTTAGCTTTGGCAAAGATGGGCAAATAGGAACTTCAGCTTCTTCTTCCTCATCAATCCATTCAGGGTATAAGGAATCCCATGTCACATCTTCCTCAGCATACTCCAAATGCAACAATGTGTGTTCTGCATCAGTATTGAGCTGCTTCCAATTGATGACTTCACTCTTGTTGAAGTTTAAAAGCCCAATTCCTTGATACTCCTTTTTATCTCCCAATCTCTCAAGGACTTCAACAACATCTTCCCAAACAATGTCGAGATGAGATACATACCGAAAATCTGGGCCACCCCATATCCACCTATTGACAAACTTTGGCCTGCAAATAAACAAGGTTGGTCTCTTTTGGATATAGAAACTGACAGAATTAACAGGGGAAAGAGGCAAAGCATACCCAGAAGCTGTGTTTGATATATGGTTGTTCACCTCTGGAGAGTATAAAAGTGTAATAAAAGTGCCAGAAATAGCAAACAGAAGAACAAGTTTCAAGAGAGGAAGCTTGCATCTTGAAAATTTTTCATGGGTTGATAAGTTGAAGGGCTTGTCCAGATCTTTCACTTTGCTTCTTTGCAGTTTTCTTTTGGAATATGTCATCATAAAGAAATATAGTTTTGATGTCAGAGCATTTAAAGGCTGGAAAATGAAAACAATATCACAAATTTGCCAGAGAAAACATAGAGAAGAATGATCCTGTTGAAGATTGAAAATGGAAGGAAAGTTGGTTTCTAAGCAAAAACAAATCTGAAATCACAAAAAGGAGCAGATAAAAGAAATTGTGCTCTCTACATCGAGAAGTACAATGAGATGGTGCTACTGCTTATATTTCTTCTGTCATATATAGATGGGCAAAATATGGGGAATTCAAGAAAAATCATGTTATATATTGATAGAACTTATTTTACTAATACAAAAATTTGAATATCCTAAATGAGTTGTAAATCCTTATCATGATCACTTGAAAGTTCTTATGTGTTAGTTTATCCTTCGCATATGTCTAACTTTCAATATGAAAATGTCGATGGAAATTTGTACAGATAGGAATCCAAGAGCACATGGAGGTTACTTTGTCTGTTTCAATATCTTAGCAATGAAAATAGAACTTATGGCTTTAGTTCTTTTATGTCTATTGTTACTTATTTTTTGGAAAGGATCTCAAGATTTTAGCTATGAAGCTATATAAACTATAGATGCAGACTCATACCAATTGGATTGTGATTGTTATAACAGTGCTTTGGAAAAACTTACATTGATGAAGATAATCTATGTCTGGCCTCAATTGGGAAGGTGCCCATTGCTTCTTTTTAGACACAAAAATGGCTCTGAAACATTTGCTCTACAAACAAACAAAAAAGAACTACAACACTTAATGGAATCAATATCCCAAGTGAAACAAGAAGATGTTCAGAAGCCAAAGCAGAAGGAAAAACCAGATAATATATAGACTTAAGAAAGGAAAAAGGGAAAAAAAAGTGGTCAAAACTCCCAAACTCTATTGGGAGATATGATGATGCACAATAATTAAAATTAAAGGAACAGTAGTTAGAGAAGTGGTTGAGGTTGTTGTTAAGCAAAAGTTGTCAATCAACTCAGTGATGACTTGAAGCATAGAGAAGGAAAAGAAATGAACTTGAAAAGGAAACATGCTCAACACTTCATTTATGGGTTAAAAGCTTAAAAACTAGGAATAAAAGCTAAGTTAAATAGCAATTTGGTTTTTGAAAAATAAGCTTATAAACAATACTTTCACCTCTAATTTTTTATGTTTTGTTATCTACTTTCTAACCATGTTTTCAAAATTCATATGCCAAGCCTTAGAAACCTAAAGAAACTAATACCTGAGAAAGAAGCTAGAAAGAAAGAGACAATACCTGAGAAAGAAGTTAGAGCTTCAAGTCAGTTGAAAAGAGGGGAAAATGTGAAGAGTGAGTTTAAGGACATAGCAAGGCAGCTGAGTGAATATAGACATGTCAAGTTACTTGTACATGAATATTCATTCTCTATTTTAAATTTTCATTTCCTTTCTCAATTGATTTGGGTCTGTCACCAACCTTTTCTAATCATTTTTTTAATGTAATATCAATTGGAGCATGCAATTTCATAAAAAAGTTATGTGGATAATAAAAACCCTAGCATCCAACCCTCCCCCCCCCCCCCCCCCCCCCACACACACAACAAAAAAAAAATATATGTATATTTCAAAATACCCATTTGCTTGTCCTTGTATTTTAAGTAACCTCACGTACCTTTTTTTTAGTACAACAATTGCAAGATGGATCGAACTTTCAACCTCTAGAGGAGAAGGGCAAACTGATTACCGTAGAGCTAAACTCACTTTGACTGTTTTGCAATATTTGGATGTCAAAAAAACTTGTAAAATATTAAATCATAGGTAAATGACATCATAGATTGAACATATTTCCTCTAAGCTCTTACTATTACATTCCTTTAAATTTAGAAAGACATTATATATAGAACAGTTTCGCAAAGTCTTAGTGATGAGTGATTATGAATGTTTTCTTTGAACTTAGGACTAGAGATGCATATATTTTTTTCTAATTAACTCAAATAATACAATATTCAATGTATTTCACTTTTCTCATATCTATCTCTAAAGCAAGGCTCAGTTATTGCAATTTGTCTCCTTTTGGTTCCCTTTATGCCCCTAATTTTCTTCAAAATCAAAGTTCCCTCTCCGTGGAAAGTAAAAGTATTTTGAAGGTGGGGATTGGAAAATTAGATAAATGTGTGGGTATATTTGGGAATTAGATTACCCTTCATTTTCATTTTTCTAACTTTGATTATTATGTTTGCTGTTGACCAAAATAAGTTGGCATATAACTTCAAGAATGGGATGGATACTTCAGCACCTAATTTAATTTCACAGATGAAAAAAAAAATTGAAAAAAGAAAAAAAAAAAACCCACTTATGATATATACATATATTGAATTTAAATTATTTCTTATGAGAAAAGTAATACTGGAGATTATTGGTTGATATAAGGTTTAAGGGCCCTTTCATCACCTAACTCACACCATTAATAATGATAATTAATCTCAGTCAAGATCTCAATAAAATGAAAATTTAATCCCTTCTAGCAAAGATCTACAGATAGACACCTTTCCCATTTTCTGTCTCGTGATTATATGATTATATTATATTAATTATTGATCATATTGTATTAATTATTATTTTAAAAGTTGATGGTTGGATTTTGTTTTAGACCTACAAACTTTAAACTAAGCTCTTTGAAAAAAATGGGTGACGAACCAGAGAGTGACACATGGGAGGTGTAAAAGGTTGTTTGTGATGAACGTTATGCATGGTGGGTTTGTTTGCACCTATCGCTACGTATTACATATATATATATTTTTTCCAATACTTTCTATTTTCCATATATGGCAAATAATAATAATTTAAGAGAAGGACAAAAATGGAATTGTGAAGATTGAATTGAAAGCAAAGCAAGGGAAAAGGCAGAGTTTGGAGAGTGTTGTGTGAGAGAGTCAGAGGCTGAAGAGCTTTGCTTCCCCGTTTCATTGTTCTTTGTTCATCAACGCTTTGGTATCTTTAGTTTCTGTAAAGATAATATTATAAAAACTTATCCAATTCCAACCAACTTCGTACGTTTTTCAAATTTAAATACAACTTTTTTTTTTTCTTAGTAGTATGGGACCTTGATTTATTTTGGTTTCTAAAATTAAAATTTTGATCCGCTTTGGTGTTTGTACAAAGTGACAGTTTTGGTCCCTCCCTCCCCTTTTCTCTCGTAAACTTTATTTTAAAAAAAAATAATGATTAACAATGTAAATGAACACAAGAAGCTCAACCAACTTTATAACCCTTTCACTTTAGAAAATTAAGCCAACGTTTGATTTGTAGTCCGGAAGTTTTGCTTTTAAAAATAGAAAACTTGATAGAAAATGATAGAAAATCTGGTAGAAAATGAAACAATATCCTTGTTAACTATATCTGAAAATACGTTTGCTTACGACTAAAAACTTTAAATTTGAATTCAAAATTTGAAAATTGTGTTTGGTTGTGAATTTAAAAATGCAATAAAAATTAATGGGTTCAGTAAAATATAATGAAGTGTGATTTATTTGACAGAAACTTCTAACACCTTTTTTGCTTTTTGGAAATGGCTATATCCTGTGTTTTTAAATTTTGGAAAAATGGAAAATAAAAAAAATTAAAAAAAAAAACAACGGAAATGACAACTTATTGTTTTTGAAAAAGGTTATTTTTTATAATTGTTTTGAAAATAAGTGTACCAAACCTATTTTCATTATTTTCTTTGCAAGAGTATTTTCAAAATCTAACCAAAATTTGAAAACTTAAAAAAGGCTAATTAAAATTTTAAAACTAGTTTCTATTTTAAAATTTTGACTCAAAGTTCAAATGTTTATTTAAGGGAGGCAAAAACTATAGTAACTAAATTATGAAGACACAAGAACCATGTTAAAAAAAATAGTAAAAAAATGGCTATCAAATAGTACGTTGGTTTTACAAATTTTGAGTTGCTACTAGTTTAAGGATTTTTTTAATGATTAAAAAAATAGAAAACAGAAAAAACAAACTTAAAATATTTAAGAAGTTGGTAGATTTGATTCATCAACTTTGGTTTTGTCAATTGATCTAGACATGGTTGATAAGAAGAAGAAGAAGAAGAAGAAAAGAAAAGAAAAAAGAAAAAAAAGAAAAAAAGCTTTTGAGACTCACGCTAAGTCTACAAAATTTACCTAAGGTGAACGTATATAACTTCAGTTGATAGACATTATATTTTTTTCCAACAAAGAAGAAATGTTTTCATAAGAATCCAATTTTCGTTCTTCTATATTTCACAATCTTAAATAAGTATTCAAGAACAATAGAAAAACATCTTTTTTATATATATATTTAAAATTTTAGTTTAATCTCAAAATTTGATATGAAAAAACCACCCAACAAAGTTCTTATTTCTCAGAGAAAAAAAAAAAAAAGAAAGAAAAGAAACTCTGCTAAGATTAAAATAACTTAGTAGTTAAAATAATCTTTAAAAAAAACCTTAGTTAAAACATAAAAGCATTTGTACAACCCACGTTGTACTTGTGATGAACATCCTAAAGAGAGAGAAGGGAAAAAAAAGAAAAAAAAAAAAAAAACAAATGAAGTATTTTTATGAAAATATATGGGAGAGATGCAATTTGTTTTTGAAGGGACAAATGGATTAATTTCAAAGAAATCCATACTAAAAGTACTCACATATCCAGAATACACATCATAGGGATAAAGCAAATTTTGAAAAAGAAAAAGCGAAAATGAAAACAAATCTGACCCCCTTTCATTTTCTCCTCTGAACCAACGATCACCAATTTGCCTTGCCTCCAAAGCAAGCAAGGTGAGTTTCAGGCTGGCCATGTGAGAACTTGACACATGGACATAGAATGCATGCACGTGGAGACATGGATTTTGTTAAGAAGAATTTGCTATAGGATAAACTTTATTAAAGAATAAAGAATTTGGTGGGATGTACAAATATGAGTGCACTAACATAAACCTAGGTATTTTTTTTTGGGTGTTCATACCTCGTTCACAATATTTGAAGCCATCTTCTCCAAGTTTTGGAGCTGCTGAAAAGCAATTGCTGGCTGTCAACAAAACGACAAGAACCAAATTTGCAACTCCAACAGATGCACAATCCACCATCACCCTTGGTCCTCACCTATATTCAACCAAAATCACCTAAAGCATATATTTTTTTATTAGGTTGAGATGAGACTTGAGAGAGACTCGGCCATTATCAGTTTAAGGTCCGATGTCATGTTGTAAAGATGAAACAATATATGGAATTATCAAGAAATGGGGAACTTTGAGAGCTCAAAAATACTCTTTTTGTTTGAAGGAAAGCTTAAGCATGCATGTAAAGCAGTGTCTATACTCGTTTGGTTTACATCTGAAGTTTGCAAAACAAATTGGATGGGGGTAGCTAGATGTTCTTCTTGGGGAAAAAAAAGCCTTCTTATTGGACATGAAGTATCAGATTTCCGAGTCGGATTTGATCTCTTTAGGTGGTGCGAACTGCTTGCTAAGCCGTGATCTTGTCCACGGATCCAACGGAGCCCTCTGAGGTGGTGGAGGATTTGGAGGCTTTGACTGTCTGAGTTCATTTTCTCTATCAATAAATCTGTATCAATAGCATAGATAAATTACGAATTAATACAATTGATTCAACTTTCATGGAGAGTGCGCCATCAAATAGGTTAATGTTTATTATCCTCACTACCAGTAAATCTGTATCAACAGGACAAATAGTCGATCAAAAATTGTACCAGCCGTATTTATTTACAACCGATTATGAGATAAATACATCAGCTATTGATCATGCATTACAGTTGTATCACTGGAGAAATATAAGCTGTGGATGGTAAGCACTTACTCTATATAAGCCATTGGTGCAGCATCGCCAACACGTATACGAGTCCGCAGAAATCTTGTATAGCCGCCAGCTCTATCCCTGTTAAACACGACATCTGTCCAATTTAATAATAATAAACAAAAGCATGAACTAGAGGTTAATAGATTTGGGATTCACTTGTATCGATAAGCCATTTCTGTGAATAGTTTGTGAAGGACAGCATCGCCTCTTACAAATGCAGCAGCACGCCTTGCAGCACAAAGGGTGCCCTAGATTGAAAAAAAATTAAAATAAGTCACAACATGCTTATCTTTTATGAATCAAAAAGCAAATAGTGAAGCAAACTTTTTCTTTTCTTATATAAGAAACCATGCTTTTGAGAAATATGAAAGAATATACAAGGGCAACAAAAAACACTAGCCACAACACAAAAAAGAAAAGGGCATCTGGCTATAAGTCTGTAACTACAAACAGGACTTCAGGCCAAGAAAACATGACCAAGCTCATAATTATGAAAAGATTTAGTGACGAATGCCCACAAAGAGGCGTTAAATCTAGCCTCGTCCCAAACATTGTCACCCAATCTCTCCACCTCTCTAAAAATCCTATTATTCTTCTTGATCCAAATATGAAATACCCCAGAAAACTGTAAAGAAATTAGCCTGCCACAAAACTCTACCATGCTCCCTCAATGAAAGGAGAGTGCGAACTCACCTTCGAAGTCTGGTCTCTAATATCTCTATTTCAAATCTAACAAACTCCAAAAGCTCTCAGCCAGCAACTCCAAAGGTGGTAAGCAAACTAGCACTCCCAAAACAAACGAACCAGATCCTCTTACACCTCCAACAGAGAGTGCACCATTGCAGAAACAAAACATAGTAAGAGTGTCTTTGCACGCTGTCTATGGTGTAATAGAGTTATTAAACTATCACACCAACTCTATTAGTAAGCTGATTTCGTTGTTTTTCTTCTAGATTCCAGTATGTTAGTCTGAAGTAAATGACAAAGTGTCCTTGGTGCAAACAGGAGTAAGCAGAAGCGGAACCAGCTATATTCACCTTTGTGTAGCGCAGAGCCATTACATTTTAAATTCAAACATTATAGGATGTCACTGAAATTGAAATGCCACATTAATTCAACAACATCCAGCGAAACTCAAACCACTGTTCCTTCACTTTCAAATGGTTCCAACTAATCTTCCTTCTGAAGATCTTTCTTTCTCATATTGATATCCCGTTGTTAATTTCTGGTTTCCATCTTTTGAGGATTACTTATACTGACATAAGAAGCATTTGAATTAAAGGCATCATCCTCGGCCAAAATTTCAGTGATCTAACCTATTAATTGAGCACGCCTCTTTCTTATTTGGCTTAGCTGCCAATGTTGGCTATTTCCCTCTTTTACCCGCAGGCATATTTATCAAGCCCGTGCCCGGTGCCATCATTTGCTTCCTGCATTATTGAATTGCAAAACTTGACCTCCGTGCCTTGTCCTATTTCTCTCCCTCGAAGTTTTACTAATTTAAGATCAGCTAAATCTTGAACCATATGCATTTTTCATTTACGGATTACCCCTTTATCTAAAAATTTAATATCTTAAGACTAAGTGCAATTTCATATATTATCTAATTGATAAAAAATCCAACTTAAGAAGTATGGATATGAATATGACATGGATACGACATGGCACTCGCACAGTAACATGCCGTTTTTAATAATTTAGGACACATGCACGAAAAGGACATATTTATTAAAATATGTATTTTTAAAAATAAAAATCATTTTTATACACTATGAAAATTCAAAGTCAATAAGTTAATGAACTTCTATACTTCAAAATAAGTTTGATGTATTTTGCACTCAAAATTTATCGCTTTTGTCCGATATTATTTCGCGTGTCTATTAGTGTGCTTAATTAACGAGTGTTCAATACATGTTAAACAATTGTTGGATTTAATATTAACTTTGTACCGTTAATATTTAACCATATCTATTTGCTACCAAGTATCCAATAGGTGTCCAACAAGTGTTGGCCATGAACACGTTTGCCAAACTAAAGTGTCTGTACTTCTTAGCATCCAACAAATATCAAAATTTGAAGGCAAAACGCGCCCTCCCCAAAAGAAGAAGAAGGAGAAAAAGTAACACATTGAGAAGGAAAACAAAATAATTAAAAGTTTTACGGACCTCTTTTCCAAATTGAACCATGTTATCAGCAAGCCGCCGAACTTCTTTAGCCTACAAACACGTTGGAAGAAAAAGGCATCAATAAGTTCAAAATATGGTATAAATTCATAATAGTGTTGATGTTACAAATCCAAAATATCTATTTGATCTCAAGGAATGATACATATCCTTTAACAATAAGCTAGGTGTTAAAATTGAAAGAACAGAAAAGATGCAAACCAAGGGGAAATAGATTACATATCTATAACTAACCAAAACGGTAAATTCAGATTATAAGAAAAAAAAATCAAAATCTGAGCTCAATTTAGACAATACAAGACATAAAACCTCCAGACATAACGCATTGAATTTCATCACATGGAAAAGCAAAATTCAGTTAAGTTGAACACGGGGATCTCAGAATGATGAGAAGAAAGTCATTGGGGTTGAAATGAAGGAATACCTTAGCAACAGTAGTCTCAATGCGTTCGTGCTTCACCAACTGAGAAACCATTGTTCTGCCAAAAGAAGAGAATAGACGTTCAAAAATTGGGATATAAAACGTAATTAATGGTTGCAGAAAGAAATGAGGAACCTCAGCATGGACATCCGGTGTTTTGTATGTCGACCAAGCTTTCTGAACTTCGTCATCGTTAATGGCGAATAGTGAGCAAAGACTGAGCTCGAAGATGAAAAACCCCTAGGTTTCGTTCGGGGTTTTTGATTCAAGGAATGAGACGAAGCCGAAAGTACAGCGTCTGGGCTTAACCTTGGCCCAACCAGAAATGCCCACGTATTCAACCTAATTTTAGTTTTATATATAATTCTTTTTAAGACGAGTTTTTAAATATAACAAAATCACTACTTTACTTATAAATACGACGAAATGTTATTATTTTTAATAATTTACTATTTAAAATACATTTTTTTTAACATCTATATATCGATACACACAAGTTTAGCCATCGATTTTTTATACTAAATTTTTAAAAATATCTAAATTACTTCAACTTTTAATTTTGTGTCCATTGGATACCTGATATATTTTAATTTTTTTAGAAAATATTAATTCATTTATTTGATATAAACTTTTATGGCTAATGAACTCTAGCTTTCTAATTTTTGTGTTTTGTGTGTAGGTCAATTTTTTAAGATATTAAATAAGTTAAAGATTTATTAGACAAAATTTAAAAAAAAATGTAAATCGAAGTACATATACATATACATATATTTTAAAATTGGAGATAGATGGATTCGAATCACAAACATCACAAGTTACTAACTTAATTGTATACACAAAAAGTTGATGTATGGATAGACTAATCTCCACTATATATATAAAGGGGACAAAATGGGGAGAATTTTTACATTTCCATTTTGACTCTCATTTTTCAACATATGATTAATATAACCTTGGATTTAATGTTTTTTTTTATAATTGAAATAAGTTAAATAGTCAGTTATGGACTAGATTTTCACCCTAAGATGGTTAGTCAATGATTTAAATATCACCCTTTCGCAATTTTAGATTTAAATAGATATAATGTCCTCCTTCTCCATTCCTTCATAGGCTTGCCTATCCATCCATCTCACGAGTTCTTCTCTCTCATGACCTCCTTTATAAACTTTATTGTTACTCTTCTTGCTTTCTATTTCTTTTCTTTAGCTTTTCTCTTTTCTTGGGTATTTTTCCTTTCCTTTTGACATTTCACATTTTTTTTAATCTATGTTTCAATTGATTTTCATATTAACATGATTGAATGTTAGTCGCCTCCATAATCCATTAATTTATTACTTTAAAGGTAATTTGTTTAATTTTTTGACCTTTTGCTATTTGTCATTTTCCATTTTTTTCTTTTCGTTTGTGTTTGGATTAATTTTCATGTTAACTTTCAATTTGAGAATCTATTAATTTATTTTTAATGTTATTATTTCAACCCTAAATTTTTGTTTAATCTTTTAGATTTAGATTTCTGTAAGTGAAACATTTAAATCTTAGATTTGCATGGATTTAAATCGTGATAGAAATTGTTTTAATTAATTTTTTTTAGATTCCTAACTATTGAAATTAAAGTTTTCTTAAGCATGTTTTTGTTTAATTTTTTTTTAGAGTTAGAATCGGATTTTTTTAAATCTTTCATTTGTATCAATTTTAAAAATTAAATTTCAAAGATTTCTAGCTATTGAAATTAACATAGAGAATTAGTCGTTAGTTCTTAAATAGATGGAGACTCATTTGAATTTTTTATGCATTTTTGTTTAATTTTTTACTTTTTGCCATTTTTCACTTTTTTCCTTTTTATTTGTGTTTGGATTAATTTTCATGTTAAAATTCAATCATGTCAAAAAGCATCCTTAGAAATTATTAATTTATTTCAAGTAATATTATTATTTCAACCCATGAAACATTTAAATCTTATGTTTGCATAGATTTAGATTTGTGTTGGAGACTTTATAATTAATGTTTTTAGATTCATAACCATTGAATTTTTTATTTTTTATTTTTATTTTGTTGGGTCTTAATTAAATGGAGATTCATTTAATTATAAAAAAAATATATTAAAAAAATGAAAAACAAATATCTTGTGAGTATGAATGCATTAAAATGAAAACCTTAGAATAGGACTACTAAGTTAAACAAACAGAAAACGAAATTGAATATAATATAGTTTGATCTTTTGAATTAACATATTTTTGTTAATGTTTATCTTTTATATTTTTACGTATTTAAGTTTCTTAGACTTTTTGTTTGTTTCTTACCAAAGGAGAGTGTGTCATTTAAAGAAATAAAATTTAACTAATTTAAGCTAATAATCATTAGCTAGCTATTATTAATTTTTTTTAGAACACATTGTTTATAGATATTGGAAGAGGAGTGAGAATATTACGAGATATTAGGTCAAAATTTATTTAATTTTCTTGATTTTATCAATATATACTATTCATTTTTCTTTTTTAAAATTTCATTAAACCTGTTTTCATACTTCCTTTATTTTTTATTATATAATATAAGTTTTATTACACATATATTAAATGTTTATTATATGTACTTTTGAATCAAATACAATGAAAAAAAAGACTTTGATGGGATGTTTTATAAAAATAAAATAAAAATAAAAATCAACCATCAAACTTTTTTTTTCAGGAAACAACATGATTAGTTTTTTTAAGAATATAAAAAGTTGCATTTTATTTTTGTTTTTATTTTTTTTCCTCCGGCCATTATCTTCCAATAACTATCAGAGAATTACCCATAAAATAATTACGATATATTATTGTGTCAATTTTCTTTCACATAATTTATTCCAATTACATCATTTGTATTTTAATATTACTCGACCATCTATTTTCTTGTGTGTATATATATTTTAACTTTTGAATTTCATGTCAAGTATCTAAATTTTAAATTCAATTATAATTATATTCATTCCAAAAGTTTTATATCCCTTTAAAATTTGTCTAAAAAAGTTCCAACAACATTCAAAATATTTCATATACATTAACTTGAAACCAAAAAATATATAATTTTAGACATGTTATAAAATAAGACTAGTGCAAGAACAAAACAAGAACAAAAATAAGTAAATTAAAAAACAAAGTAGAGAGAATTAGAGAGTAAAGAAAACAATTCAATTGTGGTGTGTATTACAAATGAATGATACACTACTATTTATAAGACATAGAATGTTGTATGTTACAATATAGAATTCAACGGGGGTGTATGTTATAACATGAAATTGAATGAGAGGTTTATGATATTTGGTAATCTACGTAGGTTATGGATATATACACTAAATAATATATTTACAATATTTAGTGTTGTTTTCAAATATAGGAAGCAAAATTTTACTTCTATCGGCGCAATAGACTACTATTTGTATCTATTTGTGTGACACATATAGTAGTTTATCGCAATCTATTACAATCTATTGCAGATAAACTATAATATTTTATTATTATTTGTAAATACTTTCAACAGTTTTGTTATTTAAAATAATTTTTCTAATATCTATTAGATTTATAATAAAACACTCTATTTAAATTAATTTATTTCATTTTAAATAGTTGCACACTAAACTCAATGAATTTGAAAATCAATTAAATCATAATTTAAAATCTCTTATAAAAATTTATGTAAAAAAAAAAATGTTAAGCTCGCACGTGTGTAGTTCTATTATGTTTGGAGACATCCTACTTGGATGTGTCATTTCATCAAAGGGGAAGTTAGATTTCATGTGTCAAATATCATTTCAATCAACAAAATTTGAAACCTAATTTACACACGTTCCATTACAGCAAACTTCTAAAACACCAAGGTCTCCACATGGATCACAAGTAACCACAAATTCTTTGACCATTAAAAGTTCAAAGACTATCTTACCTAAAAGCAAAAAAAAAAAATAAGACTAAATGTGTTTGATCTTAAACTTTCAATACATACCTTTTATGTATTTTTTTAATGTCTGAATTTTTAAGAATAGGTTTAAAAGATTCTCAAAATAATTTGTTATATGACATTTTGAATTAGAAAAACAAGTTAAAACAATAAAATTAAAAAGAATAGATGATTTTCATAAATGATTCTTTTATTCAAAATAATAAAAAGAAAATAGGACCTTCTAGACCTATTGTTAAAAACTATGCACTAAAAAAAATTACATTTAAAAAATTTAAGAACTAAAAGCATGTAATTTTAAAAATTCAAGGAATAAAATATACATTTTGAAAACTTATGGACCAATATAGAGAGAGTGAGAGAGAAGTAGAAAGATTTCAATACTTCAACAAACCAGTGGAGATTTAAAATTCAAACTGCAGGATAAATAAACCTTGACAGAGTGAATGTGCCATTCTCTCCCCCCAAAAAAAATCTGATATCCATTCAACATTTGAAGAGTTGAACAGGGTCTGCTTTCGGTTTCACTGGGTTATTTACATAATAAATCACCTCACAAGTTCAAAACAGCTATCAATGTGAAAAGATATAGAGATAGCTCTAAATCTCCTGTCAAATCCCTACTAATGAGCTCTTGCAGAATGGATGGCCCATCCAAGCATCGCCTTCATGTACTTGCTACCATTGAGTTCCATGTTCCTCCGATCAACGTCCCGACTCTCTCCCCCTTTATGGCTTTCGAGATGTTGTCTGGTTTTGTTAGATTGAAGACAACAACTGCAAGAGGAAGCAAAATATTCATTAGTTCAGTTTTGTTCTAAGCCAATGTCAACAGCACGTATTGCCTTCTGTTGTTTATTTGGTTATTTTGAAGAACATTGATCTATAATATTAAACTATAAAGAGATACACAATACATACCGGGAATGTTGTTTTCCTGGCATAGAGTAATGGCTGTCATGTCCATCACTGAAAGGTCCTTCGAAGTCACCTCCTGGTAAGTAAGAGTCTCGAGTAACCGTGCATTTGGGTTTTGCCTCGGATCATCGTCATAAACCCCATCAACATTTGTCGCTTTCAGCAGAACTTCAGCGTTAACTGGATCGACAATTTCAAAGTCAGTGCTATAGAGATAATTCATTGCCAAACAGCAAACACGTTTCAGTAATTAGATAAAGTAAGAAGTTAGGGTCAGTTCGGAATAACTATATAAATGTTCAAAAATACTTTTTCAATTATTTATATTTTTTTGTAAGCTTTTAGAAAGTTGTTCCGATCGGACCCTTGATATGATTTGACTCACTTTCTGCACAACGGAGGGCTGCTGCAGTATCTGTAGTGAAAAATGGATTGCCTGTACCAGCCGCAAAGATCACAACTCTTCCTTTTTCCAAGTGCCTCACAGCCCTACGTCGAATATATGGCTCTGCAACCTCGGACATGCGAAACGCTGTCTGCACTCGTGTAGGAATGCCTATGCTCTCCATTGTGGCTTGAAGAAATATAGCATTCATGACTGTTGCCAACATCCTGAAATATAGAACTAAAATTTCTTACTTGAAACAATCTTAATACTGGAGATTATTGGTCAAATATATAGTGGTGGTTGTTTCCAGGAATGTAGTCCAGTACCGTAGAAAAGATGAGGATTTAGTGGGGAGGAAAACATGAGTGGAATATGTTCTTGTTTTCATATGATTAACAAGTATGATATCCTTTCATGTACTCAAAATAATAGAGATATGTTCCTATTCCAAATTTTCCCGTTGCTTGCATACAGGTATGTGTAATAGCAAAATGTGGTACCAAAAGACTCCAGAAATATACAGTACAAAGGAAATTACCCAATGTAATCAGCAGATGAACGGTCCAAACCACTACATCCGGCCCACGAGGATCCACGAAAAATGTTACCCCCACCAACTACTATAGCAACCTGAAACAAAACATCATCCATAATGATTGCACCCAAACGAGGAAAAAGAATCTTATAAAAGAAAACAGGGAAAGAGAGTTGGCTTCAGAACTCCATTACTCTAAAATAAGATAATAGATTCATCAATATTTATTGGCCTACTCTAACTCTACAAACATAAGGTGTGCACTAGTGAAGAATCAGAATTTCCAAAGCTGTTTACTTAATTCTTTTGAGAGTAAAGGAAGAAAGTTGGTCAAGAACAAGTCATAGTCCATCAATGGATTTGTATCTCTCCAAACAGTAAACAGATTATTGCTGTTACAGCATTGAGATTCAATTGAACATATGCATGGAATCATAGAGAAGGATCTTGTATGCATATAAAGGTCGAGCTACCTCAATGCCCAGACGGGTTACAGCTGCAACCTCCCTCGCAATTGCCATAGTAACCTGCAGTTGAGAAGTAGCTCAAAAGAAATGGAACGAGTCAAATATCATGAAAAGGACACAGTATACAAGTAACACAAAATCATCCTTCAAACACCAACCTTTGGATCAATATTCTGCAACCGATCACCAGCAAGTGCTTCACCGCTTACTTTAAGCAATACTCTTCGCCATTTATACAATGGTATGGACATGGAAGCTTCACTTAGTGTCCTCCCACTAGGAGAAATAGATGATATTTGATGCTTCATGCTAGAGAAAACGAATACCATTAAATAAAGGAAAAAGTTAAAAGAAATGCCAAATATCTTTAAACAAGAGAACGAGAAGCATAGGTTATCAAAAACAGTGAATCCATTTAGAGAAGGCCGTAGCTGAAAAAGCAACAAGAACTAGGTCATCATTAAGTATGAATAGCAATACAATCTAAAAAACATCCTCGTTCCCAAGAAGAGCAAACGAAAAGCCTTTTCCATAATCAATTAGGAGAACAATCCAACGCTGGCTTAAAAAGAATGAGTCAGCGTTCATTGCTAACTGACAAAACGAACTCAATGACAGGGTATAGCCAATATGGTAAGGAAGACAAATTGAAACTTGTGCTATCACTCACTTCCTAAAAACAAAACGGCATTTTGTCAGTTTTAATCTATTGATGAGATTCTTATCATATCTTCCACAATAAACCATGTACATATGTTCATAAAGCAAATAAAAAAAGTTTCTAATTTCAGAAGCTCACAAACATATTGGTGTGTATAGGTTTTACTTGCAATCTGAAGTCCAGAACTTGAAAAATAAGACTCATGTACGGGTACACAGAAATCCTGGTAGCAGGCAATCTCATTCAACACAGTATTATGTTTTATGTTTCTAAAGAAAGAAGACGAAACACACAAATATCCAATCAAACCCGAAGTAGTTTATTGAATTGAGAAGAATAAAGATAATGCCATTCCTTCCTTGAAGTTATCGTCTCCCTACTATCCTAGGAAACTCCAACAGTAACAGAAAACAACAACAAAAGAAGAACTCAATCTCCAAAACAATGGGAAGCATCTTATCCTTCACTCATTCAAACTCTTACAACAGGGGAATAAAAAAAAACTCTGCTAATCACTCTACTTCATGACAACAAAACTATCTATGCAAATACACCAAAACAAACGAACATTAGAGATCGAACGATTTCCCATATACAAATTATAATCACTAGTTCATTATTTCATCCCATATCTCCGGATTCGTAATTTCGAAGCAATTATCAAGGACAAAGTCACTAACACACACAGAAAAAGAAAAAAAGAAAAAAAAATACAGGGGCGGGCATGTCGATACCTCCCGTTCAAGGGGTCAGAGTTGGAACCCATTTCGCGAGTGGAAGAGTTAACAGCGAGCGACCCACTTGAGGTGGGATTATACATCTTTATACCATGGCAATGGGGCTTGAAGGGGTTAAGAAATTGCAATGAAAAGGAGGAGGAAGAATAAGAGGCAGAGCTGGAGATGGTATCGAAAGACAAAGTGGGAATGAGGGAAGTGGGAATTGCCATTAAAGAAACGAAGAACGAAGAACGAAGAACGATTGCCTCCCCCACCCAAAACGCCGCCTTTCTCGTCTCTTTCGGCTGCCAAATGCCGAAGTGAAAGTGGGTTTAGGGTTCTTGTCTCTCAAACTCAGCTCCTTGTTGTTCGAATCAAGAGAGAGAATTGGAGCTTGTGTGTGTTTTTGTTTGTAATGATTATGATTATCTCAGGGAAACGGATAACATCATTTTCTTGAAGGAAAAATCTTGCGCTTTTGTATTTATATATATGTAGGTTGAAGATACTCTCGGATCGCTATGTATCCACGTTTCACCATTACTTTATATAGTTGAATGTTTCTTGCTCGAGGATCGGTGGATATTAATAACTTAATAAAAAATACTCTCCCAAATAATAATAATAATAATAATTGTTATAAAACAAGACTAGCGCAAGAACCAAAGGAATTAAGGTAAAACAACAAAATAGAGATAGAGAGAATTAAAAAAAGTAGAAAAAATAATGTAATCATTTGTATTACAAATGCACCATACACTCATATTTGTGTGTTTGGTAAACTTTGTAGGTTATTGATATCTAAATATTATTACATTTATAATAATAATAATAATAATAATACTTAGATAACCTATACCCATATTTGTGTATTGTCGAGTTGTTTAATGATAGTTTGTCGTGCTACATTCTTTTTATATCTTTCGTTAAACATTTTAAATTTGTTTAATGATTAGACATTATACTTTCAACTTGAAAATGATGAGTTTGAATCTCTATATATTTTTATGATTTTTTTTTTCTTTTTTGTTCATAAACAATTAAATGATAAACTAAGAGAAGGGAATAGACAACATACTCACCCAGCTGTATTTCGAGATTGTTTTAAATATGTATCAACGTATGTAAGCTACGTATGTATATGCTAAAATTAAGATTGAAGTATAATTATTTCTTCATATTTTTTTCATCAACATTTGAAATCTATCCAACTAGTTGTCATGTTATTTTCTTAATTTAATTGCATAGCCGACCTATTCAAAAAATAATGTCCATTGACCTTCTATTGATGTTACAGACAAGTGCGTTACAAATTAGCTCTTTTTCTTTTCATCTTTCCTTTTTCTTCGATGTGATTTCCTTCTTCTTCTCCGACAAAGTTGTGCATTTCCGACCAATGACCAACACAACGTCCGACCAACTTCAATGACAAGAGAACGAAAGCAAGTGAGAGCGACTTCAGCGAAACCAGAGAGCGAGAGCGAAAGAGGAAGCGATCTGTGGGTGATGAAAAAGAGAGAGCTAGAGCTAGAGCGAGATGGACTTTTCTATGTGTGCAAGTTCATTTTGATAATTTCATCTAAATTTGACGTCAGCAAAGGGCCAAAAAACTTTATTTTGAAAAAGTGGGGCAATTTTTCATCTTCTCTCCCATTTTTGGGCCGTTAATTTGCCAGATACTTTTTTACTTTTATTAAATTATCTAATTGAGTGTGATATCAACCCTCCATCAATCTTTGTTAATGGAAACAATTAAGCTAAAGAAGCCATTTAGAGACTAGTATAGCTTAGTAGAAGAATGAGATACTCCTTATCATTTCTATAGGTGGATGATTCTATTATTCACCCTTGCCATTATTGATTTTTTTTCTTTTTAAAAAAACTTAAAGTCAAACAAGATGGAAAGATTAAAATAAACTTTTCATTTTCTTTTTCTTTCTTTTTTTCTTTTAAAGATTGTGGATGAGTTTGACATCTGTTTTAGCTTAAACATTTGATTCTTAAAATATTTTTAGGATTATAATAATGTTTTTAATTCCTACACTAAAGAATATGCTCTCAATTGTATAATTCTTTGATGCATTTAATTTAAAAAGTGATTAACTAATTACAAATATTTTTTTCCGTTTTATTTTCAATCAATCAATTTTTAGGAAAATTGCTATTTCTAACCCAAAAAATTTTTGATGGGACAAAACTAACCTCTTTTTTGAAAAGTTATTTTTCTAACCTATTTTTCAACTTTTCAGAATTTCAGAGATGGGTCCCACATGTTGAAATGACGTGAATATCCCCAAAAATCTTGTTCCTCAACACTCAAACCACATCTTCCCCGAGACCATCTTATTCACAAGAGTCCATTTTTTTAGTACTCTCTAATGTCTGTCATTTGTTGTAAAACTCATCTTATGTGACCCGATTTTCTAGAAATAAACCCACAAAAAACTTCTTTGAAACGTTGATTTATGGAAATTTTGGGTTTTCGAATAGTTCGCGGTAAAAAACGGAAAAGGAAATCCAAAATTTTCATGTAAAGGAGGTCTAATATGTGTAGGAATGTCTGAAATCACAAAGAAAAAGAATTCGGAATATCATTTTTTATCATTGTCATTTTTCACGTAAGTTGATACACCAACTACTTTTTAGGGAGGTAAGAAACGAGAGGTCAAACATAATTTCCTTCAACCTTTTCGGGAATATAGTGTCCTTTAGTAAGAATGAGTTTGACCTTGTAACTGGGTTCAAGATTAGAACAAGGAATATACAGTCGTCCTTACCAAATAACTGGTCAGTCACAACAATGGGCATCATAGGCAAACACATTCCCGACTGTGTAAAACTAGTGCCGGCTAACATTGCTTCATCACCGGCGAATCCCTGATGAACATCCTCCTCCAGTTCAACATCATACTCTTCAATATCGTCACTATCGTCATCTTCAGGTGATACATAATGTTCTTTAAATCCATAGTTTTCATTGTCATCATTTTCACCTACATTTCCCTCCCCATAATCCTCTTCACCGAACCCCCCTTGTACACCAAAATTTCTCTGCCCTAAACCATATCTTGAAGACGACGGACCCTCTTGTTCAAAATTGTATGGGTCAATGGATTAACTATCGTCAACTAGGTCAATCGAGATTACATTATTCGTTAAAGGGGTTAGTGAAGATACATGGCCATATAAATCATCGTGTGATGGAAAATATTCTTCAATTGGTGCAACGGAAGGTGGTTCGGGGTAATAAGGGGATGAGTATTGTTGCCCTAAGTTATACGGAAAGCTTGGATGGTATGAGCAGTTAGGGCTTTTCATGTCACTTCCCAATCCACCACTATGCTTCACGCTCATTGATAAATATATAGGAGGCCTACATGCGTCATCCCCATTTAAAAGGAAACATAGTTCCTGGTCATTTCTTATCAAGTAGGTAGGAACTCTCGATCCAAAATTGTATAGACATCTTAGAAGTCATGATGGTTCAGGTCAATCCCACTAAGTTTATACAACTCAAATAAAAATTCCTCATACCCAATATCACCTCTTACTTCCAAACCCTCAAGATTACCCCCTATGTAATCTCATTCATCCTCCCTTCATGTAACATTGTAGCACACAAATATGCGAGGCATTCTGCAAGTACATTTAATAACTGTTAACATAAAATCTAAAAAGAAGAAAACAAAGAAGCATAGAATCAAAAAAAAAAAAAAAAAAAAAAAAAGAAATTTTGATGTTTCCCGTAAGGTTACAAGCCTTACGGGAAAAATCACAATTTTTTTTTTTAAAGAAAAATAACAACCACTTTCTTTCTTCCCATAGCTGGTTGGAAACTTTGATAATTTCAAGAACAAAAACTTCTCCCTCCCACAACAAAACTATCTTTTTTTAAAAAAACTGACTACATATAACAAAAAAAAAGATATAAAACAAACTACCACGTGCCCTACTACCCCACGTGGCTGGTGTATCAAATTGACCCCAAAAAGGAAGGAAACAAAATTCTCTGAAACTGGACCTTCAAAAGTATAGTTTTTTTTCGTGAAAGTGAGAGTGAAACAAAAATGGAAAACTTTTAAGGTTAAACTGAAGTTGTAGGTCTGAAAACATTGTTAGGTAAGTTAGGTAAATGCATAACTTAAAGCGAATTGAATGCAAATTGAAGACAGTGAAATGAGATATAAATTGGGGGTATTATCGACATTTCACCATGTGGGAAAAGTCAAACTTATATGGAAAAGAAAAACGAATCACTTTACTAGCAAGAGCGAAAGCGAGAGCAACACTATCGAGATGAGCGTGAGTGACACCATTTGAAATTTAAATCGTTGGATGGTGAACTGAGTTTCAGGAAAGTAAACTAAAAAATGAACCGCTTATCGGGAAGGGAAAATGTGTTGATGCGTAAGCGACTCCAGTGATAGCGAGACTAGCGTGAGAGCAATGATGCCATAGAGATGAAACGATAGCAGAGAAAGCGAGACTAGCGTGAGAGCAACGATGCCATAGAGACGAAACAATAGCAGAGTGAGCGAGACTAGCGAGATGATATTCACCGAAAAGCCAAAATACATGCTAACTTTCGGGAAATTTGGGCATTCTGTGACTTTTTCCGTAAGATTTTCCGTAAGATCATGTTAAAAACCTTAAGAGAAAAGTGACAGAATGCCCAAATTTACCGAAAGTTGGCGTGTATTTGGGCATTCTGTCACTTTTCCCATCAACTCCATCAACTTACGGGAAACATAAACTTACAGAAAAAATGAGAGCGATAAAAAACGACATTTCGAATTCTTTTTCTTGGTGATTTCAAACATTCCTACACATATTAGACCTCCTTTACATGAAAATTTTGGATTTTCTTTTCCATTATTTACTGCGAACTATTCAAAAACCCAAAATTTCTAGAAATCAGCGTTTCAAAGAAATTCTTTGTGGGTTTATTTCCGGAAAATCAGGTCACATATAATAAGTTTTACAACAAATGACAGACATTAGAGAGTACTAAAACAAAATGGACTCTTGTGAAGAAGATGGTATCGGGAAAAATGTGGTTTGAGTATTGAGGAACAATATCTTTGGGCATTCATGCCATTTCACCATATGGGACCCATCTCTGTAATTATGAAAAGTTGAAAAATGGGTTAAAAAAAAACTTAAAAAAAAAAGGTTAGTTTTGTCTCATAAAAAACTTTTTGGGTTAGCAATAGCAACTTTCCCACTTTTTAAATAATTATTGTCAATTCAAAAATAAATAAATAAATAAATATAATTTTTTTAAAAAAAATATATGTTTATGTATTGCAAACACAGCATATCTTTTTAAATATAACTTTTAATAATTTAAAATTACTTATTTAGAAAAACACCCGCTTCCATTTTTGTGTTTAAAATCTAATTATCGGAGAATGCTCTGGCCTATTAAGTAAAGGTATACACATAACCAATTGAGCTGTACTGAGATTAACACATGTGACCTATATTGATGAAATGTTTACAATAAACATTTTAAATATTCGTAAGTGTTTGAGCTAGTGTACATACATCTAGATTAACCAAAATGACAACCACATAATTTCACAATACGAATAGAATTAAGTTTATTGAACATTTGAATTAACTGCAAAAATGTTTCATTAATTAAGTAAATAATTCCCAAATTAAATAGTTAGTTCAAACTTGAAAATTGCATAAAAAAAAAAAAGGAAAAAGATATTTTGGTTCGTGATTTAAAATTTTGATAGGAATGACATTGATTATTAAAGTATTAAGGGTATATTAGTAAAGAGAGAGCTAGAGTTTGTTATACTTGTTATAAATAGAGGGGGAGAGAATGAGGAAGATAGGCAAAATTTTGGTAATGAATGAGTACTTGACTCAAAATTGAGAAGGTCTAAATACCTCAAATTACTTAGTTTATCTCGTATTTTTCATATTTTAGTTACTGATTATATCTCAATATATTTTAGGTTCAATCAAATTTAATCGAAGAATATTTTGGTAAAAGTTAATGAGTTTAAGGGCATTATCGAAATTATATAAAATTTCACAGATTTAATTGGACTACATAATCTTTATCTATTTTAAGGCTACTTCTTGTGTAAGAAAAGCACCCAAATGACAAAATTTGCTGAGTGTATTTCATTTACATTGGCAGGTAATATTCACAAAAACTAAACAAGCAAAAATGGTGGCCTGCCTCTTTAGATTTACAAGCTTTCAGACCTCTAAAACTTACAATTTTAGAATAAATAAACAAATACAAAGGCTTTTCCTCTATAGCTCTGATTGGAAGATACAAACAGGATAAAGAATCAACCACATGATGTCATGTTTTCTCATTTTCTGAAGCATTTTCTGCTTTTTGGAAGCTCAAGGAAAGTGAGCTATTTCAAGCACAGCTTCAATTGTATTCCTAAAGCTTGATAGGCAATCCATAGTTGTGGAATGTCTTTATAGTTCCATCTAATCCAGCCACCACGATCACAAGGCCCCATGTTTCGAGTCGAGATCCTTGATCGTAGGCATAGCAATGACCATTTAGTTTCTTTTGATGACAATCTTGGTGTTGCAAGTTGCCATGTTCATCCTCTGCAGTTGGTAAATCCCAGAGAGGTAGTCTCTCTTCTGGCCATGTTGCAGAACCTCGGCGCAAAACCTCGGCAGAGAACCAATTACCGAGCGAAAAACGCTCCAAGTCTCTTGTCCAAGAAGCAGCCCTTTGGTATTCCTTTCTCCGTGAAAACCGTGGTTGGTTGTTACCAAAGCCCTTTGGTTCAGTTCCAATGCCAGGCCATGGTATTGCAATAGACACACCATCAGAAAAGAAATGCTCACAAGACTGCTGAGATTTTGTTTCTTTCGTCGACAGAAGGCGAAGACTATCGTAGTTCCACATATATACACGAGAGTCCTCTCCGACCGATACTATATGTTTCCCATTTTTTGTAAAGGAGGCAGAAATCTGACTCCCCGACTTCGGTAGACCTACATTTTGAAAAACCAGAAGGTAAGCATCTAGACCTTAAAGATTCAATGAACTACAAGTCACTTATAATCTCTAGCCTTCATTCCAACGGTAGCAAACAATATATGATAGCTAGCTCAAAGTACAGCTATCAAGAGAGAAAAACACAACTTCCCATCAATAGATCTTTATAAGTCAAGTGCAGGTTCAATGGACATCTCAATTTTATATTTAAACATGGGTTTCAAGGCCATCAATCACTATTTATGAATAATTCAAATGAAAAAGCATAATGCAGCCCCCCTCCCCTTCATGCTTTAACTAGGACAGCTTGCAGATTTGAATACTCACATTTGGTCATTGTAGAGATATTTGAGATGTTTAACATCATTTGATCATCTTTTTCAAAATGGATTTTGGAACATAATAATGCTTCCTATCAGAAATTTTCTCTCCTTTTAGATGAGGGCTAGAGACTGTTATGGTAGATTATCCAGTAAAATGAATTCTGATGAGTCATACCTTTGTATTTGCAGATGATTTCGGTTCCTTCGAATATGCGTACTTTAGAGTCTTCCGAAGTTATCATCACTCTTTGACAATTTTCCAGGCAAAACTGCAAAGAATAGCATTCAAGTTGAGGCAATGGTATTTAAGATATGCTTTCTTAGTGGAACTATCAAAGTTCTGAGTAAAACCTGAATGCCAGTGATCCTTTTGCCCGAGGCTTTTTTTCTACCTTGAACGTTGATCTGTGCATCCAGATGAAGATAATCACCTACAAAATGCCATAAAAGTCTAAATCAGTAAAAGAGTTGAAGGGCAAAATGTGCATATGCTGTAAAATATTATGAGGGGGATGCACCACGGTTTGTACCTGATGTTTTGTAGAAACGACAAGTGCCGGTAATAGAACCAACAGCAAATCCCTGCTCACATAGAAGAACAAAGCATGATCAGAGCACAGCATATGGCATATGTTACTAACCATAATAACGGTCCATACATATATATTCATTTTGTGAGAGCTCATGATTCACACCTTCCCATCTGGTCGATAAGATATAGCGGTAATTACATCTCGGATATCGGCCCAATCAACTACGCGCTGCTTCTTGACACCCCAAATCCGGATTTTGCCATCAATTGAGCCACTGAGAAAGTAGTTTTCATCCATTGGATTGAATTGGATACAAGTCACTGGTCCCAATAGAGAAAGTAACAGCAATTTAGAAAAGAGAATAGACCCAGTAAAAGATTGAACGTATGCAGAAGTTAACAACTTACCATAGTTTTTATGGTGAAAAACATTGAGACATTGGTCAGAACCGACTTGCCACAAGCGCACGGTTTTATCCTTTGAGGATGACAGAAGACACTGCAGCAATAGGTTCTAGTTAGCTTTGTATTTTTTGACAGTTAAGAAAAAACAAACAGTTGTCACAATAACTTACGTTTGAATTAGACCAAGCTATGTCCAAGACATCACTTGAATGTCCATGGAATTCTTGTATTGGCGACCCCTCAATCTGAAAAACCTTTTCAGGAATGACAACAGTGGCAAATTTTAACGATTTGCTGCTGAAACTAGACTTTCCTTCTCTTGGTTTGGTGTTACAATTCTCGTTGTTTGCTAAAAACTCTCTAGAGGCATTTGCACATGTTACACGCCAAATGCGTACAATTCCATCTTCTCCTCCGCTTGCCAAATACTTGCCATCTGGACTAAACTTCATTGTCCAAATCAAGCCCTTGTGTGCACAAATCTGTTGTCTCATATACAATGCACTAAATTCTGAACACCTCTTTTTGTGTTGGTACACCTTAATTCTACAACTTTTGGATTTTACTGGATTCGATTTTGATTCCCCAGAAAGCTCTGTACTCATTCGTCTTGCTGCCTTGTTCTTAAGTGATTTCCACCAAGTCATTATTTTCTTTTTACGTGCATCAATACCCTGGCAAGCTTCAACATTGGCTTCACCGTGGCACCGTTGAAAGCTGGAGTTGGAAACAGTAGACGGATGGCTTGTTGCCTCGTTGCTGAATTCAGCACTTTGCATCTCATTGTGGCATACGACCGAATCATTGTCTTCCACATTACAGCTGGGTGTATAGTCAGAGCTTGAGACAGCTCCACTACATTCTGTAAGTCTCTCCAATTCCATCCTCTCTGATGAACTAGTAGATTCAATCTCTGAATCCTGTGTACAAGTACTAGAAGATGCAAATTCAACCAAACCAACTTCTTGAAGAAAACGTTCCCTTCTATTCTTAATGCTCTGAGGCTCACTCATCCATATTTCATATCCCAACTTGCTGAAATCCGGCTCTTCAGCTACCAAGGACTCCTCTAATGGCAAGTAATCTTCTGAATCAAAGAAAACATCTGTGTCTCCATCAGAGCTCAGCATGTCTTGTTCGAGGAGCAATATTCCACATCAAAGGCCAAACACTTAACAATTCTACAAGAGAGCAAAGGAAAAAACTCAGCAACTGCTTTAATATGCACGTAATCCAATTATCACGGCCCGAGTTTTACTCAGTAATAATATACTAAACAATGAACATGGGCTACAGGCAATGAGTCGGCAGAAATATAATATACAAATAATTCTAAGTGCACAAAAGATCAACCCAACTACCAACCTCAAGAATGTACCAAAGACACTAGTTTTTGCATGTTCTAAAAATTTTATATGCAATTACTTCACACGACTTTGGATTAAAGAAAACAAAATGGACCCAAAAGAAAAGGAAATGATGGGAATAATCAAATACAGGAAACACAGCCCAAGGAAGCAAGGTTCGAAGGCTATACCTCGAGATCACCGCAAAGCAACAGCAAAATTCAACAGAGTGTCACCGACCCGGCTAAGATTATGGCTAATAAAACTTCTCAAGAGTCAAATCCCCACGTCTTTGAGCAAAGTATAAAACAAACCCAAAAAACTAATCCAAGTTCTTTGTATCGAGCTCAAACCCAATGGAGGGAGGAAGATCAGTCTCTACATAAATAAGAGAAAATGGCGGGGGAAGGGAAAAAAGTAAAAATTGGGGTAAAAGCAAAACAGATGTCAGTTGTTGTAGCGAAGAGGAAAAGGGTCTCGAGATCTGTGTTTGAAATTGTAAGCGCACGAGCGACAAACAAGAGCGGCGCGGTCCGATAAACAGAAGCCTGTGGCTGTGTGTTTTGCTTCTGCAGCCACTCTGTGCTTGCCTACTTATCTGCAAAGCACACCAATCTATGTAAACAACCAATAAAATGGGTATCAGATTCATATATATATATTCATTACAATGAAGGAAGTTAAATTACATCAAGTTAGAGAAACCCATTTGATTTTTTGAGTACATGAAGTACACGACAGCTCAAATGAAGGGTTGAAAATATGATTTGATCGCGAGGTTTCTGAGATATGATGCTGATTTAGTGGAGGTAATTCAATGGAAGACCTAACTCGGGGAGAAGTTTTGAAGCCGCTTTCCACAATTCAGCCAAACCCAGATGGGAAAATTACAAGAAACACTCAAGTACAGCCAAATTCCAAAGACCCAGTAAAGAATAAAGAGAGATTTAAGCAATTAAATTATCAAAACTGAAAAGAAAAAACAGTTGGGTTCAGCTCAGCATCAATATAAATATAATAGCCTTTTTGAGTGCTTCGAAAAGAAGCATTTAATGGCACAAATTACAGCAAGATAAAGAGAAAGATGGTGAAAAGAGAAGCAGACACAGAAAGTCTGAGAAAGCTTCCTCTGCTACAGCCACAAACCATATCTAGTAATACCCTAAATCATCTAGCCATAGTTCGAAAACAAACACAAAACACACACGTTTATAACTAATCAACCTCCTAATGAACAAAAACCCAACCTAATTTACCTAAAACCAAACACTCGGGACTTGGCCTTTCCCTTTTAACTCCACAACCGCCCTTCAATCAATTCGCCTTTCTATATGTCTCTCTCAGCTGCCATTCTTTTATCAGCTCTGATATAAATTCATTGGGGTTCGTGTAGCAGCGAAAATGTTTTTGTTCATAAATTTAAGATGCAATGGGCTAGGCAAGGCTATATAGACTCTTGTTTCTTGATTCTGGTTTCTGGGTATGTTTTTGTTGAGGGTCTTCTTAATGTTGGCAGAGATAATAACATTGGATTCTGGGTTTTCTCTAATTGGTTCATATATTTACTTGCATCCTTATAGTATATAAAGCTTAATCGAAAAAGGGTATTTCTCTTTTCCCATTTTCATGATACAGAGCTCGAAATAACCCCAACTTCTCTCAAAATCGATCCATCTTTCCTTCTTCTACCAAACAGAGAAATCTCATAAAAACTAACTATTCCTTTCTAAAAATGTCGGTCGCTTTTCGATTAGGTTTCGAGAATACGAATCAGATTCATAAGAAGAAACTCACGAGACAATAGATCTAAACCAAAACACAGATCGACAAAGAGAGTAAACAAGAAAAACAAACAAAAGCAATCACCATATTCTCAGCCTTCTCTCATCTTCCCCTATGAACTTCAAACGGTTCCGGATTAATACAAACAAGATATGGAAGAACCCAAGTTAAGTACACCGCGTCCATTTCTCTAAAGAAAGAACACCAGAAAATAGGGAACAAACAACAAAAATAAAGCAAAAACGATAGAGATTAAATAAAATATTCACTATGGAGCAGTGAGATAAGAATTTGGGTTCTTTTCTTTTTCTATCTCTTCTCTGTTTTTGACACTTAACCTTTTTTCCGAAGCTTCCAAATTCACGATGATCCGTACCCACCGCTCATCCTGTCCTCAAATCCCTAAATCCTCGATTTCCCATTACATTTTCTAATCTTTACCATAATCTCATTTTAATTAACACCCATTATCGATAACAAGCAATGCCTCAAAGAACACAGACAAGACAACCATCAAATGTTCGAATCATTTCTCTATCTTTTTTAAAACAAGAATAATTAACAAAGATAAAGAATCGATTTTTATGTAAATGTAACAACTATATGACAATATTTCATTCAACCCATTATTCTGTTTCTAGTCCTTGTGTAACATTTTAAGGCAACGACCCAATTCCCAATAGGGCCTCATAATTGAACTACATACTAAAAATATTAATTAGTTAATTAATTAAATGAAACTTAGCATAAAAAAATATTTGTGGTGGCTATTATGAAGAGAGTGAAATTGTGTAGGTGTCAAATTAGAAATTTCGAGATCTTAATAATTTAATAAGTGAATGGTCTATATAGAGATAAAGACAAGGGAAAAAGGGCTAAAAGTATTATTCTCCATAGACAGTAAGCAAAACACAAAGCCCCATATTTTAGTATACTTTTTTTTTTTTTTTTTTAGGAATAAATAGGTGGATAAAAAAAAAAAGGTGTTTTTTTTATTTTTTTTCCCTTTGTTATTTATTTTTATTATTATTTGGTTCTTATCCCAAAGAGGATCCCATAATTGTGCAATTTGATTGGTTGGTTAGAGATTATTTTATGAATTTGTGAGGACAAAGTTTATGGGAAAATGTTGCTTTAAAATTATGCAGCATCATTCTGTCTCAATTATTAGAATCATATGTTTAGCAACAGCATCCCCAATCACAAGTTCTGATTTTCCCCACTTTTATTATTTTAATTTTATTTTATTTTCTTCTTTCTCTCTCCCTCTCATTTTCCATTTCACTGTTCATCTCAATAATGTATTTTCTTTCTGACCCCAAAAAAAAAGTTTGTAAATTTAGAGGGAGAAATAAAAGTGTGGTATGTTTTAATTTAAGCATTATTACTTTTTTTCCCTTTCATTTTCTCATGAAACAAACAGTCCTTAATGGAGGGACAGTCACAAAACAACATTAAATACAAAAACGCAGAGTAATTAAGCAAAAACACAAATGTACCACATAAATATAGGGAAAAAAATTGAAACTTTATGACAGGAACTGTGAATTAACTTCATAATTGAACAAACCCATATGAGATTTTAGAGAGAGAAAATAAAAGTAATAGATAGGAGAGAGAAAGAGCGAGACTAACTGGTTAGGAAGATATATAGCAATGGCAGAATTGGCTTCTCTCAATGGGGAAAATTAAACTGAAAATTCGCATAAAGGGTCTTCTTTGTGGAAGGTTTTAGAGAGAGAGAGAGAGAGAGAGAGAGGATTTAATTTGGGGATGAGTTAAGGGAGGAAGGTGGAATATTTATATGTCGAATGATTTAAAAAAAATAAAGAAGTGAAAAAAAAAAAAGATGAGAGAGAGAAAGTGAGTATTAGAGAAATGGATGTGACCCTTTTTTTGTTGCATATCTTCTCTCTATCTTCCCTCGATTTCCTCTCTCATTCCAAGCCAAAAACTCCCACGCTCATTATTGTTCTTGTTTTTCCCTTTTAATTTGATGAATAATTTTAATAACTCTGTTTCATTTTTACCTTCTCAACACAAGTGACCCACAATAATTTCCTATTTGACAATTTTGTTAAATCGAGACCGAGCACATTTGCTTGGATCAAGCTCTCTCGTACACCCATTTTAATTCCAAAGTGTTATATTTTATCTTGATAGACATTAATTTAATTAGGATAAAGAGAGTGATCACCAACGAGAGAATTTTGGAAATAAACCTACTTATTGATTGAGAATGAGATGGTTTATATTTAAATTAGACATTTTATTTATAGAAATAAACGAAGATTATATATGTTGTATTTACTATATGCATATTTTAATAAACAACTTTATCTCTTACAATAAAACTTATAACAATTCTTTAATTTTTTTAAAAAATTATTACTTTAAGTAATAAAAGATTATTCCAATGACTATAACATGTTATAAATATAAAATACTGAAAATACAAAATGTTACAAAAGATATATGTATGAAATTTCTGTTTAATCAAGAGTATATGTTTTTATTAACCAATAAAAGTATAGCTTGTTGCTTAAATAATGGGTTGTCTTTGATATTTGAGTATAATATAATGTTATGTGCACATTGTGTTAGAAATTTGAAATGAATTTGGGTTTTCAATAATTAAGATGATCGATTGATATGGAGCTTTTTAACATCTATCCTTCTCCTATTTCTTGGTTTTGGAATATGAGTTTCCAACTGGAAAATATATGAATAAGTTTTTTTTTTTTTCCTTCCTTTTAAATTAATGAAATTTATTTTATTTGTATATCATAAATAAATAAATAAATAGATGAAGTGTGAGGTTAAGAAATTCTCTCTCAAATTTTTAAAAAAAGTTCTCCCCTTTTCCCTACCGAACATGCCATTTAAAATCAGATTTTTTTTAGTGGGGACTCTCAAACATTTTGTGATCATTTCCATATCATCTCTAAATTGATTAATAATTTATGATATGTTTGGTTGGTGATTTAAAATAATTTTTCAAAAAAAAAAAAATAGAATTTTATTTAATTATTTCACATATGTGCAATAATTAAAATTAGTGGTAGTTATTTCCTAAATATTAGATTGAATATAAATTATTATTAATTAATTTAGGAATAATTTTACATTAATTTTTTTGTGTAATAATTCTTTTATAATATTATATAATTTATAATACATTATATTATACATATTTTAATTTAAAAAATTGAATTGAGTTTATTATAAGAAATACTACATTTGTTACTTTTTTTTTTTTCTTTTTTATCTTTTTAATTCAATTCTACCTTTCCAAATTTTGAGTGCAAAATTTAGATACACTAAAAGTATAATAATGCTGTTTTCAAAATTGGCACAAAATTTAAAATTTGGAAGTTCTAAAAATAGTTTTAAAAAATAGAATAGTAATTGCCTATCAAAACCAAATCCACTTAATTCAATAAATTTAAAAACATATATAAAAAATTAGATTGTTCACCCAACGAACTTTATTCTTCTTTTCTTTTCTTCTTTTTTTAAATAATAATAAAAGTGACGTTGGGACTCAATAATAAAGTGATAAGAAAATAGATAGTATAAGAATTATAATAGAATAGATATAGAACTTTTAAGGTTGTTTTTAAATATAGTAAAATGAATAAAAATATTTATAAATACAATAAAATTTTGGTTGTCTATCTATGATAGATACAGATAGTAGTAATAAATGTGATATTTTGTTATTATTTATAAATATTTTTCGTAATTTTATTATTTAAAATAATTTCTCAAACTTTTAAGGATAAAAAGTATAATTTAAATCTCAAATTCAATTGATTTTTCTGTTTGCTGTTGTTTTTCTTTTTTTTTTTTTCTAAAAAAAAAAAATCCATATCGACATACTGTTACAATGGTGACATTTTATGGGACCTGACTCATTTCTCTCACTTTTCATTTTCACCGATAAATAAAAAGGACATAAAGATTTGGACAGCCACCTTATTGTTCAAGGTTTTTTTTTTTTTTTTTTTTTTTAAATTTATTTATTATTTATTTTATTATTTATTTTTATTTTTTTATATATATAATCTAATCTGTTCAAAATTATAAAATAAAAGAGTAGCATTGGAAGTTGTCAAAATATATTTTTATTTTTTATATAAAAAAAACTGTCCATATAGATCTACCCATATGCTCTTTAAAGAATTCAAATTGTTAAAAAAAATAATAATTTGTACGTTTCAAAATAAAAAAAAAAATTATATCAAACATAATATATGCAAGCCCTTTTAACCCTAGACCAAACAAAAATCTCAACTTCTCATCGTTAACAAGAGTAATAAAATTCTATGGTATTTATCAACTCTCACTTTAATTTAAATATGAGTGATGTATATTCACTCGATTAAGTGGTCAGATGTTCGAATCTCTTCAACTCTCCATATTAAATTAAGAAATGATCAAGATCACGAGAACGTATATATTGTATGTTGTGTAAATAATTGATAAAGAGCCTATAGAATATTGTCAACCAAAACAAACATACTCCTAAAATGGTAAGACTTTGCCTTTCTTCCAAGATTGTAGGTTTTTTTAGTACAATAAATATGAGATGTGTCAATTAATTATCGTGCTAGACTATGCTCATATAGTTTTACGAGAATTTAGATTTTAATTCTCGTGTTAAAATTGTGGAAAAGAGAAAGAGTGAAACAACAAAAACAACAAAGACTAATTGAGAACAAAATTAAAAGTAAACAAAGAAGAAAATAACTACATGTTTAGCACAATATTGATTAAGAATATTAATGAATTGAAACACTTAGGCATGGCCTTCCTAATTAATTGTAATGACATGTTTGGTTGTTAATAATTAATATTATAAAAAAAAAATAAAAAAATAAAAACCAAAGTTCCCCACTTTCACATGCCTTATTGTTTGTATCTCTTCAACATCTACTTGGACTTTGCTCTCAATCCTTTGACTTGGGGATTTTGCACTTTCTGCCAAATCCCACACAAATCCCAACATTCAATTACATTTTTTATTTTGATTATTAAACCAAATTGAAAAAGTCTTTGGTGTCCATTTTTCAACCAAATGATTTTTTAAAATTTCCTGTTTGGTTTGCTTCACTGGCAATTTTTATCGTTGGATCTCAACTCATCCATAAGTTTGATAATGTTTTTCTTTTTTCTTGGTTTTAGTTAATATTTTGAAGATTACAAAGATTTGTATGGTTCATTAATCAACATTTTTAAGAGATTAACAGCCAAAGCATTATACCAAAATGAGAGAGAGAGAACATGTGCTCAAATATATTTAGTCTACCTAATTGATGATATTCTCTAAAAAAAAACACCTGACAAAATCATACCCACCTTAAAATTTTCAATAATTTAGATTTTTTTTTTTTTTTTTTTTTTTTTTTTTTTTTTTTTTTAAAGAGCATTGATCTTGGAGAATCATTGATACTATTAGTTAAATACCCACTTCATAACTTTCTTTGTTTTCCCTTCTTTTCAGCCTCCCATCTGTTTTCTTTGTCTTATTTTTTATAAGTGTGTTTACTATAAGATGGAAAAAAAAAAAAATCAAACAGATATTTGTAATGATCACTCATTTAAAATTTTATGTCAAGACAATAATGCAAGCACCCTCTAGATATAACTTGGAAGAAAAATAAAAGATAATCACAGAACGAAAAGCTTTTGTTTGGAAATGCTTTTTTTTTTTTCAAAAAAAAAATATTAAGAAAATAGTAGCAAGTATCACTATAAATCTAGTGACATTTATATTCCAAAATTAAAAATAAATAATATAATCTGAATAACAAGAGTGTTATTTTATCTTTTGAGTTCAAAATGTTATTTGATTTATTTATTTACTTGTTGGAAGGAAAATAATAATGTTATTTAATGGACCATAAAGTTGCCAAAGCCCATTTTATTGAATTTAGTTTACACTGTGATATGTATGATAACTTGTAGGATGAGTTTGGAATATATTTTCAAACACTTAATTTAAAAAATAAATCATTTTGAAAAAAATTAGAGTGTTCAACAACCACTCATAATAGATTTTGAGGTGTATTGTAAACAATTTTTATAAAAAGAATAGAAATAAAAATAATTTTTTTTTTTAAACATTTCTTTCTCAAGTCAATCCAAACAAGCTTATAATCGATTATTTTCTTTTAAATTGTAGGAAAGTTCACACGGTAATATTCATAAATAATATTGGGAAAACTTTTTAATTCCTAAAAGTCCATATTATCAACAATATAGAGAGAATCAAAGAAGAGCAGTTGTGAAGCTTTTGATTTTGTTTTTTCTTTTTAATACTTAAAAGTTATTCTTGTTACTAATTAAGAGTGCATTTAGAATACATATTCAAATGTTTAATTTAAAAAATAAGTTTCTTTTTTAAAACACTTTTTTTCAAGCCAATCCAAACAAACACTAAATTAATATTTATATTTATAAAATTCATAAGGAGAAAACAAAGCAACTCAAACTTTAGCAATTTTGACATTTTCTTCAAACTCCTATGAGTTCGAAAATATTTCTCTTCGCGTTATGTTTTATCTTTTATTCCAATGTGGAAGTTACTCTTAGGTTGATTTGTAGTGGTGCTTCATGTTTTTCTCATCTAAAAGCAATTTTTTCAAATTAATAAAGTGTCATATTAAGAATAAAACAAATCATTAAATCAATATCCATCTAATCAAAATGATATCATAGGTTTTTTTTTTATTTATTTATTTTTAAATACGTAACTATCATCAATTAAGTGATTTTGATTGAGTCTTTATATATATATAAAAAGAAAAAAAAGTGATTCGATTGGATTTGACCATGTAATCAGTTTTTAAACGCCATGGGTAGGATGTCATGTTGCAATTTGCATAATATATTTTCAAGTTTCAAAATCAAGCCCTACTTGATTTTTTATGAAGTGATAGAAATGATGTTTTCTTTTTCAATATAAAAAATGATATAATTTTAATATATTTTTGTTTTTTCCCCTTCAAGTATAATGTCAATCAATATCCCACTTTACCCTAATTTTAATATTAAAAAAAATCATTTTAATTTCAAAACTCAGCATAAAAAAAGACTCTTTTTGATTGTGGTCTTTCATTTCTGCCTTAGCTTAAAATGCAGCTAAAGAAATATATATAAGGATAAAAAAAAAAAAAAAAAAAAAAAGAGAGAGAGAGATTTGTGAAGGTGGTGATTAAACCCTCATGTCTTTCTTCAAGTTAGAGAAAAAAAAGAGAGAGTAAATATATTGGTTTCTCTAGGGAAAAAAATGATAATACTTAAAGTCATAGAGATACCAATAAAAAAAAAAAAAAAACCCCCATAAAGCTAACCTATTCTATATTCTAGAAAAGTATAGATGTGAAATAAAAATTAAAGTTTAATTGTAAATTTATTCTATATAGTTTTAAAAAAAAATTAGAATTTAATCCCTATGTTTAAAATTGGAATTAAGTCCTTATAGTCTGATAAAATCCTCTAAATAGTTCCTAAAATAGGGGATGAATTTTAATTTTCTCCTAACAATAGGGACCAAATTCTAACTTTTCCAAATCATAGGAACCAAATTCACAATTCAACCAAAAATCAATGTTTAAAGAATTGACCCAAATGAGTATAATTGATGATCAACTAACAAAAAATGAAATAAAATAAAATCCCACCCCATATATTGTGAAAAAAAAAAAAGATAGAATATCATTGTAATCTCCGTACTTTGGAGTTTTTTCAATTTTAGTTCCTATATTCTAAAGTATTTAATATTTTAATCGATGTACTTTCAATAAACCTTTAATTTAATACTACTAGTTTAGTGTGACTTTTTCATAAACTTTTTATTATTTATTAGCACTTTTACTATATGAAAATTATTATTATTATTAAACCAATTTCAATAAAAGTTATTTTTGATGGACTAAATTTAAGTTTTGTAGAAAGTATATAGACTAAAATTAGGCATTTAGAAGTATATCTAGACTAAAATGATATTTAAAAAAAAAAAATGTGAGATGTTTATTGATAATTATCTCTTTTATTTTATTCTTATTTACATTTTGCTTTTCCAAAATAAATCTGTTAGGTACATAAGATTTTCATCTGAGCTCGCATTCAAATTTGGAAGAAAAATAATAAAATTATATGACCCTTTTTCATTTAAGAATGATCTTTGATACGACCCTCAATTAATTTATAAGTATACGGATACCTTGTAATTGTATGTAGATTTTTTTTTCTTTATATCAATATTTCTTTTTCTTATACTAATTTGTCTTACTTCTGTATACTAATCGTGATTTTGAAGTATTTTTTTAAAGAAAATTAAATGACAACGACAACTGACGTGAGAGATTCAAATTTCTAATCGTATTTAAATTGGCTAATTTTTATAAAAAAAGAAAAAATTAAGTTCACCATTTGCAGAGAATATTGAAGATCTAGTTATCCAACTTTTAAAATAGTAATTGATATATTTATTCATTAAACTAAAGTAAATCTTGTAATCATGACATCCTTAAATTCGCCCCTAATTAATATAGTCTAAATTTTGTTGACATTGACCTCTCTCTTTTACTATTTTAAGCTCTCTCTATGTGTTTGGTTTGATAATGGTTGAGTATTAAAAAAAAGAATAATAGTTAAATAGACTCATAAGTTATTTTCACATATGGGTCAATAATGTTGTTGAACCTTTTAAGCCATTGGATGAATTGTTCCATTTAAATAATAAACATTATTCTAATGTTTCATCGCACTTGAACTACAAAAAAAGTTTCTTACGCCCTCCCATGTTTAACTTTTTTTCATGGAAGGTTTGGTTAAATAAATAATTAATACCGAATACATTAATGATAAAACTCTAAAGTTGATTTTTTTAAAAAAATAATTGGGGCAAAATAGTTGAAGTAATCGTGAAAAACAAACCCTCTTTAACTCCAAAAAAAAAAAAAAAAAAAAAAATCTTAGACTTGAAACTTTTTGTTCGGTTAAAAAATATTTTTTCATCTTTAAATTTTCATGAAACTAATAATTTATACGGTTTTAATTTTTAGTGTTTAGTTTTTAAAAATTAAATCAATAAACATTTACTTTTAATTTTTTTTTAATCTACTCTCTATCAACATTTTTCAAAAATCATGCTAGATTTTTAAGAAAAATAGTTTTTGAAATTTTGTTTTTTTCTTTAGAATTTGGATAGGAATTCAACCATATTTTATTTAAGAAATATGTCAAGCATGGTAAGAAATCAAAAGAAAATATGTTTAATTTCAAAAAAAAAATAAAATAGTTACCAATTAAAGTCTTAATCTTTATGCATTAAATTTTTATAATTTAGTATACATATTTTCAAACGTGTTATAATTTATTTCACACCATGAAAACCTAACCAAAATTAACTGTCTTTCTATTTTCAATTAGGTTACGACCTGATTTTTCTAGAATATAAACATATTTAGTCAAGTCTTAATAATATTTTATACAGTAATAACTAAATTATTACAATATAATTGGAAAACTTAGGTCGTTACATTAAATTATAAAAACTAAATCGTTGTAAAACATAAATTCATTTTACTAAATTGTTAATTCAATAGGTTTAACTTTTTTTTGTTTCTTTATTTTATTTTAACAATCATATAAAACGGAACTAACCCACACTAGCTATAAAAACCCTACTAAAGATGAATTTGATCTTTTACTCATACTATTTAATTTAGGAATTTATTTCCCTTCAACCTCAAAGGGCATAATATAATATTAGACCTAGCTACTTCTTTTCCCTCTCTAAAACAAAGTGAAGAGGGACAACTAGTTTCCTTTTGCTTTATATTAGATTAACAAAACCTCAAATCAAAAGCAAAATCCACAATAATGATCATCAAAATTCCATAGGCCACCTCTATCTAATATTAATTCTTCTCCAACAAAATAATCACTCTATGCCATTCAAGCCAAAGTAAGTCCTTGTATCCCGACACCTCCCACACTATTTTGAAAAGATAAGTTATACTAATAATTAACAAGAACACCTTTTTCCTTTTGGTCCAAAAAAAAAAAAAAAAAAGTAAATTAAATAAAAAATCCCAACTTCCAAGAAAGACAATATACAAAAGTGTTTTTTTTTTTTTTTTTTTTTTTTTTTTAATGCGTTGGATTATTGAAGAAATATATTTGGTAATTGAATTGATTTTTAGAAGACAAAAAGAAAAAAATTAGGGTTTTGGGAAATTAGGTGAACATAAAGAAACAGTGGGTTTTGGTTTTCATGTCAAGAAGGAATTATAATTAGCTGCAAAAGCCTTCAAACAGTGTATTCTTCTCTTTTTGGTTCTCTATCACGCGGTTTAATTTTCTCTCCTCATCTGTCCCTATCCTCAACCCTTCCCATTGCCAAGGACTTTCTCTTCTTTCATTTTCGTTTCTGTTCCATCCATTCTTATTTATATATACACGTTGCTCTAATCACATCATGAGTTTCAATTACCATATCAAAATTCAATGCATGTGACTTAAAAGACACAATTTTATGAGTTGGATGCTCTGTTTTGACAAACATCACTTAACATTTATCTTTCACTCACTCTTTTGACTTTCTTTCTTTGTTTTAAAGGTGTTTTCAAAATTCAACCTAGTTTTTGAATTAGTTTTAAAATTTTGTATTTTTATTTTTGGGATTTGACTAAGAATTCAAATGTTTCTTTAAGAGAGATAAGAATTATAGTAAAGAAAGTGGAAAAAAAAAACTTGGGTGCAATTTGCTAATAACCCTGTCCTGTGGTAAATTATTTATTTATTTAAAAAATATGAATTATTTTAGGAAAATGAGGGTATGAAATTAATTGCACCTAATCATTGCCTAAGAGAGTATAAGTAGAAAATTGACCCGCACAAATATTTTTAAAAACACAACTAAAAAGCGAATCGTTATCCAAATAAGTTCTTAGAAAATATAAATATAATCAAAGAAAATACATGTGAAAATTGAGTGAGGTAGTAGTATGGGAGATAGGTTTTTCTTCTTCTTATAGGGAATTAATAGGGGTATTTAGATGTACTATTTGTTGGGAATAATATATATATGTATATTTCTCATGATTAAAACGAGATGATGAAATGGTCAAGTGGGAGATCTTTCGTGACATGTAAGGACAACTTGAAGACTCTAATATTGTGTTTCATATTATTTACTCATGTGATCATGTTTATGTATTCATAAGATTTCTTATTTGATATCACGAAACCGTGTCACACTTTAACTTGATGATTCCAATTATGTAGATTGAGATTGAAGAAGCTTATATAACATAATATTCACATTTTGTTTTTAAGCATGATTGAATCATAGATAATAAAATAAACAAAATAAGGAAGGGAGACTAGAAAATTTATATACAAAATTCTTATTATTTTTCGTATAAAAGTGTTTTAAGATACTCCAATTTAAACATATCTCACTAATTTTAATGGTGGTTTTAAAGTATAACAAAATATACTAATAAATGATGATAGACACAAATAGACTACTATCATCTGATGAAAGTGGTCTATTTGTGTCTATCAATGATATACGCTAATAGATGTTTATCACATATAGACAATGTCATTTTGCTATATTTGAAATTATTTCCAGTAATTTTGTCATTTAAAACAATTACCCCGATTTTAAAGACATTAATAACTATTTTATATAATTCTCACTCTAAACGCTATGAAAAACAATTTTTTCACAAGTAAATAAAGTGTTTTTTAATATATAAGTATATAAAGAAAAGGTTATCAAATAAACTCAGTTTTTTATTTTTATTTTTAATGTGTATGCATTATTGTTATTATATTTTTATTTGTCTATTGTCTAAAATGTTAATTATGTTTTTCTAGCTAACAACGATACATCAATAAATATTATTCTAAAGTTGATTATTTCGACCAATGCCTCCGTCAAAAACCTAATGTGAAATGACATTTAGTACAAATAATTTTGTTTAACAAGATATTTTATTCTAAACTTATAAGAAAAAGAAAATATATCTCATTTAACTTGACATCATATATCAATTTACACTAAGAGCTTTCAACTTCATTGATTTAATTCCTAGACTTGAACAAGTGTTTCGAAATTAATTTTTATAATAAATTTTCCACCACTTAATTTTAATAATAATAATAATAAAGTAAAAAGCCTCAAAACTCAAAAATATCAACCATTAAAATTTCTAGTGTGGCATAAATCTAAATTTAATCGATGCACAAGATTGGTCATCGAACAAATGTCATTGTCAATTTGATGAATATTTAATACTCTCTCTCTCTCTATATATTTTTTTAAGAATGTATTTAATACACCCTATTTGTACATACATTTATATGGATATCATATTTTTTAGGAATATAATTTAACCGATATATTCTATAGTTTTATGTCTATTTTTAATATACCTACTTTATTAAGCATGTATTATTGACCAATAAGTCAAGAGGTTTAAATTTCTCATTCAAACTCATAAAATATATACATACATATATAGCACCAAACGTAAGAATACATTATTGTTGGTAGACATCATGTTTTTCTAATTTTTTTAATAAAAAATTACGATGTAATAGACAAATATATATATTTTTTTTATGAAATTATTTTAAATAACAAAACTGTTGAAAATATATACACATAATAACAAAATATCATAATTTATATGCGATAGACTACTATTTGTGTTTATCTGTTGGCTGTTATCTGTATCTATCATGAAACAGATAGACACAGGTAGTAGTCTATCACAGTATAATGTAGATAAATAGTAAAATTTTACTATATTTGTAAAATTTTGATTCATTTTTTTTGTACCTGAAAACAAACAATTTTTTAGTAAAATAAACATAGAAGAAATTCAAATTACAAACCTCTTAGTCGTATTGAGTAATGTGCACTTTGTAACAATTTGGTTATTGTACATTTAACACGTTATTAATTCAAATTATTTATATTAATCTTTTAATAAAGAAAATTGATGTTTACTTACAAAAAAGAAAAGGAAAAAAAAAATGTAATATGAACATTTATAAACGTGTGAGGTGAGACGGCGTGATGGCCGGATCATGTTCCGTTTGAGAGTCCCATCATATAACCGTGACGTGAAAACTATAGTTAAGACTCTGACTATTTATTTTTTTTCATTTTTAGTTCTTCATTTCTTTTAGAAGGTTAAAGAAACAATCTTCCCATCTTGGCCTCCAACTATCATAATGTCTGAACTTCCAACAATTTAGTCATTATAAAATTAACTTTATAATAATTTAATCTTTTAATTTTAATAAGTAACGATTTAGTCTATATGTTCTATCAATTTTTAAAAATTTTATAATGTAATTATTTTGATTTTAATGTTATCATATTACAGTTTTTTTCTTTAAAAAAAAAAGAAAAAATCTTCTATCCAATACAAATAGAGAAAAATGGAGAAAAATGTGTTAATATATCTAATGCATTTTTGTTCTAACATTATTACATATTTACCACGAAGTTACCCGAAATATATATTGATATATTGTTTCACTATATTAATTATCACTCATTCAATTAAATTCTCTAATTTTATTGAAAAATTATTATAAATAGAAACATCAAATTATTTACAAACATAGAAAAATTTCATTATCTTCTATTACTGAAACAATGAAAATTTTCTATATTTGTAAATAATTTGATTCATTTTGTTATATTTGAAAACAACTCAATTTTTTTTTTTTTTTTGTATTTTTTCTAAACTTTAGATCTCATGAAATTATTTTTTTAAGAATGTAAATGCAAGTATTTGTTTTGTTTCTCTCTTACACTTGTATCTCACATACATATTGGAATAATCAATGCACCAATTTAATGTGTATAACTACCTCCACCTCGAACAAATGCATCCAATAGGCATCTATTGTATCCTATCTCGAAGAGTCGCATCCTATCAATATCAATTATACTTATTCAACCTAAGACATTATTTTTAAAAATATATAAATTTATTTTGTAAACTAAAAATTGGAAAAGTCATCTCTATTATCTTTCAAACAGATACTTATACTCGAAAAGTTACACCAATTCAACAAAGAGTAATATGAGAATTTATGAAAAATGTAAGGGCAAAAAGTACATGTAAAATTTTTTCCAATCTAGCCCATTTTAATATGGTAGATATATACATATTCTTAAATTTAGTTTATAAATATTGAGGATAACATGTTTGGACGTTAGGGTATGTTTGAAACTAAATTACTTTCTAAAGACTCGAAAAAATATTTTTAAATACAAAAGATGTATTTTTTATGCATTTAAAAAATCATTGTACACGTACTCCAATTTTGGCTTTTGTTTTTTTTACTTTATTGTTAACTTTTTTTTAACACACTATCAAAATGAATAAACCAAGATTTAAAAACTAAACTTCAAAACGGAAAGTTAAAAACAAAACAGTAAGTATTGTCAAACGAAGTCTAAAATTCTAGAATTGTCTATTTAACTTTTATATTAGAAAAAGAAAAAAAAAAAAATCTCCAACACATATATTTGAATTTGGATGTAATAGTTATTTTATTTTTTTAAAAAAGGAAAGGTTTGAGGGTTGAGTATGTAGATGGTGCGCTGACTTGGCAGAGAAGGGTTGTATCATTCATTGCTGACTATGAACTTAATCACGTCTTTATTTATTTTATTAATTTAATTTTGAAACGATATATATATAAATATATATATATATCTCAAAGACATGACACCAACGATGTGGAATGAAATAAGAGACAGTTTGAAGATCCTTGTCAGTCAATTATATATCATTACATCTTCCCCCTCCACAAATAATTTCTTCTCACTTTCACTTATCAATATTACTTACTTTTTTTATTTTTTATTTATTTTTACTTAAAATTACATATCCTTAGCTGTTTAATTATATGTCCGACATTATTTTTGTAGGCTAACACAAAACAACAACAAAAATTTACAAGTTACAACCTAACCTCTTCATCGAGAGTGATAGGAAGGATATCGCGTCTCTTTCCCGATCAAAGAATGATTGTGGGAGGATGCCAAAGCCATACAAGCATGAACTAACTTTGTTCTCGTCTTGAGAAATATGACAAAATTAAAGCATAAAACATTAACAAGTTTTTGCCAACAAAAATAATGTCCTGAACAAATATTTGAATTTCAGAAAGGGAGTAATCTTAACCTTTAATGAGTTTGATGGATGACCTCCAACAAATAAAAACTCAAGTTCTGAAGATAGATTGGAGCCTCTCCATTCCTACTCGATCACTTTCAGACCTTCCAATATGGTTTTAGCTTCCAGCAGATTAATTTTCCCTTCTTTTAGGTAAATTTGCAGCCACTCAACAACCCTAAAATTTTATGATCGTAGACGATCCAACTAAGATCCCATCTTGCCTTCCTTGTACAACAACTTCGCATCAATATTGAATACAAAAGGTCTCTACAAGCCCCAATAATCCAATTGAGATATTGAACCCCTTGCCAACACCAAACAAGCCAACATAAGAGATATGAAATTCGAATATTCTCACTTTCAAATATTATATTGAACTAAAATAATAATATTATTTTAAAACTTTTTCGTTATAGATTAAACAATTTCTCTTACTTTAAACTACATATATATAATTTAAGTAATTTATAATATTTTACACATTAGTTTCTTTTCTTCTTCACTTAAATTACTAAATATGTTTTTCTTTCCAATTCAACAAAGGTAGACGGTAAGAATTTGAATATCCTCAACTATAATGAAAGACATATGTGTCTATGTTAACCATGCTTGAGTTCACCTTATTGTCATTAAAGTTGGAAATTTTTTGTAATTAATGTCGTGATTAGCGTTACAATTATTTATCTAATTTACAGTAGAAATTTATGGTATGTATATATATATATTTTATCAACTAAAAATGATGTATTTTCCTTAGCATAATAAATTGCAATATATATATATATATATATATTATATTTGCTCTCTTAACCCACCAGCTCCATTAGCCTATTGAGTATTGTCTCTTTGCCCCTAGATTCCCATAGTTAAGTTGCTCCTCTTTTTCACTACACTATAATTTCCTATATCACCAATAGCATTTCAAGATAATAATAATATAGCACATTTCTCTTGATATTGATACAGCACCAATAATATTTTATTCTTTATTAGTTCCATTCAAGAGAAATTCTAATTTGATTTTTTAAAATTTTTTTTTTTAATTTTTATTTTTATGAAACGTCATATTGTATGTTAGATTTATTTAAATAATTAAATAATTGCTTTGATATTTAATTATTTATCTTCAATTGATATGATTCACACGATAATAACTTATTGTTGTCAAATTGTGAGCCATCAGAAATTAGATAGGATTAAGAGCCTATGTTTATATTAATTAACTCCGATATATATATATAGTGACTATAACCATATAATTCTAAAGTGCAATAGTAAGAAGCAAGAAATAATTAACACGTTTATTATACCACCAAAATAAACTTAATTAATTACAAAAGTAATGTTCTATGATTTGTTCTTAAAGTTGATGGTTTACTCCTTTGGAATAGACTTTTTTCTGTTCAAATTCCTTTCGTATTTAAATTATCAATTGGTCTCCTTTTGTTAATAAAAAATATACCTGATACACATCAATTATATCCATATACTACATCTCTTTCATGAAAAAGAAAAAGAAAAAAAAAAAAGCAAAATTAAATTTTTTAAAAATATAAATACAAGGAATAATTCCCTTGAACTAATATTTTTAAAAAGCATCTAACTTAGATCCATATTTATAGATAAAGAATGATGGAATGGGGATAAGAATTCAAAATATTCTTCAACAAAAAATGGAAAAAGAAAACACAAAGGAGCGAATTACTCCTTAATGATTGAAATTGATTCAAGAAATTCTTTGAATCTATCAATTATCTAAATTTCAATTACAAAACACTACCATTCATGCAAAGTAAGGAATCCAACCACATGATTATTGCCATATGATTCAAAATGACACATTATTTTGAGGCACAATAACTTCAAAAAATTGTGGCTTTAATTTAATATAATTTTTATTGGCATGCAACACTCTTTATATATATATATATTTTTTTTCACTTTCCAAATGTTTTGCCCCCAAATCATAAAATTAAATTGTAATTTTCTTTTCCTCTACATATCCGAATCGAAATTAATTTCCATAATCACTAATCACTTTTAGTCCACATTCAAAATTATATCAATTTAATTTATAATGTTTTGAGGTAATTTCATTTTGGTTCTTATTATTTTAATATTTTAAAATTTATCCTTCGTGCATTAAAATTTCGATGTAACAAAAAGCTGATACATTATTAAATTTTTTTTGTTGTTAACATATATTTATATGCAGGGAACCATTTAGACATGAGAGGTCAATTGGAAGAAATTATATAAATTTTTATTGATCGAGGGTTGAGTTTTATATATGTAATATTGACTAACATGTCTATGTGTCTATATATTAGTTAAATAATAATTTAATGATATAATAAATATTTGATTCATAAACTTACTAAGTATTTTCATATATAGCAAAATAGCGTATTGATTTACCAATACAGTATAATGACAAAATAATTTCATTTTACCATTTTGTTATATTAAAAATTATTTTAAGCAATTTTGTTATTTAAAATAAGTTCTCTAAACTTAAACATTTTGTTTATTTGATGTGAAAAACCCAATTGAAAAGCTTCGATGCATCGAACATGAAATTATTTAAGAAAATTTAAATTATATACAAAAATACCCCTTAATTTTATGATTGGCTTATATTTAAACTTTGAAAATTTTTATGTTAACCAGTAAACTTTAAAATTGTTCTAAATATCTCTTCACAAGTTTTTTTTTTGTTAAATAATTGATGGAAATCGACACAATAGTCGATGTGTAAAATTAAATGCATAAAAATACTATTTAGAACACATCATTCACGTAAATTAATATATAAAAATTAATCATGTACGTGAATAACATTGTTTATGATGTCAATGATAAACTTTGGAGTTGAACAAATGACAATAACAAATTAATCAACTCAAAATTTAAAATTAAGTTACACCTTCCAATTTTTTTCATCAACTTTACCGTCAAATTTCAACTTTGAAAAGTATTTTTTTTGAAACAATTTTAAAGTTTTTAGTCAAATTAAAACTCATTTGTGGTAGGTATAATTTAACCTAACATAAAGTAACAAGGACCATTAGATAGATTTGGCATTCAAAATAGAGATAACAAAGAAAAGTACAAGGTGGATGGTAAACAATAATTTAAAAGTCAGTTGGGAATCTTTGGATCTGAATTGATATGATATTAATTAATAATGATTAATGTGGTGTTTTTGGAAGAAAAATGTAGTGTGATGTAAAAAGAAAGTTGATGGGAGATGGGGGTGTGGTTTTGACCTTGGGAATGATAAAATGAATTTTGTGTACGGAAATGACCGTCGTCGAAGGATCGGTTGCAGTAAATGACATGGCCGACATCGACCACGTCAACTCAACCACAACACTTCTCCCAAGTCTTTATCAACCTAATCATGCATTTATATTTTCTACCACCGTTTCTATTTCCTATTTTTTTCCATTTGGAACCAATTTGATAAGCTCAAGAAGCCATTTTATTATATTATGAATTAATTAAGATAAAAGATAAATGTATACCAAATAATAAACAAAACAACAAACTAGTTAATTATAGATTATAATAATTTAAAATATCAACTATTATAATTTGAAGTTCAAATAGTGAGTGATAAAAGTGTTCGCGAGTTGGATTACGTCAAGTTCAAGCATTTTTTAGACCCAATATCCAATTGTTCGGGTTTTAAATTTCTTCAACCCAAATAATACTTATTAAATAAAGAACCCAATCCAACTCAATCATGAAATATTGGGTTGAGTTGGTTTGGGTTAGTTGGGTCATTTAGTTAGATGTTTGTTTTGAAAATAAGTAATATGTTAATATGTAACATTTTATTTCATTATTTTCATATATTGAATTAAGATTTAATAACTCCATTTCAATTTATATTATAAAATTTTCTTCTAAAGTGCTAAAAAATAATCTTTTAAAATTGTTGGAAAATAAATTAACCAAAACAATTATGAAATAAAATAAAATAAAATAAAATAAAAATTAATATATGTAAAAATAATTGTATCATAAGTAAAAGAAAAATAATAACATACTTTTAAAATTAATAATAAGTTTGGGTTGGTTTGGATTATTCTAGATGAACTTATAAACCAACTCAACTCATAAATCTTTTCATTTATTTGAATCCAACCTGATATGAATGGAGGAATCTCAATCATGCAATATAAACATCAAGCATGAGCTATACATGCTGTCCAAGTTTACACTAACCAAAGAAGAAAAATTATGTTAAGTCATGTGGTATTTAAAAAGAATCAAGCTTTATTTAATGAACAAAGACTTCAAGCTACTTCAAATGAGATGTCATTTACTCTTTGATGGTTACAAATGCATGGAATATGAATGAAAAAAGATAATATTAGATTTATTGTATTTATTAAATGTATTTTTTAGTTTAGAGTCATTTTATGTATTTTTTTTGTTACAACTGGATCATGGCTGATAATGGTCATTAATTTCGAGTGTTACAACATTTTAGATGCCTCATAGAATGTCTAGGGTTATATTTTGAGGCCTATATAATGCCATGTAATTGTTCAAAAAAAGAGACTTGGAAGAGACTTAGAAAATGTAGTAAAAAGAGACTTTGAGCTTTCTTTTAGCCTTGTGCTATGTTTCTTTTGCAATTTTATGGTGCTTAGATTGCATGTTCAGAATCATTCAAGCTTGACTTGATCGATCTTGCTTGTGGAGTGATTCGAAGATCGAGGGTCGTTGGGAGCATAAAGCTTAGTCCCAATCGTGGTTTTGATGATTATCTAAGTAATCCGTCGTCCAACCATTCTTAGGGGCTAAGATCCATCTTGATTTGGGGTGTTTGAGTTTGAGATCTAAAGGTCTTGTTTGTCAACAAGGTTGTTAAATCCAAATCCTCGAGTGTTACTTATCATAAGTCCTCAAGGATTACTTGTCATTTAATGAAGCTTAATTCTTCATAAATTTCACATGACTTCACATAATTCTTCTTTTTTCATTAGTGTAAACTTGGACAACATGTATGACTCATTCTTGATGTTCATATTGCATGATTGAGGTTCCTTCGTTCATATCACAACCCAACCCAAATGAGTTGATAATCCAACTCAAATTGTATGAGTTGGGTTGGGTTAATTTTGTTTTTTTGGGTCATCGAGTTTTTTTTACCCCCTAGTGAGTGAGCTATAATAGCCTCATCCAACCTTATTGAAATTTGGGGCCCAAACAACTCCTAAAGGTGAATAGAAATAAACAATCATAAATTATATCGATCTAGTTGTCAATAAAGGTTTATAGTTTGGAATGGCTAAAATCGCTTATAAACATACTTTTAATCACTCAAAATCAATTAATTGTTGAATTTTTACATTTTAAACGTACTTTTATACTATTAAAATTGATTTTGAATGATAAAAAGTATTCTCCGAACAATTTTGAAAATAACAAAAATGACTTTAACTATTTTAAAATCACTCCAAAATATATCTTTAATTGTCTTGAGGAAAAAATATCGTCAAAAGTTTTTTTTAGTTCCACCAGTCATACCATGAATCTAACTTGATCATTTCTACTAGTTGATCTTATGTCTTCACAATATAAATGTTGACTTTTGATTGAGTAGGAACGAGACATTTAGAGCCCGTTTGATAACGTTCCATTTTTTGTTTCCTATTCCTCGTTTTCTATTTCTTGTTTCTTGTTTCTTATTTGAGAGCAAGAAATAAATAATGTTTGATAACTGTTTTGTTTCTTGTTTCTCGAAAAAAGAAATAGAAATAGAAATTTATTTGATAACTATTTCTTGTTTGTTTTTTTTTTTTTTTTTTTTTTTTACAATAATATATATATATAAAGATATGTCATACATTAAACATCGAAAAAGATATTACAAAAGTTTATGTCATCTAATAGAAGTAAATCTCGACGACAACTAAATATAATAACAAAATTGTATCATATCTTTTATATGTTGCCTAAATTTGATTGACATTGTCATCTCTAACGCGAGCCATTTGTTTTAAATGATGTCGAGTCAAATTCAACTTAATTATGTAATTATGTAGATGTCATGGTTGTAAAATATTAAAGTTAAGTTAGATGAATATTTTAGTTAGTAAAATTTATATATTGTAAAATTCTTCTTGCTTTTAGATATACTAAAAATATTAGAATTAAAATAATATATAAACACACATATTGCAAAATTTAATACTCAAAAGTTGAAATATAAATTTTTTTTAATATACATATTGAAAATTAAAATAAGGGAAATTGTTTTAAATGGCAAAACTATTGAAAATATTTATAAATATAGAAAAATTTTACTTTCTATTTGTGATACATCGTGATAGACCTAAATAGACATCTATCGGTTTATTGCTAAAGTGATATATGTCTATCTAAATCTATCACGGTTTATCACAGATAGAAAGTAAAATTTTGCTATATTTATAATTATTTTCAACAGGTTTTCCATATTTAAAAACATCCCTTAAAATAATATGTAAATATAAATATTGGAGAATTTTAAAATTTAAAATTAAAATAAAGTATAAATATAGCAGAAATATTTTTATAAATATCAAAATTAATAAAGAAAATAAAGAAAATATAAAAGAAAAAAAGTGCTGTTTCTTGAGAGTTGAAATTTGAATTATAAAAAAATTTATATAAATATTGAAAATTAAAATAATATAAAAATTTAAATATTGGAAAATTTTAAAATTCAAAAATAAAATAAAATAAAATATAAATAAGAGAGAATTATTTTTGTAAATAACAAAACTAATAAAAAAAAATGTAATGAAAAAAAATTCTTAAAAGAAATTGAAATGTACAAAAAAAAAAAAAAAAAAAAGAAATCAGGTCAGGTAGGATTCAAAAGTTAGTATATGTGATTGCCTAATAAGAATAGGCCAACGACTAAGCATGATTTACGAGAACAGTAAAATAGAAAAATGAGAAACTATTTTTTTTTTTTTGTTGTTTCTCAATTGTGGCTAATTTTTTATATATGTTTTTTAAAATTTAGAAATAATAAATAGGAACCGTTATCAAACAAGTTTGTTTTTAGTGGTGAAAAACAATGATAGGACAAAAAAAACGAAAATGTTATTAAATGTGACTCAACTAAGTTGGTGTATATATGCAAAACCAAATTAAAGTCAGTATTAGTGAAATTGTGCAAGTAGCAATAAATTTTTATTGGATCAAATCTCTTCAACTAAATTGGAGAGACGAATACAAGAGTGAGAGAAACGAGGATAACAACGATGTAATAGATGAGGCTAACTACAAAATATATATATATATATATATATTTAATTTTAACATTTTTTGGTTCATAAATTTTGATGGGAGTAATAATTTAGTCTTTTAATTTTAGTTGGTAACGGTTTAGTATTTATACTCTCAAGTTTGTAACAATTTAATCCTTATACTTTGAAATTTGTAACAAATTAGTTCTTATTATGAAAATTCTCTTCAAAATTAAATGTTAGCTACATTATGTAATGATATAATCGATCTTTATAGTTTAAAAAAAAATTGATTCTCGACCAGTTTATCGATATACATGTATATGAAGTTTGATTAAATTTAATAATACTTTTTATAATAAGAACTAAATTGTTACAAATTGTAAACTACATAGATTAAATTGGTAATTATTAAAGTTCAATAACTAATTAAATTGTTACGATTTGATAGTATATGGACTAAATTCTTACTAATTAAATTTCAGAGACTAAATTATTATTTTCATGAAAGTTGAGGGATCAAAAGTGATTTTTAACCTACATTTTTTATCTCAAGATGAATTCAAAAGGGTAAAAACATGAGTATAACTCAATTAACATAAAACTTATCGTATCGTGTTCGAAGTTAGAAGTTTTATTTCTCCAACTCGCACATAGTAAAAGAAGATGATGGGGGCTAATTGTAAGGGAACAACAAATCCTACCCCTCCTTCATTTTTCATTCAACCCTTGAGTCCTTGGATAATGGTGCAAATTTGGTTGTATAAATGTTTAGCCCAATGAATATAGGCCTAAGGACTATCCAAGTTTGTGAGTATAAAGAGAGGCAATGGGCTTGGATTGGATTTGCCACTCTCTCCCTTATCATTGTAATTTGAAGGAAAAGAAAAAAAAAAAAAAAAAAAAAAAAGTTGAAATCATATCCCACCCTTTCACTAGTTTATGTGCATAAGTTTGCCTACATAATCATAGCTTACATTATTACATTATTGGTGATAGTCAGATCAATTTGATCTAACCATTATGGATGATAGTCATAGTCAGTTCTAACCAAATCAATGTTTAATAAAGGAAAAATTCAATAATTCCATTTTTATTGGTTTGGTTTTTGGTTTAGGGCCGAGCATTTTTTTTTCCCTAATTGGACATTTTTGTCTTACTAAAACCTTTTTTTTAAAAAAAAATTCCATCTAAATGGATAATCTTTTGTTTTCTAAAAAAAATAAATAAATAAACTAATATGTTCAATTTTACACTAAAAACCGAAGGAAAGCAATAAAAGGCTTGTAAAATAATTCAGATGGAATTTCAAAAAAAAAAAAAAACCTAATACGTTCAATTTTACACTAAAAACCGAACGAAAGCAGTAAAAGGTTTGTAAAATAAGATAAAGCTTTTTATATTCTTAGGTAACAGAAAATGATAAAATAAAGTTGCTCTCGTTGAGAGTCGAACTCAAGACGGGAGCTTACTAAACGGATGCTCTAACCAACTGAACTACGAGAGCAGATAGTCTAGAAATCTAGAATATTTTATTTAGTTATTAAAATTATGACTAAGCCGTATTTTGTATTTTGTATTCAACTTTTTGTTAAAAAATACTTTTGATCCCTCTACCTTCATGGAAGTAACATTTTGGTCCGAACAATTTAGTCTATGTGCTTTCAATTTGTAACAATTTAATCCTTAAAATTTAGTATATAACAACTTAGTATTTTTACTTTCAAATTTATAACAATTTAGTCTGTAACATAAAAAAAAAATCATCAAAATAAGATATTAATTTTTTATGATGTACATTATGTATTTTGTAAAAATATTGAGTCTCTAATTAATTTATTAGTTTATTTAAGCAAGAAATTTTATTAAATTTTAACATTAATTTCTACAATAGGGACTACATTGTTACAAACTCTAAAGTATAAAAACTAAATTGTTATGCAGTAAAATTCATCGACTAAATTGTTACAAAACTGAAAGTACAAGGATTAAAATATTACAAATCAAAGTTTAGAGACTAAATTGTTACCTTTATGAAAATTTATGGACTAAAAGTAAATTTTAACCTTAATTTTAGTATTTACAATAAATAATGATAATAATAATATTAGTTTTTCTTTTTATAATTATTTTGGGGATTTTGAGAAAGCAACCTTTTTCAAATGCATGATGATCCTAGTAATGCTTTTCAAATTTGTCTTTGGTCACTAATTAGTACACAAGTAAAAAAGGAAAACCCTCCCAAGTTTAATGATTTCGAGTCGGTTAAAAAACAATTTTCAACCATTCGTATCTCAACTTTAATCAAAATAATAATTTAGTTTTTGTAATCTCAATTTTATAACAATTTAGTTTCTATACTTTAATATATAACAATTTAGTTCTTGTATTTTCAAATTTATAACAACTTAGTTCTTAACGTAAAAAAAATTATCAAAATTAGATGTCAATCTTTATTATTTTATGATGTAGACCTTGTATTTTATAAAAGTATTAAATCTCTAATTAGTTTATCAGTTCATTTAAGAATTCTCATTAAATCTTAACACTATTTTCTACAAAAATGAATAAGTTGTTACAAAGTTTAAAGTACAATGACTAATTTGTTATATAGTAAAATTTAGAGACTAAATTATTACAAAATTAAAAGTTAGGAGCTAAATCATTACAAATCAAAATATAGATACTAAATTGATACTTTTATAAATATTTAAGAACTAGAAGTGATTTTTAACCTTTTATTTTATTTTGCTTTAATCGTCATCATTAAAAATTTAAAATTATGTAATAGGAAAATAACATGGATACATTTTCATTCACTTAAATGATAAAGTAGATGTCTTCGTGACTTTGTCTCACACATATATGTTGGAGTACATGGAGATAAAGATTTTTTAATTCATAATTTGTAGGCAAATTGTAAAAATTACCTTTGAAGTATAGTTGTAGTTGCAATTATACTCCTAAACTTTCAATTGTAAAAAATTAGGTCTTCATATTTACAATAATTATAAAAGTTGGACCTATAAATGATAAAAATTGAACCCCCAAACTAATATATATGTTACAATTTAATAATTATGTAAGTTTAATTTGAAGGTCTAATTTAACCCAATTTTAACATTTACATAAATTTGAGGGCTCAATTTTTAAACTTGAAAGTTTAAAGATATAATTGCAACTACCACCATACTTTAGGGATAATTTTTGCAATTTTTTTTAACTTATTTTTTTTTGTCAATAATATAATGTCTTAATCATTTCAATAATTATTGAAAATGTAAACATCAACCACCAAAGGTTTGTTTGATAACCACTATTTTTTTTTTTTATCTTTAAAAATTAAACTTATAAACACTATATCTCCACTACGGTTTAATAAAATAAAGATTTAGATATTTTGTTTTTTTAATGAAATTCTATGAAACATTGGTACCCATTTATATTTGGATAAATACAAGATTTACAAAAGATTTGAGAGTTAACAACTTTTTAACAAAATGGTTACAATACTAAATCTAATATTATATGTACATATACACATCATCCATGAGTTGTTTGCGTTAAATTGCACAACTTAATTAATCTTATGAGGCAATAGTCTGACTCTATTACATTTGGTGTCAAAGAAATTTATAAAATATTAAATCTTAAGTAGGTGATCACTATAAAATAAATTCATTTTCTCTAAACCCTCTACTATACCGACGCCCTTTATTAACCACTATGTCAAAAAATTATAGTAAATAAATTGTAAAGCAGAAAAAAAAAAAACAATTTTGAAAAACAGAAAATCAAAACAGTCTTGTCACCAAAAGGATAATCACACATAGAGAAACAAGTAAAACGGACTCTTACGTCATATTAGATCTCTCAAAATCGAAATAAAAGGCAATACATTTGAAAAATACACATAAACGTAAACAAAAACTAGACGTAGATGAATCAAATAATAAGGGATGATATTATTAGTATGAAAGGGTTTTACACACATGATCCATAAACCAAAAGAATCGATTCTTCCAAATTATGCAAATAATAATACTTGAGGGAGGCCGGTGGGGGCTGATGTGAAGGAATGGATGATTGGGTTAGCCCCACACGCACACAGATACAAGGAGGGGCCTTTGCCTTTGAGCCTTTGAGCCTTTGAGCCTTTGAGGTCTTAAATTTTAAATATTTTTTGGTTGAGGCATTTCGACGAACACCTTTCCTTAAGGTCACGTGAGTTTGGACCAGCCTTTGTTTCCCTTTTTCTTTTCCTACTGTGGAAGTCATTGAATTGGTAGCACTTCAACTTTATTTTCTCCCCTTAATATAATTATTATAACTCCACCAACTTGGAAACCCCATAATGCTTTTTGGACCAACAAATCAAAAACCCACATCCCCCTCCTTTTTTAAACATCAAAAACCCACATCCCCATGTAATGCAAATAAAAAGAGATTAGAAAGAAAAAGGCTAAGTGGATGACCCATTTTCTTTGTCTAAGTTCTTAGGGGAACCATCACCTTCCATTTAATAATGTTGCATGTTGAAACCATACAAAAAAAAAAAAAAAAAAAAAAAAAAAAAAAAAAAAAAAAAAAACCACTTTTTCCACAAAGCTAAGAGAAAAAAGGTACAATTATTAATTTTAGGAATAAATGAATTAGAAAAACAAACAATGACTAAACAAAAAAAAAAAAAAAAAAAGACATACATGTATGAACATAGATTATTAGAATCAATAATGAAAGTGATCTTGAGAATATGTCAGAATGGTAAAGAAAAGTTTTTAAAAAATTATAATTACTGACTATGATAATAATGTACATATTTTTTCTTGTGACCCATTTGTAGCAACTCTAAAGTTACGTCATAAATTATCTCTTAAAAAGATGAGTTAAATTTCTTTTGCTTCTTTTGAAAATGCATTCCATTTACTTAAAGTCGTTTAATTGATTTACGTCAAACAATTTATAAAAAAGTTAAATTACAAAATCAAATTGGAGATTGTATATTAGGGTTTCACCTGATTGGTTCATTCTTAAATATAATAAAAGTTAAAACATGCCCCAATAAACTTTTGGATATGAAATAAAAGTAAATTAAATAACACAATATAAAATACTCTAACATTTTGCAGAATAGGGCATTTGAATGACTTGAAGTAAACTTAATTAGTAACGAGAGAGATAACTCATTTATCTTCTAATTAAAGATTATGGAGTCCTCAAAGAATTTTAAATAATCCTTAAACTCTTTCGAATTTTTTAAAATAAAATTTGAAAGAAAAATATATAATATTTATAATCTTAATAAGTTAAAAAAAGTGTTTTCTTTATCTATGAACTTACAAATGAATTGAAAAAGAAAAAAAAAAAAGATTTGATTTTTTTTTATTTATATTTTTAATGAACACATGGAAGAAGATCTTATCCTTCCTTTTTCTTAAGATTGTGAATTAAAGAATGAATTACAAATGTATAAACGAGAGGGAGGGTGTGCACTTTGAAGGGTCTAACTTCATTTCAAATCTTTTAATAAAAAAATATATAACCTATGAGATATTATATTGTAGAGAATGGAATGGTCAAAGCAGTAGTTTTTTTTTTTTTTTTTTGCTTTCCACCATTAACATATATATTTTTTAAACACTTCTTTTTTTGAGATGAAGATTCCAATCTTTTTTATTTTCTTCTTTTATTACTTTGTGGCTATCAAACAAATTAACAAAAAAATTGACAGAAAAAGAAAGGTTGTATTTACAGTCAGCAAAGCAACAAAACCATTAATTTGAGCTATTGCACCACCTTTCTCTCTTTCTTTCTCTCTAGTAATTCTTTTGTACATTTATAACCCTCAATATATAAATAAATCAGACCCTTTTTTTAGGAAAAAATATTTCAATATTTCCTTTATAATTTTCAAAAAATCAAAATGATGATAAATTGAATGACTCATACTTGACTATAGGGACGTAGAATGCTCATATACGTAAGATTATAATAAGATACTGAATTTAATGTAGAGTTATTTATCAAAAGTTGAGGTGGCTATCATATAAGATAACCCAAAAGTTAACAAGTCCAAGTCGAAGTATCTTTTCATGGTTTATGATGTAAGATGGAGGCGTCTGACCAGCTAGCTTGAAGAGACGTTTTAATACAAGTGATGACTTGGATGTTTCGAAGAAAATTATTACACTTAGTACTAGATCTAATAAGGTAAACTAAAAGTGAAGAAGACTAGAACCTAATGGGTATTTTTTTTTAATTTTTTATTTATAATTATTATTATATTATACAATTTAAATTTTAGAACAAGAATTTTGAAACCTAGCTCCTAAGAAGGAGGAGGGTATAAAATGAGCCTCCTTTGAAGATGAAAAGGAGGCAAGAAGTATATTAGGTTAGACTTGATTTTCACAAAAGGGAAAGAGTGAGGTCCACAAAAAAATGTTCTTAATTTTGAGAACACTAAAACAAGTGAAGAGTTGATTTAAGATGTTAATCATAGAATTGATCATTAGCAATTACAATTAATAAGGATATTATTAAAAGAAGAAAAAAGGGTTAATATATTGAGAGGGTATTATTAATTTCAAACCCACTAAAAAGAGGAAAAGTGAGATTGACATCCACTAAATTGAAGTAGAGAGATCTTTATTCACAAACACTTTGAAATTGAAAGTTCATATAAATATGGATGAAGGAATAGCATGAAAAATAATGAACAAGATTCCAAACATTTTATATTTGGGACCTAAGGGGAAGGGAGAATTGGGAATCCACTAAGGCTTGCATCACCCCCACCAAAATTCAAATCTCTTTTAGGAAGAAATTTTTTGTTTGGTTTGATCCCTATCATTCTCAATTGGATGCTTGATTGGACTCCCTATACCATGGGATCATGCAAAAACAAAAATAAAAATAAAAAATAACCATTTTCATTTTAAGATTGAATTTTACTTTATTCAAAACATATTGGCAGCTATTATTCGGCCAAAAAATTCTCAATGAAATCAAAAACATATTTTTAAGGTTTTTGTTTAAAATCCAAATAAAAAATGATAATTTTCAAGTTGTTTTCAAATATAGCAAAATAAGCCAAAATATTTAATAACAATAGTCGATGAGATTTTGTTATATTTGTAAATATTTTTTTTATAGTTATACTATTTAAAATAATTACCCTAATTTTTTTAAAATAAAAGAAATGGATTTAAAACATAACATATTTTAAGAATTTTCTCAAGTCATAATAATTTTTTTTTTTTCATTCTTTCATTGTAGGTAGATGTTTTTCAAGCTAAAGTTGGGTCACAACGATTAGATTTTAGACATTCGTATATATATATGGCCACATAGGTTGGCAATATCTAATTTGAAAAGGAGAAAAAAATATATATAAGAAAAATATTCTTTATAAAGAAAATAAAAAGAAAGCAATATCACACCATTTATAAAGAAAAAAAAAAAGATTAAAGGTGTTTTTTTTCCAAAAAAATGGTGAGGAGGGGAAAATGTTGCATTCAAGCTAGTGAGAAGTTCCCATCACACTCAACTATGTTTCTTTGCACACCCACCATTTTCAAGTGGACATACATATGTAACTTTCTCTCATTCAATTGTTTTTCTAAAAAATAAAAATTAAAAAACTAAAGAATTATGATAATATGTATACTTTTTTTACAAAAAAACAAAAAAATTCTATATTAATTAATGTTACGCTTGTTTATCTACTTTCAATTGTATCGATCAATGATAACTTGATTATATGTTAATAATAGGAACTAAGGAGAGAATTAAAACAATTACATATTTGGGAAAAAGAGGAAAAAAAAAAAAAAAACAGTTTGATTTGATTTGTTTTGTTTTTATGAATGTTTGCATGTTATTTCATGGATTATACATATCTTAGACACATGTAGACATCTTCTATGTCATTGTCTCTTTGTTCATGTTGGATAGCATAATTTTCTGTTGATTTGAGAGTGAGAAGACCATTTTCACTAGATTTGGAGAGAGAGAAATTGCCCTTTCTTCTTCAAACTTTTTTCTCCTCTTCAATAATAATGCTAATTCGAGCGGATAATAGGAAAAAAAAATCTTAACTTTTCATTGAAAATATATACTTTAATATATTCAAACACCTAACTTTTTCATTGAATATATATATTTTAGCCACTGTCTATGAGTTGCCAGCTCATTCTTCAACAGGCACGCGGTTAGAGTCCTGGTCTCCTTCCACTACTTGGAAGCTTACGGTTTCATGTTCTATTTCACTCCTCGATGGGTGTCTTTTCACCCTTCCCTCATGGTACTATTTCATTATCGGTCACCCAGGAGTATTTAGCCTTGCAAGGTGGTCCTTGCTGATTCACACGGAATTCCACGTGCCCCATGCTACTAGGGTCAGAGCGTAAGCTATGCTTTTAGCTATTGGACTCTCGCCATCTAGGGTGCAGCACCCACCGCTTTGCCTAGCAGCACGATGCTTGTATTGCTCTCCCACAACCCCGTTTTCACGATTTAGGTTGCTCCCATTTCGCTCGCCGCTACTACGGGAATCGCTTTTGCTTTCTTTTCCTCTAGCTATTAAGATGTTTCAGTTCGCTAGGTTGTCATTTGCCTGCTCATGGATTCAACAGCAGTTTGAATTAGATATAATCTATTTCATGACCTTCCACTAACATTGTGTCAATTTACAATTCACTTGTTACATATTTATGTTAAATTTGTAGAAATCAATAAAATAGTTAAAACAAATCAATTACATATTTCACTACTCGTCATTAATATTATTATTATTTCGCTCTATTTTACTTTATTAAATTATTTTGATTTAGATGCAATTTCTTTTAACATGGTTTATTTATGTTAAGAAGTTAAAAGGATTAGACTATCTTTGGATTTTGTAGGGAGAAATGTTTAGGAGTTAAAGTTGAAAAGGTAGACATATGTATATATGGTTGTTTTAAAATTAGATATTGATATTATGTCAATTCGAACATAACTTAGCAAATAAGGTATGATTACGACTTTTAGTATTTTAGAGTAGTTTTGAATTTGAAAAACGTTACAAATAGAAAAAAAGTGTTAAAAAAAAATGAATGATTTTTAAATCATGTGTAAATGTTTTAAAATATATAGGTTAAATTGCTTTGAATTTGTTGTCTCAAATCTGAAAGAAATAAGAAAGGTCATGAGTTCCAAGTAGTATAAAAAGACTTTATGGTTTTGGATTTCAATTTTTATTTTTGTTTTGCCTATTATCTTTGAATTATGTATTCATTTCTCTAACTGATTCTTCTTTTGGTTGCAAATGTTGTTATTGAATCGTGTAAATCTGTGTGATGTTTTTCATATCGTTTTTTTTTTTTTTGGTTTTTTTTTTGTCAATTTTTTATGTTATAATAAATATATGTATTAAAACATAAATTTAGTTCTCTAATTTCATTTATTTATTTAATAGCTACCTTAAGCATAACTCAATTGGTGTAAGACATACACTTTTAATTAAGAGGTTAGAAGTTTAAATTTTCTCACTCCCAAATTGTTAATTACTTAAAAGAAAATTACATCTATACCATCCGTACATAAGACACTAGGTTGTTCTTCAAATTAAGTTGTTAGGTGCAATCTTTAAATAACATAATCAACATATCACGAACATTTAAATTACAAAATTAACAAGAATAATTTATTGGACACTAAAGTTTTCAAATTAAAAATATTAAATAGATTCGATATTAAAAACCTTAATATAAAGTCATAAACCAATTGGTGAAGATATTATAGTTTTGAAAATCATATTAGCAAATTTATACCTTCACAATTATTGAGTTGAGAAAAAACATATTATAATCACCTATAGAGGTAGGGATGAAAATCGATTCGATTTGTTGGTTTTGAGACAATCAAATACCAAACCAGACCAATTGATTTTATAAAGAAGAGATTCAAACCGATGTCTAATAAAGAAAAAAAAAACTAGTTGATTGATTTTATTTGGTTTGGTTTATCATTGGTTTGATTTTTGGGCTTTTTTTTTTTAAAAAAAAAAAAAAAGTAAGAAATTACTTCCAATTTTCTTTTGAATTGATTCTTTTTGTAATTTTCGAATTAAAATTGGGTCTATTCCTTTGTTTGAAATTTAACATTTGTTTCTTGACATTTTTCTAAATAACAAACATACATGCTCCATAATCATTTGTATTTCTTTTTTCTAAACAACAAATATACATGTACCATAATAATTAAAACATTAAAAGATGCCTAATGTTAGGGATACTTTTAAGGTTATATACTCTCACTTCGATTTTGATTGGTTTTTCAATTATAAACCAATCTGAATTAATACTTTTTGATTTTCAATAGACACAAACCAATATATCCAATTTTATACTTAAAAAATAAAACTAAACCAATATATCAGTATGGTTTTGTTTGATTTTAATTATCATTATATTTTTTTAGGGTAATTATTTTACAAATATAGCAAAATATCATTGATCTATATCTCACTGATAGATGTCTATCACGATCTATCATTGATCGATAGTACTATTTTACTAAATTTATAAATATTTTGGTTGACTAATTTTGTTATAGGGAAAACAATTTTTTTTTTCTTATAACAAATCTCTATCTTTTTCATAATTTAAAAAAAAAAAAAAAAAAAAACAACTGTATACATATCAAAATATAAATTCGAAACAAAATCAATAAAATACTAAAATATCTATACGTACATATCAAAATTTCTTCAAACGCATATTGTTCCGTCAAAATTGTATCCATATTTTTAATCTTTAGACCAAACTTAGGAGAATACACTATTTAACTTATTAGGTACCTTAGAAAGACTTTTAAGTACCAAAAAAAAAAAAAAAAAAAACAATTAGAATTTACCGTTATTTGTGTCCATTCGATTTTTACATTTTTAAAAGTACTTGAAACTTTCTCAAAAATTCTTAGATTTATTAAACATAAATTTACAGTCTACAATTTCAATAGATAGTAAAATATAAATTTATATTTAATTGATTAATTAATTCATAACAAAATTTAAAATTAAAATAAATATATTAAATACAAAATTAAAAGTCTATTATATTACAACTACAAACTTTAGTCTCTATACTTTTTAATAAATCTTAATTATCAATCTTGTATTTAATAAATCTATTTTAATTTTTAATTTGTATAAATTAATTGATCTATTAGATATAAATTTAAATTCTACCCCTATTGAAATTGTAAATTTGATCCTAAGTTATGAATCAAACCAACATAAACTTAAAAAAAAACTGGTAATTTAATAGTTAAGATGCTACTTTCTCTTTATATTTGGAATAAATCTTCCATTTAATTCCTATTACTATTTTATGGTTGATTTTTATTCAAAAAAATAAATCACTATAAATTAACATGTTGACACATAATTTGACTGCAAAAACTAAAATTGAACCATCACCCATTTTTAATTTTTACCTATTTAATATTAGATTAAAATATTATTTTAATACTCATGCTTTGAAGTTTGTTCAGGTAATTTTTATCGAAATTGACGGAATAATAACAACAATTTTCGGACAATAAAAATAAAATATGTGAATGTATTTTTCAAAATTTATAGTAAAAATGGGATATATAACAAAAAGTTTTTTTTTAGAAAATCAACAATAATCATGAAATGAGAATTAAATTTAAGATTTATTGAATATAAAGGGATACCGACTAAAATTAAACAAATATATAAAAACTAAAATGTGCCAAAATATTTACAAATATAACAAAATGTCACATTAATAAACTATTATCATCCAGCATTACCTATCAGTGGTCCATCAATGTGTATGGTAGACAATTACATTTTGATATATTAAAAAATATTTTTAGCATTTAAAATAAAGCAAATTGCAAATACTACAGCTAAAATATAATAATATTTGCAATCATATTCTTAAACTTTCAATATTAACCATTAATCCCTGATTATCTGACCAAAAATAGAATTTTAAGCTTAATATTATATGCTTATCCAAAATAACGATAATAATGATGAAAAAAAAAAAAAAAAAAAAACTGAATCCGATGAGACTTAAAACGAAAATGCAAGAACAGAAGTTGAAAATGGAATCATTTTGTTTGTATTCACTGACAAAATTTCTTTGATTTACAGAACGGAAAAAAGAAAAAGTAAAATCTCTGCTCAGAGATCTCCATAATAACTTACAGAGAGAATTCGAAATGGTAGGGAATGGAAGAAGATGATGAAGAAGAAAGCAAATCGGTTTTGTTTTAACAGGGCATGATATGCGTAGTTTTTGTATCGTAACTCGATAGGCACGATTTTGAATTGATCCGAAAAATCTTCAACAGATCTCTCGCCATCTGCCTCACCGGCGCCGAACAATTGCTCTGCATTAACAACAAAATCTTCGTCAATCCGTTCGCCTTCGTCAACGCTTCCGCCGCCTTCTCGTCTCTGAACAGATAACAAACGCTCCACAGCGTCGTCACCGCGTGCTCCGTCGCCGTGTTCGATACCTTCAGCACCTTCTGTACTATCGCCGCCACGCACACCGAGTCCTCTCCGATCTCTGTCCTCCCTTCTCTCACCGTCGATGCCGTTTCCAGTACTTTTAGAACCTTCTCCGTCATCGAAATGCTTGAACTCGAGTTCGATTCTGAGAGAAGCTTCGTTACTGATTTTATCACTCCCAGCTGAATTAATTTGATTTTGATTCGTTTCGGAATTGAAATTGAAATTAGGCATGATAGAACGGATTCGATCAAGGTTGTATCGTTCTCTGAATTGATTAATTTCAGTAATTCTTGCATCAATCCATCCGTTTCGGCAATTCTAATCTTCGCTTCCGCATCGATGGCGAGATACTCCAACAGATTAGCGGAACAGATTTTCAATTCGACGGTTCCTTTCCGCAGAAGCAGAAGCAGAGACGAAATACAATTACGATCCATCTTCAACATCGTCTTCACAAACCGCTCCTTATCCTCTATTTCACTCCGAATCAAATGCAACAACCTCACCGTCTGCTCAACCAAAACGCCGCCATCGACATTGCCAAGAAGATCGACGAGTACCGGCAAGAGTCCGTCAATTCCGCAGAGAAGCCTCCGATTCTCCACCGATTCGGAAGCGAAAGAGACAAGCCGCGGAAGAGAATCAGCGCGTGATTGATCGTCTTCCATACGGTTGACGAGGCGGAGAACTTGATCGGAGGAGAGAGCAGAGTCGGAAACAGGGGAGTGGAGTCGTTGGTGAAGGGAATCCGACCAAATCTGAATGAGGCGGTGGAGATTGTGATTGGGAACGAACTCCTTGGTTTGAAGGACCTGCATGGTGGCCGGACAAGTGTTGTTTCCATTATCAAGCCATTTCTGGATACTGGAACGGTCGTAAGTCACTCCGGTACATAAACTCACAGGGGATTTCATCACGTCTAGCGAAATCGGACATCTGAAATCGCTCGGAATTGTAATACATAAGTCATCTCTCACCATCTTCCGTCAAACTGACCACCGTTTCCCCCACCACCACCGCCGCCACCGCCGGAGAGAAGAATCTGAAAGAGAAAAAATCGTCGGACGAGAGAGAGAGAAAGAAAGAAGAGTGAGTCGCAGACGTAGAACAGAGGTGGGTTTGAGTTTAAAGGAAGAGAGAGAAAGAGTCAAAGGTACTGTGACGTCAGCTTTTTTATTTCTTTTTCATTTTTTAAAAAATAAATAAAATTAAAAAAATATTCGAGTTGGAAGTCGGAGAAGAGGTTTGGTCCATGGTCAATGAAGTGGATGTATTTTAATTTGAAATGGTGTATGATTGAATCAGGACCGTTAAAATGGACGGATGAGATTATGGAAGATGATGGGGTACACGTGGGATCGGAGGTGGGGGGACCACCCAGCAAGGAGGAGGTTTTTCTGCCCGATTGTATACGGCGGGGACCACCGTAAGGTTCTGTTGGTCGGTCCGATTACCTCATTTCCCTTTTTCTTTACTTTAATCTCACGGCCTATAAATTAAATAAATATAATTTCTTTTCTTTGTTTAAAAAAACTAATTATAATTATTAGTTAATTTAATATATTCCGCTTTCTTCCACTTCTGTCTCCCTCTTCTCCAACCTCTCTTTTTTTTTTAATAAAATAAAATATTTCAACTTTACTTCTTTTTTAAAAATTTAAAATTAAATTAACAATACCAATAAATAATTTTGAGTTTTATCATTTATATTAAATAAGGGATTAGGAGAATTCTGTATTTATTTACGGAAGCTTGTCTTTATTTGCTTAAAGCGGAGGAAAAAAAAAAAAAGAAAAAGAAAGAAAAAGGATGGAGTTTTGACCAAACAGCTAATGGATTGGGATTCAAAGGTTCTTTTCTTTTTTCTTTTTTCTTTTTCTTTTCTTTATTTTCTTTCTCAAAATAAAATACTGTCTTGGTATTCGGACAGTTCCATTCAATGAATGTATTCAATTTCAACCATATTTGTTATGTTTTTCTTTTCTTTCTTTCTTAAATTTATTATTTATTAATTATTTTAAAGTAAATATAAATTTAGTTTATTATTTGTAACTAGTTCTTAATTTAAGCTCTTTAAACTGTGTTGGTTTAGTTTTCTATGTTCTAAGAAGTTTTAAGTATTTGCATTTTTAACTATGTGTTTAATGAAAAGTTAATGGAGTTAACACAAAATTAATTTGACTCAAATTTTGAATGTTGAAAGGTTTACAATTAAAAATGTTTATAGTATAAAGACTAGATAGACATTGAAAGTTTTTAACGAATTTATTAGAAGTTTTTTAAAATATAAAATAGAAATATATATAATATTCAAAGTCTAGTAACTAAAGGAATGTGTAATGTTCTACTTTAACTAAAAAAGGGTTTTTCGTTATGTACAAATTTACAAAATGAAAAAATGGTAAGAAAAAATATGTTTGACACATGAAACTAGCAAATTACCAACTTTTTCTTTACAAAAAAATTGTGATTTATTCAATGACTTGACAGAAAATTGTGTATATATATATATTACTTTTTCACATTGGGTAGGGTAATTTTTCTTTAACATATTATTGATAGGTCATTGGTAGATGGTTGGGTGGGAGAGGTTGGTTTCTGGAACCTAATTATTAGAAAATTGTGAAGAAATAAATAAGTATAATGAAGTGGGTAAATCATATATGCATGTTCATGTTTTAATAGGATACATATTTTTGTTTGGTTTTAATTTGGGTACCTTTTGTTTTTGTTTTTGTTTTAATTTGATATACACGAGTGTTCTTGCCAATTTATACGCATCTCGACTAGTCTTACGAAACACCTGCCTGATTTGAGAATGTTAAGAAAACTAGTAAGATATTAATTTCTAAGTAGGTGACTACCATAAATTAAACCTATAACTTTAGTTATAATTTTTCATTAAAGTAATGAAATATATATGATATTATTAAAAGGACATGCATGAGGTTAGGTTAGAGGAAAAAAAATAGTGGCAGAAAGAAAGTGGTCACTAGAGTTAACAAAATCAAACATTATCACCTTAATTGGTCATGTTTGATAAGAGCATTATTAGCAGAAAAACATGTTTGAGAATAACATAAGTAATTAGTTAAGTTGTAAAACGATTCGATAAAAAAAAAAAAAAAAAAAAAAAACAAGTTTAATATTCCAAAGAGCATGTGCTTCTTAAATGGGAGGTGATTATATGTTTGAAGGTCCACCAAGAGTCATGACCTCATTCAAGGAGAATCGCACTATAGAATCACAAACTTACACCTTAGGAAATGGTAAAAGATTTCATAAAAAAAAAAAAGTTCCACCTAAATGAGCTCAGCGTAATTGTCGTATTCTCCCTCATCCTTACAACGTGGATTTAGATCAATATTTGAATACGTCTATCCTTTATGATGTTTACTAAATTACCATCAACCATTGAAAATCATTCCTCACCAACTCTTTAAGGGGCATGTAGATATCCTTATGCACGTGTGAAAAATAACTACGAGCAATGCAAACCATCTAATGTGCTACTAAAGCAATTATATTATTCCCCCCCCCCCCCCCCCCTCTTAATGCTAAATTAAAATTTAAAAAAAAAAAAAAAATTCAATAACTATTTTGAAATCTACGTGTCTACAAAAACTTTCTTTACTCTCTCTACTTAATTCTTTCAAATTCAAAAGTTTTATTTCTAACTTGAAAATAAACCCTAAAAACTTCAAAAGTACTTTATACTTCGTAGATTATCACTCTAATGCTCATCTCATCTTCTTTTAAATACACACATTTTTCTTAGTCTCTTTAAACTAAGACAAACAAAACACAAAGAAAGTTTCTCCCAACGACCCTTGGGCAACGTTGATGCGGATGTTTTTTTTAGTCGACATTACCAACGCATTTAGGGATTCTTCTTACGTTTTTTTTTTTTCACTGAGCAAAGTCCAAAAATCTTGTAGTCATACAAAATGTTGTAAGATCAACAATCAAAGAAAGTGAGAAAACGTAAATAGTAGAGAAATCGACCCAGAGCTTTACATGGTCTACTAACATTGTGTTACCTACGTCCAGTAGTAGAAGGAGAGAGCAATTTATTATAGATTATAGAGGCACCAGTAGAGTTATAGGATTTATATATAACACACCTCTCTAAACTCTGAATCAAAATCGTAAATAACATAAATACGTATATAACTTAAGTTTTAGACTCCGTACTTAATCATAATTCAAAGCATCAAATAACAAATTCAAAACATTTCCATGCAAACCATTAGAAAAAGCACACATTGAAACATCAAATTTCGATAATGATGTGTTTAATTACTAATATAATTCCCAAGTGGACGTGTGAAATCAGGGGAAAAAATCAGAAAAAGAAAAAGATAAAGAGATAGTGGGAATGAAAAGATGTGTGTGTGTGTTTTTGGAGGGATGATATTATTATGTGTGTGAAGAATCATTACAAGTTTGAAGGCAAACAGAAGAATGATGGCACCGAAAGCATCTTCATCCTTATAGGGAAAAAGCATATAATTTCTATCTTCCAAGGGAACACTTTGTTCATTTCCCTTCAATTTTATGTCACTCAACCAATAAAGTTCTTTTTTTTTTTTTTTTCTCTTCATTCAAAAACAAAAAGGTGAATTAAAGGGGTGAATAAAATAGAACTCTCTTTGTGGTTTTCAAGACATTTTTTCAAATGTTTTTCCTTTTTATTTTTATTTTTTATGATGATGATCCTTCACTTGCAATTATGAAGCCTTCAAGACCACCATGCATGACTAATGGGAATTAATGTATGGCTTTTCTTTTGAATCAAAAAGTGAAAGTTGTTCAAAACCCAACACGAGTGGTTTTATTATATGCCATTCAAATTTTATCTTTTTATTTCTATCGAGTTATTCTTCCTTTTGTTATCATTTCTTTTTCCATTTGTTTAAAGTAGACCAAATAAAACAAAAGGAAAAGAAAAGTTAATTTGTGTAATCTTAAAGTTCTATTTTTGAAGAACATCTAAAAAAAAAGGTAATAAAGATGTGTATGACTAAACTATTTAAAATCACTTCAATCGAAAGTCGAATAAAAAGTATATATAAACACATTTAAAATAGTAAACTATAATGTATAATAGTCTAGATAGAGTTGCAACTCTCTAGGCAATTTAAATATAACTCATTAATTAAGCCATCTTTTATCTTTTTGCTAAACTACTCATTTGTTTCGTTGAAATACCTTGAATTTGTTATTTGACATTTCAAACAACCAAGTATAGGAGTCTCATTGTCTAAGGTCTAGGGGCGACGCGACTTGGAAAGGTTCGAGGAGGCAATACCCCCAAAACTTAAGTTGAATTCAAATTTAACATATTTAATTATTTATGGTTATTTATGATTATGAACCCCTAATTCTAGAGACACCATTATATTCTATAAATTTGTTTTCCCTCTACCTCGTGAACCACGAAAATTTGTGTATAAATTCTCTACTATTTTACATTTTCTATATTATTTATTTGTCGATTTCGTAACATGTTCGTAATGTAATATTCTTTATATAAAATGTCATAGACTATGTAAAGAAAGAAACAAAATTAAAATCCAAGAAATACTAGATATAGATTTAACCTCTCTGTTAGTAAAAGTATATGATCTGGTGCGAATAAATTAAGATTTTGAAGTTAAAATCGGTGCGACAAAAAGTTCTAAGACCAAATCAATGGGAAAAGATTTGATGTGCACCATTTTTAAATTAAAAAGAAAAATGCTTGTCCTAGAAGTATAATATCAGCTAACTAATTTGAACCAAGACTTTTCTTAACCATTACTTAAAAATGATACCCTTTTATCTTCATTATAGCAATGCATTATCTTTCCAAATAAGGCGATGGAACTTACCAGTTTATAAATATTGAAACCTACTTCTTTTTATTTGTTAGGAGGATTAATTAGGCAGAGTGAAGAAGAAAGGAGTAGCACTATTTCTTTCCTCTTTATTTTTCTTACACTAAATAATATCATATAAAAATTTAGAATTTTGCACTCCCTATAACACTTTCTACATCCTAATTATAAATACCTTCATATTTCTTTATCATTGTATACAAATATTATTTATGTAACATTCCAAATTTAATTTGATATCTAATAGTCTTGACAATATGTTATTCTTATTACTTGTTTTGAGTTACTTCTAAGAGTAAAGATGACTATTCCCATAATCTAACATGTATATCCCTCTAAAACTCGGTAATTACAATTTATTTCAAACATCAACTGTTTTTTACTTCTTCTTTTGTCATTGATCTTGTTGGATTTTGGCAAAATATCAAGAGAATAATTGTTCCACATCTAAAAGGTTCAAGTAAGTGAAAAGTTCCAAACACTATAAAAGAAGCATATGACTTTTGGTTTCAAGTCATCTCAATTTGAAATACTTTAAACTTGGTATACTAATTAAGTCTAGTTCTAGTAGTATAATGTTTTGAGAGAGCATTTTTTTTGTAATTGGGGTTAGTGTGATCATAATAATTTTCAAATAGTGGAATTTTTCTGGTCCATAGTTTTTTTTCCTCAAGTTTGGAGTTTTTTCAAGTCAATTATTATATTTCTAATTTTATTGCTTTGTTTTAATTTCTTTATTAGTTTTTCATTTATTCTTAAGATAGGAGTAGGAGATTTTTTCCATCAAAATTTACCTCGAAATTTATAAATGTTTATTAGTATTATTTTGTAAAGGTAAAAAAAAATATATAAAAAAAAAATAAAAATGGAGGGTGGAAAAATTAGAAGTAAAGTGGGGAGGAATTGGAAAGTCAAAGATACGTAGAGTGGTCGTGAAAAGGACGCGAGTGGTATAAAATTCAACCATTAAGATTGGCAAACCAATTGACCAAACAATGATACCTAACCAAACCCCTTTAACACAAATTTAATCCAATTTCCTTTTTTTTTTTTCTCCATTTTGGTTTATATATTTCCATTATTTTCACCATTTTTCTTACCATTTTCAAACTTAATGTTTGACTCTTCACAATCCAATATCATCTTTTTCAAACCCTTCCTTTTCTTCTTCCCCTTTCTTCATCATGAGAAGAATATTAGGTTTAAACCACAATGACCAATATAATCCAACCAACTCGTTTCATTCATTTGACTGTAGAATTAACTACAATATCTTATCTTATTCATATTATTTAGAATTTTTTTTTATTAACAAAACAATTTATTGTACCTTCAACTACTATTAAAAAAATTATTTGGCTCAAAATTTTAACAAGGTAATCATTTTTTTTTCTTTTTTTCTTTTTTACAACTTTAGTTTACGACATGTCATTAGGACTAATATTATTTTGTATATCAAATTAAATAAGTTTTGTAAGTTTATGTTAATATATATAGGTCATTCAAATTTAAGAGATACTACTCTAACCTTCATCTAGTGCTAATTTATGTCTTTTGTTAAATTAAAATTTTAGTTCCTAAAGATTGAGGTTTATATTTATTTGGTATATAAATTTTTAAAATTACATATTATATCCAATTTAATATGTAATTAAAAATTTTAATTTATATCTAATAGACCCCTCAATTAATTTTTACAAACTTCAAAATTCTTAGAGACTAATTATATACACAAAATTGAAATTTCAATGACCTCTTTACACTTTTGAATGTCCAGAGATCAAATACATACAAGTCATAAAATTTCAAGGATTAAATTTGTAATTTAATTTTTCTTTTCTTTTAATCTTTTAGATATAACCATAAAAAATTTATTTTAGCGATAATTGATATACAATCCTTTTGTCACAACTACTATAATAAAATAAAAGAGGTCTATACACAAACGTAATTAGAAATTAGTTAAAATGAAAAATTGAATTTAGGTGCAATCATAAGTTTTTTGAAATATGGTATTGATTCATATGTGTAGCTAGAATAGCATTATATATATATATATATATATAATGATCACAAGATCTAATCAAATTGATCTTGTTAAGAATTAAAATAATAATTAAGAAAAAAAACGGAAAGAAAGTAAAAGATGTCGGTAGTAAATTAAATGGTGTGTGTGTGGAAGAAACCCTAACCAAAACCAAACCCACCATCTCTCCCTTATCCTATTTTCATTCAATTAATTTTTATTTTCTTCACTTTTGACTTAACGCGTAGAGAGAGAGAGAGAGCAATGTTTGAAATTTGACTATTTTATTTTTTTTAAAAAAAGAAAATAATAATAAATTATTTCCGTGTTAGACCCAAGAACTGAAATTTCAATTATTGATGGAAAAAAATAATTACAATCTAGAGAGAGAGAAGAGAAGAGAAGAGAGAAAATGATTTTTTTTTCTTTTTCTTTTTCCGGAAAAAAGGGAGAGATTCAATTATTGATTAAAAAAATAAATAGAGATGGAGGGTTGGGGGAATATGCAATGTATTAATTGTTACATGTATTTGGGATATGATTGAAATGTATCTTCTAAGTCACTGTGAATTATTAAATCTTGTTCATGGAGGGATTGCGTTTTCTTCTTCTTTTTATTTTAAAGATGAAATTGATTACTGTTTATGGAAAATTATTTTTAATAACAAAATTATTAAAAATATTTACAAATAATATCAAAATATCACAATCTATCTATGTCTATCGTAACACCAATAAAAACAAATAATAATTTATCGTAGATAGACAATAAAATTTTACTATATTTATAAATATTTTTATTTATTTTTTTATATTTGAAAACAACTCTATATTTATTTTACTACTTTAACTATAACTATGTCCATTTTTCTACACTATTTTGTTTTAATCACATTTTTCTCGTAAGGATAACACCTCATTATACTTCTTAAGCTTTTTTATATTTAAAATAAATAATAAAATGGTAATTAAATATTATCTTACAACCCGTGATAATGATATATATTTTGATTTAAATATTATATGAACTGTAATTGTTTAGTTTTCTTATGGGATGTTTTAAAAAAAAATAGAAAAATAGTTGAAATAATAACAAATATAGCAAAATTTTATTTTATATCTGTAATAAAATGTGAATCTCAATCAAAGACAGTGAGAACCTAACATATACCTAATGACATTGAAAAAAAATAAATCATTCATTAAGAAGATTCTAACTTCACATGTATTTATCTAACATGGGCATATTTCTACTAGCTAGATCTTTTTCTTTTTCCTTCTTCTTCTTCTTTTTTGAATGACAAACAGGATTTAGAATTCTCTGTTCCAATATTTGAATTTTAATGTGGAAAAATAAATTTACCTGTATCTTCAGAAGTAAGAAAAAGTAGACTAAATATTTAACCACCCAATCTTTATTTAGTTTTTGGCATCTCATTTCAATATATATACCCATCAAATTACTTTAATTTCATTGTACAAATATATCAATTATGCCTTTTTTTTCTTATAATATGTGGACATGGGAATCAAACCTATGACTTTGAGGTTGATACACAATTAATACTATGCCAGTTGAATTATACTCATTTTGGCATATCAACTATGTTATACATCTTATAGGAGTTCTATTTATTCTTAATGAAGGATTCTAAAAGGAAAACAATTAGGCTTCAACATTTTGGAAGAAGGATTCCAACCTTCAACTATTTTGTCAAATATATATATATATATATATATATTTGACAAGTTGACTAATATTGTTGTTTGAGATTTGAATATAACTTCTATTTGATCTTTCTAAAATTTTAAAAATGTAATTTTTTATCCAAAGTTTTGTAGTTAATTTCTAGTTTGTTCTTGAAGTTTAAAATTTATCTTTCCAATTCATCATAGAATTACAAAATAATAATAATAGTAATAATAATAAATCAAGTTATTTTTGAAACCCATAACATCATGGTCTAGTTTGCATATGTTAACTATCACATCATTATTAGTTTAGTTTTGATCGAGTGCATCTTCCTTATTTAAAAATGAAGAATTTATTTAAAATCAACTTTTGGAATCTAAATATGTCACTTTTGGCAATCAAATAAAAACTAATTCAATACTCAAAAATCAAAAGTATCAAAATTCGTTTCGCAATCATTTTGTTTTTTGTTTTTGTTTTTGAAAATTAAGTCTATTTTCTCTCCGTTTTTTACATTGATTTGCATCTCTCATGAGTTTAACAGTTGAATTCTTTGACAAATTCCAAAAACAAAAATAAGTTTTTAAAAGCTATTTTTGCAAGTTTTCAAATTTTGGCTTGGTTTTTTAAATCATTAGTAAAAAGTAGATAATAAAAGAATAAATTTGAGAGTGAAATTAGTGTGTATAGTCTTAATTTTCAAAAACAAAAAATGAAATAGTTACAAAATGGTGCGTTTTTAGTTTTTAAAATTTATTAATGAAAAATAGAAAATTAAGACAGCAGAAAGTTTTGCCCTTGTAATAAAATGAATTTGAGGGGTAAAAGTGGAAGGTTACAAATCTAAAATGCAGTTGATATTTGCTTATAAGTTTGTACAAAATTGGGCCTAATCAGGGAATGGGCCCCTCTATTATGTAGAGCATTATTATAGTCTGGGCTTTTTAATTGCATTAAATTTAAATTAAAACAGAAAGAATTGTCACTATGCTACCAACTTGTAGAGTTGTTTTGTGAAAAATGTCATCCATGTGATTTTTTTCATATCATTTATACCAATTTTGCGTATGCTAATCAACTAACTATAAAAGTATAATAAAATATATTTTTAAATAATAATTGTAAAATATAATCAACAAGAGGATTAATATAATTAAGTTAATCAAAATTTAGGTCAATTAGAGTTACCAAGTGAATTAATAATTAATGGTTTTTCTTTCTCTAAAAAATTGAACTGCTGTTGTTTTTAAAGAAGGCTTTATTGCGTCCTTTCACCAAGCTCTTTGGGACTTGGCATTCGCTTTGAATTCCTTCTGGATGGATTTTTTTTTTTTTTTAATTTTTATAAAAATAACAATTTAGTTTTTAACGATTTAGTTACTGTATTTTCAATGTTGTAACAATTTATTCCTTTAACTTTCGTATGTAACAACTTAGTTCTTGTATTTTCAAATTTATAGCAATTTAGCCTCTTACGTATTAAAAAAAATTAGATGTCAATTTTTATTATTTTATGATGTAGATTTTGAACTTTATAAAAATATTGAGTATCTAATATACTAAAAATCTCATTAAATCTTAACACTAACTTCTACCATACAGATTAAAGAGTTACAAATTTTAAACTACAAAAATTAAATTGTTACAAAGTAAAATTCAAGGACTGAATTGTTACAAAATTAAAAATACATAACTAAATCGTTACAAAACCAAAGTTTAGGAACTAAATTGTTACTTTTATGAAAATTTAGAGACTAAAAATAACCTTTTTTCAACCAATGCGAATGTGAAAATTTAAACATCCGACATGTTAAAGACAACTCATTAGCTAGCTCAGATTTAAGCTCCAACTTAGCTATTGTTATTTCATGGTTGGCTTTATTTTCAGTACTGTGTGAGGTGTTATCTTCTACTTTTGATTTCATTCGGTTTTTAGTATTCGTTTGATTCTCAACTCTCTCTCATAAGTAGTTGTTGGAATGACACTTTGGGGTTTGATTATGATATGAGCATTAACAAAAATGGTTGAGAGACTTTCTTTGATATTGTGAGCGTTTAATTGGTACGATATCAAAGTCCATAAAGTTTAGATAGATATTTGATCTAAAAAAATGTATTTTGGATCCTCGTTATTGAGAAAATATGTCTTAACTAGTTGACTATACTCAGGTTGATTCATATACCTTTAAAATGTTTATTTTAGTCTTTATAATTTCAAATTTTGTTCATTTTGGTCCTTGAACCTTCAAAAAGTGATCATTTTGATTCCTTAAAAATGAAATAAAAATAAAAATGAAGAAACTAAGATTATCACCTTTTAAAGTACAATGACCCAAATGAACTAATATTGGAAGTATAAGAATCAAAATGAACATTTTAAAAATAGAAGACCAAAATAAATAAATAAAAAAAAATACAAAAACTAAAATAGTATTTAAATCTAAATTATATATCTCAAACTCAAATAGAGCAGGACTGAAGAGAGGTTTTCCAAGATTGACCTCATCACACACGACTGGTACGTATCAAATTGTTTATATAATTATACCTAACACAAAAAATGAAATATGCATGAACGTATCCAAAGTTACTAAACCACTTACCATTATTAACACCCAAGTAAAAATTAATGAAATTTTAAAAGAAAAATTACAAATCTCACTTCTAAAGTTTGGTGGTAATTACAATTATATCACTAAACTTTCAACTTTAAAAATTGAACTTTCAAATTTAAGTGAGTGTTAAAATTAGGTCAAATTGGACATTCAAATTACTTGCATAATTGTATAAATGGCAATATTTGTATAAGTTTGAGGGTTCAATTTTATCATTTGTGGGACCAATTTCTACAATTATTATATGCTTAAGGGTCCAATTTTGAGGGTGTAATCTCAACTACCACCATACTTATAAGGTGATTTTTGCAATTTGCACAATTTTAAAATACCTTTTTAAGGCTAAGTTACACACACACATATATATATATACACACACATATAATGTTTGTTTCAATAATATTTTTATACTTTAGAAAATTGCAATATTACCCTTGAACTTTTATAAATATTTTAAAACCATCTTGAGGTAGAAATTTTTTAGAATTTTGAACATAAATCAAGACTTGAAATGGTGTGACAATAGCTTAAAATGGTGTAGTGGTCCAAATTTGTGTTCTAACCATGTTATTACCGTACCATTTTAAGTCCTAAAGGATTTTTAACTCGAAAGGTAATTTTGAAATGTATTAAGAAAGATAACGAGTGATATTGTTTATTGAGTATTTTTTTTTTTTTTTTAAGTTAGGCCAAGGTTGAAGGGTGTTATATATAGTTTTAACTTTTTTAATAAAAAGAAAAACACTTACTTTGAAGACAAAGACATAGAAAAAAAAAAAAAAATAGTAGAGATTATTGAGGGAGAGAAGGTTTTGTTTATGTTTGTGGAGAAGAATTTGTTTGAAATTAGGAAATATATATATATATATTTGAGTTATGGATTGCAGAGTGAAAAGGTGAATAAAAAAGAGAATAGAAGCCTCTGCTCATTGCGTTTGCCTCAGCCATTAAGGGGAGCCTTACCCTTAACTCAAAAATTGCAATTTCCATTTCCCTTTTCTGCCCATTTTCATCGTTACTCTTAACAACTATGGATCCAAAATTCTTTACCTACTGCCACTCATCAACTTCTCTCTTTTCTCTCTATTTAATTTACTTACTTATATATATCTTTTTTTTTTTTACACTATCCTTCTTAAACAGATTATTAAAATGAAGCAGGTAATCAAAATTACAAAATATATACATTATTGTTTTGTGATTCAATAAAAAATAGCTTTTGTTTTTTAAATTAAAATTATAATTTTTTTTTTTTGTGATTTTAATTCAATGGATGACATAGAAAAATTAGTATTCAAGTGAGCGCAATGTTGGTTTGAATTAAGATGACTTGATACTTAACTAATTTTAGTGTTGGACTTATTTTGCTAAGCCTCATGCCTTCTTAGACCTCATAAAATTCTTTTAGATGCCATAACTAGATAGCTTTGTCTCATCGGAGTCTAGGTACCCTAATATATATATATATATATATATATATATATATATTTAACCCTCACTTGTATCAACTGCCAATTTTTCAATCTTAAAACGGAGTTACTAGGTACTTGAACTCATTCAAAATAGGTAACTTCTTGGTCTTGGTTACCTCTATATTGTAATCAGATATTAGACTCACCTAAGTTAGACAACGTTTTATTATCAAATAGTTGAGTTGTTGAAGGACAACCTAGCTAGATTCAATAGGCTAAAAGAAATTTTGGTTTAATTTTGATTGAACTACCATATTAATTCATATGGGCTAAATCTAAATAGCTTCATTTTGAAGCTAGATATTAGGCTAGACTATAGATTGTTTGGCTCATTTTGAACACATGTATCCTCATGGTTGTTTTATTGGTTCATTGAGGTGGTAACGTAGTTGAATAATTAAGATGACTTATAATGAGATACAAAATAAAAATATATTGATATCGAATTATAGTATAGTGGCTATCTACATCTATATATTTACTTTAATTTTTTATTTTTTTCTACAGGTAATATAAGTGTATTCCTTCTAAAATTTGAACCCTAACAAAGTGTGTATATATAATTTCTTTCTGACATGTGACATCCCACACTATACATATATGCAAAATAGGCTATTTAAAGCCATGACACATTGTTATCCATCACAAATGGAGAAAATGTGGCTCACACATATATTTTAATTTCCATTCACATAAACACACACACACCATATAGATTATTTTTCTTTAATAAATTTCATGAAAAAAAAATTTTAAAGTAAAAGAAAAACAGTAATAATTCATGTGATGAGACACTTCATGTTCTATGTTTTAAATTTTTTTTAACCCAAAAGGAAAAAGAAAGGATAAAAAAGAAAAAGTAAATTGAGAGTTTAAGTCATAGTCAAAGGGTCTGTTCTGTGTTTATCATTTAAAATCTGAGCGAGCCTTTGTGACGTTGGGTGCGCCCACTTTTTCGGTCCCGCATTTCATCGAACACTTGCCGCGCATTCTCTTTCTTCTAATTTGGCTCTTCGTTCTACTGCATCAAAGGTTTTGATTTTTTACTTCAATTACTATTATCGCTTTTAATTTCACCTCAAAATACTTCATACCAATAGAGATAATTGTTTTCATTTATATACCGATTCTAAAAAAATATTAAATAAATTGATATATATTTTTTTATTATTATCAAAAGATCGTTTGGCTAGCGGTCTTTCTAATTTGAAATTTTTTAATAAAATTTAAATTTAGTCTTTTTAAGTTAATTTTTATTGAAATTGGTTTTATTATATAAGAAAAGACAATATATAAATATGTCTTCAAATGTATAGTGAAAATCTTAATAAATAATAAAATATTTTTGAAAAAGAAAAATGAGAAGTAAGTTAGTAGGAGAGATTAAATTTAATAATTATTTAAAAATATAAGGATTATAATTGAACAAATTTAATATTAAATAGACCAAAGTCATATTTAACCACATTTTTATTATGTTGCGGAGATGTTTGGGAAATAAGATAATTTTAATAATGTAAATTAAATTACAAATTTTGTCTTTGAATCTAGGATGTGTTAATTGGGTGTCTATTCTTTACGGAAGAAAAAAAAAAAAAAAAAACAAACTATCAACAATTTTTTTTTTATCAAGTCTCTGAAATCTCTTAATTTTGTTTCGGATAGATCTCTATCCTAATTCCTTTTGGTTTATGGTTTACATTATTATATTTTCTATACCTGTCTGAAACCAACTAGCTACCTTATATCTTTGAAGGATATATGATACTATCAACATGCTATATAAATGTTGAAATGATACAACTAATCTAGTAATTTATTAGACACAAAATCGAAAATTTAAATACAATTAAAATGCATGAACTACCTTAACGTAATATTTATAATCTTGAAACAACCAATACATTAAAACTTTAAAAGGTAGAAAACTTATTAAGCACAAGTCCAAGATAGATGAGGAGATCCAAGTTTAATTGTACCAATAAAATAAACGCTAATATGAACATAATCACAAATCATTAAGACAGAGTTTACCTCACTTAAATGACTTTGATCACATCTATTAATTCTTTAAAGAATATGAATGGATACCGATATGTCTCAATTAATAATTCTCTAAAATTGAAAGACTTCTATATTTTACATTCAAATGATCAGTATTAAAATTATTTGGTTGAAACCATTTATGAAGAATATAATGTGTATGGAAATGGTCCTGTGGGCTTCCCATGTTATTGTCAATTAATTAGGCCAAACAGCATATGAAGGACATCTTTCTTTCACTCATCCAAATATGGACAACTTTGGGTCCACTCTCTTATGAAACTATGAAATAGGAAAAGGGAATTGACACTCCATTAATTCCATTTTTTTCTTCTTTCATGTCAAAAAAATATCTTAGAAAATAAGTTAATTTAAGGTCCCATTTGATGATTATTTCTGTTTTTGAAAATTGTACTTATTTTGTCCTATTTTCTTAACCATAATTTTCCATATTCTTTGTGTTTTGTTTTAATTGAAATTTGACTAAAAATTTAAATGTTTCTTTGAAAAATGTCAAAACTAAAACAAATAGAAATTTCAAAAATAGAAAACCAACAAACAAAATAGTTAACAAGTGGGGATAAGTTTCTCAACTTCATTTGAGCCTTTTTTTTTTTTACGTAGAACAAGAGTTAGGTGGTGCATCCATCAACAAAAATTCACGATGTGAAGTTAAAAAAACGTTGATATATTTCAAGGATTTGTTTGACACCAATTGCTCTCTTTGCAATATATAAAAATGTGTTTTCAATGATTTTAAATGTTGTGATATAAGCATAACTCAACTAATTAATATATATAACTTTTACTGTAAAGTTATTGTACCATTAAATGTTCGATAGTGGTAAGATATATATATATATATATATTACTAAAAAGAAAAATAATGTGTCTTACAGCCAATTAGAGGGGGAGAACTACTTAATTATTGTCTTTCTTAAGATTGAAAAATTCAATCTTCCACTTAAATTGTTTTGTGTCTCATCAAAATATGTTTCTCGATTAAAAAAAAATTCCCTACATTATTACATCCTTCTTTTAACCACAACTCTAACATAAGCAAGTCCTCAACTACTAATTAGTCTTTTTTCTTTTTTCTTTTTGTGGTATGTTTCTCACATACATATTAATAAAATCCTCTTTTTCCTAAAAAAAAATAATAATAATAATAAATAAATAAATAAAAATAAAAAAGTAGCTTCAATTGACCAAGTTGGTCGTTACTTTACAATCAAAAGTCCTAATCTTACTCAGGAATTTCAATTTTTACATTACAAATTTGGTTAAGCTCTCTTTTTCCATTGGAGAAAGGGAAGTTAGGATCGATAAAAGGGTTGTACAAACTTGGTCAACCACTTATTTATTCTGTCTTGTCAAACCATGTATACCATTACTTTAAATTTCATCATCATATCTTAACTACTCTAATTATTAGATTTTCTCCTCTTTAATTAGTTTTCTCTTTTTTAAAATGTAGCTTTGCAAGCTAAGACACCTAAAGCTGATAATACCATTATTCTTTTTCTTCTCTTTTTTACTTTTTAGTAAAAAAAACATCCTATAAGTTCAAATATACCACATTCAGAAAATTCCAAGTGTAAAAAAAGATCATCAATATCATTGATATTGATTAAAGTAATTAGAATTGATTAAAGTATTGATATAATTAAATTTACCGTAATTCAAATCATTAATTTCTGCATTTTAGCATGACCAGTGATTTTTAACAAGATTCTTCCTGTAACAAATTTGTTTACATAAAAAAAAAAAAAAAAAATGTTGTGTGTGGGTGAAATTTGGGTTCCATAACCCAAAACCCTATATCCTCTCTCACTCTCTCACTCTCTCTCAAGAGGTCTTAGTTTTACATTTCAATTGTTAAACCAAGAGTACCATAAACATAATTCATCGAGCATATATATATATATAATTAACAATTTGATAAACCAAAGTTTAAGGCCCATTTGTCGCATTGCTAAACCTAATACTATATGTCAAATTAATGGCTTAGACATGTGCACATCTTCTGTGTTTAATTCTTTTCCAACCTAAGAACACTCACAAAACTATGAAGGAAAAAAAAAAAAAAAAATCACTTCAATCATACATTAGACTAGGAATCTAGAGAGAGCCCAAAAACATAAATCCTTAATTTAAACAAAACACAAAGACATGTATATATTAATTAACTCACTAAACAATTAATTTCAAAAGGGAGGGCAATAAAAAATTATGAAATGGAAACCCAATTAATTAATTAAAATGATCCCAAAGCCGCTCGTGGGTCTCAATTTTTCTTTTTTTTTTTTTAAAAGAAATTAAATTAGAAGAGAAAGAGAGATGTGGGGTACGTATTGAAGAAAGGGAAAGCGGGAAAATAGTGATTTAGATTAGAAGTATGAAGAGAATTAGAATAGTGTATTATTGAGAACCTAACCTACAAAATATATATATATATATATATATATATATATATATATATATATATATATGAATGAGGACTCCACAATTTTTCATTCTCAACTAGTTATGAGATGAAAACTCATCTTTTCTAATATAGAATTTATAAAATTTACCTTTGATCATCGGCTAATTAAGTTTTTGGGTCCATAATGATTTAATATAGTATCAGAGCAAATGATTCAAATATCTTGTATTCAAACTCTATAATACATGTACTTTCCTCCCTTTACTCATAGTCAATATTAGATGATATTATATTAAATTTAACTTCACCTATTTAATAATAACATCACCTATGAAATTAAAACAGGTAGTCGGTCTTATTATTATTATTATTATTATTGCGAGATTTCATTTAAAAACAATGAATTAAAATAGACAATTTTTATCAGACTGACTGACATGTTTAAGAATTCATATTAAGAAAGTGGAGAAACATCACACTCTTTTATGAGATTAAGCGGGCTGATGTTGTCGTTATTAGTTAGTGGTGGGATGGAAGTGTATGTTTGTGTAATATATGTAATTGTTATAAAATAGATTTAGGGGTGAGTTGTTGAGCAGAGTAATATGGATTTTGTTTGAGTGGATGTTGGGGTTCATGGGTTTTTATTGACAGACCCTTAAATTGTGGGACTGTCCCATTATTTTTCCCCTTACCCTTAAAAAGTGAAAAAAAAAACTGAAAAAGGGTGTAATTCCCAACAGTGCCACTTCCCATTCGTCGGCCATTAATGTTTTGTGGGACCAAACACTCACCTAACCCTACAAAAAACATGACATCAACAAAACAACTCCTTTCCTTTTTTTTATTCTTTTTCTTTTTTCCTTTTTCCTTCTATTGTTATATATACGTAGTTTTTGTGTACTTGCTACTATTGTGTCAATTTTATTCCTTCAAAAAAAAAAAAAAAAGAGTAAAATTAAAACTATATATATTCGTTTCAAAATTATAATATTGCTATTGACCTTTAGTTAATGTCTAAATGTTACTATTGGACCAAAGATTTGTTAAAATGTTATGTGATATGTTATTTTATTTTATTTTATTGTTATAACTTAGATTAGGCAAGTATCTTAGTCACTCTCACAATGTTTCATGTTACTACCATGTCAACTTTAATTTGTACTACATAAGGGTAGTTTTGAAACGTTTATAAAAAGTTAAGATTACAACTAAAGAATATGTCGAGTCTTGGCAAAATATTAAAGTGCAATTGCCTCATAAAAAAGATTCAAGAAAGTAATAGACTCCAAATGCTCCAAAGAGAGCCTATGTCTTTGGTTTCAAATCATCCAATTTGGAGCTTTTTAATTGGAGCTAAAGAGAGATTTCTAATTTTTTAGTCAGTAAAGTTTTTCTGGTTTGTAAATTTTTCTAATTCTTGTATTTCTATTTTTATTTTGTTTTTTTTTTTTAATTTCACTAGTCATTTTTTCTATGGACCCTGCGATAATAGTGAAAGGTTTTTTCTAACAAAATAAGAGATTCATAATATGTAAGTAGAAACGATTACTTGTATTGGTACGAAACCCATGAAATGAATTCAAAAACAAAACCACTATTGTGAATCGTGGAGAGCGACCCAAAAGACCTATTCAAAAAGGCTTTGTTTGAAACCCACTTTTCAACTTTCTGCTACCTTCCCAACACATTACTTGTGCAGGCACAGAACCATCTGATTTGTTTTATAACTCATCACTTCTTTATCCCTTCCCTTCTCTCTCTCTCTCTCTCTCTCTCTCTCTCTCTCTCTCTCTCTCCCATATTCCCTCCTCTCTCTCTTTTTCTTCTTTCTTCATAAACCAAAAACCCCCAAAAATTTAAACTTCCATCTCCAACAAAAAAAAAATATATATATATATATATATCCAAATTTGATATCCTCTCCTACTCTCTTCTCTTCAAAATTAAAGATGATGATCATGTTTGTTGTTTGTAGAAGAAGAAGATCATCAACAACAAAGAAGCTTGCTTGGTTGTTAATGTTGTTAATAATGTTGTTATTGATGAATGAAGAGTTATTGATTTGCTGCAATGCTTCACCAACCAACAAACAAGCCTTCTTCAAGTTGAAGCCTAAAAAGGGTAATTATTATTATGGTCATTTCTTTGGATTCTTGCCTAGAAGAATTCCCATTCCTGCCTCTGGCCCTTCAAGAAAACACAACGATATTGGCTTAAGAAGCTGGAGATCGCCTTGAAAATCCCATTCAATCATCAATTTTCATTACATTTTTTTTCCTTTTTCATAGAAAGGTGATTGATCATCATCTTCATCTTGTTTCTTTTTTCTTTTTTCTTTTTTTTTCTTTTTGGGACAAAAATTCGAGACATGGGTTGATATTGTACATCGGATTGTTTCATGGGTTAGTCTAAAAATTTCTTCTTCTTTTTTTTTTCCTTGTTTAAAATGCTTCACAACAATGCTAGCTTTTTGATATATATTTCAGATAAATATATATGTATGTATGTAATGGATGCATGTTTAATTTCTCTCTTTTTATTTGTGTATATATATAATTTTTTTTTTTTTTTGAGTTATTCCATTGTTAACAATCAACATCTTTAGAGAGGCTCGTAAGATCTTATTTATTTATTTATTTATTTTGGTGGGAAGAGAAAAAGTTAAGAACATAAAACACAAGGCCTACCCACAAAAGCAAACTTTACTTTTTTTTTTTTCTTTTCTTTCTTGGAAAAAGAAAATGTCTCTTTAATTTGTTCTCATTTTTTTTTGACATATTATGTTATATATGTATATATTCTTTTTTATGTATGTAGATGAAATTAATTATTTTGATTTAACTTAGGAGAATTATAATAAAATTATGCACGTTTTGAGATTGAAAAACTGGTGAGTGTGGGATTTCAAAGGAATGAAAATGTGTTTATGTAGTCTATTAAGTAGTATTTTTCATGTGTGTAGATTTACTGATTTGAGAATTTATAGTGATTAAAGGAGGGATGGAGTTAATGAGCTTAATAGTGAAGTAATCATGATTGGTTTCTAATATTGGAATCATTATCATATAAAATTAAATTTGTCTTCAAATCTAACAAAATCATTGGTTGTGGATTTAGCCAAAAAGGGGGTCCTTTTATTTTGATGAATGTAGAAATTGGATAGAAGGGGAACTTATTTTAAATATTCTATTCAATTTTGATTGATTATTTAGTAAATATCAATTAATCATGTTCACTATTTACAAACTCCTAATTTGAACTTAAATATGTTTTTATTCACATAATTACTTTTCTAACATTAACATATATGAAAGATGATACTTAGTTTAGCTCAAACAAATGGATGTACATAACAAAGTAGTATGTTAAGCATTTGATACATTTTTATTGTAAATTATTGATTATATAATAATTGAACATAGTGTGTTAAGGCAGTGCATATTTGTCTTAAGATATATAATATTCAAATTCTCATATCACATGGTTTAACTTAAAAATAGAATAATATATCATAATTTGTACCTAAAAATAATGATCAAACTGTGGTCTAGAAAGAAAAAATAATAAAGTGGGACTGAAACTTTTCAATTATTTGTGTGTATCCATTGTATATGGATAAGGAAAGGGAAAAGAGAGAAGAAGATGAAGAAGAAGAAGAAGAAGAAAGAAAGAAGAAGAAATTTCCTTTGCTCAATTGTTAGAGACATGTTGACAGCCTAAAAGGAAAGAACAAATTCAATGGTTTTGGTTATAATTTTATGGTAACATTGGATTCCATTTCAAAAAAAAAAAAAATTGAGTATTTGATAGGTACAAATGGGGTATGATCAGCCATAATTCTTATTTGCCACCCTAAAGTGTTCCCCTTTTTTTCTCTCTATATATATATTTATAAAAAAAGCTCTTGAATTAACTTAATTTAATACTCTATTAATAAATTTTAGCTAGATTAGGGATTCAATTAATAAAATGAAATTTTATATGTATATATATATAATTTTCATGTGTAAAAAAGAATTTATTGGAAAAATTAAATAGACAATCATACTTTTTAGTCAAATTGAAGCATTAAATTGTTGAATAGAAATTATATACATATCTGTCAGAGAGTATAGTAATTTTGAAAATCAAGAGTTGTGTGGTCACAGGCTAAAAGTGTAGACTTTTTAGTCCTCAATTTTACATTTAAAGTGTATTTGGTTTGAGTCAATATCATATCCCTTTATCTTTGTTTTAATTATAAATTTGTTTTTTTTTTTTTAATTCAAATTACGGATCTTTTAATCACTAATACATCTTATATATAAGTTGAATTATCCTCATTTTAACTATTAAATACTTTTATTTGTAAATTGTTATAAAAATAAATGAATTGTTTGACCAAGACTGTACTCAAGACTGAGGGGCAATGGTTTCCCCATTTCCATGTTTCATGGCAAAAGGAAAGTATATATTACACATAAAGTAAGAGAATCAAATTTTTTTATACTATTTTTGAGCTACCAAATGCAAAGGATTTAATTTTTCATCTCCTTTTTTGACTATCTTTTTAGACCCATGCTATTAAATAATGTTGAGTAATTAAAATATCATTGAAGTCTATATTATAGAAAATAGACCCCACAATTGAATTATTTATTTATTTATTTATCTGTATAGAATATCCATGGGGTTTTTATGATAAATGTTAAAGAAGTAGAATTAGTTATAAAGAGCCATGTACTTGAATGATTAAATAATTTTTTTTTAATTAATGTTTAATTTTTATATGTCACTTCTTTGCAAAAAATAATAATAATAATAATAATAATCAAACAATAAAACTTGAATACTAACCCATAAAAATAATCATTAAATTGTAAATTTGATCCCTATAATTTTGAGAAAATTAGTATTTAGTATTTATGGTTTATAATTAGAATTTAGTATTTATAATTTAATAAAATCATTACAAATTGACTAACTTTTAAAATTATAAAGATGAAATTTTAATTTTTTTTAATCATAGAGATCAATTTATAATTAAACTTACATCTAACCCATAGAATTTAATTCGACCATTTTTTCCCTCATAGGAGAGAGTAGACTGAGTAAGCAATAAAAGTGCTTATTCATACCTAAATATTAACAATATTTATTATCAATCAAACAAATCAAAATAATTTTTAATAAGAAAAAATGTTTATTTTATCCATGTTTTTATTGACGAAAGGCAAATGATTGCCCCTTATTAGTAGTTTTTTAGTGGAGATTTTCCTTCACATAGTTTAAGGACAGGATATATGTTTATGTTTTTTTTTTTTTTTTTTTTTTTTTCCCTAGGTGATAAGGCCATCCACAAAGGGAAATCCAACTTTATAATAAACCCTTTGTCGTGATGCAATTGTCTTCTAAATTTTTGGCTAACAAGATGAAAATGGCCTCTAAAATAATTAGCATATCTTCATCCATCTTTCTCAAACTTAAATTTGATGTTATATGTTGTGTGGAAAATAATAATATTTGTGTTCGTCCACATTAAAAAAAAAAAAAAAAAATCAATAATGAAAAATTAAAACAATACTCGCCTCTTAAATTAAATTATTGATCAAAAAGATCCATCTTGCTTTTACTATTAAAATTGTATATTTTAATGCTAATACTATATCACCATAAAAATGTTACGTTATATACAAGTTGAGATACTATTTTCTCTTATAATTTATTTCATCTTTTAGTAATGCGAGACCTCAACATTTGTATACCTTGAAAAAATGTATGAAAAAGCTAAACTACGATAGAATGTCATGTTTAAGCTTGTGTAGTCTTCTTTCTACACTCTCCCTCCTATAATATATATTGCATTAAAATCTCTTTAATTCATAACATTCATTTTGGTGCATTAGCCAAACATATTTTACATATATAATAAAAATTCTCAATTGAAAAGTAAATTAAAGATTGAGTTCACAATATACTTCAAAAAATAATCTCAAATATTACTTAAAAAGTAATCATTAAAAAACATATGTCACATGCATATTAAGAATAATCCTCAACTTGAAGCAAGTTTTAATAGAAACATGAATGATATGCATGGATGTAAGGTTACATAAATATAATAGATAGTATGCTTTCTCAAGGGGAAAGGGAAGAAAATAATTGCTATAATTTCTGAACTTTCGTGCGCATGTTGAACAAATTTAAAGGCCAAAAAATGAGAGTGAAATTATTTCAATTTTGTATGTCAATTATTATTTATTATAATATGAATGTGTATATGTGTGTGTACAATAATGGGACAAAGATTTGGAAAATACAGAAGCAAATGTAATGATTTGAATACAAGTCCACTTCGTCTAAAGAAATTACTTTAACAAAAGGGAAACCTTAATTAATTAAATTAATTGCTTCCATTTCTTTTCAAACTTTTTCTTTTGTCAAACTTCTTAAGCGTGCTTGTGTACATATATATTCATCAATCCATCCAGAGCTAATTATTGCTGATTAAGAAAGCTTAACAAGATAATCATATACTAAGTTGTACAAACAAAAGGATTAATTAAAGCATTATTACTCTTAATTGAGCTTATTCCCCTCTTTTTTTAACCCAACTTTTTTCCTTGATCATTTTATTTACTATTTGGAGCTGTGGTGCAAGAGAGGTTTGTATTGCATGGATTTGCTTTTTTTTTTTTTGAGACTTGACACTGCCAATTTTCAATCCCTAGAAAAAATAGAATATATTTAAAAAAATGGTTAGTTGTGAACCATTTGAGAGAGCTTTCTTATTTAAGAGGTTTAGAGTGAAACTTCATTCGATTTCTAAAAAGATAATTGTGAGAGCTTTAGAAGATCAAATAAGTGTTTCTTTTTTTTTACAAAAAAACCTTAATAATTAAAAAAATTACTTTAAGAAACTTGGATTAATTTAAAAGTTATTTTTTAAGATACCAAGTATGTAAATTGGTATTATGGTGAATGTTTTTTTTTTTAAACAACAAATATAGAGTAGAAGGAGTTGAACTTAGCTTCGATTTTAGAAGAAATAATAGTATATGTTAATGACTACTAAGCTATTATTATAATAAAATTAGATATATAAATGCTTGGTATTTTCCCTTGCCCCCACTCTATTTGCTTTAGTTATCATTGTTTATTTGACCCCTTTGCAAAGAGTTTAAGATATTCTTCCAACTTTCAAATTCCCATCTCTCCCTTTCACCAAGTTGGAAGATTATAAAGAACATAGGAATGAAAATGAGCAACTGTTAAATCACTCCTAAAAAACAGAGAAAAAGGTAATTCTAATATTTATTTAATTTTTTTTTTAAAAAAAAGGCAAGTCTTTGTCAAACATTGCAAAAAGAAAAAGAAAAGAAAAGAAAAGAAAAGCATTATAGAGAAGCTAACAAAGAGAAAGAAGAAAGGAAGAGGGTTAGCTAAATTGATAGCTCAAAAACAGAAAGCTATCAAAAAAGAAATGCATCACATCAAGGTCTCTTGACAGAAAACCCTAATCACATTAAGGTTTCTTCATACACCAATATATATTTGATCCCATTTTGGATCTTGCAAAATTTAAGTAATCTTGAAATGTTGGTAGAAGATGATTGTTTAATATTGCTTTTTTTTTTACCCAACAAAATTAATAGTTTGTCGTGTGATAAATTATTTGACTATAGTTATGTCACGTGGTAAATTATTTTTTAAAAAAATATATGTTTTTTTCTTTTTTTGAGATGGATGCACTCAAGTTTATTTATTTATTTATTTTTTGTTAAGTCATACAAAATATCTTTTTCGATAAAATAAATGATGGAACTTGAAGTGATAACTCAAGTGAAAAAAAAGATAAAAATTTCATACTCTTATGCAAACTAAGAAACACCTAATAATAATATATCACGAGACAATTTTTTAAATTCTGTTAATTTTTTTTAGTATGTAAGAAAAAAAGTAAGCATGAAATTAAGTGCAGTCCATTGTCGGGTGAAAAAAATATCAAAACATGTCTAATATTATTTCCCACTGTATAAAAAATTAGACTCAAAGTTTACCTATCAATTTCATGTTATAAATGATGCCACGAATGCGGCCTTCCTATTTTTACACTTTGGTGGTTCAAGTTTCATCTTATATTTTTAATGAAAAAAAAAAAAAAAAAAACTCTCCAATAGTATTTAAGAATTTTTAAAATAAAAATGGAAAAGAACTTAAAATTTGAGTAAAAACGAAATCTTTTAAAGTCCACGAACTTAATTGAAATTTGAAACTTACTTTTGTACAATTTAACCCTCTTCTTTTTTGTCTTGGTTTAAACTTTTTGCTTTTCAATATTGAAGAACAGTAGTTTAATTTCCATATACATCAAAAAAGGCATGAAAATTAGAAGCCTTCCTGTCAAGGCAATCTCTCTAACCTTTCCTCTCTGATGCTTGAAATATGTCACCAATATACAAAGAAAAAGACATTAAAACCAAACTTAACCTTTCATATATAATATCTATTAAGCAAAAAATCAACATATAATGTCAGTTTTTTGCATATTATTCAATTTACTAGATATTCACATATTTTGTTTAGAATAATTTACCCTTTGCAGTAATCTATAATTATGTTGTTGAAGAATTGAATTCTAAAGGACAAGAAGAAGAAGAAGAAGAAAAAGAAAAAAAAAAAAAGAAAAAAAGACCCTTGTTTGATGTTTGAATTTTTTGTTCTTCCATATATTGCCATCACATTTGTGTTGGCCCACTTAAGAAAACTGATACATTTTATTTTATTTCTTTTCTTGATTATCAACCTTGAAAAGGTTTCAGTGCTACCTTTTGGTTGTGTGTAAATTTTCAACAAACTATCCTCAATGTCTAATCTCCACTCAATGCATATAATTCACAAATGTTCAAATTTTATCAATTATATTTGTACAACTAAATTTAAGTTTAGAACATGGCCCTTAACATGCCACTTGTGTTTTCCCTAATATATTTTTGGAAAAATATCTTTTTGGTCAAGTATACTTTTCGTTTGGTCTTTATGTTTCAAAATGTAACACCTTTACTCTTGAGTTTTTAATTTATATTTATATTTGGTTCTTAAGTTTCAAAATGTTACATTTTTACCCTTGAATTTTAAGCTTCGTTTTAATTTGGTATCTAAAGATTAGATTCACTTGTAACTTCAATTTTTCATTAAATATGTACTCACTTTCAGTCCTTCTTCCATTAATTATAATTAAATTAATTTTTACTAATTTTCTATCACTATTTAAATTAGCTAAAAAAACATTAGATCATAACTATTTAAATTAGTTAAAAAACTTTAGATCATAATTATTTTAAATTAGTTAATTGGAAGTTAGTATCAAATACCAAGGTGAGCATTAGCAAAACCTTGAGTGTAACTGTGTAAAATATCAAAATCTAGGAATTAAATAAAAACTAAATTCAAAACTCAAGAGTAAAAATGTAACATTTTAAAACTAAGAGATCAAATAAAAATTAAACTCAAAATTCATGGATATAAAAGTGTAACATTTTGAAACTTAGGGATTAAATAAAAATTAAACTCTAAACACATAAACCAAAATAGTTTTTTTTTTTTTCCTATCTTCAAATATCATGTGATAATGTTCACTTATTATTATTATTAATATTTTCTTGAAAATTTATTTTATATGACAAAACTGCTAAAATTATTTAAAAATAATAGCAAAATATCACTGTTTATTTATGATAGACTACAATAAATCGCAATAAACTACTATTTGTATCTATCATGATAAAAATAATAGTCTATCACAGTCTATTGCAGATAGACAAAAAAATTTTGCTATATTTATAAATATTCTAATTCATTTTTCAGTAATTTTTTTTATTTTTATTTTTTGGGGAAAGATGGTATTGTTCACTTATTAGAAGATTGTATAAACAGGAGAGAAGCATCGTACTAATTTTAATGTGTTTGGTTGAGACTTCCAAAATATGAGATGTAATGTAAACTAAAAGCAACCCTAACAAAAAGGTAAAAGCTTCTCCATCAATACAAAGATAGTACTAAGTTTTACTTAACCAATGCCAACATAGAATTAGAAGCATGTGACAAAAGTATCATCAAGTCAGGTATTATGGGATGGATCTTTTGTTGGTTGGAGTTAATTGTGAAGACAACAAGATCTTTGGAATCAAATTATTGAATTCCCCATTCATTTTGGTGCATAGAAATATAAAGAAGAATAATCATGGCCACCAAAATCCAGTTAATTAGTAGTCATCACTATACAAACCAAATTTATCAGCTCACTCAAAAATTTGTGCTCATTGCTTAATAGTAACAGAAAGTTCTCAAACCCCTTTTTGAGTGATTGGTAATAACACAAGGTCATCAAAGTCAATTCATCATTGCTCTTCTTTTATATTCAATCATTCTACGTATTATCATCATCTCGTGTGATTCGTATGAAATTCTACAATACATATATGGTTCCTATATACAATATATGTGTGCTACTAATTAAAATAAAGTCATACACGATTATATTGAACATTATGATGTTTAAGATCATTTTCCTTCCTTATCAAGTTAGTACATAAACATATCAAACAAAATCAACCAAATTAGTATTCTCTTTTGGGTTTTTTTTTTTTTCTCCCTTTTTTATTTACATTTAGAACTTTTTCTTTATCTCACTCTACTCTCCATCTTCATCCATTCTTTGGCTATCACCTCTTTGCTTCTCTATACTTTTCCCTTTCCCCCCCTTTTCCATAGAACAAAGGAGATGTTTCTACTTTGAAGAAATAAACTTCACACTTCCTCCTAGAACAAATAGACATCAATTTTCATTACCATTGACACAAAGGAGTGGGAGTAGTCATCTCACTTATGAACATATCTAAATAGATAAAGTGACCATGAAAAAGAAAATACACTTTAGTCCTTGGGGTTAGATTTTTTTAAAGTATTTAGGTCAATGAGTTTCATAATTCAACAATTTCAGCTTATCTGATGTTGAAAATTTGTATTTTTTGAAGTTATACACATAACACACACATATATATATTGAAATTAATAAACAAATAAAATACATATTTGATATTGAAAACTTAAAATATATAAACAAGAATGTAAACAAACATATAAAAATATAAAGATGAAATATATAACTTCATATAAATAATATACAAGATATTTAATTCAAGTAGGTGATCCAATGTATATGCTATCAGTTTTTTTTTAAATGTTTTTTAATAAGAAAAAACAAATGAAAATTTAAGTGATATTCATTACACGTGCTAAGGAATGTGGAGGGAAGCATCATTTAACCACACGAAACTAAAAGATATAAAGGCAATTAAAAAATGGTAAAGCAAGCAAAAGTTTAGGGCAAGAGGTTCCTGAAGAAGAGACAACAATTGAATTAAATGAGCAAAAGGAATCCCACTGCAATGTGTTGAGAAGCATGCCAACAACTCTCCCTTTTGCCATTATTAAATTATTATACCCTCACAACAAAATTTGATTTCAATGGATTACACAACTATTGCACCTTAAATCCACTTTATAATTCCTCATTAACAAATTTTAATTTCTTTATACTATCCATTATGAGATTAATTGGACAGGTCCTTAAATTTGATCATAACAGCAAAATCTTTTTTTTTTTTTTTTTTTTTTTATTTATGTTCAAGTTCATAAATTAGTTAAGAAATATCTTTGAATGAATTGCTTTTTTTTTAATAAAATATCAAATTTCTCTATTGTTTATTTTTCGTTTTCTTACATTTTGTAGGCATCAACTGAGAAAGCATATATGTTGCTTCCTACTTTTTAATGTAAAAGACTAAAAGATGAAAATATAGGAACTAAAAATTTTTGTTCTAACCTTAAAGAATACTTTCCTCCACATCCCATAAGTCAGTCCACCCGTGACTTGTGTTCATCAAAGTAATTTTAGGCTCCCTAAAGAAAAGATGTATAGTTACATCACATGTTGTAAAGTGCAAGACAGGTATCCAGTTGTGTAATTAAAACATCACCTAGGTTTGCTTAAAGAGTAGGGAAATGGACATAGCCTTTTTTTTCTAAAGAATACTACGTCTTAAATACATAGGTACAAGCTCGAACATGAAGAGGTAGAGATGCCTTAACTATTGTACTATATGATATGTCCATGTTGGAAATGTTAATCAAACTTATTGTTAGTCATTATATACAAATTTTACCTATAATACACAATGCGAAACAGTTAGAACAAGCAAATAATTTGTGCATGGCAGTAGTTGGTTATTAGCATGATGAAGTAGAAATGCGAAGTTCTGAGCACTGACCTCTTCAATCCTCGCCATCTTGCCGCGGTCTTCATCGAAGGATTCTGATATTACAAATTTCAGCAGCATTGTATTAGTCCTTGCAGCAAGGTCTCACGCAACACCTCGTTCCCTTTACATATAGATGTACTATGTTGTCCTTAATATGTCTTTGGGGCAAATCAGTTCTCGAAGTTGACCATGCACAGAATATTGTTTCCGTCTCTTGGGCAGAAAACCCATTATTGCTAAGATCCAGTAATTGCAATGTCTTTGCCATCCCAATTGCAGTTGAAAGTGATAAAATAAACTGGCAATCAAGAGATGCGGATTTTCTTTCACATGAACTTGTACAACTATCATCGATACCAGATGCTGCAGTTTCTTTAATTGGTTCTTCACTATCAGCAACTTCAAGCTGATTGTATTCAGTGTTAAACTCCTCTAAATTCTGTTGAGCAGTGTCCAATTCCTTGATTGAACATGTTAGGTCATGAGGCTTAGATATGTCATGACATGGTTGTATAAGTTGTTTACTTTCTTTCTCTATTATGTTACATTGCAGAGCATGTTTATCGAGATCAACGTTATCAGCAAGATTGAGCTCTTCAAGACAGTGGTTACCTGATACAAAAATCATCATTAATAACAAAAAGTTAGCCACTTTGGGCCTCGTATAAAAACTTTGCTTTAATTTTACAACCTGCTACGGCCTGAATGATTTGAACAACTCCAGCTAGGCCAAGCTGGCACTTGTTGAGAGCCAAGACTTTAATGCCACATTGAGGGTTAGCTATTAGTGACGATACTGCATTACAACCCTGTGGTCACGCTGAATAATCAGGACTTTGAATGGCCAATGCATCAGTCAGCATCAAATTTCAAACTTTACAACGTCACGGTAAAAATAATATAACTAGATAATAACCATATACAGGTCCTGATGCAGTGAGTTTAGGTATTAGGCCAAATCCATGGCCAAACAAGGAAAATCCATCCCTATATTGAGAAAACACTCTCTAAAGAACCAAAGTTATATATTCAAATGATAATCAAAGCTTCCTAGTACGAACCTAAGTGACTATTTATAGTCTTACAATAAAATAAGACAATTAACTAATTAATTATAAAATATCAATTAAATACTAATTGATCTAAATTAACAACTACACTAACATTAACTAAACATACTAATTATCCTATAATTCTTCACATCAGGTTCATGATAGAACATAAGCAAAATGAAGATTGATAATTGACGTATTAATCATATATCCTTCATTGTTTAGAAGATAAGGTTCCCTCTAGCTGGTCCAAATTGTCTAATACGTATCTAATTAAGAACACAACCCACATTAACTCTCTTATGGACTTGTGTAGTCTCAATGCAGTCTTGCTCACAAGTCAAGAGTTTATAACCTATTCAATAGGACTACCTCTCTCCTAAAAGAAACTTCGCAACTACTAACCACACCACACTTCCTACATATCAAGCACATTTCCCTAAGTTAACTATTCAAACTTCCTTTTTAGCCCTCGTTAACAATAGGTGAAAGGGTACTTGGTGGATAATCCAACATAATAGCTTGATAAGAAGTTAGAATGGTCTAGTTAACCAAAGAGGGGGTGGGGGTGGCGGGAGAATTGTATAACATCACTAAACGACAATGGCCAATGTGAGATGAGTAGAGAATAAGTTAATACAAACCTCTTGCATGATAGCATTCCCTGCAAGGTTCAGCTCATGAATGCGTTGTATAATAGAAATGCAGCCACCGAATTTAACAAGGTACTTGGATGTCAGTCCACAATAAGCTAAGTCAAGTTTCACAAGCTCTTCACTTCCGCTAAACGACTCAGTTATCCCTAATGCAGCATCCTGCGAAGTTTAGTAATGCCTCATCACCAAATAGAAGAATAACGCTTGCAACCACCCAGAAAGGTAAATAACAAAAAGAGGGAAAAAAAAATAAAGGAAAGCATCATAGAATTCACCCACATCTCCAATGCCAGTGCCCCCAAGCATTAATCCAGACAAACCCAAGGATTTAATAAGCTGGAGAAGGCCTTCCATAACAGGCTTGCTCAACTTCAAACCACTTAGACTAAGACTAGTAAACCTACAAAAAGATTTGATCCTTCATTTAAATTTACTCCAGGAGTTTTGAACTTTAAAGCTCTGCAAAGAAGATCAGAACTATAATTCTGTTCATTCAACCTATTCAGTACTGTGAGCTTAACAAATAAACTACTGAGTGCATTTCCAGAGATTGAGTTGTTGTATCCTGTCAAAGAGTGATTGAAAAACTTTAGTCACTAAACACAATGAGGAAGACATCAAAATTCCCTTGTTTTCTTAATTCATGCGAAAAAAGTAACCAATATAGAGCTTTTCCAGGGACGCTCCAACTTCCAGTGCATCAGCAACCTTCTGAATTGTTCTAGATGTGATGGAACATCGTTCGATGTTCAAGCTCCAAAGACCTGGGAAAATAAAATAATCAAGCAATATCTGAAAGATAAATCAAAGCGAAAGGATATTGAAATTCAACTATAACCAACTCAAATTAATATAGTTGAAATCAAGATGCATCAATGATTTTAAAATACTACGAGAAGAACATAATAAGAAATTTCTAGAGACATACCACCCAAATTTCATATAGGGCTCAATCGACATGAACTAATAATAAAATCACTTCTAAATCTGCAATGCATTTTACCTTTGCAATTTTTTAAGATAGTTGACAGGTATGACCCGCAAGCGTCAGTGAGGCGATTTCCAGATATGTTAAGCACTTCCAATCGAGTGAACAGAATAGGGCATTCACAAATCTGAATATTTGGGATATTAGTAAAAGAGAAAGTTTAATAATTTAAAAAATATTAAACCACTTCAATTAAGAAGGATGAAAAAAACACAGCACAGAGCTACACAAGGACACAGGCCAAGGCAAACAAGGCCAGGGCAAACGAAGAAGAAGAAGGAAGCAAAAGTGACGCCCAAGAAATGCTAAAAACCGAAAGCCGAAAATGAGACATTGAAGTTGAGCACACTCTAAACCTCCTTTCAAGGCCCTTGTACAAAAACAAAAACTCTTTTATTTCTTTCTAATTGAGGACTCCATATAATAGCAAAAGCACCTAATGGAACCTAAGCTCTCACAAAGAACTCACAAAGGAAATCTTTATTCACATTCAAAATTGTTTCAAATCATATCTAATACAAAAGCCTGAAGCCTCTATTAGTTTATTTGTGGCAGCCTCACTCCTTGCTCGTTTGCGGTACAATCATTTCCAGTCTATTACACAACGGGAATAGTCTTGCTGCACTGCATTTATCCAATCCCAAATATCCACTTAGTTACCAGATCTCTTTTTGCAAACAATAGAAAAGAAGTTTGTAATCCAGTTCAGGTGTTTCTAGACAAAAAATTCTTTCTTTAAGAAAGAGTTCTAGTAATCCTCCAAGATGTAAACGTCTTGCATGAAGAGTTGAGGAAGACTTGAATTTAAATGTTTAGAAGGATATTTGAAACCTGGAATAAAGCAGTTGGACCAAATCGATTGCAGTGTAAATCTAACGTTAAGTCATGTGTCTGGCTGGACTGCTTGAAGACCTGCTGAATTTTCTCCATCGTTCCATTTCCTGCAGCATAGGAGTTATAAGAAAGCAAACAGTACTACTGCACTTAATACTAATAATATAGTTTCCGTGTCCTGTTCAGTTCAGGTTTCATTCGTCAAGCTTTCACATGCAATACTTTCTTCTCAGATATTTCATTGTTCCAACGGAGCTGTTTCTTAAGTGTCAAAGTAGTAATAATATGAACCATTCAGACTCCTCATATCTTGGAATTTTTTTTAAAAAAATATGCAAGAAAATTTTAACTCCTTTTAAGTATGGTGAAGACCAAGAGATAAGGAAATAATACTTATATTTTTCATTAACCTCAAAATGAATGAAAGCAGAGGTATTTATATCCCACTGTTAAAGCAGCCAGCGACACTTAACTAACCCCCCTGATAACTAAAATTACAAAGACCTGTTCTCAACTAAATAAAAGGTAAAGAAATCTTTACAGCCGCTTAATAACTTGGAACAAAGTTTATGAATGATCTTTCAACAATCTTGAAAATAATCTTGAATTCTTCTTGAACAATTCTTGAGTACATTAAAGTATGTGAAATCATCTCGATTGGGGAACGCCACTTTCAACCATAGAAAGAACAAACTTACCTAAGAAATTGTGAGAAAGGTCTAAGATGGCAAAAGTTTTCTGGGTGTGCAGCGCATTCAATAATGGACTTATAGATAAGTCTTGCAAATCACAATCAGACACTGCAATCTCGTCATCTGAAGCCTAGAATACACAAGATAAATGCCAATCAAATCATTATAATCCACATCTTGAAGACGGACATTACAATCATTTCTTGCAGGAGTTTATCCCATTCAGAATGAAGGTAGAATTAGATCAACTAACACCAATGACATACCTCCAGATTGTACAGTTTCTTCAGCAGCTTCATGTTAGGTGCCTCAGATAACTCCTTGCAGTAGTCAATGTAGAGTTTTATCAAGGGTTTTGAAACCCATCCTGCCAAGGTATAAAACGATATTTTTCATTAATTTGGCTCTATCAGCAAATAACCCTTGTGAACAACACATCCTGTCAAGGTGTAAATAGTTAATAATTATTGATATTATTATTTACTTGACATTCAGAATGAAACATATGGTGGCACTTTATATGTTCAGCGATCAAGAAAGTAATGACAGAAGTTATACACCATAATATTAGCATGCTTAAAAAACACTTGGTCCTTTTACTCTCCTCAAAGTAACAATTTAATCCCTGAACTTTAGTTTGTAACAATTTAGTCGTCTCTACACTTTTAAATTTGTAACAATTTAATCTTTACCACGAGAAATCTGAAATCCGATCAAAGTTAGCTGTCAATTATGATTATGTAAGACTTAATCTTTGTAGTTTATAAACACATTTGGTCTCTAATCGATTTATCAATCTAATATGTAAGGAATTTCATTAGATTTTAATAACATTTTTCATGTTAGGGACTAAATTGTTACAAACTAGAGTTTAGGGACTAAATTATTACTTCCATGAAAGTTTAGAGACCAAAAGTGTTTTCTCGCCTATAATTGTATGTCCAAAAATGAAATCATGAAAATGAGTTTATAATAAAACATACCATTGACCATAGCTTCGAACAAAAGATTCTTCCCATGGTCGGAGGTTTTTGAAAATTCAAGGGTCTCCAGAGTTCTCCCATCATGACTTATATGTTGAATCACAGGTAACAGACCTAAGGAGGCATGTAAAAGAAAATTATTAGGAATTGTTTAGCCCAACATATTACACATACCGATGAAAATCAAATGTTTACAAAATTGGGATGTTAAGGAAAAAAACTAATTATGATACCAATAGATGGATTATACTACTTGATTTCCATTGATATTTCTCCGCATTGACGCTTTACTTAATTAGAGGCTCAAGTCAGCATCCATGAGATGTTTCTCTAATCAACCTCTAACCTCTAAATCATGAAGGGGTATGGTGGAGGAGGTTTTATACCATCCACTCTTTGGGGTTAGAGGATAGCCCTCAAGTGTACTACTTTCTTCCAGTCTTGCAAAACATCTGGCTTTGGGAAATAAGGGGCTTTTATAGATCTAGAGGATCCATGGAGAAGGTCTAGGTCTTGGTTAGGTTCAAACTCTCCCACTGGGTCTCTATTACTAAGAAGTGATTGCACTTCTCTCTCATTCTTTGAAATGGAACCCTTTGTTGTAATTATGTAGTTAGCTAGTGTTAAAAGTGTTGATATAATTAAATTTCCCACAACCCATTAGCTTAAACTTTTGGGTCAATCGGTGATTTAACGTATCAAAGCAGGTGGAATTGTGTTCAAATCCTTGAAAAATAGAAAAATCAACTCCCTTTGGATTTTTTTTTTCTCAATGAAATGGTTTCTTATCAAAAGAAAAAAAAAGTAAGGAGTTCGAAAAGTGTTGATATAACTAAATTTACCACAACCTATTAGCTTAAGCTTTTGGGTCAATCGTTTTTTCTTTTTTATATATCCGTGAGTGTCCGGGCTAGCTTACACGCACCTCGACTAATCTCACGGGACAACCCCCCTAACCCTACAACATTTGGGTGTCAAGGAAGCTTGTAGGATATTAACTTTTAGGTAGGTGGGCACCATGGATTGAACCTTTCTTGGCCATTTATTGAGATTATATCTCCTTTTTTACCACTAGGCCAACCCATTGGTGATCCAATAGCTAGCCTTTTGTTTTCTTGGCTCCTTGTGTTCTAGGCTTTCCTTTGTTGTACAAGCATTCTTTCATTTATCTCAATGAGAGTTACTTTTTTTTCATAAAACAATTTTTTCTTCATTTCTCATTTCTCAAAAGAAATGGAGGAAATTTTGGCTAGAGCATATAATAAATAAAGGTATTAGCAGGCACTGATTAAATAAAAAAATATATAAGGACACACAAAAATGAGCCCACAAAGAGTCAATCTATCCCCTTAGAAAAGCTTCATTCTACTTTAGGAATTTTTTTTTATCACCTTTTTCCTCCCGAAAGTTCCAAAGTATAGGATGGTTGGATTCTCTTCAATAGGAAGACCAAGTGCTTCATCCACCTACAACAAGAACGTCATCTAAAAAGACTGGCCAAGAACTCTATTATCATCACTAGTGCTAGTAATTTTTGGGACACTACTTTTAGCAAAATTGACTCCTAAACTTAAGGTAAACTCAATAGACTCATAATACCCAATGCCGAACTAGGACTTCTAACACTCCTCATTTCATACCACATCCCGTTATAAACTTTTAACCAAACTCATAAGAAGGCTTTGACATTTAGTTTTGTGCAGAATAACAATGTCTGGATTAATTGGAATGAACAAACCACTAACTGTGCTCCTTTTATCCATAAACCCAATCCTTCAACATTCTAGAGAAAAAACCTTCATCAAATATCAAACACATCCTCAACTTCAATAAAAGCATGCTTGCAGTAATTAATAGACCACTCTAGATTTCTCAATTCTCTAACCCACTTCAAAACAGATTGCCTCACTAGCTGCTCTCCTCTCCAACATTCCTCCGCTTGGAATAAGAGGCACTTTCAAAGAAAACAACGCCAAAGCAAAGCCTACCTAAAAACTCATTTACATTAGCCCATTCCTACAAGGTGCTCATGACAGTCTACCCAATGTGGTGATTTGGAAAAAACTAGCAGTAGAAGATTTGAAACCAACATAGAATCACGTCAAGAAATCTCAATTTAGTGTCTATAAAGCATTCAGACATGTTTTAAGACAAGATGTCAAAGATAAATATCATTTAGCCCCATGGTTTTAATTATTTCATATTTTTAGCTAGGCATCCATCTATTGTACCCACATAATTACTTAAGGTATTTGAGCAGAAAAAGTAGAAGTATTTGGTAAATACCCTCTGATCTCTTTTCAAAGGGAAGTTGTAGATAGTACATGCATGCTAGTTCTTCCTTTGCAGATTCGATGCTTATCATATCGCTAAATACAGCAACCTCTACATATATCAGCTCATTATCAACTTTGAATGTAACACATTCCTGCAAGTAGTTCATATCTTAGGAGTTAGGTCAGAAGCTTATGACAGCAGTAACCAATAAACTTAAAATCTAAAATAATGTTGGCATGAGTCATTGACAAGAAATATCTCAAGCTAGTATTTGAAAAAACACTCACACCCTGCTCAGAAGGGTTTGACTTGGTAGCATTATATTTATGGAACAGATTTTCAGAGATGTCAACTTCAAATTTTGAGCCACTAGCAGCAGAATCAGAAGGGAAATTTTCATCAGCATTTGGGGTTCCAAAAATTTTATGATTTTGAGCAGCGATGATTCGACTCTTGTATTTATATGAACCAGTGCTTTCTTCAATGTCTTCGTAAGACTTGCTTGCATGTTTGCTGGTAGTTGCTGAACCCTCCTACCAAACCAAATATTAAACAACAAAGGTTATCAAAACACAAGCATGACATTTCTCCAAGAACCAAATCGTGGATATACCTTAATTTCAGCTGCAGGATTTCCTGAGTATTGTTTATTCATGTCTGAAATCAAGGAACAAACACAGCCAACACTCAGTCAATGGTTGTGAAAGTCTACAGCTCAAACAAGTTAAGGAGTAAAAACTAACTGTCATCAGAAGTTGCAGAATTCTCTCCCCGGCATAAATGAGGCCTTGATTTTGAGAAATCCATCATTTCATCCTCACCCTCATCATCAGAGAGAATCACACGAACACGTTTACGGCCAATGGTTGTTTGTTGGCTACCAACTGACTTAGACAAACTTTTAGGTGATATTTCAGATGGGTTAGAATTAGTATTGCATTTTTCCATGTCAATTGATTTGATTTTAGGTGACCTTTCATGCCGTTTGGGGGGTGAAGTAAAAGTAACTGCGTCATTTGGCTCTTCTAAATCAGCTAAAGATTTTGAAGAATTAAATCTGCTGTTACAAGATTTTCTAGTTTCTAACAAGGAGCACTCATCAGATGGACTGTCTGACAGAGCCTCATTTATTTCTGTATCAGTTTCAGAGCAGCACTCCTCTGCCACAAATTTTGTCTCACTGCCACTTTTCGTTTTCTCTTTTAATTGGTCAATTTGAGACTGTAACCGCCTGCAAAATAGAATTTTTCTTTGAAGATGTCATTTTCACTATTTATTTTACGGAAGGTCATAACACTAATAAGTTGAACAAGTCATAATCAATATAAATATACATACATATATACATACACACACACACACATATAAATATATCAAGCTCTATAATGTCCAAAATTATTTTCTAATTACCAAATCAAGAAGTCCTATAATAAATATAAACTGATTATGTACTCACTTCAAATATAGTAATTACCTAGCTTCTTCTACATTATCAAATCGTATCATGTGGCTATAATGCATGTTCTCCAGTGCTGAAAGCTGGACGGAAGGAAGTTTAGCCTCACCAGCAATCCTACAATATATGGAACCAAATAAGCATCAGAATATCCCTCAAATGCAAGGACATGAAATGTGCCATCGGTGTTTATCAAAGTGCCTAAATCATTGATTTTGGGGAGAAAAAATTTTTTTTTGCTCTCTCTATCCTTTTTATCAAAACGTTTAAATTAAAACCCCATGAAAGGATAGAAAAACGAAAGGGAAAAAAAGCACAAAACTTTTACAGAAGTTTAAGATCTCTCATCTTAAGTAACTTTAGAAAATAGCCTATCACAAACTCTTATAAATTTTATGGCTTCAGAAGTAAAGCTAAGCATATCTCAGAACAAGGAACCCCAAAGGAAAGACCCGAAGGTTTTTTGCAATGCAATAAGGTGCAAACCAAAGACATCAAAATGAAGCAAATTAAGGATTTCTCACTATGCATCATTTATGAATTGATTACAGCATTAGTAAATTGGAGTTTATGTGCTCCCACGAAAGCACGGTCTAAATTCTGGGAACCATTGCTCTTCAATTGGAAGAACATTGTAACGACTTCTAAGGTTTTGTATTTTAAACTCAAAAACCACACTTAAATTTCATATCTTTATGAATATGGACTTCACAATTTAGATCATGTAATGGTTGACTAGTGCAAAGCTCTACTGAGGAAGAGTGCATTCAACCCTCACATGCTCTAGGACGTAGAACGATAAGAAAGAAAAATGGAAATCCCAAAGAATGCAGTCAAATACCTGTAACTCTCCTCAAATGCATCTAGTGCTTCTGTCCACTTACCATCACAGTCGTAAACATCACCAATATTAATCTTGGCCAGTGCTTGTCCCTAATATAAAAGAATGTAAGAGCATATCAAAACAAACCAGAATAACATTATTACCATGTATGAAAATTTTCAACTCACTGAATCAGAGTTCTGACATAGGTTAAAATACATTGATATGTTATATATGTAAAGAATATATAAGGTTTGTTTTCTCCGTTCTTTCATATAATATCTTGAAGGGGTAGTTAAATTTTAGGGTTTAGAGTTTAGGAGGCTTCTTTCATTATAACATATCAATCATATGGAACAAATATTACCTCTGAATTACCAATAGACTTGTATACTTCCCAGCTCTTCACATACCATTTAATGGATTTTGTGAATTTTCTTAGTTTTTGATATGATTCCCCAATAGCCAGATAAGAATCACTCAGCTTTTCCTTGTCGCAGAGTTCACTCGCTACTCTCTTCTTCCTTTTTGCAAATTCAAGATGCTAAGACACAATAAAAAGTATTAATAAACAACAATGATAGCAAAAGGGAAAATGTTTGCACAACGAATATAGCATATAATCCTTACCTAAAACTCATATCCACAAGAATCCTCCTAGATTCATCCAAAAAAATGCATGCACGAAAAATTCATATATAGAGGAATATTTTTTAAAAATTATAAGAAAAGAAAATTGCTTTGTAGGCAGAAAGAATTGCAGTCAAAGACAGAGGAAGCAGAATACCACAACCAGCAAAAACTGTATGAAACGTTTTCATCATTTTCAATGAAAGTTCCATTTCTCATATATATATGAAACATTAAATTATATTCTAATTAACATATACGCAAAACAAATGTGTCAAATTTTCCTTGTGCCAAAAAAAAAACCATATAGTCAGCTCAATGAAAAATGTCAAGAAACATTTTCAAACAAATACTCAAATAGAGTCATGTCAAACTAAATTAAATGAACAAACAATGAACTAAAATTTTTACATACTTTAAAATGCAATCTTGAAATCAGCACTGTAACATGTTATGCCTAAGGTATTTTGTAACTTTAGTTTGGTTCAAGTCTATGAAAAACAACCACAGGTTGGGCTGAAAAGTACGTGTATTACCTTCGGAGAGAGTAGAGTTTGTAAAATTCTACATGTAGAATGAACAACACAGTTAAGCTTTTCTAAGTAAAAAAAAAGGAAAAAAAAAAAAACTCAAGTATAATATATATTATATACATATCTGGAACTTCTAGGAGAAAAGAGAACGACACCCCTTATCTTTAAGCAGTACTAAATAAATACTAATATTTACAAACTTAAGCAATAGGAGCTTTCAGCAAGTCAGATAAAAAAGCAAGTAGAAAATGTATATCTTGATGAGCATGCAACTTCAAAAAGAAAGATAATTTCACTTCTTATCAGAAAGAAACTTGTTTTTAAAATGTACATTGACCTAGGCTGCTGCAAAGAAGTTACTTTCTCATTGCAAATTTTACTGCAAGTTAATATGAATTAGAAATTTATTTCTTTCACCTGCATCCATGCAAAGATCGTACTTGACTTTTCAATTAAGCAATCAAGAGAAGCATTTTGCTGCAGTAGACATTTGCGCTCACGAGGTGTGCCTCTAGCAGTGACCATTTCCCTCATTAGCTTCTTAAGATTCTGTTCTTCTTTTCTTAGTTCAACCATCACTTGTATAGCTTGTTTAACAGTATTGATATTCTGATCAATTTGCCTCGCCAAAGCATCCTCATCTTCCATTGATTTTGCTAAATGAAGAGCCTTCCGATAGCAATGAATTGCTTCATCATACTTTTGAACCCTGTAATGCAGTTCACCAAGGTTAATGTATCCTTTAGCCTCTCCTTGGCAATGCCCAATATTCTTACAGATTATAATGTCCTTCTCAACATGCTTCTTAGCTTGATCCCACAATCTTAGCTCCATATATACACTTCCTAGGTTGTGATGGAGCCTGCTGCGACCATCATCATCTTCATCCACCTCTTCTTCCTCGCAGATCTCTAGTCCTTTCGTTAAGATCTTTTTGGCCTCTTCCAAATTATCAAGATCCATTTCAAGCATTCCCAAATTATTATGAGCATCAATATACTCCTTGAGAAATGAACATCCAATTTTTGGTGGGTGCTCTTTCAGAAACTTTGCTAGTTCCATGGCAGCCTTGAAATATTTTTTGGCATTTCTTACTGAAAAATGATCATCGTCAGATTTCAAAAATAGCTCATGGTATGTACGACCCAGTTGAGTGTTAGCCCTTTGCTGTTCCACGAGGTCATTAGCATTTTTGGCTAGCTCTAAATGTTTCTTCTGCAATTAAATATAAAAAACCGTGATAAACAAAAAAGAAATCTGAAAATAAAACGTTAAACATAAATCTCTCCTTGCCAACATGATATGTTATGCACACGATTTGGTTTATGTTCCATGAGAACGTAAAATAATAAGAAGTAGATATTCTAGTAACAGCTGTGGCAAGTCAACAACAACCCAAAAAGGATGACCATTGTGACATCATTTCAACAAAAGAGTTCATATGTTCCCATCATAAATCCATTTATAATCGTATTTTTTTCGGAACATACCTAATTTTCAACTCCATACATTCTTAAGCACTAACACAGATCCAAAATCAAAATCTCACCTGATAAATTAAAGCATCTTTAAAGTGTTCGAGCCTAAGATAGACCTCGCCCAGGGACTGGCACGTTGCCAGCATATGCTTCTGAGGTAAGTACTTAACCGACACATCGTAATCAATCCGAAACCACTTGAGGGCTTTTACATATTCTCCTCTGTTCTTCAAAATATTGCCGATTACATTGGCCCATTTGGCTTCCTCGTGCCGGTTCCCCTCGGCCTTAGCATTCCGATATGATCGTTTCGCGGCTTCAAATTGTACGCCGTCTCGGGTCATTCCAGTGAGCGAAGTTCCGATGTAGGTCGGCGATCGTATTTGTCGGTCAGGATTGGAGTGGAAACAGCGGGCGGTGTAAGCCTGAAAGCTGCAGAGAACTTGGGGATTCCCCCTTCGAGTTGTGAGTTGTTTGGGAGCGAAAGAGATGACCTTCCCGCCAAATTATTTTAGTCCTGCTTTTATTCTTTAAATTTTATGCTCCTTTATAGTGCTAATTTTGTTGTATTATCAATTAAAAATAAATTCAAAACTAATAACTTTATTAATCTGAAATTATTTGGGAGTCTAAATTCAATCTCGACCCGCGTGATTAGAATGTTACTTTAAAAAAAAACATAATTCAACTAACATATAAAAAAGTATATGTTATCGAATTCATATTAGATTTAAAGTGTATTGAACTAATATAAAATAAAGGTTATATATGACATATTTATTCCCAAGTTTATCCCTAACAAGTCTTTGAATTTGAAATTTCACGTTTGATGGATTATAACATATTTGTATTTTTTTCAAAATGTAACAAATGAAAATATTTTTTAAACACAAGAAGTAGTAAAAAAGTTGTAAAGAGAAACATATCAAATACACAATATGCAAATAAGGTTAAGTTTGAAATCTCTTAGTTGGAAAATGAGGTTTAGGTTACATATGGCATTGCATTAGTTGTGTCAAGCATTTGGAAAAAGAATTTAACCGTTTTTTGCCTTTAATAAAACATATTTAAATAAATCACTTTTAAAAACACATTAATTTAACGTTTACTTAAATGCAATGTCCTACTACTTTTTAGATTCTCCTAAAATTATGTAGTATTTTTAATTAAGATTTAGTTTTCAATTTTATACTTTAAAAGTAAGATGTTTTTTTATATATTTATCTATTTCTCACGGTATCAAATTTATTTTATATTCTTCCAGAGTAAATGCATCATTTTTTTTTAAAAAAAAAAGTCTACCACATTGTTTTATATTTTTTAAATAAATCTATTTTCCTTAATAATTTGAAAGTAGTTTATAACAAACAAAACTTATCATACTAAACAATTATTTAAAATTTTAAATTACAAAAAAGATTTAAAAAATTGATTATAAGTCAATTTTAGTTACTATATCTCAAATAAAATGTTTTTGTATTTGTTTACCAAACACTCTAATCTACGCTAAAATTTACTACTATTTTACTTGTTGTCATACCTGTTTTTTCTAAAAGCACTAGCCAACAATTATTTTAAAAGTCACAACAATCCAAACGGATAGAGTTGGCAAAAAAAACTTGTGAGTCCCGACTCGTTGTGGTCGGGAATCCATGGTTTGACCAGGGATAGGGATCAACCCAGGGACATTTTTCAGGCACCTGTCCAAGGACGGGGATGGTATCCCCGACCCTGATTTATCCATAGCACCTCGTTAATATATATGAAATTAACCTACTCTCATTCTCACTTTGTCTCGCCCTCTCTCGTCGTCTCGTTCTCGCTCTATCTCGGGGAATGGGACCTAGCGGGGACTCGTTTCCCTGATGGAGAATCCCTACCCCTGTCCTCGCCTACAAATGGCGAGGATGGGGGTAAATTTCTCCCACGGAGACAAAGACAAGGAACCACCACCTGCCCCACCCGACCCCGTTGCCAACCATACAAACATAGCTTTAGACTTTTGTTGATTCCATCACCAATCTCTCTCGAGGTTTATTAAAGGTTGTCTTCTGATTAACCATAATAAGTAATTTTGTTGCTCATTACTTAGCTTAGCACATTCAAAGATTTCGTCGAAGACCATCCTGAATACATCTCTCACCTCTAAGATGAAAAATCATGTCAATTGGGGTAAAAAAAATACACAAGGTAGAAATATATAAATTAACTTTTCCTAAAAATAAAATGAGGTAGACTTGTGAATCGTAGTTACAAAAAGAGAAAAAGAAAATCGCAGATTCTAAGCATGGTAAACCCAATTTCCTGACCCAAAACCAAAGAGCTGCTGTAGCAATGTTGGCGAAGTGGTGCAGAATCACCCGCCAGCTCTCGAGGATTGGAGTGGAAAGCAACTTGAAATTTAGTACAGATCTCCATGTTTGTCGTCATCGAAGTTACGCCAAAGTCGCAGCCGCTGTTGGTCCCAATATCAGTCACTCGGAAAAGGGTGTATCCGGCGGGCATGTGGTGTGTATTTCTTTCACTAATTTTAAGCTCCGGGAGAGAGTTTTGGTGTTTGCTTTTTGTCAATCGAATTTGTGGGTTACTTTTAGTTTCTGTATTAGAAGACGATCTAATCATTATTCGGGCAATTTAGGCTAGTTTTGTTGGCTGAAAATGTTGTTTTCCTTTTGTTTTTCACCATGAAATCAATGTTTTTCTTTTCCTTTATAGTTGTTTTTTTGAACATTAGTTGCTTTCCATGTAATTTTCTACTTATTTCCTGTTTGTTAGAGAACGATGCAGTATTCAGAGGCATATATTCATTTATTTGCTAGTCTAATTCACATAATTCTTATAGTTTGTTTGTTTTTACGAATCCAATATATTCTCTCCCCCTCCTTCAAAGGCTGTCTGTTACACTTGAGTCCCTGTGTTTGTTGAACCTACATAGCAGGTTGAAGCTCCTTGTCAGCAAATTGGTTGTAGTTTCTTCATGTTTTTAGCTAATATTAGTTTTCTTCAGGCATCCTATTGTAAAATGGAGTTTAGCAGGGATTCATGTGCTTAACTTACATGGCTAGTTGATACAGCTTGGTTAACTATGACTGAAAATGAAATAATTGGTTTAAACAGGTGCATTTGGATAAATTGTTTTTGTTGAAGCCTTGTTCTCTGGCTTTGGCCAAAGATTCACCAATGAGAATGGACGATCCACAATATGAGGGCATTAAGCGTTTTTTTCTCAGGATGATGTTGTTTTATAGTAAACAGAGCATGCATATTCGAGCTGCAAATGTAATATACCGACGAATTGTTTCGCAAGTTGATAAACCTGCCATATATGATGGTAACTCTTTCTCCCTTCCTTAGCTCTATTCTCCAAACCTCTGCCTCATCATGGAGGCTTCTGAACAAATATTATCTTGTATTAAAGATTTACTTGGCAATTTGCAATCGATTTTAGTAAAGACTTAGTACAAAACCTCAAGATACAAAAGGAATGCACTATTAAGTATACTGTGACAAGAAGCTAACTGTCCATATCATGCAATCCACTGGATCATGAATGATCACACTAAACAAGTAGCGGTTAAAGACATTTTAGTAAGAAGAAGCTCAGCACTCATCATGTCTACTTGGAATCAATTAGCTAATACATTGTTTCCTAACCAATGGACTAAATGCATCAACTTTTCGGGACAATTTTAGCAAGCTAGTGAATGGATTTGAGCCAAGTATTATATGAGTGGAGATTCAAAACTTCTTCACATAACACCAGGGTGTAAACAATAAAGGGCCTAGGGGGAATGAGTTGGCTTGTTGGTCAATAAGGATCATGAAAATAATGAATGGCTTAGAGAGAACGATTTCAAGTCATGTTAACTGCCTTCCTAAGATTTAATATCTTATGAGTTATCTTGAAAACTAAATGCTATAGGGCCAAACAGTTATCTCATGAGAGTAGTCGAGGTGCTATAAAAAAGCTTTCTTCCCAGAAATAGTATCCCAAGCTCGGTGCCTTGTTCTGAATTGTTTTTTCTTATACAGGACCCTAAATAAGACCTTCTTTTCTATGTCAAATGGAGCTACAATTAGTTACTGTATTATTTTATTGTATACCTAAATTAAAATATTAGCATACTTGTGACTATTTTTCAGTTCACAGCTAGCAACAATAGCTTGAAATGTATGTGGTAATCTTGTTCTTCTCAATGTGCAGTGTTCAATTTGGAGAAAACATTTAAAACAACATTTTCGCTGCTTGTCCTTCACATGTGGCTTTGCCTGCGGCGCTTGAAAGAGGAAGGAAAGGAAGGTGTTGAACGTGGGCAATACGTGTATGAAATTTACAATCATGATGTGGAGCTAAGAGTGTCTAAAGCTGGGGTTTGTAACCAACACTAACTTTTTCATCCATGATTTTCCTTGAGATTTAAACCCAATATAATTTCAATGCTACTACAGGACATATTATGTCTATGTGTATAGCATGCACCCCATGTAATTCATTCATCTAGGTTTGTCTAAGGTGACTTATAAAAAGTTAAAAATATCATCATCATCTTTTTTTTTTTTTTTTTTTTTTTTTTGATATTCGTGAGGCATGAGTGCTGAGCCAGCCTATGCACATCTCGACTAATCTCACGGGATAACCCGCTTGACCCTACAAAATTTGGGTGTCAAGGAAGCCCTCTTAGCCCTTTATCAAGGTCATGCCCCTTTATTTACTAAAAATATTATCATCTTAAAAGATTGGGACAGTAATTGTTCAATAAATCATTCTTATGTTATGTATTGAGGGCAAGAAATATATTATAATGAGTAAGGCATCGCTTATCCCACAATTTTAGTGTCTTAACATTCTCCTGTTAGATACCCAAGTAGCTGTACACTGAGTTATTTGTTACCTCTGGTGCTCGGTTGTTGGTAGGTTTGTTAGGCTGTGGGGTAAATTTTGTTTGTTGTGATTTGTGTTATAAAAAAAGGAGGGGAAAATGAAGAGAGGAGGGAGAATTTTTAGGAGGATCTTACCTCGTATCACATATGAATGACATTGGTTAATGTTGATAGGCTCTGTTGACTTGGGTGATGCTTGATAATTCACCGTTCCCTCAGCTTGAGGACAAGGCAATACATGGTTCCTCGAGTTGATATGCTACTAGCTGTTAAATTTGTTTGTTCAGCTGTGGATTTTGTTAGAATGGGGGGAAATGATAGTGAAGAGATGAAGAGGATTTTAATGAGAACTAGGAGCTTAGCTCATAGGGAGGCGACTAGGGAATTCCTTGATATAGCAAGTTCTACTTTTCTGATTGTATTTCCATTGTTTTATTTTTAATCAATCAATCAATCAATTAATTAATTATTATTATTATTTTTAATCTCTTCAATGTTATTTTCTGTGCTTGGTTTTCCTGTTCCTACCAATTATTCTCTTCCGAAGATGATGGCACTTGTTGAGATTATGTCTAGTTTGATCATAAGATTTTTCCTTAATAGGCAATAAAAGATGAGAAGGGTAGTTTTCTTGGTACCGTATTTGAAATGAGATTATTAGTAAAATAACATTGAGATCTGTAGGAATGGAACCTTGTGTGTATCATAAATTTGCATTGCAGACTGATTATGTCAGTCACGTACTCATACCACATACATACATGCTACCATGAAATAGGCTTTACATATGAGGATGTAAGTTACTTTATTTTTCACTGGCAGGTCAATTTGCTTTTGACTCGTTGGATGAAAGATTTAGAAAAAATCTTCTATGGAAATATTGTTGCTTACAATTCTGCCATGCTTCCAGAAGCTGGAAAAGATGAGCTGCCTAACGTAATATGGAAGTAAGGCTTTTTTTCACCTTTTCATAGTTGTAACCTTTGAAGTGTTGTGCAAAATGTATATTTTTAATGCAATTTTAGAGTTCTAGTTTTTTATTTCTCTTTGTTTTAAGTTTTAAATAGTTGTCCGGATGTCTTCCCTCGCCTAAACTGTTGAGTCACCTCAAACCTCCCGCTTCTATTGCATGAAACCTCTTGCCTGAAATCTCTCACCACCGGATGTTATTCTTTCATTGAAGCTCAGAAATGGCATTTAGTGCTTCGCAGATATCTATCTTCACCCTATTCCACGCTGTACCATCTTAAATCTCGTAGTATCATCTACACCTAATACTAATAGTGGAATTGACTCGAGTGTTGGCAAAGAAAAAATACCATAGTCTTCTAGCACTCCAATATCATTCTTCCATTCTAGACCTTTCCTAGCCCCATCAGTGGTTTTTTTAAAAAGAAAAAATACGTTTTTGATCGTCAGGTTTTGGTGTATATTTGGTTCCAAAGGTTTCTAAAGGGACACTTTTAGTCCTTGAGATTTGTAAAATGGTTCTAAATGGTCTTTAATATCATTTAACCATTAGTTGACCTAACAAAATATTGACATGATGATAAATATATTGAATGGCTCTCACAATGTACTGACATTCAACTTACTCTTTGACGATGTTAGATGTTTTGGTTGATCTTGCAATGGGAATGCAAAATGTGCACCCAGTGGTCGGTCTTAAATAGACAAACCTACCATCATGCATATAAGTTTGAGGCAATGGTTAGAATATTGATGTTGATATCTATAATCTCAAGTTTACAAATATATTAATGGATATATCAATAAAATATACAAATATTTTTGTAAATAAAAAAATTTATAAAATTATTTAACATAATAATTAAATTGGTTTCTTAATAATGACGTTGAACCCTCCTATTTATGGATATATTGACGTATTGGTGGATAGTTTAGTCCTTGGTTTGAGGAGTTAGAAGTATCTTGGATATGATTAAAAGAAATAACTCCTCTCGCTCCTTGTCATATATCTGTTAATACCTAACCAGGTATATTAGAAGATTTAATGGCCTTATGAAAGCAATAACTTTGCTCTAGTCACCACAATGACTTTGCTCTAGTCACCACAATGACTTTGCTCTAGTCAGACACAACCACTTTCTTACCGACAACCACCCAAATAAAAAGGCCCGGAAACAACCGGTTTGCTACAAGAGGTTCCTCTACTTCACAGGATCGCATCTTGTCATTCTCTATAAAGGATTCATGGTAGAACCCTTCACTGCACCCTCTCACCATCAGAGTTTGAAGGGAAGATGGATTTCTCTATCAAGAAATCTTCTTAAAAGGGCACAAAACTCAATCCAAATGCCCCCTAAACTGAAAATAAGCAATATGATTTTGCATCTTCATTGAATAAATTATTTATACTTATTTTCATGTTGACAATTATCCTTGAATTTCTCTGTACTCTTATTCCAGTATTTAATTATGGTATTTTACAGGAATATATATTCTGATGATGGATCACCAATGCCAAATGGTGCTGCTGCATTACAAGCTGTCCAGGTACGTTTTCTGGCCACCGTGATTATCCCTGATTCTAAGGAAACATCAATGTTTGGGGTTATCTCCATATTTCAATGTTTGGGGTTATCTCCATATTTCAATGTTTGGTGTTATCTCCATATTTGTGAATGTTTGGAGTTATATCCACATGTTTTAATGTTTTATAACTGATATATCACATTGTTTACCATTGACAGATTAATGATTGCCAGATATATTCTTTAGATGATCCTCCAATAACTTTTTTTTTAATGCAAATGCAGGCAATGGCTAGGTATATTCGTCGTGAAGTTAGTTGCTTGTCCTTGACAGGTAGATTGTAATTTTATACTGTATACACACGTGCACCCACATGCACATATATATTCTGTAGCTGCTCAATGGTTTTGATGAATATGGTGCTTTGTTTTGCCTAGGAAAGATGGCTTATTTTATTGATAGCCTCTTTTTCCTACAACGAATGCAAAGTTGGCTCACCGACTTTTTGTTGCTTTGGCTTTGGAGAATCTATTTGCCACATTGTAAAGAATTTATGGATAAATTAATATTGAAAAGCACAAACATCTTGTAATTTCAATCTGGGCCAATTTTTAACTAATCTCACGGGACAACCATTCTGATCCTACAGAATTAGGGTGTCCAGAAAACTTATCGGATATTATCCTAGGTAGGTAGCTACTAATGGATTAAACTCATGACCTCTTAGCCCTTTATCAATGTCATGCCCCCTATTTACCACTAGGCCAATCCATGATGGTTATATGGCCAATTCCCATATTATCTTTCTTTTGGTTATGTCTTCCATGTTCATGCTTAAAGAAAAAAGTGTTGGGTAAATTTGTTTGACTTATGCAATAGAGCAATTCATATACAATTTTGTTCATAGCCCTGGACCGATCTCCTATTTATGAAATTAAAGAGACTAGTTCTTCTTGAATCATTAATCTTTTGTACCTCATTTTCTATTCTTAACTTCAAAGGAGAAAATCTATAAGAGGGATGTTTATTATGAATCAAATCCAATAACAAAACATTAATCCACTGTTTATCCACTAAATAGGTTAACCTACAAGCTAATAACCAGGTAAACAGACGAACTAACTTCTAACTAGAACAACTAACCATTCAAATCGTCTTGGCTCTGGAAATTCTGGTATTTTGAAGTGTGGTGGGTTTGATATTTTATACATGAATCTTTTATTTCTTAACCTGTAGTTTCATGTAATTTCTGACTGATTAAATCTGCATTTGATCAAACTGACAGACAAAGAATCAATTTTTTCTGGGAACTTCATGTTCACTTCATTGGAGACTGGGAAGCCAAGCTCAAAGGATGGAAGGTGATAATACTGAATAGTAATGATTGAGTTCTACCTTTCAAAGGAAAAGAAAGAAGGCATTCTATTAGTAATTTACCTAAATAATATCAATAGATTTCTTAGAGAAGGTTTTACTTCTTACCCTCATACTGAATCCAATTTATTCATAGAGTTCAGTAACAATGAGGTGCCTGTACTGATTCTCTTCTAACCTTTCATTTGCTTGATTTAGTTTTAACTTTTTGGAACTCAGAAGCTTTGTATGATTAGATGCCGAACAAAACAAGTATTGATAAATTTATAGAAGAAATCAAATGATTTTTGTCATAAACGTTATTGTAAAAATTTCAACTTTTCCTCACATTTCTCTATTCTCAGTGGGAACCAAAGTAAATGGAAGAGAGATAGACCAAAATAAAAAGGGTAGGGCTTGGTAACTTGCCCGTGAATGGAGCTTTGTCATTTGTCTCCTCTTAATTATTAATTTTTAAGTTAAATTACAAATTTAAGGCTTGAAAAATGAATGATTTTCAAAATTTCATTTTTATTTAAACATTCTTGATAAGAAGGATTTAAATAAAGACGTTAATAACTTTAAAAATCTTTAAATAAAGACACTGATAACTTTAAAAATTCATTTAGAGTGGTTGCCAAACACTTATTTCATTCAAAATAATTTATTTTTTAAATTAAACACTTGAAAAAGTATTCCAAACACATTTTTAGTCTCAAATTTTTGAGATTTGTGTTTATTTAGTCTTTGAATTCTCAAATTACGAATTTAGTATATGCATTTTGATATTTTAAATTCATGGATCTATTAGGTAATTAGAAGTTTTAGATTATAAATTCAAATTTATATATAATTGATTAATTAATTTTTAGAAATTTTAATTTTGTTAGGACCTGCGTGGTTGGCAATTCGTTTTTTTGTTCAAAAATTGTTTTTGGATTATGTGATCCTAATAGTGCAAACTTTTCAAGCAATGTTTTTTATGTTTTCAATATATTTTGATGGGTAATTATTTTAAATGACAAAATTGTTGAAAATATTTTTAAATATAGCAAAATGTAATTGTGAATTAGTGGTAGACATTAATAGACTACTATCATCTATTAGTGATAGGCAATTTGTTATATTTGTAAATAAGTTGGCTGATTTTGCTATATGCTATATTTGAAAACAATCCTATTTTATGTTATAAAATTAAGTAGTTTTGTTCAATTAAATATATTAACATTTCATATTATAAATTATAGGGTTGTTTTCAAATATAGCAAAATGAATCAAAATACTTACAAATATAAAAAAAATGTATTAATAGAAACTGATAGATGTAGGATCGGTATGACAACCTTAGAGGGGTGAACATGGTTTTTTTAAAAACTAATTTAAACTTTTTACTAATGTGGGTCCAATTAAACAAATCAACATACTTTTTGCTAATAAATAATTTAAATAAGAATGTCATGCAAATAAATTCAAATAAAAATAATCAAGAAATTAAAACAAACACTTTAAAGCACACTGTTTAGTTTTAATAATCCGATTGGTAAGTGATATGTAAAGATCAATTCAACCAATCTAAATAAACTAATATCATATCAATTAATTTAAGGAATAAATAGTGCAATTAATTTCATGTAATAAAATATAATAACAAATTAATAGCAAAAATAAATTTGGAGAGGGATAGAAAAATTGACACTGTGATTTTATAGTGGTTTGGCATAACCCGACCTACATCCACTCCCCAAGCTCCTCTTGGATATGTCACTAGAAACCTTGCCGACTCTTTCCACGGATCAAAGTTCAATCGCTACAATGCTCTTTTTGTGAGTTCAAGAGCAAACTCAATCATTTCCATGTATGATGATCAAACCGATACAATCGCTCTTTTTCAAGATCAAGAGTAACCCTTACAAAAGTTTGGAAATGAAGAACAAGATGAGAAAACTCTCTCAAAAAATATATTTACAAGTTTTGAGCTCACAACAAATCAATCCTCACCATACATAAATCTCTCTCAAGAATAAGATGAAAAAGAAGAAATTGAAGTTTGGAGAAAGCAACAATTGAGACTTTTAGTTTTATGGAGGATTGAAAATAATATGAAATTGTTGTGAAAATTTGGAAATGATGAAGTGTTTAAAAAGAGGGAAAAATGGGGTAAAAAGTGTGTTTTAATTTGGGCTATTTGATTGTTCAAAAAGTAAAATGAAAGGTGGAGATTAAAAGTAAAAAATATTTTTTTATTATTATTTTAAAGACAATTAGCCGTTAGATACAAACATAAAATAAAATGAAATTCATTTTATTTTAACACCAATCTAAAAGTCAAAACCCCACCATGTGTCGCTCCATAGCTCCAAATGCCAACTTTAAATTAGTCCAGTTTGATGAAAAAAATATGTCACATCATCGGCTTTGATTTCCCTTGTTTTTGCTATATCTTTTTCGTTTGAGCTCTGATTGATTTAAAATGTATTGGATTCGTTATTTTGAGCTCTATACAATGGACACTTCCAAAATACTCAAATTGTTAGTCAATTAATTTAGGTTTGTTATCATTAAAACATTGATTAATTAATTAATTTGCCAACAATAGACATTAATAAAATACTATTATCTATTATTGTCTATTAGTGATAGAGAATGATAGATGTCTATCACTATTTAGCAGTCTTGTCATTTAAAATAATTACCCTAAATTATATAATACTACAAAATAATAATTATACAAATTTTTTAACATCAAGCAAGTTCATAAATTAATGAATAATAGTTTATTCAACATAAGATTTAATTTAGCAAGTAATGTCATTAGTTTGATGGTTCATAAATATGTTGTCCAATACATTTTAAATAATTATTTAAATTATAATTTAACTTATGAATCTTATATCAAACATATATTTGTAAACAATATGAAATACAACTTTGTCATTGTTTTTTAATGCTCAATTAAAAAAGTTAGATTGATATGTTTAAAAATTTAGAAACTAAATACAACCCTATTCTAATTAAATTGATGAATAGCATCAATTTTCTGCCGTTGGATGTCTCTTTCAAAAGAAAAATAGGAAAAAATGTAGTAGTTGGTACGGACCCTCAACTTGTAGTATATTTTCCTTTTTCGCCATTAATGTCTCCCTGAGTTTTGGGGATTATTTTAAAGTTGATTTTTTTTTTATTCCAAAAAATACACAATTTAAAGGAAGTATTTTTCCCCTTTTTTTAATTATTATATTGTTCTTATGTATTTCTTAAATAATTAAGGACAAAAAAAGGCATATTGCTATCACCAAATAGCAAAAGGGGTTTGAAACTTAACGGGGACGTTTGGGGCGCAAAGTTAATTGTCGTAGTTTGTGATTATAATATTCTATAAATTATAATAATTTGTAATTGAGTGTTGACTATTTTTGTCTAGGTTATAATAGTCTTGTGTTTGAAGTGTAGACTATTTTAGTATAGGTAGAAAATATTAAACGTTGAAGCAAAGAGAGAATGAGTAGTATATAGTAAATAAATAACAAAAATGGATTCAAAATAATAATATTATAATTAATTATAAGTTATAATAGTTGGAATTTCCAACTATTATAATTGGTGTCCCATACCCCACTCCACTAACTTTAAGTTGGTGGCCCAAACACCCCCAACATGTTGAGAAATCTTAGACAAATCCTCAAGTTCTTAAAATTTAATCCTATAATAGTTTTCTAATGAGTTATCAATTTTACAATGATTCTTTAATAATGGATCAAAAGTAAATAGGTGAAATTTGTAATTTTGAGAATGACAAATAATATATGTAAAGTTATAGAGGGAGAATTTGAAAAGAAGAATCAAAGTTATAATTTATCATAACTTAATAAAAAGTGTTAAATGTGTTACGTATAAGATAAGTTTAGAAGTAGATAATATAGGAAAGATATAAATTTAACATGAAAAAAAATATGATAATCCAAATTAAGAAGTGGAAAACAACAAAGCTTAAAAGTTAATTTGATATTAATACTATAACATGTTATGATGACAACATATTTAAAAAAAAATAAATAAATAAATTGCAGTTAAAAGTTGAAACGGTTAATATTAGTAATAATAATAAAACCATATGTAATAAAAATTTAGAGCTTCTGACTTTCAACTAACTCAAGTCAACCAAAGATCAGCCATTGTTAATCATTCATAAGCTTAGAAAAATAAAATTTAAACTAAAAATATTAAAAAAACCAAAAACTTTGACATCAATAAGCGAAGAAACCTAGAAACAAGGTCCCAACACACAACAAAGATTAAATTTGTCATTAGTATGATGTCCCTCATATTTTGCTCCAAGAGAAAAGTTTATTTTACATCATGTTTTTGTCCTAAAATTGCAAATAAAAATAGATTTAATGTGGTGGTCCTTGTCCAAGAAAAAAAAGTTCCATTTTGTTTGTTCATTATCGAAAATTCTTCTGTTTTTAGGCGGCAACTGAATTGTTAGAAGAACAATGTCTATTAGAGTATTAAACATTCTGATGTTTATATTAATTATTAATAAAATAAACTACCTTTTTTTTTCTTTTTAATTAAGATTAATTACATATTGAATTGGTCCAAATATCAATGTGCATACCACATCATTTCTACTTTTACTCATATATGTAGAGATGAATGATTATATATCTTAGTCTAACTTCCAACCAATTACCAATCCCATTGGGAGTTGTAGAAATTAATAATTGCTCCTCATCTTCATCTATAAACTATTTTGTTGTCTATATTTTAGAATTGTTTTCAAAATCTTAGATAAATTTTTTTATTTTTTATTTTTAAAGAGTAGTTTTCAAAAATTTATTTTTTTAAAAAATTTAACTAAGAATTCAAATTTTCACATAAAGAATATGAAAACCATTTTGAGACAACAAACACAATTTTCAATAATAAAAAACAAAAAATCAAATAATTATCAAATGACTATCAAACCAGATCTACCACAATATAATTAACCTTTTCATATATTATATACACATGTACCTACAATAATAATAATAATAATAATATTATTATTATTATTATTGAACAAAAGAATCAAATGATAGTATTTGTTCTTAGTAAAAACTCTTCAATTTGCCACTCTTGGGAACCCAAATTGTAGCTGTACACAAGGGCCTTGATTTCCAACACAAGCTTAAGCTACACTTCTCATGTTGCACCCAAAAATCTCCTCTGAAAAGACTAATCAAATACTTAGCTTGAGAGCAATTGAAAGAACTAAAAGGAATTTTCTTGTAACCTTTCAAGTGGTCAAAAGCACTTTTCCACACATATTTTTTATCACAAGGGAATTGAGTAACCGATTCCAAAATTCTTGTCCCTAAAAACTCTTCCATCACTTGTTTGAATCCATTTTCATAAACCCCAGAAAAGCATCTCAAAAATGAGTCTGAAAGAGCAGAGAAATGATGAAAAGCTTCAAAGAAAAACTCCACAAATGACATTGGTTGAGGCCCAAGCTCCTTAGTGACCTTAAAAAGCTCTTCTTCAACTAAAACTACACATTTGGGGGAAAGTTTTGAAACCCCATCTAAAAAAGTTTCAAGCTTTGATAAGTTTTTATAGCTTAAAATATGATGAAAAATGCCACTACAATTGGCAATTACTGTCTCACCCAACACTTGAATTCCTTCAAAGCTGTCTTCTTTTTCAATTCCCATCTGATCAAATATGAAAGGGAAATTGATTGATTTCGCAAATTCACTTAGTCTCCTCCCTGTTTGCTCAATAATCTTTCTTTCACTTTCATTGTCTTGTACAATGGCTGTCAATCTCAATGAACAAACCTCTTTCTTAGCTGCAAGATCGGCCATTAATGGTGGCCATTGAATTCCTTCCATGATATCGAAATCTATAATATGAATCAGCTTTTCCCCTTCTGCTGCTTCAAGAATTGCTTGATTGGCAGTGAAATGAGCAAACTTTATATAAGGAGAAAGCTGCTGAAGCATCTGAAAGGCTGACATGGAGTTATTACTAATCTTGATTTGATAATCAGCTGCAAGAATATTATAATCAAGAGTCTTGTAATGAAGGCCTTGGGTGAAAAACCAAGCCAATTGATTGAATGAATATGAACCCATATCATATAAAAGTAAATTCTTCAGCTTTTCAATCAAATTTGAAACAAGGAGATGGTTTTGTGCTTCAATTGCTTCAGCTGCTGCTAATAATAGATCTGTTAAGCTCTCTTCTTCCATTAGCTCTGCTTGAATTCCCTTGAAAATGTTATTATTGGACTTGTTTTCTTCTTCTTCTTCTTCTTCTTCTTCTTCATCTTCTTCTTCTACATGTCTTGAATTGCTCAATTCTTCAATGTTTTGAGGATCTACAGGGGAAATTGTGAGGAAATCTTCAGGGTTGTAACTGATTGGATCAAATTGATCAAGCAAATTTTGATCATCATATTCCAAAAAGCTTCCTTCTTGGATGGAATTTTGAGAGGAATTTTCTGAGAGAGAAGAGCAAGAATTTGCTTGTCTGCATTCAGAAAATTCATGGCTTTGGAAAAAGGTTTGATCAACTGATGAAAAATAATTGTAATTGGTGAGGAACTCAATGGATTCAAATTCCATTGTATTCATAAAGATGTTAACTTTATGAATGAAAATGAAGGGCTAATTAGGACACAAATTGCTATTTATCTTTTGTTATGTGTGAGTGTATATATATATGAGTGTTATTTTGTAATGAGAGAGAAGGGAATGATGAAGATGACATAAGCATTCCAATACAAAGTCTCGTTGAGTTCTAATTTTAAGAGAAAAAAATATTAATTAAGAAATTTATTGATATAATTATGAACCCAAGTGTTTAATTATTGATTTAAATGTATCCGAAGATTCCAACCCTTTTATTTTATATTGATTTTGATTCCTGTGGATGGCGGAATCTACTGTGAATCATTGCAAAATATAAATAATAATTGGTTTAGATGGTTTAATTAATTAACATTAGTGTTATGCTTGTCTAAATACAGTGTGTTTATGAACGTGTACATATGTTTTATGAATACATACTCATATCTTAAAATTAGATATGGTTACTAAATATGGTTTTTATAAAATTAAATTAGAAATAAATCAGATAAGATTAGGAGCCTTAAACATGATAATTAAATTTCGTTTTAAAAAATGATAATTAAATACTTTACTTGAGCCCATAGAAGCACTTGGCCTCCATTATCAACTCAATAAAAATAAATAAATAATAAGAAAAATGTATAGGATTTTAATACAATAGAAATAGAGAGATTTGGAACATCGATCAACGGCGAATTCACGTAGGGCCAGTGCCCCTCTAATATATATTGATGTTAGGACCATTGGTAATTGGTATTGGAAGGTGCCTTACTTACATGTTTATCGAAATTTTAAAGTTGAAAATTGAAATTTGAACGTTAGTCGAATATCAAGGAAGGTATGAGATGCTTTTATCTAGAAAAAAAATCATTTACTACTTTAAAATAAATGACACAAAATTTATAATTTTGTATTAGTATTTTATTTCTGGCCTCTTATTTCTTTGTTTTAAAACTTTTTTTCTTTTAAAATATATGAATTTAGAAAGGAAAATATTTGAGTGCATATTTGCTATATTTATCTGTGTGCAATTCAATAATAAATAAAATCTTCTTTTATATATAAAAGATACTTTTTAATATATTTTTCAAATCTCAATTTTCCAACGTTACATTTTTATAAATGTTTCTTTTTTTCCCTTCTTTCAATAATTAAAGCCTGTGTCAAGTTTTTACTTAGTTTTTAGGTTATTGTACTATCAACTTCAAAATTTTGTTATTGTACTATCAACTTCAAAATAAAAAATTTGATTCCTCCACTCACATATTTCAAAAATATGTATAATTATTATTATTTTATTATTCATTTCTATCATATAATTGATTGTACGCAAATGGGCCTTTTCTTCTTAATTTCCTTTAGCTGAAGAGGAAGGAAAAGATTATAAATTAATTAGTCAATTAATTAATTAATTAATTAAACTTGTTTAATTTCCATAACATTTGTTGAAAATATAGGACAATGCAGTGTCAGATGTTATGCATCTTTTGTTTATTAGATTAAACTTAAACATCATTTAATTATGGATGAATCATATTGGAACCGGTAGGAATATGCCTCTTTCACATATTCTTTTTATTATTTTTTAACAAAATATTTAACTTCTATATTTTTTTTGAAAATAATTAATCTATAATTTTTAACATTAAAATTAAAACAGCATTTAATTATGGATGAATCATATTGACTCCAATAGGAATATGCCTCCCTCAGGCCTCACCTTTTCTTTTTAACAAAATAATTAATCCATAATTTTTTTTTTGTATTTGTATATGCATTTGATTAGATGTGTTTGCATAAAATATTTAATTACTATCACAAAGGTTGATGATTCGATCGAATCTACTTTACAATTGTTGATTTAATCACAAATATTTAGAATGAGGAATTAAAATGGCAATATATAATCCCAAAAATATCCTTTGAAAAAGATTTTACAACTCTAATGCCCAATTTTAAACATTAATTTGGTCTATATATACATGTTGACCCATTTGTGATGGGTTATGATAAGAAAAGGAGTACATGAAATTACCCTTAAAAATATTTTAATGATATTGTAATAGTTGCATATTGTAACTATATATTTTATCTCTTTCAGAAAAAAAAAAAAAAAAAATTGGTTTACACATCATTTATCAACCTTTGCTCTTAAATAAATAAATTTGCTATGGACCCAAAAATACATAATAAAATGAAAGGGATATATAATTACTAAGTGAAGACTTCAAAAGAAACAAAAGAGGGGAATTATATTTCTCTCTCATTGCAAACAAGATAGAAATGGACAAATCATTTATGTTTGTGTCCTAAAGATATAGCCTTAAAATAATAGGGTTTAAGAGAAAACACCTTGGGATCTTTGGGGATATTCCTTTGCTTTGTTTTCCTTTTTGGGTTTGGCCAATAATCTCACAGTTCATCAATTGCATCATTTTGTAACAACTCCAATTGCCCTATTTGTGCATCTTAAATAATTAATTTTAATATGTACTTAAAAAAAAAAAAGACATCCATCACTTTTAATAACCATTTATATCATCCAAAAATATAGTCAAATTATAAATCTTTGTTTGTGCATGTTTATGAACTCATCGTCTTAATTACGACATGATATGCATATTATTTGGCCTTACCTTTTAAACAAGGACATCACGACACAACATCTAATGACAGATATTCCAAATCATAGTCTATGCAAAATACATACATGTCGTAACGCTTTTAGAAAGTTTATTATATATGTTTTGAAAAATTCAATATAATAAATGATAATATTAAAAGACATAATTCACCTTGTCGATCATATTATTATTATATTTTAAATATATTTCTCACTAAATACTAGCCATATATCTAATATGACACATCAGATCACGAACATCTATTTTATTAAAACGAAGTATATTTGAGAGACATTTTTTTTAATCAATTGATCATTTTGAAGCCAGTTTGTTAAAATTAAATAGAATAGTAAACAAACCAATAATTTAAAGTATATTTCAACTCCAACAACCAATTAAATATCCAATTATTGAATGTATAATTGTTGTAATATTCATTAAGTACGATGGAATAAGTGAGTTGCAAATAAAACTAAATCATGAAGGGTCCTCAAAACATGATTAAGGAAATTAATTCGAACCCTTAAAGCATAGGCCAGCCAACTTTAATTTTTTCGCAATTTTAATTGTCTTTTATTTCACATGTACTTGTACTTCACATAAATGTCATAGGCAGCCATGTATTAAAAATTAGGTTAAATTGTGTATTTCAAATTTGTAATGATTTAGCTTCTAAACTTTTTAGGAAGGTGAATTTTTAGTTTTGTATTCAACAAATTTATGATATATACTCAATTTTCTTTAAAAATTTATCTCTTTAAAAAAATTACTTGATATGTAATTGATCTATTAGATATAAAATTGAATCTAATGTTTGTTGAGAGTCCTAAATTGTAATTTTATGTTTAATAAATACATGAATTTAGGGAGAAAAAAATATACTTTAAATAAGTCAAAGACCTACATATTAGATACAAAATTAAAAAAAAAAAATTGAAGGATTTGTTGAACACAAAATTCAATGCTTAAAGATCTATTAGACACCTTGTAAAACTCATAAGCTTTTAATAGACATAAAATTGAAAGTTTAAGAATGCAATTCATTTAGTGTTCAAGAATATATTAGATACACTTTGAAAGTTGAGAGATTAAGCTAGTAATTTAATTTTTAAAAAATATAACTAAAGTCAAAAGTTGAGAGTAAGACAAAAACATATTGTTCTCGACATTATTTTTAATCAAATAATCTAAGTCTTAGGCTTATATGAAAGTAAATTTAATTTGTGATAGTTTACATAGACACAAAACTATTTTTCAATATAGCAAAATGAACAAACTTATTTATAAATATAGAAAATGTCTATTCGTGATAGATAATGGTAGATGTCTATAGTAATTGAAATTTTGTTATATTTTAAAATATTTCCAACAATTTTGTCATTTAAAATAATTATAAAAAAACGTTTGAGCTAATTATTAATAACTTTTGAAGAGAGAGAGCGTTATTAGTAAGGATTATTTGTTAATAGGCTAAATTAAATGAACATATCTATTAAAACTTTAACCTAAAAAGATTCATGACCCTACACTCTTTTTTCCTATAATATTGTAATTAGAGTCTAATAGAGTTGGTTAGAGAAAGAGAGAATATAATTGGAATGTACCACTAATTATTAGCAACTAGGTAGGTAGGTGAGAAATTAAAGGTAAGTGTACCACCAACCAGACACAACTACATCACACCCACAACTTTAATGTTAAAAATTAATCTTCACAATTAAATTAATAAACCCATTCTTTCCTAATTTCATAATTAATCATATATATATATATGACTGTTAACTCCAATATCCTTCCAAAACAATTATCCCTTTTAATAACTGATCACATTCTTTATAATATTTCCTTTTCTGGATTCTAAAATTTTTGTTAAATTTTCTAATTATTTCCTTTCATTCGTATGTAATCTAAATTCTCATAAATTCCTCAAGGTGAGCTTAGTAATCCTAATTAAAGTCTTTCCAAGTAAATTTTCGTTGTAACTATTAGCTTTAACACGAATATAGTTTAATTAAAAAAATATTAGCAATTTTCGTTATAACTTGGTTCAAACTTTCAAAAATAATACATTTTAATAATTGAAACAAAATAGACAGCCATCTTGTTGCTAGGGAGAGTATGGAATACGAAGAAAATTCGAATTGGAAGAAATGAAAATACTTTATGATTTAATAATTCCTCCTAGTTATGTTAATTGACTTCTAAATTTATGGATGTCGTTCATCATAAATTTTTTTTAGATTTCAATACATTGAATTCTAGATAGATGTTAAGAAGCACAATTCAAAAAATACAATATATACTACTCCAAACGCACTATTGCAACTCTAAATGCTCAATAATTTAGATCGAACTTTTTGTCAGATTATTTATTTTATTTTGTTCTCCTTGAAAATAATCATAGAGCAAGATAGTACAACATTGAACAAATCATTGGTGACGTAATTATTAAGCTCTATGGTGGTGAATTTAATAGTGAAATCAGTAATAGAGATTTTACTATACATTGAGTGAGATTTTTTTTTTTTTGAAGAAAAATATATTAATATTTAATCCTCTCTTTGTTGTGTCACGTTTGAACTAGACTAAAAAATAGGTGCAACTTAGTATATATTTGCCTCATTTTGTAACTAAATTATGACTCCAATTAGTTTCCAACCTTCCATCATTTTTTAATTTTTTTTAATTAATTTTTTTTTAATTTATATATATATATATATTAAAATAAAATGTATACTTTGTCTCATCGTATGTCTGCGTTAGGCTTAAAGTAAGGGTTTATTTGAAAGGTTTCCAAATTTGTTAGTACTTTTGTGCTGTTGTCTACATCTGATGATGTAATAAATAAACGAATCATATTGTAGTTCTAAGTATATGCCATTATTTTATTTATATACATTACATAAGCCTTAACAATTTAAACAATCTATTATTATTTTAATTTAATGGGGACTTTATAACTTGACGTCAGGTGACAAATTCTCTCATTTCCAATAATTTATTTTAATAAACATGGAAGAAAGGGAACTCAATTAAAAACCAAACTAAGGCTTTTTCCCAACTGATGTTGCCATTTATTTATTTATTATTATTATTATTTTAACTATATACTTTGAAATTTGTTTAAATTTAATCAATGTTCTAATTTCATTTTTTATATTTTCAATATTTTGTTTTTAACCAAATCCTTCAAAAAAACCCCAAGCTAAAGGGGCAGAGAAGGACAAAGATTAATGTTAATTACATAAAAAAAAATCAACTAGGAGACAAGAGTTCAAGCCCTATGATTTTTTATTATCTTTTAGTATGTTTTCTATAAATAATTTTAAAACATAATTACATACATTACATTTTTTTTCATAAAATTTATTATTATTAAATAACTAATTTTGATAAAAATTAACTTTTAAGGACAAAATTTAAAATTTATTATAAATACAGGGAATAAAATTAGATATTTGAAAGTATGATTGACGATTAAAATTGAACAAACTTCAAACTATATATAAAAAAAAAGTATTATTGATTATTATACTAACGATGTAGGATAAATATCTATGATCTTAGATAGTTAATGATCTCATATATATATATATATATGACTTCTATATTGATTTTTAAAAATTAATTGAGTCATTTGAGCGTTGGTTTTGTGCTTTAATAAAACAATATTTTCATATATATATATATATGAGCAACTTAATTATAAATCAATTTGATCACGCTTTTCTCTATAATTTGAACAATGGTATTGATTAACGAAAATCATTAGAGACTAAAAGTATGTTTGGCTTAACTTTTCAAGTCTTTAATTAAAAAAAAAAAACTTTTGAAACAATGTATTTTAAACAATTTTTTTCTCTAATAAATCCAAATGGACCTAAATAACTTAATATCAACATGACTTTTACACTATAGAATTATTGTCAATTCCTAAGTAATAATTGATGAGTTGATGTTATACTAAATTCAAATATTGAAAATATCTTGATAATAATTATTGTGATTAAGATGTTATGTTCGAGTAAAAAAGTTCATATACAGTGGAAGTATACTTGCTTTCAATATTTATTAAATTGGGATACCTTGAAATCGTTACAAAGTTTTTTTTTTATTATTTTTTTTATTTTTTTATTATCATCATATTATTTTTTTTTAACAAGGTTTAAAGCAAGTGGACACGAGAATTTGGCATCTTGTTCATCATTTTAGTTGTTCCAACTCTTATGACATATTTGGATTGACTTTTTTAAGTGCTTAACTTTTTTTTTTTCATTTAGAAAAATATTTTTTTAACACTTAAAAAGTCAATCCAAACATATTTTTTAAAATATCCTAAATATACATACGTACATACATATACACACACATATATATAAGGCTTATACTCTAGTGTGTTTGGCTAAGGAGTTTGTGGATCCCACCACTAAAAATATATCAATTTTATATTTTATCAACTCTTACAGTTTAAGCTCTAGAAGAAGTTCACAGTTCCTTAAATTTCATTACAATAGCTCACTATTCTACTCATTGCTCCAAACACCCCCTTCAAAATGTTTCATTCACATTACAACTTTACACTTATATAACTATTTGAATAAAATACTTCTACAAATCCCCGCTCAAGGGAGCTAAGTTTTCGTTCACATTAGAATTTTAAACTTGTATAACTATTTGAATAAAATGTTTTTACAAATCTCCTATTAGGGAAGCTTGTGTTAGGCCAATACGATTCTCCACGGTGGCCTTATGCACACCTAGTTAATTTCATAATTGGGTTTGAGCCATTTTCTTCTTCGTCATTATAAATTATATATTAAATCTGCATTTTTAATCAACAAGCTGGAATAGCTCAGTTGGTTAGAGCGTGTGGCTGTTAACCACAAGGTCGGAGGTTCAAGCCCTCCTTCTAGCGTTTTTTTACTTTTTGAATTTTTCCCTTTTCCTTTGAAAAAAGAAATATATTTAGAGTTTAATGTTATATTATATAATTAATAGCAAAAAAGGGGTTGAACTTGGCTGAAAAGAGAGGCAAATGCAGATTGGTCAGAACCCATCAAAAGCTGTCTAAAGCCAACCCTTTTTAATTTAATTAATTTTATTTTTTTAAAGAATCTAAAGCCAAACCTTTGAAATTGCTTAAAAAATATGACTAAGTTCATCACATATTCCCATTTAAAACAGCTTGTTATTTTCTAAAGGTGGATAATATAAATTATTATTTCATGGTTAACCTGAAAACAGTGGCCACGTCACCCTTAGTAATGTATTTATCATACCATAATGATTTTTGTGGAATTGACTTTGATTATCTATTATTATTGGAGCGTTGATCAGCAAAGGATTAAATATATGCTGAAATTAAATAATAAAATATATATATATATATATATATATATATATATATATATATATATATATATATATAGTGACGAATTTAAGTGCATTTCATAACAATTTCTCTCCTTTAAATAAAATAAAGTTTGTTTATTAAGAATTTGTTCATCTTGTCATCTAATTTTAACACGCGTTTTTAAATAATGGTTGAGAAAACATACTTCTGTTTATTTATTTATTTTAAAATAAATTATAAATTTATCTCCACCTTCATGTTTCTTCCTAAAAAGATTTCTAACTTTTTAAAAATGTCTAATAAATATTTGAACTTTCAAATTCATGTTTAATAAACCACTAACTTTTAATAGAAGGTTCATTTTCAATAGATTGAAATTTTTAAAAATTAACTAGCCTATGAATATGAGATATACAAATTTATATTCTTAATAAATTATTGTAATCTTATACTTTTAGAGAGAAATGGTTCATAGAATTTGTAGAAGAATAGATATAGATCATCAAAGGATGTATTTATGTATAAATCATGTGTGCATTTTTCTTTTTTAGTACAACAACGTGGAAATGGGGTCAAATTTTTAACATCTAAGGAGGAACGTTATGTCAATTACTGTTGAGCTAAACTTTTTGGCAATCATGGGTGCAATTTTTCTCACCTTTTACTTCATTTTTTTTTATTTTAATTATTTTTTGTTCATATATTATCAAATATTAATAATGCGCAAGTCTAATAAAGGCGATAAATCAAATATAATTAGATGAAATGACTTGTAAAATAATAAAAATTACATGGTGTGGTGCTTGCCACAGAAGCTCCAAAACTTATCAAATCAAGTACGAGTTTTAAGAGTGTAGCAAGTTAAAGTTTTGAAAATGAGAACAAACATAGTATAACTTACCTATATTGGATTGAAGTTGTCGTCTTCTATGTATTCAAGTTTGACCTAAGTTTTTTTCTTTTTCCTTTTTAATTTAGATTCGAAATGGTTGAACCAGGCTTGTTGGAGGAGTGCTTGAGAGGACTTTGGGCCACCTCAACCCTTAGCTTGGTCCCCTAGGGCAAGTTGGACCTAGTGTATGGTCAGTGACGTGCCTTAAGTCATCTCAGACTTGGTCTGGTTGATCGTGGCTAAGGTGGGCAAACGGGGTGTGTGGCCTATGGAATAATCTCCCCTCGGGTCCAATTAAGTCCGAGGTGCAGGCCTTGGACCTATTTTGGTTTAGTCTACTTTCACGTTGAGCCTTTTTTCCTTGTCATGCTTCGACCTATTTTGTTAGATAGATCTGATTTCACTTATAGAAAAATTTAAAATTTGTAGAAACATTTTCTCTTAACCATAATATTCACACAACAAGTGGTACTTGAGAGTATATGAGAATATATGGATCATCAAACTATATGCTTAGTGAGGGGGTTATACATATATATTATGTAGCCTTCATATATGTGTTTTTAAGCAAAGTGATTTGTCTCATCCTTCCTACTCCATTAGGCTCTAAAATGCCAAGATTTGGAGAATTTGTTTACACATGCATGCTGATTAAGAAATCAATATATATTAGAATTAATCATTGTCCAATGCTGACAATCTACTAAAACAAATTCTCATAATTGTACTCAGGAGTCAACTTTTGATTAATTTAATTTCCAATATTTCTCTGATGTGAATGAAGTTTAGTTTTAAGAAATAAAAAACAATGAAGGTAAAGAAATATGTGCATGTGGCTGGTGGCTTTTCCAATTCATTTTGCCAATATCCTTTAACAAATTTTAGCAATAAGTAAATAAAGAATAAAGAGGTATTATTCATAGTACTAAAAAGGAAAGGTATAATTCATCTTTTGAATAATGCATTATAATTAAGTAATTACCAGGGAGTCGATTTCCAAATAAACAGAATCAATATTTATTAACACTTAATGTTCTAAATTAATTTTGAAATGACCAAGCTGGAATAGCTCAGTTGGTTAGAGCGTGTGGCTGTTAACCACAAGGTCGGAGGTTCAAGCCCTCCTTCTAGCGGTTTTTATTTTGTCGATTTTTCCTTTCTTTTGAAAAAACTAACAAAAAAAAAAAAAAATTCAAAGATCTATTTGACACAAAGTTAAAAACTTAGAAACAAATAGACATTTTTGATAATTTAGAATGAAAAGGTTGAAGAATATGATTTAATGTAGAGTTTAATATATTATTAGTAGCAAAAAGGGCTCATCTAAAGGGTTGAACATGGCTTAAAAAGCGAGGCAAGTGCAGATTAGAATCCACCAAAAGCCGTCCAAAGCAAAACCTTTGAACTTGCTTGAAATATGTGGCTAAGTTCATTCCATATGACTTTGATATTCTAAATACTTGTTATTCTCCCCCTCCCCCCCTTTTCTTAAGGGTGGATATTATTTTAATTATTTCATAATGAACCTGAAAACCTTGGCTTTGTCAATTAAGTAAGCTAATATAATTATCATACCATAATAATAGTAATAATAATAATTATTTATTATTATTATCTTTTTGTAGAATTGACTTTGATTCTCTCGTATTAGAGTTTTGATTAGCAAACGATTTATATGTGCTCGCATAGAAAAATGGTGACTAATTTTGGTGCATTTCGTAAGAGTTACCTCTTCTTATGACATAAGTTTGTTTATTGAACTCATGTTTTTTGAAACAATAATTGAATTTTTAAAAATGGTGTCGGAAAACATACTTCAAAATTATTCAAATTTCAATTGCTCTATATTAGAAATAATATTAAAATTTATGTCCAATAAGGTCAAAACTTTCAATTTAAAAAAAAAAAAAAAAAAAAAAAAAAAAAAAAAAAAAAAAAAACCGTTGAAAAAGATTTAAAAATATATATTGAAATTTGAACTCTATTTGACACTTTATAGAATTCAAGAACCAAATAAACACAAACTTAAAATTTCATAAAACTATTAAACACTTGAAATTCAATGGCCAAAAAGACACCATCCTGATAGGGGACTAAACTTGAAATTTGATCCTTATTTTGATTTGGCTTTAAGTTAATAAAGAGATAAAACAAAACTAACATTAAGTTCTACATACATAAACCACTATAGATAGATCTAATAGAGTATAAAATAAACTGATCAAATTAGCTTCAATTTTCCGATGGAGAACGGAATAAACAGTTCAATGATTCGGCAAGTTTGCATTTTATATTATTTACAGAGGTAATAGGGGTAAGTGCCCTGAGAGGGTCATATGGTCATAACTGCATATACTTGATGCTCAATCTCCCCAAATAAAAACATATGTACATGAAGAAAAATGGAAGCCAACCAATGTACTTTCAAGCTCCAGAACCTGCAACTTGGAAAGGGAAATTACTGTACATGTATTCATAGGACTTAAAAATATTCACATATATGGTGGCACTGACTTCATGAGATAATAAGATTCCTACTGCAGACCATATTTGATTATGTTTGAGTCTTGCCAGCTTGCCTGAGCAACAAATTTTTCATCTCTCTGTAGCTTTGTAGTTCTTCCAATGCATCAGCTGTAGTTTTAGGCACAAAAAGACCAGAGGCTGTGATACTAGAGGAGGCAGCATAGCGACTCTTTGAAGCCAATGACTCAGATATCTGATTTCCCTGTTGGATATTTCTGCTCGGAGAATCAGGTGTAGGGGGTTGTCCAAGATCCGCGGTGGAATTTGTGAAGTCTTGGCGAAGTGGTGGAGCTTTTTGAAGCATACGTACTAGGGCGCCAACAGCAGCATCTTGAGATTTACGGATCGGGAAAAATCCTCCGGGTTCCAGCATCTCGCAGAGATTTCCTTTTTGGTCGAAGGATTCAGGTCTAGGAGAGATTTAAAATAAAGATTCAATCAGACGGTTGATATATAAATATATAAAAATTTCAGGTATATTATCAAGGATAAAACATGAAGGAAATACCAGTTTAGGAAATGTAAGCAAAGGAAATTATGTCCTGCTACTATTCTTTAAGATGTATGGTTTTAGCTTTTGTCAGCTCACGGAGTTGCAAGGAGTCGATTGAGGAGCTTATCCTCCACCACCCTTTCTTGATAAAGGGCGGTTTGTGGTTGGCTCCCTTCTTACGGGCTCTTCATTTTTTATATGACCGCGTATTATTTCATTTTTTCTCCATGGAAGTCAAGTTTTTCATATATTAAAGCATATATATATCCTGCTACTGCACATTTAACAGTCACGCTCACTTCCTCAAGCTCCAAAAACATGGTTTCAAATAATTAATTCCTCAGGGAAGCACCCAATTCTCTCACGGCGAGAAGGCTGCAAAGAAATGCTTATCTTTCCCTGATTCAATAGCTTCCTTACCTCGAGATACACAACCTCATATTTGAAGCAGACAAATAGTCCCTTGGAGCTCAATGGGGAGCATGGAATTTTGCTAGCTTGGGTCTTTCTCAATTGCTGATTCAGAAGGAAAAGGTGAGGAAAACTGGCTTTAAGCGAGATCAAATAGGGGATTGGAGAAGTTTGATATACTAATTAATGATTAGTAGTGATAGGCCAAGAGGAATTTTGATAACTCGAGACGAGTTTGAATATCAAGTTCAAGCAGTAGTGGTTGAAGCCTCATCAGTCCTATGGAAAATATAAAGGCTAAGACTGACTGGCAGTTCTCAAATGTTTATAGCCCTCATTATCATTGAAGGAAAGTATTTTGCCAGAGCTTTGACTTGATTGGGAGAAGTTATGCTGCTTCAGGAAGACTTTAATATCAGTAATTCAACCAGGGAAGTGCCGTGGATCCGCCGTTGAGATACAAATTGGTGTAACAAACCAATAAAGGATACATCCCTAATTTATTATCCTCTTAGAAGCAAGGACATAGATATACTAAAAAACCAAAAACATCAATTCCACATTTTCAAGAAAAATTAGGAATGGACAACTAAAATACACACAATAAAATATACTAGTAAAAATTAAATTAATATACTTTTACATGTTTCAGTGCTTTTAAATACGATGTAAAATTGAAATCTTACATATTGTTATTTTATGAATTGTTGTAACTATTAATGCTGAAAAACGTACGAAAGATACTAAATCCAACCCTGTGAATAGTAGACAATGAGAAAAGAAAGCAGCAAAAGAACAGAAGCTAACTATATATATCGTGGGTGTGATATTCAGTTTTAAGCAGATTTTTAATATTTTTAATATCTTAAGATAAACTGCATTTCACATTTTTCAAGAACAAATTTTCCTTTTATTTTTTTTTTCCCGTATGTGCATGTGTTGGGTGGGGAGGAGGAGGATAAGAAGAACAACAAATTTTCAAAAAAAACAAAAACCCATCTTATATATCATTTGACACATCTTCTCACAGTCATTACCACGAAGAGCTATTCCACCCTGTCCAAGGTCGATGACCTCTCAGTTTCTAATGATTAGTATTCCCTCATATTAAGTAAGCAGTGGTCTCCAAGTTAATTCGCACATTGTAAATGGCATTCAATCATACTGGAGGTGGGTGTGCTCCAATATAGAATATACAGTTAACAATTTTATTAAATGTCCTTAGAAGTCATTTTAAGTCTTTCAGATTAGGGACAGTTTCTTACTCTTTTCAAGATAGTAACCTCCACTTGTTCCTACTTCCTAGGAGGGTTCTTAAAGTGGCAAGGTGATAAGACAATAGAACCTCTATCTATCTTCACAATGTTATGATATTGTCCACTTTGGGCATAACCCTCATGCCTTTACTTTTGGAACCACCCAAAAGGCCTCATATCAATGGAGATAACTGTCCTAACTCCTCATTAATATACCTATGATCAATTCATTCCCTAACCAATGTGGAACTTTGTTCGCACTCTTAACAATTCTCCCCTCAAACAAAGTACAACCCCTGAGTCTTCTCTCGTTCATCCACTCCGAATCACCTACAAGAGCTTTGCTCTTATCAAGCCCAAGTTGCAAAGCCAGATAGAGCACAACCACGAATCACTTTTGTGGAATACACTTGGTGTCGACCACCTATCTCACCTTGAATCTCCTCCCCTCGAACAAAGATCTACTCCCCTGCAATGAGCTTGATAGTATTACTTGCTTGTCACTCCAAGCACTTCTTGTCCAAGGGATTCATTCACAAGACTCGCTACTTTTGTTCGAAATCACTGAAGATCTGGCTCTGATACTAATTGATAAAGACAACAAATCCTCACCTATCTCCAAAATAGTATGATATTATCCACTTTATGCATAACCCTTATGGCTTTGCTTTTGAAACCACTCAAAATGTCCTCACTTATACACCCATTGATCACTTCATTCCCTAACCAATGTGGGACTTCGTTTACACCCTTAACACGAGGGTTGTTTTCATGTAGAGCTCTTACTCTTTAAGCCTTAAATGAAGATGGTCAACAATGGATCTTGGATTTAGATGGACTATTATTGACAACAAATAGATGAATACAGTTTTTAGGAATTTTGATTTCTTTCTTACATCAGCCCACAAATTGAAGATTTTGGGAACTAGAGGCATTGGGTCAATTCTCTTGTAGCTCCATATTTAATATCCTCCCTTTTCTCAATCAGAAACCAATTTCCAAAAGGAATAATAAAAGAAGACGATACAGAATTTCATTTGCTATAAGAACCACTTTTAATCTCCTGCCTAGGCTGGAAGAATTTCATTTGGTTTTAACAACAGCAGGCTTATCCTTGCTAATGCTGTTTTGTCAAGCATTCCCCTTTACGGTCTCTCAGTCTTTGAATGGCCATGAAAGGACATTAAGAAGCTAGAAAAAACTATAAAAGACTTCTTCTGGAAAGGAGCTTCTGAAGAGTGATGGAAATTTGGTTAACTAGTTATTTACAAAACTAGTTAACCAAATTTCCATGAATGAATCTGTTAGGTACTTAAGCACCTTGGAGAACCACACCCCAAAAGAAAGCTATTGAGGTGGGAGAGCCAAGCTACCTAAGTACCACATTGGTCATCCCATGCTAACCGATGTAGGACAAAGGTAGCCCATACTACCTTGGTTCCTAACAGAATCCATGGATGGTCATTACAAGTCAATACAGCCTCGCTAGAAATGAATGGTTTCCAAACATCAAATGCAGCAGCTTAGAGGATAAAGAGTACAAGCTGAAGCTTGGCAAGGGAGACAATCCTTTTTTAGGAGGACAGATGGATTGAGGAAGCCTCGCTTAAGTCATTATATCCAAGGCTCTACAACGTGGCTAATTCCAAAGGAGATAATGTTAGTCAAAGTTGGTCAGAGGCTTCAAATGGTTGGAAATTGGGCCCCTATAATATGGAAACATCTTGTTACAAATTGGAAACATCTTTTGTATTCTCTACAATATGGGCTCCTTTGTATACCTTGGATTTTTCTTCTATCAATGAAATTGTTTCTAATCCCAAAACACAATCAAACAAAGAAAAAGGTTGGAAATTGCTCTCTCTGTAAGGAACCTCATTGAGTTGGAAGGCAGAGAATGGATCAAAATTCTTGATCTCATTGCCCTACTTCGCCATCTAGGAGGGAGGATTCTAAATGGTGGACCCTTCATACTAGCAGATGCTTTACTGTAAGCTCCCTTGTCCTTGTCCTCACAGTACATAAAGTGCCTTTTGACCATGCTTTGATCGAGAAGACTGTTTCAAAGGCAGACAATTCTAAACAGGTGAAAGTTTTGCTTTGGGTATTGATTCCATGAAAGCCAAATACTTGTGATTTGATCGAAAAAAGAAGCACAAATTTCTTAGTCTCCAAGTTGGTATGTGCAAACCTGACTTGGAATACCATCAGCACCTCTTCTTTTAACTTGTTATTGCTATTTGGTCTGACATCCTCAGATGGTTTGGTATTAGTTGGTGTTTCCCCAGTAGTAACAATGCAACTCTTCTGCAACTTATTAGTGGCAATATGTCCAAAATCAGGCTAGAATTGTATTGTCCAATGCAGTGATGGTTACCCTTTTTTAATATGAAAAACCAAACTTTCATTTTGATGAAATGGAAGGAAACAAAAGTGGATACAATGGCTACATTTTGGGGAATCTGGTTTGAGAGTAACTAGGGTCTCCACGAAACGTTGTCTACTCTTGACTTTGAGGATTTAGACTCAATTACTCTTTGCATCTATCTAGTGTTCTCTCTCCAAACTTTATTGTAACTATGATCTTGTCCACATTATGGCCAATTGAGATTTTTCTCTCCCCCTATAAGAAACCACCATTGAGAAACATGAAAGAATACACAAGGGACAAAACAAAAGCCTTACAGAAGGAGTCTACTTAAAAGGACTCTAGTACAAAAGAATCAAACCAAACCAAGCTAATAATTACACAATGCCTGAGAAGTAGAAGCCCACTACAAGGCATGAAACTCATTGCGCCTCTTTAGTTTGTAATAAAAAACAACCTAATCATGTTTGATGAGAGAAATACGAAAGATTGATTAACCTTCTTATATCGGCTCATCTTCAAGAATTAAGATCAACTTTGAGCTAGGTAAATGGTATAAACCATGATAGCTTAGTAGTCTATCAAATTTTCATTATTGAAGGTTCTGCAGTTGTTGAGATTCATAATAAGATCAACCATATGAGCTTTGAAAATGCTTTGTTTGAACAGAATAAACCCCTTTCTAACATCAAGATGCACCATTCATTCACCAAGCACAAAGGCCCAAATTTATGTGTTCTTCAACAACCACAGTTGGTTTCTGATATGTGTTTGTCACTTTCTCAAGCATTCTCCTACCTATCAGGCTATCGCTATCAAACTATAGCCTTCTGATCACTTTAATTTTATCTGTACAACATTAATTCTGATTAGACCTAACTCAACGTCCAGTCTTCAGCTCCCCACCAGCAAGTTCTAGCTTCTTCAAACGCAATGTCCACACCCATCCCAATTTGTCTCGTTCTTATGCTCATCTGCTTTGCGCTCACTAATTTCTAAAGCTTTGCTTCATATATTTTGATTCCTTTCTATCCTCATGCTTATTTCTCTTCTAGAACATGCATTAATAAGAATGGATATCTTTTCATTACAATTGCTCATTACAACTAATTTCTAAAGCTTTTCTAAATTGTCTTCTTAATCTTAATTTTCATCGAATTCATCAATACCAAGACATTCTTCATTTCCTCCTATACTACACATCTCTAATAGTCCTTTGCTCAATTTCAGATCCTTTCCAAATAATGACACTGTACCAATGTGATAGGAACTAGAAATTGAAGTAGACTCAGAGAGATTATGGACTATTTTCGGATTACTGTTGAAAGGAATAGAAAAAAATCCAGGGCAGTCACATTTCGAGAAGTTACCTGACTAACACACTATACCACACAGCCTCCTCATGATTATCGGTGCTGGAAGCCGATAGTCAAGTAATTTCTGGAAGGGGTTCCGTCTATCCCCTGACGCTTAGGCTGTTCTTTTGTTCTTCTTTTTTATGATATCTATGTTTCCTATCTAAAAATTTAAAATTAAAATAATAATAATAATAATAATAATGAGAGAGAGAGAGAGAGAGTCAGACAGAGAGAGGTTGCTGAAGGAAGTAAAGTGGTACCATCTTCTAAATCAATTAGCAACAATCTTCCGTATTTCGCTCATCAAGAGCTTCAAAGTTGCCTTCATTACCGGCATCGCTTAAATGGACACAAGTTACTTATTCAAATGTAACTCATCATGGGTGAGAATATAGTGATTTGAACGTTTGAAGTGAGAAAATAAGTTCTCGTTTGAAACTTAAAAAGCTCTCATCCAAGGCTAGTTGGTTTGAACCAATTAATCGTCATCCAAACCACTAGAATTCTCAATGTTGCTCATGCGTTGTGCCTTCACTTAGGTTTGTTGGTTTTTATGAGCATATGCTAATGTGGATTCATGGAAGATATAATTTTAGACCTAGATGGGCTTCAATGATGAGGTGTACCTCATAACGAAATGGAAAATACATTAACAAGTAGACTTGGTGATGTGCAGGGATGAATTTTTAAGGTTTTCTCCACTGAAAGTGGTTTTTGGACTGTCACGTTGGTGTTCTTTATCCTTCTTGTTTGGTAAGTATACTATTAACAATATTTGTCTTCATTGGGATGCTTCCATATTCCCCAGTTAGCTTTTCATTACTTCTTTCTCTTCCTTAATGGAGGATTGTATCCTTGATCTTGTTTTGTTTTTTTTCATCCATCAATGGAAATTTTTGTTCCAAAGAAAGTCTATAAAATCCCTCATATTCAAAGAGCCAATCCCACCCCCGAAAAAAGAATGTATACATATAACACTTACAAAAGGACTATAAGAAGCTCCAAAGATTATATTTCTGCTACATGTTACTTTTGCAAATTTTCTTCATGTGAGGAGAATTGTAAAGCAGCCTTGCAAATCTCTTGGATTTATGTCCTACCTAGAAAGGGGTCTTTAGATCTGTGCAATTCAACCCTTTGGCTTTCTCGATTTATCACTACAGAGGAAATGTAACGTGTATAGGAAACAATCAAGAGGAACTTGGTCTACTAAACTTAAGTAACTAGTGTTTAAGTTATAAAGCTGCAGACAAGATTTCTTATATTGTTGCCACTTAAATATCTACCTTCAACAAACAATGATCTCAAACATATGCAGGAAAATAAATTATTCCGCAAATTTAATTATTATTGTCACAGAAAGAGAAGAACATGAGCAGTCATTACCTGCTACCTCTATCGGTCATCTCATCCTCATCCACATCAAAGGGGCAAGGAAACTCTGGATCATCTAAGTCATCTGGAAAAGATCTACTAGAGCTTCTTGAAATTGGTGAGTTATTGGATGATACCCTCCAGCCTGAAAATCTTCGGCTTTCATCTCTTCCAAGAGAAGATGACTAAAGAAGATAAAAACAAATCAAGACATTGAAAATAACACATTCAGAATGGAAAATAACGGTAAGCAGAAATATACCTTTCCAATTGCAGAGCCAGCCGGCAATGGACCAATATCTCTATTAATTCTAGAAATAATTGGTCCAGAAGCTTTAAGGGGAGGGGATGGTGGCAAATTCGGTTTGCTTGACAATGCAGGGGAATGGGGAAGCTTTGCTATAGGTGCACTAGGAGGAGCACTTTCAGACTGCAATAGACCATTTGGCAAGCGCCTTACAGGAATGCCAATAGGTGGTGACAAAGAGGGTGATTGGGAAAAGACAGGAGAAGGATAATATTCATCATAATTCATATTATCTTTAAGTCCCATAACCATTTCAGGCGGTTGTGAAGGTAAGCTTGAAGGAGGCAATCGGCGAAAAGCTGGATTTGAAACTAAAGTCTGAGACTCTGAATGTGTTGGTGAAGGAGAAAAGGAGACTGAAGGAGGGGAGGGTCTAAAACGGTCATAACTCCAACTATGACGTCTTGAGAATGGCAATGAAGATGGAGATCCATGAGATGGTGCTATTGTTACAGGAAGCGTTGGAAACCTTTTCAATGGATCTGCCAATGGGCTCCCAACATATTCAGGAATAACTTGAGGTGACATAGGAGTTGATGGTTCAGAGTTTATATCAGAGAGGGATGAGCGGTATAACACGGAGAGGCAGAGTCTTCCACAAGAAGTGTCCACAGGGGTGAACACAAAACGCTGCATTTCAGCCTCTTCTCTCCGGGTGAAAGGCTCAGCAAAGGAAGACACACGATGAGCAAGAGCAAAGGGGTGAATCTGACCAGATGAACTGATATCTTGAAAAACCTTATAGGCTGGTAAAAGTCTCACAAAGGCATATAAAGACCTTAAGAGTAAAATGGTTTTCTTATACGTGTGTGCAGTACTATTACTGGACCTTCTGCTACCCGAATTACTATCCCGGTTCTTCCTACTTTCATAATGCACCATCCATCTCTCTATAACCTTCTCACTTTTGGTCTGACATCCAAACTCCTCCTTATCAGAATTGAAAGAGAGTGGATATTTCTCCTTCAGAGACAAGTTCCTAACAAGATCTTTCCTAGGAGAAGCATTAATAGAGTCTACACCAAATTGCCTTTGCACCAAAATAACATCTACCACCATTGGTTCATGATAACTCGGACGCCAGAGATCAATATTCTCTAACGTTGCAGAGCATTCGCGAAGAGCCAAATTGAACCACTTATCCCTCGGCCTCACACTCGAGGAAGACGAGGATGAAGAAGATGGGGAAGACAAAACTTGTTCACCACCAAAATTACGCGATGAAATACAAGGGGCCCTCGATTCCAGTATAATTTGTAGCGTTTTAGGAAAGAATTCAGTTAAAATTTGCTCAACTTTTGCAGTCTCGGAATGAGTATGGTGAGAGGAAGCCATACGAACAACAACAACAACAACAACAAAATTGAGTAAAATGGAAACAGACCCTTTACCGGAAAACCCCAATTGGAGGCGTTCGGAGTTCCACTTGACTGCAATTCACTGCAACACAAGAAAGATCGTCGATATGGGGAAAATCAAATCAGTAAAGAAACCCCGTTTGTGAACAAATGAGAAAGAAGGGAAAAGTGGTGAAATTGCAATCACCCAAGAAGGAAAATCAACAGAATAATAAGAAGAAGAAAAAAAATGAATAAGGTAGCGTATTTATACGATGTGATTGATGATGAGAAGCTAAAAAATTCAAAAGTGAAGGCTGAAAGAAAGCAATTCGAGAGAGAAGAAAGGGCCAGGCGTGGATCCACCACTGTTAAGCACTGCAGTATTGACGAAGGAACGTGTTGGGGCTATTTGGTTTTGATTGCCATTGCCAAATGCCCACCCTTTTCCTTTACAGTATCAATTTTTTCTATAGAATTTCATTAGTTCTTAATCTTCAAGTCTTCTTCCTTTAATGACACCTAAACATAAAAAGGCCTTCCTTTAATGACTTTTTATGGAAAAATAAATTTCGAAAAATTTCATGGAGAAGCTTAGAATTTATCCTATATGGCTTATAATTAGAATTTAGGTATGTAGTTTGCTAAAATCAATTTTAAAAATTATAGAGACTAAACTCTAATTTTCTCAAAATTTAGAGAGGATAATTTTAATTCAACCAAAAATTGTTATGTTATACCTTAAAACATTTGTCCATTTATTTTACTTCAATTAGCCTATTATTAGAATCTTTTATTACTCATTTGTATAATTAGATAAAGACACCTATCATTATCATTATCATCATTTAGAGATTCCATCTTTCAAATGTTTAAAATTATTTTTTTTCTAGTTTAACAACTATTTTTTTTCTAGTTTAACAACTAGGGGGAGGGATGAATGGTTTAATCTATGAATTTATGCCAATTACGCCAAGTTAACAAGGTTTGATCAATTTAAACTTAATTAATGATTATTTGAATTAAAAATTTTAACTTCTAATTAAATCTTAAATTTTTCCTGAGGGAATAATTTAGATTATTGATTAGGGTTTTTTAACTATTTTCACTCCATTCTATTTAAAAATAATTTAATGGTGAATTTTGAAAATTTTAGATTATTTATAGACTAAATCCAATGTTAAAGAGAACAATTTAGTGTTAACAAGATAAGGGGCAAAATTTAATGGTGTATTTTGAAAAATGTCAAAATATCTTTGTTATTGAAAAAATGATCATATTTAATATTAAATTGAATTTACTATATGACTGGAATATCCCATATTAAAATCCTGAAATTCTGGAGTTTTTTCGAAAAATGAAAAATGATAATACTTTTTTTTTTTTTTTGAATTGCAACGATATTAAATCTGAGATAATAGAAATGTTAATTTAAATTTAAGTTTTGGGAACGAAAATAAACAGAATCAAAAGCAATGATAAAAGAATCATTTGAATGGCAAATAATTTAAAATCCAGGCTCTAAAACTGGTTAATTTTATTATAAATATTCTAAAATATATGTAATTTAGATGTCAGTTAGTGTTCAAAAGTCATGGGTCTTGTAATCACACGATATTAGTGTCCAAGTCATTCTAACTTCTACTTGTCAAATTACCTATAAATAGTGGCATTTGGTGTATTTTGCAGAGACATACATTGGTGAAAATTCAAAAAGAGTTGGAGAATTTGGAGAAATATCTTATTTTCATAATTTCAATTTTGTTATTTAGAGAACAAACAGACCACTGGAAGACAAAAATGTAAACAACATAGTGATAAAAATTAATTTGAATTGCAAAGGAATACAAAATCTAAATGAATAAAATGTGTTAATTTAAATTTAATGCAAAATAATTAGTTTTTGTTTTTAGGGTTATTTTTTAAATATATCAAAATGAGCCAATTTATTTATAAATATACCACAATGTCATGATGACATGCTATATTTAAAAATATTTATTGGAGTTTTAACATTTAAAACAATTACCCTTGTTTTTATATTAAAAAAATAGGAAAAAAGATATATGAATAAAGAAAAAAATGTTTTTGACACTTATTAAAAAAACAAAATCAGCGAGATTTTCATTAAAAAAAAAAAAAAAAAAAAAAAAAAAAAAAAAAAAAACCACCTCATTATTAATCATTATCAATTATTTTATTATTAAAAATAGATTTACCAAACACATATTAATCCTTTTCTCTATTATCAAATTTGTAACCAAACACAAAATTAAAATGTTGAGTTAAAATTTAAGGAACAAAATGATAAAAATCTTAATATTTTAAATATGATTTCCGGTAGATAAGTGAAAAATGAAAGGACAATGGAAAGATAATATAAAAATAAATATGAAAATTGAAAAAGTAAGAAAGAATTAAAATGCAGGTTTCATAAAGTTTGAGATAAGATTTTAATAATCTACTCGGTGTGTAATTTTAGAATCACACTAACTCATTTTAGCTAAAAATCAACGAATTTTATTTTTTAAACTAATTGTCAGTTTGGAGGTCCATTTTTGGTATGCACCCCATCTCAACTGTCAAGTCTATCTCGGTGGCTTTAAGTGGGCTTGGGCCTTAAAAGGCAACCCATCTCGGCCCATGAATTTTTTTTTCTTTTTTTTTTTTATTATTATTTTTAAAGATCTATTTTCAAAATGTGTTCGAAGGGTAGTTATTATAGTACTTGATTATTATAGTTTGTAGATTATAATAGTATGTGTTGTGTTTGTGGTGCAGACTATTTTTGTATGGATAGTAAATAATAACCATTGTAACAAAGAGGAAAGAGAGTATGAGTATAAAATAATAAACATTATAATTAGAGAGATTTGAAAGAGTAATATTATAGTTAATTGTAAGTTATAATAGTTAGTAACATCAATTATTATAATTTGAGTTCTAATCATAGGGTGGGCTATTAGTACACTCCACTTATTTAAAATTGGATGTTCAAATACCCTTTTATTGTCAAAAATATTCATACGAGTGTATTATAAAATTGTTTGTAAACATTGAATTTTTAAAAAACAATTATAAAGATAGTGTGGCTTCAAAACTTTTTGATTTCCATTTGCGAAAAAGAAAAAAAATTTAGTTGGAGATTAATTTTTAATAATTATGATTTTTCTAATATATTACTCAATGTCGAGGGTGGCATAAAGTAAAGGTCACATCCATTCTAACATCGCCTATATTGCACATATTTTTAAGTAGGAGTCAGATGAAGGGCTTTATAAATAGCCCCAAAGGAAAATATATTGTGTACTAATTTAGGTATTGGAGTGTAGTCGATTGGGCACCACACCACTGTGAGTATTTTTATAAGTCAACTGCAACGACGTATCCGAACTAGAGAAGTCGGCTAAAGGAGAAGCGCTCGAGGCTTGTGCAGGTTTCTCGGGCCAACACTTAAGAATTAACAAAAATATTGTTGAGTTTTTGGCAAAATATTAGAAGATTAGTTGTCCTACACCAAAAAAGTTGGAAGGAAATGATAAAGATCCAAACACTATAAAAGAAGCCTATGAATTTGGTTTTAAACTGTCCCAAATTAGAAACACTTTAATTAAGTTAAGTGGGCTAACTATAGTTCAATTCATTTTGTACTTTCTTGATGAGAGTGAAGGAAAGGGTGCCAGTGGTACAAAACCTATGATAGTGCTCTTATAATTGGAATCAAATGAGAGAATTTTGTTTGATTGCAACAAATTTTTAAATTTTCACGATATATTTTTTTTCAGATTGGAATTTTTTTTTGTGTTTATTTTAATTACACAACTTTTTATGCATATTTATGTAGTGGGAGGTTTTTCCAAAAAAAAAAAAAAAATTATCAAACTTAGCAGCTCTAGCAATGGTAGTTTCTAGAACTGAGATAATATATATAAAGAATTATGATAAACTATTAAAACCTTATACTCCTACAATAATCAAGATTATATTATTAGATTGATGAAAAATCCAAAAGACTCTTCTTTAAGAAAAAGAAAAGGAAAAAGAAAAAGAAAAAGAAAAAGAAAAAAAGAAAAGTGCCTCTTAAATATAAAGAACGAACTAAAACTATCTACTTTCTTTTTCTTTTCTATTTGATGGGAATGTTAGGTTTATTTAATTGACCTAATGGTTTGTCACCCTTTGATGTTGTCAAGCTACGTCTCTCTTCTCTCTCTTAATCATGTAAGCTTCTTCTTTCTTTTTTTCTTTTTCCTAGTTCACAAATATACTCTATGCATGTTATGCTATAATTAATAATAAAAAAAGTTTATTAAAATGACTCCCACCCGACATATTGTTAAAAGAATAATAATAAAAATGAATTTGGTGTTTAGTTTTTGAAAATTAAGTCTATAAACACTTTTTTGGCCTCTAAATTTAAGTTTTTGTTTTGTTATCTACTTTTTATCATTTCCAAAAACCAAGTCAAATTTGAAAACTAAAAAAATTAATTTTTAAGAAGAAAAATTATTATAAATAGAAAAAATATAAAACTATTTATAAATATAGAAAAATTTCACTGTCTATCAATAATAGACTGCAATAGACATTTATCAAAATTTTTATTTAATCAATGTTTTGAATGTGAAATTACACTATGTAATCCTATAGCCAATCACTAAAATGGGCAAAAGGGGAAATTGAATGTTTCTCCCCATAGCTCATTTTAGAGTATAGATTGTCATGACTAATATATAAAATAGTCAGAAAAAAAAAAAAAAAAGAATAATTATGATGAATTGAATGTAGAAGTAATTTGAACCTATGCCATTAGAAGGGTGTTGAAGCATCTTACCACTTTGCTAGATAGTCATTTTGATAATTAAAATGGTCTTTTTATACTAATATAAAAATACATTGAAGTTGAAAATAACTCAAACCTTAGATAAATTCGTAGTGAGTACAAATTTCGTTCAAGTTTAACGCATAATTTCAATAAAATATGTGAAGTTACAAAATTTCAACAATTAGAAAGCTCTTAAGATGTGTCATTGTGACAAAATAGTTAAGATAATATAAGGTTAATGAAATCTGTTGGACTATGTATTATTTATTTATTTATTTATTTAATGTCTCATGACAAAATTGACAAAAACATTACCACATTTCAATAAAAATATCGCCACTTAGAATTTAATAAACTCTTTTCACTTTAACACATATAATATTTAATAACAAAGTGTATAATAAATTCTTCTTTATAATGTACGATCTTGAGCTTTCCAACAATTACATCTAAATAGATTCACATGATTTATCATTGTCTTCAAGTATCTTCAACTTTATTGCAAAAGTACCAATTTGATTTTAAAAATACAATAAGCTTTCATTTTCATTACCCAAAAAGATCTAATAGATAATATTTCTTTAGCTTGAGCATAATGCCCATTTTCATCTGTCTACATTGATATATCACTTTAATATGATAATATCAAATCCAAGCTTCAAAGATCCTATCATTTTTTTTATTATTTCTTTTGAATCACTTTTTAATAAAAAGCTTTTTAACAAGTTTTCCCAACCTCCCATTGCAAGACATGTTACTCCTGTTATAATTTCCTAAGATATTATGACCCCCTTCAATGGTGACAAGATTTTCTTATGTTGATTTTTATTTTAAAATTTAGATTGTGGAGTTGATGAGGTGTATAGTAAAAATAAGTTGGTTAAAAAACATTGAATGTTTATGGGATGAAATTTATTTGGAATAAATTGTATACTTGGATGAGAATTTTAATTTAAAATTTCCTTTTGATTGGTTTGTTTCTTTAGTTTATCTTTCATTCTCATAATTTATAAATGTGAGGTTGAAATTTTGTCTTCTTGTTAGTATAAAAAGAAACTAAACTAAAAACAAACAATACAACAAGAAGGAAACAAAATATTTGTAACGATGGCTTTGAAGATTCAAAGAGGATAATTATCAAGCAAAATTTCGTTCCACAAACATCTACGAACATGAATGGCACGAGTATGTACAATAATTATCGAAGATTCTTGAGATGTGATGAAAGTTTTGAATAAATTATTGTCTTTGTTTGTCAATCCATAACATCAATGAAAGTTTGCAACTAATTTTCACAGTGATAGAGGCCTGAAAGGTGCTTACATATGATCAAGGAGTTAGTCTCAATCCCAAAGAAGGTAAAACCATGATTCAATGGCTAAGAAAATGTCTTTCGGTAAGGCCAATGCTTCAACGAACTCTAATGTTCCAAACCATCTAAGGGTAGCCTCGATAACGAGAATTGTGTCACTCTTAAAATTTTGCATGATAGAGCCCAAACCCATTGGATCACCGATCTTTATTGCATCTAAATTAAGCTTAAAAGAGTTAGGCGGGGGGATGACGCCAAATTGGCGATGCCATAAGATTTGGTCAAGAATCTTGACTAGTATTTTCTCTCTGTCTCTCCATGTAGGGTTGGGATCTCCCATCATCTTCTTCGAGCATAACCATATTAATAATAAAACTGTTATTAATATCTTAATTGTCTAATTATATATATATATATATATATATATATGTATGTATGTATATTTGTATTTTTTTTAAAGTTCAACAACACGCGTGAGAATGAAGAAATTCAAATCTTAACCATTAACCCAGCAAGCAAATCTATAAAATATATATAGAGAGAAAAGCTATATATTGTGGCAGTTATCAGGGATGAGCGTGGAGATATTGTTGTGGCTGATATTTTGGAGTAGAGGCGACAGAGACTTTGGCATTGCTTCAAGCTTGAAAATTGTGAAAGAGCTTGGTGTGACCTCCTTGTGGATTGAGTGTAATGCAGAAGCAGTTAGTTGCAAAGGAGATGCATTCATTAAACTTTGTTTGCTCCCCTTATGGGATTATCATCTATGCTGATATTTGCAACTTGAAGATTAGGATTAGAATTGTGTGCATCAGTTTTGCTTCTACAACTTGTAATAGGGTAGCCCACCCATGCTTTTTCTAATTCTTCATCTTTTATTTGGATACAATCTTTTCTTGGTTGGCTAACTTGAATTGTTGGGACAAGGAGGTAGCCTCTAATTTTGGTTTAATGAAAAAAAAATATTTTAATTTAAATTTTGGCAAAAAAGAAAATTAAAGTGGCATTCTAAAAAAAAGTAAGAAGGCCCAAAATTATTCTTCAAACCTTATCTCCAAAGCGAGCAATTCAAACAATGGATTTTCCTATTTAAATTTCTTGAGAGTTCTCTAAGTCAAGACAATTTATTCAAGCATTTAAAAAAAATAAAAAAAAAAATACTATTTACTATAAGATTAATTCAACCCAAACTAATTTTGGATTTAGATTAAAAAAGAATAGAAACCATTTTTTAAAAAGATAAATTTTAAGAAAGCATATTAGAAGAAATTATTTATATTGGATAGTTGGATACTGCTGTAACACTCTTTTCTTCCTCAAATTTAAATATAGTTGTCAATCAGAAAATAAATTTCAATATCATAAAACAGTGTTTTTTCTTTTGGCTTTTAATTAATGGGTTAAAGAAAGCATATAAAATATTATAAAGATCTAAGCTTTTGGCATTTGAGCTGTTAATCTAAAGGGTGGTTGCAATTGGAACCCACTAGAATAATATCTTTAATTGGGAATCTAGTGGCTCATCATCCATGTTGATTAAGACACTATTAACATCATAATCATAATCTTAACTTCCTATACCTTCACAAAAATTTAACTTAATTATCAATTCAAATCAAATCAAAGCAGATAAAATGTCTGTGGTATTGGGATATTTTTGTTCTTTCTTACATTTTGTAGGGTTAGAGATGTCAATTTTACTTCTAAGAAAGAGACTTTTCAATGATCTTTCTTAAGTTAGTGAAGAATGAATATTTAAAATTTAACAAAAGCAAAAGCATAGTTGTAGTAAAAAAATTGTAAAATTATTTTAAATGACAAAATTGTTAAAAATATTTATAAATAATAGCAAAGTATCACATTTTATCTGCAATAGACTATGAAAAATCGCAATAGACTACTATCTATGACATAGATAGACATAGATAGTAGTCTATCGTAATCTATTGTAAATAGACAGTGAAATTTTACTATATTTATAAATATTTTTTTATTCATTTTTCTATATTTTAAAATACCTCTAAAAAATAACTTTCTTTTACTGTAAAGTCAAATGCTTGGAATCTTGATCTCACACTCAATTGTTTTTTTAACTCAAAAGGAAAAATGGGGAGAGATTTCGAGAAGTTGTTTTTTTCCTTTTCAAGATTAATTTAAAGATTAGATGGAAATGAATAACAATTCCACACCCTCTTCCCACCCTTGAATTTTAGTTATTTTTAGGTTAAAATTATAAGTTTATTATCTGAATTTTAGTAATTTGTATCCACATGGTCTCTACACTTTAAAAGAATGTTTGATAGGCATTTGAACAATTTTAAAAATGTATACAAGTCTTCAAACTTTTAAATTTTATGTTTAATATATCTTTAATGGCAAACGAAATTTGTTGTCCAATCCCGTGCCAAATGAATAACTGTACACATCAAAACCGTAGTAATGGTAAGACTAGGTTGAACACATGGAACCGAAGGAATTTCTCTAATGAATTGAAAACAATCCTAAGTAACCAAAGAGGAAGTTTTGCAGTCAAATGTTTGCAAGAAAATTAAATTGCATAAAATTAAATTGAGCAAATAGAGGTCGAGAAAATTATATGGAAAGAGCCTAGCTTGGGTTATAACAGATTTTCCTATTCGACGCACTCATTCAATGAACTCTCATTACCTGAATTCACATGATCGTTACACTTAACTGAATTACTTAGAAAGGTTAATTAATCCGCCTTAATTAACTAATTGGTTCACATTCAAACAGATGAAAAACATACGAATTCAAGTTGTCCCAATTGCATTAAGATCAAAGACAAAGTTAAGTTGAATATTTAATTTTCAAGCGCCTAATTAAATATTTGTTCGACTAAGTTGATTAGAACAATACTCATCTAAATGATTCACAAGCTAACTTAACCTATTACTTCTTACAGATCAACATACGATTATATGTCACCTATCACACGTTAATCAAAAACATTAATCATATAATCCACAAGCGTCCAACAATATGAAAATAATCTATTAAATTAGAATTGAGTCTAAGAAATACAACAATTTCAGGGTCGAAATCTCACAAGTACATGGAATTGGGAAAAATCCTAGAAACTCAAACTAGAAATTGTTACCTTAGCCCATGATCAGCATATCGATCAATGGGGTAGAGTTATAGTGCAAGAATAGACCCAAAAAGATAGAGAAAACAAAGAGAGTTCATGTGGAGTTTGGCTGGTATCAGAATCAAATGACCTAAAAACGAAAATTGCTATTTAGATAATTTTGGAGCATCGTAACACTATGTGTTTTGCATGAAAACCTTATATTTTGTAAACAACGCCGAGCATGGCACCACAGGGCACTGCAATGCTGTGCCAACAGAGACATTTTTATCATTTTGGCCTTCTCTTTCCCAGTTGATGCAATTAAGCTCCATATTGGACCGTTTTAATTCCATTTCATCGCTAATGCCCCATTCTGTCTATTATATGCTCAAAATCTACAAAATAATCAAATAGACACGTAAAACCAATGAACAACCTTGAATTAAGTGGAGTAAGATAGCACATTTTCGATGCTATTATTTAATATATTTGGAATCTTTTTAAATTAAATAATTTATTAGATAAAAAATTATATTTTATGAGACACTTAATTTCAATTTAGAGTAAGTATATGGATTTTAAAAATATGAAATACGTAAATAATCTATTAAACACCTAAAATTCAACACCAAATAGACAAAAATTTAAAGAATTTATAGTTGTATTAGACACTTAGAAAAAAGGTTCATATTAAATACTTGCATATAACTTATTGATTCAAATTAATCAATAATGAAAGAACTAACTTTTTCTAAATTTTAACATAATGGATGGTAAACATGAGCATAATTAAATTAGTCTCATAAAGTATATATGTTTGACTAATAAATTAGAGATTCGAATTTGAATCGAAAATAAAAAGTCATATATCTTATATATTTAATATTTAGTTATAAAATATAATATAAAATAGTAATAAGAGAGAGGAAATTAATTTGTTAGTGGGAATTTCAAAACATTGCCAAAATTTTCCAAAATTGGGGATAAGGATTAAAAATCTTGGCTAGGATCGGACAAAGGGAGGAACATTCTCAATTCTTGTTGTGCTTTGGTGTCATCCCTGTTGCAAGCTATGGATAATAAAACATGTTAAGAGGCAATGTTGAAATATCAAAGATGCTTTGTTTGATTTTGACTCTGCCCTAAAGTTTTAGGATAAATTGTAAAAATTACCTGTAAAATATGGTGATAGTTACAATTTTACCCTCAAATTTATACAAAGTTTAAAATTGAATTTTCAAAATTTATATAATTGTAGAAATTGAGACAATTGTATAAATTTGAAGAGTTAATTTTTTTATCATTTAAGAGTCCAATTTCTACCGCTATGATAAATTTAAGGGTCCAATTTTAACATTTGTATAAGTTTGATGGTTGAATTTTTACAATTGAAAGTTTGAGGTTGGAATTGCAACTACCACCATATTTCAAGGATAACTTTTGCAATTTGTTCAAAGTTTTAATTTATGCTTTGTCCTATTCTTCAATTTTAAGAGAATATAAGTGAGTTCAAGATTGAATAAAAGATCAAATACATTCTTAATCTTCCCTCTAAATTAAATCAAAGGGAAAAAATAACTAATTAAACATATCTCAATTATAAATATATATTCTAGAAGAAGATGTTAAAAATTTGAATCTTGTTGAATTAAAAAGAGAAAAAAGAAAAAAAAAAGTTAATAATGAAGTGGCTTTGGTTGAGATTTGAGGAACTAAAATACAAAAGATGACATTTAATTCCATTGTTGAATTAAATGGTGAAAAAACATCCAAAAACAAGCAAGAAAAAAAAAGGGGTAGCCGTACAAGTATGAACTAAGTGGGCAAGCGAGCAAATAATTCCATTGTACATTGTTGATTGGGGCAAAAACATGGACTTCCATTACTCTAATCCTATTCTTTAGATTCTTTATGGATTCACTTGTACATTTATATTCAATTTAAAATGATTTCATGTATTGTTTAAAAAAAAAAATTGATTTCATGTATTTAAATCAAAGAGTACTAATCCAGTATTGTTACTAATAATACTTTCTAAAATGATTCTATTGTTTTATTATTATTACTTTTAAATAAGAAAAATTATCTTTAATGTCAAAGTTGTTGAACATATTTACAACTAATAACAAAATATACAAGTCTATCACGATCTATCATAAATAGACAGTGAAATTTTGCTGAAAAGCTTATATTCCTGGAAAGACTCTAAAAATAGAAAGTGCGATGGTGAAAAAAAGAGGACAAAGAAGAAGAGAGTTGCACCCTTCGACTAAAGGACGAAGTAAAGGCAACTGTTATAAAAATATGGTGTGGGTATCACGTAATTAATGAATGATGATTTGATTCACACTTGGCATAATCATATTATGAGGTTAGTCATAACCAAAACTAGTGGGGTCCATAATTAATTCCATGGTAGGTTTAAACACTATAAGTTGTAATAGTGTGGATCCCACAACTTTTAATTTTCATTCCCTGACTACCACCATAGAGATATAAATGAAGCTTAAATTTTAACTAGTAAATTATGTCACCTCATCCAAATTTTACCAAATAAATTGTCACATCAACATCCTATCATATCAACAAGTATTAAACACAAATAAATCTAAAAATGGTATTGAATCTTTCAAATTTTTAGGACTATATATAAACAAAAGGTTAAAATAAATCAAATTTACTCCCAACTAAAAATTGGATTGTTTTATACAAATGGTCTCTTTCTTTTTTTATAAAATTCATAGTGAAGAGAAAAGGTTTTAAAAAAGTAAAAAAGAAACCCAAACCAAAAAGAACTCAGCAACTAAAGTGTATTATTATTATTTTTTTTTTGGTTAAATTGATAAAATTCATCAAGTAAAGTTAAACCTTAATAATAACAAAAAAACACGACACTTCATTATTTATATATTAAAAAAGGACACGTCAGCTTTCTTCTTCTCCCAATCCCCACAATCCACTAATTTCGCTTTTGCTATATAAATTCCCCCAATATTCTCACTAAGAACAAAATTAATAACAATTCCAAAACTCCAATCTTTGAATTTTCAACATTCTCCCTCACATCCACATGTCTATCTCCAATTCAAGAAGGCTCCTCCTTCCCTCCGCCACGGCCGCCGCCAGTCCGCCGGAGCTAGCGCAGCCGCGTCCTGGGTTCGGGAGTTTCGACATGAACGTAGTAATGGTTCTTTCAGTTCTCCTCTGCGCTCTAATTTGCTCTCTGGGTCTCAACGCCATCTTAAAATGCGCGTTGCGGTGCTCCACTTTGCTAGCCACCGTGTCAGGGGGGCGTCGTGGTGGGGCCTTGGTGGTACACCCGAAAGGTGTTCGACGAAATGTCTTAAAGAAATTCCCAACAGTGGAATACTCAAAAGAGGGGAATAAATTGAGGGGAATTGATGGGGAGTGCGTGATTTGTTTGTTGGAGTTCGAAGCAGGGGATCGGGTTCGTGTATTGCCTAAATGCTTTCATGGATTCCATGTTCATTGCATCGATAAGTGGCTGAGTTCCCACACTTCTTGTCCCAAGTGTCGTAATTGCCTCACTGACACTTGCCATAAGATCACCGCCGGCTGCGGCCAGGAGGCGGAGAGTTCTTCCTCTGTTGAACCACCGGCGGCGGAGGAGGTGGGTGTCAATGTTGTTATTGCTCCGGTGGAAAGGGAAGGTTTGATAAGCAACTATAGGGAAAGTATTAGTAGATGAGATTGAAGTGGGAAGTGGGAAGTGGGAAGTGGGGTTAGGCTCTTTTTTTTTTTTTTTTTTTTTTTTTTGGGGATTGATGGAGCATTTTGGCTGCTTTTGCTTTTGCTTACAAGTAAGCAACTTTTTTGTTTTAGTTAATTAGGATTAGGGGTAAAGCTTACTTAAGCTAAGATTTAGTGTAATTATTCAAATGTAAATATCTTTCATTTCCCTCACTCTTTTTTCCCTTCCCTCTCATCAAATAAAAAGGTTTTGGTTATAACTTTTAGAATGTTTACCTTCTAAACTCTCAAATTTCAACATTATTATTATTTTGCTTCTTTGATTTTGAAATAACCCACTTAGTTAATAAGCTTTCAGATTTATTCTATTATATATAGCTTCTAAATTTTCATGTCTTTTTTGAAAATAGAAATTTTCAAGTCCTTATAGATGATAGGATGAGGATAAAAATATTTCATTGGGAAGGGTAAATGTTAATACTCTAGCTTTTTACCAATATAAATTTTGGAACTTTTGGCGAGAAGATTAAAACCACCTAAGATTTAGGTCTTATTTGGTAATTTTCTTGTTTTCTATAATTAAATCTATTTTCTTTTAATTTCTTACCATGTTTTACATCTTTATTAAAGTAAAATAGTTGAATTCTTAACTAAATTTCAAACACAAAAAATAAGTTTTAAAAAAAAAAAATTTTTTTAAGTTTTTAAAAACATTTATAAAAAGTAGATAATAAAATAAGAAATTTAAAAGTGGAAGGGATATTAATAGACTTAATTTTCAAAAACTAAAATAAAAAATAAAGGTTTTGTTTGGTAATTATTTGATTTCTAGTTTTTTGTTTTTAAAAATTAAGTCTATTTTATCTCATTTTCTTACATGGTTTGCATCTTTCTTAAGTAAAATACTTGAATTCTTAGCCAAATTTCAAAAACAAGTTTTTGAAAATTACTTTTTTTAGTGTTCAAAACCTAACTTGACCTTTGAAATTATTTATAAAAAGTAAATAACAAAGTAAGCAATTAAGAGGTAAACAAATAGTTATCAAATGAAAAATTATTATTATTATTATTATTATTATTATTATTATTATTATATATTAGTTGAGTCGAAGTTCTTTCTTTAATTTTTTCTTGTTGCATATAGGTTTTGCTTGAAATAAATATTGTAGGTGATTGTATGTATTGGGACACAAAGTCACTACTTTAATATTTTTGGTATTAAATAGACATTTTAGTTAGTTGGAGGTTAGAGACTAAACCAAATAAATAAAAAAATAAAAGAATGAATTTTTTTTAGTTTGTGGAAACGGGAGATCGGATGTCCCACTTCTAAGATGAAATGTATATCAATTTTTGTTGAACTAATTAAACTCACTCTAGCCAAAATAGAATGAATTAGAAAGGAGATTTAAATCTTAATATCATTTTGGTTTTCAACCAAGTAAACAACCATTAATCAATTAAATTATGCATATACAGGTGATGGATGAGATGTTTAATGGGGTAAGCTTGTTTAAATACTTGTGGTGGTAAAAAAGAGAAAAAAAATGTTAACAACAATGAATGAATAAGATAATAAATGTAGTGGTGATGGATGATGAGATGATTAATGGATAAGCTTGTTTGAATATTTGTGGTTGTAAAAAGAAATGTTTAATTAAGTGGAAGAATAAATTATGGTCTGCCTTTGCAAGAATTGAATTTATTGGGGCTTCTAAACTGTGTTTGGTTTGGTTTATTGGACAAGGATGAAAAGATTTGTGAGATCAATAATTTGGGGGAAAAGAGATTGGTAATAATATTAAGATGTTGTTAAACTAAATATAAACTCTTGGTTGGAAGTGGAAGAACCACATTTTGGATTCAATCAATTATTGGAAACCTTTTTTGTATAAGTGGCTGTTTTTCTATTAAGGCTCCAGCAAGAGCCAGGGTGTGATTGAATTTAAACTATTTGCCAATTTTTTTTCCATTTATCAAATGCTGCAAAGATGTTTATGTCCATTGTTAGGGGTAACTTTGAATTTGAGGAACAAACCCAACAACAAAAATCGAGATAGGATGGATTTGACACTATTCGACGAAGTTCAAAATTCGAAAAGGAAATACTTCAATTCTTAATTCTACTCCATATAAATACATCATTATAGCTCCGTTGAAAGAAAGTTTATTACTACACTTGCGTGCGTATTTCATTCTTTTGCAGGTCATCTCTTTCTTTGAAATATAAATTTACCATTGAGGCATGGTGAAGGTTAGGTGTATGAATCTTGTCCAGATATTACCATCAACATCCATAGTCGTATCAACTTTTTATGTATTTTTTTTTAAAAAAAAGACTTTATTTTTTATTTACATATTTAATTGTCACGATGCTAAGACTTGATATAATGGTATAATTTGAAATTTAAAACTTAACTCACTTGACTGGGTTGTTGAAAGAAAAAAGAGATTTTTTTTTTTTTTTTTTTAAATTTATTTTTATGAGAAATCACTCTCCTTCTATAAGCATGTTTTAACGTTAGAGTGGCTTATTAGTGTTTTTAAAATTTTCAAAAACTATGTTAATTAGTTTAATCAAACACTACCAAGAAAATTTTGAAATATATATATATATATATATATATATATATATATATATATATATATATATATATATAAATTTCTAAAAATGGTCTCACTCTCATCCTTAAAGTTTTCATCTAGAATTTGAATCCATCACATCACATCAGAATGAATGAAAAAAGGGGAATGCAAAGTTGGAAGACATGGGAAGAATGGAAATGGAAGCTGAGGGTGAAAAGCAAAACATAAATTGTACTAAAAAGGGAGAATTTGAATGATAGAGTTCACATGTTGTGTTTGTTAGAGAGGACATATACAATATCAAAATCTCTCACACACCAACCCATTTATATGCAAATTAAATACCATACTCCAAAATATATAATGCTCAATTTGGGAGTAGTGATGAGTCTTTGTTATGGCATTGTACCATGTGCAACACTTCCCTTTATTTTCCACTCTTTGTAGGATATTGTTGGTAATGTGTATCTCAAATTTGACCTCGACTCAATTGTCGTTATCCTAATTTATAACATCTTTTGGGAATTTATGTTTTGAATACTTTTTTAAAATTCAAAAAGTTGTTCTATTGCTCATTTGATAATGTTTTCACTCTTTGTTTATATTCATATTTCTTACTTTCAACGGTAATGAGTAATAATATACTCTCAATAGTATATACTTTTTGAACCCTTGAAGTTTGGAGTTTGTGTCAATTTGATCTATATATTTTAAAATCAGATAATCAAATTTACGATGTTTAAAAAATGTTCAATTTTGCGAACCTAAATTAATAGTCAAATTCTTGAACCCACCTTCATCATTGTCATTTGTGAAACTAAATTACTATTGATTTTATTTTATTCTCTTCGATTGTAAATATTTTTTAAAAAAACCAAAGTTTTAAAAAAATTAAATTTATAAAAATAAAATATTGAACATTATTTTTGTTATGTTATTATTATTATTTAATAAAAAAAAAAATTTATTGTGCATAACTAGAAAATTATTTTGGTACTTATTTCTATAAATTGCTTGTGATTTATTGAAAACCCCTCAGCCAACGAGAAACAAACGCGTGGTTAATATAATTTGGTCTATGAATACAATTATTGAGAAAACTAAAATCCTAAACAGGTGTAACGTTATAGAGGTTTAAATATATATATATATATATCATAACAATATTGAAATATAAAACAAAAACTAATAATGTATTAAATTTAAGTTTTAAATACTACTTTAGTTTCTATATTTTTAACTTTGGTAAATTTTTAGTTCTTGTACTTTTAAAATATTTATTTTGGTTCTTATACTTTCAAATTTGATTCATTTTGGTCCATATACTTACAAAAGGTTCAATTTGGTTCTTGTATTTTTAATTTTGGTTCAATTTAGTCTTTATACTTTTAAAAAATTGACTATTTTAATCCTTTCATTTTCATTTTTCTTTTATTTTTAAGGGATCAAAATAGCCACCTTTTGAATATTTAAAGACCAAAATTAACCAAAGTTAAACGTACAAGACTAAAATGAACATTTTGAAAGTATAAGAACCAAAGTTGAAAATATATGGACCAAAATAAACATTTTAAAAGTACAATAATCAAAATGAACTAAAGCCAAAAGTAGGACCAAAATAGTATTTAAACCTAAATTTAATTTGTTTAAACATAATATAAAATTTCACTTTTTTTCTCAAAATAAAATAAATTCAGTCTTAAAATTTAAAATTGATTAATTATACAATTATTTTGAATTAAAAATTAAGCTTGCAACTATATTGAACTGTGAGTCATTAGAAAAGGAATTGTTTTATTTCTAATATATATATATATATAATTTGTGTGTTACCCTTCTTATTCTTATTGAAATGGTCTCGCTAAGATACATATTTAACAAGACCCACACCAATATTATTTTAGAAAATAATGTAGCTAAATGGTAGGTTATGTTTTGATGGGAAATGCTATCCCACATGCATGCATATGCACGCACACATATATTTTTTAATAGTTTTAAAAGTACTTGTTTACTTCATTTTTCTAAATCACCAATTTCTTTCTTTTAATAAATGGATGAATTATATGTTAAAATTGATTTTTTAAAAGAAAAAACATAGTCTGTAATTTTTATTTGACCAACACATCACCACAAATACACTGTATATTCAATGGAGACCCATTTTCTAATTTGGTAGGATTGTGGATCTACAAGTCAATCATAAACAAAATATAGTGAATAGAGATTTAAATTTATTTATTTATTTTGAGTATATATCAAAGAAATCAACAACAGCTTAAAAAAGATTCCAAATAATAATAATAATAATAAAAGAGCATAATCCAATTAGATGAAAGCCAAAGACAAAACCATTTAGATGAAACTCATGAATGTAGTCAATAAATACCTACATCTCATTCTTATATCTAACATTTCCAACTAAATGATTCTAAGGATCAAATAATCAGTTTTGACCCAACAAGAAGATATATCGGTTTCATCAGTTGGAGATAGTTATTGGTATTCTAATAACTCTGTTAAATTAAAAAAAAAAAATTGATTTACTCTAATAAGTAACTAGCTGATGACTGTAAAATAAATTAAATGAAAAATGATCAATAGACTATAAGAGTAGTGTGATCAATGATTGAACGGTGATAATTGTTGCCCAACTATAACCATTATGCAAATAAGAAATTAATTAATTAATTAATTATTGATAGGTTAAAATAGTTGGAGATCCAATTTTGTTTTGTCATAATGGGCCTCCAATGTTTAGTCCATATGTTTGTGGTCAGCCCATTTCTTTATGTCCTTTCTTGGTCAGAGTCCCACCTCACAAATATTTATCTATTTGTTGCTAATTTTAATATTTAAAACATAAGATTAGAGGGATATTACGAGGGCGCTATGGACATGTCAACCTACCCGAGATATTTGGATGCACCAGTTGATCCCCTCGTCTTCTAGTTTTCATTATTTATTATGTCTTATTGTAATTCAAACATTAACCTCTTTTCATTATACCAATAAAAGTATTATTTCTTCTTTTTTAAAAAAGAAACATAAAACTAAAAAAATTAATATATCTTTATCATTTGTATTTTACGTTAAATTATATCACAATTTACAAAACACAATCAAATTTTTTTAAGCCTAAATAATATTACAATATCTAGCTTAGTTGTCAAAATGAGCTAGTTTAATTACTATAAAATGTGTACTCTTGATTAGAAGATTTGATGATCATTTTTTTTACAACTTAATTCATACAAAAGAGAGAGGAAAAAAAAAAAAAAAAAGACATTTATTACTTTTTTTTAAGAGGGAAGGTTTAAACTTTCTCTGCATAAGTTGACTATTGTACTAAAAAAAATGAGTTGTTTTCAAATATAGAAAAATGAGTCAAATTATTTACAAATATATAAAAATTTCATTATCTATCGACAATAGAAGTCCATCGCTGATAGCCAGTTAAGTTTTTATATATTCGTAAATATTTTAATATTTTTTCTATTTATAATAATTTTTTCAAAAAAAATTCTCAAAATTTTATTATTAGTATCAATTAATGCCAAGGTGAGAATGAAATAAATTTTAGAAGGATGAAAGATTTTTTTTTCTTCTTATGAAGGGATACTTTTGAACATTTGGGTTAGATGATCAAAATTGAGCTTGACGAAAGTGCTATTGGAAGACGTGCTTCCACTTAAAAACAATTTATTAAATAAGATTTCATGTCCACTAAAAATACAATACCCGAAATTGATTTTCCCTAAATTTTCACTTTAAAATTTAATATGAATTGTTTTCTAAAAAAGTACAAATATACTTATTTTGACTTAAATCTAATGTATATAATAAACACATACAAATTCGATTCAATGAAAAAAAATGTGAAATTTAATGAAAAAAAAGTTTTATTTTGTGTCATATTTGTATGATATAAGATTTACAGATTAGATTTTCAATTTATAGTGGTTAAAAGCGTGTTTAGCTATACATTATTGAATAGAAATATATAGTATTAGTTACTAACATAATATTTATTTTAATTTTAATTGATTATAATAATAATTATTATTTTTTGAGTCGAAGAATGTATAGAATAGACAACTTGAACTTCAAGCTTCTTGATCAAAGATAAACACGTCATGTTTGTTGAATTTGAATAAAACAAAAACGAGTTTCTAATCTAAAATAAACTGAGATATAGTTTCAATAGGGTCAAACGGATTTTTTATGAGATTAAATGAAGTGCGCGTAAGCAGGCCAAAACAATCATATATATATATATATATATATATGACTAAAATAATACATTTGTCACAATTATTTCTTTCTTTTTTAGAGCAATTTTACATTCTCAAATTTAAAATCTAAAATTTGAAAAATTCGAAACTTAAACATATTATTTGTACCTCTCTATTGCCTGGATCCCATAATTAAAATTAAAAAAAAAAAAAAAAAAAATTAACCAAACATAAAATCATTGTATTCAACTAATTTAATGAATTAGGAAAAATAACAGAAATGGAATGACATACCAAACATATCTTAAATTTCATTTTTAGAATTACCTTTTTAAGGATATAATTAGGGACCTCTATTTTTCTATGAAAAGTGATTTCTTAAATACTTGCTTGGAATCCTTGCTCTCGTTTAACTCTGAACCATATGGTTGAACATTTGAGTACATATATGGATAATTAGATAATATGATATGTTAATTTTTTAAAGTAATTTTTTTTATGTGTAATTAATTATTGAAATAAAAGTTTTAATTAAAAACAATTATTTAGTTAACAAATTTTCAATAGGATTCATTTAGTTTAGTTGATAATCTTAATAATAATAATAATAAAGAATATAGGGACACTCATTTTCATTTTTCATGGATGTAAATTGATTTGCAACCATTGTAATTAGATTAAAGTTGTAATGTTGGTGGTGAAGCATTTAAAAAAAAAAAAAAAAAAAAAAAGCAACAATAGAGAATAGAGGTAATAATAATTAAAGAAATAATGTGTTTGAGTTTGAGTATATATTACATAGTTCCATTAAAATGGATGACCCACTTTGAGCCATAATTTTGAGAAACTCTCACCATCACCAAATCCCAATGACAAACAAAGTTGAAGTTTTCAAAGGGGTGGGCCTAAAAATAAGCATCCACAACCTTCAAAAAAAAAAAAATGCATTCAATTTTATGGGCCATTCCTGATTGCTTCACCACTACTCTTGCTTCCAATTTCCATTTTTTTATTTTTTATTTTTTCTTTTTCTCTTTTTCTTCCTTCTAATACTGACTATTCTATAACTACATACTAATACAAAAATACAACTTCTAGTACTTATTATTTATTAGTTTTTTTTTATTATTATTTTTTTTAAATTAGGTTTTATATATGGATCCAATCCTTGATACACGAATTCCAGAAATAATATCATGTGTGACATGTTCTCAACCACAAATAATAACATTTACTCCAAAAAATAAATAAATAAAGAACACTCATTTTAATTGGTTTATAGCGTGTTTAGAATAATTTTGAATTTTTTTAAAAACAAAATTAATTTTTGAATTAATAATTTCAGATGGATTTATTAAAGATTGTTGAATGATTTTAGGTGATAGACGTATTTTTCATATTAAAAAACATGGGGTTGATTTAAAAGTCATTTTTGAACAATTTACCGCTATATATATTAAAATTAATTGATTGTTTGTCTATAAAAATGTTTTTTTTTCTTTTTTAATTAACAAATCATGCATATTCAAACCACACTATTAGACTTTGTAATTATTTGTTCGGACTAATTGACCTATTGCACTCTTCTCATTAGCAACAATTTAGGGTGAGAAATAACGTGTAGTAAATTAAAATTGATATTTATGAACAATGTTATATCAACATAATAATAATAATAATAATAATAATAATAATAATAATAATAATAATAATAATGTGTGGAAAATTATATCTTAAAAATGAAAGTAAAGAAGAAAAAAAAAAAAAGGATTTATATTTGAGTTTAATGAGGTTGTAATTTGAAGCATGAATAAAGGTGAGATGGAGAATTGAGTTGTAAAGAAGGGGTGTAGTTGGGTCCTTGAAGGGTACAATACATTATTAAGCTCAACCTAACAAAACCCACACACACACACTACCAAACCCAACATCAAACAAACAAATCTTTGCTTCTAATTTACTTCTACACGCCTTCCCTTCATGCTTCTTACACCCCCCCTACTTTGCAACTCACATTTTTTTTTAGATTTAATTTCATTTATTCTTGTTTCTTAAAAGGGAAAAAAAAGAGGATTTTGACTTTTAACGATAAAAAAAAAATATTATTTGAGTTAAACAATAGGCGGGATTGGAGATTTGAGGGGTAGAAATTGTCTCATCATGCTTGGATTGGTAATGTGATAGTGTTTTTTGATTGTGAGTTATTAACCGAGATGTTAAATCAATTGATGGAGCCTTTCTTCGAGGTTTCTCATTTATTGGACAATGTTCGGTCTATGACCTCTTCATTTCGTTCTATTATGTTTTGTCTAATTTTTCAAATTGGTTCATTTCTATTTGTAAGCATGATGTACGAAATTTCCTCATTCAACTAGAGTTTGACAGGTCTTTAATCTAATTTGATTTCATTTTATGTTAAAAAAATTAAAAAAAAAAAAATTGAGCCTCAAACTTCCATTGTCTTTCCATAAAAGAATGTACATTGTTATATTTCTAGCATATTCTTTTAGTAAGTGTTTAACCTCCTTTGTTTAGCAAGGGCAAATTAGTCTTTTTTAACTAGGACCAACTTTTGGTTAGGATTGTCCTAACATCATTTTGCAGTTCTCAAAAACAATCCTTTTGAGATTTTAATTTCTTTTTAGGTACCCAAGGTAGATGGTCTACCTGTCCCTTGGTACTGATCTTTATTTAATGCTTCATAGATGACATGTAAATTATAGAGTTTATAAATGTCTATTATGATATGTTTTAGAAAAAAAAGTATAATGAAGATAATTAACTAGTCAATTTCGACATAGTTTAGTTGATTAAGATATGTTATCGATTAGAGGATTAGAGAGGTCCAAATTTCTTACTCCTACGTGTTGTTGAGTTCAAAAAAAAAAAAGTTGTGATTGAAATAATTTTTTACTCTATTTTTAGATATTTTGATGTCATTAGTACTATTCAATCTTTGAAAACTCAAATACGGATTGTACATGATCTAATCTAGTGGGATTAATTCAGAGTCGAATGTGACAATTATGCTAGAGTTGATATATGATACATTCCACTATCTTAGTTAACTTGAGCATTAAATCTATTTTTGCACAAACCTGAAATCTTTTATTAAGGAGCCTTTTACGTACGAAAGAAAGTATGAATTAGTGTAATAAATAGTATTAATCATGTTGATTGCAAGGCCATGTATGGCTACCTGGCTTAACTTTGCTAAATATGAAAATTTTATCCAAACTTGTAAACATTTCTCTAGTAATGTGGTATACTTTTACTTTTCTAACCATTGCAACATTAGTTAAAAAGATGAATAATTCACTTTGTTTTCTACTATTTTAGGTACTTGTGTTTGTACCATGACACATGTTCTACACACATATATAACATTCTATCAACATTAACCTAAAATAGTAGAAAACACAAGTACCTACTATTTTACTAAATCAAATAGTAGCTAACTCGATTGACACAAATATAATTCAATTTTTTAAAACACACAATTAACTTTTCTAAAGACAGACTTGAATCTACCACCCCTTATTGAATTGCTACCAATATATATTGAAATAACTTTCATTCATTTCTTATCTTCTTTTTATCCTATTTATTATTTAATTTTAAGAGGCATATTTTTTCATTGCTTACATTTTCATTTCATTCATAAGTAAGTTTTTGCTTTTTCTAGAATATCATCCAACGAATTAAGAAAAAAAAAATTACCACTAAAGAGATGAACTACTTATTATAAACTTTTAAACTACTTTCAACTATAGGATTTTAGTTGACTTTTAAATAGCTTCTTAAGATGTCATGTACTGAAATTACATAAGATTTTCAATATCCAAAATTGAAAAGAAAATCCAATTAAAATAATAAATGAAGATTAGAGTTAGGGTAATGGTTTGCCACTAAGAGATCAGCAACTTTGTCTAAATATGAGAATAAAATAGTGAATGTTTAAATTTAAAGTGTTTGACAAAAGTTGTAAATTAATCCCCACTTCTTTTATATATTGGAATATAATATAATGGTGGCATGTATGTCTCACACAATATATACATTTCAATTCACATATCAAAATTTGTGTTATTATAATGATTTATGCAGATCTATTTTCAGAAGGAAAAAAAAAAGTTTAATAATAGTAATAAACAATAATATATAATAAAGTCATAGTCCAACGAAACTGTCCAACAATTTCCACTGACAGTTTATATTGGAGGACATTGAGCACATGTTTGCACATGCAATCTTAAAAGCAAGCATGAAATATTTTAAGTCTCACAAAATCACTTTGCAATCTCCTGAAAAAAAAAAAAAAACAAAAAAAAAGTTAAATGCTTTTGTAAAATTCCTTTGGTAGATTGAAGGAGAATGGGAATTATTCTTCACATTATGTGCCTTCATTCAACAACTTTATAAAATTTTTTCAAAATATCTCTAATTTATAGTATAAATTTTTGTGTAGTTGTACGTCATTTATAAGATATTATATATATTGATATTAGTCAACACGAACGTAGTTCAACTACTTAAAAGTATTTGTTCTCAACGGAAAAATCATAGAATGGAGTCCTTCACTCTACACATTTTTTTCAATTAAAAAAACTATAGATATGTTAGACTTAAATTTCATTTCTTAAGAATCTCAAGTTAAACTCTCTCATAAAAGTGTGATATTATTTATTTCATAATCTTTAATCATACAACTCAAAAAATAATTATAACTACACAATATATGTTTTTTTTTTAATTCTAATTTTTTACTCTATAGATTGTCAAATAAATATGATAAATTTCAGCATATGTATAAATGTTCTTTCTTTCGTTTTTGACCTATTTGTTCTCATCATAAATTCTAAGCATTGTGAGAGATTAGAATACACTCATAAAAGTTTCTTTGCTTATCATACAAAATAGAATTTAATACTTTGCTCGAAAAAATTTACATTAATTGTGGATATGATTTTGCTTGAGTGGGCATATATTTACATGCATTCCATTGGAATTCGACATCATCAAAGTCTTATAAGCATTTTGTTATATATATATATATATATATATTCTATTTTTAAAAGTAAATATTCTATTTTTCAAAATGAGTTTGGCTTTAGTGATATTGATTGACATGCCCTACAATTGTTGTACTTAAAAAAAGAAGTAAATATTATACTTTTAATTTAATGATGGTGTCTTAGGCTTTCGACTTTTTCTTAATTCAACAAAAAGTGAGAGATCGAATCATCAATCGTAATAGTCTAAACTTTCATGTGCTTTATCTACTAAGTTAACTATACTAGAATTGATCTAAGTATAAATATATTTCTATTTTATCGTCAACTATTTTATTGATTGCTTATTTGAGATTTAACAAAAATTAGTCACGAGCATTAAACTGATTTCTTAATTAAAAAAAGCATTAAACTGATTTCTTAATTAAAAAAACTATTGATGAAGTAAGTTCAATTATTTTATACATTCTGAAGAAATGTAGCTTAATTTGATGAAATCACCAACATGTGATCTAATAATAATGCAAATTCAAAATATGAAATATAATATTTTGGGTAAATGCATGCATGGGTTGGCTAAACACTAAAGAAAGGGATTGGAAGAGGGTTATTACTGTTAATGAAGAAACACATCGTCAATGAAAATTAAAGAATCATCACATTTGGACTTTAAATGGAAAGGTAAGTGTTTGATTGTCCCCATATATATTAGCCTTTGTTTTGTTCAACCAATTCTTCATGTTTAAGTTTGTCTCCAAACTCCATTCTTTAACATTGGTACAATAGTTAGGTATATGTGTCTTTGTCTTCATCCCATTCCGATCTAATTAGTGTACCAAGTAATTTCTTAACTTAAAAGTTTCTTCGTTTTTGTAAAGTATTAAAATTCTATATATAACTTTTTGTTATGCAGAGAAATTCTTATATGGTATTATATGATGAAAAAAAAAAATAAAGAAAGCTATTTCTTAATTAACACTTATACATTATCAAATGATTTCTGTTTTTAATTTCTAAAAAGCTATCCTATAATGTACTATTCTTTTGAAATAATAACGCATATTTTGTTTTCACTCTAATAAACATAAAAGGAAAGTAGAAAAAGAGGTAAGTAAATGAATAATGGACTATTCTTTCAAATCAATAACACATATTTCCTTTTTTTTTCTTTAGTAAGAAAAGATACATTCATAAAACCAACCAAATTAGGTGAAAAAGAGATAAAGTGAATATAGCTCAACTAACATATAGTACGTGTAAACAACTAAAAAATATGCGGTTTGAATCTCCCGTCCCTACTGTATTCAAAGAGAGAAATTAGAATCTCAAAAAACGACCACATCTTCCAACAAGGAAGATTGGTTATGAAGGCAATTTGAAGAAGAAAATCACCCCCAAATCACAAGTTATGACATCAATTTCATCGATAATGACAATAATGCACATTTGCTATTGCTCAACTCTTGTTGTATTAGTGTGACAATGTCTACTCTGTAACTTTTTCAATACAACAATTAGTGTATGAGAATTTGAATCTCCAAATTCAAACAAACAATGCATGTCAATTATTACTAAACTATGCTATTTTAGCAAGTATAGAAAATTATAATCATGAAATAACATTTTTTTTTCCTTTTTGATATTTTATATGGTTATATCTTGGTACACATATTACTTTTTCAAAATGGTTGAATGAAAAAAAATTATATTTTGTCACCGTTAATATTTTATAAGGTGTGGGAGATGATTCTAATTTTATTTTATGTATTTTGTGGACATGTCACTGTTCATATTGATGAATTCAACAAAGGCAAAGAGGCCACAAGAGGGGAATGAAAGCGATAACAGAAGACAAAAATACAAACAGAATTCAATTTTGAAATTTGAAAATTTAGGGGTTCCAATTCCAAAATTTTTAAAAATAAATAAATAAAAAAGACCAAGGCTAGAAAAGGAAGCGAAGCCGAGCTGAAGCCGAGAAGAAAGATCGAACGGCGGAGATTAGAGAAGGGGAAAGGATGGGGCTGGGAAAGGCTGTCAGCCAGGTCACCCTATCTTTTCTCGTGGTCGAAATGATTCCTTCAATTCCCTCTCCAAATTCTTCATTTCCTCCGAATTTGCATTTGCATTTGCATTTGCATTTCCCTTTATTTCCTTCTCTCTCTCTCTCTCTCTCTCTATTTATAAACCCCATTTCCTTTCTTTCCTCTTCCTCTTATTCCCGTCTTTCAACTCACCTAGGTCGACAACAACACTCACTCCTCTCGGCCACACCTTCTTCGTTGGAGGTTGGCTTCTTCTTCTTCCTCTTCCTCACTCATTCCTCCTCTCTTTAATCCAAGGTTTGTTTCTTCTCCTTCTCTCTACTTTCCATTCTTCCTTTTTTTTTTTTTTTTTTTTTTTTACTTCACTCTTCCCACTCTGCTATCCATTTTTATCTGGGGTTTTCGTTTTTTAGCCTAAATTATGCTTCTTGCGTCTCGAATTTCTTTAATTTATTGCTTTAACTCATTTTCCCCTCATGGGGTTCTTCAATTTTTGCCGATCCTACTGTTTATTTCGGAATTCTGTTTCAATCGGTGTGGATCCGAGGTGTTTGTCCTAATAATGAACCTAGATTCTTTCTCTTTGTTGCCTGATCTGAAATTTTCCGTTTGGGTTTTGACTTTTTGTGTCTACGAAACTGAGATCTAGGATTTGATGGTGTGTAGCTTTTGATTTCTGCATGCAATTCTGTAATCGCGCATATCTGGGTTGCTTTCTGGTGATTAGTGCATGTTTTTGGGTTTTTCGTTGTCTGATCTATTTTTTATGCTTCTTTTTTTGTTTTGTTGTTTTGGTTTATGTTAGGGAGAATCTAGTTGCTTTGTTCTCTGCTTTTGTGTTATTTTTATCTCTTAGATCAGTTTTGATAGCTTCTCGATCTGAAGATGCTTGTGATTAGAGTTTATGGCCAGCTTGTGTTCTTGCATTATACAAAGATTGGGACTTTAATCCTTTTCGTTTGTAAGATCTTTTTTAAGATATTTGATTAGCGGTTTTATTTTTTTTTGTGTCTCGACTCTTTTATTTGTTTTAAGTAGTATGTTGATTCCTCCTGTATTATTTGCTGAATCTGGAAGATCAATTATATCAAGTGAATTTATGGATTGTAAATGGATGCTTTAAGAGATGCTCAAGACATGAATTCTAGATTGCTATGTGTGGTTTATTTATTCAACTTCCATTTTTATATTGCTTTGTACAGTTTTTGAAAAGAAATGGCCGACGCCGAGGATATTCAGCCACTTGTCTGTGACAATGGAACTGGAATGGTGAAGGTCAGTTTATTGGTTCTTCTGTCCTGTGTACTTATGTTTGTGTACTGGCTGTGTCCATTTTTTCCCCCCAAGGATTTTCAGTTCTTTTCATAGTCGTGACCATTATCTTTATCTTCCTAATTTCATGTCATGTTTTATGGTGGTGTAGGCTGGCTTTGCTGGTGATGATGCTCCTAGGGCAGTTTTCCCCAGTATTGTTGGTCGTCCCCGACATACCGGTGTCATGGTTGGGATGGGCCAAAAAGATGCTTATGTTGGGGATGAAGCTCAGTCTAAAAGAGGTATCCTTACCTTGAAATATCCCATTGAACATGGTATAGTCAGTAACTGGGATGACATGGAAAAGATTTGGCATCACACATTCTACAATGAGCTTCGTGTTGCTCCCGAAGAGCACCCTGTGCTTCTGACTGAGGCTCCACTCAACCCAAAGGCTAACAGGGAAAAGATGACTCAAATCATGTTTGAGACATTCAATGTGCCTGCTATGTATGTCGCCATCCAGGCCGTTCTGTCCCTCTATGCTAGTGGGCGTACCACTGGTATGTATATGTATTCTATTTGAACAACAATGATGTAATTTTGAACTTAGTATTGATGAAGAACCTACTTTGGACAGGTATCGTGCTGGATTCTGGTGATGGTGTGAGTCACACTGTTCCCATCTACGAGGGTTACGCCCTCCCTCATGCCATTCTCCGTTTGGACCTTGCTGGTCGTGACCTTACTGATGCTCTCATGAAGATTCTCACTGAAAGAGGTTACATGTTCACCACCACTGCTGAACGGGAAATTGTCCGTGACATGAAGGAGAAGCTGGCATATGTTGCTCTTGACTACGAACAAGAACTTGAGACAGCAAAGAGCAGTTCCTCCATTGAGAAAAACTACGAACTTCCTGATGGACAAGTCATCACCATTGGAGCTGAGAGATTCCGTTGCCCAGAAGTTCTATTCCAGCCATCTCTCATCGGTATGGAAGCTGCAGGAATCCACGAAACTACCTACAACTCCATCATGAAGTGTGATGTAGATATCAGAAAGGACCTGTATGGAAACATCGTCCTCAGTGGTGGTTCAACCATGTTCCCTGGCATTGCAGACAGGATGAGCAAGGAAATCACAGCCCTTGCTCCCAGCAGCATGAAGATTAAGGTCGTTGCGCCACCCGAAAGGAAATACAGTGTCTGGATTGGAGGGTCTATTCTTGCATCTCTAAGTACCTTCCAGCAGGTAAATCTTCTATTCCACATAGTATTTTCCTATATTTAATGCATTTCACAAACGACACTCATCCATACCATTTTGTTGTATCAGATGTGGATCTCAAAGGGTGAATATGATGAATCCGGCCCATCCATTGTCCACAGGAAGTGCTTCTAAGCTCTGTCTATTTTCTTGATGACGATGGTGGTGATGATGATGATGATGGTGAGTTATTTCCCTTTAGTTGGCTTTTTTGTGTCATGTAATGTTGAACTGAGGTTGGTTGGCGTCAAAGGAGGAAAAAGGGGGGGGGGGGGGGGGGTCTATTGAATTGAGGGGACTGTGTTACATTTTGTTGTATCAATGCCATTTGATTCTGCATTCATACTGGTGGCCTGTTGGAAGCTCACAATTGCTGTGGTGACCCTCCAGATTTGGGGCAAAAAGGAATTCTGTTCTGTTCTGTCATCTCTGTGGTTCAACCATTTCTTTTTAGTAGGGATATTTGTAGCAGAAGAGTGATTGGTGATGCTTTTCCTAAATATATATTTTTTTTTCTTTCAATTTTCTTTTCTTTTTTGAAGGTTTTTTTTTTCCCCTGAGAACATTAATGTTAATATTTATTGTATGCGAAATATTAGTGTCAGTTTTTTCGGTCATAAACTTGGTATGGAATTTAAATCTTAATACTCTGGCTTTTGAGCTTGTCAGAGAAGTCTATCTTGCCTTTGGTTTACTTATTAAATTCATATGCTCATTGCATGCATGACAACTACTCTACTACCCTCTATTTGTTTTTTCAATGAAGACTTTCTTGTGTTGAAGTCTAATGTTGATGTTGTGGGAGTCCAATTTCAACCTAGAGCCCCAAGAAATAACTTTGAAGATGGGGGAAAGTTATTTCCATACTGGAGTCATACTCTACTAGGATTTATGAAAGACCAATATTAGTAACTTAGTATAAATAAAGTGAGTGGTACTTTTTCGGAAGATGAGACCAAAGATGCTGGATCTGCCCAGGTGGAATAGGATGAAGATACTGACCCACCTCAACAATGGGAGACTACACTTGTCTTTTGTTCATCTTGATCTTCAAAGAGTGAATATTTTGAAAATCGAGGGACCGGACCAAAATGAATCTATGAGGACATTTTGTAAGTACAGGGAATCAAACTATAAAGTTAAACTAAACTTATATTTTATTTTTCTATTTTTGAAGAGAAAGATGTTATGGGGGGATTTGAACACAAATAGAAAGTGATTAGTGACATTAGAAGAATTTAAATGAGGTAACCCAATTGCCAAATATAGGCATCGGACTACATTGAAATCGGGGGCATTTTTGTCCTTTCATACTCTAAATTCAAACCAATATTTGAAAATTTAAAATGAAAAAGTTTAGATCAAGATTTGATTGGAATTTATGTCAAAATTAATTAAAATTTGCTCCTCATGAAGGAAATAAAAAGTTGAACCAAAATTCATATTTTGATTAAAAGGTGTCAAATAAGAAAATCAATCAATATTTGAAGTTAAATTTACATTTGGTTTAATTGGATACATGAAAGGAAATTTAAATTTACATTTTTTAAAGAAATGAACCCTATCTTCTTCTTGTTTATTAATTCAGTATCATTTTTATTATTTAATTTTAAAAGAAAACCTTATCTTAGTACAACATATATTGCAATAACAATCCACTAACACTAAGAGAAATTCATTGGACCAATAACTGACAATATCCACGAAGGCAGGGAAATTCCATTTATATAGAAGAAAGAAAAATAAGTAAAATCATAACATTTTAGACCAAAATTCTATAATACCAAAATGCTATAATAGTGGGAAAAAAATTATTATTTATCTTTTTTTAAAGAAAACTATAAATACAAATAATATTCTATCACGATCGATTGTGTAGATAGACTATGATATTTTGTTATTATTTATAAATATTTTTGTTCATTTTCTATATTTAAAAAATCTTCTTTTTTTTAATAAAAAATGTTTCTATAACAAATAACAAAATCACACTCTACTATTAATTTTAAAGTTAATAATTTGATTCGCTCACACATTATTTGAAAAAGTAAAAATTTAAAATGTGTTTATTATAATTTATTTGATCAAAAGTTTTGTTTTTAATTAATAAAAATAACTTTAAAAAGTTTGTTTTAATAATCTATATTTTCTGATCGAGTGTTTCTTAGAAAATAGATTTTAATTAAATTTAATTCAAATGTGTTAACGTGCTGTTTGTATGTGTGTGTATATATATTACTCATTTATTCATTTAAAAAATGATTTTCATTTTTGAGTATTCATTGATTGAATTATTGCCTCAATTGTATTGATTGGTTGTAAGTTTGATGTGCAAGAATTTGTGATTTGCAATTGTTATGAATAAATATTGCTTCATTGTATTAGCAATAGATCAGTTGACTCATATATATGCATGCTTTCTATAGCTTTTCATGACTACATAACCTGTGTGATAAATTCTAGGATAAAATAAGCTTAATTGATTAAGTGTAGCTGACTTTGCCTATTTCATTTTGTTTTAATCTTTTCATCGTATTTTATATGTTGTTATCGAGTTAATAAGGACTGGTACAGTGCTGGTCAATTAGATAGCAAGAATTAGTTGTAATGGTTTTTATTAAAAATCAATAGACTTAGGAGAATTAAGATTATCTCTCACCTTTTCAATTAAGTAGACTAATTGATAATATATAATTAACTAAATTGATTTTGTGTAAGCATTTATAATTTATGATATATATAATTAACTAAAGAATCCTTTATATTTTATGATATATATATATATATATATATATATATATATATAGTACCTTAAACAACACAGAAAGAGCATAAGGGAGAGGGAAATTAGTTGTTAGTACAACACTTTTGTGCGGTTTAGTAATAATTTGATGAGAATGGAATTGAAGAACCTCCTCTGATAGTACAAATCACTTATTCTGGGATGAGTATTTTGGCAAAAGCTGCTTTTGCATCTGGTATGAACAATTTTATTTTCATTTTCTACAGGCAAGCTTTTGGAACTCTCTCCCTAATCCCTCCTACCATTATTTTCAAAAGGTATTTCTAATTCAATTATGCCTTTGTCTTTGACCATTTTGTTCTTTTAATCATTTCTCTAAAATTAAATATCATTAAGTTGTTTTTTTCAATGGATGGTAGAAAAGAAGTAGGGACTATTTTAAAGAATAATGTTATTTTAAAAAAAAATTCGAAAAATAAGGTGGTTTAGAAACTAATGACAAAAATAGGGTGGTTTGAAAAATAATTTGAAAATTCGGGTGGTGAAATCGTGTACCCGGTACACGATTTCAGTCAAATTCCGACGTGGCGGTCTTTGGGGCAAGTAAATCGTGGACCGGGTCCACGAGTGTTGACCAAACTCGTGGACCAAGTTTGCCTTTCCACACAAAGTTGGACTCATAATGCTATAATCGCAGGGAACGAGCAGTTATTTCGGATAGTATTTATGGTTCGAGTTTTGATAAAAAAGACTTCTTACCCCCGTTCTTTTCCCATGATACGTCCAAAACCGTCCGGTTTTTTTCACATGATAAATAAGTTAATTAGTTAATTACCCACTTAAATGAAAATTTGCTTCTTACTTGTGTTCATCAATTATTGTATTAGTTTCATTGATTCTTAATTTTTGAAAATGTAATGGAAAATCATTAATTCATTTAGTTAAAGATAAAAAGTTAATACAAATCAGGAAATTTAAAATACAAATCAAGTGCCACATGGTGGTCTTCTTCGCGCACGTTGTCCACGACGAAGTACAGGCACTTCAATTTGTTGTTGCTGGTGGATTACATCGTCGATATCCTGTTGGGTGACGCCAGATGGAAATTCATCATGTGCATAATATTCCTATTGATGGCCAGAACCGGATGCAATGTCTGGTTGTAATATGTGAGGTTCCTGGTCATCGGGTTGCTCTGGAACACCTTCGTCACGTTGTCTCTGTCGTCTACGACGAATACGTTTTCGATCAGTGTCAGCAACATTGAGCCTCCTTGTATGTTGAATGATTTCTTCAACATTTACCATGTTTTGCTCACATATTGAACTCAACTCTGGTAAATTGTGTTCTAAGGAGTAACTGTGCACATTGTGGACAAAATTATTCTGCACGATAAAAAAAAAAAATATAAGTATAAAATAATATTCTTAGCATGTAATTGAAAAACACTACATAATAAGATGCTTACCATGCAGTAATAGTAGGCACCGTCAGGTGTGATAAATCTTCTTGTGATAGAGTCGTACCAGGACAAATAATCTTTAGACACATCCGACTCGTTTATTATTTCTCCTTGTGCACAGCGGCCATGACGTGCACGCCAAAATGATATATACTCTGCATGAATTCGACGCCAGTTTTGGTCGTGTTTACCTCTTAAATCGATTTGACGTAGTTGAGGGAGTGTATTACACAATGTCGGAACTGTTTGCCGCATACCGAATTGTCTCAACACTCGATTTGGTTGATGCCACTCTACGATATGAAAGCATATAAGTGGGCTGACCGTCAACCAAATGTCTTCTCCATCATGACAGTAATCAGGCAACAACGACATAACATGTGGTGTATATGGCGTCCAATTGATCTGAAACCATGTACAAGAATAATTAGAACCTAAAAACATATGTAATATTCAGTTATATGCAACGTATTTATTATTATTACCTAATTTTGCATCAAACGGTCAAATATTGAGCGATATACCAGCAATATGTTTGCTGATTGTTTAGATGCAGCTAATACACCGCTCCATCTATCACATGGATATAAAACAATTAAATACTTTGCTAATTGTATTGACAAAGAAATTAATATATACAAAAAATAATACCTGGCACTGAGTGGACGTCCTATAAAATGTTCTGGAGGTTGTAATTGGACTTAGTGGTGCAACAATGCTAAATCGATCATAGACCCATACTTGAAGTAGTATCAGTGGGCCTGCTATATTCAAAGCTTGTGCATGACTGATTCGACATAATTCTCTGTACAGCCATGCAAGACAAGCACCACCCCATGAATAATTACCAGCTTGCTCAAAATTGGCCAGTAGTGGGAGGAACATTAAATGCACCAGCGTGTTCGACTTGTCTGCAAACAGAAAGCCTCCAATCAGCTGCATGATATATGCTCGTGCATATCTCTGTATACTGACGTCATCGGCATCAGGAGACAATTATGTGAACTGTGAGGCTAACCACGGGAGACTCAACCTTGAGCCTTTTAAGTCAAGTGGTCGAACGCCTAAAAAATCTTCACAAATTTGTTTCCAATCATGTTGCAAAGAACCAGTAACAGGTTCTCCGTCCACTGGTAAACCAAATTGTACTGCAACGTCTTACAGCATAATGGTGCATTCCCCACCAGGCATACAAAATGTGTGGGTCTCCGGTCTCCAGCGCTCCACTAAAGCAGTAATGAGGTGCCGGTCCAACTGTATGAATCCAATTTGTGCAACCCCAATAAAACCAGCCTGTTGTAGATAAGGCACTATACGTTCATCGAACGGTATTGTATGCTGAGAAACTGCCTCTCTTCTCCGACAACATAGCACCACGGTGGATGCATTATCCCATATTGTCTGTGATCGGTGAGTGTTTTGAATATATAGCTGAACAGGGTTAGATGGACCAAGATCCATATTCAACACTGTTAAAATAAACAAAATTTATTACAATGTTAAATAAACGAAATACATTACAATGTTAAATAAACCAAATTCATTACAATGTTAAATAAACGTAATACATTACAATGCTAAATAAACGTAATACATTACAATGTTAAATAAACGTAATACATTACAATGTTTAATAAACGAAATACATTACAATGTTAAATAAACGAAATTCATTACAATGTTAAATAAACGAAATACATTGCTTGCTAAACTATGAATGACTCGAAGATGAAGCTCCTAAATTACGGAGTGGACAAGTACGCTTGTTATGCCCTGATCCCTTGCATATCCCACATCGAACTTTCGTGCCTGCCTCGCGCCAATCCATCTCATTATGAATTCGCGAAGTTTTGGGTCTACCATGCTCCCTTAATAAGTTTGCGTTAGGATGCACTTCCGTAAATGATAACTCTGGCCAATAGTCAGGGTGCTGTATTGGATGGAAGCGACATTCATAGCATAACTTTAAATGAGACAATTTATAGTATTCATCAATCAGATGCACGTATGACAAACGCATGTAATTACAAATTGCAATTACATGAGAGCATGGAATCTTGAACGACTGCCACTTGTTACAAGAACAAGTCCCCTCTTTCAAGCACACTACTTGTATGTTTTGGCCTTTGTAGGGAGAAACCATACTGATGTCAGTTCGAACTTCAAAACTTTGTGTTTCCCTGTCAACTGACGTCATTGTATGTGCAGTTGCTCGTTTCTCCCACCTTTTAAGCTTTCTCATGGCATATTCTGTGTACATGTCCCCACAATCGAGTGCTTCACTTATTTCTTGTCTACGGCGTTCAAAGTATAAGATTGTCCGATAAAATGTTAACCTAACAATCGATGTGATCGGTAACATTCTAGCTCCTTTAAATACCCCATTCAAACATTTAGCTGCATTGGTTGTCATCTACCCAAAGCGATACCCATTATTGTGTGATTGCATCTATTTATTCAAATCGATATCAGAAAAATATTCAAGACATTCAGGGTTCAATTTCTTTAACTATTTCATGTTTCGAATGAACTTACATCTTTGGTGTTGATTTCCAGCCCTAAACACCAAATCTTTAAGTTGCTTTGATTTGTATTTCGAATTGAAATTACTCGCAACATGACGTAAACAAAAACGATGATATGCTTTAGGTTCAGCCCAACCAATTTCCTCGTTGTTAATTGCTGCAATGATCCCTCTATGTCTATCCGAAATTAAGCAAATCCCTTCTCGGTCAGTAACATACTCGCGCAATGCCCACAAAAACCATGACCAACTAGATGTATTTTCCCCTTCAACAATAGCAAATGCAAGAGGAAATATATGCCCATTCGAGTCAATAGACAAAACAGTGAGCAATTTCCCTTTATACTTGCCGTAAAGATGGGATCCATCTATTTGAATTAAAGGCCTACAGTACTTAAATTCTTCAATTGCAGGACCGAATGCCCAAAAAACACGACCAAATATAGTTTTACCAGGCACATCAGAAGGGAGAAAATGCCAATCTACTCGTGTACCAGGATTGTAGTGCACAGCAGCACTCAACCAGTACGGAAGTTCTGAATACGATTTCTCCCAATCGCCGAAGATTGCAACCAAAGCTTTTTTCTTAGCTTCCCACACACGTCTGTATTTGACATTATATCCGTACTGTTTTTTTAGTGCTTCTTGTAGTACCGCCAACGGCACACTAGGATCAGCTCTAACTAAATTTTGAATTTCAATGCTCATGAAATTAGAATCAAGTTGTGAATTATCTTGTGCCACTTCTGTGTATAAACAAGTATGATTCTCTCTAAGTTTAGTAATTTCAAACATCCCATGGATTTTGCGTCGACAAGCACGCGACCTCCACTTACAACCTTCATCCCATTGCTTGCATCGCACATACCAAATATACTTGTTCGATTCTACCACAGATATTTGGTAGTGTTCAGTCACATAATATTTTTTTACTGCCATTTGTAGGTCTTCTTTCGTATCAAATACCATTCCTTTTTGTATTATACTAGAGTTATCTAGACTTTTTCCCCTTTCCTCTAAGGTTGATCCTTGTTCACAAACTGAATCAGTAATTTCCCATTCTATCTGTGTAAATATCTCCGACTGAACCAACTCATTTTCATTTTCTATATTTCCTTCTTCTCCAAACAATTCATCAATTTCTACATCAATGTCACTATCCGCACAATTTCTAGCTTCAATAATAACTAAATCTTCTGGACGGAAAGACATATTTAAATTCGTTTACAACTGTAAAGGTTAAAAAGAAAAATTAGTTCAAATCTACCCAAAATTATAAACTCGTGGACCGGGTCCACGAGTTTACAACCCAATATAACTAATTTCCCACCACATTATTTACCAATAATTATTCCTACAACAATAAACGCCGAATAACATTCAACACTCAAACGTAAATTTTTTAAATTTATTCATGCATGCAAAACATCTACATATACAAATTTATTCATTAATGCAAAACAAAACGTACATAACTATTGCATATTTATAAGATAATTAGAAAGGAAAATGTATGCAGTATATGGCGGCGGCGGCGGCAGCAGCGGTGGCACTGGCGGCGGCAGCTAAACGACGGTAGTGGCGGCGGCGGCGGCTAAACGAAAAGGGAATGATTTGAGAAGAAGAAGAGAAATGACAGCGACAATGACAAACGAGAAGTGAAATAAGAGAAATGAGTAAAGAAATGAAGAGTGAACGGAGAGATATGAGGAGAAATTAAGACTGAAAATAGAGAAGTGAAGAAGAAGAAGTGAAGAAGAAGAAGCCGAAGAAGTGAGGAAGAAGAAGGCTGCCGTCAGGTTTAAAGAGAGGGGACTCGTGGACGGGGTCCACGATTACCGAGTTCGGTCAATGCATGCAGGCATACAGTGTCAGCCGCATGCAGGGTGGACGCAGGGTAATCGTGTACCCGGTACACGATATCCATTGAAATGGTGGACCGGGTCCACGGTTTTGTAAAATCGTGGACGGTATTTCTTTCCCCCCACCCTATTTTTGGAATTATTTTTTAAAAAAACATTATTTTAAAAAAAATTCAAGAAGTAGCATGTTTATCAGTTGGAGAGATGTTCAAGATTTTCATGCTGGCCTTGCTGGGGTTTGTACAATTTTTTTTTTTTTTTTGGATGATCTTTAATTTAGTAATTGGTTTATTATGAATAATAATAAAAAAAAGGAAAAATGTATAATCACTTCATTACAATCCTAGCTTTAAAATTGTTGAAGTTCAACAATATTTCGTTAGAGTTGAGAAATTATAATATTAATTGCCAATAATTTGATGGGTTGATCATTTCAACCGACTTAAAAAAAAAAAATGGAGAATATTTGTGTTGAATTAATTGGACTAATAGATTAAAGCTCCTATTTGTTGGGGGCCTAATTTTGTGCATTGGTGGTGTTGGAATACTTGCATTTTTTACAAAGGCCCTTCCATGAACCCACTCTTCAATTATCACCTTTTACAAACCCACCAAATATCTCACATGGCCTCTTGGTTCACCTCTTCAGGCCTCTCCCTCCTTCTTCAGGTTACTTTTAACATAACGTTCCTGTTTTCTATTTTCTTCTTCCCTATTTTAGAAAACTAATAACAAAAAGCAAAAAAAGTTGTTTGATAACTAAGTTTTGATCTTATGTTACATTGTATATTTTCAGGCATTGGTTTTGAAGACTTGCCCATCTCCACTGGTGTTAACGTGTGGACAAACGTTGGCAAGCACCATACCTTCCAGACATTTGTTGTGGCCATTGCAGTTGAAACAAATCTTTCACAATCGAAGTTTGTCTCCTTGCTGTTCTTTACTGTGTATGTCTCTCCTTTTCATAATTTGTAACACATTCTGAACCAAAACTAAATGGTGCTAACTTTGTAGGGAATTTTTGTGATTTTGATTGGGAAGAATTTGGCATGTTGGGTCATCAAGAAGAAGGGTCCTGTTTTTCTAGCTGCTACAACTCCATTGAATCTCATTGCTACTATCCTTGGTTCACAATTTTTACTAACTGATGGAACCAGCTTGGGAAGGTCAAAATATAATGGAAGCTTTTAGCCTTTTTATTATTCTGTCATTTGATTCTCTTTTGTTGTTTTCAATCACAAAGGGACAACTGTCCTTCCTTTTCTCTATCTAATCTAATGAAAGCTTTTGCCTCAATTATCAAAGTTGTTGTCAATATCTCCAAACTCATCATTGAAACAGTCCAATCCAATTGCACTTTAAGAAATGAAGACCTAAGTTCTCCAAACTCAAGTACACTATTTGGGCTTCGATTCATCCCACCAAACCTTTCATGACCAAGCCCCTGATTGAATCAAAGCTTGGATTGAGCTAATCATACAACTCGATGTAAATATGGGGCAGTGCAATCTTCAAACTCGTGATCTATATTTTGGACTAGACTGGACTTGGGCTTTTGAAATTTGAACTTTGAACTTTGGCTTGTAGATGAGACTGTGTTAAGAGGCTTGGAGCAGTTCTTTAAAAAGTGATAATTCAGTACGCACTTTGGACAACCTATTTATTTAATACTAAATGCAAAACCTTTTAATCTCTTCTATTTTATCAATCAAAAGTCAAAACCATATATTATCTAATGGGGAAGTTGCACATATCTAATGGGCGAGAAGTCATTATCAGAGTGGTGACACAAACTATTTCGATATATGTAATGAGTTGTTTTAAGCTTTCTAAAATGCTTGTGGCTAAATTGTAATCGTTCAATAGCCCAATTTTGGTAGAATTATGTGTGTCAAAGTTGAGAGGGGACTTAGTTTTCGTGATCTTGAAATGTTTAATTATGATAGAAACCCAAATGTATTGAGATATAATACGTAACTAAACTTCAAACAAGTTTGGAACACATAAATAATTATGATAGAAACCTAAGATTGGACTTAGTTATAATATGTATTGGATCACATAAATAAAAGTGGTGAGAATGGTAAATGTAGTGTTCTTTGAAACACCGTTGATGGTTTCCCTTAGGCCCTTTTAGGTAATTTTTTTTTTTTTTTAAATTTATGTTTGCTTTTTCCATTTTTTTTACAATGGAGTTTTATATTTTTTGGAAAGAAACATTTTAAATTCACTTAGTGAAATTTAAAAAACATAAACAAGTTTAACTACTATTTTAATAATTTTTAAAACTAGAATTTTGTTTATGAAAAGATGGTAGAAATTGGATAACTACATAAACAAATTTAGTTGTGAAAGTAGTGTTTATAAGTTTAATTTAAAAAAAAAAACCAATTAATTATCAAACATGACCTAAATAACCAGATCTCTATAATAAGAGACATATATATATATATATATATATATATATATATATAAAAAGTTGAAAACAACTTCTTTATAATACAATTCTTATCACTACAAGAATAATGTGGGCTTTCCATGACACTAAGAAAAATGCCAATAAAAGCTAAAATCACGCATTTCTTACTGAAAAAGAACGGAATATTTTGAAATTTATGATAGTTTTTTCATGCTACTAATTTATGACGAAAAAAAAAGAGTCGTCATTAAATGTAAGAAAATGAAAAATGTGCAATTTTGGCTACAATTTTGACATCTTTTATGTCACCAATTTATGACTAGAATTAATCGTAATTAAACACCTACAATTAAAAAAAAAAAATTAATAATAATAATAATAATAGTGTGTTTGACAAGAAAAGGGGAAATTTTAGGTTTTCTTTGATTTTTATGATTTTTTTTTTTGTAGTAAAAGTAATTAAATAATTTTGGCCGTCAGAAAAAATCTCAAATTGGATTACTTGCCTAATTAAGAAGCATTTATCTTAAAAAAGAGACAATTGAAAGAATCTCCAATGTGTAATATGCAGAATGACGAAAAATACCCTTCCCACTTCAGTTTATAGTGAAGCACTTAAAGGAGATGAAATGATTTTGCATAATGGAATAATATGCATTTTTAAATCAAGATATATTCCAACATAAGTGGTTGGAAATTGGAAAGGCATATGCTTTTTTTTTTTCTTTCTTGAAGTTATTTAATTGAATGGTGAGGTTTTACAATAAGCAAACACAAACACAGAGCTGAAGGAAGAAGGGAAAAATTAATTAGTAGTTTGTTTGGGTTTTGGTTATTTTGAGGATCAAAGAAATGGATTCAAAGAAGCCTTACTTTGCTGCTATTGTTTCCCAAATCACTTTTGCTGGGATGAGTCTATTCTCAAAGGCAGCCTTTGCTTCTGGTATGAATACTTATATTTTCCTTTTCTACAGGCAAACTGTTGGGACTCTCTTCTTACTGCCCCCCACCATTTATTTCAAAAGGTAAATCAAACTATTTCATAACTCTTTTTATATTTTTATTCTTTTCTTTGTTTATAATGGTTGGAAAGTGCAACCAAAACTAATTAGTAGTTTGTTTGTCTTTTTGGGTGAAACCAAAACTAAGAAGACGCTATAAGTGGACCATATACATAACACTATTGTGAAAATAGGTGAAAGCCTTGATAAAAGTACGTAGTTGAGTGTCTATTGGACACGCTATATTTTAAACAAGCAGAGTTTGCAAGGATTAAGAAAAAAAAAAAAATTACAATGTAATGCTCAAGAGTGAAGAAGTTAGATGACTATTTTAAAGATAGACTATGTGGTCTTTTATTGTGGACAGTGTGACAAAAATTTCATATTAATTAGGAAAGAGAAATAATACAATAATAACTGTTGACACAAAGATCAATATTTTAAGTGAAACTAAATGCAAAATCGTAAAAACTTATGCTAGGTGAACAAGATCACAATATCATACCATTGTTAACGTTTTTTTTTTTTTTTTTTTAGTCTAACCAAATTTTGTTTTATTTTTCTTAGAAGTCTTTTTAAGTCTTTTTTATTTCATGGATTGTAGAAAGGAAATGGCATGTTTATCAGTAGGAGATTTGTGGAAGATTTTCATGCAGGCCATTTTGGGGTTTGTACAATTAATTATAAAGTATTTAAATGATCAGAAATTAAAATTTTTTTATGAATATTTTTGGGAATTGATTATTGATTATTGTGTGTAAAAATTAAAAAAGTGCAGGTTCACATTGGGTTTGAATGCTTATGGGTTAGGAGTTAAGTATACATCAGCAACTTTGGGTGCTGCAGCCTTTAATTGTGTTCCTGTCACCACATTCTTCTTTGCTCTTATTTCAAGGTTCAATACTAACATACTCTTTTCCCCCTATATAAATTAAACTCACAATTCAAAACTTATATATTTTAACAAGAGTTGCTAAATAAATAACTTATATCCTTCTACCTCTATTTAATAATTATTTAGTTTTTGATAATTAAGGATTTGTGATCTATATTTTTAGGATATTTTCAAAATCCAAGTTTTAAAATCTAAGTCACTCCTTACGAACCATTTAGTTTTTGGTTTTTGAACTTATATATAAATACTATCTCCGTCTATTATATCTATGTTTCGTTTTATCTATACTTTTTAAGATTGTATTCCAAAATTCAAGTGAAGTTTTAAAAACAATAAAGAGTAGTCGATAAAAATATGTTTTTGTTTTTGGAGTTTAGTTCATAATTCAAATGTGATACTTAGGAAATATGAAAATCATGGTATTAAAATTGTCAAAAAAACAAACAAAGTCTTAAAGAAACTAAATTGTTACCAAATGAGAATTATACCATTTGGTTTTTATAAAATTAAACATATTTACTTTCAAATTCTAATGGTTTTCATCTTCTTAAATGAAAAAATTGAAATATCGGTCAAATTCCAAAAAAAAAAAAAACAAAAAATTTAAAATATATGTTTTAAAGTTTTTAAAACTTAGTTTTGTTTTTTAGAACAGGGTAGTAAGTAGATAATAAAATAATGATAATGATAAATAAATAAATAGATAAATAAAGGTAGAAGATGTGATTACAAGCTCTATTTTCAAAAACTAAAAACCAAATGATTACTTTTTTTAAAAAGAAAAAAAAATCCAAATAGTTACCAATTGAGGCTATAGTTTTTAGGAACTAGATTTTAAAATTTGGTTAAGAATTCAAATGTTTACTTAAAAAAGATGAAAACTAAGATTAAGAAAATGTGAGACAACAATCCTCCACAATTTTCAAAAACCAAATAGTTATTGAGGACTTTTTTTTCTTTCTTTACAATACATGGGGTGAGAGGATCAAAACTCAAATTTTGAAGTTAATAGTACAATTTTCAAAAATCAAATAGTTAGAGGGATGTAATTAAGCAGTATGTGTGAATTTTTGATATTTGAGTAGTATATAAATTGTTTGTTTATTTATTAATTAAGTAATAAACACTTGTATGTATATAATATATATGTGTACTATTGATAGGATGGAGAAAGTAAACATAAGGAAAGCAAGTGGAATGACAAAGATTGGAGGCATAATGTTGTGCATTGCAGGGGTTGCAGTTCTTGCATTTTACAAAGGCCCTTATTTCAAACCACTCTTCAATTTTCACCTTTTTCAAATCCATCAATCTCATGTTTCTTCCCAAAAAACATGGATTCTTGGTTGCTTTTTGCTCCTTGTTTCTTCCCTTTCATGGGGTTTGTGGTTTGTCCTTCAGGTTAATTAATTACCAATATTACCAAACTTATATATCTCGTTCTTATATGAGCAATACGATATATGGTGCAGCTCTAGATCTACAAGTATTTCTCTTAATTATATTTGTCTTGATATGATATGTTATTTTTCAGGCTTGGGTTTTAAAGACTTGCCCATCTCCACTTGTGTTAACATTTGGACAGACATTTTCAAGTGCCATTCAATCTTTCGTTGTGGCTATTGCAATAGAAAGAAATCCTTCTCAATGGAAATTGGCTTGGAATATTCGTCTCTTTGCTGTTCTTTATTGCGTATGTTTTTTTTTTTTTTTTTTTTTTTTTTCCTCTCTTATACTAGAAATTATGTAAATAATTAGTGTAATTAATTAAAACATTTTGTTGTAGGGAATTTTTGCAATGTGTGTTGCAAACTATTTGTCAAGTTGGGTGATAAAAAAGAAGGGTCCAGTTTTCCAAGCTGTTTCCACACCCTTCAATCTCATTTTCACACTCATTGGTTCAGAATTTCTTTTAAATGATGGAGTTAGCTTGGGAAGGTAAATTGAAAATCAATTAATTGATGGATTATTTCATTAATAATGATTTTAATTTTTTTTTTTTTTTTTCTTTTTGGTGTGTATATTGAACAGTATAATAGGTGGCATGTTGCTGGTTTTGAGCCTTTATAGTGTTTTATGGGGAAAAAAGAAGGAAATGAATTGTCACGATACAGAAAATTACAAGACTGATTCAGTTCCAATGGAAAAAGAAATGTTAGATCACATTTGAATTTTGTAGGATGTAACGGTTGATGAGTTATATTTAAATGGGCTATTATAATACATATGTTATTCTAATATACTTCTTTCTTCATCAACATTATAAATATTTTGCTTGTTTGCGAAAGCTTCATAAAACTCATTTAATGAACAAGTTAGAGTTAATTTCAATTAATCGTGTTTTTTTTGTTCTTCAATTTTAACCTATTTACAATGATTACTACGGTGGGTGTTCACTATTTGGTTCCGTATGTGTGCATGTGCGTCGTGTTCGATTATTCCATTATTTCGATTTTGTGAATTTAGATGTGCACCCAATGGACATTTGTTGTGGGCTTCCATTATTAATCCAACATTATCACTTGTGTCTTATCTGAAAGCTTCGGCCCATTGTCTTGCCAGCCCAGACTATAGTTACTTTGCTACAAATTCAATAATTTTATTTTATGTTTGTCAAATTCACTCGCTATATTCTATGTTTTAAAATTTATTTTATTTTATTTTATTTTATGTTTTCAGATTTACTCGGGAGAATGAATTTCATAAATATTCTCTTGTGATTTTGTATGTAAAAAATTGTTTTCAATTTTATGATCCAAGTAGTAAAATTTATTATAATAAAAATAGCAATATTTAGATTGCATTTAAGTTCATATACACTTCTTTACCCAAAGTAAAATAATAAAATTTTAATACATTTTTTTTAAAAAGATTAATTACTATGTGACAAATTTTCATTAAGTAGAGTAAAGATACAAATTTTTTTACCACTGTGACATTTTTTTTTTTTTATTGAATGGCCAAATAGGATAATAAGGTCCAAGAGAGAACCATGTTTGTCATCCCTAAAAAGTTGTATTATATTATATCTATAATAATAATCATAATAATAATAATTAAAAATAAAAAATAAAAGTTGAGCATTAAAATTCACGCCCATTTGTGTCCTTGAGAAGGGTATTGTAACCCGGAAGATTATTGGAAAAGAAAAAGGTAACTGAAAGTATATTAAATAATTTTTTTTTTTGGAAAAAAAAAATAAATAAGACCACACAAATTTTGATTAAAAATAAAAGAATTAAATCGAGCCCCGAATTAGATTTACATTTTAGAGTAGAATATATAAATGTTCAAGAGTGTTTCTATTTTAATCCTAGATTGAAATTGACATTATGATTATTTACAATTTAATATTGACTATATACAACATTATTTACAAAAAAAGAATAAACTATTTAAAACGTTAAATCATGATTTCTTTTTAGTTTCAAGTTAAAAGATACATGACATGATTTACAATATAATTTTCATAATATATTTTTATACATTAATGACCACATCAATGGATTATTGTAAATGCTACATCATATTTGTTTTCTAATTTTTACATCAATCTTAGTGTCAACATTAATCAATCAACCATTAGTTTGTAAATATTCTCAAAATCTCAAAAAATTAAATGTAATTTTATTTAATTTAACCAAAATTTTAAACTCATCCTATAAGTAAATAGAAATTGAGTTAAATAATTATACTATGAAGAATCAAATTATCAATCTTTGAAATAATAATTAGTAACTTATCCTACTCATGAAATTCATTCCACACTGATGCTGGTGTGGAGAATCCCCGTTTTAGATAAAGAATAGGGAGATATTCATTAGTTAAATGGGGACAAGAATAGGATAATATTTCCCGTCCCCATTGTCAGCGTATTTTTTAAAAAATGTACATTATATCTTTTTATATATAGATATTTAAATTTAAGCTTATATATTTGAGACTATGTTCTGTAATATTTAGACTGAATAATATATGTTGTAATATTAAAATTTAAACATCTAGGAATCACGATTGAAAAATAAATATTATATAAGAAATTATTTTGTTAAACGTTTCATTCTATTCAGTCGACACTATCTTAAAAAAAAAAAAAAGTAATTATCACAGGAGATAATTCTGTACCTCGATTCTTGCAAAATTAAAATGAAAAATTTCACATAAACTAAGATGTAAATGAAGAACATAGATGAAGATGCCCTTATTTGATTCCGCCCTATAAGCATCTCTAATCCTATTTAATTGTGTCACATGGTACGATTAGTTTAAAAATTTGTCGACAACAAAAAGCCCCAAATTACACAAAATCCTTCACGGATTCATCGGATCCCCCTTTCTTCTTTCTCAATCCAAACCACACTTCCCACTTCCCACTTCCCACTTCCCATCTACTCACGACCCTCATCAATGGCGGATATGGAAACCCAGAGTCGGCACCACCCATCAATCTCCAAAGACACAGCTCTTCAGGCTCTTAACACCATAATCCAGCTCCATTTCGAGAAGACCCTTGAGAAGAAACGCGCCATAGATCTCCAGAAGAAAGAGCTCCACAAGCTTTTCCAGCTCTTCTTCATCTTCCTTAGTCTAATTTTCTTGGCCCAATCTCTTTCCCCTCGCCTCGAATGCCGCCATTGCTGGATCCCCATTGCTCTTCTCTCCGTTTCCCATCTCAGTTTTTATGTCTCTGTAGCTCAGACCCTTCGCTGCATCAATGGCTTCAAGTATCAGCGCCGTTGCCATAAGCTTACTCTGGGTTTCGCCACTGAGCGGCTTAGAGAGATGAAGATGAGGATTTCCGCCGCCGCGGCTGCCGGCGGCGGGTTTGATGGAGGGCTGGCGGATGAGGAATTTGAGATTCATTATCAAGAACCACCGGAGAGCTATTTGGGTAAGTTTAAGAGGAATTGGGCTCTGTATTTTGGGTTCTTGATCTTCATTTATGCCTTTATGATTTCTTCCTCCGTTGTTCTTCTCTGTTCTTGATTTTTTTTCGATAAGAAGCAATTTTTGGATTGAGATTGTCAATTTTTTGGTGTTTGATTTTACCCCATTTCAATTTTCATTTCATCATTGGATTTTTTGTTGCTTGCTCACTTGAATTAGCTGCTCTTGGTATTACAGTGAATGAAGTTAATGTAAATAATTAAAATTTGATTTTGGGGTTTTTAGTCACATTTTTTATTGGCAATATATTTCGAGAAAGTTTTGAAATGTATTATTTTAAAATAAAATAAAAAAAAAAATTGATTACGGGAAATGTATTTGTATGGTGGTGTGACTAATAAGTAACTTTTATTGGGAAGTCAAATTTTAAAAATAACTGCATTTCTCGAAAATATTGGAATAAGAGTTAGTCAAAATGATGGTTGTGATAAATAGTTGATTGGAATTTGAGGCAGTCCTTTTTGAAATTTAATTATATGATGTTGGTCATGAACTTTATGACTTTGTGGAAGGCTTTTCAGAGTAAATGGGGCTCATTTCATTTTTTCCTTTTAGCTTATATTTTCATTTTTAGCTTTTCACTTTTTATGATTGACCTATAAGATGTCTGTCCTTTTATTTTCTTTTGTTTTAATATTTATATAGTTTTTAATAATTATTATGTCACTTTAGTCTTCATTAATGAGCAGTAATAATGTGTTACTGTTTAGTGATAGCATTTTACTTCCAAAAAAAAAAAAAAAAAAAAAAACCAATAAACCAATTGTTTGAGTTACTGATAAAATTTATAAATGTAAGAATTTTGAATGTTTGGAGGAGTTTGGATTAACTTATAAATTTTGATCCACGAAAAGTTGATATATTTTAAAATACTATCTTGTTGACTATATTTGGGATGTTGTAAAATTTATTCTCTATAATTTCAAATTTAATTCTTACAGCTTGTTTATTGTTGACTGTTTTTGTTTTTGTTATTTTTTTCAAATTTATTACCTATATTAATATTTTTAGGATAAAATTTGGAAGTATATTCACATTTTGTACAAAAATGATTATTATTATAATTAAACAATTCTTATGAAAAATAATTATGAAGAACTAAATTTAAGTTTTTTTTGTCAAAATTGAATAAGACTTGAAAGATAGAAGAACCAAAACGGTATTGTAACTATTTTTCTTTTAGAGTTGTGCTCAGATTGATGGTGAAAAAGTAATTTCATCCAATATTATTAGAACACATTTGGATCATATGCTACCAAGATGATTTGGCACACAATTCAACAACATATGATAACCAAGACAAAACTTGTGACTTATTCATTCACTGGTACTCATGATCGAACAATGACCCTCAAAGCAATACAATATAAATTTTCTAGTTCAACAATACGGGAAGATGGAGATGTTAATATCAAAGGATGTCTTTATACCTTGTAATTAGATTGACAACTATCCTTACTTAATATCTTTAATTTAAAATTTTATTGAAGAACTTTGAATTATGTTCTTCATGATTTGAAGAATTAGTATCATGAAAATACTCCTATTCAACTCTAGAATGTGAGTACCTTCAAACAAAATAATAATAATAATAATAAAAATAAAATAAAATAAAAAGGAATTTAACTAATCAATATATTAATTTCACATTTATTGAAGTTTATTATCGGGAGGTTTTATGTGGAAATTAAATAGAGTTTGTTGGATGAATTATTATTATCTTTTCTTGGATGAATTGATTAATCATATGATAATGGCCACCCACTATTTTAATTATAAGCTGCCCACAAACTTTGCTTCTATGCTTTTATGAGCCCAACACAACCAAATTATAATAATAATAATATAATGAATGTGTTTGTATAAAAATAGTATTATAATAAATGTGTACACTTTATATCTTTAATTTTTTTGAGAAGTAAGGCCGGCCTTAAATAATATATTCGCCACTTTTTTTCCCTTTTTATTCTATTTATTGATTCTCCCTGAAGCTATATTTGCTTGTATTATTGTATTTTTTTTGAAAAAAATTATTACTGTGTATTATCATATTTATTATTTAAATATGAATGAAGACAACAACATAATGTGAGTTTAAAAAATAATTGTAGGACAATTTTTAACTCACGAATAAAATTTAGGTTGAAATGCTATCTTGATCTGTTTTATGTTTTAGAATTTTTTTTTTTTTTTTTTTAATCTTAATTAGTCTTTATACTTTCTAGTGTGAATGTAAATTATCTTTTCACATAAATGGAAATATTTATAGTACCTATTAGTATTTACAATTTGACACGCCATTGAGCGATTTATTAATATAAGTTTATTTTTTGGATTCCACATTGTGCTTGAATGCTATTATTATGACAAACAATAAATTTAGATGGTATATAAAATTTTTTCTACTACTGTAGCACTAGAATTTTTTTGGTACAACAATTGCTGCGTGGGAGATTTAACTTCCGACCTTTAGGGACGAAGTGCATGTCAATACCACTAAACCAAACTCACTTTGACTTATCCAAAAATTTGTTGCACCAACAACTCATTTCAAATGTATATCCAAAGGTAGATCTTAATAGAGACCACACAAAATGATAGTTTAAAAGTATAAGCTTTTGAAAACATAGTTACTAAGGATGTGTTTAAAATATATTTTCGAGTGTTTAATTTAAAAATAAGTCATTTTGGGAAAAATTGGAGTATTTAACAACTACTTAGAATAAATTTTGAAGTGTATTTTAAAGAATTTTTATTAAAAGAGTTTAAATAAAAATGAATTTTTTGAAAAATAATTTTTTTCAAGTCAATCCAAATGGGCTTCAAGATGACTACTCCAAGTTTTTGAAACTCTAAAATATAAAGTTTTGGAAAGAAGACTTAAAAGGAGAGCTACAGGAGATGGTAGAGGATAATGTAAGTTAAATTTGTAATTATTTAATTATTTATTTACTTCTTTTGATGAATAAAATTTAGAGTTTGTTGGTAATTGATTGTATATAGGAAAATTACGCATCCCAAAATAATTGAGATCTTGAGTTAGCACTTATCTTTATATGAATCACCAAATTGTTCAACTATAGTTTATACGTGACAAACTCTATTTACAATTTAATGTGACAGAGTTCTATATATTTAAAGACTTGTTATATTTTTTTTTTATGAAAAGTATTTGGGTACTTCTTGGGCTGCATTTATGTTTATGCAACTTGGTATAGAAGCTGTCAAATAAAAAATCGCTATGTGACAATTTTTCTTAAAAAATGATTTATAAAATTTTTTCCTTTGCATGTAAAGAAAGGTGAACCTGGAATATATGTGCTGCCTAGGTGTACAATCACTTACCACAATTTCTCAAAATAATTAGATGCATCTTACGCTTATCTTTATATAGTTCATTTAATTGTCTAATCAAAGTTTATTGTGTAACAATTTAATATTCTAATTTCCAATACGCCAACCTGTAATTTGTAAGATTACACAACACAACAAATCCATTGCTGAAAATGCTATAATATTCCCAAAAACCCACCTCCTTTCTCTCACATTTTTCTCCCTTGTTCTCGTCAACCCTTCTTATTAAAAAAATTAAACCATATTTTAAATTAAAAACAGTTTTTTTTTTTTTTTTTTTAATAATAAACAATTTACAGCCTGTGGGTATACAATTTCATATTCATATATATTTTTTTTGTACATATATACGTTCTAAGCATAAATGTTTCAGTTTTGGTTTATTTTTAATAATTAAAAATTTTGCATCTTCATTGTTTCTGACCAATTGTCCGAATCCCAAACTGCCGAAATCCCTCTTTATAAATTATTACACCCATTTTCTCTCTGCTTCTCACTTTCATTTCACTCAAAGAGAGAGAGAGGAAAAAAAAAAAAAAGAAAGGATGGGAGCTTGTGCTACTAAGCCAAAGGTTCTGAAGGCGGAGGCCGGCGAGGCTCCGGCACCGGAGCCTTCTCCGGAGGAGGTGGCGGCCGGAACTAAACCGGAGAATGACGGTGATGAGAAGGCCGCGGAGATCGTCCATGATGACAAGGTGGATTCTAAGTCACGTTCTCTTAGTAATTTGTTCACCGATCAGGTAATTTTTTTTTTAATGTTTCGTAATTAATGTAATATTCTGGTTTCTTTTTATTCATTTTTCATTTATGTGGGTATTTTTTTTTTTTTTTTAAATTAATCTGTGTGTTGTTGATGATAATGGGTATGATTTCATTATTTTTTAATATGTTTCTGATTGTGTTTGGATGATGAGAAAATTTGAGAGAAAAAAAATAAAGAAAGAAAGAAAGAAAGAGAAAATAAATAGGGGAAAAATAAAGAATTGTGTGGTTGTCTTTTTCCTTTCATTTGCTCAGCTGCAGTTTTCTTTTTCTTTTAAATTTATTTTCTTGGACATTTCTGTATAACAACCAAAATGGGGAAATTTACTGTTTTTTATTTTCTACCTTGATTAATTATTAAAAAAAATTAAATCATAAATTTAGTTGTTTTGTTCTATTTTTATAATAAGTTAATTTTTAAATGAGTTGTTTTCAAATATAAAAAAATGAACCAAAATATTTTGCTATTATTTGTAAATATTTTCAACAATTTGTCATTTAAAATAACTTCCCTTTTGAAATTAGTATTTGATAAGTTTATGCTCTATTAAATGATTCAATTAGATGTAAATTAGATTTGTTCATTATAAAAATAGTGAAGTAGTTTGAGACCTATTAAATACAAAATTAAAGAAAAATATCAATTTATTTATCTAAATTTTGAGATTCATATTAATTAAAATTTTGAATAAATAATTGTATCAATTTACACCATCCTTAATTCAAATTTTGTTAGAAAAACATTGCAGGAGATTTGTAGTTGTATCAATTAAATTCATAGATTGTCATAGTAAGTGAACCAATTTAGACCATGTATTAATATTACTTTTGAAAATTGTCCATGCATCGACTCTTGCACATTTGTAAACTTCTTTAGTCGAACGATTAGAAGTGATGTATGGACAATTTTCAAGAAATTAAACTTGATTGTGAGTTTAAATTGATTCACTTATGAAAATTTAGAGTTTAATTGATAAAACTATAAGTAATCTATAGTGTTTATCTAAATAGAATGTAATGGATGACATTAAGTGATACACCTACAAAAATTTAATATTTAAATTAATATAATTATCATTAGTTTATGATTTCAATTGTTGTAGCTCCTAGAGTTTAGGAATATAAATTGATATTTTTCACAAAATTCAAGCTTCAAGCTCTTTTAAATACAAAATTAAAATTTGAAAATACACAAATCCATTAGATATTTTTGTAAAGTTCACTGTTGGACACTCACAGTCATAAAACAACTCTTGCGACAATGTTTTATATTTAAATTTGATGTTGAAATATTTTTAAAAGTTAAATAATGATATTGGATTATTTCCCTAATATATATATATATATATATATATATATATTTTAAATCAGTACCTTTCAATATATATGTGTGTTTTATTGTGCATAGATTACTATAGAAACATTCATCAATTTGAAATATAAATTGATGTAAAGTTGCTTTATTTTGAGTTTAATTAATATAAAGATAGGTGGTATGGAAACTTCAAACTAGATGTTTAAATTATATGAATTAGATTTGTATACATTCACCCTTCCCAATACCAAAGATATTGAATTATTTATTATTTAAAAAATAGAATGATGAATTACAATTTTAGTCTCTAAACTTATCTATTTTTTCCTTAAACTTTAATACGTGTCTATTAGGTTCTTAAACGTTTAATTTTGTGTTTAATAAACCATTAAACTTAAAAAGTATGTAATAGAATCCACAATTATAGTAAATTGAATGGATTGGAAAAGAAATGAAAAAAAAAAAAAAGAAAAAGAAAAAAGAAAAGAGGGTGTGGAATGGGTTTGGAGTATTATGAGGAGAAGGAGGGGGCAGTAGATGGGCGTGTGTCAAAATAAAAGATTCCATAATTTTGTTTTCTTTTGTTCCTTTTTTGCCATTTGTTGGTTTCAATAATATGGTTTCCCCATTCTCACCTAATTAACATAAATGTTGTCTGCCTTTTTTAAACCAAACCCCTTTCTCTACTTTATCACAACCATGCTTCTTCCTTTTCCTTTTCCTTCTCTAATTCTATTTTCTACTCTTCTCATTTTATTGTAATCTAAATGTAAATTAGATGAAAAAAAATTAAAAAAAAAAAAAACTTTTTCCATCTATTAACCACTTGGTTTAGTTTACATTCATAACGTTACATATTTTTCTCTAATTAAGTTTTGATTTGAATTTTTATTTGGTCCCCAGGTCTCAACATCTTACATTTTTGCTTTGTGTTTTGAGATTTGTATCCATTTGATCCATTGCTTTCAATTTTTGGTCTTTAGTGTTAATGTCTATTAATTAATTTAAAGTAGTTAAAATAAAATAAATTTTGCTAATTTTCATCACTATTAAAATTGAATTTAAATTTGTAATTCGTAATTATTCTAAATTAATCATTTGAGAGTTAACACCAAAGACCAAAATGAGCGTTAGCAAATATTTGAGGATGAAAATATAAAATATTAAAATCTACGGACCAAATGAAACTAAACTTAAAGTAAATATATAACATTTAAAATTTTAGAGACCAAATAGAAATTAAACTCAAAACTTAGGAATAAAATTGTAATAATATAAATATCAAATGAAAACCAGAACGTATGAACCAAATAGTTTTCATTAGTTTTTTAGTTAGAAGAAAAATAGAGCAAATTTAATTCAAGGCCCAGCCCCGTAACCTTAAGTGTTGTTTGGAGCTTTTGGACTCAAGTTGGGCGGGCCCAACATTTGAAAACTAAATTTATAGGCCTGCTCCATAAAATAACTAGTTGATTGGATTGTATTTTTTCCTTTTAGGAAATTACATTGAATAATAATTTAAGACTATTTCACTTAATATTACAAATATAACAAAACCTATCAATGATAGATTATCATTGGACTACTTTATTTAATTTTCTCCGCAGTATTGAGTTTTGACTGTATTTGTCATACACTTCTAGGCCTTGAGACCCTTGAAAAATCATTTCCATTCTTCGGTTATGTGTGGAAAGATAGAAATAAAATGACTACCATTTTGGGTATTTACTTAATTTTGTTAGGTATAGGTGTTTTTCTTCTAGTATTCAAAACTCTTTATTTTTTGGAGCGTATATGATACCTGAACTCGGGAGAGGAGATGTAAGAAAAATTACTTCTATCAGTGATATGGTCTATCACTAATAAACCCTGCTATTAATATCATCATCTATCACCAATAGACTTTGAAACCAAAATGTAAATTTTGCTATGCAAATACTTTAAACCTAATTGCTATATTTGTAACTGTCTTTTTTTTCCTCTTAAAAGGTTGAATTGTAATTTACGAATTGGCTTATAGATAACTATTTTTACTTTTCCTTTTAAATTTTTACACCAAATTAGATCATAAATTATTGACTCTGTCTTCAATTAAATTCTACCTTACGTTCTTTATAGGGGAAAAATATGTAAATAATTTAGGTTAAGTTATTTTAAATATCCCTAGACTTTGATTTTTTTTTTTTCTCAAGGCTTTGAAATTTTTTTATTCTTACTCTTGAAATTTGAGATGGTTATAAAAAATATATATGCTTCATTAAAACAAATATAAACGGACATGAAAGAATTAGAAGTTATACATAAAAGATTAAGTTATTTTGTTATATTTTTTTCAACTAAAAAGACGTAGTTAAAATATTTTCATAATCAAGTTTTTTCAAGTCAATTATCAAGTCAATTTACATAAATATTGTGGTAAATTTATGTCAAGTATGTCTTTGTCAAAATTTTTACAATTTAGTAGTTACATCAATTTCTATGATATTTTAATCATTGACAAAATGTTTCAACATTAGCTTTTGAATCAAATTTTAAAGCTTTAGTAAGGATGGAGGCCATTTTGGTAACCATTTGGTTTTTGTTTCTTATTTCATCTTTCTTAAGTGTATTCTTAGCAAATTTCAAAATCTGGTATGATTTTTTAAAATATAGGTAGTAAGTAAATAACAAACCAAAAAAACTTAGAGATCAAAAGAGTATTTATAGACTCAATTTTAAAAATCTAAATGGATATCAAATAAAAAAATTTCAAAGTCTACAGACATAATCAAACATTTTGTATATTTTTACTAGTAATTTATTGCACTAATACTTCAAACAAACAAAAAAATCCAGCTCAAACCAACCAAAAAGGCAAAAATAGAAAGAGTATTCTATGAAGGTAAAAGTAAATAACATAAATAAAAAAATTACAAATACCTATAACCTTAATTTTCAAAAACCATTTTTTAAAAATAAAAATGAAATAAAAAATCGAATGTTACATGAATTTTTGTCTACATATTTTTTTAAACACGGTTAAAAATTTTTCTGTTTTTTTTTTTTAATACATAAAAATAATTAGGTGTATTTCGAAATTGAATTGCAATTATATATATATATATATATAAAATAAAAGTAATTTGCAATAATTTGGATTTGTACAGAAAGAAGGAAGCAAGGAGTCCAAAGAAAACGAGAAGGCGGGAGCAGAAGATCCATCGGAGAAACAAGAGACCACCGCACATGAAACTGAAAAGCAAGTAATAAACCCACCGCCGGAGGAGAAGCGATCGGAAAACAACCCACCGGAGTCGGAGCCACCAGTTTCCGACTCTGTTACAGAGAACAAAACTATTATCTCATCAGAGAAACTAATGGAAACCCCAAACGAACCAAACAAACACAATGACCCAAAAATTGAAGACAAAATCAAAGTGGAAATTACCAATGAAAATGATCCTCCTCTTGAGAAGACAGAGTCATCGGAGAAACCAACCGAAACAGAGAAGGAAGTGAAGGTAATTAGCAATTAAGAAATAATTTAAAAAAAAAAAAAAAGAATCTTTAATTAATTAGCAGAGGAACTAATATCGAATTGTTTCATTTTCCGTCCTCTTTTTTTTGGTTGTTATGGAGAAAAATACACACCTCCTTTTGTTGTTTGTGTTTCATTTTTCATAAGCCAAAGATTAAATTTATCGCATCTCAAAGTTTTTGGTTCATCAATAATTTATTAACATAATATTCATTAATATTATGTTTTTGTTTAAACTAATATCATTTATTTTTTAATTTATATTGATTTTAACTTGTTCGCCTTCTATAAATTTTTAAACCCATTAACTAGAGAAGTGTTAAACTATTGAGATAATTAATTTAACTCATAGTTTTATTTTAGCTTGATTTTGCTACGTACATCAATGAGATGTTTATGTATTTTTTTTTTCCTTTTTGCGTTCGATGATTGTAGACGATAGGCAGGCAATTGAAAAAAATGATATTATTATTGTCTTATATATTCAATAATCTGACATTTTATTAACGTAATATTGTTAGATTTGATTAAATTTAAAAAGATATCATTATTTATGCCTATATACCATATGATACAGAAGTAGATAAATGTGAATTTTGGTGAAGTGGACAATGTAGATATATGAGAAATGTTTTGTTCTAACACTAATTATGTACATCCTTAACTTATCTAAACGAACTCCATCTAGATACCTTTACATCTCTATCATCCATCTTGATAGCATTTGAACTTGTTAGTGTAATCTAAAATGATCTAACTTAGAACTAGTGTATTTTAATGATTCTAAAAACAATCAAAACTCATGTATTAAACGATCCAACTAAAACGTTACAAATACTGGAATTCATTCATATTTCTTCATGATATATTAATTATATAGTCCCCAACCAAACAAATTCATTCTTATTAACTATGCAATACCAATTCAAAGATATGAACAAAAGTTGAGTCCTTGAATCAAAATATGTTCCCATCTCTTATGAAACACACACTCTAATCCAAGATCTTTCCATACTTTTAATGGCACTCAAGCTTATGAAGAAATGGTTGCAACTTAATCTTAGTCTTTAAATGCATTATGGCTCTCAAATGACCTAAGAACCCCACCTCCAAGTGCGATATATTATTATTCAATCTTAAAATAACCCAATAATTCCACCCCTTACCCTTTATGCACTCTAACCTCTAAATAAACCCTCTTTCTTCACACTTCTAATTCACTAAATATATAATGCATTCTAACACATAAGCAAACTCAAGCTGACCTTTTCATATTTATGAACAAATGGATCTTATATTATACATATTTACAACTTCTAGAAACAATTTAAATTCAACACAAAACAATAATGATCATGTAGATTTTTTTTTTTTTTTTTTTTATGTGTTATTTAAAATCGTTTTTTAAATATTAAAGAAATGTAACTTATAATTGTTCCAATATTAAATAAAATACATGAAGAGTTAGTAGTGGGAAACACTTCATAGACCATAGTGGATGAAGTCCCATCTTGAAAAAATGGATATCATATACAATTCTTATAATAAGAATTCAACTAAATCTTGGTAGGGCTGAAATGAGATATATTGTGGATTTTAGGTGATAGTTTTGTACCTTCTTTGGTGGAAAATAAAAATTTAGGACTATTTTACTTCCACTTACTATTGCTTTTGACCATTGCTTGCTTTATTATATCAACTCACAATGGAGTACCATTATTTGTCCAAACATTTCTTTTTCTACTTTTCTCCTTGATGTGTAGACTTTACAATTATGTGATCATTCAAAATGAATTTTTCTCATATTTATATGTTACAAGTTGTGTCACTTGCAAGTATATTTTACAAGACAAAGCAGAATCAAATTAGTAAATAACACAGAGCATAGAAATTTCTAAATTAATTAAATTAGCAATAATAGGAAATAAATAAACAATAAAAATATTAAATATTAAAATTTTAAAAATATCCAACCATATAAAGATTACATGCAAGGGGTAATTGTATTTGACAGCACTTTTAGGGATAATAGTTGAGAGTAACATTTTTTAAAAATTGCAAATATAACAAAATCTATTGATAATAGACCCTATCACAAATAGACTACTACCAGCCATATGGTCTGTCGTTGATAGCTCCTACCGTTGATATATGGTCTATCACTAACAGATTTCGAAAGTAGAATTTAAAATCTGTTATATCTGCAAATTCTTTTATATTGTGCTAGAACTGCAAATAGTTTGGATCCTCACAATATGTTACAAATCTCACCTCAAAAAGCCCAACAATAGTTACCTTTTACTTCTAAGTACCATAAATAATGAAAGACTATGTTACACAAGATAAATGAAAAGTGCCCTCAAGCCCCCATACAAGAAGTTTGCCTCTCCCAACCATTATAAAATCACTTTACCAACCAAAACCTTCAAAATAATGACGTATTTAAGAGAATAGTGACAGAATCAAGATGATATAAAGTTTTAACATCAATGAAGTATTAAGTGAGGTGTGTAATGATATTAAGGAGTATATATTTATGACAATGTCGTCTCAACATTATGAACTGGTAATATATTTTTTTCGTCATTTATTATAGTGTCGCAATGCACTCTAGCAACATCTAGATGTTGTCCTCTAAACTATACAAGCTATTTAATTTTGGCTCCATAAACCCAACATTAAATATATATTTTTAGGTATGGTAGTTAAAACTTGAAATGTTTATATAAATTACTTTAGAAGGTTTTAAAACTCAGAACATATCCTTTTAAGTAGTATAACTAATCCGCAGATAACATATTTAATTAATTAGCAAGTTTATTATTAATTAATGACACATTTAATATTAGCACACTAAAGTGAAGAAGTAATGATAAGAAGTAAGGTCATATTTGAAACATGATTATTTTAATCTTATCACGTCTTTGTGCTAAGCATTTATTTTATTCATTAGAATTCTCCACACATTCGTTTTAATTGATGTTTAAAAATATCAAAGCAAGGACCTTTATTGATTCTAAAATATATATCAATAAAAACCAATAGCTATTGTTTGATGATTAAAGCCTTCATAAGACAAAGAAGAAAAAACAAAAAATGTGTGGGGACACAAACCTTTGATAAAAGAGGAAGAAAATTAATTTTGATGTTTGAATTATCAATTTTTCTTTCTCTTCTTATAATTTATGGGAGAGGAGGACTTTATATTAAGTTTTAGAGTCAACTAAAAACAAATAAGAAAAGAATTTAACAAACTAATAAATCATCAAATAAACTAAAATTCACATACAAACAACTGCTATAAAATTGAAAAGTAAAATAACAGAAAAATATGAGCATAAAAATCGAAAAATTATAATATTAAAATAATAAAAGAATATAAAAATAATTAAAATAACTAAATTAAATAAAATAAACGTAAAATAAACTAAAATAAAAAAGTGGGATTTTTTATGGAAAATAAAAATTCAAATTTCACCAATGTTTTCTCTTCTTTTCCCTCCAATGTGCGTGTTACAATATAAAAAAAAAAAAACCTTTATTTATAGGCAATTTGACAAATAGCTGGTGGAGCTTTATGGCCATTAAAGATGTATCTTTAAGAAACATATGAGTTTTAGCCACTAAACTTGACTACATCGTGGACATCTATTACAAATATAATATTTATAATAGCTGAATGTTTCTTTTAAAACCACTTTATATATTTTCTAAGTATCTTTTACAATTTCTCACTTGTATCCAAATTTTAAACTTCACTTTTGATTAGGGTTAAAAGTAACTTTTCTTAACACTTCAATCTTTAAATTTTTAACTAAATGATACCATTTTCTTTTACTTAATTTAAATTTACTTCTATCATATAAACATGGTATTAAATTTTCATCGACATGTCTATACTTCTATCAATATTTCTACATTTTTATATAAGTTCGATAGCAATATAAGAAGTGAATTGATATTTATATTGTATCGTATAAAAAATCATGAAACATTAAAAAAAAAAAGAAAAATAAACCATAAAATGCCACTATTATAAATACAATATAAATAATAGACATTTTAGCTAGTTTGTAGAAATCATAAAATGTTTATTCACTAATTTAAATTTATTTTTTGAACTTTTTGTTTTTACAAATTTTTAGAAATATCCATTGAAATCGATATTTTGTAGTTGTTTCCATTAAAATTTTCGTGAAATTAAGACCTCGATATTTATGTCGAAATTGACATTTTAAACCTTGCATATAAAACATACCTTATTAGTTTATTTTGTAACCTATTTATCATTATAAATTAATCTAGTTTCGGTCAGGAAAAACAACTTTTGTTGATGTTGCTTCCTAGTTTTCTGCCTAAACATTAAAATTAATTTTTTTTTTTTTTTTAGTTGTAATATATGTGGGGTTTGTGATTTTATTTATGCTATTGACTACACATTAAAAAGTTCAATAAATCTAGGCCATTCCTTTGAACTTTTAAAGTGCAATATATGCAAACATATTTACCTAAATCAAGAGGGAATTTATTTATTTATTTATTTAAAAAGGTGAGGTTGAGTGTTTGCCTTGTGGTCCTACCTTTGTTTGAAAACTTTTCTATGTCGAATATGTGTTCGAAATATGTCTAGATGTATCTATGTCTAATAATATAGACATTTCATTCAAGTCTCCATTTTCTTTCAAGTTTCGACATGGAAACTACCAACATATTTCATAGTATTTTCAATGAAACAAGATAAATATCTTATCACTTTTCAAAAATTGAAAAGAAAAATAAAAGTAAAGAAAAAACCATCTTAATCTTGTGGATTGAAGAATCTCTTTTCATTGAATATTCTCAACTTTCTTTCATTTTTAAATTTAATTAAATGAAATAGTTGTTGATATCTGACCTAGTTAAAATTAATTTTGTCACTTTTTAAATTTTTTTTAAAAAAATTGCATTCATACTCATTCAATTTTATGTTTAACTTTTAGTTGCGGTTAAAAGTTAATTTTTTTAATACTTTTTAAAATTTTAACTTAAATGCTACCATTTTCTTTAAATATACTTTTATCATATAAACATTTTGAAAAGCATACCAAAACATACTCTTAGTTTATTTTGCAACGTATTTATCATTATAAAATATCTATTTTCGTTTACTACATACTTAAAAAGTTGAATAAACTTAGATAATTTCGTTTCAATGAAGATTGTAATGGGTCGAAAAAAATAGGTAAGTATTTACAAATCTAGCAATAGTTTTCTAAAATATCAAATATAGTAAAATAATTTGATAAAATTTTTGTTATTTTTATTATTCCAATTATTTCATCATTTTTGTTTCTATCAATCAAATGATATACTTTGTTTTTGGTATATCAATCAATTGATACTTTTTTTATTTTTATTTTTTTACTTTTATATATTTTATATAACATATATAACTTATATAATTGATATAGATGGTCGAAGTTTTTGTTTCTTATTTCATTTTGATATGAGGTTGTTTTTATTCAATTAATTTGATTTTGATCACTATATGATTTAAGTATTGAATTTAGTTTTATTATGTTTTCAAATTTGTTATCTAATTTTTTTTGTTTCCTTGCTTAGGGTCCTTGAATAAAAGTATGAGAAAGTAAATGAAGCTCCATTTATCTTTTTCCAAACAAACATTTCTCAGCCACCAATGATCACTTTTGTTTGAAACTTTTCACATGCCATACATATATATATATGTTCAAACCATGTCGAGACCTAGTTGTATATTCCATAATATAAACGCTTTATTAAAAAGAGGATTCATAACTTTGAAGTTCTTACATGGAAGCTACCTCACATATTTCATATTATTTCAAATGAAATTAAGGGGGCAATAAACTGTCTTAATCTTGTGGATTAAGAAATGTCTTTTACAATGAAGTCTCAAGTTTTATTTTTTCTTTTTATATTAATTTTCATTTTTTAAGCTTAATTAATAAAGTAGTGATCTTAAAGTCAATTAAGGGTTTGGGGTGCATTTTGGCTTTTTAGTACTCATACTGACTTTATGAATAGTTGTGATACAAAATATTCAACTCACTGCCAATCTAATAATTCTTATATATTTTAGTATGATCAATAAAGCTGGTAGCCTATCAAACATTATATTCCGAACACTTTTCTTTTTAATAATATAATGACAATTAATTAAATAAGATTGAATAACGTGGAAGTCACCTTTACTTTACTTTACTACTACACTGCAAAATCCTAACCTCTAAAAATTTTAATTATGGTTGAGCTAAATTCACTTTAACATGTCATTAACATATGATTTATCATTAAATGTAGCCAAATCCAACAAATTACATGTGATATATCAAGTGATTTATATTATTTAGGCTCCGTTTGGTAATCATTTAGATTTTTTGTTTTAGTTTTTGAAAATTATAAACACCAATTCTACCTCTAAATTTCTTGTTTTATAATTTTGCTGAGAATTTGATACTTTTATTTAAATAGATGAAACTTATTTAAGAAATTGAGAGAAAATATACTTAATTTTCAAAAAACCAAATTATTTCCAAACGACGAGTAACACTCCATGCCCAAGATTTAGAATATGAATTTGTCATTGTTTTGAACTGCTTCCAAAAGTGAATACTATCCCCATAAGCCAACATGAGTCATTTCAGTATGTTTTGTCCTCACTCACATACTTCCTAAGAAAATTCTCAAGAGGCTACCCAACAAAGGATTTCTCTAGAACATGCTTAACTTTGAAGTTTTTTATGATTGAGCTACCGAAAGAGAAGGTGCACCTTATTGTTATAGGTAGTAACATTCAAATCTTTCAAAACTTTTTTAATCATACTTTCATCAATCCTCAAGATTTCTCTTATTTGGATGTGATCTCTTGTAGCTCGGGCCGTTACACAAATGACCTTCAATATTGTTAATCATATTAATCTTGTTTAGTGGAGTTGAGTTGGAATCAATAGGCAAATTAAGTTGTTGTACAAAGAAACAATTATATAGGATTTAATCCAACTTTTCTATTAAGTCTACACACACGATAAAACTTTGAAAAACTACTTAAAGAGTTTTTCAAGCATATTGGTAAGTAAATACTACACTAAGATTTATAAGATTTGAAGGAGAAACCACAAGATTTTGCTTCCCCCCCAACAAAAAAAAGAAAAAATTGTATCTATGGCTCAGCAGGTGATCTCATTTCTGTCAAATCTTTTGGTAACTGAGGTGGAACGAATACATCTGTTTGATTATTATTATCTCTATCAATAATGCTTAGCTCTTTGCTTTTCCCCCATAATACACTGTAAAGGCTAAGCACCAACAAAATTGCACCAATGAGACTGCATAGACAAAACAAAAATAGATTTTGAAGCTTGATGTGATATATACTATAAACTTATTATTCATGAAAAAATTCTTATTCTTCTTTGTTTCCTTTTAATTCAATCTGCCTAACAATAAACAGGAATGTTGTTCGAAAACGATGGTAAGAAGTTGTAGCTTGTACAATAATGATCAGATATATATATATATATATATATATATATATATATATATAGAAACTAGTTCGTTCTTTTTAACTTTTTAAAAGTGATTTGACATTTTTACATTAGTTAAATACCAAGTTTTATCTTAACACTACATATTGTTTACGGGACATCTATCCCTATCTTTGCTTCTTATTTCATTTTCTATTTCTCTAAAGTTTATCATTTGATTATTTTGTGAGGATCAGAACAAGGATTTCGAATCCAAATTACCCACAAAGAATTTGTTTCCTTCATTTGGTTTTTTTGTTTTAAAAAAATCAATCAATTTAAATAATTATTATGAAAAAGTATTATAAATAATTCATTTTTCACTAACAATTTTCAATCCAAATAATTAATTTCATCTAGAGAATTTAAACTTAAAGATAAATTACACAACATTTAATAGTCCTTTAAAAATAAGGACAACAACAATTATAATAATAGTTTTAAAAAAAAGAAGCAAACAGGGCAAGAAATACATTTCTCGTCCCTTTCAGCTAGTCCCCACGAGACTCCATATTCCCACAAGATGTACGTAGTGTATATTTTCACTATTTTTAGCGGGTTTTTTTTTAATTTTTTTTTTATTTCATATGGACTTTAATACTATATTAGATAAGTAAGTGACTTTATTTCAAAACCAATTGATAATAAAAAAAATTAATTTATGTATCTTATAAAAATTGTAAAGTCTCCCATTTTTTAACGTGAGATTTCAACACTTTATTATATATATATATATATATATATATATATATATATATATATATATATATTATATTTTATGTGAATTATTCTCATAATATAGTTGTTAAAGCTTGCAATAATCCGTGTTTAAAAGAAAAAAAAAAGAAAAAAGAAAAATCAAAGCAAAAGCATTGGTCATGCATGAACGTTCATAGAAATTGCCAAACGTTCCTTTTTTTTTTTTTTTTGTTTTTTTTTTCTTTGGAGGACTACATAAAAAGCATTCTCAATTGCTTTTTCTTGTAAATGGGAATCGAATTAAAAGAAGAAAAAAATATAATATAAATTAATAGAAAAACCCAAAAATATAAAGTAGAAGGGATTAATTAGGCATATCAAATTGAGCAAGATTAACAAGAAAATAAACAAACCTTCCCAAGTTGATTCCTTCACCCAATAGCAATTCAGAGCCAATAATAGTAGCAATCACATTCAATGGCGTTGTCATGGCTTGAAAAACTGGCCCCTTCTCTTTGATTACCCAACATTGTAATATATTTGAAACAACAGTTACAAGAACTCCCTATTGTGTGATAAAACAAGAGAAAAATAAGTTAAATTAAGTGTCTGTTTGATAAATTTTCTTATTCACGTTATTTAATTTTTTGTTTTTGAAAAATAGACTATTTTTGTTTCTTAAAAAATAGAGATAAAAACATACTAAAAGTGTTCTTTTAAGTCAAATAAGAATAATAATGAGATTCGTGGTTTGGTTAGTTTTTGGAATATTAAAAAAAGAAGATACTAAAAATTATAGTAAAGATAACTGAAAAGCATAAAAAGTTAATGAGTGTGTTCTTACGCAGTAAAGAACCGCAAGAAGCCTAATGTTCCAACCCAACTTCCACTCGGAAGGATCTCTTTCCATTGCAATAGCTATCACAAAAGATTGGATTGTGCTTAAGAGTGTTTGGTAACTTACAAACTCCAATGGTGATGGATAAGTCTTGAGAAAATGAGCCTGTTTAACAATCAAAATTATAACTCTTTTAAACTCAATTGACGAAGTTTGATTTCCCAACTCTATAATTGTTATATTAAAAAAATTAATTCAATATCTACCAGGTGGATGAGAGATTTGACTCTAATAAAAAGTAATTTTTTTAAATAAATTTCTTTTCAAAATTAAATTACAAAAAAAGTAGTAACCGTATTACTTTATTTAACGGTTTTCCTATTAATCACTCCATATTATAATGATTAGAGTATAGTTAATTTTATGTGTAGGTATTTTTTACTGAAGAAAAAAAAATGAAAAGGCTTCACGAATGCTTTTTTATTTTTTTATTTAATTTTTTTAATTATTATTTTTTAAAGAAAAAACACGAATGTGTCTATTTAGTCTCTGTATTACTTCTAACTTAAGGTTATGATGCCATTATATTTGTTACTTTAAACGTTTATGTCATCAAACACTTATTAGCCTACCCACTAGGCATATCAATACTTAATTAAGTAATAAACAAATTGAGTTTAGCAACACTAACCTATAATTCTTTTTTTTTTTTTTTTAAATACAAATACTAAATAAATACGACTTCAAAAGTTAAAAGAGACGTTAAACCGAACATAGCTTAATTGATATAGAAGTGTGTTAATAACCTCCGATCGTACTTAAAAAAAAAAAAAAATTTTAAGAGACAAATAATAAAAAAAGAAAAAAAAAGAAGAAGAAATTGAGGCTCATTTGATTTTTGATTTTTAGTTTTTGAAAATTAAGCCTATAAACTATGTTCTTCCTCTAAATTTCTTGCTTTGTTAGATATTTTTTACTAATATTTTTAAAAACTAAACTAAGTTTCGAAAACTAAAAAAAAAAAATTAAAAAAATTATTTTTGTGTTTTGAAATTAAATAAAGAATTCAACTATTTAAAAAAAAATGAAGCAAAATGATTAGGAAAGGAGATCTAAAATAATTACCTGGAGAACAAACCATAAACCCCAAGAGATACTGGAGACGAAGAGAAGAAAGCAACCAATAATCCAAGTTTTAGAAGAATAGGAATGAGTTTGATGGGCATGGGAGTTGTGAAATTTCAAAAGGTGATGGTTGATGAGTGGCTTCAAATAAGGACCTTTGTAGAATGCAAGTGTGATCACTCCTCCAATGCAAACTAATATTCCAAAAGCCTTTGCCATTCCAGCCACTGTTCTCAAGTTTACTTTCTCCATCCTATATCATGACAAAAGTTTGACCAAATTTTAAATTAAATAAATAATGAATTTTTTTTTATTAAAGTTCAAACCAACACATTTGAAGTCCATAATGAATCACTAATCACTGTCATATATGATTCAAGTTTTGTAAGTGGAAAAGAAACATCATTAGCTTTTTTTTTTTTTTTTTTTTTTTTTTTTTTTTTTTTTTTTTTTTGCTTTATTTTCTACTTAAAAAAAAAAAAGAAAGAAAAAAAAAATCACAATAAACAAAAGAGAAATATTTAGATGCATCTTGAGTTGCACCCATTTTTATATAGTTTACTCATGTGACAAATTTTTCTTTTCTTAAAAAAAAAATATAAGATTTGTAATATACATTGATTTTCGGGTCAGATGTTCGATATCTTTACTCAATAAATTGTCAAAAAAAGAAAAAAAAAAACACGAATTAAGTTGTGTTTAGATAGAAGTATAAATAAAGGTATAAAATTTGTACCTTAATAAAACAGCAAAGAGAAATGTTGTGACAGGGAGGCAATTAAATGCAGCAGCACCCAAATTTGCAGATGTATAATCAACAGCCACACCATAGGCATTAAATCCAACAGTCATCCTAAATTGAAAAAAAAAAAAAAAAAAAAAAAGAAAAGAAAAAAACCCCAAAATATAAACTTCATGAGAAAATGAAGTAAGAAATATACAATCTGTACTCTAATTATAAAAGGTTGATATCAAAACAAAAACATACCCTATTAGCGAAATCGCAAAAATCTTGAAGAAATCTTTAAGAGAAAGAGATGGGCTGTCTTTTCTGGCAAATCCGAGAGGAAGAAAAAAGATGGTTAAGAACATAAAGGTTCGACAAGAATTTTTTTTTTTTTTTTTTAAAAAAATTAAACATTAAAAAAAAGGAAATTAATCGCATGCCTTTTCAAGAAGAACATAAGAGGAAGGAAAAAAACAGCTCCAGCAGCTTGTCTGTAGAAGACAAAGACAAAGGTATTCATGCCAGAAGCAAAGGCTGCTTTGGAAAGAAGACTCATTCCAGCAAGAAAAATCTGTGTTGAAACTGCAAGAAAATAGGGTTTTTTTGAACCCATAATTTATTTTTTAAATTAAGAAGAAGGGTTTTTATTTTTCTTAATGGCTGAAGAAATTGAGGGAAGTTAGAGAAATATTATGAGGTTTTTGTTTGTGTGAGGTGTAAAACGAAAGAATTTATAGGAAATAGAAAAAGAGAAGCAAACAAATTAATTAAGTGTTGACCCATAAAAGCTTCGTTGGGTTTTGGTCAAGTTCAGATGGCTTTTTGAGTTTTTGTAGCAAACTTCCATATTATTCACGAATAAGGATAATATACTTTGCCAACAAACCACAATCTGTGGAATAATCCAAAAGTTTCACCCTATAATTTTACTATTTTCTTTTAAAATATTCAATAAATGCTTTCATACCTATTTTGAAAGGAATTAAAACTAATATTTTTACTTTAAGTCATAAACCACCGCCAACCAATGTTAGAGTTCATTTGCAATCTTCGCAAATTGATTACATCTCCAACACTATTTTTAATAAGCCGATTTGCGATTTGTAAACAATTACAAAATTCTTGTCCACTATTAAAATTGCATTTTGGGTATCGAATCAATTCTTGATGGGTGAGACATGTAATCATGAATGAACAATTTAACGTTGATCGATGCTTTGTGACGTAAGCAAAAAGTTATTGTCATTGTTTTTAGATTTCATGTCATTTGACAACAATGAAACTAATTTTGGGTCATTCGTACAAAAATTTCGTTCATTTAGATGTTTTGAATCCATTTCGTGATGATTTAGATTTAATTTTAAATATTAAACTTATAAACACCATTTACACATGTGAATTTCTTTGTTTTGATATTCACTTTCCATGAATATTTTCTAAAACAAAGTTCAATTTTGGAAACTAAAAGACATAGTTTCTAAAAAATATATTTTCAAACAAAGAATTGAAGAGTTTCTTAAAAGAATGTACAAATCAAACGGTACATTTTAGAAGAAAACAAATCTAAAATTTCAAAAACTAAAAATAAAATATTACGAATAATAGAGATTAACTTCTTAAAAATTAAGGTTATCAACACTACTCATACCTGTTAATTTTAGTATTGAAATCTAAAAAATAGTTTGTTTGACAAAAACTAAAAAAAGAAAAATCAAAGACCAGATCAAATGGTTATTCTTAAAAGCAATGTTGTTGTGTGTATAAGTTGGACCTTAACTAATGGGACACGTTTTTCCACTTTTTAGGCTCACTAATGGGACATTATTAGGTGTATCCATGACATCATTTCTCTGTCCTTTTTCTTTCTTTTTCTTTTCTTAAAAAAAGTCTCTAATTATTTCTTTTTCTTTTCCATCAATTCTAATTTCTAAGTAGGGCAGTACAATGAATGAATTGGAAAATGAAAAATAAATTTATAGTATCTCATAATTCCTCCTTTTTTGTCTTTTGTTTTTTCCCTCATTAATTTAAAATATATTGGAAATAAAAGATTACGTATAGATGAAGTGATTGTTGACGTGAAAAAAAAAAACATTTGACAGTAAAAAAGATAGTAAAAAATCTATTAAGAAAATAATTGAAAAAAGTATATGAATGTTTGTGGAAAATTAAGAAATCACACTGAAAAATTAGACTAAAAGGTCGGTTCTAACTCATATTCTAGAAATAAAAGATGATGTGTTTGGTTGTACATTATAAATGTTATCTGAATTTTATGAAAAAAATTATGTTTGAATTTAATTTCAAATCTTATATAGTTTTAATAAATTAAATAATAGATATCATTCAATAATGTATTCTTAAAAATTAATGAGTTAAAAATCAATAATAATTTTAATTATAAATATTTGAAAATTGTGTACTTTATAACTAAAATTAACCAATTAATGTATTTAACTAATGTCATATTAATTATAATCTAATGCTTAATTATTTCTATAATTAATTAAGTTCAATATTAGTAATTCTAATTAAATAGTATAAGAAAATATATTTTAATAAACAATATATTATATAAAAAGTGAAAAAAATGAGACAAAAGATTATATGCTAATAACGAAGGAAGTAATAAAAATCAATCACAATTAAAAAAAAAAAAAAAAAAAAAAACTGATTATAAATAATCAGAATGATTCTGTGTTCATAATGAGGGATCAAATTAAATAAATAAATAAATAACAATAATCAGTCAATTATTATGATTAAGAAATGAATGTTTGTACTAACTTAATTTAACTAATCTAATTTATTAATTAAATATATTTAAGATATTGTTAGCTAATTAATTAATAATTTATGTAAGTAAGTAATTGCATTAACTTAAAAAGTTTGTCGTTTTAATTTGATTAAAAAAACTGACAAGAGAGAGTAGGAAAAGAAATATATTCACAAATAAATTAGTTAAAAAGATCAATTAAGGACAAAAATTGTAAGTATGAATTCTATAAGAAGGTTTTGTCAAGTGAAAAATCTTTGTTTAATTATCTTTTGAGTTTGATGGAGAAATATATATTTGGTAAATAATCTATATAAATTAAGTATAAATTTAAAAGAATAACTGGGTAATTAGTTGTAAATAGTTTGTAGAAATGAAGTACAAATTTCAAAGAAAAAGTGTGTGATCAATCTTCATCCCATCTTAATCAATTAAAATAAATATTGTCGTAGGTGATTTTAGACTAAAAAAATATATTTAATCAATGAAGAAAAAAAAAAATCAATCGAGACTAAGACAAGATCATGATGGATTAAGAGAAGGGAATTGGACCTTTGGGCTCAACTTTCGGTTGGCCTCGACTTTGGCCTCAAAGGCCAAGGTTGATCCCACCTCCTGACCAAGACCTTGGAACCTACTTAGCCATTAAACTCGTGTTGGGCATTGGACCCAACGTTTTCTTGACCTCGACCTAGGAGGCCAAGACCAAACCCATCCCCTTAGGGATGTTATATTGTCCAATTGAGTTTGATGGAAGATTTTATATTTAGTAAATAATTTAAAGAAATTAACAACAAATTAAAATGATAAGTGTGTAATTAGTCACCAACCTTGCACCTTAATTAATTAAAATAAATATTTTAAATCATGTATTAACGGTTGACTTTTCACATTAGAATTTTGAGTTAGATGGATATTGAAAATTAGAGATGATAATTTGATATAAGATAAGATATAAACGATTTAAATTTGCTAAAGCATGAGCTTTTGGCAAGAGAGACAAACTTTATAGTATTTTTCAAAATAGTTACGCTATTTATGGTAAACCATTTTAAAATTTATGTTTGTCCTGTGAAGATTATTATTATTTTACATGGGAAAGTAGAGGTCATAAATTTAATAATAAAAAAGCCAAATAATTAAACATATATAATTTATTCCATTGGTAATTAAAACTAATTTTTAAGTGGTATATATATTATTGAATATGCTTGTTGAAAATGGAGGCCTGGTTCATAATTTTATTCCTGTATATAGATAGTTTATTGCTTGAAGTGGAGAATCTATTCGAATCGATGTCATTAAACAGATATTATCATGTCATTAAATTTTAGTAATGGGAGGATGGAGAATACACATATTCATTCCAACTAAAATATGGTCCCATCTTAACTATATATAAAGTTCTTGTATTCAAATTAAATATAACAAGCATAAAATCTACTCCACATCTCTCCTTTACCCATAATACTTGTTTTTGCCTAAAAATAAAATACTTGTTTTAATGACACAAAATCATATTTTCAACGCTAACTACTTATGGTATTATATCTCCTAACACAAACCTCATTTTAATGACACAAAATCATATTTTCAACGCTAACTACTTATGGTATTATATCTCCTAACACAAACCTCATTCCTTCCCTACTAGGAGTGCAAATAAGAAACCAAAAAATCAATAAACCCAACGTTCATCTACTGGTTTGGTTCAAGTTTTTATGTAAAATTAGGCGTATTGGTTTGCATTTAAGAGAAAATAAAAAATTATTGGTTCAAAATATATATATATATATATTATTTTGGTTTTTAATTATTATTATCTAACAAAACAATAAAAAGAAATATCAAATTTTAAATTAAAAAAAGAGAAAGTAGGCCAAATTTAAATTTGAAAAAAATAAAAATTTTCAATTCAAAACAAATATTGAAATAAAATTGAAGGAGAAGGAGGAGAAGAAGAAGGACAAATTGGGGCCAAAACTAAAAACCAAATCAACATGGAACCAATTCAATAAAAAATCGAACCATTGTTTTTGTTCTCTATTAGGTATGAATTTGGTTTTTGATTTGTGATTATCACCTCTACCTCACACCATACCCATCTTACGTGTGAGCTATTTCTTTCTAAAAATTTAATATTTTTTTATTTATAATAATTTGATATTTTTTTATTTATAATAATTTTTTATATAAAAATGATTTAGTTAAAATAAATATATGTTTTTTTTCAAAAGTTATGGTGAACACTTAATAGATAGTGATTAAAATTCACTCACTGTTCGTTTACTTTATCAAAATTAATATATAATCGATTGAAAAATAGCTGTCCTCTAAAATTGGGGATAGAAATCTTTCTAAGGACTCTAATCTATTTACCTAACTTTGTTTGGGTAAATCAATTAAAAATAATTTATAAATTTAAACTAAGAAGATAAAATACGATTAAGATATGAAAAATGTTAAGAAATTGGAAAGATTGTCACTACATCATTTAAAATAGTCACTTCCTATGTCATTTTTTTATTTATTTATTAACTAAGTCAATTTTAATTGATGATTTTTTTTTTAGAGGACAAAAAATGTCCATTTTAAAACATAATAAACAAATAGATATCAATTTTTATTGAGGTGGTTAGTCCCTACTACCTTTATTTATAATGATATATGTAAAGAAAGCTAATCAATTTAACAAGTTAATTCACTCACTTATTCCCCATTTTAGTTAGATGTGCGCTTTTCATTATCTTAAAACAAACAAAATCTTTCTTTTTTGAGTCTTATTCTCCCTTTCTTTCCTAATCTTCTAAAAATTGGCGGTCTTTAATTTTTACTATAGTTTAATCATGTGAGTTTATGCTTCCAAATTCACCTTAAATTCTATATGATATTATATCATCCCATTCTTATAAATATTTGATTTTACTCTCAGTATCCCTTTTTTTTTAAAAAAAAAAAGTTAGTCATAACACTCTAACCTTAACATATTATTTATTTATTTCTCTAAGGATATGAAATATAAGTTGGCCATAATATGTTAATAATATAGTAAAAATAATTATGATAATTTAATCTAAAATTTTTATTCAACCTTTATATATTATCTTAGTTTCACTATTAAAATTTTAAAATTGAGGACCAAATGATTCTTCTCATGAAATCACTCAAAATGAAGCAGAGAATTTTCATCTAAGGTAAAGACAAGAATGGAGAGAAAAATTTCTTTGTTGCAATTTTGGAGATGGAAACAATGTGAATGAAGAATGGAGACCCTTGTAATTCCTAAATCACGTTCTTGTGGAAAAAAAAAATCTTGTCTTGAATCCTATGAAATTTAATAATTTTTTTTCTTAAGACGTAGAATATTTTAACTTTGTTCTAAAATTTCTTTCCATATTTTATAATGGGAATCTATCAAAACCTAATCTAGTTAGGGCGAGTTGTGACATCAATAGGGTAGGGGGTTGGCATTTAAAGTGCTGATTTTATGCATTTTTCTTGAGTCACATGCATGTATGTCATTTTGTGTAACTATTTTTTTGTTTTTTTCCCCTTTCTTTTTATTTGGAAAAAAGGCTTATTATATTAGTTTTGGAATTAATTTAGAAATTGTGGTATATATAATGATGCCTCTATGTGGAAAATTTATTCAAACATGGTCATGGCCTCTAGTTCCCCACTTTTATTCTTCTCTCTCTCAGCTCTTTGGTATTCTATGCATTGATTGAAGGTCTATTTTCATATTATTATTATTATTATTATTATTATTATTATTATTATTATTATTATTATTATTATTATCAACATTTTTTTAATTCCACACATTTATAATTGATAAGATTGACCTTTTAATGTAAAAAAATAACAGGAATAACAATACATAAGACCCTAATAAAGATCCTATATTTCAATTATGTTTAATTTTTCAATTATTTACAAGAATATCTAAGTTGGCTTTGAAATTACAAAAAAATATAGCCCAATTACCATGAACAAAAAAGATAGCTTTATTTAGTTGAAAATTATGAAAATTGAAAATGGATTTGAAACTGTCACATTAATTGTGAATTAGAGCGCTCCTGTAAATTTTGATTTGTTGGAGTTTTTGGCTACTTAAATGAAATTTATGATATATATTGTGATTCATGTTGAATGCTTAGTCAATCTTACTAGTATATTTCATATATTTGTTAGAATATCTAAAGGTTTTGATTCAATCTCCTTCAACTTCTGCAATCGGGAGAGCAATGGAAACTACTGATAGAATAGCTAAAAATGCAAGGTTTTGTAAAATCAATGCTGAATGGTTATTCACTTATCTAGTTGGATTATAAACCATTTGATTCTGGACAATTGTCCCATTGTGGCCCCTATGATGCTTTAATAAAATATCTCTTCTTTTTTTTAAAAAAAAAAACATCTAAGACAATTTTCTAATGTACATTTTAAAATAACCATGAATCTAAACTATGATATATATATATATATATATATAAATTCAAAATAAATAATGAAATATAATAGACAAATTCAAATAAGTAAGATCATCATATAAAAATTGCACTAAAATGAGATACATACCAACATACATATATATTTTTGTCTAATAATGTAGTGTACTTCGGCGTATATAAGGGAAGTTGTTACTTGTTACACCAATTGGACGGTTGACAATTTTTTATTTTTTTTATTATTATTATTTTTTTCATATAATATGTGCGTGTGACGTTTAAAGTAGTGATTACTTTTTTAAAATTTATTATCATTGTTATTATTTTGCTTTGTATTTATACACTTTTCATACATATCACATATTCACACGGCGGATGATCCTTCATTTATGTAAATTAGCATATTGCAAGTTTTTTAGATAGTTTTGACTTTCTTTTATCCCATTTTTATTCTTTTCCATTTTCATTTTATATTACTTCAACCAGTTTAACTTTTACGGTAAATTATACACTTAATTTTAGTTTTGTTTTATATATATAAACAACAAAATCCTCATTAGATTTATGATTTCAAATTAACATATTAATTAGGAATGTTTTGAAGGTATACAAGTCACCTACGTACTAACACATGACCATTTCTAAATAATCTAAACTTGGTCTCCCTAAAATAGTTGAATTACATTGAATTGCAACTTTGCCCAAAATGTTTGTAATATTACTCAGCATCATGACGGTGTAGTTATAGTTTATTGAAAAGATTTTTTTTTTTTTAAAAAACCAACATTTACGTTCCATCATACTTGTTACTGTGTTGTTGGTCGTTAATATTTTCCTTTTATCTTAGTTGTTGCTTGATTTGTTTTTATCTTTATATGTGGCATATCTCTAAGTAACTTTTTCCTTTCATGGTTGCTCGTGGTTTGGGTTTGACCTTTATGATTGGTCTGAATCTCTTGCCTTGTAAAGGCTTTCCATTCGTGTGTTGTAATTATCCGACTCGCTCTTGCCATTTAGGTTAAGCCGTTTTGATGCTCTCTTTGAAAAAGAAAAAGTTAAGCATCTGTCGAAAATCATATTGAACTGATCTCTTTGGCTTAAGGTTGCCTAGAAGAAAGAAGTCTTGTCTGTTTGACAGAAGATTATGGTGTTTCTAACATTAGTTTCAATATAGAGTGTTACTAATACTCAGTTGAACGGTGATTCAACTGTTGAGTGAAGAGAAGTAAAAGTCATTGCGTGCAACATCAGATTGAGAGGGAGCCCAATCTGTAAACTCTTCCCTAAGGAGCATGATATTTAGAGTGAACCTAAATTGCTCACTAGTGAATGTTCGTTATACTTCTCAGTTGAGATTAGATTCTGATAAGAAGTTGTAAACATTATTTATTACTAGTGGAACTCTTCTTCATTCAGGCGCAAAGCCTTCCCAGACATAAGTGTGGTTATACCGAACTGGGTTACCAATTTTGTGTGTTATATTGCTGATTATCATTGTGTTTGTTTTGTTTATCTTGTCTGCACTTCTGTTTGTGACATTATTTCCAATATGTGATGCTTGTTGTGATCTACCTAAATTTCAATACTAATACAAAAGGAGGAGAATATTGCATTGATGTATAAAAAATTACAAATGGAGATTTGAATCTCTAATTATATGTATTTTCAAAAAATATATATTATATAAACAATAATAAAAATGAAAATGAACCCAAAAAACTTTCTTAATGGACATGGATCACCCATTTGGAATTAAGGTTATTCTATGCTCGACTCTTTTAAATCATATTTGAATCACACGGTTGTGTCAACCCAATACACTTTTTACAAGTCAACCCAATAATATATCTGCATATTTTGTTCTTTTATGTATTAAGAAAATAAACTTTCTAAATATTTTTTTCAATTATAATTTTATAATTTAAATATAATTAACGTTTAGTTAATATAAGATTTTTAAAAATCTTACGAATTAATGAAATATTTAATAAATTAAATACTACACGAAACTCTATGTTATGATAATTTTATAAAGTCAACCTAATAAAAAGACCAAAATTTTAAAATAAACTCCATAATAATTAGAAACTCATTACACTTTAATATAATTTAAATCTAAAAGATATTTTTTTAAAAAAAATTTAAAATATAATATTCAATGGCTAATTCATTGGGTTGACTTAAGTTCAATTCAAATTTCCAATAAGCGAAGAACAAGACGATGAACTTATCTATTGAAGGTTGAGCTAATCTAATTCAAGTCCAAATAGTTGCTTATGTATTTGAGCTTGAATTTGAATATGAGTTGAGTTTGAATTTTCCCTTTTTAGGATCGGGCTGATTCGACCCAACGATGTGTAAGTGAATTTTGATGATTTAAAATTATTTTCTGAAACTTTTTTTCTAAAAAAAAATTGTTACAAAAAGAAAAAGGTATTTTTCTCATAAAAGAACAACAAAATAAATCCGTAAAAAAAAGTAAAAAAAAAAAAAAAAATCAAAGCCTTTAATAAAAATTTATACAGGCCCAGTCTTTACTTTATCCCTTCAGCGGCCCAATTCTGTCCGCCCAGCTCTCTTTAATATACAAAAAGAGAAGAAAATAAAATGAGGTAATTAGTTTTTATTTTAATAAGTGAGGTGAGACATTCAAACCTTTAACTTCAAGGTTGGTAACACAAATACTATGTAGTTGAACTATGTTAATTTTGACATATAGACAACATATTTCATCATATTTTATAAAATGAAATTGATAAGGACATATTATTGCATATATAGTAATCAAAATACAAATTAGAAAAGAAAGAAAGATAGAAAAAAAACTAATTAATAGCATTACATTTCCTCTCAATGTAATTTTAGACTAATGAGGAGTTGACTTCAGTACGACATGTCGATTCTTCAATCTGTTTTTGTGTTGGGGATAGTTGGTGGTCATTTGGAGGAGGAGTGATAAGCTCTTTGCTTTTTCCCCACAAAACACTGTAAAGACTCATTACCAACAATGATGCACCTATAATGCTGTCACCCAATAACACAACTAAATTACCATCAAATATTACTTTTATATATATTTGATTTTGAAGGAAAAAAAAAGAGTAATCTCTGAACTTTTAAATTTGTTTATTAGTCTCTCGATTTTAAAGACCTTAATAGGCATAATATTGAAAGCAGAAAGTCTTGTTAACCTTAAAATTTCGTAGAAGCATTAAATTTTTTTTTTCAAAGTTTAAAAATATTATAAACACACAATTAAAACTAAGCAAAGTAAATATGTAATATAAATATAGATTATTACCTTCCCAAGTAAATTCCTTCGGAAAATAGTAATTGGGAACCGATTATTGTTGTGATTAAATTCAAGGGCGTCGTCATGGCTTGGAAAACTGGACCCTTCTCTCTAATTACCCAACATTGGGCATTGTTTGCAATACCAATTACCAAAATACCCTGCACCACGTACCAACCTAATTAAGTTTAAAATTAAATTTCATTGTCTCTTTTTTTTCAACTACTTTACTTTTTCATAAGATTCTTCAGAAAAAGGCCATTAAATTATTTCTTTAAGTTAAAAGAAAAAAAATAAATAAATAAAACAATCTGATATAACTTTAAATTCGTGACTCTACGTAGTTTTTGTTGTCAACAAATCATTTTTATAAATGGAATCACCGACATATAATCATTAGTTTATTAAAAAAAATATATTTAGGTTCACATCCATATTTGTAAATCTCGCTAAATTATCTCATCATAATTTGCTATGTGTCAAAATTTATCTTATTTTTCTTTTAAAATATTTTAATTCATTATTTGTGTGTCATAAAACTATGTGTATCTCAAGATACACCTAAATATTTTTCTTATTAAATTGTTGGATAAATACATAAAATAACTTCTAAATAAGGTGAAAGAATGGTACAAAACTAAACTCAAAAGTGGAGTAAAAAAATCACATTTTAAAACTGATCAATAAAACATTTAATACTATGACTTTTGTTGGAGGTATGATGAGAATATTGGAGATGTATCAACCTAATTGAGATATCGTAGTGTATCTGTTGATCTAACTTCTAGTAACTTATTAAAAATATATATATATATATATAGCCATTCTAGGGGAAAAAAGAAAAAGAAAAAGACTACATCTTTGTTTTAGACCTTTAGAATATTACACTTGTATAATAATGTGTATAACTTTATATACATGTTTGATTTTCCTCCCATATTATACTAAGTTAGATTGAAGTATTAAAGTAACAAAATCCCATAATTGAAATGAAAGTAAAGTTAGGAAAAAAGAAAGTGTGTATTTTGTTATTAGAGAGCTTACACAATAGAGCACAGCAAATAGTCTAATGTTCCAGCCCAATTTCCACTCCAAAGGATCTCTTTCCATTACAATAGCTACAACAAAGCTTTGAACCATACTCATCACTGTTTGCATGCACATGAATTCCATCGGGTGAGGGTACCCCTTCAAGAACTTAGCCTGCATGCACCCATTTTTAATTTCAACTTCATTTATCCTCCTTAATTTCTTACATACATTTATCGAAAATTTAACATTATATTTAAGGAGTACATTTATTAGATATAAAATTGAAAATTTAGAGACTAGTTAGTGTTATTGTTATTTTTTTTCTGAAGTTTAAAAACCTATTTTACCACACTAACTCTCAAACTTTAGTGACTAAACTTGTAATTTAACCATATGTATTAGTTTGGAGACTAAATTACAAAAAATTAATATTATATTTTGTCTTTTGTTTCAAAAATTACAATATTACCATTGACTTTTAATAAATAATAGTTTAAAACTTTCAACCATTAGATATATTAGAGATCTCTCAATTTTGAATGAAAAAAATGGAGACTTGAAATGGTAATGTGTCAACGTTGGAGTCTCAATTACCATTTCGAGTCACTGTTATATGTTGAGTTTTTGACAAAATATTAGAAAAATAGTTGTCTCATATCGAAAATATTTAAGAAAGTGATGAGCTCCAAGTACCATAAAAAGAACCTATGACTAGTTTTAAATCGTTCCAATTTAAAAAAAAAAAAAAAAAAAAAAAACGCTTGAAGCTTGAGTATGCTTATACTAAGTAAAGTCCCTTTTTGTATTCTTATTGAGAGTACATGCTCTTGTAATTACGATGGAGAGAGTTTGAAAGTTTTTCCATGTAAATTCTTATGTTTCTTTTAATTTCTCAATTATTTTTTACTCATTAGTATGTGTTAGAAGTGAGAGGTTTTTTCCAACACTATAGACGCCTTAAACACATAATTTGAAATATTTATGACAAATCAAGTATTTTTTTTTTTTTTTTGAAAAAATAGGAGTATTTTAGTAATAATTTAACCTTGTTTGAAAGAAAGTTAGAGAGAATTAAAGGAATTTTACCTGGAGAACAAACCAAATGCCCCAAGAAACACTAGTGATGAGAAGGAAGAAACAGCCAATCATCCATGTGTTTTGGGATTTAGAAGAATGGTGGGATTGAGATTGGAGATGGTGGAAAAGTTGGTGAGTGAAAAGTGGCTTCAAATAGGGTCCTTTGTAGAAAGCAAGAATGGCTGCACCTCCCATGCATATCATTATCCCCACTACCTTTGCAATCCCTGCTGCTTTCTTTAGTTTCACCTTCTCCATCCTATAACATAACAACATCAACATACTTCAATTAATATATTTTCATGATTATACAATTTGGAACCAAATATAAATTTTCGATTGATCCAAAAGTTTAAATTGATAGATGAAGACTAATTTAATATCATATGACCTTAGTAAAACCGCGAAGAAAAAAGTTGTAACAGGAACGCAATTGAAGGCCGCAGCACCCAGAGTTGCTGATGTGTAATTAATGGCCACTCCATAAGCATCCAATGCAAGTGTGATCCTAAACCCAATTTATAAATGTAAATTAATTCTCCACATTTAGATATATTATATATTCCATCCCATAGCATTTAATAATTGAGAGTATAATAAGATTCAGGGAATAAAAATAAATTATTAATAGTAAGCAATCCTTTTTCTAATTTTGTAATTGGTGGGTGATTTGACTAAGTTGATATATTATACCTTTTTGCATCATAAATACATTCTTTTTCAAATCATAAAGATTTCTTCACTAATAATAATAAACATTGATTACACACCCTATCAATGAAATGACAAAAATCTGGCAAAGATGCTTGAAAGACAATGGCCTCTTCTCCTTCCTGAAATACATTTTTAGGAATAAATTTTCGTTAGAAAAAAAAAAAAAGAGACGAAATTACATATAATAAAGCAACGTATAAAACTATAACAACAAATGTTTTAAAAGAGACGTACCCTTTTAAGAGTAGAGTGAGTGGGAGTAAGATGATACTACCGGCAGCTTGACGATAAAAGAGGAAGATATAAGTGTTCATACCGCCAGCAAAGGCAGCCTTGGACATTAGGCTCATCCCGGCAAAGGTAATTTGGATGAAAATTGCAACAATGTAAGGCTTGTTAGAACCCATTTTTTTGAATGTGAAGAATGATAATTTGGTATTCATTTTTGGCTGCCTTTAAATAGGCAATAAGAGAGGCTGCTGAAGTGGAGAAAAAGGAATTTGAATTGAATTGAATGAACACAAATAAATTAAAAAAAACACACACACAAACACAAAGTATTGCACTTTATCTTTATTTACAAATGAGTTCAGATACATTAATATATAGATCATAATGCGATGTGTGACAGCAATGGTTGGCATTTAAAGTGCTTTATAATTTATTCTACAAAAAGGATTTTGGGCAGATTTTTATTTTGCCTTTTCTTTATTTCTTGCTATATTGTTTAGATATTATTATATTTGCCAATTAGCTTCTTTCTTTTCACTTGTGTGCAATTCTTTTGGTTGGTTTTGTAGCTACCTGTTTTCTAGTTTCCTCCTACTACCCATTGTGCCTAAGATATTTATGGTTAAATAAAATTTAAAAAAAAAAAAATCACCTTTCATTTTGAGTTATTGTTGTAATTTTGATTTTGTATGATAGTGGAATTAGTTAGTTTTTTTCTTTTTCTTTTTTTTTTTAATACTATGAGACCAAACCTAAAGGGTACATTGATGAACCATGTAATCATAATTAAGGTTGTACCATCACTAGGTAATATAAAGTGGTGGTTTAGAGAAGAATACACTTTCAATTTGAAGGTGAGAATCCAACTCTTCCATTTTTTTTCTTTATATACGTCAGTATTTGAGGCAACTTACGTGCGCCAACTAATTTTACGCGATAACCTACTTGAGTTTACAACATTTAGGTATCAAGAAAACTCTTAAAATATTAAACTTAATTAGGTAGATGACCACCACGGATTTAACTCCTAACTTCTTAGTCCTTTATCAAAGTCATGCACCTTATTTGCCAATAAATCAATCCATGAAATTCTTAGCCAAACTATTTTTCCAACAAAACATTTTTAGGCCCTTTGGACAAGCATTTGGTTTTTTGAAAGTTATGATTGGTTCTTTTTTTTACCATTTCTTTATTGTGGTTTAATTTTTCACCTTTCCTAACTAAATGTTTGGAAATTCTTAGCCAAATTCTAGAAATAAAAACAAAGTTTAAAAAACTATTTTTTTTAATTTTCAAAATTTGGTTTGGTTTTCGAAAATACTAAAAGTAGATGACAAAAATAAAATTATAAATCTAGTATTTATAAGTTTAATTTTCAAAAACCTATTACCAAAAACTAAAGTCCAGATTGGCAGTAACCATTTTGTTTTGTTTTGTCTTTTTTTAGTTTTGAAAAATTTTGCTTATTTTCTCACAATTTCTTATTCATGATTTTTACATTTTCTATTTAAACACTTGAATTTTAACCAATTTCACAATACAAAGATGACTTCTTTTTTGGTTTTCAAATTTTAATTTTGATTTTGAAAATACTCCTAAAACGTAAAAATAGATACCAACTATAGAGGGTATTGATGGTTATAGGTTTAGTTTTTAAAAACCAAACAATTATAAAAAAAAAAAAAAATATAACTTTATAGATTCTGATTCCTTGTACTCTTGTAATAATTATTAATAAGAGAAATTATCTTAAATGACAAAACTGCTGAAAATATTTATAACTAATAGCAAAATACATAATGTATCGTGATCTATCACTGATAGACAATGAAATCTTCTATATTTGAAAAAACCCCAATTAATAATGAGAAATCTTCTAAAGAAGGTTGTATTTTTTCAAAGTATGATTGGGCAAAGAGTACAACTTTTAAATTCACAATTACACTATTTATTTTTTTGAAGGGATATAATGTTTTCAAATATAACAAAATGAGGCAAACTATTTACAAATATAGAAAAAATTTACTATCTGTCAGCGATAGATTTCTATCGTAGTTTGTCGTTGATATACAGTGAAAAATTTTCTATATTTGTAAATAGTTTGATATTTTTTCTATTTATAATAGTTTCCTTTCTTTAAATATATTATTTCAAATTATAAACTCACTTCATTTTTTAAATTAAAATAAACATATGTATTACATAGTATATTGTAAATTATTTGATACTATAAATTAATATTTATACAAAATTTATAACAAAACTAAGATTTAACTAAATTTTTAATAACTACTTTTTTTTTTTTTTTTAGTAAATAGGTTATCAAATAAACTTAAATTGAAATCCAATTAATTTTAAATATGCTATCGATAACATATTTAAAACACATGGATATCATGAAATACGACACTCTATTTTTAAAAATTAAATCTCTTAATTATAGAATTAATTATTGTTTTCAATTTTTGGCTCTCTTTGGCAATGACCTGTAATTTCCAAGCTTCTACATTATTCTACGGTCTCTCACCTACAAACAACTAATAATTAAAATCGTAGTCTATTATATCATTCTGAGTATAGTTTAAATAATTAAATATGATTGTTTTTACTTCACTATATGATTTATCCTTTGGCATTTAATTTTCTTTGCTATATCTTTTGGCATTTGTGACTATAACATGTCTTTTTAACAACGTTTAGAACATTCAAAGTCTTCTATGGAAGAAGATTATGATTCATGCATCAGCTTGGTCCCTCTAGATTCATTTTTTTCTTGATTATTCAACCGCCTATTGTATTGCGCGAAATTGGCATGCTTCTTATAATTTTTTTTTTTTTTTTTTTGTATGTTTCTCACGTAGTTGCATAATAAAGTTTATATGGACCCTATGATATGTAGCTTTAGTATATTGTAATATTCTTTTTCATAAGATACACATTAACTTTGTCACTTTGCCTTGTTGTATTTTAGAGTATGATTGGTGCCATATCTTGTTTGTTTTCAAAGCTTTACAGAGTTTTTGTTTGAGAAAAGTAAGATACGAGATTTTGTGATAAAGATTGTGATGAGATATTTTCAATGATGAACCAATTTGGAATCAAAGTTATTGGTATAATTGTAATTATTGTAAGTTTTTATTAACTCAGAATATATAATAACTTGTTTTATATTGAAGTTAGGATGCACATCTAAAACTATATATTGGAGAAGAGTAAATTTAAAAACTTAACGTATTCATGTGTAAGATAGTTGAGACTAATATCTTATTTTTAAAAATTGTGAACCCATTATTGAGAAGTCCAAATATCTTAACTACTTGAGCTATACTCAAGTTTGAACGGATTATTTCTCGTATATTTTCTTTACATGTGGATTTCTTTGTGTCATTAAGGGCCTCTTTTTTGTTTTTAAAATAAGACATTATATAAATTAGGTTTAAATATCATTTTCATCTTCATACTTTGTATTTAATTTCATTTTAATCTCTATATATTTTCAATTGTCTAATTATAGTCTTAGTTCTTTCGATAACTTATCTTAAATTTAGTTTCGATAATTTATCAAAATACATTATTTGAATATATTTTCATAATTTATCAAGAGAATGCTAATATGTCTAAAGCTTTTTTTAAAAAAAAAAAAAAAAATTAAAATCTATAAGAATATAACTATATGGACTAATTTTAAGATTGATTTAAAATATAGAAACTGGAACAAAAGAACAAAATCATATTTTTAACCTATAAATTAATATAACTTTGATTTATGTAAAAATTCTTTATTTTTGAACTTTCACTTTAATTAATTAATTAAATTTTTTTTTTTTTTATTGTTCTTCCTTTTGGAAATAAGGTCAACTATTTTAAGTTAAAGGAGTTCATTGATGGGAAAGCTAACCCACATTTCGTTCGAAACATGTTTTAAAATGGAATTCCAAGTCAATTTTGGCCATCAAAAAAGGCATATCCTAATGAACAGTTATTTTCTAGCTTTACCCTCCAAACTTCAATGAAATATCATCTTCATTATCGCTTTTAATTTATTTATTATTATTTTTATTTAAAATCTACCAAACTAAAACCAGAAGTTTATTTGGTTTATTTAATTAAATTATATATTTCAATAAAACATAATATTATAAATATTTAGGTAGAAATTCTCAGTTAGGGTTAAAACATCATTTTTTTTTCTTGAAGTGGAAACTTTAAATTTCACTCTCACAATTGTTAACTTTTTTATAATTTAGATCTAATTAAATTGAGAGTGTATGAAGACCTTTATTAGTTGGCTTCAATTATTAAAGCTTAATTGTTTTAAAGTTCACTTAAGGACTCAAATCTTCTTATCTTTTACATTTTTATGCTAAATAAATTTTTATAGTAATAATAAAATACTTTAATTAGCTTCGATTTATGAGAGAGAGACAATCATGGAGATTCTCATCTACTAAACTAAACTAAATCAAAAGTTAAAGTTTATTTTATCAAACATTTGTTGAGTATGGATTGAGCAAATGCAAAGGGAGAAACATAAATTAAAACTAAACCAAATTCAAAGTAGTTGGGCTAATACAATGAAGGGGAAAGGGGGCTCCCCCCATACATTGGTATATACCTCATTTGTTATCTTTTCTTTTTCAAATGATTCCTACACCTCTCTCCCTTTGCTATTTTTTTTTTTTTTTAATGTTCAAATCCTATTTTGATACTTAACTTCTTTATTTCATTTTCTATCCCTAACCCTTGTCTAGATATTATATTTTAGTCCTTAAATTAATTTCTAGAGCAAATTGCAAAGTTCATCCAATATGACGATATATAGTTGTAATTACATCATCAAACTTTCTATTGTAAAAATTAGGCCCCTAAACTTCTACAAGTGTTCAAATTGGACCTTTAAGCTTACAAATAATGGTCGAAATTGGACCCACAAATGATAAAATTGAACCCTCAAACTTATAAAAATGTTACCATTCATATAATCATGTAACTTTGAGGTCCAATTTGACCAAATTTTAATACTTATGTAATTCTGAGGGCTCAAGTTCTAAAATTGAATGTTTAAGAATATAATTGCAACTACCATCATACTTTAGGGGAGAATTTTGCAATTTGCCCTAATTTTTTTTAAAACTATTTTACTTCTTCTAGTTGAGTTTTTCTAAGAGTATAATTGCAACTACCATCATACTTTAGGGGTGAATTTTGCAATTTGCCCTAATTTTTTTTAAACTATTTTACTTCTTCTGGTTGATTTTTCCACAACTCTAAAAATAGAAAACTAAAAAACTTAGGGTGTGTTTGGAATATATTTTTAAGTGTGTAATTTAAAAATAAAGTCATTTTGGAACAAATATAGTGTTTGACAACCACTCAAAATAGATTTTAAAGTGAATTTTAAACAATTTATATCAAAAGAATTTAAATAAAAATGAGTTTCTTGAAAAACAATTTTTTTCTCAAGTCAATCTAAAAATAGCCTTAATTTGTTTTGTTAATATTTTATGACCTTAAATATTTTTTTTTTTCATGTGGATATTAGTAAAAAAAAAAACCTAAAAAGAAATTAGGCCTATACATTTATGAAAAAGAATAATAAGTTTAATTACATCGTTCCAAGCATTGAAAAAAAAAAGCAATTGCAATTACAAATATAGCAATTAAACCCAAATTAATTTAAAGTATTTGCGGATATAATACAATAGAATTTACACATATACCAAAAACTCTCCTAATCTATTGAGGATAATTTTTCTTATATTCTTTATTCTTTAAAAATGATGTTTTATTACCCTTAAAAGTAATTACTTTAAAGAAAAATGGAGAAATGAATGAAGTGGGTTGCATCATGACTTTACAAGTCAATTCAATGTCTAGCCTTTCACTAATGGGATTGATCTCTAATGATGTTCCAAACTTATCCTCTGGATTTTTCTGTGTAGTTGCTCAGTTAGATTCAAAGCAATAGAGAGTGAGAGTGTGTGAATGTTAAGATTTAAAGGGGTTTCTGCTACCCACTTGGCTTCTTTGTGCTTGAAATTGCCTATACCTTTTTGTCTGATGAAAATGGAATTCATTATTGGGGGATTGTATCCATTCAAATAGATAACACACATTATTTGTACAAAACAAGAACAAAAGTTCACATAGAGAGAATTGAATATAATGGCCTCCATAATTGTTTGTCTTCTCACATTCTCTCCTCTCTATAGGAGAGAAGCTAAGTGAAGACCCCTACAAGACAAAGTTTTGCCTTTTTTTTTTTTTTTAAATTTTTGGTCCTCTTTTACTGTTCTTTTATTCTTTTAAGATTGTGATTACACAATGCTTCAAAATGTTCATCACTTATATCATGAAGGTATCTAATGCATTGGAATATAAATGAGTATTCTATATATAGCCATCCTAATGTTGGTTGTAGTTCAATACTGTTGTTGAAAATGACTTTAATTATAGTAATTAAACCTATTAGATTTGACAAGTTTTGCATCAATAGCCATATGTCCACTTTGACACTTGAAGGCAATGGAAAGTGTTATATAATGGACAAACAACATTAAACAGAAGATACGTCAGAACAAAAGAGTAAACAATTTTATTAAAGAGAATAATTTCCCAAACTTCCTTCAAGGTGTACCGTGACCCCAACTCGTTGATCGAACAACGAGACTCCCGTACTTGGTCATTTGGAGAGCCACATATTAGATTCAAGACATTCCTATAGAAGCATAATTTTTTTATTTAATTTGGCAATAAAGTCTCATATAGGCTAAAAAAAGGAAAAGATTATGAATTATAAGTGGGGATCAACAACATCTGATCTATTCATATATGACCTTTTGAGTAAAACCAAATGTAAAATCGAGATACATTATATCTAAATTAAAGTTTGCAATATATATTTCTTGTCATATTAATAAGTCTCGAAAAAAGTAGTTAAGCTCTATCTGCTTGTTTGGGGTTGTGATCATGAAGTCTCACATCATCTAGAAAATGAAAAGACTATAAGTATTATGAAAGGAGTTGTTTGCCTTTAACATGCAAACCAAGACAAATAAAAATAAACCATGAGGGGGTTATGCCTAAATAGATAATATCATATACCATTTTATAAACTGAGAGGTCTAAACAACTCCTCTCTCACACATGGAAAATCTTTCCATACAATATGGGTTATTTGAAATAATTTTGTAAATGGTAAGAAAAAATGTATAAATATTAAAGTTACAAAAATAGGGATCATAAATATTAAAGGTACAAAAAAAAGACAAGGAAAAAAGATTTAAAAAGAGAGAGAGAGAGAAGAAAAAAGAGAGCAACTTTCCTCCATATTTGAGTGAATAGAAGGATAATTTTGGGATTTAAAGAGATAATTCATTTTAAAAACAAAAGGTTCTAACCACTGATTATTCAATTTTTTTTACTGGCCTCTGATCATCATAAAACTTTCAAACAATATTTTTAGACTGTTCTCTTATTTTTTTGAACTTTTTGAACTTTTCTTTTCATTCATCAATATTATAACAGTTAGGGATTCAAACCTCTCTTTTTTAAGTAAGTTAAAGATGCATAATGTCTTGGTTTTAAGTTAAAAGATGCATAATGTCTTCGTTGAGTCATTCTTAAATTAGTTGGAGATTTGTAGACTAATTAAGACACACATTTTTTTTTGTAAAAAATCTAGATAGATACTTCACATAACTCCTTCATATATATGTATGTACGTTCTATATAAGACTTCTTCAATAAAATACTTAGTTTAAATCCATTCTAGTCATCATATGCTTTCGTGTATAAATGTCCTTAAACATGCTCATTAATGTATCAAAGTGAGCATAGTTCAAATGACAAATATCATATGTATTAGCTACTAAGCTAGAGGTCTACGGCTCGAAATCCTCAATCTCTATTGTACTAAAAAAAACATACCTAATTTTTATTGTTTCTTTTCTTCGAGTTCAACAACATATTTATATAGGGATGAGAATTTAAAATTCATACTTTTTGATTGAGTACCAAAGTCTTACCGATGGTGTTATGTTTAGGTTAATGTTCCATTTTACATTTCTATATCCCTAAAAAAGTGAAGTTTTTTTTTAAGAAAGTGATACTATGTCCACCAAGTGCACTGAAATATTTTAACTAGGTTAACATATTCATAGCACTCTCATCATACTCCACTACCCATTTCATTAGCCAATAAATGTTAGGGTGTAAAACAAGCAACAGGGTTAGAGGGAAGCCCAATAGTAATAAAAGCAGAAGATTACATGAAAGTAGACAAGTTGAGAGAAATAGATGAAGGATTGTATTCCTTGAAAAGCTTAGAGTGATAAATCCAACAACCAGCTGTAGAGCACAATATGGTTTTCTAGAGATTCAAATTACCATTGTAGGTTTCGTTGAAGGTGGGCCTATTTTTTTCAATCTAAATTTTTTAATAAACTGCAACAGTTATGTTAACATAATATTATTTCTCTTCGATGTGATGCTTAAATGACAGATTTGGAATGACCAATTCTATTAATTTCACTTAAACTACCGCATGACCAATTCTTTCAACCCAAAAAAAGTGAAGTTAAAGTAAGCACTTAGGAAATATGTTGAAATCAACTACGTCATTCACCAAGGAAAAGAGAAACTATATATATATATATATATAAAGATAATTAAAGGTTTTTTTTTTATAAAAAAAGAAAAAAAAACACAAATAAAGATAATTAAAGCTAAAGAGGAACTTTCACAAATAACAAGTATATAATAATACCACCATGTGTTTATTACTTGATTTTAATATACTTATGCATGCACAACATCATTCTCTAAAACATGAACAACTTTGACCTAACAACTTTAATTTATTTAACTAAAGCAAAGTTGGTATGGATTAATTTAGCAACTCCTCTTAGAACATGAACTTCCCCATGTTTTTTGGTGTCTTCCCCATGTTTTGTCAATGTCTCCTTAGAAAATTATGTGTTAGTTAAAATAGATACATTTGCATTAAACTTATTTAAAAGTATAAACCTTATTTCATTAAGAAAAGGAGTCTATAATAGTCATCCCAAGTCCAAAAGTGAAATGAGTCCAATTATATTTTGCACCTTTATACATATATCCTTGCATTTGCTTAATCTGATCATCAATGCAGCAACCCACTGAGGACACACTTTATTCATAAATATTAATGCATTTTCATAAGAACTATTCAAATGAGGTTTTTTTTTTAATATTAGTTTTAGTTATAAGAAAGATATTCTTAAATTTCCTAAATTTTGCCTATCTATTTAAAAAATACACCTATTTTCTTTTGCAAATAATAATATTACCCTTTATCTTTTATAAACATTTCAAATCTTTTTTCGATGAAGAAATCTTGAAATTTTGTGGTGGTGACTTATAGAATGAAAATTTCGATTTTCAAAACGTTTTAGATTCCAATTTTAGACAAAATTATTAGATCAATAATATTATAATAACGTGTGTGGAAGAATAAAGCTGGTTTAAAAAGGATTCTCTAGCTACAACCAACCAACAAACATCCCATAAACCCAAAAAGTTTATTTGATTTAGATAGATGAGATTGATATTGCTTCCTATCAAATGATGCAAATATAAGACATCTATCCCATCAAACTACTTATTGATTCCCATAACTCCAACTTTTAATTAGCTTCACAATAGGGAGAGAGTTTGGTTAATTTATATCTTTAAGCTTAAGCTATTTTTCCTTAAAGTACTCAAATGATATGCTTTCAGTCATGTATTTGTTAGGCATCTATTCAGAAGTGCTTTTTCTAACAAATTCATTTTATTGGCCTATATTCTATAGTGTTTATATTCTACATTTCTACATTTCTACTCATTGTAGAAATCTAATTCTCTTTTCTTACAACAATATATGGAAAATTTTTTAGTTTACCACTTTAAAGTCACTAGGTAAATAATTATTTCTTAAGTGCTTCTTTCTTTTAAAAAAAAAACAAATAAAAAGAAATAAAAGTCTTTAAATCGACATGAACTTTTAATAACTTTTTTATTAATTTTTTTTATCAAATATGTAGGTTGAAAAATACTGGGAACTATATAAAAACCACTCAAAATTAGTAATACTTCAAAAGTGTGTATATATGTGTGTGTATTATTCCAAAAGTTGTTCAAAACACTCACCAACCCTTTCTTAAACACATTTTTGGATCCATGCTTCAAAAACTTGCAAGAATTTAGGTTCGCTTCTTTACCATCCGGATTTTGTAATTTAAAACAGTGCAAATTTGGAAAGCCACATTTTTATGTTCTTGTTATATCCAAATTTTTAATTTTGAATTTTAAAATGCAAAATTATATTAAATAGAGATGAAATATAATATGTCATGTTATAACATCAATTCAATTTTTTAAAATTAAAATATATATTATGTAATGTATCATAAATTATATAATATTATAATATATCATAAATTATATAATATTAAAAAAATAATTATGAAATTTTTTTAACCTAAAACATGTTCATAAATAAATTAATAAAGGGATTTCAAATAAATAAAAATGAGTCAAACTATTTACAAACTTAGAAAATTAGTTGATAGAAATATATTACGAATGTACAATGAAATTTTTATATATTTGTAAATAATTTGGTATTTTTCTTTATTTGGAACTCCCACGAATGGTGGCGTTGGACGGAGGCATGAGGTCGATGGGAAAGACCACGGCGTGGTGAACAGGAATGTTGGTGGAGCTGATGCGCGGCCGGCGCTGAGAAGCCTCACGATCAGTCAGGGAGAGAGAAATTGCAGGCGGCGGGGAAGAGAAGAGGAAAAAGAAAATCTTTTTTTCTTTCTTGGCACTTCGAGGTCATCCTTTATATATACTTTTACTTTTCCTATTCTCAAACCAAAATATAAAAGTTAAAAGTAAATTTTTTTTCCATCAAATCAAATCCTTATCCAACCACCAAAATAATTTAATTAAATTATCTCCTAACAAACAATTCCATCCACTTAAATTTTAATTTCACAATAACTTACCCAATTCCAAACTTTCAAATTAAATTCAATCTTTAAATCTCCAAACTAAATTCAATTTTCTACCAATTTTCAAATTTTAACATATGCATTATTGTCATCGTAAATGAATAATTGACATTGAAGGTAGGTCAAAATGAGCTTAGCTAGCTCAATGGTAATAGATATTGACTCCTTTTCGAAGGTTTGATCCTCCATCCTCTTAGTCATTTTACTAAAAAAAAAAAAAAATTGACATTCAAGTTAGTCATATTTATGCACATAAATACAGTAAGTAAGAATTTTAAAATAAAAAGGTTAGAACTTTTCATAATTTTGCTATTGCACTTGATATTCATATTCAGTTGCAACACATTTTTTCCCTTCATTTATTGTTACAATGTTCAATCAAATTATTGTCATATAATAATGAATGATATCTTCTAAGAAATGTTAGATTAAAAAAAAAGTATATATATATATATATATATATATATATATATATATATTAATGCATTTAATTTGCCAAAATTTAAAAGGGAGAGAAAGCTGATTATCATCCAAAACCAATCTCATATGAGTAAAGGGGAAAAGAAACTCTCAACTAATTCTCAATTGTTCATATTCAAGTTGTTGATCTCAAGTTTTGTAGAAAAAAAAAATAGCCAAAATCACAAAAAGGTTTGCAGTACACAGATCTCACAACCCCAAGTTTATATGTTTTTAAATTAAAAATTTATAAATAATACAGAAAAATGGTTTTTTTTTTCCTTAAACAGAGTAGCTGGCATCTATTTTGATGATTTTTTTAGGAGATACATGAAAAGAGAATAAAATCAAGAAACAAAAGAACATCCATTATGATAGATTTTATTATATAAAACAATACAATTTTCACTTTATTTTTGAAAAAAAAAAAATATATATTCAAACATAATTTATATTTTCTATGTATCATGACGAAATTTATGTCATTGTATAACTAGACAATTCTCATTTAAATATGCAAGTCAAAAACTATTTCTTTTACCAAACATTCTTCTACAAAATATTAAAACTAAAACATACTTTTTAAAACACAAAAGAAAACTTTTAAAATGTTGGAAGGTTGAAAATGAACTGAACTACTTTAAGAACTAAAAGTATAATTTAAGGGAAAAAAAAAATTAAAAACAAACAAAAGTAAGCCCACTTGAAACAGGAGCCACACAACCTAAAGAAAAAGGCAAATTAAAATTAAGAAGCAAAACAGCCCATTACCACCATTCTCCTTTGGTTAGAAAAGGGAAATAAAAAAAATGAGACGGATGGTTTTGACTTTTTGACCATGTTTAATAGAACACGTTTCTTTAAATAAAAAAAAAAATAATAATAATAAAAAAAAAAAAAAAAAAAAAAAAAAAAACTTAAAAGTGTGTCTTGGATTAAATTTATTTTTGTGCATCTAGCTCAATTATTGTCTAATTATAGTTTGTGACCTGATAAATTCTTTTTACTTTTATTATTATTATTAGAGTGGGATACACAAAAAAATATATAGGTAATACATTTCAAGTATTGCTCTTTGTTAAGGGTTGTCCCAGAAAATGCCCAAAGTTCACAAACAGTCCCAAGCCAAAAAGGAAATAAGGGGGCTACCTAGCTAGGGGTCTATTTATCTCAAAAGGGAAAAGTCAAGTCCTCAGGTTCCTAGTCGACCAATCAAGCTTGTGGAGTTTTTACCAAAGGAAAAATAACTAAGTCGAGCTTGTCACTAGTATCCTGCAACCTCCATTCTAACACCGTTATCGTTACACATAATCCCAAATAGGTGGTAAAGGAAAGACCTTATAAATAGCTTCATATTGACAGCCTCAAAGCAAATAACTCTAAGAGAAAATTAACTCTATTTCTTTTTGTGTTTAGCTGAGTTAAATATTCCCTATACTAAACTTAGGCATCTGAGTGTACTTAGCTCAACACTATACTGATGCAAATACTTTAAAGCAAGTCAACTCTCTATCGAAAAGATAAGATCAAATGAGCGTGTTGGAAGAGTACTCAAGATTCGCATGCGAATTTCCTGCATCAAACATCCTTTAATTAACCACATAGGTCCGCTTGGTCTGTGTTGAAATTTTGGTAGATCACAAGAAGTATACAACGCGAATAATAATGTTACTGACAAACGTAAGAACCAGTTGAATGGAAGTATAGGAGAGAGAGATAATACATATAAATGGTATCCCAGTTTGGTGTAACCACACTCAAGTTTGGGAGGCTTTACGCCTAAATGAAAAGAGTTCCACTAGTTATAATTAACGTTTGCAATACACTTCTTTTCACGTACGAAATACAGCTAAGAAATATAACATGCAGTAACTAGTGAGCAATTTAGGCTCCCCCTAAATGTTGTGCTCTATGGAAGAGTTAGCAAATTGAGCTCCCCTTCAATTTGATACCATTCAACAATAACTCCTTTCTCTTTTCACTCTATAGTTGAATCATCATTCAACTAAGAAGTAGTGCACCATATCGAATCTAATGTTAGGAACAATTGGTATATTGTCAATTGTGTAGGATTTGTTTCTCACTATCAAACTTGAGCCAAACAATACCTCATTGCAAATTCTTCAGCATATACGTTTTTTCCATCTAAAACGGCTTAACATAGAAAGGCACAAAACCAAAAAAAATATATGTAACACAAATGGAAAGAATCCATTATATCTAGAACAAGAGATCAAGGCCAAATAAAGGCCAAGTCCAAAACACGCACAATCAGAAAAAGGAAAGAATAACCAACAAGAATAACCAAACAATAATTGAGATAAAATATATATATATATTAAAAGCCAACACCATAGTAACATGTGTCATCCTCAAGTTTTTTTTTTTTTTTTTTTTTTTTTTTTTTTTTTTTTTTTTTTTTTTTTTTGTTATGTCAACTTTTTCCATTTTGGCGGCTGGCCATTGCATGTTAATTTATAATAGGCAAAAATTGGGTAGCAGTTAGTTAAGAGTAGCAATATAATAAAGTTGAATTTTGTAAGACGAGGATCAAAGGAGTGGAGAGGAATTAAAGTTAAGGGCAGTCTTCTAGAAGAGATTGAGATACTAAACATATACCATTTTCGATGAATATTTATATGTAGACAGCTCTCTCTTGATTGGTTCCTCTCAAGGTAGAATGTTGAGGCTGGTTGGAACTCGGATCATGGAGAGGAAGCCTAATTGAAAATTAAAAAGGTGTGGTCCAAGAAATATATGAGTCATAAATATATATGTTTGTAAAGTGTATTTTGTTTAATGTCGTTGGGGTAAAGGAGATGTACATTTGAATGAAGAAAATTATGTAATATTATTGAATAGATAGTTAAGAAATGTTTTGGAGAATTGATAATGTAGTTCTATCTATATCAATAGGGGCACATCTTTCTTTTTTATGACTCGGTAATAGAGACTCCAAAGTCAAGTGTGTTTGGCTTAAAATAATCATGTATTGTGTTATGAAATTGACAAAAAGAGATAAGCAGAAGAGCGTAAACAGTAAAGAATGTATTAGCTCTATCTACAGATAGAAGGAGAACAATTTACTATTTGAGAGACAGAGCAAAGAAGTAAGTTAATATAACGTACTTCTCTAAACCCTATGGTCAGAACGTAAATAGCAAACCCCTGTACTTGGTCGTTCAAAGCTTCAAATAACAAATTGAAGACATTCCAACATGTTGGGTGACTTTTTGAGATTTATGCATGTGAGTGACGACAAATATGCTAAGAAAAATTGTCGTTAGTGTGGAATCCTCGAACAAACGAACAAATAGCAAGGTGAGTCTCGAAAATATATAATCATGTACATAATTGTGGATGAATATTCTCATATGCTAAAGAATTATGTGCTAGCTCTAAGAAAAAAAGGAGTTGGTTCTAGATAAGAAGGGGTTACAAATAGATACCTAGGCCTATTTAAGAAAAGGTTCATGAAACTTTGTTTGAGAAGAAAAATTACAAAGACGACTCCAATCCAACGTTAGGTAGAAAAAGAGAATATTCCTGACATGTTAATTAGTAAAAGACAATATAATTATGTTCATTATTGAATAAAGCCAAAAGCAAAATTAAAATGTAGGGCCATAAATACCATAATGAAAATATGGAAAGACCATGTTATCCTTAACCATACCTTTGCTAAACTTCCCTTAGTTAAAGTTGGTAGGATGATTCCTATTGAGTTAAGATACAATGTCACCAAACTTAAAGGAGATTGGACAAAAACTAATTGGCAATTGTTTGGAAGAAATTTCTAATGGGATTGATACTTCTTCCCCCCCCCCACATGAGGGCTTAAAGATTTAAGAGTGATTCAATATAATTTTACCCTCATTCTTAGAAGGAGAATTATCAATGTCGCTTTAATAAAAAAGTTAGATTTTAAAGTAATACGTAATTTAATATGAAAAAAAAAAAATTGAAAATGAGTGCTACATAACTTCAATACCCCTTAATTTATATATCTTTTCATTTGTAATATTGTATAATATTGTAGATCATTAACGTTGGTTCAAGTAATTGAAGTATCAATCTTTAACTCAACGATTGTGACTTTAAATTTAGAAAGAAAAAAAAACATCGAAATTAGTTAACTTGACATAAATGATATCATAAACTACGTAAAAGCCTTTGTAAACTACTCTTTGGCCTCATGAATATAATAGCATGAAATCTTTAAACTCGTGGTCAATTAATTGTATTAGCTATTTGAATATTTAATTGGCCACCAAATGAAAATACATTTAAATCAAATAATAATTAATGAAATTTTCTTAAAATGTCACTATATGTTTTGAATTAAAGGGAAAAAATCTCAAACTTTTTTTCTTTTTTTTTTTTTTTTTGAAACTCCATACACTCTTTTACTTGAACTAGAGAAATGTCAAATAATTTCAACTTTAGGGTATATTTTATGTCTCAAATAATTTTATTTTTTATTCATAGATTTTCATCATTTTTCTAATTTAGAGTTTATCAGATCACCTTATTACAATTAGTCATTATTGGTTTTTATTATTAAATTGAAATCTTTGAATTATTATGTATTTGTTTTTGAAATTGACAAAGTTTCAGTTTATATAGTTGATTTCAAACAAGGAATGTTTTTTTTTCTTGTTTCAAATATGGAAATTTTTTTTTCTTTTCAATATTTTTAATATTATTTATAAAAAAATTAATATAAATAAAAAATATTGAAAGGTTATTATAGTAATTGACTCATAATTAATTCGTGTTAGTTGAAGTTTTCAAATATTCATGCATATTGGGTCCTATGTCGGCCCATTTATGAAAGAAATCCATAAAAGTAGGTTCTATTTGGGCTTTGGGCAGGAACATGGGCCGGCCTAGTTTTGATGAAAGTTTATTTGACCAAAAAGTTTTCTGACTCGGAAAATCTTCTCAAATAAGATTTTTCTTATTTTTCTATTATTATTATTATATTTTTGTTTATTTATTTTTTTTTTTTTCGTTTGGTGACGTTTGTAGTGAAAACATGGAAGAGAATTTCAATTTTATCATGTTTACCTTTAAAATTGAAAATAAATAAATAACAGATTAATGCAATGCTGATTGCTGACCATAGTTGGAATTCATGTACTCTCCGTTAGATTTGACCAACATTAGTGTAACCTTCACCATTAGAATTGCCGTAAATATTTTTTTAATAAAAGTGTAAGTGTTCGACGAGATTTTCGAAGAAATTTAATTCGTGGAATTTGAATATCGTATTTGTATTAATTTCAGTGTTGTGAGTATAATCTCTAATATTTGATCATTTGATTCTTTCTCTAGATTCTATAATCTAATCATTTGATTCTTTCTCTAGATTCTTTCTTTGGACAAAATAAACTATAATACTTAGGTTTGTTGATTTTCTTGAACGAAATGATCTTTAATGATCTTTTTGGGTGATCAGTTTGCAGGCTTGTTGATCTTCTTGGGTAGCTTGGACAATGAATGTATTTCATCTTTAATTTTTTTTTACAATACGAGAAGGGATCTAACCTCTAATTTTAAGGTTGATAATATATTATTTATGAATTTCATCCTTAAAAAAAAAAAAAAAAAAGATAATGGTACATTATTGCATATAGTAACCAAAATACAATTAAAAAAAGGGAAAAAAAACCCTAAAAAAGACCCTAATTAATTAGCATGGAAAGCTAATGAGCATAAGAAATGTTAATTTAAACCAATGTGGAGTTTACTTCAGTACGATTTGTCAACACTTCAGTTTCTTTTTGTTGTGGAGGTGGTTGGTCTTGGTTGGTTGGAGCAACAACAAGTTCTTTGCTTTTTCCCCATAAAACACTGTAAAGACTCGTCACCAACAAGATTGCACCTATAACACTGTCAATCCAATAACAAAAGCGTATTACAATCAAATATTCTTTTTTCTAAATTTTTTTTTTTAGTTTCATGTCTAATAACACGTTTCAACCTATTCTAACATAATTTAGAATTCACATAAATTCTAGATAAAAATTTAAAATATATAGATAAATACCTTCCCAAGTAAATTCCTTCGGCCAAGAATAATTGAGAACCGATTATTGTTGCGACTAAGTTCAAGGGCATCATCGAGGCCTGGAAAACTGGACCCTTCTCTTTGATTACCCAACATTGAGCATTATTTGCAATTCCAATTACCATAACGCCCTGCGCCACGTCACAATCTAATTAATCCACTATTTTTCTAGTTTAAAATAAAATATCTTTTTATTTATTTATTTTTTATAGAAAAAGAAGTGAATTTAGTAGTAGAGAGTAGAGAGTAGAGAGTAGAGAGAGGGCTTACACAATAGAGTACAGCATAGAGACGGACGTTCCAGCCCAATTTCCACTGGGAAGGATCTCTTTCCATGATAATAGCCACAACAAAGCACTGAGCCGCACTCATCACGGTTTGGGCGCACATGAATTCCACTGGATGAGGGTACCCCTTCAAGAATCGAGCCTGGAGGACGAACCAAATGCCCCAAGTGACAGTCGCGACGAGGAGGAAGAAACAACCCAGCATCCATGTCCTTTGGGAAGTAGAAAGAATGTCGGACTTGGAATCCTCAAGGTGGAAAAGTGGGTGAGATATAATTGGCTTTAAATATGGGCCTTTGTAGAAAGCAATTATCGCTGCTCCTCCCATGCATATCATCATCCCCGCTACTTTCGCTATCCCTGCTGCTTTCTTAATCTCCACCTTCTCCATTCTGTATATCCCCAATACCACCCACCATGATTCAATTATTTTTCACAAACCAAAAATTAGAAACCAATTCACTCCTAAGTTGTCACCTTTTTTATATTTTTGTAAGGCCAATAGTTAGCTACCACCTAGTTTCACCTATTTGAATGCTACTCTTAATTCCATTTTTTCTACCAAAAATTATTTGTCATTTAACATTAGGTATTTTATTTTTAATGGACTTTAATTGTGTGCTTTATTCATTATATATATATATTATATGTTCAAAACGTTATGGCTCATCATGATAACGGGAATTGGGATATTGACTTTGTGACTATGGGTGGGAAGTGTGGAAATTTAATGACGCTTTCAGAGCACATATTTTGACAGTTATACAGTTATAGGAGCATTTTGTTGAATTAATTTTGTTTTTTACCATTGTTATTCAACTTTATTTATTTCATGTATTTTATTTATGATTTACATTTTTCAAAAAAAGAGAATTCAAAAATAAGTCATCTCATTTCAATAAGAGTTATTTTGTCCATTTTACATTTTAAAAACCAATCAATTTCACGGTATGCTATTTTTGAAAAAGAAAAAGTTGTTTTTGGATAAATCTGTTCCATGAATTTTTAACTTCCATAAATTCTACAACTAAACAATTCTGAAATCTGAACAACTCTGCTCTTTACTTCATATGTGTGTTAACGTTAATATTAAAAAATTACCTTAATAAGATCGCAAAGAAGAATGTTGTGACAGGAAGACAGTTGAAGGCTGCAGCTCCCAGAGTTGCTGACGTGTAATCAACGGCCACTCCATAAGCATTCATAGCAAGAGTGATCCTAAACCCAATATATGCAAATTAATTAATATATAATAAATCATCCATATCATTCATAAATATAAATGTTCCAACCTATCACATTTTTATAGTTGATAGATTCACTGGATAAAATAAATTAAAATAAAATTAAGCAATACTGTTTTTTTTTTTTTTTTTAATTTTTTTTAATAGGTTGGTGATTTGACTAAGGTTGGTACATATTATACTTTTTGCAACATTGATTATTTCCAAATCATAGAGATTTCACTACTAACATAATAATAAACATTAATATACACACCCTATCAATGAAATGGCAAAAATCTGGCACAGCTGCTTGAGAGACAATGGCCTCTTCTCCTTCCTGAAATATGGGCTCGTATCAATTAAATTATGTTCGTATTAACAAACTAAACCAACATTATAAAAGAAATGAATTGACGTACCCTTTTAAGAGCAGAGTTAGCGGAACTAAGATGACACTGCCAGCAGCTTGACGATAGAAGAGGAAGATATAAGTGTTCATACCGGTGGCGAAGGCGGCCTTGGACATTAAGCTCATTCCGGCAAAGGTAATTTGAATAAAAATTGCAACGATGTAAGGCTTCTTTGAACCCATTTTGAGGAACATGTGAAGAATGATAATTTAGTGGACACTTTTGGCTGTGCCTTTATATAAGGGCAAGAGGCTGCTGCTGATAAGGGAATAAGGGAGCTGAAAATGAATACAAATTAATTTTAAAAAGTAGAAATAATAATAATAATAAATAACATACATAAAAAAAACACGAAGTATTGGACTAGATTCTTTGTTTTACAAATGAGTCATTGAGATACATTATATTTGAAAAATAATGCGTGCGATAAATGACAGCAATGGTTGGAATTTATAAAGAACTTTAGAATTTATTCTACGAAAAGGATTTTGTGCTGATTTTTTGTTTGGCTTTTATTTTCTTCCTATATTGTTTAGTTTTGATATGCCACTTACAAGGTGGAAAAGGTTGACTTCTAATTCCTTAATTCCTTTCCCATGTTCTACTTCTAATTAAGTATATTAAAATACCATCTCTTTTAATTGCCAATAACACAAAATTTCAACAAACTAATTCACTTCAGGATAGCCCACTTCTTTTTTCTTCACAAAATATTGATATTTTTACATAAATTTTAGAAACAATAACTTTTTTTTTTTTAATCTGGTTGATAACTATTTAATTTCTTTTTAAATTATACTTGTGTTTTTATAATTTTCTTTATAATAGTTTTTATTTTGAATTCTAACTAAATTTCAAGAACAAAAATATTTTGTAAAAATTATTATTATTATTATTATTATTAATAATTTACTATTTTTGAAATCACGTTTTTAAAAAGTAGATAACAAGATTAATTTAAAAATAATAGATAGAGAAATTCAAAGGAGTTAAACATGACTTAAATTTTGAACAAAGAAACTCATAAGTGATAGATTCCTCACACGTTTAGCATAAAAAATTTCATTATGCTAAATTAAAAAGAAAGATAATACAGAAATTCTAGTTCAACTTTAGAACTTATCTAACCGTACCCCCTCCTTTGTAAACTATATATATATATATATATATATATATATATATATATATATATATATATTAATTTCACGAAAAAAAAAGTTAAAAAGTTGATATTTTGTTTAAAAAAAAAAAAAAAAAAAAAAAAAAAAAAAAACCTCCTGATTTATATTTGTGAAAACATGTTCAATTCTTCAAAATGACACACGTCACAAAACTAGAGTTAAAAGTGAAGTAATAGTTCAAGCAATTTTTTTTTTACTCATTTTATTTGTCTCTTTCGTAAGCAATTTGGTGTATTTGCTGACGTCTACATTTTCTTCATCGGAAACATATATCTTTATAAGACGACTGTGATCCATTATATAAAATATATATATATATTAACAATTAGTAGTATTTTATGACAAATGAGAAATTGTCAAAAGAAGGTTGTGTTGCTTCAGAATATGATTGGGCAAAGAGTACACCTTTTAAATAATGCATGATTACACCAAAAGAAAAAATGAAGACTTTTGCAAATATATAATTCATATTATAAACTCGCACCATTTTCCACATTAAAACACGTATAACATATTATATAATATTATAAAATAATAATTATACAAAATTTACCACACTTAATTGGTTATTATACTCAATGGTTGTTATAGTTTGTGAATTATAATAGCGTCTGTGTTTGGAATGCAGACTATTTTAGTCTTAGTTACAAATGATAAGAGATGATGTTACAAAATAGTAAATACCATAGACAATGAAGAATTACAATAATTAAAAACTTCAATTATTGTAATCTAATTATTGTAATGGGAGGCTTAAACATTGAATGAGCTTTAATAACTCATTTCAACTGAGACAAGTTGAGGCCAAACGCCTCCAACATGTGCTACACACGAACAACATATTAAAAAACATTGATGATGTCGTAAAATACAACACTAACCTTCGTTTTTGTTATTGAATCCCTTGTTTTGGAATCTTTATTTTCAACCTGTATGCTCACTAGCTTCTTCGGCAATGACCTGTAAATGTCAAGTTTATACAATATTCTATAGTCCCCCATTCACAGACAACTAATAACCAAAATCACTATCCACTATGCCATTTTGAGTATAGTTTTGGAAAAATAATATAATTTGTAGGATTTGTTTTTTCTTCTATCCATTGGCATTTGATTTTTTCTACTATATCTTTTTGGGATTTTGTGGATGGAATGAAATGAAATGACCGCCTTTTTTACAACATTTCGAATATCCAAAGCCGTCTATGAAAGGATATTATCATTTGCATCAACTTAGTCATCCTCTCTAATTAAAGTTTTGTTTTCTTTTTCCCTCTTGTAATGCACTAAATTCATCACATGCAATATTTAACACCTATAATGAAAAGAAAAAAAAAAATCCTAACCAATTTGAAAATAAGAAACATATGAAATGATATTAATCGAATCATATATACGATATATAAGAAAAATGTAAGAAATTATATATAATATATACCTGACTGAATGAAATACATGAAATGGGAGATGATGAAGAATAAGAAAGAAGAAGAAAGAAAGGTGGCAATTAGTAAATGAAAATGGAAGGAAGGAGAAAGAGTTTATAAAGAAGAAATTATAGGAATTATTAATATTATTTGAGAGTAAAAGAGACGAGAATTGAATTATGGAAAAAGCAGAGAACTTGAGGAAGTACTTTTCCAAAGATCAGTTGGTTGCGTATTTTGACCGCCGTGTCTACTTTGCCGTCTGCTTTCGTCCGCTTGACTTGATTGCTTTGCTGCCAATACGAATCAAACTTCATGGCAAAATAGAAATTATTATGAGTCGTGGTCAAACATATACCCTATTAATTGTCTTGTCGGTGAATATATATTTTTCATTATAACTTGTTTTCATTAAGCAACAATAACTATGGATTAAAATTTAAAGTCAACAACAAATCTAACATTATGTGTCTTTATAATCTATATATATAAGAGGAGAGTCAAATTAGGCTTCCTATGGAATTTTGCAACAATATATATATGGTTGTTTTAGAAAACTAGCTATCACATGATGTAGATTAGTATTTTGTGTGTTTTAATATTTTATAACATTAAAAAAATATTTGGTAAGTTCAAATTTGATTTTTTTTTTTTTAACAAATATCAATTTATACCCCTAAACTTTAAGGATGCTATCAACTTAAAATTTAAACTTTTGTAAGTGTATCAATTTACACCCTTCATTACATTTCGTTTGAAAAATCTTGTGTCAAACTTATAATTGTATCAATTAAACCGCTAAATTTCCATAAATTAATCAATTTAGATTCCTAATTATAATTTCCTTTGAGAACTACCCATGCATTTACTTTAATCCTCTATTTTTTAAAATCAATATCTGAAGAAGTTTATAGATGATTGAGAATTAATGCATGGAGGATTTCAAAGTCAATTGTAATAAATTATCTAAATTGATTAAATTATGAAAATTTAAAAATTTAATTGACTCAAAATTATAAGTTGTACACAATATTAGTCTGATGAAATTAGGAAGAGAGTGTAAATTAATACACTTACGAAAGTTCATTGTTTAAATTGATATAATTATTAGTTAAAGGTTTTAATTAATACAACCGTGAAAGTTACCGTTATAAATTGATATTTGCCAAAAAAATTTTGGGAGTGTTTAACCTAGCGAGTTAGAGTTGTAAACTTCACTTATTGTTTAGCCTAAGTAGTTTGTAAATCTCACAACTAAAAAAATATCAATTTTACTTTTTATTAATTCCGTAGGTCGTGGATTCCACGACTTCACAGCTTCACCCCCTTGTGATAAAAACTCCAAAAAAAAAAAAATATATATATATATATAAATAAATAAATAAGTAACAATATTTGATCAAATTAGTCAAATTAGACATTATTTTGATTATTTATATGTTGGTATATAGTTTTTAATAGTTGAAATTACAAATTATTATTTTGTCATTTCTTGAACAACTTTTATACATTCATGTACAAGATCGTTTTTGATCATATTGAGACAAAGATCTTATTTTTAAAATTAGTGTTCATATTGAGACAAATATGTAACTACTCTTAAGCTATAATCGAATTTGGGTGATAACATGTCGTAGATTTTCTTAAACTTTGAACGTTTTTTGAGTTATTAGGCGCCTCTTTTTGTTTTTAAAATCACATTATGTAAATTAATATAATTTAGTGTGTTCATTTTAGAACTTTTACTTTTATTTATTTTTATTTTTGTTTATTTGTAAATTGTTAAATTAAGTCTTAATTATTTTTAAGTTGAAAGAGTTTTGAGGGGAAAGCTAACCCACCCAGGTTCCGTTCAAATGAAACAGGTTTTCAAAAAAATGGAATTTCAAGTCAAGTTTGGCAACAAAATTAGACCAAAATGTTATTTTATCTTATTTTTCACACTCTAAATCTCTTTCCTTGTCTCATCTCTTACTCATGTCTTCTTCCTCTACATTTCTATTCCGACGGATCGGTAACATTGACAATGACTGAAGTTGTTTTTTCCTCTTCTAACAATAATCAATGGCAATCAATGGAGTTTTTCTAAATGCTAATCAAACCAAGTAAAGAGGACAAGAATGAGAAAATAAGCTCAAACTACAAGAAATTCATCCAACAAAAGGCTTGGAGACGAAAACAGAAAGTTAGTAACCTTTTTTTTTAAAAAAAAAAAAAAAAAAAAAAATCGATTAAATTTTATCTTTTCAAAAAAAAAATAATAAATTTAGGTCATTTGTACAAAACTTCCAACAAAAAGACATCCCAATTAACACTTATTTTCTACCTTAAATTTTTCGTTTTAATTGGAAATCTAGATTTGTAAATGAAGTTCAGGCTTTCGTTAATATTATTTGAAATCTCCATCTTAGTTGTTTTACCCTTGATCTCCTTTGGAGTAACCGCACGAGTAATTTTGTCACTCATGATTTAGCTACCCAACACTAGACGTGTGGCTTGAAGACCACTCTTTATGGGCAAATTATGCCATTTTTTTCAATTTGCTTTGTCTTTTAAGTTTCATTTTGTTTCCTTCCATTGTACTTGAAAATAAAATAGAATTGTATTTAGTTTATTTAATTAAATTATATATTTCATTAAAACGCGACATTCTTAATTGTTTAATGTAGAACCTCTCAACAAAATTATCATAAACATAACTCAATGGTTAAGCTATTATTTATTTATTTTTTTAAGTCAAAATTCAAATTATCACTCCCACAATTGTTAAATTAAGTTATGGACATCTAATATTGAGCTGTGACTTAATTATGTAATCAAATTAATTAGAGATATATTTGGAATTGATGGAATATTAGACCATTGTTAAGTTCATTGCTAATAAAGCTTAATTATTTCAAAAGTTAAGTAAAAAGATTTGAATCTTCATATCCTAAATACATTTAATTGTGATATAAAAATCTTTATATTCTAAGAAATGTAACAAAAAGACATGCTTGAATTTAGCTCCAATTTATGGGATCAGAGAGAGAGAGAATCATGAAGAGATTCTCATCTAGAAATTGAACAAAACAAAATCAAAAGTTAAGTTTATTTTATGAGACAGTATTGTTGACTAGATATTGTGGTTCAGCATATGCAAAGAGAGAAGCATATATTAAAGTTAAATCAAATTCAAGAATCAAAATAGTTGGGCTAAGCAAATTGATAAGAATGGGAATTTAAGGGGGTCTCCTCCCCTCATACATATCACATATGCCATATACCTCATTTCTTGTCTCTTTTATTTTTCGAATAATTTTTATACCTTAGAACTTTACATGGTTTCATGTCCTTGTTCAAATCCCATATGTAAACATGATTTCTTTTCTATTATGTTTATATATTATTTTAATTTTGGTTTTCATATTTCTTAATTTGTATATTTATATCTGGTTTAAAATTTGACTTTTGAATCCGATTTTAGTATATTTGGAAGCATATAGAATTTTGCAATATATAAACTTTGTTCCTTACATCTTTCTATTTACCTTTATTTTAACATTTTACGACTCTGACATTTATAAATCAATATAATTTAATAAAAAATAATAACACTGTATGTCAAATTTGAGAAACATTGTATTGTTGTTAATTTTGCATTGCGGTTTATTTGATAGATTTATGCTTATTTAATTTTTTGTATTTTAATAACACTTGTTTTTTTATTTATTTATTTGTAATATATAACTAAATTATATTTTGTTTTTTTCAAAACAGTGAGAAAAGTTAAGAAAAAAATACAATAAACAAAAAAATAAATATCTAAACAAATTTTTATTTCTGTTTCATTTTTCGAACAAAAATTCTTACTTGGTTTTTATGTTTAAAATATGTTTTGATTCTTCAACTTTCACCTTTTATTTAATTTTCTATTATTAAACTTGTAATCTTATATTTTAGTTCTTCATTTTTTTTTTTATTAAGAATGTTACAATAGTTCTAAAAAAAATCTAGAAGTGATTTTGTAAAATCACTTTTGATATGTCAAAATCACTCTCCTTTTAAGGTGATTCCCAATTCAATCCCTACCAAAATCACTTCATGTAATTTCCAACCAATCACTTGGAAGGTGATAATCCAGTGGTTTTTGTTCAACAATTGTGAGAGATTTGATTTTTAAAAATACTATTATTTTATAGTAAAAAATTTCCTCCTATTTCACTTTTATATTGTCTTAAATTTTTTAGAAAATTTGCATTCTTCTTTTTTCTTTTTCTTTTTTTTATTTTTACCATTTTTAACTTTATTTCTCTCTAATTTTTACCATCTCCCCTCATTTGCTCATTTTAAAGTTTGTAGGGAGGGTAGTTATTTTAAATAATAAAATTACTAAAAATATTTATAAATAATAACAAAATATCACAGTTTATCGCGATAGAACACAATTTATTTCTATTATGACACAAATAGACACAGATAATAGTCTATTGTAAATAAACAGTAAAATTTTACTATATTTGTAAATATTTTGATTTATTTTTCTATATTTGAAAATAAAGATTATCTCTAATTCTTTCCATAAAAAAATTATCTCTAAGTTTATTATATTTTTTTCCTTAAAAATGGTTCATTTTTATCACTTTTTTTCTTTTCCAATGGTTTCTAACTCTCTCTAATTTTTCTCTCTCTAACTTTTTTTCTCTCTAATTTATTACCAATTTGTCTAAGTTTTTGCTCTTGAAATTTCTTGTCTATCATTCTTAAATATATATATATATATATATATATATATATTTTTTAATCTCTTTTTAAATTAAAGTTATTCTCCATTAATTTTTTGTCATTCTCCGGAAACAATTTATATCTCTCTAATTTAATTTTTCTATCTTCGAATTCTTTTATCTATTAAATTTCTTTCTCTAATTTTTTTTTATTCCTCTTTAAATTTCTCCTTTGTTTCTAACATTTTTTTCTCTTTGAAATTTTTCTCTAGTTTCTATGTTTTATCTTAAATTTTTATTTTTCTCTATATTATGTTTGTATATTTATCCTCTAATTTTCATCAATCTCAAATGTATTTCTTTTAGCAATTTAATGTATCTAAAATTACCTTTGAAAACGAACCCTTATAAATTAAATATAATTTTAAGTTAAAATAAATTACTTGTAAAAGTATGAAATTAAATATTAACATGATTTATTTATTAACACTTTTAAAAAATTAATTATAATTAAATAATTTAGCTTAAAACATTTATTCTAAAGAGACAATCCCTAACATGCCTTAAGTTATTGAAAATCACTTATGCTTGTAGGAAAATCACTTTTAAAAACGTAGAACCAAACATTAAAATGATAGTATCAAAATCACATCTTAGTAAATCAAATTTGTTAAAAATACTATTTCTAATTAAGTTCACTCCCATGTCTTTAATTTGTCTCATCTAATATCTTATGACCTTAGATATTTTTATTTCATAGTAAATTTCAAAAAGGAAAATTGAAAAAGACCAAAAAAGGAAATTAGGCCAATAGGTTTATAAAGTTTCAAGCATTGAAAAATGACAAATGAATGAAGTGGGCTGCACATCATTACTATACAAGTAAATTCAATGTCTAGAATTGCTTTCATTCACTAATGGGATTAATATCATGATGTACCAAACTTATCCCTTTTTTTTCTTTCTTGTTGTTCAGTTGCTTTTGCCTGATAAAAATGGAATGCATTATTGGGGAATTCTATCCATTCAAATCGAAACACATTATATATGTCAAAATCAAGAGGGAACAAAAAAAAAAAAAAGCTCACAAAGAGAATTGAATGGCCACCCTCGTTTGTCTTCTCAGACTCTTCTTAGCTAACTCTAGGAGAGAGAGTGAAGATCCCTACCTAGAAGACAAGGTTTTGCCTCTTTTGATGATTTCTTTTTCTTTTGCCCATCCTACCATGAACTTTTATCACCCGTTGAATCAAAAGCTTAAAATTAATAAGGAAGTTAAATTTAATATTATATCATCTGATATTTTTCTTTACTTGTTGGGCTTTAAACATATAGAAAAATCCAACCAGTGAAAATTAATATTAATAAAGAAGAAAATAATTTTAAACGGTTTGAATGTAGAACCTCTTAGATAATCTACTATGATACCCCGTTAAATCATCAATTAACTCAAAAATTTAAGTTGATGGGTGAAGGCAAATTTAATATTAAATTATCTACTATAAACTATAAAGATAAGTGTTGCATGAGCATTCTAATTAATATTAGCATTAGTCCAAAATTGTTGTTGAAGACCTTATAATAATTTATTTTTCTTCTTTTGTCTTTTTTTAAGAGAGGACTTTATAATAGTTAAACCCATTAGATTTGAAAAGAGCTTTTGCATTAGTAGTCATATAGGTTCACTTTGACACATGAATTAAAGCTGTGGATAAAAAGTCTCACATGAATTTAAAAATTGAGGAACTAACTAGAACAACACTTCTCATCTATTGATATGAGATCTTTTAGTTGAAACTAAAAATAAATTCATTGAGTATACCAAAATTAAAGTTGACAATATCACATCTTTTTAAGAACTATGGAGAGGTATGTTGTCTCTAATAAGTGGTGAAATTTAGGTAGATCGCAACAAGTACCACACGTAAATAACAATGTTACTAACAAGAGTAAGAACAAGTCGAACAGAAGAATAAGAGAGAGGCAAAGAAAAGTTCGGTTTTGAAAGAAAATAATTTTTTTTTAAAATACAAAAGTAAAATTAGAATATACATTTCACAATACTATAGTTAAGTTATACTCAAATTAACATTTATATAAAAACACTTTACTTAAAGTATGCACTTACAAAAACACTTTAATTAAAATAAGTGATTATGACAAAATATAAATATTTGAGTGTTAGTTAGACTATACCTATTTTTGTGTAGCCTGTTCTGATTAAAAATTATTCCATGGTAAAAAGTTTTGGCTTCTTAAAAAAAAAAAGATTATTCTTTTGCTATGAAATAAATGAAAGAGATGGTAGTGAAATATGTCCAAGTCAAATGTGTCATTATTACAGGAGAAAGTTATATATTTAAATATAATAAAAGCTAAAGAGGAACTTTCACTGTCCAAAAAAGAAGTATATATTATAATACCACTTTGTCTTAATTATTACTTGCTTTTAATATATTTGCATGCACAAAATCATTGTTGAGCAATTTAATTTATTTTCTTGTGTCACCCCTAAAGCAAAGTTAATGGTATGAATTAATTAACAAACCACTTAGAATATGACCTTCTCCATGTTTTTTTTGTTGTCTTTCCCCAATCTGTTTTACAAACACATGTACATTAAACTTGCATAAAATCATGAACCGGTCCTAATTTATTATTTTATATGTGTATTAATGATGAATTTTCCAGAAAAAATATGTCAAAAATTAAAAGTTAGAAAATTATTATAAATAGAAAAAATATTAAACTATTTACAATTATAGAAAAATTTAAGCAGTGTTTTCAAATATAGCCAAATGAGTCAAACCATTTACATATATTGTCTATCAACGATAGAAGTCTATCATAACTTATTACTAATAAATAGTGAAATTTTTCTATATTTGTAAATAATTTTATATTTTCTTTACTTATAATAAATTTTTTCTCTTTAAAATAATTTCTATCACAAGTTTATTATGATCACCCTACATAAAAAGTGATTCTAAAATGATTCTCTTGATCACATCAATCATTTCAAAATTTTAAGAGTAACTAATTTTGGGAGTGCAAAATAATAGCCATCCAAAGTTAAAAGTGAAATGAGTCCATTAGCAATCCCTAAGTCCAAAAGTGAAATGATGAGTCAAATTATATATTTGCAGCTTTTGCATATATATCTTTGGCTTTTGCTTCATCAAAACGCTGACAGATTCTCATTCTGATTATCAAACCCCCAACCCATCATATTGGGGAGACACTTTATTTATAACATATTATCAATGCATATTTTTATTGAAAAAAAAAAAAAAGAAACTATCTAAAAATACATTTATTATTTTTCAAAATTACAATATTACGCATGATTTTTTCATAAACGCATTTCAAAATTATCTTTTGAATAAAAATTCTTTAAAATTTTGAACAAAAGTGAGACATTAAATTGTGTGGTGGTGAGATTAGTTGAAGTGGGCGTAAATTGACCCAAAAACTCATACATAGCAAAAGAAAAACATGAAATTGTGTGGTGGTGGTGATCTATAAAAGAGAAATTTAGGCTATCAAATTGTTTTAAGATCCAACTTTCATTTTAAATTCTAAAAGATTTCTACTGTTGGAATAGTTTTGAAACGTCTACGAAATATAAAAATAATATTACAACATTTAAAAAAATAGAGTGAGTTTAAAGGTGTAAAATTAACATTTTAACTTTTAGTATTTAAACCCTTTTTGAGTTTGTTGGTGTAAAATTAACATCTATTATAATCAATCTATCAATCAATCTTTGATCTCTGAACCACAGAAGGACATTGACCTGAAACCACAACCATCCATCCCATTCCCTATAAACTCCCAATAACCCAATTAAAAGATTATTTGATTGAGATTGCTTCCAATCAAATTAGGCATATTTAAGACATATCTATCTCACCAGCCATTTATTGATTCTCATGACTCCAACTTAACTTCTCTTTAGGGAGAGTTTGGTTTATCGTTTTAGTATAAAGTTTGAGGTAGAAGCATATGTATGTGCTAAATTATAAAAAATGTCCTTCAACTTTGTTTATTGTATTAAAAATATTTTTAAATTTCTTAAAAGAGTTCAAAAATATTCCTAATTACTATTAGGGTTGGATGTAGACGGTTAGCATTTTGTTTTAAAAATATCCTTAAACTTTCTAAGTTTAAAAAAAAAATTAAAAAATACCATCAATGTTAGTATATGACAAAAACCATTAATACCCATTGCAAAAATAGCTCAAAACTTTCAAAAGTTACATAAGCCCCTTACCTTAAATAAAATTAAAAAATTAAAAAATTAAAATGTTCTAATCATTTATTTACACACCATCACCTCCTTCTTCTATTTCTTATCTCTCCCCTGTTTCAATTTACGATCTAGCACTTCTCAATTTTTCCTTTTTTTTCTTCCCTCTCTACTTCGGTGCCCTCTTACTCCCCATCTTATTAATTGTTGGACCTTTGTTTATCTAAAAAAAATATCATGTTCTATATAGACTATAATAAGAAGAAATAAAATAATGAAACCACCAAATTACCTTAGAATTTCAATGTTTTAAGTTTTAACAATGTTGTATTTTAGTAGTTGAGTGTGTGTTAATAGCCAACTATGCCTCATTTTGCATTTGTTATTTAACATTTTAGTAAGTTTTAAGGAGAGATTGTGATTCTGGGATGTTTCCTGATTTTATATTTGGTTGCTAAGAAATTTGGTGTAAGAATAGGACAAATAAGAGAAAAATGAGAGTATCAATATGAAGAAGAAGAATGGAAAAAAAAAAAAAGTATCTATATAATTTGTTTAAAATTGTTTATTTTCCAACTCATGATAACTTCAAATAAATTGATCGTTATAGTAATGGTAGGAGCATTTTAAAAAAATGGAAGATTAAGATCAGTATTAATGCAACTTTTGAAAGTTCAATGATATTTTTTAAATGGGGTGTTCACGATTTCCTTCCATATAAAAGGTAAGGGTATTTTTTAACTTTAATTTTTTAAAGTTTGGTTACTATTGAAACTTTTGAAAGTTTAATAGTATTTTTTAAACAAATACTAATCCAAAATTAACGGTAAAGGGTATTTTTTTTAACTTTTTCTTTAAAAAAAATTAAAGGTATTCTTGAAACTTCTAAAAGTTCATAGATATTTTTGACACAAATTACAAAGCTTGATAATATTTTCTATACTTTAGCCCATATGTATATATCACTCACATCAATTGAGACCCAAAAATGTGAATAAAAGCATACTAAAAAGGCAAATGGATGCAAGAAAATAGTATCTCAATATTGGCCACTAGCTTGAACACAACATTGATAAACATATACTTTTATTAGTGGGTTGCAACAACTTAGACCAACAATTAGTAGATATTGTATTAGCCACTTGTGATAGATCCATCATTACATATAGTTTCTACAATCATGTCATTAGTACATTAAATTCTCTTAACAATAATTTCAAATGTTAACATATGCTATATCATATAATAATATACACATAAATACAGAAATTGTGATTTTTGAAATGAATAATTAATGGGTACGTTTGGGGCACTAAGTTGGTACTATAGTCTTGATTAGAATAGTGTGTAGTCTGTGTTTGAGGTGTAGACTATTCTAGTCTAGATTATAACAGTTTGTGTTTAGAGTGCAAATCATTTCAATATAAGTTAACGAGGATGAGAGAAGATGGATGAAATAGTAAACACTATAACAAATAAGGATTTGAAATAGTAATTCTATATATAGATAATCATGAGTTGGGTTATAATGGTTGAAAATACTAACTATTATAATTGGAAGCCCAAACAATAAACGGGCTATAATAGTTCACTCTATTCAATTGAAATTGGAACCTAAATGGGTACTGTAACTTTTCATAATTGCTATTGCAATTGATATACATCAGTTTGTAAAATATTATTTTCTATTTCCATTTATTGTAACAGTATTATTCAAACAAACTATCATTATGTTATTATATCGCATAATAATTAATGAATATTTATCATTATGTTATTAGAAAGGAATAATCTTAATGCAATATTTAGTCAAAGCTAAAGGTAGAGAAAGTTGATTATCATCCAAAACTATTCCCAAGAATAGATTCAAACGGTTCCCTCTATTTCAAAAAAAACATAAAAATTAAAATTAAAATTAAAATTAAAATTAAAAAAACTACATATAAGTTTGCACGGTAGAGATCACAATAAATGGAATTTTTTCAATAAAAATTAAAATATTTACGAATATAATAAAATTTTACTGTTTATTTATAATAGATCGCGATTAACTATTATTTGTGTCCACTGTAAATATTTTCAGGGATCTATCGTAGATCTTTTCATTATTATAAAATGCAATTTTGATTGAAAAAAAATTAAAGATGAACTTTTAGAAGGACAACAACCTCAGGATAGGTCGGTTTTGACATCTCCAATTTTTTTAGGAAAATTACAAGATCTCAAAGATAAGCTATTCAGAAAGGAAGTTTTTGGATAGGTTGGAGCCTATGTATATGTGATTGAATTCCAAAAAAGAGGATTACCTCGTGGGATAATAACCTATGTTTTTTAAAATATAATAAATATTATGTTATTATGACACTTTTGTATCATTTTATTTCGCAAACTTTCTTCCAATTATATCATATGTATTATAATTTGATCCATCCTTCTATTTTTAATATTTTTTTTTCTTTACTAACTTTTAAATTTCATGCTAATTATTCCAAATTTATAATTAATTATAAAATATGCTTTCACAAAAAATTATTCTCCTTTTATTTTAAAAATATTATGCCTCAAATATTTTCAACTACAATAAGTGGTTGAAAATATTTGAGGAATAATTGTTTTACAAACATTAACAATCAATAAAATTAACTTTATAAACATAAATAGTTACTTAAAATTATTTCATTACATGTCTAACCTTTACTAATTATACAACAAAAATATTCATTGAAATAAACATTTTATTTTAAAAATTTCTAAGCCACACACTTATCTTCTCTCTAGTAAAAATAAAAGTACTAATAATAGCAAAACATCGTAGATTGGGGAGTAAGACGTGCATTAACTTCTAAAAATTTATATTTGGTGACTAACTTGAAATTTTCTGATGGATCGTAAAAAAAATTATATAAAAGATAAGGATCTATATATTATATATAAAAGACAAAATTTATATTTTCTATATATCATGACAAAAATGAAGAAAAAATTTAAGAAAATCCTGGTTATTTTCAAATTCATGTTATTGTATTAATTAAACATTCTGGTTTAAATATGCAAGTCAAAAACTATTTCTTTTACCCAACATTTTTCCAGAAAAATGAAGACTAAACGCACTTTTCTTAATTAAAACATGGAAGATAAGTTTTAAAAATGTTGAAAGGTTGAAAATAGACTGGAAAACTGTGAGAATTAAAAAGTAAAATTGAAGAAGAAAATTATTTTGAGAAAACAACAAAGAAAAACAAAAAGAAAAGTGTGACCATTCTATGTTTTGATTAGAATAAGGGAATAAAAAATGAGACTGTTGGTGTTGACTTTTAGAATATGTTCAAAAAAGGAAATAAATGTGGCTTGCTGTACCAGCTATAGAGGTTCGCCCAATCTTTGTCACTCCCAAGTTTTTTGGTAATGCTATTGTTTCATTTTTGCCGGCTGACACATTGCATGTAGTATATGCAACTTGTAAGGGCAAAACTATAGTGTTCATATTATTGTTTCAAGAGAAGCCAAAAAAAAAAAAAAAAAAAAAAAAAAAAAAAAAAAAACATTTTGTTTGTTCTGTATTGGCAATACAATAATGTTGAATTTTGTAAAACGAGAATAAATAGATAGAGTGGAGAGGAAGTTGAGAGTAGCTGTCTTCTAGAAGAGATGACATACAAGACATACCATTTTCAAAGAAACCCGAGGTTAAAGGGCAAGTTTTGGGAGTTTTGATTTGAAAAGTATGTATTTAAAGTGTAAGGTTTAAGAAGTATAAAATTGAAGCGTTGAGATTTAGAAATCTTGGATTTGTGAACTATTTTATTTTAATTTAGTTAATCTAATTTTTCATCTTAATTATTTGTTTTATTTATTTTAATTTAGTCAATTTTAAGATAAAATATTTCTCATATCGTTCCAATATAACTAAATTTAAAAATTAAAATTTTTTATTTTAAATTGACTAACTTAAATATAAAAAACTAAATTAATCTTATTTCTAATTTGGTTCTTAAATTTCAAAAGTTTTCACAATTAAATTCTAAATAATTTATTTAGTCCCTCCCTTAATAGAAATGGTTATTTAATGAAAGACAAAAGGGATCCTTTTGAATAATAAAATAACTAATAGTTATTTTAAAATTAAAAAAAATAATAATAAATCATTAAATCCCTCTCTCTACACCATCCCTTTCCTCTATCTTTGCCCCATGCATATTAATTTTACTTTGAATAAGTAAGTTGTATATATTAAATTGAATATTATACCTATTTTTTTACCTTGAATAAGTCTAGGTTATAAACTAAGTACATTTCATATGAATGATTTAAAATTAAATATTAGTTATTTTACTAATTTCAGCCTATGAAAATTTGTCTACATCAATTTTGAAATTGAGATTTAAGTATATATATATAATTTTATTAACTAACCAAACAAACTAATAAAATGAATTAACTTATTTACGGGTTATTTTAAACAATAATGTTATTTTAAAAAAAAAATTTGAAAAATAGGGTGGTTTAGAAACTAATGACAAAAGTAGGGTGGTTTGGAAAATAATTTGTAAATTGTGGTGGTGAAATCGTGTACCGGGTACACGATTTCAGTCAATTTTTTTACGTGGTCGTTGTCGTGTAAGTAAGTCGTGGACCCGGTCCACGATTTCGCCCATACTCGTGGACCCGGTCCACGATTTATGCCCAATTTCCCCCCTATCAGTGAGATACCATAATAAAAAACAGACAGGACTGTCATAATCACACCAATTATCATGCTATAATCGCGGGGAAGGAGGAACGAGCAGTTTACGCTTTAGTAGCTACCGTTTCAGCTCTAGTATTCACAGGCTTTCAAGGAATGGAATATTATCAAGCACCCTTCACTATTTCTGATAGTATTTATGGTTCGAGTTTTGATCAAAAAGACTTCTTACCCCGTTCTTTTCTCATGATACGTCCAAAAATGTCCGGTTTTTTTCCCATGATAAATAAGTTAATTAATTAATTACCCACTTAAATGAAATTTTGCTTATTACTTGTGTTCATCAATTATTGTTTAGTTTCATTGATTCTTAATTTTTGAAAATGTAATGGAAAATCATTAATTCATTTAGTTAAAGATAAAAAGTTAATACAAATCAGAAAATTTAAAATACAAATCAAGTGCCACATGGTGGTCTTCTTCGCGCACGTTGTCCACGACGAGGCACAGGCACTTCAATTTGTTGTTGTTGGTGGATTACATTGTCGATATCCTGTTGGGTGACGACAGATGGAAATTCATGGTGTCCATAATATTCCTGTTGATGGCCAGAACCGGATGCAATGTCTGGTTGTAATATGGGAGGTTCCTGGTCATCGGGTTGCTCTGGAACACCTTCGTCACGTTGTCTCTGTCGTCTACGACGAATACGTTTTCGATCAGTATCAGCAACATTGAGCCTCCTTGTATGTTGAATGATTTCTTCAACATTTACCATGTTTTGCTCACACATTGAACTCAACTCTGGTAAATTGTGTTCTAAGAGTAATTGTGCACATCGTGGACAAAATTATTCTGCACGATAAAAAAAAAATATAAGTATAAAAGAATATTCTTAGCATGTAATTGAAAAACACTACATAATAAGATGCTTACCATGCAGTAATAGTAGGCACCGTCAGGTGTAATAAATCTTCTTGTGATAGAGTCGTACCAGGACAAATAATCATTAGACACATCCGACTCGTTTATTATTTCTCCTTGTGCACAGCGGCCATGACGTGCACGCCAAAATGATATATACTCTGCATGAATTTGACGCCAGTTTTGGTCGTGTTTACCTCTTAAATCGATTTGATGTAGTTGAGGGAGTGTATTACACAATGTCGGTACTGTTTGCCGCATACCGAATTGTCTCAACACTCGATCTGGTTGATGCCACTCTACGATGTGAAAGCATATAAGTGGGCTGACCGTCAACCAAATGTCTTGTCCATCATGACAGTAATCAGGTAACAACGACATAACATGTGGTGTATATGGCGTCCAATTAATCTGAAACCATGTACAAGAATAATTAGAACCTAAAAATATATGTAATATTCAGTTGTATGCAACACACTACTTGTATGTTTTGGCCTTTGTAGGGAGAAACCATACTGATGCCAGTTCGAACTTCAAAACTTTGTGTTTCCCTGTCAACTGACGTCACTGTATGTGCAGTTGCTCGTTTCTCCCACCTTTTAAGCTTTCTCATGGCATATTCTGTGTACATGTCCCCACGATCGAGTGCTTCACTTATTTCTTGTCTACGACGTTCAAAGTATAAGATTGTCCGATAAAATGTTAACCTAACAATCGATGTGATCGGTAACATTCTAGCTCCTTTAAATACCCCATTCAAACATTCAGCTGCATTGGTTGTCATCCACCCAAAGCGATACCCATTATCGTGTGATTGCGTCCATTTATTCAAATCTATATCAGAAAAATATTCAAGACACTCAGGGTTCAATTTCTTTAACTCTTTCATGTTTCGAATGAACTTACGTCTTTGGTGTTGATTTCCAGCCCTAAACACCAAATCTTTAAGTTGCTTTGATTTGTATTTGGAATTGAAATTACTCGCAACATGACGTAAACAATAACGATGACATGCTTTAGGTTCAGCCCAACCAATTTCCTCGTTGTTAATTGCTGCAATGATCCCTCTGTGTCTATCCGAAATTAAGCAAATCCCTTCTCGGTCAGTAACATACTCGCGCAATGCCCACAAAAACCATGACCAACTAGATGTATTTTCCCGTTCAACAATAGCAAATGCAAGAGGAAATATATGCCCATTCGAGTCAATAGACAAAGCAGTGAGCAATTTCCCTTTATACTTGCCGTAAATATGGGTTCCATCTATTTGAATTAAAGGCCTACAGTACTTAAACCCTTCAATTGCAGGACCGAATGCCCAAAAAACACGACCAAATATAGTTTTACCAGGCACATCAGAAGGGAGAAAATGCCAATCTACTCGTGTACCAGGATTGTAGTGCACAGCAGCACTCAACCAGTACGGAAGTTCTGAATACGATTTCTCCCAATCACCGAAGACTGCAACCAAAGCTTTTTTCTTAGCTTCCCACACACGTCTGTATTTGACGTTATATCCGTACTGTTTTTTAAGTGCTTCTTGTAGTACCGCCACAGGCACACTAGGATCAGCTCTAACTAAATTTTGAATTTCAATGCTCATGAAATTAGAATCAAGTTGTGCATTATCTTGTGCCAATTCTGTGTATAAACAACTATGGTTCTCTCCAAGTTTAGTAATTTCAAACATCCCATGGATTTTGCGCCGACATGCACGCAACCTCCACCTACAACCTTCATCCCATTGCTTGCATCGCACATACCAAATATCTTGGTTCGATTCTACCACAGATATTTGGTAGTGTTCAGTTACACAATATTTTTTTACTGCCATTTGTAGGTCTTCTTTCGTATCAAATAACATTCCTTTTTGTATTATACTAGAGTTATCTGTACATTTTCCCCTTTCCTCCAAGGTTGATCCTTGTTCACAAACTGAATCAGTAATTTCCCATTCTATCTGTGTAAATATCTCCGACTGAACCAACTCATTTTCATTTTCTATATTTCCTTCTTCTCCAAACAATTCATCAATTTCTACATCAATGTCACTATCCGCACAATTTCCAGCTTCAATAATAACTAAATCTTCTGGACGAAACGACATATTTAAATTCGTTTACAACTGTAAAAGTTAAAAAGAAAAATTAGTCCAAATCTACCCAAGATTATAAACTCGTGGACCGGGTCCACGAGTTTACTACCCAATATAATTAATTTTCCACCATATTATTTACCAATAATTATTCTTATAACAATAAACACCGAATAATAATCAATACTAAAACCTTAATTTTTAAAATTTATTCATGCATGCAAAAGGGGTATTTTAAAGAATAATGTTATTCTAAAAAAAAATTCGAAAAATAGGGTATACATATTTAAATTTATTCATTCATGCAAAACAAAACGTATACATATACAAATTTATTCATTCATGCAAAACAAAACGTATATAACTATTGCATATTTATAAGATAATTAGAAAGGAAAATGTATATGCATACGTATATGACGGCGGCGGCGGTAGCAACGGTGGTACTGGCGGCGGCGGCAGTGGCGGCGGCGGAACGAAAAGAAGAAGAAAATTGACAGCGACAATGACAAACGAGAACTGAAATAAGAGAAATGAGAGAAAGGAGGAAAGAAATGAAGAGTGAAAGGAGAGATATGAGGAGAGAAATGAAGAATGAAAAGAGAGAAATGAAGATGGTGGAGGTGGAAATGAGAGGAAGGGGCTGCCAGTCGGAATTTAAAGCATGGAACTCGTGGACCCAGTCCACGATTACCGAAATCGTGGACCCCGTCCACGAGTTCGGTCAATGCATGCCTCTGCATGCAGACGCATGCAGGCTAATACCGGCAATGCTTCAGGAAATCGTGGACCCGGTCCACGATTTCACAACCCTATTCTTCAAAATTTTTTCTCCCCCACCCTATTTTTCCAAATTCTTTCTCCCCCACCCTATTTTTCGAATTCTTTTTTAAAAAAACATTATTTTAAAAAAAAAAATCCTTATTTACAAATATAGCAGAATATAAGTCTATCAGTAATAGATACTAATAGACATTTATCAGTGTTAGTCATAGACGTTGATAGATGTTCATCATTGTCTATCACTAATAGATAATGACATTTTGCTATATTTGAAAATATTTTCCACAATTTTATCATTTAAAATAATCATCTAAAGAGAAAATGTAATTTATTATTCATTTTATTTTTAGATAACTAAGTTAAAAATAAAGATATTCATTTAGAGATTTGATCCTAATGTAAATTAATTTTTTTTTTTATTAAAAAACGACAACTAATTTTAATATGATTTGCATGAAGAAAAAAATTAAGAAAATAAGTATATTTAATATGGTTAATTAAAATTAAAAATCATTTATTTTATTGAGTTTTAAAATAAAATCTCATATAATTTTCTTAATTTAACTAATTTAAAATTTATCTCAAATTTAATATTGTGTGGTTTTTTCTTTGGATTCATTCTCTTTTTTTCTTGAATAAAAGTAAGTTTGAAGTCTATGTATTTGGACCCTTTTCTGGGCAGGATCATGGGCCGACCATTTGGACTTAGCGGTCTAATTTGATGGAAGTTTATTGGAAAATTCCATTTTGGCCCCATTTTTAACTAATGTTTTTGGTTTTTCATAGGGTCGTCATGGGTATGGTAAACAATGGACCAAAGAGTTTTCTGATTTAGAAAATTTGTAAATTTAAGTTTTTTTTTTTTTTTTTTTTCTTAACCTGTGTTGAAATTTCTAGTGTAAACATGGAAGAGAGTTTTGCTTTTATCATATTCGCCCTTATTTAAAAAATATAAAAAATAAAAATAAAAATAAAAAATTAATGCAATCTCAACCATAGTTGGAATTCATGTAATCTCAACTAGTCTCGATTAGAATTGGTGCAATTCGAGTTGGCATTATCTCCCAAATTTATCTAACTTTTATTAACTTTTAAATCTCTCCAAATGGAAAAAAGCAAGTATAGTTTACCTAACATACGATATATGTTAGTGATTAAAAGATCAGCGGTTCAAATTCTCTCACCTCCTATTACTAAAAGAACTTTTTCTAAAAAGTCTCCAACTAGCTTCTTTTTTTTTTTTAGGACATGGTATTTACTTTAATTTTTAAATCTAAGCTAGTTGCTCTTTAGCTATAATTTACTTTGAGGGAGGTCTTGTAAACATTTTTCTAGAAGACTACGGGACATTTTTTTTTTTTTCAGTATGTGGAGTGGGGGAATCGAACCACTGACCTTAAAGTTGACAATATTTACTCAATGTCAGCTGAATTATGTTGATTTTGGAGTACACGAACACATTTAATTAGAGGATAGTTAATTCAATTTTCTCGATGTTAAGGTCAGCCGAGAACCATACCAAACCATTTTGATAAATATCTAAAAAAAACAAAACTTGAAATTTAGCTAAACGGGTTTTTTTCTTTAGGATATTTTTGTCCTGTTTTCCCTTTTGGGCCCAATTGGTCCTTTTCCTTCTTCTTTTTTCTTTTTTTTTTTTTTCCTCAATTTGTCAAATTTATTTTAGTATTTGATTTAAATTGGTCATTTTGTTTTTTTCAAATTAAAATGTCCTATTTCTTTTTTATAGATTAAAATTGGATATTTTTGTTTTTTTATCTAATAATTGCATTTTTTTAAATAATAAACATATTTGAAGTAAAGTACTAAAAGTAAAAGTAATAACACAGTTTATAGTTCATTCAACAAAATATAATACTAATAATACATTGTCTATCAAAATTTAAGTGTATAAATACCATAGGTTCAATTCGGTTGTGATTGTTTTTTCAACAAGAAAAATCAAACCAAACTAATAATTTTTGTTTTCTTTGAATACAAACCACCAATTTTACACTAAAAAAACTAAACCAAACTAATGGATCGACTTGAATCAGTTAGGTTTGTCAATTTTTTTTTTGTCTTTTTTTGTTGTTGTCCTACAATTAGTGGCCATAACTGACCAATTAAACTTGTATTAACAGCATACCAAACGTGTTTAAGAGTATGGTTGAAAAATTAATAAAAGATTTGTTAACATTGATTAGTAGAGTTTATTTGTGTATTTATGAAATTTTCTCATTTATTATTGCCTAAATTTAGAAGATGGCCTAAATGAGTAGACCTACATTAAAAAATAATAATAAATAAAATTTTAAAATTTTAAAAACTTACATTTTATTGAATATAGAGCACAACAGCTGCGTATAACTTGACGGGTTAATCATATATTATTATATTTTTGGCAAAATGTTAGATGTTCTTTTTCTTTTTCTTTATGTTGACTTTGACTTTAATGTTTCCTATCATTTTTCACTTTAAAAGTAAGATAAATTTCAACCAAACTTTACTACAAAGTATCTGTATCCTAGCCTAATGCCCAATGATCTTGGTATTCAACACTACAAAAATTACAAGACTTGACCTACAAGTTTTGCTTAAAAACCATAAACCTTTTTTTTAAAAAAAAAAAAAAAAAAAAAACAAAAAATGTTCATTTATTACTCCAAACCAACAATCTTTGTAACTTTCTCTCAGTCGTTTTCTCAATGATTTTCGTAATTTTGTCTCAATTTTCTGTCAGCATCAACGTTTTTAGCAACATATTCACAGCTTAAAACCTAAATATTTCCATCCATAATACCAACTAACATCAATTTAGACAAACCAAATAATTTTGAAATGCCAGCCAGTTATTATTAGCAGCTTGATTAGACAAGGAATATCGACCGTCTTGAGAAGAGAGCCTGCATGTCAAGAATGGTCGACCAAGGGTTCGTCATTGATTCCACAGCTTTCATAAACCATAGCTTGAATACAAACACAGGTAATACAAAAATGGACTATTTGGTCGTGACTGAAGATGAGAAAGAGTGACAAACTTTGTTTGTTAACATAACTTGTTCTCTTCTTTCAAGTTTCATTTATCAAAGTTGGTAACTTTTTGGACTAGTCACATTCTTTGAAAGCAACTTATTAACAACATAATTAATAGTCAACAATAACGGCTTCGCATCGTATTTTCTTTTTCACACTTTTTTCTTTATTCCATTGTTCTTGATTACTACTGCTTGCCTACGGATAATATTTCACTCCATACACACAGTAGAAAAAGATCCTCTTACTGGAGATATCCATGGGGCAGAGGCGGGGCTGGAGATGGTTTTCCAGTCCCCGTCCCTACTACCTATTTCTCGGGCCAAAAATTTCTCATGGAGAATTGGCAGGATTGGATTCTCCATCTACTTTTCTTAAACAGATAATTATTTAACTTTTTTTTACTACTTTGAAAAAAATAATTAATTAAATAGTTCACTCATATATAACAAAGATATAATTGAAATGTTTAATTTTCATGATTTCAAAAAACTAACTCACAGATTACATACAAAATTAACACTCACAATGAGTTTAAAACTCACAACAAACTCACTATATTCCTTTTTCTTTTTTTTTTTTTTTCTAAACCAAGGCGGAGGAAAAAAATATTCTCCCCACTCCATTCTCCGTCTAACCGAGAATTCCCTACTACTCCGTTCGGTGTAGGTCTCCACAAGTTAAATAAGCATCTCTAACTCTTATTGATGATGTTGGATTATAGCTTTGGGGTGGTTTTATTTGATGATGTTGAAGAGGTTTGTAGACACGTCTTATGGTTTTGAGGAGAGTTTTCTTCAAAACAAACAAAATAAAAACCTCTTGCGGTGGATTTCTAAAAGTAAAGATGTCCCCCTTACTAGTTCAGCAAAAAATTTCAATTCAAAAATAGAATATCACAAAGTAAGGGATTATTTTTTTAAGTCCGAACACTAATGAAAATATCCATCTTTTGTGAAAAATGTGTACTTTGTCAAAGATCTTGAAGATCTTTGAATGAGCCATCCGGCTTCTCATCCTCTACCCCACACCCTTGAAAAGTAAAAAGCTTTTTCCATGTAGAAAACCACCCTTCTTTATGGTTAGGCCAAGCCCCATGTTCCAAAATATATATTATATGAAGAAAATAAAAAGAAACCACTTGCAAGCCAACAAACCAAACCCCATAATCCACATTCACATCCCCCATGTGCTGGCCCCAACTTAAGTTCCTATAATAAATAATCTTTTCTAAGGTCAAAGATGACTAATGAACCACCTCTCCCCTGCCCCCTGAATTGATCCAAACCAGAAAAGGCACAATTCACATATAAGAGAGAGAGAGAGAGAGAGAAAGAGATGGCCTTCGAATCTAGATGAACAATATAATCAGTATTAGCATTGCTTATTAAGAGAAAATTTAGGCGAAAAGTAGTTTTTGATTCTCTTTAAACTTGATAGAGAAGTTAAGAATTTAATGATCAAAAGATGTAACAAATAGAAAGGATGATAAACTGATTCGACGATAACGGAGAACCTAATTTAGAAGATGTTGCTTTACTGCATTGCCAAATATCACCAGTGTCTGCCTTGAGAACCACCACCACTGCCTTTGTTCTTTGAGAAGAAGGCATTCTTTGGCTTTGGGATCTCATGGATGTCCATGACTTGGATTGTTCTTTGCCTTTTAGCTTCAATAAAAGAAACAAACAGTAATTAGTATGGTTTGTTTGTTCCAAAAAAAGTCAGAAATGAAATCAAAGGGAAGAAAGCTGTAGGCCAAACCATTTTCAGCTTCTTTATAATTCTCTTGAAGCCTTTTTCTAGCTGATGCAAGCTTTTGGGAATCAAAATTTGCTTCTTTCTGTTGTTCTTTCTGTCTCTGCAAATGGCCATCAATTCAATTGACATAATAAGAAAACCTTCCTAAAACAGCTATTTGTTGATGACAAATTTTGGTAGACTGTAAGTAAGACCATGCATATCATCTGGGACCTGAGAAAATTTAGACCTACCACTCAAATTTTGTCAAATTTCAACACAATTGATGCCAGTTTGAGTTAAGTTTGTTATGTTTTCGGAAGCATAAGAATCGAAAGTTTCAATTTTCTTCCTCCATTTTTGGCAACCAAACATAGAGTTAAAAGACTCTAATTTGGTTACCATACATTTTGAGGAGTTAAAGACGACGTTGGAGCTGGTTGTGCTGGTTTAGGCGGAGCATCTCTTCTCGGAACAGATTTTCCCTTCGGTTCCGGTTCTGAGTTATTTCTATCGGACCCAGAACCTCCATCTAACAAGACAAAGAAACAGGGAGAGAAAATAAGAAACCAAATAAATCCATGGCAAATGATGGCAAGTGAAACAAGAAGCTTTAATTAAATACTCACTGTGTGGATTCGGAGAGTATACAAAATCAGGAACCTACACCACAGTGACAACAACAAAACGTAAGAAACATGGGCGTAAAGAAACTACAAAAAGGATGAACTTCTCAATCTTTTCGCATAAAGAAAACAAACATTAGAACCCATAAATCAATGATTTCAGTTCACCTGATGATAACCATTTTGAGGAGCTTTTTGCTGGGGTGAGTCACCATCAGCTGTCAATAACAATAGAAACCGTTCTTAGCTAAATTTTTCAACAAGGGTGACTAAGATTTAACCTTCTGAAGGAATAGAATTATGAAGTTAAAATTAGTCTCTACCTAAGAGTGTAGCTGTTTGCTCCCCAGGCTGATTCAACCTGACCCATTCATCCACAATCTCCTTCCATTTTCTGATGAAAAACACAAATTGAAATTATTAACAAACAGTTGAATTGAACAGATTATTCACCAACCATCCTCTTCTGAAATTTACCAAGCATCATCCATTCATTCATATATGCACCAATTTTATGTACCTGACAAGATGTTTCACCAATCTACGAACATCATTAGATGAATGCTTCCTCAACCGATTCACATGCCTTCCAATATCAGTTTCCTATACAAAAGATAACAAGAACAAGAAGAATTAAGAAACAGAGAAGAAGAAGAAGAAGAAGAAGAATTTACATTTACAAAGAACAAGAAAAAAAAAACCCATAAACACTCACCTTAAGAGCTTGGAATGTTATATCCATGTCTGCTAAGTTTTGAAGCAATTCAACCAAAGCATCTTCAGGCTGAAACAAGCCAAACAATCACAAATTGGTAAATTTAAGAGAAAATTCCTTTAAAACAATCAAACAATTCTATACAATCAGAATCAAAAGAAGAAGACCTGGTGAGGAATTTCGAGCTGCTCCTTAATTTCCAAAACCTTCTTCTGTTCATCATCAAACAATCCTCCATATGGGTCTACTCCATCGTCGTCCCCTTCCACTACAACGAACTGCGGCGTTGAAGGGGAAGTTCCCTTCACCTCAGCGGAGCTCTGTTTGATTTCACAGCCATTAGAGCGACCGTCATGGTTGCGATCCGCATCACAGTTCCGGCATCGAGATGGCGGCGAAGTCAACGCGTAGAGCCTCTCAACGATTCCATCTCTCCGATTCTTCAATTGATTACCGTAATCTAATGAAGCGACCTCCATTGCGGTATCAATGAAAGTCCAAACATCGACACCGGCTGTATCTAATATAGTTCGGAAATCATCTAAATCCAACCGAACCATTTTTTTTAAAGAAAAACTGAGTCCGATTAGAAGAATCGGCGATTGAGAGAAAGGTTATCTTCCCGATAAACAATCTGTTCTCGTTTTCAGCAGTGGACTCTGGAAACAGAAACGGATCTACGACGGAAGTTTATTATTCCACTTCCAGACTCTGACAATAAACAAAAGAGAAGGGGGAAAAAACGCTAGAAATTGCAGAGAAAACCCAGTGGTGGAAAACCAAAATCGTCATAATCCATTAGGAAATTTTTTGAAAGAAACAAAAAGGAAAAGAAACCCAAATGACACAGAATAGATCTGATTCGATCCTGAAGAAAAGTTTAACCGATCGTTTTCAGGAATCCAAACTCACAGTGGCCGTCGAAAGGAAGAAGAAGAAGAAAAAAAATACGACTCGTCAAAATTACAGAAACCCAAGTCACAGAAACAAAATTAAAAGACACAAAAAGCAACAGAAACAATAAATTAAAAAGAACCCAAATCAAAAAACTGCGGAATATTCCTTGAGAAAACGAAGAACAGCAGGAATTTCGTCCTCAAAGAATTACAGCAAAACTTATGGAGGTGGGTCAATTTACATTAGCTGAAACAAGAAGAAGAAGAAGAAGAAAAGGAAAAAGAAGAAAAATGTCCCAAAATCAAAACCCAAGTCGAGAATTTCTTTTCCTTTCGAAGTTTCTGGTTTAGTTAATAGTCTAATCAATCCATCATCATCATCATGACAGAATCAATATTGAAACTGTCCACGCTCCACCATGGAAACGAAAACCGAAGTTTCTGAAACGAAACGACGGCCGGAAATTTGATCTGAGCAAAGAATTAAGAGAATGAAAAGAAAAAAAGGGAGAATATTGAAGCGTGTTGGGTTGAAATTTGTTCCTATATCCAGATAGGATTTTGCCTTCCCTTCACAGCTCTGACCCCATGAATTCTTTTCCCATTCGCATTCATTGGCGCGTGCTAAAATTAATTAAATAATTAAATAAATAAAATCCTCATTAACTAATGGCCCAAATCCATATTTTCCAATCTTCAAATCCAGGCCCATTTCTTCTACTAATTCAGGAATTAGAGGCTTCTCACATTTTCCCCTTTTACCAAATTTGTTATTTTAGTTTCATTTCCCTTCCCTTAACTCCCTTTTAATTATATCTTCATTATATTTACTTACCATACCCGGTCTACTTTTTGTCTTTGTCGCTTTATATCAAAATAGATTGAATGATCTAAACTAACTCAATCTAAAATTGATAACGGTTGAGCAGAGTTCACCACTTTATTGTAGATATATATTAAAGTCTGACAATTGTAATAAATTACCGGTCAAAATCATGTCGTTATATAACCCGATGGTCCTAATCTATAAAATATGTTTATAAATAGAAATTATTTGATTTGGTTTGTACTTAATCGTCTTTTTTCCTAGTATTACATTATTATAAGTATGATATATAATTCAAAAAAAAAATGTTTTAAAAAGAAGTAAAAATTTTTTGAATAAGAGGAAAAAAATTGAAAATGCAACCAAATTCTTTTATTTGAAAAAAAAAAAGTACAAGAGAGGTAGTTGATGTGCAACTTTTAATCATATTTCCAATCAAATAATTTTTTTTTTTTTTAATGGTCTGAGAGAAGGTGAAAGACTACGAATCTAACATCTATTTGTCCATCACAATCATTTGCACAATAAAACTTTACATGTGAATATATTTAAGAAAGGAAAAATGCCAAGATAAACCTACATGACGACGAAGCATGAGAGACATCCTGATATAGATTGCATGGTATTTCTCATGTTCGAATGTAAACTTTAGGTCAAGAAAATTAAGATATATTGGAGAGACCTATACTTGATAGAAACTATCAAAGTTAATTAAGGTTAGGTTGTCCCTTATCCTATAGAGGTTGTGGTGTGCCATAGAGAGTCATTATCCTATTTCAAAGTGGTATACCTTATTGATTGCATGAGCCCTTTGAAATGGAGTCTTGCCTACCCTCTCCCTACGCTACACACACAATGTCCGTCTAGAATAATTAACAATTTCGTTTCATAAGCTGATCTTTTGGTTCAAACTCATGTAATATGATATTCTTTTAAATATTATCTAACATGTCAATTTTATCAAGCCTCTCTTCAAGAAATTACTTAAATGTTAATAATGCAAGAGACTTCACTACTATCGTCAATGCCAAATTTTAGATAAGGAAAAACACACCTGACAAGGGAAGAGGAGACCTTAAAAAAAAAAAAAAATCTAATGTCAGAGCCAAAAATGAGGACTATAGAATAAATCAAGCATTTAAGTTACCCCATATGGAGTCATCATAGTGTATTTATAGGGAAAGTTGACCTAGGTTATTTTATAGAGTTTCAAATCGCCTTAGGATAATTAGATAGCCCACCAAGCCAAGGGGCATGCTCGATTTCACGTATGACTACTATGGTTAAGGCCGAGGCCAGGCATCTCTCCATTGGCCCAATTTGGTCCTAGGGTGATGCTTTGGGATGAGACATATGTAGGATATGCCCATTAGCTATTTTAAGGTTGGGTTCGGTCTTAGGCTTGGTCAAGGTCAAGGCCGAGCATGCTAACTTGGGTTTTGACCAAAACTAACCCTCTTTTTTCTATTCATTTTGGGCCTAGGGTGCTATTTTGGCCCAAACCTCACTATTTTCTTGATTTTATTGCTTTTTATTCTCATTTTATATCGATTATACCATTCGATAATTGAAATTTAGTCACTGAAGTCATTAGTCTTTGATTTAAAAAGAAATAAACAAACAATGAATAAATTGAAAAAAGGTTTAGCATCTTTGGTGTAATGTAACCAAGACAAAATCTCTATAACCGTAGCCAAATATTGAAAAATAAAATGTTGACCTTTGGATGGCATTGAATACGAGACACTATAGCATTGGAAACATAACCCAAACGAAAACATAAACAAGTGGGAGATTGGTAAGAATTTTCTAGTACTACAACCTAGAGATAATTATACTGTCCTTGTTCACACCTCATAAATATTAGTAAATTACATACTAATGGCATTAGAGTCCATCCCATTTTTAAAAATGTATTGACCTAGCACGCAACAAATTGAGGTGATATAAAAAATTGTCCTTACTACCAAAGCATAGAAAATTAGACAACTTTCCCATAATGGAGTACATAGAAGCTCTTAAGAGCAAATAATAATAATAATAATAATAAATATAATATTTTTTTTAGTACAATAATAAGTGGCATATCTAGAGCTTGGCAACAAATTTATACAAAGTTAGAAGTTTAGCAAATAAATTTCAAAATTTATGTTTATACAAAGTTCATTAACTTTAATATATGTCTAATGGGACCATGAAGTCTCAATTTTGTGTGTATTATATTTTTTAAAATATCAATTTTACATCTAATAAGTCTCTTACATTTAAAAAAAAATATTAAAAAAAAATTTTATTATACATGAAATTTAATTTTTCTCTAATAGGTATTTTCAAATATTGTTTAAAAGTAAGGTATCTATTAATTATAAAATTGAAAATTCAAGGTTCATATATATATATAATATTTGTTTAGTAAAATTAGTTAATTTTTAAACCTTTTTAATATACTTTATATTTAGTTACAATTTTCACTATAAAACTTGTTATATGTATTAACACGTTCAATGCATATTAACGAGTTGGAAATTATTTGATATATATATATTGAAAATTTAAAACAACGAAAATTTAAAATAATAATAATAATAATAATAATAATAATAATAATAATAATAAAAAAAACATATATGGATATATAGAAGAAAATATAATAATAATAATAATAATATAATAAAAACCCACCCAACGACTGAACCTTGGATGGGGGATAAAACTATGTGCGCCTTCCACGTCCCAACCAAGAAAAATTATAGTTCTACACTTGTAAAAAAGTGAAACATATTTATATCTTAAACATATTACTTGAGCGACACATACCTTTAATGCATCTCTTTTCGATGATAGGAGTAGAAGGATTTGAACTGTAGGTCTTTTGTTGCTCACACATTTGTATGTTAGTTGAGTCATGTTCACTTAAACTTAATTTAAAAGAGTTTGAAGCTTCGTATTTAGTTACATTATGATTAGAGAAATTGAGACATTACTTTAATTGAGATGCATATTTAACTAATTTGAGCATCTTTTTAATGGGTTAATATAGTATCTTCTCGACCAAAAGGTCAAACCTCCATTCCTACATGTTATTAAACTTGTATATAATAAAAATATAATGCATAACTTTATGTTCAGTATATTGTGTTTTTTTTTTTATAGGCGATGTATAGCATAAATTTGGGTATTGGTGGAATCGAGTAACTATCATTACCAACTCTCTTTTAGTGCAACAATTTGATTAGATACATTTGTATTTCTACCTTTTGATTGAGAGTATATGCTTTCGTCGGATGAGTTATGCTTATGTTGGATATTTTAGTCAAATTTTAAAACTTTAAGAAATATATAGGGTGAAATGTTTTATACTTTTCTTCAATTTTTAAATGATAAACTTTTTGTCAATAATTTCATTTTCATTTTCTTCACTGTTGAGCAATAATTTGTTTACTATAAAAAAAAATGAATAATTAAAGCAAATTATGAAAGTTTTATGAGAATCAAATCATACAAAGAAAATGGTTTTGTTAAAAAAAATAAAAAACTAAAAACCAAAAATAATTATCAAAATGTTTATGAAAAGTTGTATATTTGAAATGAGTTGTTTATAAAAACCAACACAAAATTGAGTGTTTGGAATTTAGCTTATGATTCAAAATGAGTTTTTGACTTTTTTTTAAAGAGGATGAAAAGTTTAATCTAATTTTAAAAACAGAAAATAGAAAACACCCAGCTTTTTATTTTACCTTTTTAGGCCATCGAACTCTATAATAATTTTTATGAATTTGATTAAAGGAAAAAAAAAAGTATAAGAAGAAATATTAATACAAAAAAGAAATTCAGTATATATATAATAATAATAAAAATAAAATGCTTTAGTTGCGTAGGTAAACATACGGGCCGAACTTGGTAGTCCGGACGTTCAAAAGGCCGATTTGCTTTTCCACGTGTTATATTGCTGTAGGCTGAGAAGAATGATAGCGTACAGAGGAAGGAAGAAATAAAAAGAAACTAATTTGGCCCATGCAGGTTTCGAACCTGCGACCTTCGCGTTATTAGCACGATGCTCTAACCAACTGAGCTAATAGGCCACTTATTATTCAATGATTCATTAAGTTTGTTAAAAATCTTTCTTTTTTGTTTGTACGGAACTTGTCCAAAACTTGGTAACATCTCCCTTCTCACAATGTTTACTAATTATAGCTTTTTAGTCCTATTTAAATTTTCATCAACATTGATATTTTCGTCAATATTTTAATTTTTTTATGGGATAGATATGGATATGAGGGGTGGATCGATATTTTCATTGTAGCATAGAAAAATCCATAAAACATAAAAAAAAAATAAGCAACAAAATGACGCTAATATAAATATAATATAAATAATTAACTTGTTAACTTGTTTTAAAATCATAAAATATTCATTGAATTTTATATTTTTATTGAAATTTTAGTAGAATTAAGATTTCGATATTTTCATTGAAATCGACATTTTAAATCTTGCTTATAATTCATCAATGAAAATACTTTTGACATAAATGAGCCAATTATCTTCCTGGTTAATAATTTGGTTTTTCTCTATCCAGACATATCATTTATGATTTTTTTTTGTAATCATATACTCATTATTTATTTTTAATATATATTATTTAATGACTAGTTATTCATAATCGTTATACAAATCCATGACTCCCAACAACAAGTTACAATTTTGAATTACATCTTGTAATCCACTCTTTTAGGTTTTATAAACAGTGTTGTATGATGTCTCGTGTGACATCTTGAATTTCAGGTGATTTTAAGTTATCTATCTTAAATTATTTGAGATTTAATTATCTTCGATTTTGGATTTTAGAGCCAAACTTTAAGTCAATTGATAAGATAGTCTACTTGATAAGAGATTTTGGACTGTCCTCTAGATTTAAGTTCATGGGAGATGAATTTTGGAGAGGTTGGAAATTTGATAGGGAAATATATATAAAGATACACACTAAGTCAACTTTAGGGTTTGACATTGTTATATGTCTATACAATGTTTTAAAATGTTGATATTGACGAAAATATCAAATATCGATTTCGATAAGTATATTTTAAAAAGTTATAAAAACAAGAAATTAAAAAAAGAAACTAATATATAAACTTTTAATGAATTTTAAACAAATTAACCTGTATAGTATTTATATTTTATTTATATTAGCAACGTTTTGTTGTTTATTTTGTATGTTTTATATATATATATATATATATTTTTTTTTTAAACCCACATATATACATAATATCACACTTGAAATGTTGTTCGTATTTTCATATTTTTATAGGTTGGGCATGGACACGTGAGATGCAACCCTCGACTTCCCCAGCCGAAATCTCTCTCTCTTCAAACCCTCCCGCACGAAGAACAAAACCAGTGAAGTCTCCGTCAAGTTGCCACCTAGCCACCGTCGCTCCAGTCGCGCCTTCGTTTGTTGTCGTCTGCGCGCAGGTAGTTCGGTTAAACCCTCTTTCTCTCTTTCTCTCTATATTTTCTCTCTCTTTCTGGTATTAAAATATGATCGTCGTTGGTATCACCTCCGCTACGCCGTTCAACCCTCTGTTGACGCCGATAAACGAGCTCTGTTGCCAAAAATTTGGTTTATTGGGTAAGATTTTGGTACTTTAAAGGTATTGATGGTATATCTTGAATACCCATTAAATTTTGGTTGAATTTTCTATATCCATGGCGATTCAATCCAAATTCAAGGGGCGAATGAGCAACTGTCCAGCAAGTGTAACCAACGTTTTGGACGAGTATCGAGACATCAACCCTTTTTGGATTCATTATTGGTTGCTGAAATTTGGGTTTCGAACCCTCATTAGTGAAATTTGCATAGATTGGAATCTTGGTTTGGAACTTCGAACTGATTTTGGATCAAGCTATACTGTGGGTGAGTTGCTTAAAGACGTTTGGGATAAATTTGTGATTGAATCAGGTCCTGAAAAACTGAATTTAATTTTGATTTATGTTGTAGGATTTGATTCTAAAGTTTTTTTTTGGTTTGCTTGTATAATTTTTACAGTAGAGCTTATTCTCTGAATGCCTATAGGGCAGGTAAAACAATTAAATTATTTTTGTCAAACAGTTTTAGAAAAGCTTGATTTAATCCGTTTGTAAACCATGTCATGACTACATTATTTTTTTATTTTATTTTATTTTTATTTATTTAAGTATGATGCTATTATGTTATGTTTTACATGATTGAAGAGGTTTTATGAGCCTGATATTATTTTCATGAGATATATTACGTAATTATATTGCAGGGCCCCTTATGCATGATGCGTGTTAGTTTAATTAGTGACAATTTTTCTCTCCTACTCGTAGCTATGTATACTAGAAATTTGTGTTCCTTCAAGGCTACTAGAGGTCGTGTTCCTTCGTGATTACCAGAGGATATGTTCCTTCAAGATCACTAGAAATCTTGTGTTCCTTTGGGTTCACTAGAGGTTGATCATCACAGGTTTGTTTCTTTGAGGTTCACCAGATTGCATGAATACATCTCACCTACGATAGGACAGGTTTAATTGTTCACTTAGATGGTTATCATGGTTTGGTTTAGCTTCCAGTTTAGGTCCCACTAGTTTTAGAAATTCAGTTGCATGTGTTTACAAAGCCTAACCCCAATAGTAGGGTTACTTATCAAGTATTTTAAATACTCATTCTTTTCTTAAAATGTTTTTAGGTAAAAGCAAGAATGTATCGGTGGTGGTTGACAAAGAGATCTATTGACGATGCCATTGGACTACAGGCAATGCCTTTGCTTAGAATCATATTTTCAAGATGTTCCAAATGAGAAATATTAGAAGTTTTCAATTTAAATGTTTCTTCTTAAATAAAGTTTAGGGATTCTGAACTAAATATTTGTTTTGACTTTTATTTAAATTGTCTTGATGTTTTTGTTGATTTTGAAAGTTTTTATTCGAAGGTCAAATGGCAATAACCCTAGTTAGAGATTTCAAAATCTTTGGGTCGTTATAATTGGTATATGAGCCTAAGGCTATAGGTTCTTCAAGGGGTGCAACAAAAAACTTAAAAACTTGAAAAACCAAATCAATCTAAACCGATCAAATGGTTTGATTTTTAATATAAAATTGGATATATTGGTTTGTATTTAGAGAAAACCAAAAAGTATTGGTTCGGATCAATTTTTTATTTAAGAAACCAATCAAAATCGAACTGAACTGAGGGTATATATACCCTTAAAAATGTACTCTAACATTAGGTACCTTTTAGTATTTTAATTATTATGGTGCATATATATTTGTTGTTTTGAAAAAATACCAATTATTTAGCGAATTTCCAAGAAAAAAAAATAATATCAAATTTCAATCTATAACAAAATAGACTCAAATTTAATTTAAAATTAGCAAAAACAACCAGATCGGAAGAAAAAAAAGTGGAATTAAAAACAAAAATTTGGAAGAAAAAATAAAAATTGAGAACCAAATCGATAATAAACTGAACCAAATAAAAACCAATCCATTGGTTTGGATCACTTCTTTGTAAAACCATTGGTCTGGTTTGGTTATTGGTTGACCCCAAAATCGAAAAAACTGAACCGATTGTCACTCCTATAGAAGTTAGCATGAGGTAGTTATTCAGTTACGACTCCATGGAAAAAAAGTTAGAAAGCCACTTATGTTAGTTTAGCAATTAAAAGGATTTTGTTAATGAGAATTAAATGTTTTAGTAGTTTAAACGCAATAAGACCATATATTATGTTATCGAAAAAAAGAAAGGAAAGGTCACATTTAAGCTAGTAAATAGTCACACGTTTTGGTATAAAGATTATGTGTCACTTAGAAAGTGAAAAAGAGCACCTTGATTTATTAAGTAAAAAACAATAGCCCAACAACTCAACCCAATCCGATTGAATTTTAAGGTTTAGTTTGGAGACTTAATCCGGGTCTTTCGAGTAGTCAAACCTAACCAATCCAATATTTCGGGTCGGTCAAATAACCACTCCACTCCAATTGTACATCTTTAATTCTAAAATGATTAACTGTTTCATATAGTTAAAAGACATGACTATGTCATCTACAAAGTTTTTAGCAATTCAAGGAAAATTATAAAGGGGCTTTGGATTACCAAAATGAAATCATGATTACCGAGAATTTGATTTCGATAAATTTGTTGGTAGAAAATAATGATTTTTGCAAGGTTCGTGATGTTGTAATTAGATTGTGGGGATTGGATTTGGCTTGTTTATTATTTTTGTATAACCTCTAATTTCATGAACTACTTGGGAGAAAAAAAAATTGTCTCCTCCTTCAACCGGTTCATCGGCATCTCAAGACTCATAGAATTCAATGGGACACATGAATATCAGCCACTCTAAAAGTTCTTTCTTTTAGGTCATTTTTTCACTCTATTTAGTGTATGTGTTTATATTTCTTGTCGTCCTAATTCCTTACGGCAGTTGAATTTCAGTACACTCCCGCCATCTTATGATTCTCACCGAAAGAAACAGACTCTAAACCCAGAGAAGAAGAAACATGAGTGTCGCAGAACTACCGACGAAGGAGGGCATTGTTCTAAGAGGGCATGAAGGTGGAGTTCTAGCTGCAAGGTTCAATAGCGATGGCAATTACTGCCTCAGCTGTGGCAAGGACCGCACGATTCGCCTCTGGAATCCTCACCGTGGCATTCACATCAAGACCTACAAATCACATGGCCGTGAAGTCCGCGATGTTCATGTCACCCCGTAATTCCTCTATCTTCTTCCCCCTTTCTGGGATTACCCCATTTTCCTCACATTTCAATTTTAGGGTTCTTTTGCACTGCAACTGATCTCTGTATATGTATGCTCCTTTGTTAGAGACAACTCCAAGTTATGCTCATGTGGCGGTGATCGGCAAGTCTTCTATTGGGATGTGTCTACTGGTCGCGTTATTCGAAAATTTCGGGGCCATGATGGCGAGGTTGAAAATCTCGAGTTGGGTTCTTCGTAATTTTTTATTTTCTTTTGCTGTAATCAAAGTGCATTATAATCTTATATTATCTACAATTTTCGTTTAGGTAAATGCTGTGAAATTTAATGAGTATGCTTCTGTTGTAGTCTCAGCAGGCTATGATCAATCATTGCGTGCTTGGGACTGCAGATCTCATAGCACTGAGCCAATTCAGGTTTGAATTCTTACTTCTTACTTCACTCGTTAAAAAAGTTTTGTTAGCTGTTGTCTAGTGGATTCTTTATCTGATTTGCTTGTTCTTCAGATCATTGATACATTTTCAGACAGTGTAATGTCTGTTTGCTTAAAAAAAAGTGAAATTATTGGAGGAAGTGTTGATGGCACTGTTCGAACATTTGATATGCGAATTGGCAGGTAAGTTCAGTTCAGTTCAGCTTTTTCTACTTCTCTTACAAACCAGAATTCCAGCCAACTGATTTACTAAAATAAGATAGTTGGCTGGAATTCTTCTTTGATAGTTTGGCTGTGTGCAGTGGGGGATTTTGGTTTAATGCATTGTTTCTTGTCCAAGAAATAAATTGGTTTTGAAAAGATGAGTTATTAAACTATCCAAAGATGAGAAGCCCCTTGCATTTGCTAATGAAAACTCATCTTTTATTTTTTTTCCTACAAATAGAGAAATATCAGATAACTTGGGGCAGCCTGTAAATTGTATCTCCATGTCCAATGACGCTAATTGCATATTAGCTAGTTGCTTAGATTCAACTCTCCGTCTATTGGACAGGTATGTTTAACTTTTGTAGAATTGTAGAGGTTTTTTCACATGTGTTTTTAAATTTTCAAAACTCCTAAACTGGTTTTTTTCATGTAAGGTCTTCTGGTCAGCTATTACAAGAATACAAGGGCCATACTTGTAAGGTTAGCATGATCTGAATCTTGGCAGTGCCATACTCTGTTTCATTTGGATTCTTTAGGCCCCGTTTAGTAACCATTTGGTTTTTTGTTTTTAGTTTTTGAAAGTTAAGCCTACAAGCACCCCTCTCACCCCTAAATTTCTTGTTGTCTGATCTACTTTTTACCCATGTTTTCCAAAACCAAGCCAAATTTTGAAAACTAAAAAAAATAGTTTTTAAAAACTTGTTTTTGTTTTTGGAATTTGGCTAAGAATTCAACTCTTGTACCCAAAAAAGATGCAACCCATTGTAAGAAAATGTGAGGAAATAGACTCAATTTTCAAAATCCAAAAACCAAAAGTGAAATGGTTACTAAACAAGGCCTTTAACTATCAATTTTCTAGCAATAAAGGATATGTCTTCATTATTCTGATTGACACCTGCGATTATTTGAATCTCGACGTTCATTCTTTAAAACTCAGTACATCTCTGGTATTTTCACTAGTCTTACAAACTGGATTGCTGCCTTACCAATACTGATGCATATGTAACTGGCGGATCTGAGGATGGATTCATTTATTTCTGGGATTTAGTAGATGCATCTGTTGTCTCCAAGTTTCGAGCTCATGCCTCTGTTGTAAGTCTTTATTCCTTCACCTTCTCAGTTTTATGTGATCTAGTGTAGCACATTTCTCTCTGTCTCTCTCTCTCTCACACACACACACACACACACCCAGTTATTTTTGGTGTTTACGATAAAGTGCTTTGAATAAAAAAAGATGTGTATCCCTTGCGTAGTTGTCATTCTAAACCCTTTATCTGAGTTACAATGTTCCGATAGGAATTAGATGAACTTTATAATGTAGCAAGTGTGATTTGACACCGAAACAACTTTCTTGGCACAAATTATAGGTAATCGATATTTACACCACATACATCTACAATTGTCACAAATTGCAAACAACTCATGCATGCTTGTGTTTAGCTCTAACTATACTTGTTACCACCATCAACTAGATGCAGCTTGCATTGAGATAAAATGAAGAACACAATTGGTACAAATGGGCACATAAAAAGGTAGCTCTCCAAGAGAAGTCGAATGAGTAGCTATACAAAAAGGGCCTCCTGTTCAAAATAATAAGAACCAACAGACAATTACAAAAATCATTGGGTTGAGATGTGGTTGCTTGTTATATTTCATGTGTCTATCTGAAGAGTGCAAATTGTTTGGTTGACTTTCTCTTGTTTGTAAGGTACGTCGGTGTAGAAACACCCTTACAGTTTGGGATGTGCTGACAAACTGTTGTGCATAGCCTAAGCTTCCCCATCCACATGGATATAAGAACAAAATCTCCAATTAACCTGGTACTGGCACATTTTCTACTTGGTACTGGCACCAAGATCTCCAATTAACCTGCCGTTGGCACATTCGAGAAGCTGCATAAAATTTACTTGAATGCACCTGACAGGATTGAATACACTCGGTGGAAGACTTGACTTTGGGTTGATTAAAGGCATCACCACGTAAATGCTCTGTCTCTATGTAGCCAAGTGCACAGTATGTTCGCTCAAGGTTAAGCTATAATGTTTGTAAGTCATAAAAAAGAACCCCTATTTACGTCCCAAGGAAGGGTTTAAATATCTCGTTCATTAAGGCTTAGAATGTGGAGGGGGCATTGGTGAAGTCCAAAGGTATCCAGAATTGTAATTTCCTTTGTGCATGCAAAATGCTGTCTTAAAAACATACACTAGCTCAACCCAGATTTACTGATGTCTTAGATTCCAAAGCCAGCTTTTGAGTAAGGTGGATTCTGCTGAGTTCATCAAGCAGTCGAATGATTCCACCGACATCTGCCCTATCAAGCATTTAATTGCTTTCTTCTACACCTGCGAGTAATGTTGATGGGCCTAACATTAACGAGGTGGTGCCCCTTCCCCCCCTTTTTTTCTTTTCCCTCTTTAACAAGAACAGGTGTTGCTTCCTTCAACAGTATTCATCGTTTTATCTGTGATCTATCTTTAAAGAATTAAGGCAGAGTATTGTTTTACTGGAAAGAAAATTTTCCAATCAGAAGACCCCGTGCTAACACACTTTAGAAGTTCTTCAGATTGTTACCATATAAGGACTGTTTTGTTAGGTCAACTCTTGTAATGGTTTAGTGACATGACCTCTCGGCTTCACCAAAGCTTCCATCAAAGAGCAAAGTGTAACTTTGCTGTAACCACCTTTTGGTGTTTGGGATTCTCACCTGTCTTCTTCTATCAATGAAATGTTTCTTTTAGGTAAAAGAGGAAAGTGTAGCTTTTTAGATGAGTCAAGAATCCAATTCCAGGAATCATTGACAGCCTGGCAAAGATATGGATGTTAGAATATGGGAAAGAGGGGCCCACTCAACAATTTCATCATCTTTACGATTCCCTTCAAGCCCCATCTCCCAAACTTTGTTTTCAGTATTCCAAATACTCTGAGACCTAATTTACCATTGTTCCTCCACAGTTGCATTAGATCGAATTGGAGAGTCTATACAGCTTTTTGGATACAAGGTAGACAGTTCTGTATTATTGACCCAAACATGAAACAAAAGAAGTGTGAATACGATTGCCCAAACATCTTCTAATGAAGGTTTACACCATACCATTCAGCATTGAAATTGGAAGATATTCCCATGTTGGTTAGCTGCCTATGGGGTAGTACTTTGCGTTAAGGATATTCCACCAATGAAAACCATCTTCACAGAGGAATCTCCATCTCCATTTAGCTATTAAAAAAAAGAGGGGAAAAAAAAGCTTCATTTCGATGCTTTAGATTGCCAATAACTAATCCACCCAATTCAAGAGGAGGTTGAACTTTTGGCTAATTCACATTCTGCATTCCGTCGGCATCTTCCTAAAGAAAATTCCTAATGATCTTTCAATTGTTGTTGCAATCTTGGTAGGCATTTTTAATAAGGATAGATAATACATAGGCATATAGATTGGATGATTCTTTGCCTACCTCCTTTGGATATGAAAGAAAATTTCCAATTATGAAACTTATGTTGGATTTTCTCCTCAATTGATGTCCTGAATAAGATTTACTCAGATTTTTGTTAAAAATGAAGGGTGGTCGACGGATGTGTGTCTCTCTTGGAAGTTTGAACCATGGGATGAAAAGCTGCAGGGAAAGCGAAAGTTCCCCCCAATGGAGGGTGGTTTTAAACGTCGTAGTTTGCTTTGAGTCAACAGAGTATTGAATAAAACTATTCTGTTCTTCATTAATTTTAGCTGCCCCTCCACCCCCTAATTCCATTTGTCTTTTTAGGAACGTAGGTTACCTATGCAAGGACATTTTCATTAATTCTCTGTATTCCTCATTTTCAATGTTATGTTAAAAATAATTACAAATAAATTAATGTCATACGCATCCCTCACTAACTAAAGTATAGTTGCACTAAAATTAAACTAACTTTGATTGTACAAAGATTTTCTTTAAGTTTAATTGTTTTACTAAAATGATTAAAGAAAATTTTTTTACTAATTGATTTTAAATTCAATGTTTTGTTCTCTTTATAATTAAATATGTAATTTATGATGAAATATTGAGTTAATATGAATTAAAATGAACTTAGAGTATACTGTAGTACATACAGGGTATTATCTTTGTTCCAAACAATATTTATGAAATTGTATGTAATCATAATACATTCTTGGGCAGAATTATTTATTTATTTATATATACATACATACATACATATATATATATATGTATATATAAAGCATCGTTGTCTAAATGCTCATGTACAACAATACAAGTACGACAAGATGGAAATTAAGGCGATGGTGATGGTTCTAAAATACAGATGTTTACAGATGCTTCTTTCCTTTTCACAGGTGACAAGTGTGAGTTACCACCCGAAAGATAGATGTATGATAACTGCCTCGGTAGATGGGACGATTCGGGTTTGGAAGACATGAGAGCCAAGAGGTAGAAAAACATGAATTTCCTCAGCTTATTAATGCACATTATGCTCTGAGGTATTTAATTCTTCACTTCTTGATACAGTTTAATGCAGTTATTCCAATCTTGAATTATTAGAGTTGGAAACTTGTGGCGTTTAAGAATTATGATAATGCTGGTGGTGTTTAATTTATCAATCAATATCAAATTGACATAGACTGGTTGATCCTGGTCCAACAATAAGAATCCTTACCAGTACAATAATTCATAATTTTGGGTCTTTAACTTAATGAAGTTACTTAATATAGTTGAACAACCTGATTGAAAAGTAGTTTTTTTTATTGCTTTGTGTCTCAAACTTGAATTCTGTTTACCCTACAAGTCTTAGCTGTACAAGATCAGCTAGGTTTTGATATCAAAAGATATTTTAGATTTTTTAAAGGCTAGAGTTATAACAACTTCATCCCCTTAATTTACTATTCTACCCTTTACCAACACGGTCCCATTGCATGCACTGCAATGTATAGAGTTTTCCCCTAGTGATTTACAAATCGATTCAGACCATTTGGTGTTGAAAGTTCAATCTCAAAGCTGATAATTTCAAGTGAATTAGTTGAAAATCTGTTTTCCATTCTCTCAAATTTCATGTGTAGATTTCTTGATTTAAAACAAATGCAAATTATAGCTCTGGCATTTACATTGGTCTCTTCTTATATGTTTTGTTTTCAGGTTCTGAATGAATGCCAAACATAATACCTGATTGGCTTTTGACTGATCCAAAGCCTCTCTAACTTTGTTCTTGGGTTTCAACTAAGCTCATAAATTTGTTTGTTGACCATTCCAATTCCGAATTCCGATTATGAGACCGTAATTTGTAAATTAAACAACTTTTTATGACGTTAATGTAATGCTCATTCATTGACGCTTAGAATTGAAGTTTTTCTTCCTTTTTACCAGTCTCTGAGTCAACAATCAGATCATCTTGTAAATAATTGAGAAAGAGGCAATAAGCTATGTTAAGACAATTTGTTTCTCCTCAAAATAAAAGAAAGTGCAGAAACATATTGATTACAAAGCCTAAACAAGGTTGATACCTTAAATTTGGTGTACCAAATTTACAAGAATGAAGTGGCATTGGCTTACACTGACAAAAGTAAATGAAGATTGTCTAGAACACAAGTCAGTAGTTGGACCTGCCTTCCAAATTCAATAAATTTCCATCATAATTTCACTTTGAAATTTGCTTCTTCATTTGACATCATTTCCTACGTCTTCTTCTGGCTTTCAAGTTTCACCAACTCATCATTATTGAGTATACTCTCTCTTACTAAACTTCCATCTTCATGTGTTTTGGACTTTTTTTTTAACTCTATAGCTTAAGGTGGTAGTTGTACTCACTCAACCTCATATTTATCCATTGGAGATGAGAACTAGAGAGAAGTAAAAAGGAAAAATTATAATGTTCTAACAAAATCTTAATTGAATTACAAGTTTAGTGTTGAAAGTTTGTGTATCTGTCCTATTTCAAGAGTGTCTATTAAGTCTTTCAACTTTCAATTTTGTATCTAATGAATTTTTAATTTTTAAATTTTTGTTTTATAGGTCATTGACCTATTTCGATACTTTTTAAAGACTCACCACTCTACTAGGCACAAAATTGACAGTTTAAGGTTCTATTAGACATAAAATTTGAGGGAAAACATCAATTTTGACCATAAACTTACATAAGTAATATAACCTCATGGGCCAACACATCAAATCCTAGGTAAGAGGGTGTTGTAGATTGAACACAGTGTCAATTATAAATATAGCAACCAAACTTAAAGTATTAGCAAAGATAACACAATGCAAAATAAATTACAAATATAGTAAAATTTAGACTAGCTCTTGACATTTATTGATGATATATTAATTTTCTTATAAAAAAATGTTATACACTTAATAATTAATCTTAAAAGTAATTAAAAAAAAGGGAACATATTCCCTTTTTTAACTCTTTTGGTTAAATTTATATTCCTTTTTAAAACCACTATATACCAATTCATGACAAAAACTATTGATTGGTTTTTTGTTTTAAAATCAAGTCAAATTAAAAAAATATTGTCCAAATGTACTAAACAAAACTGGTTTTGTCGATTCGTTGGGTTTTTTTAAAACTTTAATTTATTACAGCATAAATTTAGCATATAGATTAAGGAATTTATAGAAATGCAATAAATTTATTATTACTATTAAAAATAAATAAATAAAAAACGTTAGGGAATACAGAAATAATTTTTGCGATAAATTTGAAAATCAGTGTATTTTAAATGTAAAGTTGAATCAAGCGCGGAAGTCAAGGAGAATATGAGCTCATCTAAAAAATAACCCTTTTGTTCTTTAGTATAACTATTTTATGAAAATAAATTATTATTTATTTAGAATTTTCATATTTTATTTTTAGTTTTCTTCAACTTCCGAACAATCATTTCTCTGATCTACAAAAGTATTCTTCGTTTCACAGTCATAAATTAAAACATATTTATTTTCCCAAATAAGAACTTTTGTGAATTTTTAAAAATTAGGTCTAATTTGATAATTTTTTAGTTTTTATGTTTTTGAGAATTGAGTTCATAAATAGTGCTTTTTTTTTTTTTTTTTTTTTTTTTTTTTTTTTTAAGTGTTTCATGGCTCACAAACATTTGAAGAAAATTGCTTTACGGTGAAAATGTTTTAAACAACACATTGAAAAAAAAATTAGGAAGACATATTGCATACTTTTTATATGCTTGTAACTTAGTGGGACATAAATTGTATATTTTGCTCAGTCTTCCCTCACCACAACTCCTTTGTACTTAAATATTGTAATTAAAAAAAATCCTTTGAATTAAAAATATAAATAATTTTAAGTCTATTTTAAATGTATTTTATATATTTTTTTCTTAATAATTTATGGAGTAGAAAAATCGATGATAGTACAAACTTTTATGCCAATTGGACTATATTGATTTTGGATGGTAGTACTGACATTATTCTATGGTATGTTTTCAAATGATAGCAAAAAAAACTAAATTTGTTTACAAATATAACAAAATATCAATGTTTATTAATAATAGATGTTATAGATAGTGACATTTTGTTATATTTTAAAATATTTTTAAAAAATTTCATAACATTATTTTAATATTTTAATATTAAAAAATAGATTTTCATTCTTGTTATGACCAAATATGTACAGATAATTAAAGTGATGTAGTATGTTTGTTAACAACATGAAGAAAAAATTCTGAAGTCCCATATTAAAAATTTTGTTAGCTCAATAAGCATGGATTAAAAAAAAATAATAAAAATGTAAGATATATAAGAAAATGTGGAAAGAAGAGACATTATATTGTAGAGAGAGAGAGAAAGGAAGTTTGGTGAGTTGCTAGGCTGGATTCCTCATTCTAACACATGGGGCTGCCTCTATCTCTTCCATACTTCCAATAACCCCCAAACCTTATTCTCTCTCTCTCCCCCTAAAATTTCAATGGTTTTCAATTTCACTTTCCACCCAAGCAAACACCAAAACAACTCACAATCAAACACAAAAACACTCTTTCTATTCAAGATTCCACGTTTCAAAAACCAACCGAACTCACACTCTTTATAAGATAGATAAATTATTATTCTCGTAACCTATTCGTTTTGAGATGAAACCTCATCATCTTTATCTAATACGTCCTTCATTCACTTCTTAAATTAAAGGCGTATATTAAATTGAGCAATACTTTGATGCACCCTTTATACACATATAATAAAATATATTTTTTTTAAAAAAAAAAAAAAACAATAGATGGATACATACTAAGTTAGCACCCAAATTTTTTCCTATTGAATTTATCTCACTTGATTATTAGGAAACACTGCATACTTTTTCTTTTTTTTTTGTACTTGTAAGGTAGGGTTTTGATTTTATTGAATTTTACTTCAAACTTAAATAAATATCTAATCTTAATTTAGATTGTTAAAAATTGCTATAATTTTAGTCTTCTAACAAGTTCTCACTCCAAATATTATTTTTAAAAAAATTGCATTATATTGGGTTATTTTTTTTATGATGTAACATGTGTTCAAGTTTGTAATATTGACTTTTAGGTCAAAGGTTTGATTCTCTCAAATTACAAATTGTCAAGAATAAAAATTAAAACGAGTTTACGAGCTAAACTTTTTTTTTGTTGACATTTACGAATTTTAACAAAGTTATTCGATTTTTAATTTGTGCATTAGTCATATTCATTTTTGTGTCAATGTTTATTTATTGAAATTAATGAGTTTATAAATATATTTACCTGCTATTAAAAAATAGTTTGTGAATTCAAATACAAATTTATCGAAATTAATACAATTTGATAAGTTTTGAGTCTAAATCGAATTTTTTTTCTCTTTTTATTTTTATTTTTTAATATTAACAAAGGGAAATGTGAGATTAAACCAACAACTTTTAATCTCAAGTATATTCGGATTCGCCTTAGACTTTGTCGTCTTCGCACTATAACCACTTTGGTTTTATATTATTTTTAATATTCTTTTTTTTTTCCCATCCAATCTAACGCTAATGGGGCCCTACTTCAATCTCCTTTTGTCAGACCTCATCCACGTGGCATCCTCCAATTGGCAAGCATGTCCCCCGTCTAATCCATCGTGGCTAAATCAATAAATTAATTAATGCAATTTTGAAAGTATCATTATCATCCTGATTATTATTTATGTTCTAATGGTGGCCCCGACTTAAAGCACTTTTCATGAGTGGCATCCGGTGATTGGTTAAAAAACTAAATTAACCTTCTCATTGTACTCCATTTCTCCTTTTAACCCTCTCCTTTTTTCTTCTAATAGATTAGAGTTTCATTGCAAAATTCTAATTAAATCATGGGGGAAAATCTCCTTTTTAAAAAATTACTTTATATATTGTACCTTCTCAATTATTGGCTTTATATGTTTATATGTTACTTAAATTGTATTTCAAAATTGACAATTTTTTTAGTTTAATTACTACATGTTCGTTAACTCGTGGGCACTAATTTAAGTTGCATCGATTGTCATTTAGTTTGGTCTACATTTTTGTACACAGTTAAAGATTTACTTTTACCTTTTCTAAGCATGTTGAATCCATTATTTAGCAAGAATAATAATAATTTATTAATTCACCTATCCTTTAGTGTTTTTGAGCTGGTAATCTTTCTATAGTAAGTTTTCGTGACTTTGTTATGTAAGCTTATGACCAAGGGAGATGTTGAGCTCACTTATATGTTCATGATTTTCCTTTTTCCTAGCAAACATGATATATTGATTGTATTTCAAATATATTTTCATTTAGTAGTGACGATCATTGTACAGTTTGTCTTGTGGACGATTATATTGTTTTGAAGAGTAAACAACTTACATTGTAAGCATGTCATGCAACTATAACTATTAGAAAATGATTTTAAAACTTGTTTCCATAAATATACATCTTGTAAATGAGATTTAAATTACTACAATGTTATTGATAAGGACAACGAGAAATGATATTGTAGCATAAATTCTCATATGACTTCATTTTTTAAACTACTCAAAAGGACAAACCAATAGAATCATCATCGTTAGTTATAGACCATGGATCTCTTCCGTATGATCTAATCAAAACATGAAACTTTATTAGCAACTAACAATTAATAGCTAAAATAAGTAAAAGAATAAGGTAAAAATGAGTATAATGTATAAAGTGTAGTGACTTGTGTACACTAAGAAATAAAAGAATAGAAAGAAAGAAAAAGGAAGAATGAACATTGATTTCCAAGTAACTGAATGTTGAAGAAAAGTGAAAATGAAAAGGGTGCCAAATTCACATGGATTGTTGTATAATGTATTAGTGTGGACGAGGCTTTGCTTCCTTTGGGGTCACGTCCTCCCAAAAAAGCAAGCAAAATTGAGATCCCCATTTCATTTGGAAGGTGAACTCTTTTACCTTCCTTACACGTGTGAAACCTTAATCATTTTTTTCAATTCCCCAATTACCATTTGCCACGTCTCCATTACCTTTTCCTCTATATTAACTATTTTCTTTTTCAATATCTAATTTAATTTCTTTTAATTAACAAAATACGAGGCTTTCAAATTCAAATTCCAACATATACTTGATGTACTTTACCTATGTTCATGCAAATTTGATGTCAATCTCTATACACCATCACTTAAATTACAACTTTATATGCCAAAACAAGAGTATCACTCAACTAGCATACGAATGTGTCAGCGATTAAAAGATCTATGGTTTAAATTCCTTTACCCTATTGTAGCAAAAAAAATTACGAGTTTATATGTCAATTCAAGCCTAGTATAATGTATAATGTATAATGCATTAATTCCATTAATTATTAGCCGGTTTAAAAAAAAATAAAATGTGTTGTATTGTAACATAAATAAGTTAAAACAATCTAACTTATTCAGTTGAACTACAAAACTATATATTATTGTCTCCAAACCCTAGTTTTAGTAGAAGTATTAGTTTAAACATTATTTTGCTAATTGGTATTTTCTAAAAATGTTATATTTGACCTTTATACTTTTAATTTATGTCTATTTTAATCTTTGTGATTTTAATATATCCATATTGATTTTATAATGACCGCTTTTGTCCATTAATTTTTCCATGTACTTTTTCTTCAACATGCCACTATACTTAAAAAAAAAAAAAAAAAAAAAAAAAAAAAAAAAAAAAAAAAAAAAAAAAAAACTTTATTGAAATAAGTCACAGATTTGTGTTAACTTTTTGTAAATCAAAATCAAAATCATCACTTTCTAAAATTACAAAATTTAACTTGAACGGTTCAAAAGTAAAACTAAAAAAGAAAGATCAAAATACATTGATCAAAACAAACATTTTCAAAAGCAACCTAACCAAAATTGAGACTAATTGTTGAGTTCATTTTTATCAAAAAAAAAAAAAAAAAATGCTGGGTTCTTTTTCCACCACTGAAAAGTACTGTTGTTTAAACTAAAAAGTAACAACTTTCATTACCAACCCCATTGTTATAATATAATTTAAATTGATTGAATGTTTTATTTTAAGATAAGTTAAATCATAAGCATAGTTTCTAAATTTTTAAGTTCAAATGTCTCTAAAATTTCTGCTAATAGGTCTCTAATATTTAAAAAATATCTTAAATTACTTTTATCTAATAAATTTTAAGATTTAATTGATACAAAATTGAATTAAAAAAATGGGCATGAAACTAAAAACAATAAACGTATGGAACACTTCTGAAATTGAGAACCAAGATATAAACATAAAACTCAAAACATTGGGAAGGGTAGAAGCAGAAATTCAGAAAAAGCGAAGGGTCAAAATGAGAATATAAAAAAGTAACATTGATACAGTAATGATTCAGGTTACAAATAGGAGCCCATAACTTTACATAAAAAGGAAAACTTTTCAATGTAAATTGTTTTAAAATATAATAATAATAATAAATAAAATAAATAACAAAAAGTTACGTTGTTTCTAATTAATTGTACGTTTCGTTCATTTGATCCACCGACAGCGGTTGGTACCACGTGGCATTTCAGCAATTTAATAATAATAAATCATTGCGTTAATTTTATCTGCAAAAATAAATAAATAAAATTGGTGGGGGGAGGGAAAAAAATAATAATTTATTAAATTCCACAACCGGTTTCTCTTCTTTCTAAACCAAACAGGAACAATTTAGTTTTCTTTTTCTCTTTTTGGTAATAAATAATAATAATAATAATAATTCTAAAGCATGGTGGGCCCACGTGATACCGTAATCTGACATCCATCTCTGTCATCTTTCGTCGACTCCGTGACTTCCCCTCGTCTTTCGGTCAATTCTATTTATTAACTCTTTTTTTGTGTTTGATTTTATTTTATACATAAAAAAAAAAAAAAAAAAAATTCGATTTTCTACGGCTTCGTAAACTTCCGCGCTACGATTCTCTATTTCGGGTTAATTTTTTTTTTATTATAATAAAATATTTTAGACAATAATCTTTTTTTTTTTTTTTTTTTTTTTTAAGGACAAAGTTACTCATGTTTTAACCTGGATTTTAGGGATGTTCAAATTTTCGCTGCAATCGGTAAATTTTAATATTTACACTTTGGGTGTCAATTAGGTGGTCAAGGAAGACTATTAAATTCATGTCACATTAATTTTTGAACTTGTTGGAGCTGTTCAATTATGACTTTATACTGCAACTTAAGCTTTTAATCTTATTATTTTAAATAATAAATTAAAATTAGTTTACAAACCAATTGATAGTTTACACAAAATTTTATAAATAAAATACAAAAGTATTTTATATAAGCCAACCTAAGCATTGTTCAACCCATTAATAGATTACAACTTGACAATTTTTTATTCTCACATATTGTTAAATTTGAAAACCAAAAAAGAATGAAAAATAAATAAAAAGAAAAAGTGAGCTACATCATTGACGATTAAAAAAAAAAAACTTATATTAGATATAAGAGAAATGGTGAAAAATGAACTTGAAACTATATGTTAAAAAATTGCGTCATATAGCTTTATTTTTTATTTCATGAGTTTTCTTTTTCCTTTTTTTTTTCTTAAAATATACTTATGACAATTAGTCATTATTATTAAGTTAGGAGTTTTGAGTAGTTTTATTATGTAATTTATTTTGAATTTAGTTGGTTTGGCAACAGAGTTTTTTTAATACAAAAAGTTAATCGAAAATTTTCAAACACATTATTTCATATTCATATTTTACTTTTCGGGGGAAAATTACAAAATTATTATCATTCTGCTAATTTTTCTATTTTATTATTTTGAAAATATAATTAAAAATTTTGTCATACATGTTTTTTTTGTTTTTTTATTTTGCAGCTATTCATGTTTCGCCTTGAAAACGAAGTTTTTGTGGTATAGTTGAGCTTGAAAGCCATCTGTTGAGCATCTATAATCAATTTCACGTAACCATGTGTATCTCACATAAGCCAGTAAAGAAAACAGAAAGCACAGGGTAGCAAGAAAAACAAATTTACCTCGCGAAATGGAGCAAGTTGTTAGTCATGCCTCGTTGTGGGTTAGCCCAACCCTCAAGAGAGGGTTCACGTGGTGTGCTAGTCCAAATAGAGAAAGCCCAACAAATGCAATGGTTGGATCACTTGATGAGTAGTAGGGTTTATCATAAGTAATTAATAAACATATTTGCTCTTGTCTAAGGAGGACTTCTTCTTTCTATTGATATGAAAGTAGGTGCCACAAAAGGTTCATGAAGGGGTGAACCTGACTCCAAGTGAAATGGAAAACGTGAAAGTGTTGGCACTAAGATGGACGTTTTTCTTCAAAGGATATGCTCTCTCAATATTGAATATCTCTAGAATAGCATCACTGCGGTTACCTACTGAAGAGGATGGTTAATCTATTATGATAGACGTTGAGTCCGATGACCTTGAGCTTCGAGCTTGCATTCTCGCTGCAAAAGAGTGATGCAACGACGAGAAACCTTGCCTAGGTGCATTGACAAACACGCTCTTAAGAACCTTGGTGAGGGTAGTTAGAAATCTTAGTAAATCTTAGTAAGATAAGAATCACCAACCTGGAAAAAGTTTGTGATCAACAAATGCTCGTTGAGCTATAGATAGCGAGCTATAGCTATATGTTGACATGATTAATGTCTACTACAAGTCATGGGTTTGAGCAACAAGAGTGTAAAAATTTTGTTTGAACACATTTGGAGCTAATCACCCATGCCAACCTACACCCTTTGGCTATATAAGGTTGAGTGGGTTGACAGAGCCAGTAAAGAAGAGAAATGACCAAATGAAACTCTTGACCATGACTTGTAAGTCAAGCCTAAGAGTTGGGGGCAACTGTTATGGGCAAAATTAACAAGACCCACGGAAGAGCCTAAGAGAGCTCAGAGAAAGCTAAGTGGGACCCGTGAGGTAAGCCTAGTGGAGCTCAAAGCAACCTAATAGAGAGCTTAGTGTAGGACTACGGGAGAGCCCAAGAGAGCTTAGAGAAAGCTCAGTGGGACCCGTGAGATAAGCTTAGTGGAGTTCAGAGGAGCTCAAGAGGACCCATGGGAGAGCCCAAGAGAGTTTAGAGAGAACTCAATGGGACTCGTTAAATAAGTCAAGTAGAGCTAGGAGCCTATGAGAGAGCTCTCAAGTAGAGTTAGAAACCTAGGAGAGAGCTCCAAATGATCCATTGGAGAGCCTAAGTGAACTTAAAGAGAAGCTCAGTGAGATCCATAAGGTAAGTTAAGTGGAGCTAAGAGCCTAGGAGAGAGCTCCAAATGATCCATGGGAAAGCTTAAGTGGACTCAGAGAGAGCTTAGTGGGACCCATGAGGTAAGTGGAGCTAAGAGTGTAAGAGAGCGCTCTCCAGAGGACCCATGGGAGAGCCCAAGAGTGCTTAGAGACAACTTAGTGGGAGCTATGAGGTAAGCTTAGTTGAGCTTAGAGGATTCTAAGCCAAGAAGAAGGCTTAGGAGAGTCGAGCTCAAGCCTAGAATAGTTTAGCTTAAGAGAACTCAGAGGAGCCTAAGACCAGAAGAAAGCTTAGGAGAGTATGAGTTGAGCTTAGAGGCTTAGGAGAGTTGAGCGATTGTGACTAAAGTCATCCATATCCATAACAGATCGGCATTTGATAAGACGTTGAGAATTTAAGTGATTCATTATTGCAGAAATAATGGTGTAACCGCTCAAATAATTAACTTAACGGTTTCAAGGATTAAATAGGGCATTATGACCCTCAACATCGATTACATTTTACTACCCTATAAAAAGTTACTCATAAACACAAGACTGACTTGAGTATTGGAGTCTGTGTAGCTGGTGTTCATTTGCTTTTGTCATGTAGACACTTAGATGAATCTTCTCCGTAAAACAAATTTATAGTTAATTCATTTTTTGGCATCAACAGTTTCATTCTTAGATTTCACTTTTAAACCACTAATTGCATGCATGTTCTTTTTTGTTTTTTAAATTTCAGTAACATTAGTTGCATACACGAAAATTATTATATGAAAAGAAAAAATCATTTTGAATATTTTGAATGTTATTTTTTAAACAACATAGAAAAACTATTACAGTAATTGATGTATTATATTATATATAAATTTTCCTAATTATATATTTTTAAACAGGGAAAGCTTTAAATATTTGAGTAATATTGAGTCCTATTTTAATTCATTTATGAAGAGCTTTTAAAAATAATGCAATATAACAATATTTATAATTTTGATATAATTTCAAACTCGAATAAATAAATAATTTGTAAAGTAATCGTCACACATTTACCAACTATGCACCTAAATACACTATGTGTTATTTATTTATTTATTATCTATCGATTAGGTAAAATAAAAACAACAATAGCGATAAAAACATTGAAATGTCTAAATATACGTGAACAAAATTAAAAAATGTTGTCACTTTGGCCCATTAATTTCTTTGTATGTGTGACGCATGTGCAAATATGACAACATATATGATTTTGCCATTTATTATAATTTGTTTTTAAGTTTTTTAATATATTTTTTTCATATGTATTTTTAATGCAAAGTATCCCCTCTCTCTCCTTGAAATCTTTAATGCAAAAACATTGACACGTCAACTTCTCAAACCATTCGTTTATAGATGGAAAATGTTTTAAAAAATTCTTTCTACATTATATATATATTTTAAAATTTAAAAATTTTCCGTCCCTCATCCTATAATTATTGTAACATGTTCTCTATGGTTAGATTGCTATGCATGCCAAAATTTAGTTATTTATATATTAATTAAATTCGTTTTGGTACATGGGCAAGTCAAATAGCAAATCTTAATATTATTCCTTCTTTTTTCGATAAACAAATTAGAATTTCAAAAAGTGTAGTGACAAAATAATCTCAAAGAAAAATACAAATATAGAGTCAAAATTGGAATATTTTGAATTTTTAAACTAAAAGAAAATCTTATGGTATAGAAAATTTTGAGGTGCAATATTAAAATGTTTTGGGTCAAAGGAATTATTGATGGGAATAATAATGGTTGATTAAGAAAGGATAATAGAACTTAAGTGGAAGAAGTTATTTCTTTGGAGACCAAAACCTATGTACACTCAAACTTCAATTTACTCAATAACAAAGTGTCCAAAATTATTAAACTTATGACTATTCTCTTCACTTCAATTAAGGTGTTCTTCCGCGCATAAATTAGGAATTGAAAATTTAATTGTAACTCTCACCCACTTTTTTTTTATAATTCTAAATTCTAGGTTATTGCTATTAATATTATTGATTGCAGAGTCGTGGAGATTCATAGAAGACATATATCGAACTTTGTACGTTAAATGACATAAAAAATTTTGGTTTCTTACAAAACTTTTAAGAGTAAAGGCTATTCCCACAAATCAACACGAGTCATTTCAGTATGCTTCGTTCCCACTTACATGCTTTCAATAAATTTTATCAAGAAGTCACTTGACATATAATTGCTCTAAACACACTTAACTTTGGAGTTTTTATGATCGAATCATCGAAAAAAAATGTACACATTGTTTAGTATAGACAATAGCTTTTAATTCTTTGAAGCATTTCTTAATCATGTTTTCATATCCTTATGATCTCTCTTATTTCGATGTAATATTAATTTATTCATGTACCTCTTTTGTATCAAACATTACAGTTTTAAAAGATAAAATGTCCAATATTTTTTCACCAAGACTAAATTATTTTAATAACTTACAAAATTCGCAATGTCCTGAAAACATAGGATTGCACTTGTAACTTTCTAACCGAGAAGAAAATTGTAGTACTGATGTTGAAACAGTCTAGCTACATTTATTTATTTATTTTTTTTAAGTAAATAAAATAAAGTTATGTTTTATTTGTTATGCAAAATCATTATACTCACATTGTAAAAAACGTGATTTATATATTCCAATCATTGCATGTGTAAGAACCAAACATGAAATTCGATAAAAGAACAACAAAAAAAGTTTGGAAATTAAATTTGAGCTTTTGAATATATGTACAATCGGACTTTGAGATACAATTGTTAAAAATAAAAAGAAAAACGACAATTTTCATAAAATCAAAAAACATATAACATGAGCAAAGTCCATTGATTCATGGAAATAAATTTATTTACTTTTATATATATATATATATTATTTACTTTCATTTTTTTTTCCATCTTTTGTTTTTCTGTATAATGTTAAGCAATAGTCAAAATGAACATAACTTAATTGGCATACAGTTTGGCTTGAATACCCTTACCCTCAATTGTACTAAAAAATGCAAGCAATGAATTTAAACCAAAATTTAATTTTTAATAATTAAATACATGTTTGAAAATAATTTTAACCACGATAAAAAAGTAAGTTTTATCAACTCTTAAATCATTCTCAAACTCTTAAATCATTCTCAAACATATATTTAATACCTTAATTGGTAACTATATCTACCTGAATAACAACAAAAAATAAATCTCCGACTTTCTCTACTCTAAATTATTAATATTTTACTAGTAAGTTTTTTAGGTAAGAAAACGATGTTTTTTTTTTGTTTTTTTTTTTGTTTTAAAGTATATATATAAACTACATTTAGAATCATTATTCTTGTATTAAAAGAATTTTTTTGTTTAGTTCAACGCAATATTTGAAGTGATAAAAGTTTAAACTTTTAACTTATCAATGCTTTAATCGGTTAAATTGTTTGTTAATGGATTTTTTTCTCCTCTTTCCTTTTTTGAGAGAACCTTGTTAAAAGAAGTGATTTCATAATAAATCAACAAACATAACCTTCATTGAAAAGACAATAATATTAAATTATTAAAGAAAACACTCTATTAAAACTTTAATAATATTAAATAATTAAAAACTTATAATATTAATTGTTTTAAAAAATAGTAATTTGAAATAGTGTGATAATAACAAAAAAAATGTCGTGATGTGAGGATCCAAATATTTGTTTGAAATCACCACCAAACTCATGTTTATTTTCGTTTAATATTTTAAAGAATTTTGCTATAAAGTTATTTTTGAAACAACTTTAAAAAATAAAAAATTTTTAAAAACAATTGTATTATATATATATATATATATATATATATATATAATTTTAACGAAAGAAAAGAAAATTTGGTATATGCATAAAGAATGTAATAAAGAAGCAAAAGTGAAAACCGGGGATTGGAACATGGAAGGAAGAGCTAAAAGGAAACTTGCAAGGTAAGAAGAAGAGAAGCGTATAGTCAAACCAATTATTTAATAGTCAACTCCGTCTTCTCCGTAACGCTCCCCCTTTTTTAACCCTAACCCTAACCCTAATCTCCATTTCTAATCCACACGACGAGAAATTACTACGAGACCACCAACACATCAAATTGAAATTAAACATTTTCAATTTACAACTTTTTTCACTCAGAACCCCAAAAAAGTTAAAAACGCGTTTGCCAGCAAGCACCAACACTACTACTCTAAAGAAGATGCGAGAGATAGCGATCAAAGCAAAAAGACATAATCTTCGCCGCGTGAGCAGATCCTACTTCCTTCATTCCTTTTTTTCTCTCTCTAACTGATCTCCCTTCTTAATTCTTAATCCAATTTCATTTGGGTTTTTCCTGAAATTCTTCCCTCTCTGTTTCTTCACTCACTCAACGCAACTGTGGAATCTGGAAAGTTCAATCCCATCTTTCGCACTGGACACAACCCACTACCACAAATAAAGTAGCAAACACCAAACCCGAACCAAACCCATCAATCGTTTCTCTTCCTTTGATATTCCATTCGTTAATTTAAAGCACTCTGTTTTTCTTGTGGGTTTTTCGTTTTTTTTAAATTTCTTTTTTTCAACTTCTCTCTTCTTCCCTTTCGCCACCAACTCCGGTGGTGGGCACTGCCCAGCGCCACCACCACACTTCTGGGCCCACCTTTCTTTTCACTCACACATACGAACCCCTTTATCCCTTTCTCTCTCTCTGTCTGTCCATCTCTTATTATCTCCTTCTCTTCTACGCCTTCTCATTTCCACACAAAAATACAATCTCCCCTCTCTTTCTCTCTTTCTCTTCCTTTTTCTTGTTTATCCCTTTGGCACTGGCGTGGATTAAGACGGGGCCAGCTAGTTTTGCTAAGGGGACTCACTTTACCGTGTGCGGGGAATCCTCGAAGATATGCGTTTCTAGTCGATTTTCCAATGTTGGGTACTGAAGATTGAAGTTTTTTGAAGGCAAAGATGGGATTTTTTGGGGGTGATTTGTGAGGGGCGGACTCTTTTACTTTGAGATCGGCTTCTAATTGGGAATCACCTCTTTCTACAATCTGGGTTTTGTTTCAGTTCAGGAGCTGAAAAATTGCTGTGCTTTTGTAAACCATGGATACCGCAGGTAGACTCATTGCTGGGTCTCACAATAGAAATGAGTTTATTCTGATCAATGCAGATGAGACTGCTCGGGTAAGATTAAGAATCCTTGACGCTTCGATAATGCGACGCATTGGCTCATTTGAAGGATTTTCCGACTTATCTGTGTTTGTTTTTCGTTTTAACTTGGGGTTTCTTGGAAATGGACAATTTGGGGGTTCGATTCTTCATTCTTGCTGGGAATTTCTTCTGTAGGTCTTTGCTTCAACCGACGAAAAGATACTGTTTTCTTTCACCCTTCTTCTTCTCCCCCTATTGTTTTTCCACTGATAGGAAAGCTAAAGATAAAGAAAGAAAAATACCAAGTCTTTCCCGGATTTCAGTGCATGTCGAGCTGCTTCTGTTGTTTTGGTTTGGGGAGGAGTTGATTGAATTGAAGAAATTTTGCTTCTGTTCTTAGTTCATCTTGCATTTTGGTACTTCCAAAATTTTCAGATGTTTTCTGGAAATCTATGAGCTTTCCGCTTTGTGTTTTAAATTTTCATTTGTTGACATGTTCGTATAGTCTTTTAGATCTACTCTGTATAGGGCTAGAACAAAATCTCGTCTATCCGCTAAATTTTGACTGCACTATTTTTGTTTTGTTGATTCTGTTTAAGAATCAGAAGTAATTTGATTTTAAGATGATCAGTGCTGGACTCAATTTAGCAGCCACTTCTAGTTTAGGCCCTTATTCTACTGTTTCCATTTTTGTTTGGTGTTTCCAGATCAAGTCCGTGAAAGAATTGAGTGGGCAAACATGTCAGATTTGTGGAGATGAGGTAGAGTTAACTGCTGAGGGAGAGCTCTTTGTTGCCTGTAATGAATGTGCTTTTCCAGTTTGTAGACCTTGCTACGAGTATGAGAGAAGAGAGGGGAATCAAGCTTGTCCGCAGTGTAAAACCAGATACAAGCGCATTAAAGGTAGAGTCTTTAGCATCATCCTGCTATTATTATGGCTTTTTTTGGGTGCTATATCTAATCAGTGTGGAAATTACAGGCAGTCCTAGGGTTGAAGGTGATGAGGATGAAGATGATATTGATGATTTGGACAATGAGTTCGACTATGGAAACCTTGATGCTTTGGGCCCTCATCATGCTGCAGAGGGAATGTACTCGCACCTTAACACCGGCCGTGGTTCCCACCCTAATGCATCTCATATCCCTGGACAGTCAGAGCATGAACCATCTCCCCTTGGTTCTGAGATTCCTCTCCTGACATATGGTGAGGAGGTAGGTGGCGTTCTTCAACACTCTCTTTTTCACTTGGTCATGCTAATTGTCGACATTCATAATCAAACCCTTCTCATGTGCCAGGATTATGAAATTTCTTCGGATCAACATGCTCTTGTACCCCATTTTATGGGTGATGGAAATAGAGTCCATCCAATGCCTTCCCCTGATCGATCAAGTCCTTGTAAGTCATGGAGGCAGTGAGATGCTTATTTTTAATATGCATGGTTATATATACATTATGGTTGACATCTTGATTTCCATCCCATAGCTCAATGTAGACCAATGGTTCCCCACAAAGATTTTGCATTATATGGTTATGGGAGTGTGGCATGGAAGGACAGAATGGAAGATTGGAAGAAGAAGCAAAATGATAAACTTCAAGTGGTGAAACACCCAGGGGCTGATGATGATGGAAATGATATCGATGATCCTGATTTGCCCATGTAAGCCACTGTTATGGCCTTATTTACATGCATTTTTGTTACACTAAGTTTGAACTTTTGTGGTCTGTTGTTGAACTCAACATTTTAGCACTCACGTGGACAAATTGGCATGCAATTTAATTTAGTTCATGGCTTCTTTCACTCTTCCTGTATCTCTATTTCGTCTTTTCTTCTATGAGCCATGTAATAACTAACCATCTATCTGTGTACCATTCAACAGGATGGATGAAGCTAGGCAACCACTATCAAGGAAATTGCCTATCTCTTCGAGCAGGATAAATCCGTACAGATTAATCATCTTGCTTCGTCTTGTTATTCTAGGCCTGTTTTTTCATTACCGAATTCTTCATCCAGTTAAAGATGCCTATGGCCTGTGGTTGACTTCAGTAATATGTGAAATATGGTTTGCTGCATCGTGGATTCTCGACCAGTTCCCAAAATGGTATCCAATTGAAAGGGAAACTTATCTTGATAGGCTTTCATTGAGGTGATGTGGACACAATCTTCTTAATCCCTCATTTGGTAGTTTGGAGATTTTGGGCAGCTTTCCCTGATTATTTGGTTTTCACATTTTTAGGTATGAAAAAGAAGGGAAACCTTCTGAATTAGCCAGTGTGGACGTATTTGTTAGTACTGTCGATCCAATGAAAGAACCTCCATTGATCACTGCAAATACAGTACTTTCCATCCTTGCAGTCGACTATCCAGTTGATAAAGTTGCATGCTATGTCTCAGATGATGGTGCAGCCATGTTAACATTTGAAGCACTCTCTGAGACATCTGAATTTGCAAGGAAATGGGTTCCTTTCTGTAAGAAATTTAATATTGAGCCCCGTGCCCCAGAATTTTATTTCTCTCAGAAGATCGATTATTTGAAGAACAAGGTCCACCCAGCATTTGTCAGGGAAAGGCGAGCAATGAAGGTTTGTGACAATTGGTGTTCTTTTCTCTTTCAGTTGATGCAAATTGTATAACCTCATTTACTACTGTGGTTGAAGTTAGGATGCACTTATATCCTTATGGTTTGCTGCAACAACTTTACTGACTTTCTGTTCATTTACTTTGCTTTCAACAGAGAGAATATGAAGAATTTAAGGTTAGGGTAAATGCTTTGGTCTCCATGGCTCAAAAGGTTCCAGAGGATGGCTGGACAATGCAAGATGGTACTCCATGGCCTGGGAACAATGTTCGAGATCACCCTGGCATGATTCAGGTAATATACATGTCTTGAAATTTGCCGATATTTGTTATTAAGAATGGCTTGCTGTTTTTGAAGCTCTCAGGCCTACATATGAATGAAGTCTTTTTCTGATTATACTTGTGTGAAACAACTCATTTCCACATTTACATATGCATGTCTGAATGGCCATGTAATGTTTGTACAAGCTAAAGGTACTTTGCATATGTGCCTTCACAGGTCTTCCTTGGCCAAAATGGAGTTTGTGATGTTGAAGGAAATGAGCTACCACGTTTGGTTTATGTTTCTCGTGAAAAGCGACCAGGGTTTGAACATCACAAAAAGGCTGGTGCCATGAATGCACTGGTATGTATTAAGCTAGGGTCTTCATCCCCTGATTTCTTAGATGATCAGCACTTGGGTTGTGCTCTTATGTTATTTCTCTTGTACCCATTTGATTACATTTGCTGCCCTTAAACTTTATTCTTATTCCATTTTCTTCTTTGAAGGTTCGGGTCTCGGCAGTTCTCTCAAATGCTCCTTATCTTCTCAATGTTGACTGTGATCACTACATTAACAATAGCAAGGCACTTAGAGAAGCTATGTGTTTCATGATGGATCCTACATCTGGGAAGAAAGTTTGTTATGTGCAGTTTCCTCAAAGATTTGATGGGATTGATCGACATGATAGATATTCAAACCGGAACGTTGTATTCTTTGATGTATGTATATGCTTCATTGGTTGGCTGGTGTACTTTGAAGTTTTTATACCTATGCCTAGTTGAAAGCCTATTATATAAAATTTAATGCAGATTAACATGAAAGGATTAGATGGACTACAAGGACCTATATATGTTGGTACGGGATGTGTTTTCCGGAGGGTTGCCCTATATGGATATGATGCTCCTTCCAAGAAGAAACCCCCAAGCAAAACATGCAACTGTTTGCCAAAATGGTGCTGTCTGTGTTGTGGGTCTAGGAGCAAGAAAGGAAAGGCCAACAATCCGAAAAAGAAGAAGACAAAGCACAGAGAAGCATCAAAGCAGATCCATGCACTCGAGAATATTGAGGAGGGAATTGAAGGTAAGATATCAATTTGGAATGATATGTTGTATAACATTTTTGTTATTTAAGGAGATTCGGAGAAATCCAACATGACTTGCCATATGTTTATTGCAGACCTAAGTATAGAGAAATTGAATGCATCTGAAATAAAATTGGCGAAAAAATTCGGGCAATCTCCAGTGTTTGTTGCCTCAACCCTGTTGGAAAATGGAGGAGTTCCCCATGATGTGAGTGCTGCATCTCTCCTAAGAGAAGCCATTCAAGTGATCAGTTGTGGTTATGAAGATAAAACAGAATGGGGGAAAGAGGTTAGTAATGACTGAAAATTTTTACTTTTTCTGAAGCAATATAAGTTCAATTCTTCTAATGAAATCTTCCAAAATGATTGATTTCAGGTTGGCTGGATTTATGGTTCTGTGACTGAAGATATCTTGACTGGATTTAAAATGCACTGTCACGGCTGGCGGTCTGTGTACTGTATTCCCAAGAGACCCGCGTTTAAAGGGTCGGCTCCAATCAATCTCTCAGATCGATTACACCAAGTTCTGCGGTGGGCTCTAGGATCTGTTGAGATATTCTTGAGCAGACACTGTCCTATCTGGTATGGATATGGAGGCGGGTTGAAATGGTTGGAGCGATTTTCATACATAAACTCAGTGGTCTATCCGTGGACCTCGATTCCATTGCTTGTTTACTGTAGTCTGCCAGCTATCTGTCTTCTCACTGGAAAATTTATTGTTCCTGAGGTAATCTCTTTCTCCTTTCCTTTCCTTTGGTTTGTTTGAATATTCTTTTTGAACAAAACTTATAATATGTAACGAAACAAAACTGTACGATGAACTGCAAATTATTTCATATATTTGCTACAATGACTTCTGTTCTGGTTACTCATTTCATTAATTAGCATTATCAGAATTTGTTTTCTTCACTTTGGGATTTTTGACTTGTATTTGAGTAGAAAATTGTTCCATTTACTGTTTAACTTGGAATGGGCTATCAACCATTGTCACCTTTTTTATTACTAACATATTTGTGAACCTTTGCAGATTAGCAACTATGCTAGTCTTATTTTCATGGCACTCTTCATTTCAATTGCTGCAACCGGTATCCTTGAGATGCAATGGGGTGGTGTTGGGATTGACGACTGGTGGAGAAACGAACAGTTCTGGGTTATTGGAGGCGTTTCGTCACATCTTTTTGCTCTCTTTCAAGGTCTACTCAAGGTTTTAGCTGGTGTTAGTACCAACTTCACAGTTACATCGAAAGCAGCGGATGATGGTGAATTTTCAGAGCTCTATATCTTCAAGTGGACATCATTGTTAATACCTCCCACAACCTTGTTGATCATAAACATTGTTGGTGTGATCGTCGGGATCTCAGATGCCATCAATAATGGGTACGATTCCTGGGGTCCTCTTTTCGGAAGGCTATTTTTCGCTCTTTGGGTGATTATCCACCTCTACCCTTTCTTGAAGGGCTTGTTAGGGAAACAAGACCGGTTACCGACAATCATTGTTGTTTGGTCAATTCTTTTAGCCTCAATCTTAACATTACTCTGGGTAAGGATCAACCCATTTGTTTCCAAAGATGGTCCTGTTTTAGAAGTTTGCGGGTTAAATTGCGATTAGGAAACAAGTTGGTCGGGACAAGGACCGGACCGGACGATTATGGTTTTTGCAGGAAATTTGACTAATTTTTGTGGGAAGAAAGTTAATGCAGTATGATGTAGATAGAGGGGATTGGGTTGGTTGGAGGTGAGTAATTGTTATTTGTTCTATAGATTTCTTTGATTCTTTTATTAAAATTACTCTGGTCTCTGGGTGCTTAATTAGCCTTTACTAAATTGTTCCTTATTTTTGTCCCATGGAAAACATGAACTTATATAATTTATTCCCTTATTAAAAAAAAAAAAAAAAAAAAAAAAAAAAAAAAAAAAAAAATACTCTGGGGGGATATGTAAAATTTGTCTCAAAACTCTCATTTTTGCTCTGTTTCCTTCATAAATCTTTGTTAATGTGCAAACCCTTGACATTCTTCATCTGTTCCTCTTTTCAGTGTTGAATTGAATGCCACTCTATTGACTTTCCATTTGAATTTCAACTTTGAATCGCATTGTTCTTCACCTGAAAACTATGGACCCTCAACTGTTCCTTGTGTTTTCCTTGACATCGATCAGAAGATTTTTTATCCTTGTATCTGTGCTGATATCGTCCAAGCTGAATGTTTTATGTTTCTTTTGTCATAGGTTTGGTGAACAAAGGAATTTACATGACATGTTTTGTTGAGTGTGAAAGTGAAGAAACTTTCTAAAGTTAAATTATTAGCATTAGGACTATATGAAATTCTTCTAAGGTGACAGTAGTCCAGTCTCATATGACTGTCAAATCAAATGAGAAAATAGCAAAGGAAACTAATCTTTGAGCATTTCAAACTATACAAACTTTGGGTTGGTTGAATTGGAGGTCAACTTTCTCTATGACCAACAAATGTTAAAAGCAATATATCTGAAGTATATGAAAATAGATGTAAACTATGCCTAAGAAACTTTGAATTAATTCAATTTTACACATTGAACTATTCTTAATGGGTTATTCAGTAAGCTAGATGTTCCATGTTCCCCCCCCCCCCCCCCCCCCCCCCCCCCCCCTTTTTTAATGAGAAAAAATCCTTACATTTTTCATCTATGAGTTTTCACTTGTATATACTCAGTTTTATCTAAAAGTGACATTACTCTCGACATTTTCGTTTGTCTATAGTTCAACATTAACATAAGAGTATCAAACATTTTCATAAAGAAATTGATGAAATGTAACACAAATATCAACAAAAAGAGGAGGAAAAAAAAGGCTCAGTCATTTGAACCAAATATTAAAAGTAAGAAATTCAAACTTATTAATATGCTTATTTGGTAATTTCAATATTTTATCATAAATTTTTAACATTAAAATTTTTCAAAAAATATCCATCGACATTGATATTTTATTACTATCTCTATGGAATAAGATCTTGCGACGTTTGATATCTTGCTAGATAGGAGAGGAGCCAAAGAGATTATAAAGAAATTAACACAAATGGAAATAATGACAAAATGTTAAGTAATTGTTTTTTCATAAAAATATTATCTTAACATAAATAATATTACAAAACCAATTAGATCTCTCTAAAAATTGTAAAATTCGAATTGTTTGACCAACTAATTTACATACATACGTTTTTTTTTTAATTGTTTTTTTTAATAATAATAATAAAAAAAACGATTTACTTAAATTTCTTTTTCAATTTTATGACAATGACTAAATTCGAAACTTCCTAAAATTCATGAGACACAAACAAAGCTTTCAAGCTTTATAGACAAAATCAACCATATAATAAGACTTTTAAACATCAATTTAAAGAAATTGAATAGTAATTTCCATTAGAGGAATATTTTAAAAACAAATTATATATAAAGACAAGAAGAAATAACAAAAAAAACAAAAAAACAAAAAAAAAAAAAACAAAACGTAACCATTTCCCTCCCGCACAAGCAATTAGTCTTTTACACGCTTAATTATCATCTAACGAAGCCTTACCCAAAAAAAGGTCAAAAGTCAAAAGTCATCATCCTTCTATTCTATTCTTCTAAATTAAGCCTTAATAGAAAAAACATCATCCACACCAATTTCACAATTTCTAATAATTATAAAAAGTAATTTGACATTTTAATTATATCATTAAAAATTCATAAAACATAATTTTTATTATCAACATCTTTACATTTCTGTCAATTTCGATATTTTAAACTATACAGCCTTAACCAAGCACAATCGTTTGATTCTAAATGTGGTGCATCCGACGGCTTACTCTTTCTACATTGACCTCGTATGACAGGTGGAGTATGATCCTACAATGTGATTGCATGCAGAGGATCCTGGCTCGCTTCTTGGGTATATAATTCCCATTATGGGCCCATCACAACAGATGCCTTCTTGCCTTGAAATTGGACCATATTATATTAGTGATTACTATTTACTCATGCCCTTTTTGGTAATTATACCCCATTCTATTTATTTCCAAACCATTTAAAGACCATTCTTTGTATATTTTATGGGGAAATTATTTTGTTGGTTTATGCATTTTGAGTTTGATTTTTATTTATCCTCTAAATCTTAAAATAGTACATTTTTATTTTTGAATTTTGAGTTTAATTTAAATATGAAATTTCTAAGTTTATAAATATTATATTTTATTATCTATGAATTTTGAGTTTAGGTTTCAAAATTTTCACCTTTATCCTTGATTTTTCACTAAGTAATCATTTTTGGTCATAGGTGTCAATATCTATTAAGTAACTTAAAACAATTAAATTAATTATCATTAATTCTTCATCATTATTTAAAATCAATTAAAAAAATTTCATCATAATTAACTTAAATTAATTAATTTAAAATTAATGCAAAAGTTGAGATGTGATCATTAATAGAACTCGAGAATAAATATGTAAAAGGTTGAAACATAGGAACCAGCTGAAAATTAAACTTAAAATTCAAGGGTAAAAATAGATGTATAACATTTTAAAAGAACCAAAATGATAATTTCTTCATATTTTCAAAACAAATGAAATAAGGGGATTTAAACTTTTAACCTCAAATAATTAAGAATGGTTCAAAGTTAGACCAAAATGATAGGTTTATCTTTAGAAAGTTAGTACAATAGAAATAGGAAAATTTAAACCACACACCTTATAATCCCTATTATGCCAATTGAAATATATTTTGTCAAAAAGTTTATATTATAATTTGAAAAGACGTGGTTGGTAGTTAGTATTTTGAATTGAGCATCTGACAAAAATAGTCATAAATTACTTCAAAAGTCACATTTATTCATGGATGGAAATTTAAGATTTTAGTTTGTATAATTATTAGTTTTGGATTTCTAAATTCAGAGATATAAATTGATTTCTTTTATATATAAAAGAAAAAAAGTCAGTCACAAATTTATTTATTTATTATTGGAAACGTAATTCACTCGTAACATTGTTATAAAAAATACAAATTCAGCTTAAGAATTAAAAAAAAAAAAAAAAAAAAAAACAATATTTGCTCAAATCATTTAAAAAAAAAAAAAAAAAAGCCAAACACAATAAAGCAACAATCAGATACGTTAAATCATGGAATGACATAGGTCAACAAAGTCAATAATGCATTATTTAAAATCGCAAAAGATTCAATGACTTAATTGATCAAATTTTAATCTCATACATATATCCATAAAATATTTTATGTAAGTCAAATAATTAAATTATTTTTATTAACATATTATCATTAGTATTTTGCATTCATTAGATTATATAATGTCGTTTTATTTTATTTTTTTAAATATTTTAGTAACATTTATAAAAGATATTAATGTTGGTAAAAAAAATATATCAACAATATATATCAATTTATTTTTTAAAAATTATTAAAAATGATAAAATTATTAAAAATATTTATAAATAATAACAAAATCTCAAAATCTATTTGAAATAAACTATCGGTGTTTATCATGACACAAATAGACATAATAATTTCTATCAACAATAAAATGTTGTTATATTTATAAATATTTTGATTCCTTTTTTTATATTTGAAAACAATTTTTGATTTTTTATATGGATCCGATGTGTCGACCAATATTTTAATTCTTAAAACAACTTTATATATATATATATAAATACATTTCCATTTCCACCCATCTTCTTGGCACCAACGTCGCAGTTTCTTTGTTCTATAACCAGTTTCTCTCTCCTAATTTTGTTGCTTCTCTCTCTAAAAGCAACTTCAACAATTACGCGCTCTTTCGCAAAACCAATAAAAACCCATTATAAATCACACACACAGATTCAACACAAACTTTATCACTACACTCCATCCTCCCTCTAGATTCTTTTTTTTTTTTTTTTTTTTTTTTTTTGAGTTTTAATGGAAGAAGAATCGTCCAGTTCGCGTAATTCGGAGGAGGTATTGGATGCGGCGCAGCAGTTGATGCAGCTGAGCAACGACGACGACAATAGTAGCAATGTCGCCGTCGTCGTCCCAACGAAGAACAACAAGAACAATAACAAGAAAAAGATGAAAAAGGATCACGGTGGTGGCGGCGAGGAGGAGGTTGATCAAAAGAGATGCCAAATCGAGTCGTCAGTTTGGTTGAAAATTGAAGAGATTTTTGGGAAAGATGATGAGAAAGATTGTTGTGATCATCATTCTATTATTTCTCGTCCTAAGAAGAGACGATTCCGATCCATTGAAAGCATATATATGAACACTAAACCCATCAATATTAACGGTAGATTCTCCGCAAATACCATCGTCGGGTGTTGGACACGAAGATGGTGGCAGTAGCGATGGCGATGGATCAACCCGCACCAGCATAATCCTATGGTTAAAGTACTATCACTACCCTTTGTTATGTTTTGAAATTTTTTAACTCATTGAATTATGTTCGTGTGGAAAATTATAAACTATATATATATATATATATTGTTAATTTTGAATATGAAAGCTTGGAAATTAGTGGTAGAATTGTACATTTTGCCTTCCTGCTTCTTCCTATGCAATGTCATTGGAAGTCGAAAAGAGATGAAAATTATAGTGAATGAATTTAAACTTTATGCTTTTTATTTCAATTATCAATCTTTGCATTTCATTCTTGCCTATTTAATATTAATTAATTAGGGGGTGCATGAAATTTGAAAATCTAATTGGATGCTAGGATTGAGAATCTTTTCAGTCATTTTACAAAATGATATTACTTTGTTTTTAAATCATAGTTAATAACCCTATTAGAACTGGGATGATGATTTTTTTTTTTTTTCCTAAACTCTTTTTGGGTTTTTCTCCCAGGGTGTTTATGATTTTATTATTCGAAATTAGGTTCATGTTTGGAATCGATATATGGTTGAAGTAGTGATTTAGAAAAGGAGATTTCAATCTAATTCATTTTGTAAAATTGATTTTCACACCATCATATAAATGTTAATTTGGTTCTATATTTTTAAAAATGATTTTAAATTATGATATTTGATTTTAAAAATTGTTAAAACTGTCATTTTTTTATTTGAAAAAATTATTTAACTAAATTATTATGATAAATATCTAGTTTTATTAAATTTTCATATGTTTTATTGTAAAAGTTTTATATTCATGATTAATATTTTATGTATGAAAAATATGCCTAATAAATATTAAAAGAAAATTAGATATTAATGAGACATAAAAAGTTAACACTTAAACAAATGAAAAGTATTAACTAATAATACTATGAAAGTTTACACGTAAATAACCTCATTAACCATAAAGTTCTCATGAAAAATATAATCTCTGTCAAAAACATTTTGTTGCTTAGAACATTCAATTTGTTGTCTCTCACTTTTATTTATTATTTATTTATTTATTTATTATTATTATTATTATTATTTTCATTCTTGAGGGATCTCTTTTCTATATTTAATGACATCAAAGAGGATCTATAAAAATATTGTTATTTGATTAATACCTTTCTTTCATTTACCCTTTCTATGGTAGATTTTGCATTTATTTTGTTTTCTTCATCTTTCTTGCTTCGAATGGTATTTATATTTGATAAAAATTTTATAAATAATCCTTATTTAAGAAGAGTTTTAAACTGGCACACTAAATTATAATTATGACCTATTGGGACTAGATTAAGAATTTGTTGAAACATAGGAATTCGAACCACAAACATCATAGTTACTAAAATTGAATTTGGAAAAAATAAGAAAGACTAAATTTTATGTTAAATATAATTAAAAAAAAAAAAAAAAACAATTCTCAAAGCGAACATATATAGCTCAATTGGTATAGTGAGAATTACATCATCACTAGGGTTAAAAAGGTAAATGTATCTCAAAGTTGTTTTTGTAGGTTTATAGCATATTTTGTAGTAATTTTGAAATTAAATCATGTGAAACATGCATTTAATATTAAAATTAAATATTAAATTAACTTTAAATGATTAAATGTGTGTTTAAGAGTGATTAAAAACATGAGCATATTTATAGATTTATATACATATTAATAATTTAATATTTCTTCTCACTTGTGAGCTTGAAAAGTTGTAGAAGGTCCAACATATAAAAATCAATAAATTGAGGAGTTAATGATATGGTAGGATTTGACTAAGAGAATTTTGTGCTATGATGATGAGTTATATCATCAGTCCAAAGGTAAAAAATTTAATCTCTCATCCCCGTAAATATTGTAAATAAATAAATAAATAAATAAAAATAACCTCATGAGCCACGAACTACCTTTATAGAAATTTCTATAAATCTATTAAAAAGTGGGATGTAAGTGTGTAAAGTGTAGGTGCTATATCTTGGAGTTGAAATTTTATATATATATGAAATTCCAACATTATTCACGGGTTACTATATATGTGCTTGATTATACTGTCGATTACTCGTTTATTTGAAAAGTTCATAATATAAAATTTTGTTATACAAACGTTTAACAAAACGATTTCTTAACATCATTCTCAACCAACAGTCTATTAGGTCTTCTTCACATGTTATTTTATCAAAACTTGTTGTATTCGTCTTATAATTAATAACGGTTGAATGTAGATTTCAAAATCTACATATATATATATATATATATATATATATATATATATATATATATATATATATTTTTTTTTTTTTCTTTTTCAAATGATGAATAATAAAATACTCACGTGTAATACAATCCTTATATTACTAGTCAACTTCTTCGTAATATGATGTATATAAAAGGTATAATAGTTATACTATAACTCAACTAGGTTAAGACATATATGTCATCGACTAAGATGTCAAAAGTTTGAGTTGTCTATTTTCACTCATTGTTTAACTTAAAAAAATGACAATATTTGAAAACGTGCATAAAGCTTAAGACGTGTTTATACATATTTTCCAACAATATTATGATTTTTAAGAAAAAAATTTATGTGAAAACATGTTGCAAAGCTGTAATTGTTGACCTTTTTGTTTTCTCCAAATGTTGTATTTTATTGTTTTCTTTAATAGGATTAAAGCTCAATAATAAAATTAAGTATAGTGTGCATGTGCTTCATAAACAACTTCACTGTTGAGTAATAGTACACTTAAAAGTATAGGGCTTTAAATGCTCTTTGTAGACTTAGAGAAACAATCATTTTCATTTTTCACATAACAAAAACAGTTGCCCATGATTTACACATTGTTCACATGTGTTTGGATACAACTTTTTTGTTCCGTTCTTTTTGGTTAAACGTTTGATCTCCATTTAAAATGAGTTAGGTGAAATGTAATATTGTCTTGTTATCATGCATTAATTAAGGCCAATCAATTAAATTACTTTTGATTGTATTTACTTGGAATTATAAATTGTCACCTTTGGTGTTATTGTTATCTTTTTACTGTTATTGTTATCTTTACATAAAAGGGTCAAGCAATAGCAGTAAAATTGTCAAAATTAATAATTAGATTGAGCCCATTTTTCACATTACCATATGCATTTTAACCCAAGTAATCGTGACCTGTTTCAATTCAAAATTTAACCCCCTTTTTTCTTGTTTAAAATTTGACCTCGTACATCAATGGTTTTGGCATTTTGATTCTTATCATTATTTTCTTCTTTTCTTTTTACAATATGAAGTGAACTCAGTTTGGTCATCTATGTAATTTTGCTATGTCATCAATGGGAGAGCATAAAGAAAAGCTTAGCCATTTTTTTTTTCAACTGTTAATAAATTTCTAATGATGTAATTTCTTGTTACTTTTAATAAAATAAAATTGAAAATCCAAAATTAATTTTAGATATCATTTTCAAAACCTAAACAAAGAGTCATGACAAATCTTGCCTTAGCATCCAATTATATAGAAGAATGCAACCAAATCCTATAATAAACAATCCTATCATTCATATATATATAAGAAAATGCAAATATTGCATTAAATATTGATGAAAAAATCTAGATCAGTAGATTAGCATGCAAATTCATTTAAGAATGAAAGAATGTACTGCTGCTGCTACACTACCTCTCCTATTGAATAGAGAATATAAATAAATAAATAAAAAAAAAATTAATTAATTTACAGCCATTTGCCTCGGATGTACTTGAAGTTAATTAGGAGCACTATGAAAATCTTCCTACCTCAACAAACTACAGAAACTAAAACTCCTACCTCCATGGCAGCAATTTACGAACTTCAAAAGGAAAAAAAAGAAGCAAAAAAAGAGACAGAACTATAAAATATCGAGGCCATCGGCAAAATGCAACCACACTGGATCACGTTTGCCTCTCAAGCAGCAGCTGCTTGCACCGGACCATCAGATCGATAATAACCACCACGACCACGAGCCCGTCCCCTGCCACGACCACGCCCTGCAAAACCTTCAGATGACATATAGTCAACAGAATGTGCACTTCAACAGCCAACAGGTCCAATTTTAATAATAGAAAGAAAAAAACAGCGTGCACAAGTTTGAAACAACGGTATCAATTGCAAGTTCGATAACAATGAAGATATGACAACCGGGATTCTCTACTTACACTTTTGGATTACTGCTTGACATGAAAATTAAGCACCACTTGGGTTTAAATTTACCATGTTAATCTATTATGAACATATAGCCTCCTAAGAACCGCTGTTAGAAGATGAAAACTTGATCACCTACCATTATTGCCCTTCTCTCTATCCCCCTACCCTTCTGCTTTTCTGTCCCAAAAGTGTCTACTTTTGCAATTTAAGCCTTTTTTTTTAATATCACACTATAGTTTTACATCCTTTTATAAGCAAAAGAACAAAAGAAATCCAAGAGAAACACGAGCACCTTAGTTTTGGGTTTAATTGTATCATAAATTACACAACTTACCCCGACCCGGTACTGGTGGTGCCATAGGTTCACCATAATCATAATATCCCCCTGATTGGCGACCATAACCACGTCCCCTTCCACGAAATGCACGACCTCTTCCACGTCCTCGACCTCTAGGTCCAAAACCTCGCCCTCCATCCCAACCATCTCCTTGATACTCAGATGGACCGTTGTAGTTCCCTACACCCAAAAAAGTTCAATAAAATGTTGGCACAGATTGTAAATTTCAATTTAAGACCATGGAAAGATAAATCTCTAATTAACCAGAAAAAATGCATCAGGTACATTTAGAAGGTCACAGTCCCTATTTATGATTTGCTATTTCGTATGACTGAGGTGCTTCAAAGTTCCATGTAAGCATTTGTCTTATTTATTTTCGGTACTCTAGTGTACTTTTTCTTTAAAATGAAACTCATATATGTCATCTTTTTCGGATAAACTCTGCACTGCTACAATGAAAAAACCGTATTTACTATACACTACACATAAAAAGTAATCACCAGTATACAGTTACTTTCAATAAATCCAAACCAAATATGGCTTAAAAATTATGCATGCAGATGTAACATCATCTAAAAGAATAAAGAGAATAATATTACCTCTACCCCTGCCTCTTCCTCTACCACGTCCCCTACCTCGTATTCTAGGTGATCCCTCTACATCAAAGTAAATTGGTGCAAATTAATTAAAATCAGTTCATTACAAGAAGTAAATTAATTAAAAGATAAAAAGCATTTTATATAACTCACCTCCTTCATCTTCAAATTCATTCCATGGTTTCACTTGGTCAATGGGAAGAGGTGATTGGTATCTAAATAGAAGTAAAACAAATGAGAATAGTGATCAAGAAGCAAATCCATTTAAATATCTAAAAGTACATGGAGCTATAAAAATGAATCTTAACAAAAAAATAAATAAATAGATAATAATAATAATAATAATAATCCAAAACAGATAACAAATACACTATAAAAACCTACTTCACAGTTCAAATCGCTAATTAATAGAAAATTACACACCAAGCCCCATTATATTAAAAGGTCCCTAGTATATGTGATTCCAAACGTGCCATTTAATGTTAATCACAGCATTTTTGGAATAGCGATACTAATATTTAAACACAAGAACACAATCCTTAACCCATTTTTTAAATATGGAGGAGGTTTGCAAATTAGGCAAACCATGTGAGTGCAACAACAACAGTATTATACATTGAAATTAGAAAATATAAAATCCTAAAAAAGAATATTTCTTGTAACTAAAATTTGACAGATATTTACCCTGTCGAAGATGTATCTAGCTCCTTCTTGGACAAGGTAATGGACACCATTGAAACATGTCTTGTAGTCTCGAGACTGCCAACAGTAGGGAAAATGAGCTTACAATACTACAAAGCTAATAATGGAAAATTTTCAGAAGCCTATGGGAGACGAGGAATTCATACGGAAGAAGGCCTTCTTCGAGTGGCTCCCACATGTCAGTTATATCAGTGGATCCAATTGCTGTGTTCTGATGTAGACCAACAATCCTTCTCTGAACAGAGAAAAGGTGGATAATACAAAGGATATCGCAAGAACACCAAATAACAAGCACAGTGAAGAGAATAACCCACCTTAATTAGCTCAGCTATCATTACAGTCTTATTGATAGCTCTGCCCATTCCCTTGACAACAATCTCGTTTGACCCTTTCTCCTAAAAGACACCAGAAATCATACTCACTAAAATCTCAAAAGATTTATGCAGGACTCAACACAACATACAAGAAAAGGTCTACTGCAGACCACAAAACGTAAGCAAACGAGAGAGAGAGAGAGAGAAAGCTATAGCAACAATTTTATTATAGGATGAATAAAAGTATCATGTTTAATAAGGACAAACAACTATGAGAGTCTGTAGGTGAAAGAGGAACATGCACCAGCAGGAAATAAGAGTTAGAAATGACCAAAAATAAGAACAAAACTAAAAAGTGCAAATGTATAGTTCTTTTTGTCTATTTTGGATATTTTGTCTATCGCTATTTTCATTATTTCAATAAAAAGTTCCGTTTTTCCATATTTGACAATGATATAAAAAGCAAATTTTCCCAGATCTTTTCATGGCAAAAGGAAAGCACTAACAAATAAAGTAACAGCATGAAACAGAAGTTAGCCATATGAATACTGTATCAACTAAAGAATTGGCCTCAAATCAGCCATTTCAAGTATTAAAAGCACGAGCACTACGAAATTAAGAAGTACCCATTGAAGGTTATACAGTTTTCATTCACATAATTAATAATTACCCATAATTCTACATCGGCATCATAAAAGTAAACACACCGGGAAGAGATTAGCTCCAAAAGAAATCAACCTGGAGAAGAGTGGTGGCATAAGTAATGTAGTTTCTCATCCTTCCTTGAGTAGTAATTCGAATTTCATTCTCGTTTATAGGAGTATTCTCTGACTTGGGCTTCTCCACTCTCTGATACCTATCCATCTGACACCAGAAAGAATTTAGTTAAAACCCCACATCAGAAACATTATAAACAAAGAACCCATGAGAAAGAAACGAATCAAAGGGTCAAAAATACAAACAGCCCTAAAAATGGTGTTGTTTTGATACCGTGAGTGAGCTGAGTAGTAGAAGAAGAAACAAAGTAAGTGAATCTGGAGAAGCTTGCAAAGAGATAGAAGAATCTACACCACTCCCTCTGTGTGTGCGTGAATGTGAGTGAAACCTGTTTGATTGGGTATTGGGTGGTTTGAAAAATTAAGCCCCTTCCGAAGGCCCCGTGAGTTTGGAGAAAGAAGGAAGAATAAATAGAAAGAGAAGGAGAAGAAAAAGGGTGGCCGAGTATGAACCAGTGAGAGTAGGGCTTTGAGGCCCCGGTCTTATCGCCGCCGTGACCGCACGTAAATCCTCCTGGATCACTGCCACCTACCAATTCCCCTCCGCCATTTTCACTATCACAATCTCTCCCTTCGGCCCAATTTACATTCCCTCTTCGGCCCATTTGGCCCATACATACTCTTTTGAACTTGGAATTTTTAGCTAAAGTGTGATTCTCTCTTGTTTGTTGGAGCATTTAGCTTTGTGGATGATGTTTCTATCTGCATCAAAACAATTATTGAATGCAGAGAGATTATATAAGGTAAATATATCCCAAATAAATGATTTTTTATTATTGCCCTTATTGCAAGGATGATGATTCTTATAGCACGTGCTATTCACTCATCCAACTTCATATTCGTAGTTCAAATATTAAATTGAATCTACACTAGGATATTTGAAATATATTGGGACTTATGAAATTGATATTTCTATTTATTTTTCTGTAAATAGTTTAGAGATAGGGGATATTTTATTAAATGCCAACAAAGACAAATAATAAATAAGAAACGATATCCATAGTAAATTATGTGGTCCTATAGGTAAGATATATGCTTTTGTTGGCCGCTTCCAATATTATAGATCAAGCATCATCAAATCAGAAAACAAAAAGAGGTGTTACTGCCTTGATTTGAATGAATATTTTAAGTAGTTTTAGAATATTACAACATTTTTAGAGGGAGTAAGATTAAACATATAATATCAGATGTTAAATTGATTTAAAATATTTAATACATGTCTTGAGGCTGAATAGATTGCGACAACAAGGTCACTCTGTCAAGACGCTTAATATTCTCAAACTTCTAAGTCATCAAGCTAACACCCTAAACAGCCCTAAAGGTTACAGAGTTATCAACATGGGGAAAAAAAAAACAAATTCAAGGCTTCACAATAATTGCTGTTAGAAATGAATCTATAAATGCAAGAAAACCCAACTCAAAACAAATGTTTCTGGGAAACTTCTACAAAATGCATTGGAAGACATGTTCATAGAAAGCAGCTCCGCAAGTCAACACTAAATGCATCCAAGCCAACAAAAAGTATTCGCTTGACACTGATGTTATAGAGCAGAAATTAAGAATTGGTACCAATACCCACCATAGAACAGGACGTTTTACTTTTCTATTACGACAATTGACTCAATTTAAACCAGTACGTCTATAAGCACCTATTACAGAAAGGAGAGACATTAGACATTGACGGGACTGGACGCCACCCGAGAAAATATAGAGCAGGGATTGGCTAGAGGAATCTTCTGATTACTCCCAAGTGATGAGAACCACGAACAGGATTCAAGCTCCTATAAACTTGGCTTCGTACACCTGCGGTTGCTGCAAGACAGAACAAGATGATACTGAGAAGCTGAAACTGAGAACACAAGCACAAGGAAATGAGTTCCAAAGAAATAAATCAAGCTCCTGGGCACAATTTCTTCTTCCTAATACCGCCAGTCAAAGAATAGAGAAATTTATTAAGTTATTGGAGCACTTGAGTTCAATAACAGACCATGAACAAGACTGATATCTGTCTGCCTGCAAACCATCTCAAGTGCATTGCACGTTGAGCATTTATAGCTGCTTCCACAGTATCATATTGCAGATACACACATCCAGCGCTATTTCTGCACAATGTAAAATAATGAAAGAAGAAAGATGATGAAATGATAACTTCTACATAAACAAACGTCTATTTAATCACATAATAACAAACTTCGAAAGTTTCATTTTTGGGCATAAGGTGGAGAGTACATCACTTATATTACCTAGAACAGAATAAAAAAAAGATATGGCATAGACGTTATGGAAGAAACACAAGTGATGTGACATAAATGAGACTCAATTTGTAACCATTTTGTTTTAATATTTTGGAGTTTTGAAGTTTATGTTTGTTTTCTCCCCCAATTGAATTGCGATGGTTTTCACTCTTCTTAAAATAACATTTGAATTCTTAGTCAAACTCTAAAAAGAAAAACTATTTTTAGAAAACCACCTTTTCAAGTTATCAAAACTTAGGCTTGGTTTTTGAAAACATTAGTAAAAAGTTGACATAAAAACCGAAGAGTTATCAAACAGAACCTTAATATCTAATTTACAATACGTCAACAAATGCATGATGTATAAGGGCAATTCCTTACTCTATCCTCCCTACCTTTACTTGCCCTCTCTCTTCTCCATTAACTTCAAGTACCATCACATAAAATGACGAACCTAACAATAATTGCATGCTTGCTATGGAAACAATAATTGCTTTATTCTTCCCAAACTTAATGAACTTCTGGATATGTGACAGTTCTATGCAACCTTGCTAATGACTTAGAGTGAAGTTGCAGTAAAACCTTGGTTGATGTATGTGGAAAACTGAACTATGAGAACAACACATCTCAGACTTGTAGCATGTTTACACTGATAAAATCAAGCAAAATCAAGTATGTTTCCCGAACTATCTTAAGCTAACCATGTAAAAGTCCAAATAATTTTGTAAGTACCATCTAAATGTTCGATCATAACTACAACTGTCCAAGAACAATGTAAACTATACAAAAAACCAAGATATCTACAAGACACAGTCAAAGCTTCTGCTAGAGACTACCAAATTTGTCGCATGCACAATCATATTAAGGCAATATGCGTTCATTGGATGTTGAGAACCTTCCCAATGGTTTTTATCATCATTTATCTTCAATAGAAATAGCATCCTAATTCAAATCTCAGAAGAATAAACGAACAAGAGCTTGATTATTCAAAAAGGGTCAAAGATCAATCTCAAGGACAGCATAAAACAAAACAAAGTTCCAACCAAATCAACCACCCCCCCCCCCCCCCCCAACAAAAAAATAATAATATAAACAAAAAAACAAAAAAAATCATGGACCCAAAAATTATATCTCAAGGAATTATCATTTATTTAATTATTGTTAAATATTTATTTGCCAGTATATACTAAATGGAAAATGTTGTCGGTCAAGTATAGTTATAAATATGTAATAATTCAGGGCTAATGTCAGCATAAGATAGCCCCCCTTTCCATAACCATCCTAAAATTAAATAGGGAAAATAAGATTCTCCCATCCATGGAGGCATTAGTAATTTTTTTCCATCCCTATTCCGGAAGTATCTGCAAATGAGGATCAAAGATCCAAGTCAATGCCCCAACACGGCAAAACAAATTCAAGAAAGATGTGAACAGGGGACATCCTGTTTTAAGCGTTGTAGCCATAAATGAATGACTTAAAAAAGAAAGCAGAAATATAAGTTTGAACCGAAAAAAAAAATGTTTCACTTGATAAAATGACCTGAAATAGTTAATACGATTATGGGGACAAGAAAAAGACTCACTTATCCACATATATATGTTTAACGTGACCGTATTTAGAACACTCCTCTTCAACATCTTCTTTGATTTCCATGTCAAAGTCTGGTGCTGTCTGCAAGATGATTGATCTAATAAATAATCCAGTTTGAAAGATGAAAACAGAAAATACAAGTATTTGGTACCTCCGTTGATGGATCAAACATGTTTTTCAGTAGTAAACATTCACTAGGACTTCCAACAGATTGTAAAACGGGTGGAGTAAAATTTGTTGGAAGTACTGGTGCAGCAACTGCAGTTTGACCGTTTAGAGGCAAGCTGGTAGCTCTTTGATTTGGGGCTGAACCATTCAACACCGGAGCTCCAAGAGATCCTGCAATACTGAAACCATGAAGCAATAACCATGAAGCAGTTAACTTGCATTGATCCAATCTTTCTTTCTTACATAATACAAATACGTCCATTGAAGAAGATACAAGCACACAAACTACTAAAGAGGGGAAATAAGACATCCCGCTACTTAATCACACCAAAAGGGAGACAAACCTTGTAGCAATGCCAGTGCGGTCAAGCTTCTGCATAAGCAGAGCTCTTGATTGAGCATTCAATGCCTGCAGTTAGACGTTACAATTAGCAAACAATTTTTTCCGATAATAAATAAATATGTTATTGAATGTAATGAAACATACAAATGCCACAGCTAAGGAGTAACCATAAAGCACTCTAGTTGGAAGAGATTACAGAGAAAAAGTTTCAGTCAGCACAGTTGAACAGTAATCAAGTAAATGATATGACACATGATCATAATCTGATGACAGTATTGGCATCATAAAGGGAGAATGCTCGCACAATAGGAACTCACCTAGTCTCACCCATAAAATTATTGAAGGCAAAAATATGTCTTGAAATTTTATGTCATTATAACAAGGAGGTACATAAACACAAGATGATCATTTATGAGACAGCCACATTAAATTATTGCAATCATCAACTATAGTAAAAACCAAAATCTTGTGCTAATCAAAAACATTTGACGCAGAACTTAATTAATTAAATCATCAATAAAACGTAGCTCAACTCAAGCCTTAGAAGAAGGAGACTCAAAAGGAACCACACTAAAAGAATTATAAAAAGATGTTTATTTAATAGTAAATATATATATATATATGTACACCAACCAGACCACCCCCTTCATCATCATCAAGGTCATTTGACTTTGCAACACTCTCTTGTGCTCCAATGTGATCTGTTACAGATGAAACCTGCACAAACAGTATTGTTTAGAACACACAAAACCCAGGATTACATTGTTCTTCAGAGGCACTAATAACAAAAAATTATATTGGTACTGAACACAAGTCAAATCTAAAAGGTTCTAGTAGAAGATTACCTTAATGGTTCGGCCAGCAATTTCTAATTTCCCATTCAAGCTTTGAGCTGCCTTTGCATGCTCTAGATGAGCAAACTGGAAACAACTCAAAAAATTAAGACAGGCCTTTATCTATGGACTATGACACATTACATCAAAAACTTGCAAAAATTAATAACAAACGATTACCCACTTGAACAAATCCAAAACCCTTACAGTGACCTGACTCAAGGTCAAGAGGTAGTTGCACAAGCTCCACAGGACCAAATGCTTCAAAAATCTAATCAGAAAAGAAGTGATGGTCTGTTAGACCTCCAATCCAGAAGATTTACTCAAGGAATGGCAAAACTGAAAATGTAGCAGTTTCCTGTTTATAACATTTAGAAGTATCAGTTTTAGGTTTCCTTGTTTGAATATTTTGAATAGGGAAGTTATAAGTTATAATTCCCTTGGTCAGTTAAGTTGGTTCTGAGTCTTCGTTTACATGAAGTGCATGCTGTGTTTTGTGAAGACTAGGATACATGTGTATTTTGTGTGTTAACCAACAGTAGTGTGGAAAGATGGATGGCCCCCTCAAATTATTCCTTCGCAAGTTAGGTTGTAATTTCCTGTGAAAGCTATCTGAAAGAAAAGGGAATAACTATCTAGTCAAAAGGTTATTGTGCTATGATTATTTAAAAGCCGTAGACAACAACTCTAAATCCTCTGTCAGGGCCTATTATTCATAGACTGTAATTCTACAGTAGGAAAACCATATTCACTGCATATACTTGCAGAAACGATATTAGTGCATAAATTTGTTTCCTGTTCAATGACAGTCTATAGTTGTCACTTGTTTAGAAAATGAGTGCATATGAGAGGAAGTCAACTATGAATGTCTCTTATTTCCATAGATTAATTGGTCTTAGTACCTCTCGAAGGTGAGTCTCCGTCATGTTAAAATGTAGATTTCCAACATATAGTTTCCTGTCTACTGCTCCATATGGACCTGCACCAGAGGCTCCCGACGTATTTGATTGAACAAGATTCTTTTCAGCCTCCGAAGGTTTAACCATTACAGGTTGCCCGAGAAGTAGTTGACCAGAGAGAGCAATAGCCATAGGCACAGACATAGCATCATAAAATTCAACATACCTGCAGTTTAATCAATGCCTCAAAGTAAACTTATTAGAACATGAGACAGCAAAAACAACAAACAAAATTTACAAAGCATAAGATAGATAAATACGCAGAGACCTCTTAGTTTCTTCTGACTGATTTAATAGTCAGGTCAGTTCATCAAATGAAAGAGGCAACACAAAACCAAATATCAGATGACCAGCTTAGACTAGAAGAGGGGGGATCATATGGTGACTATTCATTTCAAATTTTTTCAATGGGCATATTTGGATATACAAATTAATCCCTAAAATCCATTATGAAAAATTGGACAGTTATCATTGCACAGTAAGTACTATGGGAAAGTCAAGATGCCACAGAAGACCAACTTTCTCATAATTTTTTATTATGTTGATAATAGACTGAAATAACAATCCCAAGCTAGAGCCTCCTTTCTGCATACTTTCCAGGGAAAAGAAACAATGAGAGCCTATGATGCCCAACCAAGCATGTTCACTTAATGAAGTGTAACAAAGCAAAGTCTGAAAGTTAATTCAAACAAAGAATTTCATAATAGAAAGAAATGAATCTAAAACCAAGACCAGAGATAACAGAGTCATAGGAGTTAGGACTGTTTCTTATCTGCACAAAAACATAGAGGAGCAAAATTAGGAGTACGATGGGGAAAACAACAAAGGAAACCTCAGGTTTATGTTATCTACCTTGAACAAGCAGCATGAATTGATTAAACATGACTGCATTGTATTCCCACCATCCCTCATCATTATCGCATTGCTAGTTCATTTAAAAATACAGTTAAATTTGATACTTGAAAACTACTATGCTAATAACCATATTAACAAGATCACAAGCATACAATATAAAAATTGCTCATCTCAAGACCACATACCCAACTCCTTTTGACCGTCTAGAATTCCTGTCCATGATCAGTCGGACATCTCTCACCTGAAAATAGAAAGAACAATGAGAACAGGTTATTTTAGGAAGCCACCAATAAAGACAGCAATAAAGGTTTCCATTCTTTACACTCGAGGCAAAGCACCATTCAGCCATCAATGAGATGACGACAGAACTCGTATACATTTTCACTCACCCCATATAAACAGAATGTTGAGATAGAAGAAATTGATTATAGTTTCGAAACTGAAGGCAGAGGAACAGTAACTGCAATACGAAGCAAATCTATCTCAATATCTATGCAACCATAATGTTTCTAGCATTAACATTGCAACAAAAATGCTTATATTTTAATACATGCTACAGAGATGAATAAGTACGAGGGGCATGACACGGATGAATGTATGATTGCTGACACCTTTAATTGTTAACTTTTAGAAAAAGAAAAAATAAATACTCAAATGTTTCACTTGAGCAATAAGTTTTAAATACCTTTCCCGCTTTTGAAAAGAATTCGTAAACATCTCTCTCCGTGGCCTTCAAAGGCATCTGTACAAATATATAAGGCAACAAAAATGATAAGCAAAATATAAACCAAACATGAAACGTAAGGAAAATAAGGGAACCCATTAACCTGATAAGCAAATACAGTCCTTTGATCTCTCTCTGGATCCGCTTCAGGCTCCACCATGTCTTTCTTTTCCTTCATTCTCCTGCCATTCGCACACCCAAAATATCAGGGAAATACGGTAATTTAAATTAAAAGCAAATGTTTAAAAGATCTAGAATGACTCAAATTTCTTCTTTCCACTTAATATTACTAGGGGATGGTGATTGAATAATTTTGAAACTTTTTCTCAGTAAGACCTTCAGTGCAGTATATCAGCAATTTAGCCGATGCATTGCACTAAGAAGAGAGCATGATAACGAAAATATAAAAACAACTTAAAGAGAACAAGTCCAAACTTTTATAATTCCATTTTGGTGCCTTCATTCTTGGAAATCCTAAGCAAATTAAAAATAAATACATTAATAAATGATGAGTTTCTAGGATTTCCACACCACTGCGTTGGTTATGATTGGTTATTCATCAACTTCCTACACTTTTAATTGCAAAATACCAATTCGGTAACTGTCTAGAAAATTTTTGCACTTGTCAATGAAACCCTAGTGTTGTTCTTTCTATTAAAACAAGTAAATAAATAAATAAATGATGCCAACCCGACGGTCTGGGAATTAGTTCTAATAATTGCACGCCTCACTATCCAAAGTATAAATGGATTCTAATCAAAGTTTCTACCTCGATAATACAATGTCATATTGTTTAATACGACCTCTTTTATGAGATATAATTCATGCAACGAATTCAAATTTAAAGACGATGTTGGTAAGCAGTGACTAAAACGATATTAAACAAAAACTTCTTCTTATGCCTTGAACACTTTATCTCAACTGTTGAGGTGGGCTGGTGTGTATAGCCATGAAGATCATCTCATGGATTCCAAGAGGTTTAGGAGTTCAAAGCAAAAGATTACCAACCGAGTATGGCTTATTCCAGATTATCATATTTATGGTTGTGTGCTTGGTTGAAGCATTAGTGTGCGATTAGTTTGGTGTGCTTGAAGAGATTTTGGTTGGAAAGTTAGTGGCCTGTTTCACAAGGGAGTTTATCCAGTTGATTTCCATTTAGCCTGTAGCTCGGAGCAGTGTTTGGTGCTTGGTGGAAGCAGTTTTTTGTTGTTTTGGCTCGCTGGCATCTCAAGTTGTTCCAGAGTTGCAAGGTATTTCTCTCGAGTTCTTAAATGTTTTGTTCATCTTTTGGCTCTTGTAATGTTCGAGATCTTTTCTTTATTTTATTTGTGGGTGGTTGTTTTCAATCCAATGGGGAGTCTCTATCCTTTAACATTTTCCATGAGACGTTAGTTTCTTGATCAAACACACCGCCCTATAATTTTCAAGAATAACAAGAAACAAGCAGACAATAAACGTATACGAGCAACACCCAACAGTCGACTGTAAGCTTTCAAGATCGCAGTTCAACAAAGAGCGTACAAATGAACAATTACCTGCTTTCTCTGACATCAACTTCACGTTCTCGCTCCCGAACAGAACGACTCCTGCTTCGTCTCGATCTCTCATCTTCCCTCTCCCGCTCCCTCTTCTCCCTTTCTCTCCTTTCTCTTTCTTTCTCCTTCTCCCTTTCCCTCTCCTTGTCCCTTCTATCCTTGTCCCTCTCTCTGTCCTTCTCCTTATGCCTCTCTCTATCTCTCTCCTTATCCCTTCTATCCTTGTCTCTCTCCCTCTCCTTCTCCTTCTCCTTATGTCTATCTCTATCTCTCTCCTCTCTATCCCTGTCTCTATCCCTTTCCTTCTCACTGCTACCCCTATCTCTCGTACGGTTCCTTTCTCTATCCCTCTCTTTTCCCCCATCTGTTTCTTCCTCTCTGTCTCTTCGATGCCGATCTTTCCCTCGGCCCGAGTGATCCCTATCCTCCTTCCCATTTTCATGCTCGCTTCTCGACCGCTTGACCTTCAGCTCCTCGTCCTCACGACCACCGGAGCCAGCTTCCTCGTCTACCTCTCTCTTTCTGCTGCTTTTCTCGTTCCTCTCGCTCTCGCTCTTCTTTGGCTTCCTTGTCTCCCTATCATCCTGATCCTCCACAGCTTTTTCCAGGTAATCGTACTCGTCGAAGTCCATCGAATCTTCAGAAATTCAGCTGCTCGAGAGTAGACCCACAAAGTGAAAGCTTGAGATCTCGCCGGAATTCGTGTTGGAACAAAGTCAGCGAAGCTAGGTTGGGGACGAAATTTCGATAAATTGTGAATTCTAGGGTTTTTTGAAGGGGGTTTCTAGGAGAGGAACTATTGGTTGGCTTGGAGTTTCTCAATAATCCGCGAGTGAAGAGTTGGAGTAGTTTTTATATGGATGAAAACAGATCAGATTCTCTATAAAATTGAAAAATTAGTACTCACTTTCATTGTTTTCAAATATCATTGCTAATACATACACATTTCTAAATACCATTACTGACGTGTTACGATGAAGATATTCAAATCACAATTAACTAATTAACAAATATATCATCTCTTCAACATAATTGGTATGCACTCTTTCCTTTGAAGTTGAATGTTCGATCTTCACTTATATAATTGTTGGTTAGACTCGAGAATGAATATATGTTTGAACTTTAAATGTCTATTTGGTAATCATTTCGTTTTTTTATTTAGTTTTTTTAAATTATGTTTATTTTCTCTAAATTTCTCATCATTATTTACTTTTTTTTTTGTTAAGTACGATAATTGAATTATTAACCAAATTTCAAAAATTAAAAACCTAGACTCTGTTTGTTAACCATTTTATTTTGGGTTTTGGGTTTTGGGTTTTTAGTTTTTGAAAATTAAGTCTAATCCCTCTATATTTCTTACAATGATTTGCATATTTTGTTGGATTCTCATCCAAGTTTTAAAAACAAAAACAAGTTATTAAAAGTTATTTTTTTTTTTAGTTTTCAAATTTTTGCTTGGTTTCTTAAACCATGTACAAAAACTAACAACTAACAAAGAATTTTGAAGTTGAGAGTAATATCTATAGGCTTAATTTTCAAAAATAACAACTAAAAATGAAATGATGACCAAACGAGCCTTACTTTTTGGCTCAATTTTTTAAACATATGTCAAAGACTTAAAAGTAGGTAATAAAGCAAAAAATCTAGGGATGAAAATGGTATTTATAGGCTTGTTTTTCAAAAACTAAAAATAAAAAAAATCAAATTATTACCAAACGAGACCTAGAGTATTGAAAGGAAAACAAATTGTAATGGATGATAGTAATAGGACCCAAATGACATTTAAACCAAATACTTCTCATATGTCAATAATAGGAATTAACCACGGGAGGTTGAAAAATGTATTATGATTATTATCAAGTTTCAATGTATAGCATAACATAGGGAAATCTATGTTTATCTCCACCTTTGAATACATTAAGTTGTATCTTAAGATTTAAATACGCATTGCAAATTTTAACTACGGATGAGTGTTTAATCTATATAAAAAAAAAAAAAAAAATTGTGATATCACTATGTGCATTCAATAAATTGAAGCCATTAACCATGATGAGTTGCCCTAGTGGTAAAAATGAGACATAGTCTAAGAGCTAGGACAGGTTGTCCCGTAAGATTGGTCGAGATACGCGTAAGTTGGCCCGGACAAACATAAATATAAAAATATATATATAAATAAATTGAAGGTGTCATATTAAATACGACTTGAAGGTAAAAGTTGCAATTTTTTTTAGTATTGCCAATAGAATGAAATTGAGAATACGTCATTTTGTTTACATAAATATAGTTTACTTAATTAAGTTATGCATGTCCAAATAACCTGAAGTAAGTAAAAAAAAAGGGGAAAAAAACGGTTTTGCCATTCATTTTTAGAAGCGAACCAATATTCTGAACAGTATTTTAGGAGGCAATGACATTTTTTTAATTCGATTAGAAAAAAATATATTCTCATTTCTCAAACTTAATTAATAAAAAGTTAATAATAATTCACAAGTTCAAACCCATATAACTGTTCTAAGACTATATATTAGACCATATGATTTTATATATGTATATGAGAAAACACATTACTTAAAGGTTTGAGGGTCAGTCAAAATGTATTTCTTGGGGTGGAATTTAACATCGACCTACAAATTTTGCAAGGTTCGTTATTTTTTTTAATTCGTGAGAAGCGAGAGTTTGTCCAAATAACCATTATCAAATTTGGATGTAACAAAATACACCAATATTCTCCTGTTTTTTACCTTCCATTTTTCCATGGACAATCAAACCTCATTCAACCTACTTCGAGCCTATTTGGATTAATTTAAAAAATAAATGTTTTTCAAAAATTTGTTTTTATTTAAACACTTTCGAAGAAAGGTGTCTAAAATTAGTTTAAAATAAAAATACTAATAGACTTTCAAAATCTATTTTGAGTGATTGTCAAACACACACTTATATTTCTTTCAAAATAACTAAGAAATAACTTACTTCTTAAATTAAACACTTGAAAAGGTATTCGAGACACACCTGTCTTCTAAAAAAGAGTAACCTATAACATAAGAGCTATTTGTGTCTTTTTATCGAAAGATTTCTATCATTACTATGATAATACTACAAACAAACCCATCGAGCGCCTGAATCTACATACACATCAAATAAAGGTAGTAATAACTAACAAGAACCACCATTTATAACTCGCACTTGAATACAAAAATTCAAGATGGCAAAATGGTTCACCTCGCAAACAAGCCTAACTCTGTCAAGTACAGCCAATGACCCTGCATAAGGTTACTATTACTACAACAACTTCAACGCTATTTATAGGACAACGAGCTGCTCATATAAACCAGGGATATGTCTTTCCCTGCTTGTCACTACTTTATTCTGTTCAAAGTTATTCTATCAGCCTGTTTATCAACTCTCTCCAAAGGAGTAATAATTTGTGGCATCGTCATACCGCCAGAAACGATAATCTCTGCACAATTTCCATAAATATGAGATGAATAAGATGAGTGGAATGAAGTTTTGATTCAGTTTTAAGGCTAAGTGATAGAAGCAAAATCCAAGTTATCTGTCGCATTAGATTGGCGTTTGGTTCAAAAATATAGCACGACTTATCTGAACGTTAAATAAACAAGAAGTTCAATGCATTAACCTAAACTACTTTGAGGAACAAAAATTTACAGCACTATCTCATTACACAGAAAAAGAGCTGGAAGTATCGTTATGAAAACAGACGATCAAATCTTTTCTAGTGCAGTGTTTAATTCAAAGTGATGAAAGCAATAAAGAGAGATGACATACCTATTCCTTCCCGAATAGATAGGTTTGGTCTTATGATGTCCTTAGAATTAACAAGAAAAATATCCCCAATATATAGGTGATTTGTTGGCACAAAAACGCTACATAGCTCTTCATCTTCACTCTCTCTCTGCAAGGAAAATCAATAATTATAAAATCACCAAAAACAGGCAAACATCCGTAAAGCAAAATTGGGAAAGTTATGGAAGAAAGAATTCAGTCAATGTTCAGTACGAATAAAGTACAACCCCCAAAGAACCTTTCCTCGCAATTCCTTTGGTAGCTTCTTCCCAAACGACTCCAGCTTTCTCCTTGAAACCCATTTGGATTTGTTCAATTGCTAAAGAGATGGACTGAAAAAAGTGCTACGCTAAGTTAAACTCTTCAAAGAGAGTTCTGGAGATTTCTAGCAAAGAAGCAATTCAGAAACTATGATCCTGAGCCTTTTTTCTGTATTGCATAAGCAGATATGTTCGGAGAGGGATTTAGGTTGGGGTGTCCATTTTGGATCACAATAGCAGTGTTTAAGCCCTCCCAGTTCCAAATTCCAGTAGAAGAATCTAGTTTTCTTTCGTTTTTCAACAGCCCAAATATGCTTTTCTAAGTCACTCTCCATGACCTCATTTTATTAGCGAGGAACTAGGACTGAAAACAAGCCACAATAATAATTACCAGAACTGTCCAAATACCAAAATTAAGCAATTTGGCCAGTTGTTCCAGCTGTTGAGACTCAATGTGACTAGAAGATTTGTCAAATCATTCATCATGAAGAAATTACATGAGATTCTGATAAGCCCTGATTTATTTATCAAGGATTTACGGTCGTAGCCAAGGGAGATTCAAGAGCTCCCCTCTATCCAAGAACTTTCAAGTATGAGTCCTAACACAAAACACAAAAGCATGCTCAACCCCCCTCCTCTCTGGATCCTGGAATGCCCTTAAAAGGCTATACCTGTACACAAAACACTCGACTAACCTTCTAACTAACCAAAGCATATGGGCGCCACAAAATAACTGCCAGGATGTGCCCAAAAGATTACAATACACGATTGTGGACCTCAGTGACTCAGGGTCTACTAGATTCAAATGCCTCCTCCTTATCCCAGGCTCAGCAACATTTCTTCCTTTTGGTACTAATTTGGTCCTTTTAAAATAAGTATTCGTGGTCTGCCTCCCCCAACTATAAATTCCACACCTAGTAAAATGGTTTCTCCCATTACAACCGTTATAGAAAGGTTGGTACAAAATTTTCTGCCCAAATTTACATATCTCCAAAGAAAATTTAATATCATGCTTCCATGATTTCACCTGTGAACCAACCTAAGTCATCCTGTCCAAGTTTACTCAAATGACAGAGTTCTGAAGAGAATCATTTTCAAACGGTAATATAAAAATCTACTGAGTAACCTTAGCTATTAGCTTCTTCTCTGATTTTGCAGACTCTCATTTATCCCCCCTTCTAATTAAAATGAGCCAAGTACAACATTCCACAGAGAGAATTTGTGCATTTTATTACATGGTTAGTTTTAACAGAAGAAATAAAGTATATCAAAGGTTATGCACTTAGCAAATATAGATTTTATAGTGCATGAAGAATTAATACCTGGAGGGTAACAGTTGAAGTAATAAAGCCAAATGCATATTCACCAACACGCGGATGGCGAATAATTGCAACTTCTTTGAAAGCCGTAGTATTTTGATCTGCATGGAAAGGAGAACTAATAAATCAACTCATATTTGATCTTTTTTAATGATAATATCAATTCATATTTGAATTTGAGAGTCATACATAAGAAATTACTCATGAGACCACAAATTGCCACTCAACGTTAGATTGAAACCAGAAAATGAGTGCTTATACAAAATTACCAGGAGAAATTGCTGCACTAATTTGTTTGGAGGCAGAATATAGATGCCGGACAAAGGGCATTCGCTGGATGAACCATTCTCCAAGCCAGAAGAGTGTAGCACCCAACCACGATGAGACAAATATACCAACGAAGAATACAAAGAGTAAAGATGTTATGAACCCAAGTCCTGCATCAGAAACATGCCTTATGAGCCTTTCCAGAAAATGAAGAACCTATATGCAAAGCAACAATGTCATGAATAGCATACTCCACATAGAAATTTACGTTTAAGTTAAACGTCTATAAATTTCCCACAGGTGCCTTTCTTCAGCTAGGAATGGACATTATCCATATAATAGCATTGGGTGGTACATTTAGTATATTTTACATTATCACATGATCAAATCAGATCCTGCTTGTTAATAAAATCATTTTAGACCCAACGAAAGTATGCAAGTTAAGGAAGATGGAAAATAAGTAAAATCAAGAATATTTTCCTTTCAATGTTAACAATGGAGTACATGTTAGATGGACTGGGTCCATATTCTAAAGTTGAAATATGGAACCACCCTTACTACTACCTCCTTTCTATAAATTTAACCACCATTAAAATAAAAAAGAGATACACTATAATCAGCCAAAGAAAGAAATTCATTATAAAAACCATGTTGAGAAATTGTAACCAAACACATAATTGTTTTTATTTTAAACAGTTTTTATAAAAAGTTTTTAAATGAAAATGACTTCTTAAAAAAACACATTTTATCCTAGTCAATCCAAACAGGCCCTTTACATAGACTCAGTCAAGCGAGGAGTAGCTTTTTGGAAGCTAGGAAATACCAGAAATACCCATATCCCCAGTTGACATGGTGAGCACCATACCCTTGTAGTTTTAATTTCCAGTTCCTATACACACGTGGACACAAGAATACAGTAACCTATTGCCCGGAGTTGTAACCCAAGCAAAGCAGGAAATGTACAGGAGAAAGATGGAAGATAGGGAAAATGGTTCTGCAATTATCAAAGTAAATTTCTTTAGGGTGTATGTATTTCTAGGAGCTTTTTAATGTTAATGTATTTCTAGGATTTTTTTAATGCTTAATTCCTCTTGACACTCAAAGTCTGTGGGAGAGTTTTACCAAAGTGGTGCAGCAGCAGAAGAAAAGGAAATAACTTATAACTCCATTTTTGTTTGGATGAAAATAACCTATAACTCCATTGACGGTAGAGGTTCATCAAATTAGAAGAAATATTTCAAAAATCTATTGAGCAATGGGGAATGAGTGTTCAGACATCCTTATGCATCAAGAACAACTATCGAGGGACTTTCTACATATACAAGTGAGAGGCATCTTCTAAACCATAATCTTAGTTGTTCATTTCTCTTCAAAATGCACCAACGTTCTCACATGATTTGCACCAAGGCCAACATGAAGTTTTCAATTATTGATGTCCATATGCATTTTATACATGGATGCGTCAAAGAATTTTAGTTCTAACATACTTGCAAGTGAAGCCTTACCAAATATATCAACTCCAAGCCTCTCATATAGTGGGCTGAAGAAACCATCAACAAATTGAATGAACCACCAAGTAACAAAAAAGGTAACAGCAACAGGGAAAAGAACCACGCTACAAGAGGAACAATTGAACAAAATGTCAGAAATTATGAGATAACAAGAGCCACAACACAAAGAAATGGAAGACAGTGCCCAGCCAAATTACCATCCAGTCATAAACTTCTTTGACACCCAACTTTGGAGAACATAACAGCAAGCCTGCAGGAAAGAAAGAATAAAAGTCAGACTGAAATAAAGATGAGAAGAAAACCTGGGTATTCACACAACAGCAAAATTACAGAGAGAAAGAAGATGAAGAAGAAACGTAAAGAGAAAACAGAATATCTTAAACATTCAATATATGACCAGAAGAAAGAAGGAATAGAATGAATTTCACCATGAAACACAAGATATTTCCTACATATTCACCGAACAAGTATATCTCTAAACCCTATACTATGAAATTCAGGTCTTCAAGTATGAGATATCAATTGAGAGTCAGAGGCTTTCATCATAAAATCCTTGATGTGCTTTCAAGTTCCCATTTATAGCGTTGTATGAAACTGGTTGCAGATGCAGAATAGCTGAAAAAATACTAGATAAGGGAGTGACCGAACCTTCGGCCTAAAGAAGGTATTTTGGATGGGATAGTACTTCAAATATCTAAACCTTGAACTAAATATGAACAAACTTGGTGAAAAATTATCATAACTACCTGCCCAAATGATGCCCCATTAGAAGCCAAACCAGTCAGTATTTTGTCTTTCATTCTAAAGGAGATTAATCCTCCAGATTGTAGAATGAACAGTCCTCAACACTTTTAGGCCTTTGACGAAAATTCTCGGCAATAAACTAGTCCATTTCTTCTCCGGTTACATCATCAAGTTTGTAGACTCGGCATAGTAACGTGCCAGTTTTTTATATTTTGACCCAGCAAAATGCTGTCAGAAGCCAAAACCAGTCAAAATTCACTCACACCAGGAATGCCATGGCCAGCCATTGTTCTACTAATTATTTCCTGGTGCTGTCTCTTCTTAGTTCTCATGCTAGATTATGCAATTAATAGACCACTTTATAAGATGACCCAAATATATTTAATAATAAGTTTACCTTTTAGCTCAATTTTCAAGATCGCAAAAGATATAGCCCAACTATCATTATAATGAAAAACAACTCTTCAACCAAGTTGAGTCCAAATTTCTTTTGGGTGCCACAGTCGTGAATACTTGTGCATTTTCTTTGCCGACTTCCTGTCATGCATTACATGATCACAAATATTGACTCGATCTTCTCCGATAATCAGATAAGCAACGATCCCTAAAACCCGACTCATGCCATTATAACCAAAGTCGATTCACATCGTTCCGATAATAGTCCGGAGTCGAAATTTCAATCCGACTGGATCACCATCGGATTGAGTCGCAATAATTTAACATCCCTTTGACCATAATAGGGCAAAAATTAGAAGAAAGCGGTCAACGGAAAAAGGGACGCTTGCAAGTACCGGGATCCAATAAATCCGGCCAAATGGATCGGAGCAAATTTCGGAGCAAAGAATGTGACACTCAAACAACAAAAAACAAAAATAAACGGCAGAGATTGAAGAGCATGAAGAAGATCCAGACCTTACGAGTGGACGAGTTAGGAGAACTCGGAGGAGATTTAACAGGATCTTCGGGATCCTGACCGCCATTATCAACTTGACTGAGAGGAACCAAGGTCGATTCCTTGTCTTCCGCCATAACTTTCTTTAAATCAGTTAGAATCTACTCGTATCTCCGACGAATCAGACCCCAAACATCACAAACACCCAAATACCAATCTGACTTCACAGTAGGCACGGAAAGGGTTGTCACCGCTTGATAAAGAGGGAAGGAAAATGGCAAGCAGTTGCACTAAGAAAAGGACATTGGCACCAAAATGGGGTTAGTTGAAACCGCAAGCAAGTGCCAGACGAGTAACCACGTGACAAGGGAGGGGATTTGGACAAGATGAAGTGGAGGTGACTACAGAGAAAAACCTTATCCTCGTAACAATCGCTTGTTGTTAATGGCGTCTCGATTACTCCAAAATTCTCTGCCTGCCTTCTCTGTACGCTTACAGTTTACACAGATGGATCTGGTCAGAGAATCCACGATGAAGATCAGTGCCGGATAATTCTATCTTTTTCAGCTCATAGATTACCCTTCTAATTTTAATTTATTCTAAATTTGTCGCGTAATTGTTCTTTTCGGGTCCGATTTATGTATTTTTAGGCATTTCAATGTATCCGTGACTCGGATATTCAAGTAAAATCAGAAAATCAGAAGGGTATGGGAGAAAAATTAAAATTACGTATAGTAATTAAATAATTATAGTTAACCTAATGTTTTGGGGGCGATGTTGAGATAATTAAACCATCAGATCGAGTAGTACTGCTAAATTCGTATACAGATGTGTTATTAATTATAAACAGCGAATTCTCCTACTTTCGATGTTGTACTTAAAAAAAAATAATTGAACAAACATAAAGAAAATTATTTTAAATGACAAAATTATCGAAAATATTTACAAATAATAGCAAAATATTGCAGTTTATCAGTCTTTGCAATAGACCGAGATAAACTGAGAATAGTTTACGGTCTATCACAAATAGACAGTGAAATTTTATTATATTTGTAAATATTTTTGTTAAATCGTCGACTCAAAAGTTTAAGTTGATAAGTGAAGACATTTAATATTATATCATCAAACAAAGCATGTGTCAACTTGAAACGGTTTTTTTTTTTTTTTTTTGGTGCAAAGTATGGTATATATTAATGTAGAGCTGCCATATTATATTAGGTGTCACAAGGTCAATCACAAGTAGGAATTTTTCGCTCAATTCATCCTTCTTTAATCTGCTCATAAAATGTCCAACGGAAACACTCAAACTCGATTACTCTTGCAAGGGAAACTTGACACACACTCACAACTTAAGTAGAGAGTAGGAGAAGAACACAAGTGTCGATGGCAATATGTCTCTAATAACTTCCCATGATCTAATCCGTCACTTAACTAGGGGCAATTATCCATGATCTTAGAATAACCTCATTTGATCATGGATAACACCATTTAGTGCCTACAATCTTACTAAGGGGCTGCTGGGATAGGACATGTTTGGATTGACGAGAGAGAAAAAAAAAGTTATTAAAAAAAATCATTTTTATTTAAATTATTTTTTTATAAAAAATGTTTTAAAATACACTTTGAAAGTGTTTCGAAAATGAGTTTAAGTGGTTGCCATGCATTTCATTTTTTCCCCCAAATAACTTCTTTTCAAAATTAAACACTTAAAAAATTTAAATTAAACACACCCTAACTCCTTTGCCCACGATGCATGCCATTCACAACTAACCTCCATGCATCCTTTTGTCATGTAGCTAGGCAAGCACACTTAATAATGTCGTCTTATTATTAAGTGCCTCACAAAATACCTACCGAGTGTCATGCATACGAGCTATCTAGCTCCAAAATTGATGGACTACATATTTTATTGTCCCGAACCAAACTTGACTCACACTAAGTGCACACTTGATCGCTTGTGCCACGATGCACTAAGGTTGCACCTCCCTCGCACACCATGTGTGTGACCACCACATGCGCGTGCGCATGTGATAATCCATGCATCCGCTTGGTGTTTTGCACGGCCGACATTGCTCGCTTGAGGAAAGTTGCATTGTTGCCCACTTGGAGCGTGCAACATTCGATTGCTTGTGTTGCGTGCACCCTTGCCCCAATGAGTGCATGCATTGGCACTGTCGTGCACACCACTCTTGCATCGAGTACATATGCAAACCTCTAAGAACATGGTCGCTTGACCATGTCGTGCCTTGTATCATGCTAGCCTCCTGTTAGCTTGCTCTGCGGTGACCTAGATGCTCTGGCACGTTGGGAATGTGTCTTGGCTAACCTCTAGTCATTCCACGAATGTGTTCCACACCCACTGACATAGTCCGCCTACCATGTCAGGTGCTTTGATTTTGAGTCTAGTCGAGTAAAGTAATCGTGGATGCAAATTGAGTGTAGTTCTTATAAAGATTGAAACGATGTTCGATTTTTTTTTTTTTCTATCAATATCTTTATAGATTTCTTATTGTATTCCCAATGTTTGACCTTATTTATTTAAAAAGACACACACAACAACGCCAAATATATTTTATTGGTTACAATTAATAGCAATACTCAAACCATGTTTTATTTTGTTCAAATTAATTTATTGTACCTAGATCCTTTGGGATCAATACTTGGACTTTGACCACTTTATACTACCTTTCGATGGTGTGTACTTTAGGGATAAATTATTTCAATGGCTATCGAGTATGTAACAAAAATAAATAAACAACACACAAGAGTGTTTAAATAAAGATGACTTTTTGAGTAATGTATTTCTGTAGGCAATCCAAATAGGTCACGAATAAAGTTTTTTTTGTCTGTTATTGTGTAAAAGATCAAATGATACGTTAGAAAGCAACATCGACATTCCCTAGTTTTTTACACCATGATACATGTGTAGTTACCAAAAAAAAAAAACAAAAAAACAAAAAATGAATAAACAAACACACTTAATATTTCGCAAGAAAAACTTGTATAATACATCTACTTTTGATTTATTTATGTTAAAAAAATTGCACCATATACCTGATGACTAAAATTTGCACATAAAATGTAACTTCTGAATTTAAATTAAACAAATTTATACTCTAAACACAAACTTACTAACTCCATGTACATACTAACTCAAAACTTTATGACTTAACTCAACTACTTAACAGTCAAATAACAACTAAAAATCAATAATTTTAAAACTACTGTATTTGTTTTTGAAATCAGTTCATAATTCAAGGGCTTAACAAGTATAACGATCATAGAGTAAATAAAAATTGAAAAAGCAGACACGATTTTTAAAACCCAAATAATCATAATGCAAAACCTTAATAATTTAAATTCAAGTTTAATTATGTATCAAAGTTTGATATTGTTTACTAGTTCCGTGTGTGTTGAGAGTTGCCCAAAGCAACTCTTAAAGCCCACGAACGAGTCCAAACCCACAAGGCATTAGAAGAAGACATAGGAAAACATGCATCATAAAAGGAAGAAAGTCAATGCTTCGGAGGTTGAGCCGACCAATCGAGTCGATAAACATATATACCGATCAAAAAATAACCAAGTTACTCTCGTTTTGACACCCGACAATATCAAGCGCCGAAAACAACTTTGACGTCCTCAACGATACAAGTAACTAGAGGCAAGTATATGAGAAATGGTCTATGATTAAAGATCCCCACTCAACAACTCTCAAAACAAAAAAAATTATTAATTTCCAAATGAGGGCAATGACCTTACTTTTTAGGTGCTTGACTAATCCATACTCTATATACTATTTTACGCATAAAGTGTGGTAGGTTTTGCACCACACTGGTGTGAGAATCTCTTATGGGGTTAGTTCATAATAACTCAATATGAGACCAAAAGAAGCGGATCGTAAGTCAAACCCACAAGGACATCCATCACGGAGGAGATCCGAGCGCCAACAATGTGAAATTTGGAACATTGTATTGAAAATATCTATCCATTCTCAATAGTGATGTAGTTCTTCTATCCCCACATTTTTAGTTTCTAAAAATTAATTATTTTTGTTTTGTTATCTAGCAATATTTTAAATAATCAAGTAAAGTTTAGAAAAACTGGAATGAGATTTATTATTATTATTTAAAACTTTGTTTCACACCTACTGATTAATCATGGTAGCTAGCCGCTAGATCAATATAAAACAAGCAAGTCAATAATAAACGTACCTATGACTATGATTATAATTAATCACGTGTCGTCCGTGTGACCGTATCGAAATAAATAAAATAATAAACAGTTGAGAGGTCAATTTAAGAGGATGCAAAAATAAAGGGGTGGATCTAGAAAGTGGCGGGCCACCACATGTGCCCAAAATGCAAAACCCCCGCCAAACTCCAAATGCGCGCTAATTAAAACTTTGGCGCTGGCTTCTCTCGCACGTCGCCCACAAACAAAGCTTCCCCAACAATTTTCCCCCACGGCTTCCCCTCCAAGTTTCCCATTTTTAAATATATGTTTTTTCCCCTAAATCAAATCAAATTCAATTTCTTAATTTTAAGGTAATTATTATTATTTTTAGTTTGGACTCCATTTTCATAATTTTACAAACTTCTACAAATTAGTTATATTTATTATTTAATAAATGTTATTAGATTGTTTTGGATGGGACAAAATAGACCAAAGTCCATAAAAATATTTAAGATAATAGGTGTTCGATGAAATTTTTATTCTTAAAAAACTATTTGTCAAGTACTAAAAAAAATGTATTAAAACATTATTTTAAGAGGAAGAAACTTCATTCAAGAGATAAAAAATAATCATTACATCACAAATCACGTAGGGCAGTCATTGAAAGCCATAATTTTTTTTTTCTTTTGAAATTCTTAATTTTAAAAGTAATAAATTTATCTTTATTGGAAATAATGTTTTTAGTATATAAAAATGGCATCTTACTTTTTTGGAAATTGTAAATGGGGTCTGTTTAATAACTTTACAAATATATTAATTAGCAAAGTTGACATCATCCCAAATTTATCGTGTTTTGTTTTTAAATAAAAATACAAATTACTAATATACAAAATGTTTCGATGATACCAATTACATAAATAATCAAATTAACATATCGGTAATATTATTTCAGTTAAATAATAATTAAAAATTATTAAATTTGTTTTATTATTTTCAAATTTACTCAAATTAATTATAAAGAATTTCAAGCGCTTCATCTTAATTCTCAAGGGCTTTTCAAAGATATATTTATTTTCTTGAATTTTGAAATGGATTTCGGAATTAGTAATAATAAGAAAAAACAAAATTCGAATATATCTATCATCTATCTAACCCTAAACATTTATGTAAAAAAAAAAAAAAAAAAAAAAAAATCTAACCCTAAAGATGAAGCGCGCGCTACTCTTTTCCACTGTTTTGCGTGGGAAATCTTTTTTTTGAACTTTCTGAAATTCCCACTTCAAAATTCGTAAATTTTCCTTTTCATTCTTGAGTTCCCGGTTCCTCATCCTATATATACCGAATTTTCTCCCAACCATCTAGGCACACGACCTGTTCGACGAAATTCCTTGGCCTAATTATTCTTGCAGAAATGTATGTGGTGAAAAGAGATGGGCGTCAAGAAGCGGTGCATTTCGACAAGATCACTGCCCGTTTGAAGAAACTCAGTTATGGCCTCAGCACGGATCACTGTGACCCGGTTCTGGTGTCCCAAAAAGTCTGTGCTGGCGTTTACAAGGGCGTTACCACTAGCCAGCTTGATGAATTGGCCGCCGAAACCGCCGCTGCTATGACCGCAAATCATCCTGACTATGCTTCCGTGAGTTCTCACTCTTATCTCCGTCTATTTTGCAATATTGGGTCTTCTAATTTTGTATTTGCCTCTAGGATTCTCCCGTTTTGAGTCACTTTCATGTTTCTTTCTCACGGATATCTTCTAGGGGTTTCAATACCTGGGTCACATATGATCTGTAGTTGTAGATCCATACTTATCACATAACTGTCCTCGTACTGGGGACAACAATTTTCTTCATAATTATAAATAACTGATAGTTGGAGAAGGGAATGCGTGTTTTCTGGCTAACTTTTGGCTTGTTTGTTTGACTCAGTTGGCTGCAAGAATTGCTGTTTCAAATCTGCACAAGAACACTAAAAAGTCGTTCTCAGATACGTAAGTTTGGCATATGCTCTTACCTTTCTTGATGATGCACTTCAGTATGGAATTGATTTTTTTTTTTTTTCAATTACTCTATACTTGAAGCTAATATTTGATCTGTGGTGTTCAGTATCAGAGACATGTACAACCATGTCAGCGAAAGATCAGGACAGAAGGCTGCTCTCATAGCTGATGATGTTTATGAAGTGATTATGAAGGTGATATTTTATTCTTTCTTGAATATTATGTGCCTTTGATGATCAATAGTTTACTATGAAATTTGTGTAGATTTATTGATTGGTTATGTTCTTGATGTTATTTGTCATATTTGATTTTTAGGTCTCTGTAGGAGGTTAGACTTACTTTTATTGATGGGAAAGCCACCTGTTCTAGTTTGTTTTATCTTGTTTTTGTATGTTGCCTGTTAATTTTTGTTGGTCAAATTCTAAGTTGCAGTTGAGTGCACTTGAGCTTTGGTGTTCCTGTCAGGCGTGTGTTTAATATGCCATAATGCTTAAATTAATGGAATTTTATTTTATTGCTTTTTTTTCCCCAGAATGCTGCTCGTTTGGATAGTGAGATCATATATGACCGTGACTTTGATTATGACTTCTTTGGCTTCAAAACCCTGGAAAGGTCATACCTCTTAAAGGTTCAGGGGAAGGTTGTTGAGAGGCCCCAACACATGTTAATGAGGGTTGCTGTTGGTATTCACAAGGATGATATTGATTCTGCTATTAAAACTTACCACACAATGTCTCAACGTTGGTTTACTCATGCTTCTCCCACCCTTTTTAACTCTGGAACACCAAGGCCTCAAGTATGTTTTGAGTTCATTGATATCTCATTTTAAAGAATGCTGATTGAAGTTTTGTTTTCTTTTATTGGAAATTGGCATTTAGAGCATGATTTTGATGGGTTTGGTTGTTCCATGACAGCTTAGTAGCTGTTTCCTTGTATGCATGAAGGATGATAGTATAGAAGGAATATATGATACCTTAAAAGAATGTGCTGTTATTAGCAAGTCAGCTGGTGGTATTGGTGTTTCCATCCACAATATCCGTGCCATGGGCAGTTATATTCGTGGAACAAATGGGACATCTAATGGGATTGTGCCTATGCTGCGGGTTTTCAATGATACTGCTCGATATGTTGATCAAGGAGGTGGCAAGAGGAAAGGTAATGTACTTGATTGGATCTCATGATGTTATCAATGGTCAATATTTGCATTCTCATATTATAAATTCCATTTGCAGGTGCTTTTGCTGTATACTTAGAGCCATGGCATGCTGATATATTTGAGTTTTTGGATCTCAGATTAAACCATGGAAAAGTAATTACTATTTGTTGGTTTATTGTTATTATCTTTTTTGGAAATTATGCTAACTTTTATTCAATTGATTCTAAAATGATTATTGTAATAGTAGTTGTGTAGTTTTTAATATTTAAGTGCTAAATGTTGAACTTTTCCTTTTGTATAGGAGGAGCATCGTGCTCGAGATCTTTTCTATGCACTTTGGGTTCCTGATTTGTTTATGGAAAGAGTCCAAAGTAATGGAGAATGGTCTTTATTTTGTCCGAATGAGGCCCCAGGTTTGGCTGATTGTTGGGGTGAGGAATTTGAGAAGTTGTACATTGAATATGAACAACAGGTAAATAGAATTTGATTGACATGTAGTTAAATTTGCAACTATGTGGTTAACTTTTGTCTGCTTTGTAGAATGAGTATGTTCTAGTGTTGATTGTCATTTTGTATTATTTGTAGGGAAAGGCCAAGAAGGTTGTAAAAGCACAAAATCTTTGGTTTGAAATCTTAAAATCACAGATTGAGACTGGAACCCCTTACATGCTTTTTAAGGTAATGAATTACCATATTTGTCACTAGTTTTCAAATTTGTTCGTAGTGTAACTTATTTTATTTGCTCTCCTTTTTTTTTTTGTTGGCAATTTATAGGATACTTGTAACCGTAAAAGCAACCAGCAGAATCTTGGGACAATTAAATCCTCTAATTTATGTACAGAGATTATTGAATATTCAAGTCCAACAGAGACAGCTGTCTGTAATCTTTCCTCAATTGCTCTACCTCGTTTTGTCAGAGAGAAGGTGGGCTATACCGCCACTAGTTTCTTTTTCAGCACAACTTTGACTTTTGTTCTTGGTATTCATTACTTTAATTTGCTTTACACTATTTTGAATTTGCAGAGTGTTTCGATTGAGTCTCACCCATCTAAGCTTGTTGGTAGTAGAGATTTCAAGAATCGGTATTTTGATTTTGACAAATTAGCTGAGGTATTGTTAATCATGATTGTTATACTTCTTATAATAAAAATATGTATTCTTTGTTTAATTAACTGATTTAGTTACTTATTCTTTCTAATTAGATAACTACTCTGGTGACAACAAATTTGAACAAGATAATTGATGTTAACTATTATCCTGTTGAGACTGCTCGAAGATCAAATCTAAGACATAGACCTATTGGTATTGGGGTTCAAGGTCTTGCAGATACTTTCATTTTATTGGGAATGCCGTTTGATTCACCTGAGGTAATTCAAACTTTTAGTTTCACCTTTTGCTTTTAGCCCTACATTCAACTAAATGTATCCATATTGTAACAAATGCTAGGCTCAACAATTGAACAAGGATATATTTGAGGCCATATACTACCATGCTCTTAAGGCTTCTTGTGAGCTTGCTGCAGTGGAGGGTCCTTATGAAACTTATGCTGGCAGTCCTATCAGTAAGGTATGTACTAAAAGGAAAAAACAAAAAATGAAGCTTCTTGTGAGCTTGCTACAGTGGAGGGATATATTATTATTATTTTTTTTTCCTTTTTCTTTTTCTTTTTGGGAAACACTTGATCTATATTACAATTTGGTTATGTCATTTCCACCAATTATTGGTCTTCTGATTCTATTCTATAACATGTGATGTTCCTATCAACGAGGAACTTTATTTGTTTATATAAATGTGCATATAGTAGGTGTTGGCTTTGATTTAGTCTAAGAAAATGCTATGCTAATCTACTTATTTGTTTTTAGGGAATTCTTCAACCTGACATGTGGGGGGTAACTCCTTCAAAGCGTTGGGATTGGGATGGTCTTAGAGCACAGATAGCTAAAAATGGTGTTAGAAATTCACTTCTTGTGGCTCCAATGCCTACGGCTTCTACTAGCCAGATTCTTGGAAACAATGAGTGTTTTGAGCCATATACTTCTAACATCTACAGTCGTAGAGTTCTAAGGTTTGCTTCCCAATTTGAGATTTTAAACTAAAGCCTTCTATAATAATATATGTTCTCTACTTGTATTCTAAAATCTTTCTTTCCATCCTCCAGTGGTGAATTTGTTGTTGTGAACAAGCATCTCCTGCACGACTTAACAGAGATGGGTTTATGGTCTCCTGCATTGAAGAATAAGATTATATATCAGAATGGCTCGGTTCAAAACATTCCAGAAATCCCTGATGATCTAAGAGCTATTTATAAGTAAGATAACTCTTCCTTCCATTTCCCCCTTTTCTTGCCTTCATGTTGATTTATCCTTCTGACTTGTTCTTAATATATCAAACTCAGAACTGTTTGGGAGATCAAGCAAAAGACATTGGTAGATATGGCTGTTGATCGAGGATGCTACATTGACCAGAGTCAGAGCCTCAATATCCACATGGACCAACCAAATTTTGGAAAACTTACTTCCTTGCACTTCTATGCATGGTCAAAGGTATATTAGTGTCATAGCACTCTGATATTTTGATGCTTTAGAAATTCATCTTTCGGGAGAATTGTATGTTTATATGGTGTCCGTTAAGATTCATTGTATTTTAGACTACTCTTTGATTCCATTTGTTTTTGTATTTGCTATATGAAGGGTTTAAAAACAGGAATGTACTACTTACGATCTCAAGCTGCGGCTGATGCAATCAAATTTACAGTTGATACATCTATGCTAAAGGTAGTGTATAATGAAAACTGTTTGGTTTACACGCTGCCTTAGCTTAGCTACAAGTTCATTATATAATCAAATTCTACTGATGGTTTTTGCAGGAAAAATCTAATAATGAAGATGATAGTACAAAAATGGCACAGATGGTGTGTTCTCTAACAAATCGTGAAGACTGCCTGGCTTGTGGAAGTTAGTCGTCATGGCTTTATACATTTCTTTGTTCTGGGAAAAATCCCTTGCTCCAAAGGGATAACTGAATTTCTTTACACAATATCTAGCAAGCTTTATACATTTCTGTACAGTTTTTTTTTCTTGGGTATTAACCAGGGCTTGTTGCTTGTAATCCATTTACTCTAGGTTTGGTGGTGGAAATGAGTATGGTTAAATAACTTTGCTTGTAAGATGAAATTGATCAAACATTTGAGGTTTGATTTGATCTCCTATTTTTGTAATTATTGTACTAAAAAACTTAACGTATACTATAAAGTTCTGTTTTTGGCTAAATGGTTTAGTTTAATATATAATGAAAATTGAAATTTGGTCAAACATAACCAACTAATAGAAATAGAGTATATGATTCATATTTTGAAGACAAGGTATGTAATAAGAAGGAAAATAAAGGAAAGGAAAAAAAAATCAACTTATTAAAAATGTCATAGTTGACAAGAACATATCTGCCTCTTTGATTCTAACTCAAATGGAAAAAATAAATGAATTGCACAATTCATTTAAGCTTGGAGTTTAATTTGAGAAAGTTTAAAGTTAGAAATTTATATTGACAATCCAAAAAAAGAAACTGACAAACTAAGTTAATTAGAATTATAAATTTTTAAAAAAGTGCTATCTAAATTATTTTTGCAAGGGATTTGATTCTCTCATTAGGTAAAATAAATGCTTACACTTTAAGTCATGTTCTAATATTTATTTAATAAATATGTCAAAATTCTAGAGTGAATTTGCGAAGTTTCAAACTTTTAATCTTCAAGAAAAGATATAAGCTAATTATTAATTTATTATTATTTTTTACTAACTTTGCTCTTTTTTGCCATCATTATTTAGTTATTGTTATATTAAATTATAAAAAAGTATAAAATAGAAATAAATCAACTTAATCTACATCTAGGGTGTTGAAAAAATATTTTAAATAAACTTCACAAAAAATAGACAATAAATTTAGCTCATTTGACGGATGTTGCTGTGACAATTTGACAATTATAATGGAGCTAAATTCAAATTATCTAAAAAAAATATAAAAAGCATACAAAAATAGAAAAAAATAAAATAGGGTAATAAGTTAATAACGTAATTACCAACGGAACATATTCAATGGGTGTTGGAGTTTTTATAATATAAATTATAGTGTATATGCCAAAATTATTTTATATATTAAAAAAAGAAAAGAAAAGGAAAAACCAGATGTGTTTGGATCAAGAGCACCTGGCTGGCTAGATTGGCTGAAGAGAAGACGATTTGGGGAAAGATTCTAAGATTGCAGAAGGATTAAAGAAGCTCGGATTCCATCAGCTTGCTCCTTCTACAACTTCTCAGTTTTCTTTTCATATCCAAAATCTCGCTTCAAAATCAGCTCGGATTTGTCTTCAATTCCATCAGCCCACTTCTCCTGGCTCCGATATGAGGTGCCGTTTTTTTCGCCGTCTATGGGTGTTTCTACTGTTAATATCAAGATTTCGGAGCTTGACTGGCGAATCAAGAACATATGAGAATTTTAAATTCTCCCAATTGGAACCGTACGGGGAGAATTCTGAAGAATTAGCTCAAATTGGGGGCAAATCCCTTCTGCCCCTTTCTGTGTAAGCTCCTTTCATTTTTCTTAGATTTTTAGGACTGCTTACGATGACTTCATACTGGTTTGGAGTTTTGCGTAATTACTCTATTTGCATTTCCTTTTCCTGTTGCAGAAAAAGTAAAGGTAATACTGCTCTTGTTGCTACTTCGGGCGGTGAATTCTATTTGGTAGATAGTAATTCGAAGAAGATAATTTGGTCCTTTACTTCTGGGACACCAATCTACTCTTCATATCAGGCTCCTACTAATTACAATAAAGAAAATGCCTCTGGTTCAAGCCGCAGCCCCTTCTTTTTTGATTGTGGAGATGATTGGGAGCTGTACATCCACACAGAGCATGGTAGAACGGTATACTTTAGTGAATTAATTACGTCTATCACATTAATGATTTGAAGAAAAAGTTTTTGATTCTGTTGTGTTTGTTAACCTTACGAGCCTAGTCGTGAAAGATTTCTGGGTTCCCCTTATATAAAACATTTTTTGGTCATTTGGCACTGCAGAAACTACCCCGCACCATTGATGAGATTGTTAGAAGTACACCATATATATTTGAGGATGGTTCAGTGATGACTGGTTCTAGGAAAACCACTGTGTTTGAGATTAATCCTGTTACGGGGAAGTTGATTCGTAATCACTCGTCTGATCTCACATCATCTGGGCTAAGCAATGAAGAGTACAGCGTTTTAAATGGCAATAGTTCCAAGAATAAACTGGACAATATAGATCTGATACAACCTGGTTTGATGAAACCTATTGAGCAACGACTATACATAACAAGAACAGATTATTTCCTAAAATCATCTTTTGCGGGGTCAGAAGAAGTTTCTTGGAGTTTAAATGTTGCTGACATTGGAGCTACCTTAGTCTGTCCAGATGTTGAGAATCCAACAAATAGCGTTCCATTGGATCTTCAAAATAATGGTAACTTTGAGTTTGATTTTGATTTTACTCCGCCATTGTCTTGTCAATCAGAAGTACTTGTATTTCGTGAACGGGGCCATGTATTGACAGAATCTTCTGGGCATAAAATACTCTCAGATTCTCAAAATACTGATATTATGCTTCCGGTGTCTGCTTCAAGTCTAATGCTTCCTTCGCAGCCAAATGTTAAGCATTCAAATATTCATCCTGAAAGATTGATGCTTCCTGGACCTGCAGCGAACATAGCCTCCCTTCTGGAACCTAATGCAATTAGTCACCTAAACAATGATAGTCAGGCAATAGTTCCAATGCCTCTCATGAAGATTAATGATTCAAGTATAGTTCAGGGACATAAAATAGGAACCCCTAATGTTGACTTCATAGCCACGGTTCTTAATGGACCATTAGGATTATTTATTGCTTTATTTATAACCATGTTTTTGGGATTGATTAACCATGGTGGGGCACTGGTCTCAAAGGTGAAAGAATTTCTTGCGAAGGAGAAGCAACCTAGCACTGTTAGTTCAAAAATTGTATCTTCCAAGAAAAAGAAAGCTCGAAAGTTAGGAAAAAATGGAAATTTTGATAAAAGGGATGCATCTGTTTCATCTGAAAATGAAGATATGGTTCGAAGTGAGGGTGATTTTAACAACTGGTTTCACCCTAATAACCTTATTGATACAACTGGTACTGGACGTCAAATTGGTAAATTAATGGTAACCAATACAGAGATAGCTAAGGGTAGCAATGGCACCATTGTTCTAGAGGGGGTCTATGAAGGTCGGCTAGTTGCCGTGAAACGTCTTGTTAAGACTCACCACGATGTTGCTTTTAAAGAAGTTCAAAATCTAATTGCTTCTGATCGTCACCAAAATATTGTTCGATGGTATGGGGTGGAGTATGATCAAGACTTTGTATATCTTTCGCTGGAACGATGTACCTGCAGTCTAGATGATTTGATTCAGATATGCTCTGATCCATCCCTGAACTCTTTGCAAAGCATAGATGAAGATGCAGGACCTATGACTGATTACAAATTGCGTTTGGAGTCTCTCAAGAATGTAATATCAGATCTTTATCTATGGAAAAAAAATAGCCGTCCATCACCACTTCTTCTAAGACTCATGAGGTATGTACTGAATCGGTCACAAGTTTTTATTCTTTAAATTAAAGTTCCCTAGTTATATGGAACTAATCCTTATAGCAGTTTCTGCAGTGTATTGTTTCCTTATTAACTTGCATATAGTATTTTTATGTAATAGAGTAAATTTAGTTCATGCTTTTGGTAGGAGTGTATTGTTTCCTCATTCATCCAAGTGCGGGAGTTTCATATTTGGTTGATCTATCTAAGATCATTTATTATCTTTTTGTTGGTACATAATGGAGTCTTGATGTCAAATAATATTCACTCTGTTGTTCGTTGACATATTTATGTGAAAATGTATGTTCAAGCACAAAATTAGATATTTTCACCTATCTTACTCTAAGTTTATATATTTAACTGTGCTATATGAATTTTCACATCAGATGAGGATGTCAAAACTTCATTTTGAAATGTTGATCGGATAAGTTTCATGTCAGTTTTTCTTATTTCGTACTGTGTATAATGTAGGGATATGGTTGCTGGGCTTGAGCATTTGCATGAGTTGGGGATAATTCACAGGGACTTAAAGCCACAAAATGTGTTGATAACTAAGCAAAAATCTGTACGTGCAAAGCTCTCTGACATGGGTATTAGCAAGCGCCTTCTAAAAGATATGTCTTCCTTGGGACATCATGCTACTGGTAAATGGTTTTAATGTACTACAAACTTGTGGTAATGATTGATCAACACATTATTTATCTTATAGAAGTTTTTACCAATCGAATCTTGTTTCTACAGTTTAAAAAAACTGGTATTGAGTGTGATCTTTTTTATTATTTAGAATTTTTATTTACATTTTAGGTCCAAACAATCTTTATACATGGGAAATGATATTATGATAATTTATTAAGTAATATGCTCTAATTTTTCAACTTAAAATTAACAATAATTTAAATTCATTGAATTATATTGTCATGTATAGCATGAATTTTATGTTTCAAATTTTAACAAATAATGTGCATGAGGAATGATTACATTTGGAAACTTGAGAACCTTACTGCAGGTTGTGGGAGTTCTGGTTGGCAAGCCCCCGAACAGCTTCTTCATGGACGACAAACACGTGCAATTGATTTGTTTAGCTTAGGTTGCGTTCTCTTCTTTTGCCTCACTGGTGGCAGACATCCATTTGGTGATCGTTTTGAGCGTGATGTCAATATTGTGAGGAATCAAATGGATCTATTCTTGGTGGAGGGCATCCCAGAAGCTGTGGATCTTATTTCTCGATTGTTAAATCCAAATCCTGATTTGAGGTAAGAAATGGCGGTTCTAGAACCCAAAGATAAACCTTAAACATTAGTTTTTATTCACATATACCAAAGCCCTACAATGTAAAATGCTTTGTAGTTAACTTATACATTTTTTAATGGACAAATCTGTGAGTAATTTTTTTTGGGAACGTTATGTGTTATTTTTGTATGATAGAAGATTTATATATTATATTATATAAGTAAATATGTATGACAATTATTTTCCAATCTACTATTGTCAGGCCAAGAGCATCAGAGGTACTGCAACATCCTTTGTTTTGGAGTTCTGAGGTTCGACTTTCTTTTCTACGTGATACTAGTGACCGTGTGGAATTGGAAGATAGAGAGACTCACTCTGATCTCTTGGAAGCATTAGAAAGTACAGCACCATTAGCTTTAGGTGCTAAATGGGATGAAAAGTTGGATCCAGCTTTCATCACAAATATTGGTCAGTATAGACGTTACAAGTATGATAGTGTTCGAGATTTGTTACGAGTCATGCGCAACAAGTTAAACCATTACAGAGAACTACCCAAAGAAATTCAGGTTATCTCTATTTACATGATGCTCCTTTCCTCCTTTTTTTTTCTTTCACTTTTCTGATGCGTGAGAAAAATTGTGTCTGTGGGGCCTATAGTTGGTAAAACTTTATAGTTATTTTTCGAAAATAGATTGCAAATTTTAGTTTCAACTTTAATGATTGTATATCTTGAATCAGAATTTCTTGGAATCTAATCATCTTATGTGGTTGTCATAAATCATATAGCTTTCTATGCTATCTTATGGGAAAACTCAACTTCCATGTTCTACCCAAACCTTCTCTTTCCTCTCTCGACCTGCCTTGGCAACGGAACCAGCTCTCCCTCCCCAAGCTGGTGCTCGTCTCTCCACCTTCCTCCTCACCTACTTTGCTGTTTGTCACATCTGCCAACCGTCAACCATCATAGATTGGCCTAGTGGTAAATAGAGGGCATGACCTTGAGGCTAAGAGGTCATAGGTTCAATCCATGGTGGTCACCTACCTAGGATTTAATATCTTCCCAGTTTCCTTGACACCTAAATGTTGTAGAGGCAAGCAGGTTGTCTCGTGAGATTAGTTGTGGTGCGTGTAAGCTAGCCCAGACACTCACGGAAATAAATAAAAAAATCCCCCGACCCTCTTGGAATGGTAAATGTAATATTAAATAGAAATACTTTACTGTGGATTTAGTAGAGGCCACAACAGAATCAGCCTTATAGAGTAACAGATAGAAGCAACGGTTCCATGAAATTCTCCCAGTATTTTCTAGTCTGGATCCTTAATAATATCGTAATGGACATTGCTCATCATCTCCCTCAACCATCCATTTCTTCAGAAAGATCAGAATAATTTATGGTTTATTTGGGCTCCGAAAACTAATACCAAGCCTGGCTTCGTCGTGGGAAAGATTTTCAGCAATGGAAAGAAGAGCAACCTTATATCATTGAATAGTGGTAGTTGGCTCACCTTCTAATATCCCCAGATCCAAGTTTGGCTTTATGAACTATAGTAGCATACAAGACAGAAGTTTCATGAGTATTAGAATAAGATCATAAACGCTATCCCTATCAGATGAATCAACTAGTCCATGTTATTTAGTGTGCAAGAACATATCACTGCCAGATACCACCTTTTGTTTTTTTGTTTGTGGAGATTGATGATTATCTTGTCATTTCGATGCATTTGCTGTATATTTCAGGAGCTCATAGGATCCGTTCCTGAGGGATTTGATAACTACTTTGCTAGTCGGTTTCCAAGGCTTCTGACTGAAGTATACAGAGTTATTAGCCAATATTGCAGGGAAGAGGAAGGGTTTCGGAAGTACTTCAAAAGCCATGTGGAGTAGACTTCGAATACTAATTTCTAATGCGGTGTATTATTTTTAGGAATCCAGATAAATGATGCTATATTTATTTCGTCTGACATACTTTAGAATATAATGTTGATGTATCATGTATCATGTATACTGTATACACAATTGTAAATATTGTTGGGATAAAACATAAATATTTGTAAAGCCCCATAACATTAAAACATCTTCAAGTTTACAGAAAGCATAGCTTTTGGTCCTCAAAAGTTCATTTTCTCTTTGTCTTGACAAAGAACAGTGAATGATTTAACTGGATGATGTTGCCACTTCAAAGGACTAGATATGCCATCAATATCCTGCCAAAATGTTTTTTTTTCTTTTAAATTCCAACATATGGAGTGCATATTTGAATCTCACACGTCATACTTCTTGAGTGAGGACATATGTTTAAACTAGTTGAATTATTGAGGACATATATTTAAACTAGTTGAATTATATTCATGTTATATAGTTTGACTGTAGCTAATAGCAACTATTGTGATATATTAACAAGTGATGTTTTTCTATGCTTAAGTTAATGGTTGATTTTTACTATCATGTATTGATTTTTGAAAGTTTTAAAAGTACTTATATTAAAGATTATATGATAGGTTTTGACAATACTTATATTAAAGATTTATGATTAAATGGATATAGTTAAATTACATAAATTAATAAGAAATCTAATTTGAGTTGATCATAATTTAGTAGATGAGATACTATTTACCATCTTAAAAATTGATGATTGGACTTTTAACCATCATTATTTATTACATTCTCTCTAAAGATGGTTACGTTGTTGATTCACAATTGTTGATAAGGTAAATTAGTTGTTTCTACCTCCAAAAAATTATTGGTTTTACAAAAATGGCCAACATTTAAAAACTTTGTACTAAAAAAAAAATTAACATTATATTTTCGCTGTATATTTGTCGCAGCAGCCGCACATCACCACCACTAACGCAAGTTTCTTTCTTCTCCCTCACTCCCTACGGCGGCCACACGCTGCCACGGCTGCCATTATTGGTCGCCGGCGAGCCTCTGTAGGTAATTATCTTTCTCCTCCTCTTATCTCCCCAAAACTCCATCTCGAGGTCTGTCAATTTTCCACAGGCAGGGTCTTTACTCCCCGCCATTTCCATGATATATGTTATCCACTTGCTCCAGAGCTCCAATCTCTCCCTCTCTCTGTCTAACTGGATGGTACTCATCAACCACCTTTTATAATAGCTTCAGCTATGGCCGCAGCAAGAGTTTGGATTAAACCCACCTCCAATTTTCGACCATCCTTCACAACAACAAAAGTAAGTTATCTCTCTCTCTCTCTCGTTTTTGCTGCTGCCGGTTATGTTTATTTTCCTACAAGAAACAAGATATGCAGCTTATTTTGTTTCATTTATAACATTTGGAACTCTGGGCGCAGTGCATTGATTTGATTGGTAAAACCAATAATTTAGTTCGAGTCAATGGTGTTGGTGCCACAAATTCTCATCCATTTGGTGAGAATTCACTCCATATGGAACAAGGTAAATCAAAGAGCATTCAGTTGATGAATTTCATGGAAGGACGTGGGATTCGTGCCAACTATCAGACCTATCTTTGGCTGTTAGAAGGGTGCTTGACTTCTGGGTCCTTGCTTGAAACTATGAGGCTCCACTGCAGGATTTTGAAATCGGGTTTTGATGTAGAACCTTTACTAATCGATAGTCTTGTTGATAATTATTTTCGACATGGCGATTTAAATGTGGCAGTCAAGGTATTTGACGATAATCCCAACAGAAGTGTATTCTCTTGGAATAAAATGATTCATGTCTCTGTTGCGCAGAAGTTAAATTTCCAGGTGTTTGGTCTCTTCCGACGAATGTTAACAGAAGAAATTACTCCCAACGAATACACTTTTGCTGGGGTTTTAAAGGCTTGTGTTGGTTGCGACATTGCGTTCAACTATGTAGAACAGGTACATTCTAGGACAATATATTATGGTTTTGATAGTAGACCACTTGTTGCTAATCTTTTGATTGATTTGTATTCAAAGAATGGGTACATTGAGTCAGCTAAAAAAGTATTCAATTGCATATATATGAAGGATATTGTTACTTGGGTAGCTATGATCTCAGGTTTATCTCAAAATGGACTTGAAGAAGAGGCTATTCTCCTTTTCTGTGATATGCATGCATCAGAAATCTTTCCTACTCCTTATGTACTGTCAAGTGTGTTAAGTGCTTCAACCAAGAAACAATTATTTGAATTGGGAGAGCAGCTTCACTGTCTAGTTATTAAGTGGGGATTTCATTCTGAAACATACGTGTGTAATGCTCTTGTGGCATTGTACTCCCGTTCCGGGAAATTGGTATCTGCCGAGCGGATATTTAGCGCAATGAAATATAGGGATGGGGTTTCGTATAATTCACTAATATCTGGCTTAGTTCAGCAAGGATTTAGTGACAGGGCATTAGAGTTGTTTACCAAAATGCAACAAGATTGCTTTAAACCAGATTGTATTACGGTTGCTAGTCTGTTGAGTGCTTGTGCATCGGTTGGGGCTCTTCACAAGGGAATGCAATTACACTCATATGCGATAAAAGCTGGAATGTCTGCAGATATTATTCTTGAAGGTTCTCTTCTTGATCTTTATTCGAAGTGTGCTGATGTAGAGACTGCCCATAAATTTTTCCTTACTACAGAGACAGAAAATATAGTGTTGTGGAATGTGATGCTAGTTGCTTATGGACAATTGGATAATCTGAGTGATTCATTTGAAATGTTTAGACAGATGCAAATTGAGGGCATGATACCCAATCAGTTCACCTACCCAAGTATTTTGAGAACTTGTACTTCTTTGGGAGCCTTGTATTTAGGAGAGCAAATTCATACCCATGTTATAAAGACTGGGTTTCAGTTGAATGTCTATGTGTGTAGTGTGCTTATAGATCTGTATGCTAAGCATGAACAATTAGACCTTGCTCTTAGAATCCTACGACGGCTGCCAGAGGACGATGTTGTCTCCTGGACAGCTATGATTGCTGGTTATGTGCAACATGATAGGTTTTCTGAAGCACTTCGACTTTTTGAAGAAATGGAATATCGAGGAATTCTATCTGACAATATTGGATTTTCCAGTGCTATTAGTGCATGTGCAGGTACTCGGGCACTCCGTCAAGGCCAACAAATTCATGCTCAGTCATATGTGTCTGGATTTGGAGACGATCTTTCAATCAACAATGCTCTAATTAGTCTATATGCCAGATGCGGTAGAATTCAGGAAGCATATTTAGCATTTGAAAAAATTGACGATAAAAATAATATTTCTTGGAATTCATTGGTTTCAGGATTTGCGCAGAGTGGATATTTTGAAGAAGCATTGCAGGTATTTGTTCGAATGTTAAGGACTGAAGCAGAAGTTAATATGTTCACATATGGTTCGGCAATTAGTGCTGCAGCCAGTCTTGCAAACATTAAGCAAGGGCAACAAATTCATGCCATGGTTTTGAAAACCGGATACGATTCTGAAATAGAAGCTTCTAATTCTTTAATCACATTGTATGCAAAATGTGGTAGCATAAGTGATGCCTGGAGAGAATTCAATGATATGCCAGAAAAGAATGTGATTTCTTGGAATGCCATGATTACTGGCTATTCCCAGCATGGTTGTGGTATGGAATCACTTCGTCTTTTTGAAGAGATGAAGGTGTATGGGATCATGCCAAACCATGTTACTTTTGTAGGAGTCTTGTCGGCGTGTAGCCATATTGGTCTTGTAAAAGAAGGTCTTGATTACTTCAAATCCATGTATAAAATGCATGATTTGGTTCCTAAATCCGAACATTATGTGTGTGTAGTGGATCTCCTTGGTCGGGCTGGTCTGTTGGACCGTGCAATGGAATTCATAGAAGAAATGCCTATCCCTGCAGATGCGATGATATGGAGAACGCTTTTAAGTGCTTGTGTTATTCACAAGAATATGGAAATAGGAGAGCGTGCTGCACATCATCTCTTAGAATTGGAACCTGAAGACTCAGCAACCTATGTGCTACTATCAAACATATATGCTGTTTCTAGAAAATGGGTTCACAGGGATTGGTCGAGGAAATTGATGAAAGACAGGGGGGTGAAGAAAGAGCCTGGTCGTAGTTGGATTGAAGTTAAGAATGCGGTTCATGCATTCTATGCTGGGGATAAGCTCCATCCACTTGCAAATCAGATATACGAGCATATAGGACATTTAAATAGACGAACATCTGAAATTGGATATGTACAAGATAGTTTTAGCCTTTTGAATGAGTCAGAGCAAGGCCAGAAGGATCCAACAATGCATGTTCATAGTGAGAAATTAGCAATTGCTTTTGGACTACTGAGCTTGAGTAATAATATTCCCATACGAGTAATGAAGAATCTCCGTGTCTGTAATGATTGCCACAATTGGATAAAATACGTATCGAAGATTTCAAACCGCTCTATTATAGTGAGGGATGCACATCGTTTTCATCATTTCAATGGTGGTATCTGCTCATGTAAAGATTTCTGGTGACTGCTAGTAAGAATACTCATCTTCTTGATTCTCTACTTCCATGGTTTGTTGTTTGTACCACCCTCAAGCTTCTTGATATCAACAAAGGCATAGCCATTGGCATACCTTTGAAGAATCGTCTCGGCGGAAAAGCTTGTTTACCGCATTTTTTAAGACAAATTGGAAATGTTTTCAGCCTTTTCAGAAATGGATTGGTAAGGAGATGAAAAGTTGGATCCTATCAATCCAGTTTGGACAGCAAAATCTCATGGCAGATGATCATATGCTCCATTTAATTGCTGAAGGGCTGGCATGGGGAGGAGGGTTACAAGTCTTCAAATATTCTTTTGGCTGCAGTATTAGAACCACCTGGTATGGCCTCAGGAATTGTTTTGTTTCAAGGAATCAGCAGATACTCTGTATTTCAATCTGATTTCAGCTGATGTTTCCTTTTTCTTTTTAAATTTCACAGATTTCAGACTCTGGTTTGGCAAAATGGCTCCCAAATCAATGGTCTCAGCATTCAATTGCTCAAATCGAAATCGGGTAATCAACTGAATCAAGATGATCAACTTTTCCATTGAGGTAAACTTGGTTTCACTCCAATGGTAGTTAACGTGACCAACGGTTCAGATTTTCCAGCGATTTAAGAGGAATCCCAATGATCAACGCTTCAGATTTTTCATTGAGGTAAACTTCTTCATTGTTAGAAGTATACCGTGCATGTTTAAGGATGGTTCAAAGGGGCGCATAGTGTTTGGAAAATTTTTACATTAAATCATAAACCATGGACATGTAAATTTTGTATAGATTTTTTTTTAGTGTCACTTAGGCGTATAATTTGGTTCCATTAGACCGGTTTTATATCGAACCAGCTGAACCGATCTATTTGGTCACTTAATAGTTTTGGAATTGAACCAAATTGGACTGATTTTGGTTTTGGTCAAAGGAGATCAAGTTGTTGGATCTTTGATTTGTAAGTCTTATTGAAGTTTCAAGTTTCAATAAATCTTGAAGTACATCATGCAAACACATCAACGCATAAATCTCAAGTGTAACGTATCTTCACTCACATAAGTCAAGGTCAAATGGTACGAAGGCTACAAAGCATCAATTACGTATTATGATACCACAACTGACTAATCAAAAACCAAGACCTATATTGTAATCTTAAAAATTTCGCAACGCTGAATCTTCTTCCTTTGGTTTGGGTTGTTTGATCCCTAATTTGGATGGCCACATGGAAAAAAGAAAAATCATTTTATATAAAATTAACTTCTAGAAAAATTGTCATTTGTATAACTCAATTGACATACAGTAGAAACTATCAATCATGAAGTCATAGATTCGAATCTCTCACTTGTTTACCATAAAATATTAGAACATATATATTTTTTAGGGAAAAAGTATCTTTTTGGCCTCTAGGTTTTGGATTTAGTTTAATGTTACAATTTTTATCTTTACGATTTGAGTTTTGTTTTAACTTGGTCTCTAGGTTTTAAGATTTACACTTTTAACCACGATTTTTCACCAAATGCTCATCTTTCGTCTTTGATAATAATGTCTAATAACTAATTTAAAAGAATTATAATTAATTAGGTTTCACTACTTTTTATCACTATTAAAATTAATTTTAAAATTTCACTTAATAAGTATTTTAAATTAGTCAATAAACATTATTGCCAAAGACTAAAAGTGTATATCTTGAAACATAGGATCAAGTTAAAACAAAACTCAAATTTCAATAGCAAAATTGTAACATTCTGAAATCTAGGGATTGAATTAAAACTAAACTCAAAACTTAATGACTAAAAATGTAAACTAGCCCAAAATATAGGGACAAAAAATGTATTTTTCCTTTTATTTAATAGTTTTTAAAGTGATAATATATCAAATTTAAAGTTAAGATTGCAACATATAAGGCGAAATTTAATGAAATTGAAATTTGGTGGATTGGAATTGAAATATGATAGTTTGCACCCAATTGGAGTATCCTAAAATGGAAAATTGAGGCAGTTTTGATGACATTTCAGCCTAGTTGTAGTTGATACGGTACGACTCTTTTTTTTTTTGTTAGCATGTGGCCTTCCAAATTTGATTTCTTCTGGTCTCTTTCCAATTCTAGAAGTAGAATATAATATATATATATATATATGCCTTTAATCCTCTACCATATTCATTTTAAAGAATTCTTAAAAAAAAAAAAAAAAAAAAAAGAAACAAAAATTTTATTTCACTTACTTGATAATATAATAATGTTTTGTTAACAAATGAGTGTTTAAAGAAAATGACCGGTTCAATTTTATTTTGTTCTATAAAAAAAATTAAAGAGGGGATGTATTTAGTCTAACTACTTGGTTTTACCAACAATACCAATTTGTTATAAAATAAAATAAATGTATTGACTTTCCTCAAAATAAAACAAAAAATATAAGCTACATTACAAATTTAGACCTCGAATGTTGTGGTTTGTGTTTAATTTGGTTCTCAAACTTCATCATCATGAGTTGGTATAGTGATAAAAAAGGAGATATCCAAATGTTGTAGGCTCAAGCGGGTTGTCTCGTGAGATTAGTCGAGGTTCGTATAAGCTGTCTTGGATACTCACGAATATTTAAAAAAAAAAATGGTTCTCAAACTCTCATTTTTATGTCTAGTAAATCCTTGGACTTTAAAAATGTCTAATAGGTTTTTGAACTTAAAAGTCTAAAGTTTCATTTGACATAAATTTAAATTTAATAGACCAACTAATTAAAATTTTTTAATATGTTGAGATACAAAATTGAAACATTAAGAATTTATTAGATATTTTTAGTTTATAAATTTACTACACACAAAATTGAAAGTTCAAATATCTATATGATACAGATATACCTCAAAGCCAAGGATTAAATCGATAATTTAACAACATTTATATATTTAAAAAATAAATTATTCTGCATACTCTAGATTATCAGAAAAAATAAGGCTCTTTTCAAATATATTTACAAATATAACAAAATTTCATTTGACACATATAGTAGTCTATTGTGATCTATCACATATAGACCCTGTAATTATAAATATTTTTAGTAGTTTTACTATTTAAGATAATTTCATAAAAAAATATTATAAAATTTTTTGTTATCGAAAAAACTCTCATAGTACAATTAAGTACTGTTTTAAGTCGTTGAAAAAGCCTTCTCACTTTTTTTTTTTTTTAATCTTTTTTTTTTTGAAAAAATTCATTTGGGGCTTTAATTACATATAAGAAGAAGTTGAATGGGAGTCTCCGAAATTGAACCGAGAAAAGTAAGAAAGAGTAAAAGAAGGAAAATGGAAGGAGTTTTATTTATTTATTTACTATACGTTAACTACAAAAATTTAAATTTTCAACTTTAAAGAACAAAAGCAACAACCGATACTTTATTGGTTTTGAGTCAACCAAAAACTAAAGCAACAATCGATTTTATAGAAAAGGTAACAAAATCGGTGTCCAATAAAGAACAAAACAAAAAGTTTAATTTTTGATCAGTTTAGTTTGTATTATTGGTTTTAGCCATAATATGTCCTATGTAAACTCGTACAAATAAATTAATTTAGCTTTAATACCAACCAGATTTCTATAATAACAAATTAATTTATAATTAGTTTCTAATCATTTGGTTATACCATGTGCTAGGTAAAGCATACAAATCGAGTCATTCAAATTTGTATAAGGTGCTTACGAATTTGATGGGCTTCTAAAAGTATTAGAGATAAAATGTAGTTCAAATTAGCAACTTGAAATGCAACTCTAAAATTTAATGTGTGGTTCAAGAAGATTAGTAATTATTTATCATCCCTGCATGCCTGTTTATGGTTATATATAAAAGCAAATATTTATATTAATTTTGTTAAATTAATATTAGTTAATTAATGAAAAATTATTTTAAAATATGACAAAACTATTGAAAATATTTACAAGTAATAGCAAAATATCATAGTCTATTTATGATTGATCGCAATAGACTAATTTGTGTCAATAGATTAGTCTATCGCGGTCAATCGTATATAGACGTTGAAATTTTGCTATATTTGTAAATATTTTAGTTCATTTTCCTATAGTCGAAAACATCCCTTAATTAATTAATTAACCATATTCAAAATGAAAAATAGAAGAATAGGGAGGAAAAAGAAAACCCACATTGTTTGAAGGAAAAAGAAAACCTTTTGTCTATGGAAAAGAGGATGCATGAGAATTGCTTATTCTCTGGCAAAATATTGAAAAATGTAGAATAAACATGGATTTTGGATGTCAATTTTCCATGTATAATACCCTCAAACCAAACAACTTTTTCTTTTATTTTTTAGATCACTTAAATTCAAGTTATACAGCGTAATGTATTAACACATCAATATATTAAGACACAAATTTAAAGTTACATTATTCATGTATTTAAATAATAATATGCTTTGCAACATGAATGATAGGGAACCTTTTGGATCACTTTGGGTGGATAAAGAAGAATGAAGGTCCAAGTGATGAGTTAATCATTTAAAACTCCAAACTTATAATTGTCTCCATTTAAAGTTTAAACTTTCATAATTAAAAAAAAAAATTATTTAGATGATTTTAAAGTTGGTTTGATTAAATTACAAATTTTTATGATTTTGAATAAAGCTAAATTTTAATTCATATGGTTCAAAAGTTAGAATACATTCTCATATCAATAAATTCCTTGTAAATAATTCTTACCATAAAAAAATTTTATGAAATTTTTATCAAAAAAATTATCTATGAAGTGTTATCAAATCATTAAAGAATGAATTTTAATATTCTCTAAGTCTAAATCATAGGAACCAAAATTATAATTTAACTCATTAATTTTAGATAGAATCAAATGAAAGTAGCTACAAATTGTTAACAAATAGTATAAATTGATTCATTTATAAAAATTTAGAATTTAAATTAATATAAATATTAGTTTTATATTTTAATTGTTACAACATGTAACACCTTGAGTTTATAAGAGAACATGAATGAACTGAGATCACATACAAATGAGACGTTTAAAGAGATAAGTTACTATTTATATCAACAAAGTGAATATTCCTTTTTGCTTATTCAATTATAAAAACTTCACAATAAGTGTGCTTAGCTTGGAGTTGAGAGTGAAGACAAAGCATGCTAAAATAGCCCGTATTGGAAATGTCATGCCATTACGTGTCGAATTTGAATTTCGAATATTGGACCTGGATCGTACAACCTATTGAATCTAAAGGTATAAATTGATATTTGTGAAAAAGAAATTTAGAAAATGATATATTTTTTTTTTCCGACAAAAGAAAAGTATCACGTTTAGAAAGTGGAGAAAAAAAAAAACCTAAAATAAATAAAAAACGAAGTGTTTGACTTGAGAGTCCAACACCAGGTGAGTTTGACCATACAAAGTTCCCTCTTGGTCGGTGCGCTTTTTCCCTTAACCACAAAATTTTAATAAATCTTCAAATTAATTATTATTTTCATTTTATTTATTATTTTTAAGTCTCGATTAATGTTTTCTTCGATAAGTTTTTAAAAATATATTTACAATCTTTTTCTTGAATGAAAATTGTTGTTGCTATTTAATTAAGTTTGATCAAAATAAATTTTAACTAATAATAAGAAGTGATTTAAGATTGGTTAAGATACATAGACTAGATTCAAACATCTTATATAAATCAAAATAAAATGACTCCAAATATGGAAATGATATTTCAATTTATTGTGTTCAATTGATTTCTCATTCATTAGTATTCTCAATTTCATTTTTCAAATGGTATTTGAAGCTTAATTTTCCATTTTTTTTTTTTTTTGGACAATAACTGTATTTCATACTTCAAACTTTAGTTTAATTTACTTTGACTGATCTTTTCTCTCAATTTATTTATAATCTTGTTTCGGTACTTATCATAATTGGTATTAATTTGAAGTTTTAAATGAAATTTAATAGACTTTGAACAATAAGATTTTTTTTCTTTGTTAAGATTTTGAAGTTGACACTTATTTTAAGTACTTTATGGGTGTGATTTTTACCGTTCTAGTAGAAATTAATGAAAAATTATGAGAAGTAACTCTTTTTAAGTTTCAACTTTTCACACCTAGCTTTTTTTTTTTTTTGGAAAACTCATAAAAATAGTTTTTTTTTTTTTTTTTTATACTTCTGTGGTAAAATTTGTATAAATTTTTTTTTCTATCTTATATCCAAACTATTGATTCATTTAGGCTTTTCCATTGAAATTTCAACCTGGATGAACAACAAGATCATGTTTTCTTGGTGAAATTTTGCTCGAGATGAACATCGAGATTTATTTTTTTTTATACAAATCTCAGCTAAGAAAGATCGAGAAAAACTATTTTAACGGATTTCAAAAAAAAGGTTAGTTGACTAGTTGTGAAAATTGAAATTTAAAAGGAATTATTTCGGACAATTTCTTAAGTTAATATTATTAATCTAGAAATATTTTTGTAAATTATTATAATTATTAGTATAAATCGGTTAAAAATCACATTTGATTTTTATAATCTTTCAATATAGAAGTAACAAGTTGGTTTCTAAATTTTGGTTTATCACTTTTTAATTTTTAATTTTTAAAATTTAAAAAGATTTAGTCTTTAATATAAAAATTAATATTAATTATTGCCTTAGTAGATCATTAAATTAATAATGAACCTAATACACTAATAAACTGCAAAGTCTAAATCATTAAAGGAATACAAATTTACATTTAATTTTGAAGAAAATTTTAGATTAAATTGCTATAAATGATTTACATACTATAAATAATCAATAAATATAAAATTTGAATAGAAAAATATGAGAGATATAATAAGAAATAATAATAGTTAAAAAAAAAAAAAAGTAGAGCCAAGTCGGTATTGCGAGTGTGTCGACCGTGGGGAGCCACAGTATCCACAAAATTGTTCACACGCATCTGCAAAACCCACTACTTTGACTTGGTCTAACTCATTATCCTCTCTTTTCTACCACGTGGATTATATCTCACATTTTAAATTACTTTCTTATTTAATCAAATTGCCACAATAAAAAAATAAATAAAAACTGTCTTATTGTAATTGTTAGATTTAAATTTGGAATTTTATTATTATTTTTTTCTCATACATTTAACCATTCAAAATTTAGTCATTGACAAGATATTAATTTGCAGTTATTTTGAGTCACTTTGTAATGGTTGATTTTCTTTTTAAAAAATGTTGACTTTTATATTAAATTAATGAAGACTTATTAGATAAAGTTCTAGGTATAAGTATTTTTTTTTTATAATTTATTTTAGGAATATATACACAATTTTTAATTTTTTTATTTTTTTTAAGAACATACAAAGTATAAGAGCTAAAATAGAAGAAGTACAAGAAGTTTGACCTGTTATTTGTTTATTACAATTATTTTGAATAAAATTTGAAAAAAATAAATTGGAAGAAAAATAAGTTAAATTATTTGTCATATAAAAATAATATTAATGACCTACAATGATTCAAAACAAGCATTCATGTTTTTTTTGGGCGAGAGCAAAATAATAAGAAAATACCTAGTCGACTCGTCCTAGCTAAGGTTATCCAATGCTATCTCTTGTGGGAGTTTGGGAGTATCTCAATCAGATATATTTTTACTTGGAGAACATGTACAAAGTCGTTGATTCTATGTCATATTAACTATATTTATAATTAAATGATATAGATCCTCTGTGTTAGATTGGGAATGAGGAGGAAAAAAAAATAATAAAAAATTTGGGGTGAAAAATATAGTTAAAAAATTGAAATTAAAGAGGGGGAAGACAAAGAGAAATAATACTTTTCTAGTTTTATTAACCTTAAATTCAAATTCGTTTTGTTTTCAAAATTCAGAAGAATACTTCAACTAGAAGAATGCTCCAACTCAGATTACCGACTTACAATGGCGGCGCGTTCATTCAAATGGAAACACCTTTGAAAAATGAACTCACAAATATCCTTTATAATGATTTTATATATAATCTTCCTCTCCAAAAAAAGGAAAGAAAAGAAAAAAAAAACCACAATTCGAATTTCCATAAAAAGAATTTAAGGTTGAAGCTTTTGATTAAAATTATTGCATGGCGGATCCAGAGGACACCAAAGCTCCAGAGATGTTGTTTTTAGGTTTCAGTAGAGAGATGGAGATGTCGGCTATGGTTTCCGCTCTGACCCACGTCGTCGCCGGAGATGTGCCGGACAGTGATTCTTATTGTGATTCCACCTGGAGCTTCTCCTCTGTTTCTGCTTCCGCTGCACCTTCCGCCCCTCACGGCGGCGGTCGATATAAGAGAGGCCGAACACTGGCCATGGAAGACGGTGGCTCTGTTTCAACTTGGTCGCCATCCTCTGTAATTTCAGGTGAACTTTCTTATGGTTGCTAAGCTTATATAAAATTCTAATCAATTTGTTTGTAAAAAAAATGAATTCGATCGAAAAATATTGTTGATAGAAAGGAAAAGAAGATTGCAATTATTGTAGCTGTTCTTCTTTCTAATTTGTAAAAAATAATGAAATCTGACCTGTTTAATTAGTAATTATAATTTGAATTCTACAAAATAGAATAGATAGATATGGGAAGTTTTAAATTGGGAATAATTTTATGATCCTGAAAATAATGCAATTTGACAAAAATCCAACCATTTGAATCCTTTTAATTTCAAGAATGAAGAACAGAGGGCTTTAAATTTCTTCAAGTCTGTAGGAAAAAAACAGAGGATTGTTCGCTGTTAATTAATAAATTGGCATTTTTTTGCAGGAGATTCGAGCAATCTAGTGATCATAAGGCCACAAACAGGGTCGGTGGCGATGGAAAATTCCGTCTACGAATACGGCGGAGAGATTCCAACCACGGCCGAGGAACCACCGGCGAGAAGAAAATACAGGGGCGTAAGACAGAGGCCATGGGGGAAATGGGCAGCCGAGATACGAGACCCGTACAAGGCGGCGAGAGTTTGGTTAGGTACTTTTGACACGGCGGAATCCGCCGCACGGGCTTACGACGAAGCCGCCCTCCGATTCCGAGGCAATAAAGCCAAGCTTAACTTCCCGGAAAATGTCCGTCTCCGGCAGCTTCCGACCACCGAATCTTCGGCTACCCATTTTAGCAGTTCGAATTCTACGAACACCCTTTTGGCAATTCCGACCAATTCCGAATCGATTGTCCATTCTCGGCCAACTGCTAACCTGCAGAGCTCCTCCGATACTTCGCCGGCCAAATTTCTCAATTTCTCCGACGGTCAATTGCAGACGCCGATCGACATGTACAGTGAAATTAACTTCTCATCTTCAACATCAATGCCTTCCCCTTTTTATTCTTCTTCCTACGGATCGACGAATTCTCAATTTTCGTCGTCGTCTTCTTCTTCGCCGGTTGTTTCTCTTTCTTTCCCACCTCAGTCCTCTTCCGGCCGTCGGAACAACGCCGGCGACAATGAACATTATCCGATTTCAGATTGGTCTGAATTTTTCAATCATGCTGCCTCGTCGGGATGAATACGTTGTTTGTTTTGGATTTCCGGTCGAGTTAGGTAATTGAATTAGTAGAGTTGAGGTTGAGACTTTTTTTCCCTTCCTTTTTGGAAGATTGAAGTTTTTTTGTTCTCTTTAGAATAATAACAATTTGGTGGGATTTAATCACTTGGTTTTCATTTTAAATTTGATTAAAAAAAAAAAAATCTTACTTTGAGAAGTTCTACACTTTCCACATTCACCTATTTCTTAATGATTTAGCTGCGGATGGTGTAGAGTCTAATTTAAAGTGATACAGTTGAATAGATGGTAGACAATGTTATTAATATGGTGCGAATTGTGTGATTTAGTTTAGGTACATCATGTGTACACAAAATCCAGTGTAGAAAGTTTGAGCATGGCTTGATGGATGGTGAAGAAGTCTCAATCTTTTTTTTTTAGTATAATTTTCTCGATTGGTCTGTTGTTAGCGATTGATTTGTTATTTTAAAAAAAAATGGATTAAATTTAAGATTTAGTGAAAGTACGCGGATAAAAATAACTCCATTTGAAACTGCATAAACTAAAATCGAACAAAAATTTGAAGTAATAAGATTCAAAAAGATAGTATTTAAACTAATTTGTATTTTTATTTTAGATAGCTTAAATTAAGATTTTAAGTTATATCAGTTTGAGAGCATGGATCAAAATGTTTGTCATACATGTCTTTAAGTAAATGAAAAGATTTAATATCAATATTAAAAGAAATTTAATGTAATAATTTAACTCAAAAGAAATCTATAACTTAATTTGGACCTAAAAAGTATTTTAATTATTAATTTAAATAAATTTTTAAATTTTTTATTTGCATAAATATTTGTTGATATTGATATTTCATTTATGTGTTTTCATAAAATTCAATTTTTTATATCATATCGAAATTTGAATTCGATATGATGAGAATGGTACATTTTTTTTCAAGAAATGTTCGTTCATATTATCTTAATTCATTAATTATTATAATAAAGAAAGATTTAAGCTCATAAAATGAAATAATATATCATTTGACACGTAAAGACTTATTGAAGGGGTTGCATGTTGTGTTGGGTGGTTGGATTTGTGTGGTTCCATTTGTGTGTGTGAATTGTGAAAAAATATTCACTTGATCACATGTGAAGTAGAAAAGGCATTTGACCCTTAAATTAGTTGGTGAAATTAAGAAGGTGGGTTTGATTTAAGTCAAACTGACCTTTTTAATAAGTTGGTCAAAGGCAATTGCACCACACAAAAAGTCAACACACATAGGCTTTCCGTATGAAAGTACAACTGTCAACCTATGAAAAAACAATTTTTGTTTGGATTAGTGAAAGTGGGTTTGTGTTTTATTATTTCCAGTGAAGGCATTTGAGAGCAATACTTGCGCAACGTGATTGCATATATACAACTTTCTCAAAAAATCTTATTAATTTCTTCAACAATTAACCTTCACTGAAATTTGAGAATTTTGATGATGATCGATATTTCTAGAACCATCGCAAAAACAAAAAATTCATAAAAACAAAAATCAAATCTAATGATAAAACAATTTTTGCTTTTTGAATAAGTTTCATTTAAATTAATTAGTAACTTTGGTTACTTACTTTTCATGTTTCATTAATTTTTTTATAGCATAATAGAAGAGTTGATTCACACAAATTTTAATACCGCGATTCGTGTTGATCTATGTTGATTTACTAAAATGTTGATAAATAAAAAAAAAAAAAATTATACATCGATTTGTTTATTTGTAATCACTATTCTTAATTTCATTTTTATGTTACCAAAGTCAGTATAATTTAATAATAATTGATATATTATTTATTCTTTTGAGATCAAATATTTAAATTCCATTTTTTTTTTTTAAGGTTGGCATTAACGGAATAACATTAAAAATAAAAAATAAATAAAAGGGCTCACTTTTTTTATTTTTCTTATTGGGTTGACTTGAAACCGCCCACTTTCATAATTAAGTGGTCATACACGGTCTACTTTAAACCACGCCCAGCAACTCAAAATCAAAACAGCTAGGATTTCAAAAACAGATGTTCAAATGTCAATGTATGGAAAATGTCATTTTGGTTTATACTTTACTATGTCAAAATTAGTATAAAAATTGGACAAACAATAGAAAAATAAAATTATCTATATGAAAAAATAAAATATATTTTAAAATTATTTTTTCGAACTCAAACAAGCTTCAAACAAATAGACTACTATACTAACAATTTTTTTTTTTTTTTTTTTAAACTAAATGACGCCAATAACCCTAACTAGTGAACTCAAAATATTTCATAGTTTAGTTCATTATTCTATAGGTGTGAGTTGAAGAAATCTACAATTTAAACTATTGGGTATAATCTAAAAGATACCTCAACCCAATCGTAGTTTAGAAACTAAATTGAGCACAACAAAAAATACAAGGACTAAAGTGGTATTTTAATTAAAATATTTTTATATATAAGACACAATAACTTTTTTTAAAAACAAAAACGATGACTTCTTCTGAGTTACATATTCTTTCAAACTAATCAAGGTAAGTTTTTAAAGTCACCACCACATTATTTTAGACTACTCTATAAAACATTTCATCCCATATTATAGCTGACTTTTGATTCAATAACATTTTTCAAATGTTGATGATAATAGGTCAAAGACTCGTGATAATATTGAAAACGGCTAAATTATAGGAAATACCTCTAAACTTTGACATTTGTTTAAAAAATGCCTATATATTTTACAAAGTTGCAATATTATATTTTTAACTTTTATAAATGTTTCAAAATTATCCTTAGTATAATTTCTTTAGAATCTTAGTAAAAAACTAAGACTTAAAACGTGATCTAATTTTTTATTGATAGACCACTAACGTACCATTTAAGTATCAAATTTGTAAAAAAAAAATCTAAAAATTTGTCATAGAAAAAATAATTTTGAAACATTTACCAAGGTTTAAAGTTTTGTATTGAAAATTTTAAAAATATAAAGATAGTTTCGGAAGACAAATTTTAATTTAGAGTAATTTTCTATAATTCAATTATTCAACCCAACGAAAACCTATTTTCTTAAATTAGGAATTAGAGAGAAAATAAAATAAAATGGAGCGCTATCTCGATTGTTCGTTATATTCTACCCATTTGATGCTCGAATGTTTGGCCGCCATCTCCAAAAACCCTAATTTAGTCTATAAAACCATTCTCTCTTCCTTCGATTCTCCTATGCAGTGCTTCTCGCAATTCTTTTGCCGTCGTTCTTTTGGACCAGTTCTTCTCTTTAATATTGTTTTTGTTTCGGATCGAAATTTCACTTTCCTTGGTTGCTCTCGATTTTATTTTGTGTTGTGGAAATTTTATGTAATTTGGATCCACCTCATTTTATGCTTTAGATTAGCTCTGATAATTCGGTAATGGGTCTGTGATGATAAATCTATAAGGCTTGTTTCTCTAAACATTCGCAGTGGCCGCCTGAGAGCTTTCGCCTTCGCCGGGCTTGAGAGCTTCTGCTGTCTTTATCCTTCCTTGGATGTCTGAGACTCTATTAGACAATATACATTCATGTTTTCGATTTTGAATTTTCCGTTTTCTATGAATTTTGGATTTGGGTTTCACCTCAGTGACTAATTGGGACTTTGCGTCTGCCTCTTTAGCAGTGTTCTGAGTGCTTTAGGGGTGAACAAAGTCCCCCATATTCATATCCATCCTTTTCACTTTGTCAGCTCTGTCTTTCATGTCTTGCTGATCATTGTTGGATGGAAGATCTTCACTTCCGTTACTCAATTTTACACTTCGTTATGATTGATTTGTTATGTCATTGAAGATCTCTTCACGATGATGATATCCTTAAGGCTTGTTTCTCAAAACATTCGCAGTGGCCGCCTGAGAGCTTTCGCCTTCGCCAGGCTTGAGAGCTAATGCTGCCTTTCTTCCTTCCTTGGATGTCTGAGTCTCTTGTGAACTTATGAATTATAAAACCCCATGTGATTTAATCTGATTTATTCATGATGTTTGTGTCATTCATCTCTAAATTGTGTTAGCAATGATTATATTCATGCTCATTTGTTATGATTTGGTTTTTTTGTTGATCTTGTTGTGTTTATGACGATAATTCCGAAGGCTTGTTTCTCAAAACATTCGCAGTGGCCGCCTAAGAACTTTCGCCTTCGCAGGCTTGAGAGCTAATGCTGCTATATTCCTTCCTTGGATGTCTGAAACTATTGCTTATTCCAACCATTATAGTTGTTTCTTGATGGTCGAAATGTTATATTAACCTTACTGAAATGTAGGCATGGAATCAGTATTTTCATTTGAATCTCAATATCTCTGAATTGGATTGGTGTTCTTGTCAGAATGAGCTTGCAGATGGGATTGAAGTTGTTTCTTTGATCTTATGGGTTTTACTTAACAGCGGATCGGATCAAAGTCATGAACCGAGATATTAGTATTAGTTTAAACTTTGGATTCCTTGATCAAGATTAGATGTTTTAACTGGATGCTTGTTCAAATGAAAATTATATGTACAATCTTTAGATGAAGATGTTAAATTATCGGTCTAATGAAACATTATCCCATATTTCGTTATCACCTTGGGAAGTTTTGTTTTGCATTACAGAAATTTTAAAATGTTTATGTTTATTTATATTTGGATAGCTAGATGAAAAAAGTTCATGAATGAGCTTATTTGAAAACATACCTAAAAAGTTTTCAAAGTTTTACTTGTTTTTAAAATATCTTAAATCTTAAAAAAAGGTTAGAAAATATCCCATTCTGAGTATAGGGGAATAATGAAACTAACCCAAAAAAAACTTCAAACAAGTTAATTACTATAGTTCTAAAGGTATTTTGGAATTTTGAAACAAAACATTTCTAACAAAAACTGATGGTGAGGATGGTTTTTTTATATTTGAAAGTTAAGTTTAACGGTAGCCTTGAAATTATTCATATTATATATGTACATACATATATAGGTTTTTGAACCAAGCAGGGATTGCAAATTACAAACAAAAAACATAAGTGAGAATGAATTGTAAATTAAATTTGAGGGGTCTTCTAGTATAAAGTTAGGGGGCATAACATTCATTTGTGTAGTAGCAGGCACAAACGCTATAACTATTTAGTTGTGGATTGGAGGTCTCCTTGAAGCAGGATTGTAATCCATTGCCACCAACTCATCGCTGCTTTGCGTCTTCTTCCCTTTATTTTTATGCACTATAAGATCTTTTGGCCTTTCTTCTGCTTCTTTCATTAACAAACCTCTCATATTTCTTCCTGCAAATCATAACAAAGTTAAGACTCAGTTAGAATGACTTTTTAAGTGCTTAAAAACAATACTATTTTGAAGTATTTAGAAAGTCAAGATATTTGTTCAAGACTCCTAGAGATGGAAAACTACTATAAAACAGCAACAACCCCAAGAAATTGGTGAGATGATTTTTTACCTTACCTGTTACTGTGGTTGAAGCAAAATGCAGCAGAAGCAAAGCCACAAACACAAGAAATCTGCAATTCATAGCCATCTCAAACTCTATACTGTTTAGATGGGCTATGTTTCTTCCACAATAAGAGCAAATTGCACATAGTTTTGAGTGCCTTTTATATGGATGTGTTTAGGCGATGCCATGGAAGCTTTGAAGGCTTTGTAGACATGTGGAGCAATGGACTGTGATGTAAAACAGTGTAATTACTACTTGAAAGAGATAATGGTGTGTTTGAGTCCTTATCAATGCTCTCTTGGGATGAAAAGGATTGGCTCTTGCTGTAACACAAGGCTCTACAATTATAGGTCATTTTAGAGGTTATCCCATTTTTCCTCTCAATTATCTCCGTTTATATTTCATGAGTCATGATAAATTCTAATGTTTACTCGTTTGCATATATTCTTATCTCTCAGCATAGCTTAACTGACATACAAATATATTAGCGACCAAGAGATTTGCAGTTTTGAATTTCCGTTGAAAAAACTCTTTGTTAAGCTTCATTTTATAATAATTGATGTCGGTTTACTACAAGAAAATTCACTAAGATGTGTTGCTAAAAGTAAAATAAAAAAAAATAAAAAAAATAAAAAAACGTTGTCAAAAGTATTAGCACGCTATTCGAGCAGGCATCTGTGGGCTGCAATGTCGTACCGAAGTGGGTCGTGCATTATGTTCGTCCGTTGAAGACAAAGGGGGAAAGAGGAAGGGTATGGAAATGAAATTAGATGGAGAAAAAAAGGGGGAAATAGAGGGGGGGGGGGGGGGGGGGGAATATTTAATATACATTTAGTGACACCTTCAAATGTTATTAAAAATTCTTAATAACATTAATGCGTTGCAAATTCTTTTAGTGACACAGATTTAAAATCTGTTGCTAATAATGATTTATTGCAATATGTTCTTTAACATGTTGCTATATATGAACCATTTACTGACAAAGAAAAATACTTGCGTCACTAAAAAAAACAGCCACTGAAAGTAACTTTCTTGTAGTTGTTTTCCCCACGGCAAACTATCTTTTTGACATTTAAAAATCCTTTTCAAAACATTTGGAAAGCTTTCCAAAGAGGAGGTCTATAATAATACTTTAAAAGCAGATACATATGTAAATGAGTTTTGAAGAAATAGTCTAGGAGATGAATTTCAAAAAGCAGTAAAAGTTAATGCTTTCATGTGTGAGATTAAATAGATCATTTATTTGATTGATCAATTTTCAGGGAAGTAGCAACAGTTAAAAGAGAGAAGTGGGGATGAATCCAATAGTGTTAGGTGTACAATCACTGCCTAAAAAAGCAGCCCACAAGCCTTGCTTGAATTGTGTAAGAACCTCATCTAGATGAGATGCACATCATCATCAGTGGGCTTCTTTTGCCCTCAAATGACTTGGATTTTACTTGATTACTTCATCAGTTATAACATTATGAGATAATGTACTTGATATGCATGAAAAATGTGGGGTTGAAACTTTATTTGTGCAATGATTAGTTAAAAAAGAAGGAAACTGAAAGGAATGGAAGACTAAAATTTATTTTCTAAAGTTTCACAAACCTGCACATATAGAAGATAGATTTTTACTAACATCATACAACTTTTAATTGTAGGATGAACATAGAACCATCAACATTTGGTTAAGCATTAATATAGTGCAGTTTTTTAAAGAAGATAATTGACAGTTGAATAAGCTTTTAGATAATGTAAAATAGAGATCAAATTATCTATGATATCAAGAAAGTCCTCTTGTTCATTTAAAGAAATATATATAAACCAAACTATTGTTGAGAAAAATGAAATACAAACAGACATTTCTTATTTTTCACTGCAACTTTCATCCAGCCGCTTCAATAATTGATCTGAAGTAGGCCGTAAGAGGAACAAAGACTAAAGTTTAGATGAAATGAACATGCTCTAAAACAAGCAAAATATCTCCCACAAAAAAAAAAAAAAAAAAAGAAGAAGCTAAATAGAGAGCATTTGAACGTATGAATGTAGTATCGATAATTCTCAGGATAAGTAGATGGTCCAATGGGCAGAGAGGCAATTATATTTAAGATTCGAAGTCCCCAACAGATTCAACTCACTTGTCTGAAAGATTCAAAATGGAAGAGTTGGAATTGAAGGGGTTTGATATAAATACTAGTGATACAACAGAGAATCAGTATTCTTCCACCTTATATTACATGAAATGATCAACTACACTATAATCTTCCTCTCATTTTCTTTTTTAAGCACTTCGAAATCATTCCAAGCAGATTGTTGTTTTCTCAAATCTAGCTCTTGATCGCTACAATACAAAGACAAAATCTTACCGAATGCGGAGAATTGGAGGAAAACTGCCAATTGAGAATAGTTAGGACAAGCACCACTTCATTAATTAGCTTCCAAAATTTTCCTAATACGTTCCTTGGGTGCTGTAATTAACAAGAGAACAAAAGGTTCAGATGAAGTATCAATGGAGCAAAATATTTGAAGGGAAGATGTTAACTTCATTTGACTTTCTTACCAGGCAGGCCAGTGAACCCTTCATATTGTTCATATGCTTGCCTGATGAACATCTCCAATCCAGGAACAATAGCTGCTCCAGACTCCTCAGCTTCCCGCAAGAGTCTAGTCATCCTTGGTGTGTAAACAGCATCGAAAACCAGGGAGTAGTGTTTTAGAGCATGCTGCAAAACACAGAGTCACTTAGTTCTTTTCCCTTTGATATTTACGACAGCTATTGAAGTATGAGAATGTGTAAACTGTTAAGAGCATGTAATGGTTCTTATGGAATTTAGTTCAACTTAATCTCAATTTTCCAGATCAAATAGGTCGCTTGATTGTATTTAATTGTTTTCAACCAGATCTCATGTTTATGATTTCTTCACATTGGTTAAGTACTCTCACATACGCCACCAAATGTTTGGCACTTGCACGGGTGAACATTAGATCTTGATTGGGCCTATTCCAGATATTGTAGGGCAGTTTCATTCAATACAACAATGACTAAAATGAAAAACCTTTGGAATGGGAGCTTCATCAACTTTAGGCTGCATTCCAACTGGTGTTGCGTTGGCAAGAATCATGCCATCCTCTGGGTGAAAATTTCCTAAGTCAGCAAGAGACATAGCCTGTCCTCCAACACTGTCTGCAAGTTCTCTAGCCCGATCTTCATGCATATGAAAGAAAAGTGTCATGTCCTACTCAATCATCAGAATAGTTAATAACCAAAAGTCATGGGTGGGGGAGAAAGAAAAGGGGCATCCAGTTTATAGTTCGGGCTATGTTTGTGTGTGTGTGTGTGTGTGTGTGTGTGTGTGTATTTTGTTTGATTGACCGCTTGTACAGTCTTCCATTTTCCATATGAAAATATGGTCCCCCCCCCCCCCCACACACACACAAAAAAAAAAAAAAAAAAAAACCATTCCTTTTAAATAGAGTTATTGATTTACCTAAAAAAGAGATAGGTAACAGAAAAATGCCAGAAGGCTGATATACAAAGAAAGTACCAGAGCAAGAAAATACAATGATTAAGAAAAGAATCACTCAACTCAATAGAGGATAAGCTGAAAACTTGCAACAATTAAAAGATGGAAGGGAAGTAATACATTAAAAATGAGTGTTCGGAAAAATATGCTGATGATACTAAAAGGGACTCGTGCCAAGTTTTATGCTTTTTCTGGTTGGCAATACTATTTTCCAGTAGATAATGATTAAAGACACGGCACAGTAACGAAAGTTATACACTATACTAACTACATAAATTTTATTGGAACTTCTTTCTTTATTCACGATCTAGGTTCACAAGATAGAGATGTTTTTTTTTTATTTTTATTTATTTTTTTATTTTATTTTATTTTATATATATATATATATATATATACTTTTTTTAGAAAAAGTTCATCAAATTGTTACCATATGAGCGGTTAGCAATCACAATCCTGGCTCCCTTCTGTTTTGCACCATAAGCAAGAGCTTTGCCAACTCCACCAGCACCAATGACAACAAAGAGCTTACCAGCTAAGCGTGATCCAACTGTGGAGCTAACGTTATGCAAACCTGCAATATAAGAGTTGGTACCAAGCATCTTGGTTGGCAATTGTATTTATGAAAAAGCACAGGGAAAATGTGCATCTAGAGAAGTTACACAAACCAAGTAATCCATCTTCAATGGCTGAAATAGCACCATAACAATCTGTGTTATAGCCACATAATTTCCCATCAGTTTGTCTTTTAACAACAAAATTAACAGCTCCAGTTGCCTGCAAAAGTTTAAAACGCTTCCCTCAATCATGCATGTTACTTAAGGTTTAACCCAAAAGGGAGGGGGAGGGAACCAGTATATCAACTACCCAACTGAAGACGGTCAAACTGGCAGAGAACCACAAAAAAACAATACTCAATAATTTACCTTTGCAACTGGATTGACCTCATCGCAATATTTGAATACTGCTTCCTTGTGTGGGATTGTAACGCTGAGATTTAAAAGGAAAAAGAGAAGGAAATGAGATTAAAATAAAATGTCAGAAATATATATGTTCAAGACATTTCACAGACTATGCAAGATCACTTCTTCAACATCATATACATTTGCAGAATTTGAGAAACATGAAATCTAAAGAAAAGATGTTCAATATTTCAATTGAAAACAAGAAAATGCGAAGAAACATTCGATAAAGCAATAATTGTATTTTATAAGTACAGCAAGTATTCAAAAGCCAGTTGAGGTTGAAACCTGAATCCGCCAATATCACTAGATGAATAAATATCTAGAAACTTTCTAGGATCATCCACCAATAAGGGAACATAAACGGCATCGAAACCAACCAACTTGAAAAGCTCATTATACAGTGCAGGTAATTTGCTGTCGCCTACTGGATTTCCAATAATGCCAAATACCTTTGTATCAGGCCCTATCTGTCTGAAGTTGTATATATTTAATAGATCTTTGATAGTTGGTTGACCAGGAGCCGAAACTATTCCCTCCTCAAGGGTACCAAAAGTAAGATAACCACCATATTTAGGGCAAAGTAGCCGACAAATGAATCCCCTGTCTTTCATAACCAGCCCAATTATTGGAACCTGAAGAGTTTAGTAAGAGAAATTAAAACTAATTTAAAGAAATTAAAGAACATTAAAACTCAAAATTTCACTAGATGTTACTTCTTTAATGAGTAGATATTTCAATCATTAGATCAAAATTCCATCGATGACACCAGAGCTAATGATGCTAAATCAGCAGTTAACTAAATAACAAATTTAATCTTCAAGATCTGAAATAAAACTTAAAACTGATTATAATCAAGTTTAATTGGTTGACTTCCTCTATGTGAAATATGATTCAGAATATCTTTTGCCCAGAAAGGTCTGGAATCCATACATATTTAAGTGTACAATTCAATTGTGCTACTTACTTGTGAATAGACAAGTACTTGAAACATGCGAGCAACATCAGTGATATCCAGTGCAGTCGTTGCAATCTTCACAATGTCAGCCCCAGTTGCTTGGATTTTGGCCACAAGACTCCCTAAATCCTCTAAAGATGGGGTCTTCTTATAATTGTGGGAAGAAACAATGACTCTAAAATTGTTTGGCTTCTCTCCCTGTATAGAGTCAATGAACTCCCGAGCTACCTTCAGAAAGAGAGTGGAATAATAATAAAAATTTGGTGAATCAAATCCTGCTCAAAGTTGATGTGATTATTTTCGAATATCTTGGGGGCCTTGTCTGTTAAGATTCAAGATGTGTGGAAACTGGAAAGCATCTAGAGCCTTACAATTTTGTTGAAACATGATGAAGAATTGTATTAATAGCTAAGTGTGTTTTGTGGGGTGAATTGTACCGTCCTTATCAATATGACCGAATGTAATCTCTTTCTCTCTCTCTGAGAATTTTAGACATGGTCTGCTTCTCTAAATAAATGGAACTTATGAACTTCACATATCATCATGATGTTAATATTGTGATTTGCAACTGTTTTCTCTGACGTATACATGATGAACTACCTGAAGCTCAACATCAATATAGTCTGCTCCCAATTTCATGGCTAATCGAAGAACATCCCGTCGTTGGTTTTCGTCACCATCATACTGACCACCCTCCCATTTTGGTCTGGGAGATTAATACAATATGTAGTAAGGTCATCTTATATAAAATCACACAGCAACATAGTTTGAAATGAAATTTGGCAAAAGCTAGCTTGATGAAATTATTTGCATTGCACTAATTAATTAAGGTTAAAATATCAATTTAGTCCCTACACCTCCAAATATCCAAATTTAGTCCATGTTCTTTCCATAGATCTTAAAAGTGGTCCTGACTTTATTGTTAGTTCAAAGTTAATCTTTATCGAATTTGGTAAAATAAAAAAATAATTTCCATTCAAGAAAAAACACAATGTGTATATCCTTCCAAAATTTATAGAGGAGAGATTAATAGAAACTAATTTTGAATTTTCTTTTAAAAAAAAGTTAACCATAAACTTATAATAGGGACTTCTTTTATGATTGATTAAAATATAAGGACTAAAGTTGGGCATTTGAAAGCACATGAACTAAAATGAAATAATCCAAGAGTACATGGACCATAATGGTAATTTAGCCTCGATTAAACAAAGCTAATCAACGCCCGTCATTAGGATAAGGGAGTAGAGGCAAATGTCATTTAACATGGAGGATGCATTTCAGTGCCATGTTTCAAAAAGGAGAGTTTTGAACATCAACAAACTTAGAAAGAAGATATGAAGTTTATCAATCAAATGCATATCCATGAACCATTAATTACATTTGAATATGGGGTCATAAAGGCAAACGTCAATTAAAGTGCCAGATGCATCTAGTGCCAAGATTTGAAAGAAAAGGAGGGAAAATGAGTATTGACCATGACCAACATGAAATCACAATGCAAAACTGATCTAGTACACCCACATTGGCCCAATCTAGCAATGAATAACAATGTGATATGATAACTTCATCGGACAAGAGCACATAATGCTGTGGGGGGAAAATACCAGCAAGATACCTGTAAGTGAATAAGGTGGGCAGGGGGGACTCCTTAATGAGAATTTTAAGATCTTCATGGGGATTGAAAATCTTCAATGCATCCAATCTGATCTCCACAATGTCAGCACCATTCTCTCCTGCCTTCTTAACATCAACAATCATCTTATCTATTGATTCTGACATTATTGGCACACAAATAAGTGTTGAGTTCTTTGTAGTCCCATCAGTTCTAATGCCTAAGCCAGAAAATGCCCGCTGAAAAGCAAACCATAGAGAAAAAAGTTAAAAAACGAAGTTGAAGTTGTAAGAGTAAGATTGCAGGCATTTAAACAGCAATGCCACATAATTCACACAAAAGCTTAAATCAACTCCAATCAGGCTGGCATTCTAATCCTTCGTGCAATAGTCAAGCATTCAAAACTCTTTCTCAGAGTTAATCAAGAACCAAGACATCAAATCAAGTAAATTTCAAGCAGCTTGCATTTTAGAATCATCCATATTCAGCAGGCAGCCAAGCCCAATCCCAAAGATCCCAGGCCTAAAGTTTCATTTCATTACAACCCCATTTTCTCAGCATACAAGCCAAAGAAGGAAACTAAAACTCATCAAAGAACAGGAAATAGAACATGGGTGTGGTAGATTCAGTTCAGAATTTACCCCAAACTCCATTTTTCTTCGGCACACGTCAGAAATTTGGCAATTGAGCGACGTTGAGAAAGCGATTGAGATCCCGACAGAGAAAAACTAGAAGAAATGGATGGGAAGGATGGTGGAGAGGAGGTAGGTAAGCCGTCAGGGGTGGTTGGTGGGGGCAGCAAATGAATTAGTACAAAAGAATTGGAGGGCCTGCCATCATTGACTGTCCTTAAAAAGCAGATGGGGAATGGTTTAATGGAATAATTGAACTCAAACATTGGAATCAAAGCCCAAAGATGATGAATCGAACGATGAGTTGAGTAAGAGACGAAACTGAATTTTATCGATCCTAGGTTGGCATCCACATCTTTGCCCCAAAAAAGGTGGCACTGGCAGCCACATGATGGGTCTTGAAAACCCTAGATTCGCCATTGTCAAGAAAACCAACTGATGAAAAATGAAAATTAAGATTCAGGTTCCGGTGACCGCTATAACTATAAGTGAGATCATTGGAGCCTTTAATTTCTGTTCGGTATATTGTTGTTCTTGTTCTTGTTCTAACTCGAAACTGAATATGTATTGAATCAACGTTGAATTGATTTAAGCATTGATCTAGTCCATTTGATTCAGGCATATAACTTGATCTACAGGGTACAAACTTTTAATTATCCGAACTTTATAGGGTTTAAATTGCATTAGTTTAAAATTTAGGATATAAATTGATTTTTGTTTTCATTTTAATTTAAGATAATTTTGGGGGAAAAAAACTAAAAAAGTTTGACAAAAGACAAACGGATCTCCGTTAGCACGAAAAGAGCATACACTTTTTTGCCAAACTAGAAAAATTCACATCATAAGCCATATAACGAGTAAAAGAGTCTGAGGCAAGAAAGGGTATATAGGTTGAGTTGAGTGCGCTCCTTTTATGTAGCTCTACCACATGAATAAGCAGATTTAAGAACCGTATAATGAATGGGTAGATTTCCTTTAAAAAGTCGAGTGGAGAAGAACGAGACTATAGGCAGAGGTGGAGTGTAGGTTTTGATTGATACTTCACTATGTGCTTACCCTACTACAGACTAAGTAAAAAAGGGGTATATTTGAGTTCACACTATATATAAAAATATGCATGAACTCTATTTTTTTATATATATAAAACTACTCTTAAACTTTATTGTTATTGAATATTCATAAACATTTCAAAATTATTATTTTAATAGAAATGTTCATAATTTTAAACGAAAATTAAGATCTACTATGGTATGGTGGTGAACGAAACAAAAATTTGGATCATCACTATTCAAGTCTTAGATTTTCTGAAATTTTGAAAAGGTTTTTATTATAATAGTAATATTGAAACGTTTATAGTCCAAGAATAATACTACAGATTTTAAAAATATGAGAGTATTTTTTAAACAATAGAAATGTTCGTATTATATCATAGCCTTTAAGAGTCTAAGATACCTTTTTAAATTTTCCCTACCTATTATCTACACTTTTTTTTATCGACTTTTATGTCATTCTTTTTCTCTACATGGTCACATTTTTATCATTTGTTTGTGCCTTATTTTTCACCATCATTTCAATACATATATATTATAGGTAAACATTATCAATTCAACACGTATATATATTATTTTTTTTAAATACCTTAAAAATTTAAAACCAAACAACAACCTTTTATCATCAACATTTGAATTTCTAACCTCTTTAGGTTAAATATAGTTTAACGAATTCAATTGGAGCTCCATTTTCGTTCATGGCCTCGGGTGAAAGACGTCATGGAAGGTTTCATTTACCATGTCACTCTTTATGTAACCATGTGCCTAACACTAGTGGGCCATAATGATATTGGGCCAGTGGTTGGTCTTGGCTTTGTTCATTTTCATAATAGTATTGAAGCAATAGTTACTGAGTAATCTTTATCGGTAAATATCTATTCCTAAGTTGGAGAGTTCCCGTCCATAGTAATATTTCTGATATTGTATATAAAATATACATAAAACATTAAAAGAAAATATTCGTTAACTAACAACCAATATGAACAAGAGTATTAATAACGAGATCTATACCTTAGTAAGAAGTAAAAATCACCTAATATTGAATTTAATATTTTACACAAATTTGATTATTTAAAGACATATTTGTTAAGTATAAATATTTGGTCAATTTATTCATAAAATTGAAATTTTAATATTGAAAATAACATAAATATTTTAGTTACTCTTCCTTTCAACAATAACTTTAAGTGTTTTTTTCTTCTGGTAGAATCATATTATATACAAACTGTACCATTTCATTAATTAGACAACATTAATAGATATGTTATCCTTATTTATAAATATTAACAAATTATATATTTGTCAAAGTGAACTTAGCTTAGTTGGTCTTGGCGTACGCTCTAATCTTGGAGATTCAATCTCTCACCCCATAATTATTGTACTAATTTAAAAAACAGAAAAAAGAAGCAGATTAGAGTAAGAGTTTACGTATAATGTCATTAATTTGCTATCCAATTAATATTAAATTTAGTCTCATTTTAGAAGATCGTCGTCATCATCATCATGTTATCATCATGTCGTCATCCTCATCATCATCATCATCATCATGTGGCCATCATGTCCTCCTCCTCCTCCTCCTCACATAACCTTAACAACTCTAATATAACGCTGAATAGGATGCTTCTCCTCACATAACCTTAGCAACTCTAATATAACGCTGAATAGGATGCTTAAATATACGTTTAATTTTAAGAGTATTTTTTAAACTTTTGAAAGTTTAAGGGTATTTTGAAACTTTTGGAAGTTTAAGGACATTTTTGACACCAAGTACAAAGTTCAATGGCATTTTATATGATTTAGACTAAAAAAAATCAACATATAGTCAAAATTACAACTAAATTTAATCGTAAAGCTTAGATTAATAAATATTAGCAATATACACTTTTAGTCTCATATTTGAAGTAGGTGTCTATTTGGTCCCTGAGGTTATATAATGGACACTTTTGGTCACTGAAGTTTAAATAATGACTCCCAAAACCATTTAACAGTTAGTTGACTTAACAAATTGTTGACTACTCTCTTTTTTACAAGTAAGCAAATCTACCTCCATACTTAACAACCCATCGACAATTTATTAAGTCAATTAAGGGTGGAATTGGTTTAGGAATCATTTAGAACCATTATTCAAACTTAAGAGACTAAAAGTGCCTACTATAAAACTTCATGGATCAAATAGACACATAATTTAAACCTCAAAACCAAAAATGTATTTTGCCTAATAGTCCATTAATGTCTGCATAAAAAGAAACACTTCTTTTATATATACTATTAAGTTTCATTAACAAAATTCCAATAATTCCTTTTAAGGGTAATAGATACATATACTCCCATTCCCATCCATGTATTACCTAAGATATATATATATATATATATATATATATATATAGGGTAACAAGAAGTTGGTTGGCTGGCCGACATCGTTTTAGTTATGAACTGGACGATTCTTCTTAGGTGGAGTGTAGTCAAGATGATATACCGAATCATCATTTGGAGGACTCAACTCTTCATCTCTCACTTCACTTTTAATGGTTGTATAACTCATTTTATGTAAATTTCGAGCTGCAAAATAGTTATAAGAAAAAACATTACAAATTCATAACCTAAATTATTGTTTTAGACTTAATTTTAGATAGAGATCTATGTCGAGTTAAATTGTAGTTTGAGTCTTTAAGATTTCTATAACGTAAAATGATTATGATGATTATTATTTTAATTTGGAGTGTTTGAAATTTTCAGTAAATAAAATTTTATTTTTTTTATAGTTACATTTTTACTATGTTATAGAAATTTAATTAGCACTTAACATGACATCGGTCTCCATATTCCACATATTGTCATTAAAAAGAAAAGAAAAAAGAAAAAGAAAACTGGAAACTTATGACCAACATAAAAAGAAATTAATTAATTAATCGTTTGTTATTTATTAGCTTAATGTTTTAAAAAAATAGTATTATGTGACGATGAATGAATAAATGAATATATATATATATATATATATATATATATATATATATATATATATATAATAAAAACAAATTAAAGAATTTGGGATGATGCAAGAGAGATGATATGCACCAAAACCATAACGTTGTTGCCTTTTCAACTTTTAGTTCAGACAATTGGTTGGTATAGGAGTGGATGATCGAATCATATCACAAAACCAGATGATAAAAGCGATGTCTTATTTATTATCACTAATAGATTGGCTAATTAGCCTTAACGTTCTTTCAAATAAGGAGTTTGGAGAAGGAAAACAAAAAAAAAAAAAAAAAAAAAAAAAAAAAAAAAAACCCTAGAATCTAAACATCATAAAATTTCCATCGTGGATCATTAAACTTTATTGGTTAAAAAATCATAACTTCTTGTTAAGTAAGGAATTAAGAAGACTAATTAATTAACAACATCAAAACATAAAATTAATGATAAACTTATTTCAATTACAGAAACCCAAATAATATTTAGGAAAATTATTTTAAATAATAAAATTGTTGAAAATATTTACAAATAATAGTAAAATATCACAATTTATTTGCGATAGATCTATAGTATTTTGTAACTTCAATATAGATAAGAATCTTTATCAAGAATAGATACAAAATATACATTATTAACTTATATATACACACTAAATATTCTCCCTTTTAAATCTCTTAATTTTTCTCCTTCAAACAACGGCTTGTTATGATTAAAATATAATTGAATTCTCTTTAATAATTATAAAAAAAAAGAAAAAAAAAAGCTTTTCTCATCCTGTTTGATGTGAAATTAGTTAAGAACCGAAGTATAAACAACCAACAATGTCATAATTTACTTTAACACGAAAATAATATTGAATCGACCATGACCTAATTTCTAGTAACCGCTAAAAATAAAGAGATAAAACTTCGAAATTAAAAGAAACCTTACCCAAAAAGGGAAAATAGAGAACTGTTGAAGGGTTTGTATGCAAATATAATATATATATATAAATTTTTGTGATTACCTTGGGTTGCAAGGGGAATGAAGCACAAAAGAAGCAACAAGACAAGGAGAAGGTTGTTGCATGTGATTTTAGCTGCCATGCCTAATCTCTTGCTGTTTTTCTCTCATCAAAGTTGGAGCAATTTATAGATATACCACTTAACCCAACTTTATACTGTTCTCTAAAAACTATTCTAAATATATATGTTTTATATTAATTTAGTTATCAAATTGGATAATTTTAATATCATGGGACTATATATAAATTGTTACCCCTTAAATATTGTTCTAAAAAAATTAAAAGGGCAAGGATTAAACTAAATTTTTACTTCCATAAAATTTTAGCATCAAAAGAATTTTCCTCCCATTTAAACATGGAGAAGTAGGGGAATTTTTTTTTTTTTTTGTAATTTTCGAAATTTAAAGATGGAGTTTTATAGATTTTTTTTCTTCAAATAATTATTGTAACATATTTAAATTAATTATGCTTGAATTAGTGTATTTTTCACCATATACTATACTTTTTGTTTTAATGTGGGGAGATAAGAGGATTTGAACCTCTGACTTCAAGGGTATAATATATGTCAATTAATATGGTTGAATTAGACTCACTCTAACTAGATATTATCATTTAATAATTGATTGAAAAATATTTATGATAAATATATTAGTTATTACAGGGCAAAGAGTTTTCCACTTTATCATAAATTTCATCTATTCAAATGCATGAACATGACATGCTTGCAATTTTAAAGTACCATTGAAATGAATTTTTAGATTATGATTTAAATAAAAGCACATGTGTAAATATGAAAATAATTCACGATATTGCTGTTTATTAAAACTAATATTTGGTAATCTTAAAAAAGAAAAGTAATATTTGGAATTCGAATTAAATGGAGAATTTTTTACCGTTTGCTACTATTCAAAATAAAAATTAATTTATAATTTGTTGACGTTTTTTTCTTCTGATAAATGGTTCATTTTGGCCTTAATTGAATAAAAAATATAAAAAGCTATTTACTAATAATTTATCCATTCCAGTTGATTTTTTAAAATGATTTTGAAATCTAAAATATTTTTTTTATGCAAAAATCACACTTTAACCTTCAATATCATTTGATAGATATATTAAAGAAAAAATATATATATTTGAATGGTTAGTTTTTTAGTGAAATATGTTTTAATTAGTTGAACTATGTCATTTTAACTATTATTAGCATGATTTTTTTTTAAAAAAAAAATTGTTACCAAAAATAAAAATTGTAACTCTAATAACTTATTTTAGAAAAAAGTAGCTGAACTTTTAAATGATTTCTCATGTTATAATAGATACAAATTATTTAGAGATTGAAGAGTTGTTTTTAAATATGACAAAATAAGTCAACTTATTTATAAATATGTAACAAAATATAGTGATAGATAGTGATAAACATTGATAAACTACTATCATCTATCATTGTCTATCATTGATAGACACTGATAGATGCCTATCAGTGTCTATCACTATTTTGTTATATTTGAAAATATTTTCAATAGTTTTGTCATTTAAAACAGTTACTCGAGATTTAATTTGTAGTTTACCCTAATCAAAAGAACTAATAGGTACTTAACTGCAACTAATTAGAAATAGTCATGTCGACTAACAAATTCAATATTAGTAATTTTCACTACAAAAAATTTTCAACTAAATCAAAAGTTTGAAGTAATTCATTGTTTTTATCCATATAGATGTCTAATTCTTGAAAAATGAGGCTATTAATCAGTCATTGCCCAAACATGCGTATTTCAATTATTATGTTAAACCATGGCTTAGAACTGTGGAGAAAGATACAGACATATTATTTGAAACCATGAATCAGGCTAAGTTCCATCCATTTTCCTATAATACAAATTCAATATATATAATCAAAGTGGGAATGTTGGCTGATCTTGCATTTGCTGGCCATCTACTCTTATGTGCATGGTGTCTCCACTTTGCATCGATTTTTTTTCTACAAAAAGGCATTGAAAAAGATATATTTAGATATTAGTATGTTGTTCAATTATGGTATCGATTTAATATTTAAAATCTTATATTATCAAATGTTTTATCGTAAAAATAAGCAATATTAAAGAATAGAAGAGAGAAGTAAGTTTTTAGTTTTTGAACGAGTAAAATATGGTTTGACAGTAATGTGTAAAATTTAACAAAATCATCCCTAAAGGCTAAATTAAAATTGGATTCAAAATTACTAAGTTTGGTTATTTAAGCTTTAAAATATATTAATAAAGAAAAGCATGCAATGATAAGTGCTTGAAAATGCTTTGGTTACGAGCCACTCAAATTTATTAAATATTTTATCCATTGAGTTATGCATTAAATTGACTACTAAAAAAGATTTTTAGTGAAAATTCTCTCTCTAAAAAATATTTATTAAATAATGTAAAGCTTTAAGTTAAATAAATAAATAACTCTTGGTCTCTTCCCACTAACGTTTGGGGGAAAATATCCTTTAAAGAAACCAATTCTGAAAATCACGATAAAATATATACATAAATATGAATTATAATAGGATTGTTTTTAAATATAATAAAATAAGTCAATTTATTAATAAAGATAGTAAAATGCTATTATCCATTATAGACCGTGTCTATCACTCATAGATAGTAACATCTATATTTAAAAATATTTTTTTTTTGTAGTTTTGACATTTAAAATAATTACCTTCTAAAATATCTTTTAAAAAATGAACTAAAAAAGAATTTAAGACACGTACTTAGCATGTGAACTAAACATGAGTTTTACAAGACAACAAGAGTACATATAATGTAAAAAGTTTAGAATTGTTTGATAAACAATTTAGATTCTGTTTTTATGTTTTCAAATTTACTAAATTTAAGTGGATATTTGTTTGGTAGGTAATTTAGATTATGTTTTTTAAAATTGTTTTTAAACTTTGTGATTATGCAAATTCTGAAGGAAAAAACATTTTTATATTTTCAGTGTATCCAAATTTCGAATTTAAATTTTAAAATGCAAAATTAGATTAAAAAAATATAAAAACGTTAACAAATGTAGTATTTTATGTTGTAGACTTAATTTAATTTTCTTTTAAATTAAAATATGTATCATATAATGTATTATAAATTATATGAAACTTAATAAAAATTATACAAATTTTTTAACATAAAATATGTTCATAAATTAATTAATAATAGTTTATATTCAATTTAATAATTAGTGGGTAGTTACAACTAGTTTTATGATTTATAAATAAATTATTAAACACATTTCAAATGAATTAAAATTTAGTTTTTGAAGTTTCTACCAAAATATATATATATATATAACATGAAATAAAATTTTTTTTCATTAAATTCATTGTTTTCAGAATTATGTTTTCAAATTGTCTACCAAAGAGACCTCTAATCGTTCATCTTGACATTCATACCATTGAAATAGAATGAAAAAGAAGGAGACTTGACATATCTTTTTAAACATTTCTTTTTATAATTATTAGAGACATTATATGATGAAAAGTACTCCACTCAAAACACACTTATTCAATTGCATATCCGAAATTCCCTAAAACACGAGTGACACGAAATACATGTAAACATCAAAGACTAAATGTTGAGGTTTCAAAAGACAAAAATTACAAAATGGAAAAAAAACTTTTCAACCATTAATTAGGTTGGTTTTTTTTTTTTTTCTGAAAGAAATTAACAAAAATCAAATCAAATATGATTTTGAAAATAGCTTAAATTAAAATCAATTGAAGATATACCTTACACTGACGTTGAAAGGAAGGAAAAAATAGAGTTGCAAATCATAACTTCCCCCATTTACAAAGGTGAGTGAAAAGAGAGGGCCACAAATGGCCTTCACTAGTCTGCCAAACCATTTGGCTCCAACCAACCCACGTCTCCTATTTTTTGGCTTTGCATGGTCAAGAGGGACAAGCCACACTTTTTCCCCTATAAACCTAATGGAGTGGTCAAAGTGATATATAGCATACCACTAAACATATAGGATATCAAAAGCCAAATCAAATAAAATTCTCTCATGTTATTGAATATTCTCGATGCAATTAATGACACGACTTTATTTAATAGTCAGTTTAATGAATTATTGGTATATTTGAGACTAATATATAGTACTTGCAACTAATTAGCAGAATAGAATGTTGACCACAATGTAAGAGACGAATCTTTTCGATTACAAGTGATCATTGATAGTACTAGTCAAAGTTATGAAACTTCTATATTTTGATTCAACTTAGGTTTTATTGTGATTAGTGAAATTCAAGTGTTTAAATGGATGAAAACCAAAATATTAACTATTTCATCGAAAAAAAGAAAAAAGAAATATATCTCATAATAGAAAACTACGTTTACTTATTCATTCATCGGGGAAAAATCCAAAAAAAAAATATATATACTTCACTTTATTTGATCCGCTCTTTTCAAACCAAAAGAATTAATATGTCTCAATTCATTTACAAGGTGAGATAGTTAGGTTGGACAAACTAGAATAGAGGTAACCTATACTTGTTGGTCTACATTTCTTTAGCTTTTAAACACTATCATATGACACATCTAAATTTAATATAATAAATTTTATATTAGCATCTCCCATCAACTAGCATTTTGCAATAGAAACTATGTAAAAACACCATTCAAAACATTGGAATGTTAATTAAAAAACATTTAAGCGTAATAACTAAATCGACATATGTGTTTAAAGTCTCGTAGAATAAATCTATAGTTTAAGATCATTTTCTTTTCTTTTTTTCGTGTAAAAAAACATCAACAAAACAAGAATTAAAGGATAACATTCTTCTTCTTTAATTTAATAGTAAAGCTTTTGTTCATCTTTGGAAAGCATCTTCCCAAAGAAATGCAAATTCTTTATGGATATCCGCCAAAGAAGAGACTGCTTGGTATGTATTTAAATCCAAATTATATTGGTGTCCTCTTTGTCAAAAGACAAATGACACCATGAATCATCTCATTATTCACTGCAATGTTGCTAGAGTCATGTGGAACAAAATGCATAACTTGCTTGGTTTGACAGCTTTTTCAGCTTCCTTGGATCAAACTTCTACGCAAAGACCTTCGTTGCCTAAATCTAACTATGCAAAAGAATACCATAATTTTCAACTCCTCAGCTGCCATTTGTTGGTCTATCTAAAATGAAATAAATAGTCCCACCTTCAACAACAAAGAAATTAGTATCCTTCGGTCCCGTCGCTCAAAGCTTTTCTTAGGTTATAGCCTCTTTTAGATTTCTCTAAATTTGGATGCTTTTATGTAATCTTATGGCTTTACTTTTCTTGTGGTTTTTCTCTAGCTCATCTCTTCGTTGTATTTGACCTTTCGAGTTTTTCTCCAACTCTTCTTTATATCGACTCTTTCTATGTAGATGAAATTGGGGCTAAGATATGATAAGAGTGCTATGAATGTACCAATTTAGTTGGGATATTTTGGTGTCACTCCACTACCTTTCGCATCTTTCTCTAGAAATATTATTTTTCTTCGGGTATAGATTTATTGCACTTTATTAATTTTGTATTCTATGAATAATGAAGGAGAAAATGGTGGCTACTTATCATTTTCAAGAAACTATAGCTTGCCGACAATAACAATCATCAAGCTAGAAACTTTATAGTCTTAAAACTAATTGCTGGGATGGACAACACAAGTGATGTTGATGTGGACGAAAAGAAGAAAAAAATTCACCAAAATGTTCTTTTTTTTAAAAAAAAAAATAATAATAATAAATAATAAAACTTAACAAGTTTTTTTTTTAGTTGAGTTTATGATGGAAATTAATTTTTGGGTTGTTTTTAAATATAGGAAAACAAATTAAAATATTTATAAATACAACAAAATTTTACTATTCATCTACGATAGACTATTGTCGTGTCTATCTGTGTCATGATAGACACAGATAGTAGTCTATCACGGTCTATTACAGATAGACTGTGATATTTTGCTACTATTTGTAAATATTTTCAGCAGTTTTGTCATCTAAAATACTTTCCCTCAATTTTTTTTCTCGTTTTGTTTTTTATATTTTCTAAAAACAAACTCTCAAGATTTAATTATTTAAAGATAATTTATTCAGTTAAATTGTTAATATTCTATGAGAATCTTCGTTGGAAGAAAAATATTCTTAAATATTCTAATAAAAATAAGAGAAATCATTTTAAATGACAACATTATTTACAAATATAGCAAAATATTACCATTTATTTGCGATAGACCGCAATAAACTACTATTTGTGTCTATCATGACACATCTAAATACATCTAAATATAGATAGTAGTGTAGATAGACAGTAAAATTTTGCTATATTTGTAAATATTTAGTTCATTTTTTATATTTGAAAAAAACCCCCTAAAAATAACATAATATTTCCTATCAAATTATCTAATATTCAAACATTTGAATTTAAAAGGGTTTAAACAATTAAATATATCAAGTATATCCACAATACATCAAGTTATGAAACAAAACTTTCAAAATATTACTTTATTTATTTATATTTATATTTATATATATATATATATATAAACAAAGAACTAGTTAAAGATTGAGATATTTTAGACTTCATCTATCAAAATAAGTATAACTCAACTAGCATACATGTATTAGTAATCACCTAGAAGTTTATTATGTTTTGAATCTCTTTGTTTTATTGTATTTTTTTCTTTAAAAAAAGTGTCATGGTTGATTCAAAATTCTAAAAAGTTCACCGATAGAAAACTTTAAAATTGTTGTTATAATTTTACTAGGTTCATTTAATCGCATATAATTTTTTTCATATAAAAATCCACAAATTAAAAGGTTAGACCAACGAATGTTATCATTTATTTTTAGTCAATTTTATAGACTTAAATTTATCCTCAAAATTCATTATGTAAATTCAAACCAGTAGATATGAAATAACATAAAAATAAACATGAATCAAAAGCACAAAACCTAGTTAATTATCACTTTGAATAAAACTGAAAATATTAGTGTTCTTAGTAATTTTGAAGGATAGTCTATAATAAAAAAGAAAATGAGGGATGAAATTGACCTAAATTAAGCTTAAAATCGATTAAACTTATGAGAAAATTAGATAAATGACCAATTTAAATTGGTCATTTTAGAAAAAAAAAAAACCTAAAGAAAATTCTTTCTAGAAACCATGAGAATATAAATAGAAGTTACTCTAGTGATTTATTTAAGTCCATGACAATGGTAATTAAAAGTTGTGATAGAAAATCTCGAGGATTTATATTAAAAAAAAAAAAAAAAAAAAAAAAAAAAAAAAAACTTCCATAATCTATAGACAAGGCATTGGTTTTATTGTAAGGATAAAATAGGGAAGGAAATGGGCATCTAAAATTCTATCCGAAATTCATAGGTGGTTATATCTCATTGAGCAATACTTAGGTGCAACCCTAAGTCTTATACTCCCACTTTCTAGCTAATATATATATATATTGACATGTGTCACCATCTAGTTGGGTGCAACAGGGACTGCACAAGAGATAGGTGTAGTCCTGAGTGCACCCAAGTTTTTTTCTAAAAGAATAACCAAGACCCAATTGTGTAAACATTGTGATCAAATAGAATAAGATCACAGTTAAATGCTTAAACAAATTAGGGTAGAAATCACGAATAAGATAGAAGAATTCCGTTATATAAAATGGAGTTAAACTTTCTTTCTTGTAGAGGAAGAATAAACTATCTTATAAGAAGAAAGTCTTTCTATTTTATCTCACAACTCACTTTATTCGAGATAGAGAATGGTTAGGCAACCATGAGTCCCGACCTATTTATAACCGAAGGAAACTTTGTCATCAAGCATTATATCTATTTTTTCCTTGGTAAAATTGCAAATCATTAGGTAGTATATTATTTTATTAAAAAATTTCGCGCTATCTAATGAATATCAATAAATAATGGTAGTATGAGTTATTTATTTAAGGTTGTATGAAAAAAAGAAAAAAGAAGAATAAACAATTGTACTTGTATTAACTAATTTTATTAACAACTGGCAAAATGGATCAAACAACCTAAGAGATTCATTGGCAAAATTGGCATACCTAATTATTGTCGTGAGATTGAGTTGAATAAAGGATGGATCATTGCTTTCCTAATGTTGTTGAAAGACATTCTTCCTAAGATTAAAAGAGTCACGACATTGTTAGTTAAGATCTCGACATAGCATGAAGTTACATAATCGAAATAAGGGGAGGAAAATTTTCTTCAACATCTATTTACTCTTGTTTTGTGGGACCTTTTTGTTCTTAAAGCAAAAAACATGAAAGTTGCCCATTTTCCAATATCAAAAAGAAAAGAGTGGCTAAGTATTAGAATATTAGTAAATGTGTCTTAGCCTATCTTTTGATAAGCATAGTCAACCATGAAAATTTGCAAATCTTTAAGATCTCTTCTTTGATTTTTGACATCCAAACAGAGAAGAAGCTTCACCCACACCCAATTTTGGGTTCGATTTATGGCATCGAAGAAAATATGAGATAAGAACTGGTTTTACCAACTATTTGAAATATTAACCAACATGACCAATACTACATTTTTCTCTTGTAGAAAAGGAATACTAAAACATTTGGCCGAATCGCATAAACACATTTTATAAGATAAGATGTTTCTAAAATTATATATCTTTTCCACAATTGGTTTGCAAATTTGTGGTCATTAAAGTTAACTTTCTATTAAGAAAAAAAAATAAAAAGTAAACCTTACTAACTAAATTCACATTTTTTTACCAACTAGTTAAGATAGAATTACTGCAACCTTTCCCCATTTTTACGTGCAGCGAAACGCACCGTTTCTTCTGTTCCCTCATCCCGCGCTCCTTTGGGATGCAAACTAACATCCTCCGAAATGGAACTGAACGCATAAACATTAGGGCGCTGCCGTCGCTGCTCCTTCTCTTCAGTTGCTCCGACACGGTTGCTCCGCCACATTCCGATGTCCCAGCCGATCGTCCTCTCCGACGAGGATGACCGATACTCTACACCTCTCCCGATCCGCTCCAAGAAACGTCGAGCTGAATCAGATGCCTTTCCAAGCATAAAATCCACTGTTCTTGTGCTTGATGATGATCCGACTCCACAAAAATTCAATCGCAACTCTGCAGCCTCGTTCGTGCCGGAGACGCCTCTCTCTCCGCCTCCGAGTTCTGACATTGCAATTGTTAAATGTACGAAGGCGGGATTGAACTTGTATGCTAGGGATTTGAATTCGGACCAGAAGTTCGCTGGTTAGTGGAATTTTTTTCTCTCGGTGGTTAGTTTTATGATTTTATCTAGTTTATTATTCTTTCGGGTCGCCGCTCGTGACGGTTCACTTAAATAATTTTCCCGCGCAGTAGTTTTGATCATAGCAACTGTGTTGATGCTGGCTAAGAATAGTCTGAATTAGATTGGCACCGTTTTGTTTGAATTGAACCTTCAGGAGTCAGTGGATTGATATGTTTGGAGTCCGATAATGAGTCTGAAAGTGATTCTCAGAAGAAAAAGTGGGGACAGAGTGAATGGATCGGTTCTGACTGTTATGAGATGAAGAACATAGGATCGACTTCTCAATTTGACTTGGCAGCATCGGGACCTTCTCTTGGTAGGTTCATGTTATCCTTGGTTTCCTTTCCTTTTTTTGTCAATTCCCGGAATTCTTACTGAGTGGAACGAACAGAAGTGTGTTCATTTTCTGGACTCCTCTGTACTTGAAAACTATCAACATGAATGGAAGTGTTTTGTCAGGCAATGATGATTTGCAGGAAATTTCTGGGGATATGAAGCATTCAAACTTTGGGCGAGATGATGATATATATCAGGTGGATCCTCTCATAAACCACGGTCATAATGTCTGTTCTTTTATGGTGATTGAGTAAGAATAGGAAGTAAAAATGGCTTATAGGTTTAGTCATTAATGTAGCATGGTGCATTATGAAACGTAGATACCACATTGAGAACTGCATATACATATAAGAACTGAATTGATTGCTTTGACCGCTGCAAGCCTGCAACACTTGTTGGCCTCTCAATTTGGATATATGCTTGTTAGATGCTTTGGAACGTGACATTGTTCTCGAGGCCACACTTGAAAAATTGGAAACATAATCAAAATTTGTGTTAGAATTAGAAACATCAAACTTCTTTGAGCATATTAATGATGTCGTAATGGATCTTAATTTTCTTTGCATACTTGTATCACAGGACACTGAATTATAGAGACATATGTTGAGTTGGTTTTGGGTTTCTTTTACAAGGAATGTATTGTTTTGAAATGTGTATTTTTCATAAATATAGTTTGAAACTTTCTTTCACTTTTCAGTTTTCATGATTTGAAAATTACTATGTGGGCTTGGTTCTGCTTTGAAAATTACAAATTAGGGTCTATTTTGTATAGTTGGAGCCCCTTTATTTAAGGACTCCCTTCTTTTGTAAACTTGGTTTTTTGTATGCCGTGCACTCTTTCATTTTTTTTTTTTCTCAATAAAAGTTGTTATTTCTATCAAAATACTATTTGAATTTTCTAATTATCTGCGGTGTGTATATAATTTTCTTATTGCATGCATCCTTCTCATGTGCGTGCTGAATTTCCTATAGCATTCTTGTTTCCATGTCCTTGTTCTTAGCATTGCACAGTTTGAAATTATGTTGCTTATGCTATTTGAATTGTGGACCATGGTAACAAATTATAAGAGATCATCGTATTTTTCTGTAACTTATCACATTGTGTCCTTTGATTTACCTTTTCCATTGGCCTCTTGATTTTTGTTGCCTTCATAAGATAAATTCTGTTGACTTTAATTTGTACCATCGACAATATACTTTTCATATGTTGTTGCATTTAGTTGCCACTGCTGTCAAATTTTCTGTGCCTGAAGTTACTTAAATGTAGCTAAATGATCATGTTAGCTTCTAGCCAGCTAAAGGGGAAGCTAGTCATTATTATTATGGTCATATATTTCCCTTGTCCTTCCTTGTCCTTCCTTGTCCTGTCTTTATGAAATCTTGAATGGTTTTGTATAAACTTATAATTTAAGGCTGGAGTTGTTTAGGGAACATTAATCCTGAGATGTCAAGTCTTAAATTATTCATCAATGACAAGAGTCTTGTTTCTTTTATGATAATGAAAATAAAAAGTGCCTAACAACAATGTTTCTAGAATTGATGCTCCTATTTTTGTCCTTTACTCAATCATATCAGTCATGAGTTGTTCTACATAATTAAGTTGAATGTTTTATCAGGTTCATGATTATCCTGAAAAGGAAAATGTTGGAATGGAGCAGAATGATAACAGTATAAAAGCAACTGGAAGAAAAGCCAATGATGAGAAGAATAAAAGCATTGATAAAGTGATGAGGAAGAAGACAACTAAAGAAGACAAAATTCGCTTAATGGAAGAGAAGAAGAAAAAGAAGGAAGTAGGTTTCGATTGTTCACCCTGAATTTAAAGATAAACTGGTAAATCTTTGAGCTAAATTGTTGGTGATGATGTCTGACATAGCTAGAGAAGTTGCAAAAGGCAGCTCAAAAGGCTGAAGCTGCAGAGATGAAGAAAATGCAGAAAGAGAAGCAAAAGTGGGAAAAGGGGAAACTTGCACTGAAGTCCATTGTAGCAGAAATTGACGCAAAAGTGGTGGAGTTGGGATCAGTGGGTGGTGAGTCCTCTAATTTCTATTCACTTGTTATTTCTCAAAATTTCAAACACCAACCGGAAACAAATTCATTGGCTTACCGTAGGTCATCTGCTAACAAGGTTTGCTGAAAAAGGGATTACATTCCGTATCAAGTCCAATCCAATTGAAAGGTCAATTTTGTGGACTATGAATGTTCCAGAGCATATTTCAGAGGTAACGAATGCATTATCTTAATACATGTATGCATATACATACATATATCTTTTTTAACTTTATGATTATATGTACATATATGATATTATTATGTTGGGTGCTTTTTTCCCTTTTCTTTTGGAAAAAAGAAGGTCCACATTTTGGCAAATTTTAGTTTCTCTGCCAATGTAGATTTGTCCGGCATATTGATTTCATTTGCATTCAATTATAAATTTGTTGTGTATAATTGTTATTTTTAAATTTTTAACAATATTTTTAACAATATTTTTAATTTTTTCCTGTAGTCTTCAAAGGGACTGGAGATTTCATATGTATTACTTGTGTACGAGGCTGAAAGTTTTTGTGAGCTTCTTAGCAAGGAATCATTCATGGATCACGTTGCCAGAGTACAAAGCCTTTACCCATCTTACACTATCTGTTACCTCACCAATAGGTTGATGGCATTTATCAATAAAAGGTGAGGGTTTGTACAGTTCTATTCAATATGACGTTTCTTAATTAAAGAACCTTGAATTAGAAACAAGTTCAAGATCCTATAAATTTACATCATGTCTTGAATTTTTTTTCATGTTAATTAACTTGGTGCTTTTAGAGTTTCTCATCCCCTGAAATTTTAAAAATTTCACAAATTTGTTTGTTGTATTAATAATGCTTGAATCAGATCTTTTTGGATCTGTTTTCAGTTACCAAACATGATTGGGCATGATACTGATTAGAACTAACAGTGTACTATGTCGTAATATCACTTGGTTGTCGTATTACATAATTACACTTGTGAGTGTCTACTACCTCAACTATTCTCAAGAGATAACTATTTGGCACTACTACCTTGTATGTTGGTTTTTCTGTCATTTGCACAGACATTTGCATTTTTTAAGTCACTTCTTAGCTTGCTTTCCATTTTCCACTGGCTTGTTGTAAGTCTGGATATTTAATGCAATCTTACTGCAATGAAAGTTTGTGATGCATGGCTAACACAATGGTGCAGTACAAGTCTATATGATTGCATGTCCTATGTAATCTTAGAACCTTGTCTTATTTCAGTGCCAAATTCTGTCTCATTTAAAAGAATATATATATACACACACATATATATATTCTATTCTATTCAATATGATGTTTCTTAATTTTGGAATCTGTCTCCGTTTTCCTTCATTAATTGTTTAATAATTTGAAGTTGTGGGCTCGAGATTCTGAAAATTGTAATTTTTGAACTTTTCAGGGAACAGGAGAAGTACAAGAACTCAGCATGCAGTAATGATTGGATACGTCCACCTGTTGAGGAGGTTTGAATAATAACCATGAACGCATATGAGCACAATCCAAGTTTTATACTTCAATGTTGCAGTATAAACTCTCATGTTGCTCACATGTTTCATTTAGGAATTGGCAAAATTGTCTACGCACTTTGTAAAGGTACGTTCTAGGCAGTGTGTAGATGAAGCTGAGGTAGCTGACCATATAGTTGGTTTGACATGCGGTCTGGCATCCTGCCAATTCAGGTGCTGAATACTGTTCTCGGATTTCAGTCTAGCATAACTTCTTGAAATGTGAAAAATGAGTTTTCTTATAACTTGGCTTCAATTGTTTCGTCAAGAAACTTGGCTTCAATTGCAAATGTAAAGCATAAATTAGTATTGTGAAGTAGGGTCGAGTAGAAAGGATATTTTATGTATTGTTCCCCAATCCCATAGACTAAACTTTGTATGAAAAGAAGCCTAAATCATGAGATTCCTGTTAAATACTTACTTTAGATTTTACATTTGTTCCATTGTTCTTTTGACATGATATGTTAGCAGATATGGACTTAGGCTATCCTCACACCAAGTACACTCTCTTTCACATATTTTAATCCTTAATTAGAATTATCCATTTACCTTTGCTTGCTTGTACAATTCAGGAAAAAGCTGACGCATCTATCTGTCAATGCAAATGGATCCATTATACCCAAAGATTGTGTTGACAGGAATGTGATAAAGAAGAGCTTGTGGTGAGTTTTTACCATCTTTTACCAATTAATTTCTAATTTTATCAACATATAGTTTCTTAACTGTTATGGCACTTGCTTGGTATATATTAACGAATTTATTGCTGTAGTTGAGTTACTGTCGAAGAACAACTTGTTGGTCACCAAACGGCCCGGTTAAGAGCTAAATAGAGCAGTTGTTATGCATTTGATCTCTGCATCAGTCTCTTTTATGTTGAACACTATTCTAAACCATGTAAATTAAAATCAAAGGCATTTCCCTTTTTTTTTCTTTTTTGTACTTAATTACCCTTGTTCTTCTTTTTTTTTTTTTTTTTTTCTTTTCTTTTTTATAGATCAATCTAATAAAATGATGATATACTACTGCAGTTAAGGCATCTCTACTTTCTCTAAGAAGTTGTAGGTTCAAATTGTTTGTCCGTGTCTACATCATGTAATATCCTAAAAGAAAGTTATGTTATACTGCCGTTTCTAGAGTAGAACCTTTTTTACTATGTTATTTGTCTTCTTTTCTTGCGGTCCTTAACTTCTTTTAATTAGCTTCGTTGGGATAACATATCAATATGAATGGAGTTGCCTTTTGTAATCAGGTTAAAAGCCTTGGTAGCAATTCCAAAGGTACAACCACGGTTTGCCGTAGCAATATGGAAGAAATATCCAACCATGAAATCTCTCTTGAGTGTGTATATGGATCCATGTAAATCTGTGAGTTCACCATATTCTTATTCCTTGGTTCCATAATTTAGCAGTCACGGTAGATAACGTTTCTTCTTGGTCCACTCGTGGTAATAGGTGCATGAAAAGGAATTTCTGCTGAAAGACTTGACAATCGAAGGTTTACTCGGCGATGATAGAAGATTAGGAGAGATATGTTCAAAGAGAGTGTACAGGATACTCATGGCTCAAAATGGAAGCATGAGAACTGATGACGTTGAGGAGGGTGCTGACTTGTTCAGATCCCAATTGTCTTAAACTAATTATCATATCTTATTAACACACCATTATTTTAATGCAATAGCTCATTGCGAGTTTGACCGTCACAAACAGGTCGAAGGACTAGCGTGCCAGGTCTAATCACAAATGTCACTTGGTGGTCTGCAAGGCAATTGTCTGTCTAGCCCCTCGGAGCCAAGGGTAAATATATTGTTGTTGTTCAATAACCATTTTTTTGGATGAAAGGAAACCTAAATGCTCTAGTGAACAAGGTAGAAACTAGAAACAACTATACTAAATGAACATTCTTGGTTCTTGTGTATAATTCATTTTTCTTGCTTTATAGTTGAGCAATTTCAACTGCTGGGAAGCCAGCACTTCCCCTTGAATTTGGATGCTCATTGACTTAGAGTTCAACATATAGACCCGTTTGATAACGTTTTCTTTGATAATATTTCCTGTTTCTCGTTTCTAAAATTTGAGAAACTACAAAAAGTAGTTTCTCTATGATACGTGTCTATTTTATTCTATCTCGTTTCTTCTTTAAATGCAAAACCGGGGTTGGTTTGTTTGTAGATAGGTGTGCCTTAGGACATCTTTGGTTTTCACCTTTTGTGTTTGAATCCAAGGTAAGTTTTTTTTTTTTCTTTTTTTTTTTTTCCTATAGTAATTGTGCTATATTTCTTTCTTTCTTTCTTTCTTTCTTTCTTTCTTTATATATATATGTTACTTTAATTTTGAATTTTATATTTTCCAATATTTTGGACTTATATTTTATTTTGATTTTCAATTTTCAAATTTTCAATATGTATATTTAAATATTTTTTTTAATTTTGAATTTTAAAATTTTAAATATGCATGTTTATGTATTATTTTAAATTTAAAATTATTATTTTGAGTACATTCAAAATCAGTTAAAATTTTACAATATTTAAATTTTGTTTACTGATTCACTTTAATATTTTATGTCTACACATTTACATAATAATATAATTAAGTTGGATTTGTTGCAACATGAGACAAATGACTTGAGTGAGATAATATTGCAAATAAAGTTTTAGCAATATATGAATGATAAAAACAATTATATATACTTATTAATATTGCATCAGGACTTACGTACATTCAATAATGTAAATGTTTTATTTCTCAAAAAAAGGACGATTGGTATAATCTGAATCATTCATTGCTGCATTCATACAAGTGGAATGCTCATATTGTAAGGTTTGTATATTCCTGACAGAGAGCCAACATTTTATTGATAGTGACCCAAATCCAATTAAATTATGGTTGGCCATGGCCATCTCTCTAATCCAATTCACCATCATCCTAACTCCACCACACAAAGCACCCACTAATTGTTGCTCCCACCAGCACCACTTGTGTTTTGAACTACTCTTTTTCACCCAAAGAAATCTTACCTAAATGTACAATGAATATATATATATATTTTTCCTTCTCTCTTTATCACAGAGGTAGAATGTGGAAGTGGGATTTAGAAACTTTTGGTGCCTAATGAAATCTAAAATTAATTGATTTGTCAGCTTGATGAATCAATCGTTAATCATATTTTTACAATTGTCTTGGATTTGGAAATTGTTGTATCTTTTCTGAGAGCTCAACATTCTTGTACTTTCATACTGCTTACTCTTCATTCACACTATTGCTTTTGCTTAATAAATAATATCTGAACGCTAATGGACCATACATTATTCAACGCCTTGACGGTAAATAGTAGCATGCATACTTCAGTAGTATAGAAATTCCTTCCATAAGAATAGATTATGGAGGCAAAACTTCACTAGAAATTTTTTCCATTGATAGTGGTAAGCAGAAAATACAGTGCACCTTTTCATGATTGGAAAAGAGAGTATAGTAGTAAAATCGTTTTATCTATTAAGTGTAATAGTAATAAATTGATAAAATATTAATCATATAATAAGTAGATGTTTTTAATGGCACAAACTTTTGAAAACATATTTAATAATTCTAAACTTTCAATTTTAAGTTTAATAAAATTTCAATTTTGTGTTCTAATAAGTTTATGACTTTCAATATTTTTAATAATTCACGAATCTAATAGATGCAAAATTTAAAATTTAACGTCTTATTAGATAAATAACTTAATTTTGTATCTAATATAGTTTAACTTTAGAAAATGTTGAATATGTTAAGAGCGTATATTTTTAAAATTTAAAAACTTGTTAGATGTAAAATTGAAAATTCAAGAACCAATTAGATATTTGAACTATTAAATACAAAGGTGAAAGTTAATAATTAAAAACCAAAGTAACAACAAAACGGAGGCACTGTTTTCTTCCTTCCTTTTCCATAATTCCATCTTCTCATCACCCAGCTGTTTTTATTTCTTTAAACATCTACCAGAACCACATAGTAATCAATTCATAAATTCATTGAATAGCAAAGTGCTTATATAATAATTAAATACTCTTTGGTCACAATTCTTGATGTGACATAAAACAATGATTTCTTGCTATTAAAATAACATGTGTTCTTAAATGCTCACTGTTGAAATGGCAAAATGCAAGACCATAATATGAAAGAAAGCTAATGATATCTACTTATAAAGAATACAAGAAAAGTTCCTATTTTACCCTTTATATGATTTATACCCACACAAAGGTTCTGGTAGCATATATTTATAGGAAAGAAGACATGCTTATGAACCATATCCAAAGTTTCTAATGATGGAGAGAAGCAAATCATTTAGTGGGTCTTACTCAAAAGGCTATGGAGATGTGAGGTTTGGATTTGAGGACAATCCCAAATCGTATAGCTTCAATGGAACAATCAACAAGGAAGATGTGGCCAATCCAGAGCTCAAGAGAAGGCAAAGAGTAGCTACTTACAATATGTATTCTATGGAAGGAAAGCTGAAGAAGTCCTTAAGAAACAGCTTCAAGTGGATCAAGAACAAGTTTTCCCACAGCTTTTATGATGATTGAGTTGAAACTTTTCCTTTTGTAAACTATTTTTGTTTTTCTGTATATTTGTTCATCTCCTCATACTCAATGAAGAGGAGGGTTTCAAGTTGATTGAGACTACAAGGTTATGCACACTTCTAAACTATATGTAATAACTTCAACTCTATGGCTATCTCCACATGAATCCCCAAGCATAATGCTCTATACAACTAAACAGTCAGTTGTGAGGAGTTTTTTGTACGGATGACTCATTCACAAGCGTCTTTATGATAATGACTTGCCTGCCGAAATCTAACATTCTGCTTACGTCAGAGTGCACTGCTGCATTTTATAACGATATCACATTAAGGACAATCATGTCTATCCAGCCCTAATGTGATGGCCATCCCTATCACGATCTCCATTTTTCTCATAGTTTGTTGTGTTTTTTGAGTGAAAAAAATTATCACAATAGAGATGGCTTCAGGTGAGGGCTACACATGGCCATCCTTAACGCAATACGTTAAAAGGACTACGATAGACATGACCATCCTTAACGCAATATGTTATAAAATGCAGTAGTGCACTTTGACATAAGTAAAAGGTTAGATTTCATACGTTTGTGGGGGCGGGTCATTAATCATAAAGATGGTTGTGAAAAAGTCGTCCATACAAATATCTCCAGTTGTTAGCATCAAGCATGGGTTTAGTAAATATAATGTTATTTACCTAGCATGGATGTACCAATCTTGGCGTGATCATGAGTTTCAAGAAATAAATATAACAGCATCAAATTTTGAATGATGTTTTGCATTAGAGACCAAAAAAATAGATGGCTTTCACATTCTTCCCATAACATCTCCTGTAGCCATTACAGATGTTCCAATTTGATAGAATGGATTATCAAATAAAGAAATTTACGCAAAGTCTTCATACATCTCTATCATTAAATTTCAAAAGCTTCATCAGAAGCCAAACAGTAATAAATAAAATGAGTAAAAATTGCATTTTTACTCTTAAATGAATCAGAACTAGCGTTCTTCTTCCATTTTACAACAGGATGGTAGAAACTAAAACAAATAAATGAAGGCACCATTTTAGTCAAACAGTGTCTGAAGGGGGCCAGAGCAGAGCAATATACACCCTAATGTCAAAAACTGATTATTATGATTTTGTGTAATGAGTGACAAATAAAATAGTCCATAACATGCATGTGTAGATGGGGCATGAAATAACAAATATGATTGATTTAAAGGCCATTTTCAATAGCCTACTGTTCTCTATCTGTTTAATGGTGCATGGATTTCTTATCAAGATAAAGGCTGCGAAGATCCAGTGTAGAAAGAGACCTTTGATAGTAAGTCAATGCACTGCCTTCTTTGGGGTTGATGATGTCTGTGATGGAGGCCTGCAGAAGTGTAGAAGCCTGCAAGAGGTTCGGGTTTTTTATGTTCTTAATAGCATTAGGATGACCTTCAGTTTTGGGGGATCTTTTCCCATGTGATTGAAGAATTGGAGAAAGGGACATTTCCATGTTCTTTACATTCTTCAATGATTTAATACTTGACGAAATGCTGCAAGAGCTGCTGCCCGTCCATCGGCTATAAGTGCTCGGATGTACACTATTCTCCTGAAAATTTCAAAAGAGTCGGTTTTTTCTTCTCTTTTAGTTCCAAGCTAGGGAACAGTAGATGTACAAGTTCAACAAAAGAAAATATATTCAAATGATCCATTTTGTTTGGATTTAGCTCAGCCAACAGAGAGAAGATAGCTTCCCACCAGATGGTCAGGAACTGAGTAAAGTAAGTCAAATGTTGATTTTAAAAGGAGTAACTGAGTAAAGCAGATTTAAACAAACGAACATGGGGGGGGTATGAGTGTGCATGTAATGGCGAGGATGCACCAATCTAAAGCAATATTCAAATTAGAGCAAACGATAGTCCATTGGCAACTTTTATATCAATATATCATCTGTTTAGTAGGTAACATTGAATGTTATACATTTACTTCCACTCATCAAGATCTCATTTCTGATGTTATTTCTTGAAAGTAAAATAAAATGGAGAATGGTACCTCTTTCAGAGATTCATAATCTCTTGCTTTTGTTGTATTAGCTACTTGCTGAGATTCAACATGTGTTTGAGAAAGAGATGGGTGCATCTTTCTTGAGCTCCTTTGCCTAGAAGATGAAGAGATACAAGTTCTAGCACATTAGCAATGAATTTTCACTGCTCTGAATCATTTACAACCATTGTTTTAAAAGACTACGGAGACGTTAAATGCTATTCTTTATAATCCTAAAAAAATTAGATGCAGAATTTCACATCTACCATGCCTCCATTCAAGAGAATAATATTTGTTCTTAACACATTACCGGTTTCATTTCCACCTTTGGAGTAAATAGGGTCATGAGGAAAAAAAAAGAAAAAAAAGGGATATGCTGCTTAAGGAATTTTTGGCACAAGCACTGTGACAGAAAATTTAAACGAATAGAATATGATTTATGAATCGGTTGATGTTTTATTCTTTCTGTCACGTATAAGCTGACCAACTAAAAATTGAGGCTCGCTCATTCATATAATATAGGAGTATCACTTTCAGAACCAAGAAGCATACTTCTTCCTATTTCTGATTTTAGCTGGCTCATCCTCCTTGTCCTTGTGGTAAATCACCGGTAGATCTGAGAGCTCACATGCCAGTGGATAGACGTTAAAGAACTGAAAGCAAAAGACAGCTATGAGAATAACATACTAGAAAACTTTATCATGTGTAACAGAAGAAAAAAATATTAAAAAAATGATAGGGATCTTTTGTACATCCTTCAAATTATTTCATATATGAATGAAATTATTTCTAATCCAAAACAAACAAACTTTCTACCCAATGCCGTACTATGATTTTCCAGGTAATATAAAGTTTTACAATCTTTGAGTTAAGGCATGTCTTGTCAAAAGAAGAGTCAAAACAACCTAAGTTATTGACCTTTTTATTAGTGGCCCTTCAACAATTCACAGGACGGTGTGTTCGAAACTTCGAGCCAAGGTTCAAAGCTAATGGGTTTTCATGGAAGATCGGCCCGTGAAAAGAGTTTAGGGTTTAGGGCATAAAGTTCGAGAAAATAGTGGCCTCACCTGATTTCTTTTTTGCTGTATGATTAAAAAATAATTATTGGTGAATGTCACCAAAATATAAGATTTTAAAATATAGTCAGACGTTAAGTTTGAAGTTTGAACCAAAAACATATAGCCCTTCTGTTTCCATTTAGCTCTAAACAAATATTTACCACGTTAATAATTACAAAGGAGTTGAAGTTTATACTTGCCTCACTTTGAAGAGCAGATGAAGCAGTGCCACGGCGTGCTGGGTCTAGTGAGAGAAGTGTAGTTAAGAGACGAAATGAAGGTGTAGAAAAACCTGAGAAAGCCTCTGGGAAACCAGGTTGATAATTTTGTGGTGGACAGAAGCTTGTAGGTAGCTTCATTTTGTCCCAATAATCCTTGGGGGGTGAACCACAAAGCTTCCAGATTTTATGAAGTTGTTCGACCTGAATAGGGATGAAAATACATGAATTGATTTCCAGTAAATATCATAGAGAAAATCCTTCAGAGAAAGAAATCTATCTAAAATATTAAATAATAGAGAGTTGTATTTTAGATTTATGTATTGCACTCTTGAGGATTTTGAAGATGGAATGAAAGCATTGAACATAAACTGGAAAAACACACATAAAATTAAAATTGAGATGTGTAGCAGTCCAAGAAGTCCAAAAGGCGATTCAAGATAGCACCTAAATCTTTCTTGACCGGAAGAAAAATAAAATGAAATGAAATTATCCTGACACTTCCTATATTTCCAAAAAAAATCTAAATTTACACAAGTAGATAATTGAAAGAAGAAAATAATTGCTACACCAAACATAAGAAAGGGAATAACAAAAAAAAAAAAAAAAAAAGTAAAATTCTCCTGAAAATGTTCTGTACCTAAATATCTAAGTTCCATAGGTTGTGTTTAGAAAGTCTCTACCTCTGTCCTCCCAGGCAAAATTGGCTTTCCAAGAAACAACTCGGCTAGAAGACAACCTGCACTCCATAGATCAATACCAACTCCATAATCTATAGAACCTAACAGCAACTCAGGAGCTCTATACCAGAGTGTAACAACTCGGTTTGTAAGGGGACGTCTTCGCTTAGGAATGAAAAAATTGGCTAGACCAAAATCTGCAATTTTTAGCATCCCACTTTTATCAATTAGCAAGTTGGAAGGTTTAATATCTCGGTGTAAAATTCCCCGGTCATGGCAATGCTGAAGACCAGATAGTAGTTGCTGCATATAGGCCTTGACCTGGAAAAATGAATGCAAAAAGAATTTTGATGTTCGTAAAATACTTCCAAATAAGAACCTTTACCCTCAAAAAGAATCTTGATGTGCAAAACCAGAAAAATTGCGCTCATATTGGATACACGACTGTATGATAGTAGTACTAGTCCTAATATTGGAATTAGAATGTCACTTTGTCTATTACAATACTACAAGAATTTCTTCCCTGACTCGATTGATTGCCACATAAGTTATTGCATCTTATTCATTTACTTCCCAGATCAATTATGAACAAATTTCTGAAGCAAACAAATCTAGAGATGATAAGTTAATACTCATTGACCAATTGCTCTAGAACTGCCAGGAACAGGTAAAACTATACCTGAGCTTCCTTGAGTTTCCTGCTGAAACGAGATATTATTCCAGTCAAGTCAGACACCATGAAATCGAATACTAGATAAAGGCTGTATGGCATTCTTGATGTGACTATTCCTTCAAGCTTGATGATATTGGGATGATCCAGCTTCCGCAACACCATGATTTCTCTTGCCATAAATTTGATACTATCAGAATCCGACGTGTCGAATCTAACCTTTTTCAAGGCAACAATCTTTCCTGTGTCCCTGTCTCGAGCTTTATACACATTGCTGTATGTCCCTCGACCTACCTATAAACCACAGACATCAGATTAAAACGAATATAAATGATAGCTTCTCGCTTACCATCCTTGATCTTTCTTCTGTAACCACGAGGAGAGCAATGAAGGGAACTGAATGTAAAAGAAACTCGAATGGCAATATGTGACAAGATTGCTCTACAAACATTAAAATGACATGTTTGGAGTGATTCTCCTTAAAATCACTATTGTCATTCCCAAAATCACTCAAAAAATGCTTATAATTCATTCAAAATCAATTTTAAACATTGAACTGATTTTAAGTGACTAAGGATGTGTTTCAAAGTGATTTCAACTTTCTAAACACGCACTAAATCATATTCATAACAATGAAGCATAAGCGAAAGGGAAGAACAAAAGAGAAAATAACAATAACCTTAGCCAATTTGTCATAGGAATCGGCACCCTTCGGAACCAAACCTGCCAAAGCATCTTCAGGAATATTTTCAAGCAGCCACTTCGGCCAACCATTCACAAGCTCTTCTCCTCCAGCATTTTCAGATACACTAATCCTCCTCGAAACATTCCCAATATCACCACTCCCCTCCTTCTTCGAATCGATATAAACCAATTTCCTGACTCCGCCATCATTCACAGCAGTGGAGGTTCTCCCAACCTTGATAGGCCGATTCCGAACAACGGAGTTCCTCAGACTGCGTCCGGCGACGTAATCGCGTTCGGCATTCAACTTGCGAACGCCACCATTGGGCGAGTACTCAAAGGATCTTGACTGAACACAGCCCATCGGTCGTAAAATGCGAAATCCAGCACCGTGCGATGCGAATCAAAGTTTCGGTGAAAGCTAGGCAGCATAGTGATGAAAAGATGGGGAAAAGGATGAATGTATAATAGGGGATATTCGAATTGATGAATCTGGAAAACAAATTGTGATGATTCCATCGTCCGTAAGCCGGCAGGGTTTGGAATTTTGCCGAAAGAGAAGATGATCGAATGGTTTGTGTGGATCTTTGAGATGTCCGAAGCAGTGTTGGTGGAGAGAGAGAGAGAACGGAATTAATCGTACAAATTTGGCGGGTGAAACGTAAGGGACAATTGGAAACATTCCGGTGGTTGCGGCTTGTTTCAAATTTAATTTAAAATATTATTTTGGTCTATCTACCCCAAAATTTGTTCAATTTTAGTTTATGATTGATTTTTTAGAATTTTTTTCTTTTTTTTTATAAATTAACAATTTTACTATAACTTTTGAAAACATACATGAATATTATTAATTAATCAATTTCGGTAAAAATTAACTTTGAGTGACTAGATTTAAGATTTATTAAAAATACATAAACTAAAATTGAACAATTGAAAGTATATAAACTAAAATTGAACCAACTTTAAAGTATAGGAACAAAAAAGTATTGTAACCTTAATTTTATTATTTAAACTAAGACTTACTTCAATTTTATATATATAATTTAAGGCTTAAATTTTTTTTTTACAACATGGGAGGTGAGAGGATTGAACTTCCTACTTCGAGATTGATACTACAAGGCTACAAACTTATGCCACTTGCTATGCTTATGTTTATGTTGGTTTAAGATTAAATCTCTTGACTATGTATCTTGATTATTGCTACTATTTTTTTAGTATAATAATTTGAAAATGGGGGAGTGTATGTATTATAGTTGAGTTATGCTAATATTGACAATTATCATTATTACTTTGATGTTAAATTACAAACATGGCCACCTTAACTTAAAGAAAGCTAAAATTCGGTACCTATGATTTTAAAATTATAATTAATATCATAAATAATTGATATTTGTAGAATTCACCAATCACTTTGAGTAGGTGACAACTAGCTATCATGATTGAATCAGTGATGTAGTTTTTATAATTAAAAGGCCGATTAAAAGGAATAGATTGGACATAAATAGATTTGAGTAGGTTTTGAGTCAATGGATATATATAGTATGAGAAAACAAATAAAAAAGTAAATGATTATAAAATAATAATAATAATATTCAAAATGTATCCTCCCATAGCAATTTTGCATCCAACAAACTTTGTAATAAGTGCAAAATAAGTATACTAGTTAGAAAGGGCAAAGAATTATATGCATTCCAAGTAAACCTTTTACTCATTTGACAAGTTAAGCATACATTTTATGTGCACGTTGTAACCATTCAATTCCATTTGCTTTGAAACTTACCTACTGCTTAGAATATATTTTTCTCATTCTCAAATAAGAATATTTCATGTCCAAATCTAAATTATTACCACCACTATATATATTCCAACTAAAAAGTTAAAAGTTTGAATCATCAACCCTATTGTTGAATTTACTCAAAAATAAAATAAGTCAAATCAAAATAATCCTTAGACAAATTGCAATCAAAGTGAGCATAGCTCAACCGACATAAACTAGATACTTTCTATCAAGGTTCGAGACTCAAATCCCTCCACCTATGGTGAGAAAGAAAGAAAAAAAAACTGTAACCTACCGAAGGAAACCATAAGGTTAGGCAACTATATTTTCCTCACAGATTTGATTTAGTTCATGTACTCTCTATCTATACACCATCTCTATGCAAGCGACGTATGCCTAAAGTTCACCCAGATCAGTGCAACGGCTTTTGTAATCACAATACATGGATTATATTGACAAAGACTACAGGATATTTCAAGTGAAGAATCTATACAGTTGCAAATAACATGCCAAAGTATTTGCAAATGAACGTAAATATAATTGTTGACCAAGTTCTTGGCTATGCAATGCCTTTGTAGGATGGAGTTGGTTCTACGTTCTTATTGCTATCTGACAAATCCACTCGTGCTAAGACCATCACCACTGGAGGAGACCTTACGGGAAACAGGCAAGCCAAGGTCAAAGGGTCCTAAGGAGTCGCTCTGTATAGAACATCAAAGGGAATGATTAAAAGTTACGTGCAAGAAAAAGAAAAGGGAGAAGGGAAAAAAAAGGCGCACAAATAGTGATGAAGGGTACCCAATTGATTCCTGACAGCCCAAGGCTGCTTTCATCATGATAAACCCGTGAACAGAATGTCAGATCAGTCTTGGATTCATTACCAGAAGGATCTTGAGAAAGCTCAGATCGGTTATGGGCCTGTAAAAAGATGGTAATGGTAAAAGTCAGATTATTTTTTTCTAAGAATACATATAAAAGATTAAATATAACATTAGATTTACAGGTCGTTTAACCTGATATAGAAGAAAAAGATGTTAAACTTTGAACTGGCGCACCGTGTGTTTAAACTGCATATAAGATGCTAAATATATTATGACCTATCAAGTATCAACTTGATAAAACTGAGTTTAGTGATTAACAATTACACACAACACCTAATAAAGTATCTGTACATTTAAGTCATTAATCTTTTCCCTTAAATTAATTCTAGATTCACCAATCAAATTTCCTATCGCATGTTCCTATATAAATGGTTGTATGGATACCTTGAGTTGCTTTATAAAAGTATTTGCGGTTGAGTTTTTTACCAGTTTAAAAAATCCGTAACCCCTAGTTTATACTTCATACTTCGAGGTAAGTAAACATAAATAAGGTCGGTCAAATTGGAACTATCTGATTAATATTACTCAACCAGGGAGCAAGCGACTCCATATGATGTCAAACCATTTCATCTCTAGAACGGACAAAGTCGTGGTAGAGAGAAAGAGAGACAAACCTGAGGTGTTTTAGGAAATTTGAATAGCTTGGAATCGGCATCTTGGAAGGTGCCCCCAGCACTAGCATCTAGAGAAAGAGTATCTTTGCTCGATGAAGGGAGTCTTTTCATAGCAAATGCATCACAAGTTTGCTCAGCATCCAAAATAGATGAATGTTGATCATTATGGGGCTGCTTTGAAACTCCAGAAAATCTCATCTGGGCCGCAGCAATGCATGCATCGAGGGAATCAGTTATTACTTCAGCTGGCTGCAGGCTTGCATTGCCCCCTGTTATCTTTGAATCCCAGCTACTGCATTTTCCCATCAAGGAAGCTTCAGAAAGGAGGCCTCCCATGCTTATGTTCGTTATACTATCTAACTGCAGGATTCCACATTCTGACGACAACTGATGACCAGAATCTAACGGTGGCTCATTATCCTGGTTCAAACAGTGTTATCAAATTTCAGGAATCAAAATATCTACTCCAAGCTACAACAGACATTTGAATATAATCATTTGGTTTCCGAAGAAAATAATAACCCTTATCAATATAATCATTTGAATATAATATGGAGTCAGTTGTAGTGTATGTGTCTTGTATATTTGCTTGATTTCATTATTTTCACATCATTCATCAGTGTAGCAAAATCAAAGTTTTTAACCCTTATCAATGTGTCCTTATTTTTACAATATGCAAATAATAATGGTTCATTTTATAGACCTTATCAGCAATGTGAACTTGAAAAAAAATCGTGTTCATTTAAAGTTTTAACAAAAATTTGCAAGTTGAATAGAATACCATTGGATTAGTTGAACAATCCACAGTCTTCTCTGGTGCAGCAGTGTTATTCACTTCATTCATATTGCTTGACTTGATCTCGTCCATTGTTTCCTCAGATTGTTTGGCTTCCCCATGTATGATTTGCAGGGTACTGATGCAACCTTTCTCCAAGCCTTTCGAGGATGAATGAAGTTTTGGAATAGATGTGGAGACCCAGCCGTATCTTAAGAAGGAGAATAATTTCAATCAACACATGTAACTAACTAAATAAATAAATCATTACCAAGGCAAGTGATAAAACTGGGCACGCACCTTAAGCGGAAAATTGAAGAACCTCCAACAGCTGCATAGACATCTCCAGCGCTGATGTCACAATCTTCCAGAGTCCATTTTAGACCGCTGACAAGACTTGATGGCTTACTGTATGGAAAAAGCGTGAGCTCCCCTCGTGCTACATTAGAACATCCCCACTTACTAATAAGATGGTTTAGTACCGAAGAAATTTTCTTTCGAGCCCTTAAAGTCAGTTCCAAATGTGGATGATATCCATCCTACAAAAATTAAAGGCATAGTTTTGTCACATCTCAAATATGAACTGAAATACGGATATCATATACTTGTCTGTGCTTAATGCCACAATGTTTTGTCCTCGTGTCAATACCTTTTCCAATGCCATGCGAGTCTTTTCATTTATTGGAAAAAGTTGAAGCTTGATCTTTGTGCGAGGATGGGGCATCTGTGTGGGATAAAGATCAATAAGAGGTGTCCTCTCTGCCACATCTGTTGGATTAGTTCGATCAACCGAACCCTGTACATTCTTCAAGTTATCTGCACTAGATCAAAAGGTATGTAGTTCGTTAACAACATTCTTATAAAAGAAATAAAGAAAATAACTGTACACAAAGAAATTAGTTCTCTTTTTCACACTCGAACAGCACACAAAATCGTTCCACGATGATGCAGGCACATCAGTTTAAGACAGAAACGGTTCCCCAGAAAAGAGGTAAGAAACTTGGGAGAAATGGTTTGTATTGAACAAACAATGTGAAACGAAAGGATTTGTTATCGAACCTTCAATGTGTGCATTTTCAATAGCTTTTATCTCCTGAGAAAGTATCTTTCTAGACTTCTGAACTCCAACCGTGACAGCAGATTTCACACACCTTTTCCCCAACTTTTTTGCCCTTCTATCTGGGCGCCTGCCTGTTTCCATTATGTTTCAACTTTCCAGCACTGAATAGGCTCTGAGGAGAATCACTTGCGCTATGTATCCAAAAAGAAAAATTAAGATGGCAGAACCTGAAACGGCTAACAGTCAGCAAGTTCGTCATCATATAAACTGTGTGTTCCATTCGTGACAAATGCTACAAAGGAAACTGCCAAATTATTCGTGCAATTTTATCCCTTCTTTTTTCATCCCGAAAACCTAATTCCATGTACAGATTTTTCTTTATGGTTCTAATGCTACCTACCCATAATAACGATGATAATGTACTGTTAAGTATCGGCAAAATCAAGTAGTTCCATCACTGCCATGATAAACAATAGAAATCCCTGTACTAACTTGGCAACGTACCTACCACAGCCGCAGGGATCAGCAAATCTCCAAGCGTCCTTAAGGAAAACTCTATACAAAAAATCGAATATAAATCACGCATTTAAAAGCCGCAGTTAGTACTTCAATGGTTGAAATTTATGATCAACCTAACCCAGATCTATAGGTCATAATCAAGGTGCTAATACATAATGGAAATAAGGCGTACTTTAGGTCATTGGATCGCAGAGCATAAATTGCAGCTGAGCACCAGGAAACTACTAAAATTCCACACAGAAAGAACCAAATATTCAAATCAACAGAAGAAAAATCACCACTAAAAGCTACTGAACAGAAACGAAATCGAGCAAGACAAACGAATTGAATCCAACTAGAAAGAAAAAGAAAACGCATACCACTTAAATTTCTTGAGTTTCAGAGCGAAAAAAGAAGATAGTAAGTACAACACAAGGAGGTAGAAATCAAGATGAACTGAATTTCGGAAGAAGAAATCGGTAGATGACGAAAAACATATAGTGAGGTGAGAATCTTTGGCCGGAGAGTCGTTCTGTTTGAGAGAGATTTGAATTAAGACGTGAAAATGATAAACGCGGGAAAAATAAATTTTTCAGATGAATCAGTTGCAGTTTCGCCGAAGAATTTCGCTCTCTCCCGCTTTATATATTCCACTATTCCACCAATACAAAATGACGATTTTGCCCTCGTGTCGTTTGGAGGCGGCGGTAAAAAACGATACAGTACAAGTACAACACGGTTCTTTATAGTTTGATTAAATTATACGAAATACCCTTGGAATTTCGATGTATTACAATTATGGTCCTTCAAGTTTCAAAAAATTTCATTTTAGCCTTGAAATTTAAAAGTGATTAAAAAAATTGAGAGTTTTATGTTTATATGATTGGTGGAAATTTAAGTTTTTTTTTTCGCATTTATAAGAAATTACAATTGGTAGCAATTTAAAAATATAATTTTGCAAACATGTATTACAAACTTGAATTACCCCTTTTTTTCTTTCTTTTTTTTATTTTTTTTATACTTTGTTTTCTTCTAGTTTTTATTTTATTTTCTTTTTTTATTTTTGTTTTAATTCTCCTGAGGACAACATTTGAATTTGAGCTTCTTTGATTTTATTTTGTTTTATTTTAATTCACTATATTTTCTTCTTTTTCTTTTTTTTCTTGCACTAGTTTTTAATTTCTTGTTTTTCTTTTTTTATTAAAAACAAAATAAAAAAACCTCGCCCTATTTATTTCCTTCTTTGTTGCATCACTTTTTTCATACTTTTTTTAAATAACTTGCTTCCATTTTTTTACAACAGTTTAAATATGAGTAACTTGTGCTCCGACTTTATCATCAACTATAGTTTGCAATAGTATCTGACTCTTGCTACAGATATCATCTTTTTTGAATGATTATTGGTGGTCACCGGTTCTGCCAACAGTGATTTGACTCCTATCGTGGACATCATCTTTTGGAAGCTAGAAAGTTTTGGGTTTAAGCCCAATAAGTGCCCATAAGGTAGATAGTAAATCAAATAATAATCACCAAGTACTTAGTATCAATCAATGTGTGTATAGCTGTAAAATATATCAATAATACATCAGTAAAGTGTAGCAGCAGTGTAAACATGTACATCATTATAAAGTATATCGGCAATATGTCAGTCAAATGTATTAGTGTAAATGAGTGTAACATTATAAAGCATATCAACAATATATTGATCAAGTGCATCAACAGTATAAACGTGTGTATCATTATAAACTATATAAACAATATATCAATCAAGTGCATCGACGATATAAACATGTGTATCATTATAAATTATATCTACAGTATGTCAGTCAAGTGTATTAATAGTATAAATGAGTGTATCATTATAAAGTATATAAACGGTATATCAATATAGTTTATGACCTGTGTCATTATAAAGAATATCAACAATATGTTAGTCAAGTGTACCAACAGTATAAATGAGTGTATCATTATAAAGTATATAAACCTAATTTCAATCAAGTTTATTAGCAATATTTATATATCAGTATTATATTTCAACATCAATATATCATCAAATGAAGTACTTTTTAAATAAAAATTAATTGGTTGAAAATTATTGTACTTGCTTCAAATAAATTAGTTGAAATTTTTGTTCCAAATTAATTGGGGAGAGGAAAAGTAACAAACGAGAATAAAATAAAAAATCGTAGGAAATTGAGCGACATAAGTGTAGCAAACATAATCAATAGATATTTGAAGTAACACATAAATGTATTAGACCTAAGACATGTGTGTATCAATAACATATCAGACCTAAGACAGTAATATATCGGGGGAATCAAGTGTTATCGAGTGCATTAGGTGTATCACGCGGGTTGGGCTTGTTTTTTGTCATTTTTGCAAAAGTAATAAACAAGGCTATGGACCTAATCAAGGTGTATCACAAGGGTTAAACTTGTTTTTTTGTCATTTTTGCAAAAGTAATAAGTCAGGGCTATGGACCTAATTAGGGTATGTTTAAATTGACTTGAGAAAAAAGTGTTTTTCAAAAAACTAATTTTTATTTAAACTATTTTGATAAAACGGTTTAAAATACACTTCAAAATATATTTTTAGTGATTTCCAAACACTTTAATTTTTTCTTAAATGACTTATTTTTAAAAAATTAAATACTTAAAAATGTATTCCAAGCACATTCTTAATGCTTTTTGCAAGTGCCCCATAATCAAAACACATCAAATCACTTGTGTCGTGTAATGATCTTCTACCTTCTAAGTTTTTCTTGTGCCTTCATCTAACTTTAAGTTCTCCATCTTCATCTAATTTATGTTGCCCATCTAGTATTCAGACCCATCTAGCATTCATCTAACTTACGTTCTTACCGATATGACTCCATCCCAATCTTTATTTGTTGTTTCAATGTAAAGACTCTTGAAAGAGTTTTATTTATTTATTTATTTATTTATTATTATTATTATTATTTATTATTTTTTTTATTCATCAAATTTCAAGTGTTAAAATTAATTTTAAAAAAATTCAACATGCAAAGTTTAAAACCTACTTCAAAATTTACGAGTCTTCGGTATAATTTAAGTTCCATTTAATAAACACTGTGATTTTCTGTTTTTTATTTTTAAAAATTAAATTTATAAATATTACTTTGGATTTGTTATTATTATTTTTTTAATGATGTTTTCAAAATGCAAACCATTTTTTTTTTTTTTTGAAATTTCAGAATGAATTCATATATGCTTCTTTATATTATTTTTTTTTATATAAAAAAACTATAATAAAAAAATAAAATCTCCTTTAATAACCATTTAGGCTATGTTATAACTATTTCATTTTCTGTTTTTGGTTTTTTAAAATTAAGCATGATTCTCCACATTTTTACAATGATTTGCATCTATTTTAAGTATAATGGTAGTCAAATGAAAAAAAAAAATTAAAAAGAAATTAAAGCTATTTTTTTTAGTTTTTAAAATTTGACTTGGGTTTTTAAACTATTGGTAAAAAATAATTTTGAAAATTAAGCCTATAACACCTCTTTGTTATCTATTTTTTATTAATATTTTTTTTTAAAAAAAAACCAAACAAAATTTTGAAAACTAAAAAAACGTAGTTTTTGTTTTTAAAATTTAACTAAGTGAATATAAATTAGGGTTGTTTTCAAATATAGTAAAATGAACCAACTTAGTATAGCAAATGAGGGTTGTTTGAACAATTTTTAAAAATATTCTATAGTCATAGATTAAACTCTTGACCTTTTTACCACTAAACCAACCCACAATGGTTTTTCAATCTTTCAATACTTTACAAATTTATGATTTTTTTTTCTTTTTTCTTTTTTTGAAAAAGAGTTTGAAATCCCATTGTTGAACTACCAACTTATTGTTGTTATTTTAAATATCCCTCATGCTTTTCTTTTAAATACAGGCAATCCCCGTGGCCTTATTGCCCCCAAAAAAAGAAAAAAAAGTCAACTTTAACCCAATTTTTTGGACTATTAAAACCTAATTTTTTATTCATTATTTTATTTATTTATTATTATTATTCTTTTTTTAACGAAGGTGAAAGATGCAGCCTCCGATCTCAAAAGAAGGACCTCATTCTATTTACTTGAAACTTCGATATCATGCTTCATTTCATCTAGTATAAAAGGGCAACCAAGAAAAAGTTAAATTATTATGAAAAAATTGCATAAAACACCCATAAACTATAAGTTTTGTTACAATGACACTTTTAAACTTTTAATTTGATCAATCACCTCCCTAGATTTTGTTGATTGTTGCAATTGACCTCTTTGTTAAAAAAAAAAAAAAAAAAAAGGAAATATGGTTGCAAATGTGCAAGATACCCAAATTTAATCTAAGGAGTTGATTATATGTTAAGTCTATGGAGAAAAATCTCATTAACCAATCAAAGTTTTTTAAAAATGATTTTTTTTTTCATAAAAAACTTTGTATTTTTCAAAGACGTCCTTTCACTTAAAGAAACTACATCATGGAAAAAAATTGTCACATTTTCTTTTACCTCTTTTAAAAGTCGAAAGTTAGAAAAATTAAGTGAGAAAGAAAATTGTGTAATTTAAATTTATTTGGTGCCCAATTTATTATTATTTTTTTTTATGTTTTAAAAAACTAATTTTATAAATCTACTACCAAGTAATTTTTTTTTTTTTTTATTAAAAGAAAACACATGCAATTTGAGAATCTAAATCAAAATTCAAAAACTAAAAAGTATATTATAAAACAAGCATCCGTTTTAAAAATTATATTACTTTTTTTAGAAAATGAAAATTATAAGAGTGGTATTAATTTTTTTTAAAATGAAATATTTAAAACAAAAGTAAACCACTCGTCTAAAAAAAAATAAAAACAAATGATTCATAGGATGATTGCATTTTGTATTATTTTAAATTTCCTTCCGTTTAATTATTCCGGTTATCTATTTTATCTAAACAAATGGCAATATTTTATATTTTTTAATGTAGAATAAAAATATTAGATATAATTTATATGATTCTATATTTTCTATATTTACTTGATTACTTGATTTGGTTTAGGGTTTTTTCCCATTAGGCTATTTAATTGGTTTTGTTGGCTTCCCAATTCTAACTTTCTTCAGCCTCTTAAGCCAAAGGTACGTTTGTTTCTTCTTCTTCCTCTTCCTTCAATAATTCTTCAATTTATGTATTTAGATCTTAAGTGCCGTACTTTTATTTTTATTTTTATTTTTATTTTTTTCCTCTCCCATTAAAATATTGCTCTTTCATTTATTTATTTAGAAACTGTTGGGACTATTATATTATTAGAGTCTTTTTCTTCTTCACATTAAAATACTGCTTTTCTTTTTTTAGTTTAAATTTCTTTTAATTAATTTTTTCCGTTTGGGATTAGTCTTTTTCTTCATCGCATTAAAAATACCTCTTTCCATTCATTCACATTTTTTTTTTAAAAAAAAAAGAAAAATCTTAATAATCTGTTTCCTCAGTTCAACATTTTGCATAATAATTGTTTATACTCAGAGTTTCAAGTGATTTTTTTCCTCTTTGATATAATAGGAATGGGACGAATTTATTCATCGCATGCCAACGAATATTATATATCAATTTTTCAGTATTTTGTAAACAAATTTGGTTCGAAAGGTAAAAATGTAATCCATATTGTCTATAATTGAATTTAGTCTTTAGATTTGATAAAACTTTATAAATAGTTTTATAATATGTTTGATACAACTTTGTGAATAGTTTTATAGTTTGATAAAATCTTTGTAAATAGTTGTTCATAAAAGGTAAATTCTTCCTAATCATAAGAACTAAATTTTTATTTTAACTTAGAATTTTTTTTAAACAAAAAATTTAGATTTAATTTGGAGTTTTAATGTTGATTTTTGTCCGAAATAAGTTGATTTTTAGATTTTGTTAAAAGAATATATTTTTTATTTATTAGTAGCGTGATAATGAATTTTATATATTAGGATTTTATCCTTTTGTTAACAAATTTATTAAAATTTAATCTATATAACTATTGAATTTAGTATTTTAGGTTTGATAAAATTTAATTTTACAATGTATTTGATGAAACATTGTAAATAATTTTATAATTTAATAAAATCTTTATAAATAGTTGTTTATAATCCTACCAAGTCCAAACCATAAGAATTAAATTTGTATTTTTACTAGATTTTTCTTTTTAAATTTAGATTTTATTTGGAATTTAATGTTAATTTTTGTTAGGTGTAAGTTGAATTTAGATTTTGTTAAAAAAAAAAAAAAAAAAAATCAGCAATGTGTGGAGTAAGTATTTGAATCTCGAACTATGTTCTCATCGACAAGTTGTATAATTGGTTTCAAAACTTATATTTTTATTAAGCTCAAACGAATTTATATGTCTTTTCAAGGAAAAAAAAAAAAAAAAAAACCTTAGATATGCTTCGGATATTTTTTATAGTTCAGACATTTAAAAATCTTTAGATGATAATTTGTGTGATATAGTTTTTAAATTAAGATATTTGAATAAATAATGCGGTAAACGATACAATTATTATGATTAAAAAAAAAAACAATCTTTAATATAATCGTTTTTGGGAGTTATATTTTACATTTGTGTAAATGAAATTAAATAGAATTAAAAAAGGAGAAGGAAAAAAAAAAAAAAAAAAACAGCAAAATGAAAAAGAGTGTCTGTTATGAACGGGAGTGTGGTGGTTGTCGTTAGTGGGAGAGAAGCGAAGAAGAGAAGAAGAAGAAGAATTTAATAGAATTGGAGAATGTCACTACCAATTCAATCGTTAAACATTCTCTGCCATTTTCCAGCATTTAATGGCGGCAATCCTGGGGCGTTTCTTCTGCTTTTCAACTCCTTTTTATCTCTCTTCTTCTTCTTCCTCTTCATTTCAAAGGTCCGTAGTTGCCTCGACCTTTCACAGTTTTGACTCTTTCTTTCTTTCTTTCTTTCTTTCTCGCCTGCTTTTGTTTCTTTCTTTGTTTATTTACTGCCAACACTCCTTTTTCCACCCAATCACACGCCAACCTTCTTTGATTCTTCTCTTTATTTGTCCTTTGATTCAAATTCCATAAACCCTATTCTTGCTCTTCTTCCTGACCCCTTTTTCCTGCGGAATCTGGATGAATTGGATCTAATTTAATGTGGGTTTTGCTTCAATTTTGTTGTTTTTATGTTTATTGCTTTGCTGCTTGTGGATTTTTGGATGTCGGGATTTGTTGATCGGTGTGTTCAATCTCTGAATGAAATTGGGTCTCCTTTTTTTTTTTTTTTTTTTTTTTTTTTGACTCGTTGATTTTACTCTTCAGCTCTTGAATATTTCCCCGCTTTTAATTCATTTTTTAGCTTCTTGTTCAAAGATTTCAATTGTTTTAGCTTGAATTTCTGTTGGGGCATTTTTCTTTCTTTCTTTTTAATATTTATATTGTGGTTATACAATGGTCTAAGAGTTAATTATGGCCAAAATGTAACGATTCGACAAGGAATCATCTCTCTGTTACGATTATTACTATTATTTTTTTGGTTAGAGATCTGAATCCCCCAATTTTAAATGCTATAACAATGAAAGCTCTTAAGTAGAAGGACCTGCGCTTTAAAATTGGCCCGTGTATGGTTTTCGTTTTTGGTTGGCCAGTAGATGTTTTGTGTTATGATTTTCTTGTATGTAAATAAATTTGGAACGTTCTTGTAAAATTTGATGTTTTCTTTTTAAACTTGTTGACCTTTAGGAGTTATTTTTCTTCACTTGTCTTTTTGACTTCTATTCAGGTTATTTCCCCTCTGCACCTACCGGTCGTTTAATATGTTTAAGTTAAATCTTTTCTGAAGGAAATATTATAAAATTTTATTGGTTCTTCTTCGGCCTTCTATTTATTTATACCAGTCATTGGATTTTTGCTGATAGTAAATTGTGTACTACAGATAATACTGTTGAGCATCAAGATCAAGCACTTCAGGTTTTTTCTTTTGAATGAAGATTGAGAACTTGAAGTGCTAATTAAAAACCAAAGTTATAGATTGCAATGTCGTCACCTGGCAAGAGTGAACATAAGGCAACTCTTGATGCTGCCTCATGGATGTTCAATGTTGTCACATCTGTTGGGATAATCATTGTCAATAAAGCATTGATGGCCACATATGGATTCAGCTTTGGTGCGCATGATAACTTTCATCATATTCAAATTGTGTTCTTTCTTCTACATTTCTGATAGTTTAGTTTCCATATTATGGACAAAGTGATCTTCGTTTTCTGAACATTATTCATTCTTACGAGTTTTATTTATTCCAAACTTGACCCTTTTTTATTACTCTCTTTAACATCATGATGCAGCTACAACTTTAACTGGCTTACATTTCGCCACAACCTCCTTGCTGACTTTTGTGCTCAAGCAACTTGGTTATATCCAAGATTCTCACTTACCATTCCTTGACATTCTTAAATTTGTTATATTTGCAAATTTCTCAATCGTGGGAATGAATGTGAGCTTAATGTGGAATTCTGTTGGGTTCTATCAGGTATTTTTTCTTTTTTGTTAAATGTTCTTTCTTCCCCCATTTTTTAGAACTGAGACATGGGATTGTAACTCTTCTCTCATTACCAGATCGCGAAGCTGAGTATGATACCAGTATCTTGTTTTCTAGAAGTTGTCTTGGATAAGGTGCAATACTCAAGGGACACAAAACTTAGCATACTGTTAGTTCTACTTGGTGTTGGAGTTTGTACTGTCACTGATGTTAGTGTCAACATGAAAGGTTTTGTGGCTGCCATAGTGGCTGTATGGAGCACTGCCTTGCAGCAGTATGTAAGTAACTGCATCATTAATCTTAAATTGGTGGTGCTGCATAAAATTATTCGAAATTATGAATATATTTTCAGGTTGTCTTGAAATTACAAAAGTGGTGTATGATTGGATTTTTTTTGTACAGAACTTTTACCACTTGTTTATCATGATGAAATAAAAGCAACTGATAATTTGAGATCTTATGATTTCATTCTGGGACCAATTATTCTTCTTCTAATACAGCTTTGGGGTTTTTTCTCTGGGTGCAGTATGTACATCATCTCCAACGAAAATATTCTCTTGGATCCTTCAACTTATTGGGTCATACCGCTCCAGTGCAGGCTGCTTCTTTGCTGTTAGTTGGGCCATTTTCAGACTACTGGTTGACTGGAAAGAGAGTTGATGCCTACGGATACACTTTTATGTCCTTGGTAAGTTTTTATATCTATTAGTATACGTTGGGAAGATTCTACTTGGTTTATATGTGAGTTTCAAATGTGTATAGTTCTGAGTTATGGTAAGCATCAGGGCAAGTTCCTTTTTTCTTTTAAAAATAAAAAACTGGCATTTTCCTACCTACCACAGTTGTTATGGTACTCCTAAATTCTTTTTATAGGAAACACAAAACATTTCACTGACATGGGGAAATAAGGTACTTCTTAAAAAGGATATATTGATTATTGATATATCTCGAAAAAAACCCAACAATTTAGTTGCTTTATTATCAATTAGGAAAATTTTAATTTTAACCACAATAAACCACTAATTAACTCTGAGTCTCTATAAAAAATTCGTCATATGCATAAATTAATACGAGAAACAATTTGATGGATATGGGGAAAATTAACCAAAAATCAAAGGCCAATATCATGCAGTTATAATATTCCAATAATTCATTGAAAACCAGCCCAATTATTATCGATACAAGATATGAATCAATGAAAATTTGTCCAGAGATGCTAAAGAGAACAATGATATTCGGCTATTTCAAACACATCTACACAATCCTTTGCTGAATCACTGAACACCTATTATTCCTTTCCAACCAAGAACTTCACAGCTTGGATTTGCTTGCATTAATGCATAATCTTCTATGGATCATCTCATGCCATGAGTGCTTCCCAACATCTCTTGTTTTTATTGTTGCACCATCCATCTCCTAGCCACTTCTGTATATTGGAGAAGAGACAGAAACTTTATTGAAAGAAAGAACCAAGACAACGCAGTTAGATTATGACTGGGCTAGATTATCTTCAGAGAATATTTTTTGAAGGTCTTCCTTCTAATCTTCTCTGACTAAGGATAGATCCTCCAACTTTGGCTGGTTTAAGCTTCCTTGTTGAAATCCACTTCTAAGGAAGTAGTTCAGAAGAAGTTCCGGACAATACTCCTCACAGATGGAGGTTTTCAATGATTGAAGGGGACTATTGAGCCACTAATGAAATTCCATCTTCCTTTTGATTGTTTGTTTCAGCATCAAAGGAGCAAAAAACCTCTATAGTTATCCCAGCTATAACATAATAGCTTTTAAACTTATTACCAAACCTGAAGTTCATATCAGGGCATTTAGTGAAGCCACCACATAAATTCACGGGCTTCCAAACTCCATAGACTTTAGAGAGTAATGTCCCTGTCATAGGCTTGGGATAGCATCAATCATGCCATGTGTTTTATGTTTTCCCCTTATCGCACTGGATGACTGACTACTGTTTAAGTCAAAGCCATTTTTTTGACTTTTATCTCAGAGGGACCCAACTGAAGTTTTCAAAGAATCTGTTAATGAAGCGCACCAATTATTGCCAGCCTTTTGGTTTTCACTCCAAGGAATGATGACAAACTTGCTTTTGTTGTTTCTGCAAAACTTCCTTTATTTTGTCGATTTGTTGAATGCAAAGACACGCATTTTCCTCTGTAGTCTACCATTTGGAAAAAATTAAGAATAAAGAGCTCGCAAGGAAAGGAGAGACTGAATCTTTGTAGATATTGAAGGGTTGACGAGATTTCTTTTATAAGTGTGTTAGTAGTTTCATTTGTGACCTACAAAGTCCCATATAATGAACAACGTTTGTGCCCAGTTGTTCAACATTTGCTTGGGTCTTGTTGGAGGCGGATTGCATGATCAAAGCTCACCTCACTTGTGAATCTTTGATGTGTCATTTAAGCTTGAATCACCTGTACAAATCAAGAAAACCTCATTCTTATTACATGGATCTTGCCAAAATTTTCGATCTCAAACAATGTATTAGTAGTTCTTTCAGGGTGATCTAATTTAAAATTTTAAATAACGCAAGATGCAAATATTTAATTACTGCTTTTTTTTTCTCCACTTGATCTGCAAAACTACGTAGCTAGTTGTTTGCTTAGCAACTGATTCTTACCAATGTGTTTTCTTTTGCAGACGTTCTTGATCCTTTCATGTACCATTGCAGTAGGGACCAATCTCAGCCAGTTCATATGCATTGGTAGATTCACTGCCGTGACATTCCAAGTGCTTGGCCATATGAAGACCATTTTAGTCTTGACGCTAGGATTCATTTTCTTTGGGAAGGAGGGCCTCAACTTACAAGTAATTATAGGTATGGCCATTGCAATTCTAGGAATGATCTGGTATGGCAATGCCTCATCTAAGCCAGGAGGGAAGGAGCGTCGTAGTTTTTCCTCAACAAGCAGCAAGTCATTAAAGCATACTGGATCAGAATCTTCCGACCCTGATGAAAAGGTCTAGAGTTGAGTAGAATTCATACTTTTTATTCCTCCCCTCAATAATATCCATGGAAGAATAAATAAAAGGGAAATGATTTAGAGAGAGAAACAAAAGAAAAACACTGGATGTTTGACTTCAGTAGATTCCAGGAGATTCGCGACACGTAATTGGCAGGCCCCTCACTGATTTTTGCTCATTATAGCTTTGTTTTCCCTCCCTTCTTTTATTAACGTGAAAAGGTATGCCATCTTTTGAAAGGATGCATCCAAAGGTTCCCCCTACAAAAAGTTTACAATGTTACAGAGACCACAGTTATCAATAGTATAGATATTTCTCCCTGCTAGATATTTTTTAATCTCCATGTCATGTCGCTATTCCAACATTTTAGTTCATTGGTTGACAATCAAATTATGTTATTTTATGCTCTGCTAATTGAAATTTTCTTACTATATATGATTACCCCATTTCAATAGCCAAACATTAGTGGACCATTAGTTGCAACCTGATTTCCTTTCTTTCTTTCCTTCCTTTCAATTGAGTCAATCTGATTTCTTTTGAAGATCACCCGGAAAATTGTGCACGTGAGGAACATAACTTGTTATGTGTTAGGTGGGCTTTAGAGTGATAGAAGGAACCTGAATTATTGGTAGGACTCTATGTAAACAGGAACCTCTGCCCCTCCTGAACACAATTCTTCTTTTTTTTTCTTTCAATATGTAGAGTGAAGGTATTGAAACTTAGATCTAGAAGTTATCGTGTATTTGATGCTAGTTTGGCTATGTGCATTTTGGCCTCTTGAAACACAATTTGATCTTCCAAAGTCTTTTCTTTTTTCCTCACGAACACTTTTGAGACAGAGAACAATGCCTATAAATAGACTTCACTGTGGCAGTTCTCTAGAGAATGATGCTTTCATGAGAACGGTAAACTATAGGCCTAATTTGACACTTCTGGAATTTATTATTTGTGCAGGTCTTAGTCAGCATTTGCTTCTCGCTAGGAACCTCTCATTTGCAGATTGAAAAATGTTGTCACTGGCTTTCTCTTTAGATGCCTTGTTTCCTATTGTAGCCATGGAAATTGGAAAAGCTCACAATCTTTTTCACCCCCATAAATCTTGGTTTTTCTGTGCTCATTATAGTAACAAAGCCTCTTTTTTCTACACTTCTTTTCAACTTCTGTTGTTTTATTTTTATATATATTTGGAGGCAACCTAAAAGTTTAGGTTGGTTATGTTGTTGTCCGGTGGTTCATAGCCCTCCCTCTTTGATGAGTGATTCTTTCAGTCTATGGAGAAAAAAACAAGAGGAAAAGAGTTGTAGAGAGAGAAAGTTAGGTTCAGATACAGCTGCATCTGGGTCCAAGAAAATGTCCCTATGTGCCTCAGGATGGGCATAGCTTGCCTAGATTTGGGTACAAAAAAATTGGACATTATCTACATTCATATTCCTTCAACATTATTATTATTCATCTCCTTTGCTTCCACAATTATCCTCTTGTTTTTTCAAAGCTGAATATAGCTCTTGAGTTGTGAATAGTGTAGGATACTGTTCAAGTACTTTTGTGCAAATAATGAGAGAGAGAAAGAGGAACACTTCTTAACAGTTTTCTATCAAATAATAATTCACTCAACACACATTGCTAATATCAAATCATGAAAGCGAACTATCACTGAAAAATCAAATAATCCCATTCTTTAGAACTCATTTTCATTCTTCTTTGTTATTAGTTTTTTAGATGTTTTGTTTTTTCAATCATATGTGGGAGAAGATATTTGCTCGGGTTGGCTCGTATTTAGAAGTTAAACCATCTTATTAGACTTTTTTTTTTTTTTTTTTTTTTTATAAAAACAATATAGTTTTATTAAATTTAAAAAAACATACCATGGAGGTCACCTACCAAAGATTTAGGCTTAATTTGAAATTGGTGTAATAATTGTTGTTATAAAAAATAGAATAAATTAGAGTTTGAAAATATATATGGAAATTATATCAATGTGGAAGAGTTTTATTATAATATATTTATTTAAATGGTTAAGAAAGTAATATATTTTTAGAAAAAATTGAATCTAAAAGTTACTATTATCATCTTTTACACGTTAGTTAGAATTTAAAAGTTGTTAACAATTTGATTCGTCAAATAGTGGAGGAGGTTAAAATTTTTTCAAATTCATTCTCTATGATTGCAAATGTAATTCTTTTGAAACGATTAGTGATCATCATCAAAGTGTTTCAATTCTGTGTTTTATTACATTGAAGAAGTTTCAGAAAATAAAAATGAAATTCTTTTGGTTAATAATTATATTATATTTAGTTAATCATGAACCGGTTCGAGCTCTTCAAAAGCCAATTGGAGCGAACTTTCAGGGCTTCATGGGCCACAATGAACTAAATATTGAGACTTGGACCCATTTACGATGCAAGATTATTTTCAATTTTATTTAGCCACTTTTTTCATTAAAAAAATGAGTGATCAAAATTAATATGATCTTTTACAATAAATAAATAGATAACTGTTATTCTAATTTATAAAAATTTATAAAACAGCCAAAATTACATACTTCATCATAATTCTAAGTTGGTCCTTATGAAATTGTAGGCGATTTTGCTTTCGTGCAAGCATTGAACATTAACTTACTTAAAAGTCATTTAACACGTTGAAAAATAAATTAGTTTTAATTTAAAATAAAATTTTAACTTTTTTTAAAAAAAATTATTATAAATAGAAAAATATTAAACTATTTATAAATATAAAAAAATTTGAGTGATAAACCGCAATAGACAAATCATAAATTATAAAGATTAAATCTAATTTAGTTTATTTTGCTATATTCGAAAACAACGTAATTTTTCGATGGATAAAAGAAAAATATTCACTAAATAACTTTAAAACCAATGTATGAATTATATTTCCTATTGCTTCCTATTTGAATTCAAGTATGTCTCTATTAAGAAAGAAAAAAGTGAGGTGATATGAATAGTGAGAGATCATAAATTATGAGTTTTAAATCTAATTTTAATTTGAATTTTTCATTTTTAAAAGAGAAAAATTTCTCTATTTTTCTTTTAGTGATATATGAAGATGAGAGATTTAAACTTTGATCTCTCCATCGCTAGTTTACAATTTAACCTATTGATGTATGTTTATGTTGTTAATTTATTATTATTTTTTTTATTGATATATGTCTATATAGAAATTAATATATTGTTGATATATTTCATATAATCAAGAGTAATGCACTTTCTTTTGTGTAATAATTTAATGTAATTTACCATATAATTGAAATGCACAATCATTGAATAGATCATACAAATAATAAGTAGTATATAGTTAATTAATGTCATCGAAGTACAATAAATTTCTCAAAACAAATAAATGCTTCGGGAGATTCTTAGAATTAACTCATTAATTACGAGTTATTAATGTCATTCAAACAAAAAAGGGGTAAAATTATAGTTTGTCGCTAATTTTTTTTTTTAAGTGTATTTGCTTTCTCAAACATTAATAAATGACATTTTTGGATAATATTTCTTTTTTTTTTTTTTTTATTGAATCCCATTTAAATTTTATGATACCATATAACATGAGATTTTGTGTTTAAAATGTACAACAACTCACTGCTAAAAAAAATGATTAAACTTTAAAATGAGTACCATATTCAAAGAAATTGAGATTCACTAATTTTGTTACATTTTTTTCCACAATTGAAATCATTATAAATTGATTTTTTTTTAAATAAAACAATATTATAATGTTGAGTTTCCTTATTTTTTGGGCAGATGTGTGAGTAGAATCAATGAAGTAATTGGAAGCCAGCTTTGGGCATATCCCATCCCTTTCAATGTGATCTCTAGGCTAACTAGGGTTAGCTTGACTATCAATTATCTCAACCATCAATTTGAGTTTGGTTCCATCTTTAACTATTATTTTACATTAATCCAAATGAATATATGTGAGTATATATATATAGATAAAGTTCCAAATTAAAATGACAAGTGAAGAATATTAAAAAAAAAGAGAAAAAAGTTTGGTTGAAAACATCTCAATTCAATGAAAATAAATGGATTGAAAGAGTGTCAAACCTCCTAACCTAATTTTATCATCTACCTTAAGTTTATTATTTAGGAAAAATAATATTTGTTTTATCTCAAGTTTTCGTTTTCTATATGGTTTTTAAATTTCAAAACGTTTTCGTTTTCTATATGGTTTTTAAATTTCAAAACGCCCTGCACTTTTACGTATGATTTTTTAGTTTAATTTTCAATTATTTTCTAGATTTTAAAACTTTACATTTTTACCATTAAATTATGAGTTTTCTTTTTGGTTGGTTCTCAGGTTTCAAAGATTTACAATTTTGCCTTTTTTTTTCCCTCACAAAATACTATTTTTTTTCTTTTATCATTGCTTTCCATGTCTATAAAAATTATAAAAATGAATGATTAATTAAAATCATATCAATGATCATGGCTCACGTTTTGAGTTTTCAATCATTTTTCGTAATAAAAATTAATTAAAATCACAAATTAAAAACTTCAATTAACTAAAAGTTAATACTAAATATTAATAAAAATTCAAAGGTATCAAAACTAAACCCTAAACTCAAAAATAGAAACTTGAACATTAGAACCTAAAGGGCAAAAGAGTAGTTTTACCTTTAATAAAATAAAATAATTGCTTCCCTTTATCCAAAAGCTCTCCTTCCATCATAGCACGGCAATGAATAGAATTTTAACCAATCTTTAATCTATAATTCGAAAATAAATGTTTTTCTTTTGTTTTTTTTTTTTTTTTTTTAAATACACACACACACATACAAATATATATCTTTAGAAATGGGATACATTAATCCGAAAATAATAATGGTGGGTCAAGAAAGTCCCAAAAGCGATGGGTCTCGTGTGGCTAATTGAATTAATGTAATTATTATTAATATTTTGTATACTATTCATTGGTACTTTCATACAAAGAAACACCAAAAAGAAACTTAGACCCACAACACCTTTTCAACCCCTTTCCCCCTTTTCAATTTTCCTTCTTAATTATTCAACCTAATCTTCTAATTACTCTTAAAACCCTACTTTAATTAATTAACTAATTATTTCCCTATCATTTAGACACGTAAAGTTCATGCCCTATTATTAGCTTATAATGTTAGCATTATAACTTCTTTTTTTTTTTTTTTTTTTTCATTTTTGTTGTTGTTACCAACTATCTATGTTTTATAGTAGTAAAAAGATTAAAGTATATTCAATACGTGAATGTAGCTTCATTGATTGAGGAAGTTCAAATTAAAACACTACTAACTTAATTAATTATAATACCAAAGTCTTTTATGTGCAAATTTGATAAATCATATGAATCTCAAATTTAACTCAAGGAGGGGTTGACTTGATGAGCAACTCAAGTAGGCTAGGTAGGACAACCTTAGGTTGGTACGGTCAAATAGGTTTGGTCCCAGCAAACTTGTGAGCTGAGCCTTGGCTTGGTTTTAAAATTTTCTCTTTGATGCTCATTCATATTTTGTTTGTATTTTAGATTTCATTTTATCTATAATAGAGACCAAAACACACTATTTGCACATAGCTAAAAAATATACCAAATGTACCCGATCTTTAAAACCTTTCTCAATTTGGTATTCAGTCTATTAAAGTTTTCATTAAAATTTTAAATTAGGCCAAACTGTCACAATACTAATAATGATCATTATTACTACCATTATTATTGTTCATGTATCATTAATTTTTGTTTTATTAATACATTTGATCATTTAAATTGCTTTTTTTTTTTTTTTTTTTTTACATGCCACTTGAAATAAATTATAATTCATTGGTTAACTCTTCGAATAATATTTATGTGTCTAAATATGTAAATAAACTAATTATTGAGTTGTTTGAGCATGACCAAAGTTCTACGTTGATTAGAAAATGAAAAAATACGGTTGAGAATCGACTTTAAAGATCATAAATATCTTTTATATTTGAACTTCTAACCTTTTGATTATATAATATAATATAATATAATATTGTAAATTGTAGGAAGTTGGATTATAGTCTAAAATAATATTTGCATGTATGCATGGAACGTTTGTATTTATATCAAAATTTAAGAAAAATATTATATTGATCTATCTTTCATGTAGATGGCAAACTCCTAAAAAGATAGAATTAAAATTTAGTATCATTATATATATAAAATGATGGAGAATAAAAAGAGGAAGAAGAGAAGGGGGGGAAATGGGGTTAAGAAATTGAGGGGGGCCTACACTTATATGTGGTGGGTCCCAGAAAGCCTCCAATAATTGTATGTATCTGTGTTGTGCACGTGTGCTGTTCTCTCTCTTCTTTTCCAAGTTTTCCTTTTTCAATGTATCGCGTTTAATGCCTTTTCTAACTTTTCCAATCACCCCCCCCCCCCCTAACTTCTTCTATTTTTCCCTTTTCCCTTTTCTTATTATTATTATTATTATTATTGCTTTGCTTAAATACTAAAATAATACTATTTCCTTACAAATAATATAATATTTTGTATTTCTTTCATTTCCCTATTTCTTTTTTTTTTCTTCTTAATTTCATAAAATTTAAACATATATAAATATTATATATTGGAAGCAAGGGTAGAGTAACAGTGACAGGCTGGCCACGCTGTCGGTGACCCAGCAGTCAAACTAAGCGATGGTAATACAAACCCTACGTGTCAAATTCATCCACGTCATCATATTAGACATGGGCACGTGTCCATGGCAGCTTCTGGGTCCCTCTTCCCACAACATCATCATCACCATCAAATTTGTTTTTCCCCTTTCAAATTAAATATAACTCATCTCTCTCTACAAAATACAAATACATCGCCATTTTTAACTAAAAAAAAAAAAAAACATTCAGTATGGTGATAGTTACAATTACATATTTCTAAACTTCTACAAGTGTTAAAATTAGACTCTCTAACTTATAATAATTGTAGAAGTTGAACCCACAAATTATAAAAATTGAACTCTCAAACTTATAAAAATGTTATAATTCATACAATTATGTAAATTTGAGGGTCAAAATTGACCCAATTTTAACACTTGTGTAAATTTTGAAGGCTCAACTTTAAAAATTGAAAATTTAAGGGTATAACTATAATTACCACTATAATTTAGGGGTGGTTTTTGCAATTTGTCAAAAAAAATTTATGCCATAAGACCACTACAATTTGTTTAATAATCTTTTATGTTAGATATTTGTAAAAAAGAAAAATAGTAAGTGAATTTATATTTAGTAGTTATTAAGAGATATAAAAAAATTTTGGTTAAAATACCATATCGGTCCCTATATTTTGAAGTTTGTTTTATTTTAGTCTTTGTATTTTCAAACGTCCAATTTTAATTCTTTTACTTTCAGTAAATTTAAAATCTAGTCCCTTCGAGTTATTTTTTACCACACAATTATTTAATAATAATAATTTTCAAATTAAGAAATACCAATCATGAATGTTTTTCAAAATTTATAGTAAAAGATGTCAATATAAAACAATTTGTTTAAAAAAAATAAACAAAAAAGAACTAGCATTTAAAATTAAATAGATTGAAAGTACATGAACACAAAGTAAACAAAATTTAAAGGGTAAAGACAAAAGATGATATTTTAACCTAAATTTCATAATTCCAACTATTATTAGAAAACAGTTGCATTGTAAGGATGTAATTGAAAATAATTTGTCCACCTCTGCCCTCTACCCATGCCAAACCAAAGCTAATAATTTTGAGTGCAAAATATTGAAAAAAATAAAAAAGAAAAAAGTAGGGTCCATTAGGAGGAAATAATAGCAGTTGTGGGACCCAATAGTACACCAAGAGAAGGACAGAAATTTAGAGAGAGAGTTTAGACTGACAGTCTCATCAAACTCATCACTCAATAAATTTATGTAAAGTGATTGTGTAGTAATGCATTTTGTTCATACAATACTCACACACATTCTTTCTTCTCATCTCCCAATTGGATTCCCCTTTTTAACTCATCCTTTCTCTCTTTCACTCAATACACACCTCCTCTAACTCAATATTTCAACTTCTAACTTAAATCTCTAACACTATACATTGGTTGGATTGACTTAGATTGAAATAATTTTTTTTACCAATTCGAAATTTAAAGTTGGTCAAATTAATTGGTTATCCAAAAGACTTGATCATAGTCTCAAACCCAACTCAACCCAACCTAGGTTGGGTTGTTAGATTTTTTCTTATTATTAATTTAAAATACTTAAATTTATCTACATCATATGACTAATAACTAAAATTTCATAAAATTCAAATGTTAAATACTAAATATCATATATATATATAAGGTTGGATTGAGTCAACCGAAACAAAAATATATTCAACCTGAACTCAATCCAACCCAACCCGACAAAAAAATAGAAAAACTTCAACCCAACTAAACCTAAGAACAAAATTAATCTAATCCAACCATTTTATAGTTTGGATCGAGTAGTCATAATTGTTTGGGTGGTTGGTTTATTTCAACATTCCTACAAATCTCAATAAGTATGGCTACTAATGTTATGCTCGAGTCTGAAGTAATTATCGTTTCTTCCATATTGTTGATGCCAAATTTTGAATAGGGGAAAACACACATGTCCTTCACCTGACAACAATTGTAAATTTGTTATTCGGGGAAGAGATGACCTCCAAAACAAATAAAAATGGCTTCAATGCTAAAATCATAATGAAAACTAGGGAATAAAGAAAAATAAAAAGTTAGAAAAAATCATAAGGACGAAGGCTCAAGCCAGGTCCTTTTCCTAAGTTCATTTTGGTCATGAGTTGCCACTTTCGGCCCATCCATGCTCTCTTCTTGACTTTGTCTTTCTTATTTACTCTAATGATAGTTATATCCTTTGGTCCAAAATCACCCATAACACATATATTTCTAACTTGTACTTCTTGTAAATTTTATTTAGGCTAAATTAAAAAGTAAAATAAAAAATCTTATATTTTGTATTTTCTAACTCATTTCTACTCGCATGACTATTTCAAATAAGAGAAATATGAATATAATGTTATGTTAAATTTTCCTTTTAACACAAAATTTGAAGGTGAATAAAAGAATTGTTAAACAAAAAAGAAATTTAGTACACAAACATTCATAGTTGTTTGGTTATCGTCACTGAATTTGAATTTGTGTCATGGAGTCTCTAAATTTGATGAATTTGATGTTTAATAAATTCATTAGGTAGGTAAATAAAACTTTTATTTGTTCTATTTTATTTTGAGTTTGATATTAATATAAGGAAAACGAAGAGAGAGAATATATAAGTTAAAGGTTAAATCTAATTGGACGTATAAAGTTTGGTACATGTACGAGACAACGAGAGAAAACGTGATGAAGCCGAAAGCCAGATTCTTTATGCACACGTGTCGAGTCACGCGAGCGAGTTTTGATGGTTATGTACGCGCTTCTTTTATTTATTATTGTTATTTATTATTATTATTTTTTTACCAAACCCGCTGCCTTTTTCTCGTGAGGCAATCCTTTACTTTTTACCCTATATTCACTTGTCGTAAGCAAATATTCCCATTTTTTCCTCTTAAATAATAATAATAACTCACCAATAAATGATGCAAAGGTAACTGTAAAAACGGATACCACCACCAGGCTTTGCAAAATCACTATTTCCACTTTTTTTGTTTTTTTGTTTTTTTTCTCTCTTTTTCACCAATTCCTTGTTATATATATATATATATATTAATACACCGTCTACGAGAAGTGATTAAACCTCTAGTCTTTAAACAGGAAAGTCACGAAGTAAACTCAATTGAACACCAAATGTCAAATATATAATAAATGAAATACCCATATAATCTATATTATTTAAGTTTATTTTGTGTGCTTATCCTTAACCATCAAATCACAATGAATAAAAGTTAGGTTGTCACCCAGTTAACAACTAATATTAATGTAGGGTTAATTAATATTTATGAAGACAAATTTGTAGGGTAAACAAAATAAAGTATGGCACTCTCGTAATATACTAGCTAGAAAATTTCTCTAAAAGAACCTAACAAAGAATACACATTTAGTGTTGATTCTTCTTTGCCATCTTTTGCCACATTAGATAGATAAACACTTAACTATAAGTAAGATTAATTTATAAAAAATAATAACTTCAAACTTTGCACCTTAATTTGTTGAAAAAATTCCCCAATGTTGAAAACATATCAAATTGTCCTTGAAATAAAACTTATTTGAAATGTTTGAATAAAAATTGGGACCTAAAGCCATGTGACATCAACATTGAACATAAATTTGAGTCACTATTAGGTTACAGACACACAGGCTTCATCTTTTATCCGACATTCTAAGAAATTTTTAATTAAAATGATTATGAGATATGTATGAAAGGTCAAATGTAACACCGTAACTTTTGAAATAATAAAGAATTCTTTTAATTTAACCTTAAAAAGACGATGAAAAACATCTTTTCATAGTGGTTCTCAAATTATATAAACTAATTAAATTTTCATAATTAAGGATAGGTTCTATGTGTGATGGGAATAATTTTCTTATGTAGCCGTTTTTATTAAAAAAAAAAAAGAGGTTATGATATTCAAAGGCAACAGGCAAACAAGAACAATAATATTTTTAGCCATCTATAAAATTGTGGTGCCATTTGACCAAATTCCAGAATTGGAATAATTTGTTTTCTTATATTTTAGGCAGTGTTTTGCTCACTTTTTGAATGAAAAAAAAAAAGGGAGAAAAAGAAAATCTTTTTATTCCTTTCCTTTTCCTCACGAAACAAACAAATGCATGAAAGTAAAAGTGTTTCCATTCAAACTGTTAAAAAAGCAATAAGAAAAGAGAAGTAAGAGAATCAAGCTTTTCAACGAAGTCGCTTTTAAGAATTATCTTTGCTTATTGATTTTTGTAAGTATGAACATTCAAAAGAAGGAGAGAAGAAATTTAAAAACAAAAATTATTTCCATTATACTCACTCACATTCAAAACAGAAAGGAAGTTGAAAGTTGAAAGGCAAAGTGGACAAATGTGATAGTTTGTTACTTGTGGGGTTAACATTTGTTTGACCTCTTACACAAGTAAAGCCCAATTTTTCTTATATTGTTTTTGACTAATTTACCCATTTATGACTTTTTTCCTCTTAATCATTTTATTTCAAAAGTTTATAATTTTATTTATAGGCTGTTTTCTTGGGTTTTGTGCAAAACTTTTTTTATATTACAAACTTCTACCTAGGTTTTTCTCCCTTTAGAATGATTGGAAAAAAAAAAAAAAACGAGTGAAATTCCTTTCTAGCTTTTAATTAAATATGTTCTTTTTTCTAAAATTTTGATTTTTTTTAGAAAAATCAAAACAATATTTTAATTATAATAGATATTATCGTAATACCAACATTGTATCGACCAAAAAATCAGAAGTTTAAATTTTTTACTTTGCCTATGGGTAAACTCAACAACAAGATATCTCTATATCACTATACAAATTCAACTAGCTAAATTTTTGTGGTAGAATATGATTTTAGTCTATAAAATTTTAAATTTGAATTTATGGTCTTCAAAAGTTGTTGATTTCCACTAAATTACGTGTAATATTTAAACAAATAAAAATGACTAAACTTGAGTTCCATAGGATACAATATCATAGCAATGTGCTTGAATGAGAAAGGAATCATAAAGCGACAAAAAAGTGGATAAATACAAATTATATATAATCTTAAATCTGTCATCCCCTGATTATAAGCAATACCAAATAATTATAAACATAAATTGTTTTCTCAAAATTTAATTTTGTTTTGAAATACTTACAAATATATGACAAATTACATTGTTTTAAAGACATGTTCAAAGGGAATATTATTAAATTGACTTATTTCGAAAGAGCAATGTGTCAATGTATGGAATGACCAATATTTCTTTAAAAACAAAATTTTCATACAAAGCATATAGCATATTATAATGAAAACTTTAATTTTTATTTTGAAAAAATTATCAATGTTTTCCCATCTTTTTCTTTTCACATTCTATTATTTTTTCCCTCCCTTGAAGAAAATCCATGAAAAATGTGATTAAACTTATAATGCAAGGAAAACAATTTCCTAAAATTAGGGATTTTTGTTGGCCTATTCTACTTTTAAAAGTTGACACTATCTTTCTTTCTACTCCAAAATAATATTTTCTAAAAAATCCAAAAATAATAGTAAAAACAATTTCCCTTAGCCTCTACCCATTTTCCTACTACTTCTATCTTAACACATTCTCAACTTAATTATCATTATTATCTTAATGGAAAGTTTCGGCCTAATTAGGGTTTTTTGGGCCTCTTGGGCCCAATCGAAAAGCCCAATTCTCACCATCTGAAAAGATAATCTAGGAAGTAGTGAAAGCTTAGGAGTGAAAAAACTGATCTAAAAAGACAATTCATCCTCCAATTATCCGAACCATATCCGACAAAATAATTGTAATGACAAACATACCCTTCGTGTTCATGTAAATTTCAAAATTGTCCTCCGCCCAAAAGGAACAATCCCAATTATCTGATGCCCTCCGATGGAAAAATTAAATTTCCCACGTAAGGACTATAAAGGCACCTGAATCGAGTTTTATTTTTATTTATTTTTATGTTTTTTTCCCTTCAACTTTCTATTTCAATTGATTAACCACGAGGCATGATGAATGGTATATTTCAATATTTTGTTATTTTAGTATGAGCGATGAAATTTAAAGATTTGAACATCTAACTTCAAATAAAATTTACGATTGTTGAATCATGCTAGCTTTGTTATGTTATTATTATTATTTTTTTAAATAAGCATTTGATGCGAAAAATAATTAAAACAGTAGAAAATTTAGGTTGTGATTCATTTCATGACCATTCAATCAAATGTAAATATTTTTATTTTTTGTTTTTTCCTTAACAATTGTTAATGCATTATAATATTGAAAAAAAAATCAAAACTCTCGCTTCATGTAATAATGGAGAATGAAAAAACACATTAAAAACTTTTAGATCATTCAACTTTTGTTTCTATATGGAGAAAAAAAAAAGTTATAATCAGCATTTTCAAGTAAAACGCTCTTTAATATAACTATATCAATAATTTGAACTCATTTTCAATATAGTAAGCTTCACGTGAAATAGTAGGGTCAAATTATGATTACATTGGAAAACTTAAAACAATTCAGTTATAAATGTTTCATTATAAAATGTTAAAAACAACAACAAAAAGGAAAAGAAAACGCACAATTTAAGTGACATATCAATTTACATTTTTAGCCTGTCTCCCATTCTAACTCATTAAGAAATCAAAACATTTCTGAAATGAAATTAAATCAAATAAATCAATCAAAAGTGTGAAAAGAAAACCCAAATAATTTGGATGATCAAAAGATTATAAAACTTGACCACATGCATGGAAATTAAAAAGAGGTCACTATTTAATGAAGGGAAAGGGAAAGGTAAACAGGCAATGTAATTGCAACTTCCTTTGGTTGTAGAGCTTCTAATTAAATTTGTATAAAAACATAAAGAATTATTATTATTATTATTAAATTTTAAGAATCCTTAAAAGTGAGAGATGAAAAAAAAAAAATAGTTCAATTAATTGATGGTGATGGATCGATCGTTGATCACACGTATGTAAACATAAAGCTAGAGAGACAAAGTGATCATTTTAGAGAGAGAAATCAACCCAAAAAAGCCAAAAAATAATTTTTAAAAAATAACCAAAATCAAAATTAAAAAATTAGAAAAAGATTAATTTAATTAAAACGGATACTTTAGCAGATTTCACGTACTCATCACCCTCTTAGAGAGACAAAGAAGCTGTTTTGGAGCCACAAATTTAGTAGGGATAAACTTTTTTTTTTTTTTTTTCTTTTTTGAATGTAACATTCAAACTGAAATAATTAATTCATTGATAGATAAGCTAAATCAAGCTTTTCAATTAGAGTTTTTTTTTTTTTTTTTTTTTTTTAATTAAAAAAAATTTAAAAATTAATTAATTAAAAACTTCTTACATAATCACATGGCATGTGAGCAACAGCTGTGCCCACTCTCTCAACTTGATAAATACCCTTCCTACCTTCCTTACTCAGACTTTTGACCCTTTTCTTTGATCTCATTTTTCTTCTCTCTCTAACCACCAAAAAACCAAAAACCAAAAATCAAAACCCACTTTCTTTCTCTCTGCAAAAACCAGAGCTTACTGAGCTCTCCTTCTTTCTCTCTAATGGCGGACTTCAAACCCTAAACCATTCTTCACCTTCTCTTTTTTTCCTTATTAACACCAAAACAATGATACCCTCTTTCCCATCTTCTTCAAATTCCTTTCTGAGGGTTTTTTTCTTCTTTGTCTCTCTTACTCTTCTCTCCTTCTCTGCCTCCTCTGTTACTCCCTCTTCTTCTTCTCATGGAGACACCCAGAAACTCGTATCCTTCAAATCTTCACTTCCAAACCCAACCCTTCTTCAGAACTGGCTCTCCAATGCCGACCCATGTTCGTTTTCTGGTATTACTTGTAAGGAAACCAGAGTCTCCGCTATAGACTTGAGCTTCTTGTCTTTGAGCTCTAATTTCAGTCATGTGTTTCCTTTGCTTGCGGCTCTTGACCATTTGGAATCGCTTTCTCTTAAATCCACTAACCTCACTGGCTCCATTTCTTTGCCCTCTGGATTCAAGTGTAGCCCTCTTCTTTCTTCTGTAGATCTGTCTCTCAATGCCTTGTTTGGTTCTGTTTCTGATGTCTCCAACTTGGGGTTTTGCCCCAATGTTAAGTCGCTTAATCTGTCCTTTAACTCTTTTGATTTTCCTCTTAAAGACTCTGCCCCTGGATTGAAGCTTGATTTGCAGGTTCTTGATCTTTCTTCTAATCGGATTGTTGGGTCTAAATTAGTTCCATGGATTTTCTCTGGTGGGTGTGGTAATTTGCAGCACTTGGCATTGAAGGGAAACAAAATCAGCGGCGAGATTAATCTATCATCTTGTAATAAACTCGAGCATTTGGATATCTCTGGCAACAATTTCTCTGTGGGTATTCCGTCCTTAGGTGATTGCTCTGTTTTGGAACATTTTGATATCTCCGGCAATAAGTTTACCGGCGACGTCGGACATGCTCTGTCGTCTTGTCAGCAACTCACCTTTCTGAATCTCTCCAGCAACCAGTTCGGGGGGCCAATCCCTCAGTTTGCATCGTCCAATTTGTGGTTTCTTTCACTTGCTAACAACGATTTCCAAGGGGAGATTCCTGTAAGTATTGCAGATTTGTGTTCTAGTTTGGTAGAGCTCGATCTTTCTTCTAATAGTTTGATTGGGGCTTTGCCTACGGCTTTGGGGTCTTGTTCTTCGTTGCAAACTTTAGACATTTCGAAAAATAATCTCACTGGTGAACTCCCCATTGCCGTTTTTGCCAAAATGAGTAGTCTCAAGAAACTCTCTGTTTCAGACAACAAGTTTTTTGGGGTTTTGTCAGATTCTCTGTCTCAGCTCGCCATTTTGAATTCTTTGGATCTGAGTTCCAATAACTTTTCTGGGTCGATTCCGGCGGGGCTATGTAAAGACCCTAATAACAACTTGAAAGAACTGTTTCTTCAGAACAATTGGTTAACAGGTCGAATCCCTGCGAGTATTAGTAATTGTTCACAGCTGGTTTCTCTTGATTTGAGCTTCAACTTTCTTAGTGGGACGATCCCTTCCAGCTTGGGATCGCTTTCTAAGCTTAAGAACTTGATTATGTGGTTGAATCAGCTGGAGGGGGAGATTCCATCGGATTTTAGCAACTTTCAAGGGCTCGAGAATCTGATCCTGGATTTCAATGAGCTCACTGGGACCATCCCTTCCGGGTTAAGCAACTGTACCAACTTGAACTGGATTTCATTGTCGAACAACCGGTTGAGTGGAGAGATTCCCGCCTGGATTGGAAGTTTACCAAGCCTTGCCATCCTTAAGCTCAGCAACAACTCGTTCTACGGTAGGATTCCTCGGGAGCTCGGCGATTGTCGGAGCTTGATCTGGCTTGACCTTAATACCAATCTCTTGAATGGAACAATCCCCCCGGAGCTGTTTCGTCAATCGGGTAACATTGCTGTTAACTTTATCACAGGGAAGTCTTATGCTTACATTAAGAATGATGGTAGTAAGCAGTGCCATGGAGCTGGAAATTTGCTTGAGTTTTCTGGAATAAGACAGGAACAAGTGAACAGGATTTCAAGCAAGAGTCCTTGCAATTTCACTAGGGTTTATAAAGGAATGACTCAGCCCACTTTTAACCATAATGGCTCCATGATCTTTCTTGATCTTTCCCACAATATGTTGTCTGGTAGTATTCCTAAGGAGATTGGTTCTACAAACTATCTCTACATTTTGGATTTGGGACATAACAGTCTCTCGGGACCGATTCCGCAGGAGCTCGGCGACTTGACGAAACTTAACATTCTTGATCTCTCAGGCAATGAGCTTGAAGGATCAATTCCATTGTCTTTGACAGGACTTTCCTCCCTCATGGAGATTGATCTGTCCAACAATCATCTCAATGGTTCGATACCCGAATCAGCTCAGTTTGAAACATTCCCGGCATCTGGTTTTGCGAATAATTCTGGCCTCTGTGGGTATCCTCTCCCTCCATGTGTGGTTGATTCAGCAGCAAATGCAAATTCTCAGCATCAAAGATCTCATAGGAAACAGGCATCCCTTGCAGGGAGTGTTGCAATGGGGTTACTCTTCTCCCTCTTCTGTATTTTCGGTCTGATTATCGTCGTTATCGAGATGAGGAAGAGAAGGAAAAAGAAGGATTCTACTCTTGATTCTTATGTTGAGAGTCATTCCCAATCAGGCACAACCACCGCCGTTAACTGGAAGTTAACGGGTGCCCGTGAAGCATTGAGCATCAATCTTGCAACGTTTGAGAAGCCATTAAGAAAGCTTACATTCGCTGATCTTCTCGAAGCTACTAATGGCTTCCATAACGATAGCCTGATTGGTTCGGGGGGTTTCGGTGACGTATATAAGGCTCAATTGAAGGATGGAAGCACTGTAGCCATCAAGAAGTTAATTCATGTCAGTGGTCAGGGTGATCGAGAGTTCACTGCAGAAATGGAAACCATTGGCAAAATCAAACACCGAAACCTGGTACCGCTTTTAGGCTACTGTAAAGTAGGAGAAGAACGGCTTCTGGTATACGAGTACATGAAATATGGAAGCCTGGAAGACGTTTTACACGACCAGAAGAAAGGCGGGATCAAACTGAATTGGGCAGCAAGAAGAAAAATTGCCATTGGAGCTGCAAGGGGACTGGCTTTCCTTCACCACAATTGCATCCCTCACATCATTCATAGGGACATGAAATCAAGCAATGTCTTACTGGATGAGAATTTGGAAGCCAGAGTCTCAGATTTTGGAATGGCAAGACTAATGAGTGCCATGGACACTCATTTGAGTGTCAGCACATTAGCTGGAACACCTGGTTATGTCCCTCCCGAATATTACCAAAGCTTCCGGTGTTCTACAAAAGGTGACGTTTACAGTTACGGTGTCGTTATGCTCGAGCTCTTAACAGGAAAACGACCTACAGACTCTGCAGATTTCGGAGACAACAATCTCGTTGGATGGGTAAAACAACACGCCAAGTTGGACCCAACCGATGTTTTCGATCCAGAACTCATAAAGGAGGATCCAAGCCTCAAGTTAGAGCTTTTAGAACACTTGAAGGTAGCTGTTTCTTGCTTAGACGATAGGTCATGGCGGCGTCCAACCATGATCCAGGTAATGACAATGTTCAAGGAAATCCAAGCAGGGTCGGGGATGGATTCACAATCTACGATCGGAACCGACAACGGAGGATTCAGTGTCGACATGGTAGATATGAGCTTAAAAGAAGTACCAGAGCCAGAAGGCAAGTAAACAGAGAAGAAGTGAAGAGAATTCTTTTGGAGGGAAAAGAAGAAAGGATGGTAGAGATTTGCAGCTCCAAATTTTAAAATTTTCTTGTGTGTACCACTTCGAGATTGCATGCAGCTGCTACTGTAATCTCTCTACCAATTGAATGTATGTAATCTTGTTATTTTATACATAAAAGTTGTTTAAAACCTTTTTTTTTTTTTTTTTCCTTCATAAAAATGTGTATATAAACAGTTTCTTTCAGTTGTTATGCTTTCTTTTTGGTTGTTTATATAATGAGAGACACCAATGGATGATTATTCATGTGAAAAAGAGCTGCTGCTCCAATTTTTTGTGACCTCAGTTGATGTAGACTAAGTAGTGCTTTCTTTTGGCCCTTTCTTCACCCTCCATCATTTGTTTCCTTCTCAAAATTCTTTTCGAGTTTCTATTATGTCTCTAAACTTTAATTTTTGACGTCCTTAAACCCTAATAAAGTTCGTTTTTTTTCCTCTTCAATTTGTGTTTAAGATAAGTTACAATCACAGGTTTCCTCTTTTCAAAAGACAAATAAAGAAAATAAGTTTAAAAGTACGACTATAATCAAATAATAGGATTTAGGTCAATTAATTTTAGTGGCTGAATGGAAGTTGTGTTGGGAAGTTTAGTTCTTGGTTTTTTTTTTGGTTTTTTTTTTTTTTTTTTTTTTTTTATTACCATGAAAGATGAATAAGTAATTAAATCCTATTAATCTAAATTTGAAGTTCATCCAATTACAAAATTCTATAAATGATTATGAAAGCTTTTTGTGAATAATTTGGAGGGTATTTGTTTTTTTTTAGCATACATTTTTGGACCACCCCTGAATGGATAAAATGGTCATAATTGCAAACTCCTACCCACATCAATTACCTTATACCCTAAAATTCTCTCTCTCCAAGCTCACTTTCTCTCTCTTCTTGTTTATTTTATAATAATAATAAATAATAATAATAATAATAATAATATTATGGATAAACTATTTATTTTTGTCTCTTTTTCCATGGACAGTGTGCATCACACATGCTCGTGACCCAGAAAGCAGAATATTTTAATCCCCTCTTTCTATCTTGGAAAATGTGTCCCCTTTTATTTATTTATTTATTAATTCAACATTTTTTTAAAAATAAAATCTTATTTTTATTAAAGAAATATTATATTTATGACCATTTTATTAAACTTAATGGTTTTCCGATCTTGATTGGAAAGGTACTTTTGAAGAATTATGATGAAATGACTCCTTAAGATTAACATAAACTGTTTCTTAAAAAAAATAAAAATTTAGTATTAATGTATTAATAATATCTACTCACATAGTTTGATGAAAAATTATTATAAATAAATAAATATTAAACTATTATAAATAATAGATCTCTATTGCAGTCCACCACATTTCGACTGTTTTTCTATTTTTCAAAACATTTCGAAGAAGAAAGTAAATAATAATAATAATTATTATTTATTATTTATCTATTATAGTTTTCAACTTTTATGCATCTTTGTTCTATTTTATAAATTATGTTCAACTCCTTTCAATTTGTATGGAAAGATTATTTTAAATGACAAGATTCGTGAAAATATTTACAAATAACTGCAAAATATCATAGATACTATTACATGAAATAAATGATACAAATAGTAGTCTATTGAAGATAGTAAGTAAAATTTTGCTATATTTATAGATATTTTGGTTCATTTTTCTATATTTGAAAACAACTCATTTTTATAATATGTTTTTCACCATTCCTATGAAACACAAAAATTTCTTAGACAAAATTTGGGAAAAAAAACTATTTTTGTAGTTTAAATTTTTTATTTTTATTTTGAAAACATTTTTAAAAAGTTGTTAACAAAGCAAAGAAAAATGGAATGAGTGTATTCTAGAGATAGAAAATAGAAATTGAAATAGGTATGAAACGTCGTTTTTGTGTAGTTTGTATAAATAAAATTAGTTCTTGACATTTTTATTAATATTTTTTAAAGTTAAAAAACTATTTTTGTTTTTATATTTTGAAATTTGTTATATTTTATAGAAGTTGAAATTTTTTTCTCATACCTTCAATAAATTTTAGAAAATTTCACCATTTTAAGTATGTTATTAACATTTCAAAAAAAAAAAATGCCGATTATCTTTCTCTATATATAAAGTCTAAAAACAAATTCACACAATTTTAATTTTTTTTAAAACTAATAAAATTAATATAGACATACTTTTTTGCACAACAATATAAAACCTGCAGGGTATCAGATTTTAACATGAATTAAAACTTAGATTAAATTATTAATGAAAAATTAACCAAATTAACCAATATACTTTTAGGTAAAAGTGAGAGAGTAAAAGAGAACATGTGAAAATTAAAAGCACGTCCAAATACGCTGGAAGATTCAAGGTCTTCCCTAACAATGTTTATTTATTTATTTATTTATAAAAAATGGCTGCTCCAATAATTCTTAAGAGGAAAAAAAAAAAAAAAAAAAAACAATAAACGAGTTTCATATATTCTATATTTTACTTTTTGAGAATAGTTTAAGATAGTTATTTCATGCCATTTCGTTTTCCAATTGGATTGGATCCAACTGAACTGAACCAGCTGGGTGACATTTTTGACTTTTTCAAGGATATATTCAATTTTAATTTTAAATTTTTGAATCCGATTTTAATACAAATTCTTTATTTATTTTAAATGAGTTCGGTATCTTTTTTTTTTTTTCTTTTAAACTTTTTTACTTTTTCACTAACGACCTAATTCGACTAAAATATATATTAATTAGCGATCAAGAGATAAATAGTAAAAAATATATATTTTTTATCTATTATTTTAACATACGTATGCGTTAGATGCATATTCAAAACTGGTTAGAAATTTTTTTAAACATATAAATATATTTAAGTGTTAGTTTTTATTTTTTTTTTCTTTTAGAATATATTCTTTGATATTTTAGGAAAAGCATAAGAGAGAAATTATATATTTTTTAGTTTAAAAATTATATAGTGTCTTTTATCATATTAAAATTTTGATTTCTCCTGATTTAACTATTGATATATAAATATGTGAATTTGTGTTTAGGTGGTGAAAAAAACATGTACACTTGCTCAAGTAATCAATCTACTTCCAAATAACAACCAACACAAGTTCTTAAAATAGGTATCTCTTAGAGAGGTAATTATATATATATAGTAAGCCTAAAGATAATAATTTCCACTCTAAACTCTACATCTACAAAATTACCAAAAATACCCTTATCTTGAAATGGTTGAGCAAGTACATTATTCTTTATGCACTGATATGCTTGGGCATTGATGGAATTGTCCCAATTAGTAAGAGGATTTGACTTGTAGAAAAAATCAACATCAAATTTGGATCACTTGTACTATAAATATCCATTTTTTTCACGCCACTGGATCATACTTCTTTAGGTTTATTATTTTTGAATTAGATCCTAATTTTTTTTTTTGACCGAATACTCTTTTACACTTCATGAACTTTGATGTGATATTAGATAAACATAGAGTTCAAGTCTATATCTATTCGATCCCTTAATTTTTTGAAGTATATAATAAGTCACTAGACTTTCAATTTTGTATTCAAGAGTTCTTCAAATTTTAAAGCGCACATCTAATACGTTCTTAAATTTTTTAATTTGTGTCCAATATATCATTGTATTTTCAATCTTGTGTAAAAGATTCTTAACACATTCTACATTTTAAATTTTAAACAAAAAAAATTAGACATGTAAATTTGGATTTTGAATTTCAAAATAAAATTTGTAAACTAAACTTATAATTGAACATTTAAACTAAAAGAGAAGACATAGATGGTTTAAGAGTTTAGCACCATGATTGGGGATTTAGAGGGAAAATTGAAAGGAAATTAGAAAGGCAAAATCATAACTTGATGATTAGGTAATTTAGAGGGATGGAGGTTTGTATTCCCATTTAGGAAAAAAAAAAAAAAAGGTCATTTATCCTTAAAAAGGCCCAACTTTGTCATCCATGCAAATAAAAAATAAAAGAAAGCCTGATTTTATATGCATGTCATTTTCTTCTCCTCTTTTTTTTTAATGTTTCTTTTAATTATTGCTTCAAAAAGAAAGGTGTTTGATTTTCTTGTATATTATGGCCTACTTTACCCCCAAAAATGGGGCCACAATATTATCCAAAAATAAAAAATATAATTTTTAAAAATATAATTTATACAAAAATAAAGTCTTTTTTTTCTTCTTTCACTAGCTTTTTTCATGAATTTGTCAACAATTTTCTTATTCATCCCTTTAATATAAGGATGGATAAATAATTAACACTATCAACTAACAATTTTTTAGTAAACGTTACAATAAGGAAGAAACTAAGCTACAATATAGTTTAGCACATGTAGCATTTGAAATTCTTATTATTTTTCTTATTTTTGGCTATTTTTAATCTAGGTTTTTTTTTTTTAGTTATTTACTCTTTTCTTTATTTTTTTAATATGCTATTTGGAAGTTTGTCTATTTAAATGAAATAAAAATACTACAATATTTTTCATTACATACTTTTTATTTTCTCTTTTTATATTTTATATTGATATTGAAATTTCTATAAATCAATGGTAATTTGGTATTGTTGAAATGAGATGTTGAAATTTTCATACTCTACATTATTCTATTAAAGAGATTGTTTTAAAATTTATAGAAATAACAAATTATATAAAGAAAAAGCATTCTTGTTATAAGAAAACTGAAAGTAGATATATGAAAGATTTTCCTTTATAAAAAATAGTGAATACAAAGTCAAACTTTTAACAACTTAGTCTTGATTTAATTTTAAAAAAGAGATTTTAATTTGTAAGAATATTGAACAAGTGGACATAAATTTAGGTACAAGGAAGTGAATGAGATGCTTCATTATCCAATCCTTTTGATCTCTAAATCTCAGATCCCAAGATAGGGTTAGGTTACCAATATTAAATTTCAAACCATAAAAATATTTGGTGGCTTGACAATTTCAATTCCATATATTTCCCTTATAATTTTTTTTTTTAAAAAAATCTAAATTAAGAAAACAGCTGTTTGAAAAAGAAAAAAGAAAAAAAAAGGGTAAAAATAGTTGGAGAAATAGTTGATTAAATTAATGAAGTTTGCTGGGGTGCTAGGGTTTGATTTTAGCATATCGTACAGATTCGGATTTTAATCCCCCGATCTTATGAATTTAATATTCCACCTGTCAATTCCATTTATTTATTCATGCAACTATGATTCTTCTCTTCTCGCATGCACCTCATTTAATATTTCATTTTCCTTTTTTGTTTTCTTTTTTTAGAAATAATAATAATAACAAAATTCTTTTTTTAAAAAAGAAAATTACAACATTTATTTATATTTTTTTATGCAAATTCATGTGTTTCTAAGTTTAGGATAAACTAATTTTACCAACACAGCTAAAATAAGCTTAGTTCATTGGTAATTGAGATGATCTTTTTCTTTAGATGTTGGAGATTCAATCTCACATCCTTGCAATTATTGTACTAAAAAAATAATAACGATTACTAGTAATTAGTTCGTAATTAATGCACTTTAGAAAGTTAGAAAAATTATAATAAAGAATAATGAACAAATTCAAGTAAATAAAAGACTTTGTCAAAATTAATTTAGCTTAATAATAATTTACATCCATTTTCATCTAAGGTTTGAGTTTAGATTAGTAATTTTTATTTTCAGTTTTTATAAATATTGGGGTGAGAATGTAAAATATTGATATCTGTTATGAAAGTTTATAGTTTTATTCTTGGTATTTAATATGAAAATTTTTAATTAAAACATTTTTCATACTTTATTTTAAAAGACAAATTACTTTAGGTTTTAAGTTTGTGATATTTAATAATGGGCAATTCATAAATAAAGAAAATAGAGAAATATAATCTATTATAATAATAAAATATTTTTTATTATGAATATTATAAACAAATTAGATGTCTATTATGTAATTAAACTTAGTGGCTAAAAGTCATGTATCTACTTATGACACATCCTTAGTGGCCATGAAATACCACCACCTACTTGCCAAACTACCAATAAATAGAAGCTTTTGGTGGATATTGTAACACATATGTTGGAGAGAAAAGAATAGAAAGAATTGGTGAACTTTGAGAAATTTCATTTTCCTTAAAATCTCACTCTCTTTATTTTAGTTTGTTTTAAGTTTACTTTATTTAATTTGGTTATTTTAATTCCGTTGATATTATTGTATTATTTATTATTTTAATATTTTAATTTCTCAGTTTCGTGCTCCCATTTTTCCGTCATTTTACTCCTCAATTTTACAACACTATTTTCATTATTGAATTTTAAAATTTTGAATCGAGATTATGAGTGACATATTCGGTTCATTTAATACACAAATTTTTTATTGAAGTTAACGTGAACATAGCTTAACCAACATAATGTAGCTAAAACATTTTATTTTTGTTCATTTTAGTCCCCATACTTTAAAAATGTTAATTTTGGTCCATTTATTTTTAACTTTGGTTCATTATAGTCATTTAATTTTAAAATGACTATTTTTATCCCTTCAAATGAAATAAGATAAAAAAACCAAAATGGTTATTTTTTAAAACTATAAGGACCAAAATAAATCAAAGTTAAAAACACAATGACAAAATAAACATCTTTAAAATATAGAATTTAAAATGAATCAAAGTTAAAAGCGTAGATACCAAAATAAGCGTTTCAAAGGATATTGATCAAAATGAATATATAGAGACCAAAATGAAAAAAATCAACCACGTTTTTGAAAGCATAATATCCGTATTCTTAATTTGCTCAATAATTTAAAGGTTCAAATTTTCAAATTTATAAATGGTAGAATTATAAGAAAAGAAAAAAAATGATAATCCACGTGTGACGAAGAAGGAGAAAAAATAATATGAAAAAGGGTGGGACAAGGGAAGAGAAGAATCATGTGGCGGAGAGAAGAGGAAGGAGAAGCATCAGAAATAAACACGCGTTGGGTGGGCGACACGTGGGCCAATGGACCAGTTCGACTTGTCGGAGGTGTAACCCTACAATGTCGTCTTCCTATGGCGGTGCTGTCGTTTTTTTTGTATTGTTTCTATATTCCATTTCCACCGTTTGATTCTCATCTTATCAAATCCATTGGTTCCACCTAAACCCACTACTCTACATACGATCACCCCTGATCACACTTCACAACTACATTCGCGCGTGCGTCTCCCAACTATTCTTTTAGCTTACTAATTATATAATTGCTAACTTTTGTTGCTTAACTTTTAAGATTGGATTTAATAAACTTTAAATATTACTGCCTTTATATTTTTTTTCCTTTTTACTTTAAATGTTCTGTCTTCCTTCCTATACATTCAATTTTAGTTCAATTTGATTATTAAATTTTAAAAAATAATCATTTTAATTCTTAAAAATAAAAATGAATAATCAAAGTCGAAAATATGAGACCAACATAAATATTTTTAAAATATTAGAATAAAAAAGTTTAAATCAAAACTAAACGTACATGAACTGAAATAATATTTTAACTATTTAATAATCATATAAAGTTAAATTAATGTGTCTTGAATTTCAAATTTTTATTACTTTAAGGCTAATAAAGAGATGAAAATTCAAAATATCTTATCATTGAGATTTACACCATATATAATAGTTAATCATTAACATTTAAATTTTAAATGTAATCTGGAAGACCTATTACACACAAATAAATAATTATGAAATATATTACTTCCTTAATTATGTCATAATAAATAAATAAGAAAAGAAACATATATCTATATTAGCTTACTCTTCATTAATTTTGTTGAAATGTTGTACGATTGAGCATTATTTGAAAAGCATGTTGGGTAGACAAATAGGCTAAGAACTATTTAACTACTCCTAATTGTTTCCTTGTAATTAAACATAAATGTACTATCATTAATAATTTACAACTTCGATCCCTATTACCAAAGAGGTAAATTCTAATTAAAATCCTTAATTTTTTAAGGTGGGGTTATTAATAATAAAATCTCTAATCTCATTTAGATGCTAAATTGTAGCACCAATTCCGTTATTTATATTCTGAAATGTTTTACTTTCATTATAAATTTTCTATTGAAAGAATCTAACTTTGGTATTCGATGCTAGATATTCATATTGTCTTAGCAAAGATTATAGACTATATTTTTTTAAATACTTTGGATGTACTTTAATACTATAAAAATGTTTAATAGGAAGAACTCTAAAAAAAAGGTTCCAAATGTACTTTATATTTTTGTATGTATTGTGTTTTTAGCATTATTAACAACATTATTACATTATTATAATGAATTTAAAAAATGGGTAACACTTAAACCTATTGTTATTATTTATTTAGTGAACATTCAAACTTTTAATCCGTCGATATAGAGTTGCTATAGAGTTATTAGTATCTTGATTTTTAATTTTTTTTTTTCAATTTAGTATAGAATATTGTTATTTTTAATGATTTATTACTATTTGATAACAAACGATACGAGAGATTTGAACTTTTGTGTTCAAGAAAAAAAAGTATATTTTAAAAGTTACACTCATTCTAGCACGATATTGTTATACAACATAATGGTAAATGAATTGCTTCTATGAGATTGACTTTAGCAAATAAGAATCTCATCTACCAAATCTTGTGTTCAATTAAACATATCTGTTTGAGTAAATCATTCATTTCCACATCCAACCCATAAAAATTACATAGATTTATTTAATCTTTTATGATTTATAAACTTTATAAACAGTAAAATTATCAAAGTATTGAATCAAAAAGTAATATACTTCATCGATCAAGAAAAAGAAGTTTAAAATCTCTAAATTATATAGACTTTTAGTTTAATTTTCATTTGATCCTTAAATTATAAAATATTACACTTTTAGTTCTTAAGTTTTAACTTAGATTTCAATTTACTCTTTAGATTTCGAAATATTTTATTTTTACTCTTGATATTTTTGTTTTGTCAATTTAGCTCTTAGGTTTTATGATTTACATTTTTAATTACCTTAATTTTTTTTACTAAATACTCACTTCATTCTTGGTATTAATATCTATTAATTAAGGAAAATTGTTATAAAAAGAGAAAATATCAAATTATTTACAAAAAGTTGTCGATATGATATTTGTAAAATATCATATAGACATTGATTATCAATGTCTATATGAGTGGTCTATCACAAATAGAAAGTAAAACTTTGCTATATTGTAATTATTTTCAACTGTTTTTTTATTTTTGAAAATATTTCATTAATTAATTTAAAATAACTACAAAATTAAATTTAAAAATTAATTTCAATAGTGATGAAAAGATAATAAAACTTAATTAATTATAAATCTCAATTAATAAGCTAATTCTTTTCCCAAAAGAATAAAATATGGGTAGAAAGATTTATGAACTATGAATCTAATAATAATAGAGTATTAAAAGAAGGGGAAAAAAAGGAACAAAATTAAATATTGTGGATGTTAAAAGCACTCAATCTGGATAATTGAGGATTAATAATAGTGATTGGCGTACCAAAAACAAGTCAATCAAGTCACGCGTGTGATGGAACTACAGCGGGGCCCACGCTGTCCCATCATAAAGATAGGATTAAAATATAATTTTTGTTTCAACTAATTCAATTTTAGTTTTTATACCTAGGATCAAATTTTAAAATATATTCAAGTATTTCATTTTTGTCATGAAAATTATTATTATTATTTAATTATTAATTAATTTTATTAGACTAAATTTAAAATTTACAAGAGATAATAGAGATTAAAATTAAATGTATATATTTTTCATTTACTGTCTTTATAAATATTTGTTTTTCTTAGAAAAAATAGAGATAGGAAATTGAAAAGGTTAATGCAATAGAAGCCGTTGATTTCGTGGGAATTTCTGCACAATACGTCAGCAATTGAAAATAACCGTATGATGGCGACTGATTAGAGTAGCAACTAGTAGGCCCGGAATTTAAAGGTAGAAGAAATTTAATTTTCCAAAAAAAAAAAAAAAAAAGAAAAAAAAAAAGAATCCCGTATATCTGAAAATTCCGTTGACTTGGACTATTATTCAGAAAAAAGAGAAGTGAAGATTCTAACTGTAAACGGAACGGACTCCACCACTATCTCTCTATAGAATTGACAAATTATTTAGAATAATGAAATTATGGAAAAACAAAAATAAAAATCCATCTTTTCCCTAAACAAATTTACGTGACATATATACATTCCTTTTTCTATTTTTGAGTGCTAAGTTTGAGTATAAGACTTATTACTATTATGATTAGGTCATTATATATAATTTTCACCTTTTATGTTTATATTACTTCATTCTTATTCTTATAATTAAGTTTTGACAATCAAGTGATGAAATTTAATACAAACTATTAATACTTTATTTACTAGGACACACTATTGAAATTATAATTACTTATCTGAATAGTTCATAATTTCAAATCTTAAGTTAAAATGTCATATTTAAAAGATAAGTTAAAATTATTTCATATTTTAATACAAATCGTCTAAAAGAAAAATGCATGTTGAATGGATATGTTATAAAAAAAAAAAAAACATGTTCTTCGAAATATTAAGATGAAAATAATGGAAGTTCTAAAAGTATTACATCCAGTCCAAAAAAACATGCTTCCAAGTATTCTTTTTCCCTCTTTTTATTAATGTCTTTAAGGTATATTAATATTGCCTAGGAGAAGAAGAGGTATATATGAATCTAACCTTCAAATATCATATAAACTAAAATATAGACTGAATTAATTACCTATAAAACATATAGATGAGGTTATAGAAGTGAATTAGCTTGTAAATTCCTATTTTATCCTTTTGTTTGGAGACATGACTTTTTGTGTACAAGTGTACGTATGTTTGGAGGTGTAATTTTTGTGTCAACAAAACACGACTTTTGGATGTAGGTGATTACACATTGAATTAGCGTGTTTATTCAATGTGTGGATGAAATTTAAATTATTTTGTATTTTTTAATTAAAAAATATATTAGATTTTTTACGCTGTTATCGAAAAAGATACATACACTCAAGAACGTTGGAAACTTGAATCTTATTCATTTCAATTGAGAAAATAAATTATTTTACATAATATATTTAAATATAGACACAAATATAATAAAAATTTGAGAACAATATTGCAAACCAAGGCAAAAAATCAATGAACATGAAATAAATAAATATCAATATATATTAAAGTAAGCTTAACTCAACGGTAAACGACGTACATTTCAAATTAAAAGTTTGATATTTCATTCTTGCAATTATATATATATATATTAAAAAGTAAAAAGATAAAGTTAAGATGAACACGTGCCTTTTAACTTTTATGCAAATCTGTTGAGCTATATATCCAATGTACGTTGTGCTTCCCTCCCTAGTTAAATTGTAATACTAATAGTTTAATAGGGAAAAAAAGGTTAATTAAAAGTATAAAAATGTAAATTGCAATTGAATATAATAATGGAGAACTAAGGACAAGGTTTTATTGTTTATTAAAAAGGTTGAAATGAAGGATTACGTTTGAAGGTATTGAAATTTGAAGGGACGAAGATAGTGTACGGGCGCGGGACAACGAGTTTTGGGTATGAGCGATTTTTGTCTGCCTGTTTCTGTTGCCTTTTGACCGTCACCAAAATTTTGGTACCACACACACTGCAATCAGCAGTATGCACCAATTTTAATTTATTAATTTTCGAACCCTCTCTCTTTACGATTAAATATTTAGGCAAAAAAAAAAAAAAAAAAAAAGTTAAGTATGATTGTAATTAAAATTATATTTTCTCAAATTTTCAATTCTAATGATTAACTTCTCAAATTAGTATAAATGTTAAAATTAGACCCTCAAATTTATAAGTTTAAAAATTTAATTTTTCTCATTTGAAGGTCTAATTTCTATGGTTATTATAAGTTTCACGCTATAATTTTAACACTTGTATCAATTTAAGGGCTCAGTTTTATAATTTAAAATTTTAAAGTATGTAAATGCAACTACTATCATAATTAGGTGGTAGTTTCTTCCATTTACCCTAAATATTTTTATATCATTTTAATCCCTCCTCAATCAAGAAATATTAAATTTGATTTAAACTAAATTCATTTAAACTTTCACAATTGTATCTATTTGATTCATATATGTTAGAAATATGTTATTGATAAAAATAGAGAAATTTAATTAATTGTAATTTTTTGTAATTAATTAATAAATATTAACATTAAAAACAAAAAGTTGGCGTATTTGGTAAAAAATCTAAAGTTAAAAGTATACATCATTAAACCTACTAACCAAATTAAAACAAACTCAAATGTCAAAGATGAAATTGTAATATTTTAAAACTTTGAGAATAGATCGAAATTAAAATCAAAATTTAACATTTTAGAATTTAGATATCAAATAGAGACTGAACTCCTAGTTTTGGAACAAAAAAAGTAATTTTCTTAATATTAAATTTTAACTAAAATTCTTTTGGTTTTTAGTTACAATATTAGTATTTGAACTCTCAAAATTGTGTCCAAAGTGTCAAAATAGATTATTGATTTTCCTTTTTCATATCTAGCAAATCTTTCAATAATTTCAAGTATTTAAAAATGTATTAACTTATCAAACACATAATTAAAATTTTAAATTTTTATTTTAAAAATAAAAATTTTAACAAATATATTATTTCACGTTATAAACTGATTGCATTTTTATTGAATTTAAAATGCGTAAAATATAATGTATGGAATTGCAAATTTAATTAATTATGTGTGTGGGGGTGGGCAAGGTATTGGTGTGAGCGAGACACAGGCTAGAATTTGCAGGCCGAAAAATGAAAAATAATATTAAATCAATATTTTATATAATAAGAAGAAATTTTTGGCGTTGAAGGACCTTGAAATTAGGGTTTTGAACGTGCGGGTCACGAGGTACCACGTGGTAGCCCCGAAGTGCCGGTGGGTCCCACCACGGGTATGTTTTTATTTTTAATTTGTAATTTTAATATATTTTGGTTGGTTTACGAGGCAGACTCGACTTTTTACGTGCATTAAACTAAAATAAATATTAATTACATATTACCAAAATACAATTTATTTTATTTATTTTTTTGGAATTATGTGAGAAAAAATACATAAATAATTCCACAAGATTAGCATCATCGACGTTGAAATTAGTAGACCTCACGTGCAAAACTTTCTTTTTTTCTTTGGTGTTTTGTTTACTGTTATTTGTTTTTGTCTTGTTTTTACTTTTCTTTCTTAAGTATTAATTAATTATTTATTGTGGGTAATTTATCTTAATCGTCTTATTACTTTACACGTACTTCGATCATCACTGAGCCAGTTTTCCTTTGGTAAACATCATTAGAAAGTTGTCTGAGGATGTTTCCTTTTTTCTATATTTTTCTATATTTATTTATAAACTTATATTAATTCTATTTTTAATTTTAAAATTTAATCTATTTAATATCATTTTTAAACTTCTTAAATATATATTTAAATACCTTACCAAATTTAAAAAACAAAACAAATTTATAGAAATTATTCTTTAGAAATTAAAATTTTACAAACACGACTACAACAAGATTAAAAAGATAAATAAATTGTAGATTTAATATTCATAAACTTAATTTTAAAATCCTAAAAATAAAAAATTGAATAGTTATAAATGGGTATAGCATTCTAAACTATATAATTTGTTAATAAATTTGAAGACTGAAAAAAATTAATTTATCATTTGTATGCATTTTTTTTAATTCAACAATGAGTATAATAGATGAGGATCAAATTATAGACTTTCATAATATTAATTAGTGTATTATCTACTAAATTACTCTTAAATTGATTACAATTGATATTACCAAATTTAAAATAGAAGTATTACCATTCTTTGGATTATAGAAATTTGAAAATAATAAATGATTTGTTTTAAATCTTTTAATAGTATAATGTCTTACTAATTTCTTTGAAAACTAATGTAAGAGGATGAAGCAAGTGTTTGGTGAGAATAGTCAAAACTTATGCAAATTGGTTCAAATATTTACCAATAAAAATAAAAATAATTATTATTTCGTGAAGTATAGACTTATTTTATGTGTGTTAATATATATATTTTATTTATTTAGTTAGTTGTAGGCAACATGGTTTGGGATAAGGAAGGTATGTCCTTTTGGTACCAAAATTGGGTGAAAGCATTTAAACCAAAATTCAATGCATAGTGAGGTTGATGTTCAACTTCGTATCTTTATTAATTCAAAAATAATAAAAAAAAATTACTACATATATAGAGATTATATATATATATATAATTGCAACTTTGTTTAAACATTTTAACATATTTTCATTTATTGTGAAAAAAAAAAAAAAACTAATTCAACGATTGTTTAATCTACACATCTCAAATAATTTTATGTGTTTAATTTTATAAAAAATTAAAATGAACATTCTTTTAATGACCAAAACCATATAATTTTAAATTGTTAAGGGAAAGAAATAACAATGGCAAAGAATAGGTTGTTTGTAATAATAACTTAGAGATAATGATGGCCTTTGCCCTCACGTCATATGAAGAGCAAGAAATTATATTGTCTTAATTAATAGGCTATTGCGAAACCGAACATAGCCCGACATACAAGTGTATTAAAAACCAAGAGGTTTGTGGTTTGGATCCCTCTATCCTTAATCATACTAAAATAAGAGCAATGATTTTTTTTTAAAAAAAAAAAAAAAGATTACCAATCTTAATTATACAAAATTGAACAATGAAAATAGTTGGCAATTTTCTAATCGAATTGATTGAATCACATAGGATCAAGGTCCAAGTCTATCGATCTATTAGGATACCTCCATTGTAGATATCACTATACTTCCACTCAAACATCTATCGACTATCAAATCATTATGAATTAAACGATACTTACATCAACAAAAAAGTCAATGAACATTTTAAGTTGGACTAGCACAAAATGAATGAATGCAAATGCTATAAAGAAAGTTGAGAAGTTGAGAGATAATTTAAAAAATTGGGCCTCCATCTAGAAGTTTGAAAAATTCTACATTTAGGGTTGCAATAGGAAGTGAGCCCCACATTTATTTATTACCGCCTTCTTCCCTTCTCATTTGTCTTCTTTGAAGACCCAAATTGATTTTCCATTATGATTTGTAAAGCAATCTCTTTTCACAATCCTTGTCTTCAACCTCTACATTTGGACCCCCACCCCCTTACATGATCAAATTAAACCACTTTGTTTTCTTGTTTTTTTCTCCCTATATCTTTTTAAAAATTTTATTGTATTTTGCCTTTACAAAGTTGAATTTTAAACTAAAGATTTATTGATTGATATGAATTTGAAACATTAAATAAAACCAAATTAATGTTAGATTTAGTGAAATTTTGATTCAGATTAGGAAAGAAATATTGGGTTTCTAGTTCTTAAGTTTAAAGTTTAACTAATATGGTTCCCAATATTCTAAACATCTTTTTATTAAGGATTTTTTTTAATTAAAATTTTTTAGGTCTAAAATTATATTAGATTTTTTTTTAATTTTTTTTTTGGTTCTTCCTAACAAGTAGGCATGCATGTGTTGTGTCCATTTGTTTAATGGTCTTTAATAATTGCCACAAACTTCATTGATTTTATTATTATTTTTCTAAAACAAAACCTACATAATGCTATTTGTGTTAAAAGCCCAAGTTACAAACCACAATGGAGAAGCCCAATGTCTCTCAAGTAGCTCATAGCTTTAATGGGCCCAATATTCAAACACAGCGCGGCCCAATAAAACAGAAGCCCAGCCCGATAACGAAACAGGGTCCTTTTCTTGGACTATAAATAAAAGCCCAAAAACATGTAATTGAGGGCTGATAGTATGGGGATAGTGTCAAACTTTTGGGCCTTAGAAACCCAAACACTCAAAATACACAAAGAGTCTTCTATGTAAATCGATTACATAAATATTTTTATATTAGATTTATTTTTCAAAATTATGTGAAGGAGTTCCATTAAATCCCAATAATTAATTTAAAAATAAAATGTTAGTTACATAACAAAGGTAAGTTGTCCACGAGCTTTGTCTCTTATGCTTGTAAAAATCATATGTCAACAATTTAGCGACAAACATCCTCCATAGATGGAATCTTTGTTACTTTCTAAGCTGCAATTTTTCTTTCTTTTTTTTTTTTTCCTGTTTCATAACTATTTTGTTTTTTTTTTTGTTTTTTTTAAAAAATTAAATTTATCTAAATTTCACCAATGATTTAAAAAATCAAGCCAAAATTTAAAAAATATATATAAAAAAAAAACTTTTAAAAACTTGTTTTATTTTTTAGATTTGGCCAAAAATTCAACTATTGTATTTAAAAGATATGTAAATCGTTGTAAATGATGGGGAGGAAATAGACTTAATTTTTAAAAACAAAATAGTTACCAAACAAACCCTTGTTTTTTTGTTTTTTTTGTTTTGTCTGTTTTTTTTTTCTTTTTTTGGTACACGTTGATTATTTCAGTATTACAAGTTGATTCCTCGTACAAAAGACAATCCAAGTGAAAAAAAAAAATTAATGGAAAGAAAAAGAGAACGGAAAGCGAAAGAATGAACAGGAAAAAAAAAATGGACAAAAACCCATGAATATGTTGAAGGATAAGTATCAAACAAAGAATGATCTAGGAAAAAAAAAAAAAAAAAAAAAAAAAAAAAAAAAAAAAAAAAAAAAAAAAAAAAAACTAACTTAAATTAAAAAAAGAAAAATGTAGCGAATGATATAGCAAATAAGCAAACCAACTGGTAGAATATGAAAATAGCATTTTAAAATATAAAATCCAACGTTGAATTTATTTTTGAATGATTTAAAATCTATTTTAAAATTGACAAAAATAATATTTTAACAAATTCAAAATTATTGTTAAATATGTATTTGAATGCTACCTACGTCCAACATGAAATATTTAATAACAAAAAATAGAAAAAAATAATTGACAAAGGCTCATATGAAAATTATGTTTCTTTCCTCACAATTATTTTTAAATAGTTTTTACATTTGATCAAATTTTGAGGGGAAAAGATGTTTTTTTTTTAAAAAAAAAAAATATTATATAGTTATTTTAGTTGTTAAGACTTGACAATGGAACACTCTAATTTAGTAGCTAAATTTTCTACAACATTACAATATTCATTTTTCTGCATGGCACAATAGCTTCACTGCATAAGAACATCCATTCTAACCATAATGATATTCCTTAAAAGAAAGGAAAAAACCATAGAATAATTGAGCCTAAACTTAGAGAAAGGATGGGCATTGATATAATTCAAATTTTCCAGAGCTAACTCATTTCATTCAAACAGCCTTAAAATTATGCACTATTCTCCGTTTCCTAACCTAATCTCACCCTCATTTGAAAGCTTAATTTACAAGGAAAATAAATCATAAGGTTGAAACATATTATTGATATTATATTATATTATATTATATGAAACCAAAGCATATTATATATTCTAGCAGAGGAAATTACTGAGGTGGGAGGAGGGTAAGTGACCCATGATAGAGTCTTCTAAATTATGATCTGAAGGTGAATGAGCATGTCTTCCTTCATATGTTGTTATCACCATTCTTGGATCATCGGCTAATCTTTCAACTCGTTTCTTTACCTTACAATTCTCTTCGGTGCATCGATAGTAACTTCTGCATATTTTTGCTTTTATTAGCCTCTAAAATAGGTTAAATTAACTTCGAGATTTGTTTTGTAAAATAGTTGAGAGCTTTTCATAGAAATGAGATGGAAAATTGACGTGACAATCACTAAAATGTATAAAAATTGCTCAAAGGCATATGTGAGATTAAATAAATGATAACAATAGTCTTAGCCTACTCTATATATACTTAATTGTAAAATAATATCACGTACCCTTTCTAAATTTTATACATTAGTCATGATCACGTCAATTTTTGTCATTTATTTTAACAAAAAAGATATATATAGAACAATGTCAAAGTTCAAAGGTATTTTTGTTGGAAAGAATTTCACGGTTCAAGAATAAAAATGTAACTATTCAGAGATAGAAGTGCATGTTTTACTCCAAAAAAAAAAAAAAGTTTGAAGTTATTTGGCATGATTTAAAAATAAAAAAAACTAAGAAAAATGCTTTATTTTTTTTTTAGAAAATATACAAAATGTTAGCTTTCTAAATTCTCCTAGCAAACATGATTGTCTTATTTAGTTATTCTAGGTTTGAGAATATAAGCTCTACAATGGGCCTAGATCTTGACAATACACAAACAAACAAACATTAAATGAAATTTCTAAATTACTATTATTGCGAATTTATTGTTCAGTATTTTGATAAAAAAAATTTTAATCTAATATGATTTGGCTATATTAAATAGTTATATCATATCAACAATAATATAAATTCACACCTTATAAATTCCAATAAGAAAACTTTATTAACTCAAATATGTTCCATTGAGTATATAAATCAATACAAATAAACAAAATAATATATGTGTGTGTGTGTGTGTGTATATAGGTTTAGAAGTAGTATATATAGGAGCAAAGAATATCATCAATGGCAACAATAATGAGCTAGCTCTCCTTCTACATACAATCTTTGACAAGATAACAGAAGATCTTGCTTATTCCCATTTAACATGTCATTATGATTATTATAAATTACTATAATTCTTTTCACATTTTTCAAAATAATTCACTTCCACTTCCCTCTACACAATATGGTAATAATTAAGTTTTCTTTTTAGCAATTATTTCAAAATAATACTTACACACACACTCTCTTAAAATAACTACTTTTATTGAAATAAATATAACAATTCATGGCCATGCATTCTGATAAACAAAAACACCAAAATCATCATTATTACTTGAATCATAAAAGTCATGAAAAAAAAGAAGAGAAGAGAAAAGAAATTACCTTGGATGGAGGGTGTTCTTCACAACTTTTTGGCCGTACTTTCTCCATTTGTAACCATCGTCAAGAACATCCACATCCGTCATGGTCTTGAAGCTGAATCTTGGCTCTCTCACTTTCTTCCTCCCTTTTATCCTCTTCATCTTCATCGTCGACACCCTCAACCGCGGCTTACAGTCATCGTCGTTGTCGTCGTCACCAACATAATTTCCAATCCCATTATTTCTCCCTCTCATAAACCTCTCCTTTTCATCCCTGTCAAATAATTAAAATAATAATAACAATATCCGTTTCAGATATTTAGTGCAATCCATACATTTTTAATCACTCAAAATCAATTTCATACTTTTAAATTTGATTTTGACTGTTAAAATCAGTGATTTAATTTTAGAAATTAACAATTTTAACAATTTTAAAATTATTCCCAACCTAGAAATGATGAATCCAAAAGAATTTTAAGAAAATACATTGAGATCTCATATGTTGTAAATAAAAACCTTACCCATGCATTTTATGATGATTAAAATTACTTTGATCGTGCAAAAGTCGCATATGGGGATGTCATAAAACAAATATATAAGAGGAAGATGAGGAAAAAAGAAAAAAGGAAAACGACGTCGTAAGTTACCAGAGAGAGGAAGAAGAGGGTGTGTTGTGAGAGGAAAGGAGATTAGAGGGAGCAGTGGTTGAAGGGAAGAAAAAAGGGAAAAGGGATTGTTGTTGTTGTTGACAGAAATAGTGTTGAGTACTGAAGGAAAAGGGTTTCAAGGATTGTTGAACAACAACGTTATTGTTGTTGTTGTTGTTGTTGGCTTCTGGAAAAGATATGAAATTGGTGGTGATAGCGGCGGCGTTCACGGCGGCCGCCTCTTGATCTGCTTGGAATAGACTCACCATTATCTCTTCTTCCGACGCCGATGACCTCATTTCTCTATCTCTCTTTCAAAGAGGAAGAAGATACTTCATTAAATAATGGTTTTTTTTTTTCTTTCTTCTCTTTAACTTTGAACTTCAGCTATGTTCGAGAGAGAGAAACTTAGGCCAAATTCAAAGTATCAAATAATCTATCACATATATATATATATGAATAGAACAAATTTACTGACCCACCTTTTTTTTTTTTTGGTGAGTGTATGTATTTGAATGTTTTTTTTTTTTTTTTTTTTATAATTTGCAATAAGTTAGTTAGTTTATTTTGAAATTTACAGCAATTTAGTCTTTATTATAAAAAAAAAAAATCTCTTCAAAATTATGTGTCAAACTTCGAAATTTATTGATTTTTATAATTACAAATTTTTATTAAATCTTAATAATATTCTTTTAATAAAAATTAGAATGTTATAAATTATAAAATATATATAAACTAAAATGTTACTTACACGAGTTTAAGGATTGAATGGTTATAAAGTTGAAAATACTTACATCAAATCCTTGTCAAGTACTAATTAGCACCAAATTTGTTTTTAATTTTTTTTTTCATCTAAAATAAATGAAGAATCAAACCATTCAAAATCATAGTATTTAAAGTTTCTTAATTATTTAAATAGCACTAAAGTGGTTTTTATTTATATTATATTCATATTTTCCTTTAAATAATGTTAAAGAAATTGACAATATGAATCTATCGATAACATGACAATTTGGGTAATGGGCTAAGTAGGCTAAGGCAGTTAAACATCTAGAACACTTAAATGATAAACGCAATTTAATTTTCTTCATTCAAGTTTGCGAGGGTTAATAAAGTGATTACAAAAAGATGTCATAAATATAATTATTCTTTTTATATTTATATTTAAATTCGTGTAGAAGTAAAGATTATTATCTGATTAAGATTACTATAGATAAATTAAATATACCTTCAATCTATTTCTAAAATACAGTTACCTGATCAAAATTCTGAAAATTGTTTATTATGCAATATTCTCCTATATTAGTAGTACAAGTTACAACCTTAAGTTAACTTTATTTTATTTGATTTAATTAATAAAACTAAAGAATGTATAGCAACAAATTTTAATGTAGAACGTCACCATATCTTTTAAAATCAAAATATCATCCTATAATCATAACTAAATCTTAGCCAATTTTACTTTCCCTTGTTTTAGATCTTGTTAGCTTTGACTCTAATTATTATTTCGTTTTTCTTCTTTTTTTTCTTTTAATGTAGAGATTCTAATAGCTAGTTTTATACTTTTCAATCAAGTTCCTTACTTTTCTTGTTTAAATTCTTAGTGACAATTTTATTTTATTATTATTATTATTTTTTGTCATTAAATTTCAAAATAGGCTAAAATACTTTAATTAATTATCTTCACATATACACCAACACACCTAAGAAACTATAGATTAAAATATAAATTATAAACTTAAACAAACTCAAACTTATAATCCCTAATTTTCACGAGCTCAAATTTACTAAAATAGTGAAGCAAACATTTCTGGCAAAGAGCGAAAAAATTTGATACTTTGAAGCAAAAAAATGAAACCATGCGTACACACAGTAATAATTTTGAAAAATAATAATGAAGTGGCAATGTGTTATTGTGTTTGTGCAAGAGCCTATGAAAAATATGGTATGGAATATTTGAAACACACCGTACTCTTTGTTATTAAAAAAAAAAAAAAAAGAAGGAAAAAAAGGTTAAAATACTTATACCTTAGTCACTCTGATTTCAATATATCTTAAATTTAGTCTCTGAAAGTAAAAATTCGAAATTGATTAAATAATCATAATGATTTTCATGCAAACAAATGCAATATGTGAATATTTTCTTAAAATTTATAATGAAAATACTAATAGAAAATAAAAGATAATAAAAAAATTTACAACAAACTAACTGTAAGAACTAAATTTAATATCTATTGAAAATACAGATATTAAAATTGGATATTCAAATGTAGAGTGACTAACATAAAATAAAATAGAAATAGAAATTATAAAGATTAAAATCACATTTTAATCGAAAAAGAAAAAAGAAAAAGGAATTAAAAGGAGATCAGAAGACAATGATGGATGAATATCTTATGTGAAAATATGTCTTTCTCACTCTGTATCGGCGGTGAAGAAAAATGATTGTGATTCATACCGATAAAACCTCTCTATTTGACCTTTTGCCAGAGAGGAATATTTTCAAATTTTCCCCTTTTTTCTTTTAAAAAAGTATAATAAAAATTTAGTTTCTTAGGTATTTAGTTAAATATTTATTAGTTTAGTTTTTGAATTTTTAGATTGGGAGGTTTTAAAAGTACTTTGCAATCTACTCGATAACTTTTATTTTTTGTTTTTATTTTTTAAAATAAAATCTATAAATACTGAGATTTGTTTGTTTTATTATTTACTTTTTATATTAAAAAAAAGAAAAATTAAACTAAGTTTTCAAAATTTTTAAAAAATTGTTTAAAAGTATGTCAGAACTTAGTTGAGAATTTAACTCTTGTATTTTAAAAATATATAAATTATGATAAATAAAATTGAAAGAAAATAAACACAATTTAAAAAAATCCTGAATAAATACCAAATGTGGCCTAAACTTTTCCACATTTTTTCTAGTGGGTTCATGATATATGTTCGATTTTTTTTTTTAAAGATGAAGTGGTCTATTATATATACATTTTAGTATTATATTTTAAGAAAAATTGTAATTAGAATTTTGTATCAAATTCATGAATTTTAAAAATATCAATAATTTATTAAATACGAAATTATAAATTTGAATAAAGTTATTAGATGTAATTAAAATTTAGATGTCTATTTTCTTAGGGCTAATTTTATATATAGCAAAATAAATTAAAATATTTATAAATATAACAAAATATACTTATAAACAGTAATAAATAAATACTTATACACTCTATGCTAAAAAAAAAAAAAAAAAAAAAAAAAAAAAAAAAAAAAAAAAAAAAGTGGGTTAATTTTCCTTTTCTTTTTGGAAATTGGTTTTGATGATCATTTGCTTTTTTATGCTCCAACCAACCCCACATCTAACCACCCAACATCACAATGTGATTCAAAAATTTCTAAACTCCTAACATATTATTTTGCCATCATATTCACCTCTCTTTATTTTGAGCATCATGATAGTTTGTCCTTTTCTTAGGGAAGAATATATGTTGACTATATGCAAAATTTTTATTTAGGGTAAAAAAAATTCTAATTAAACTTAAATTTTTAATAAAAAAAATTATCTTAAATGACAAAACAACTGAAAATATTTACAATTAATAGCAAAATAAACAATCTATCCCGATCCATCACGGTCTATCGCAGATAGACAGTAAAATTTTGTTATCTTTGTAAATATTTTAGTTACTTTTGCTATATTTGAAAAAAAAAAAAACTCAATTAATCCTTCAAATCCTTTTAATTAAATTATAATACTTCAAAAATATGTAAGAAAGGTTGAAATTTCTATATAAGGGCTGGCAAATAAGGGAACAAAAAATTCTCTTTCCTTTGTAATTATTTTATATTTTTTCATTGTTTTTTCTTTAGTTTCAAAAAAAAAAGTTATTGAATTGGATTATACATAACTTGAAGTCAATTTTTATGTGCATACCGTTTTTAAAATAGCCATCAAAGCTCAATAACCTAAGATTTATGGGAATCATTACACATGATAAAGTTTAATGGAACAATATATATATTATAGTCTCCCTCACTACCCTATGATTTAAATATATGTGTATTAATTCTATAATAAAATACTTTTATTAGACACCCCTCTTCTCAATTCAAACATTTCTACTTTCTAAAGTTTCAATTTATATATTTTAATCTCAATTCAAACATCTCTACTTTCTAAGTTTTCAATTTATATATTTTAATCCCCCCTATTTGCCTATATTTTGTGTTGAGACATTATTTTAGTTCTTATCATTGCTTTTATTTAAGTAAAAAATTTTAAATTATACTAGTTTAGACAAATATTTGAAAACTATATTTAAGTTTGTATTAATTATATGGTAATAATACTTCCATTCATTTGGGTAATAATTCATCTAACTAATTAGAGAATGATTCATATGAATTGAGTATAATATTCACATTTCATCATCCATACCTCATATGGCACTCATGGATGATCATATAATGTTAGTTAAAAATCAATTTAAAAAGGAGAGTGTAATTAATTAATTGATGGTAGGGAAACCAATATATGATAGATTTAAATCATTGAGAAATTAATTAATAACAAAGCTTATTCAAAACATGCATAAAATTAATATCCAATGGCCAAAAAAATATTAACAATAATTTCACTTTTTTTTTTTTTCTTTTCCAAAAATCAATAAAGATATGGAGAAAAGGTCAATGCGGGGGCAGCTTATCATTGTATATATTCGGGGCCACATTTCCAACTCAAGGTTAAAGGGTTGTGGAAAAGTAATTTTTATGAAAATCTACTGTTATTACATTTGAATATTCCAACAAAAAATTATAATTTCTCATTGACAATCTTTTTTTTTTTTTTTTCACTACTTCTTCCATGGACCTGATGATGGTTATGGTATCAATTATCGATGCCTGCGTTTTTGGCATCGAAAAATGGTCTCTTGACGAATTTTTACCAACGATTATAACGACATATTTAATGTTATTAGGAGAGCCTATACCAATGCATTTTGGGGTCTTTATCGACCGTTTTCTACGTTAGATTTTTTTTTTTTTTTTTTTTTTTTTTTTTTTTTTTTTTGGTAGTGATCAGTAACTATTTCAGAAGCAGGGTGATGTTTCTTTTCTTCTATTTATATATTTACTAAAGTAATATTAATAGAAAAGTTAGGGATAAAAATGAACGCTTTTAACATAAATTTATTTTATCTTTTATTAGTTAAAAGGGAAGCTTGAGGAATGATGGTGGCAAATATAGACAGAGTTTGTCCAACAAGAAAGAAGACGTTGATGGTGGGTAGTGAAAAGGAAAGAAAAATAAAATAAAATAAAAAAGTAATGATTACAAGGTAAAAGAGAGAAGTATAATAATGCAAAAAAAAAAAAAAAAAAAAAAGTTATAAATTTATTTTTAAAAAATGGACCTGAAATAATAAATTTACAACCACGTATGAAACTTATCGATAAGTCATAAATAATTTGGTTCCTCAGAATCTTTTATATACATTATTATAAACCTTCACCTTGTCACATGAAAACTCAGCGATAAGTCATGACAGTGTTATTTTTGTGAATATTATTTAATTTTTTATTGTATTTTTGTCTTTTTCTTTTTTAGGATGGTTTTATTTTTGAGGAAAAAATCATTATTGTAATTAAATTAGGGTTAAAATATCATCTTATTTTGAGTTTTGGTTTCAATAATAGCCTAAAAATTCATCTATTTTATTTTAGCATTTATACTTTCGATAAATTTTAAATTCAGTAATTCTAACTAAATTTAAATAATAACTTCCATGTAAAGAAATAGAATACTGTTTATTGTTTCTTTTTGCCTTTATTACTAGCTAATTCAAATTCACATGAAATTAAAACTCAAAAATCATAATTGCCTAGATTGGAATTGTATACGAGGTCTTGACAAGAGGGCAGCCAAGGTTTCACATTCTTTACCTTTTACCACTTTTTAAGATCCGAATTTATTGAAAAAGATAAAAACACAAAGCCCTAATTATTACGAAGAATTAGGTTTAGGGTTTACGGGGACTGTTAATGCTGACATGTTGATGGCGTATCTATATCGTCATAATAAATCCTAGTTTTATATAATATTTTATTATCTAATATTCAAATTTATGTTATAATAAAATAACATAATTTAAAAATGAAAAGAAAATTGACTCTCTTTTTCTGGGCCATGGTCTAGTGGGCCAGAATCCTGAGAAGGAGATAGCTAGGGCATGGTGTGAGGGTGGCAAACACATCATTTCTTTTTGTCTCTGGTGTATAGGGTTTTGCCATTATGCCAAACCTTTTTTTTCATATTTTCTTCCCCTCTTCGATTATTATTATAAAATTAGAGTTTTTCGTATGAATCACCCAACCTAAAATATGCTCTCTACTTTGTTTCACATTAAAAAAAAAAAAAAATGGAAGAAATTTCTATGAAAAGAATTCGATATTTTTCATTTCAATTCGTCTCAGTTTTAAATATTTTAAATTTAGTGGGCTTAAGTAGAGTGTTATTGTAATTGAAATCAAATGAGAAAATTATTCTGTTTGATTGTAGCAATTTTTTATATTGTAAATTTTTCTGATTCATGATTTTTTTCCGGATTTGGAGTTTTCCAAGTTAATTCTCGTGTTTCTAGTTTTATTGTTTTATTTGTGTTTCTAGGTAAAAGTGAAAGATTTTTCCTAATAGATTAAGATCTTTCTCGCTTTAGCTCTCTCACTACTCTCACTTTAGCTTTCTCGCTCTAGCCTCTCTTATTCATTTTAGGTTTTGATTCTTTTTCTCCACATTCTCGTCGTTGTTGTTTTCTTTTGCTCTCAATTCTTAGGGGTTGAAGTTTTTTTTGCTCTAACTCTCTTTTTTCTCTCGCTCTCGCTCTTTGCTCTATAACAGCGAGATTGAGAGTTTGAAACCTAGCACACACATAAAAATAAGAACACTTTAGTAATTTTTGTAGATAATGGTGCAAGCAAAATGTCAAAAAATTATATTTTTAAAAGTTGGACATATATTTCATATTGGGTTAACTTTACAAGTGTTTCATTAAAAAAAGAAATAATCTAATCATCATTACGAATATAATAAGAACTTATTATTTGACACATACCACTAATTTTTAATTTCATCAAATTACCAATTTTAATTTTAAACTTAAAATGTGTTAGCAATTTAAGCCATTTGTTAAGTTGTTATTTGACACATACCATTGAACAAAGGTATTATCACATGTGTTATTAATCATGTATATGGTATAAAATTAATAAGATTTTAAAAGAAAACAGCATTAATTGAAGTTAGATTTTTGCTAAACTTGTGAATTGTGAAAATGTTAATAATCGAGTAGTTAATTTGTGCATTGATTAAACTTGTTTTTGTGCAACACTTGGATTTTATTGGAACTAGTGAATTTCTTTTCTTTTTTATTTTTTATTTTTGTGCAACACTTATATATATATATATATATATATATATATATATATATATATGTTTAGGAAATTAAAAAAAAAAAAAGTTTTTAAAAAGGTACAAAATGATGCTTGCAAATGCAACGCAGAGTTTGAAGTTGAAGCAGCAGCGAATATTAAGAAGAAGAAAATAAAAAAATAAAAAAAAATAATAAATAAATAATTGAAAAAGGTAAATGTGATTTTGCAGTGAAAGAAAGAGAATTGAGAGGAGCAGCATGCTATAACGGTGGGCTTGCGCTTGCAGGGAATCAGTCATTTCCTATGGATGACACTCAATCATTACCCTGACAGTCACACTCACCGTCACCGTCACACTCACTCCTCGCTCTCTCTCTTTTTCTCCCTTCACGAAGGAATATTGTTTAAACTCTCTAAAATTAATGCTATATTTTCTTTCACTTTTTTATTTTTTTAAATAAGTATATTAACGTCTGAGAATAAGTAAATAATACTAAAAATAATGCTACATTGTTGGATATACGAATGCGATATACCAAAAATATATAGTCTAGCTAAGCACAAATAGGATTACTTATCTCTTCTGAATTATGTGAGACTATTTATAAGGTTCTTCCTCTAACATATGTGCAATGTCGACGGTGTAAAAATGAGTGTGGCCCTCAAAGTTGTAGAGTGTAAGTGGTAAGCTTAGCTCAATAAATTCCCTTTCTTTATATATGCACAAACCTCTATGCAAGCCTTCGTTCTCTTTGGACATTATTGTCTAAGATTATGTAAAATATCATTTGAAAATTTTTTACGTCACCATTGGATGAGAACTTTTAGACCAATCATAAATTGTCGTGTCATTTCTCAAATCAATGACAAAATTACAAATTATTAAATTTGAAACTAATTAAAAGTTAACGTGTGCCATGGATTGAAATTAAAGACAAGAACTAGCATATCCCATTGGTGTCACGTGTTTTTGTTTTGACCATTAGATCAAATTAATTATTTTGGTCCAATTAAATATTAATATTTAGACTCGGTCAAATTTAGCTAAAAAATAGACCTAATTTAACCTAAAGATCAACCAATCTCAAAATCTAATTAGTTGGATTAAACTAATATGATTTGATGAAAATTATATGTAATAAATTGAAATCAAAATAGAAATACTCAAATTGAATATATCTATTATTTTCATATATTTGTTAAACACTAGTTTTTATAGCTATTTATGTGGAAAATACTTAGAGGTGATCTCGAGTAGCACATATCTTTGTACCTCTCACTAAATTGTCTAATTATAATTTGTCATGTGACAAATTCTTCTTACTTATTTTTTTTAGAAGCACCAAGTATAATTTATGTGTGAGATTTAATGACGACAATTTCGACTTTTTTTTTTCTTTTTTTATATATATAAATATATTCAAACTCAGTTTTTCCGATTTCTTTCTTTCTATTTATTGTATTTCAAATTCAAATGTAGTTTTTTCATGAACAATATTGTAATTCAGGTATGTTGCATAAGATTGTTTGAAGTAGTTTATATTAACTTCACCGAATCTTTTAAAGATAACTTTAATTACTATTTATACTAAAAAAGAGGGTTTAGTATTTATTTATAAATTTTGTAATTATTTAGAAAAAAAATTTAAATGTCAAAATGATTTAAATATTTACAAATATAGAAAAATATCACTCTCTATTAGTAATAACTATCTAAGTTTGCTATGGTCTATCATTGATAAAAAAATTTTTTTTTGCTATATTTGTAAATATTTTATATTATTTTGTTATATTTAAAAACAACTTTGATCTTTTTTACGAACTTTTAAAAGATATACCATTAGACTTTTATGGTGATAGATGAATTGATACGACTTCAAATCACATTCTATAAGGATTTTGTGTAATCTTTTTCCCATGTTAACTATTAAGTAATGATATCCTCATCTTTTTTCGCTTGCCAGTAGGGTGTTTAAGAGGTTAGATTTATATAATTAATTATAAATTGATTTTTTTTTAACATTTGAGAGGGATGTATTAAATATTTTAAATTATTTATTGAATTGCATGCGAAAGTCTATTCATGTAGAAGTAGAATCCATCATATTTTGTAGAGTATTTAAACTCTTTTTTACAATAAACTTGTTTTATTTAAGACAATTGATTATCTAACCTAATTGAATTTATTCAAGAATTTTGATATTAGTTATGTCTTTGTTATAAGGAGTGTCGTTATAAATAGACACATTATGATAACTAGGTCAACAAATAATGTTAGTTAAAAATGGATATTTTATTCAATAACTCGAGAGTATTTGTTTAAAAGAGTAAAACAACATTAAGATTAATCGTCTCATATCCTTGAAAATATACATTTTTCGAGAGAATATACCATTCATATCTCTAAAATAATATTTTATCTAAATTAATCTTTTATATACATTTAGGGGTGGAAAACTTTATATACGTGGAAAGAACCTCAAATTTTGGTGCATGATAATGGGTCAAATCACCATTATAGTAACTTTGTAAAAGATAATATTTAAGAGTCACACATTTTTCATTACCTAATTATTAGTTCACATGCCTAAGTTTAATTAGTCTAAAAGAAATTATATCTAATTAATAATTTAAAACGTTATTGATTACGTTTCATTCATATGTTTTTGCTATACATAACATGTTTGCCGATATTATATATATCAACCATTGAAAAGTTTGTATTGAATTGAAAAAAACACATGGCTAGACCATAGTATTTTATGTTGTTAATTATTATAAGGTATGAGTTGGAAAAGACATTTTAACTATGAAATTGTCAAAACGAGCATAGTTTAATTGACATAGTGTTTGTACTATCATATTCGAAAGTAGAGGTCTGATTTCCTCCACTCACATATTATCGGAAAAAAAAATACTGGTGAAACTATATTTTATAGGAGATTTTTAAAAATAATTTTTTTAAAAATTTTTTTAAGAAAAAAGCTTTGGACCAGCTAATTATAAAAATATAATAATTTTGTATTTCAATACCAACTATTATAAAGTGTTATGTAAATATTGAAATTAATATTACGAAAATTTAAAATCATTCAAAACTGTTTTTTCTATGCTGTGGCTTTTTTTGTTAAATCATTTTTCAAATAGGAAATGTTTGTTTAAGTAATTTGATAATTCTAAACTACTTTGGAAACTAAAAATAATTATTCGAAACTACTTTTAAGTATATATATATATATATATATAACATTTGTATGATGGTAAAAAAATTAATTTCACAAAATCAATTGTAATTAAATCTTTTTTTAAAAAAATAATTAAATAACTACTTCAATAACCACTCCCAAATATGTCGATTACAATAAAAAAAAATGGGATGGAGTTTGAAGCTATTATTAATAAAAGAAGGTCGTTGATGATTTGATCTCAAGGTTTCCTTTCTCTTCCTTTCTAGATTTTAGGAAAAATAATCAACAGAACTTTCAAATTGTATTCATTAATATTCAAGATTAATAATGACATCCATTTAAAATTATGAACATTGAATCAATAAAACCATTTGGTATATGTGTTGTCTAATATAATGCAGGTTGGTCGAGTGAAGAGTTAAATCATTTGGTATCTCTTGGTCGAGTGAATGGAAGATGAATACCGTGTGTGAATACGACTCATCCCACATTGGTTAGATAAATGGATGATTATGGATATATAAGTAAAGATAATTATCTCATTTGGTATGAGGCCTTTTGGTTTGAAACCAAAAGCAAAGGCACAAAAAGATTACTCAAGAGTGGTCTATTAATATGTTAAAAGCTCAAGTCATTGAGGGTCTTAATAATCCCTCTTCTCTCGATATGCTCGTCGACTCAAATTTTTTCTATAAATAAAAACATTCGCTAACTCAGTTAAATACTATTTAACTTGAGAGCTTAAATAAAATTATCGTTTCCGAACCTTAACATACTTTATCAAACGCTAGAAAAAGAAATTATAATGATTTTTTTTCTTAAATAAGCTTTTAATAGACATGAATGAAAATAATGTATAAATGATTCTAAAGCATAATTTTAACCGATGATTTAAATTGATGAAAATTTAAAATTAAATTTTAATAAATACAATTATTAATTTAGAATGGTAATTAATATCACTCTTAAGTTTAATGGAACAAATTAATTTTTTCACTTAATTCATCCCATTCTTAATTTTATGATTCGTCTGAAGTTTTGACTTTGTATAATTAGATTTTTTTTTTATTTTTTATGGCTTTTTGGGCACCAATCAGCAATAAAAGAGGTATGCGAAAATAATGAGATATAGATTTGTTTATTGTGCATAAAAATGCCCACATAATATGCAGTTTAAAGTCTGTGTAATTATTACTTATGTCTGCCATTACTAGTTATAATTATTCAGTTTAAAATTTTCTAACAAGCTAATGATTATAATTAAATATAATGATCTGTCCGACGCGGCCCACAAATTTGCTACACCTTGTTTTTCTGTGACAAAGTCCCAATCCCTTTTTGGATGCTTCTTCGTTCTAATTAAATATTACGATATTCGATGAAACAATGTTATAATATAATTTCAATTTTATTTTCACGCTGTAAATCCAATGATAGATATTATATTTGTTACTATGGTTTTATATTTTTATTTTTCTAATTATTAAGAAAATTACATATTTCTATCGCTCATATTATTATATTTTTAATCTATTTTTGTGTCTAAAATTTCAGTCATTAGAGTTTCTTATTGTTTTTGATTTATTTGTAAAGCATTTGATAGAGATCCAATGCAGCCTGTTTTATTTTATTTTATTTTAAACTGCCTATTAGATGTTTGCTCTGACAAATATTTAATTAAAGCTTACTTAAAGTAGCTCAGGTGAAATAATTTTTTTTTATAAAAAAAATACTAATCATAACTAGCCGGTGAAAATTAACCATGAGGGCTACAGTAGCTCTTTATTTACAATGTAACCATCAAGATATAGAGCTGACAAAGAACAAAGTGTAAAAAAAAAAGTTGACAAACAATAAAATAAAATATTTAAAAATATATCGAGGTATATCAAAATAATTTATGGGCTAAAATTCCTCTTTTTTAATACAATAAAAAATAGAAAAATTTAAACAATGTTTCTTCTAGTTGAATTATGCTCGTTTGGTGTATGATATTTGTTTGTTTCCTATTGTTACCAAATAAAGAAATAATTTTCTTAAAACAAGAAAAACATTGTAGTTTATATCATGGAGTACAAGTCGTATGGTATATAGAATATTTAGAAAAAGTTAAAATATTACACATTCACATCATTAATTCACAAAATAGCATAATACCATTAAATTATGTTCGATTTGATTTGAATGATTGAATTTAGGAAGTTGGTTGAGTGTAAAATTTAAAAATTAATTATACAACATAACTTTTTTTTAATTGTTTTTTAAATAAATTATTAATTCAAAATTGAAAATACAATACACTTTGGATCAATTAATTATACCAAACAGTTTAGTCAGCACATATAAATTGTTTTAAATATTTTTATACATATATCAATAAGCTACTTAGATAAAAATATATATTTTTTTCTCCTCGTTTTTAAATATGAAAAAAATTATTTCTATCAAGAAAAAAATTCAGCAGATATCTTTTTCACATTCCATATGCTATGTTACCATTTTTTTTTTAATAAATTGAATTGTTTTTATTTATTACCATGTATAGAAAAAAGGAATGCGTTGCCCTTTTATCACTACATTGTTCCATAAAATGGAGTTTTTGTTATGAAAATTGCTGTATATAAGAGTATGTTTGTATTGTATATGTTTTATTTACTGGGCTCAGCAAGTGATTTTCCGAGCAAGGCCCACAGGCTTTTCCAATGATGGGCCTGGGCGGGTCACTAGAAACAAAAATGAATAAATAAAATTATAAAAAAAATGGTGGGAAATAGCTAAGAGGAAATTAAAAATATTTCACTATCTGAAATTCTAGGCTGGGATGCGTGTATCCCCATACTTAGGTTGGTAGATGTGCAATTCTTAGATAGTTTGTCATTTTGATCACTATAGTTAGTGTAATTGATGTTTTTTGTTTAGTAATATTAAAGGTTTAGTGTTTTTGTTTAAACTATGTTACTTTACAGATTATTTAATTCAAAGTTAGTTATATTTCGTTGTTAGGTTAGGTATCTATCTTTCTTAAGATTTTTATTAAAGAGATTATTTTTTTGGAATGTTAGAAACTATAAAATGTAGATAGACATTAACGTTTTAGTCTAGATTTAATTATAACAAAAATTAATAGATTTACTTATTTTTCAAGTTGACTTATTAATTGTCAATGCCAAAAATTGAACGAGGTAGATATGTACTTAATCTCCTTGTGATAACAATTTCAAATTTGTAATCAAAGGAAAAATGTTATCTGCAAGACAAGAAAGACCTACAAACCGATGTGGTGTTTGCTACATAGGCTCTAATGCTTAAGTTAACAATGAAAACATGTAGCAAAAATAGTATTTGGATTTGGAAATAGACTTGCTCCCCTGAGTGCTCCTTCCTTCCCTTTATAGAGTTTACTTAACCTAGTCTCCACATTATGGGGCTTTTGAGCTATCTTCAAGGTCAAGACCTACTATTTAGGTTGAACCTCCCCGATAACACCTCTTCGAGAGTATTCTTGCTGTGTTGCCCTTGGCATAGGTTGAGGCCGAGCCCCGTGGAATGGGCTCGACCTATTCCTTTTTCTTCCTCTTGGTGTTGCCTTGTCTTGGATTCGATTGTTTGGCCTATAACATCACAGTATGCTCATTATTTTACCTTTTTACTCTTTTGTCCAAAATTTTACATAACATTAATATTTAGTATTTATATTGTGGCATTTTTTTCTCTCTCTCCTGCTTTTGTTTGTGGTTGGAGCCTTCAACTTATGGAAAATACATTCAATAAGTTGGAAGCTTAAAACATGTCATACATACCACCAACCAAGGCATGAGCCCAAAAAATGGCCTTGTCAACAAACATATACTACTAACCGAAATGTAAAGGCAATGCACAAAATTGCGTATTAACCAATAGGTCAAAAGTTTGAATCATAATATTACGCATGACATTGAACTAAAAGCATAGAAAAAAACATATAATACATGAGTATCATTTTACATAGGTTGCACATCTGGATATTTGCCATAATATTGTAATACTCTTGCAGAAAAGCATGAATAAAACAGAGATGTTAACATGAGCATAACTTGAACTAACATAAAATATGGAACCACCTTACAAATTATCGAACTAAAAAAACATGGTTAAATTAAATTATAAGATCAACACACTAACTTCCACTTTGTGTCACAAAAGGTCATTGAACATTTTTTTTTTCATACAAACTTGTGTTTAATCTATCTTTACATTTTAAAAATGTCGAATACGTTTTTGAACTTTCAATTTATGTCTAATAGGTAATTGACATATTTAAATATTGTTTAAGAATTCATCAATATATTAGATTTAATAAGTCCTTTTAACCTACAAACTTGTGTCTAGTCAATCTCTATATTTAAAAAATGTCTAATACGTTTTTTAACTTAAGTTTTTTTTTGAATGAACTTTTAATTTATGTCTAATAAATAACTAACATATTTAAATAATGTTTAAAAATTAATTGATATATTAGATTCAAAATTTAACTTTATGTGTATTAGACTTATAACGTTACCTATTATAATCCCATAAATTTTTAAAAATATATAAAATAAATTAATGACCATTCAAAATTGAAGATTAAAAAAAAAAAAACACTGTACGAAAAAAAATTGAACATTAGATGATTTATCATACAAAAATCTAAAAAAAAAAAAAAAACTAAAATCTATTTGTCGTTTTTTAAAATTCAAGAGAAGGTAAACATAAATATGAAAAATAAAGTATTACATTTGTGATTTCATCGTTGAATATTCTTTGCAATTCAATAATTAGATATATTCTAAAGACAATATTTTATTTATTTGTTTGTTTTTTGAAAAAGATTTGTAAGATAATAATTAATGGTTAAATTGGCTATCTTTGTTCTAAAGTGATATGTAGAACAGAATTATATATATCTATATATTTTGAGAGAAGTTTTATAAAATTACCTCGTATGAGTATTAAGTGAAAATAACCGAAGAAATTCCTGCGTAGGATAGGAGTTGCACGGGTCCGGACAACGACGGGAAGAATATGAATGTAAATTGACCAAAAAGCCCATACTATCGGCAATTTTGGTCGGTAAGACAAGACTGAGTGTAACAATTCCCTTGCGAAATCCTGCTGTCTTCTCCGTTGCCATCGATTGCATAATTCCGATAACTCAGCTTTAACAGATTGAGAGGCAGAGAATCACGATTCTGAAAAATGGTTTCCTCCGTCGATTAGGTTACCCCTTCCATTTCCAGGTTTCTCTTCTGGACAGCTTTCTTTCGATTTTCTTTAATCCTGATTTTGCCGGTTATTGTCTTTCTTCTCTAATCCTTTTGGAATACAATTTTTATTGACGTAGTTTTAATTAATCTACCATATTGTGCAATGATGCCGTTTGATAGGATTTGATTGGTAGCTATTAGAGTGGGGAGTGCTGACATTTTTTCTTTTTTGTTTCGTTTGGCTTGTTTTTCTTCAACTTCGTCATGCTATTTTGAAAACAAAGTTTTTTTTCAGCTGAAATTTGTGTTAATTCTGTTATGAGACGTGTATTCCTTATGGGAACTGGAGGATTCAATTATTTGGTTTGAGCTGGACGTTCTAATCATTGTTTCTGAATGTCTGAGATTTAACTTTTTGAAAGTACCCTAATATCACGATGTCAATTGTTTGTGATAGTGAAAATTTCATGTAATGGAGCTGTTCTAAAACTAAAATCACTCATGCAACAATGTTTGGAGATCCCACTATTGATGTGAGTTTGTGTGTCGGCCTTTACTTGTCAGTTAGTTAATGTTTACCAAGCGTTTGTTGTGTAGGGAGAGGTTGAATCTCATCTCACGGTCTTACCATCATTGTACTGTTGCTCTCTTCCTGTTATTCTCAACCATCAACCTGCTGTTTCTATCGTTTTCTCTCTCTCCTCTCTTTATCTCATAGTCAGCATTCGGTTTGTTCACTTTCTAACATTTGACTGTGCCCTGTTCTCTGCATTGGGAAACAGGATGGACTCGGTTTCAGGTTGTGAAGGTCCTGCCATTCTGCAGCTGCAGAAGTGGAATCCTTCACAGCCTCAACTTAACCTCTCAGAGTATCGTGAAGCTTTTATTTCTCCTACAAGGCAAAATTTGTTATTGCATTCATACAATTATGAAGCTTTGCTTCTTCCTCTAAATACAGGTTAGTCACCTTTCCCTTTCTCCTTAGATTTCCTCACTCGTTTTGATGTTTAATTCGTTTAATTCTACACACACAATTAAAAAGGTACAAGGACAGAAACCTACATCTGAAAAGTATCATGCAAAGCGTCAATTTTTGTGGTTACTTACGGTATTATGTTATGTGTTTCTCAATCACCAATATTACTGTGTTGGACAACTATCTGGTAGGATTGGGGAATGTAAGATGGCCTAGACACCCAATATTAATAAATTTCAAACATTACGTCACGTCCGTACAAAGAATTAGGAGGCCTCGTATCCTTCAATGTAATTCTTTTGAAGATGCTAGAATTTAATTCTTCACATATTTAGCTTTCCAACACTCCTGTTCTTGTCTTGCTTCTCCATAAGTTTAACATTCAGTTGTTTTCATTGTGTTTGGATATGCAGGGGACATTAGGTGTAGTGATAACATCCACTTCCCTAACGAATATGATATCAACTTAAAAGATTTGGGGTCATTAGCTTTCTCAGAAGAAGTGTCAACTGCATTTAGGTCAGAAGATGGAGACAGTGATGTACAATGCTCTAACAAATCAGTTGTTGATATTGATAAGGATTCTCCTACCGGAAACAAATCTTCTAGGGCTAATTGTAACAACTTCCTTGGTGATGTAAGTTCGCTTGCTTGGGGGCTTTGTGGAGACAGCTATAAGAAGCACGGAGATTCTTTTTTTATGGAAATTTTATTTATATCCGGAAATCATGGTGTCAGTGCTCATGCTTTTTGCCAACCGAAGAAAATTGTTGCAGAGGCTAAAAATATGGTCCAGTCTGAGTTTTGGAAAGGAAGGTGGGTGGAATGGGGACCTTATCCAACGTTGCCTCAAATTTTGGAGGTCCAAGAACGTTCTGGTTCTCGTGAAACCTTCGGAAATGTCGATGAAAATGGGAGGAATCAGAATGGGGAAATGTTGCATAATTCATACTCTGATGGTGAGAATGATGCACTGTTGCCAGGAAATAGCACATCAAAGAGATATTTACGGTCATTTCTTGCTAAAGTTAAGACTATTGAATATGAAGATGACATTTGGACTATGTACCCGGAAAAAACCTCAGTTCCTTGCTTTACAAAGGTGGTTTCATTTAATATATTTAATTATAACCTGCCGCCACCAAATTCTGTTGATGATTCTTCTGTTAATGAACAGAGCTGGCATGAAATAATTCTTGGAACACCCAGTAATATAAGGTCCACTTCATCTGACACACGTTTTCTATCTGACATTTTATCCAATAAATCATACAAATGTTCCAGAATATTTGCTAGCAACTCACATATTTTAATTGGATTTGTCTTGAAGATAGTGAAATCAGTCTCTGATGATGAAGGTGATGAAACTGAAAGCAGAAATGATACTTTAATTCTTGTTGCTAGAGTTGGACATTTGGGAATTAAGTGGGTTTCTTCTGTAGAATTTGAGAAAAGCCAATATGTTTCACCGATGATGGAGTGGGCAGATTTCTGCTTTTCAAATGACTTTATCGTTTGTTTAAGTGAATCTGGTTTTATTTTCATACACTCTGCTTTGTCTGGCAAGCATGTTACATGTATAGATGTTTTACAGGCTTGTGGACTCAATCCTAAGTACTTACATGAGAAACAGGATTTGCAAATGAAACAAGTAGATCAAGTCCAGGATGCTGTATCCTGTAGACATGGTAGTTTCTATGACACAATAAAGTTTAGAAGGTTGTTATCAGATTCTCTTACCTCACATTTTGCTGTGATTGATGCATTTGGTGTAATGTATGTTGTTTCTGCTGTTGACCATATGTTAGAGCACTGTCATGGATCTGAAAATCTGCTCCCACATTCTCACAATTTTGAACTTGGGAAAGCTCCAGTTAGCTGGGAGGGTGGTGGTTATGACATAGGCTGCCAGAGAAACTATTCAGAATCATTGGGGTCTCATTCATGTGGGAGTTGTTCTATGAAAAATGAAGGTGCTTCACTTTGGGGTAATACTAAATCTAATGTGCTTCAGAATATTCAGGACTCAAAGGTTTATACGGGGAAAAGATATAAGTGCTCTTGTTTAACTGCTTCTGCTCCATTACAAGATCAGAAGTCCCAGGGTGGTGAATTACAGTCTTGCACGATGCGGAAGATATTTCTTTCTGCTTGGAAAACTAATGAAAATGATTGCTTCTGCTTCTCTCCTATGGGACTTACTCAATACATCAGAAGATGTAATATAAATGGCCAAAATTGCTATCAAGTTGTCCATTTTGATCTGCATCTGAAGTCTGAAGTCCATGATGATAGCTGCTTGAAATCCCAAATGATTTTTATTGATGGAAGGAAAAAAGATCTTGTTGGAGAGGCAGTTGGTTGCACTTCACAGGGTTCTCTTTATTTGGTGACTAATGATGGTCTTTCTGTCGTTTTGCCTTCTGTCACTGTTTCATCAAATTCTCTGCCTTATGAGTCTGTTGCCAGGTTGCAACCTGGCAGTCTTCTTGGCACTGTTAACCAAGATTTGGAGCTCAAAGAATCTAAGTGTCCATGGTCACCCTGGCAAGTTGAAGTTTTGGATAGGGTTCTTCTATATGAAAGCATAGATGAGGCAGATCGCCTATGTTCTGAGAATGGTGAGATTAATGAACAATACATTATTTAGCTTATAGCAATATTTCAGTTCATTTAATGAGAACGCTTTCTAGTTGTGAATCTTATGATATTTGAGGAAACGATCTTAAGATACTCTCAAGTTCTTTAGGTTCTGTGGCAAATTGCCCTTATGGAAAGTGATAGTATACTTTTTCATTTTTTAGGAATCCATATAAGTAGACTATGAAACAACCTTCATTGAATGAGTTGACGCTAATCCTGCATTTGCTAGCTCTTCATTCTCTTCTTGGTTTAGCAGCCAGCTGTCCAAATGCGGGCAAGGCCTTATGATTAAATGCCATAACTTAGAATTTAAGTCGAACTGATATCCTGTTATCAATGTAGTGTTCATCTGAAATATACCACCAATACTGAAGTTAATATCTTAGTTTTAGCGTTTTGATGCATGATTATGATTAGGATGAATGAGTTGTAGATGTGGTTGATTAGGTGTGTTCCCTCCCTCTCCTTCTCACTTTATCGTTTGTGGTGATGTTCAGAAAGGGGAAGCAAGGTGCAAAACATATATTTTGATTATGACTAGTGATCTTGTCATCTAAGTTTTACAGATAACTTATATATAGATATATGGTGAAATAGAAATTTTCATTGAAATTATAAAAGCTCACAAAGAAACTTGCACAACTTCCTTGATGAACAGGTTCTTGGTGAGCTTTTTCTGAAGACTTTTGCAATTGTTATTCTTGTGATATTTTATTAATGTCAGAATACTTTTTTAATATTTGATTTTAGATTGTCATTTGGTTTGGTCCTTCTACTTAGTGTACCCTCCATATTGGGCTTTTGTTTTTCATTCTTCTTTAAAGGAGTCCTTTTAAGTCTTCTGTGTAACTTAAATATCAACGAATAATTTTTTTTTAATAAAAAAAATTTATAGAGGTGGCTGGCGCCTATTATTTCAGAGTGTATTTTGGTCCTTCTCGGTTATATTCCAAGGTTTAGGAAGTTAAATTAGATTTAGGGAAGTATAACTTAGCGATACTATTCAAGTGAGAACTTAAATATTTGTAGTACTCAGTTTCTTTAGTCACTTTTGCTGCTGTTATGAAGTTCTAGTCCTCCCCTGCAAACTGAAATGGTAGAACCTTCAAGTTTTTTTTGGTCGTTCCATTTTCAAACTGTGGTCAGAACTTAACTCGCTGTCTGTTGTCAGGACCACACATTACAAGCAGTTATATAGGGAATACAATTACAAATATAACAACAGTCATCTTTTGTACTTTCTTTTAAAAACTAAGGCACAATGAATTCTTTATGTAGTTATTAGTAGCAGTGTTAAGGCATGGCAAATATTGATATTGATGTTTATCTATTTTTATTTCAGGGTGGGACTTGAAAGTTGTGCGGATGCGTCGGTTTCAAATGACATTGCATTATTTGAGATTTGATGAACTAGAGCGGTAAGATCCAAAATTTCATGTTTCTATGTCTTTGTTGAATTACGAAGTGTTTGAGGCAATTTCACGTTTCAATGTATTTGTTAAATTAGGAAGTGTTTGAGGCAAGAAGTCGAGCTGTTTAGTTGTGGGACCTATAGTGTATTAGAGTTAATAAGTCATGAAATTGATGTTAATAAGTCGTGGGGCCCATAGTAGGTTTTAGGAACTTTTTGGGCTGAACAAAGAGTGAAATTAGTAGCTCCACCCCCACCACACACAACTCCTTCCCCAAACACCCCCTCAATAATTGTTAAGCAATGCTTGTGCTACTGTCATTACGTCTGCTAGATACTTGATTGGATTAAAAAGTTAATTTTGAAAATCCCCAATTTAATTATTGTCAAAGAAGGAAATATTAATCAGGAGTCAGGACCAGGTTCTGCGATGTAATTGAAAAGCATTGAAGATCAAAGATACAAAATATTGGATTCTGTACTTACCTTCATTGTTTTACTTATGGCTTGGGTTTTGAAATTTGAACCCCAACCAGTAGAGATATTCTGTATAAATATTTGACACATTTTAATGATTTGCTTAAGTTTTGTCGTACAAGTTGTTATAGTTTTACTTTCAATTTTGTGATGGGCAGATCTCTAGAAATGCTTGTGGATGTTGGTTTGGAAGAAGAAGGAATTCTGAGATTACTCTTTGCTGCCGTACATCTCATGTTTCAAAAAGCTGGTAATGATAATGATATTTCAGGCGCATCAAGGTAGAAATCTGTATACAGTTTTTTTCTTCCTATCATCCTCCTAAGCACTGTGGCCAATCTATTATTTTCCAAGCAATTTTTACGTGAAATAAGAACATTTAAAGAGAAAGTGTTAATCTGAAATCGGCCTATTTTCTGCCTGAAGTGTGAAACTTATGCATTCTGCAGAAGGGAAAGACGGGGTGGGTTTAGGTTGAAAGTTGAAACCAAAAATGATCAACTGTCTTGAATGCAAAGCCTCCTTTTCAAAAAGAACCAGAAATGTGCTGCAGCTTGTTGGGATGGAAGATATTACAGAAGTGGCCTAACAGGGGGGTGGGGTTAAATGTTGAAACCATAATAAGATGCTGAAGCTTGTCTGGATGGAAGAAATTATGGAAGTGGCTTAACTTATGGATAAAGAAACTTAGGTGGTGCAAGCAGTGTTTCTTAAAGGGGAAGTGTCTTAAAGCCCAAAAAAAAAAAAAAAAAAAAAAAAAAAAAAAAAAAAGAAAAAAAGCCAGACATCTTTTCAATATATGAAAATAATATAGTATCATAAATAATAATACCATAAAACAGAATTAATGATGATTTTTCTGTAGTCTTGAAATGGAGGCTCCACCTCTTGAGGTATTAATTTCTAATTTGTATCAACTTGAAAAGCCTAAAATTTCTTTTTGGACAAAAGTTGGTTAGCCTGAGCATGGGAGGGGCCAACTAAGTTGTTTGCATATGACGTTGGTAGTCTTCCCACTTCTTACCTTGGGCCCCCTCTTGGGATTAACCCCAAGTCTGTTTCTTTGTGGGACAACGTGGTGGATAAAGTTTGAAGTAGGTTAAACTTCCTGGAGAAAAGGCTTCTTTTCTAAAGCTGGATAATCGGTCTTGAGTGGAATATTCATGTCTCGATCCACTCCATGAAATGTTTGATTCTATAAGAGACTATAGTTAGAAAAAGCTAGAGAAAATAACAGCCTAAAGGCCAGACTACAAAAGCCTTCTAGTCATTGATAATCATCCAAAGACTATAATTTTGAAAGAAATTCCTGTGATAAATACTTGATGATTTATGGCAGTTTTGTTTTCCTATCTAATAGGGTGCTAAAGATTGATTGCCTGCATGGTTGTAAGTTGTAGCTTAGTTTAGTATCCCAATTTGGGTGTAAAATAGCAGATCCTCAAATATTTCCTTTATGCTTTCTTCGACCATTTAATTTAGAAGGATTCTTGTCTGCTCAAAATTTGATTTTGTTTAAAGAGAAATGTCTTACTTCTGTACTGTACTTGAAATGAATTTCATTTGCAGGCTTCTTGTACTTGGCACGCACTTTGCGACAAGAATGATTCATCAATATGGGATGGCTGAGTTCAAGAGAAATGCTACTACATTTAATGACTTCAGTAGCAGCCAAGAAATTTCCATTCTCCTGCATTTTCCTTTTCAAATGCAAAGTGAATTGGAGTGTTCAAGAAAACTTCATGAGATGTCTCACTTTTTGGAGATAATAAGAAATCTGCATTGTCATCTTAGTTCAAAATTTAAGAGGCCATGTCAAGAATTGGTATGTTTATATTGGCATTATGTGAATTGATTCACCGAAGTAGTATTATTTATTTGAACGTTGGATTTTATAGGTAGCTGGGGAGGCATCAATATCGGACCAAACCAGTCAGTTGCTGGATGAACCTCAGTTTGTTTCTACAGATATAATACCATCAGGGAGTACAAGTCAATATGAAGTTTCATTCCCTTCAAATGATTTGAACTCTAACGCCGTAGATGGTCTTGCCATGATGCCCATGATTTCTGAATCCCAAATGGATTCAGAAGATTTAGATGGAGACTCGGCTGTAGTACCACGAGGAGACTTTGAAAAGAAAATTGTCCCGTTGGAGAATCCTAATCAGATGATTGCACGTTGGAAGTCAGATAAGTTACCACTTAAAAATGTTGTCAAAGATGCTCTTCTCTCTGGCCGTCTTCCTTTGGCTGTTCTTCAACTACACATTAATAATGTGAGAGAATTAATTGGAGAGAATGAACTTCGTGATACGTTTTCTGAAATTCGTGACATTGGAAGAGCTATTGCTTATGATCTCTTCCTAAAGGTAACAGGTCAGTAATTTTTTTTCTGCTGATCGTGTATCCATGTCTTCTGAACAGCATGTTTGGGTGTTGTACAGGGTGAGACTGGGGTTGCCATTGCTACACTGCAGAGACTTGGAGATGATATTGAAGCTAGCCTCAAACAGTTGTTGTATGGTACAATTAACCGAACTTTTCGAGTGGAAATTGCCGCAGAGATGAAAAAATATGGTTATCTGGGGCCATTTGACCAAAGGATGATGGATATAATATTACACATTGAGGTATTAGTCACTTTAGTTGCATCCTTTTTGAGTCTATTATAGTTAAAATCATATTCTTTTTATCCATTTGGAACTAAAATATGTTCTTTTCTGCACTTCTTTAAAAATGGGGGAATGGATTAGAGGCTCTACCCAAGCAGTAATTTCTGGAAAACATTTCTGAGCAGGCAGAAAACAAATATGGGGTTCCCATCAAGTTCCAACAGCCCAGGAGAAAATGATTTGAAGACATTACGTTTCCATTTAATCAACAATACTATCATTGATTGTGGTGAGGTTGATGGTGTTGTTTTAGGTTCGTGGCCCAATGCAAATGAGAACTCTCCTGTCCTGGAAATCAATGAAGATAATGTTCATATGGGATATTGGGCTGCAGCTGCGATTTGGACAAACACATGGGATCAACGAACAACTGATCGTGTAAGTCACCTTTAACCTGTCTGGTCTAAGCACCTGTTTAATGTGAACCTGATTCCTCTGAAACTGTGAATCTGCATTAATATTTCCTTTCTTGAAAGATGGTTGCTAGAATGAATGGATATGCTGATTGGGTACATTGGTGCCTGTCTTTTTGCTACTTGTACTACCTTCATCCAGAGCAACCTAGTCTTTCCTGTTTAGTTACAATCCTGAATAACTAGCTTCTGGAGGTTAAATGAGTTGCATTCCGCTTTTTACCCTTCTAGAATAATAATGAAATCAACTACTTTCATTGAGAAATAATGAAAGGATACAACGGCATAAAAGGAAAAAAAAATAAGCCCACAAAAGAAGGGAACCCTACCAAAGAAAGTAACAAAATAGTTCCAATATAATAATTGCAAAAGGTCTTTTAAATAGAAAGCTAGTGGGAAACATAGAATCTAACAAGAGACCAAACATCACTAGAATAAACTTTGACAATTGGTGGTCTAAGCGATGGGTAAGCTAAAATCTAGCACTAGTAAACGAAGACATTAAAAGGTCGCAAAAGAAGGAGAAAATAACAATAGAAAGTTGAAGATTTTTCGCCCATAAAGACTCCCTTGCATCCCCCTTTATCATAAGATCTCAAAGTTGCGTAAAAGAACACTTAAATGCACCTAGAGCTTTGTTTCAGTGCCTAATATTGATGGTGGAGCGCTATGTGATGGAACTTGTAGAAATTGGAGTTCTTGTCATAGCATGGTCTCTAATGCCAGCTCCCGGGCTGGGTCGAGTCTTCTTTTTATCTTTTCACTTCTTCAACTGCAATGCCATGATTTTCACTTTCAAAATGATATTTCCTCATTGACCTACAAAAGAAATGAAAACTCATATAAAGATTATAAAATTCTCAAAGGACAATTTAATATCCTAGTAAAATAGATGCAATCAGTGAGTGTAGAATTCCCTTACCAGCTGTTAAGAGCATGCCATTTTTTGGTCCCATGGCCCTGGAGAAAAAACAATACCGATATGATTTAATCACAAGTGATTTATTACCTTCGGTTCTGAAAGGGATTAAGCTAATGGAGGAAGAGTTGCGATATGGCAGTTTGTACCTTGTTCCAGAAAAGAAAGGGTAGCTGGAGGGTTATGGCAGTCGGAATAACTAACAGCTAGCTGGATCCCTCAGCTCAATTAGTTAGTTACAACTAACAATATAAAAGTAACTTTTGTCAGCTATTGAATAAATACGTCAGTTGTGAAAGAGCTTCATGAGGCAGGAAAACAAACAAGCTACTCATGACAAATCAATAATGTTACTATTAACTTAGTAAATATATTATTTTTCTTATCAAGAAACTTTTCATTTATGAGCGGAAAGTTTTAAGTCTGTTCAAGAAACAAACCTAAGTTTACCATTTTCTCCAACCAGATATTCCAAAGTAAAGCTTAGGTAGTGTTAATTCATGAGATCTAATTTTGGCACGAGAAGGCTGTGTAATATATAGTTTAAACTGTTATCCTGCACGCCCTTTGCTCTTCTTTTTTATCTCCACCCCCCCCCCCCCCCCCCCCCCCCAAATCTGGTTAGATTGATGAACTTTGATAATAATTGGTCAATTTGACATCCTTCTTTGTGCAGATATTACTGGATCAATCTCTGGATATTGGTATCCATGTTACGTGGGAATCCCAACTCGATTACCATATATGCCATGATAACTGGGATGGTGTAGCAAGACTTCTCGACATGATTCCTGTTGCTAATTTGTTGGATGGGAGTCTCCAAGTAAGTTTAGATGGTCTACAGACAGCTACAGCAGTTGGGTGCAACAGAGAGTCTTCTTTTTACAGCAGTTACTTGTACCCTCTTGAAGAGTTGGATGCTATTTGCTTGTATATTCCCAACGCCAAAATTTTCAGATTCTCAACTAATATTATGTGCACCAAATGGTTGGGTATGCTCTTGGAGGAGAAGCTTGCAAGGCATTTTATATTTCTGAAGGAATATTGGGAAGGCACAATGGAGCTGGTACCTCTTCTTGCCCGTTCTGGCTTCATTACACACAGACTTGATGAGATTGCTTCTGTGGATGATCACATCAGCAGTTCAGTTGACCAAAGTTCCTCAGACAAGGGTGGAGCATTTTCTGTTGATTCTGTGCAAGCATTGTATAAAGTTTTCATACATCACTGTTCACAGTATAACTTGCCCTTTCTTCTGGACCTTTATCTGGACCATCATACACTGGTTATTGATAATAATTCAGTTCGTTCACTACTGGAAGCTGCTGTAAGTACCCACACATTCAGTCAGTGTGGCTTATTACTTATATATATATATCCTGATTTTATTTAATAGTTATCATTCATCTTTCTTCGGTTGTTTCTTACATATTTTAAGTAGCTTATACAAGCGTGTGAGTTTATGAGATTAAGGGATAAGTTAGTAGTAACTTAGCTATGGGTTTCAAGCGAGTTTGGGTTTGCAATTATTTTATTTTAGAATGCTATATTTAGTGGGTAATCAGTTTAAGATGCTATATTTTTAATTTTTTTTTGTTAAAATACATATTTTGAAGTATTTTCGATAACTAAACTATCCACTCAAATTTCCCTTCACTTTATCATAATGCCTAGTCTTGCTAAGATGTGACAGGAGTTCAATTTCCGCTTATACCATGCTGGAATTCTGGCATTTGAACCATTTTGGGAGTTGTGCAATGTTTGGTTGCTTCTGAGACAATGTGCCTCACTAACAGAGGCAAAGTTATAACTTTTTACAGTTCTCCTCGCGACCTTAATATAACAAACACTCTTTTGGGTATCCCTTTGATATTGCCTATTCATACTCCTTAAAAATTAGTTTATATGCTCATTTTTGCCCTCTATTCTCGTGTTGTGCTGATATAGGGAGATTGTCAATGGGCAAGATGGCTACTTTGAGTATCTCTTTGATATTGCCTATTCATACTATTTAAAGAATAGTTTATATGCTCATCTTTGCCCTCTATTCTTGTGGTGTGCTGATGTAGGGAGATTGTCAATGGGCAAGATGGCTACTTCTGTCGAGGATCAGGGGCTGTGAATATGATGCATCATTTTCTAATGCTCGCTCAATAATGTCACTGAATTTAGTTCATGATCCTAACCTCAGTGTTCGGAATATTGATGAGATTATTTCCACTGTTGCTGACATTGCTGAAGGAGCGGGAGAAATGGCAGCCCTTGCAACTCTAATGTATGCTCCTTCCCCAATCCAAGATTGTTTGAATAGCAGTGGTGTAAACAGACATAGTAGCTCGTCAGCCCAATGTACTCTTGAAAACCTTAGGCCAGTCCTGCAACGATTCCCTACATTGTGCCGTGCCCTAGTTACATCGGCTTTCCAGCAAGATACAACTTGCAATTTCTTGGGTCCAAAATTAAAGAATGGTTAGCTCCTCCTCCCATTTGAACTTCTTATGCTGAAATTTTATTACACTTCCAGCTTTATTATAATTTTTGGACACTCTCTCTCTCTTTCTCTCTCATATTGTTCCAGCATTTGAGCTTTTACTCAGTTTGCAATTCATTTTTTCTGCATTTCAGCTTTATCAGAATATCTACATTGGCGTAACATCATCTTTTTTTCTGCTGGACGTGACACTTCACTTTTACATATGCTACCATGCTGGTTTCCGAAGGCAGTTAGGAGATTGCTTCATCTCTATGTCCAGGTGTCATTTTCTATCCTTTTATCAAAATAACCCGTGCATTTTGTCATCATTCTGAATTAAGTGATTCATTGAGTTAACAGACAGTAGATTAGAAATGTATCCTTTTCTTCTTTTCCTCTTCTTCTTCTTCTTCTTTTCTCCTTTTAAAAGAAGTTTATTGGAGAGTTGGAATGGATGGACATCGCTATCTGACACTATCCACAAAAGGGTCGGATAAGCTTTGAATCATAGAATCTTCTTATGTTGATTGACTATTATTTTCTACCGACAGAAATTTCTTTCTTTTAGCAGTTAACACTGTACTATAGAATCTTCCTTTATTTGAAATCACACATAGGATTAGCCATTTGTTTGAGTTAACAAACAGCTTGTCAATGCAGCTATTCAACTGAACTAACAACTAACGATGTGGTTATAAGAATCGAAATGAGTGTTACAGTTCTTCCAGCATCCCACATCAGAATTATCCCAAATATGAGGGATGTTACTTTTAAAAGTCAAAGTGCTTGTATTTTTGTACATGCTTGGTGTTTAAGAAAATTCTGTCGCAGGGTCCTCTTGGATGGCAATCACTCTCAGCTTTGCCAACGGGGCAGACATTATGGGAGAGGGATGTTTATTTTTTTATGAATGATGATCAGCATTCTGAAATCAGTCCAATCTCTTGGGAAGCAACCATTCAGAAGCACATTGAAGATGAGCTATATGATTCATCTCTCAAGGTATGTCCAACTTTAGGATATATATATTTTTGAATATTTTTGAATTCTCTTAGCAGCTACACATTGTTCTTCGTTACCATGCAAAGTAGAAAGTTCTTCATTGATAGCAGCATTCATATATACCATTTGAAAGTGTTCCCTTATCTCCCCTGAGAATATGATAAATTTTGAAAATATTTATCAAAGCAAGGAGATTCCTGATTGAGAACTGCGCTGCATATTTTAGTCAGGCAGTTGTGAATTAGGAATCTTCTTGCTTTACAAATTTACAATATATTTCTTGAAAAAGATACGGTAATGAGATAAAAGGAACACTTGCTTAGTATTGTTTCCTTTCCTGCTAATAAGTCAGAAAAGATGATTATCATTGATGTTTATATAAAGATCATATGTTTTGTTATCTAGCGGGTTTTTTTTTTTTTTTTTTTTGGATGAATAACAATTTCATTGATAAATGAAATAGGGGAGCAAAAACTTCAAACACCTATGGGTGAATTTTTTTTCTTTTTTCATGGGTTATTAGTTTTTCTACACTATTGCCGGTATTTCGTGAGTTATTTCAGATCTCTGCTTCACCATCATGAATTTGAAAAGTTGTTGCATTTGAAACATCTAATACAATATTTGGGGTGATAATGGGATTTTTTTTATTTTTTTTAATTTTTTTAATTTTTTTTTATAATTTTTTATAAAAAAATGAAAGAGATGGGATGTAACCAACAAGTTCCTATTTCAGGCCTTTTCCTTGTTGGTTTGAAGGTGGTGCTCTGTTACGGTTGAGTTACTTTAACTTCCAATTCATTTTTTCTGTTAGAAGAAATTTATGGATGATTTCGGTGTCATTCGCGTATCCAAATTTAGATCATGTTCTGGCTGGCACTTTTAATCCTCTATTTGGCCTCTACGGGAGGAAGGAAGATTATGTGAGTTCCTGTTGGCATTGACAAAAAGGCTAGATGGTTTTTTGGGAAATGGTTAAGGATTTCCTCCCATCTCTTGAGAACAAGTTGCACTCGGAGTTTGATTCTCTTTTATCAATTGAAAGAAGCAGAAAATTCTCAAGATAAGGTTTCTACTTTTTGGGTGAGGAAAGACAATGATATTGTTGATTTAAATTTTCAGTTACTTATTGTGGTTTCCCGATTGTTAGCTCGCGATTTTTGGGAGGATGTTTAAATCTCATCAATGTATATTCAAATCTCCTTAGAAGCCTATTTTCAATCCAAGATCTTACTCAATCCATTCATGGATGATAAAGCATTATTGAAAGGGAACGATGACTTTTTAGACTTGGAGTTTGATGGTAACTAGAGACAAGTAGGTAATTTCCATCTAAAAATTGAAATTTGGTCTCAAGAAGAACATTCTCGTCTGAAGCTAATTGAAGGTTTTGGTGGTTGGATTTTGTTAGACCCTTAGGGAAATATTAGGATTATTAATATTATTATTAGTAGGGACATATTAGTAAATAGCTAGTAAATTTGTTAGGGATTTTAGTTATAAATAAAGGGTGTGGGGTTGGGAGAAATGTGTGAATAAATTTCTGGGGTTTCCTTTGGGAATTTTGAAAGAGACTAGCCCTCTCGAAAGGCTAGGTTATCTTGTTACTTTTCTTATGACGTTACAACATATTTCCATAAACAATTGACGAGATGTTGGATGGTTCGATAGAGCCAAGTTGAGATCAAAGATATAATGCAGTCCATACTTCAACGTATCGAGCAAGTGACAACTAAAATCCAGGTGATCATACTTTCAAGCAAAGAATAACAGGACTCTCTTGTAGTGGGAGTTGAATTTGAAACTTCCAGTGAGCTTACAATTGAAATCTAATATGTGGAAGGTCCTTCAGGGGGTTTAGAGCTTCAAAATTTAGGGTTACGCACCAAAGCTTTGTTAGCTAAATGACTTTGGCGTTTTACCCTTGACCCGAATCCTTGTGACAGAAGATTATTGTGAGCAAATATGGTTCCCATCCATGTTAGTGGGTGGCGAAATGGGTTAAAGGCACACACCGAAATCCATGGAAAAATATCCCCCCCCCCTTCTTGTGATAAGAAACAAATTTCATTGATGTATAAAATTCACAAAAAAGCCGAAGCCCAATCAAACGGAGTTACAAAAGACCCGTTTATCCATCAAAATCACATCTTGTTTATCTCGACAGAACCTCAATGTCGCCAATCTTGTTTATTTTTATTTTTATTTTTCATTTTATGGGTTACTATTTTGACTAACATTTGTTGTCATGTTTTCTCATGGGGAATCTGTCACCATATTATTACTCTGTCATTATTTGTGGAACCATGTGTGCTTCTGTTAAGTCGTACACTCAGCTCAGCATCTCTATTGCCTTTAGGAAACTGGGCTTGGGCTCGAGCACAATTTGCATCGTGGACGTGCATTATCAGCTTTTAACCATCTTCTTGCTGCTAGAGTTCAGAAACTAAAATCAGAGATTCAATCAAGTTCAGCAACAGGACAGTCAAATATACAGTTGGATCTACAGACGCTTTTTGCGCCATTGACACCAAGGGAACAGTCTCTTCTTTCTTCCGTAAGGATTTATTTATTATTATCATTTTGTTCATAGGAGCACGGTAACAAAACACTAAGAGGATAAGATAAATGTCAAAACAACAGAAAAGAACATCATGGAGGACAAAGAAGCAAAAGAAATGGAAAAATATGAAGATATAAAATTGTTGGATCAACAAATAAGTGAAATATTCAGTTCTTTTCTATGTGACTTTGAGATCGGTAACTTTTTCTGCAAATATTTTCATATTCATTTCAATTAATAAATAACCTAATAATTATGAAATTGAACAATTTCAGTTTTTTTATTCTCTTGTTAGGAGTCCTTCCATATTAAAGCATTCCATCTTAATGATTGGTAGATATTGCACGTTGAAATGATAATTCGAACTGCAATTTGTGGAAATAGGGAAAAGGAAACAAAATGGTTCACTGATTCTCTACAAATGCACAAATAGTATTTTCTTAAAACCATTTAATTAGATTCAAATCATTATCATTGATTGGTCTTCCTATCAAAAAATTATTACTGATTCATCCATACATTGTGCAATCTTCGAGCAATGTGAGCTATTCTGGTTAACTCAATTTATTATTCGAAGTTTAACTGTTTTACTTGAGCGTGTAAAAATTTCTCCCTACTTTGATTTTCAGATTATTCCACTTGCCATTACACATTTTGAGAACTCTGTGTTAGTTGCTTCGTGTGCCTTCCTCCTGGAGCTAGGTGGTTTATCTGCCAGTATGCTCCGTGTAGATGTAGCAGCTTTAAGAAGAATATCTACATTTTACAAGTCTGGGCAATCCTTTGAGAATTTCAGGCAACTTTCACCAAAGGGATCTGCTTTTCATCCAGTACCCCTAGAATCTGATAAAATAGAGACTCTTGCTCGAGCTCTGGCTGATGAGTATCTGCACCAGGAAAGTTCAAGTGTTAAAAAACCAAAGAAAACTTCTGATTCAGAACCTCCCAAACGTTGTCCACAGGTGCTTTTGTTCGTTCTACAGCATTTAGAAGAGGTTAGTCTTCCCCAAGTGGTCGATGGAAATTCATGTGGGTCGTGGCTATTAAGTGGTAAAGGTGATGGGGCTGAGCTCAGAAATCAACAAAAAGCTGCAAGCCATTACTGGAATTTAGTTACAGTCTTTTGTCGGATGCATAGCCTTCCTCTAAGTTCAAAGTATCTTGCTTTGTTAGCAAGAGACAATGACTGGGTATTCTTCTTTAGTCTATCTTCTGTGTTAATGCCAATTTTTTTATTTGTGATGATTCACATCTGATTTTATGTCTCTTGTATGTGGAAGGTTGGTTTTTTAACTGAGGCTCACGTTGGCGGGTACCCTTTTGACACAGTTATCCAAGTTGTGAGTCCTATACATTGATTAGTTTGGTCACTTACCTATATCTCTTATCCTTATGTTACATATTTTCTTCCATTTTAGGTGTCAAAGGAGTTTAGTGATCCACGTCTCAAAATCCATATATTAACTGTATTGAAGGCTGTACAGTTAAGGAGAAGCCCAGGCCCTTCATCACAATCTGACACTGAAGAGAAAAAAGGCCGAACCACCTTTTTAGATGGAAATATGTATACTCCTGTTGAGCTTTTTACAATTTTAGCTGAATGTGAGAAGAAGAAAAACCCTGGAAAAGCTCTCTTGATAAAGGCAGAGGAGTTGTCGTGGTCTATTTTGGCAATGATTGCTTCTTGCTTCTCGGATGTGTCTCCATTATCCTGTCTTACTGTTTGGCTAGAAATTACTGCAGCAAGGTGATGATCAATTATTCCTTTTGGAAATGAAATGTGTAGATAGTTATTTTCGTACTTGGAAGTAGACCTTTAATTTTAAGTTCTTATTTCATTGATTTTATTCAAGTTTTATATTTATATATATTCACCTTTTATTATCCTTCGCTTTTTATTGATTTTATCATACAAAGAAGGATATTTACAAATATTAAACCGAAGTTATTTTCTGATTTTGTGTTACGTACAGGGAAACTACATCCATTAAGGTAAATGATATTGCTTCCCAGATTGCAGAAAATGTTGGGGCAGCAGTAGAAGCTACCAATACTTTGCCAGTCGGGTGTAGATCACCTGCATTTCATTACTGCCGGAAAAATCCCAAACGAAGGCGAACCATGGATTTCATTTCTGAGGAACAATCTGTTGGGGTGATGTCTGATAATATCAGTGCTTCAACAGGTGCATCAACTGATGTGTCAGGTGACTGTATTGTCAAGGAAGAAGGAAAGATGGTTCAGGAATGCCAGCGTGTTTCTGTTTCATATGATTCAGATGAAGCAGCATCATCTCTGTCCAAGATGGTTTCTGTGCTTTGTGAACAGCAACTCTACTTGCCTCTGTTGAGGGCTTTTGAGATGTTCCTTCCTTCATGTTCCCTGCTATCATTTATCCGTGCACTTCAGGTTTTTGAGCTTATCCATAATCCAAATCCAACCATTTCGTCTCATATGATCCCCACTGCTTTCCTTGGTAAAAATTTCTTTTAACATATTTTAACCAAATCTTCTACTGATGTAAAGTTAACTGTTCATTAGGCATTTTCTCAAATGCGTTTAGCCGAAGCTTCAGCCCATTTAGGTTCCTTTTCGGTACGAGTTAAGGATGAAGCAAGCTATTCACATTCAAATGTTGAGGGAGAAGAAAATATTGGGACATCATGGACTGGGTCCACTGCTGTCAAGGCTGCCAATGCTGTACTGTCTGTTTGTCCATCTCCATATGAAAGAAGATGCCTACTGAAACTTCTAGCTGCAACAGATTTTGGCGATGGAGGATTTTCTGCCACGTATTATCGACGACTATATTGGAAAATCAATTTAGCAGAGCCTTCATTACGTATAGATGATGACCTGCACCTTGGAAATGAGGCTCTAGATGATGCATCACTTTTAACAGCGCTAGAAAATAATGGACATTGGGAGCAAGCACGCAATTGGGCAAAGCAACTGGAAGCTAGTGGGGGTTCTTGGAAATCAGCTAGTCATCATGTCACAGAAACTCAGGTATTTTAGCTAAAATTCCTAGTTGACATTTCGACTATCCAGTTGCAAATTATTCTTCTTATTGGTAGTTCAAATAAATAGAATATTTCTAATTTGTATACGTTATGATCTACACTAGATATTTGTAATCAGCCAATAGTTTTGGTTTGAATTATTTGAGGAATCATTTTGTTTAAGCAGTGCTGAGATTTTTAATATATCGGATATATTTTTGCTTAGATGAGAGAAATCTTGTTTGGTATGGCTGCTTCAATATCTAGAAGTACCTTCTGTGCTGTAAGCTCTATATGCTATGATTGATTGTATTATATATATACTCTTTGCAAAGAAAAACTTGAAAATAACTGTTTTTTTCTTTCTACCCACATCCATTTAGCTATATTAGATTTTGTAAGGATTGTAGGTTTAAATGAAGTTCATCACTCTGTTTAAGTTTGTGTTGTATCCATCTTACTTCATGTGATATTCCTTTTTTAACCTTCTAAATTCATGGTCACTTATACAATTTCTTCAATTCTAAATTGATGGTTCTCTCCTTGTCTAGGCCGAATCTATGGTAGCAGAATGGAAGGAATTCTTGTGGGATGTTCAAGAAGAGAGAGTTGCATTGTGGGGTCACTGCCAGGCACTCTTCATCAGATATTCCTTTCCTGCTCTACAGGTAAATTAGAGTGATTTATGGTGTGGAACTGGAAAATGTATTTTCTGCTTAATCTTTGGATGAAAAATGTTGACTTGTGAATGATCTACTCGTAATTGATGTCTTACGTTTGTAGGCTGGATTGTTTTTCCTCAAACATGCAGAAGCTGTGGAGAAAGATCTTCCCGCTAAGGAGCTTCATGAACTATTATTACTTTCCTTGCAATGGTTAAGTGGGATGTTTACCATGTCCTATCCGTAAGAATTTTTTTCTTTTTAATTTCAACTTATGCTTCTTATTTTTTATTTAAAACCATTGTCACTGAGTTGTATGATTCGATCTATTAGGGTTTATCCATTGCATCTTCTACGAGAAATTGAGACCAAGGTTTGGCTGCTGGCTGTAGAATCAGAAGCTGAACTGAAAAATGAACGGGACCTGAACATTAGTGGCTCCAGCCGGGAATGCATAACTAGGAATAGCTCAAGTATTATTGACTCGACTGCAAGTATGATATCAAAAATGGATAAACATATAAGCACAATGAAGAATAGGAATATGGATAAGCATGAAATGAGAGAAAACAGCCAGACTCATCATAAAAGTCAAGTTTTAGATGCTGGTCTTTCAACTGCAGGAGGGGGGAATACAAAGGCAAAAAGGAGGACCAAAGGTTCCATGCTATTACGGCGGTCATTAATGGACCCTACAGACATAAACACTATCCCTGAAGATGGATATATTTCTTCCAATCTTAAAAATGACTTGCAGCCACAAGATGAGAACTTAAAAATTGACACAGCATTTTCAGGCTGGGAAGAAAGGGTTGGACCTGCAGAGGCGGATAGAGCCGTTCTTTCATTGCTAGAATTTGGACAAATTACGGCTGCTAAGCAGCTTCAACAAAAGCTGTCTCCTGGGCAAGTACCTTCAGAATTCCTTCTTGTGGATGCTTCTTTTAAGCTCGCAGCTCTATCAACCCCCAATCGTGAAGTTTCAATGTCCATGCTTGATGGTGATTTAAGTTCAGTTATTCTTTCATATGGTATTCCAGTTGATCGGTATCTCAACCCATTGCAGGTTTTTGTCAATCCTTTCTTTTCCGCTCTTCTTTATGTTAAGTTTAGTAGCAATTGTTAAAATGAAAATATCCTCCCCTTTTTACTAGGTTCTTTCAGTTTTTTGAATTTGTTGCCATCAAATGACTTCTGTATCTCATGTTTTTACATCTGTGTAGGTTTTGGAGATTTTAGCAACAATTTTTGCTGAAGGTAGTGGACGTGGCCTTTGTAGAAGAGTAATTGCAGTTGTAAAAGCTGCAAATGTCTTGGGACTTCCATTTTCAGAGGCATATAACAAACAGCCAATCGAACTATTACAGCTGCTCTCTCTCAAGGCACAAGAGTCATTTGAGGAGGCAAATTTCCTCGTGCAGACTCACTCTATGCCTGCTGCTAGTATTGCTCAAATTCTTGCAGAATCCTTTCTCAAGGTTTTTTTATAAAAAAAATTATGATTTATTATTATTTTCATTTTTTTTTCTATCGAGCGCCTATTAGATCTCCAGAATTGAATACTGTGTCAGTTAAACTATCTCCAAAGCTTAATTATTCGACTTGTTTTGGCTTCAATCTCTCTTCTTCAATTGCTTGGATCTAAAGATATTTTGTATGAACCTGGATAATTTTCCTTAGGATGAACGAATCCAGGGTAATTGTCAGTACTTAATCTCAACTGACCTCTTAGTATTTTGGAAAAATCAGGGCTTATTGGCTGCACATCGTGGAGGTTATATGGATTCCCAGAAAGACGAAGGACCTGCTCCTCTACTGTGGAGATTCTCTGACTTCTTGAAGTGGTCAGAACTTTGTCCTTCTGAACCAGAGATTGGGCATGCGTTGATGCGTTTAGTAATTACTGGACAAGAGATACCACATGCCTGTGAGGTACCACTATGACTACGATATGGTGTTATTAGTTATTAGTAATACGTGGATCGACTGTGAATTATGTTACTTTTATATATACTTTTATAGACTGCTGTTGGGGATAGAAGATTTGGTCTTCTTAGTGTGAATTGATTGTGGTAATATTCTGGAAGACATAAACCTCTGGAAGTGATGGAAACTGAAAGATTATTTACTTTTAATTTCAATCTTAAACACAGTGGGAATCTGCAAGTTTTAGTCAGTTTAGTGTGTTATGGAAATGTTGTTCTTTCTCCTTCCATCTCTAGCAGAATGTCCAGATGTTTCTATGTGTATCAAGATATTTCAGAATCGATATTGTTCGATTAGTGAGTTAATTTTTTACTCTGAAAGAATGACTTAACTTCTTTATCTTTTTTTTAAAAAATGTTCCTGTTTTAGGTTGAGCTATTAATTTTGTCTCATCACTTCTACAAATCATCGGCTTGCCTTGATGGGGTGGATGTTCTCGTTGCTCTTGCTGCCACTCGAGTTGAGGCTTATGTAGCTGAGGGTGATTTTCCATGTTTAGCTCGACTGATAACTGGAGTTGGAAACTTCTATGCCCTTAGTTTTATTCTCAGCATTCTTATAGAGAATGGTCAACTAGAGCTTCTTCTTCAAAAGTTTTCAGCTGCTGTGAATACAAGTGCAGGCAGTGCTGAGGCTATCAGGGGCTTTCGCATTGCTGTTCTTACATCCCTCAAGCATTTTAACCCCAGTGATCTTGATGCATTTGCTAAGGTTTGTAGACATGTTCACAATGTCCAAGGTGTCTTATTCCTAACAGTACATAAATTCAGAAGGTGTCATATTTAAATAATCTTCCGTGGGCTTGGTAGGAATTCAGTTATATTGCATGGGTAGCACACGCTTGCAAGTTATCAAGGACATCGACATTTAGGTTGATGCTATGATGTTATGGTTTTGGAATAGCTGGCTGTCTTACCATTTATTTCATCTTTGTGTTTTATATTATGAATATCAAAACTGATACTCTAATTGCAAATCTACTGAAATTATTATTGTTAACTCCATATGCTATATTTTTGTTTTATTTTCCTTCTGGATCCAAGTTATTTTTGTTATTAATTTGGACCGTTATAAAAAATATTGGCATTTTTAAGATTTGAGATCACATGACACCAGACTTGTCATAATGTCTAACTCAAGATTTACAATACAAATTATTTCTGTGAACTATATATTACCTGTGTCTCTTTTTTACCTATATTCTCTTCTAAGATGTGCATGATCTGTTTAGACTACCATACTAATTATCTGCGTAGTAAATGTTAGGCTGTGGAAAGTTTCTAAAGTGCTTGGTCTAATATATCTACTGTGAGATGTCGCTGGTGTTTAATTTGGTTATTTACATTCTATGTGCAGGTCTACAGCCATTTTGACATGAAACATGAAACGGCTGCGCTTTTGGAGTCACAGGCAGAGCAATCTTGTGAAATGTGGTTCCGCCGCTACGACAAGGACCAGAACGAAGACCTTTTAGATGCCATGCATTACTACATTAAAGCTGCTGAAGTTTATTCTTCCATTGATGCTGGCAACAAAACTCGCAGATCCTGTGCGCAGGCTTCTCTAGTGTCTCTTCAGATTAGGATGCCCGACTTTAAGTGGCTCTTCCAGACGGAAACCAATGCGAGAAGAGCTCTTGTTGAGCAATCAAGATTCCAAGAGGCACTAATTGTTGCTGAAGCTTATGATCTCGACCAGCCAAGCGAGTGGGCTTTAGTCATTTGGAATCAAATGCTTAAACCAGAGATTCTGGAAGAATTTGTGGCTGAATTTGTAACCGTGCTTCCACTTCATCCTTCAATGTTAGCTGACATTGCAAGATTTTATAGGTCGGAAGTTGCTGCCCGTGGGGACCAGTCACAATTCTCTGTCTGGCTAACTGGGGGAGGCTTGCCCGCAGAGTGGGCAAAATATTTGGGAAGATCATTTAGATGCTTGTTGAAAAGGACTCGGGATTTGAGGCTCCGTTTGCAACTAGCTCAACTTGCCACTGGTTTTTTGGATGTTATTAATGCTTGCACAAAAGCGCTCGATAAGGTACCTGAGAATGCCGGCCCTCTTGTGCTTAGGAAAGGGCACGGTGGTACGTATCTTCCGCTTATGTGAATCGAAAAATCATTGCTACATCATGTTCAGTTTTGTCTGACGCCTGGAAAGATACAACGACAATGGCGACAACGTCATATTCTGGGATCCTTGTGAATAATTAGCCATGGAACTTTACTACCTCTGCCCTGATTTATTTGTTGATGGGAGGGGAGGAGGATGAGATGGCCGACGAAGGATGTGTAGAGCAGTAAAATCTGCAAATCAGTTTATTTATTTCAAGATTCCTGTTTCCTTTTTGTAGTTTTACTTCACAAGTCAAGTCTTTTCAAAGCAATAATCATATTAGGTCCAATCCTAGAGAAGCCTTTTGTATATCAGTTTTGTGGGATCTCTTCCATTATGCTTATTGATTTTTTTTTTTTTTTTTTTTCACTGTCGTTATTTTCATATCACCTTGATTTGTATAATATTCATATGCAGTGCAAATTGTTTATTTTAATGAGAATGTATTTTTATTTGTTACATAAACATTTCCCAATTTAGGTTAAGCGATAAAGTATACAAGAATGAATGTTGATTGCCTAACTGTTAATGCCTCGATAGTAGGAATTAGCTTTTAGAGTGGTTTTAAAATTAGTCATTTTTAGTTAAAATTATTTGTTTGTAAAGGATTTTTATATAATTATTCTAATAGCCAATTTTACACTTAAATGAAAATTTTATACCATTAGAATTGATTTTAAATGGTTAAAACCATATTTGAGAGTGATTTGAACTTGAGAGAGTTCATTATAAAAATACATAAATTTTCTCACTTATTTGTGCAAAAAGAGAGAGATTTTTTAATCAGGAAAAGAACCCTCATAGGCCATGATTATTTGTAAACGATTTAGGTTCCTCTTCTTTTAAAAGAAAATACAATATCAAACATACTACTATCATTTTTGTTTTAAAAACTACATTTTAAAATAACTACTAAACATTTGGCTATTTTTGTCCTAAATAATTAGGAGTGATCACCGGTTGGTTGGTTTGATGCTTGAGCCAACGCCGAATTGAGCAAGTCGATTTTCACTTAAGGGAACCTAATATTTTACTAAGTTTATTTTCCGACCAACTGATAGCTTTACATTTATTCCCCATTTTTAAAAGTTTTGTAAAAGAGTAAGTGATTAAGGTATGATAAACCATGGCAGTTGGAGTCTGAAGAGAAGACGAATATAGTAAGAGCCCATCCACCTGATTATAGTATAAGGAATAAGAAAAAGAAAACCAATTTTTTAAGCATATACTTTAAGTTCACTCCACAAGATTTGTTTTCATGGTGTGTGGGAAGAGAACTGAGAGAGAAAGAGATGGTTAATTAAGCTATTAGTTTAATAACAACCAAGTTTAAATTCTTCTTCCCCTAAACAACAGGAACTTTGCTCATTGAACCTTTCAACTTCCAAAATTAAAATTACCTAAAAACCATCAAAACCACAATTAAACCTTTCCCTATTTATAATCAATTAATCAATCACCAATTTCATTAATCATTACCCAAATCTCTCTCTTTCTCTCTCCCATTCAATTAGAAAAAGAAACAAAAGGCTCTGAAATTAAAAACACCCACAAAACCCAATTCTGTCCGGAAGAATCGGCGGCCTGAAGACGGAATGGCCGGAGTCGCGATCGTCGCCGCCGCAATGGCAGTCGCGGCGGTGTTTTCGGCCGTTGCAGGGGCCGGAATCGGAGCGAATTGGGGAACAATGTCGTCGCACCCTCTGCGTCCGAACATTGTGGTGAAGTTGCTGAAGGATAATGGGATTAAAAAGGTAAAACTGTTCGATTCGGATTCATGGACTGTGAGTTCGTTGAGTGGTTCCAAAATTGAAACCATTATTGGTATTCCTAACGATCAGCTTAAGAAATTTGCTGAGAGTTACGATGAGGCTAAAGATTGGGTTAAAGAAAACGTTACCACTCACATGTTTGAAGGCGGTGTTGATATCAGGTTCCCTCTCTTTATTTCTTTGAAATTTATAATTTTTGTTTACAACATAAAAGAAAATTTAGAAAAGATTAATGGACCAAATAAAACAAATTAAGACTGAGGAGACGTAGTTGTCTCTTCAAACATAATTAATATCTATATCTATGTTTTAGATCACTTCCTTCTAAAAACAATGTTCTACGTTACAACCACACATGAGAGATTATTTTACTACTTTGACTAAAATAATTGTAATAAAATAAATGACGTGAATGTTAGTTTGAATATATTTTTATCATTATATGTGATATTTTATATGATTGTCTAAATCTTATTCATACAAAAAAAAAAAAAAAAAAAAAAAATAATAATAATAATAATAATAATTTTGTCTTGTAACAAATAACAACGCATGGATTATTAATATAAATAATACGAAATCTTAAATAATATTTAAACCAGCATGTTTTAGAGTGAAAACGTTATTTAAATATTTCTTAATACACTTCAATGAATTATTTAGTTTTGCAATTTCTCAGCACATACACTTTTTACAGTGTGAAAATTGAAAATTCATATTTTAACCCCCCTTCGAAATTTCATAATATTATTTTGTTGAATTTTAACTCATATATTTTTAAATGTTTAATATTAATTAATTTATTTTCAATCAATCTTAAAATTAGTTATTCAACTTTAATTTTTGTCGAAATTAATTAAATAATAATAACAATAATTTTTCAAAAATATAAAATGTGAATGTTTTCAAAATTTAGAGAAAAAAATATGAATAGATAAGAAAAATCTACGGTAATTAGTTGCATAGAGTAGAGCCAAATATAAAATCTATTTAAAAAGTATTGTATAAATTTGAACCATTTTTCTATATCTAAAAACGGCACAATAATATTTAATTAAATTGTAAATTTAGTATTTATAGTTCGAAAAAAATTAGAGTTTAAAATTTAGAATTTAAAATCCTCGTAAATATGACTAAATTTTAAGTTTGGACCAAATTGGTCGTAATTTAACACGATAATTTTAACTAATTAGACATTATCCATTAATCCGAATAATATATGGCATTTGGATATATTATTTTATTGGAAAAAGATCTAAGAATTTGTCGTACAACTTCAGGTACGTGTCAGTGGGAAACGAAGCTTTCTTGACGGCTTACAATGGATCCTTCGTGAATGTCACATTTCCGGCAATGGTAAACATACAGAAAGCTCTCGACGCCGCCGGCCATGGCCAAAAAATCAAGGTCACAACTGCCCTCAACGCCGACGTCTACGAATCCAACTCTAACCAACCTTCCGACGGCCAATTCCGACCAGACATTCTCAATGTCATGAAGGACATAGTCCGCTTCCTCGATCGCAATAAAGCCCCTTTCATGGTTAACATTTACCCTTTCCTCAGTCTTTACCAGAACCCTAATTTCCCACTCGATTACGCCTTCTTCGACGGCGGTGGCAGGGCCACGGACGACAAGGGCAAAACCTACACCAACGTCTTCGACGCCAATTACGACACACTCATCTGGTCCTTGAGGAAAGTCGGCATCTCCGACATGAAAATAATCGTCGGAGAAGTCGGCTGGCCAACGGACGCCAACAAATTCGCGAATGTAAAATTGGCGAAACGATTCTACGATGGCCTGTTCAAGAAATTGGCCTCCGACGAAGGAACTCCGATGAGGCCGAAGGAGAAATTCGAAGTCTATTTGTTTGGGCTTCTAGATGAGGACATGAAAAGCGTCCTGCCAGGGTTTTTCGAGCGGCATTGGGGGATTTTTCGATACGACGGAAAACCTAAATTTCCGATGGATTTATCGGGGAAAGGGGACGACAAGATGCTGGTGGAGGCGAAAGGAGTGCAGTATCTGGAGAGAAAATGGTGCATTTTGAAGGAAAATGTGAAGGAATTGGATGAAGTTGCGAGTCAGGTGGATTACGCTTGTGGTCATTCGGACTGTACGAGTTTGGTATATGGATCATCGTGCAACAATTTGGATCGGCGAGGGAATATGTCTTATGCGTTCAATATGTATTTTCAGATGCAGGATCAGAGTGTGGAGGCCTGCGTTTTCGGTGGATCGGCCCGAATTGTGACTAAAAATGCTTCGGTTGGGAGCTGCTTGTTTCCGATCCAGATTGTCAGCGCCGGAGAGAGGTTGAAGACGATGGCGGCAGCCATGGCTGGGCTTGTGTTGAGCTTGTTTGCGTTAGGGCTTTGAAGGACGTTTTTTCGGTTTCTTCTTGGAGGAGGTTCGTATTTCAGAATTTAGTAGGGGCAATTTTGAAGGATTCTTTTTATTGTTTATTTATATATTTTTTAATTATTTTTTATTTTTCATTATTATTATTATTTTTTATTGTTGAAGTCAAAATTTTGTTGGTTGAGTTTATTTGTTTTTTTTTTTTTTTTGGGAAAATTACTATTTAGTTCTTGAATGTTCGATATTAGCATTAGGTGTCTTTATTCCTAAGTTTTTAAAATCAACCTTCTTGAATTTAAAAGACCAATAATTAGTTGGAGCTTCATTGTTCCTCTCTTTTGCACCCAAAATAAAATAAAATAAAATAATAATAATAATAATAATAATAATAATAAAGAAAGAAAGAAAAAAAAAGTGCCACATGGTACACCTAATTAAAATTTGTTATGTGGCAATTGATTTTAAAAAAAAAACGATTATTTATTATTATTATTATTATTTAGAAAAATGGGTTAGATGTAACTGATTGCTCTTTTCCTTTCTAGAATAGGTTTAAATAGTCATTTCTTCTATCAGATTAAATGTTAACAAAGAGCTGATCGAGCTTTTTAATTAAATATAACATATGGTTGATAATTGTGTTAAATGGTTGTTGACTATGGTTTTATTTGAAAAAAAAAACAATAATATTATAATTTAGATACGGATTACTCACCTTTATGATAAATGACTCGCCTCAAAAATATATAAAATCTAACTTCTGTTATATCGCACTACCATTAAAAAAAACTAGAAACTATTTCCTTTTCAATTCATCGTTAGACTTTTATTGGGGCAAGAAGTGGTTTTGTATCCATTGGACTAATGAAAAATGTCTATATAGAACTCTTAATTACTTTCTTTTTCTATCTTTTTTATAGCTCTCGTGGTTTTGGTGAAAATTTTTCGTTCATACTTCATGAAGAAATTGGATTGGGTAAATGGAACCAATGGTGTTGATTTCAGTGATATTGTTCTCAATTGTTTTAAGATTTAATGGAATGATTTTGTTTTTATGCATCTCATTTAGTTTGTTTATTTGATTGATTTGAAACCTTTTTAATTTGTTCTTTGGTCCAATAAAAACTGAGTTAGAGAGGGATGTTTATGAAACAATAATATAGTTTAAAGTTTTGTATGATTTGCATTTTGCAAGCAAAGTAGAAAGGTTTTGCAATTTGGCGTGATTTGCAATCAGGGAAAAACGACTAAATTTTATATCATTGTCAACCATTTAGCACAATCATTAAGCCACATATTTAATTAAAAAACACAATAAGTGTTCTGTTACTATTTAGATTTATTCTAAAAAAACTCAGGACTAAAAGAATCCATTTTAATAATTCAAGGACTAATTGCAATTGTCACATAAATTTACTGACTAAAAAGGTAAATTTTTTATTGTTTTATAGAGGAGAGATGAAACTTTGACTTTTGAGTACACAAAACAATTAATGTATTGATAAAGCATAACTATAAAATTTTGAGTATGGTATGAAAGGAAATTTATACTCTTAGATTTAATATGTAGACAAATATAATAGTGTAAATGCCAAAATGGGTTTGATTAAGTGGTATTGAAATGCACTTGTTCTTAAAGGTCGAAAGTTCAATCCCTCCCACCACAATTGTTGTACTAAAAAAATCAATATTGTGAGGAATATAGTACTCCCAAGATACTCTTATATTACCAAGATAGTGGGATAAGAATAATAGTCTATTGGCTAAACGGCCAAGATACACTCAAAACTTTATCATTGATTTCAAAAATACCTTTAATTCTTTCAAAAGTTTCAATATTATTGCCCTTCATAATTGTTTCAAAGCTACCTCTAGAATAGAAATTCTAAAAACTTTAAATGGAAAATAGGATCAAGATTGAGTGTAGTGATAAATAAGTGTTAACAACGATATGAACTTTCTTTACCGTTGTAAATAATATGGAATATGTCTTTTAATTTGTACACACCAATTTTCATGTTAAATCTATTGTTTACTTTAATATTAAAAAAAAATAAAAAAAATAAAGAGTAGCTTTTATAACAAATTTGAGAGTCTTGAGACATAATTTAAATACAGGAAAAAATATCTTTTTCGTCCCCGAATTTTTTGGAATAGATGCATTTAGTCTTGAAATTTCAAATTAATCATTTTAGTCCCTAAGTTTTCAATAATAGGTAAAAATCCTCTTCATTAAAAAATTTGCTTAAATTAATAGATATGTTAGTACATACTATATAAATGCTTACGTGGCTTGTAGACTAAGTTGATGATTTGATTATTTAAATTTTCTAAAAAAACACACACAACCAAAAAAAAAAAAACATTTGAGCCCTAAAACTAACAACGTGAACAAAACCCACAAAATTTTATTATATGGTTTGTTCATCGCTCGTTCACTAACCACCACCGCAACTATCAAAGATGCGCACGACCCACAACACACTCATTCATTGTTCATCGCTCGTTCACTGACCCATTAGACGTGGTTAAAACCAAGCTTAATTGAAATTCACATTTCAAACTTACAGTAGAATTTTGGATTGTTTCTACAACAGTGTGAAAGAAGAAGGGTACAGTGTTTTATGGCGTGGATTAGGAACCACCATAGCTAGAGCTTTTGTGGTAAATGGAGCTATTTTTTTCTGTTTATGAACTCAGTTTGAGGTGTTTATCCCACAATCGAGGATCTCGTGCTAAAAATACCATTTGAGATGAAAATGAAGAAAAAAGAGAATTGGGGTTTTCTTCCCTTTTCCTCGGTTTTGGATTCCATCCACTCATCTATTTACGAGTGTAAACAAATGGATGAAGAACTTAGTGAGAGAATTGTTCTAATTTTTCTCAACCTTGTTGGATTATGTATTTTGTAACTCTATTGATTAGAGTTGCAAAAGAAAAAATTGATGATGATGACAAAGTAAATTTGAAAATAATCTACCCATTAATACACCGAAGTAAAATGGAAAAGAATTCACATATCAACCCAAAATTTTAGTCTCTAAAATTTATTTGAATGGTTCAAACTCACAAATTGACTTTTACAAATTATGGAAAATTCGATTTGAAATCATTCATGATAAGTGGTCATGAACAAAATAGAGAATAAGATTTTATGGGTTTTGTTCGTTTTTTCTTTTAATTTCAAAAAACTTTAATAATCCAATTATCAACTTAATCAGCAAATTACGTCAGCGCTTGTATAATCTAGGTAGATAGTTTGATTAAAGAGTTATGTTAACGAATAGGACATTTTAAACTTATCATTGAAAGCTCAAAAATTAAAATGACGAATTTAAAATTTTAGAAACCAAATTGGTATGACATTTATGTATAATTTAACCTAAATTAAATAGAATGATAGATAATTATGTAATTATTTCCTCCCATTTACTTTAGGTCAGTTATTTAGACTGCTTCACTTCACACACAGACAGCAGACCCCTCCACTTTTCCTTCTCTCTCGCGTTCGGCCCTCTCCGCCTTGCGCCGCCGCATCTCCCTCTCTCCTCCTCGAGCCGCCGTTTCTCTCTCCGAGTCTCTCACTGTCGTCACTCTACCGTCTCCTTCACCGACCAGAAAAACCAATTGCTTGACCGAAACCATAACCGAACCGAAAAGAACCGATCGTTTCAATTGATTCGAATCGGACCGAACCGATTTTGCAACTCTAGCTTCCCGTGCCCAGTTACCCTTTGGCGCCCATTTGTGGTATCAGCCGTCTGTTAGAAGAGTACCGCGCAAATTTTTCTTCTTTCTCCCTTTCAAATCTGCAATTGGTCGATAATTCCCTGCTTGTTTCTCAGAAGCTCCATTCCCACGATAAAACATCCTCACTCAGTTCATCCCGGAGTACTGCTATGGTCGATCTGTCACCGACTCTCTCCTGGTAAATTTATATGAAAAGAATTCCGCTCGCGTTCGAATTTGCGGAGAAAACTAAATTTACAACCTCCTCAAACTTGCGGAGTAAACTTTTTGGGGATATTGGTTCGTTTCTCGCTCTGTTTCATGATTTTCTCTGAAAATCGCTGTGCCGAGGTTTATGAAAATCTATTCCCTCATTTTTTTGTTCTTCTTTGTATGGGCTAGTTTTGTCAGAAACCTGTCCGCCAACATCAGCATTTTTTATTGTTTTCTGGAGAAAAGAAAAGGCATTCATTTTGTTTCCAGTTCTGGTTCCGGTGGTGTTCAAATGGCAAACAGTAAGTACGAGTACGTGAAGCTGTTCGAAGTTGATGATGAGGTGATGCTGCCCAATCTGATCGTTGTTCGAGTTGATGGTGTTGATTTTCGAAGGTTTTCTCACTTAGTAATTCAATTTTGGCATTATTAAACTTTCATGATATTGTGATCGTGATCGTGCTAAGTAGAAGAGCATTGGATTTCTGTTGCCTTTTTCTAGTCTCCTCTCAGTCATTGTTGACGCACTTTCTCTGGGTATATAATATCTTCAAAGCATAAGGCGTAAACTAAGACAAGAGGTTTATAAAATACACCCACCTAAGTGAGGTGAGGCATATAATGCATGATAAAAAGATGACATATCATGATTACACAACACTAAATATATGATTAGGCAGAATAAGTTTATATCTGATAAGCCACACTAGGTTGATCCAGTGGTCACAAAGAACGATTGTAAATAATAAATGACTTAGTGTAAATCAATCCAAGTTATAGTGACCACTTGCCTAAGATTTAATTTCCTCAAAGTTTTCTTATATGTCTAGTGAGAATAGTCGAGGTGTCTAAGTTGGCCTATGGATATATATAAATAGATTGATATTTGAAAAATTACTTTGCCATGTCATATGCATTGATCTGTACCAGGGGATAAACTGCCCTGTAAACATTCAAAGGGACTGTTGTCATAATCTTAAGTGCCCTTTTGTTTATTGTTCATCTATTGTTATTCAGAATCTTTTTCCCTTCTTTGGCAGGTTCTCTGAAGTTCATGGATTTGTGAAGCCAAATGACGAAAAGGCTTTAGAGTTGATGAATTGCTGTGCAATGGCCACAATGGAAATGTTTTCAGATGTAATATTTTCATATGGATTTAATGATGAGTACAGGTGTTCAGTTAGTTGGTTATTATGTTTTCTCCACCCTTTGAGCTATTTATTAGCAAGTATGTTGTCTCTTCCTAACATTATATCAATTATTGATGCATTCTTTGTGTAACAGTTTTGTCTTTAAGAAGTCATCGAAATTCTACCAAAGGCGTGCCAGGTTATCCCACTGATTTACGACCTCTGTTTTAATTCTTTATGACATTGTTCCCCTGGAATTCAATGTACATGTGATGTAGAAAGAATCGCTTTATTCTTTATTGCTGGGCATTATGCACGAGGATTGTTTTTGATATGATATTACAACGGGTTCCCTGCCCCCCCCCCCCCCCCCCCCCCCCCCCCCCCCCTATTTTCTTTCTTTTTTTGGGTCTGAGCCAAAGCTTTTGATTTTTCTAAGATTTGATAAATAGATTTGTGTCTAATTAAGCTTTAGGGATTTGAAATTTGTTAATATGATGAAGAGTTTTTTTAGGAGTTGAATAATAGAGTGTTTCGTATCATTTCTGTCATAAAAACAATGTTCCTTTTCATGTATTAATTTCCTTCTTTCGTTCAAATTAATGAACTTTAATTGGCCTTATGCAGCAAATTATATTCGCTCGTCGTATCTTTCTTTACCTCAGTATATATAACAAAATGGCAAGAAGTCTTTCCTCAGAAGAACTTGAGATACCCACCATCATTTCGTGCACATGTGGTATGTTGTGCTTCTATAGAAGTTCTTCAAGCATATCTTGCATGGAGACAACAATTCTGTAAGTGGTTGCCTTTTGTTTTAAAAATCCATAATATTCCTAGATCATGCAGGACCTACAATGAAGTTGTACTTATATTTTTTATTTTTAAGTTGGCAAGCGAAAGGTCCTTATTTAAACCTTTCAAATCCACCCTTTTTAGGTCATATCAGTAACTTAGACAATACATGCTTTTGGAAGCTGGTTGAATGCGGGAAGTCAGATAGGGAAGCCCATGATTTTCTGAAGGTACTAAATTGTAGTCTTTTGTATTTTGCAAGCTTGTTGACTTCTTAATCTGTACTATCCAATTTTGCAGGTTACAGAGAAAAAAGAGAAGCATGAGCTGCTTTTTCAAAAGTTCAATATTAACTATGCTAATCTTAGTGCAATCTTTCGTCAAGGATCCTGCATTTTGACGAAAAAGGTTCTGCTCTTTGAGAAGAATTAGAATGTTGGTTGATCATTAACTTGATTCTTGTTTTACTTGCATCTAGATTTGACTATGTTGGTCACTGAAAGTTCTTGGAGACAACAATAAACATTAAACAAAATTATCTTCTTAGCTGTATCAAAGCAATGGAGGAAATCACTGAATATGCGTTTGTGTTTTGGTTTCTTTTTCTTCCCGAGAGATTCTGCATCCATACTCATGGTTCAGAGTTCTCCTAACCATACAGTCTGACAACTTCTACTTTATTTAGGTTGAAGATATTGTGAAGTACCATGAAGATGGCACTCCTGTTAAGAGATTACGGAGAAAGGCGACAGTTATTCATTCACCAAATATTGCTGGACGAAGATTTTGGAATGAACATTCCATTCTTTTAAAGGAGCTAGGTGCTTTCACAATGGACATTGACAAAATAAATCCGGATTATGTTAGGTCCTTCCAAGTTGAGAACAAGCTAATGCCATCTACATGGATAGTTATAAGAATAGATGGCTGTCATTTTCACAGGTTAGTTCATCACATGCACCCAATTTTCACTTTTCCCCTTTAAAACATACACTACTTATGGTTGTTTCGTGCTTGAGTTGAAATCTATATTCTAGACTTCTAGTAGTCTTTTGATGAAAACCCAAGTAGAATTTGGATAATATTGAAATATAAAAGATTAAGTCGTACTAATATATCCTTAACGTCATAATAATATTCCTAGGTACTCCAGTGACATTTCCATCATCATTTTTCTAAGTGAATTAATTACCTTTACAATCTGACCTCTCATTAAACTGGGATATTTTCTTGCAAATTAATAAATCTAAACTTGAATAGGATTGTTTTTCATTTTTCATACTAAATATCTGCATTAACATCAAATCATATAGTGATCAGTTTGGATTTTTTTTTTTTTTTTTTTTTTTTTTTTTATTTTTTTTAAAAAAAAAAAATTCATTTTGGAGCTAGCACAAACTAACATCATAATTACAGGAAATGTAACTATTTCATGCTTTTTCTAGCTTTAATATTTTAGTTTGAAGAAAACAGTTCTCAACGATGCTTTATCCTAGCTAGAAGAAAACACGGAATGTCCTACATAGGTAAATGATGGTGGCATAGACCTTCATTTGACCTGTTACCTCATATCTTATTCTTGTTAGGATTTCTTTATTCCAGTCTCCAGGTACTTGAAGTACAGTTTGGAAGAATACTCAGTTAGTTTCGTAACCATTGGGGTTAGAATTTATTAAGATGTTTTGAGTTTAGCAGCAAAAAGTTTTAACAATAGTGCATGGTAAGTCATTTTCACTTATGAATAATGATGAATAAGAACATGTAGTATTGGGTACGTGATACATTTTTTTCTTAAGAGCTTGGTTATTGGAAATTTAAATATGATACTTAAGTGGATTGGCTGTGGTTTTGGTAGATTTTCCGAAGTTCACGTGTTTGAAAAGCCAAATGATGAGCAGGCTTTGAACCTTATGAATTCATGTGCAGTGGCTGTGATGGAGAAACTTCCTGACTTGGTCTTCTCCTATGGCGTTAGTGATGAGTACAGGTATTTTGTCTATTTTGACTTTTGTTTCAAATTTCATTTGCCACATCTGTAGACATATTAAATGTTTAAATTTACAGCTTTGTATTGAAGAAGGATTCTCAAATTTATGGACGTGGAGCTAGGTTTGTCTCGTTTCCTATTATATTTTGTCTTCTGCCCTTATGCTGCTTACTTATCCATTAGGTAAAAATTTGAAGTATCAGATGGTTATTATTAGAAATATTTTTAACTCATCGATTCATGATGGGTTATCATTACTGCATGAGAATGTTCTCATATTTTTGCACATGACCATTCAACTTCTTGGTTATTTTTAAAAATTAATCATTTGCTCAAAAGTAGAAAGTGGCCTATAATAGGAAATATAAAATCTGAATGTTTGCCAACCTGAGCATATCTGAACTGGTTTAATTATATATCTTTTGACCCAAGAGGTTTGGATTCCGCAGTGCTACATGTTGACTTAAAAAAACGATCTGTTTACAGTTGTGAACTTGTAGTCTACTCTTTATTTTTATTTTTATTTTTAAATGATAGTATGACCTAGTTTTGGTTGGAAGTAAACAAGAGTTTAATGATAGAAGTAGAGATTGAGATTTAGGATGGATAGGTTTTGGTTGCTTTTATAGCATATGTTTGTGCATTATGTAAGTTATATGAGAAGCATTTTAGTCAATAAATATATATCGTTTATTAATGCTTCACTTGAACATTCATCCTTGCAGTGAAATAGTGTCCATCGTTGTATCATTATTTTCTTCCCTTTATGTAATGAAATGGAAAGAATTCTTCCCACATAAAGAGTTGAAGTACCCACCTTCTTTTGATGGACGTGCTGTTTGTTATCCATCACGTGAGATCCTTCAGGACTATCTAGCATGGAGACAGGTTGATTGTAAGTACTACGTTATCAATATTAACCTAATCCTGAGTTTCCACGAAGTTCTTTACTTTGCAAGGATATTAATTCTACGTTATTGTCTAATTCTCAGTGCTATATGAAAATTCAATCTCTCTACAGAGTTCCTAATTTACTTGATACCAATACATTGGTCGTCCCTTTGAATTTACAGGTCACATAAATAATCAGTATAATACATGTTTTTGGGAGCTTGTTAAGTCTGGAAAAAGTAAAAGTGAAGCTCAAGCCTGTCTCAAGGTGCTAATTTGTTTCTTGCTATTTTGGGTTCTATAATGTTACGCTCTTTCTTCTATTTGTGAAACAAATAATTTCATAATACTGCATGTTGGTGGGCCTATTTGAAATGACTTTCTAAGTGCATAAAAACACTTTTTTTTTTTTTTTTTTTTTTTTTTTTTTTTTTTTTTTTTAATTTCTTAAAAAGTCAATTAAAACAGGGTCATCAACTGTAGTGCCTGCTGGGAATGTTGTGTGATTATATGATATTAGCTTATTTATTTGCATTTGTTTAATTGTCTTTTAAATTTTTACATATAGGGTACTCAAACACAGGAGAAGGAACGCTTGCTTAACTTACGATTCAATATTTCTTATAATGAGTTACCACTCATGTTTCGCCAAGGTTCTTCTGCATTCTGGGACAAGGTTTGTCTTTTTTTTTTTTTTTTTTTTTTTTTTTTTTTTTTTTTTTTTCCCTTCTTCTTCCCTAATGCTTAATAGTTATTTTGTTCGATTATTCCACATTTGCTCTGAACTTAGTCTATGTAATATCATATATTTATGATTATATAAAATTTATTTATTATGATCTCATATGAACAATCATTTGTATAAGTTTCCAAATCAGGTTGTTTCTGTTGCGCAGAAAGATGTCATAGCGGTGGACAAAACTCCAGATGCTTTGGAAATGTCTAAGAGAAAAATTGTTGTTGTGCATTCTAATATAATTGAGCCTAGTTTTTGGGAAGATCATCCATGGATACTTGACTAAGAAGCATGGCTTAGTTTAGTAAGAGTCTCTTTCTCTCTTTGTAAGGATTGTATAAAAATCTTGATTTTGTTTTCCATTTAGAGAGTGATTCTTTTAGTCCTTGAAATTTAGACTTCGTTTCCATTAGATTCCTAAAATTTTAGAATTGGCATTTTGGCTTTTGAGGTTCAAAAAATAATTATAAATGGTAATTATTATTATTTCTTTAAGAAACGAAACTTTCATGAATAAAAATGGAAGGATGTATAAGAGCATTAAAAAAAGGTGCATGAAAGGAGCCCCAACCTACAAAAAAGGGCTTATAGTCTTAAAAAGAAATACTCCTAACTGATAATACAGAAGTCCTTAAGAGGCCACTGGCAAGGTTGGTTGTCACATTGGCTATTGTTAAACACAAAATGGAGGGTTTATGGATGTATCAGGTACAAAATTGAATTTCAATGGCCAAATAGACTCAGAAGCTCGAGATACAAAGACTGAACTTATAAATTTTTTTTTGACAGTATATGGGAGATACAAAGACTAAACTTATAATTTTCTTTTGACAATATATAAGGTGGTGAATCAAACTTGTAACTTTTGATGATATAAACTTATTTTAGTTGATAGTACTAATTTTATAATTTAATTTTAATATAAAACTAGTTAAAATTCCAACCTCATTTAAAATGGAATACTCCTAATGTAACTTTAATTAACTTATTGATGTCACTTTAATTAACTTATCATATTGGACAATTTTTCATGCTGGACTAGAGTATCTAAGTTACAATTTTGGTCACCTTAGTTTTTTGAACTTTTTAATTTGTGCTTTAGTACTAAATGCCAAGTTTCAGTATGTGAAGACTTAGTCTTTACAGATTTGGTCTAAGTTTATTTCCAAACGTAATAAATTAATTAAAATTTAATAATATTTTTCATGATAGAAAATAGATTATTATGCATAAGAATTAAATTGTACATATTAAAAGTGTACATTACATACTTAAAAATACAAAATCTAAATAAATATAATCGACATAAAATCAATATAAAGTGTTTGAAAATATTTATTTTGCACTAAAATAAATATATATTTTAGTTTAACATTGAGTGGTAGAATTTGAACTTTTGATATTGAAGTTGATAACATATACTCTATGTTAGTTGAATTATGGTCACGTTAGCCTTAAAATTATTTTTCTAAGCATTTAGAAAATTATTCGAAATGGACCCTCATAACCTCTAAACCGGGTGCATAAATCTAACTTGTGTAGGAACCGCTCTGAATACTCCCTTTATTTTAAATGATGCATCTCCATTGACAATAGCAATTGTCCAATAAATACTTTTCTTTTCTCAATAGTCCACAGTAAACATAAATCACAGAGAACTCGCTGATATTCAGAACTCTCATCAATGGAAAAAGAACAGTGAGAGAGAGAGAGTAAAGCATAAAATCAGGTCTGTTTACTCGCTGAATTACTTAAAATTCAACTTAAATAACCATTTTGAACCAACCATTCGTTCACTGAACTCTGTCTTGTTTGTTCATTGTCATCAAACAACTCCAGATAATCTCCATTTCTAGCCTGTTTCCTCCCTGATATTGCTGAACTAAATTTTGAATTAAGGAACTAGATTCAGAGCAACCGCTCCGCTGCACGCTGTCTTTTTTGTTCATTCTCGTCAAATAGCCGAAACCATCTCCATTTTCAGTTTGTATTTTAGCAATTACAACTTGACTTCACTGCCAATGAACATCCTCGCTCAACAATTTTTGTCTGCTTGACAGGGTTGCCTAAACACGCTTAACTACAGAGTTTTAGTAGGATCAGGTGCGTTGGTATTGGTATGATCACATTCGAAATGCTCTCAAACTAATAGCCAGAGAAGCCTTTTCTTCTTGGCTTTACTTCTTGTGCGTAAATTCAGCATCAAATTCCTTCTGAAACTGTTCCCGTGAAGCAGTTGTAGCTGACAACATGACATCGTCGATAAATTCCCTTTGAGGAAATTCATCAGGTACAAGGGCCTGATACGTCGCAAACTGCTCTGCAGCTTCCTTTTTTTTGTCCATCAGACTGTATATTATTCCCTGCAAGAAATGCATATAGTTAGATATCATTCATTTCAGTATTTCATCCTCGCCCCCAAAGACAATTGTCCTCTTCAATAAGCCAAGTCATTACATTTTTCTTACTATAAGATGCTTGGCTAAATCTTAAGGGCCGGAACCTTCTTCCGAGATCTACTTTCATTTTTATCTTACTGTTCCCACTCATCAATTCTCTATTCATATTATTCAGTTGAACCAAACCTATAACATACAATCAATGTGCCAAGTGCAAACAACCATATCTGTAGTGCAGATTTTTCTTTTGGTTGAAATGAATGCTAACAGTCTTAAAACATCCTTACGAGTTCTTGAGAAAGAAAAAGTAGAATTTCCTCCATATTTATGTGACACATAAGTAGCCTGGTAAGCTGGGGCATTAAACATGTAGTGTGGAGATGGCTTAATCAAAATTATGATAAAAGAGGTAGGAAGTCTGCAAATATGTCGGAACCTGGCAAAGATAGGGTCGAAAATCCCTTGGGTTTTCATCAACAAGATCCTGAAACTTCTTCAAGCCCTCTTCCAGTTCCCCCTGAAAGACATAAATACTTTGTTGGGCAAGAATCCAGAGAATCAAGGTGGAAAATTAGAAATTCTCCAATACTTGAAGATTCAATATAATTGCAAAAAAGCTCAATAATTGCTAATCAATTAATGAAAAAAAACGATTGATTTTACAAAGCAAGAGAAAGAACTCTATCTAGAGGCTACATAACAAGCCAGATCTAAATTGTCATTGCCATCTCCACATTTCCATAAAAGTTGTCATTTCTCTCTAGCATTTCAAGCAATCTGTCTGACCAGTGGCCAGCAAAATCTTAGCTTTACGCCTTTACCCATGAAACAGTATCGATCAGAAATAAACTTTAGAACACGTCAACGATTACAATGTCTAGACCCAAAAAATAGGAATACATAATGACATTTTTTATCTTGTGCTTGTCAAACTTTAGAATACCTTGAGGATTACACCGCTTAGACCCAAAAAATAGGATTACATAATGACATTTTTTATCTTGTGCTTGTCAATATACAATCCACCCTTTTATAACTTTAGTCTAACAACATTTTGGAGTAATTCTAATGCATATAACCACAGCCAGCTAGACAGATAAGTTTCCAATACAAGTCATCCAAACATTTGCACCCTTCTACGTAAATGGATCCAGTTTAAGAAGCAGGAAACCCCCATAGGTTGAACATAGTGAGAAAGAAAAACATGGACTCAACCAAAAAGTTACAGATTCAAACATGGAACATAAAAAGGCCCATATAGATTGATTTTCTAAGTGCTGAAAAAAGATTTTTTAAGTACAAAAAAGAAGCATTTCTAAGCACTTAGAAAGTCAATCCAAACAAACTCTAAATATAAATAGCAAATGACCTTCACAACATGCATTTGAGCAATTAGTATCCCGATGCTCCTCATCTCAGTAAGTTTTTTCTCATCACAAGCAAAATCTAGAGCCTTATTGAGCATCTCAAACACAGATTGACCTTCGTTGTTCTTATGCATCACTAACGCCAAACCCTGAAGAAAGTGCAAATTGAAAGTTTCAAATTAAGCATTGACATACCTTCTTAAAGATATTGGGGAAAGCTATAAAAGGTTGCAGCTTCCAAGATAGCAAGGCAGCCCACAGACGAGATGACAATATTAAAGTGTTTATTACATACTAACATATTAATCAGTATCTTCCCCTGAGGGATTAAAAGGATTCGAAGGCAATTCTCTTATACTATGCCTGAATATCACACATGGGACTGAAGAATATAAATTGCCTTCACGACTACAATATATTCAGAAAATTTTGTGAGCTTGATGAAATAATTCAAGCTCAAATAAAACTACAGGAAAAAAGCCATATCAACTGTTCTCTAGAAGTCATTTCCTATGAGTTCTTGCTAAAAAGCTTGTGTCTTAACGACACTTTCAATAATAAGAATTCATCTTGTTAGTAACCGCCTTCGGTAAGTTCAGTATTCAATTTTTCCCAATAAAATCTCTAAGGCAAACATCACATTGGTTTTGTATACTGATATCAACTTCATTTAAGCCAGTACACTAAAATTTCCAACTTGAACTCACACCACATGACATAAAATAAACTACCAGTCTAAAGAAACATAAATCTATTTTCCTATCACAGTCAAGGAAAAATCTTACATGCAAAGCTCTAACCAACAGAGGTTTCTTCTCCAAAATTTCCATGAACAATCTTTTTGCCGTGTCCAGCTGCCCCAATGTCTCATAGCAAAGAGCCAACAAAAGCTTCCATTCAACCTCATCCGGCTCAAGATCAATCAACCTCTTAACATACTTAATGGCCTCCTCTGTCTTTCCACTCCTCATTTTCCCATACAAAACAGATTTCAGAGTATCAATATTAGTTGGATCATGCTCCAAGATCCTCTCCCTCATCTCCTCTTCACTATCCTCTTCTGGAGCTTGAGCTTTTTCAGCCAATGTTGGGTTTTTGCTGCTTGTCTGAGCAGGCAATGCCCTGGCGTATCTTACATTGAAACAACCCATGAAGATAAATGACCCAACAAGAAAACCCACAAATCTTTCAACGAAATATGTGGAAATTTTTATCTGGGGTGAGGTAGAACGACATATATCGGACTCAGGGAGGTTTGAGAAGGGAGGATTGTGAATGGGGGAATGAAAAATTTTCGCAGCTGAATAAAACAAGCTTTGGGAGGTTGGTTTGTAATTCTTCCGAAGAATGCTTAATCGACATTTAGGCAATGCCCGGACATTGTAGCTTGAGGATTTAGGTCCGGGAAGTTCAAGTTGAGAGAGGACTGAGAAAGCTGATGTTGAACCCATTTCTGACGAGTAACCGAACTATTACCTGGGTTTTTTTAACACTTTTTTTTTCAAAAAATAAATAAACAAATAAAAGACCCTCCAAAATCAAGGAAAAAGGTTGATGGGGCTTATTTCACAATTAAATTAATTTGCTCAACTTATATTAGATGTAAAATAATTAAATCAATTTCATTATATAAGTAATACAATATGTTATTCGATATTGGGATATTCTCAATATGAGAATTTAAAAAATCAATGTTTGTATCTAAAATTTATTTTCATTAAAAAATTTTAGGTTGTTCGAGAATATTTAGATGTCAAAATATTTTATATTATTGTGAAACAAACAAGTTAATCCAAGTGTTTATGTGGGGATCTTGAATGCTTTCAAAACAAATGACCCCTTATAAAAAATAACTAGTATATAAACAATTTTTAACCGACTCTTGATGAAATTCAAGTTTGTCATGAGTATCATCTCGTACCAAACTTCACATAATTTAATCAACCATTCAAATACAAATACAAGAGCGAAATTATTATTTAGATATAAATTTTTATTTTATGTTCTCTTTCCTCAATACTAATATAAATAATAATTTTTTTAAAAAAAAAATCTTAGAGTCAAATTGTTGGGCATTTGAGAGAGAGAAAAACCTTCGTACAAAAACCTAAAGAAACTGCACGCGCGCGGCACGCCATCTCTCAAATCCCGGGTCAGTATTTATACATTCGAGCTTAAACCTTCGAAAAACCCTTTGGACCTCAGATAAGTCTCCTCATCACTGCCGTGTTAAGCTTCGCCGGAAAGTACAGAGCAGGAAACTACGACAACAACTTCCGGAACAATACTACGGAGATAGAGAAATCAAAGAATGAGGAAGAAAGTAGACGAGCGTATCAGAACTCTCATTGAAAATGGTGTCAAATCAAGGCACCGTTCCATGTTTGTCATCATCGGAGACAAGTCCCGGGATCAGGTAATCTTCTTCCTCTCCCGTGAAAGATTGATGTTTCTTTTGTTTTGGAGCTGTAATTGTTGGGCATTTCTCTTTAATGGTGTTGGGCGGTTTACTTGGTCTTAGTTCAATATATATTGGGTACTAAATTCCACTCGAGGGAAGTGATAGCATAAGTTGATTGTTTTCTATCGACTTTTACAGATAGTAAATCTCCACTACATGTTAAGTAAGGCGACCATCAAATCCAGGCCAAATGTGCTCTGGTGCTACAGAGATAAACTTGAACTCAGCAGGTTAGTTCTTGAACGGTAGAAATTTCAAACTTGTTGGCTTTCTTTGAACTAACCGTTTTTAGGTTTCTTTATATTGTTCTAATTAACATCAAATCTTCTCTTAACATTGTCAAAGGCTGTGATGCTTAGAGTTGTACTTTGTTCTTGTAATCATTATTAGTTTGGAAATTTCTGATGAACATCTGTTTGATTGGGTCTATATTATCTGTGACAGTCATAGAAAAAAACGTGCAAAGCAAGTTAAAAAGTTGATGCAGAGGGGGCTTTTGGATCCTGAGAAGGTTGATCCTTTTTCTCTTTTTCTTGAAACTGGAGGAATAACGTATTGTTTGTACAAAGATTCAGAGAGGATTCTTGGTAATACATTCGGAATGTGTATACTTCAGGTAGATACTCATACTCCAGAAATGTTCTTTTATTTATATTTTATTAATGTTATGTAGCTTTACTCATGGATAATTATCGAGTGTCTAAAAGTCACCTCTATCTTTCTATAACCATCATTTGCGGATATTAGGATTTTGAAGCTTTAACCCCCAATCTGCTTGCAAGAACCATAGAGACAGTGGAAGGTGGTGGACTAATAATCTTGCTGCTACGTTCCTTATCCTCATTGACCAGTCTCTACACCATGGTCATGGTATGCGGTTTCTGTATTTTTCAAATGTTTTTTTTTTCAGCGGAAGCATATGCATTCATTTGGAGTAATATATTTTATATAAGGTATAAATTTTACATAGAAGGATATGTGGCAAAAAAACATTCTTTAAAATGTTGAATCAATATGTCTAGACGATTTCACTATACCTAACTGAACCCTTTTCTCGTGTTTTTTCTTTTTGTTCTGTTTTTTTTTTTTTTTTTGTGTAATAATTTATTTTACTCTTAGCATTATCCGAGGCAATTAGTCTAAATGGATGAAGTCATTAGTCTTTATCCAAGCATCAATATTGATGTTCCTGTAAAATATACAAGTGTTCCTATTTTGGTTGATACGTAAGGGTGTACACACTTGTTGTGGGGAATTTGGGAGAGAGAAATAATAGAGTTTTTAGAGGGATTGAGAGGGAATCTTTTGATGTTTGGTCCTTTGTTGAGATTTAATGTATCTCTTTGGGCATCGTTAACAATTTTTCTTTTTTGGTATGTCCTTGTATTCTTTATCACAATATATATATCTATAGCATTTGTTGATTAGAAATGAATGAAATCAATTGAAATAGGAACAATTGTGTATTTTAACCACTACAATGTAAACTGAATCTAGAGGGATTCTTATTTAGATCACAACACTACGCTCCTACTATCCTATATTATTAAATATCTGGATTTAAAGAAAAAAGAAAGAGAAAATATGCATTGGTGATATGTATAAATGGCCAAATGATAATTTGAGGAACATTTTATTTTATTTCATTTTTCTAGTCCTGATGGGTTGAAAATTAGATGGTTTTATAGAACAAGATATGCCAAAAGCCTATAGACAATCTTTTGGGTAAGAATTGTGCAGAACCTAATGTGTGATCAAACTGAACCAACTCGTGTATTTATATCATTTTTAGGTGTGACTGACTCTCCTTGAGGTAAATGTATGATTTTCCAAGTTAAAAGAGCTTTAACCACTTCAGTGAAAAAATAATAACAATGTATCAGTTGAGGGATCTATGGATTATATTTGAAATTTTCTCACGTTTCAAATGAATTCAAGGACATATTCTAAGAAGCTTTGATGAAAGTAGAAGTAGTTTATAGATATTTAGGTGGATGGGGAATCTTCAAAATCATTGTCCAATTTCAAAGTAGTTGCTAAAAGGTCCTCTTGAAACCATTGTTTTGTTTTTTTTTTCCTTAAGAAACAACACAGCACTTAATTCCTCAAAAACTAGAGAACAACCTAAAGGGCAAATGGACAAGGCGTCCCATCCCCAAAACAAAGGACTTACATGAAGACTGGCCACTCTAGGGGGAAAAAAATATTAAAGTTCCTATAAATTAAATTCCATTTGATGCAACCAAAATGATAAAAACAGAAAAACTTTGTAAGCCCGCTAACATATGTCTGTTACTTTCATTCTTAAAAAACCAAGGACCTTGTAAACATTCTCAACGGTGTTTGGGCCACCAATTTCATAAATTGGTGTTGAATAACTCAACTTCAGGACCGTTTACTATTGAAGTTTGCACATTTATCAAGGAACTCCATCTTACAACTTTCACTCCAAACACATCTTAACTCCAACATATTAGCTTCAGACTTCATAACTCAACCCGGTGCCCCAAACGCCCCCTTATGGTTTTCTTTTTATAAATTGTTTTACGTCCATGTGCTAAAAAAATTAAAATGAATAGACTTTTTTGAGAGTTTAATGCTCTAATTTAATTGTCTAAAAGGAGTTAAAGTTTCCGATATGTACAATACTTGGTCCTATTAATGATACCAAAGTGTTTGTGCTTTATGGGTAATGGCTTTCCTGTCTTGACACGACGGTTTCTTTCTGAAACACTGTAGATTGCTTAGGGATTCCTTAGGTTTTAGCAGAGAACTTTTATGAACATCCAACAATTACATGTTTTAGTAGAATTATGTGCCTTTTGCTTCCGATGTTGACATCTTTTTTCCGTGTCTGAAGTTTTATCCTACTCTTCAAGTAGTTAATTATTTTTTTATGATATTAATGTTGGCATTTCGTTGGATGCTAGACCATGATACAGTTTTCATTGTACCCTGCATAGTGCTTCTTTATTATTTCAAAAAGAGCTCATAGAGGTTGATTCCAGGATGTTCATGAAAGGTATCGAACTGAATCCCATTTGGAGGCAGCTGGTCGCTTTAATGAACGCTTTTTATTGTCGCTTGCATCATGTAAAGCATGTGTTTTAATGGATGACGAGATGAATGTACTACCAATTTCTTCCCATATAAGGTCAATTACTCCAGTTCCAGTGAAAGAGGTATATTTCAGCATCTGTAGATTGCAAAGCAGTTTAAACCAAATTTTCTATCACGTTATATATATAATCTTTTCTGAACATGAAATTACCTGGATATGGTGTTCATTTAATTGTTCAATTATAATAAATGTCCTAATGTGTTAGAAATACTAATGGAGGTCCTCTAGGAATCTACCTGGATATACAGATTCTCCCTCCATTCATATTTGTTTCTATGCATTTTCATTTTTCATCCTTTTGGATGCCAAGTTCATATTTAATATTTAAAGGAGCTTAATGATGGGGGGGGCTCAAAATTCTGGCAATAGAGGGAGACAGAAGTTGACAATAAAAGAGAGCTTGGCTAAAATTGAAATGAGAAGCTGCATGAATTGTAAAAGGAAAATAGGAGACATCCGATTGTTGTAAATAACGTATAAAGCTAAGGATAGAGTTTCTTAATTGATTTGCTTGTCGCCATTGGGACTGCATTCTTACAAAGGGCTTCAATATCAACCTCATTGGGATGCATTTTTTTTTTTTTGATAAAGTAGTTGTTTCTATAAAAAAAAAGGTTTATTTTTTTTTTTTTAAAAAATGTGTATATTCCAAAATTTCAGAATTATAATATATATATATATATATTTTTTTTTTTCTTTTTTTTTTTATATCCATGAGTGTCCGAGCCAGCTTACGCGCACCTCAGATGACCCACCTGACCCTACAACATTTGGGTATCAAGGAAACTCATAGGAAATTAATTCTTAGGTAGTTGGCCACCATGGATTGAATCCTTGACCTCTTAGTCATGAGACTATGTCTCCTTTTTACCACTAGGCCAACCCATGATGGTTAGAATTATAATATTAATGTGTAAACCTGTAAAAATGATAAAGATTGTGCATGTATTGAAATGTTTTACTATAAAAATGAGGGTGCTAGGTGCCAATCATGGTTAAATTCCGGTCTTGCTTAAGATGCAACTGAAAATAATTGTTGAAGAATGCATGCCAAAATAGCCTTGACCTATGATAATTATTTAAAACATGCAATTTAATAGCATGTATGCACCCAATTATGCATGGACAAATGCTTTAAGTGAACTTGTTCAGAAAAGCCTGTCCTTCTGCGCATTAGATGAGGGAGACTATGAGATGAGATCTCACCTTTGTTTCTTTGGACGTCCATAATTCATCCAAATTTGGTTATTTTCTCTACATCTCTTATAATTCCCTCACAGTCTTTTACACATCCCGTACGTAGTGAGGTTGCTCTTATTTCTTTGAGAAAAGAAAAGAAATAATTTCCACCCTGTAGTTCTATTCACTGTTTCTTCATGCTTAATTGCAATGGATAGCACTTCTAGGATTAATAATTAAGTGTACAACAACATTTTTAAAGAATTGCAAATATAACAAAATTTAACATATGGTCTATTACTGATAGACTCTGAGAGATGGATCTAAATTCTGCTATATTTGCAAATTCTTTTGTATTGTGCTATATCTGCTAATATTTTGAGTCTGATTGCTATATTTGCAATTGTCCCTTTCTTCTTTGTAATTCTTATTTATCTAACAATATTATTTTCCCTCCATTACAAAGGACTCAGAGGGGCTTCCTGAAGGAGAATGGGACCTTAAGAATCTGAAAGAACAGCTAAGTGATGAGTTTCCTGTTGGCCCTCTTATAAAGAAGTGTTGTACGTTGGACCAGGTTTTGATGATCTCTGCTACAAATTACAATTTAATCTATAATTAATCTGCCTGTATTTTTCACTCACGACTTAGACTAGGAATGTTTTTGTTTAATATGTTATAGGGAAGGGCTGTTGTAACATTTTTGGATGCAATTTTGGACAAGACACTTCGAAGTACAGTTGCATTGCTCGCTGGTCGTGGTCGGGGCAAATCAGCTGCTTTAGGATTAGCAGTTGCCGGGGCTGTTGCTGCTGGGTAGCATTTGTTTAAATCTATTTACCAGAATACACTTCAAAATGTAAGAGCTATTTTGTATTTTGACAAGAGTTTTTATTTTGAAGGTACTCCAATATTTTTGTTACTGCACCCAGTCCTGAGAATCTGAAAACGTTGTTCGATTTTGTTTGCAAAGGTCTGAATGCAGTTGAATATAAGGTAAGATTGTTTACTGTTTTGTTTGTATGGGCATGCCTTCTAATATCACTTATGAATTTGATGAAAAATATTATTACACTAAATTACTTTCAACGGGTTTCAATTGAATATATATGAGGCTAATTTCTTTTTCTTTCCAACTTCATGGGATTATGTTTTAGAATTATACCATTTTCAAGCTTGTTGCTTGTGCTGGGAAAATGGGAGGTGGTAGTTTAGCCGGTGAAGTGGGGGCCTAAGGATTGATAGCTTGAGATCATGTTATGAGGCCTTGCTGGGAAAATGGTTATGGCAGTTCTTCATGGAGCAAGGTGCTTTGTGGCACAAAGTTATTGTGAGCTGGTTGACCTGCACCCTTATAGGGGTAGAAGATGGTGGTGCCAAAGGGTCTAATCAAAACCTTTGTAAGGCGATTGCCTATGGCTTCATTATTTTCCTCGTTTAGTAGATGCATCATTGGAGGGAGGGGGCACAAATATGTATTTTTGGGAGGATCGGTGGGTGGGAGATAAACCTTTTTGAGAGTTGTTCCCTTGCTTATATCATGCTTTGAGTAAAGAAGTTGCATTATGTGGCTTTTATTATACCGACCCCGATTCTTCCTCTTTGTCGTTGGGCTTTATATGTCGTCTTTCTAATAGAGAGGCACTACGGGTTGTGGGTTTACTTTCTATTATTCATAATCAGTAGGTGTTTCGAGGGAGATAATAATTAAATTTGCCTTCACCCATCAGCTTAAGATTTTGGGTCAATTGGTGAATTAACACTTTCGCATATTGTCCATCCATTCTCTGCCTCGAAGTGTTTGTCTCTACTTTCTCTTCTATCCTAAAGGTTAAAATTTCTAGGAAGGTAATCTTTTTGTGGCATGGTTTCTATGGGCGTCAACATTTTAGACCAAGTATATCGACATTCTTCTCTTGTTTTGTTTCCACAGTGGTGTGTTCTTTATAAATGTCAGACTGAAGATTTACATCATTTGTTATGGGGTTATCAGTTTGGTCACTGTCAGTCTCTTTGGCATTGTTGGTTGGAGATTTTTGGGTTGTGTTTGACTTGGAATCGAGATGATTATGCAATTGTTAGGGATGTGATCCTAAGCTCGCTATTTTTGGAGAAAGGAAAATTTTTGTGGCATGCTAGTTCCTTTGATATTTTGTAGGGAGGGAGTTCGGCTCAAGAGAAACAATAGGATTGTTCCCTCCCCCCCAGAAGATTTAGGCTTCAATTTTGAAGGTTTTTAGGTTTCATATTTGTCTTTGGGTTTTTTTATTTTTATTTCTTTTATAACTATACTATAAGCACTATTTTGCTTGATTGGTCCCTTTCTTTTAGAGGGGTCCTTCTTTTGTGGACATGGTGTTTTGTATGCCCTTGTATTTTTTCATTTTTTTTTTAAAGTAGTTCTTTTTATAAAATAGAAGAAAATATAAAAAAAATAAAAAAGTGAAACAATAAGATTGTTGGAGAGGCGGAAAGAACGGTGATGAGGTTTGGGAGGTGATGAGGTTTAATGTTTTTTTGTAGGCTTCAGTAATTAGGTTATTTTTGTAATTATGATCTAGTATAATCATCTTGGATTGGAGTCCCTTTCCTTTGGTATCTCATCGGTAATCTTAGACGGTCAGACTCTGTTTATTTTGGGACACTGTCGATGTTTTCTTGTTTTTGAAGTATACAACTACTATGATGTAGTGCTATTAATTGATGCTTCTCGCCATAAAACTTCAATACTGCGGGCTCTCTTTCTAAAAGACATTCCTTATCCTTGTTGAGTTCTCTTTCATTGGCATTAGGCTGCCATTTTTCTTGGGCTATTACCAATTATATAGAAGTTGGCGGCATCATCGCATTCTCTTTCAGTTAAAATCTTATTTAAAAATTGATATTTCTGATTCCTGTGGTGTTTGAGGGTATACACTGGGAAAGACAATTGCGCCTTTCATCTCTTCCTCCGATGCCCTATATTAGATCTGTGTTATACTAGTTATTTAAGCTTGTGGAGATTACACATGTTTACAGGAACATATTGACTTTGACGTGGTGAAGAGTACCAACCCCGAATTCAAGAAAGCAACAGTCCGCATTAATATCTATAAACAACACAGACAAACAATTCAGGTTGATAGATTCTCTGACCTTTTCTTTTGACATTTTGAGTACTGACCGTGTTTATCCCATTGTTAAGGCAAGTTTTCAATTTAGGTAACAAGAAGTAAAGAACAATATATCTTGTTTCTTATTGAGATAACATCATAGACTCTGAGCACTTTCCTTTTTGTATTCTCTTTGTTGTGCAGTATATACAGCCACAGGAGCATGAAAAGCTTTCTCAGGTTGAGCTGTTGGTTGTTGATGAAGCAGCAGCCATACCATTGCCAGTTGTTAAATCTTTACTTGGTCCTTACTTGGTCTTCCTTTCATCTACTGTGAATGGGTATTACTTTGTTTCTTTTTATTTAACTGATTTTTAATCTGCTTAAATTCCTCTTTGAGTTTCTTGTTGCGTATTATTTTAGAAAGAATCCTTGAAGTCATTTTAAATGCCAAATTTCTCTGGTATCTTTTGATCTTGAAGTGATTAGTAATACCTTTCTTCTTTCATTGGCTGCACCTAAAGGTATGAGGGTACTGGACGATCATTATCATTAAAGCTTTTGCAGCAGTTGGAGGAGCAAAGCCAGGTGTCTAATAAGAGTGTGGAGGGCTCTCTCTCTGGTAATTTAGAAGTAGACTTATAGTTTTACATGCCAACTTGATGGATTCTGCTTTAGCATGCAACTTACGTCTGTTATATCTTGTTGACCCTAAAATACATTCCCCTTCACGTGATTGAAAAATGAATTGAATTATTTGCACGATGTCTTGATTTTATTTTCACATTGTGGCTAATAGCAACTTGGTAATTTATTTCCTTGGTGTTTAATGATTCAAGTCTTTCAAGTTCCTTGATAACCTTTTTGTGAATAATGCCTGTCATCTAGGCACTCAAGGATTGAGCATGGGCTGGGTTACCAGCAGACCTGGAATACCTTGCACCTTGTGAAACGAAACCCTCCCATTGCTTCTTTCTTTCTTTCTTTCTTTCTTTCTTTTTTTAAAATTATTTTTTATGTATTTATTTTTATAAAAGAAGAAAAAAAAAAACCTTCCATTGGCAGCTTTTGGGTTGCTTATTTCAATGGCCTTTTAGGAGCTACCAATAATTTAAATTTATGTGGGCTGATAGCAACTTGGTAACTTGTTTTCCTTGGTGTTTAATGATTAAGTCTTCCAAGTTCCTTGGGAACTTTTTTGTGAATAATGTCTATCATCTAGCACTTAAGGATTGAGCATAGGCTGGGTTACCAGCAAATCTGAGTTACCAAAAGCTTCTCTTTTGCACCTTGTGAGACTAAACCCTCCAGATTGCTTAGGGAAAAAAAAAAAAAAAGGCAGCTTTTGGGGTTTTGTATTTCAATGGCCATTTAGGAGAGGAGCTACCAATAATCTAAATTTATGGGGGCTGAAAGAGGTACTCATTTTAATTTAAATAATCTTTGCTGTATAATTGTTTTAATTAGGTGTAACTTAAATTTTACGTTAGTAGGTTAGTCGTTGGTTTAGTTGTAATATTGTTCCAGAGGTCCCTTAACCTTGCCCATAATTATAAATGTAGAGGCTGGGCTCTGCTCCGTATTTGTATTTTCATTTCTTGGTTTATTGATAAAGTAACCCTCCCTTGTTTGGCTAGCTCTACCATACCTAAATTTCAATTTATCAGATTGCGCTGCCGATAGAAAATAGTAAATATCATACTTTATGGTAGCAATTTCTGTTACTTAGAACTTGTGATGAGATAGATTCTCACTGACCTTCCCATTGAGGAAAATTTTATAATGGTTTATATCATCACTTGACCATGTAGACTGTAGAAATGACTTGTGATTTTCCTGGTTAATGAGTGTTTTGGAGACATTCAATTTCTTGAGGAAGAATATGTTTATTTCCCTTTAACCAGGGTTTTTTATGGACGAAGCCCTCATCCCAATTTCTGATTATTTGCTAATTGCTCATGCAAATTTGAATGTAGGTCGTTTATTCAAAAAGATAGAATTGAGTGAATCCATTCGATATGCTTCTGGGGATCCTATTGAGCAATGGCTCCATGCGTTGCTTTGTTTGGATGTGACCAGTTCAATCCCGCCTATTAACAGGTTAGGTTTTCTCAATGTACTTGAACAAAGGGAGAATAGAAGAAAAATGAGGAAAAAATTCAGGTTAAAATTTTTACCTCCCGTATTCTTTAGATGGTAGAAATATAATTATTTTTCATCTTGTTCTTTGTGAACAGATTGCCTCCACCAGGTGAGTGTGACCTCTACTATGTAAATCGAGACACACTCTTTTCCTACCACAGAGATAGTGAGCTGTTTTTGCAGGTAATTTGGTGCCTAATAATACGATCAATATTTCATTGTTGGATATGTTAGTTGGAAACTTGGGTTCCTGTTTTATATGTGCCTTCATATTTCTCTGGTACTCTGATATTTGCAGCGAATGATGGCCCTTTACGTTGCTTCTCACTACAAAAACTCTCCCAACGACTTGCAACTGATGGCAGATGCCCCGGCACACCATTTATTTGTATTGCTTGGTATGTGTTCGCATTTTCGTGTATTAACCTGCTTGTGATCAACTGGTTTTTACTGATAGTGGAAATGCAGGCCCTGTTGATGAGACAAGTAATCAACTTCCAGATATTTTGTGCGTCATTCAGGTTGGTATCTACCTGATCATTTCTTTTTTCTTTTGTTGATAAGACAACTACCTTGTAGAAGCCACGGGAAAAGTGCATCCCCAATTCATTCTTGGTTATTTATTTTAATTCCATTCAACCTCAAGAAAGATTGCAAGTGGGAGAGAATACCGTCCATTGTATGGCTTCACAAAGTGTTCTTTTTGTTAACAAATTCGGAATTTAATCTAAGTTTTTGTTGCTTATGTTGCAAAAGTTGTAAAATTTTGATGTATTCTCTAACAAGTGCTGAAAGTAGAAATATCTTTGATTTTGCTGCATCATAAAACCACCACTATGACAAACCCAAATATATATATATAAACGGACTCAAGCTAGAATTTGAGAAATTTTTGTAAAAATTTTTGAGAAATTTTTATAGGTCCATTTCTCAGTCTCGTATTGATGTTAGTTTTTCTTCCCCTAAATGGATTTTGGTTGTCTGAGATTTATGCACACCGTATATCAAATATCTAAAATCTGGATAATGTTCCTATGTTTACAATTTCTTAATTATTTCAATTTTCCTTCGTCTAGGTTTGCCTTGAAGGACAAATCTCACGTAAATCTGCTATGAAAAGCTTGAGTGCTGGTCATCAGCCGTTTGGGGACCAAATACCATGGAAATTTTGTGAACAGTTTCGGGAAGCAAATTTTCCCAGTCTTTCTGGTGCTCGAATAGTACGGATTGCAACCCATCCAAGTGCCATGAGGGTAATGCACTGCCTATATTGTACAAGTGTGCCCATCCAAGTTGTGTAAGCTTGTCTAATCGTGCAATTTCATTGTTGTAGCTTGGATATGGATCACAAGCAGTAGAACTTTTGACCAGGTATGGAAGTACTTTGAGCAAAGCTTGCTTTTAGAATTTTGATCCCTATGCAGATCAGAAGTTGGGGCTAATCTTGAACATTTCTTTTTCTTGAGTCTAGAATGGTTCATGAGTGGGAAGAACTATAAAAATATAAAGATCGAAAATCCATGGCGATTTATCGACAGTAAGTTTGATGGTATGCAATTATAAAACAGTGGAAAAGATATTGAAAACGAACCCAAGCCCAAGAAGTTACTTGAAGGTCTTCTAACTTGGGGTGAAAAAAAGATAAAAGTTGAAAGGAGTATGACATTTACACCAGGAGACATCATTTAGAAAAATAGTTATCGAACAACTCCAAATGATTAAGCTTCTTGTTGAAGATTCTGTCATATCTTTCTAGCCAAATTCCCTAAAGTGAAAGATTTGACCAGATTTAGCTAAAGAATTTCTTTTATTTTGTAAATGTGATCAGATCAGAAAACAAAGACGGCAAGTCTCTGGTGCTGTCTGTGTTACAATTGAAGCAGCCCAAAATGTGGTCGCATGACAAAATCTAAAGGAAACTAATTACATTGATAGATTAGATATTTGAAAGGCCCAAGCCAACAAAGGCCAACTGGTTACAAAAAGACTTCGCAATTGGTTAATATATGTAAAAAAATCAAATAGTTACCAAATCTGATTTGAGATATAAGCTGATAAAGAACCCACAAAAGTGATCAGGTATAAGTTTCTTTCCAAGAAAGAATGTCACCCACCATAAACCCCCTTGTTTGAAGATTAAGCCTTCCCTCGTAAGCATCAAGTAAATTTTGCATCCAGAGAACAGAACACACATTAGTTGGACGGTACATAAAGAAGGGGGATTTCTTCTTCGAATCATGTCCCTTATCTTGATGCCTGAAGGAAAGTAGACTTGAAAAACCCAATACTTTGTAAGAAGCTTTTATCTAGAGACCATCTTAAAAGGCCTGCGGTGTCTGAGTCTATTTAGAGAAGTAACTAAATGGGGAACTAGCTGAAAAGGCCCCCAGTGAAGTGGGAAGGGAAAAAACGTGTAGCATTCAGTCTGCTGTTTGAAAAACACCCACTCCTAAACTTCCATATTCATCTATCATCTTCTAAACTGCAACTCTGAGTCGTGTCACTCGGTTTGATGCTTGGAAGGACGATCATTTTCACTTCTTCATGAATAGTTTGTTTCTTATCTTAAAAAAAGAAGTTTTTAAAGCATGATTAGAGGACATTTTGCTTCATTCTTTTATGCTTGATTATTAAATCATGTTAAACCATTGAAGTCCCTTACTGTAAATTTTGTTCTGTTTTTGTTTTTTTAATGCATTTTTTTGTACTTTCATTTATCTGAATACAATTTGGTTTTTTTAAGGGGAAAAAAAGAGAAGAAAAGAAGACACAATAGATCTAAAGTTTCTTGTTAATCTCCTATAAATCATAGCAGACCAGGAAATAAATACAGCCTATCAGGTTCTATTCAAGAATTCTCAAGAAAAATCACCATTCAAGAAAGTCCTTCCAAAGTCCTCAGTTCAGGACCCTAATTCCATCTCTGATGCTTTGGCTTCCCTATTGGTGGCTCACCCTTTTGGTGGTTGGAGTTTTTTCTTGAGGTTGCAGGGTGAAAGAAATAGTTGGCTTTTTAGTGACTCTTTTTCCCCTTTCAATCATTTTATGGAATCGGTTTTGTTTACTACTTTTTCTTGGTGCAAAACTAAGCACCCTTTGAGTCACAGCTTATCTTTTCTAGTTAGTAATTGGCGTTCTCTGATGTAATCACCTTTTGGTGTTCAGAGTTTTCTCCGGCTTTCATTTATAATGAAATTGTTTCTTTTACTAAAAAAAGGCTTCAGTTCACAGAGGAGTAATCAACCAACTGAAATCAAATTACGAATGACAGTAAATTTTAAAGAAATTACCACACTACGCTATATTTCACTATATTAAGAAGGCACCACTCATTTTTAGGAGGTCCGTACTTATTTTTCCTCTTTTCCGCTACTTAAACTTTCCTAAGCACTATATATCAGGTACTTTGAAGGTCAGTTTGCTCCTATTACTGAAGTTGAAATATCAGATGAGGATGTTCAGGCTCATGTTAGAGTTACCGAAGCTGCAGAAAAGGTTGCATAATTATAAATACTCTCGTTTCCTAGCATATTAACTAAAAGTTATGATTTTTTTTTTCAACTACCATTTAATTTTATGCATGTTTTATATATTTAATTAGACATAAGAGCTTCTAATTTGTCAAGGTAATAATAAAAGAAACCTAGAGGTATAAACTATACCGCATAATTACATGAAAAATAATCAAAGGGAAGACTGCAGAGAGTTTTTTAACGTGGTTTAGTGTTAATCTACTATTCCTTAGGGTCATGTCTGTTTTAGAGGCAAGTTCTTCAGATGAAGCAATTTAATAGAGATAGTTATGCAAACATCAGGTATTTAACATAGAGCAAGTTTTCTCATGGAAAATGCTACAATGAGTTATGTAGGCTCTACTAAAATTCTTCAGGAAGCTTTCAATCTGTTCCTGCGCAGTTTGAGCTCTCCTTGATGCTTTAGATTATTGCACTCGGGAAGGTGACTTGCTTATTCTAGCATAAACGCTAAACCCTAGATCTGACAATAATCAAGCTTTTACTTAGAGACTAGAGTTTTGGCTATTTCAGAATTTCTCATGCACTGCCCTTTGGGTTCATAGATCATGATTGGGGTTCTATTGCTTCTCATTTAGATGATTTAATCGGCTAAAATTGAGTAGAACTGGTTACTACTCATAAAAGAGTTACTAATTATTTTTCTCCATATTTTAAAGGAAAAATTAAAAGAAACAACTTCTCAGTGATATAATGAAAATGTACGAAAGTTCAAGAGATGCAAACTCCCAAAGGGTGTGAAAAAGAAAAATAACAAACAACAAATACAACAAAATAGAGTTTAACCATGAAAATAAATAAACATTTACAGAACCAAGAACTTTTCCAAAATTTTTTATTGAAGGACTTAAACCGAGAACTGATTACCAACCATAAAAAAACAAAAAACAGATAAAAAAAAGACTCTTAAAACCCATCGTTAAGTAACCTGATGCAAAATAAACAGAAAACTTCATAATACCAAATATATTGATTCTATCAAACTCCCAAACTTCAAGTCGTGTCTACACAAGATACCTCAAAAAAATCCTTAGCTTTGCAAGAACTATTAACCCATGGAAAGAAGCTTTGGAAGAATCATCGCTAGCAAAGAAATAAAATACTTCCTCATGCAAGTCAATCCAAATAAATCAGAGAAGACAAAATAAAACCTTGCAAAGCTAAACTTTGATGAGGCTTTCTTCTTGTGCTAAAGGAGAAATTTTTCAGAACTCAAGAGCACATGCTTCTATGAACGAAGCAAATTTGGCCGACATGAATGAAGGAATAGGAGGATGAATCTTCTTGTCACAATTTCAAAATAATAAGTCGAAAGCATCAGAAAAAGAATCTTCAAGAACATCAACTTCCATATTGAAATATCATGGTAGCTTAAGGACTAATTCCACATTGCCATTACTCAAACTTATTTTGGAATCATACTCAAAAACGTCACCACGAGATGGAAGGTTCTTTGTTCGAATGTCTAGTGAATAACTCCTCTTGATAAACCTAGAGTTGATCGAAAGGAGTGAAGACTAGGGGTGTACATGGGTTGGGTTGGGTTGAGGGTGTTTTCTGGACCAACCAGAAAATTTGAGTTGGTTGGGGTTGGCAACTCAAAAGACCCAAATAAAGTCTCCAACCCAACCTTTAAAATTTGGGTTGGGTTGTCAGGTTATAACTTTTTTTTTCTTTTTAATTAAAAATATGTAAATTTATCTACAACACATGACTAATAACTAAAATCTCATAAAATTCAAATGTTAAATAGTAAATATCTATGATATTTATTACAAACTTTAAACAAAGGTAAATATCATAACAATTTTAAAAGAAAAATATTAAAAATTCACAAAGTAATCAAACTTTAAAAAAAGATATATATATATATATATATATGTATTATTAATATACATAGAATTCAGGTTGGGTTGGGTCAACCCAAATTTTTTTTAGCCAACCCACGACCCGACCCAACCCAACAGAAATAGAAAAAGTTTAACACAACCCAACCGAAGAACAAAACTAACCCAACCCAACCCTTACATTTTGGGTTAGGTAGTCCAAATTGTTCGAGTTGTCGGGTCATTTGAACACCCCTAGTGAAAACAAAATGTTTGTTGAAGGATAAGATACATGAAGGGGAGGGTGGTAAAGCAACATTCTGATTGGAGGGTGCTAAAAGCCCTGTACATCTTTCCTTAATTGAATCAAAATAAATAATAAAAATAAAAAATAAAAACCCTCAAGTAAGGATGGAAATTTGAGGCTACATCTTATGATGTCTTTATTGGAGAATGCAGCTAACATGTGAAACACTCCGCCTGAGGAGTATGGTCGCAAGACCGAAACTCAAAGGAATTGACCCTTTCAATTGATGGAGAGAGAAGCTTCTCCCCTATTAGTGATAAAAAGGGCCCCTAGTCCCAACAAGTTGCTGGTCGGGATCGTGCCTTTTTACGATAATTGTACAAAGATAGGCTTGTTCTATTTTTGTTGCAACTAGTGGAAGCAAGCTGTTTTTTAGTAAGCTTGGTAGATTTTTTAGGGGAACATTAGGATTTTGAGAGTGAAGTTGGAAAAAGGAGTGTTCTATAATTAATGGTCTATTTCTCGACTTCATGTGGATGTCCTAGAATAGAAGCTTCTCAATAGAAGTTTGATAAATATTCTATTTCTTATCAAACACAAAAGAGAATACAAAGGAAGGAGGTATTGGAAGAGAAAACATCAACCCTCCTTTGTGTGGGTTTGGTGCCTTATCTCTCGGTACCTTAATGTATATTTGTATCTCCGTATTTGTATCTCTCTTTTTGGTAATGGATGTTCTGTTTCATATGTAAATAAAATGTCCTTAAAAATGTGTTGAAGTATTGATATAATTAAATTTGTCGTAACCTATCAACTTAAGTTTTTGGGTTGATTGGTGATTTAACACGGTATTAGAGTAGGAGGTCCTATGTTTGAATCCCTGTAATGTCATTTCCTCTTCCAATTAATATTTATTTTCACTTGTTTGGGCCTTCACCAAATTTTGATATTACTAAATATACTACAAAGTGAGGGAGAGTGTTGAATTATTAAATATACCATAACTTGTTAGCTTAAGCTTTTGGGTTGATTGGTAATTTAACAAAATGTCACTTGGGATGACTTCTTGTTTTGATAAAAATCTTTCTCCATTCTTGTCCATGTCGGGACCAAAAATTTTGTAAGTTGTGGGAACATTATGACTGTCATTGTTAACATTTACCTCATTTATTTTTATAAGAAATTGCTAAAATAGTACTTGTGTATTTTCATTATGGGCATTGACGCATTGTGAAAGCCACAGTGTTTTACAACAATAGTATGTCTTTTATTTTTATCTAGACTTCGATAGTTTTGGCCTTACCTCTGATATCGTGCATGCAGGTTTCATTATTGGAAGAAAGCATAAAGCCTAGAACTAATCTTCCTCCCCTGCTGGTATCTCTTCGTGAACGACGACCTGAAAAGCTTCATTATATTGGTGTTTCTTTTGGACTCACGTTGGATCTTTTTCGCTTTTGGAGGAGACATAAATTTGCCCCATTCTACATTGGCCAGATTCCAGTTGAGTTGGATTATAGATTTTATGCTGTTGGATCATTGTGAACAATTCCTTGTGCTTATATTTTCCCTGCTCGTTTCATGGATTAAGAGTACTGTGACGGGTGAGCATACATGCATGGTCCTAAAGCCTTTGAACAATGATGAAATTGAAGCAAGTGAATCTGCACAGTGGGGCTTTTTTGGTCCATTTTACCAAGGTGAGGTTTTTACATTTAGAAGTGCTATTACCCTGTGCTATATGCGGTATTTGATTATGCGTTTATGATCCAAACAGATTTCAGGTTAAGGTTTATTAGGCTCTTGGGTATTAGTTTTCATGGAATGGAATATAAGCTAGCAATGAGGTCAGTATATTTAATTATTACCGACTACATATCCCTAGAGGTGCCATGGCCCTCACCGTCCCTGCCCCCATTTCATTTCCCCGCAAAATTTCCCATTTAATTTTGCAGGGGCAGGGGCAGGGGCAGGTTTCTTAATTATTCATTCTTTAGTTTTCTTTAGAAAAAATGAATAAAATTATTTTTTAAAGAGAAATTTTCAATTAAATAGTTGGTTTTCTACTATGAATCATCATTTAAATGGTTAATTCCTTATGAATCCTCCTTTAAATGGTTAATTTCTCATGAAAATTTCTTGAAACTCTTAAATAAAATAAATTTTCACATTAAGTTTAAAAAGTATAAAAATGGTTTAGACAATATCACATTATTCGTACAATATCATTATCTATACATAAAAATGCAATATCATTCAAACATATACATATCTTTGTGTATATATATAATTTTTTAAAAAAGTAATAATGAAAATAATCGAAGATGGGGAATTCATTTCCCGTCCTCATCCCCGTTTAGCTTGTGGAGTTTTTTAGTTTCCCACTCCCTCCCCTATTCCCCACCTTGGTAGGGGTGAGGGTCCCACAAGTCTCGATTCCATGAGGAAAATAGACATCTCGACATATGCCTTTTGTTTTCTTCAATTAACAATTTGACTTAAATTCTCAGTGTCCTGGATCCAAAAATCAACTTTACGGAAGTAGATCCTTCTGAGGATTCTATTGTAGAATTTCTAAATGCAATTAGATATCTTATGTCGGCACATGATATGAAGCGGTTGGAAGCCTATGCAGACAATCTCGTTGATTTCCACATGGTAAGATTGTCATCCCCCATCTCTCTCTTGTTAATGTATGTGTGGATTCCAAAATAGTAACAGATGTCATACCTCCATACATATGTTACTGGAAAAGCTTTGATGTCGGGAGTTATGCAGTGAAAGTTGTACGTACTTCTAAAATTTAAATGAATTTTATGGCTGCTTTAATCAGATGGACATAAATATTTGAAAATAAAAATTTTCATATGTAAAGATTTCATATTCTTTTCGCACCCTATCCTCTTCACTCCCGGTGGTGGAAGTTTCTCAATCTACCCACTAAACTTTTATCATACCGTGGATAGTTCATAAGATTTCTTACTTGCAACACAATTTATGCACACCAAACCATAACCATACAAAGCATAATGTATTGCATTTAAAGTTCTTTTTCCTTTGATTTACAGATACTAGATCTTGTTCCATTACTTGCTCAATTGTATTTCATGGAGAAACTTCCAGTTACTTTGTCGTACGCCCAGGCATCTGTGTTGCTCTGCACTGGACTGCAGTTACGGAATATTACTTATATTGAGGTTCGATTATATTATCTTTTCAGATTGTTCGATTTTTTATTCTTTATTTTTGGCCTTGAACTTCTCGTTCTGTGTGATTTTGGTCCACTGTTGATTGCTTTTTGTGCTAGTTATTAACTAGTGCCGTGGGCCTACTATTTAGTCAACTAGTTGAGTTGTTTTTTATTGCTTTAGCTAGTTAGTTTGTAGTTAATTGGCTTATAGTTACTAGGTAAGCTCGCAGCCTATAGAGTAGTTCATTGTTTTACGCCTTTAGCTAATTAGTTTGCTGCCTACAGAGATAACTTTGATATTGAATGAAGACTGTCTCTAGAATGTGACATCCTATCAATATCTTTAAGATAACATACACTTTCAAATTTGATGTGTGATACCCTCAGATTTTTAGAGTTGCGAGCATTGTATAGTTGTCCCTTTTTTGTGTGTCGTAGTGTTAGGTGGGAGCATCTAATTGTTACATGTTGTGTATCAAATTTTGGGCGCTGCACAGGGACAAATGAAGTTGGAGCGGCAACAGATACTGTCACTTTTTATCAAAGTCATGAAGAAATTTCACAAGTATCTTTATGGAATTGCATCCAAGGAGATAGAATCGACCATGCCACGCATGAGAGAGGTAAAAGTTTAGCATCCTTGGGAAATCATTCTTAATGTATGTCCTTACGGAAAAAAAGAAATTGGGTAATAATTGTACTACAAGTTACAAGTTTTTAAATAAAGTAGTGATATATTTATTGCTACAATTACATAACTTTACATGCAGATTCCACTGGAACCCCATGAGATCTCTGTGGATGATGATCTCCATGAAGCCGCAAAACAAGTCGAGGTATGATTCATGCTTCTTTTTTCTGATGCAGCTGTGCGTAAACAAGCGCACTCCGTTATCTTTTAAACCAACTCTTTTCTGGAATTGAAATACAGGAGAAAATGAAAATGAAAATGAAAATGAATAATGAGGGATTGTTAGATGTTGGGACGCTGCAACAGTATGCCATTGTGGAGGGAGAAGTTGATTTTGCTGGTGCTTTGCAAACTGGTGGTGGAAAGGTTCCCTCTGGTGGAGTTGTAAGTATAAAATCCAATAAAACGAAAGCAGAGAAGCAAGGGAAAAGGAAAGATAAAGATCAGAGCAGTAAAAAGCGAAGTAAAGATGATGGTTTCAAATCAAATAAAAAAAAGAAGGTTTAAACCAATAAGCGTAACCAGCAGCAACCATTACAAATTGAGTTAAAAACGACAGAAAAAGATTAAAAGAGACTATTAAGTTATTAACTATTAAGTAATGGCTAATTAGCCCTGATTTTGTTCCATTATTGTTTAGGTTGAAATTACAACTCTTACTTTTACATGTATCCCTTTTTCCTTGGATGTTGGCCCCTGTTTTATATAGACTTCCATCACTAAATGTAATTTATAAGGTTTTTTTCCCCAATTATTATTTATTTTATGGTGCATATTGCATTTTGAGCAGATGATAAATTTTAACGATATCTCTCTATGCGGTGTTGATTTATCACTTTAAATACCTAAATATGGCATGTTAACAAGATAATGAATGCTATCTTTATATCTCAAGTCGCATGACTTACTCATTTCTATTAATTTACAATGGTCACAACTACAAAGTATGAAGTATAATAATATTATTTGTGAAAAGCTAGAACTTCTCTGGCAAAGAATTATTATTATTCGGTTTCATTTTGATTCTATGTTTTAAAATTTGTTAAATTTTAGTCTATAAATTTTATATATTTACATGTATGAAAACTAATATTTTGATAAATATTAACTTTGAGGCCTAAATTTTAATATTTGAGTCACAAAGACAAATTGAGCAAACCTCAAAATAAAGGTTAAAATAGTAAAATAGTATTTTAACCTTATTGTTATTATAATTTCTCTGAGTAGGGGAAAAAAAAATAAAGATTACAAGCAGCCCAACCGTAAAAGTTTTTATTCACTTTTATTAGAAAGTGATCCTCGACTCCGATCCTCTAGCGTTAGAGCCAATTTCATTTTGGCAAGTGATCCTTAACCGTAGGAATAAAAAATTTTACAACAATTTATTATAAAGTTAAGACACTTTGCTACATGAAATTAATTAGAGCAAATAAGCTAAAACCAAACATAGCTCAAAAAAATTGGGAACACATCAGCCAAATGATGGAATGAAAATTTCTTGACAATATCCATCCAGTTATCACCTGGCAATGTAACATAGTAGGATGAATTACAAAAAAAGAAAAATAAAATAAAATAAAAAGTTGGGAACACACATCAGCCAAATGATGCACTCCCAATATCAGAGGTGCTTTTCTTATTAAAGCTAAAGAGATGTATCCCGGTGTTCATAGACAGCCGACTCAGTTCTGTTGACAGATTCTTCTCAACCAGAAAACAAAAGAAAAATGATTTGAAAATCTACAGGAAGTTTCTCACGTCTAACGACTTCGCATCCACCATTTCCTCGTCTTTAAACTCCTCACTGAAAACAAAGGGGGAAAAAGTCGCATAAGTTTCAATAAGGATTTGATGAGAGCCAACAGATCTACGGTAATGCCAACCAAATACAAGCTAGGTTATACTTTTTGAGAACAAAATTCTTTTAGCCCTTATCTATATATCTATCCGGCTGATCAATGGCGATTGTTTCATCCAAACTACGGAAAAGAAGGCAGCACACCAATATAAAGCAGCACAGACACGTCTGCTGATTAACTAGACTATCGATACTGAGACTATGTTTTTTGCAGTATAATAATCAACCACATACCGCTTCTTTTGAGTTTCCATTGCCTCAACAGCATCTTTCTTCAGCTCTTCCAACTGTGCCTTGGAAATTTTAAGTTCCAACTGCTCCTCGTACTTGGGCAGATCTTCCCTTCGAATCCCAAGCCTGATTGGGGGGAAAAAGAATTAAACAATATACTCAGAATACTCTATATATCCTAAAGAAAGATTGTTCAACTGTATGCAGGTAGGAGCTACCAACTATCCTGAATCTCTGTCAGAAATTTAGATTGGTAAAAGCTAGTGTCTAAGAGAAATAGAGAAATCTAATGGTCATCTTTTTTTTCTTTGATAAAAGAAAAGAAATCTAAAAGGCATGTTTTGGTTCACTGCCAGGTGCAACCAGCTCTGATACCAAAGAGACACGCAAGCGACCAGCTCTGATACCAAATAGACACGCAAATGCACGACTAATAAAAATGATTATCATTCTTCACTAGTATTTCAGAAATGGAAGCCTGATAAACTCATCATTTATCCAAAATGGGAGTGCAAAAGCTTCTATTTTCTGACAAGACATTTTGTTTTCAATAGCAATCTTAGATTATGTTGAGCATGGCAACATAAACGTCTGTTAACAAATCACTAAACTTTTTTGGTAAAACAAAATATAAAAGGTTAGAATCATACTTTTGATTGATTTTGTCAAACTCAGCCATAAGAATAGACATTCCTTTCTTGTCATTCCTCAAGAGAGGTTTCTTCAATTCTTTCTCAACCTTTTCCAGAGCATCAAACATCATAGCTTCTGCACCAAGGTCGTCAGTGAGACCTCTCCTGAAAAGGTACATAAGAATAAAGTCACAAAACCAAGTGTACAATATAACAACAAACTCATGCACTTGGCAATAGGCATCAGATCAATGCCACAGGTTTCAGGAATAAGAATGGATGCATGGGCAATACATACCCCCAAAATATATTAGAAGGCCAAAAAGTCTGTACAAGTTGACATGAAAATTGAACAAGACAGGTAAAAAAACAACTAAGGTCTAAGCCATTTTGAGATTGTGATTAGTAAGTTTTAGCTTTTATACAACATGTACTGGGGACTTGGAGATTTGTTCAGTTTCCATGGTGTTTAAAAAATAATTTAAAAAATTAAAAAAAGGACTTTCGGTGGGGTTTTTCAAGCCTTCATTGATCAATACTGGTCCAAGTTTCTAAGTCTTGTCAATCTTGGAACCCTTGAAAATCAAATAAACTGTTAGTATGCCAAGGGAGAAATGTTGATCATGCGTTGCTCAGGTTGACAAGGAATCCAAGTTCGTGAAAGAGGAACATACTTAATCCGGATATCCTTCAGTGCCAGCAAGTATGATCTGGCATCAGGGATGTCTTGGGTTCTTGTCTGAATGGTGTATTTGATTCGCTGTGCTTCTGAGAATAAATCTGCCCTGCGAGGAAGAAACAAGAGGGTTAAGATTGTAACTCACAGATATTCACATGCACATATTTTTGTAATAGCATGTACTAATATGTACACATGGTCCTATGTTATGTGAAAACAACTTATATTTTAATGACGACCTTACTTGAACAACATCTGTTTCATAGGTTGTACTTAGAGTTTTATATTTGAATGAGGAGAGATGAAAGCTAAGAGGATGCCTCGAAAAATGCAGCAATAAATAAGAACTCTATACATACCGTTCACGGAAGCTATTCTCATAGAAAATGGTATGTTGTACATTGAACAAAAATGACATTAGTGTTTCCCCGCTTAATTAATAGTCAAAGCCATGAAATACTTGTTTCCTATTATTGATTAATTTTAACTTCATCTCCAGTTTATCGGCCACAAAAAAAATATATAACCACCAAATTGTGAGTCCCTGAGAAATATTTATGATTATCATGCTATCACTCTCCAGCAATGATCCTTTAATTCACCTAGAACAAAATTGTTCCAAACAAATTGCACAGAATGCAGAGAGTGAATTTCATTAAGCAAAGTGTATAGGAAGGACAAGGACCCTCAAAAGAAGTAACTAAAAACAGAAGAGGCCAAACGTTAATGTGTAAGTAAGTGGTGATAGATACGACTGTAGATGCACAAAATTCAATAGCCCATAATTTTCATCGTACATTAGCTAATTACTTTTGAGCTAGTCAGTATAAATTGAGGCAGGGGTATTTGATTAATATACTCGAAAGATAAAATGACCCAGGTACCTCAGCACCAGTTAATTGCACAGAGAATGATAGGGCTCAACCCACAAGTAGCCGTAGAGGATTTAACTAGAAAATGTGGTAATCATGCAAAAACACTTACTTCTCTCTTGCCATTTTCATGACCTTAGCGTATTGAGCTACAGCAGCAGGATCATCTGGATCAATTGTGATCTTCTCTTTTCGGAAAACATCCAATGCTGTCTCAAACTTCTTTTTCACTTCCAAAAATATGTTCTTCAGCATTTCTTTGGCACCCACAGAGAAAAAAAAAAAAAAAAACATTATTAATTAAATCACAGAAAATTCAAGATAAATTTGCACATAGAGAAGTCGATAATTCACTCATGTCGCTTCATAGCCTTTATATATATATATTTCTGATGCAATTCTCTACATAATTTATCCATGATTCCTTAAAGACATAACTACAACTGTGTGATAGACATAAACCAAACTTCATATCTCTCTCTCTCTCACTTTCTCACTAATTGAGCGTATTTTGCCTCACCATCTCCCTTCAGAGCAGGCCGAGCAGCCTCTTTTGCAAAGTGACGAACAGGAATAGCATGCCCCTGGTGTAAGATACTTTGACTGCCAAGCACCTGTAACAACGAAAGGGCAAAAAAACCCACGTTAAGCAGCTGATTCAATGATCATCCCGCCTCTAGGCAACATAAATTAGGAAAACACTTTCCCACTACGCACAGACTACCATTTCCAAACAATGCGTCTAACATTCAAAATCTTTAACGAAGCCTCACTAATGTTAGAAAAATCCACAACAACCTACATACTTTACATCATCATCCAAAGAAAGCCTAAAATCCCAGATCCCGAAACCATCAGAAAGCAACAAATTATAAAAAGCCAAGAATTAAAAATCGAATTACGGGGAGGGAGATATTGACAAAGCTTTCACCATTTTCAGGATCCATAAGAGTATTCGGCAATAACAAGTTCCAGTTCCGAATAGAAAACGGAAGAACAAAAATCAACACAGCAACAAAAAACGATATGAAACATGAAGAATCAGAGAGAGTGAAAAGTAGGGTATACTGAGGCGATCCAGGGCGGAAAAGGGCGAACCTGGTTGGATTTGGACAAGAGACGAGAAGAGAGAGCCATGGTGGGAGCTCAGATTGCGGCTTTGTTCGGATGGTTCGATGAATAATGGATTGAGGATTGGAAGTCAGATTATATGAAGAGGGATCCCTGGTTTGAGAAAGGAGGCGTCTATGGGAAAGCGGAGGGGAAGCTCTGCTAGAAATGCTTCGGTGGACCCTGCTCCTCATTACTCGCTCTACCTCAAAATCACCACCGTTGGATTATTTTACACTCGTTTTCTAGATGGATGGATATGATCTACTGAAGAAATCAAACCCTTTTTCTTTTTTCTTTTTTCTTTTTTCTTTTTTCTTTTTTCTTTTTTTTCCCCTTTTTTTCTGTTGAATTATACAAAAATATTTAGAATAAGTTTTATTCTTCCTTTTCAAATTTGAAACTTGAAATTTGTTTTTAAAAAATTGTTAATAATCATCGCAACCTTCTATATAATCGTAAATAATATTAAATTTGTGTTCTTATTAAAAAATAAGTAGAGGGTTTAGAAATGTTTCACTCGCAGTTGCACTCGTCCTCTAAATTTATGTCCATTTGCTACATATCATTAGATTAATATGGAGTTTTGTCTCACAAAAGTTCTTCTAAAGCTAGTGTTTTAGATCAACATTTACTATTAAGTCAAAGTTGTAGAACAAGATTTTCCTTGAAAAATGTTGAAATGATGTTAGAAATAACACGTCTTGAGTGTGTAGATCATCACAAGAATTGTGGAGATAGTTGTTTTTTAGATTTTGCCTTTTAATTTTTACAATCAATTCCAATGTTTTATTTTTTAGTACAACAAATGTGAGAGAATGAGAATCTTAATATATAACCTCAAGGGAATGAGTACAAACCATTAAACTTGCTCGAGTCGGCTACAACATCAATTTGCTAACGGAATATATATTTTTTGGGGGACAATATCAAAGTTTAAAGGTATTTTTAGAACAAAATTTAAAGTTCAAGAGAAAAATGAAAATTTTTAAAGTAAGAACACAATTGAGACACCTACCCCAAAATTTAGAAGTACTTCATATAATTTAACCTTTATTTTATTTTTCTTTTCTTATTTGAAGATCATTTTTTAAAATTTCTAACTCAAGCTTAGCTCAATTAGTTTTTATATTACAACTTAGTTCAATTTGTTAAGGTATGGTATAAACTATTGACAAATTATCTTCCCGCATATTATTAAACTAAAAAAAATCATATATTTGTTTTAATATGACATTATAATTTTAAAATTATAACCATATAAATAATTTAAGACTAAATTATAAAGTAAATAAAAAAAAATATAGTAATTTTATTTATTGCTTAGCTTATACTGTGTAAGATTAACCTTACAATATAAAAAGTTGTTTGTTTATAGTCATGCCAATCAAATACAAATATAAGCGAATTATGCTAACAAGAATAGTGCAAGAGGGTAGATGATTTTAGTATTATTACTTCAATAAAAATGTAACTAATGTAATTCACAACTTAGTATTTTTTTTGCTTGAAAATCAATATTCTATTATAGTAAATTAAACATTCCAATTCAATAAGCCAAAGAACTCAAATTTACAAGATAAATCATCTAAATGATAATTTATCAAATTTACTTTAGATCAAAATCTATGAGTTGAAAACTAAAAGTAATGCCATGTTTTAGTTCTTGTATCAGAATGCTACCATTGGTTTGGGAGAAAATAGCATGTGATGAGCTAAAAAGCTTTTGCATAGCTAAGCCTGAGTTCAGAACTGTGAAAAGAATTATAGTTAACACTAGCAGCTGAACATTCTACTTTCTACATCATTCATCTGAATCTGTTTATTAAATATTTTTAAGGTTAAATTTTATTTTTTATTATTATTAAAAAAAAAAAAAAAAAAAAAAAAAAAAACCTTGAATTTTGTCCATAAAAGATATTCATGTTCTTTCAAAAGCTGTAACATTACTTTTAACCTCGACCTTCAATAAACGTTTAAAATTACCATTGGAATAGAAATTCTATAAAATGTTTAGACAGAAAATTGAAGTGACAAGGACCTGAACAACGTGGAGGTAACTAAGAAACTTGATTGGATTAAGTATGGAAAAACGACATTTAGACATGTCAACCTTTTGCAGAGCATTCCAATAGTTTTTCAAGGACAATATTACAACTTTTGAAGAATAGGAATATGTTTAAAATAAAGGAAAAGTTCCAGAAGCATTTTATATATATAATTTATAGCCTATGTTTAATAAATACGTGAATTCTATAATATTTTATCCAACAATTACAGAATCTGTAAGAAAGTAAGCATGAAAGACTAAAAGCCTTAATCCCTTTTCCAGAAGGGCTAAAGCAGAAATATTACCAACAAAGGGGTTGTAATAGAAGGTATACATACTATTAGGATCAATGGTCAAGCAAACCAGGAGTTTTTTCACATTCTAAGTTTTCTCTAACCTGAAATTATCAAGTTTCTATTGAATCATTCATATATACAAATGATGGTCCTACATTTCTGCAGCAAATGATTTCCCACAACCACATGTTTGTGTAGCATTTGGATTCTTGAAAGAGAAGCCCCCACCAATAAGTGCGTCACTGTAGTCCAATTGCATTCCAAACAAGAAAAGTAGGCTCTTTGGATCACATACTACAGAACAAGAAGAGAGGGAAGTTTGTGTCAAAAGTTCAAGCTCGAAGTTAACTCAAATTCGTCTTCGATGCTACAACTTAAAAGGGTATAGAGGAAAATAAAGTAGATAAAAAGATACTTTCATAGTTCACTAAAAGATGCTTACTTTCCTTATATCAATAGAGTAGAGAGCAATTAGCAAGGAATTGAAACAATATACAAGTTTATGTTGAACAACCAACGGTATACATTAAAGAAAGGTATACATTAAAGAAAAGTATATTTGACAGAAGTTGTTGCGCAACCTGCTTGTCAGTTAGCATAAAAATTTGCTGATATCTAATAATTCAAGTCATTGAGTGTCCAAGAGAAGAGATAGATTATGAGCTATGGAGTAAAATTATTCTCGTAGAGTCCAACAAATTTATGGCATGTGGCTCATGAAATATAAGCTTCTTTCATCCTTTAAAAAAATTGAAAACTTGCCCTCTTCCATTCCACGGGAAGGAAAGTATCAATCCAAAAATATGCAAAATTAGACTTAGATATTCCATTGTTTTCCTTTGGAGCTAAGAGAAAGATTATGAACTATAGAGTAAAATTATTCTTGTAGAGTGCTTCAAATTTATGGCATATATGGCTCATGGAATACCCATCAATATCTGAATGTATATGAAAATAAAAGCTTCTTCCATCCTAAAAAGGATTTCTTCAAATTTATGGCATATATGTATGTGTGATACATAGCAATGGATCTCATCTACAAATATAGTGCATTCAAAAAGGATTTCTTCAAACAGTTGCACTGTTACTAAAAACCTCACTAGAAATTCAGAGTGAAAAAAGCAAAGCTATAACTCTTACCAATCACAAAACCGTTGTATTCTATAATTGAGTCATCAGGTCTAGCATTTGCCCTGTTCTCAAACTCCATAGTGTAGGACATACCAGAGCATCCACCCTGTCTGACACCAATTCTTAAGCATAAATCTTCATTACGTTCAGATCTCATCTTATTCAAGTGTTTCAATGCATTATCAGTTAATGAGATAGCCGGTGCTATACCCTCAGATGCTGGCGCAGCTGCTTAATCACAATTTATATGTTAAGAACATAAGATGAAAAAGGCAAACTTTAATCATAAACATGATATACTCATCATATTTCATATGCAAAAACTGTAATACAAGATTCAGTAGGTTATTTATATCTTTTGATCTGCAGTAACATGCTAAGGGAAAGTGCCATAGAGAAAACCACAAACAGTATTGCACCTGAAGATGTCTAAGGGCATCTTTGGAGTTATTTTGAAAGGTTAAAATCATTTTTTTCATATTCAAAATCACTTTAAACATGTTTTTAATCTTTCAAAATCAAATTTGATGGTATCATGGTATGTAAACAGCATTTAAAAGTGTAAAATCAAACGTTAAATTGATTTTTACCTAATTAAAGACATATTTCAAAGTGGTTTTAGATATGACAAGAATGATTTTAAATCTAAGCAATATTCGTATTTATTCTACTTATGTTATTTACAATTTGTAATATGAGTTATTCTCTTTAGTAATAAACTACTCTCTCCCTCTGTCCGTGAGCGTGCCTAACACATTGATAGTGAACCAGATTGTCTATTGCTTTATGTTTTTTGTTCATCTTTAATTGTCTATTTCTTAACACCTAAACACGCTCTAAAAAGAATAAACGATCTGTGCTATCAAACACAAGAAATAATGAACATCTTCCCCCACATGAAGATCAATCCATCCTAATCCTTTAAGCATTAGTACAAAAGAAAGATATAAACTCATGGTTTGTATATCACCAACTGGATCTCGAATTAGAACTCACAAACAATTCATCAGTTCAAGTAGCGGGGAAATTTATTTTCCATGTAACTCAACAAGATACCCCCCAAAATTCTGTTAATGTCAATATAGAACTTTCCAAGCAACCAATAAATCAATCCTACGTTTAATTAATTAAAAAAATATAACTGAAATCCTAGCGTTCATCACAAATTCACAGCTCCAAACCAATCCAAAAGGAAAAAAATAACCTGAATAATTTTTACCCAAACAGTACGACGATGAACTACGGTGATACAGTCAAGTATAATAACCAAAAAACAAGGAGGAAAACGAGGAGGAAAACAGAGGGGGAAAAAAGAGAGAGATAAAGAGAGAGAGCGTACCTGGGACCGAAACCGATCGAATCGATAAGGATTTTCTTCGGCTGAATCTCGTAGGTGAATATCGAAAGAAAATTGAACTTTGAGGTACAGAACTTTTAGGAAGGGCTCGCAGGTGAAGAACAGGGGGGCATTTCATGGTAATCGAAGAGAACGCCATCTGACAAATCCGGTTGTGCTGCCGCGATTATTCCGGCGAACGGCGAACGGCGGCCGGGAAATATGCGTACCGCCGTCTATGACTAGTCGGAAAGGTTTGTGAATTGGGATCGTGCGGTCAAGATATAATATTTTCGTTAAGATCGAGTGATTCAGATATTTTATTCATCCTTTTTTTTGTATTTTTTTTTTCTCCTCTCCAAAACATGTTTTTTATGAGGTGTAGATTTATTTATTTTTTATTTTTTATTTTTTCTGTTCGTATTTGTTTTGTTTTTATTTTTTCAGTAAGACTCCTGTTCGTATTTTTCTGTTCGTGTTTAAAGTTTCTTCCAAAACGTAAATTAAAAATTAAATAATAATAATAATATAAATAAATAAATTTAAAAATAAGAAAAAGAAAAAAAGAAAAAACCTCCATATTCAGAATCTTATGCTAAACTTTAGACAGAAACTCTAATTTTCCTTTTGAAGAAACATTAGTTTCCTTACGAAGAAATCAATAAATATTAAAAATGTATTAAAATAAATTTTAAATTTAATCTAATTACTAATTTATTTGTTGATTTTTTATTAAAAAAGAAAAAATAATTTATTATTATCTATTAACATTTTTACTATAAATTTTGAAGACATATTCACATATTGTATTTCCTTCTATCATAGTTATGATTATTATTTAACCAATTTCGAAAAAACAGATAGATTGTGCTATATTTGTAATTTTTTAAAAATATAACTAAACACTCAATTATTATCCCTAAAACAATTAACCTAATTAGTTTAAAGTTCTTTTTATTCAACCTAAGAAAATTCAACTTGACACATGCCTAACTCATGAAAGACATGTTATTAGTACAACGATAGCTTTTCTCACTCGTCTGGCTCTGAAATATTTGGGTGTAAAAGAAACTAGTAGAATATTAAATTTTAGGTAAGTAGCCGCCATGGATTGATCTCATCCCCTTTATGTTTTTTACATAATTATTTATCACTAGACAAACTCATGATAGATAATTAATTGGGGCAGTTGCAGATATAGTAATCAAGCCCAAGATATTTGCAAATATAACATAATGCAAAATAATTTGCATGTGTAACAAAAATTAAGTTTTGCTTTCGAAATCTATCAATGATAGGTCATATCACTAAAAAGAGTCTCAGTGATACACCTATCAATGCTAGAGTAAGGGTAGACCATATCACTGGATAATGCTCTATTAGTGATAAATCATATCACTAGTAGGAGTTTATTAGCAATAGAGTCTACAACAGATAAGTTTTGCTATATTCATAATTTTTCAAAAATATTACTATATAGTTAATTATTGTTCCTAAAAATGTTACCCAAAACCATTACCCTAATTAGCTTCAAATTTTTTTATTCAACCTAAGAAAATTCAACTCGACATGCCTAACTCATGGATGACATGTCTTCAAAGGTGTGAACATACATTATTGATCATCATGATATTATGAAGATTTCTTTTTTAATTATTTTTTTTTCAAGGAAAAAAAACTTGAATTTATTCTCTGATTCATAAATTCAGTGAATACTGTTTGAAACTTCATATGATGTGTTAATTAGAACACCCAAAAGATTAATGATTAAAATGACATAAAGTTTTCAAATTCGTTTCACCTGTCCATTTTGTTAAAGTCTTCTTTTAGTCTTCCATTCCAATAGAGTTAGTCAGCCAGATAATTCATCCACTTGTGCTTTTATCTTTTTATTTTTGAATTCAACACTTTGTCTTTTTTTAAGGTCATTCTCATTTCTTATGAAATTTGTGTTTAAAGTTTTCAATTTTCGCTGATTTTCGTATATGTTAAAAGAAGATCGACATTGGAAGTATTAAGAAATCTATGGTTATAATTTTCAAAATATAAAATTGTATACATTCCATATTATTAATAAGATTAAACTATTCATGAATGTAAAAAAAAGTTCATCGTCTATCAACGATAAACTGCAATAGACCATAATAAATTTCTATCACTTAGTGAATACAAAATAATGAATGTTTTTATTGCGGTCTATCGCGAAAATAGTAAAAATTTTTTTTTTTTTTTTTTTGCTCATTTTGTTAATTTGAAAACAACCATATTAATTAATCATCATTTTTAAAATGACACTAGAGGTTTTCTTTTTTGAAAAAAAAAAATCAATTTATATAAATTTATGAAATAAAAGCATTTATTACCATCCAATAGATTGATTGTACCATTCCCACTTTACCATGGTTGAACTAAGAAAAAAAGAATATATCAATTAGAACCTCAAACTAATTATTGGTCTATGTACGTTGAATTGCAACAATTTAATTGGTACGATAAAATTTGTATTATTTTTTTCCAACTAGGAGAAATCCTTGTCTTATTGTTTTTTCTTAGTATAATGAACGGAAATACAAACAATAAATGGGATACATATCATAAAGGAGAACAAAATCTAAATAATCTAAATCTACAAATATGTGGAGTCAACTCATGGACAATAGAACTATTTAGACAATAACCTGTTTTTTAAGGTAATATAACGCAGAGAAGAAGAAAAAAAAAAAAAAAAAGAAATCACAACCCTAAGATAAAAACATTAAAAAAGTTAAAAAGGACAAAAAATATAAAGATTAAAAAAAAAAAAAAAATACATGCACCATGTGAAGTAAAAAAGAAGAATAAAATGATACAATTCAAGAAAAACGATCAAGTGATCATATCCTAAAGAAGAGAAATACTGAAAGACCAAACAAATATATCTGATAGTATATAATAGTCTAAAAATTGACCTTTTTAGGAGGCTGATTTATTTATTTATTTACTTATTTTTATTAAAGGGTGATTGATTTCTAGAAAAGTATGGAGTATAGAGATTCTCTTTCTTGCATTAGTTTTTATAAGAATCTAATTTCATGAGGATTAAAAGGAATATCTAGCATATTTGCTATTTAGGTGAAAAAAAACCATGGTAATTATAATACGGTTATATAATATTATTATACACAATAATAATAATAATATTATATCACCGTATTATAATAAAAAAAATATTATTATTATTATCATCATCATTATTACTATTATATCTCCATTCCACAAATTACTCAATATTGATACGATTATGATAATATCTTAGAACTCTGCAAATTTTGTTTATTACAACAGTACTCTACCACCATTATTAGTTAGAACTTTTGGTTAATTGGCCCAAACCTAAACACTTTTTGGTTTTAGATTTTGGTTTTTGAAAGTTAAGTCAATTTTCTCTCTATTTATTGCATTGATTTGCATTTTTCTTAAATACAATGCTTGAATTCTTAAATCAAATTTCAAAAACAAACACAATCTTTTAAAAGCTATTTATTTTAGTTTTCAAATTTCAGATTCTTTTTTAAACTATTGATAAAAAGTAGATAATAAAAGGAGAAATTTTGAAAGTAAAAATAGTATTTATAGGTTTAATTTTCAAAAACAAAAACTAAAAAATTATCAACTAAGGCATAAATAAGTAGTTTTAGTACAACATAACATGTACATGTGAGATTATGAGATAGGAATATTTGACTTTAACACATGGAGAACATATGAATAATTACAAACTAAACTATATATGCCCATTTTGACAAAATATTTTCCATAAAATTAAAAATTACATATTTAAATTACTGGAGAATCGAATCAAATTATGAATACTAGCTTCATGTATATAATTATGTAGAAAATAGTAGGCTAATTACAAATATAAATTTCTAAACTTGGGATTTGAATTATTTAATTTTTCAACTTTAAGTGTCTAAATAAATTTCTATCTTGTGTCTAATAAATTTATAAAAAAGTTATTTTTAAATATAAAAAAATAAATTAAAATATATACAAATATAACAAAATTTTATTATTTACTTGTAATAGGCTACGATAGACTACTATCCGTGTTATGATAAACACATAGTAGTCAATCGTGATCTATCGCAAACAAAATTGTGATATTTTGTTATTATTTGTAAATATTTTCAACAAATTTTATCATTTAAAATAATTTTTCTTTATTAAGCTATAAGTTTTTGCATTGTTTTATAGAACATTCAACTTCATTCTTTTAGAGAGAGAGAGAGACCCTCTTCGTGATTCTTATTAATTGTGTACTCAAACTGATTTCTCAATCAACGGTGGGTTCCACCACCTTCTCTTTTATTTAATCTTTATCGTTTTTCTTTTTCACGTGGAACAGAATTTGATTCGTATTATGACCATTAATTAGTGAGTGAATATGCCAAAATGATTATAATTTAGAACGGCATAATGTTTGTACTCTTGAGTTTCGAAATTCAACCTTTGAGTCTCCCCCAAAATATATATATATAGATATAGATATATATTAATTTCATTATATTTTTAATTAAAGTTAATTTAAGTAGAGATAGTATTGCAACCTTATTTATTTAAAGTTAATATTATCGATTTTGAAGTTTAATAAATTTATTCTCACATATATTTTAACTTTGGCTATTAAACAAGTTGATTTCCACACGCACATCTATTATTGTGTGTGAATATTTGATTGAAATCATAACGACTTTTCTTTTCAAATTTAATTTATTTAGTTAATGTTTAATAAAAGTGTCAATGTCTAACGTTTTGTTTATAATTTAGACTTTGTATTCTAAAATTTCTTTTGTCAACTTGAGCATAGTTTATAATATTTGTAGTCATATATATTTCAATTCCTTAACTAAAAGGTGAGAAGTTTGAATGTTCTACTTGTATTGAACTCAAATATGTTTTTGAGGTGAAATTTGATTTACCTATTTTAGTGGAGTTTTTAAAAGTGGGAATATTATTTTTTTTATGTGAATTCATAAATTTAGTCCACTAAATTTTAAAATTGTGTCTATTTAATTAATTGATCCTCAACTTTCAAAATTATAAATTTAGTTTAAGATCTACTAAATACAATATTTGATAAATGAGAGACCTATTAAATACAAAATTTAATACTAATTATATACTTTTAAAATTCAAAAATCAAATAAACAAAAAGTTTAAGTTCAAGAACTAAAGGGCTGTTGTAATGAGGAAAAAGAATAAATAAATGGGGTGGGAGGAGTTGGCTATTACAACGTTCTCCATTTTTGGGCACCAATTATCATAATTGGTGCTATCAACTATTATAAATCTCACATTTTTACGGTGTTTACTATTTTCTACTCATTCTCTCTTTCCCTTCTTGCTACAATGTTTACTATTTCCTACTCAAACTATAATAGTTTACACCTTAAACACTGAATATTATAACTCAGGCTAAAATAGTCTCCACTATAAATACATACTATTAAACTAATGAACTATTATAACTACAACACTATAATAATCACCAATATAATAACTAACTGAGCGTCTAAATAGCCCATAAATCTAGAGTTTAACATTATCCTTAAATTTAACAAAAAGATGGTGGAAGAAAAAAGACAGCAGGAACCCACTTTGAAACACAAAATGACATCACATTGATGACATCATCACCACAAACGTAACGACACGTGTCAACGAAGAGAACCTTCCCGGCAGGCAGCCCGAATGTGAGTAGGAAAAGACTCAACATTGAAAAAGGCCAAAAAGAAAAAAAGAAAAAAAAATTAATTCTTTTATTTTTCAAAAAAAGAAAAAAAGAAAAAAAGAAAAAGAAAAAAAAAACTTTATATAGTGGTTAATTAAAGCAAAACAAATCCAACAACTAAGTCTCCTCCACTTTGCTCCCCCATTTTTCTTCTCTTCTAAGCATTTACATTCCTAGCCATGAACTCCCCACAAAACCCTAGCTTCTTCTTTGACAACCATCAATTTCAAGACTCATCTTCTTCATTCATGGATTTTCTCAATTTCTCAGGTTACCCGCCACCCGATTTCAGCCTCGAAGCCGAGACCGCAGCGTTATCGTTCTCGGAGGCGGGAACCAGCGACGGGAGCAGATCCATGGAAGCAACATCCATAGACAATAATACCATGCAAGTGATATATTATATATCTCAAAAGCTTTTAATTTATATATTTAGTTAACCAATTAATAAAACCATGCATATATATATTGATATATTCAATGAAATTTTATTTGTTAAAAAATGGAAATTGATAAAACAATTAATGTGTATGTGTGTTTTTGCAGAGATGGGTGGTGTGAGGCGAAGGGTGTGAATAGAAAAAAAGAGAAAGGAGGTGGGTGCAGTAATAGAGTTGCATTTATAACAAAGTCGGAATTGGAAATAATGGATGATGGCTTCAAATGGAGAAAGTATGGCAAAAAATCTGTCAAGAATAGCCCTCATCCAAGGTAATTTATTCAAGAACTTCCTTCATTTGTTTCTTCAATTATTATTCTAACAATTCCTTCATTTGTTTCTTCAATTATTATTCTAACAATACCGAGAGAACATCCAACCTCTATCATTAAAGTTAATTATACATCTTTTATATTAGTTGAGCTATGCCCTTTTAACGTCGAAGGTTTTTAATTCAATTGTAACATTATTAACATAAAATAATGTTATATATATATATATATATATATATATATATATACTTTTTACTAACTTATTGTTAGGAATTTAAATGAGATACAAATAAATATGGGATAAATTAAATTATTTCTCAAAAATATATATATTAGAGCGAAATGAGTAATCATCATAAAATAACAAATAATAAAGATAAAAGGAAAAGGTGAACAATACCAAAAGAAGAAACATTAATTCGTCCTAAATTTGGGACTATATACTGACGTCATACCAAAATAGTTAGAGAGAAGTACAAACTTTTATTTTCAAGAAGATTTTCACCTCCTCTAAGTTTTCTTTAATTATTATTCATCTCCAAATTACAAACTTTTGCTTACAAATTAATTGAAAAAGGTTTTTATTGAAGTTGATAATATATATTTAAGTTTAGTTGAATTAAGTTGTTTATAGAGGAAGAGGAAAGATAGGCAGCTAGAATATTGAGATTAAGGGCCGTTTGGATTCACTCTAGAAAAAAAATGTTTTTCAAATTAACTTATTTTTATATAATTTTTTTTTATAAATATTTATTAAAATATAATTGAAAAACTATTTTGAGTGGTTGTCAAACACTTCAATTTCTTTCAAAAATGACTTATTTTTTAAATTAAATCATTCTAAACAAATTCTAAGATTGACTTTTAATTGTGGTGGGAAAAAAAAGTTGAATGTCATGAACATGATAATTAGAGAGATCAAAGTGGATAAATTAAACTTCAATATTCATACAAATATTCCATTAATAACCTTTTTCCTTTTGTTAAATCACTACCAAATTGCCAATTTGCCCAAATGGGAATTAAAATTAAAAAGTTCATTTCTCGCTGTCTCATATGCTACAATATATAGAAATCAGATATGAATGAGTAATTAAGGTCCTTACGTAAATGTGATAGATGATAATTTACTTTTTTGATGCGTTTAATGACATTTAATAAGATGCAAATTCGAAACAATATACTTTACCTTTTCAAGTTAATCATAATTTGGATAAGGGCAATGCAAGAAACTGACTACAAATCAATCTTCTATAATTTGTTACTTTTTACGTATGGGATTTTGTCTCTGTTAGGGAATATCTATTATTGCCAAATATTAGCTGAATTAGTATAAAATTATATGCTTTTCACCAAGAATTCAAACATTCAAATCTTTCACCTTCATATTTTTGTTTAAAAAAAAAAGGAAAAATATATACATATTAATTCATTTTATTTGCATAATTCAACCGATTAATAGGTTAAAACATATACTCTCAATCAAAAGAGCAAGGTTTCAAATGTCTACCCTACTTTCTATCCATGCTTGGAGCTTTGGTTTTTCAACTGTTTGGTTTGGAGATGTACATCCCTCCTTGGAGGGTTTATGCTTTCTGTTTTGATTTGTTAGGTCTTTAAATTGCTTTTTTTTTTTTTTTTTTTTCCTTTTTGTTGTACTAAAAACAATATAGATAAGAGAAATTACTTTAAATTATAAATTTATAAACATATAAATCATGTGTGTGAAATAATTGAAAGGCTCTAATTTAGTGAAAATTGCATTGTACAATATGTTAAAGGATCGATTGTTTACATTTTTAAGATGCATGTAGCCTACCACAAAAAATACATAAATAAATTATTTTAGTTTCGAGTTTAAGGCTTTTCATAGTTACAGTGTACTTCTTATAGACTAAGTTATGCCCTAATTGAAATAAATATATATATTTGTTAGTTTAATTATGTTGATGTCCTAAATTTGTTAGGAATTACTACAAATGCTCAAGTGGAGGGTGTGGAGTGAAAAAAAGAGTAGAAAGAGATAGAGATGATTCAAGCTATGTTATAACAACATATGAAGGAGTTCACAACCATGAGAGCCCTTTTTTGAAGTATTGCCATGATCCAATATTATTTCATCCCATTTGCCCTTCCTCTTCTCCTCCCTATTCTTCTACTACTACCCTTTGAGTTTCACTAATTTCTCCATTCTTTTTTCCTTGGAGGGGGAGAGAAAATATATGCATTAATTCCAATGCTATGTAATGATTGTGTGGGTGATTTTTTGTTTTTTCTCTTACTTATGTACTTAATTAGTACTTTTTGTATAATTTATATTGTATTATTATTGGCTCTTAAAAGTATACTTTTTGACTATATTATAGCAACAACAACCATACGTTTAATCTGCTTTTTTAAGCGCTTTGACTTGAAGTTAATTTAAAAATGGATGTGTTGGCCAGCTGGAAATATTTGGCTTAATGAAATTCTCATCATATATATTTTGATGTTTGTGACTTGTGTAATGTTTTCTAGAATTAAGAAATGAAATCAATTTAGTAGAGAACTACCTCAAAATTGGGGATAATCATTTTTCCTCAATTAAGTATGGAAAATCTTTATCATTACCCTAAAGAACTTCATCAATTTTATCCTTTTTTAAAATTATTAATTTTCTTAATTATGTGGGACATAAGGCAAGAATCCATAAAGAGATGGCTGAAAAAAAGAAGACCAGCTTCAAGGAAGCCTCCAAAGTCTATTTTAATTAAGAGTAATGAAGTATTGATATATAATTAGATTTAACATTAGTGTATTTTTAGGAGTGATGTAGTTAATAAAGCCGCTCTCTCTCTCTCTCTATATAGTATATATATGATATATAATAACATTCATTTACATCCATTTTGTGGAGCAATTCCTTCTTGCCCAACACAAACGAAAAAAGTAAGTAAATAAATCAAATGAGTGTGTGTATATATATATATATATATATATATATATATATGTGGTTGTTTGTAAAACTAAAGATGAGTTGTAAAACTATATATATATATATTTTTTTTGTGTGCATAGATATATGTATAATTGTATTATTCAATTTTGATCAGGGCAAATTTGTTTGAATACTGGCAAACGACTTTTCGTTTTGGGGCCATGGAGGACATTGTCGATCTGTGTTTGAACATCTTGATTATCTCCATTTACTTGTAATTTGAGATCTGAAATTGGTGACCATGTTGATGAATAATTGGAATTATTATTGCTCTTTTCTGCTCTCTTATTTCCATTCTTGTTATTCACCACTCTGTAGTATCTCTTTTGATCCATTATATCCTTCAATATCTGCCAATAATCACCACATAAACAAAAACACAAAAGTTACAACTTTTAAAAACAATCAATGCATTCATTTTATCAATTAATTAAGATATCACACTATTTTTTTTTTTTTTTTTGTTAGGGACGACGGAGATAGTCTCTACAATGACATGATATTGTTCACTTTGAACATAAGTCTTCCTAGTTATGCTTTTGATATCTAAAATAACTCATATAATTAGAGATAGTTGTTAAGGGTGTTCGCAGATTGGGTTGGGTTGAAGGACTTTTTTAGATCCAACTCAATTGTTCGAGTTTGTAAATTTTTTCAGTCCAAATAACCCTTATTAAAAAATGAACCCAACCCAACCCAACCCAACCATGAAACATTTGAGTTAAGTTGGTTTGGGTTACCCAAGTCATTTATTTAAATTTTTGTCCTAAAAAGAATATTTTCATATATTGAATTAGAATTAGCAACTTAATTCCAATTTATATTATGAAAATTTTCTTTCTAAAGTACTAAAAAATTGTTTTTAAGGGTTGTTGGAGAAAATATTATCCAAATGACATGAAATTAAATAAAACTTAAAACAAATATATGTATCAATAATTTCATCATAAGTAAAAAAATATAATTTTAAAAGTAATAATAAGTTAATTAAGATGAAGTCAATCAACTCAACCTATAATATTTTCATTTATTTGAACCAAATTCAATTTAAAAGGAGTTGATGTAACACATGATTTAGATTTAGGTTGGATTAATTGAATTTTTCGAGTCATCGAATTTTTTTAACACTATATAATTATATTTCATTATAAATCTATGACCCTCCTTTTATCTACCATGATGAGATTGTCCAGCATTCGAGCGATATTAGCATAATCTTAAAGATTAATTAGGACTGGGAACAGTGCCACCCACGATAAAAGAATATATATATATATATATATTTTTTATTCTAGTCTTTATAATCAAGCCAAAAAATAATAATAATAACAGCAGCCATTGTCTCGACTCTCATCCCACCTCTTGTCTTCTTGACTTGACTGACTTCTAAATTTCACATTTATAACTTGAAAAATATATATATATTTAGACAGAATATATCGAAAAACACAAAAAAGGCTTCTAGAACAACAACCAAACTGTTCAACAACTCCATGAGGTTTTCCAGTCTTCACTTTTATTTTCAATGTATTGTAAGTTTATCCATCCACAAATAAGAAAATAGAAAAAGAAATTCAACTTGAAGAAAACAATAATATATGTAAAACCCATTATTATTATTATTATTAAAGAATTATTACTGACCTGTAAATCGTTTTTCTTGGCTGTCCAGACAAAAAGAGGAGTTCTGCAAGAAAGTTAGGGTTTTGGAGCTGTCTATATTATATTATATATAGAGATAAAGAAAATAAAAGGGTTTGAAAAGGTAAGATTTTTTGTTTGTAGAAAGAATAATATTAAAAAGGGAAATCACTCAAAGTTGTTATTTACTAATTGTATGGTAATTTTGGGCTGGCAGTGTATTAGGCGAAGTTGAGACTTTCCTTTTAACTTTTAGCTTTTTTTGCCTTTTTTAGTTTCTTTTTTCCTTCTAGATCCATAAGTAAATTGATTCATATAGTAATCATAATTGATTAATTCTATGATAATGTACTAATAATAAAAATCTATGATAAGTAAAAGAGATTTAATTAATTTTAGTTTCTTTCTTGTATTTTGTTATTGGATAAGAGGATTATTTATCAATGATTTCTGTAATACGTAATTTACTTTTAGAAAATTTGGCATGGTAAGAATTTAAAAGGTGCTTCTGCCTAATATTTAAATGGTTAATTTCTTATGAAAAATCTTTTTTTAAAATGGTTAAATCCGCATGTAAGATCCTCATTCAAATAGAAATATTTTTAGACTTCTACGATAATGATTGCAATTTTCCATTGATTTTTCTTATGTCTGTATTGCATTAGTTTTAGTTATTATACCTTCATAAGTCCAACTATTGTAAATATATAATGAAAACATTATTAATCACGGCATTTCTCAATAACTTAAATTGCTAACAAAGACGTAATTATTATGGTTCTCAAAACAGAGAGGGAAAAAAAAAAAAAAACAAAGACATTATTACTAGATGTTTTAGATTAAATAATTAATTTAATCCTTGTGTTTAAGGTATTGTCTATTTATTTTCTAAGCTAATAAGCTTTCAGTTATTTTTCAATCCAATCGTATGATAACTCAATGGATTTCCTATAAATAATTAAAAAAAGAAAAAAAAAAAGTTCAAATGGATAAGATATTAAAGTCAATGATCCAATCGTCCACCTCACAATTGTTGACGTAATAAAAGAAAAACAAGAATTAATTTACAGGATTAAATTTTGGCGACAAAATTCCATGCCATGATATTAATAACGGTATAAATTAAAATTTTAAAACTTTCGTAAGTGAACCAACTTAGAGTATATTATTAAAAAATACTATTCGATATAATTTTGTTATAAAATTGTTAATTAGCATTTTATCCTCTCCATTTCTTTTGCAAATCTAATAAAAATTTATAAGTTTCATATTCATTATTAATGGTTTAAAAAAAAAAAAACTAAAACTAAAATGAAAAACGGTCATGTCTCATTGTTTGCAAGACATTAGGACCTGTTTAGACTAACTTGAGAAAAAAGTGTTTTTAAAAAAATTTATTTTTATTTTAATTATTTTGATAAAAATTGTTTAAAATACACTTCAAAATCTATTTTGAATGCTTGCCAAATACTCTAATTTTTTCTAAAATGATTTATTTTTTAAATTAAACATTTGAAAATGCATTTCAAACACATCCGAAATTAAAACTTTTTATTGTTAACAAATTTTTATACAAGAAAGACTTAATTGACCAAATATGCCCAATTGAGGTTGGTACCATATATTTTACCAAAATATGATCCTTGTATTTTATGTACTATATTTATTTGTCTAAAATAATCTTTTGTTATGGTTTTTCTCTTAGAAAAATATTGGTATATATTAGTTTCAAAGTTCAAATACTACTCTGGTCGCTTCACTTTGGGTTGAGTTTATTTTAGTTACTATACTTTTAAAATGTTTATTTTGGTCCCTATATTTTCAACTTTAGTTTATTATGGTTTATGTACTTTCAAAATGTTTATTTTTGTCATGGTACTTTCAACCTTGGTTCATTTTAGTTACTGTACTTTGAAAACATAACCATTTTGGTCTCTTCATTTTTAAAAGCTTTTTGAAAATTCAAAAACTAAAATGAACCAAAATTGAAATTATATTTTAAAAGTATAAAAATTAAAATATACTAAAGTTAAAAATATAGAAACTAAAATAAATCTTAAAAGAAATATATAGAATAAAGTAGTATTGAAATCTAGTTAAAAAAAAAATGTTTTACCATGTTGTTTATTTATTTATTTGTGTACAATGTTGTTTATTGTTATTATTGATGCTAAACCCACAGACAAAGAAACGACGTCGCTCGAGGAAAGCAATTAAAAAAATCCGCAAGAAAAACAAAATAAGTATCAAATATTTAAAGAAACAAAGAGTAGGTGGGTGATGTGAGAGGCAACTAAAGAGAGAAATATGCTTAAGCAGCGGGTCAAAAACAAGAATAAAGGTTGACTTCAGCGGGTCTAATTAGGCGTACCAATACAAAATTTTTCTCTTAATTAATTTCGATTGCAGCAGCAATTCCCATCTCTAGATCAACGGGCAGCTTGTCGTCTTTATCACAGATTGGTAAACTACACTTTATCAATCAAAATATGTCAAAATTAAGTTTCTAATGAGCAAATGTGATTCCGTGCCGGCTCATCTTTCCTTATATTTTAATCTTGTCAATGATTATACAACTTTCACTATTCAGCTCGTTTAAAATCAACCCTGTAGCTGATTTTTCTGTTAGGAAAAGAAGGGGCAAAGAAATTTCATGGGGTTGGATAACTTTGATTAATATTTTGGAATTCGTTGGTTTCTGGGTTTAGATTTTTCTATCTGGGTATTTATCTTTTCAAATCCCCAGACAGAATTTGAGCTTCGAAAATGGTGGGTGCCCGCTTTGGACGGTGGAATTTTCTTTTAAACCATAAGGGAAGAATGACTGCAGATGGTAATCACGAAAGAGAGATTGAAAAAGAGACAAACATGATTGAAGAAGGAAGTAGATTGAACAAGAAGCGGCGGCCGGCGTTTTCTGGGATTATAGTCGACGGTAGCGGTGGACGGTGGCTCGACAGCGGCGATTTACAGTCTGCCAAATGGAGACGCCACTTGGTTGCCATCCATGTTTGTGAAGATTCAGGTATTGCTTTGTTTTGACACTGCTACACTGCATGCAGAGCAACTGTTCGACTTAATTTCTTAATGGATAATAATACTGGGTGTTCTGTTTTTTTTTTATTTCTAGTATCTTCTTCAGAAGATGGTCTAAAGTTCAGCGAAAGTTTTCCTGTAATGATAACGGTGAGTTACAAGTACAGCCTCCAATCGAGCTGTAAGTTGTTTGTTTGCTTACAAGAATCATAGTAGAATCACATTGGTGCTTTTCAATGAGTAGTTGATTAATTGAATGTATATGTTTCAGAATGAAATTAGGGGTTCAGATTCAGGGGAAACTTTTGCTAGGAAATTGATTAAGAGGCTAGCTAAGCGGAGAGCAATGGCTGTAATGTTAGAATTTGACCCGATCAGTCCACTCGGGTAGGTTAATCTATGAACTTCACCATTTTAGCAAGTTGGTTTGGATTTTGTCTAACTTTACTTTGGAAATTATCATCCAGCAATTGGTTCTCACTTGCCAAATGCTGTGCCAATCAACTACCTGTAACTAGTATCGTGCTTACTGTTCACAAGGGAAAGACCTTTAAAAGGCAGTCAGTTGATCAGTTTAGAGGTTTGAATTGCATCTTGTAAGATTGTCTACTACTTTGAAACTGCTGAAATGTTTTCTGATATTTGTAAAATTTTTCAGGTTTTGAGTTAGACTTGAGGGCTGAGTTCTATTTCAGTGAAGTTATTACTACCTCAAGAAATGCAAAAGCAGCAAAGGGAGATAGTGATGAGCTCCTTGCAGCTGTTGCGTCAGATGATTGGAATGCAGAAACAAACTCAAGAAATGGCAATGTGAGCAGTCAGGATAAGAAAGCTCTTCTGAGTTCGATTTCTGTTGTACGAAGACAGCTTCCAGAATCAAGTCTTGGTTGGCCCTTTCAACGGAGAAGTTCTCAAGTGTGTCAAGAGGTTATAAGAAAAGGAGCTAGAAATATGTCTGTCGTTCAATGGGTAATGAGCCTGCCTGATAGATCAGGTGCAGAGTTACCAAAAAACCAGAATGATATGGCTTTGGAAATACCAAAAATTACTTTACAAAATGAATCCGAGGGGATGGAAGAAACCAGTCATCTAGTGCTTCAGAACTTTGGAGATGAGGCTAGGGACAGTAATGAAAATCCAAAAAGCGGTGAACTTGGTAATGAAGTCAAACACAAGGCAAAAATGGGCCTTTCAGTCTCTTTCATTGTGAAAGGATTTCAACAAGAGACACTTGGTTGGCCTCTTAGACCTGTAGCTCTTTTGGAAAGGTCAGATTCATTGCAAGAATCTGAGGAAACAGACATACAAGATGGAGATTCAGAGACAAGTGTGTCTAACCAAACAATTGATACAATTGACACAAATTTGGAGTCCCAGATTGATTATGTTTCCAAGAATTCTAAAGAGCGTGAAGAAAGGGTGATCTTTATTCATTCCAAAGAAACACGTATTGAGAATAACACTCTTGAAATGGTATCCAAGCAGCTGGAGTTTCCCCTCAAGATGAATCGATCAGTTTGCAACTGCTTCCGCTATGCAGAGCTTAAGATGGCAACTTCTGATTTCTCGGCAGGTTGGTCAATTTGATCTTGGAGGAATATATTTCATGTGATACATGGGCTTTATTTCAATCATTAAACTTCTCTGATTAATATGGTAAATGTCTGTTCCTGAGCATTGTATTTAATAATTAAACAGAAAATCTCATAGGAGAGGGAGGATATAGCACTGTATACAAAGGATGTCTTCTCGATGGCACGTCAGCTGTGGTAAAAGTTTTGAAGCCATACAAAAACGCTCGGGACGACTTTCTGTTGGAATTAAACATTGTTACCTCAATCAAACACAAACACATCACCCCTCTTATTGGTGTATGTATGGAGAGTGAGCATCTTATTTCAGTATATGACTACTTTCATGAAGGGAGTTTGGAGGAAAATTTGCATGGTGAGTTTCTACGACTTGCATCATTTCTTTTTCACATCTTTGAAATTGCATTGTACTTATTATAATTGTGTGGATGGTTCTGTGAGATAGGTCAAAGTGGAAGAGGTAAAACTCAATGGGAAACAAGGTTCAAAGTAGCTATTGCTGTTGCTGAGGCATTAAACTACCTTCACAATGAGTGTTCTTCGCCTGTTATTCATAGAGATGTTAAATCTTCTAACATTCTTCTTTCTGAGAAGTTCCAACCCCAGGTGATACTTCTAACATATGGTAGCAAAGTTTACGCATCATCTCGATAAATATATCTCCAGGCCGATGTGATGGTGGCATAACTTTAGTGTGGAAAGTGACCTGAAAAGTCTATAACTGTAGTGTTTGTATTCGTTGCAGCTATCCGATTTTGGGCTTGCTATGTGGGGACCGACAGATTCTTCATATATAATTAACACCGATGTGGTAGGGACATTTGGATATATTGCTCCAGAATATCTCATGTATGGGAGGGTCAGTGACAAAATTGACATTTATGCTTATGGGATCGTCCTTCTCGAACTTTTGTCAGGCAGACGTCCCATTGATTTCAGTGTTGCTGAAGGACAAAGAAGCTTAGTCCTGTGGGTAAGAACTTGATTCTTTCTTCAACGTGTGCGTATACTTTCAAGTTCCTAACCATAAAGAATGCTGCTTACAGGCTAAAGAAATGTTAAATAGTGGGAATCCTGAGGCATTAATGGATCCAAACTTGGATATAGATTTCAATGATGATCAAGTTCAAAGAGTGGTTATGGCAGCCACCTTTTGCATCAATACGTCAACTCGATTACGTCCAAATGTGAGCGAGGTAAAAAATCCATTGTTCTTATTGTTCAGATTCTGTTATGTGAATTCAGAGTACATACATGTTCTTATCCTGTTGGTTTTAAGTTTGTTATCATTTGCAAGAAATTATTGACTTTGCTTAGGAAACTTTGGTGTTTATATGGGTGAAGCCAAAAGTCACCCCTAGCTTCAATTTGTTTAAAATTTGTTTAAAATGTGAATTTGGATTGGGTCAGTTCAGATTATTTGGTGTGAATTTGTGTTGAGAGTCGGTTCAGATTATTATTTGGTTCAGTTCATATTATTTGAGTCATTTATTAAAAAATGACGTAGAAAAAGAGTACATTAGTTTGACGTGACTTGCATTTTATGAAAAGCAAAAGATATTTTTTAAATTAATAAATTTGTCGGTCTGGTTTAACCTAGGGTTGAGATTTGAACTTCTAATCTGTCGTTAGGGTATGTATGCCTTAACTGTTCGATATAAACTAAACTCATTATAAATGAATTTATAAATTAAATTTCAGCTGATTATGTTTGTTTTATCTTAATCCAGATTCTGAAGCTATTAAAAGGGGAGGCATGTGTAGATGATTTCGTAAATTTTCATGGTTCAAAGGAGCTAAACAATGATGATGTTGATGATATCTTTCCAAAGTTCATGATCAAACCTAGTCTAAGTTTTGCACTCCGTGACATAGACCATGATTGTGCACCGTCAAATAATGCACATAGAACATCAAATACCACGGTGAAAAAACCCCGTCGCCTAAAGTTAAAAGACTACTTGAAAGATCCTCAGGAATAAATAGATAAAAACCAACTTTAGCCATAGATGAATAGAAGAAAATGAAAATAAATTTTCATGGTGTAAATACAAAGTTTGTTTTGTATTTTGGCCACAAAGTTAAAATCTCATTCAATTTTCAATTCTCTTTTTTTGAAAGAGTGAAAAATAAATTTTCATTGTGTAAATACAAAGTTTGTTTTGTATACTTGACCACAAAGTTATAATCTCATTCAATTTTCAATTCTCTTTTTTTGAAAGAGTAGGTTACCATGAATATGAAATTGTATATATGTACATTATTCAAGAAAGGGCATAAATAAAAAAGTTTTAGCTATGATCTTTTAAATTTTTTAACCATATGTCTCAATGTTATAATAAACATGTGAGAGTTTATATGGAATTTTCAAACCTCTTGTTAGTGGTTTATACTGAATAGTTGAGCATAGGTTCGTTATGATTTTACGACTATATTGTTACTATATTGTTATTATCGAAGTAAGAAATACATAAAATTAAAATTGAGCAAAAATAGTAGAACTCCAAACAATATTTGAATCATCTTATCTAATTTTAATTTGTCTTGAAAAAAAAAACACAATATTTAAATCACGTAACATTAAATGGATTTCAATCAGAAAGAAATATATGAAATCAACATATCTAATCTAATTAATCATTGGTTGTGTTTTTAATTTTGGAAAATTAAATGAAATCAACACATCTAATCTAATTAATAGGTAAGGCCAACCGTTCGGTTGATTTTTTATTTTGAAAAATTAAACTTATAAACATGTCTTAAAAATTAATTTTTATTTTTGGAATTTAACTAATAAAAATTCAAAAGGTTAAGTTAGACAAATGATGAAAATTATGGTAAAAAAAGTTGAGAAAATAAAAACAAAAAGAACAAAAAAAAAAAATGTTTATCGAACGGGCCTCTTTCTCACCACATCGATCGATGTAGAATGACAAAATTATAAAATTTGAATCGTCAAATCTCACTCATATGATATCTCATGGTGGATTTATTTTCTACAATAATTCCTTACCTAATTCTAATTCTTAACAATAATAATAATAATAATAATAAAGACTAATCTTAGTCCCCTAATCAATTACAACCTTGATTTCTTCCAGCATTTCCATCGTCTTGAATCAATAAAATAAATTAAACTCCTAAAAGAATGAAACCATAATTGAATTAAAAAGAAGAAAAAAAAGAAACTCACAAAGAGGAATAAAATGGACAAATCTCATCAAAAATTGGTAATCTCCTGGTCTTGTTGGAAGAATAAAGAACACGATCGATTTTCGAATCGATTTGATCCATTGCTTCAATCAATAGCTTCTTGTAAGAAACTTGCACTATATTATCCATCGCCGGCGACCAATACGGCGTTGCCTTTCTTCTTGTTTCCCCATACCTAACCACAATCGAATTTCTTTTCTCGTCGCTGTTTTTCTTGTCCATGCCGGCGGCCTTCGCGGCGGTCAATTGATGGCGCGTTTTCGGTTAAGTTTGGAAGCTGAGTTTCAGTTTGACCACAAGAATGATTCTCGATTAAACCAACAATATTAAGAGAGGTTAGATGGTGAGATTGGGATTTATTTATATAGGGAATTAAATTTCTTATTTTTATAATAATTAATTAAGTAGATCTTAAATTCTTTCAGCCAATCAAATTCGAGATAAGTAGAAGTTCCTTTTTTGGTGCATGTGTGTGGGCAAATGTCGTTTTTTTGACCCTCATTTATTGGGAAACTATAAATGATTCAGAATTTTTGTTCACGCCTTAATTTTGAAGCTTTTTCAAAAATATTAAAATGACTAACAAATTTTTGAATTTGGTTTATAGACTTTTAATTTTAATTTTGTATTTCTACAAATCATTTCAAACTTTAAAAATCTTTAAACCTCTAAACTTTTAATTTCATACATAATAGTTATATATATATATATTAAGAAAAGAACTACTATTTTATAACGCCACATGGGCCAAATGTAAGCCTTCTTTAAGGAGCGAGACCAAAATGGAATGATATTTTTTAAAAATGGCCAAGCATATTTATCTTTGTGGAAATGGCTAAATGACTAATTTTGATACTATTTCAATTTTAATAAGGGACAAAAATACCCCTACAAACTAATCCCTATAATTATGGGGTATTTTGAAAAAAAATTAATTATCTAATAAATTTAAACTACCTAAAGTCTAATTTAATTGTAAAAAAAATAACATCACACAATCTTGTAGGTACATAATCTAAAATAAACAAAATGAGAAATTAATGGTTGAAAAATAGAAAAATTAGATGATTGAATTTCACCCACAAATTAACCTTAAACCATAAAGAATATTTAATTTTAATTAATAACAAAAAAAAGTTTAGGGACGAAATAAGTAAATACCTTATATTTAAAATAGCTATCAAATACCTTATACCCATTAGCTCTTACAATTACACTAAAGTATTTGTTTGAGTCATGCAATTACAATGTACTAAAAAAAAAGAAGCCATACAAATACCTTGAACTTAGCCTCTAAAATCTTTGTGGAGTCATGAAAATACATGATATTAAAAGAAGGAGGGGGTGGGATAAACAAAACAGACCCTGACAAGAAAATAAGACATACATACATTCTACTACCTTCTACATTTTACAATCTACATACCTTGTTTGGAGGAAACTTTTGGCTCGAACTTGGTCCCATTATTTTTGAAATTATCTCCTATTATCAACCTCGCTGCACCCCACATCCAATCTCAGTCTTGTGATAGTCAAATCGCAGGTGCTCCCATGGAAAAAACAAAAATGGAAAAAAAAAAAAAACACTTTTTTTCTAGGGTTGACTAGTGTGGGGGTTGTTGCCTCGATGGTGCAGGGAGAAGTGTGAGATTTGGTTATATGATAAAACAAATAACCAAATTCAAACAAACAAACAAAGCGCCATTAATCCAAAAAACACCAAATCCAATGGCTGATGTCGGCGACTTCATGTGTGAATGATGATGCCCTACCGTAGCCAAATAAGCTACCAAGACAAGGACTAGAAGAAGAGCAACAAAGCTTCTGGAAGCCATGGAAGAGAGAAGGACTTTGATTTTTGAATAATTTTGAGAATCTTTAACATAGAGGAAAATTATAGAAAATGATCTAATTATGTTTGGTGATATAAATAAAAAATTTATGAATGAGAAAATATGAGATAGTTGTATTTTTATAAAAACTAGATTTTATTAAAATTGTGAGAAGATATACACATCTTAAATGGATAGTAGCGTTCAATTTAGCAGGGACAAGATTGAAAAAGTAGGTAAAGAGATGAGCCCTCATATCATGGTTTTGGCCATAAATCAAACCATTAAAGAAATGGTCATTTTTCCAATTGTGTTCTGCTTTGGCATCTTGAACAAAAAACAAAAGAGATCAATTCAAAGTAAGTTACTATCTCCCGGATTTATGTAAGCCAATAAAGAACTTCAATATTGAAACTTTAATTTTCATTAGATGTTAATATTTGATATATTTAACTCATTTTGCTATATTTAAAAACAACCTAAAAAAAAATAAGTCTAAAATTAACTAAGTGAAAAAAGAAAGAAAATAGAAAATGGTAAAGAACCTTAGTTGAAAAACAATGTGTAAAATGCATTCATTTTAAAATATAATTTGAATTGTTTTCAAATATAGCAAATGAGCTAAAATATTTATAAATATAACAAAATAGATAGACACTTATAAATTACTATTATTATCAAGCGATAGATACTTTTTAAACAATTTTATCATTTAAAATAATTATCCATATAATTCTGTAACCTATTTGTCAAGTAATCAAATAAACAAATAACAGAATGGTTCCATCTAATATCATTTTACAAATAAAAATTTGGAATTTCATAGATCAAATAGATATCAATCCAAATTTAAAGGTCAAGAGTGATTTTCTCTTCCTCTAAAAAGTTAAATTTGACTCTAAATTTAAATAAACGTTATAATTTTTATTCTCAATTCAATTTTCACCGATTCAACCCTTAATAATCCTAATAGTATTTTTCTCTAAAATTCTTATCAATTTCAGTTGATTGAAGTATAAGAGAAACATGTAGTAGTAGAATTTGATAGAAACTGAAAATTTATTCTTAAATTGATACTTTTAAAGCTTAAATTTTTTTTTTCTCATCATTAAAAATAAGTAAATAAAATAAAAATAATAAAAGAAAGGGAACCCTAAACCCTTTCACCATCTTCACGTTGCCCCTCCTCTCTTTCAGCAGCTCAGCGTCGCCGCCGCCGACTCTCTCCGGTTCAGTGCCGCCGCTGCTGTAGTTTCTTCCGCTCGTGCCTCCGCAGCCTCCCTCTTAGTGGGTTTGCACTGATTTTCTACTCTGTTGTTGTTTCTGGTATTCTGCCAATCTCCCATCTTTTTTCTTTCTCCTCACTTGAAAGACAGAAATTAGGACTTGTCTAATGGAAGAATGGAGGACTACTTTTGATTTGTTATTATTATTTTTTCTAAATAACAGAAGCCGAATGGAATTGGAAACAAAAATAGTTCGAACTGCCTTTCGATTTGTTGCATGCGACCCAGAATTTTCCAATCATCCTCTTCTTCTTTTTTATCAAGTTATTTTGATCTACATTCTTAGATTGTAGTTGGGAAGAAGACAATGGGCGAGTCTTCTTTGAAAATTGGATTTCTCTTGCTCAAATTTTTTTATTTATAAGAAACATTAGAACGACTTCATTCTTCTAAGAAAACAGAGAACAATCTAAAGGGCTAGGGAACAAGATTGATAGAGTGAGTGGTGTGTAATTACAAAAAATTGTATTGGCTACTCCAATTAGAAGCTGTAAAATGAACAAGATAACAAAAATACTCAAAAGAATCACTATTTGAAAATATTCTGTTATTTCTCTCCTTCCAGGCTAACCACAAATAGCCTTTGACAAGTTGCTCCAGAGCATGCTGACTTTGTCTTTCAACCCTCTTCCTCTAAGGGATTCAACCATCCAAACCTTAACATACCAAGGGATACACCAAATCAAATTAAACAAGCTGCCAAAATGCTCCCAAGCCCTTGTTCTAAACTCACAATGAAGAAACAAAGTTTCTTCATTTTTCTTGCACAAGATGCGCATGTTTGGAGGGAGCAAAATTAGGATATCTGCTCTGAACTTTTTCATTCGTATTAATGCTTTCAAGCACCGTGGTTGAATAATTTGAAGAACAACATGATTTTTTTTCAGGGCCGTTCCTTTCCATATAGAATTGCAAGTAATATAGTCAAGAATCCTTCTTTTCTTATGCAAATCCGAATAAGCTGATTTAACAGAGTATTTACCCCCTCGACTCTAATCTCCACGCCAAGCGATCCTCAACAGTGGAGGGAATATAGTTTTCCAAAGTAACACTAAGGCTTGCCCAATCATTCAACTCTCTATCAAAATAACCTCTTCTGAACTTTAAATCCCAACTTTGGCCCAAGGGTTCATAACTCACATACCCCCCTGCTTTCTTGCTCAGATTAACCAATAGTTTTTTGAATTTATTGAAAACAAAAGTCATCTATATGCTTTGTACTTCATGAATATAGAAAATGCTTAAGGTCAACTAGACATATTCACTTAAAGAGGATCCTAAGATTCTTGTATTATCTATAGTATAGGTATAGATATAGAGAGTTTGTGTGTATATGTTAACTGGTCTTTTTTTCTTTCTTGTTTTATTCCATTTCCCCGTCTTGTTTCTGAGTTTGGCTGTTTTTTGCATGGGAAATGTCAAGTTTTCTAGTTTTAGTTGTTGTTTGATTACTAAATGACTGGATGCACCTGAGTGAGTTAAGCTACTAGCCAGAAATGTCTGAGTTTTCTTGTTTGAACTGTTGGTTGGTTGCTAAATCACAAAATACATTTGTTTCTATACTTGAATTTTACAGGTAACAGCAAGAATGGCATTCTTGTTTCTCTTTATTAACATACTGTCCTGGGGTTGCTTTCTGTCTTAAATTTGGTCTGAGAAATATAAAGCTATCTTGTTGGGAGCATTGTATGCTCCTTTGTTGTCTTGGTTTGTCTCTCTCACAGTAAGAGACCGACCCTTGTCAATTTATTTATTTATTTATTTATTTTTTTTGTTTAATTTGTTAACCAACTCCAGACCAGAACTTTTAACTGTTTTAGATGAGTGTAGTCAGAATATTGGTAGGTTTATCCTACATCATACTATTATTAGCCTTGAATTGATGGTTGAATGAGCGATGGATCAATATTCCATTCCCCCTATTCTTTTACATTGGTGCAGCATCAAGGGAGAAGAGAGCTGATGGTGGAAGTATGGTGGTCGCTATTGGGGGCAGCTATTCCAGCAGTCGTTGCAGGGCAAGCATACAGAATGAGGAGGAGGCATTCTGAGGAACAGAGAATAAAGACTGCAAGGGGAAGGGAGAAGAATTCAGATGAAATTTTTGTCTGTGAGAGGGTCTGCACATCAAAGAGAATGTTGAAAAAGGTAGGGTCTTTCTCGAAAGATCCGATTCCCGATACTTGCGTGACTGTCTGTGGACTATCTGAACTTGATGCCTGCACAGATGCATGTGCTCGCACCGTTTGTGTGAACCAGCATCAAGTACCAAACTGGAATGATGTTTGTCTTAGGAGATGCCAGAGTGAATGTCTTAAGCTTTCTGCTTCACATTCATCTTAGTGAAATGATATGATGCGTAAATAATGCAGTTTTTTCTAATATTGCATTTTGGATTGTGAACATTGGCCTGGAATTTTTGGCTTTCTGGAGGTGATATGAAATGTTTCTCTCAATTTACCAAAGCCTCTCTTGTTACACGATGTTGTTTCTTCAATATTTCAGATTGCTTACAAATTTATTAAATACTATTATGATGCATGTGCATTCTTTTGGTCTCTTTGGGTGAGCGCAACGGTTTTAGAGATCCTTTATCGTCTTTTGATCACTTTATGGATTTGGTTTTCTCAACTTGGTGCAAAACTAAACACCCTTATGCTCAATTTATTTTATCTTATCTGTTTTCAATTGAAAGTCTGTTGTAATTACCTCTAGGTAGGTGTGGATATGTTTCTTATCTAAAAAGAAATAAATACATTTCTAAATATTCCTCAATGATTTCATTGTATAAGAAAAAAAAGCAAATACACTTCATCCTTCATGCCAGAAGGTAGTGACTGGGGTAAGGCACAAAAGTGATCCTCATCATCTGTCACAAGAAGCCTAATCAATTTGGATATCTGGTTTGATATATTGTTTTCTGGTTTAAATGAGTGAATGCAAATTTCTAAAAGAAAAGAAGAAAAAGAACAGAGGTAGATCTCCTTCCAGAGAGGAGATGAGATGATCAAAGCTCATCATGAGAATGTTTGGCCTTGTCCTTATCTACCAGGTTCTCTTTAACCTTGTCCACTGCTTCCTCCATCACTTTTGCTACAGATTTAGCAGATTCCTCAACTGCATCTTTGCTTGCTCCAAAGCTCTTCTCCACTGCGTCTTTCACTTCATCAACCACACCCTTTGATTCATCACTACTCCTAAAACTGCATAACACAATCATTCTATATCAGATACTTGACCTATTACATATATATTAAAAAAAAAAAGGTTAAAATATCTGTTGATGTTCATATCCATATAATCCATCGATAAAATACTTGATATCAATGGATGTTCTTGTAAACCAAAAAGAAAAAAAAAAAAAGAAAAAAACCTTGCTTCTTAGTTTGATATAAAGAAACATTTTTGGTTCTTAAACTTTCATAGCTTCAGTTGGTAATGATTTAGTCATTCTTCTCTAAAATTTGTTACAATTTACTTCCTAAATTGAATAAGTAATAATTAAGCCCTTATACTTTTAAATTTGTAATTATTTAGTTCCTATTATGAAAAATCTCTTTAAAATTAAGTACTAATTTTATTATGTAACGGCCTAATTTTTATTGTTTAAAAAAAAAAAAAATTGATTATGGATTAGTTTATCGATCTAACATGTGTAAAGAAATTTCATTAAATTTTAGCAATATTTTTCATAACAAAAACTAAATCATTACAATTATAAAGCATAGAGATTAAATTGTTACTTATTAAAGTTTAAAGTTAATTTGTTACAAATGTGAAAGTAACATGGACTAATTTGTCATCTTCATGAAAGTTTAGAGACAAAAAAATGATTTTGAATCTCTGCGATATACAATTTAGGAAACAAAATAGAATAAATTTGAATAGGTAAATATGGATAGGTGAAAGGAAAAACAATTATGGAGAAAAGAGTGTATTAAAAGGAAGAAAATTACTCCAAATTAGGAGGAAAAAACTGCAACTGCATTTGGTGAATGAGACTTTTGATTTTATCCCAAGTAGTTGGATGAGATTTCTTCAAAATGGCAACAGTTTCTTGAATGAAGTTCCCAAAAGATGGTCTCTCGGGAGCTTTATTAGAATCTGCAAAACATGAAGCAACATGAAGCATTAAAATTAACAACATAAGAAGCAATCTGCTTCGAGTTTTTGCATTGCAAATTTCCATGGCGTTTTTGTAAAAGGAATCCCATTCCAACCCAACTCTCTCATTTTAATTTCTCTATGCTTTCAAATTTCTCACACTTTGTTTCCTATTACGTGCCATTCGCTTCTTAACTTTAGCCTTTTCTTTTGAACCTTTCAAAACTCCCTTTTGTGGTTTCAAATTTAACTATAATAATACACCTTTTCTTTTTCTTTCATTTTTTAGACGAGGATTTTGAAGTGGATCATTTTTCTTTTTGCATTTTATTTTTTTTTATTAATGTGATATTTAGAAAAAAAATATATTTGTGTAGTATTTATTTATTTTTTCATAGTTTTCAAATTTTTAAATTTAACTAACACCCCTAAATTGAAAATTTGGAGTTTATTTCTTTAAATACAAAATTTAAATTTATATATAATAGATCAATTCATTTCTTTTTAGAAAATTAATTTGTTAGAAATTAATTAAACATAAATTTTAAAGTTTAGTAGACATTTTTTAAAGTTCATGGACCAAGACTCCATTTGAAATTGTTGTAGTATTTAAAATAATTGCTAACAGCCGTGCTTAGTGTTTGAAAATTTTAATTACATTGAATACTAAAAATTAGTACAACGTAGTTATATGAGCAAAAGTATCTTATTATTTCAATTAATATCATATTCATAATTAATTTAAAATTTATTATGATATTTTCATTTAAAATTTTATATGAATTGAATTTCGATTAATTTTGTTTAATTTAGATTATTCAATAAAAAATTAAAAAAAATAATTGTAATAAAAAATTGAATAATTAAATTTTAAAAATTTACGTGATAAAATATATTAATATAAAATGATAATATATTTATATAGCTAAGAAAGTAACAAATTTTTAGGAAAACTAAATCTAGAAGTTGGTATTTATAAGTTTTTACAGGTGAGTTAACTTTAAAATTGAGTTTGGCAAATTAATAAATAAATTATTTTAACAAACGGAATAAGCTGTTGAGATTTCTTATAATCACTTTAAAAGATGCAAAAACAATCCCAAAGCTAGCTTAATGCTCAGTTTAATTTTAAAATTTATGTCTAATGAATATAGATTTAATCAGAATTTATTTTACCAATAAATCAATGCAAAACTAAAATGGCAAGACACCTCACTTTTGGAATTTTTAATTAATTTTCTGTTATAAAGTCTTAGTTATATTATTTGGTTATTTTGAATTTCAAAGTTTATATCACATATTTTTCATTATAACTTAAAGATACATAAACATTGATAGTTCTTAATAAGTAAATTATACGTGAACATAATATGATTGGTTATATTTATATTAAGTAAAATAATAAAAACGACAAGATAATATTTAAGAAGTTCTCAACCTATAGTTAAATAACTATATTCATTTATATTAAATAAAATAATAAAAACGACAAGATAATATTTAAGAAGATGTCAACATATAGTTAAATAACTGCCTTCTTGAACAGTGTTCTACTTGAGTCTTTAAAAGTTGGGTTCTTATTTTTGAATGTTTTCTTGTCCGGGCTAGCCTATTAACCATGACTGGTCGTACCTAATTTAGTAGGTTATAAAGGTTAAGTTATGTATTTGGGCATGTTTAGCCCAACTAGTAGGAGTTTGGATCTGCATGGATGAGAGTGACGCACAAGTTGCCAACTCGCTTACCATTTTGGGTCCACAAGTTGTAACTCCTATTAGAAGGTCCTTCATTCTCGAGGTTAATGCAATTGTTTCAGTATATCCAAAACTCTTGAAAAGTTCTCCAAAGGCATCCTAGAATGCTCGAAAATCTTTAGATGCCTAAGTATTTTACATCACCGTAAAACAAATATGGTAAATCAAATGCCACCCATTGAGAATCTTAGATTCCCATCAAACAAATGACCCCTAATTTATATATGTATAAAGATGTCATCAACATTAATTATTCATAATGTATGAATTTTAAAGAGTATAGTTTTCTCTAATTATTTAATGTTATTTGAACAATTAATTACTTAAAATTAATGGTTATGCCCTAAAAAACAACCCATGGTTAAGCGGTTGGATTTTTTATATTTTTTATATTGGCACATTAATGATACTTGGGGTCAAAAACTCCTCATCCACAAAAATTGACACTAAGAGAAAAAAAATTGTATTCAATACCATTTATTAAAAATAATTGTTAGTGAAGAAAAAGTATCAAATACAAAATTTAAAATTGTGATAAATATATCGAGAAAAATAACCAAAATCAAATGAGTTTCTTTTTTTTTCCTCCTCCACCTCTTAACCTTAGTTTAATATGTTATTAACATTATGATTGTACTTAAAGCAAGTGACAATTGAAATTTCAAGTGAAATTATAAATACTAGTTCTCTAAATCTAATTTTGTAACTTAAGAAAAATAATTTGCAAGGAGTTTAGTAGAATTGATGAACAAATAGGTAATTTCGAACAACACACGACGAAAAATGTAATTGACAAAAGAATATAGACTATTGACCCCATTTGATAAAATTGAATAAAAAATGTCTTTAAACAATTTTATTCCTTTTGAGTACATGATTAATTGACTAAAATTACTCAGTTCAATTATTTTTATTGGTTTATTAGTTCTATGCACCTAAAAATATTACAATCAAGTTCTTTTCTTTTAAAATTTTCATATGTCTAATAATATGAAAAAGAAAACTCAATATTTTTCTTTAAAGAAATGAAAAATACCCTAATTAAAATTAGTTAAAAATCAAATACGTATCAATTTTAACTTCCCTCATCATACTAATTGAATACAAACTAAAAAGATTCCATAAAATAAATTAAAAGCTAGAATTTTGAGTCATTTCAAAATCTATTTGACCATACTTATTTATTTATATAAGATATATTCATTTAAAAATGATAGTCATCTTTAATTTTTTTATATTCACAAATAAATATCATATAATTTTTTAAGTTACCATTGAATAAATTAATTAAATAATGACATGTTACTATATAAAAAATTATTTAAAAACTTATCAATAAATTTATTTCTATAGATTAAAGTTGGTAATTAAAAAATACAAAAAAATGGGTAACAGTACACTAAATTCATAAAGTGTGATATATGAAATAAAACATTATTTTTTTTTCTTTGGACTAATAAAATAAAAATGATTATAGAATTAATGTAGATTATGAAAATGATTATAGTTAATAACATTTCTCCCATTTTCATTCATTTAATATTCACACCTAACAAATATGTGTTATTATAAACAACGACAACAATATTAATAATATATAACTAATCAAGAAATTTATTAATATCAACTAAAACTGAAATGTCCAATTAAGAGTTATGCATAAAGTAAGCACACTTTAGTAATAATTGACCTATACTATTTATCTCAGCATAATTATGATAAATATACCATGTGATCTAAATATAGATTAAATAATATGTACTTTAGTATACAATGTGCGGTTTTCTTTTCTTATTTTTAATTATTAATTTTATTACATAAGAAGCTTAATTTTAGTCCATATATTTAAACATTTTTTAATTTAATTTCCTAAGTCAAAGCATGCATAGTTCAAATGACATGTAGTATATGTTTGTGACCAAGAGGTCCCGTGGTTTAAATCCCCACCCTTATTGTACTAACAAAAATTTAGTCCCCAATATTATACTTGACTAATAACAAACCTACGTATATTAGAGATGTTTTCAAAAATAGAAAAACTATTGAAAATAATTATAAATATAGCAAAATTTTATTTTCTATCTGTGATAAACTACGATAGACTCAGATAGACATCTATCATTTTATTATATAGACACAATTAAATGTCTATTTAGATTTATTGCGATTTATGAGAAACCATATGTAAAATTTTGCTATATTTATAAATAGTTTGATATTTTTTTTATTTATAATAATTTTTCTATAATATTTAATTTTAGAGGGCAAAAACATGAAATTTCTTCAATTTTCTTAGCAATTTAGAGGAGAAATTAGAAAAGTTTTCTCACATATGAGTTGAGTTTTTTTTTTTTTTTTTTTGGGGGGGGGGGGGGGGGGGGGGTTTCTTCTATCATTTTTTTCCCGCAAATTTACTAAATATTATGTCATAGAAGTTTGTAGCCAAATTTAATGTTCTCTAAAAGTGAAACTCAGCAGAACAAACATTAAAATGCAAAGGACTAAATTAAAAATATTAAAATCATGTAAACTAAATTAAAAAACAATCCTACATTAGGGACATTTAAAACATTTATAGTTATCCATAAAAATATTCAAACTAAATAAGATTATATTATAAGAATATATATAAAATTGATTTGAAGTAGTTTTTAAAAGTAATTTACATTTATACTGAATAGGGTTTTAAAAAATGAAAAATTTAAAAGCTACACTTTGCACATAGTAAAACGCTAATATTCTAAAAAAAAAGGTCTAAACTTTCATTCTTTTACACAAATAGACGTACAAACTAGTTTTTTTCCACAAAAGTTAAAGCTGAATCTCCTCCCAAGAAAAAAAAAAATCTAAATCAAGAGTTGCAGGATATTTGTACAAATGACCCAGTTTGAGAAGCCCACTTGAAATTTGACCTCATGTTAAAAAACATTCGAAATTTGGTTTGATGTCATCACGAATTTACCACTTTAATCCTTGTTACTTCTTTCTTTCGCTCGTCGTTCCTACTGCTTTTTTCTTTTTTCTGCTTTTTCTTTTTTTCTTTCGTTTTTTCATTCACCTTCTTTTTTGAAGAATTATGTTGCCCTATTTTTTCTTTTTCATTTTCATCTTCCTATCGACTTTCGTAATTAGAATGAGATGAATTTTAACCAGATTGACAGGAAGAAAACGACGTTGATAAAAAAGAACGAGAGCGAGACAGTGGGAGTGAGATCAACGTTTTAGCATATTTTATACCGTACGAATATCCCTTAATTCACTTTCCAATTTTCAAAAGATTCGTACATGCACTCTATTTTTTTCTCTCTCACAATTTTAGCTTAATAAGCTCACGTTTTAGCATATTTTATTCCCATTTTTCCAATTTCGTTTTCGAATTTTCCTTATTCTCTCACTCGTCATTTTTCTACATCTTATATACTTAAGGTATTTATTATTTTTCTTTTGTTTATGTTTTTTATTATATATATATATATATTACTTACAAGTATATGTTTAATATACATCTATCACATGTTATTATATTCTCATACAAAAGACGATAGTGTATTCAAAGTTCTCCTTTATATATTATGTATACATTTGTGGTTGATTCTAGCAATAATACTCACACATGAAAAATAAAATGTAGCTCATTGATATTCTAAGATTATTTGATATAAATATAATGTCATATATATTTGACAACTGAAAAAACAAAATTTTAAAATAAATCTTGTGATGTTTAAAAAAAAAAAAAAGAAAAGAAAAATCTTGTGAATTCTATGCACTATATTCTCATACAATGTATATAAAAATATATACTCATATATATTTATATTAGTTGTGAAATGGGGAATACAACAAGAAAACCAAAAATGAAAAAAGAATTTGTACCTAAAATGGGACACTATAATAAATGGAAATTTAAGAATTACTAATTCATACAGAAGTCTACCAGTCTATTGAAACTAATGGGGAGAGATAAATGTAAATTACGAATTAATAGAAATAAAAGTTGAAATCTATTTAATTTAAATATTTGAACATTTGAACTTAAATGGTTCATTTAACTAAATATTTCTTACGAAATTGAATTGTTTTTTTTAATAACAATATGTGAGGTGAAAGAATCAAATATAAGACCTCAAAGTTGATAGTATAAATTAATGACAATTAAATTATGTTCATGTGGATAAATTTAACCAAATTCAAGCCTTTGATTAAAATGTAAAAATGGCTTGCAGTTTTAGTGAAAGTTTTGGAAAAAAAAATTATTCTATTAACTTTCTCATTTTCTTTCCCATTTTATCTCTACAAAACTTTAAATAAAGAAATCGTTTGAATGATACCCTCAACTCACCTCTCGAGATGTAAAAACTATTTCTTAGAAGTGATCAAAAACTCTAACGTATCGAGTATGTCTTAGATTTCTGAATTGATTCTTTACAATCAGAATGAAATTTTCTAAATCTATAAAATCATTAATGATAATATTTAGACAGAGAAAAAAAAAAAGGATGGTTTTTTTTATTTTTATAATAAAAAAGATGTAATTTGGTTGACGGTAAGGGCCAAAATTAATGGAAAAACAGGCAGAGAGAAATGGTGTGAATATGGAAATATCAAGTGGATGTCAGAAATTTATGTTTGGCCAGCCAAGAGATGCTTTCCCATCCATGGAACCTATCACCCTCACCACACCAGGTAACCCCACTTCTCTCTACAATCCTCTTCCAAATAACTAATAACTAATGTCAGTACAATGTAATGTAGTTGTTTCATAATAACGGTTAGTTGTAGATTTAAAATTTATATATTACTAGTTCGAGATATTTCATTCTCCTCTTCACATCAAACAAAATGCCAATCACAGATTGTAATGACGGGCTTACAACTGATTTCTCATATTTGACATATGTTTGTGAACTTTCATTGAATTTTGGGACAAATTGCAAAAACCACCCATAAAGTATGGTTGTAGTTGCAATTATACCTTGAAACTTTTAATTATAAAGATTGAGCCTTCAAACTTATTAAATGTTAAAATTGGACACTCAAGCTTATATAATTGGTAGAAATTGTAACAATTTTATAAGCTTGAGGGCTTAATTTTTATCATTTGGAGATTCAATTTCTACCACTATTATAAGTTTGAGGGTCTAATTTTAACACTTTTAGTATTTTAAGAGCTTAATTTTTATAATCGAAAGTTTGAGGGTATAATTACAATTACCACCATATTTTAGAAGAGCTTTTCGAGCATTACCCAAAAATTGAAAAGAATTGGATTTCAATTCAGAGATCAATATATTTCATTGAATGGTTGAATACTTTTGGTTAAGATACCATTTTGGTCCTTATACTTTGAAATTTATTCAATTTTAGTCCCTGTACTTTTAGTAAATCCTAAATTTAGTTCCTCAAAGTTAGTTTCTATCGAAATTGATTAAATAATCATAATAATTTTTATGCAAATAAATACAATATGTGAATATGTTTTTAAAATTTATGGTAAAAATACTAATAAAAAATAAAAAATAATGAAAAAATCCACATTAAACTAGTAGTAGAAACTAAATTTTAGATTTTTGAAACTACAAGGACTAAAATTGGACATTTAAAAGTATAAAAATTAAAATTGAACAAACTTCCAAGTACAAAAACTAAAATAATATTTTAACTAATAAATTTACGACATATTTAGGTGTTAGGTCTGGTGACTTATTAAGGACTTCAAGATTAAACAACTTTTCAAGCTAACCAATAATTTGTTTTTTTCAAGTCTCAAAGTGCTCCTAAGTGGCTTTATAGTTTAAGCTAACCAAATAATTCTTATTGGCAAGATTGAGTTTGATAGTCACCTTTGATAAGGGTTTAGGCACATCCTTTCTAACAAAAATTTAATAAGGTCAAGCTGTCACAATTGACAATTCCATTCATCTTCAAGTTAGACTTTATGTAGGGAAATATTATGCTAGGGATGGTACATGAATATTGAATACACTGATAACATATCTATTAGTTATTAGTTATGTTTGTATGCTTTCTTCTCTAAATTTATACCATGCTCATTTATGGTCTATAGATTTATATATTGGATTAGAAATTATGATCAGTGGTCTTGGATAAGGAAAAGGATTAGGATTGTGCAACTTGTAATAGAGCTAGAACTGTAAAAAGAAAACAAAAGGGAAATACCAAAGCCCCATTCGATGATAATTTTATTTTTTAAATTTATGTTTGTTTTCTTCAAATTACTATATACACATATATATAGTTTTCATATTTCTTAAAAAATGAATTTTTAAGCCGAAACTTATAGGTGAAATAAGTTTTTATAAGCTTAATTTTCAAACATTAAAAGTAAAAATTCAAATGATTATCTAATGAGATCTAAATTTTTAGAACTTAAGGACCCGTTTGATAATGTTCATGTTTTCCATTTCTTGTTTCTTGTTTCCTGTTTCTTCTTTTTTGAGAACAAGACACAAAACTATATTTGATAATTATTCCAGTTTCTTATTTCTTGAAAAAAGAAACATAAACATAAAATTTTTTGATAACTATTTATTGTTTCTTGTTTGTTTGTTTGTTTTTTTTTTTTTTTTGTAACAATATAATATAAAAAAGAAAATATGTCATACATTAAAACATCAAAAATATGTTATCTGATAAAAGTAAGTTTCAATGACAACCAAATATAATAACAAAGTTGTATCATATCCTTCATAGGTTGTCCAAATTTGATCGACACTGTCATCTCCAACTCGAGCGATTTGTCTAAATAATGTCGAGTCAAATCCAAATTAATTATATAATTATGTAAATGTCGTGGTTGCAAAATATCAAAGTTAAGCTAAATGAATGTCTTAGGCAGCAAAATTTATATATTGTAAAATTCTAATTGATTTCATAGATACTAAAAATATTAGAATGAAAATAATATGTAAACATGTGTTTGCAAAATTTAATACTCAAAAGTTGAAATATAAAAAAAATTAATATACATATTGAAAACTTTATAAATCTAAATATTGGAGAATTTTAAAATTCAAAATTCAAATAAAATATAAATATATCATAATTATTTTTGTAAATAGCAAAATTAATAAATAAAATCAATAAAACATAAAAGATGGAAACAAATAAAAAAGAAAAAAAAAATAAAAGTGCTCATCTTGGAGTTGAAATTTGAAATATGCAAAAATTAATATACATATTGAGAAATAAACTAATATATAAATCTACATATTGGGAAATTTTAAATTTCAAAATTAAAATAAAATATAAATATGGGAAGTTTGTTTTTGTAAATAACAAAATTAATAAAGAAAAAATAAAATTAAAGAAATGTAACGAAAAAAATATGTTCTTCAAAAAAATAAAAATAAAAACTGAAAATGTTCCCCTCCCCAAAAAAAATTACTTCAGGTGGGATTCGTGAAAAGTTAATTACTATGAGTGCCTATACCAGTACACCCAAAGTTGAGAATAATTATTTGTAGGAGCAGTAAAATAAAAATAGAAACAAGAATAGAAGAAACTACTTTTTTGTTGTTTCTCAAATTTGGTCCATTTTTTAGGAATGTTTCTTAAAATTTAGAAACAAGAAACAAGAATAGTTATCAAACACGTCTGTTTGTTAAAAAAATGAGAAACAAAAACAAAAACAAAAAATAGGACAAGAAATAGGAACATTATCAAACGGGCCCTAAAAATGTCAAAATTACAAAAACCTTGTCTTCTTTTCTTTCTCTAAGAAAATGATTGTGGAACTTCTATAAAGCTAAAATTACATATGAACTTCAAAAGTAGCGAAAGGATATGTCAAGAGCTCGTTTGATAATGTTTTTGCTTTCTGTTCCATGTTCTTGTTTTTCATTTTGTAAGTAACAAACTTGTTTGATAACGATATTTATTCCTTGTTTCTATTTTTCAAAAAAAGTCCAAATTTGAAAAACTACAAAAAAAGATTTTGTTTTTTCATTTTTCATTTCTTATTTATATGTAAATGTTCAAGAAACAAGTTGGATCACGAGACCCATTTATGAATTCCATGTTAAGGTCAACTAAAAAATTTCTAAAACTATGGGGGTAGCATATTTCTGTTGTTCACAATAAAAATTTGTCTTCATTAATATTAGTCGATCTTACACAAATGTTAGAGAATTCCACTTATTTTTAAAAGTATGCTATATATGACACACAATAAATGAAGAGAATGTGAGAATATAGTACTGTAATTTTCTCCGAGTTCAGCACTATATTTACATATTCTTAACATTTTAATTTTACAATATATATTAGCTTAGTTTACTCTTGACTTTGTAATATGTATATGAATATATTATTTAAAAGTTTAAATTTTCAATATGTATATTTATATAGTATATGAATTATCATAAATTTTAAAATTTTCAATATATATAGTTCTATATAATTTTAGCTTTGAATTTTGAATCTTTTTAACAATATGTGTGAGTTGGGAAGAATTGAACTCCTGACCTGCAATAGGTATACTTCAATATTTTCTAGCATTTACATAGCAATATAATTGAGTTGAATATGAATCAACATCATTTAATGCAAATTACTCGACTTAGATATAACATTGTACATCTAATTTTGGCAATCTTCAAAGGATATAAACAATTTGACTGTTATTAATTTTTCGTTCGAGACTTAATTATTTGTGTTAGATGATGTACACTTTTGAAAATTCCTTTTAATAAATTAGGATGCATGTATGTGTTTTTTATATTATACAACTAAATTATATTTCAACTATAAAAAGAGGGAAAAGAAAAAAAAAAAAGAAAATACAAAACAAGAAATAAGAAATAGTTAGCAAATGAGTTTCTATTTTAGTTTTTTTTTTTTTTTTTTTTTGACAATATGTGGGGTGGGGATCAAACTTCAGTTTTTAAGATTAATAACACAAGTTATAGCATGCTCGGTTCTTTTTTTTTTTAAGAAACAAAAAATAAAAAAACCATATTCATGTTTGTAGTTTTTAAAAACAAAAAAGGGAAACTTTATCAAACAAGAGATGAAAATCATAATCTAATATATTCATGTTTGTAATTCTTAAAAAAAAAAATAGAAAACAAAAAACAAAAAGCGTAAACTTTATGAAATGGAGTCTAAATTATTAGATTAAAATTAATCATATAATATAATAAAGTCTCTCATGCTAAATTCCATTAAAAAAAAAAAAAAAAGTACAAAAGTCTTCTATGATTTTTTATCCTCAGCGCAATGTCTTCGATCTCAGACATTGAAAATCTATTTACTCATGAGATCTCCAGTTAGTGGTCCCCTTATCCCCCAAATTGGTCAACCATTGTGGTTTTGAAATCTATCATATTTTAAAATTATTTCTAAAATATTTTTAATCATTCAAAATTAATTTTAATATTATAAAAATTACATTTAAAATGGTTAAATTAAACATTGAATTGATTTTGAGTGATTAATTGCATATTTTTGAATGATTTTAAAATCGTTCAAATCACTTTTGTGATTTTTAAAATCAGTTTAAAATACACATTTTTAATCACTTAATATTAAATTTTATATTTTAAAATATAATTTTCATATTATCAAAATTAGTTTTGGAGGATTATAATATGTTTTATAGTGATTTTGAAAACGATAAAAGTGATTTTAACCATTTTAGAATTACTCTCAATTATGTTCTGTAGGTGTATTTCAAAGTGATTTTGAACATGACAAATTTTTTTTTTTAACAATTTAAAGATTTCTCTCACACATGCACTACTACACTTACAAACTTATGACTAGTTAGATCATCAACTTCTAGTGGTAGGTATTTTGTGGTCTTAAACCTTATACTACAAGGACCTACTATTAGAAAGAAAAAGAAAACATTAAACATGCAATCTCTCTCTCCTTCTTTTTGGACAAGAGGTTGGGTAAGAGAAATGAATATTTTATTTCGAAGTTGATAGTACAAACACTATAATCCCAATTAAGTTATGCTCATGTTTTGGTCACAATTTTAAAAGTTTAAAACTATATTTAACAAAAAAAAAAAAAAGTAATATATCACTTACTAAATTATAACACACAACTCAAAGCTCAACATACGAAACTTATAATTAAAGATGTCTATTTTTTTTCACGAAGAACCCTCATTTAGACAAGAAATCAAGGGAAAAATAGGAACAACCACAAAGTTTTTTCAATTACTTAATTAGGGATAGAAAATGCATTTTCCACCTCCTTACTCACACATAGGTCCACTCCATTATAAATGGCAATACCTAAAGTGCATGTATAGTCTAAAATTTAAAACCAAACACACAAAGTTTTATCCACAGGTCTTCAATGGCGTTTGATTTCCACATTCTTCTTCCAATTTTTCTCGTCTCATTACCCTTTCTTTTCATCCTTGTTTCCCTCTTTCTCAAATGGAATCCATATGGACTTCCTTGGAATTGGCCCATTTTAGGAATGATTCCCACCGTAATCCTCCACATCCACCGAATCCACGACCGTATAACCGAAATCTTACAAGTAACTTCTTGCACTTTCTACTTCAAAGGCATTTGGTTCACCAACACCGGCTTCTTAATGACCGTAGATCCTGCCAACATTCACCACATTATGAGCACAAATTTCCAAAATTACCCAAAAGGGCCTGAATTCAAGTACATTTTCGATGTTTTAGGAGATGGAATTTTCAATTCCGATTTCGATTCATGGAAAAACCAACGTAAAATTGCTCAATCTTTGATTGTTCATGAGAAATTTCTTGACTTTATGGCTGGAGCTGCCAAGGAGAAAGTGGAGAATGGGTTGGTGCCAATTCTTGAGTTTTTTTGTGAAAGTAAAAGTTCTGTTGATTTGAAAGATTTGTTTTTGAGATTGGCTTTTGATTCTACTTGTATGATGGTAACTGGGTTTGATCTTAATAGTTTGTCTCTTGAATTCCCTGAAATTCCATTCTCCAAAGCTATGGATGATGTTCAAGAAGTGCTTTTTCTTCGCCATTTGTATCCTAAATTTTATTGGGAGTTGCTTAAGAAACTTGAGATTGGAGAAGCTAAGAGAATGAAGAAGGCTTGTGATATCATTGATCAAGTTATTGCTAACTTGATGGCTGTGAAAAGAGAGCGTTCACAACGAGATCGAGAGTTGAAAGAAGAACAACAATACCGCGGTGCTGATTTGATCACATGGTATTGATTCTTAAATAATTATAGGATTTAGGGTTTAGAAAAAAAATAATAAAAAAGTGAATTCTTAAAACATTTTAAAAACAAATTAATAAAGAAACATTAATTTTTTTCTTTCAAAACTATATAAAAAAAAAATGGTTATATATTGTATCAAACCTCTAACATGGTCTAAATAATTTTGTGCTTATTAAGTTTTTAATTTATTTTAAAAGCGTACTCATTAAGTCTTGTTAATGACTTTATGAAATTTATATAAGTGTCTAACAAATTAGTGAATGTTATTAAGGAAAAAATGATATTATGCAAAACTTGAAAGTGTACACTTTAGATCTAGTTAGATATTAAACATGCACGTGTTTTTTTTTTTTTTTTTTTTTTAAAAAAATTTAAAATTGTTATTAAATATAGATTTGAAAGTTTAGAAACGTATTAAATACTTTGTAAACATATTAAATATTCTATTGCTTTTAACTCAACTCTTTTATTGTCAACTTATAGTCAACCCGAGCAAATCTTAATTGGTATTTTAAATAAAAAAAAAAAAGAAAACTCCCTAACTCTAATATCATGTGTGAACGTAACTTAAAAGCAATAGAATATTACTAGATACAATATATTAATCTTTTATACATATGCACATATTATTAACCCATGCATAATTAACCCCCTATTTTGATATTATGTTACATTACCACCGGATCTTTAAGCCTTTAACTGATATAGATTACGATATATCTAATTGTTTTTTTTTATACATATTCTTTAACACAGGTATATGGTGAATGAACATGATGAGATCGACTGTAACGACAAGTTCTTGAGAGATACAGTCTTAAACTTCATGATTGCTGGTCGCGATGCTTTGAGTGTAACTCTCTCGTGGCTCTTCTTTATCCTCTCGAAAAATCCTATCATAGCAGCAAAGATTCGAGAAGAGCTGAAAGGCATAACAACAGTTCCACAAAATGAATTAGAATCTCAAAACCAACGACAACAAAAACCAAGAGTATTCACCAATGAAGAGCTCAACAACTTGGTTTACTTGCATGGAGCCTTGTGTGAAACCCTTCGTCTCTATCCTCCGATTGCATTTGAGCACAAATCTCCGGCGGAACCCGACACGCTTCCGAGTGGCCACCATGTGAAACCTGGTACAAGGATCCTCTTCTCATTGTATGCATTGGGAAGAATGAAGAGTGTTTGGGGACAAGATTGCGAAGAATTCAAACCAGAGAGATGGATTTCTGAAAAAGGAACGATTAAAAGAGAGCCATCTTATAAGTTCTTTAGTTTCAATGCAGGGCCAAGGACTTGCTTGGGAAAAGGAGTGGCATTTTCCCAATTGAAGATTGTTTCAGCTGCCATTATCTATAACTATGACATTGAAGCTGTTGAAGACATCAACGTTGTTGCTCCAGCTGCTTCTGTGATACTTCACATGAAGAGTGGATTTAAGGTTAAAGTTTCTAAGAGATAAATAATGGAAGGTTTCAGTATTATATATATAATATATATGTGCATATGTTTTATTGGTATTTTTAATCAATGTGTGCATGAGTTTGTGTGTAAAATTAGGTTTCACATTTGTGTGCCTTAATATATATATAAATTAAAGTTAAAGATAAAGTGGACGTTTCTGGGTTAATTAATGGAAGGTAATAAATTTATTAACTATGTGTATGATTTGAATTTAGAGAGAGGAAAATAGGACGATTATTTGAGCTAACTTCTCTTCAACTTCCTGTTTCTCTATCATCTTTGTGCCGGTCACTGACTCTGCTATATATCAGTGGCACCTTCATCTTGGTCATGCTTTCTCTGAAAAACTTCGCAAGTTAGTTTATTCTAACAATTTAAGTAATGTTTCAAAATTTACTTCTTTTGACTGTTTACAATGTACATTTGCGAAGCAACCTGCTTTATCTTTTCCCATTCATCATCTTCTTGTGACATACCTTTTGGCTTAATTTATTATGATATTTAGGATCCTACCCCCACTCCCACTATTAATGACTATCGATACTTTGTTTTATTCATTGATGATTATTCTCGATTTACATGGATATATTTTCTAAAAAAGTCGTTCTGCCCTATCTTAAGTCTACATTGACTTTGCTAATATGGTTCAAAGACAATTGTCTCGCACCATCAAAGTCCTTCGTATAGATAATGCAATGGAGTACAAGGACTAAATTCTCCTTTCTTTTCTCAATCAACAAGTCACTCTTGTCTAACGCTCATGCCCTCACACATCCCAACAAAATGGTCGAGCAGAGCGCAAACATCTCCATATTTTGGATTATGTTAATGCCCAACTTCTCTCTGCTTCTTGTCCTGAGAAGTTTTGGGGTGAAGCTGCTCTCACTTCTGTTTATGTCATCAATTGTCTCCTTTCATATGTTCTTCAAAACATCTCTCCTTTTGAGTGTCTCTACGGTACTCTTTCTTCCTCTCATCTTAAGTTTTTTGGTTGTGCCTGTTTTGTTCTTCTCCACCCTCATGAACATACTAAACTTGAGCCTCGTGCCCATTTATTTTGTTTCCATGGTTATGGAACTGAACCTAAAGGTTTTTGTTGTTGGGATCCTATCTCTAAAGGATTATGTATTTTCCGTCATGTTACTTTTTGGGAGCATCAAATGTTTTCCAGTCTCTCCTCCTTCCACACCTCTCTATCTAGTTCACAACCTTTCTTTACCGATCCCTCCAATGCCCTTTTTCCTAAACTTGACCCACCCACCCCATCTCTCGTCTCTCAGACCATCTCCCAGACTCAACATCGGATTCCAGTGATACTTCTTCATCTAACCTCGCACCCACCTCTCTGCTTGCTCAATTTGCTCCTTTCCCTACTCCCCTAACATCAACATCTATCTCTGCTGCTGAATCTGAACCTGCATCAATCATTCCTGTTTGTCACTCCACCCAGGTAACCTCCCCATCATCTTCAAGACTTTCATTGTTTTTCCACTATTCAGTCTTTACTTGAACCGTTATCTTATCATGAGGCAAACACTAACCCTTTCTGGCAGCAAGCAATGGATGAGGAACTTCATGCATTAGAAAACACTCATACTTGGGATTACATTGATCTTACCCCAGGCAAAAGACCTATTGGTTGTAAGTGGATATATAAAATTAAAACACATTTCAATAGTTCTATTGAACGCTATAAGGCTCGACTTGTTGCAAAATACTATTATAAAAAATACGACATTGACTATGAAAAGGCATTTGCTCTAGTAGCTCGAATGACATCTATTCGCAGTCTTATTGCTGTTGAAGCCGCCAAACAATGACCCCTTCTGTAGATGGATGTTAAAAATGTGTTTCTCAATGGTACTCTATCTGAAGAGGTGTCTATGAAACCTCCGTTTGGCACGACTTCGCCATCTCAAAAAATATATATCCTCTTCGTTGAGCCTTTATATGGTCTCAAACAAGCCCATGAGCATGGTTAAAACGCAAAAATGTGTGAATGGATTATTTTAGATGGTTTAATTTAAAGTGCAAATGTGATTATGCAAGAGTAATTAGATGGCATCTTTGAATGTGTTTTAGAATCGTGTTTTGATGAAAATGTTTATATCATTTTTACACTACAAACGTGAAAATAAGATTGGCTAATACATTGCGCTTTTTGGTTGGAAAGTTTGAATTTCCCGGTTATTTATATATAGCCTTTTAATTTTGAAAATTACCCAAGAACATAAATATATTATAATTTTTAAAAATAATTAAATAAAAAAGAAATTATTTTAAATGAAAAAATTATGGAAAATATTTACAAATAATAGCAAAATATCACACTTTATTTGCAATTGACTGCAATAGACTACTAACTGTGTTTGAAGACACAACTAATAGTTATCGGGGTCTATCGCAGATAGACACTAAATTTTTGTTATATCTATAAATATTTTGGTTCATTTTTTTATATTTGAAAACAACCCTAAATAAAAACCAAAATTTCTAAATAAACAAAATTCTACAATATTTCTTGTATTTAATAATAACAACCTATTTGAGAAAAAATTACTTTTTTTTTTGTCCAATATAGTAATCATTTTATTTTTTTTTTGTTTTAAGAAAATTAAGCTTATTTTTGCTCAATTTCTTAGTTCAAAAGTGTTGAATTCTTAGCCAAACTCCATAAACAAAAATAAATTTTTAAAATTATTTTTTAATTTTCAAAATTTGATTTGGTTTTTAAAAACATCGGTAAAAAGTAGATAACACTACAAGAAATTTAGAGCTGAAATTAGCTTTTATAGACTTAATTTTCAAAAACTAAAAATAAAAAACTAAAGCCTCGTTTGGTAACTATTTGATTTTTGGTTTTTAGTTTTGAAAACTAAGCCTATAAATTTCTTGCTTTGTAATCTACTTCCACCTCTAAATTTCTTAATTTGTAATCTACTTTCTACCAATGTTTTAAAAGACCAAGTCAAAATTTGAAAACTAAAAAAAATAGTTTTTAAAGACCTGTTTTTATTTTTTTAAAATTTGGCTAAGAATTCAACCCTTTTACTTAAAATAAAAATTATAGTAATAAATTTAGAAAAAATAAATTTAATTTTTAAAAATAAAAATAAAAAGTCAAATAGTAACTAAACCAAACCTAAATAATTAGCCAAGTTTAGAGTTTTGGTTTTGAATGTTAAACAAAAAAAAGATATACCAAATAAGAGGTTTGATTCCCTTAGACAATTCCTAAGAAAGAAAAGGACGAAAATGGCAATTCATATAATTTTAAAACTCACATTATCTCGTAATATTCCAAAAAAGGAAAAGAAAAAGCTCAATCTTTTCCGGAAGTGGAGGATATAGGAAAGCAAAACTAGAAGCCTTATTGTTTGTCCCACATCGCCCATTTCCCCGATGAACGAGTGATAAGAGGATATAAATAGGGCTAACAAGGTCATTAACGTTCATGAAACTTTCATTTAGAAAAATAGTATTGATATATTTAGCCTTGAAAAACTAGCCAAATAAATTTGAATTTAACTAATTACCAAATAAATTTAAATTTAATTAATTACTAATTATTAGATTACAAAAATACTCAAATAGTGGCTTCTAAAAGTTGAAGTACCATCCACCTCTTAAAATAAAAAGTTCCATTGGAACTCCAAAACCGGCAAATTAAAAAAGAATAATTACAGTGTAAATCTTAGGTGAGATCCATTGAGATATAATAAATGGAATGGTTATGAGGGAGAAGTAAGAAGAGAAAAGAAACTTGGACAATCAATAGCATGAAGGGTGGAGCTGGAGCTGTGTATGTCCGACCCTTCTCTTATAATATTGGGATAATATTTAGAGACATAGACATAGCTCCGACTCTTCTCTTATAATATTGCTCTTATAATATTGGGATAATATTGAGATTTATTGAGATTTTTGCTTTTGCAATGGGAAGAACCTCTTCGTCTAGGGAATAGCAGTATTCTGTAGGTTCGAGAGACTTTTGTGGAAGAGGAAGAGAAGCACAACTCTCTCATTTGAAAGATATGAGATTTTAAAATCGAAATGAGATAAAAAAAATAATGTCGAAGAAAATAAAGAAAAAGAATGAAACAAGATGAAGATATGAGATTTTAAAAAAAAGTGAGATTCAATTTTTAGATGAAGATTAACAAATTGTTTTTTTTAATAAATTTTAAAAAAACTACATTGTAATTTTAATATGTTGTTGAAGAAATCACTTTGAAGCATATCTTTAAAATTTTTGTATTATTAACATTGTATTACACTGTAATTGATATGATTGATTGAAAATTGTGTGATATTTATTAGTTAATTACATTGTAATTTTAATATGTTGTTAAAGAAAAATTGGTGAACAACAAAATAAATAAGCAAATAATGACGACTATGAAAATATCTCATATGCTTCATATCAGTCTTTCTTTGGCTACAAGAGCTCCACATTGACCATATTTTCTTCCAATCTTACCGCTCTATCCATTACCCAATATCTTTGATCCACCTTTCTTTTTAAGCATAACCCCACATTTTTCTTGACTTGCAGACTTGAGCTTTGAGCTGAACAATGAACTTACACCCTAAATCATAACATTATAGTCGAGCAGTCGACCATTTTGCCATTGACACTTCTATAGTGGAGCAATCGGTTATTCTTCCAATGATGTCTATACCATAAGTCTAATACAATGAGACAATTTATTATTTCTTTATTCTTACCCTTACATTTGTTTACCTTACAAAGCCATGACCCATATGCTAGGAGATAACTTTATAAAAGCAAGTTGCGATCATCTCTTATTGGCACTAATATTTAATCTCAAATTTCTTACGAGAAGCATATAGTTCTTACACTCTTGTTGTGCCTTCAAAATTAATGTTTCATTTTGTTTGAATATCTTCCTTGATCAAATACCCCTCTTATTTCAATCCTATTTGCATCATCTCTCCATTAATGTGAGTCATTTTCTGAGGACAACAATTCAAGGATTAGATGTACTAGCAGTCTCAAGGTAGATCTCACTAAGGAGCCAGCTTCAAGATTAAAGAATTTCAATCTTTTTTAGATCCAAAGTTCAATCTTTAAAGCGTCAAAGTACTAAAAATAAGTGCAAAAATAAATAAATAAATATAATAAAATAAAATAAAATAAAATAAAAAGGTGCAAAAATATGAAAAATAAGCAAAAAGAAAGGAAAAAAAATGTAAAAGAAGGAAAAAGGAAAAAAAAAAAAATCAAGGACTAGTGAGCACAAAATGATATTTTAGAATATGACCACTAGATTTTCTTTTAATGTTAAAGCAAAGAGAATATCCAAGAAGATATGCCTTTAACTGAGACAGTTTCATTTTTTTGTTGAAAAAAAAGGCATACAAATCAGATTGTCATATCTACTGGGGCAACCTTTGACAAATGGAGCCAGTAGAGCATATACAAGATGCATGAAGAAATGAAAGGAGAAAATTTTTCCATGTGCTTGAGGAGATTGTTGCCTTACCAGCATACTCGACCAATTCATTACGTCATATGAGAGAAACCTTGGGAAACTATGCCATGGAGTCTTAGAAGAGTTGTCTAAAGGAATGATTTCACTCTCTATCCCTTTAATTTCCATTCCTCATCCTATCACATCTCTTCTTCAAGTGTACATATTTTTGTTTGTTCCTCCATCCATATGTACATTCTTGTCCTCAAGCCTCACATTTTCTTTGTGTCACACTTCTTTTAATTTGTTCAAGTATTCTTTCGAGAAACGACAATTTTTTTCGTTCTCGCCCTCCACTCTTATAAAAATTAAAAAAACAAAAAAAAGTCTTTTTTGTGTGTCTAATTTGAAAGCCATTCTTTGAGTTTATTATCTTTGAAATTATATATGCTTGTCATTATTGCAAAGTTGAGATTAGAAAATAGTTAGGTCGAAATGAAGTGATGCAATAAATTACTTTTAGAACTCATTCAAATAGTATATGAGACTGTTTTTAGCCCATCAAGCCTCACCATACCTATTTTGCATGGTGAAGTCTACTATTGATGCATTATAGCAACAAATAATGAAGTTTTTTTTTTTTTTTTTTTTTTTTTTTTTTTTTTTTTTTTTTTTTTAATCAAAATGAGGACATTCAAAAAAAAAAAATGAAAACAATGTCTGCTTTCTTTCCTTGGACAAAGATAGAGCTATATTTTCCATAATTTGATATCATTTGGGGGTCGATAAAGGAGCCAAAGGTTACGTGAAATTATCTTTTCTGTATATAAAAAGAAACATTTTCAAAACCGCCTTAAAACCTTGTTGCCTTTTCAAAGTTGTGAATAATTACCAGGGCAATTGTCATATAAGAATTCTTGTTAGAATATTTATGACAAAAAAAAAAAAAGAAAAAAAAAACATTCATCACCTTGTTTAAAAACTTAAAAAACTATGTATAAAGACATGCTTTAATAACTTTTTTTAAAAAGAAAAAAAAAAAAAATCCTTCGTTTCAGTGCAGTTTACGGGTTCTTAAGTCAAATAGCATCATTTCTGTTGCTTCAGAGCTCCAAGTCTAGACCAATTGAATAACATTAACTAGTTATATGAAAAGTTAGGGTTAATTTAAATAATAATGTAATTTTAAAAAATAATGAAAAAATAGGGTGGTTTAGAAATTAATGACAAAAATAGGATGGTTTGAAAAGTTATTTGGGAAGTGTGGTGGTAAAATCGTGTACCCGATACACGATTTCAGTGAAGTTGCTGATAGGGCATCTGACGTGGAAACCGAACTCGTGGACGGGGTCCACGACTTCTGTCCAACTTGCCTGGTTTTTTTTCCATGATAGGTCCAAACTCGTCCGGTTTTTTTCTCATGATAAATAACTTAATTAATTAATTACCCACTTAAATGAAAATTTGCTTCTTACTTGTGTTCTTATTCAATTATTGTATTAGTTTTATTGTTTCTTAATTTTTGAAAATATAATGGAAAATCATTAATTCATTTAGTTAAAGATAAAAGTTAATACAAATCAGAAAATTTAAAATACAAATGGACAGCAAAAAACGTGCACGATGATCGAAGAATAAAGAAACGAAGAGATTTCTGGCGATAGCGGAGAGAAAGGAGAGAAATGAGAGAAAAGAGAATTGTTTGAGAAGAAGAGGTGGCCGGCGGGAATAAAAAGGAAGGGACTCGTGGACCTCGTCCATGAGTTCGATGCTGACAAGGTGGCAGCGGGGCAGCGGGCTGGCAGGGTAATCGTGTATCCGGTACACGATTTTCAGTGGCAATCGTGGACCGGGTCCACGATTCCACAACTCCAATTTTGGTATTTCTTTCCCCCCACCCTATTTTTGGAATTATTTATTAAAAAACATTATTTAAAAAAAAATCGAAACGTTAAATAATGTTTCAATTTTAAAAATAAATGAATGAATATGACATCAACACAGTCATATGAACATATACATGCATGTGTGAGTTAATGAGTGACATTTATTTATATGTTGGACTTGTTGTGATGGTGCTTGTTTATCCTTAGATGTCAACTACTCCACATCGTCTTGGATACGTGACGACACCAAATATAATAGTAGTACTTACAACTATTTATAATTTACCATTAACTACAATAATACTATTTGAAATTCGTCTTTGATTACGATGTTTACTATTTTTTACCTATCTTTTTTCTCCCTCTTTATTACGATTTTCTATCAAGACTAAAATATTATGCATCTAGAACATAAATACTTATAACCGACTAAAATGGTCTAGATCTAAAACACAGACTGTAATTCATTCACTATAACAATCAATTGGAGCACCTAAACACCTCCTAAATTTTTGGATCATCCAAACCATACAATATTGCAACTACCACATTTTTTTTTCTTCAATCATACAACTGTCCCAACCACCACATCCTTTTCAAATCTAAAGAATAACGTCTCACAACTTAATAAATAATATATATAAGTCAAGCCTAGGACGACATCCTATAGAGAAATGAATATATTATTATTGTTCCGAATTATTGGGCAAATCCATACTTTCCCAATTAGAAACCCCCACATTAACTTTTCTCAATAATTCAAATAATTTGGTGGTATGAAATATTAAACCATCTATTTTTGAAATGGTAATTAGTATCTTATTTACAAGCTATTCTTGTATTGATTCATTTGCATGATCAAGTTGATGATTCATAAAATGTCGTGTGCAATTGTAAACTAAGCACAAATGATGAATCGTCCAAGGCATCAAGTTATTATTTATATTTTATTTAATAATTTTGATGTAATTTAATATTTTTTAGTTTTATTCTTTTTTTGATATTTTAAGTAGGGGTATTTTTGTTATTTTATTATGAACTATGATGTGGCAATAGGGTTTTCTTTAGGAGGCTATTAAAGTCATGCATTTAGGTTGTTTTGATAGTTTTACAATAAATTGGGTTTTGGCCTTTGAGCTTTTTGTATCAAGTTTAGCCAGGAGAACTTCTTGAATTTGCAATTCATGTGTACAAGTTGCATGCCAAGAACATTTAAGTAGGACTAATCATCCTATCTTATGAAGTGTTTGAATCTTGGGTCAAGAAATTTGTTATTTGTCTCAAGAACTTTGATTTTAAGACAATCTGTTTCTAAACCCAATCCCTTAGGGTTGAAATCAAATTGATTTGAGGGGTTTTAGTGATTGACAATTTGGAGTTCTCATGCCAAAAGGGTTTCTAATTCCAATTCGCTAGAATTTTCTTATAAAAAAAATTAAACCTTTCATTTATTACGAAATAATTGAGGTTGAGGATGATAATTGTTATGGCTAAAAAAAGAAAAATTACAATGATGACCCAAAGGGTCATTCCCTAGATAAGTGAGTTAATTATTTGGTTCTAGATAGGGAGGCCAACCTATATGGTTAACCATAAAAACTAAAGAGATCAACTCTAAAGGATGGATTAGATCAAAAGATCTATGAACACTGTGAAGGTTAGCCCGAAGTTTAAAGAAGGTACAAAGGCATCGTCCATGTGATGGGCAGATTATAAGAGGACTTGAGACATTATTTGAGGCATTGTCCAATTAAGCTATGCTTATTCTGTCATAAGTCAAATAAGATCGTAGAAGTAAAGTATGCAAAAGTATCCGTAATCAATATAGTTCTTAATTTTTCCATTAACGTTAGAAAATTGTTAATTTTACTGCAAAGAAAACTAGTTTTTCATTAAGAAAATAGTAAAATTAAAGTATGCAAAAGTATCCGTAATCAATATAGTTCTTAATTTTTCCATTAATGTTAGAAAATTGTTAATTTTACTGCAAAGAAAACTAGTTTTTCAATAAGAGTTGGCTACTTTTTGTGATAAAAAAAAGCTAGAAGAGGGGGTAATAAAACCAAAGCAAAATAAATTATACAAAATGTCTGGTTAGTTTCAATTTAATTCCTATAATTTGAATAGTTTTGTTTTCACTTTTAATTAAAAATATATTCTTCTTTGGAAACATGTTAATAAGTTGGAGCAAAACTAAAAAAATTTTTAAATATAAAGTATTTGTTGTAGAAATGATTCGTTTGATAAATGAAATATATCCCATGTTTTAAAACTTTCAATAATGTAATGGTTTTTTTCTTTTTTTTTTTGAGTTTTTGTCGTTATATCAACATGAGAATAGTTAAATTGATATAATTAAACTCGAATTTGAAAGTTTGGAAAAAAATGGAAAATGATGAATCCGTTTTAAGAAAGTAGGTGAGAATTTTGATTTAAGTGTGAACGAAACGAGGCGCGTTAGTAAATTATTCGGAAGGCTACGAAGTGAGTAAATAAGTTGCATTGTATAGCCTAATAATGTACAATGCCTTTCTGGCGCTGAACAGACACCCACCCACTTACTTCCAACTTTAAGCCATTGGTGACAGATTGCCTGCTGACAGTCCAATCAATGCGAACGCACTAAATATCAAGTGGCCACACTTGTTAAACAACAACACTATTGCGCAATTAGTATTTTCTTTTCCCGTACTATTTTCTTTTATTGTGTCCTTCCTGTCTATTTTCCTTGTAATTTTCTATATTTTGATTAAATTAATTATTCAATAAATATATACAAAACAACACCTATGATATACTTAAATATTTCTATGAGAAATGAATCCTATATTTTCATTATAATCATAGAAAAGTCCATGCAACATACAAGAATAAGCAACAAAATTTCACTAACCTTGTAAAAAATGTTTTACATCCAATAAATTTAGCAGTTGAATTTGAATCGGTGGTAAATATCTTATCTACAAACTTTGTAATATTTCACGTATGTCCTTAGGTAATATTTGGTTAAGCAATTTGATTTGGATAGAATTGGTCAAATTACTAATTCATTATTTGACTCACCAACTTGAAATGTTAATGGAGTTGAGATGATTATTTTAACCAAACCAACTCAACTCAATTCATTCTAATTCTCTCTCCCTCAGATTGTATCAACTTTAAACCTAAACTTTCAATTTCATCAATTTAAACCTCAAACTTGGCGGATTTTATCAATTTTAACCCCAAATTTTGAGATTTATCAATTTACACCTCAAACTTGAATAGTTGTATCATTGAAAGTTTAGGGTTAAAATTACAGCCTGACAAGTTTAGGGCAAAAAATGAACTCTCCCCCTCCCCCGGAAAAAAAAAAAAAAAAAAAGAATAGTATTCTGTATTTTCTTGAACCTATAATACATGTATACTTATTTAAAAAGGGAAGTTATTATAAATAAGAAAAATATCAAACTATTTACAAATGTAGAAAAAATTCACTATCTATTAGTAATAAACCAAGATAGACTTTTATCACTTGAACAATAGATCTATCAGCAATAGACCGAGATAAACTTCTATTCCTCAAGCGATACAAGTCTATCATGGTTTATCGCTCAAGTGAGAGAAGTCTATCATGTGGTCTATCGCCGGTAAACATTGAATTTTTTTTATATTTGTAAATAGTTTGACTCATTTTGCTATATCTAAAAACAAACTCTTAAAAAAGGAATTTATATAATATATATACATTTGTATAAAGAAAAATTACAATGTGTATTTTCACAAGCAAAGTTAAATACTTGTTTTTGTCAAAAACATGTTCCCTCGTATATGTCATGTTTATAAATAGCGACGGATACAAATGTTCTAATCCAACCGAAACATACATGCATTACACATACAAATGTTCTAACCCAATTTACAATTTGATATAAAATGTCATAAAAAACTCTAAACCTGTTGATAACATAATTATTTTTTTTGTAAACATGTTTCTCTCAAACATTCCACAACTATGAAAGTATGTTGAAAATTTGATATTTAATGAAAAATAGTATTTTGTCTACCTTAAGTATAAGGACTACATGCAGAAAATTGTAAAATATATGTGAAGTTGTTAAGTTTAACATCTCAATTGAGCTAGTAGATAGCTACCTACCGCCCCGAATGCTCCCTAAATTTTTAGTTGAGAATAGCTTAGGTTTTATGTTCCAAAATTGTCAATTTAATTCTTTACAACTTTCAGATTTTTTTTTTTTAGTACAACAATTGGGGGTTGGGGATGGAGGGTTATGTCATTCACATTGAGCTAAGCTTGCTTTGGCTACACTTTTAGAATTTTGTTTAAACCATTCCTGCATGATACTTAGAAGTCTACCAATTTTAATTATTACTTGTATACAATGTGCATGTACACTGAACACGTAACTTTTCATTTAAAATTGTATTAAAGTTAGGCTTATCAATCCATCCGTTAGTATAGTCCAAAATTATCCCTAGCACGTGTAAGTATATATTTGTTTTAAGATTGAAAAATCTCATTTGCTATTATTAAAATCTATATATAAGGCAAGAATGGTGGAGATTGAGATGTAGTGTTCCACTATATATCAAGTTTATTGAGTTCTAGAGCTCCAATGGCTTCCACCGATTTTTCAGCCATTATTTTAACGTTAATCATTCTCTTTCTTTTCATCATTGTCTCTCATATTAGGAGGTTGAATTTCCATGGAGCTATTCCTTGGAATTGGCCAATCGTGGGTATGATGCCAACTGTTGTTGCTAATCTCCACAATGCTCATGATCGTATTACTGAAGTTTTACACGAAGCTGGTTCTACTTTCTTATTCAAAGGCATTTGGTTTTCAGGTATGGACTTCCTTTTCACAGTTGACCCTTCAAATATCCACCACATTTTGAGTGTTAATTTCGAACGCTACCCAAAAGGACCTGATTTCAAGTACATTTTTGACATTTTGGGAGATGGAATTTTCAACTCTGATTCAGATGCTTGGAAAAAGCTACGTAAAACCGCTTATGCTTTGGTACACGATGAGAATTTTCTTCAATTCTTGGAGAAAACTACATTGAAGAAAGTGAAGGAAGGGCTTGTTCCCATTCTTGAAAGTGTTTGTGAGAATGGGTTGGTGTTGGATTTGCAAGATGTGTTTCAAAGATTCTCCTTTGATTCAACTTGTATATTGGTCACTGGCTTCGATCTCAAAAGTTTATCTCTTGGTGTCCGTCATCCTTTTTCCAAGGCCATTGATGATGTTGAGGAAGTCATTTTACTACGACACTTCTTTCCTAAAAAAATATGGGAATTTCAGAAGAGACTCCAAATCGGACAACCCATGAAGATGAAACAAGCTTGGGAAATCATAGATGAAACCATTGCCAAATTGATAGCCTCCAAAAGGGAGAGCTTGGAAAATCAACTCAAAGAAGAGGGAGATGAGCAACAAGGAGGAGATGATTTGATCACATCATATATTACAGATATGAACAAAGATGATAAATTTTTGAGAGACACTGTTTTAAATTTTATGATTGCAGGTAGGGACGGTCTAAGTTCAACTCTCTCTTGGTTTTTCTTTTGCCTTTCGAACAATCCAAACATTGTAGCAAAGATTAGAGAAGAGCTTGAAACAGTAATTCCACCAAATGAAGCTCGAGGCCAATGGCGAGTATTTTCGATGGAAGAGGTAGATAAATTAGTTTACTTCCATGGAACTTTGTTTGAAACTCTTAGACTATATCCTCCAGTCCCATTCCAACACAAGGTGGCCGTACAACATGATATCCTCCCAAGTGGTCATCACATAAATCCCAAAACAAAGATTTTGTTTTCTTTATATGCATTGGGAAGAATGAGTGACGTGTGGGGGAAAGATTGTATGGAGTTCAAGCCAGAGAGATGGATTTCAGAAAATGGAAGAATCAAACATGTACCATCTTATAAATTTTTGGCCTTCAATGCAGGGCCAAGAACTTGTTTGGGAAAACAAGTGGCTCTTATTGCAGTTAAAATAGTTGCAGCTGCCATTATTTATAACTACAATATTATTCTACAATCAAGCAATGAGGCTGTTCCAAATACTTCCATTATTCTTCATATGGAGCATGGACTCAAGGCTAGGGTTACAAAGAGATGGGCTTGAAATAATTTTTTTTTCTTTTTTTTTTTCCTAAAAGTCTAAAGGGTATTACAAGTTTCTAGTTTATTTTTGGTCAAATTATATGTCAGTACTTTATCTTTGACATGGTTTAATGTTGTTACGTACTTTATTATGTTGATTTAGATTTAATTTAATTAGTAATGTTCAAGTTTTTACTATTGGTCTGAAGTGATACTTTAAATTAAAAGAAAATTAATATGTTACATTATAAAGTGAAATATCGGAATCGATCACATTAAGTAATCATGTTGATCCTCTCAATTTTTGTTACTCTTCTTCTTTTTTTTTTTTTTCTTTTTAATTATCTTTTATTCTCTTTGTGATATATATATATATATATATATATATATATATATATATTTTTTTTTTTTTAAAATCTCACTACTCAGTATGTTCAAAAGATGGGCAACTACATAAAAAGGTGAAGAAAAAAGAGAAAACATCAAGTAACGATAACGAGTAAGAAAAACGAATAATAAGAACGAGAATTGAATATCAAAACGTGTACACAATGCGGTGATTCAATCATTTCACTTCGACAAACGGTCATAAAATCTAAGTTTTGAAATGGTAGGTCAAATTCATTTAAACTTTGCTGACGAGTTATTAGTACAATTAAACAAAAAGGATAGTTGCAAATATAGCAATTGTGCCTAAAGTATTAGAAAATATAACCCAACACGAAAGAATTTGTAGATATAACATAATTCAATCCAGCTCTTAGAGTCTATCATTGATAAATTTTGTTATATTTGCATTACTATACGCTTAATTATTATCCCTGAAATTGATACCCGTTGCAATTACCTTAAACCAAATAGAGAGAGTGAGCGAGCGGAATGAGTTTGTTTGCAAAGAGTGAGAGGTGAGTGGAGAATGAGAGGGCAAGAGAGAGAGCTGAGAGAGGAGTGAGAGACCCAATTTGCGTGTGTGACGGAACATTTTGGTAATTTCACTTCAATAGAACATAAGCTAACAAATAAAAATTTTTAAACTTAGAAAATTATGCCAAATCTCATTTTAGCCCAAAATTTTGGGTCATTCGTACGATTTTTCCCTCCATAATATAGCTCAATAGAGTTAATTGGAAGAATATTGTTGTGTTTTTTTAAAAAAAAAAAACCACAAAACAAGTATTTTAAAATTTTTAGGTAAAAGATGCAATATTTGTTTGTCTTTTATGGAATGCATTTCTTTGTAAAAATATACCATGTCGAGTATTAGCAAGTATACATATACAATGTCGCAATTCTATAATTTCACTCATTGCCGTAAGGAAAATTGCAATAGGTAGCAAAAAGATAAAAGGTATTTGCAAACATAGCAAAAAACTTAAACCTGATTTTCGCTTTTTTTATTATTATGATTTTACCCTCGTTTGTGTATCAGCAGGTATATCTGACATATTGTATGTATTGGTATATAAATCAATTGATATACTTTGTATTTGGTATATTAATCAATAGATATATTTTATCTAAAGAATACCATTTATACAACCAATATATCAGGATTTAATTGTGTTGTTGTCGATGTTGTTTGATCACGATAAATATATATGCTATTGATATACATGTTAATACACCATAAGAATAAATTTGAAATAATATAAAATGAAAATATGATTCCCTATCTTTTTTTTTTTTGAAAAATTATTGTTAAATTTGTAATTTTTTTTTTCTATTATTGCCGGTGTGCCCTTCGTCATGAAACATTAAGTTTTAGAAAAAGTAGTAAATTTTCATTTCAACTTCGTGAAATTAGCCATTGATAAAATTATTTGGAAGCCGACGAAATGAGTAAAGATGAGCTTTCCTAAATTACGTACGATGCCTTACGAGCATTGAACAGAGTCACACAGAGACTTCCAACTTTCACCCACTGGTGACTGATTCACTGCTGACAGTCCAATCAATGCAAAACCAATACATATCAATGCTTTTACATCCAATAACGGAACTGCCTTACCCTACCCCTTTCCTAGTTTTTCTTGAATGTAGCATCTAAAATATGCTATTTTGTTTAACTTAATTTGAGATTGTTTCTTCATTTTATGTGTTTATTTGGTTATTTTATAGGTTTCAGACACTTAATAGTTAGAATTGGACGATGAAATGGAGCTAAAACAAGCCAAAATAGAGCTTAATTGTATTAAGAAAGAGAATGCCAAAATTACCAAAATGCCCCTATAGGCACAATAACGCAGTGCCCTATGGCGCCGTGCTTGACATTGTTTACAGAATGCAAACTTTTTGTGAAAAACATGTAGCGCCGCGACGCTTTGAAGAAATTTTGCTTTTGATTTTGCAATGCTACAACGTTGCACCAAGCACCACAACGCTCCAACTGATTATCAAATAAGATTTTATGATTTTTAGGTTAGTTTTTCTACCCCCAGCCGATCTTAGTCTAATTTATCTTCTCTTCTTCTTCATCTTTAGCCACTTTGATGTACCAAAACTCTATCCCATTGATCGGAATGCAGATAATGGCTAAGGTAAAACGTTTTCTAGCTTGGATTTCTAGAGTTTTCCCCTTTTTTCTATGTACTTTGTGAGAATTTGAACTCCAATTTGCTTGTATTTGTTAGATACAATTCTGATCTTTATTGGATTGTGGTCATATTATCGGACGCGTGTGGATTGTACGATTATTGCTTTAGATTAATGCTTGATATGTGACATTTAATCTTGTGTTGATCTCTAGAAAGCAATAGGTTAGGTTAGTTTGCAAATGTATAACGAGGAGTAATGTTCTAACCACTCTAGGATTGAGTCGAAGGAATATTTAGTTAGTCACTTGAAAATTAGATATTCAACTTGACGTTGCCATAGATCTTAATGCAATTAGGACAATTTTGAATTCACATGCCTATCACCAATTCAATTTGGACTAATTAGTCTTTTGGGACTATTAGTTAGCTTTTCTAATTAATTTGGTCGAGTGAAAACAAATAGTGAATTATAGTAATGAGGGTTAGATGATCAAGTACTTGAATAAGAGAATTTTGTTGTAACCCAAGCTAGGCTTTCTCATATAAATTCTCAACCTTTTTTTTATTTTTTATTTATTTTTATTTTTTTATCATGTTTATTTTATGCAATTGAATTTTATTGCAATCAAACAATCCCAAAACCTCCCTTCAGTTACTTGGACTATTAACAATTAGATTGAGAAAATCCTTTGATTCCCTGAGTTTGACCTGATCTTACCACTACTACGGTTTTGATGGGTACAATTATTCATTTGGCACGAAATTAGACGACGAATTCTGTTCACTGTAGTCGTTGAATTTTAATTGGTCGAAGATATTTTGAAAGGGTTTAATTAGGTATTTTAAGTTTTGTAAACTTTGTACATTTAGAATATTCATCGAATACAACAACTACGAGTTAAAAAATTAGAACAATTGATGAGACATGACACAAGATGTTTTTAACGTTATTCGATTTTCCAACTTATCCTGTGAGGCCACGCCTAGAAAATAAGATTAATCAATCAAAGGTTAGTAAAATAATATACAATCAATATTGACTTAAATCATGTCTCAATGTTGAATTGGCTCTTTGTTACATTGAATCTTTTCAAACACAAATTTTCCTTGTGTTGTGGACCATCGTTTAAACTCCCTTCAATAGTAGATATATTTTCTCTTCATAATATTTCTCACCAAATATATAAAAGGATTCACACTTTTACAATTTCATATAAAAACACTCTCAATTAACTAATACAAATTTAGAACCATTGAGAGTAATTAAACAAACTTGCTTCCCCAGTCTTTTTGTCTTGCAATGCTCCTATGTCTCATATATATAGAAATTGATATTGATAAAATAAGGAATATTAGATTCAATTATAGCACAATCAAATCAATTGAAATTAAAGAATATCAATTAGAAAAAAATACCAAAACAAAAATATAGCCGAAAGAGACTTATACAAAGCAAAATGAAATTCAAAATAAATTTCAAATTTAAATTCAAACATGCTTTAACTAAATTAAAATTATTTTAGTCATATTTGAAATTATTTTAAAACACGATTTTAAACACTCAAAATTAATTTAGTACTTAATTTTATAATTTTAAATACACTTATCATCCACCTGATTTTGAATTATTAAAAAAATATTTAAGAATGATTTTAAAAATTACAAAAATAAATTTTATTATTTTATAATCACTCCAAAATATATATCTATATATTTAATTTGTAGTTATTGTGCTCAACTTAAGTATTTTTCTAACTTATTTTATTACGAGATTAGATGTTTGAGTTCTTCAGCCCTATGCTTTTGAACTAAAAGAAGTTCTTGTCATTATCAATGTGTTGTTAGATGATCACTTAAATAGTGATGTGACTTATGAGAGTAAAAAGTGACCATATTGAATGAGAAGACATATGAAAGTGAGACCACATGGATGATAATATATGAGTTCCAAAATTAGTATCTAAAATTTGTTATATGAGAACAAATGGCTTGTGTTGTTTGTAAAATCATATTATGAACTTTAACTAATTTTTTTTTATGGGACAAAACTAACTCATTTTTTAAAAATTTATTTTTTGAACCCATTTTTCAACTTTTTAGAGTTTCAGAGTTGGGTCCCACATGCTTAAATGACGTTAATACTCAAAATCAACATTTTCTCCTTAGATTTCCCAAAATCAGGGTCTTCTTGCCTCAAACTTAACACTCAAACCATCATCTTCTTCCTTAAACCCTGAGATCATCTTCTTCCCTAAACTCTAATAACAGAAATGAGAGAGTATTGTAAAAAAAAAAAAAAATGGACTCTAGGGAAAAAGACGGTGTTAGGGTTTAAGGAAGAAAATGATGGTTTGAAGGAAGAAGACGCTAATTTCGGGAAATCTAAGGAGAAGACGCTGATTTGGGTTATTAACATCATTTCACCATGTGGGACCCACCTCTTAAATTCTGAAAAGTTGAAAAATGAGTTAGAAAAAGAAGTTTTTAAAAAAGGATTAATTTTATCCTTAAAAAAAGCTTTTTGAATTAGAAATATCAATTTTCCAACTTTAACCGAAAAGAGCGAAGAAAATCTATGCTAATAAGTAACTATGTTAAATTGTCAATAAAAGCATAGTACAACCTTACCATAATTATTTTACTCAAAAAAAAAAAAAAAAAATTAACAGTTAATTTGCTTCGTGCTGCATATAAAAGATGTAATGATGAAACTTTTATATTTATATTTGTTTTTTCTCTTATTTACATTTTAAAAATGTATTCAAAATCAACCTAAGATTCTAAAAAATTACAAAATGGAGTTTTAAAAATATTGTATTAGTTTTCAATTTTTTTTTCCTAAGATTTAGAGTTTGTTTTTAAGGGTGAATTAGAACATTATTGCACTTTTAAAAAGAATTAACCAAAATGAATTGGTTTGAAAGTATTTAAGAGACGACCTTAATAGAGGGGCTCTTCAACATACGCATTCACATTTTATTATCATTATACTTTAAAAAAAAAAAAAAACAATTATTAAGAATTTTGTTTAAATATGATATTACCATAATTGGGATTTTTTTATATAATTAGGTAGCAAATAATTTTTTTAAAAAAATAAAAATGGTATAATTATATTATTTTTAAAATCAAATAACTCTAACAATTTTGATTTTAAAAAAAAAACATAAAACTATTTACAAATATAAATTTTTTTACTGTCTATCTGTAAAAGATTACGATAGACTTCTATCGCAGATAGACAATGTAATTTTTTATATTTGTAAATAGTTTAGTTCATTTTGCTATATTTAAAAACAACCATTTATTTTAAATGTTATTTATTATATAAAAAAATACATTAGCAATGGAGTGAATCAATATTCAAATCATATTAATGTAATTGACTTCTTTTTAGAATTAATTAGCAATCTATTTCAAAGAAAAATAACCATGTAAAGTTGTGGTATTTTTTAAATAAATTTTTGTAAACGTTTAATAGGTTAACAAAAAAAATTAAGCTACAAAATGTAAGGTATAAAGTACATACAAAATTTTACAAACAACTGTAAAGTTATATTAAAAACAAAAAGATGTTATAATTCAATTACTATAAAGTTCTAATAAAAAGGATCAATTACAATAAATTTGAAATAAATTGTAAACAATTTTCAATGATTTTTTTTAAACAAAAATAAATCAAATAACGTGTTTTGATACCAAAAAATAAAATGATTTTGTGTTAGTTTGTTACAAAAACACAATTTTAATATATTTTAAATAATATTATCTTGTTGAATCAAATAATTGCAGATTTTGGGTCTTGGGTTGAATAGATTCTAGGTATCCCACACATATAACCTAAATAAATAGTTCTTATTACACAATTGTCTAAATTTTTCTATTTTTTTTTTTTTTTTTACATGAATAGCTTAATAGATTATTATTTTACACAAAAGTTTGACCCAATTTACCTTTTCAGCCATCTTTACTTTAAGTTTATTTTTAACCAAATGTATAATTAATATAAATACCAAAAAAACACATAAGAGAAATTTCTTGCGGCTGTGAAATTCCCAAAATGACTTCTTTTCAAAACCTACACATGTAAGTAAGGTTTCTCCAAAGATCCAAAAATTTAATTGTTGTCATGATAAGTGAAAGCAAGAATTGGCAAGTTTCGAAGGGAAAACAAGGTATATTTAATATATAGAACAATATATATTTGAGTTTTCTAGAAATAAACCTGGATATATTTGGTAAGTATTGTATTAACATGACAATCTATACAATATATCGTCTCATATATCGAACAATAAATGCAATGTATATTTATATTTTTCAGTATATTTGTAAAAAAAAAAAAAAAAACTCATGGTATATACAATGTGTGTTTACATTTTTAATATATTACCAGTTTATTTGATATCTACTTTAGATCTCAGTGGAAAGATGGTCAATTTTCAACAAGGAATATGAAAAAAAAATCTCATAAAATGAAGGAAATATCTTGCATTAAATGAATATCGACCGAAATTAATAAATAACAAAAAAATAGGGGCAAATATCAATTTATACCCGAAATTTTGGGGGTTGTATCAATTTGATGGCTCTTGCAAAAAGCTATCTATATGTCTTTAATTATCTCACTTACTTGTTGTGTTTAATGTGTTTAAATTAGATTCTCGAGCAAAACATACATTATGGAGTGTTATGTCCTGTTCAGGGTTGATTTGGAGCTATTAGGAGTCATACTGAGGACCCGAGGCTTCAAAGGAAGTGAAATGATGAAAAATTCCCCTAGGAGGGCACCTAGCTAGGTGCTAACTGGTGCTCATTTAGGCACCTAAAACCCTAGAACAACATTTTGGGGTTAGCGCCTCGGTGCTTATTTAGGCGCTTCAATTAGGACAGTGAGCACCTAGACGTTGCCAGCGCTCTGCCTCCTAGTGCCTAGATGCTGCGACGCAATATAAACTTTGCTCTTCGATTTTTTGCTGATATCTTTTGATCTGGGTGGCTGTTTTGGGCTTATGACCACTCGTTTTCTTCATTTTTTTCATCTTCTACCCATCTACAATATTAGTTTTTAGGTTTTCTTTCATTTTTCCTTCTATAATCATGGATTAGGTGCTCCTTCTTTTCTTCATCTCCATGAATTGTTGAGATGAGTGAGTTTTTCTAGTTTTTTGGAGCAAGGAACCTAGTGTAATTTTGGGAGACTTCTCTTTATTGATTTAGTGCATTTTGGTTCACCTTTCTTTTAATCTTATTTGATTTAGATGTATGTTTATGTATGGATTGACTCCCCTACCCATAAGAGTATGTCTTTGCTAATGGATTAGATGTCCTGAACTTTCATTAGTGTATCAATTTAAACCCCCCATTATGTTTTATTTGGATACAATTAAAAGTTTAAGGTTTAAATTGATACAACCTCCAAAGTCTAGGGGTATAAATTGATATTTGCCCAAAAAAACAAATTCAAAATTCGAAAATGATGTTAGGAAAGAATTAGATATTTCAAAAAAAATTTATAAACAAAAATCAAAAAACTATTGATGAGAGACCATGTAATTACGATATTTCTAAAAAAAAAAAAAAAAACTAAATATATTTTTATTTTAAAATATTGTGAAATTAAAAGATGAAAGAATCTATTAAAAAGTTATGAAATATTATTAAAATTTAAGATATTTATGATATAGCAGACTAATTTCTTAAATTTTATCTGTATATTTCTATGGTGGATCTTGAATATTAGTAGGTTGAATTTGGGTCCACATCTAACATGACAAACATGGAAGCAAATCTTTACAAATCCAACACCAACCCATATTTCACATTCTTCGATGTTATTTTTGAGGCTATGGTCGAGTCTTCGATGCATGGGAGTCAGAGTTGAAAATCTCATCTCCAAAAATGTAAAAGATGTAGTTGAAATCGGGGCCATTTTTGGGGTATTGCTCAAAGTTTGCACTCAAAATATGGTGAATATTTTAAAGAGTTGACCTAGAGAAAGAAGCCAATGTCCGCTAATCATTTCAAAAAATAAATGTTAACTAATCCAACTCCATTGAAAAAGGTAGAATAATCTCTAGTACGATTATGAATCCCTTCAAAGACTACATACTACTTCCCTTCTTTATTTGACACTTCATCTAATGTTAAATAATGAACTAATTATTATTTATTTATTTGGTAGATTGATTTCACATAGTTTTTTTTTTTTTTTAAATATTATTTTTATGGAAAGCAATGAATTTAGGTAATATAAAAACTTTCCATACTACTAATGTAGTACTAAAAATTTCTCTTCAGTGCACTATGAAAGACAATTGTAGGGATCATTTCCAAAACAACCCTATTCCAAGGAATCCCATTAAGGTTATAATTCCATTTGAGAAAAAAGATGAAAATAATGAAGAAAGGGTAAGAAAGGGAGACGGATGGAATGAATAATAATTGGAATTGACCCCTTTGGAGGTCTCTCTTAAGGATGTATTTTTGCTTACTTTTACATAATTCGGTTGGCTTGCAAAACGGTTCTTCAAACGTCTCTTGACCAACAAATTATTCAGTAAGATTGCAAAAATATTTCTATTTTATATTCTCTGTTTGATTTTTCATTCAATTTTATTTTCATATTTTTAGAAACTATGAATACAATAAAATTCTTGAATATTCGTTTGGTAATTGAAAAAGGAAATAGTTTTTAAAAACAAAACTTCAATTTTATATATGTAAAATATATTGTTGTTTCTAAACCAATACTTGAAAAAAAAAATCAATGTTTCGAGACGTTTGAGAATCTCCTGGTTTCAGGACATCTTACATTACTGCAAAACAAATGAGATAATTCTAGATGCCCACTCTATATGGTAGGTATCTTGGATGCCCATGAAACAAACTGCCCCTAAAAGTTTTCATATACATATTTTTCTTGTTTTCGAGTTGTTTTCAAATATAACAAAATTAGCTAAAATATTTACAAATATAGAAAAATGTGATCTATCATTGTCTATTAGTGATAGACATTGAGCATCTATTGCTGTTTATCACCGATAAACAATAACATTTTGTTATGTTTATAAATATTTTCAGTAGTTTTGTCATTTAAAATAATAATTATTATTATTTTTCTAAGGGGATTTTTTCTTCTTATATATCGCACTACTTGTATTTCAAGGAAAAAAAAAGAAAAAAAAAAAGGCTCTCACTTATCTATTTCTACTATCTTCCTTTTTCTTGTCTAGAACAAGTTTCTTTCATTCTTCTTTCCTTTTCTTCTGTGTGGGGTTATATATATATAAATAAATAAATAAGTAGAGATGCTTAACAATTGACAAAACATTATATTAGTATTAGTTATTGGTTAGAAAAAACATTATTTATTGGACATGGGGCAATCTTGACAAATGTTGCAAAATGGCATTCATATCGGGTCTTATTTTATTCATCTTTTTGCATGATGAAAGACAAAACGCAAACCTCCACAGTGGATAAAATAACTTGGACTCTTGTTGATAATGCTATATTTTTTAAATTTAGAAGAAAAAAATTACGATGCCTAAACTGAGGTCAAAGTATAATCATTTAAGAAAGTTATATTGGGAGTTCTCAACCATATTAGAACACATACTTGCTTGGCATTTGATCCCATTAATAATATAGTTGATGTAACATAAGACGTTAAGATAACTTATTTGAAGGTATTTTATTGTCTAGCAAACTTTGTTAATTATTTGCCGTGGGTGATTATTAAGTAATTAAGATTATAATTGTAATTTATATCAAAAAATTTTTTCTTAAAATGACTTCTTATCAAGATTGTTAATAAGAAATAACAATATTTTTATCAAATCAAATTTCCCAAACACATTAATTTTTTTCTTGCATTTTCAACTTCACAACTAAACACAATTTTAAAATTTTGAATTCAAATTTAAAGTTTCAAAATTGAAACCAAACATGCTTTTAGATAAAGTAAAAATAAGGAATTTTTTTTCGTCACACACAGATAACAAAATCAAAATTTTGTTATTGATATGAATATAGTGATATTTTAGTTCTTTTTTATACATAATAGTTGTTATAGCACATAAATTATTCAATCTAAATCCAACTGTTATTATAATTATTTTTCATTGTCGTGGCTTAATTTTTTTTTTTTTTTGAAAATTAGGTATGACTAGGATTGCATCTAATTACATGTATCCTCTTTTTATGCATAATAAAAGAAAATAAAAAAGAACAATTGAATTTCTTTATTAAAAAATGGCCACATGATAATTTTTTATTGGATGTTGTTTGGATTGTAGAATAGATACGTGTAGCTACCCTCAATGCGGGTTCTTTCTTTCTTTCTTTCTTATCTTCTAAACGCTAAAGTTATTAGATTATTATTGTTGTTTGTCAATTATCATTGTTGCCGTTAATGTTATGGCGGTGGTGTGGCTTTTGGATAATCACATTGAGTTTTAACTAACGAATTTGAGAACTTGAGGTTTTTTTTCTTTTTATGATTTTTTTATTTGTGGATAACTATTGTCTTCATTAATTAAACAACCACATTTGGTTCGCTTTTGAAATTTTGAGAATGACTCGTCTGATGAATAAATTTAAGACCAATATTGAAGTGTAACTGTTTGGATGCATTTCATTCTCATTAATCCCGTAAAATGAATTAAATAATTTTTTTTAAAAATACGAAGAATTTGCTACATGTGACGTTATGATCTAACGATTTAGTGGGATGCATAAAGATAGTTGAAGTCTTTGGATCCCCTAAGTATTTACCTGAATTCAATTAGAAATTTCTTGACCACATCTCTACTTTCGAGTTGGATTTAATTGAGGTTAAAATATTATTTTCGTCATTGTATAATTAAGGTTAAATGTGGTTATAACCATTTTTTTTTAAAAAAAAAGATAAGTATATTCCTCTCAATTTTTTACCATGATTTTCATCTTTCTTAAGTACAAGAATTACATTCTTGGCTAAATTTCAAAAAATAAAAATAATTTTTTAAAAACTATACTATTTTTTTTTTCATATTTTACTTGGTTTTTAAAATATTTATAAAAAAAAGTAGATAACAAAGTAAAAATAAATAAAAAAAATAAACTAGAAGTGGAATGAATATTCATTAGATAAATTTTAAAAATAAAAAATAAAAAATTAAATAATTACCAAACACACTTAAATAGTGTGGAAATTTAGCTAAATTATTAAATGTTATATGGTTGTTTTATAAGTAAATCCTAAGAAATTTGATTAATTCATTTAAACATTATTAGTTGTTATGAGGTACTTTAACATTAAATATATAGTTCACCTATCCAATTGAAAAATAGCTATCTTAAAAATAAATAAATAAAAAAAATCTAAAATTGTACTCAAATAAATAACAGCCGCAAAAATCTGAAAATAAGAGATATAATGAAAATAGAGTTGTATTTCATATTTTTCAAATATGTGTTGGGTAGCAAATTCAAAAATTGGATTCTAATTTAAATAATTGTTTAAAATGTGTTTGGTACTATATTTATAAATCATAAAATTATTTGTAGTTACCTACTAAATATTAGTTGAAAATAAATTATTGTTGATTTATTAATGAACATGTTTTATGTGATTTTTTTTATATAATTATTATTTTTAAATATTGCATAATTTATTATTTTTAAATATTGCATAATTTATAATAAATCATAAAACTATTTCCAGTTACCTATTAAATATTAGTTGAAAATAAATTATTTTTTTTATATAATTATTATTTTTAAATATATTAATTTTTAAAAAATAAATTGAGGTTAAACATGACACATGATATTTCGAATTTTTTGTATCTTTTTAAGAAAATAAAATTTAAAATCCAAATTCTAGATATAATAAAAACATGAAAAATATTGTTTTCAAAATTTGCACTGTTTGGATCACAGAACTCGAAAACAATTTTCAGAAATACAATCCAAATTGTTAGTCAAACATATATTTGTTGAACTCAGTGAATCTAAAAATATAAAATAATACTATGATTATCAACCAAACTCACCTTAATCTACCCGTTCAAAAACTAAAACATAAAAATGAACTAAAACACAAATTTTACAAGTGTAAGAAAAAAAAAGTCCATTGTACAGATTATTGTAACAAACTAAGTCCAAAAAAATGATAGAAACAATAAGCTTCTTTCTTTTATCGGACACAATATTTGGACCTCTTTTGAAAGTATATGTCTCAACTTCGAGTTAGGGTCAAGTTAACAAATAAGACAAAGCTTAATTATGCCCAAGTGAACAAATAAGACTAAGCTTAATTATGCCCATTTTACTATTCATAATTTTATTTTTTCAATCCAACAAATGGAGTGATAGATTAAAAAATTTGACCTTTCTGATCGAATATATGTGTTTTAAAAAGCTGAGTTTTGGTCACGTTGGCAAGTTCTGTTCGCAAGTAATTAGTAAAGTTTCAATTAAAATTTTGTATTAAAAAGGTGATTAATTACATAATCATATAATTTTTCTCCTTTAAAACATAGAAAAAATATTAACTTTAATAATATAGCTCAAATTAGCATACTTCAACTAGTTAAGATATATACACCATTTGATTGATCAGAAGGTCATAATTTCAAATTTCTCCACCCACGTGTCCTTGAGCTAAAGAAAAATAAATAAATAAAACTTATATAGAATCCCAAATAATTAATAATTGTGTCAATTATAAAAAAAAAAAAAAACCAACTTTATTAATTGAATCAATGTAGCCCTTTGTTAGATTCTGTTTTAAATATGTTAACAATAACTTTTAGGCTAAATTATAAATAATGTTGTTGAACTTTACATGATAAATATACTCTTAAATTTCAAACGTTTCAAAAATGTCCTTAAACTTTCAAAAAAATAAAAAATTCAAAAATATCATTATCGTTAGTTTTAGATGAAAACAATTAGCATATTGTTTCAAGAGTACCCTTAAACTTCAACAATCACGGATTGGCCTAGTGAGAACATAAAAATCAGGCAAAAGAGTTGAGAGGGGTCATGGGTTCAATCAATACCTCTAAAATATAGGACATATATTTTAACAATGATGTTAAAGGTGTTTTTTAAACTTTTGAAATTTAGAGGTATTTTTAAAACAAAACACTTATAGTTTCATCCAAAATTGGTGGTAAGAGTGTTTTTATTTATTTATTTATTTATTTTTAAATTTAAGAGTATTTTTTAAACTTGTAAAAGTTAAAAAGTATTTTTACACCCACGTCAAATTTCTTTAAATGCAACATACTATCAAAGAGAATTGTTTGGAATCAAATTAAATAAATAGTTATAACTTTTCATTAATATGAGTATTGGTTTTTAATGTTCACATGGTGCTTTATTTTTCTCGACTTATTAGAAAAGAATTATGTCAAATATATTTTTTTTCTACAATGATAAGCTTTTAGAAGAAGAATAATTTTGTCAGACTATTTTTTTGTTAATTTTAAATAAAATAAAATGAAAATAATCATAAATTATTACTAAAAGAGTGTCTAGATGGATTCTTCATACAATATCAAGGATAAGGAAGAGTCAGCAGTGCCACGGTGTACAACCATGTACAGTTAGCTGAGCAGGAGGCTCCAAGTCACCAATATTCCAGAATCATCAATTTGTTAAATTGTTAAAATTATGTTAGAGATTCTTTATTCTTTGTCAAATTATAGGAAGACATGTGTATACTCCCTTAGGTAATTTCCTTTACCCTAATTTTAGGAATTGTCTATATAAAAAAATCATGAGCCTCCCCTCAAAATGGGTGTGGAAATAAAGATAAAAAAGCTTCCCACAATTTCTCTGCTATTTGATTCTGTAAAACTTGGTATCAAAACTTATCAAAGCTTTTGATGGCCAACGCTACCAACAATTTTCCAGCAGCCACCAGAATGCCCAACTTCAACAGTCCTCCTTTAAATCAATTGCTGAACCAAATTACCACTATTAAGTTGGACCGAGGGAATTTTCTTCTTTAGAAGAACTTGGCTCTTCCCATCCTTCGCGGCTACAGAATTGAAGGATACCTTTTAGGGCACAAAATCTGCCCACCCATGTTTATTCGACAGAACCCCAGCAATGCAAGCAATGAAACATCTATTGCTGAAGCATCCAGCTCCCAAGTCACAACCAGCGACCCAGTGACATTCGCGACAACCGAAATCATCAATCCAGAGTATGAAGCCTGGCTTGTCGTTGATCAGTTGCTCCTCGGATGGCTTTACAACTCCATAACACCAGAAATTGCCACTCAACTCATGGGGTTTGAACGATCGAAAGATTTATGGGATGCTATCCAAGAATTATTCGGGGTTCAGTCTAGAGCAGAGGAAGACTACCTCCGCCAGACATTCCAACAGACCAGAAAAGGTAACAATACTATGTCTGAGTATTTACGCTTGATGAAAATGCACTCTAACAATTTAGGGCAAGCTGGAAGTCCTGGCCCATCAAAAGCATTAATATCCCAGGTTCTGCTTGGGCTTGATGAAAATTACAATGCCATCGTTGCCACCCTTCAAAGGAAACCTGACATCAGTTGGCTGTAGATGCAATCTGAGTTGTTATCATTTGAAAAAAGACTGGAAGCACAAAACTCTCAAAGTAACTCTGCAGTGAGCAACAATCCATTGATTAACATGGCTATCAACAAAGGAAAAGCAACTCAGCCACCACAACACCCAACGTCACAAAATCAGGGTCGCGGCGGAAATCAACACACTCAACGTGGAGGCAATCAGTGTGGAAATAGAGGTCAGGGCAGAGGAAGAAATTGACCCACCTGCCAAGTATGTGGAAAGATTGGTCATACAGCTGATGTCTGCTACAATCGCTTCAACAAAGAATTTAATCCTAATCAGCCCCAAAGTCAAGGTACCAACAACCTCAGACCTAACAATGGCAGGAAACCCTCCACAGCGCTGATTGCCACAAATAATGGTAATTCGTGACTGCACTACTGATCAGAATTGGTATGCCGACAGTGGAGCAACCAACCATGTGACATCCGACTACACCAATCTCACCCACCCAACTGAGTATGGAGGTACGAAGTTAGTTACTGTTGGCAATGGTAATACACTTAAAATTGCATCTGTTGGTAATACTGTTCTGACTAATGGGAAACACTTGTTGAACTTAAAGAATATACTGCATGTTCCGGATATAGCTAAGAACCTTGTTAGTGTATCAAAACTTGCTAAGGACAATAACGTTTTTGTTGAATTTCATGAGGATTATTGTCTTGTAAAGGACAAGGGTTCAGAGCAAACAGTTTTGAAGGGCACACTTAAAGATGGACTTTATCATTTAGAGGAAACCACGGTGGCGTCTCATGATGCGGTTCCGGTGAATTCTGCTGCTTGCCCACTCAAGGAGGCTGTGAACATAAATAAGGAGAATGAATCTGCCTTATCTCCTTCTCGTATTTCTATTAATAGTGCTGTAACTAAAACTACTTCGCATCGACGGTTGGGACATTCTTCCTCGAGAATTTTTTATTTGATCACCAAAGGTTGTAATATCTCGTTTAAAAGCGATGCAACTGAATTTTGTCATGCATGTCAATTGGGTAAATCACACCGTCTTCTATTTTCTTCATCTGAATCTCGTGCTTTGAAAGCTTTTGAGTTAATTCATACAGATGTGTGGGGCCCTACTTCTATGCTATCTTCTGCTGGTTTTCGATATTATGTATTGTTTCTTGATGACTTCAGCCGATATGTCTGGATTTACCCTCTTCGTTTAAAAGGCGATACAATGGTAGCTTTTGAACACTTCATGCAGATGATGCACACTCAGTTTAATAGCAGCATCAAAGCTATACAATCTGATAACGGTGGAGAATACAAGAGAATTCATTAATTATGTGACAAACTGGGAATCGTGACACGGCTGTTATGCCCGTATACCTCCATTCAAAATGGCCGAGCCGAACGGAAACATCGCCACGTTGTTGAAATGGGCCTAACGTTATTAGCCCAGGCATCACTACCTCTCCAATTTTGGTGGGACGCGTTCCAAATAGCTGTTTATTTAATTAACCGTCTTCCTACTCCAACACTTTGTAGGATCGGTATGGCAACCCTAGAGGGGGGTGAATAGGGTTTAATTAAACTTATTCCTAAATATGCTCAAATTAAACTAATTGAATTAATTTTTTTTAAATTAAATTAATAAAAACCTTAATTGATGCTAAATATCAAGATTGATAAAAAAAAATATATGAAACACAAGATTCAATCAATCTCAACAAAGAAGGATAGTAATCTATAACATGCTACTAAAAATTGAATGCAAAATAACTAAAAATTGAATGCAAAATAAATTGAGAAAGAGTTGGAGAAAAAGACACTGTGATTTTTATAGTGGTTCGGTCCAACTCGACCTACATCCACTTTTCCAAGCGCCTATTGGGATTTCGATTAAAAAATCTCCTTTGACTCTCTCCACGGATGAGAGTCGAATCGCTACCTTGCTCCTTTTTCGGGTTCAAGAGCAAACCCGATCCTTTCCACGGGTTAGGATCCAACCGTTACAATATTCTTGAAGTTTTAAATCACACACTAAAACTCTCTAAAAAGAGTAGATGTACAAATGTGAACTCACAATACTCAATCCTCACAATACAATGAAAGTATCTCTCTAGAATAAGATGAAAAGAAAGAAATTTGAAAGCTTGGAGAGAGAGCAACAATGGTGACCTTTTTCAATTTTTGTGGATTGTAAAATTGTAAAAGTTGGGGAAACTTTTTGGAGAAGATGAAGTATTTAAAAAGAAATGAAAGTGAGTGAAAATCAAATTAATTTGAACTATTAGATCTTTGTAAAATAAAATTGAATGATGGAGATTTAAACTCAACTAGCTGTTAGACACAATATATAATAATATTAAATTAATCCTTTTAAAAAAGCAACTAGCCGTTAGACACAAACATATATAATAATATTAAATTTATCTTCTTTTTAAATTCATTTTCTTTTTAAAATCATTTTCTTTTTAACATCAATCCAAAAATAAAAGACCCACCAATTTTCACTTCTCCATTGCTCCAAGTGGCGGCTTTCAATTTGTCCATTTTGATTAAAAAAAAATATGCCACGTCATTAGCTCGAGATTTTTCCATTAAGCTTGTTTCGGTTATATCTTCTTCATTTTGATTTCCGATTTGAGTGATTCAAATTGTATTGGAAACGTTGTTCCAAGCTCCACACAATAGACACTTCAAAATACTCAAATGGTTAATAAATAAAATCAGGTTTGTTATCATCAAAACACTAATTAATCAATCCATTAAAATTAATTAATTTGAGATTAAGGGTTAAAAATCCAACACACTTCACGGCAAATCCCCATCGGAAGTACTATTTTCAAAAAAATTTAATATTCATGATTTAAGAGCATTCGGTTGTGCCTGCTATCCATGCTTAAGACCTTATCAAACTAATAAATTTGATTTTCATTCAAAAAAATGTGTTTATTTGGGGCCCAGCTCTCATCACAAAGGATACAAATGCCTCAACTTTGCTAGCCGAATTCTCATCTCCCGAAATGTGATCTTTGACGAAATGGATTTTCCATTTTCTACCAAGTTAGGCCCATTCACACCATTTTCTGATAATTCGGCCCACTCTCCATCCCAAACATTTCACACACTACCACAAATCCCAACAATTAGCCCAGCCCATCAATCTGGCCTAGCCAACATAACCCCATCACCACCACCTAACTTGAACACCTACTCCCTCCGCCTATCAGTGTGGACCCCCCACACCACCAAGCCCATATTCCGCAAATGACTCCTCCTTCTAGCCCAAGTCAAAGCCCAATACTCAACTCACCAGCTAATCCACCATCAGCCAATACACCCATCTCCACTCCCCGAAATTCACCCCCAATTTCATCTCCCTCATCTTCTCCGTCTCCCAGCCCTCAACCACCCCAAATCACTGTGCCAAGCCCTACTTCACCGCCAATACCACAACCCACACATCCTATGGTAACAAGAGGCAAAGCTAGGATCTTCAAACCCAAAGCTTGGTTGACGAAAACAACTCGTGATTGGGCCCTCACGGAACCTACTAGAGTCACTGATGCCGTCAAGACACCAGAATGGAAATCAGCGATGGATTGTGAATATGATGCCCTGCTACGCAACAAAACTTGGTGCTTAGTCCCACCGTCTCCCAAAATGAATGTGGTGGGCAACAAATGGATCTTTCGGATAAAGCGGAACGCGGATGGATCTATTCAACGCTACAAAGCCAGATTGGTGGTGAAGGGGTTTCATCATTGCCCGAGCATCGATTTCTTTGAAACTTTCAGTCCGGTGGCCAAAGCAACAACTATCCGAATCATTCTTTCCCATGCGGTGTCGAAAAAATGGCCTCTTCGACAACTTGATTTCAATAATGCGTTCCTCAATGGCCATCTTGATGAAGAAGTTTACATGTCTCAGCCTCCCAGGTATGTAAATTCTCAATTTCCTAACTATGTATGTCGTCTTAACAAAGCTATCTATGGCTTAAAGCAGGCACCTCGGGCCTGGAACAACACTCTGAAAACAGTACTACTTGGCTGGGGCTTTGTCGTGTCCAAATCTGACTCCTCTCTCTTCATCGAATCAGTCGACAGACTATTATGATACTACTCATCTATGTGGACGACGTAATCGTAACAGGAAATGATCATGAGTTCATCTCTCTACTTATCCGCAAACTTGACTTAACATTTGCTCTCAAAGATCTCGGAAAGCTCAGTTATTTTTTGGGCATTCGACTCCATTACTTAAACTCTGGAATTCTACTCAATCAGTCCAAATATGTGGATGATCTGTTATTCAAACTAGAGATGAGCAATCTAAAACTAGCTCCGTCTCCGTGTGTTGTGGGAAAACACCTATCGCTAAACTGCGGAAATCCACTCCCTGATCCCCGTCTCTACCGAAGCACCGTCGGGGCTCTACAATACCTCACTCATACTAGACCTGATATAGCCTACATCGTCAATCACCTCAGTCAGTTCCTAAGTGCACCAACCGATCAACACTGGCAGGCTGTCAAACGAGTCCTTCGGTACGTTAGTGGGACAAAGCACCTTGGCATTCTACTTCAACCAAGTCCAGATCTCGATGTGGTGGCCTACTCAGATGCTGATTGGGCATCAAATGTTGATGATCGACGCTCCGTTGCTGCTTACTGTGTGTTCATAGGAAACAATCTTGTTTCTTGGTCGTCAAAGAAACAGACTGTCGTTGCGCGCTTAAGTACGGAATCTGAATATAGGGCACTGGCCCACACTGCTGCCGAAATAGCCTGGATTCACCAACTGCTGACCGAACTCTCCATTCCTCAAACAGTGAAACTGGTAATCTGGTGTGACAATATAAGTGCTGGTGCCCTTGCCACCAACCCCTAATGTACACCTCACTAAACACATCGAAATCGATGTTCACTTTGTTCGGGATAAAGTTCTAAACGGTCAACTTGTAGTTCGATATGTACCAACAACTGATCAACTGGCAGACTGTCTTACAAAACCACTCAATCACAATCAATTCAGTGGCTTTATATACCAAACTCGGACTCACCGAACTCCCCTCTCGTTTGCGGGGGGATATCAAGGATAAGGAAGAGTCAGCAGTGCCACGGTGTACAACCATGTACAGTCAGCTGAGCAGGAGGCTCCAAGTCACCAATATTCCAGAATCATCAATTTGTTAAATTGTTAAAATTCTGTTAGAGATTTTTTTTTTTTTTTTTTTTTTTTGTCAAATTATAGGAAGACATGTGTATACCCCTTAGGTAATTTCCTTTACCCTAATTTTAGGAATTGTCTGTATAAAAAGATCATGAGCCTCCCTCAAAAGGGGTGTGGAAATAAAGATAAAAAAGCTTTCCACAATTTTTCTGCTATTAGATTCTATCAAACTTACAAGATTAAAATTTAAATTCATACCCCTGTTAGTTCAAGACTTTTATTGATCTAACACTAAAGTTAGAACAATGATTAATCATGATAATGACTTCAATGGCAACCATTCAAGCTTGAAATTTAAGGTGTTTTTAAGAGGAAAAGGAAAGCAACAAAAAAGTATAGTAGCCAAAATTTGACACCATTCCAAAAATGGGGCCATCATTTGACAATTTAGACCTTTTCGTTTTATGTATCATAATTCAACATTAAATGAGCATCACTCCATAAATTATTATGATATAAATTACCATCTCAAATGCTGATCTTCATTTTCACTCTCAATTATTGAATTAAAAGAAAAATTCAACCCCATTTTATTATATCTATCACAATTCACCGTTTAATTATTTTGCCGGCATTAGAGTAGAGATTCCCTACGCCTCAGGGGTTAGGTTCCCCATGTGAATTAATTCCGTTTATTTATTATTTTTTTAATTTTTTTTATAGAAAAAATGAACCAGATGATTTTTTAATCAAAAAAATTAATGACTCAAAAACAAAATTTTTTTGTATGATTGACTTCTTTCTAACAAGTTTGAGTGCTATCTACCTTGGTATGTGAGATATCACTTTTATTCTCAATATTAAATATTTTTTTTCATATATTTTTTATGTTTCTTTTGCTCGTTCCTTCCAACAACAACAAAATAAAAATTTAAATTCATTTAAAACTAAAGATGTTTTAAACATTTTGCTTACTTTATCAATATGGTTGGAAAGAACGCGAAAAATTGTATGAAAACAAGTGGTCATTTTGTTAAAACGGAGTTGTATCGACAAAGATAAGACAAAAATAAAATTATCGTTTGTCTAGAAAAAGTGTCCGATCGCTGAGTTTTTGTTTTGCAATTTTGTTTTTGTTATATCTTCGTTAATACAACTCCATTTTTGCTAAATGACCACTCATTTTCGTAAGTTTTTTCGTGTTATTTCCAACCATGCATGTAAACTAAACAAAAACTTAAATAATATTCGTCTTTATTACTTCAAAAGTAAATTTTAGTTTAAATGTTATAATGTCATTTATATTCATTATTTTTTAGCATTTTGCTCAATTATAAGCATAATTGGAAAGAACACGACAAAACCTATGAAAATGAGTGATCATTTAGCTAAAATCGAGTTGTATCGATAAAGATATAACTAAAACAAAATTGCAAAACGAAAACTGAGCAATCGCGTATGCTGATATAAACAATCACGTATGCTGATGTCAACGATCGCATATACTAATATAAGTGAACGCATATGCTGATGTAAGCAATTGCACACTTTTTCTATACAAATGATAATTTTGTTTTTGTCATATCTTTATCAATAGAACTCCGTTTTAATTAAATGACCATTTGTTTTCATACAATTTTTCGCGTTATTTCCAACCATGCATGTAAACTAAACAAAAACTTAAATAATATTCGTCTTTATTACTTCAAAAGTAAATTTTAGTTTAAATGTTATAATGTCATTTATATTCATTATTTTTTAGCATTTTGCTCAATTATAAGCATAATTGGAAAGAACACGACAAAACCTATGAAAATGAGTGATCATTTAGCTAAAATCGAGTTGTATCGATAAAGATATAACTAAAACAAAATTGCAAAACGAAAACTGAGCAATCGCGTATGCTGATATAAACAATCACGTATGCTGATGTCAACGATCGCATATACTAATATAAGTGAACGCATATGCTGATGTAAGCAATTGCACACTTTTTCTATACAAATGATAATTTTGTTTTTGTCATATCTTTATCAATAGAACTCCGTTTTAATTAAATGACCATTTGTTTTCATACAATTTTTCGCGTTATTTCCAACCATACTTATAAAGCAAACAAGATGTTAAAGCATTTTTAGTTTTAAATAACTTTGAATCTTCATATTGTTGTTATTAGAAGAGAATTAAGAGCAAAACTGACGTAGGTAATACAAAGGAAGAGAGTATTTAATATTGAAGATAAAAGTAGTATTTTACATGTCAAAAAGGTCAATAACAAACAACTTTTTAGTAAGAGGTCAATCCTAATTTTTTTTTTTAAATTATTTTATACAATTTTCCTACATCATTAGTTTTCAAGTACGAGTCCTTATTTAAACCGTTAATCTTTTTTTTTTCTTTTTTTTTTTTCTGCTTTTTGAATCAGTTTGTACAATTTTCCAACATGAAAATTTTTTAAATGTCTTAAATAAAATTAAACAAAATTTTATATTAAATTATTTAACTATGGATTTAAAAGTGCAATTATCTCACACCGAAAAGATTCAAGAAAGTGATGAGCTTTAAGCACTATATAAGGAGTATATGCCTTTGATTTAAATCTTCTTAGTTGAAAATATTTTAAGCTAAGATGCGTTAATTCTAATTAAATTCATGTTTTTTTATTCTCTAGTTTGAGAGTGAGATTAAAATGTGTGAATGGTAAAAAAGTTTGAGAGAGTGCTCGTATAATTGGGATTTGAAAGTGTTCTTGTAATTGGGAGTGTTCCTATAATTAGGATCCAGCGAGAGAATTATTTTGTGTGATTGTTACAATTTTTTACATAATGTATTTCTTTCTAATGAGCCATGATTTTTCTCCAAATCTAAAAATTTTCACGTAAATTCTTGTGTTTCTTAGTTTTTGTTTTTTTTTTCTTTTCCTAATTTCTTTGCTTATTTCTACCGCTGTAGTAGGAGGTTTCTCCCAACAAACTATTCTTACAAAAAGAATTTAAAATGATATGGAAAATAAGAAACATGAACGAAAAATGTATTCTCCGTCTTCATTTAGCTTGCAAAAAATCTTTTCCCACACACCTTCCGGTTCTTGCTCTTAGAGACGAGTCCCCACAGGACAACGGCCTCGTAGGACAATAGTAGGGGTGGAAACGGTTTAGTTTGGTTTAAGCACCAAATCGAACCGAACCAAAAATTTTAAAATTTTTATATGTGATATCGAACCAAACCGATTTATCAATTCAAATCGAACCGAACCAAACCAAACCATATATATGCGGTTCGGTTCTGTTTTAAATTCGATTTTGCAATTTTTTCACAAATATGTGTACATATATATATTTTAAATTAAAAACGGTTCAGGTTTAAATTTGATTTTACTATATATAATATAATATAATATAATATAACATAATTTAATAGTTGAAATTGATTTGGTTCAGTTTCAAATTCGATTCTCAAAATTGAAACCGAACCAGACAACTTAGTTGTAAGATTTTATCAAACCGGATTGAACCACATTTTTCGATTTCACTAAATTTTAGGTTCGATTTAGTTTGATTTTAAAAACAGTTCTATTAACGGGTCAATCCTGCGCAATAACCTCTAATTTCAACTAATATTTGGGCCCTTCAGACTTCCTAAAAAAAAGATTGGGGACCTATATGAGAATTGGGGGCGTTGGACTCTCGAGCTTTCCTGTATCATCACATAGAGAACGGCTATTTATTGTCCTTTATAATGGACTCTGGTAACCTGTCATTCGTCATTGGTCCTATATATAAATGATAAGACTTTGATTTTGATTTTGATTTTTTTTTTTTAATGATAAGATTTTCTTTATTTGTAAAGCTATGCCACTAAAGATATCTTATAGTCTTTATTTGTTAATGTCTTAAAATATTAAGAATTAAATTTATCAAAGTTTATATATAACGCGCTAATAGTGGCGAGATTGGAGTGGGAGTGATCCACTGTATAACAACACTCATAATAATACAATGGCTTCCAATGATTTTTCAGCCATTCTTTTTGCTTTGATAATTCCCTTTCTTTTCATCATTTTCTCTCGTGTTTGGAGGTGGAATTTCCATGGAGTCGTTCCTTGGAACTGGCCAATCCTGGGTATGACGCCCACTGTTGTTGCTCATATCCATCGACCTCATGATCGTATTACTGAAGTCTTACAAGAAGTTGGTTCCACTTTCTTCTTCAAAGGCATTTGGTTTTCAGGTATGGACTTCCTTTTCACAGTTGACCCTTCAAATATCCACCATATTTTGAGTGCCAATTTCAACCGATATCCAAAAGGCCCTGATTTCAAGTATATTTTTGATGTTTTGGGAGATGGGATTTTCAACTCTGATTCAGATGTTTGGAAGAATCAACGTAAAACCGCTCATTCTTTGGTACACCATGAGAATTTTCTTCAATTCTTGGAGAAAATTACATTGAAGAAAGTGAAGGAAGGGCTGGTTCCGGTGCTTGAAAGTGTTTGTGAAAATGGGTCGGTGTTGGATTTGCAAGATTTGTTTCAGAGATTCTCCTTTGATTCAACTTGTATGTTGGTCACTGGCTTCGACCTCCACAGTTTATCTCTTGAATTCCCTCAAGTGCCTTTCTCCAAAGCCATGGATGATGCAGAGGAAGTGATTTTTCTTCGACATATTTTCCCTAAAAGAATATGGGAATTTCAGAAGAAACTCAAAATTGGACAACCCAAGAGGCTGAAACAAGCTTGGGAAATCATAGATGAAACCATCGCCAAGTTGATAGCCTCCAAAAGGGAAAGCTTGAGAAATCAGGTGAAAGAAGAGGGAGATCAGCAAGGAGGAGGAGTTGATTTGATCACATCATATATTACAAATACAAACAAAGATGACAAATTTTTGAGAGATACAGTCTTAAATTTTATGATCGCTGGTAGAGACACTCTGAGTTCTGCTCTCTCCTGGTTTTTCTTTTGTCTTTCAAACAATCCAAACATTGTAGCAAAGATTAGAGAAGAGTTCAAAACAACGATTCCAACGAATGAAGCTCGAGATCAATCCCGGATATTTTCGATTGAAGAGGTGGATAAGTTAGTTTACTTCCATGGAACTTTGTGTGAAACTCTTAGACTATATCCTCCGGTCCCACTACAACACAAGGTATCAGTACAACATGATATCCTCCCAAGTGGTCATCACATAAATCCCAAAACAAAGATTTTGTTTTCTTTATATGCATTGGGAAGAATGAGTGATGTGTGGGGGAAAGATTGCATGAAGTTCAAGCCAGAGAGATGGATTTCAGAAAAGGGAGGAATCAAACATGTGCCATCTTACAAATTTTTGGCCTTTAATGCTGGGCCAAGAACTTGCTTGGGAAAACAAGTAGCTTTCGTTGAGTTGAAAATAGTTGCAGCTGCTATTATTCACAACTATGATATTATTCAACAAATAGAGCATGAAGTTGTTCCAAATGCTTCCATTATTCTTCATATGAAGCATGGATTCAAGGTTAGGGTTACAAAGAGGTGGACTTGAAAAGAAGTTAAAAGAGGCCAAAGGAATTACAAAGTTTCTAATTTGTTTTAGGTCAAAATATACACATGGTCAAGAATAAAAGAAAATGTAAAGGATTGTAATGTTGTATGTGTGTATATATATTTAATTTGTACATGGTTTAATGTTGTTAGGTACTTTATTGATTTAATTTGGATATTAAAACATTTAATTTGGATATAGTTTTAATGATAAGTTAAAGTATTAGTAATGTAAAAGTTTTTACATTTTATCTAAAATGTAATACTTTTAATAGAATATGAATAGATGTGTGATTCGGTCACATTGACAGAAGCGACAAAACTTTGCATGGAGAGAAACTCTGTCTCAACACTCAAAAAAGATGTGTTAGTAGATCATATGCCGACGAAATGAAAACTTTCCTAAAAATATGGTTGCATTAAAAAAAAATAATAATAATAAATAATTATTGTATCTAATTTGACATTTTTTTATGGATGAAATAAAAACAAACTTTATGTGTTTATATTAGAAAAATAGACCAAAATCATAGAATTATAGGAAGATGGAGGGTTTTTGTCCTAATATCTTCTCTCCCCCAACTATTTTTCCATCTCCCCTGTCTATGCCCATGCAGTTCTCCTTTCTTTCTCTCTTCCATTATTTTTTTTGTCTTTTCCTCTCTCCTTTCTTTTTAATTTTCTTTTTGTTCTTATCATTTTTCTCTTTTCATTAATCATCCTTCCGTTATTATTTCAAACTTAAATGTCTATTACTTTTTTCTTCATTTTTTTATTCAATAAATAATTAATAAGATATTTCATGTTTATCATCATCATTATTATTATTATTATTATTATTATTATTATTATTATTATTATTATTTTGTTCTTTCTTTATTTTAGAATTTATTTATGTGTATGCTAATAAAAACATAACATGCATGTTTTAAAAGAAAAAGAAATAAATTTTATTAGTGAAATAAAGAATTGTGGATACGCTCGAAGGTATAATCCTCAACACACAAAATTATATATCAATAGCATGTTGTGCGATAATTTAATAATAATTTAAAATTTACAAACTTTGTCAAAATAATGTACAAATTAATTCTACATATTATTGAACTAATTTATTATCTTCCTAATGGATACATATCCATAGGTGACATACTTACAAATCTAAATATATATGTTGATAAAATGCTAATTTAATGATACTAACACCTTTTTATTTACATTTTTTTTTTAACAAACTACCAGAGAAGATGGGATCAGTAGGCGCACCAGGGCATCTCCACTAGGTTGACACCCCCTTAGCGTTCTCATCATATTCCTGAGTCCATATATTAATCTAGAGAAAGAGTCAAAATGTACAAAGAGAGCTAGAGGGAAGCTCAATACAAAAAGAGGAGAGTAGGAGCTAGAGGAAGGCTCTCCAGTTGAGTGAGATAGTAGACAAATCATAATTACAAAAAAGATTGGATTTAGAGCACCAAGAGGCCACAAGAATGATAATGTCTTCTTTTAGATGACCACAAAGCTTTTCAATGTTCTGAAATGTTCTTCTATTACGCTCGAGCCAAATGCACCAGAGGGTCGTAGAGATGATGTTGCTCCTCATGATGTTGGAGCTAGAATTTGGCTTCAAACCTTTTAAATATACCAAAAGAGATTGGGTCGAGTTTGTGTAAGGTAACTGTGCAATATCAATGAACTGGTTCCAAACAGAGGAGCAATAATCACAATTGAGGAAAAGGTGCTCCATCGATTTTGAGCTATGCTTGCAAAGGACACACCAATTTGGATTAAGATACATATTTGGGTGTCTAGATTGGTATTTATCCATAGTGTTGAGCCCGTTATCCAACATGGTCCAGATAAAGAATTTGCATTTTTTAGGCATAATAGCATACCAAAGGGATCCAGGGTTGATATGAGGGGTAGTGTTGGAGGAGGCACGAATATGGTTTTTTAGGGACTTTACGCTGAAAAGTCCGCTTGGGGGAAAGGTTCCAAGATACTGTGTCTTTACCTGCATCAAAGGAGGGGGGCGACCAATGGTTGGATAAATGGAGGAGAGATTCAGATTCCCTCTGTAGAAGAGGTAGACGGACTTTTTTAGACACCTTTTTCCTATTAAGAACTCAAGTAAAAGTTTTTTTCAAAAAAAATTGAAATACAAAAGTGAAAATTACTAAATAGATTAGAAATCAAGCACAATATATTTAGCTAAAGGGTTTTACTTATACTTAGTTAACATTTTTTTTAAGTGAGTTACTTATAAATTTAATCATTTAAAAAACATTTGAATTGCTTTCTTAAAAATTAAGGCTAAATTGGTTTTTAAAAAAAATTAATGCCTCGTTTATGTTTCTTAGATGCGTATATTATATTATTTCAAAAGTTGCAATGTTACTCTTGATTTTTTATAAATAATTCAAAATTATTCTTAGAGTATAAATATGTTAGAAATTTAGATGAAAATTGGGACTTAAAATTTGTGTGATGGTGTCCAAATCCCAACTTTCATTCCCGGGTACAACCATATTGTTCGTGAAGTCTCAATTTTTTTCAAAATTTTAATAGATTTCTAATTCAATTGTAGTTTTGGAATGAAAGACAAGGATAATATTGTAACTCTTGAGAAAATAGATATATTTTTAAATGTACTTTTTGTAGCAAAAAAAAATTGTTTGTTAATAGTTTATATCATATTTATTTGAGTTTTTTTTCAAATATAGCAAAAGGAACCAAAGTATTTATAAATATATCAAAATTTCACTGTTTATCTACGATAGACCGCGATATATCGCGATATACTATCATGAAACAGATAGTAATCTATCGCAGATAAACTTTGTATTTTGCTATTAGTTGTAAATATTTTCAGTAGTTTTGTCATTTAAGATGATTTTCTTATTTATTTTGTATATAGAGATTTATCATTTGGCAAAAAAAAAAAAAAAAAAAAAAAAAAAAAAAAAAAAAAAAAGTCCTACCAACAATAAATAGATGTAAACTTTAGAGATTATAGCTTGACTTGATTATTTGTTTTATTTGGTAATACAATTTTGAGTTGGAGAATTAGTTAATTATCTATCTTAGTTACAAAATACACATTTTTGTTTAACATCTCATTAAGAATTCTTTTATTTTGTTGTTATAATCTTCCTTCCTCATACACGTTATTACACCTATGTTTCATACATGTTATTACACCCGTGTTTCCTTCAGTTTCAACACAAAATATGTAACAAACATAAAAAGTAACTTTCATATATAATAATATACTTTATATCATTACTACAAGAAAACTAACAACAACAACACTAGTAACCAAATTTTGGGTACATCATTTACAAATTTAGTATTTAGAACTAAGTGTTGGCATAATCCCAAAAAATATATATACAACACCTATTTAAATATCTTGGTTGGTGGGTTTCCTTACTTCAATGGCCTTGTCTAGGAACCTTGTAAAAAAAAAACATTCATTTCAGAATTTAACTCAATATATAAAGGTGAACAATAATAACAATATGCAGGTTATATATATGTTGATCGTACTGTGACAATATCATGTTGTTATATACATTTGCATTGAAAACCCCACTTTAGTCATACAAGTAAGCTTCAATGTACACTTTCAAACAAAAAATACATACAATCACAATATAACCACATAAATAGGCTCAAAATCACATTATAATCTCACTTTTCAACCTTAATAACATGGATAACCTCCAGATTTAACTTATACACTAGTCTACTAGAAAGAATAAGAATTAATTGAAAAACTTCTTTGTTTAGGGGCAGGGGGGACAAGTGAAACATAGTATAGTAGGAGCAAAACAAATATATAATTATTGTAACTTGTCCAACCTTTTAGGAGTATAACTACTAAAAAGTAGAAATACTCATACAATAGTCTATTAGAAAGAATAAGGGTCAAATGAAAAACTTCTTCATTTAGGAAAGGACAAGTGAAACATAATACAAAAAATATTTATCACAAAAAAAAAAGATATCTCCTTAGAACTCAAGCACATTAATCCAATACGAGCAAAACAAATATATAACTTAAATACTCTTAAACCAACATAAAAAGTACCTAAAAGTTTTTCAAGAAACAATTTAACTCCCCAAACAACCAAAATAGTTCATATGTGCACTTTGATTATCAAAACCAATTAAAAAGTACCTAAAAAATGTCTAAGTGACACATTATCAAAATCAACTCAAGCACATAATAAGAACACTAAATGGATGAATTAGCTACCATAACTGCAGGATAGCCACACATAATATACATGCATTTATAAACAGAGTTTGAACTTTAATTTTAACAAATACCTAAGTATTTTAAGGTCTATCCCCTTCCTGTTCTTGCACCAACAATTTTTTAGTGACCTCTAAACTATGACCTTTAAACTCACAACTATGACCTCTAAACTCAAAACCAACCAAAGAATGGCTAAAAAGTGTCTAAATGACACTTTGACTCCAAAAACAAGTCAAAAAATGCACAACTATGACCTCTAAACTCAAAACCAACCAAAGAATGGCTAAAAAGTGTCTAAATGACACTCTGCTTACAAAAACAACTCCAAAATGCACAACTATGACCTCTAAACTCAAAACCAACCAAAGAATGGCTAACAAGTGTCTAAATGACACTTTGACTCCAAAAACAAGTCAAAAAATGCACAACTATGACCTCTAAACTCAAAACCAACCAAAGAATGGCTAAAAAGTGTTCTAAATGACACTTTGCTTACAAAAACAACTCCAAAATGCACAACTATGACCTCTAAACTCAAAAACCAACCAAAGAATGGCTAAAAAGTGTATAAATGACACTTTGACTCCAAAAACAAGTCAAAAAATGCACAACTATGACCTCTAAACTCAAAACCAACCAAAGAATGGCTAAAAAGTGTCTAAATGACAGTTTGCTTACAAAAACAACTCCAAAATGCACAACTATAACCTCTAAACTCAAAACCAACCAAAGAATGGCTAAAAAGTATCTAAATGACACTTTGACTACAAAAACAACTCCATGAATGCATGAATTGGCTACCGTAACTGCAGGATAGCCACAACACATTATAACTTAAACATATAAGAAAAGGTACTAAATGCATGAATTGGCTACCGTAACTGCAGGATAGTCACAACCATAATTTTCAACTTTAATTTAAAAATAAATAAATAAATACCTAAGAAGTTGAAGGTCCATCGCCTCCATGCCCTTACCCCAACAATTTTTGAACGTCGGTCCATCTATCTTCCCATTTGACAAGTTGATTCATTAACTTCTCATTTTGCTCTGCCATCTTTGCGTACGTTTCAGTGAGTTCATCTAAAAAGTGTCTAAATGACCCCTTAAGTCCCAAAACGTACTAAAAGTGTCTAAAAAGTGTGTAAACTCTCAAGAGACTCGTTAACTCCCAAAACAAATCCAAAATGCATAACTATGACCTCTTAACTCAAAACCAAACAAAAAGTACCTACAAAGTGTCTAAATGACATTTTAACTCCCAAAACAACCTACATAATTCTCAAGAGTCTTCACAATATCCAAGACCAACGAAAAAGTACCTAAGAAGTGTGTAAATAACACTTTAACTCCCCAAAACAACTTCAAAATACCTAAGTATGACTTACAAACTCAATACCAATCAAAAAGTAACTAAAAAGTGTCCAAATGACACTTTAACTCCCAACTACAACATCAAAATGTCTAAGTATGACTTTCAAACTCAAAACCCACCTAAAAAGTGTATAAGTTTCACTTTGACCCTCAAAACAACTTAAAAGTGCAAAAAAAGTGTCCAAGAAACTTATTAACTCCCAAAACAACCTAAATTCAAAATATCTTAAGTTCCTAAAAAGTGTCAAATAGAATTTTGTGACATGTTGATTAATAAAAAAATTACACTTGAAAGTCTTATTTGTCCACCTACAAGAGTATTCATCAAACACATAATGGCTTCAAGTGTCTAAATGAACCAACCTAAATTCAACCTATCAAGAGTGTCTAAGTGTTCTTTTGAGTTTCAAAAGCAACAAAAATGTATCTAAAAAGTGTCTAAATGACACTAATGACTTTCAAAACAACTTGAACATATATAAGTGTGACTTCCGAACTCAAAATCAACCTAAAAGATCAGCATTAATCATTCTCATTGCAATTTCATCATTGTCATTACAATTTCATTCAAATTTTCATATGGTATTTATAATATTTGGTAAGTCTCACAATGCAAAGTCCACTAATTTAAACTATGTGTTCCAAAACGACAACTAATCTTCCAAGACGACAACTAATTTCATTCATACATTCATTTGTAGAGGACAATTCTAGATAAAAAAAAAATACTCAATTAACAAGTCTATATAACTATGGAAAACAACTCTAGATCCAAACGAATAGTCAATAAAACACTCACCCACGTTTAGTAAGATGGCGGCAACCACCCACGTCGGCAGAAGAAGAAGGCGGGCATCGGTAGAAGAAGCGGCGTGGCACGGCAGCAACAGGCGGCGTCGAATCGGCAGCGGCAGCGACGGCGTTGGAGGCAACAGCAGCGGCGTTGGAGGCAGCGGCACCGGCGTCTGGCAGCAGCAACAGGCGGCATTGGGCAGAGGAGCGGTCGAGCCTTCTTGTCGGGGTGGCAACAGCGGCGGCGTCGTCGTTCTTTGAGAGCTTTGTTGTCGGGAGCCTTGTTGTGGGAAGAGGATTTTGTGGGGTGAGGGTGGCGAAGATGAAAGGAATGGGTGAAGATTTTTTATTTGTTTTATGTAAAAATAAAAGTAAAATGAAAAAGAAAAAAAGAGGGAAAGTGAGAGGAGGGAAAGTAAAAAAAGTCAAAATAGTAAAAAAAATTTGAAAATTCACGTCTTTTCCCGCCAAAACCGTATTTTTCATTTTCTTACATTTAATGACTATTTTTTTTAGTCATTAATTAATGACACAAAAAAACAGTCATCAATTCCGACAAATCTAAAAAACTCCATTTTTTTCCGCAAAAAACGCGTGATTTTGGCTTTAATGACTGTTTTTTCTCTTTCTCCTCTATTTCTACTGCTGTACAAGAATCATGGAAAGTGAAAATTGTTGTAGTGGTAGAAGAAGATAGAGAATGGGAAATTGATATAGATAATTAAATATTAAAAGAAAAGTTGTATGGGTATGCAGTTTACTTTTTAAAGAAATTAAGAAAAATTCGTATAACTACTCATTTGCATTGATTATCACGCAATTAACCTTAAATAATAAATTTCCAAAAAAGAAAGAAAATTTAGTGAACCAAAGTTGGATAAATGTCCAAATCCGTTATGGTTAGGAGTTTGAGAGAGTTGAGGTATAAATGAGAAAGATTGAATTACAAGTTTATTTATTTATGTTATCGTACAGAAATTGTTTGATGACTTGTCTGAGACACAGGGTATTGCAAGTTAATCGATGATTTAACATGATATTAGAACATTTTGTCTGAAAGATTTTGTATTTAAGCCCACGAGTGAATGAAGTGATAGATATGATATTATTAAATTTAAATTTATCTTCATCCTTTAATTAAACTTTTGAGTCAATCAATAATTTAATTAATTATAAAAAGACTTAAATTATGTCTATTTAATTTTTGAACTTAAAAAAATAATTCTCTCTAGATCTCAAATTATGTATCTAATTGGTCTATCCAAACTTTTTTTAATTAACCTTTTTAGTACATTTAAAAATTGGTTGTTGGGTTGGATATAAATTAATTTCATTTTATATACATAATGGAAAACTTAATTATTAGCTGTTGTTTCTACCATATCTATGAATTCTTAAGATTTATTTAGAAACAAAATTTAAAATCTAGAGAAGTTATTAAACACAAAACTAAACTGTTTTTAAAGATCTATTAAACATTTGTTTTTTAAAGTTCAAAAACTTTGTAAACATCAAAATAAAGGGAAAGTTGATAAACTTATCTTTCAGTTTATAAAGTTTAGAGAAACACCAAATTCAAAATTTAATGATAATTCAACCGCTAAACTTGTGATTCAACCAACTTATATGTTATAATTCAAACAAATTAAAAGAGATACTACCTGCTGATGTGTATTTGAAACAATTTTACATCCAATTATTATAGGTTAACATATTAAGGACCAACCACCTTAATTATCTCACAGTTTTCAATAATTTTCAAGTGGCTACGGCATCCAACTCAAAACTCTTTGGCCAAAATGCTAAAGTCGGTTTTTTGTATATTCCCAATAAATTGAACTTAAAAATAAAAAATAAAAAAACAATATTTGGATGCATACTGCATAATTTTTTCGTCCAATCCAGCTCTAGGGAAACAGAAAATTCAAGAATATATTTTTTTTTCTTTTCTTTTTCCATTCATAGACACGTTAATTGGTTTAAAATTTTATAGGTGACCGTAAATAAATGATGTTTGAGAATAATATGTTTGAGAGTAAAATTATTTGAAATAAGATATTGTTATGTTTGATTGTGTATGAAAATATTATCGGCATTTGAAAGGAATAAATTATGTTTGTATTTATTTTATGAAATAATCATGGTAATCAAGGTTCGAAATATCGATGTTGATAGAAATATCTAGGTCCCAATTTTATAAAAATATCAATATCGATGAAAATTTTAGAAAAAAATTATAGAAATAGATGTAAATTGTTATAATTAGTTAATGAAACTTCGATTGTGGCTTGATTAGACTATAACTTATTAAAAATTTGAATGAGGATAAAAATAAATATAGGTTATTTTTTGTGTTTTTTTCAAATTCAATTTCTTTTGAATTCAAAAAGTTTTGGGTTGAAAATAAATTTAAAAATTGAAAAGTTAGAAATTAGAAAAAGTACCACATAAAAAAGACTCAATGACCTTGCATATAAAATTATAAAATCGTGTGTAATCAAGACTATAAAATTGAAAAACTTGAACAGAGAATTCGTGGTTAATTAAAAAAAAAAAAAAAATCGTAATCTTCCTAAAATGTCGAAACTTCTTGAAAACTTCGAAATATCATTAAGAAATTGAAATATTCTGAAAATTTCAAAATTGTGTCGAAATCGAGACAAAAAAAAAAAAAAAAAACAAAATTTCCCCATCATTGGATGGAAATTTTCCACAGGCAAAGAACATATGCTGACGAGTGGAGACTGTTTTTGACGCATTGTTGGATCCAGGAGAGTAAATAGAATATATGTTGTATCTAATTTGACCTTTTTTTTTTTTTTAAAAAAAAAAAAAATCAAAATGAAAAATCATGTGTTTATATGAAGAAAATGGACCAAGATCATACAATTATAAGAAGATGGAGGATTTTTGTCCAAATTTCTTCTCCCCCCAACTAGTTCTCCTTCTCCCATCTCTCCTAATTTCTATGCCTATCTCTCCATTCTTTTTTCTTTTTGTTCTTAATCAAATTTTCTTTTATTTTCATTAATCATCCTTTTGTTATTATTTTATATTTAAATATCTGTTACTTTTTCTCGTTTTTGTAGAGCTTTTTTTTCTTCTTTTTCTTTTTTTTCTTTTTAATTGGACTCAACTTTAGGTATATTTTCAAAATAATGTTTCATATAACCTTATTTTTTATTTTTTATTTAGAAGTTTTCACCATTTTCCCTTATTTTTGTCTTTCCAAAATATCCTTAACATAGTTAGTTATTATTGTATTTTATTATTAATTTGAAAGTTTTGAATATTTTTATTATGTAATTTATTATTTTTTTTTTAACAAGATACTAGTAGGAGGTGTACCAGAATATGTCAACTAGGTTTGACACATTTTTAGCACCCTCATCATATCCTGAAAACCAAATGATGCATTCAATCAAAAGAAATAAGTCGATACAAAACAAGCATGAGAAAAGCTTGGGAACAAAAGAGAGATAGAATAGAGAAAGGCCTTCGAAATCAAGCTAGAAGGAGATGGTGATGTGTGAGGAAAAAAAACTTACTTGAAAATTTTTTTTGCCTTCAATGCTTGAGCAAGAACTTACTTGAAAAAATAAGTGACTTTCGCTAAGTTGAAAATAGTTGTGGTTACCATTGTTCATTAACTACAATATTATTCAATAAACAGGGAGTGAAATTGTTTCAAATGCTATCATATTCTTCTTTATATGAAGCATGGATTCAAGGTCAAAGGTCAAAGCTACAAGAAGATGGACTTGAAAGAAGTTAAAAGAGGCAAAGGAATTGCAAGTTAATTACATAGTCAAGCATAAAAGAAAGTGTAAAGGATTGTAATGTTATTGTGATATATTGACATGCTTGACATGTAAAAAATTTATTAAAAATAAATAACTTTCTATGAGCTACTTTTTTTTTTTCCCTTATGAACGGCTTGAATTTCATGTCAATTAATATACTATTGTCATATTAACAAGACATCAAATTCTTTTTTAAACTAAAAATCAACCAATTTGAGGTTTTTCATTATCTTAAGAGTGAACTTGAGATTATAAATAGATAAATTGAGAATTACCTTAAAAACAGGCTAATTATACTAAATACTCAAACATCTTTTAGTTAATTTTCAATTTGATACATAATTTTTTTAAGTTATTAATTTTACCTTTAATGAAATGGAAATATTTAGGTTCTTTCTATAACCATCTATAACCATGAGTTAGTCTAGTAATAAATAGGGCCATGACTTTGATAAAGGCTAGCTAAGAGGTCATGATTCTTCAACTAATGGTGATCACTTGCCTAAGATTTAATATCTTAAGAGTTTCTTTTAACACCCAAATATAAAGTTTTTATATCTAGGAACGGTTTTTCAAAGTAAAATTCATGTCTTTACATTATGACAAAAGACTTAGGATCAACGCATTATGATAAAAGTAAAGAATTTAAAGAAATAAGACGAAACTCTATTTTTGCGATGAAATGGATGAAAAATAAGTCTTTTTTTTTAAGGAATTCTTGCAGATTTGACAAAATAAGTTTAAAAAATTAGACCCATAGCTTAGATTTATTACTTTTGCAAAAATAGCAAAAAAAACAAGCTCAACCCACATGATAGACCTGATACACCTAATACACTTGATACCCTTGATACACTATTGATATACACTTAATATACTACTGATATACATTTGATATGCTTGATACACGTGTATTTTTTATACACTTGATACACTACTAGTATATGCCTGATACACACTGCTTATACATACTTAATACACTATTAATAGACACTTGATATACAGTAATACACTATTGATAGACACTTGAAACATTTGATACACTTGATATACTACAGATATATAGTTGAAAATGACTAGTTATTTAAGTGTTTTAAAAAAAAAATCATAAAAGTAATTTTTTTGAAAAAAAAAACACTTTTTCAGTCATTCTAAAGGCACCAAAATTGTCAAGGTGAGTACTAAACTGAGTGTTAGTGAGTCTTAGGTTGAATCTCCCTAACTTATTGTACATTTGTACTTAATGAAAGAAACAACATCATTTAAAAATGAAAAAAAAAAAAAAAAGAAACTAAGGGATAAAAAAAATGTAGCAACTACAAAAATTAAAGTGAGTAATAACTCGTATTGCTGCAAACAAAAAATACAAAAAGTATACAAATTAATGAAAAAATACACAACTAATATACTTTATATGTGGTATATTAGTTGACTGATATACCAAAAAACGTGGGTGTTAAAAGGGCAAAATTGGAATACGGAATAAACAATTTTTCATATGTTGAAGGTACGCCCCTAATTATACCTTGAATTTTCCACCCATTAGAAATTTCCTTTTTTAAGTACCATATATTATTATCTTTAAACTATTTACTTAATTCGTTTGTTAACGGCTTAAATTGAATATGTGATTACGATTGAGAAAATGTAATTAATGTTCATGTTAAAGGTGGATGTGGGAGTATGTTGAGTTAGTTATTTGTTTAATATCATGTCATTATTATTTCAAATAAAACAATATAAACAATTATATTTAGGTATTATTTAAAAGAACAAGGTCAATTAATATCATAAAGAATTGTTTTTTATCATATTCTAAAATTATCTTTTTATAAGTTATAAAATTAACTTTATCGAAAATATTAATTATTTATAAGGTAATATGCCTTTTTCTAAACAACATAATCTTACAATAATTTTTTGAAAATTCTTTTTTTTAAGTATACTCGTATGCCATGTAGGTTATGCTTGGTTTGACCATTTGTTAAAAATACTATTTTTTAACTAAATTTGTTGAAAATACTTAATACCTTAGATTATTATGTCTCACAATAAGAAAATTTTTTGTATAAAAAAATAGAAAACTAAAATTAGGAGGGCATAAGTTTTGTTTTGAAAAAGAAGTTGTGAAAGCTCCTTATCTTGTTATAGGTTAGTAAAAAGCCTACAACTCAAGATCTATTGTACTCGTTGCTTCCCAATCACATGGATTGCCACTCATATTATTCTCTACTGAACACAATGAACGACTCAAACTAATTCTACCCCAAAACAAAAAATGCAACCCCTTAAATATGTATAGCGGAAAAGGAGAATCAGATCATTGCCATAACCTGTTGAGCCTAAAAGATAGAAAAAATTCTTAAAATAGACACTCATAATTTTTCTAAATAAGGAAAGAATTTTCAGACAAGATCTACATTTTGAGAGAGATTCTGTAAAACATCACAAGAAATATAAAAGAGAACATCTCGTGGAACAAGACGAGTAACAAAGTTACCAACAATCACAATTAAAAAATATAGAGCTAATACCAAAGCTCTTATTTTGTTTCATGTACAAGAATGGGAAGTTGATAGATTAATATCAAAAGAAAACTTGCATGGGTACGTATTCGACCACTTTCTAAAGAAAACAAGGCAACGATTAACACATGACTAACCCTAAAAATAATAAAATTTCAAACAAAGAAACATCAAATATTGAAAGAAAGTTGGATAAATGTCGAAATCCATTATGGTTAGTAGTTTAAGAGAATTGAGGTATAAATGAAAAGGATTCGTGAATATTTGGTTTTTTATTTTTTTTTTCAAAAAAATTGTTCTTCAATTTTAAATTTGATGTGTAATAAGTCTCTAACATATTCGAACTGTTTTAAAAAAATAATAATAATAATTAGTACATTTCAAAAATTAATTGTCCAATTGGATATAAATGTAAATTTTATGTATAATGAAAATTTTAATTTTTTATTTGTTGTATCTAGTATATCCATAAATTCTTAAAAATATTGAATAAGTACTCAAGAATCTAAATAAGAATCTATTTAAACACAAAATTGAAAATTTAAAAAAGTATTATTGATATAAAACTAAAATTTTTAAAAGTTTATTAAACATCTTTTAAAATTTAAAGACTCATATTAAACATAAAATTGAAAGTTGAACCGAACTTATTTAAAAGTTTAGAAACAAAATAAACACAAACTTCAAAGATTTAGTGATAATTCAACCACTAAACTTGGATTCAACCAACTTATGTTACAAGTCAATCAACATTAGTGATACCTAGCTACCTGATGTATTTGATACAACTATTAAAGTGTCACATCCAATTATTATTAAGTTTATCAAAATTCATATATAATGCACAACTGGTGGAGAACGAAGATGTAGCGTTCCACAATCATAATACTACAAAGTACAAACCAAGTTTATTGAGTTGCACAGCTCCAATGGCTTCCACTGAATTTTCAACCATATTTTTTGCCTTGATCATACCATTTTTTATCATCATTTTCTCTCGTATTTGGAGGTGGAATTTCCATGGAGTCATTCCTTGGAACTGGCCAATCCTGGGTATGACACTTAGTGTTGTTACTCATATTCATCGAGCTCATGATCGTATTACTGAAGTCTTACACGAAGCTGGTTCCACTTTTTTCTTCAAAGGCGTTTGGTTTTCAGGTATGGACTTTCTCCTCACAGTTGACCCTTCAAATATCCACCATATTTTGAGTGCAAATTTCGAACGATACCCAAAAGGCCCTGATTTCAAGTATATTTTTGACGTTTTGGGAGATGGGATTTTCAACTCCGATTCAGATGTTTGGAAGAATCAACGCAAAACAGCTCATTCCTTGTTTCATGATGAGAATTTTCTTCAACTCTTGGAGAAAATTACATTGAACAAAGTGAAGGAAGGGCTTGTTCCGGTGCTTGAAAGTGCTTGTGAAAATGGGTTGGTGTTGGATTTGCAAGATTTGTTTCAGAGATTCTCTTTTGATTCAACTTGTATGTTGGTCACTGGCTTCGACCTCCATAGTTTATCTCTTGAGTTTCCTCAAGTTCCTTTTTCTAAGGCCATGGATGATATTGAGGAAGTGATTTTTCTGCGACATTTTTTCCCTAAAAAAATATGGGAATTTCAAAAGAAACTCCAAATTGGACAACCCAAAAGGCTGGAACATGCTTGGAAAATCATAGATGAAACCATCGCCAAATTGATAGCCTCCAAAAGGGAGAGGTTGAAAAATAAGGTGAAAGAAGAAGGAGATGAGCAAGGAGGAGGAGTTGATTTGATTACATCATATATTACAAACAAAAACAAAGATGATAAATTTCTTAGAGATACGATTTTAAATTTCATGATCGCTGGTAGAGACACTCTAAGTTCAGCTCTTTCTTGGTTTTTCTTTTGTCTTTCGAATAATCCCAACATCATAGGGAGGATTAGGGAAGAGCTCGAAACAATGATTCCAATGAATGAAGCTCGAGATCAATGGCGGATATTTTCGATTGAAGAGGTGGATAAGTTAGTTTACTTCCATGGAACTTTGTGTGAAGCTCTTAGACTATATCCCCCAGTCCCACTGCAACATAAGGTGTCAATACAACATGATATCCTCCCAAGTGGTCATCACATAAATCCCAATACAAAGATTGTGTTTTCTTTATATGCATTGGGAAGAATGAGTGATGTGTGGGGGAAAGATTGCATGGAGTTCAAGCCAGAGAGATGGATTTCAGAAAAGGGAAAAATCAAACATATGCCATCTTATAAATTCTTGGCCTTCAATGCTGGGCCAAGAACTTGCTTAGGAAAACAAGTGGCGTTCATTGAGTTGAAAATAGTTGGAGCTGCCATTATTCATAACTATAATATCATTCAGCAAGCAGGGCATGACGTTGTTCCAAATGCTTCCGTAATTCTTCATATGAAGCATGGATTCAAAGTTAGAGTTACAAAGAGATGGACTTGAAAAAAGTTAACACATGGCAAAAGAATTAAGAGTCTCTAGTTTGTTTTAGGTTAAATTACATGCTCAAGAATAAAATAATTTGTAAAGGATTGTAATTTTTTTTTTTTTATAGTACTTTATCTTCCAACCTGGTTTAATAATGTTGTTAGCCTAGTGTGGGGAATATAATGAGAGTGCTAATAATGTGTTAACCTAGTTGAGATATTTAGGTGTGCCTACTGATCCCTTTCTCCCTCAGTCATATCTTATTAAAAAGAATGTTATTATATACTCATGTTGATCAGTACATAGTTTAATTAGTTGAAGTAGTATTAAGAGTAATGTTCAAGTTTTTACTTTTGGTCTGAAATATAAAGCTATTAAATAAAAGAAAATGAATGGTATGCAATAAATATATAATCTATAATATTATAGTATCTTATAGAGTGATTAATAGGGAGAATCATTTTTGGACTATTTTTTCCAAATATTTTATAACTCTCATTAGGTCCCTTCTTTACATAGTATTATCTAGTTAATCTCCATGGTAACCTTTTACTAATTAGTATTGTTTATTTAAATACATATAAAAAATACTATGTAAATAAGTGATTAAGAAGTATATGATGTGGGCATATGGGCATTTAAAACTAATATCTATTGAAACCCTTGACTAATTAATTATTATTATTAATTTAAACGTTTAAAAGAGAAAAAAAGGGAAAAAAAAACACTCTTACATAGGTTAATTAAGATAGTAAGATGTGGATATGTCATATGTGGACATTTAAAGTTATTAGCATACCTTTTGAAAAAAATAAATTAAAAAAAAAAAAAAAAAAAAAAAAAAACTACTATATACAATTTTTTTTAGTACAATAATCGAGGTTGAAGATTAGAACCTTCCACCTCTAAGATGGAAGGTTATGTCACTCACCACTAAATTAAACTCACTTCGACTACTAAATAATTATTGTGTAGTTTGTGGTTATTTTTCAATTTTTTAGAATAAAGGAGTTTGGAAGTCTCTTTGGTCTTCCAAAAATTTTAGATAATGGTTACCACTTCCAAGTATTTAAATTATAATAAACATTACTCTTTTCAAATTTCATCATCATAAAGTAACATACCATTGTAGCATCTTGCATTTCCTATAAATAGTTCTATACATTTGTAATGCATTTGGTCAGCAAAAAGAGATCATTTTATTAATTTTTGTGCTAATTAAGTTGATTTATTTGTGGTATATTTGTCCATCCTTGAATTTTTTTGGAAACCATGTCTTAAACTAATTTTAGATTTATCATAGTCGTTTCTTTAATTTTTAGTTAAACTATTATTACTAATACATTGTGGTAAATAGGCATAATGAAGAACATGCATACAAGATTTGGAACCTTTTCAATATACTGAATTTCAAAGCAAGTGTGTTATCCGTAAAGGTGGGGTTGAAAAGTATTAAACTGATTGAAAAAGGGAAAAGCTTTTAGAGGTGTTGAAAATCATTGTGATAGATGAAGAGTTCTTTACCCTTTTTATATATATATAATTCTACAAAATTACTTAAAATGTTTTCACAATGCAAAATATATATATTTTTTTTTTTTTACTCTTTTAATGAATTAATGAATATATACAAACTATTACAAAATCCAAACCTAAATTTGACAAAAGAAAACAATTATAGAGTTTTGCCAATTTAGATGCTCACTATTAATTTTACAACATTGTAAGTTACACTTAATATTGGGTTTGTATAATTTACTAATTTTACTTATCTTTGTATGCCTTGCTATCTTAAAAAGGGGTAAAGAGTACGATCATTTTTGGACTATTATATTTTAATATAAATCATAGTTGTCCTTTTAAGTTGTTATAAATTTATATATTAAAAAAAACTAAAACTAAAATAAAAACTACTATAATATTGTCTTTTTTTAGCATAACTCTCATAGGTTGCTTTTGGTTTCACCAAAAAGGTCTCGTAGCATTAGAAATAGTTGTTATCCCTTATAAATTTATGATCATCCTCTTATTTAATCATGTGAACTTTGATTGCATTCCCATCCAACATTGACGAAAATTATGATCTTATTTCCTCTTCAATTAAAAAGATTATTTTTTTTATTGTTAATACATTATTTGTGACATGCATGCAAACGATAAACATTAAATTTTAATTAGAATAATCTAAAAGAATATGGAACGTGTTTAAAAGATGTTAAAAAGAATTGATTAGATCCGTGTGCTTTGTGACATGCACGCAAACATTGCGGAATTGCATTTGTATCATAAAAAGTGATTAAAGGTAAATCTTAACCACATATTATATTGGTAAAAAAAAACTTATTTATTTATTAATTTAGCAGAATTACTTTTAAATTTTAACTAATGTATGGATGCTTATAAATACCAGCTTTCTAAATTTTAGCTTTCCTAAAAATTGGTTACCTTCCTAATCATTTAAATAAATATATTTTAATAATATCATTCTATATAATATATTTTGTCACGTCAATTTTAAAAAATTTGATTGATTCAATTCTTTATAACAATTATTTTTCTTAATTTTTATCAAATAATCTAGATTAAACAAAATTAATTGAAACTCAAATCATATAAAATTTTAAATAAAAATATTATAATAAAATTAAATTAATTCTCAATATGATAATAATTGAAATAATAAGATACTTTGGCTTATATAATTAAATTACACTAATTTAGTATTAATTTACCTAGCAGGGTAAAGTATAACTAATTTTTTTTAATTTAAAATTAAAATCTACCAAACACTATTTTTATGTTTCCAACTGATTTTTCTAAAAACATAATTATTTTTTCAAAGGAAGAAAAGACGGACAATGTTGTGGATTTAAGTGAATTGGAGAAGGTTACAAACATGTTTGCAATTGATTATGAAGTTGTTAAAATTACTCCTATTTATTTTTAAAATCAATAAAATTACATTTAAAAATATAAAATTAATCATTAAATTAATTTTTAGTGATTAAAGATGTCTTTTTGTATTGAATACAATCACAAAAGTGAATTTTGAATAATTTAAAATCAATTTCAAACATGCAGACTATCGTATAAAAAAAAAGAAAAAAAAACGAGAAAAAAAAGCTTCATGAATAATGTATTTTGGCTGTCTCTTTTTATTTTATTTTATTTTTTTTTTTTGAAAGAAATCAATTTTTAAATTAACATTTCTTTGGAAAAAACTTCAAATCAAATTAAAAATCTTATATTTCGTGGGAAAAGGTAAAAGATTTTGACACGTAAGAAATCAAGATTTTACATCACTCATAGCTAGAGATCCACATCTTCAATTCAATTTATTTAATTCTCCATAGTTGTTAATACATGTCAATTTTGTTAAGATGTTTCAGTATACCTCTGATCTCTATTCAATAGTGTTGAATGAGAAATTTCGGTCAACCAAATTTCGCTACGTCATCATAACAAAGTCCAAATGCATTGTGAAATTTATAAATCGGATTGGACCGAGTAGCTAAAGTCACTCGGGTCAAAAAGTCCAACCCAATTTAAGTCCATTATGATTTTTTTTGGGCCAAAGAAGATATTAGGCCCAAGCCCATGAAGTCCCATAGAAACGGTATAAATAGAGGCTTTATCTCTTCATTTGGGGGATTGGAATTGGAAACATTAACAATGGAGCGCTAATGCTCTGAAGACGGAATCCTGAAGATTCCAAGACCTTAAAATTCTAATCAAACTCTGAAAATTGAATCTCTAAAGATTCGAAAATCCAAATATTGAAATTCTAAATATCTGAAGAACACAACCCCTCGGCTCAGAAAATTGAATCTCTAAAGATTCGAAGATCCAAATATTGAAGCTCTAAATATCTAAAGAACACAACCCCTCGGCTCAAAAGATCTGAAGAATACAAGTTTTGAAGAATGCAAAACTATTGAAGCTTTGAAGATCAAAAGACTAAAGCTTTGAAGAGTAAAACTTTTTTGAATATTTAAAGACAAAAGCTTAAAGGTCATTCAGAAGATCAGAAGACTTTCTCTATAGCTCTTAAAATCAAAAACTCCAAAGGTCGATCAACAAGCTTAAAGGCCGATCATCTGCTTTGAAGAATGCAAAACTCTTGAAGTTTTGAAGATCAAAAGACTAAAGCTTTGAAGAGTATAACTCTCTTGAAAATTTCAAAACAAAAGCTTAAAGGACATTCAGAAGATCAGAAGACTTTCAATGAAGCTCTTAAAGTCAAAAACTCCAAAGGTCGATCAACAAGCCTAAAGGCCGATCATCCAAGAATATCAATAAGCCTAAAGGCCGATCACCAAAGAAGATCAGCAAGCCCAAAGGCCAATCACCCAAAAAGATCAACAAGCCTACAAAGCTGATCACCCTACAAGTTGATCACCAAGAAGATCATCAAGCCCAAAGGTCAATCGTCCAAGAAAATCAACAAAGCTAAGGATTAAAATTTATTTTGTCCAGAGGAAGAATCAAAGGAATACAAATACGAAATTCAAATTCCACGAATTAAATTTCTTCGGAAATCTCGTCGAACAAATAGTATCTTGATAAATAATAATAATAATAATTTTCATAAATTTCAAAATTGAATTTCAACCATCAATACAATTCTTAATTAAAAATGCGATCGAATAGTGTTGAAAATATCAAATTTTGATATTTTAATATTTTTTAGGGAAAAGAAATTATTTTTGAAAAATCAAAATAAATTTCATTTTTATTAATGTATCTAATACCACTCATAATTGTTAATTCAGGTTATATTTCTAAAATGTGAATTAATGAATATGAGATTTTTTTTTTTATATTCGTGAGTGTCCGGGCCAGCTTACGCGCACATCTTAACTACAACTCACTTGACCCTACAACATTTGGGTATCAATTCGTAGGATATTAAATCTTAGGTAGGTGGCCACAATAGATTGAACCTATGACCTTTTAACCCTTTGGCATAAATATGAAACATTTTTTTTTTTTTTGAAAAATGCAAGATAATATTTTGTGGACCTTATTAATCTTGTTAATTGAATAATAAAAGATGAAATTTGGTAACCAACCATGTTTAACGTCACAAGGTGCTAACACCTACCCCACATGATCAATCACGACTTTAATAAGACTAGTTGGAACTTTCATAACATTAAAATAAAATGTATCTATATATTGAAAAATATCATATTACTCAAAACAAATTTGAATTAATATGGGGAAATTATTGTATATAGAAAAAATATCAAACTATTTCCAAATATAGCAAAATTTCAAGTAGTCCACGATAGACCCAAATAGACATTTATTCGTATCTATCTCTAAATTGATAGATGTGGTCTATTGTTGTCTATTACAAATTGAAAGAAAAGTTTGCTATATTTGTGATTATTTTCAACCATTTTTCTATTTTTTAAAATATCCCATTAATATACCTTTTCAAAACTTTTTTTCTAAAAGTTATCTGAATGTATTTTTGATCTCTTTATTTAAATCTTTTATTAGAAATAAAAACATATTTCTATTATATTTATAACTACAATTTAACTTTAAAAATTAAAAAAAATTAAAAAAAACTATTCAATGTAAATCTCATTCTCACATAAAGGTTTAAAAAAAAAAAAAAAACAAAGTTCATGTTAAATAATAAGAAAATAAAAAATTTGAAGAAAAAAATAGCATACCTTAGACAAATAAAAAAAAAAATGGAGGTGCGATACCTAGCTAATTCTAATTATTAAAAAAAAATAAAAAGGAAAAAAAACGTTGAAAAAAAGAAGGTATACCCAAAATAGAAAAATCGTAGGCATATTAGAAAAAAGCTTTAAAAAAAAAACACAAGAATGTTGCAATAATGCTGAATTTATTATAAATATTAAAAAAAATTAGATGTCCATTATATAAATATGCTTAGTGGCAAAAGGCCATGTGTCTACTAGACACATCCTTTGTGGCCATGAAATGCCACTACCTACTTACCAAATTGCCTATAAATAGAGGCTTTTTATGGATATTGTAATACACACATTGGAGAGAAAATAAGAAAAAGGATTGGTGTTGAGAAATTTCATAAAATTCCACTTTCTTTATTTTAGTTTATTTTAAGTTTATTTAATTTAGTTGTTTTAATTAATTTTATATTATTTAATTATTTTATTATTTTAATATTATAATTCTCGATTTTCGTGCTCCATTTTTTCGTCATTTTGCTCCTCAATTTTACAACAGAATTATTCTTTTTAAAAAAAAATACTTGAATGCTTAAAAAAAAAAATTAACGAAATTAAAACCAAAACCAAAAACAAATATGAAAACAGATAAAATAAAAGGGCAAAAAAAGAGAAGTAAAACATAAATTTTAAAATATAGTAAATGCACACCAATCAATATCATCAAACTAATTTTTGAAAGGATATATAGATTCCACATTTAGTGAATCATGAAATTAAAATCAAACTCCAACCTAACTAAACTGACATCCAAAATTAACAAAACTTGTAAGGGTGCTTTTAATTTAATGCATCCAAAATAAATAGGATAAAAACATTGGATTTTGTCCCAAACAAACATTAGATTCAAATACCATAATTTTCCTCCATTAAGCTAGCTACTTTATAAACTAAACTTCAAAATAACGTGTCATTAAGTCAATATTGTCAACAAAATTAACTAAAAAATGTTGGTAGTTAATTAAAAAAAAAAAAGTTGTTTAGCATGCTAATTTTTAAAATATCTTTTGAAATCAAAGTAACTATATTTCTTTATTTCAAAAGATGTGAAAATGAGGGAGGGAAACTTTAATTATTTCACATTAAATATGTTGTGTACTCTATCTATCCACTCAGTTACAAGTTACATATAGATGGAACGAAAAAATAAATTATTCTATCTTTTTTTTTTTTTTGTTCTATTTCATATAATTCTTAATTATTTTTATGAATAACCTAATTAAAAAATTTTACATATAGAAAAGGAGTCGGCGAAAATATGTCAGGCTAATGTGTCTTTTACATCCTCCACCCAACTAAACATCTGTTAAACACGTTTGAAAAATCAAAAGTCTTAAAAGTTGATAAAGTTATATGATGTTTTTTTAATGTCTAGAGATGAAATAAATATCAACTCTTTTTTAGTACAAATAAATACCAACTTTAAAATTCAACTAGCTCATGTATGTTACATTCAATTGTTACGAAGGATAAATATCCAATATAAAAGGTCTGTGATGAATAACTTGAACCGAATATATAAAATATATATATAAGCATATTGGTGTGGTGTTTGTAACACTCACTCTAATGATTAAGTTATAGAGTGCGTAGAAGTTTTTCACTCTCAAGTAGACCTACTTACATCTTATATTGACATATTAATGGAGAAATCTTACATAGGGCGTCAAAATTGAGATTTTGAGAAGTCAATTTGAGTTAATTAGAAGTTCCATTTGAAAATTAATTGATTGGCAACGAGAGAAATAATAACTCTTGTAAAGATTGTGAGGTCCTCTATTTTCAATTATACTTTCTAGTCCAAATTAATTAAATGAGATAGAAAAATCTCATACCATTATCAAAATTTATATAATGCACTAAAGGTGGAGATTGCCACTACATCTGCACATTCATAATAGAAACCAAGTTTATTGAGCTATTGCAGAGCTTCTATGGCTTCCACCGACTTTTCAGCCATCCTCTTTGCGTTGATCATATCTTTTATTTTGTTTATTTTCTCTCTAATTTGGAGGTGGAATTCCAATGGAGGGGTTCCTTGGAATTGGCCTATCTTAGGTATGACGCCCCATGTTTTTGCCCATATCCATCGTATAGCTGAAGTCTTAAGTGAATCTGGTTCCAATTTCTTCTTGAAAGGTGCTTGGTTTTCAGGTACAGACTTCTTCCTCACAGCTGATCCTTCAAATATCAACCACATTTTGAATGTTCATTCCTAACGCTATCCAAAAGGCCCTGATTTTAAGTACATTTTTGACATTTTGGGAGAAGGGATTTTCAACTCTGATTTAGATGTTTGAAAGGAACAACGCAAAACTGCTCATTCCTTAGTTAGCCATGAGAATTTTCTTCAATTCTTGGAGAAAATTACATTGAAGAAAGTGAAGGAAGGGCTTGTTCCAGTGCTTGAAAGTGCTTGTGAAAATGGGTCAGTGTTGGATTTGCAAGATGTGTTTCAGAGATTCTCATTTGATTCAACTTGTATGTTTGTCACAGGCTTCAACTTTCATAGTTTATCTCTTGAATTCCCTCAAGTTCCTTTCTCAAAAGGCGTGGATGAAGCATAAGAAGTGATTCTTCTTCGCCATATTTTTCCTAAAATGTTGTGGGAATTTCAGAAGAAATTCCAGATTGGACAAGGCAAGAGGATGAAAGAAGCTTGGAATATCATAGATCAAACAATTGCAAAATTGATAGCATCATAAAGAGAGAGCTTGAAGAAGAAAGAGGAGGAGGAGAAGAAGGAGGGGGAGTTGATTTGATTACATCATATATGAAAAACAATAAAGCAAAAAATGATGATAAGGTGTTGAGAGACACTCTTTTGAATTTTATGGTTGCAGGTAGGGATACTTTAAGTTCAATCCTCTCATGGTTTTTTTCTGTCTTTCGAAAAATCCAATTATTATAGAAAAAGTTAGAGAAGAGCTCAAAACAACACTTCCACCAAATGAAGCTCGAGATGAATGGCGGATATTTTCGATTGAAGAGACATAAGTTAGTTTACTTCCATGGAACTTTGTGTGAAGCTCTTAGACTATATCCTCCAATCCCAATCAATCACAAGGTGGTTGTACAACATGATATCCTCCCAAGTGGTCATCGCATAAATCTCAAAATGAAGATATTGTTGTCTATATATGCATTGGGAAGAATGAGTGTTGTGTGGGGAAAAGATTGCATGGAGTTCAAGCCAGAGAGATGGATTTCAGAAAAGGGAAAGATCAAACATGTGCCATCTTACAAATTCTTGGCCTTCAATCCTGGGCCAAGAACTTGTTTGGGAAAACAAGTGGCTTTCACTGAGTTGAAAATCGTTGCAGCTGCCATTATTCATAACTACAAGATTATTCAACAAAAAGGACACCAAGTTGTTCCAAAGGCTTCCGTTGTTCTTCATATGAAGCATGGTTTCAAGGCCAGGATTATAAGGAGATGGACTTGAAAGAAGTCAAAAGCAAAGAAATAAATGACATAGTTAAAATTTAACGTTGTTATGTATTTCACGTTGATTTGAACTTAGTTTAATTTAGTTGAAATATTGGTAGTAATGTTTAAGTTTTATCTTTCAATATAATACTTTTAAATTACAAAGAAAAATAGTAAGAATTATGATCCAATAGAAAAATATTGACATTGTTTTCTTTGTTTTATATCATGTAATATTAGATGGATGTATCCTTGCAAACAATTGAATACATCTCAATTAGTTAAGTGTAGATCTTTGGCTAATTAGATGTTTGAAATCTTCATATTTCATGTATTCTTGAAATAAAAATGAAACCAAAGTTAAACAACATAAAGGAAGCACAGTCTATCGAACAACATCATCCATCCATCTTAGTCATTTATATTTGAGGCAATTGCAAATATAACAATTAAACATAAAGTATTAGTTGGCATAAATAACACAATAAAAAAAATTTGCAAATATATTTATAAATTCTTTAGAAATGTTGCAAATATAGTTGCTAATAGGAGTCTTTATTAGTGATAGAGTCTATTATTGATAAATTTTGTTATATTTGTAATTATTTAGAAATGTTCTCATCCACTCAATTATTAATTTTAAAGGCGTTATATATTGCAATTAATGTTTATATTGATAAGACAACTTTGAGATGATATAAAAAACAAGAGTCTGACATGTGTTTATATGAGAAAAATGGACCATGATCATAATTTTATATATAAACTTTTTTTTTTTTTTTTTTTTGGTCCTAGTATGCTCTCTTCCCACCTAATTCTGAATTTCTCCTTTAGTGTGCCCTATCTCATTTCACTCTCTTCCATCATAATGTTTTTCAACTTTTTCTTTTATCACTTCCTTATCCTCTTCTCTTTTTATTTTTTTTCTTTTATTTTTATCATATTAGAAATTGTTTTCAAATATAGAAAAATGAATCAAAATATTTACAAACATAACAAAATTTTACTGTTTATCTACAATAGATCTTGATAGAATATCATACGTGTCTATTTGTTTTTTTTTTTAAAAGTAAAGGCTTGTCGCATTACTCTACATTTATTAACCTAACAAATTTTCCCTCAATCAAAATGGGACTAGGTTTTCAGAAGTCAGAACTCTAGCTTTAAAGGTTCATTTGGGTAACAGCTAAGAGGTGAGGTTTGGGTTAGTAAAGCCGAAGCCATGTGCTGTTGAAAGTTTGGTAAACTAAGACTCATTTATGGTTGTTTTCGTTTTTGGTACAAGAAAAAGTAGTTTGAAATTTTTTTGCCTAATCTTGAAAAATAGTATCGGTTAATTAACTAGAAATGAAAGTTTGTGTTTATAAGTTTTATTTTTATTGTGACAAATTAACTATTTATTTAGGGATGATTATGTGTGTGTAAGGTAATATATGTTAGGTAGGTCTAAAAACATTTGGTGTCGTAATTGTACATTAATAAACTAAGGTTTACAAGAGTTTAGTATATACTACAAAAGTTTTATTAACATGAACATAGTTTAATTGACATAAAATATATATCTTCGACCATGAGGCTAAATATTCAAATTTTCATTTTGTTAAAATTTAAAAAAAAAAATTAAAAAGTCCAAAGAGAGAGAGAAAAAAAACATAAGGATACATATTTTTTTCTTATGTAAATTAGATTCTAGTTTAAAGTAAACAATTGCAAGCTAGTTATAGTTACCCACTAAATATCAGTTGACAATAAATTATTATTAATTTATTTATGAACATGATTTTATGTTTAAAAAATTGTATAATTATTATTTTGTTATATTCTATAATTTATGGGATAAATTGAAATTTTTGTCCCTATAGTTTGAAAGAGGTTAAAATTTAGGTTTTAGGGTTTATAATTAGAATTTAGCTCCTATATAAATGAAGTCTAGAAGCTTCCCTTATGAAAATGAAAGCAATAGCAAAGTTTGGAAGAAATCTCATCTATCCCTCACAAAAAGAATGATGGTATACATAATGATGTGTAAGAGTTGGATGAGCTTTGAGCTAATATCATAATTTGTGACAAATATGAAAGAGGACGAGCTACTTAGAATCTGTTTCATTATTTCTTTCATTCACTACATCGTGTTTCGTTTTTTAAGAATTAAAAATAGAATCATGTATCTTTAATACCTATTTATGTTTCTTGTTTCTAAATCAAAATCGAAATTTATTTTATGAATGCTTCTTGTTTCTTGTTTGTTTAGTTTAAATTATATTTTAGTATATAGAACATGTATTAAGAAAAAAAATATAATACAATTTTAGCCCCAAATGTAAAAGTAAAATAATAACAACCATCAAATTTACCTTAAATGATGTTTGCTTACATGAGTTAATTTAATAACACATACAGGATTAATTTGTAAATTTTTAAATGATCATTAATTTTATTAATTACACAATGCTATTGATAATATAATTATGTGGGATGAGGATTAGGATAATCGAGCATATCTCCATTTCTTTAATTCAACAATGATTAAAAAATTTAAAAAAAAGAAAAAATCTTTTTAAAATGTATGTGTATGCTTTTTATTCTCATACACACAAATAAAATCTAAAGCAGAGAAAGAATACTTAAAAAAGATTACTCTTTTTAAATATAGTAAAATTTTACTATCTATCATCTGTGTTATGATAGACACAGATAGTAGTTTATTGCGATCTATTGCGACAAATAGATGGTGTATTTTACTATTAGTTGTAAGTATTTTAAGTAGTTTTACCATTTAAGATAATTTATCAAAAAAGATGGTAAACATTGCTGTCATTTATGCAAAAATTGTGAAGAAGGTATAAATCATCTACTTATTCGCTGCCAGCTTATCCCACATCTTTGGTCCCGAATACAAGGCTGTTAGGCACAACTTTGGTGAATAGCAAAAGTGTCCAATGCCAGTGCAAGAATTTAATACTTGTGGCTTGAACCATGAATCCAGGAACTTCATTATTGTCTTCAATGCTACTATGGCTACTCTTTGGATTGTTTGAAATGATCAAAACAGGCTTTCATGGATACATCCAACCATGCTGATAAGCTGTGGGAAGATATTTGTATGTTGATTGGTTACTAAGCTATTCATGATAGGCCGCAATAGACTACTATTTGTGACTATCTTTGTCATGATAAACATAGATAATAGTTCATCGTGATCTATCGCAGTTTATTGTAAATAGACTTAATATTTTACTATTATTTATAAATATTTTTAACAATTTTATTTTTTAAAATAATTTTCTTCATAAATTAATGGAAAAAAAAATAGGATGTGATTAATGAGAAGAAAATAAAGGTAAGAACAAAAAAGAAATGAAAAAGAGAAGGAAGTGAAAAAAAAGATGGGCCTAGAAAGTTGAGATGGGATAAAATAATAATTGGGGGAGAGAAGAGATTAGGATAAAAAGCCTCCATCTTCTTATAATTATTTCCCCTCAAAGAAGTGTCATATCAATTCATTTGATTTTATTTTTGATGGTTCAATCTCATTATTTTCTTTTAAAATATGTCATATCAAAGAGATGTTTTTTTTGTTTTTTTTTTACTTTGATTACCGTGACAAACTTTATTTCGCTTAGTCGATAAACATCATTTTAATTGCATTTTATTTAAGGAGATGATAAAAGTAGAGAGTTCCAAAATGGATATTTTTTTCTTTTTCTTTTTAAGAACGTTAGGGAAAAAATATTCGAAGATCTGACTGATTTATATTTAGATTTAACTATTTTCAAAGATACAACACATATGCATCGCATCTACTTTAGATCAAAGAAACAATTTTACACTATATGTCATTAGCTACCAAAGCATAAGAAGTACAGAAGTTAGACTATTTGGTTAGAGGATTTGAGATATATTTGGTTTGGAATATATTTTTCCCAGACATCAACAATGCTGACACTTGGTAGCTCATAAAAATCCTAACAATTCCTAAATCACCAACTCTCTAGTTCAACTCCTAACAACAAAATTCTTAAACTCCAAATCAAATGATGTCAATCTAAAGGGAAGGAGTAGAGTTGGATTATCTTTTGATCCAAGAGCAAGAGATAACAAGACGAACTAGTCCTCTACTCGAGGTTTGAATACTCCACAAGCAAATTGATCAATATTACTTGAATACTCAATAGGTACATTTTTACCTCCCCACTTTTTTTTTTCTCCGTTTTTATTCTCTTTTCTCTTCTTTTATTTATTATTTTTCTCTTCTTTTTCTCTTTTATTTATTATTTCAATTTGTTTTCATTTTTCTGGTTTCTTTGATATTTTTGAAAGTTTTCCTTTCATTTTTTCCTCTAGGAATGAAAATTAAATTTAATTATATTGTTTTAAATTATTCTAGAATATTTACTTAATAATAAATTAATTAGCAACTAATTATTTTACATTAACTAGCATAAATTGATTATTGAAATTATTTGAATTTGGTTTATTTTAATACTTTATAATTGCATAAAAATTGTTAAAAATATCTACAAACCAAAAAAATATATATATAATTTGTTTCTAGAAAAATTTAATAATATTTTTATCCATATGATAAACATCATTTATTTTTACTAAAATATAATAACATTTCTATACCAGCACAGCACTACTAACATTCGATAGTAGTTCAGCTGGATCACACCAAATTTTTTTGTTAAGCGCTTCATGTATATTCATCCTTGCCATTGAAGTTTGAATAAGAAAATGGAAAAGAACACAGCTAAACACAATTATTTTTTTATTTTCAAGCATCTTATTTTTAGATATTTTATTCTCGAACATCTTGAATTCCAAGGCATCTCTAAAACCTTGAACTAAAATATCCCTAAAATCACTAATAAACTATTTTAAATCGAGTTGATTTTAAATTCTTAAACTAAAATTAGCTATATAAATAATATTTAATTTTAGATTAGTCATGTAAAAAATCTACCCAATGATTTTTTCAAATAAATCTTTTTTACGCGTTTAAGTTAATCAATTTAAAATGAAAAAGATACCATTTAAAATTTGATTTTATTTATATTTTAAAAATATGAAAAATATTTTATCTTAAACTTAACTATATGAAAATAATTAAAATAAATAATTAAGAAGACAAATTGAACAAATCTAAGATCTAACCACTTATTAAAATTACACTTCATTCCTAGATTTTTGACCTACACTTCAAACACTTGTTTCTTTTACCAAACCGACGGGTTTGGAATAGGTTTGGAATGAAATGGGATTAGAAGCTGATGTTTAAATAAATTTGTTTTGCTTGTAATTGGGGTGGGTTTGTAATCCTAAACAATTTTTCATTCCCACCTTAATCTTCTCCCCGGTTTCCAACCCACTGAGCATTAAACACAATGCTCTATTCTATTGTAAATCTATTTTTCTATTATTTTTTTGTTCTTTATTCAATCCGTGTATGTTTTTCCTTTGAATAAATTTTATGATGAATTTATCCTTTGATCTAATTCCATACCCAAGGCCTCATTATGCTCAATTTGAAAAAGTGTTACATTCATTCAATTTTTTTTAGCATGTTTGTTGTTATGAGCAAATCAAAATTTCATACGTGAGGTCTATTATTTTGTTTCCAACTTATGTTTTTGGTGTGATGACTTAGTTTGATTATAACTAACTTAGTGCCCAAACAAAATACGAATGTTATATCTTTTTGTATTTTGTTAAAATATGCTAGTTTTATTGCTTGTGAATAATATTCTTATTATTTCAATTTATAATCTTGCAGGTTGGGAGTTTGTGGTACTGACCTTCACTATCCATAATTTATTTGTACTTCTTTATGATATGTAATTTTCAATACCCTTTTTTGTTTAAGGTTGCTTTGTGTTTAGGACTTCATACTCTCCATGTAATTAATTGTGATTATATTTAAATGCTTTGTTTATTAATTAAAAAAATAGGACATTATTAGTTGATTTTTTAGTAAATGAAAATATAGCATTACTTGGTTTTTTTTTTTTTTCTCTTGTACTTATTCGTGTAAACCTCTCTGTCCTACACAACTTTTAAATTTAGGATCATTAAAATGGTAATAATAAATGGAGATTTAATGCAAAACAGAAAAATAGTTTATTTAAACAATCAATTTTTAATTTCTCTTTCATTTAAACAAAGTATATAAACAGAAAGGTACTTTATATAAATAAAAATTTCATTTAAATAACAACTTTAAAAAAAATTTAAAAAAAATTTAAAAAAGCAAGTTTGCAAGTTTAATTTAAAAAAACAAGTTATTTTTTTTCTTCCGAAATCCATTAAAACAAATTAGTAAGTTTGCAAGTTTATTTGAAAAGAACTTTTTATTGATTACTGAAAAAAAAAAAAAAAAAAAAAAAAAAAAAAAAAAAACTCAAGAACAACTTTTATTATTTTTTTTAATAAAAAAAAAAAGCAGAAAGTTCATTTTTTAAAAAATAACAATATCATTAATAAAAAAAAACAAAATAGAAACTGAGTTTTAGAAAAAAAGAGTAACTCAAACTTAGGTACCATGTTGTATTTTAAAATTCATGAAATTAGGATATATTAATAGTATGTTGTAGAAAACAAATATATATAAAAAAAATCAAAAATCAAAAATAAAAAGTTAATAAATAAAATAAAATAAAATAAAATAGTCAAATCCAACCCAATTCCAATTCCAACCCTTTAATCTAAACACAATAATTAGAAAACCAAGTAAATCCAACCCGACATTTCAAACACTGTAATTTGATTCCCATAATCTTGATTATATCCTACCAAACGATTCCATAGTTTTCTTTGCATCCAGACGACTACCTAAAGCACACAAGCTCAACATTCCAGATACATCACTTGGTAAGTGATTTTCTAATAACTTTTGTTTTTTAAAAATACTATTTATTTCATATTAAAAAATCTTCTTCCCTCCTTCACTTTATTTTGTCTTACAATTTCGAGGAAAATAGTATTTTTCTTTTTACAAGTTTTGTCCATTTTTATCTTATTTCTCTTTAAATTTTATTTACTCCCCAATTTTCCCTCTCTTAAGTTTTTATAAGGAAAATTGGATAAGATTACAAAAAAAAGACTGAGTTTTCATTTAGATATATAGCAAAAACTAGAAATATTAACATTAATGGCAAAACGTGTGTAAGGCACATAGGTGACTTTTTCATAATACTTGTTTCGATCCTTGATTAGTTTGTATGGCCGAAACATTAAACAGTGTAAGTGGAGAGCATGATTAAGAACAAAAATATAAATATAGTGTAATTGAGGAACTTTATTGATAGTCAGTTAATCAGATTTATTTTGACTAAAATTATGATATTATTTTCTCTTCAATTCAAAAAAAATTATATTGATCCAACGTTAAATTAGAATGAGAGGAATCTAAAAGAATATGCAACAATCAACCTACTCGAAGAATGGATTAGATCGGCATGCTTGCTTGATAGCAAATGTGTTTAAGATGACTTATAAACTTTAAAAAGAAAAAAAATGTATAGAACAAAGTGGTTGATCCAAGTCATCGAGGAAAGATTGAGACTATCATGATCTGCCAAATTTGCTATTTTTGCTTCATTGCCAAGTTTCTTTGTTTAGCTTCTTTTTCAATCAAATTTATATAATCTCTCATCCTTCTGATTTTGGTAATGTTTTGATAATATTTCTTTTGCTTACACTAATGGTGAGGTGTCTAAAATAAAATGAATAGTGCTGTGATAATAAATTTGTGAAAGTATAGTTTAAAAGTGAGATATGTACTATGGCATCTATGTTTTAATATCATATACATGTAAAATCATTATTGTACTCCCAAACATTGTTCGAATGAATTGAAATTGGTTTTGAACTTTTGGTATTTGATTTTTTAATAAAAAATCATAAAAGAATTTGTTTAGCATGCATGCTAATTTTTAAAATATCTTCTCAAATTAGAAGAAGAATATATATAGTTTAACACGTATATAATGAGTGATAGAAAGTTTAATTTCTCATTAAAGATATTAAAGATATTGGTATTGTATCCACTGAGTTACAAGTTACGTATGTTCGGATAGAAAAGAACAATGGTTAAAATAATATTTTAGTCGATTAAATTTAAGTTTTTATACTCTCAAATGTCCAAATTTAATTTATATACTCTTAATATATAAATCTAAAGTTTAGTCCCTTACTTATACTAGTTTATTGTTAATTCTTTTTTAAAAAATATTGTTACTAGTTACTATTTCTATTATGAATTTTGAAAACATATTCCACTTATTGTATTTTCTTGAAAATTAATAATAATAATAATAATAATATTTATTAATTTCGAATAACTAAATTTAAAATTGGGTCAAAATACCAAACTAAAATTAAAAATTTGAAAATAGTTTGACTAAAATTAAATAAATCTAAAATTATAAGTGCTAAAATAGTATTTAAACCAAAAATAGTATATCCTATTATTATTTTTTTTATTTTTATTTGTTCTCTTTCATATGTTTCTTAAATATCTTTATGAATAACCTAATTTAAGATGTTTAAATACATTTATGAAAAAGTCAAATATGTCATGCTAATGTGTATTTTGGATCATCTAGAAATCCAAAGGGACGAATCATGAACTCATTAAATTGTCTACGTGGCTTATCTTCTCACGTCACCCAATTATTTTATTTTACTATTATTTTTTTTATTATTCTTTTAACAATCAACACACAATTATTAGGGTGCACCCTACGAGAAAATTTGTAGTGCCATAATCAAAAATTTTCTATACTAACTTAATCCATTAATTACCACAAAAATAGTTTTTAAGAATTATATAGAGTCTATGAAATAATTAAATAGTAAATTAATAATTCACTAAATGACGTGTCAAATAACAAATAGAGTATTATGTACTATGACAGTACTAGATTTTTTTTTCCACTCCATAATGAACTAATAATTTGATACGGGCTTGTTTTTCAAAATCAAAGAGAAACCCAATATTAAATTTGAAATAATTAAAGAATATATAATGAAGGGATTTTTAATAGGTTAGTTTACAAATATAGTAATTAGTCCCAAAGTATTAGTAAATATAGTACCATATAAATAATTTATAGATATAACAAAATTTAGATTTAACTTTTGGAGTCTGATAGACTACATCATTAATAGGATGAGTCTATCAACGATAACATAAGTTTATTAGCAGTAGAATCTATCACGGATAGATTTTGCTATATTTACAATTCTTTTAAAATGTTGCTATGCGGATAATTATTACCCTTAAAAGTATTACTAATTAAAATTACCTTTTTAATAGCTTAAAATATTTTTTAATACTTACAAAATCATTCAAAACAACATGTTTATTTGATAACTATCTTAGAGTTTTTTTTCCTATTTTCTTAAATTAATTATATAAACATTACTTCTACTTATTTATTTTATTCTATATATTGCACCATATCTACTTCTTCTTATAAAGGCGTTTTAAAATTTTATACAAAAATCTGAAAAAAATTAAAGTTTAGTTTGACAACTACTTATTTTTATGTTTTGATTATTGAAATTGAACTAAAAATACTATAAGAGTTTTTCATTTATGATATATTCTTTAAAAATATTTAAAATGTAGTTAAGCTTTCAAAACTAAAAATAGGTTGAGTCTAGTCTAAAAACAACTTGGTGTTTCACTTAATACAAGTTGTGTTTGTATATAAATATGTGTATAAAATAGAAAACTAATAGTTAGTAGGATTAGGAGGTGTATCAAGACAAATAAATTTTTTGTTTCTAATATTTGGCTAATAATTCAAATAAATTTTTGTTAATAAAAGAACAGAAACGTAAAAAAAAAAACCATAATAAAAGAAATCAATATGAGAGAACAAAAAAAAAAAATATATATATATATATATATAGGGTCTAAAAACAGTTGTTAAAAAAGTATTTGTTTTTATTCTTTAAAATTTAGGTAAGATAAAATCAATCATAATCTTCAAACACATAAAATAGAAACAAAATAGTCACCAACTTAAGGAATCTTACCTCTAACATTACTTCAACCAATCTCTTTGGACAACCATTAACCTTTTTTTTTATATTTCCACTTCATTAGGACAATACATGATGGTTATTCCTAATGCCTACATAAAAATTTAAAATTATATTTAATCGATCCATTTAATTTTTAAAAAGCGTTAGAATTTGTATAATTGATGACAAAGATTCGTTCCTAATATTCCCAACTTCGACATACATATATCCCATACCGAGTTTGAGCTTCAGAGCTCCAATGGCTTCCATCAGCTTTTTAGAAATCCTTCTCGCTTTCATACCCTTTCTTTTCCTTCTCTCTCTCAAGTGGAATTTCAATGGGCTTCCTTGGAATTGGCCTGTCTGTGGAATGACTCTCACAATTCTCTCCCATTTTCACCGAATTCATGATCATCTCACTCAAATCTTATACCAATCTTCTTCCACTTTCCTTTTCAAAGGTGTTTGGTTTGCTGATCTTGATTTCTTCGTTACAGCCAACCCTTCTAATATTCACCATATTTTGAGCACCAACTTTGAGCGATATCCCAAAGGCCCTGATTTCAAGTACATCTTTGAAGTTTTGGGAGATGGAATTTTCAACTCTGATTCAGATGCTTGGAAGAATCAACGCAAAACAGCTCATTCCTTGGTCCGGGATGAGAGTTTTCTTCAATTCTTGGAGAAAATTACATTGAAAAAAGTGAAGGAAGGGCTTGTTCCTGTACTTGAAAGTGTTTGTGAAAATGGGTTGGTATTGGATTTGCAAGATGTGTTTCAGAGGTTCTCCTTTGATTCAACTTGTATGTTGGTCACTGGTTTCGACCTCCATAGTTTGTCTCTTGAATTCCCTGAAGTTCCTTTCTCCAAAGCCATGGATGATGTAGAGGAAGTGATTTTTCTCCGACATTTTTTCCCTAAAAAGATATGGGAATTTCAAAAGAAACTCCAAATTGGACAACCCAAGAGGCTAAAACAAGCTTGGGAAATCATAGATGAAACCATCGCTAAATTGATAGCCTCCAAAAGGGAAAGCTTGCGAAATCAGGTGAAAGAAGAGGGAGTTGATCAGCAAGGAGGAGTTGATTTGATTACATCATATATTACAAATACAAACAAAGATGATAAGTTTTTTAGGGATGTCGTTTTAAATTTCATGATTGCAGGTAGAGACACTCTAAGTTCGGCTCTCTCTTGGTTTTTTTTTTGTCTTTCGAACAATCCAATTGTTGAAGAAAAGATAAGAGAAGAGCTCGAATCAACGATTCCATTAGATGAATCTCATGGTCAATGGCGGATATTTTCTATTGAAGAGTTAAAGAAGCTAGTTTACTTTCATGGGGCTTTATGTGAAGCACTTAGACTTTATCCTCCAGTTCCATATCAACACAAGGTCGCTATGCAACATGATACTCTCCCAAGTGGTCATCATATAAATCCTAAAACAAAGATTGTGTTTTCTTTATATGCATTAGGAAGAATGAGCGACGTGTGGGGGAAAGATTGCACGGAGTTCAAGCCAGAGAGATGGATTTCAGAGAAGGGAAGTATTAAACATGTGCCATCTTACAAATTTTTGGCCTTCAATGCTGGACCAAGAACTTGTTTGGGGAAGGAAGTGGCTTTTACTGAGATGAAATTGGTCGCAGCTACCATTATCCATAACTACAATATTACTCGACAAATAGCACATAAGGTTGTTCCAAATCCTTCTATTATCCTGCATATGAAATATGGATTCAAGGTCAGGATTACAAAGAGATGGTGTTAAAACTAATTAGGGCATGTGCAAGAAAAGCAGCTTTCTCAATTTCTTCAACTCTCTCAAATCAACCACATCCCAATATTGTCTTAAAAAATTATTTAAAAAATCTATCCTACTAAGAAAAACAATTAGTATTATTTAGAAAAATACTTGTATGTAACTCTTCTTTCTTTATTTTCTTTATTTTTTTTTTCTATTTTCTATTATATAATTGAAGTAGAATGAAAGAAAAAATAAGTGCATTCCAAAATATAAATTCAAGTATTGCTCGATTATTAATATTTTCCTCCCCTTATCTTGAAACATACAAAGCAAAGGGATATTCATAATAAACCACGTAAAGAAATAAAGATGGAAAATGCTCCTATTTATGTGGTGTGTAGCCAAAGTTATATACTATTGTACTAGTAGATGATAAAACTATCCTAGAATGAAGCATGTGCTACATTGTTTTTTTTTTTTTTTTCCTATTTTTTTTCCGTAAAGCTCTTGTTTGGTTTTAAACCATATATAAATGCATCTCTTCTACGATCAACCTCTCATCTCAATGTTACACTCTCTCTTTATTAATGCATTGTGCGAGCAAGTTTTGGTTTTTACAAATTGAGATAAATTGTAAGATTATGAAGTGATATATATCTATTAAATTTTAAATAAAATAAAATATAAAATATTTCTTATATGAATAAATGTGGTGTACTACATCTCATAAATATCATATTGCAAAATGAGAGTTAGTTACCTAGGACCTCATTTTCCCTACTCACTAATATGATAATATGCTAATCAAAATATAATGATATTGTGTTTTGTTTTATCTTATTATTGTTTTTTTATTGTGAGGTTATTTCTAAATTACCCCAATCAATCGTCATTTTATTTTGCTGTCTGTTTTAATTCATAACCTTAATACTAAATAAATAAAACGGATTTAGTTTATTATTAACTTTTCTAAATTTTGAGTAGATATATATTATCTATTTATTTGATGAGTAAATATATCTAATGTGATGAATGATTTGAGTGTCACATTTTTATCATATTCTAATTTTAATCAAACTGTTAATTAATTAATTTGTAGTAAATTAACATTTAATGTTGAGTTTGGGAAATCGCGAGATATAATGTTTGAGTGTTAAAAAATCTAAAAATAATATTAAAGTGTTTTTTTTAAATACAATAAACATGGTGATTTGAATTATGAACTGTTTGGTCACTGGCACATATTATATATCTATTTATTTGAGCTACATTTGCTTTGTCTAGCTTTAAGATGTGTATTTGAGTAGTAATTATCTAAAAACTGATAAGTTTCGAAATATATTTAATGATAATAGAGAGACATTTCATATTTTAAAGAAATATATTTTTGTTATTTTAAAATATGAAATTCGTTGTTAATTTTGAACAGGGTAGACACAAGGGATGCTATATATTTTTAAAATTTTCACTTTGTAAATTACAAATTTCAAATGTATTACTTATAATTAAGTGATTTTATCATGGGAAAAATTAGAGCAACCTGTCTTGTCAACATGTTTTGTGTTATATAAGATTATATGTATGTAGATCTTTTCTTTATACGTTGATATGTGTAGTGCAAAGTTATGGTTTCTTTTCTTATCCTCAACGACATGTTTTGCAAAATATTATATATGACGTCAAGCATAATGTTATATGACTAGCAGATTTTAGCAGAATATTTTTTTCCTTATTTATCCGCGTGTATTGCAAATTTGGTTGCTTGCTCCTATTTTTGCAGAGAATATTTCTACCTTTCTTGAAGATCTTCTCAAGATTGAGTCATATATATAATGGTCTTATTTATTTTTTAGGGTTATCCCATTTATTAGAAAAGTGGGTGCATTGAGAGTTTTGAGTTTAAGAATTGTCTAAGTCTTCACTTTCATATATTGTGATTAGAAACTTTGTATTTCCATATTGAAGGTTTGTTCCAATAGTCAATTAGACTTGTATGATTGTGAGTGTAGCAAATCACTTAGGGAATAAGTGAAAACTTGGTACCGGTTTTTGATATTGTGTATTGAGAGGAGCTTTATTCAAAGTTTAAGGAAAAGCTTGTTTATGAAAGTGAATGGATATAATGCTTAGGGAGGAGTCTAAGTATATTATATTGAGGAGATCTCAATTAAAGCTTGGAAGAAGCTTATCAACATAGTTAGCCAAAAATTCAATCTGAACAACCGAAATTGGCCGACCTAAACTCGGGTGATCCATTTTTCTATGCCTGGGGTTGATTTGGTAAATAAAAAATAAATAAAAATAAAAAAACTGACCGCCACCAACTGACAATATTATAAAACCGACCGATTTTGACCGATAATATGTTTTATATTAAATATTATTTTTAAACTTAAATAATAAATACAATAGATTATAATATAAATAAAAATAATATAAATTAATTTAGTTGTATTATTATTACTTATTATTTTATAAATTAAAAAAATTGTAAAAAATAAAAACCATCGGCTAGTTTTTAAAAGCACTCATGGGCCCATGGTTTTAACTTTATAGGTGAATTGCCTATTTTTAAAATTTAAAAATAAAAAACATTATTTTTCAAAAAAAAATCATTTTCCATTATTTTTTACCATTTTTCTCTTCTTCTTTTCCTTTCTCTCCGTTGGATGGGTGTGACAAATATATCGTAAGAAGGTAAATAGGAGTTAATTAAATTTTTCTAAAATAAAATCAAATTAGACACATTATTTTAAAATAAATTAATAAAAATCATAGTTAATGTTTAACTCAAGATTGATAAAAAAAAAAAAAAAAAAAGAAACAATAGATTTAATCAATTTCAATCAACTAAAATGATAATTTATAGTATGTAACTAAAAATTAAATGCAAAATTAAATAAGAAAGAGTCCAAGAAGATTTGTACTCAAAATCCCAAGAGGCACTTCAGAGGTGGATGTAGATCGAGTTTGACCAAGCCACTATAAAAATTAAGATATTATCATAGGATAAGCATAGCAACTATTTAGAGGTGAATATGATTTATTTAAACTAATTAAACTTTTTTTACTGAAATAAGTCTAATTAAACAAGTCAATAAACTTTTTATAAGAAATATTTAAAAAAAAAAAAAAAACCGCTAAAAAGTAATTTGAATAAGAATATCACAAATATAAATTCAACTCAAAATAATTAAGAAACTAAAACCAACATTTTTAAGCCAACTCATTTAATTCTAATAATAAGATTGGTAAACGATATGAAATTTTAAGAACTATCCATCAAAATAAACAAATATGAGCAATTGATTTTAAAAATTAAAAGTTCAAATTAATTTTATGAAATGAAGTATAGTAATAAAAATTAATTGCAAAAACAAATTAGAGAGAGAAAGAGAAATTGACATCGTGATTTTTCTAATGATTTGGTACAACCGGGCTTACATCCATTCCCCAGGCTCCTTTTGGGTATGTCACTCAAGCTTGACTCTTTCTACGACTTAGAGTCAAACCGCAACAATTTTTTTTTCTTCTTTTGGCACAAGAACAAACTTGATCCTTTCCATGGTTGAGGATCAAACCGTTACAACCATTCTTTTTAGAGATCAAGAGCAACTTGAAATAGATTTGGAAATGAAGAATAAGATGAGAAAACTCCCTCAAAAAGTAGATTTACAAATTGTAGCACTAACAAAAATTTGTCCTCATGATACAATAAAACTCTCTAAAAAATTAGATGAATAGGAGAAATTGAAACTTGGAGAGAGCAACAATGGATGCTTTGTGTTTTATGAAGGATTGAAAATAATATGAAATTATTGTTGGAATTTTGGAGAAGATGAAGAGTTTTAAAAAGAGAAGTAAGTTGGTGAAAACCAAATTTAATTTAATCTATTGAATGTTGGTAAAAGAAAATTGAATGGTAGAAATTTAAAAATAGCATATGCTAAATTTTATTATTATTTTTAAACTCAACTAGCCGTTAAACACAAACATATATAATATTAAATTCATTTTCTTTTTAAAACCAGCTTAAAAATCAAAGGCTCACTATATGTTATTCTTCACATGCTTGAAGTGACACCTTTCAATTGATCACTTTGATGAAAAAATAATTGTTCACGGCATTAGCTCGGGATTTTTCCATTAAGCTTATTTTGGCTAATATCCTCTTCATTTTGGCTCTGATTTGATTAATTCAAATTGCTTTTGGAATCATTTTTTTTTAACTTTACAAAATAGATACTCTAAAACACTAAAATTGTTGATAAATAAAAGCATATTTATTATCATCAAAATATTAATTAATTAATTAATTTGATATTAAAACTAAAAACCAACGCTATCTCCCTCATTTTTCTTCTTATTCTCCTTAGTTCTTCGTTTCCTTCCCTCATTTTTTTTATCTTCTTCTTTCTTACTCCATTCTCTTTATCTCTCTTTTCTTCTTCTTTTCTTTTTCCACATTTCCAATTCTTTTTTCGAAATCGAAGAAGTCAATCGACTAGACCGAGCAGTCGGTCGCTCAACATTGCACTCTTCATTAAAATTGATGAATGTTGACCTAAAGCAATTGGAATATCGATGGCCAGCAACGATCTATGCTCAAAACCAATGTCGCTCAACCGATGAACACCCCTAAGTGGAAGTGAAAGGGATCTCAAACTTAGGGAGCCTTAGTTGAATTGAAGAGTAAGTTGTATGTGAGTCATCGAAAATGGAGTTTCTCAGATAATTACTTCGTTGTAATTGCCAAATTTTTTTTATAGTAAAGTTTCTTTCCACCGAGCACACGGCTCCCAAAACATAGGTGATATTGCACTGAACTAGATTATCAAATCTTTGTGTCTCTCATTATGTTATTATTATTTGATATTAAGTTAATATGTATGTCAACTATCATATTACAACAACATACTAGACATTTGTATCATGTGTTAGATCTACTTTAATTTTTCAAAATCCAATTCTAAAATTCATTTCAACGAGTTAAACTAGGCTTAGCTTAGCAATAATAATTGGCATGCACTCTCTCCTCTAAAATTAAACGTATAATCTTTATGTTCTCATAATGTTGTACTAGAAAGATAAACGAACGAACCAAGACATCAAATAAATACAATGGAAAATCGATGATGAGGAAGAAATTTTTCTATAAAAGGGATTTTACTTGTCGTTAGAGGAAGAGGGTTGGAGGGTCACATAGTCTTAAAAGAGAGAGAGCCGTTTTCGAGTTATCAAAATTAAAGCTTCCTCAGAAGTTCCCACCAGACTAAGGCTGTTGTCTCTCTACAAATATCTTTATAGCTTTAATTTGTCAAATGTCCTATTTTATATTTTGAAAGAAAAAAAAATAATTAAATAAATTTTAGAAATTTAACCAATTAACCTCACAAGTCACAATCTTCTTTTTTGGTTTTGTACGTTGTTTCAACTTTTTAACCAATAATTCATTTGGTAGTTGCACTTTCGTGATTTCATTTATGAATTAAATGTGAAAGCAATACTATTTGTTCCCTTCATAAACTAATCAAATTTTGTGTTCAATGACCATTTTTTTTAGTTCTAACAACACATGAGAGGTGAGATTATTCTATTTTTTTTAACTTTTTAATTGATTATTGTAGGTATGTTTTAAACTAGTTGAACTATGCTTAAATTGATCTAATTTATCGATATGTGAAGGTGACATGGGAGAATATTTTCTAAACTAATTGCCTTTAAATTGTTAGAAATATGAACACACTTAAACTCTATTCTTCCAAATTCTCACAGTTTTACTATTAAGATATTGCAAAATGGACAAATTACTCTTCAACTATAAGTATTATTGTTAGTACGACCAGAACTCTCTCGAAATTGTTGCCATTTATTTTATATTTATTTATTATTATTTGCCCTATAAAATCTAGAAAACTACAGTAAAAAATCAATTAAACAATTTTTTTTTCAAATTGATATTGAGTTGTCATCTCAATTTATGAAAGAAAAAGGAAAAGATAAAAGTATGTAAGGCTCCGTTGCTATGCTTTTAGTTTTTAGAAATTTATTTTTGTTTTCTCGCAATTTTTTACTCGTGGTTCTATATTTTTTATTTAAAGTGTTTGAATTTTTAGCCAATTTTTTAAAACAAAGACAAATTTTTAAAAACTACTTTCTATAATTTTCAAATGTTGATCACTTTCATTTTGAAAATAATTCTAAAATGTAAATAACAAAATATAAAATCAATAGATAGAAATGGAGTTTATAGGCTAACACTTTTAGGAATGATTTGTTGGTTTTACAATATTTAAAAGTTTAATTGCAATATTTTAAAAAAAATAATAATAATAATTAATGGACGGTGGATGAAAAGTGTAATACTCTTCATATTTATTTTTCATTTAATGTAATTTTGTTTATTAAGAGTGTAAGGTTTCTTAATTTTTCCAATGTGGGTTTCTCAATAACTATTATTACTTTACAAAGCTAGATAAAAATTAACTTCAAACTAGTGATTGAGATTAATTTTAAAATTTATTAAAAATATATCAACTAAATTTAAATCTTTAAAATTGCATAGACTAAAATGAGATTGAATCTCAAACCACAATGAATAAAATTGTATGTTAACCTAAAAATACTTTTCATAATAAGTTTAAATCAGCAATGCCAATCCATATTATTTTTCTATTTTTGTTTTGGACAATCACATCCATACCTCTATGGTTACCTTAAAGAAACAAGTGCTTCTCATGTTCGCGTTTATCTAACAATATTCATCTCCGAGTATTTTTAGGTATTTCAAATCTAACGAGAAACATATTCAGATCCTAACTATTTGATGAGCTCCTAATTTCGTTGAAACAATGGATCACAAGTCAAATTCTAGGCATTCAACAGTCTCTTCCCAAAGTCGACTAGAGCATTCATTGAATATTGTTGAGGATGTTAATTAGTAGTTGGTCCACTCGACCTCTTAGTTCCTTCAAGATGTGAATGCGTATGCAACTTTCAATATTGATGGTGACATAAGTTTAGGAATAATTGTTTGTGATTCGAATTGTGGCATCAATCCTGCTAACTATGGAAAATCAAAAGTACTAATTTGTTGGATTAGTTGTTGAACTTACCGAGGCCATTCTACTCTCCATGAAACCATACAAAATCTTCACACACACACTCTTTCAAACATTGTAATATTACTTTTGTGAAGGTTATAAAACGATACAAAGTCTTCAATATTAGATAAAAATCGCAACTTAGAAGGTTAGGAGGGTTGTAATTTGTAATATTACTTTTTTGTGATGGTTATAAAATGATACAAAATCTTCAATTTTAAATGAAAATTGCAACTTAGAAGGTTAGAAGGTTGCGATAATGGCCTAAAATTGGAATTAGACTCCAAATACTTCTGCATTGTTCAAGCCACTGCCACACCTATTTCATGGCTCTTAACAAATATCTATTCTATAAGTACTTTTAAGACGTTAAATGAAAGATTAAGTGAAACATTGCAAGTATTGAGTCTTTTCTAAACAAATAGCAACAAATACTTTTGCAATTTAGCCAATTCTAAATTTTCTTATAACACTGGAAGAGGAAGAAAATAACAGTTTGCATGTAACACCATGAATTTACAGGATAAGATTTTCCATTACATAATTTCAATTAAAGAGCTTACGATTCTGTTTATACATTATAGACAAGGTGAGGAATCTGGCTCATGGTGTGCTACACCTCCTAGGCTTTCTAATTTCTATCAGTAACATTAATTTCAACAAATAACGTTCTCAGTGAGATTTTTTTTTAAAAAAAAAAATGGTCTCATTCAATTCCATCTCTTGGCATTCTTTAGTCCTTTTGATTTAGCTTTAGCTTGCTGAAATGCCTGCATCTTCTGCTTCTTTCGTGCTTCCTTCTCGGCCTGTAGAGTAACAAAAGAGATAAGCGAAGTAAATTAACCTATCATTCACTGTGAAACCAAAACCGAACACAATCACATGATTCTCATCCATATGTTCTAAAAATGATTTCAAACGACACTGTGATTTTTAAGATCTCCGACGTGTTTGGGAGTAATTTTGGAGATATTAAAATCACTTTAGTCATGTTTAAAATCTCTCCAAAACCTGATTTTAATCATTCAAAATCAATTAATAGTTTGGTTTTACGCTTTTATACGTAATTTTCATATGATCAAATTTGATTAAAGAATTAAAAAGCATGTTCTGCACTAAATCATATTCCTTTGTTACGTTTAACTACTTCTGGAGGCAGCTTTGCAACAATTCTTACAACTTTTTTTCTATTCTACTAATACTTTACTTGCTCTAGTCCGAGCCTGGCTCAGGGAGAATTACAGAGGCCAGGTGTAAGTCGTATGTCCAGCTTTCCTATGATTTCATGTTTCGCTCTAACAAAATTGGTAATTTACACTAATTTTAAACTCTCAAGTCACTAATTGACTCAAAAGTTTAAACAGATGTGTGACAAAGGTAAATTTAATATTATATCATTTTACATTAAATTTATGGTACCTTAGACATCTTGGATTTGGCTTTAAGCTTAGGAGCTTTTTCTTCAAGCTCTGCCTCACGTTCTAGCTCTCTTTCCCTGGCATCCAGATTCTTTTCCAGATAATACTGTTGTAAACCAAAAAGAGTATCAAGTAAGAACCTACTGGCATAATTCATAGCTGTACAATCAGCAACACTTCCACAAAACGCATGATAATGACCCGGTATTATAAACCATTACACGACATTATGAAGTATATTGGTTGAAAAATTCGTGAATTCATCCGAACTTTACAATGGTTAGAGAAAAATACTGGAGGAGAAATTTTAGCAAAGAGGTTTTTGGATGAAATCATTCACATCAATCCCAATGAATGCAAAATATTTTTGAGGTATTTTCATCCATTAGCTTTTACATCGATTAAAGTCTCAAGAGATATTGATTTCAACGTGGGATTTAGATAAAAATCTTTCTTTGAACTCCAAGAACCAAGACCTGGAGCATTAGATGATAAATAGGTGAAGAGCCAAAGCAGCCTTACATTGTAATCACCCGCATAATCCTGTAAATTTCCGTCTTTAACTTCAATGACTCTATTTACAATTTGCTTTATAAAGTATCGATCATGAGAAACAGTGATGACAGTGCCTCTGTATTCAGTTATTGCCTCCTGATAAGATAATAAGAGATTGAGATTGCAATTGATTGTGATATTTCAAGTGTAGAAGCATATCAGATAATACTAATATTCAATTCAAAAAAGGAAATTGAACCTCAAGCATCTCTTTTGAAGGTATATCCAAGTGATTGGTCGGTTCATCCAATACCAGCAACGTTGATGGTTTTACCATGAATTTACAAAATGCAAGGCGTGCCTGTAAAAAGAGTACAGATTTGAGTCATCATGCCACGCCTCAACCAAATGATACAGGTATACATTGCCAAAGGAACAAGACAATATACCAAACAGAAAATGACAAGTGAAGGTATCTAAAATAGGAATTATGTAACACAGGAAGGGAGAAAAAGAATTGAAGGGGGGGGAGAGGTGGAAGAGTGAGGGAGAAGAAGAGGGAACAGATTCAAATAACTCAGATTTTCAAATATCAAGTCTGCCTGTTACATAAAGGCTAAAAGTTCATACTACTACAAAGACAAAACCAGGGCAACCTAATCAGATAAGACAATGCCAAAATGATTACATAGGGATATCTAAGAGGGAGAAAATTGGGTAATTCCTGATGATCTCAATAATCAGAAATCTAACAAATGCTTAATGCCAAATGCTTGTTTATAGCGGCAGAAAAAATAACCTAATTAAACATATAAAAATAATTCCTAAATATTATCAGGAAAGTATCAAATATAGTACTATTTTAAATGTTGAAAAAAATTAACCCAATTGATGATAGTATTTCTTTTCCTATTCTGCTGCTTCCAGAATTTAAGAAATCCAAATTCAATGGGTTCAAAGTTTGGAATTGTGGAAAAATCATCATAACAAAGTGTTAGCTCACATTCATTCATCGATCTTGGTGAAAAAATATGATTGGAGTGAAGATTGAAGAATAAGGATTCACCAGCAAACTCTTTAAAACAACATCAATTTGATACCCAAAGAGGGATGCAGAAAAACTACTTCATAATCGTACGCTGAAAAATCTAAACTTGGCCAAAGAATTTAACCTCCCGAATGAGACTAACATATAAAAAGTGATCCTGTTTCCTAGTAAATCATCTATGATAAGAAAGTTGTATTAACTGGACCCTACCACAATCCCCAGGATATTAACAAATATGTAACTAGCTCTAAAAGCAAAGCCAGTTTGCCCCAAAATTGTATTCCAGACATCACTCATGGAATATAAAACTTTCCATACTTCACAAGATACTGAGAAAACAAAGATAATCTCAAAGATAGTATGAAACTTAAGATTACCTTCTCCCCACCACTCAATAACGAAACCTTCCTATCAAGCATCTCAGTTTTAAAATTACAACGCCCAAGGAGACCTTTTATGTCATCAACTCTCCAGTCCTCTGCAACTTCCTCTACTGTCTCAAGCACTGTCTTTTCCAAATCAAGTGCCTCAGCCTGAACAAGAGTACAAATACTTCAATCGGCAATACATTTTAAAAATAGAGTTTAGGCCCATGGGGTAAAATTGTCTGCCTAAAATATTAGATGTAAGCATTGATAATGAGAGGCGGTTATTATAGATCGATAGAGGTGATGTACGATCAACTGCAGCACACCTGATTTTGTTCAAAATAGTTAGGCAACACATTGTGCTCCCCAAGCTGAACTTCACCTCCTTTTGGCTTTTCCAAACCCATTATCAATTTCAGTAGTGTACTTTTTCCACATCCATTTGGGCCAAGAATGGCAATCTTCTCACCCCTTTCAATGATAAGATTTGCTTTATTGAACAACTGCTGCCACACCAAAGCCAAAAAAACCATATGAATATGAAGAATAAGAAAACATCCAATCACTCTGAAGCCGCCCTATATAAATAGAACTTCATTAACTCACCTTATCTTCAAAGCCGAATTCCAAATTTTTTATTGACACAACAGATCTCCCACTCTGCCCACGCTCAGGGAACCTAATCTTCATTTGTTTCCTTTGAAATGGCTTTTCTACAAGATCATCTTCTTGAAGCCTCTCCAACTTCTGTTATTACAAGTGAGAGAGAGAAAACATAAGAGTGCTGTTAGGAGAACAGCAGAAGTTGCTGAAAATAGAATTTGGCCCACCCAACATAGATATAAAAACTCCCACACAGTGCCAAGCGGAGCATGCAAATTTGAGGCAAATGCACTCTTTTTAGTGCTATCTTGAAGAGGAAGAAGAAAGCAAGCAGCACACAGGTTCATTTGAACAAGTAATAAGCTCGTGGCAGCTAAGCATACATGTAAGGAAGTATGCTGAACATGGCATGTGATTTAGATGACAATATTTCCAATTAATTGGCACACTTCAAGTGTAGCACATCTTATGCATTTGCGTAAAAGAAGATTTGCCAAACTCTTACACGAGAGAAGAAATTTATAGGCTGTTGCAAGAAGGTTATGAGGACAGGGTACCTTAAATGGCGCCTACTATAATTAACAAGTTACTAAGAATATAATTTTCACATGATACACAACCCATTCGCATGGCCTCTTATCATATCGCATTTATACCAAAATATGGAAGACGTTTTGTACCTTTTCAGCTGAGGAAGCACGCCCGGAATTTGCTCCAGCACCTAGCCTACTTATCAAGTCTTTTGTCTGTTCAATTTCCTTCTGCTGCTTCTCCCATGCTGCATATTGAGCTTCAATCCACTCAGCCTTTGAAATAACATATTGTGAATAATTTCCATCATATGTTCTCGATACACCCATATCAGTTTCAACTATTTTTGTACAAAGCTGATCCAGAAAAGCTCGGTCATGTGAAATGATAACCATTGGCACATCCTGCTTGTTGAGATAACCCTCAAGCCACTCTATAGTATCAAGATCAAGATGATTCGTAGGTTCATCCAATAGTAACAAATCTGGCTCCTGCAGAGAAGGGCACAAGAGAAAAATTCACTTGGTATATTGACAAACTTAGACATATAATAATCAAATACAGGTATAAAATAATGCATTGAAAAAGCTCCTTTGTCAATTGGAAGATTTAAAGAGACAGTTAATGATAAGCAAGAATTAGACTTATAATGTCTCATTATGATCAACCACGTGAATATACCTGAAGTAAGATCTTCCCCAGCGACATTCTCATCTGCCACCCCCCACTAAAAGATGCCACCAACCTGTCTGAGTCCTCCTCAGAAAATCCAAGTTCCGGCATCAGCTTACTGACCTTGACATCCACTTCATCTAAGTCAACTGCTTGTGCTCGCCGCTGAAGCAAATCAAACTCATCCAGTAGCCTTCCCATCAACTGCAAATCCTCCACTGAGCTTTCCAATGCCTTCTGAACCTTCTCCAACCTTGATGCTATCTCCATTTCCTCTTTGAATGCACTCAAAAACTCCTCCCTCACTGTCCTACTCAACGAAACCTCAAATTCTTGGCTCAGAAATGCAATTTTCATATTTGCCTTTGCCTTTATCACATTCCCAGAATCAGGCTCTTCAAGACCGGCAATAATCCGCATTTGCGTCGTTTTCCCTGCACCATTTACACCAACCAAACCAACTTTTTCGCCTTTTTTCACTTCCCAACTCACATTCTTCAGTACCGTCGCACCCTTATAGCTCTTACTCACATTTTCAAGCTTCACACCTGACGAAATTCGAGAATCGCCAGCATTTGACTGTTTATATACACGTTTTCCTTCAAATTCACCCACAGAATCGCTGGAAAACAAAGATTCAATATCATCTTTGGTCGAGGTTTCCGCAACCGATGCTTCTACGGCAACTGCTTCAATTCTAGAATTCGCTCTTCTAGGATTGGGTAAACTACTAGCTCTAATACTCTTGAAGTTACCTCCGATGGATTGTGCGGCAGTTCGATTCGAAACCTGGGGCTGGCAAGACCCAAATACAGTCTTCCGAGAATCCAACAGAGGTGAACCGGTGAGGAAGCTCGAGCGGAGGTGAAGATGATGAAGCTTAATAGTCAAGTCCATGTCTGAGAAATCAAAGTAACAGCAAGAAATAGAAATGAAACAGAAGAAATCGCTATTCGTGAATGGAAGGAACTCGCAAAATCAAAGAAGATTGCGAGACGGAAAGGAAGTGCGAGCTCCTTCAATGACAAACTCAGAGCAACGCTCAGCCCATTGTTCATCAAATTATCGGATCGGATTGTCTCATTTTTATGTTTTTTCCATAAAATCATTTTTAATAATTTTAATTTTTTTTCTAAAATAAAAATATTCATAAGCTAATTCTACCATTCATTTTATTATTTTCTTAATGGAAAAATAGGCAAGTATCAAATATACTAGATAAGGCATACAATATTTGTGCAAGATTTCGTTTTTCATATATAATTTTTAATTTGACGAATTTATTAAAAAATAATCTAATAAAATGTAGAGATTGAAAATTTGCACTTTTTAACTGTATATAATAGATTAAAATATATGCTTGTTAGTTGTTATTTAAGGTTTTAACTGGCTTTGAGGCTGTTTTTAGGATCAATATATCTGATCTCACTTTATAAATAGTAATAATAATTTGTTGTTGTTGTTATTATTATTATTACTATTATACTAAAAACGAAAATTAGGAAAGTGAAGATTGCAATTGTGTGGCCCGCGGGAGAGATAAAGCCCATTTTGTCAAATATGAGTTTTGTGGTGCCCGTTGCACTAGCAAGCTTTCCATGGTCCATCTCATCCAATGACATCCTGCCACGTTTCACTTATTCCTGGATCTCTGCTATCCACGTGTCTACATTTGTGGGCGGCTTGATTTTTTTTTTTTTTTATATGGAGGAGTTTTTTGTTTTCCTTTTTAATTAGTCATTTCCATATGTGTATAATCCACCCCTCGATAGTCAATACAAACAAAAATAAATTAATAGAATTTTGGTTTTGATATTATTTAGATTTTGTTAAATTTAATCTCTTTTATTTTGACCTTCAACTCATAATTAAATGAAAAATTATTATAAATAAAAAAATATATACCAAAATTTTTATAAATAGAGAAAATTTTCACTGTCTATCAATGAAAGTCTATTGCAGACAGTGAAATTCTTCTATATTTATATATAATTAGATTCATTTTGTTATATTTGAGAATATTAAATTTTAGTCTCATTTGGCTATATTAAAATTATTTGAATGTAGTTTAATAGATAAAATGTCAATCACAATTTGAAAAGTCTATTGTTCAACTTTTTTAGTGCAACAATAAAAGTGTACACAAGAGAACTTAAAAGTATAAAATCAAAAAAAAAAAAAAAAAAAAAAAATCACCCATGAAGAATGGTCTTTAAGCCAAATTGTCGAATATCTCAATTTTTGTGCATGAAAAACTAAGTCGTAATGATTGTGGTTGTCTAAGAGGAAATTATTAAATAGAATGCAGTGTGGCAAATCATGCATGGAACTAACAAAAACTTGAACCTCATTTGCATTTCTAATTTTTCCTGAGATGAAGAAATTTGTGTTTTGATCCAAATTGGAGACCTCAATGAACTCAACAAAATAGTCAAAAGCAAATGGCTCTCCACAAAGAGGATAACTTTGTTGGAGAGTTGCTAATTGTGGCTTTGATTCTCACATCAACATTAAAAACCAACGCATTTAAATTCACCTTGAAAAGAAACATACTAAAGTAATAAGCCGAGATGGAGCATTCGATCTAACCTTTAATTCTATCTTGAATTGGAAATAAGTTTTTTTTTTTTTTTTTTATAAGGAAAGAATTGGAAATAAGGTTGGATTGGATTGAGAGTACAAATGGGCTAGTAGTAGTATTTGTTTGAGGATTTATTTATGAAAGGCCATGAACCAACTGGTGCTCCTTAGCCCATTGCATCATGTTTTGGATCATCTCAATTAGACATGAAACATGGTCAACTCAAAGGATGTCTTCTTTATTCTTATCTAAAATTTAATCATCTCCTCACCTCCCACCAATCATTCATTGAATTATGGGAAATTCCCTGCTTATTTTATATGATGGTTTTTTTTCTTCTTATTTTTATGTTATCATATGCATACCACACTTTTATGAGTTGTTTTTTTGCATTATTATAACGTAATTTTTGTTATTCAATATCATATATGATCTAAATAAATTAATACATATTTATAGAAATTGAACATTTGAATAAGATTAAAGAATTTAAGAGGTATTTTTAATGGTATAACATTTATACTTTTTTTAGTATTATCTCTGTCATTGCATATAAACCATACAACTACAAATTAAGATGATAGAGTCGTGACACTACAAAATTTTCACGAAACTAACTCAAAGAGTCATGATATTACAAACATAATTTTGCGACACTATAACATATTACTATGTAGTCTTGAATTAAAATAACTTCTCTAACCTAAGCTAGAGCAATAGTGCTAATGCTAATTGTACTGCAACAAGGAAATTTTGGGATGAACTAAGGCAGTTTTTTTTTTTTTTTTTTTTGGTGGTTGAAGCTTAATTGCTCTCTTACCTCTTGAATTATTCCCAATATATTTTTTTTATTGGAAACCTTATTAGCATTTTTCATATTTATCACATTATTAAAGAAGGGAACAAATTTATTCATGCTATTGCTACTTTAAATTCCTCTTATCAAAGATTTTTTTTTTTTTATTATTTGGAAAAACATATTTTAAGATAATATTCTCCCCTCCATTCATGATGAGAAGGCAAGAGGATAGTTTGACTTTGGTTTTTCTTTGTAAGTTTGGTTTTGATTATCTATGTTTATTGTTAATATCAAAAGAAAAAAAAAAGATGAAACATAATTGATGTGACAATGCTAAATTATTTTCCTTTTAGTTGACTCGCTTTATTTTGCTATAAAATTTAGTATCAAACTCCAAAGTAGTTAAAATCGTCGATGTTATAAATTGATGCAGTCACAAAGACTTTTTTTTATTACAGAATTAATATATTTATATTGATTATCGAATATAAATTTTTTATAGGTTGATTTATCTTAGAATCGATCAAGTTAGTTTTAGGTTGAAACTAAAGTGTGCACATTTGATTATGTTGATTGCCTTCAACGAGGAAAAAAAAAAAAGCAAGCATAATTGATTTGTTTTGAAGTAGTAAAATTCATAATTCTTTTAGAGGTCATTCAGATAGTTGTTAAAATTTTTGTGAGTTATTAATAAAATCTAAACGACGATACTTTAATTTACATGATATTAAACCCAACTCGTACATTTGTGGTAAATAGTTACGTGGATATGGATATGTATTTTAATAGCAAACTTTGTAATTGTACTAAGTATAGGGAGAACATTTTAAAGTTGAAGCCAAAGAATATAATTTCCAAGTTTATTTTAAACAAAAATCTGAATTTTATAAGTTGTATAATTAAAACATTAAACTTTATAAGTTTGATCAATTTGAGACAATCATTTGCAATAATGTTTACTTGATTTTAAACAACTCATAATTATCTTTAAAAAATTATAGTTCTTCCGAGATCCTATGAAAGAAGCAACAAAAATGATCGTACAATTCTTTTTAATGAGGAAATAAAAAGAGGACGAAGATAACATGAAAAAAAAACCACTATATATTAATAAAAAGCTCCTACTATTATTTTGTCTATTGTTAAAAAATATACACGTATTTCTTGTCGTTATACCATTGACATTTCATAAAGGTTTCAAAATTATATTTGAAAAAGAAATTCATCAAAATGTTGGATAAAATCTAGAATTTAAAATGGTGTAATGTTGATCTAAAAAAAAAAATAAAAACTTGTACACCTCAGCGTCGCTCCTAGTCACCACAACACTCCTTTCAAACCCCCAACTTTGAAAAAAAAAAAATCTAATAAATCTCTAATGAGTTATTTGTTTCGTGGGAATCTAAGATTTCTATAGAGTAGGCATCTGAATTACCGCGTTTGTTTTACGGTAATGTAAAACGCTTGGGCATTTGAAGATTCTCGAGCATCCCAAGATGTCATTACGAATGACATCTTAAGAGTCTTGGATGTCCTTCTGAAACATTTTGGATTCCCGTGTTGAGAGAAACTTCTTTTTTACCTTTTTAACCCTTCTTTTTTTCATTTATATATAAATATCACTCTTCTTTATTTTTATTTATAATTAAAACAAATATTGTCAACTACATATTTCACTTTCTTTAGATGTTTTTTTTATTTTATTTTTATTTTTATAAATAGAAAGATATTCAAATTTAAAATATAAAAAATCTTAAATTAATCTATATTATTTTGTTGAAAAAACAGCAAATAAAATAATAAAACTATATTAATTTTTTAAAAAAATCAAATGAAAAAACAAATATGTTATATAAGTTCAACTTATATTAAATGAATAGTCACAAGAGCACTTTGGGAATATGATGTAAATTTAAGACATTTTTAGGTAGAAAATCCTACAAAACAAATACAGTTATCCAAGTATTCTCATGTAGCTTTAAAAATATTTCTACAAAACAAACATAATTATCTAAGGATGTCGAATATATGTAATTTCGTACATCTATAATTCTGGCCATCTAATTATTCTGGTTATCTACATTCCCAAAAAACAAATGGCTCCTAAAGTACAGAGGGTTGTGAGACTTATAAACTTCTTAAGTCAAACAAGGAGTGAATAAATTTCTTCGATTTCTACTCTTCAAGTCTAACATGCTCGAAATAGTTTTAAAACATTTATAAAGAGGTAAAAATCATATCATAATTTTTAATTTTTTGGAAAAAAAAAATATATAGATATTTTTTTAACTAAGGGTCTTTTTTCTCCCTCCTGTAAATTAAACTATTTTATTAGAACCTAACCTAAATAAACCGTCCTTGCAACAAAAATTTCCCCAATCCTTAATGATGGATTAAAAACGTCGTCGTTGGGGACAAAGTCCAATGACTCTAATCCGCGTAAGCGCCATGATATACATATATATATTTATTTATTTATTCCGTGTAAGGCTAAACATACAACTGTAAAAGCCTGAGAACCAGCGAAGGCCGCACTAGACCAATGCAGAAGTGGCATAATCGTAATATTGCAACGCGCGGAGGCCCGTTATCGTCTATTTAGAGACCTATATAGACTCAACTGAGACTTTCCTGTTTTTTCTTTTTCTCTTTTATCAAGCGAAGAAGAATATAAGAATTGCAGTCTCGTTGCTCGCTGCTCCTTCTTTGCTTCTGCTCTACGCTTCCACTCTCAATCCTCTTCGTTGAGTAAGGAACTTGAACTCTCCTCTTGCTACTTCAAGCGTCTTCTTGTCCGGTGTTCTTCGTTGTGTTGTCAAGTGAGAACTTGCAGATGGATGATAGGAAGGAGGTTGTTTTTCTCTCTGTTTTCGCTTTGTTGCTTTTGGTGATTTTCTTGCTCTGTTTTTGTGTATGTTTGTTTCCGTGGAGAAACCTAGGGTTTCATTTTGTTCTTTGCGTTTTTTTAGCTATTTAGAGAGAGGAAATGCATATATTTCTTGATCTGAGTTGAATTGTTCATGCGACTCTTGAAGAGGTGAGATTGTTGTCTATTTGGTATTAAACCTCACCTAATGAAAACGATCATAGAAGCATTAGAATCTCGTTATCTTTTGTTTTTTTTTTTTTCTGGTCAAACTGTGAGTTAAATGTTGCTCTGTCGTTCGTTTCGTTTGAGACAAATCATCGCTGTTTTCGTGGCGTTTCATCTTGCACATGCACTGATATTTCCATTTTCCTCTTTGGAATTCGAGACTTGATTTTTTCTTTTACCATATATTTCCGCCTTTTTCGGTCGAAATTTCTTACATTGCTTTTCAAATTCAGAAACGTAATTTGATTTGTTAGTTAGCTTGTTTGGATTTTGACGTATTTGTTTTGTCACGGGAGCAATTAGCGATATGCTTTTGCTTTTTAACCGTTTATGATTAATTCACGGAGGCAATCATGTTACTTTTCTAAGCTGGGAAGCAGTCAAACCTATCAACTTTTTCTTCCATCTTCTTGCAGATTATTTTTCCTATGGTTCCAAAATTTCAACGCTTTAGCCGATAGGTTTCCTTCAGCTGCTCTTCTATTTCAACTATTGACTTTTTGTTTATTTATATTTATATTTTAGCATGTTCTGAAGACTGAAGAATAAAATTTAGAAAAGTTGCTATCACTGACTTTGAAATTGGAAAAATTTATCCAATTATTACACTCCGCAGATAACGAATCAAATTTTAATTTGATTTATAAGAGAAACCTAATGTTTGGCTCTAATAAGATAGGAAATAGATTTTTGTGCTCATGTTCTTTTGTGAATACTAATGAGAAACGACTAATGAATTAGGCAATAAGAGGTTTCTGTCCAAACCTACGATGTGGTGTGTGCTTTAGGTGACAATAAATATGTTAGTTATAGAAAATTGAAAAGCTGTAGAGCCTTTAATTGGTGTTGTTTTAATTTTGAAAAAATAACCGGAAATGTAACTGACAGTCTTGGCTTCAACTTTGAGATACGTTACTTTTTATTTTCTACAGAAAACTGCTCCCTGGCTTTCAGTGCCACAGTTTGGAGATTGGGACCAGAAGGGACAGCTGCCTGACTACTCGCTTGATTTCTCAAAACTTAGGGAAAATAGGAAACAAAACAAGAGAGATGTGTCTCGGGCGAGTCTTGGAAATGAAGAGGAGCTCGTTGCCTCAGCCGCACCTCCAACCACAACAGACCCTTTCCCTACTGATAATCATCACCCCTATCATCAGAGTCACCACCCTCCACCAGTAAGATTCTCGCTCCTCCTCCCGAAAATTTCATATTGGTAACTTTTTGATTGTCTGATAGGGACTTGCATGTTCTTCTAAACATATACCGTTTGGACAACTCAATAATTTGTTGGGTTGGGTTACATCAATGTGTTGTATGTGCCTTGAAGGTTCTTTATCAAACTTGTGGGTCCATGCTGCTTGCTATTATCTATTAACTTGTGGATACAGCTATTGATTGTGGAAAAATCAATGCAAAGCTAAAGGTCTAGAGGTCAAAAGAAACACTTTCCTAAAGTGTCATCTAATTTTATGATGTGTAAGCTAACGAAAGTTTTAGTTCCTTGTATATTGGATCTCCTTTCCTAAATGTTGTAGGATGAGGTAGTTATTGTTAGTTACATATATATATTGAAAAAAGATCCCGATGACTATATTGTTTGATGAGCATAACTTTATATTCTGTATCATCGTGGCTTTGAAATCTAGTCAATTTGGTTCTTTGTTTAACTGCCTGAGTTAACCATTGGCGTTACTGTTTGGATTATTTAGAAGGTTAGCTCCTATATTGGCGAAGTGAAACAAGCATTGATGTCTGGGTAATTAACAAGCTCAAGCATGCTTCAGTTTTTTAGAAGAGAGTTCTTATTTACTCTCTGTTAACATGAATCATGTCTGTGCTCTGTAATAATACAGCCTTTCCCTTGTTTCAGGGCATACAAGTTAAACAAGAATAATAAAACCAATCCATGTTTGGAAAAAGATATCTAACTTGTTTAAGAAGCTGAGTACATTTTGTGATCATGTTAGTTCATTCAAAGGGGGAAGTTTAGGTTATTCATCAGCCTACTTAAATAACTAATTTTCACAAGTCGAGAGTCTAATGCATCGTTTAGATTTTATGTGGATAGTGTGTATTGTTCAATTAGAATGAGGTGAGATGATGTTGACTTAAAGTTGCGGTTGCAGAAACAAGTTGAGGGCTGGGTCCCTTTCGCCCCTAGCTCACTAGTAATAATTAATTGTGGGCATTCATCTGGTGTTTGCTGCCATATCTCTCATAGATTAAAATTGGGGTAGTAAATCCTATTTCATATTTAGGAATGGCCAGACAGGTTATTATGTGGGGAAGGTGAAGAGAAGCACATTTTCCCTACTGAGGGCAGATTCTAACTTATGTCAATGTTGATTTTTATTCTATTTTCTTTCAGTTTCAATCAAGTCTAATTACCTAAATAAAGGATGCTTGAGATATTTTTGGGTTTGTTGGTTTATTGTGGCTGACCGATCTCCCATGACCTTTAGATGTGTAGTCTTACATATAAATTTCTTGGTTTCAATTGAAAGGGACGGTGATCATATTTTGGAAGGTCAGCCACAATATGACATTATGCTGGTTGATGAATAGATGAGATGCTGGTTGCCTTGCCTAGTCAGAAATAGAATGAAAAATAAATGAACACTTTCTACGATCCTATTTTATTTTATCATCAGTTAAAATTGTGTTTTAGATCTTTTAATTGGTCTGGGCATTTAGATATTTTACGTGGTTTAGAAGTATGCTTTACTGTTAACTTTATTTGTATTAAAAATTATTTAGGAATGAGATCTTAGCAAAATTGTACAAAACAGTGGGACCCTCATTCATTTTGAGTAAGTATGGAAAAGTGTCTTTTTTTGGATGATTCTTACATGTTAGTATTTTTGGTTGTTTTGCCAGACAAGAAAGAGCATTCTAAGCTGCTTCAACTGCTGTGTGAAAGCTTGAATTAAGTAGTCTTGAAGGCGACCTCTGCAGGCCCACTTGTAAGTTTAAATGTCATTGTATTAATTTCTTTGGTACGAATACCTCTGTTGTCCTTTATTTGAACTAGAACAATTGTATTATATGTTTGGATTTTGTATGTGGCTTTGTTCCTGTGGCAGCTACTCTTTCTTTAATTTTGCCTTGAATCAAGCAATTAGTTTAGAGTAGATTTGGAATGACTTTCTAGGGTTTTTTTAATTATTAATATTGTATTTATTTAAACAACTTATTAGAAATGTAGGATTATTTTGAAATTTATTATTGAAATATTGTCATTTTATTCATCCTCAGATGAGGTGCATCTTTTTATGAATCCTCGTCTCTTAAAAAGATTTATTGAATAGACAAAAAAAAAGTAAAAAGATGCACCTTCGTCTCTTGAATAGACGAAAATGAATAAAACTAACAATATTTTCAATAATAAGTTTCACAATAACCCTATATTTTTTGTAAGTTTTAAAGAATACAGTACTAAATATAAAAAAAAAAAAAAAAAAATCCCGACTTTCTAAGAGTTTAATTGGGAAAAAACGCATTCCAAGTAGGCTGGTAGATTAATGGAAAAAAGTACTAGGTAATGCCAGATTAAAGCATTGGGTTTGGGTGATATGGCTTCTTAAAAAAGGAAAGAGAAACAGTCTCACGAGTCGCTTCTCATTACTTTGGTTATTTATTAGATAAAATATCAGGTAACACTCTTTAGTATCAAGAGAAAAGTCGATTTGAACAAAAAAAAGAAAAAAATTAGTGCAACGTTTTACGATTTTGTAGAACAAGCTTAAAATGTATGCCTATAATATCCAATTTTTCTTTTTAAAAGGTTTTTTTAATTTGATTTTTGCATAATTTACAAGTTTCTTGTAATGGTTAGTTAAATACAAATTTCATGTGAGGTTCAGAATTGCAAATTGCATAAGATAACCTAAATTTGTTTCGTATCTAATAAGTGACTTGCCATTTTAATAACAATTACGGGAGAATTGTTCAAACAGATAAAACAATGGGAGCTCTAACCAATAAAACGAAAAAAGAAAACAACACAATGGGAGCTTTTCCCTTGGCACAAATAGAAGCAACCAAGTATTGGAACTGGATTAGGGGAATTTTACACGGATAGCCTTATTCAGGGGTTTAAATGATAACAGACCCCATTTTTAGAAATTTAAGTTTTTTTTTTCCTGCTTGTATAATCTCATGGTAAAATTACCACTAGGGCGCTTGCTGCCCGTTGACTTGACACTTTTTTCAAATCTTGTTCCTTTGTATATTTTAAATTTGAATCGACATATAATATTTTGTTTTTTCTTTCTTGTTTTCTCATCTTCACGCTATAAGTGAGAATCTAAAACGAGTAATGGGAGTGAAAGCGAAAGCAAATGTTGAGTTATTGAGAGTGAGTATTGAAACGAGCGAAAGTGAATAGCAAGAATTGAGCAGGTTCGAAGGGTTGTTACAGCAAAGGTAAGTTGGGTTCTAATAAGGGGGCCATCAATACCACATTGTCCTAGATTAGACATATTCTCTTCTCAAGATTCAATATATTTTTTCTACGGTTGGAAAGACAATACCTTCATTTCAATAAATTGATTGTTCTCCTAATTTTAGTTGTAAATGGTGTCACCTTCCAACTTTTTACCCATCGATTCTTGTGTAACTGATTGTCCTTCATTTCAATAGAAAAAACTCTCCAACGGGAATGTCTTTTGAAACAAATTCAACTTAAAGATTAGGATGTAACTTTTCCATTTGAAAACCTACTTCAAATTTTAGGGGTATTCTGTTTAATTTAACAAAATAGGTTAATAATAATAATATAAACCACTTGTCTATATGTATGCATATGCCTTAATTTCTCATCCCTACCTCAAACACAAAAGAGAGAGGTTTGAGGCAGGGGATTAGATTTGGGTGAATTTGGTTATGATGTCAATCATTTTTTATTTGGGATTTGTCAAGTGTGGTGACATTATTGGGCAAACTAATAGATTTAATAGCACTATGGACAAACTTGTAGAATTCATAGTACTCATAGTTATACTTCCTCCCATCTAATTTCCTCACTTTGGACAAACTTTTCTAGACTTTTTAATAGTGTAGTCATAGAAAAGGAATAAAATAATACCCATATTAGACTTAATTGAGTTCGTGAATTGATGTATTTACGAATTAATAATTATCTAAAATTTTCACAATAGTTTGGTAGGAATCATATGAATAATGAGCAATAAGTAATGATGTGAAATAAAGAGAAAGAAAAGGACAATACATTAAGACTATAAAGAAGCGGGGGAAGAGGGAGAAAGGGGAAAGAGGAAGGAAGAAAGAAACAAAATTTACATATTGCCAAGTCTTTTTGGTAGTTGCTTCGTTTGGCTCAATTGTTGTAGAAAAAATATGGAAAGCTTGGGGCCTGGTGGTGGTAGGTATGATGGGAATGGAATGGAGTAGGTAAATTGGCTCTATTTCTAAATATGATTGACAAAGGGACCAAACAAGTAGGCTTTGGACAAACTTTAGAACCTACCAACTATCTAAAAAATTTCTATTACTCTAATTCTACCTACTCATTTTATTCAACATTTACTACATCATTAGATGATATGTCACCTTATTCATTAAAATATCATTTTGGTCCCTATACTTTTAAATTTCTTCAATTTTAATTCACGTAGTCCTTAAAAGTTAAATTTTTTCGAAATTCGTTAAATAATAACAATAATTCTTATGCAAGGACATATAATATGTGAATACTTTATAGTAAAATTGTCAATAGATAACAATTTGTTTTTTTAATAAGTCAACAATAAACGAGTTGTAGGGACTAAAATTAAGATTTATTGAAAGTACAGTGACTAAAATTGGACAATTAAAAGTATAGGGACCAAAATGATATTTTTATCCTATCTTATTTTATAGATTTTACACAATCTTTAAATATTTCTTTTGTGACCAACAATGAATTAAGGTATTATAAAAAATAAAAATAAAAAATCATTATATTGTTGTATTAGAAAATCTTCCACCAACCATTTCATAGGTTATTATATCAAACAAAGATATTTTGTTTGTTTCTAAATATAATAATAAATAGAGTAGATAAATTATTCATTTGTCTCTAACATTTGCGTTGGTGTAATTTTTTTAGTACAACAAATAGAGCATGAAGACTTGAATTTCTATTTTCAAAGGAATGAGTACATGACAATTATTATTGAACATGTCAATTTTAAAATGTTATTGTAACATATATTCTTTAAATGAGAGATAGGGAGAGGTAATGTGTTGGCATTTAAGTTAATTGTATAAAGATTTCAATTAGAATAAATTAGATAAATAAAATTGAGCGAAAAAAATAGGTAAATACTTGTTGCATGTCTAATCTCCAAAACCCCGAATAATAATATTTTGTAGAAATTAAAAAAAAAAAAAAAGAAAAGAAAATCATATATAATAAATGAATACCCAACCTGTCTTGAAGTGGGTATGGACATAAAAAAAAATGATAGCTAGCTTAGGTGGAAATGGAAATATATTCATAATGAATTAACCATATCATACACATTAGAATATTCTCTCTTTTTTTCTTTTTTTTTTTTGAGAAGACAATCAAGACATTAAAATTATTTTAAAATGACCGACAAAGTATATATTGTTTCAAAAGAAAAAAGTTTTAGTATATTTGCATATTTTATGTTTTATAAATGGTCAAAAGTGTTTTTCTTTCAATTTTAAAAGTGGTAATCTATATATTCAAATAATCAAAAAGTGGTCTGAGATGCTTTAAAAAAAAAATCAAATGAAAAAAAATATTTATCCGACACGTGGCATGCATTAGAAAGCTAGATTTGCATAAAGTGCAGAAACCTACCCCCGAGAAGCCAACTGCCCGACCTACCAACCCCACCCATAAATTTCCAACGTCCCACAAAACTGTTACATCTTTTTAAATAATTATCTTTTTTTCCATTATTAGAAAAATCAAACAATATTTTCTGTGATTCAAAAGGAAATATAATAATAATAATAACGAATAACTAAAAAAATGAAAGAAAATTATCTTAGATAACACTGAACGGTTTAAAATATTAACAACTAATAGCAAAATACACCGTCTATATAAATAATGAAATTTTCCTATATTTATAAATATTTTGGTTACTTTTGTTATATTTAAAAAGAACCCTAAAATGAAGGCTTTCTTTGGTTTAAAAAGATAAAAGTAGAAAGGGACCAAAGTTGGGCGTGTTGGACTAAATTATTAAATTTTGGCACAAGGAGTTAGCTTAATTGTAGTTAAAATGAGCCTAACTCATTTATTTTAATGTTTGATGATTTCATTTTACCCGTTGTTCAAAAAAAAGTTAAGAGACAAATTGTGTATGGTTGTAATTACAACTATACCTTCAAACTTTCGATGAGAAAAATTGAGCTCTCAAACTTATATAGATATTAAAACTGGACTCTCAAATTTACATAATTGAATAAGTTTGAGGGTTCAATTTTTTTTTTTTTCATTTAATGGTCCAATTTTTATAATTATTGTAAGTTTGATGGTCTAATTTTTAATACTTGTAAAAGTTTGAGGATTCAATTTTTATAATTGAAGTTTGAGAGTGTAAGTGCAACTACCACCCTACTTCAAGTGTCGTTTTTCAATTTGCCCAAAAAGTTAATTTATAGTACGAAAATTATTATTATTACTTAGCCCAAAAAGTCTTCATATTTTGAAGTTTATTCTATTTTAGTCTTTATATTTTCAAAATTTCAATTTTAGTCTTGTATTTATATAAATTATGAATTTAGTCTCTCATAAATAACTTTTATCAAATTTGATTAAATAATAGTAATTGAATATGTTATAAAAAATTATAGTAAAAATGGATAGATAACAATTTTTTTTTTTTTAAAATCAACAACAACTAATATTGAGAACTAAATGAAAGATTTATTGGAAATAGAGAGACTTATTATATTAAAAAATAATATTTTAATTTTGAACCTTGATTTTTTCTTTTATTTATTTTTGAAGGACAAAAAAACAGAAGAAACAAATATTATAATGCGAGAGGCTAAAGTTAGAGCCACGGCTATCATAGCGCGCACGAAAATCGATACCGTGATATTAAGTGACATTGAAACTTCTGACGGGGAGACACATATATATGGATGACACTGGGAACTTCTCTCTCTTTGTCCGATTCAGTATCCCCTCCCTCACTTTTGCTTCTGATTTCAGCTATTTCTCATCGCTTTCAGCCTTTCCCCTTCCTTTGCCTTCCTTCTTACGTTCTTCGTCTGATTCTGCTGTGCTACCCGACATTGATTTGATTTCGGGATTCAACGCATCTCATTCTTTTGACTCCGGTGATTGCATATTTCTTCAGACGCCGATCCTTGGCCTTCCCTTCGTTCTGAAACCGCGAGAACTCTTTTCCCGGTATTTTCGAGTTTTCTCACCATCTGATGCTTCTTCTTTTATGCAATTTGGCGTTGATTTTGATTTTTACATTTTGTTTACCATGATTCTTTTGGTTTTTTATTTTTTTATTTTTTTATTTTTTTATATTAGAATCGAGGTTTTATTCTTCGTTCCGTATCTCTCCTTTTTCACGTGATCAGTATTCAATTCAACTTGCAGGTCGTTTGTGGTTATCTCTGGCTTTAAAGGTTAATCCAGGTAGCTGAGGAACAGAGGTGCTTTGGCAGGAACTATGGAGGCCAACGTAGGACATTTGCAGCATTTATCAATCCGGATTGATTTCGGAACGTTTGTGAGGAAACCGGGTGGTTCGGTCCGATTTCTTCAGCCAATTTCTGATCAGCTGAAACTTCCAGGACTTGTTTCAGCTTTTCAGTCACCTCTGAGACTTTCAAATCGATGCAGGACGGTCTCTGTTGAGACCTCCTGCTATCGTGAGAATATTTCAGGTAACACGAGATTTTGGAATTCCAGTGATCGTGATTAGAAATGTGCGTTTTTCTTTGTTGTTCTTCCTCTTTTCTTTCTTTCGTGGTCATTTCATTCTTTTGAATGTTTTTTGAGTTGTATTCTCATTTGAGGTTTTTGACTTGGTAATTGGAACGACATCTGACATGACAAAGAAACGAAGCAATTATGTGTAGCTACAAGATATATACTCTATTGCTTTTCTTGGCTGAACTTGATTTATAGTGGGGACTTCTGATTGAATGCATGAACTACGGTGTACGATCGAGTAACTTGGCTGAAGCAGTCTAATTCTACACCTATCACGTTTATGCTATCTATAGTTTTTTTCTGAAATTTCAATAGAACCTTTTACATTGTTAAGACATCAACATCTCTCATGTCTTATTGTGCTATAATCCCATTTAAGTAGTAACAGAATGGAAATGGTTTGAAAAATGAAGTTCGATATCATACTCAAAAAACTTTGAGTAGCTTCTTCTCAATACAATTAGGCCCCCTAGATTAAATAGGGATAGATTAGAGAAGGCTCCAACAAAAACCAATTAGAATTAAATTTGAGAATGAAAATAAGATTTCTATCATGGTTTTACCTGAAACTATTGAGTAGAGAGAAATATTGTTGATACTGTTTACTAATCTCGGGATGGGGTTACTATTAAACTGGTGTTGACTCAGAAAAGCACAATGAGACTTAGAAAAATTTACATTGTCCACTTCCAAAGTGGAATCGACCGATGTCTGCTAACTCTTGGTTCTGGCCGATGAATTAAGAATGATTTTGTATTCTAAGTAAACAAAGGGAGCGAAAAATAAAATGAACATTGCTATAGTATTTAATAGGTGTTTGAGTCCTTGACATGGATTATGTATAAAATGGTCTCAAACTTGGTGTCTAAAATTCTTGAAAAATGCATCTCAACAACTGATCCTCCTTGTAATTATAATTCTTATTTAATCGGCCTCTCAGTGAGTAAGTACTGTATTTAGATGTTCATCTGTTGGATTTTTTAGTGCCTTCAAATCTTAAATGAGAAGTGCTATGATGAGCGCATCCACATTCTTTCACATTATCTTGTATGATACCATTAGTGACTTTGTTGCCATTTGAAAGCGTAATAGCCCCAGATTAAAACGTGTTTTTTGTTGTTTCATTATCATGTTGTCATCCATGTTGATTGATGAATAATCTGCAACTGCATCATATTGTCTTCCTCTTTCTTGTCTACAGCTTGCAAGTAACCAATTGGTCTTTGGCTTATTGCTTTTCAATATTCTTTTTGCAGGTATGACATTGGAAACTGAAAATTTTCAGCCCTTCGACAAAGATCTACTTTTAAAGGTCATGCAGAACTCTTGTTATATGTTTATACCATAATAGAGTTGTGGTAACATTGGATATGTGCTTTTCCTTCTGATTCATGGAATCTATTTTTCTCCCCGCCCATAGATAGTTTCCGGACCATAATAGAAGATTTGAACAGAACTTTGATGTGAACATTTGAAAGTTTATCTAACTAGAATTTGGAAAAAAGTGCAGAATAAGTCACAAGAAGTCCTGCCCCATCTAAATGGACGATGCATATATCTAGTTGGTTGGTGTCTTTTCTTTTTTACACTTTATAATTGGCAATTCTTCTGCTTGGATACTAAATCTATCTGAATGCTCATTTGCAGGAATGATGGGCTCTGGAAAGACAACCATAGGCAAGATTTTAGCAAAAGAATTGGGTTACACATTTTCTGACAGGTTTGTTATTTAATTGCTAGCAAGCGAAGGACTTTAAAGAACATATTAGGAGAAAAACTATTACTCAATTTCATCATCACATCATTAGTCCAGCATCTAAGGTCTAGTACAAAGCTGAACTGGGTTGGAACAACAGTTTTGAAGTGATATTACAAGCAATATTTGATTTTTACTGTGCTTTCTGATAGAAAATTATGTCATTCATAATTTGCATCCATTTTGAGCACAAATATGTTAATGCAAGTTTCTTGTGAGCGATTTTCATTCATATTAATTATGCATTACATATCTGGATCAGCGATATATTGGTGGAGCAGGAAGTTGGTGGAACTTCAGTGGCCGAAATTTTCAAGCTTCACGGAGAGGTCTTTTTCAGAGATAAGGAGGTTAGTTGGCACAGGCCATTTCACTATCATTTCCATCTATGAAGTAGGTGGTTATCACTATCTACTGTATTTTCATGCTCTTATGCACCGAGTGTAGTGTGGGAAGTACGGTGCATTGTATGATAATTTTCATTGAAGTGAAAACTTTTAACTCTTGAGATGTTGGAAGGGGCAAATGCATGTGATTTTCCTTCCTCTTTGATAAAAATTGAAAGGGACGTGGATTTATAACCAGGGATGTCCAACAGGCCGCATGAGTTTTTCAGCTAGGCTGAGTTAAAAATTTGTATGGATTGGTTTTACTACAGATAGATTGAACCTCCGTAGATTGGATTAGTCCATGAGTACTAAACTTAGTATGGATTGGACCAAATGTATCCAAGTTTTTCCATTTAAAAAATATCCCTTTTACTAGGAATATACCTATGTATATGCTTCTTTTTTACTTTTTCTTGTTTCTTTTCTTTTCTTTTCTTTTTCTTTTTTTGGTATAAAAAGATTCATTTCACTTTGCTAGCTTTCCTAGATTTGTGAATTCTTCAATAACTTTTAGAAACTAATTTGTTGATAAGTCTTTGAAATACTATTTTTCATAATGTACAATTCTGTGGTGAATAACTATTACAATTTAAATGTGTGAAAATAGAGCAATAGATCTTTTTTGTTTTTATGTTTTATAATTTAATGATTGATGAGCTGAACTATCCCAACCAAGCTATATTATATGGTAGGTTGGGTTGAGTTTGGCCCAATTCTTAATTTAATTGAAGGTTATTTGGGCTGGACAAATTGTATTACCTGAACTTTTGTGTCAGGTCCAAAATGTCTTTGAATTAAGCTTCTCAACCCACCCCAATACATCCTTCCCTATTATTGAACCGTGCCATGCTTCCAATTATTAATAGTTTGGGCATATTCATCGATTAGTTTCAAGTTTGATTGTTGATTTACCATAATCAGTTGCAGAACGTCTATCAATTGATCAATATTTTAAAAAGTATTTGAAAATTATGTCGCTTTTTCAACATGATGCTTCTTAGCCATTCTTGCTACCATCCCTAGTTACTATTGCTATGTCTTTTTCCCATTGTCTAGCTGCCATGGTATCAAGCAGCTAAGTAAAATGTTTTGCAACTCTGAGCTGTTATAGCAGATCAAAGTTAAGTGACAGTAATTTTCCTGTTAGACTGAGGTATTGAGAAAACTATCATTGATGCACGGGTTTGTTATTTCCACTGGTGGAGGTATTGTTGTTCGGCCTATTAACTGGTAATTTGTTTGGACACTTACACTTTCTAATTGTTATGTGGTTATCTGTTTTTGTTAAGTGAGAGTCATCCCATTTGATTGTAGGAAATATATGCAAAACGGGATCAGCATCTGGCTAGATGTGCCACTGGAAGCCTTGGCAAAAAGAATTGCTGCAGTAGGTACTGACTCTCGCCCCCTCTTGCACCATGAGTCAGGCAATGCCTACACGAAGGTGGTGAATTGTTTTCCATGAGAAAACATTTATCCATGAACTATTCACTTTTCTTTACTTAGGGTTTCATGGGTGCTGCTTATTCATTGTAGTTCTCGTGGACTCGTCATGTTTGATCCTAATACATCTTTTAATCTGCTGATTCTCACTTAGGCCTTCAGGCGATTGTCAATTCTTCTAGAGGAGAGGGGTGATGCATATGCCAACGCCAATGCCAAAGTTTGTTTAGGAAGTATGAAATAAAGAAATCTTGATATCCTTTATCTTTCTTGAAATATAGAAGTTAAATAAAACTTCATTGCATGATCTCTTTCCTCCATTCTTTTCCTGCCCGAACCCCTAAAATTACTATGTATGTTTAAAATCTCGTTTTTTCTTAACTTACAGGTCTTGCAGCTAAGCTGGGTCTTTCAGATGTTTGTAATCTTACACCTGCAGATATTGCTATAGAGGTTCCTCTCTTTCTGCCTCATCTATCTTTGTTCTTGCTATATGTTTGATTAAAAGAAAATCTGACCTCCCAATAAAGAGAGAAACCTTGTCAATTTACTTTATTACACTGCTTGAAATTTAAGTTTATTATTTTCAGGCGCTTGTACAAATTCAGCACTTCCTAGAACAGGAAGATGATTATTCTACAAGTTAAGATTGCAAATGTTCAAGATCCTAAGCCCTCTCTTTTTTCAAAAAGCATGGAATGCATTGCTTCTACTCTTGCCCATTGTATAATTATGGGATGCTAAGTGCTTTTCTGAATTTGATAATCTGATTGGTGTGAATAATACTTTTGAAATGTCAATGCTAGAAGTGTATGTATGAAAATTTTGAGGTTAATAAAACTTGCGTGTGTATACATAGTGCAAAGGCATACAGTATATCTAGTTTATTGCAGTTGTAAGGTATTATTTATATAATTGTTGTTTCCATCACAATTTTATTTTTCTATGCATTTGAAACAAAGAGCTAATTTGTGAGTCTTAATTTATATATGATTGCTTGATTACCTTTTCAAAAGTATGTATGCATTGTCCATTGCGTTTGAAATAAAAGCAACGTTTATGAGTTTTCATTACCATCTTATCTTGTTAACTAATTTGTTTTTAACTATATTGAAATTGCAGTGAGCGTAGATTCCTTTTGGAATTGAATAATGGGAATATTTATGAATTTTTCATTTTCTCTGTTGTAAAGAACAATTTAGAATTTCGTTGTTCTTTATATGTTTTCTTGCCATCCTAAATTCTTCTTTGGTGGAAATCTATTTTCATTTCATCCCCCTACTAACTCCAAACCCAAACACAGGGTGGAGGTCAGTTTTTAAATTTTATTTGAAAAAATTCTAAGAACGTATAAATTTATTTTAAGACAGGGAGCACGCACACGCTCCCGTGTGCTCAAATTCTTCCATCTAAATTTTGTGTATTTTAGAATTTTTTTTTAAAGAAAAATAATTTTTTATAAAGTACCTATAAAGAAAAAAAAGTTAATAATCTAAAGTTCATAATTTTAGTCTTCAAACTTTCCTAAAATAAAATTAAAAAAATAATAATGAATTTTAGTAAGTAACGATGTTATCTCTGTACCATTTTTGAAGAAAATAATTAAATAATCAACAATTTAATGGTAAAGAACTTTATTATGTGATTGACTTACATTTTTTATATTTTTTTATTAAATGTAAATAAATTTGATTCTCAATCATCTGTATGTATAATAAGATATTGTTGTTTTTTTAATGATAGGAAACTAAATAATTGCAAATTATAAAGTACAACTAAATTATTCCTTTTCAAAATTAGGAACTAAATCGTTACAAATCTGAAAATATAAGGATGATATTATCAACTAAAGTTCGTGGACTAAATTATTACTTTGATAAAATTTCAAAAACCAAAAGTGTTTTAAGGTGTGTTGAATATACATAGGGCATCAAAAAATAATTTTCCTTTTAATTTTAATTTTAATTCCAATAAATAAAATAATAATTGTTTTGAGTGAACAAAACTGCTAAAAATATTTTCAAATATAACAAAATGTCATCATAATGATAGACATTAATAGGCTACTTCCATCATTACTAATATACGGTGACATTTTGTTATATTTTAAATAAATTAACTCATTTTTCTGTATTTGAAAACAACTCTAAATAAAATATACTAAAAAAAATTCTGGGACAAGATAGAAACTCATGATTTTTCTATCAAATGATTGATTTTTTTTTTTTTCTCTAGTTGAGCACAACCTCCACTGAATTATTTTCCCTTTGCTTTGACTAGAATATCAAGTGGCTTCCACAAAATTTGGAGAATGCTTTAGGCAATTTGAGAGTGTGAACACAAACTAACAAATTTGAATATAAACAACAATTATATAATAATATTTACCATCCATTTCATGAAAGACTTCTCATCTTTCCAAAAGACAACAAAATGCATAATTCCTCATATATAGACATTTGCCTAAATAGCAATGTCTCACTACAAAAGCTTTGTATGATAACATTTTTTTTTTATGCATTAAAAGAAAACTGATCACTACTATATTTTATCTAATCAAGTGAAACTTCTTCAATTATGAAATAGTTGGCTTGGAATAACAATACAAGATCAAACTTACACAACCCTTCAACTATTTCAGATTCTTTCTCACTTGATCAGAGAAAATCTTTCAATTGAAGTTCTAAGTATATATCCATAAATTACTTACACTACTGAATTGAATGTGCTTCAATTCACTTTGTATTTAATATTTATATATACATACTTACATACATACCTCTGTTTCCACCGCCGGAGCATTCAAATATCGTCGGACCGGTCGCCGGTGTCGTCTTCGTAGAAAAGGCCGTCGACGATCTGGTCAATAAGCGAATCAATGAAGGTGTTGCAGCTGATGCTGAAGATTCGACCTACCTTGTTTCGAGCGTTGGAGGAGAACGCAAAAATGGCCGCCAGAGTAACAGCCCCCAAACATACTCCTACCGCTTCCTCAATCCCCTCCAAATCCATTTTTCTGAATACGGAATTTCCCGTCACTACCTCCATTGTTACGGTCGCCGCAAACACAATCTGCAAACAATTGGACTTTCAGAAGAAATTGCCTCGCAACAGTAATTTTAGCAATCTTATTTGATTATTAATCAACTACTAAAAGAGTTGTTTCCGTTTCATGAAAATCAACTTACCACAATCCGATTTGGCTATTTCTAAACCCTAATTTTTCGATTTGTATGAAAATCAAAGTTTAATTAGGAGACTGAAACGTGAAACTCACCATAGCGAGGCGGCCGGAGATGATCTCGAATTCATGGCTATCCTTCGAACTCTCTATGTACTCCGATAGAGTTGCGAAGAAAGGAGAAACGTCGTCGTTTGCAGAATCTCCATCGGCTACTCTTTTAGTCTTGATAGGAACGACCGGATCGGATCCGAAGGATCTCAGAGTGCACAAACGAGGTTGTAGAAGGATCTTAGGGCTGTCCGGATCGGCGGACTTGAGTTTGGGAAGCGAAACGGAAACAGGCGGCGATCGTGGCTGGACGTCGGGCAAGGAGGAGCGGAATTGGCAGTGAACGGAACGTGGCGGCGCAGCCATGGGAGAGGTCTGCGATTGAAGATTGAGTGGGAGAGATTTTTGGAAGAAGGAATGAAGAGTGAAAAATAAGAAATGAATGAATTGAGTACACGTTAGAAGTGATTTAAGGACGGTTACGTGGCGCCTTTTTGGTACGCTAACGCACTTTTCAATTTCAGGTAGGTGAGGTGAGACACAGCTACGCTCGTCCCTAATAGGGTGGAAGCGGTTCGGTTCGATGGTCCAACCGAACCAAAATTTATTTGACCTATGCTAATAATTATTTGAAAAAATTGTAATAACTAGGTAGTTGTAATTTACTCTTCAAACTTTCTATTCTCAGAAATTAAACACTCAAATTTATATATAGGTGTTAAAATTCAACATAATAAATTTAAGAAGGGTAACAATGGTTCAATTTTTATTAGGTTAAAAAACACTTTTCGTCATTTTATGGAAGTAACAATTTGGTATCTAAACTTTAGTTTATAATGATTTTGTCCATGTACTTCTAATTTTGTAACAATTTAGTATCTAAACTTTAGTATGTAACAATTGAGTTATTATAAATTAGATGTCAATTTTTATTATGATGTAGACTATGTATTCTGTATATATAAATATTGAGTCTGTAATTAGTTTATTTATGTAAGAAATCTTATTAAATTTTAACACTAATTTCTACAATAGGGATTAAGTCGATACAAACTTTAAAGTATAAGAACTAACTTGTTACATAATAAAGTTTAGAGACTAAATTGTTATAAAATTGAAAGTACAGAGACTAAAATCGTTGCAAATCAAAGTTCTTGGACTAAATTGTTACTTTCATTAAAGTTTGAGGACTAAAAGTGATTTTTAACTTTTTTATTATTGGCAGCGTCTAATTTCTATGACTATTGTAAGTTTGAGGGTTCAATTTTTACAATATCAGTAAATTCAAAAATTGAACATCGATATTAAAGATTGATAGATATATTCAAAACATATATGATGTATGAAGAGATCATCAAGTAATCACCAGTATAAATAATAAGATCTGTAGCTTATTTAAAAACGGGAAAAAAAATAATTAATTGATCAATTCTATAATTTTAAAAAATTATATACATAAATATTTATTGAGATCAAATTTTCATAAAAATTAAGATTTAATATAGATATCGGACAAAATATAATGGAGTTAAAAATATATTTCTAAAATATTTTAAATCTATCTTTTCAATAGATCAACTTAAACATAATCCAAATTATTAAGGTGTATATTCTCAATCATGAGATCAATGGTCGAATCTCATCATTCTACCTATTGAACTAAAAAAGTTATAAACCATAAACTAAGAACAATCCTTATTGAGGTTACAATTTAACTCGAGTTTGTTCAAATGACAACGTTATTTTGGAATATTAATTTTCATTAGGATAATTTTATTAGTAGATAAAATACTTGTTATCCTCCCAAAGATCGATTCGCACTTATCAAACAAAGATAAATAAATAATGATCATTTGGTCAATTGTGCCACTAATGAACTTGGCTGGTTTACCTTATCCCATAATGAAAAAAAAAAGAAAAAAAAAACGCTCGTTTCTTTAAGAAAAAAGGTTGCACTCATCTGTTGTGCAGCCGAAGCTATACTCACTAAAAATATACAGTGACTTGGTAAGTATTGGATTAGGTGCTTTCCCCTTTGCATTTCTCACCATCACAATTCTCAACCAGTTATGTTTCTCCCATTACAGGAGTTTCAAGTCTCTTTTGTTTAATTCCTTACTAAGGTGTTATATAAGAAAATTAATGTTACTTTGTATAGAAGTCATCTTCATGGAAATGTATTAAATTTTTATCGACATGTTGATATACCCATCTATATTTTCACATTTTTGTGCATTCCACATCGACATGAAAGGTGAATCAATATTTCCATTATATTGTAAAAAAAATCCATGCAAAAAAAGACTACTAATATAAATATAATATAAATAATAGACATGTTAACTTGGTTGAAAATTATAAAATATATATTTATTAATTTAAATTTATTTTTTGAATCATTTGTTTTATAATTCATTAAAATCGACATTTTATCAAAATTTCCATCAAAATTTTACATATAAAATTAAGACCTCGATATTTCAATCAACATCGACATGTTAAACCTTGGTTTCAAGTTAGGGCAGAGATTCCACACCCTCAGTTTGGGATGGCCTTTTTGGTTTTTGTTGCATCCATTTGAATTTTGGCATCACACCCACAACATAACATAATCTCTTAAGAAGAGGTGGATAAATTTGGAGTAAACCATCTCCAATTCCAACCAAGGACTTCTATGGCTATCTTTTCTTTCCGTTTTTCAACGCTAGAAATCCTTTTTCTAAATAATAAATTTGGCCTCTTTTTTTCTTCTTCGTACGTTCCTTTTGTGGTAAAAATTAAGCCAGTGGTTGCCTTTCAATGATCGTTGAATGTAGATTCGATGGTAAATAACTACTTAATATTCATTCCAGTGGTTGCCTCTCCTAACTTGTGGTCCAGAAGAGAACAGGAAAGGAAGTCCCATGCTAGGAACACCAGAAACCAACTATATGATAAACCAATTCATCTAATGGCAGCAAAAACAAAATAGAACAGAAAATGGAAACTTCAAAGTAACTTCCCTCCACTTTGAAGCTGGTCACGCAAATTTAAGACACCCGATGCATCATAAGGGTAAAACCTTGAGAATAATTCTTAAAAAGGAAAATCATAAACTTGTCCACTCAGAAGGAAATGAAATTACTTACAGTGATCAAAATTTAGTTTTGCACCCACTGATATCTTGAACTATGTACTCTACTTCTTACCTCGTTTGCTAAAATAATTCAAGGCCAGCCGAGAGAACCTTGTAAGGGAGAGAAATAATTGGAAGACGGAACGGCCTTTCACAATCCCCTCCTTAATGTCTTTTGCCCTTTTAGCCAGAACCGGCTCTGCTGTCTCCACTCCCAGATTGGTTACTGTCATTTCCTGCACTGAGGCTAATCAAGTAAAAAACGAATTCATTGCCTAAGATTCAATACTCTCTCTTTTGTAGGAATAAGTGGCAAAGAAGACATAAGAGAACCTGTTGGAGACATGGTTGTCAAGCGACGCAATCTCTCTTCGGCTACTCGAACAGCTCTGGTGGAACTTCTCACACCTTGGGTGATATCCTGGCTGCAAAAGATACTAAATCAGCCTTGTTTCTTGTTCTTTTCAACATAAACAAAAGAATTCAAAATTTGATGTCAACAAACCCAAGATCACTGAGCTCCATGGTCAGATCACTAATTTCCATGCCAGATAACCGAATGGCTGCCATAGTGCCTGGAAGCTCCTCCCTTGTGACATCCATGAGCTTCTCTAATGACTCGGCTGCTCTCTTGAATGCCTTCAACATTAAAACGTTGTGACAGCACGTTATCAGTTCGAAGCATTGCAAGAATGGCATATGAATGCTAAGACATAGGACATATAACCATGCCCATATGACACATCAAGCTAAATTGGAAACATTCTTCTTAATCGAAGTTGAAGAATACAAACCAGAAGAGTGGGGATCGCAGAACAAAAGAGCCAGGTTGCAGAAATAGCCGTCTACAAAGATGTGAAAATGCACAGTTAACCTCCCAATTACTAATAAAACTACGAGCCAAATAAGATTCCAACAGCTTTACAAAGAAGTCTAAACATCGAGTAATAACTATGGATTTTAGCAGAATTTCTCGGGTTCATTTGAATTCAAAGGCTCTAATATCACAAACATTGCAAGCAAAGCAAACTACGAACAAAAAAACGCAATTGCTCGCATATTTCCACCTATTAGCGCCGGAAATACGCAAATAAAAATTTTCAAGTTCAATTTTGCCATTCAAAAGGGAAAGCAATCGCGAAATTTGGTGCTAGGAATGACATATTGCTCAAGCTTTCAACTATAATGACCATATGAAACTAAACCTATCTGAATTAAGCGCATCGAAAAAGTCCATTCGAAATCAGATTCTCAGTGAAAGCAATTAAAAGAGGTGGATTACCGCGCAGGCAACGACATTAAGAACAAGGATGTGGCGTTGAGTTAGCGTGCAGTGAGAGAATTGAAGAAATGGTGGAGAAGAATGTCCAATAGTTTCCGTATAACGAGATGAAGTCGATGGATCAGATAGCGATTGTGCTCGTATCGAAAGCAAAGAAAGTCGACGATTCGGTAGGCAGAGATTGTAAGGTAGTCGGCAGATTTTGACGTCACTTGGCAGTGCGTGAACGAGATTAAGCTTCGCCGCCGGGCACGGTGGCGGTAGCTCCAAAGCTCTGAACATTGCTTCTGCCGTTGTTGCTCGGTAAAGCACTCTCCGAGCTCGGAAGTTGGGGCATAGCCGAGAGGATTTGGAGATTCTGGGCCGGCTTGTTGTCCTCAAGGCCCAGAGGAAGAATTGCACACGCGAAAATTAAAAACAAATAAATTTTGGCTTCAACACTATGGCAAATTACCATTTAATCCCAAATATATTTCTTTCTTCTTCCTTTTACAGTTGTTCAATTTGGAAAAGAATTTTTTTTTTTTATTTTTGCATTAGTCTTCTTCTCTTTTGCATTCTTCTTCTTCCGCTTCTTCTTTTTCTATCACTTTTCGTTGGTTCTACGTCGTCGTCTTCTTCATCATCTTCTTCTTCCATCTCGTTTGCACTTTTCGTCCTCTTATTCCGTTTTTCTTTTGTGTTTTTCTTCTTATTTGTTTTGTAGGTTTTTTCTTTCCTTCTTCGTTCTGCAGTTTTTTCACAAAGTAAAAAATTGTAATTGTGTATAATGAAGAACCAAAGGAAGGAGCGAGAATTAGAATAAAAAAGTTAAGTGAGAATCCGAATGAAAGAAAAACGTCGAAGAAAAAAATTGTAGTTGTGTCTGGTGGGAACTAGAGGAAGAAGCAAGAAGCTAGAACGAGAATTGAGAAGTAAGAATGAAATTCTAAAAGCTAAGTGAGAATCCAAACAAAGGAAAAAATTGTAGTTGAGTCTGATAAAGAATTGAGAGCGAGAAACTAAAGCAAAAAGGAGTCATTTTTGTGCATTTTGAAGTTAAATTGGTACTTTCACGTGCAGATATCAGCAGAAGGCTATTTTTCATTTGGACTGTTGGAAAGGGGCCACCTGTACGAAAATCCCAAAGCCCAAAATCCAAATTTATACAAATAAAAGCTCTTTTTTCTTTTTCTTTGGTTTTTTCCTATAAATGTTATATATTTTTTTTTTTTCAATTTAACCCTGGTCATTAATAAAGTTTTAATATAACTTCTAAATTAGCTTATAATAAACTCACCAAATATGTCAATTCGAGAATAATTAAGTAGATAAGATATCATCTAATTATTATCTTAAAGATTGATAATTTATCTTTCACCTCGTACAATTACGAGTGAAAAGATGAATTACCTAATATGATAAAATTGGAGAAATTTTGGAAAAAAAAAACGATCATCTAAGAAAGGAACTCAAAAACTCTACCAATATTTTAGATTTCTCATGTAATATTTTCCTCTTTCAAGTTTCTATTAATTCACTGTATATATTTATGCACAGTCATTGTTTGTTGTTAATATACACGAGCCATGAGGGACTAAGTACCTATAAAATAATTTTAACTAAGATTGAGAAAACCTCCCAACACAAGGAACTAAAACATATTTAACAAAAATAAAAACACAAACTCATAACGTATACTATTAAGTAATTAAATTTGTATACGTAAAATAATGGGTTGTTTTCTGAATTAAAATATTTACAAATATAGCAATATATAATTGTCCATCAGTGATAGATATCGATAAACAATGATAGATGATAATAATATCTATCATTGATAGAACATTTTGCTATATTTGAAAATATTTCAAACAGTTTTGCCATTTTAAACAATTACCCTAAAATAATTTTAAATAATGCGTTAGATGTTAGATTTAAAACATGAATATAGACCTCTTAGCAAATCAATAATTTCTGAATTGAATATTTCATAATAAAGATTATATTTCAACGCATGCAAATATTCACTTTTATTAATAATTTATAGCACGTTAATTTACTATTGTAAGAATATAGCCTTATTTTTGTACAAATGACCTATTTTCAATCCCTTGCATAATTAATGACCACTCTCTAAAAAATGTATGAAATTTAACATTTTACTTACGTCAAAGTGCATTACCACCTTTTATACATTATTGCGTTAGAGATGGTGATGTTTATCATAACCCTAATGCGATGGTCATGATCATTGCAATTGTTATTTTTCTCCACTCAAATGCAATATTTATGATGAAAACAAAATAAAATGACAAAATAAGAAAAATAAGGATCACAATCTATACATGACCATTATCATTGTTTTAAGACTATGATAGACATGATCATCCCTAATGCGATAGTGTATAAAAAGCAGTGCACCTTGATGTAAGTAAAAAGTTAGATTTCATATGTTAAAAAAAAACTCTATTTCATCACTCCCTTAACCGATATCTAAGATTGAAACAATTATCTTGATACACTGATAATTGATACATAACTTCCAAAGTATCCAAACATACAAACTCACATGTGTATTAACATAGTATTCAAAAGAAAAAAAAAAAAAAAAAATCATCAAAGATGTCTATAAAATACATTGATACATAACTTCCAAAGAAATTAAACGTCTTAATATCCACGAGTACAAAACCAAGATCTGAAAAAACTTCCTCATTTTTGGCATCTAGATGCCATCCTTTGCACATCTTACACGGTTGGTTGTAATTCGCAAACCATCAAGTGATGGGTAAAAAATATATTTACCAACAAAGAGGGGGCTGCAATCATTTTACATTATGAATGAAAATCGAGATTCTCTCTGCATTTATTAAATGACCACTGATTACTCCAAAATGCAGAATGTAAAGCTAAATAATCAGAGCATATATCTCTAGGTTTACTTGAATAATCATTAAAACATGAGTTCCCTATTTATAAGGGGGAGACAACCGGATTCCAAATGAAGGAATTGTTTTGCACCAACTATAATGGTGCAAGGCAGATAGCTTTTACTAACTGAACATATTTACAATGAGGTCTGAAAGGGAACTCACTTGTATTTATTCGAGAGGCACACTTGGCCAGTTTTTCACAAGACTTCCTTTCTTCCCAAAGATCAATGTCCAAAATTGGATCTCTTTATCCTGGAGATATTATGACTTCACAATTTTCATCTCTAGCTTGAAGTTGATAACATTCACTTTGCCAGAAGGAAGAGCACAAGCACCGCCACCCTCATCAAAACCAAAAATCAATCCGTGCAAGCAGCGGAAGAGAACCTTGCTGATGCCTGATGAGCAATCCGTTGGTGTAGCCACATCTTCCTTTTTATAGATATAGTATGTTAAAAGTGCCACTTTCAGCTCCATGCTTCGATTTGTCTAGCTCTCGAACCAGAAGACAGGTGAGATTGTGATAGTAGCTGGCCTTCTTCTTTTTCCTCCTACTCTCATTTAAAATCCTTTATTGATTACCAGAGGAATGTGGCAGGCTATAGTCAAAATCCTTTGAGAAACACCAAGAGAGACGCTCCATTTGAGCAATGGATCTCTATGGATAGTTATGCTATGATTAAACAAAATTACAATAGTTCACCAAGTCAGAGAAAATGATAGAGAGAAAAAGGGGAGTCAAACAAGTATTTTCCTTGGTATTTACATCTCATATATACAAAATATTTCCCCTCAAACTTACTACAAAATTCCCTAACCATGCTCTGCTCTATTACATATTTTCCATAACCAGAATATGCTTTGACCTATAACCATATTTGTACACCTATACAACTATATTGCTACCGAACCATGTTTAAATCTGATTCAAACTATCCCCTATCCCCCCCCCCCCCCCCCCCCCCCCCAAAAAAAAAAGCAATAATAATTAATTAAATAATTGCCTTAGGACCTCATTTGTATCAGCACAGTGGTTGTGCCTATTAAGACGTGAGTTCATTGGTTGCTAGGTCTGCACCACCAAAATCCGTGCTATCTTATTCTTTTTCAATAGTGGGGAACATAAATACGTACTAGAATGTCTAATTAGTGACATCCCTGATAACGTCCTCCACTGCTGCGTTGCAAAAGAAACATCTCTGACAATTCAAAAGATGCCTGGAAATACAACCATAGCAAGACCGGTGAGAGCAGGGTTTAAAACATGCATCAGCTTCACTTGCATAACAGATGCAGCATATGCTATCATTAACTTCTGTTTGGTCACTGAATGCAGAGTTATCAAGAGCTAAGGACTCCATTCGATAAAGAAGAAGACTTAAGAAGTTCTCCAGCCGTTCAAGTTTTGCAACATAACCATCACCTCTAAGGGAACCGGCCTGTAAAAATAAAAGTTAAAGAAGTCTATTTAGTAGAAAAATTGTCTCATTCAAGAAAATGACTACACAAACACCACATTATAGAAGGATTAAGTATAGAAAAGTACTTGGATGCATCCTAGGCTGTACCCTCTTTTTGTAGCCCACCCAGTCATCTCCAACCATGGTTGCCACCACATGACAAACTTCTTTCTTTCTTGATTTTTTTTTTCCTGCTATGGTTGGGTGGGCTCCAAAAAGATTGGTGTAGTCCATGATGCACTTCCAAGAATTGATCTTAAATATACACATAGAGAGAGCTAACCCAGTTGTAATCCAACAGAAGCCGAAATCCACAGTTTACAGTATCTAGACATTCCATGCTAGCGAAAATACCAACAACGTCATTGTATTCTTTGTACTTCAGCTCTGCACTAGCATCCCACAGATTCAAGATGATGCCAACAAGAGGAGCCAATATCATGCCTCTATTTACTTTCTCTAAAGATTGTCCATTACGTCTAAGTGACCTGCAAATAGTATTGAAAGTTTATATGCAATTATGCATGCCCCTGCCCTAACGTCTTCAATTGTAGTTATGCAATCATTTAAATATTCCTCAATTTTCAGCAATATACAGGAAAAACTAAATTTGCTCCAACTAATCCAAAACTTACAAGTCAAAGAATTCAGCATCTGCTGCTGAAGTTACATGGTTCAGCACAAAAAGTACTAACTCAGTCAACCTTCTGAGGTTCGTATCAGATCCCAACAGGAAAGCTTGAGGGATTTCCCGTGTAAAGAATTCCAAAACCCTTGCAAGATTGCATGAAAGATCAAAGATGACGTTGCATTTTCTTTGCTGAGAATCTAATACCTGCAAGAGAGTTACAATTACAATAATGATAATACGCAAGATGATGCCCTAACTAACTAATAAACAAAAATATGTATCTACTTGAAAGGCATAGTCCTCTTCAGCAGCTTGTGATTAAATAATGAAAAGAGCTAAAATAGCACACTTCAGGGGTGATAACGTCCTCTTCCTACCATGAATCAGATTTTCATTCCAAACAATGGATATGTGGGATGTGAATATTTTTAACACAAATACGTTTGTTGGCAGAAAAATGGAACAGGGTCATTACAATGTTGAAGACAAAATATTTATACCTGGTATTTTTCTTGCATTTCTCGAATTGAAACTGAGAATTCAGTCATAGTCCAGCTAAGAGTATTGAATAAACGATTAAGAAAAGGTGAGAACAGGCCTTCATCTGTGATACATGCCTCTCGAAGTAGTGTCTTCATAGAGCAGGAGAGCAGGATGAAGAAACAAACTGATGGTGAGAGAAAATACTAAAAATAGGGCTAATAGGAAAAAGGAAAAGAAAGATCATTTTACCTGAAATATGATAGACGATGATGACGATTCTCCATGTTTTGAAGAAGCAAAGCCAGAACCTTTGCAAAGTCGCAGAAGAATGTTCGTCACAGGAATCCAGGATCTGTTATCAAATGCTAATAGCAATGACTTTGGCAACTTTTGTGTAGCTGCCTCATTACTCTCAAAAGTGACCAAATATTCTTTGTACTGAACGAGAACAGATATAGACTGAAGGAGCAGATCTTTTAGATCGGCACTTGATATCCTTGGGTCATTGAAGTGAGTAACTACAAATGTCACCTGATTAATAGGAAACCATAAAGAATTTACCATGGACTGTTGATTAAATATATCAGGAAAAATAAATAAATAAATAAATAATCAACTACAAATCTCACCTGATTAATAGTTAACTGTATATATTTATTTGGAAAAGAGAAACTAATTAAACATTTAATAGTGGCAGATTATAAGTTGGAATTTGGAAGCCAAATAAATCATCATCAGTACCAATATCAGATTTGTCTGACGCATCGGAGTGACAAGATATATGCACATCATAGATTCTAAAAAAGGCTACATGCAATATATTCTCCTTTTCCATTCTTGTTGCTTGTTGTCAATTTAACTTAAGCAATAAAATGGACAGAGAAAATGGTAGAAAATTAATGACCGGCAGACATGGACACTTGAAGTAACTTGCCGGAAAGCTGAGGAGAGGAAGGTAAAAAATGAAACATGTCAAAAGAATAATGATGATCATGGCATGAGACATAATATCCATTTTGTTGCCGAATAGTATGAATACTTTTCATGTAATCTTCAATATCAATTTTGAAATCCATTTAACTTAAAGTTTAAACTCTAATGAGAAAACTGAAAGTAGACTGTCTACAAAAAATAGAAGAATGAAAATTATCGCTACTGACTTAAAACCCAAGAAAAATTAGGTTTCAAAGGAAGCCAGAACACCAGCAAAACACAAAGTTCCGGTTACAAGCACTTCACAGATTACAACTGGAACAAATTAATAAGCTAGAGCCAGATATGCTACAATCATACAACATTTATTCAGATGAAAAGTAGAACTATGATAGTGTTAAAGATACAATCTTAACATTTCTTTTTACACCTGCCTGTTATTCAGAACAAAAATCAATAAATTGGATTACAGGGGCATCAGACATCTAATCAAATTAGAGAAAGAAACTGGTTAACATTTAATGAAAAGGAAAATCAATAACTCAATTCGTCTAGGAAAGATTATATGGTACAGATGTAACATTTTGTTTTATAAGCTGCATGCACTTAAAGAGAGTGACCCAGATTGGATTTAAGAATTAATATGAAAATGAGAAAATGAATACATACGAATGAAGCAAGCCCTTGCTTGAGAAATATAGTAGAAGGCACAAATGGAGGATCTCCCTTGCGTAACACGTGAAAGCAGTCAACCTGCAAAGAGACAGAACAACAAACAGAATAAAAGGTGGTAAGAGCTAATCTAGAAACACTCCAATCATTAGTACTTAAAAAATAATGTATTACTTCTCCAAGTAGCTCTAAAAAAATTGTATCTATCACGTGATTTCCAGAAACATATTGAAATGTTCTCAAATCCTTTTAAGTCTACAGCGTAATATCCTTAAAAATTAAAATGTTTTGGCTACTTAAAGTAACAAGATTAAAAACGCCATTAGACACTTTAGGAAGCATCTTGGGGGGAAAAATTAAATTTAAAATAAATAAAAAATAAAAAGATATCTAAAACCCTACGGTAAACCAACTTAAAACTTAAAACATAGATCTTAACAGAAGCAATAAATTTTAACATGGCATACTGGGACACTAGATATACCGAAGATAGGAACAGGCATATTCCACTTTATTTCAAAACATAATGGATTAGGTGATTTACCAATGCTTCCACATAAAACTCAGGGACATAAATAAACATCGAATCCATTTTGCTAAGAACAAGAAGCAACTGAACAGTCCACATGCACATTGCATACATTCCTCTTTGCTTCCACTGGGAAAACAAAGAAATGCGATTCCTATAATGAAGAACAGCCAGCAATAAAGTGTTTAGAACATGAGAAAAAGAAACCAAACAAGTGTTACAGAAGACAAACTGGGGAAAATGAAGCACAATAATCACTGGCCCATATAAAATATAACTACAAAACAAGCTACCTTCTCTCCCTTATCATAATATGACATGTTTGTATCAAACACTAATAGAAAAGGAGATAATACTCTAGGACAAATTGAGACAAACCTTCCAGGGTGGGCGCAAACATAAATTACAACCTCTAAAAATTGATCTAGAGTATGAGGTAAAAATAATAGTCGTCATTCTTCACATTTTCAGGCCAACAAAAAGATGAAAAATTTCGTTCCAACTACGTGCCAATTCTCTACTTTGTCTTGAATAACCTAACGAAGAGTGAAAACAGCAAATTCCCAAAAATTGGAAGAAAAAGTTTCACCCTGCTTGCATCTCTACAAATAATATCTCCACAAAATAAACGAAATTCTCGTGGAAAGACTCAACAAAAATTGAACTGATAAAGAACCTTCTCATAAGGTCAAAATCACGAGAAAGAAAAAATGACCAACTGATTCATGGGATATTTGAGCCTGGGGAGGAACATGCATGATATGTAGGTGAAAGTTTGATACATAACCGAATAGCCGCAGAATTTCTGGCATTATCATAAAGGAACCAGATTCCGAATTGGTCTTATCCTTTTTTTGAAAATTATTCTATTATTATAAAGATAGATTGTCTTTAGTAAAATCCTTGAGATTAACTTTTAAATTGAAAATCGTATTTACCTACTTAGGATTTAGTTTCAATTTTCTCAACTCAAGAGAATAAGTTGCAGAAATACCCGATTAGAATCAATAGATAAGGAAAAGCAAAGTTTCTCTAAGTTAACATTGCTGCTACCTAGACGCTTGCTCTTGTTTTAACTAGAGGTTGGACGGTGATCAAAAGGAAGGGAAAAAAATTACAAAACAGATAGTAATGAAGTTTTCCAATATTCCTGGGCAGTACCACTTTGAGATTCATCAAGATGTTCTTACCATGCACAATGTCTTACACAATCGATCACCTCGTCTCTGTAAGTGCTACGAGCTTCTTTTAGGCGCTTTATTTGCTCCCTACAAGCTCGTTCTCTTATCTGTTTATCAGTTTCTTCAAGAAGAGCTATTAATTGAGATTGATGTGACATGTAATGTGATGCCTAGAAACAAAACAATGACTTCGGTTAATTTTAGAACATTTAAAAATATAGAATTTGTAGGCCAGTTTACACATGAAGATTAAACAGTTCTTATAATATGCATATGTGAGTGTGCACACGCTCATGGAAATTTATCAGTTAAAGAAACATAAAATAGGTCGCCAATGCTAGGAATAAGAAATGGTATAATTGAAAATGCACTAGGAGAGGCCATAGCAACCAGATTCTTTTCTGAACCTAGGCTTTAAAGGAAAATAGCTAGTAAGGTCGGTAGAATCAGGCACTTATTACCTTCCCCAAAGTCAAGATTCAATCACCCACCCCCACATATGTTGTGCTCAAGAATTAGAAAATAATAATAATATTCCTTTTCAGGGTTTTTGGTTGTGGGATGGGAGGAGTTGTTTTGTTCCTCTTTAGGTTTGTTTGTTAGTCAATATTGGAGACTGCTGTCTTGGCTCATTTTTACTTGACTGGTCTTTGGTTTTTTCTATTTCTCCTTTTGGAGGTTGTTTAACCTTTTGTATTTTTTTCATCTACTAATGAAAAGTTATTTCTCGTTAGAAAAAAAAAATTCTGATAATAATAGTAACATCACGATTTGATTACAAAGATCACCACCACTTCAAAATTTTTAAAAATTCACTAACCACAACTTATGTAGGGCTAGGCCTTCAAATTTGTAGATAGACATATAGATGGAAAGTGAGAGATCAAGGAGAACAAATTCAGTTTGCTCTATACTACCCTTCCCCCAAGACGATATCCAGAGAATCAGTCATTTCTGAAGTCCTTATGCCAGAACTTCCTACCAGTATACAAATTGAAAACTTTATGCAACCACTCTGATCCAGATGCATAATAATCAGATCAATATTGTTTAAATTCATAACGTCATAACTCCTTAAGTTCTTCATAGTCCCTTGCAACACTCAAACTTAGAGAGGATAAATGCTCCAATTGAAATGTAAACATTTCCAATTGAAAAGACATTCAAATGAATTTTGAATCTTGAACACAATGAGTGCTTCCTTTATACTTCTTTGAGCGAGGGTTCCTCTAGATGAAATAAAAAGACCATCCTCCTTTCACATTAGGTTGGAATGTAAGCAATTAAGGTTATTAAAACAACTGCCGGATACTCTCCAAAATCCTCCTCCACAAGTATTTCAAGAAGTTCAGATCTTTCTACAGAAGTCGAGGAAATTTCCTCATTGGCCTATCTCCCCCTCGGTTTGTTGCTTAAGTAGGAAAGCCCTATTTCCCCACTGCTCTTTTGCTGGAAAGGTTGGGGCTTTTGTGCAAATGAGTTTGGGTTGATGCTTTGCCTCAGACAGCTTCCTTCAGGAATCTTTTCGAGGGACTCTTTGAAAGATGAGGGGTGGAGTCTTCTGGAACTGTGCAGCAAAGGCCCTTTTGTGAATGGTTTGGAGAGAGAACAGAAGGTTTTTTAAGATAAGGAAATTGATATAGATTACAGCATACCTCTTTGTGGTGGTGTGTGAGATTCCCTATCATTCACACCTATGAACGAAGGGGCAAAAAGAGGAAATCGCAATGGATTATGAGCTGAGAATAGTACAAATCGTTACAACAGTGGGGGGACCAGTAGGGGCTCATTTGGAAGGGTTTTGAGGTTCTCTTGTGGTGTGAATACGTAAGGGGTGAGGACTGAGGTCTTGGAGAGGTTATTGGCAATCTTGAGTTCGCCAAGGAGCTATCTTGTTTTTCTTTATCGCTCTTGTTCTTTTCTTATTGGCTAAATTGTCTTGATACTTCGTGTTGATTGTAATTGTTGCCAAATGGAAATATATACAGTGATAAAGGAATATCTTGCCCTGTTTCTAGTACGTGTAGGGTATTCTGATTGCAAGGAATAGAAGATACCTAGCATGGTGCTCCCTCACAAAAATTTATTCTGCAGCTATACTTTTTATTATCAAATATCAATGACTACGTAGTTTTGTGGGAAGGAGTTTCCTCTACCTTGGCCTTAGACTGTTCATTCCCTCTTTTTGTAATTAAAAATAAATAATAATAGTAATAACAAAAGAGGAAAAGAAGGGGATCAGATCTAAGGTGGACTAACTGGGTGCAGGAAGATTTGGATCAGGACTGATGGCTTATATAAATTATAATATTATGAAATGATAACGTGAAGAGCTGCATCTTAGTTCCAGCAGGCATAATATTGTAAGGGGGAAGGGAGTGTACTTTGGGGAATGATTATGGTCTTTCCGAGGAAAAGTGAGAAGGGAGTTGGAAAGACTAAGTGAAAGGGGAACAATCTTGAAAGGATGAGAATACAACCTTTTGTCGAGTATCTAAAAAAGGGAGAAAAGCAAACAGCTTGGCTAACCCAAAAGCTTAGAGAGAAAAATATACATCACATATTTACAAAGTTATAAGAGGGGAAAAATGAAGACGAGGATTATCCATCAGTCTAATACCTGCTTAAAATCTGGTGCAAGTCCCATGTGATAAAAGAGAAGCAAGAAGTCCAAAAGCTCTTCCTCGCTTAATGTAGCTGAAGATGTATTAGTCTCTCTTGGTACAATCCTCATGTGCTGCATTGGGCAATAACCAAACTGTGCATCAGATTGTTCGCTTGAACTCGGTTTGTCAGTTATTTCATCATTCAAATTTCCAGCACTACATTCAGCAGCAACATGAGCAGATCTATCGTGCATAGGAATTCCACGAGAATTTCTGATAGCATATTTAATAGGATCCTTTGAACTCCTCATGCATTCAGCATCATAACTTGAACAGCAACATGGCTTTTGCCTGGTGGAATGAGTTACTCTCGTCTCATGGTCATCCATGCAACCTTCCTCCCAATGAATTACTTCAACTTCTTGATCATGAGGATGTAATTTTGATATATGATTGTATGAACCTCCCAGCCTAGCTGTTACAGTTTGATGGGACTGATCTTTAAAGAACAAATACACAGGGAAACTGCGCTGCCCACCTCTATGAAGAAAACCAGTATAAGGACCATCACTTTCACTACTTCTCAACCAGTCACAAACACTGCCCATTCCAGATCCTTCAGACAAAAAATGAAGTATCACAGCAAATAGAGAAACAACAATAGAATTGCTTAAAACTCCAGAAGGGGATGCATTACGATCAGCTCCTCTGTTCTTCAGTAATAGGTTCTGCAAAAATGTTCTAAATACTGAACCTGGCAACTGGGGAGATGTTGTGGGTGGTATGAACTGAATGACTAAGCGGCAAAGATCTCTGTGCTTCTCCTCAATCTGCAAATGAATAGAAAAAAGAAAAACAACTAAATAAATCTCCAAAGCTAGCATCTGACTCAGATTTGATCTTATTACTCAAGATAGACCATTGAAAGAATGATTTCTGCAGTTGGTAATGAGGTAGGCAGGTTATTCTGACCACATGAAATGATAATGCCGAACACATGCATTTCATTTTTTATGATAACCATTAGTGACGGATGATATAAATTAATTTGAAAGAAAATGCTCGACATGTTTAAACATGAATATGCTCCAAGTCTGATGAATGAGTCAGGTTCAGCCTGGCTTAATCCCCAACTTAAGTTGATATCCATCAAGATCATCAACACCTATAACAGTATAATAAAGCAATGAAGCAACAAATACAACAGTATAAAAGAGCAACGAAATAAGAAACAAAATATTCAATTTAATATATTTCTTAAAATCCTTGCCTCCCACTTCTTTCCTGTCATCCACATGGGAAAGTTCATTCAAAATTGAAATCTAAGAAAAATGGATAGCCTCCCAAAAGGTTTCCTTCCTTGGAAAGATTTAGAGTTGAGTCATTTTGAGATAGAAATTAGTCATCGCCACCCATATCAGCACCTCAAGTTTCGCAACCATATGCCAGCTTACTGCCATAGGACATGAGCTTGGGGCTCATGTGTGGCCTACTTGATTTTTGTTACGTCCCCACACATCAGAGCATGCAGGTAAGTGCCAAGTTAAAGATTTCTTTTGACATCCATGAGAGCTCGGCCCAGGTTACACGCACCTCGACTTATCTCACGGGACAACTCGCCTAACCCTACAACATTGGGTGTAAACTCGTAGGATATTAATTCCTAGGTAGGTGACCACCATAAATTGAACCATGACCTCTAAGCCATTTATCGAGACTGCCAATTTTTTTACCACTAGGCCAATTCATGATGGTTGTATGTGATAGGTTAAAGAGAAACTAATTATGATGCCAATGTGATTCCAATGATGTAAAAAGTCGCATATGACTGGAGCGAACTATTAAGCATGGACTACAACAATTCACCCTATATACGGAGGATTAGAGAATGAATTAAAATGCTGTCTCGGCAATTTTTAGGCTTTCGAAGGGAAAGGAAAAGAAACAAACAAGGTTGAAGAGATCGGTTTTATTTTAACAAAAGTAAGGACCCTCCTTTATTTTTAGGATAGCAAGATAAAATTTCCACACATGTTCAACTATTAGACTTAACTAAATAAGCAGAAAGAACAATTTATACCCTGTAGAGGCTGAAAAATTATTACCTCTTTGCATCTCAAAAATTATTAGACCATAAGATTAAGAAAAAGAAAATGAGTGGTGTTGCTAACTAACACAATATTTTCATGACAGTTCTATCCGGCATGGATACATGATTATGAAGAAAAGAATAGGGAAGATATACTTTCCAAGAAAACACTCAAATAGTGAACAGCACATATAGCTTCCTAATTCACTCAAAAACAAGCAGATCAAACAACAAATACTAATTTTGTTAGTAGTAATTCAAAGTTTTGGTACTCGAGTACAAGCACAAGCATAATCTAGTTGACTTCTCTTCCACTTGAACAGCAATATCAATTACATAGGAGACATCAACTCAATGGAAGCCAATAAATACTAACATACATAGTCTTAAGGCTACCAAAAAAAAAAAAAAAAGGAAAAAAGAAAAAAAAGGTTGGAATTGAAGAAGTACCTCATTAATTGCTTCAGATAGAGCCGTTGTAGTTAAATCCATGCTACTTTCGTATGACATGTCCTCACGCGAACCAGGCCACCAGACTGAGGGCATCATACACTCAAGATCCTGCTTATTTGGATTCTTCCGTGATAAAAAACCTTCAAACAGGAATTCAAAATCTGACTTCCACCAAAGCACCATTAATTCCTCTCGTCTGAAGATGTGGCAAGCCAATGCAAGATAGGAATAGGATCCAGAATATGGACACTCAGTTAAAACTAGTGGTGATGTTTTACAGCTACATGAAAGAGCATTTATTAAATGCTCAAATAATGCTACAGAGCCTTGACATCTTAGGAGGACGTCAATAATTCTATCTAAGCTTGAGTGATTGTGTGGTGGCTGTGGTCCAAACACTTCCATCATGAATGACAAAAAAGGACCCCATCCAATATACTCCGTACCATTTGCATCAGTTTCAAGTGCAGAGAAGAATTCATCGCAAATACCAACAGAGACAGGATGAAATAGTTCTTCAACTGAAACAAACCTTTTCAGTCTCCTCAATCTCTCAACAGAGTTAATCTCAAGGCATTCTATACGTTTCTCTTCCAAAATCCTCAATAAGCATTTCAGCATATGGGAAGCAAAACTGTTTATCAATGGGGGTGCTTGAAGGGGAAAGTAGCCATCAATAGGGTATTTAAAGGGGTGAGCACCAAAATTTATTTCACATCTCTCACCTTGAGATAGAGATATTGCTGGATAATATCCAATACCAGGACCCATTTTGCGAATCCCAGAAAATGCCACCCCAAGTGAGATGCCATTCCTATAGAACGAAATTTCATTTCTATCCAAATCAATACAGCATCCAATGACATCACCAACAACCCAAGACTGACCATACCTCTCAGCTTCCTTATTCCATTTGCGAACTCTTCTCCCATCAAAAGCATAGGAATCATCTGCATCACCAACACCCTCGTGGTCAGTGAAAGGGCAAGCAAGAGTTGCCCATCCAAGCTGTTGTATACCTGAAGTTTCTAGAATAACTTCGTACATCCATTTTCCACTCCAGACACAAGCATTAGCCCTAGCACTGCTGAACATTGAAAAACTTTCCACAAGTAATGGCGGCTTAACTATCCTAATATCACCACAGATGCTGACTTTCTCAATACAGACTACATTAGATCCCAAGCCATTATCAACAATACATATGCCATTACCCGCACCATGGGGGGCAATTGGATGAGCAAGTTCTGAGAACCTATTCTTTATGATAGAGCGAATAAGTGCCGTATCAATTGGACTAGTCACAGTATCAATGGACTTGTTGGGGAGACCAAATACATATTCAAGTGTCCGCTCCACGGATTGATGATTGAATTCATCACAATACGAAAAACACCGACCTTTTGATGAACTCCCTCTGTTATCATTATCATTTAAAATAACAGCCAATCCAGAAGAAAGCCCACCAATCCTTGGACTGTCTTCTGCCATATGCTCGAAGATAAGCTATTTATCCCAATTCCAGTCGGACACGAGAAATGATGATGAAAAAAATCACAAATCAAGGCACGGTTCCTGAGCAGCCAAGTAGGCCTCCAAATACATTAACCCATTCCAACCAACCCAAATTTCTGAAAGACAAGCATCCACGTGATCCTGAAGTATTTAACTAAATTAATTTGAGAAAAATACAACTTCAACACCAAACATCAAGGGTAAAACACACCATATCTCGATTCATGAAAAGACAAATATCAAATTGAACTAGCGATCACTGAAACTTACCACTTAAGAAGCTACAGTTTACACATAAATATCCAAAATTCCGGCACGCAAAATGCAATTCAGCATAAAATCTCATCATTAATCCACAAGTAGAACGACATAAAAATAACTAGAACAAAAAACGCAACAACCGGAAACTCGAAAAGACAACTGTAGAAGCTTTTAAAGTGCCCATTTCTCCGTAACTGGAAGCATGATGTGGCAGAATTAATCGCCCTGCCGGTTGCCAAACCGCAATGAAATTGCCCAAAAAAATAAACACACCGATAGGACACAAATTTCAAGAAAAACGTAACACAAGCAAGTTATATTACATCTCCAACAAACAAAATCAAAACACGCCAGGAGATTGAAACTTACAGGTCATGAGATTTCAGTTATTTAGTGGTGTTATGCAACAGTGGAGGCGGCGTAGACATGGCAGAAGGGGCAAAGTAGTTGAAGTGGGAATTTGATTGGACCGAGAGAGACCCAGAGAAAGGGAGAGAGAGATTTTGCAAACAATTTGTGCCAAAGTGTCAGGAAGGAGAGGGAACCACACAAATGAAGCAGCTGCCTCGAACCAGAGAACGCCGACCCGGAAACCCTAATTTGGAAAGGATGACACGTGTCGATATGTGGGCATGATGACGTGGCAGGTACAGCAAAATCACGCGCGAATTCACTCACGGTCACGGGCGCCGTTGGGCTGTGCCTCCGTTAACGTCGTTTTAGCCGAACCTTCATTTGCCGTTAAAATTGCTCGCTAGCTAAATCCGAACCTCGAAGATGAACAATTGTATACGTGGCTGGATTTGATTGGTGGGACGAAAATCATCGAGTTTCCTTATTTTTGTTATTATATTAGGAAAAGCAAGACAGTGCGTTTAATCCCATGAGTTTGGGAATTCTTTTAATGTGAGTGAAGTTTTGTAATTTAAGCTAATTAGTGTCTTCCTTGCATTGCATTATATGGAGTTTATCGTCTCTTTTTAACTTTAAATTCCATGAGATCTCTTAGTACGAAGATCTCATCAGGTCATTCTTTTCTATTGCACACTAATTTGACTTGACCTATAAGAAAGCTCGTTTAGATGTAATGTCGAGTTTGATATATTCTAATGCTTAAGTTAATATCCAAGTGTTTTGTTTGACTAAACATATCCTTTAAGATGGTGGAATAAGCTTATTTACACAACTCGTGGCTTGACATAAGCTTGAGATATATTCAATGTTGATGGTGTCAACATAGATTTGGTTGTCGAGGTTGGTAGCCACTTTGTTCAATAAGCTCAACTCGATCATTTTCATTTCAGAAAAATTGATAAGCTCGACTAAATCGACCTTAGATACAATGCCACATCTTCCTCTTTGGGACGCAAAAACTCCTAGAGTTTCTTTTTGTCTGGTTTAAAATAACTTCAACAAAGACACTAATTATCATTTCAAAAGTTGATAATTCGTTCTCCACAACTTATCGTAAGAACAATTACAATGGACTTTTTTTTTTTTTTTTTTTTTAGTTTTTTTTGTTTTGAAGAGTTAAAAGTTAAGATTTGAGATTATATATATTTTATAGTGTCTAATCAAACTTCCTTTTACCCATACAACATTAAGGTTGCTCTCATATGCCCTGAAGTAACTTTACAATTACAACTACTCATAAAAAAATAAATAATAAATCACATTTAATATTGTTTTTTTTAATATGATTCTTCAAATAAAGAAAAATATATCAAAAGTTGAAAGGTATTTCCAATTTAAAGAAGTGGGAAGAATTTTTTTTGCATGTAACGCCACAAAGCTGCAGTGACAGGTAGAATGCGTGCCACGTGTACCCAACCTTCAGAACCAATCTCGGGGCCCATCTAAGGCCTACGCGATCCCCTCGTGAGTGAGCACGCGCATTTTGAATACTTCCTTTCTTTTTAAATTTTCTTACATTTTCAAAAAAGCCAAGTCAACCCATTTTTTAGCAATGTCATTCAAATTAGACCATAACAAATATCTTTAAAATTTCTAATTTATTTTAAATTATAAAATTACCCATCAACTTTCTCAAATATTTCAAAACTATCTTGAAATAAAATTCTCCTAAAATTTTGAATGAAAATCAAAACATAAAACTCAACACAATAATATATCAATAAAATGATATAGTAATCTTCTAATTTCTTATCTAGATCTTTATCTAAATTTCTTAAGAATTTATACTGTTTTAAAAAAGTTTTTGAGGATAATATTACAACTTTTAAAATAATATAAAATTGCTTTTAAAACAAATGAAAAAATTTGGACATATTTTTTATAACTTAATCAAGTTCTAAAATATGGCTACAATTGTTCGTCAACTGTTTTTACCATTTTCTGGAACAAAAATAAATTTTTAAAAGAATTATACTTTATTAAATTAACTAAATATTTTATGGTAGTTATTTCTTCGAGGCAACTATTTTTTAATTTGAAAAAGTCTTTTTGTTTTTTTTTTTTTTTTTTTTTTTGGACAGGTCTTATCTTTGTAACGCTGTCTTCAAATGAAAATCACTTTTGGAATATTAATTTTGGAATCTATTTTTGTGCATGTTGTCCATGTGTTGTGTTTGTCCATTTTTATCAATCAACATCATGAAATTGAAATTGAAATTGAAAAATTGAAAAGTGTGCGTGTCTACCATAAGAAACGAAGATGCCACCGCAGGGAATCACATCCATTTCATCTACACTTTCGCCGCCGGTTCCTGTTTGTGACCCAATCATCTCCTGCTTTTCATCCCCGACACATGCTAACCCAAGTGACCATAAGTTTATATGTATATATATCTGTGACTGTTTGAATCAGATATATATGTGTGTTATATATATATATGTGAGTGTTTGAATCAGATATATATCTGTGAGTGTTTGAATCAGTTTGTTCGTACTTCAACCAACATTATAGAACTCATCCGATATAACCAATGTTACAGAACAAACTCTTCCAGCCCTACAACATTATTCAACAACTCGTCTAATTCAGACAATATAATAAAAAAATTCGTCGAACCTTACAACATTGTTCAACAACTCGTCCAATTCAACCAATATCACATAACAACTCGTCCGATCCTACAACATTTTCCAACAATTGGTGGATGGGATCCAAATTCCAAAGAATACCTAAGCATTCCCCACTTGGCATGTTCCTATTTGAAACTCAAGCAAAAGGCTAGAAGTAGGCCGAGGCATAGCAAAGGGATGATAAATGAGACAAAGTTGGAAGTTCTCTACAAAAATCAGGCTTGAAAGACTTTGTCAGCCTCCCTTGCCATGGCTTCCATCCAAAATATTGAGGAAAATATAACCATGTTAATTAACAATATAGAAATGATACACATTAACATCACTAAGTCCATGGGGCTAACACAAGTATAGGTGGATGGATGGATATCTCTAAATGAGCACTTAATGTACCAAGAGACAAAAGCTACCTACATACAGTGCAGGAAAAGATGAACGAGAAGGATTAAGAGTGAGTTACATACAACGTGGGAAAAAGGTCTGACCCACGTAACCCCCAGCCATAGCCCTTCTCACATTTGATTCAAACAACTTCGGATTGTCTCTTAAAACTGCAGCAGCATCATGATTCAGTGGATCTTCATCGTTTGGTTCCTGGTAGGAAATTACAAGAACAGGGTAAGAGGACAACTTATGATGTTAAAATTTCACTAAACAGCAGCCATTTACTAATCCGGCTTGTTCGTGTTCATACCGTGAACAAATGGTAGAGTCCATAAATAACAGTGTTAATATTGAGAACAGGCTTCCAATCTTCCCGTAAGATGTTGAGGCACACATTTCCTTCCAAGTCAATGTTTGGATGGTAAACCTGCATATGTTGCATAAAGTATAAATAATCACTATACAAAGAAGATTTCCTTTCTATACTGAAAGGATCAAATGCGATGGGTAAGTAGCCATCCAGGTTTACCTTTGTCTTGCACTTGACTTTAGGTGCTTCATGTGGATAGATGGGGGAAACTGTAAAGGAGAAAAAAAATGTGCCTCCTCTGTAATTTAGAGAAAAGCAAGCTGTTAGGAAAATTGGTAGGCAAATATTAAGAGATGCTAGGAAGGCAGGAAGGCATAAAAAGATGGAGAATTTGGTGTGAGCAGTTTTCTAGAATTAGTCTGTAGGAGAGTACAAGGCTCCTAAACTAACTTACAATTTTCTTTCTATATATCAAAAGTATGTCATGTTAGTTTCCATTACAATTCTAGTTCGGAATTTAACATGTAGATGAAATATATTAACAAAAAGAGGAAAATATCCTCCATTAGCAGGCAACGATTTAAACCGAAGAGATTGCTTGAGTATGAATCTCGAAGGAAAGAGAATTCTTACAAATAATATCCCTCATCGGGTCGTATCGACACCTCAAAGTTCATGAGGTCATCCTTGCCATTGGGAAAGGTTATATTACATGATTTGGGTAGATTCAGCTCACTAATATCTGCAATAGATTACACACAAACAGTAACTAACTAACTAACAAGTATCTCTCTCAAATTAGCACACATAAAGAAAATACTTGACTAACAACTCCAACAGAATAAACAGCCTTCAGGGGCATATGCTGGGGGGGACTTATCTCAAGTAGTTAAATGCAAATGAATAAATCATCTAAACAAATATTCCGCAAGTAAATACTAAAAAGGCAATGAAATTTGGAAGCCTCTCTCAACCAGTAAGTCATATAATATATAGTAAACAGAAAAAATAAAAAGGAAAACACAACATAGGTCACTCCAAGCCTTCTACGTGCATGTTTTTCAAACTATCGAGGTTCTTTAGGACATCATGCCCCCAACATTACTGAATGTGATAAGACGGCATCTTATATGGTCACAAACTTCATTAACATCTAAGAAACAGATAACGAGTAAGGTTGGACCATATTCTTTCACAATAAAAGCACATTTCCAGTCCTGCTCAAGCCAACCGATTTAATAACACCCACTCAATTGAATTGTGACAGTTTGAAAGTTTCATTAATGATTAAATTAGTGCAAGAAATCAAAATTCACTTCAAATGACCACCAACTTTTACTTGCTGGAAAGGTCATTTAGGGCTTTCACTCCATTTCATCACATCAAGCGAAGGTATTTTTTCTTTGCATTCTCATGGACCATGTATCCCAAAACTTTACACAAATAACTTCCCACTAGGACATCCTCTCACTTTATTTTCTACCAATGTACTGAGTGTAAAGAAGCCTCACAGGTTAACTACCACTTCCAACCTTGCAGGCATCCACATGATTGCCTGGATCTCATAAAAGTGTAGTCTAGCAGAAAGTGACAAACATTCAACTATGAGCAGCCCAAAAGGACAAACGCTCAATTCTCTAGTGAATAAGCAGATAACTTACACTCAATATCTCCCCCAAAATTACCAATGAAAATCTTGTCTAAACGGCGAGATCAAAAGTAATAATCATTGGAAGTAAGCTCTAGGAGCATGATACGTCAAAATTATATTGCACTCAAACATTCCATTTCCAGCTAACTGCTAGCTAGGACAAGCAAATCACAAAAAGGTGGTAAAATACAGACCGGCTATCTGTCTTTATATAAACTCAGGATACTCATACATCTTAGAACATCATCAAACAGTCATACACTATCATAGACGGATGGGACACATATTGGGAAATATGGTATTTGAATATAAGACTTCTTGCTATACATTAAGTCTTAACCCACTGGATAAAAAATTAGATTATCAAAAATATGCTAAAGTTTGCAATATATTATACTATTTAACTGGCATGACAATGCCCCATCCACAGAATAAATAAATAAATAAAACATTAAAAAAAGATAGTTTCAAAGGTACAACCCAAAATCGATTAATGATATATGGATCCAAATTGGTATAGTTTCAAACAAAATCGTCATCTCTAACGGGACCAAAACCTTCACCCTGTTGTATCTCAATTGAATATAAAGAACCAAATAAACTCTATTAATAGGCAAACCTTTGTGAAGACGTAATTCCCCAGCACTTTGTTTCTTTGTAGGTACCCCATTACTAGCATTTTCAGCAAGCTCTCTCTGCTTCTCCTTGACTTTAAATAGCTTAATCATATCTCCTGCAGCAGAATTTGCAATTACACCCCTTGCATATGTTATATTCTTTCAGAAAAATTCCTTGAAGGATAAGAAACCAACCTTCAATAACAAGAATGAAACGACACGAATATGCCACGAAAAACAAGGTCAAACCACAGAAGAATAGGTTACTAATAGGTCCAATACCATAATAGCACCTAGAAAAACGAGCACCGGCTGAATGTTATGAGAGAAAGAAAGAGGGAGAGTTTACAGTAAACAACTTATTTGAGGAAATCCAATTAGAGAAATAAAAATAAGTCGCCCTCCAGACATCCTTCAAAAACCCTTCTGATCCTCTCGAATGAAAAGTTTTATAACACAATAAAACAATCCTCTCGAATGAAAAGTTTTATAAAGACAACAGCCTGTGAAAACAATCTGCATCTCCCTCGAAAGAGTGGGTGCGTGCAACAAAACCTTTTTCAAGCACAGTATCAATCAGTCAGGGACTTGTGACTTAACTAAGATCCAACATAAACCCAATTCCCAATTGACTACAAAAACCCAAACTAAATCTCCATGGAAAACAAAAAGGTCAAAGGACGAGGTTCCGATCCTCCAAAACCTCTCTACAAAGAACACACCACTTCGAATCGAGGGTACCAACGAAACCCACCAGACGTAACCCACAAGCAAAACATTCGCATGGAAACTAATCATATTATGCACAACCCCAACACTAGAAATCGTCCTAGGCAAATAACAATATTCAAATCTCGATTTAGAAAACGAAAAAACAACAAGAGTTCAAACCAGAGGCAACACAATTACAATGCGATTCTGCGAGTAATCAAAATAGAATTACGTTTGTAATCACAGAAGAGCAGTCTACCGCCTAGATTCCAAAGACCCAATAGAAAACACAGAATTGAATGAAGAAAGAAGGCGAGAAATAGCGCCAAAAAGAAACCTGAGGAGCAAAAAATTGCAAGAAAATCCAAAATCGAGAGTGAAAAGGGGATTTTGAAGAAAACAAACCTGCGAAGGTGGTGATAGGAAAGCAATATAAAGGAGAGGGAACTTAGGTCTGAGTTGCAGAGGCGTGAAAGAAGAAGGAGAGGGAGAGAGGAAGATGGGCGGTTTGGCGAGCGTGGCTGAGCCCTACGGTCAACAAATAAAAGTTGCCTTCGATTGGACTGTCACAGAATCCGCGAATTTTTATTTTGCTTTTTTGTTACGCTTGCTTTTCAGTTTTTCAATATTATATGATTATATCCATCATTTAAGCCTAAAATCTGATTTTTTTTGTTTTTTTATATACGGATCGCAAACCATTTAGCTCCTCTTTCGTAATAATTTTACTTTTGATTTTCAGTTTTTTAAAATGAAGTTTTTTTTTTTCTTTTTCTCATTTCTTATCATGAGTTACATTTTTGTTGGATATAGTAATAGAATTTTTAGTCAAATTTCAAAAACAAAAATAAATTTTTAAAAACTATACCTTTAGTAACCATTTCATTTTTTGTTTTTGTTTTTGAAAATTGAGCTTATAGACACTATTTTCTCTTCTAAATTTATCCTTTTGCTATCTAGTTTTTATCATTGGTTTTAAAAAATAAAACAAAAAACTAAATAGTTACTAAACAAGGCCACTTTTTTAGTTTCCAAATTTTAGTTTGGCTTTTGAATCTATTGGTAAAAAGTAGATAACAAATGAAGAAATTTGGATGTAGAATTGTGTTATAGGCTTAATTTTCAAAAACAAAAACAAATTTTAGTTTGGCTTTTTGTTTTTGTTTTTGAAAATTAAGCCTATAAATATCTCTTTCTTTTCTAAGTTTCACGTTTTGTTGTTTACTTCATATATATGTTTTCAAAAACCAAGTCAAATTTTAGAAAATATAAAAAAATAGTTTTTAAAAACTTGTTTTTGTTTTTTGTATTTAAGAAAGATCCAAAGTATTGTAAAAAAATGTGAGTAAATAGGTTTAATTTTCAAAAACAAAACACAAAATTAGAAGGCCCCATTCTATAACCATTTCAGTTTTTGTTTTTGTTTTTTAAAATTAAGCCTATAGACATCATTTCTCACTTCAAATTTACTCCTTTGTTATCTACTTTTTACCAATGGTTTAAAAAAACCAAGCCAAAATCTGAAAACTATAAAAAATAGCTTTTAAAAACTTGCCTTTGTTTTTGGAATTTGACAAATAATTCAACTATTGTAGTTAAGAGAGATGCAAATTAATGTAAGACATGGGGAGGAAATAGATTTAATTTTCAAAAACAAAACGAAAAACGAGATGGTTACCAAACAAGGTCGAAATGACTATATAAAGACCTATACTTTTAAATTTCCATTTTACAGAGTAATTCCCTCTTAGTTTGAACAAAGTTGAAGCCAAAGGGACAACTCAAACAAAAATAATACTATTGTTCAATCACGAACATCCAAAAAATAGTAGAAGGTTGTAGAAACATATTTGCGTTTTTTCCCTGTAAATAATCTTATTTTTTAAAAAAATACGAGTCTATGAGTGTGTTAAGTATAAACTAATATTTATTATTTTAAGACAAATCATTCTAGCGGATTTGAAAATTAAAAGAATATATTTTTTCTTTTTTAAAATAGTATTCTAGTGTTCCAAATAGCTTGCGGGTATCTTAACTAATTTTACGGGACAATTCATCTGATCCTACATTTAGTATCAAGAAAATTGTAGGATGGTACCTATAACCTTAAAAATGGTCAATTTAACTATGCTCATGTTTTCTCTTTTATCTATCTCCTTAATTTTAGTTGATTACTAAATTTACACCAGTTTCATTTTATTATTTGAACTATGCTCATGTTTTCTCTCTTTAACTCTAAATGCATTTTTCTTACGTCATTTTTCTCTTTTTTTTCGTTTTTTTAGTTTCTTCTTCTTCCTTTTTCCTTATTTCTTCTATGTTTATTGATTCTGCATTTTTTTTTTACTTTTGTTCTTTTTTTTTTAAATTTCTTATTTTATTTTATTTGTGTTTCTTCTTTTCCCTATTTTTTTATGGTTTCTTTGTATCGAATATCTAACATAGAATACAGAGCATGAGAGTATAGAGCATCGAGTATCGTATATCAAAGATCGGGTAGCAAGTATATAGCATGGAGCATAAAACATAGAGCATAAAGCATAGAGCATCAAGCATCAAGTATCGAGAATTGATTATAGAGTATCAAGAAAACTTATGAATTGTAGCGCCCGTATGGTTTTCAGGGGCGAATGGGTAAATTCACAAAGTGCTGATGTAGAAAACCACTTGTCATTCAAATTTAAATAAGGTACCCATTTTTCATTAAAAAAAAAAAAAAAAAAATCTCTTTCCCCCTCCTTTGTTTGAACACTGATTTTGGACTGTTGGACCGCCAAAGCTTAGCTTGAGACATTCATTCACTTAAAAAAGAGAAGGAAAGATTTTGAAAAAATAGGCTAAAAATATAGAATATTAGGAGAAATAACTAGTGTGTGTAATAGACAAGATGATGTTACTTTTAAAAGCACAATCAAGGGTATAGGAGATTTTTCCACATTCCAAGACGATGAACGAAATTTTGGTCGAGGACCATCTATCATAAATCATGAAGTCTTATATTATCAATCTCTTATATGACTTTTGTTTAATTATCTTTTTCAAGTTCTTTTAAACTTACAAAAATTACTCGTGATCTCTTTAGGAAGGATGTTGCATATATTTATATTATACCCGATGCTATATCTATAATAAATCATGGTCAACCTCAATCATTATAGATTTTTTCTCTTTAAAAACAAAATATATTGACATCCACCACATCTTACCCCAATCAAATTAGATTTTCTTTTCTCACATCACTTTAAAATAAGTTAAATTATATATATACTTTACCATTTAATTTTAAAAATATCTTTTATATTTTCAAAATCTTACTATATCATCCTCAGTGATACATGAAATAGTGTGGTGCTAACTTATATGAATCACTATATCATTTAAGGTCATAGTTATTAGACCTTATAATTAGCTTATAGTTAAGCTATTAGAAAATGTGATAATCTCTTGTGTTTTGAATGTTGTCCATTGATCTTTGCGGCTTTGGTGGTTTGACTGAAATTAAAGTTACACATACTTTTGAGGGTTTGTCATACAAGTTTTTTTTTTCTTCCTTTTTCTTTTTCATTATTGAAAAGATAATTAAAAGTCGATAGAGGAAAATTTTAGTAAATTTAAACATAGTTCAACTTATTAAGACATTTAGTTTCAATCTTAGAAAACTACATATGATTCAAAATATAGAGTGATGGTCTTATAGTTATACTGACTGTTACTTATGTGTCAACTTGTCAGATAACAGTCACAAAGGGACACAGTACTCTAATAATTTTCACTTTTTTGTCAAACAACAATTATTATTATTATTATTATTATTATTATTATTATTATTATTATTATTATTATTATTATTATTTTAATCATCACCAATTTACAAAGGATTTGTCACTTGATAGAATATGGTTGAACAATTGAGTGGAATTTAAAATAATATCTCTAGTATCTATTGGATGTGGGAACACAAAATCATACTCATTACTTTTACGATTGTTGGTTTGGTTGGACTATTTAATACTTGCCCAAAAATAATAATAATAGAGCATATTTCGCAATGCATTTTTGTTAGAGTAATACATTGTTACATTTTAAAATAATTAGAAGTCGAGCAATAGGAGAATATACAACTGCTAAAGAAAAGTGTATATATTTCACTAATTAATTTTAGCATTAATCCCTCAAATTGAAACTTTTAATATATATTTTTCTTTTTTTTATGGTAGTGATTTGAATTTCTCAATCTTTTAGTCAAACTATACACATTTTACTAGTTGAACTGTAGATAAATTGATATTCCTCTAAAAACAACTTTCACTTTGACATTTATAATTTTATATTATATTCATTAAGGCAAAATTATTCTTTGTGTTTGTCTTTCTTTAATAATTGACAAATGTATCTTTTCTTATGTTGTTGGTGATTATGGGTTGCTTAACTTTGTTTTATTGAACTAATTATATATTTTATATCCCAACAACATCTTGGGAAATCAAACTTACTGATTTTTCTTTTATCTCAAATCTTCTAATTTACCATATTCCAAGATATTAGTCACCAAGTTTCATCGATGAGTTACAAATTTAAAAGGTTTTATGATTAATAAAGTGGGTTTCAATGAAGGTTGGGTAGTGTGTGGGAGGATTTGGGGCATGTAGAGAGGTAGAAATTCACACCCAAACATAAAAATCTAGACCAAGATTGTTGTAATTTCACGTACAAATACATTAAAAAAAAAAAAGTATGAACTGTCAATACATCTGACAATCTAACTATTTGTTAGATAGTAATTAGCCACAAGATGACACAATACTCTAACAACTTTTTGTGTAAAATTCTTAGTTTTTATCACGAGTTTGGATGCACCCATTTTTTTTAAAAAAAATAATAGCAACCTTCTATTTATTTTGAGAGGGTTAAAAGTGAATTTTAAACCGATTTTAACTTTTTTATTATTATTATTTTTAAAGATAGATGGTGATTAAATCCATTAAAATCTTCATTTTCATTATTTTCCTACTTGGTTTTAAATTCTTGTAAAATAAGGTGCCACTTTTGATAAATTTTCAATTTTCAATTTTCAATTTTATTCTTCAAAATTATGATTTATTTGACATATCCACTATCTTTCAACCTAAAAAAAAAAAAAAAAAAAAAAAAAAAAAAAAAAAAAAAAAAATCCTAATTTTTTTATAAGTAGAATGCAACTATTTTCCTAATTCATACCATGTACCATATTGACTTTCTTTTAAAAGAAGGTTCATCTTCACCTTCACACATTTATAACTTTATATTGTATTCATCGGACAAAATTAATTGTTATATTTATTTTTCTTTAATATTTGACAAAAATGAACCTTTTTCTAATATAATTGGTGATTGTTGTTTGTACTTTGTACTACTTATTTGAAAAGTTAACTTAAACATCTCTAGGTTTATCAATTTTGTTTATCTAAAACAATATCTTTTCATAGCTAGTTTTATTTGGAAGCCAATCTTTTATTTTTATTTCTTAACTTTATATCTAATTTTCTTCCCATAAAAAATAATATAATATATATCAACAACGTCAAACGAAATCTAGGCAAACCAAATCATTTTTTTTTTCTTTTTATCAAATCATTTGAAAATATTCAAAATTTACCGTTTTTTTTTTTTCTCGTTGTATATCTATTAAATTTTCTATTCGAATCTCAACCGTTTACAAAATATTAAACAATGTGGGCACTGATTTTTTTTTCCCCCAAATCTCCTAATTTACCATATTCCAAGATATTGGTCACCAATTTTCGTCGACGAAAGTTAAATATTTAAAACGTTTTATTATTAAAATGGGTTTCAAGGAGGATGGGTAATGTGTGAGTGTAAGTTATGGTATTTTGGAGATTAAAATTCAACTAATTTTGTAAGCTTCAATATAACTCAACTAAGATATGTTATTTTCAATCTTAGAATACATACAATTACAAGTTTAGAGCTTATTTTGCTGTTTTCATGCTCAAAGACCTAACTAAAAATTCATAAACCTATTTTACGTCTAAACATCTCTATTATATATTAATGAAATTGAAAGTTCACAGTTTAAAAATCACTCTTGTAATTTCACAGGAAAAAAAAAAAAGAAGAAGAAAGAGAGTATGAACTCTCAATACATTACTGAATGTGACAATAAGACACAGTGCTGTGATTTTTGTGTCAATTTGTCAAAGGAAAGATATAGTTTTTATCGCCTTGTTTGGATGCATAGTCATTGTTGTTTAAAAGTAGATTTTTGTTTGAAGTTATTTTGAGAGAGTAAAAGTAAATTTTGAACCATCTTTAATTTTTGTTTAAAATAAATTAGGATTAAATCTATTAAAATCTTCATTTTCACTCTATTAACTTTTAGATTCTTGTATAATAAGGTATCATTTTTTAATAAATTTTCAATTTTCAATTTTATTATTTGAAATTAAGATTTATTTTACATCTACCATCTTTCTCACCTAACCAAAAAAAAAAAAAAAGAAAAAAAAAAACCTCCTAATTTTTCATAGATAGAATGCAACCATTTTTTTAATTCATACCATATTGATTTTTTTAAAAAAAATAAAAGTTATTTTCTTTTATACTTAATAACATAATATTTCTAACAATTATTTTAAAACTTATAAATTATAAAAAATAAAAATAAAAGTAAAATAATGATAAATTCATTTTAGTTATTATATCTAAAATAATTTAACATTTATGTGTGAAACACTACTACCACTTTAGTCTAAAGCTAATTTGAGAATTATTCTAGAATTTAACATTTTTAAAGTTTGAAAATTTATTAGATCTCAATGGGATTGAAAGTTCACATTTTAAAAATCAATATACAATTTTTGAGTCAACCCTTATAATTTCACATTAAAAAAAAAAAAAAAACAAACAAAGAAAGAAAGAGAGTGTGAAATCTTACCCTAAATGTGACAAGATGCTGTGATTTCTGTGTTTATTTGTGAGACAGCAGTCATCAAAGAAATATAACAACTTTTAGATGAACTCCTAGTTTTTATCACTTTATTTGGAAGCATTCAATCTTTTTAGATAAATAATGATTTATTTGACTTTATTTTAAGAGAATAAAAGTGAATTTTGAACTAACTTTAATTTTTGTTTAAAATAGATTACAATTAAATCCATTAAAATCTTTATTTTCATTTTTTCCTATTAGCTTTTAGATTCTTGTAGAATAAGGTGTCATTTTTTAATAAATTTAAAATTTTATTATTCAAAATTAAGATTTATTTTACATAGCTACCATCTTTCTTATCTATAACCAAAGAAAAAAAAAAAAAGAAGAAAAAAAGAAAACTATCTCCTAATTTTTCATAGATAGAATGCAACCATTTTTGTAATTCATACCATATTGAATTTTTTTTAATATAAAAGTTATTTCCTTTTATACTTAATAACATAAATATTTCTAACAATTATTTTAAAACTTATAAATTATTAAAAAAAATAATAAAAGTAAAATAATGATAAATTCATTTTAGTTATTATATCCAAAATAATTTAACATTTATTTATGAAACACTATTATCACTTTAGTCTAAAGCTAATTTTGAGTATTATTCATGAATTTGACATTTTTAAAGTTTAAAAATTTATTAGATCTTAATGAGATTGAAAGTTCACATTTTAAAAATTAATATACAATTTTAGAGTTAACTCTTGTAATTTCACACAAGAAAAAAAAAAGCAAAAAGAAAGAAAGAAAGAGAGTATGAACTCTCAATGCATTACTGAATGTGACAATGAGACACTGTGATTTCTGTGTTAATTTGTCAGACAACCGTCATAAAGGAAAGATAACAAATTTTAGGTAAACTCCTAATTTTTATCACCTTGTTTGGATGCATCCAATCTTTTTACACAAATAATGATTTAATTTAAAGTTATTTTGAGAGAGTAAAAGTAAATTTTGAACTTTAAAATAGATTAGGATTAAATCATTAAAATCTTACTTTTCACTATTTTCCAAGTGGCTACTTGATTATGGTAGAATAAGGTGTCACTTTTTAAAAGAATCTTAAATTTAGATTATATTTTTGTTCAATATATAATATACACATAGTTGTATATCTAAATCATGGTCAACCCCATACATTTACGAATGTATACTTAAAATACATATCTTGGCAAATCAATTCAGTTTTTTCTAATCTTTTTTCTTCAAAACATCTTTAAATATTCAAAATATGCCATTTTTTTCTCCTTGTATATCTAAATTCTCTAGTCATTCTCAAACCTTTATAAAAATGTTAAACAATATCTAACAACATCTTCACAAATATATTATTTGTTTTCTCAAATCTTCTAATTTATCATATTCCAAACTATTTTTCACCAATTTTCATAAATGAGTTACAAATTTAAGACATCTTATGATTTAAATGGTTTCAATGAAAGTTTGGTAATGTGTGAGGGGATATTATGGATTTAGAGACATAGAAATTAGACTAATTCAATAGACTTGAATATAATTCAAATTAGTAAAGTCATGTACGTACTTTTAATTTTGAAATCCTACACTATGTACATGATCAATAGTTTATGGCCTATTTGAGGCTATTCACGTTCAAAGACCTAACTAAAACTCATGAACTTATTTGACATTTTTAAACTTAAAAATGCTATTAGACATGAAAATGAAATTGAAATTTGACATATTAAAAACAAATATAAAAATTTAGTGGCAACCTTGTAATTTCACATACAAACACACACACAAAAATGTGTGAACTAATCAATACATCTTAAGGGTGGATGTGTCAATTTATCAGATAGCAGCCACAAGAAAACACACTATTATATGGAACAACCTTTTATGTAAATTCTTAAGTTCTATCACCTATATAAAGAAGAGTTTGGATGCCTCAATTCTTTAGAAAAATAGTGGTGAGTTTAGATTTATTTTGAGATGATTAAAAGTGATTTCGAAACAATCTTTAACCAGATTAATTTCATTAAAATCTTCATCACTGTTTTCCTATGGCCTTTTAGATTATTGTTGAATAAGTTGTCACTCTTTAATAAAAATTTAAAATTTAAAATTTATTCTTTAAAATTTATTTTATATATCTAGTATCTTTCCCAAAAAAAAAAAAAAAAAAAAAACTCTCTTAATTCTTTTTTAGTTAGAATGCAACTTTTTTTTTTTATTCAAGAAAAAAAAATACAACCAATTTTTAAGTCACACCATATTTACTTTTTTCAAAAAATAATAATAATAAAAGCTATTTCTCATTATACTTAACAATTAATTTAGAGCAAACAAAACATAATATTTCTGATAATTATATTTTAAAACCTATAAATATATATATAATTGTTAGTTAGCCCAATTTTGTTTTAATATATCTAAAACACAAATCTATTATTTATTTATCCGGCGCTACAACCAACTTAGCCTAAAGCTAATTTAAGAATTATTCATAAGAATTGAGACTGTTAGGTACACTTAGCATATTCTTTTAAATAAAAGAAAAAGAGAATAAACTACTAGTAAAAAAAAAAAAAAAGTATATTTCAGCTAATTAATTTAAGTATTAATAATCCCTCAAATAGCAAGTTCTAACATATATTTTCTCTCTTTTTTTTTAATTATTTTATGGACAGTGATTTGAATCTCTCAATCTTTTCATCAATTATATTATATATATTTGAGGAGTCGAATATGCTTAAATTGACATTCATCTCAAAAAAAAAAAAAAAAAAAAAAAAAATCTTCACCTTCACATTCATATTTATATATAACTTTATATTATATTCATTAATTAGGGCAAAATTGTTCTTTTTATTTGTTTTTCTTTAATAATTGACGAATGCACTTTTTTCTTATATAATTGGTGATTACTGTTTGTATTTTGCACCCGGATTAACCAATCAAATGCAAATGCAAATAAAACACAAAGACAATGGAGATAATTTATTTGAATGAATAAGTTAACATAAACATAGCTTAGTAACTTATAGCAAGTCTTTTTTTTTTTTTTTTCATCTGTGGCTTAATTTTTTTTTAAATCTTTTATACTAGAAAAAAAAAAAAACCAATCACTAGCTCTCTTTTTCGGAGAATGGTGAATATATATATATATATATATATATATATATATATATATATATATATATATATATATATATATATATTTATTTATTTATTTATTTATTTATTTGGAAATTAAAAACCTATTTGACATTTTTAAAATTTAAAAATCAATTAGATAGGAATGAGATTGAAGGTAATATATTAAACATAAATATAAAAAATTAATGACAACCTTATAGTTTCACACACAAACACACAAAAAAAGAGTATGAACTGTCAATACATTTTAGAGTGATACTGAATGTGTCAGTTTATCGAATAGCGACTATAAGAGAACATAATATTATATGTAACTATTTTTGGTGTAAATTCCTAGATTTTATCATCAACATAATAAAGGGTTTGAAAACAACCAATTTTTTTAGAAAAAATAATGGTGAGTTTGGATTTACTTTGAGATAGTTAGAAGTGATTTTGAAACTAATTTAATTTTTTTTCTTTTTCTCGTTGTATATCTATAAATTCTCCTAAAAATCTCAACCGTTTACAAAATATTAAACACACTGATCTTTTTTTTTTTCTTTTTTCTTTTTTCAAATCTCCTAATTTGCCATAATCCAAGATATTAGTCACCAATTTTCGTGGACGGAAATTAAATATTTAAACCAGTTTTATTATTAAAATGGGTTTCTATGAGATCTGGTAATGTGTGAGTGAAAGTTATGGTATTTAGAGATTGAAATTCAACTAATTTGATAAACTTGAATATAACTCAACTCATTAAACCTATGTATTTTCAATCTTAGGATCATCTAGCTATCCACAATTAGAAACTTAGGGTCTATTCGACTATTTTTAATCCTATTTGATGTGTAAAAATCTATTAGATATTGATGAAATTGAAATTTCACATTTAACTAATATAAAATTTTAGAGAGCAACCTTGTAATTTCACATACAAACACACGCACACAAAAAAAAATTAAAGAACAAAGAGAGTAAGTATGAACTGTTAATCACTGAATATGACAGAGAGACACAACTCTTTAATTTATGTGTCAATTTGTCATATAACAGCCACAAGAATACATAACAACTTTTGGGTAAACTCCTAGCTTTTATCACCAATATAAAGAAGGGTTTGGATGCACCCAATTTTTTCATTTGTTTGAAGTTATTTTGAGGGAGTAAAAGTGAATTTTGAACCAACTTTAATATATATTTTTAAAAAAATTAAGATTAAATCAATTAAAATCTTCATTTTTACTGTTTTCGTACTCACTTTTAGATTCTCGTTGAATAAGGTGTTACTTTTTAATAAATTTTCAAATTTTAATTTTTTTTTTACATAATTTTCATTGGTAGAATACAACCATTTTTTTTAATTCATACCATATTAAGTTTTCTTTTAAAAGAAAATAAAAGTTATTTTCCTTTATACTTAACAATTAATTTAACAATTAATTTAGAGCAAACATAAACAAAACATAATAATTTTAACAATTATTTTAAAACTTTTAACTTATTAAAAAAAATTAATGGTAAAATTTATTAAATTTGCCCTTTTTTCTCGGTTGTATATTTAAGTTCTCTAGTAAATTCTCAACTGTTTACAAAAATGTTAAACAATATCTAACAACATCTTTACAAATCAAATCTGGTGATTTTTTTTTTATTATTATTTATCTAAAATCTTCTAATTTACCATATTCCAAGATATTTGTCTCCAATTTTCGTTGACAATTTACAAATTAAAGAAATTTTATGATTTAAATGGATTTCAATAAAGGCTGGGTAATCTTAAAAGTCTACACCATGCATACAATTAATAGTTAATAGATAAAGCCTATTTGACACCTTTGCAAAGACCTAATTAAAAATTCATGAATTTATTTAACATTTCTAAAGTTAAAAAATCTATTAGATAGGAATGAAATTAAAATTTGACATATTAAACACAAACATAAAAATTTAGTGGCAACCTTGTAATTTCACACATAAACACACACAAAAAAAGTGTGAACTATCGATATATCTTACCGTTATACTGGATGTGTCAATTTGTCAAATAGCATCTATAATGGGACACAGTGTTATATGTAACAACGTTTTGTGTAAATTCCTATTTTTATCACCCATATAGTTTTGATTCACTCTATATTTTAGAAAAATAATGGCGAGTTTGGATTTATTTTGAAATGGTTAAAACTGATTTTGAAATAACCTTTTACTCTTTTTTGGTAAAATATAGTTGAATTAAATTCATTATGACCTTTAGATTATTCTAGTATCTTCCTTACTTAACCAAAAAAAAAAAGTCTCCCAATTTTGTAGATGTAGAATGTAACATTTTTTTTAATTCATACCATGTTGACTTTTTAAAAAAAAATAATAATAAATAAAAGCTATTTTCTTTTATACTTAACAATTAATTTAGAGCAAACAAGACATAATATTTTTAATAATTATTTTAAAACGTATAAATTATAACAAACAAATTATTAGTAAGATAAAATACAATGATAGAAAAAAGCATAGAACAAGGTTTTATAAATTGTTGATGGAACGAAAAAAAGTATTTAGGCCAAATTCATGATTGAAGAAGGAAAATTCATCCCTAAAAAGAGAACTCTCTCGAAGAGAACTAAAGTTTTAATTAAAAAAAAAAAGCTTTTTTTTTTATCTAAATGTTAACTATTAATTTCAAGATTAGTTTAAAAAAAAAAAAAAAAAATCCAAACCTTACCATATTCTTGCTTTGGATTGAGAATATTGAAAAAATTATTCGTTTTTTTCTTTAAAATAAATGTTTATTGAATTAGAGAAGCCACCAGTTAAATCATTATATTAACTAATAATAAACGAATGGAATTATAATTGAGGGAAAAACCCAACCACCGCAGGGGTGGCTTTTGAAGCCATTAACCATCTTTTTGGTAGAATTAAAAGAAAATGAAGGATAATTTTGGTATTGCAAGGTTAGTATTGTCAAAAAAAAAAAAAAAAAAAAGTTTATTCCTCATTAATCATTCGTTGATAAAGATTATAGATATAGATATGATATTCATTAATTAGGGCAAAATTATTCTTTGTATTTGTTTGTATTTGTTATTCCTTAATAATTGAAAAATGTACTTTTTTCTTATGTAATTGGTGATTACTATTTCTATTTTGTACCACTTATTAACCAATCAAATTCAAAGAAACTATACGTAATTTATTTGAATGAATAAGTTAACATAAACATAGTTTAGTAACTAATAGAGCCCGTTTTTATCTATTGCTTAACCTTTTTTTTTTTGTTTAAATCTTTTATACTAGAAAAAGAACAATAACTAGCTCTCTTCTTATAGGAATGTTGAATATATTTTTTAGGACCTACCTGACCTTATAGTTTTCACATTCAAAACTCTTAATTGAAAATTACGACCTATTTTATATTTTTGAAGCTTAAAAATCTATTAGATATGATTGAAATTGAAAGTCCACATATCAAACATAAATATACAAATTTAGCGACAATTTTGTAATTTCATATACAAACACACAAAAAAGGAATATACACTGGCAATATATTTTAGAGTGACACTGAAAGTGTCAATTTATCATATAACAATCATAAGGGAACACAATATTATATGTAACTACTTTTTGTGTAAATTCTTAGTTTTATTTTAGATGCATCTAATTTTTTTTTTTTAAATAATGGTGAATTTGGATTTACATTGAGATACTTAAAAGTGATAAAATAGATTAAGATCGAATACATTCAAATCTTCATTTCACTGTTAATTTCATTTTGGCTTTTAGATTATTATTGTTGAATGAGTTGTCACTTCTTAATAAAAAATTTCGGTTTTTAATTTTATTTTTCAAAATTAAGATTTATTTTATGTATCTACCATCTTTCTCACCTACCAAAAAAAAATATATATATATATACATATATATATATTTCATACCATAGTGATTCTTTTAAAAACAAATTAAACTCATTTGCTTATATACTTAACCATTAATTTAGAGCAAACAAAACATAACACAGTCTAACAATTATTTTAAAACTTATAAATTATAAAAAAACAAATAATAATAATAATAATAATAATAATAATAATAATAATAATAAAATTTTGAATAGTAAGGCAATTCACAATATAATTTAGTATTTATTTGTCCAGCACGAAAACTAGGTTGATCTAAAGATGGAAAGTGTTCTGACACTATTTAATTAGCATAGCAATACAGCTTAAGCACATCTTACTTGCTCAAAACATCAAGCATTCATGAGTTTTCATTTTACTGCCATTTCAAGCAAATACATTAAAATGGAAATTTGTTGATGTAAAGTGATTTCAGTGAATAATTATAATAAGAAACAAAACTTTATTTCCATCTCTTGGTTACGTTCAAAGTTGTGGCAGAGGGAAGTGAGGTTGTTTTTTTTTTTTTTTTTTTTTTTTTTTTTTCTGTTTTGAGATGTATGTAAGACTTATTATGCCTCTGTGTCGGTATTTGATGGAGTCTGATACCTTGCCTTAGGCAACCTTACACCAACACTTTGTTTCAATAGCCGAAATGAAGTTTTATGAGTGAAATAAAAGTGAGATATAAAAAAAATTAAAAAAAAAAAAAAAAATGATAAATGTTGAAAACAATAAAAAAAGTGAGTATGGTTGATAGAGAAACACAAAGTTCTGACATTAACATTCATGGAAAAGAAAAACACAATTAACATACACTGCACTGCACAAGATAACATACATGAAATCACCTTTTTTTTTTTTTCTTTCTTTCCATCTCTAAAACGACACATACTACGACAAAAAAACAACAAACTGTGCCATCAACTTTTAATTTCAAAATTATTCAACGAGGAATTAATGGTTGGATGTGAATTCGATCCATGAATATCTATATAATCCAACGGTTCAAAATTATCAGCGCCCTCGTCGAATAATTTCTCTTATTTTTGCCTATAAGCTATGTAATTTGATAATGCAATTAACGGCTCCGCCTTCGCCGGATCAAATCCGGCCAACGCCTCTATAGCTTCTTTCCTCAAATTTTCTGCAAATTCTTTCGATTTTTCAACTCCCATTAATTTCGGATACGTCGCTTTCTCCGCCGCCACATCTTTTCCGGCGGTTTTCCCTAATTCCTCCGTCGACTTCGTCACATCCAGAATGTCGTCTACCACTTGGAACAATAGTCCGATGCGTCGGGCGAATTTCCTCAGCTTTTTCACCTCCTCATCGCTTCCGCCGCCCACGATTGCTCCGATGACGGCGGCGGCTTCCAGAAGCGCCGCCGTCTTATGCACGTGGATGAATTCAAGAAGTTCCAATCCGACGTCGTTTGCCCCTTCCGAGTCAATATCCACCACTTGCCCTGCCACCAACCCTCCCGTTCCGGTGGCCTTCGCTAATTCTTCAATTGCACGGACCACTCTCTCCGGCGACACCTCCGCCGCCGTCGCCGCTGCCGCCATATGCTCAAAAGCGAAAGATAAAAGCGCATCACCAGCGAGCACCGCCACGTCCTCGCCAAAGATACGGTGGTTCGTCGGCTTACCTCGCCGGAGGTCGTCGTTGTCCATGCATGGAAGATCGTCGTGGATCAGCGACATGGTGTGGATCATTTCGATGGAACAGGCGGCGGGTATGGCGGCAGACTCAGGGCCGCCGACAAGATCACATGCGGCAAGACAGAGTACTGGCCGGACCCGTTTTCCGCCGGCGAGGAGGGAGTAACGCATGGCCTCGTGAATCTTCAGTGGGTCTCGCAGCGAAACGGCTTCGTTGAGAGCTTGATTTACCAAATTAGCCTTCTGAACCATGTAGTCTCTGAAACGAAAGGGGGTTTTTTGGTCATTTTGTCCAGCTTCCGACTGGAGATCGGTTTGTTGTCTTGTTAGGACAGCCGATAAAGGGCGGCGAGAATAAGGATTATTAATGGATTTGAAAGAAAGGGATGAAGGAGAGTTTAATGGATGAAGAACAAAAAAGGAATTGGATTTGAAATATTTCTGAGAATTGTTGAAAACAGAGGAACTGTGTATGAATGGGTTTGTAGAATTAACACAGCTCATCTTTATCCTTTTTTATCTCTCTTCTTCTTTCTTCCCAATTTTTTTTTAATTTTTTTTTATTTTCTTGAGACAAGAGAGAGAGAGAGAAAGAGAGAGAGAGAGAGAGAGAGACTGTGAATCAGTGAATAAGGAGAGTTCACTTTATATAGGGAATATGGATCTCCAAACATTCAGACGTCATGTTCCCCCAACCATTGTTTTTTTTTTTTTTTTTTTTTTTTTTTTTTTTTTTTTTAATTTACGCTTGGCTTCGTAACGTACCTATCCTTGTATCATTTGATTTTTTTTTCTTATTTTATGTGTTTATCTAAGTTTCTTCTTTTATTATTTACTTTCAACCAATCTCTTCCCAAATAAACCTATAAAAATAAAATATTAATAATAATTTAAATTTTGATTTTTTTAATAAAAACTTGAAGAAAAAATAGATTTAATTTTCAAAAATAAATAAAACCTAACTCTATTTCTTTTCAATTTTTACGATAATTATTTATAAATAAAAAAGTGGAGTTCTTAGGTAAGTTTTAATTTTTTTTTTTTTAGTTTTCTAAACTTATTGGTTTTTAGATAATAAATCAAAAAATTTAGAGGTGAACATAATATTCATAGGCTTAATTTTCAAAAACTAAAAATTAAAAACCAAATGGTTAACAAAATAATTTTTTCAATATTATTGAAAAGGGTTAAAAAAGAATTACTCTTTGTAACCGTTAAATTTTTTGTGTTGAAAATGATGTCTTAATATTTTGTTATATATAACTTTCATTCTTTTATATATATATATATATATATATACTTTAAGTAGAAGAATTGACGATGACCTATGGTTTTTTTTTAATAAAAAATTAACACAAAATATTTAACATGAAAATGACTCAACTGACATAAAATATACACTTATACATTAGGTAAGATATTTGAATTTCATTCCAAATTGTTATACTTAAAAAAAAAAAAAAAGAATCAACACACACTCATACTTCAATGCCTAAAGTTTGAAAGTTGTATTTATTTGTTTGTCAGACTTTTAGAAATGTCTAATGCTCTAAGTTGGAATAGGTTTTAAACCTTCAATTTTATATTTAACAATAAGCTTTTGTATATTCAATTTTTACTAAAATTAATTGATGTATTAAAAATTTGATGTCATACATTAAAGGCATAAACCTGACATTCATGTGATTTAAGGCATAAAGCTTGAAAATTGTGGATTAAAATTATAATTTGATCGATCAGTGAAATATTTATAAATTTAGAATTTTCAAGTATTGAAAATAATAGGTGTGAAATGAAGTGTTTGGTAGAGAGAGAAAAGACATGCACAAGCACAACTTTTAAAATTACAAATTTTGAAGGAACGCACAAATATGTTGTATATATTGACAATATTAGAAGCCACGTTTGATCCGATGATGGTTCAACTACCAATTCGTCAAATTTCACATTTAACACTTTTTCTTTTTTTAATATTATTATTCAATATATTTTCTTCACGTTTTTAAATATTAGCAACCTTATCATACCACTTCTCTCGAACTCAATATTCTTTTTCGTGAAATATCAATTTTATATCTCTAAATTTTTTTGGGTTAAACCTATTTAAATCATGGACATTTACGAGCGTATTAATTTACAACCTCCTTTAGCTTTCATTCGAAAAATATTGTGGGAGAATTTTGATTGATTAAACTCCTAAATTCTCATAAGTAAATGGATGTAAATCTTTTATTAGGACTACCTTTGAAATTTCCTAACAAAATAGCCAATTAAAATTGATTTATGTATACTTTTCAAAGCTAATCTTAACCAAGTGCCTAAATTGATTTGTTTATGAAAGTTTAATTGAAAAAGATATAAGTCTCATACAATGTTTACGGGAATAATTGCATAGATGACCCTTTTATAGGAGTCTAAATGAAAAATAACCCAAGTTTTAAAACTAATGAAATTTGGCATTTTGTTGATGTCATCACCCAATTAAACTACCACTTTATCCCTTCCTCTTTCTTCTTTCTTCCTTTGTCCTTTTGCAGTTTTTTTTTTTTTTTTTTTTTTTTTTTTTTTTTTTTTTTTTTGAGTTTTTAGCATTTCTTCTTCCAAATTTTTACTCCCACCACAAACCCACTTTGTTGAAATTTCTAATTACTCTCTTTTCTGACGATTTCTTCTCTTTATGTCGCCTTCTTCTTTTGAAATCAAATATGTAAATTGGAGCGTGAACAAGAACGAAAGGAAGAAATGAGGGTGAGACCAAGAAACAAGAGGAATAAGTGAGAACGAAAATTTGAATGAAGGAAAAAAACTCAAAGAAAAAAACCACAAAATTGGTGAGGAAGAAGCTAGAGGAAGAATTCAAACAAATGAAAAAATCAAAGAAAAAATTTTCTTGTTGTGTCTAATAAGGAACAAGAGGAAGAAGCAAGAGGAAGAAACGAGAATTCGTTGAGTGCTAAGCCCTCACGCAGTCTGGGGACAAGTTGTTACTTTCACACACGGCTGACATAACTAGAATGTCATTTTTTGAGCAAATTAGAATTTTGGGTCAAATTTCATTTGGGCCCCTAAAAAGAACCCATGTTTACAAATCTTTTTCTTCTAGTTTGTTCAACACCATCTTAGAGAGTAGGGAGATTTAAATATTTGACCTATTAATCCATGACATTTATCTTAACTAGTTGAACTACACTCATGTTTGAAAATTTATTTGTATACAATTGATGGTTAGACTCTATAATATAAGATTGAAATAAATGGGAATATAGGGGAAAAGACCATTTAAAACATACAAGAATTAATATATGTATATGTATATGTGTGTGTATATATATAGTAAAAAGAAAATAAAAAGGAAAGAAAAAGTCTATAGTATTGTAAAATTGAGTAGCAAAATGACGGAAAAATGAGAGCACGAAAATCAAGAAATTATGATATTAAAATAATAAATAATAAAATAATATCAAAGTAATTAAAATAACCAAATTAAATAAAATAAACTAAAATAAAGAAAGTGAGATTTTATAAAAAATAAAAATTCTCAAATTTCACCCATCTTTTCTCTTTTTTTTTCTCCGATGTGTATGTTACAATATCCACAAAAAAAGTATCTATTTAGAGGCAATTTGACAAGTAAGTGGTGAAGTTTCATGACCACTAAAGATGTGTCCTTAGAGACACATGACCTTTAGCTACTAAGCTTGGATATATAATGGACATCTATTTACAAATATAATATTTGTAATATATAGTTGATTAAATTTTTTGCTAGCGTGCCCAATTTGCAAAAAGATAAACTCTACTAATATCATCTGTATCATATGGTAATTTGTTCTCTTATTTATATTTCAGTATAAAACTACTTTTTTTCTCATTTTTATTTTCATGAAATTTAATCAATTATTATTGTCTTCTATGTTTAGCCTATTAAGAGCTTAATCAACTTCATAAAAGGAAAATGAAAAAAAATCGCATACCTAGAGAAATATAAAAAATTATTGAAATAAATTATAAAATTATTTTTAAATATATCAAAATGAACAAAAAAAAAAAAAAATATTTATATAGAGCATAAGAAACTAGAAAATCTTTGAATACATTTAGAACCTTTATTTTGAAAACATGAGAGAAATATAAAATACACGATAAACAAAAATGTCGTTACAACAATCAAATTTCGAAGAATAAACATAGAATAGAGTCAGTTTGGATTGACCAAGGAAAAAGTATTTTTCGGAAAATTTATTTTTATTTAAAATTTTTTGATAAAAATTGTTTAAAATACACCTCAAAATCTATTTTGAGTGGTTGCCAAATACTACAAATTTTTTCAAAATGACTTATTTTTAAATTAAACACTTAAAAATATATTTCAAACACATCTTAAAATTCATTCAAACTCCCAAACAGTAAAAACTCATTAAATTTTGATTTTTTATTTTATATTCTGTTTAAATTTTTCCGTGAGATCAGCTATGTAGTCGTAAAGGAAAGCAAGTATAGAAAGGAAAAAGAAAAATACATAATTATCTATAATTAGCATCCTATTATATTTTGGTTCACATGCTGCTATTTTTATATTTTTAAAGATTCGACATCTACGGTAAATAGACATTTCTATTATATCGTAAAAACATCCATAAAATAACAAATACAATATGTAAATTTAAAATAAATAATAAACATGTTAACTTGCTTAGGTGTGTTTCACTTACAAGTTAAAGTTAGAGGTAAAGTTGTGAAGTCCACTCTTTATTAAGTCCAAGAAGTTCACAAGTGTTAAATTGTCAATTGAAACAGAAACTTAATTTGATAGGTGAAGACAAATTTAATATCATATATTGTAACAATCCTCTCACTTGTGGGCTTAAAATATGAAAAAGACCCAACAAGTAAAAATTTGGACCACTTGTTCTACGTTAAATCGCTGATTGACCCAAAAATATATGAGTTTTAGTGCGTATTGATTTTTGAGATTAGGACAAATTTATTCACTCATTAGATTTTGACAACTCAGCATATCACGTCGTTTTTTCGTTAATCAATTAACGATCAAATTAATAGAGAAACCATTTAAAACCATTTTTAGAATTTGAAGACTAAAATATAGCTTTTAAACTTTAGAAATATATTTTGCAGGTCTCATAACTTTCCAATCTTAACTAATCTTTTTTCAAATATCTCCTAAATATGTAGAACGTTTATTTATTAGTTTACATATATTTTTAGAATTTTTTAGAATCTTTTATAATTCTTTAAAAATATCCATCTTTCTAATAATTTTTCAATTTTAGTGGACATGATGAAAAAAAAAAAAAAAAAAAAAGAAGAAAAAAAAGCATCGTTTGCGGTGGGCCAACGAAGAGATGCGAAAGCATAGCATTTTGGATTATGTAAACTTATTGCCTAAATTGGCATCTACTTTTTGACGCTTTTGGATTTTTCATTTTCATTTATTATTTATTTAAGCCAAACCTGCCTTCTCAACCAATCTCTATCAAATTTTCAAATTTAATCAATTAATACCAAATAATAATAATCCCTATAAATCAAATATCACATATATTATTAGTCATATAATATTAAAAATAAGTAAGTTTCTTTTTCAATACATCGCTATCATAGATAGTCATAACGAAAAACATTGGTAAACTAAGGGCTTAATTAGAACTATTTCATAAATTTTAATAAGCTAAATTGTAACTCTTCAAACCTGAGAATTATTTATTTGATTTTTAATTTTAAGTCTATAAATATTCTTTTCATTTTTTTTTTTTTTTGTTATCTACCTATTACCATTATTTTAAAAACCAAACTAAGTTTTCAAACATACGAAAAATAGTTTTTATAATTTTTTTTTTATTTTGACCAATAATTTAACACTTTTACTTTTAAAAAATATAAAAATTATAATTAATTGAAAGAAAATAAATTTATTTTTTAGAAAAGAAATAAATAATTATTAAATGAAACCTAAAATAAATTTTTTACTTTTTAAGATGCATAATAAATATTTGTAGTTATATAAATCTTTCTGTATTTAAGTTTTAAATATTAATTAATATAAAATCTGAACAAATAACAAATAAAAAAAAGAAAAAACTGTTATCAAATACAATCTCATATTTTTTTATTGAGTAAAAGGAGATATGAAACAAGAAATAAAGAAACAAAAATATTATCAAATAGGTCTTAAATAAACTCAATAACAATTGAATAAAATCTAGAATTCAACATTAAAAAAGTGAAGTAGAGATGAAAAACCAAGAAACTTGAACTTCTGTCATATACATCAAAATTATATTGCTGCAAACATTATGAATTTATGTATCAATTATAATGGACCTCGATTGCAAAAGAAATAAAACTCCTTTAATTGATAGTGACAAACTAATGCAATTGTAATTAAAAAAAAAATCCCCATGGTTACTCAAATTCATTTTTATTTCTAATTAATAATGACGTGGTAAGTAAATAATATGTAAGAATTAAAAAAATCATTTATCATTTTTATTTACTTACTCAAATTTTTATATTTTAAATTTTGGGTAATTACAATTCGTAGTATTTTAGAGCTACAATGTTTTTAGATAATTGCAAATATTTCAAAATCTATTAGTAATAGGATCAAAGTCGGTTTCAAATTTTGTTATATTTGCAAATTCTTTTTAAAGAAAAAAAAACACATAATTTTTATATAAATATATTAAAAATAATAATTTTCAAACAAAATCTGTATTGATTCTTGAAATATGACAAATGTAAAAGAAAAAAAAGAAATGAAACCAAAAGATGCTTTATCATCAAGCTTGTCGTTACCGTTCGAACAAAATAGTAAAATCAATATCTATAATCTAACAAAAAAAGGTATATGATCATTTAGGCCATGACTACCGTTACCAAGTTTGATTGTTGGAATGGTAACGGATGACATGTAAGGACAAAATCAAAAAAATCTTTAAAATGTTAAAAGAGAAAGACGGGTGAGATCTATGTAATTTTCAAACGTAAAGGAATTAAGTATCTTGGATCACAAAATTTTGTTGTGGGCCCACAATCAAATTTTTTTTTTTTTTTTTTTTTTTTTTTTTTTTAACTTACCATTGATTGGTCCCATTTATAGGGAAGTAAATACATATAGCCATAGTTATAAATGCTTGGAAAATAAAATTCAATAATGGCTGCTTTGTGTTTCTTCAATTGATACATTCAGCACCAATCAATTTCACCCATTGTCCAATTTCTTCATACTAATTCATGTTTTCAAATGAGTAAACATATTACACATTTATGTCACAAAAAACCTTTTGATTTTTGCAGTTTACTTTAGTTTTCTTTTCTTTTCTTTTCTTTTTGACTGATTTTTTTGACATAATTTTTTGCAGTTTTCTAATCCATTGAAAAACATATGTTTTCTTATAGTTTGATATCGATCGTATTTTTTTATTCAACTGGTTGAAAAATATTTCATTCATCGTTCGAATTTTTCTTGCGCTCCATTTGTTTTTCTTTTCTTTTTTTTAAAGGATATCATCTTTTCTTTTCTCATAAGTCTTTGATTTAATTTTATTTACTACATTTTTTTTAGTCCAATATGAATTTAGAAATTTGAACCTTGGACTGGGAGAGAACCATTGCAAATTAAATATTTGTAGAGAATAAATATTAAGACATAAATATGAGAATCCTCTAACAAAGTAATGAAAAATTGTGAAAGAAAATATGTGATGGAGGGAAGTTCTATTATTACCATTATTTATTTAGTTTTTATTTAAATATGTGAGATTGGGAAATCGAACCTTTAACTAGCTAATGATGTAAGCACTATGTCAGTTGACTTATGCTCATTTTTGTGAGATGGATGAAATATGAGCCATGGGAGACCTAAAGTGAAATATAGAAAATTGATTAGCCTTTAATTAAGTAATTTAAATGAATTAATCTAAACTAATTAAGTAATTTAAGTTATGTTAAAAAACACTTTTGGTCCCTAAATTTTCACAAAAGTAACAAATTAGTTCTTGAACTTTGGCTTGTAATGATTTAGTCCCTATACATTCAACTTTGTAACAATTTAGTTCTTATGTAATAATTTAGTCTATACTTTCAAATCCATAATAACTTAGTCCATAACATAAAAGATTTTATTAAAATTAGATGTCAATTTTTATTATTTTATGATGTAGACTTTGTATTTTATAAAAATATTAAATCTCTAATTATTTTATTGGTATATTTTCTTTAAATAATCTCATTAAATCTTAACACTAATTTTTATAATAGAGACTAAATTATTACAAAATTTAAAATACAATAACTAAATTGCTAAAAAATTGAAAGTTCAAGGACTAAATCATTATAAGCTAAACTTCATAGACTAAGTTGTTACTTTTATAAAAGTTTAGGAACTAAAAGTGATATTTAACTTTTAAATTACTATTAGTTTTCACGGACTTTTCTTCACTTTGAAAATTATTTATGAAATTCTACCTAATAACAATAATTTTAGATTAATTAACTAAAAGTTAATATCAAAGATTAAAAAAAAAAACATATTAGTTAAAATTGAGTGAGAAAAGTTTAAAGCTTCAAACTCAGGATCTAAATCAATAAATAAAAAAAAAAGTAAAATATAATATTTTAAAATATAATAACTAAATAAAAAGAAGTTAAAACCTAATGATATATATATTAAAACTGACAAACTACATAAAAATTATTTATATATATATATATATATATATATATATTAAAACTGACAAACTACATAAAAATTATTTTAAAACTTAAGGAACAAGGGGAATTTTTTCTCCAAAAATAAAAAAAAATAAATAAATTACAAAGTAGAAATTAGATTTGAAGTAATAGCAGAAATAATATAACGCAAAATTATATTATATCTTTTGTAGATCCAGCAAAAAATTTAAATTCAGTTCTCAAAACTTATTAATAATAAACTATATTACTAATAAGAGTATTAAATTAGTGATAAGTTTGCTATATTTATAATTATTTAAACATGTTGTTATATACTTATTATTGAAGGTAAAATATTCTCTATTCCCATTAAAAAAAATTGGAGTTATCTGTTTAAATAACCCACACATTTATAATCTCATGGGCCAAGATAGGTTTGGGCTTTAAAGGAAACATGGCCCACAAATCAAATGGAGTATGAAGATCGTCTCAGAAATAAAATAAAATAACACACACACATATATATATATATAGCATAATCTTAGATTTTTTTTTTTCTCCCCTTTAAATTATACTCCCGAGATATTTATCCTTATATTTAATCTATAATATAGATAAAAATCTAAATGTGGATAACACGAGTGAAAAACAAATTATTTTCCCATGTAATGAATTTGTCAATATGAATACTAATTTTACGATTTTGGTAACACGAGAAAATTATAACTAACTCATCATCATCATCATCATCATCATCATCATCATCATCATCATCATCATCATCATCATTATTATTTAGCACGATAGTGTAGTTAGAATCACAAACTTCTTAGTCATTAAATTTTTAATTTCATCAAATTAGATTATATATAGGGCTATTTTCAAATATAACAAAATGAGTCAAAATATTTACAAATATAGCAAAGTATCAATATCTATTAGTGGTAGATAGTGATAGACGCTATAGACATCCATCAGTGTCTATCATGATGGGCAATGATAGATAATTGTAGTCTATTAGTGTTTATTATTGTCTATTAGTGATACACAATACATTTTAATATACTTAAAAATATTTTCAACCGTCTTTCCATTACATACATATATTAATATAAAATTGTTGCAATTTCTATCATTTATTCAACTTTTGCTTATTCACTTATTTCCCTAGCATACATCAAGCTTTCAATAGCATACCGAGTTGCAATTAACATAAAATTAATGTAAAAATCTTGATAAACTTGCTCATTTTCATAGTATATCAAGTTTTGAACAAATTAATCATGAATAACTTTGTCAAAATTCACCAATTCAAACAAAAATCTAACTCTAGTAAGTATCGTTTTCTTTGAAATCTCATCAACTTTTTTACCATACAAATGTTTATAATTCATTAAAAGCATTAGAAATCATTTGATTAACGAATTTTCTAGCTAACCCTTATGAAAGGGTCCAAATTGCAACATTTTTTCAAGTTAGAAATTAAGATTGTAACACTTATGTAAGTTTATCCTGCAATTTGATGAAATTCGATAGTTTAAGGTAAAAATTTGTACAACAAAGACAAATTGATTTCTTTTCTTTTAAAGAAAAATTATGACATCTAGTTTGAATGAAAGTTCATAGAAAGTAAATTAAAAATGATGATTCTTTCTTTAAAAGACAATAATAGAGGGAAGATTTGCTTTTCTAAGGGAGAAATTTTCTTGTCTAAATGTGAAATTGATAAACTAAGTCCATTATATATTGTCTAATTAGGACTTTTTACATAATATAATTTTAAAATATTATCATTTTAATTAGGTTTTAAACTTTAAAGAATCATTAAATTTTGACAATATTCAAACGATGACGCATCGAAAGCATAAATTCAAACCTCCTAGCAAATCAATAAGCATAATCAAACAATAAATCATCAAACTCAACATAATGTTAAACCAAAAAAAGAAAAAAAAAAATCGAAACCACGTAAATTTTATACAAATATCTCTCTTCAAAATCCATCCAAAAGCAATAGAAGTATTTTCTACCATTCAATTGAACTATAGAAGAAGTGGTCATTTGTTAGTTAGTTGGATGACAAAAATCTCGTATTAAAAAAAAAAAAAAGTTACGTAGGGAGAATCTTTTATTTTTCTTTTTTAATTCATATTTTGTTAGCATCTATTTTTTCTTTTGTAGTTCGACTAATGGAATGTAAGTGTATTTTAAGCTGTATTGCTCTTTCATTGATAGGATGCGACAATTCAAATGTAAGTGTCATTTTAAGTTCAATAGGTACAATTGATGACAAGATGTGCTTCTTCGAACGAATGTACTTACACATTGAAGTGGTGTATTCATGTACATGTATGATCTATATATATGTAAAAAAAAAAAAAAAAAAAAAACTTTAATATGTCAATAATTAATGATTCCATTTCTAAAAAATTGTGTAAAAGTTTATATGGAAAATATTTGAAATGTCATCAAATCTATTCTATATATAAAATGAACTATGAGGGGATTGACTATTTAAACGTAAGTATCTTATAAATACAGTAGATACAATTGATGATGGGACATGATTGTTTTAATGGAGCTAGTTATACACCAAATTGATTCATCCATTCGTGCATGGATACAATTCATTTATAGAAAAAATTTAAATATGTCAATACGTACGTGATTCTAACTTTTTATTTTTTTTAAAAAAAATGAAGACTAAAATATAATTTGAAATGTCATAAAATTTGAAAAAGCTACTAAAAGTGCCTAAAAAAAGATATAAAAAATGAAAACTAAATACCTTTTGATGTTTGACTACATTTTTGCCTAACTAACTGTTTGTTGATTAAAAACTATAATACATGCGTGTTGCTATCAAAATTATATTATAATTCATTCTTGTAACATTTTTTAAAATAGTTCAAGTTCTACCTTCATAATTACTATTGATTTCAAGAGTTCATCAAAGTATTTAGAGAGAGAGAGTATTTAAGAAAAATGTTAAAAGAGTAAAAAAAAAAAAAAATGAGCAAATTTTAAAGAGAGAAAAAGTATGAGACATGAGATAAAAAAAAAAAAAAAACCTTCAAGACAAACAAAAAGTAGATATACATTTTTCATCTTTTGAGGAGGTAGTAATTATACGCATAAGAATCTATTGTATTTTTAACTTGTTTAATCATTTATTTTAGAAAAATTATTTTAAAGTATAAAATTGTTGAAAATATTTATTTTATTAGTTTTGTTAATTTTTCTATCATGGATAAATAAAAATATCCAAGGAAATGTTAATAAAATATGTTAAATTGAATTTGCTTACAAATATCTCACATCGTTAAACAAGAGAAGAAAAGAAATTGAATCTCTAGGGTCTCATTTGTTTCACGGGTTTTTGCATGAGATTTCAGAGAGATATTTGATATCTTTGTTTGTTTTACCGAAGTTCACTTTTTAAAACCTAGGATATTATTATCCAAGGAATTTTAAAACCCATTTGACATAGATTTTGTAATACCCTACAGAATAGTGAGATTTTCACGCCTTGGAGATGAACAATAAAAATATAACATGATTAATAAATAAATTAATATAAATTATTCATTACTATTAATTTTAATAAATTATTCAATATAAATATATTGTTTAGACTTAATAAATTTCAACTAATACCTTCACAATTAATATTTTATGTTATCTTAACTATTTAATATAAATTAAATTTAGCAATTATCAATAATCTAATTAATTTAATTTGTAGCAATTAATTTAAAAATTTAATGCAATATTTTCAAAAATAGAAAAACGGTTGATATATTTGTAAATAGTTTGATATTTTTTTTTATTTATAATAATTTTCTTAATTTAATTATGTTTAAATAAATATAAATATACATTTATTTTTATTTTAATTGATTAAATAATTAATTAATATAATAATAGATTAAATAATGTTAAATTTAATTAATGACTACATCGCATTTAATTAAGTAATTATTTAATGGTAAATTTAACACATATATCGAACTTCCCAAATATTAATTATCTTGCATATTCAAACACAAATATTAATTATTCCAAATATTTAAAGTAATATTTAATATCTATACCTATTCAATAATATTTGAGATCCAATCAGTCCTGAAAGATATAAAAATAATGGCAAATAAAATTATATTTACGTCCTAATTATAAACAAGGCTCGTGTTTCTGAAGCAAACATTAATTATTACTTATAAATCTTCAAAATGATAAATGACATCGAAAATTTGTTAGTTGGATGATTGTACAACTTGTACAAAATTGAACGTGTCAAAATTTGCATCTCATTTTAATATATCAAACTTTTATAAAGTTCGGAAATAGTTTTAAAATAAAGTACTTGTCATTTTATCTAAAAAAACTTTTATGGTAAAAATATTTTAAATCTTTTTTCTAAAAAAAAATACCCCTTTTAGTCCCTAGGTTTTAGGTCTAATTTTCATTTTGTTCTTAGTTCCAAAATGTTACTTATTTAGCCCTTAAATTTTGAGTTTTGTTTCAATTTAGTTTCTAAGATATGCATATTTTCTCTTTTGCATACTACATTCTTCTTCTATTCAAACAAATTCACTGTTGGTGTCATGTGAAGGTTAGTGTGTTTTTAATGTTCAAAATTTGGCATCAAAACTTCATAAATGTGAAAAGTATATATAAAAAAAAAGAGAAGATAGAATTATTCGATAAATATGAAAGTTCAATAGTGTTTTTACTATTGAAGTTGAGTTGTTTACACTAACTTAAAAAGTTGGTAAGCCAAATGACTCCTAAATTTTTATTTTGGTTCCAATTTAGTCCCTGGAATGTAAAATGTTACAATTTTGCTATTGAAATTTGAGTTTTATTTCAATTTGGTTCTTAGATTTCAAATTTTATACTTTTAACCTTGATTTTTCATTAAATACTCACATTCAGTCATTGGCGTTAAGTTTAAAATTATTTTACGAATATAGCAAAATATCACAGTCTATCTGCGATAGACCAAAATAGACAGTAAAATTTTGCTAATATTTGTTAATGTTTTGGTTTATTTTTCTATATTTGAAAATATCTCATAAAAATGCCATTAAAACCTTAAAAAGTAAGATGATTCTTTAAACAAAGAATATACAAAGTTTAGGGATATTATCTATAATTTAGCCTATATTATTATATAGGTCTTAAAATGTTTTTGATAACCATTTTGAAATAAAATAGAAATAGTCAGATTGTATCTTAGGAAGAGACGTAAAACATACTAAATAAATTAATACACCAAGAAAGGTAAATTATTTTTATTTAGTTCAAATTATAACTTTAGTTATATACATTTAAGACATAGTCTAGACCTTGAAAATTAATACAAAGTGTTATATGGTAATTGTTGATTTGTGCTAATTTCTGTACAAACTTTAAAATTTATCCACCTAGGCTATTATCATCTCAAACAAGGTTTATCTAATAATGAAGTATCACATTAACATTTTCATAAAGAGAGTAATACAATTATCAAAAGATAAAACAGATATGTTATGGCTATATATATTTTTAATTCTATAAAAGTTAAACAAATATTATTACAAAGTAAATGAACAGAACTTATGATTTAAATTTATACCAAATATGAATTTTAATTCAAAGCCATTGCATTTTGATCTTGACCATTGAATTGACACTGTTCTCCACTTAGTTTAAAGAAATAAAGAAAAAAAAAAAGAAAAAATCAACACTGTGTTCTTCTGGCATACTTGGAAATTGAATGCAAAATTAGGATAATGATAATTATGGAGTTCGATGATATGGCAAATTGAACAATATTGAACGAGTCAAAAGCTTTATCTTATTTTGTTCCATTTAAAATTGTTATCCAGGATAAATTTTATAGATAATATTTTTTCTTTCATGCTTGTTATTATTATTATTATTTTAAAATTTTTATTTGAAGAGTATTTGACACCCATTTAAAATAGGTTGCATGAATTATAATAATCCTACTAAATATTTGAGGTGTGTGTTAAGATAATGGAAGATAAAGGTTATTTTGACCCTCGTTTTGCTACAGTAACACTATTTATGTAGTTAAAATAACCAACTCGTCTTATCTCTAATGTTTCCAATAACTTCACTTGCCGACAACCACCTCCAGCTATCACTTCGACCCTCAACTCCAAACAAATACCACATATGAATGACTACCACAAGCAGCCAACCAATATGATGTTGAAAATTTGTTACTTTTGTACACTTCTAAATATGATGTTATTTTACTTAATCAATGATAAATTTTCAGTTTAATTTTACATATTTTATTTATGTTTAATAGTATAAATACATCCCAAAATGATGAAATGAACGAAAAATATCATAACATGAAAAATGTTTACAATTCTTTTGGAAAAAAATTTGTTGAGTAAACAACGAAAGTATTTAAAAACAAATGGATGAATATAATTATTATTCAAGATTTTAGATTTGAAATTTAAAAAAAAAAATGTTTAATGTACTATTATTTTATTTTATTTTCTATCACGCTGATATTTTATCAAAGCAAGAAACACGTGTTGTAATATGATAAATAAATAACTAAATTGCATTGTGGTTCGGTTCTAAATAAATTTTGTGGCTTACTTTCAATGTAAAATTATTGGTATTTAATGGATGGTAATCAACTTCTTTAGTTTAATACCTTCTTGGCTTCCTCATGCATTAATTATTATTTAATGATCATAACGATGGTAAGATTTTTAACCCTACATCATTTAAGTATTAGGTGATTTTTCCTAAAAGTTCAAGTGTGTTGGTGCACAATTTAATTAGGTATCGCACATAAAAGATGAATACAACCTAAACTGCATCCAAATGTTTTTCTTAAATGTTTCTTAGGTATATTTGTCGAAATAAATAATTATAATATTTTCATACCACCCCCTTCTGGCAAATTATAATATTTTGATTAAAAGCAAGTTTTATTTTTATTTTTATTTTTTATTTTTTTATGTCCTTTGCATTTAAAAATAATAATAAAAAAAAAAAAAAAAAGAAAAAACTCACACCATAGTGATGCAAGGGCAAATAAACAAGTTCTATTCATATTAGTGTAGAAGAGTTAAAAGGTGTATTAAAATTGTTTGAAAATTAGGGTTTTGGATGGGGGAATCGAACTCCTAACTTCGAGGTTGATAGTATAAACACTAACTAGTTGAGTTATATTCACCTTGGCGTTTAAAAAGTTGTCGTAGTTTAGTCCTTAGACTTTCAAGTTTGTGACTGTTTAGTTCTTGAACTTTTAAAAGTGTTAAATAAGTCCATAAACTTTAAATTTTGTGTCAGATAAGTCCCTAATGGGCCATTTGTTTTGCGGGTATCCAAGTTTCCCATAGAGTGAGCAACTAGATTAATGAATTTGTTTTGCAATAATGTAAGATGCTCTGACATCTAAAGATTTTTGGGCATTTAGAAAGTTTTGGACATCCTTTTGAAACACGAGTTTTTCAGGTTTTCATGTTGAGGACACCCCTTTTTACTCTTCTACCCTTCCTTATTTGCATTTTATAATTAAAATAAATATTTTCAACCATATACATCATTCTCTTTTTTTTTTTATTATATTGTATTTGTTTTTATTTTTTCTAGGAAGATATTCAAACTTAAACTTAAAATTTATTTTATAAAAAATCTTAAATTAATATATATTATTTTGTTGAGAAAATAACGCATAAAAATAATGTAAACTACGTTAATTTAAAAAGAAATTCATATTACTAAAACATGTTTGCCATATTAATTCAAATTATATTAAACTAATTATAAATTAACAAGTAGTTGTAAGGGTATTATTGGTACATTAGGTAAATGTAAGACATTTTCAAGTAGAAATCTTACAAAACAAATTAAGTTATCCAAGTATTTTTAGATATTAGCAAAAATATTCCTACAAAACAACTATGGTTATTTAAAGATGTCAAAAGTCTATAACTCTAGACATCTATAATTTTAGGCATTCAAAAGATTAGATTATCTACAGTTAAAAAAAAATTAAATGACCTAAAATTTTAAAAGATGCTAATAGATTCTTACACTTCCTATTTAATGTCCATTAAGTTCCTCAATTTTATTTATTTTTTTTAAAAATGCATAAGAGGTCAAACATATTAATTCAATTGACCTATTCAATTTGTTATTTAAAATTCACACCTTCTACTAAAATAAAACTAAAATTTTGGTTTCATTAAACATGAAATTAAAATTAGATGTAATAAATCCATTATTAATTTTTTTTAAAAAAAAGTAATTAAATATATCAAAAATCTATTAGATACAATATATTTAAAGATTGAGAAGTTTTCACTAACTATCCATGATAAATTTTTATTGCCTAAATTTCTTTTATATTTGTAAATAGTTTGATTTTTTTTTTCTATTTATAATAATTTCCCTTAAAGTCTAGAGATTTATATATAAATTGAAAATAGATATTAAATACTTTTGAAAGTTTAGGACTACAAACACATACTTAAAAATTTAAAGACTAAACATGTAATTTACCAAAATTAAAATACACTTCCAAATTTTGTATTAAAAAAAAAATAAAATTATTGGAGTTTGACATTTTCTAGAGTGGGCACCGGCAGCTCGGAGTTGTTGAAGAGAAACGTATGTGGCGACACGTTTGCGTGATACACATCCCATTCCTCTCCCTACTCTTCTTACTCTTCCTTTTTGTTCTTTTATTCTATTTGCATTTTGTTTTTAATTAAAAGCTCCTCATTTTCAATACAATTATCTTCTTTAAACTATTTTCAAGGGCTTGATTTAATTTTTCTTTTTTTTTTTTACACTTAGAAATATATTTTTTTTTCAACCAAGATACTTTGTTGCATCTCGAATATTAAGGATGAGAGAGAATGCATAAAGTTGGGTGCATTTGTACCCAAAGTAGTGCCATTTTCTTCATTCTTCTAATTTGTGTGTATGTTTGATAAATCAATTTTTATTAAAACTAAGTTAAATTACGAATTTCGTTCCTATGATTTGAAGAAACTTGATAAATAGTCCATATTGTAGGAAATTAATGAGTGTTTTAACAAAATATAGAAACTAAATCTAATTATAATTTTTAGGGACTAAATTCTAGCTTACTCTAAAATCATAGAGATCAAATTTACAATTTAACATTGGATAACAATATTATTTTTTGTTAATGTTTTCATTATATATAAATATACCTTGCATCTTAGATGTTGTGTTTAGTGTTTTAGCAAACTATTTTTAGAAAAAGAAACTATTTGAATTCACTGCTTAATGAGAGGCATTCTTAAAATTTCAAAAAAAAAAAAAAAATGAGAGGTATTCATATTAAATATATATATATATATATATATTTAAAACCCTCATACATAGTTTTCTATAATATCCCCTTGGGTTTCGGGGGTATGCCCAACATTGTGGAGATTAAAAACAATAATATTATCTTAAGAAATAAGGTAGAAAATCAGATAAACGTGTTTTGGTTTTTATAAAATAAATAGCAAAAAATAATAATAATAAAAATAATAAAAATAATAAAAATAATAAAAAGTCAAAAGAGAATAAGGATTGGGAGTGGCAATGCGTGCAATTATAGCGGCAGTAGCCAATAAGGATTGGGATAACGATGCATCTAAGGCCACTAGATTACACGTGTGAAGCGTGTCCAACTATGAAGGAACCTACCCAACTCCTTTCCCTTTTTCAGGGCCAAATAAAAATTCAAAAACTAATTTGCCCCTCAAAATTTAATTCCTCCTTATCTTAATCTTCCAATCTATAATCTCTAATTTAAACCCATCAATTGGATAATTCCAACCTAATTCTATTAGGTAATTCAATTTTACCTCTAAATTAAATCAGTTGTATTCAATCTTGTTTATTCTAAATTTTTAACTTCATCAAATATTTTCTTTTAATTTATACCAATTTTACAAATACCTACACCCATTAATTAAAAAATTGAAGATGTAAAGACCCCTTAATTTAATGAAATAAAATTTGAAAATGGAAAGACCTATTAGGTTCTTTTTTTTTTTTCCTTCAAGCACAACAATTCTAGAGATGGAAGATTTGAACCTCTTATCTCTAAGATGGAAGATCATGCCAATTAATGCAGAGTTAAGCTTGCTTTGACGACCTTTTAGTTCAATAAAATAAAAATTTGCACAAAATTTAATTTGGTTAATGTAAAATATTAACTATTGGTCATAACTATATTCCAACCAAACTTACAAATTTCAATAAACCTAGCATGATGAATTGTTTAGAATCTTTATATGTTATTCTTGGGTGTGCGAGAATAGTTTTGTTTTTCAACTCTTCGACTGTAAGGTAAAATTGACAACACTTTTCAAGTTGAAAATTTTGTAAGCTTATCCAAGTTTAAAATGTAATTGAATGAAATTGCAAATTTATGATTAAAATTGATAATATATTTAAAGAAATTAGAAGTTTGTCTTTCACTCAAATTTGTTAAATTAAAATAAAAAAACAAATAAGAAAAAATATATTTTCTCCTATTTTATTTTGTATGTAATATTTTTGTCTAACGTTTGATATTTATAAAAACAATGAACGCAATAATAAATTATGTTTATCTTTAAAAAATGACATTATTCACGAATAAATAAATGCAACAATTACCCTATTGAGATTTAAACAAACATGGACTTTTATAGGTGGGAAAAACACTAAATTTTCAAGAGTTTCAATATTTATTTTAAGAGTAAAAAAACACTAAATTTTCAAGAGTTTCAATATTTATTTTAAGAGTAAATATTGATTTTTATGAGAGAAAAAAAAATTAATATTGTAGAAGGGTAAAAACGACTTGATATTAACAAAAAAAAAAAAAAAAACTGCTTTCAACTTTTAAAATAGTTTAAATTATGGTTAATGATAGATTGATATTGAAACGTGCAAAGGAGTAGATTAATCTTTTCAAAACAAATTTAAATTTTTGGATAAGTACTCAAGATAAGACCTAAATCTTCTAGACCAAACATATAGTTATTTGGTGACAAGAATGATGACGTGGGTTAGGAAAGATAGTAAAATGTGAAATTTTGAACTAGCAACTCCCTTAAAATAAAGTATAAATTCTCCGATGACAATCAAGATAAAGTTATTTTCACATTTAATGGAACGGATGAAAAGGAATTTTCTAGAAATAGGGAAAAGATTAAAAGAAAAAATCGTTTCCATTGTCTATCTTAATTTTTATCCTAACGTACTATTTTCATCTTTATACTTTGATTGTAATTTTATTTTAGCTGTTGTATTTTTATTTTTAATAAATCTCAAATTGTATTTCAAAATTATTTTTATATTGAAATTGGTCAAATAATAATAGGTTTAAAGATTTATTAAAAAGCTAACAGACCAAAATTTACCAATGGGCCTCATATGAAATTTTAATTTTTAAAAAAAAAAAGAATTTACGATATAATTTTAAAAGATTTTCTAAATTTTACCCTTTTCCTAAAGAAAAAAGAAGATGCGGCGTGGGGATGCGGTGCGGGACAGCTATATATATATATAAATAAATTAGATGGGAATTCACGGTACTTTAATTCCAACTCTCCAACTTATTTCCCTCTGTAGCTTTTAGCCTTTTCGTTTTCCTTTTTGTTTTTCTGCTGTAAATGGCTTCCCGGAAAACCCTAGCTCGCCGTCTCTTCAACGCCTCCAATCGGCTATTCTTCCGAAATTCCGCCGCCGGTAAATCCAATAACCTCCCACTCGATCCCGGAGATCATGCAATTTCCCGCCGATTTCTTCATCGGAGGCCCAATTTTCCCCCTCCCTCCACATTCACCCGATCGCTTCCCCCATTGCCGGTCGGATTTGGGAATGTGATGGAACAGCTCGTTTCGCGCGATAGGATTCTTCTAGATGGACTGAAGCCTCCGACGCCGGCACAAATTCCGGCTGAACTGGAGGGACTTACGGTGGAGGAGACGAGGAAGTTAGTGAAATTGACGGAGGTGGTGAGATTGAAGAGGAAATTGAAGGAGATTCCCAGGAGTTGGATTACGTATCAGGAATTCGTTCGGATTTGTGGAGAAGATTGTGCAGATAATAATGGAGATAATGAAAATTATGGCGTTGAGTTGGCCAAGAGGCTTGATCATTCCGGTGCCGTCATCGTTTTGGGAAACTTCGTCTTTCTCGATCCCGAACAGGTATTAGCCAATTTTTAAATAATAGAAAATAATAAATTAAAAAAAATAAATACAATTAAAACCTTTCTAAACAGGAAGCATAAACATTGAACACTCAAACTTATAAAATTGAACCTTTCAACTTATAGTATTATTAAAATTTTAGGTTGGATATTTCATAAATTTAATATTATTTAAGAAACCAAACTTTGATATTACGTTAAATTATTCAGCATTCTAGAAATTTAAACTGAGTTAAAAGATAGGATAAATTTAATATTAAATCAGTATTATAATTTTCAAACCTTTGGACTTCTATAGATGGCAAAATCAATTGCTAGCTTGATTCCCACGCTGGGGATCAACAACCAAGACTCAAGAGGCAACCAAGAGCTTGAAGAAATGGAAAAACAGAAGGCCATGATCGACAGTGAGGCCGAGCAGCAAGTCCGTCGTGAACTCCGGTGGGGGCTCGGGTTTCTAGTGGCTCAAACCGCGGCTCTAATGAGGCTGACATTTTGGGAGCTGACTTGGGACGTAATGGAGCCAATTTGCTACTTCATAACGTCAACATATTTTATGGGTGGTTATGCCTTCTTTCTAACTACTTCTAAAGAGCCTTCTTTTGAAGGGATTTACCAAAGCCGCTTTATTGCTAAGCAAAAGCACCTCATGAAGCTCCACAATTTTGATGTCCATAAATACAATCGCCTTCGAGGACATGAGGATTCCAATCAATTTCCTTCTTCTTCAAATCATCAATTCTTATGAAGTTTGAGAGGGTACATATACAGAAATTGGAAGGCATTTTTAAGTTTTGAAAATGGTTGTTTCATACTTTTTATATATACTTCTTGCGGGATGAGTTTTGAGTGGTTGTATACTTCGAAGAAACGAATATGAGTTTCATACATTCTTTAATGTGCACATATACTTTTGTGATTAATGTTGACACTTTACTGTGAAAGAATTGGGAGTGAATAGAGTAATAAGACCACCATAGCTACAATAGACGATAACATGTCGATAACTCCTAAACAAATTCTTATAGAGGAAAAATAAACTCTCTTATAAGAGAAACTTTCTCTATTTTTCACTTGTTTTGGGATCGATCGTCAACATTGGTACCTGTCTATTTCTATTTTAGTCCATGTAAACTTGACCATCAAGCAAATCTAACGATTCTAAATTGATCTGGATCAATATGTTCTAATACTCACAAATTCGCTTCAAACGAAGTAAAAAATCTAATGACCACAAATTGATCTTGGATACAATATGTACGATCATTGGCTACATATAGCCTCCAAAGAAGCTTCTTAAATATTCTTGAAAATACTATTATTTAATGTTATTAACTTTCTATAACTAATTCAAAGTTAATGATCTCTTAAATTTTAAACCTATCTAAATATTTACTATTTCTTGTGAGTATGTATATAAAAAATTCGAAACTTATTAAATATATATATATTTTTTTGTACTTTTAAAGAAAATCGTCTTCTAAAAGGATAACCTTCTTCAAAATTTAATTTTTGTGAAAAATATTGTAGTTCAAGAAAAAATTAATCTTCAAATATTTTGCATATTTATTGCACAAAGTGCATTTTTTCTTTATATTATTTTTATAACGGTCCAACCCCCTAAGACTTGAACTACGCCGCTACTAAATGTATACACACATTTCAACGACTTATTTTATATAATTTTAACTAAAAACCAAAAAAATTTATTAGGGTAAATAAGTTTTTCATCACTCTCCGAGACTTCATTTCCCTTACATGAAAAACATAACATGAAAATGATGAGTACAAAATGTTTACTACTGGGTTCAGAAACACTTATATCCAACAAGTGAAACATACTAATAGAACATGCATAATTAAACTAATTTTGGATGACCATCTAGTGAGAGATTGAATCCAACCTAACCCCCAAGCTCTCAAAAATAAATTCCAAACCCATGACAACTTAACCAATTTTGTTAAATTGGACTTCAAATTTCCAAATCTCCTTCGATCCAAATAAATTTTTTCCAATCTTTTAACACTTAATTTAAATTGAATTACCTTAGTCACAATAAATTCAATGGTTTACCCTCAAAACTTAAAATAACACTCAAATAATTTAAGATAATTAGATTAATCAAATAAAATAAATTACCTAAAAAAAGTTCTGGTTGTCACATTTTTTTACCATAAACTATAAAATTGTTATAATCACATTCATGATATTTTAACTTAAACTAATTAGTTGAATAATTTTGATGTTTTTGAAAATAAGTTTGATTTATTTTTGTAATAAAACGATGTTTAATATTTAAGTTATAATTGATTTATTATAACATTGAACGAAAATTTAAAAAAAAAAAAATCAAATTTATAAAAGAAAAAAGTGGAAAAAGAAAACAAAAAATAAATTGAAAAAGAAAAAAAAAATATCATGTTAGGTGAGAATTGAGGCAAACTAAATTGAGAATACAATCCCTTGGCCACCATACCGAAGCATCAAAGTTTTTGAATTTTTTAAATGTTATTTGTTGAAGAGACAACCTTAATTAAAAAAAGAAAATTTTGTCTCTTCAAGAGACCACATTGCCTTGTAAATCGACTTTTGAAGATGATCTCTTTAAGAGTCCTTTTTCTTTAAAACTACATTATTTTTCTTACAAGTTTCGAAAATTATAAATATTTTAGACTTCAATATTAAAAAAGAGAAGTCCTTTAAAACAACCCTTTGTAAGGCTTGGCCTAAAATTCAAGGCTAGTTAAGGTATGGGCTAGGATAAATTAGAGCTAATTTAATTGGCCCAACAAGAAATAATGGCTACTAAACAGGGTGTCTCACTCCCACATGAACAATAATTAAGAAGGCATAATTTAAATATTGTTGAACCAATTAAGATATATGTGTCTTCCACTGAAAGGAAATTAAAATATGAGTCCCTAACCCATATGTTATTAAACTAAAAAAAGAAGAGAAGGGAAAAAAAAAATTGTGCGCTATAATCTAATATTGTTTGATGAACTATATAAGTTTGTTAAACATTTTTTAAAAAAGAAAAAAATCATATGGTCTTATTATACCAAAGAAATTGAAAATTTATGTTTCTATTACAAATACAATCCAATTTTAAATATAATAAATAAGTTAATTTTTATTGACATTTTTTAAGTTTAGTTACCCATCATACATTAAATTGAAAATTATAAAACTCTATGAAACTTTGTAGATGTAATAAAGTTTAGAAATTTATTAGAGTATAAATGTGTAATTGAATTTTGTTTTTTTGTCAATATTGTAATGAATAAAAAGTAGGTTATCTTTTTCCTTTTAATATTTATTTATTATTATTATTTTTTCTGGCTTTGGAAACATGTCCACAAAAATGTTTAAATTGTATTTTTATTGTGAGAGTGGAAAATTCACTCAAGTTACCCCCTCAACGTCACCCATGACATATATTCATATAATTCTCTCATTTTTGTTCAAATAACTTTTTGTTGTTTATTTATTTCTTCATAAATATTTTATTCATTCCTTTGAGCTTGAGGTTCCACAAAGAAGGCCCAGTGGGCCTTATGGGTGGGACCATGCCCAAAAGCATCCCTAAGTTTGTATGAAAGTTTGCAAAGTTGAAGGGAGAGAGTTTCGAATTTCGACCAGTCGAATTCTAATTGTTTCACCAAAAGATAAATGATCGAACCAAATTCGTCATTGACACTTTGCAGCCTTGAGGGTCATACCTACCCTTGACATCGCCAATATTGCACATATTTCAAACCAGAATTAGAGAATGGTTTTATAAATAACTCCATACCTCAGTCTCAAATAATAAACTAAGTCTCTTTGTATTTAGTCGAATTAAGTCATTTATATTAACTTAGATATTGAAGTGTACTTGACTTGACACCAGATTGATATGACTATTCTTGTAAGTCTACTCATGCCAACAATTTTATTTATTTATTATTATTATTTTAATTAAAAGTTACAGATGGCTTTTAGTTTCGTAAATCAATTTGTAATAACTTTGCTGATTTTATTTTTATTTTGACGAACTAAAATATTTTTGTAAACGGGATTGATTTTATTTATTTGTGTTTTAAGTGGTAGAGTTTCGAATTCCATGGTTAAATAAAAACAAAACATGGATAGGATTTTTCGATGTACAAAGTATGGAACAAAACAACAAAGATGTCAGTAACCAATTAACAGTAGTCTCGAATTTAATATTAAGAAGGTTACAAAGTAAAGTTGAAAAAATGACATAATTTGACTCTGATGTTTATTTATTTATTTATTTAAAAAAAAAGATAATTAATATTATATAATTCATCTTAAAATACTTCTCTAATAGAGACACCATGTTTCATTTTATCCTAAAAAGTATAGCAATTTAAAATACCAATTTAGTGAATTATGAAAATGTCGGTTATGAGTTGGATTTTAAAAACTTTTTAAAACTTAATTTTAATTGAAACAAAATATCAATTTTTACTAATTCTAATATGCTTTCTTTCTTGAAAAACATAATTTTAACTGAATCAAAAGAAATTAAATATATTTATTAAGAGGTACTCTTATTTTACAATTGAAATAGTTATGGAGATATCTTATTTTATAATATTCTTTTGGTATATAAAAATTAGGAAAATTATTATAAATAGAAAAAATATAAAACTATTTACAAATTTATAAAATTTTACTTTCTATTCGTGATAGACTGCAATAGACCTAGCTAGAAAATAAAATTTTGTCATATTTGTAATTATTTTCAACAATTTTTCTATTTTTAAAAACATTCCTCAAATTTAAGGTTTGTGTCTATTTGCTTCCTAAAATTTTAAATGTGACACACTTTTAGTATCCAAAGTTTGGAAAATGATTTTAAATAGTCTCTAAATTAGTTTGACCATTATTGACTAACATAAAAGTGACGTGACATATTAACTCTAAACGTAGTGGCCTTTTTATTATTATTAATTGTATATTGATTTATGGATTAAATGGATTTTTTCCTTCTCTTTCTTCTTTTCCTATTTTCTAAAAATCATCAAATAAGGAAGAAGAAGACGAAGATAAAAGAGGAAGAAGATCAGATAGGGAGGAATAAAGAAAAGGAAAACTCAATGTAATCTAGGTAAAACAATATAGAGTTAGTAAAAATTGACACTTCAACATGTCACATAATTTTTCATTAATCAAGTATTGATAAAAATTAATTTAAGGAACATTTAGAAACGTATTTCAAATTTCAAGAACTAAAAGTGTCGCTTTTGAAACTAGTGACTAAATAAAAACCAACGTCAAATTTAGAGTGGAAAAATTCAAAATTTTGACATTTATCAAAGTGTATGAGCTATGTTCCGACTGAGAAAAAAAAAAACATGTTTTTAAAATGCTATTTTTCTTTCCACTTTCTTATAAAAATTAGAATAGAATTTATGATTAGGTCATGTTAAAAAAAAAAAAAAAGCAAGCATGTTGAGGTATTTAAAAACACTTTTTTAAGCATTTAAAAAATTAATCTAGACAGACTCTTATATACGATCAAAATTTGGTTTGAATCTCAAAATTTTAAAAGCTGAAATGAAATTTCAACAGTTACAAGTATAAATAGTACCAAAAAAAAAAAACAAAATTAATTAAATTATACATCATACGACTTAACTTTGGGGTAAGTTTCAATTATGTGTGTATAATATGAAATGTTATATATTATATCTTGTCACGAGCCTCTTGTGAGCTTGTTCATCGACCCACTTCTCCTAGTCTCGTCTCACTTTCCAAGTTGACCTACTAGAGAATTTGTGGTGCAAGCTTACTACACTCCGATACCTAAGAATACAAAGTAGAGATTTTTACACAGATAATCTATTCTATATTGTATATTTCATAAATGTCCTAAATTTTGAAATATTTTTATGAAGTGATTTTAGTATTAATTTTGGACCAATTTACCCTTTTTACTATTAAATTAAAATTTTCTTTATTTACATAATCTCAAGTTTGACTTATTTTTTATATTTAAGATTTTTGGTTACTTAGCTTTTAATGTTTTCCTTTATTTTAGGACTTTTTAAATACAAAACTATTTTTGTTTATTTTCTAATTTGTCACATTAGTTTTTATTTGTTTTTTAACTTTTCTTTAACTTTTATGTATATATAGGGGGTTTGTTTCAAATATAAACAATGTTTTTTTAAAAAAATATATATATGAGATTTATTTTAAATTTAGTTAAAACAATTACATATTTAAGGTTAATTATAATTTATACCACATATTTTAATTTTAGTCTCAAATCTATTGATGGCATATATTTTACGTACTTTGTTATATATACACATGTATATCTAGTTACTTCTCAAATATATATCCAATATTATATCATTTTCATCTTTATTAATTATTATTATTATAATCCTAAAATGTGATAAATTATGACATGATTTTGAAAAATAAAATAGATTATTTGAAAAAATAAATCAATCTATATTTGAAAATTGAAAACAAAATTTTGGAAATAAACTCCTTACATATACTATGACAACAATATCTACATAAATACGTTCTACGGTACATATTGTATACTCCTATATCATAGATTTGGTTAATGACAAAATGCAACGAGTGTCCACAGTGGCGCATGATTGGTCAAGTAGATTTGAATATGTTCCCCTATACATAGAAGCGGTCACTACTAGAATTTTGGCCTTTCTTGATGGATGGTATTTTTGATTTCTTGATGGTCATGAAAATAAACCATTAAGAAAACCATAATTTGGATGTTTTAAAATTATTATTTATTTAAAATTACACTTCTTGATGGTCTTAGAACATCAAGAAAACCATCAAGAAAGGTTTATATTTTTCATCAAGAAAAATATTTTTCTTGATTGCAAAGTATGTACGAAAAATACCAAATAATGAATTCCCGGTTTTTGGATTCGTTGATGGGCAAAAACCATCAAGAAATGTCTTTCTTGATGGTCACTGCCCATCAAAAAAAGAGATAAGTTTTTAGATTCGTTGATGGTCAAAAACCATCAGGAAAACTCAACTCTTTCTTGATGGTCATTCATCGGCCATCAAGAAAAAGTCGAAAAAACACATTTTAAGCCGTTATGTTTTAGAAATTAAAAACTTTTCTTCTAAAATACGATTAGCAACAAGATTAGAAAGACAAACGAATTGTATATTTAATGTTCATAAACCTAATTCTAAAATCCTAAAAATAAAAAATTGAATAGTTATGAATGGGGTATGACATTCAAAACTATATATATATTTGTTAATAAATTTAAAGACTAGACAAAATTAATTTATCAGTTGTGTGCTTTTTTTTTTTTTAATTCAATGATGAGTAAAATAGGTAAGGATCGAAATATTGACAATGAGTGTAATAAATTAGAAGACTCTTTCTTGATGGTCACTAATTGATCATCAAGAAAAAACCCAAAAAATAAATTCTAGGAAAACCCTTTCTTGATGGTCACTAATTGGCCATCAAGAAAAAACTCAAAAAATAAATTCTAGGAAAACTCTTTCTTGAAAGTCGATTGCCCATCAAGAAAAGTGATAAGTTGTAACATTTGTTGATGGTCAAAAACCATCAAGACAACTCAACTCTTTCTTGATGGTCACGAATTGCCCATCAAGAAAACCCTCAAAAAATAAATTATAAGGAAACACTTTCTTGATGGTCACTCCCATCAAGAAAAGTGATATGTTTTTGGATTCGTCGATGGTCAAAAACCATCAGGAAAGCTCAATTCTTTCCTGATGGTCACGAATTGGCCATCAAGAAAAGGATAAGTTGTAACATTTGTTGATGGTAAAAAACCATAAAAAAAAAAACTCAACTCTTTCTTGATGGTCACAAATTGCCCATCAAGAAAAACCTCAAAAAATAAATTCTAGGTAAACAATTTCTTGATGGACACTCCCATCAAGAAAAGGGATATGTTTTTGGATTCGTTGATGGTTAAAAACCATAAAAAAAAACTCGACTCTTTCTTGATGGTCACGAAATGGCCATAAAGAAAAAACCCAAAAAATAAATTCTAGGAAAAGTATTTCTTGATAGTCACTGCCCATCCCGAAAAGGGATAAGTTTTTGGATTCATCGGCCATCAAGAAAAAGTCGTAAAAACACATCTTATAGGACGTTATGTGTAAGCCCAGAACTTAACATTGTGAGAAGGCAAGTTAAGAAGAGACTATGAAACGAGCATTAAGTAGAGAAAGTTGGCCGAGTTGTGTGGGAGCAAAAATGGTTGTTTTGCCTATGCGTTGGTGGGGCTATGCATTGAAAGTATGTCTGAGGCTTGACGAGACCACTGGTAGCTATGCGTTGAAGAAGGTAGTTCGGCGTGGACGCATATGTGAAGGCCAGTATGCGTTGAACACTACCATGCGTTGAAGGTTCGTGCATAGAAAAGTGGCCAAGAAGGGCTGTGTTGAAGGGTGGTATGCGTTGGTGCATAGAAGAGTAGTCGAGAGGACCATGCGTTCGTCGGCTATCCGGCGATGGGGCGTTGGGCAGTTGTAACACAGTAAGTTGAAGCTATGCGTTGCTGAAGCCATTCGCAGAAGGTATGCGTCGATTAGTTAAATGTATAGAGATGAAGTGTAGATTAAGTGTAGAAGGGAAAGAAGAAAACAGTGGCCGTTAGGTGTCACTTAGACAGTGGTATCGCTGAAGAGCTGGAGACTAAGCAGCGAAGCGAGTGTCGCTGGTAACCCAAAGGACTTTGCGTCTCACAACTCTTGCTGAAGTCTCGCTGGGTGTCGCTCCTCAGGTAATCTCGCTAGTCTCATTTATGTCGGTTTCGCTAGTGTAGTGCCCTATTATGTGGTAGTTGTCATCAATCTACAGAGTAATACAGTGTATTCAGTTGACTCCATAGGACTTGGTGTTCGTGAAGATATGAAAACTATTGTTAATACGTAAGTAATTAAAAGTATTTCACATTATGTATATTCATTATGTTAACAATCTAATATATTTGTGCATTTGTTTTGTTTAGGGCCATGAGAATGTTTTATGCTCAAACAAGTACACGATCCCGACTTGTTATGTGGGTACCCGTTAAGGTAAGCATTTCAATTTCGATGTAATAATATTATATTTTAGATTACAAAATTTGGTTTATCATATCATGGGTTGAAATATATGTGTACATATATAGTGTGCTAAACATCCGGGCAACACGAAATGTGGGTATTATACTATGAAGTTTATACACGACATAGTAACTCGAGGAGCACAACAGTTACAGACGTGGTATGCATTTGCTTAAACCATATTGTTTAACTATAGTTATTACACTTAATATCATTGTTTTTAATCAATCTAATATGGTTTGTTTACTTGCAGTTGACGAGACAAACACAATATAGTCAATTGGAATTAGACACAATTAGAGTTGACTATTGTGACTTTATAGGACGTTATATTTGAGTATTGTGGCTCCACAGTTTGTTATTAGATTTAGGGATGAAGTTTTTGGTTAGATAGGTTCAAGTTTGGTAGAGTATGCTTTACATGTTTCTATTCAAGATACTAACTCTTTGTACAAAAAAAAATTTTATTAGTTGATTAATGAAATTTATTTGATTCATTATGTTGTGGTATGATGTTTGGAGTATCTAAGTTGTTTGGAGTATATGCAGACTGTAGGTATAAAACAGATTTGGGGTCGATTATATGTCGATTGTGGGGGGTCACAATGACCCGGTTCTCCTTTTTTTTTTTTTTTTTTTTTTATCAAATTGTTATAGTTGATGGCCAAAAAACGTCAAGAAAGGTAGATTCTTGATGGCCAAAAAATGTCAATAAAAACACTACATTTATCTTGATGGCCAAAAAACTTCAATTAAAACGATCCTTCTGGTCAATCTCCAATACTTGATGGCCAAAAAAAATCAACAAAACCTACTTTGATGACCAAAATCATCAAGATATTGATTGTCTTGATGTTTTTGGCCATCAAGAAAACATTCTTTCTTGATGATTAAGCTCCAATACTTGATGGCCAAAAAACATCAAGATAACCTATCTTGATGGACATGACCATCAAGATATGGTTTGTGTTGACGTCTTTTGACCATCAAGAAAACAACACTTTCTTGATGGTCAATCTCCAATACTTGATGGCCAAAAAACATCAACAAACCCTACCTTGATAGTCAAAATCATTCACTAGGGATTGTCTTGATGTTTTTTGGCCATCAAGAAAAGGAACATTTCTTGATGGTTAAGCTCCAATACTTGATGGCCAAAAACCATCAAGATAACCTATCTTGATGGACATGACCATCAAGAAAGGGATTGTATTGATGTTTTTTGGCCATCAAAAAAACGATCTATCTTGATGGACGGGTTTTCTTGATATGGGCTTTCTTGATAGTTTTTGGCCATCAAAATATGTCTTTCTTGATTTTTTTTGGCCATCAATAAAAGCCAAATTTGTAGTAGGGGGTGGATGCAAATGTAACAAAATATGTGACAACAATCACAAATTTTGAACCATCATCACCATCTTGCAAATCAAAAAGCGTCAGCAGGGGCGGAGGCTATATTTGTTTTACTTTCAAGGTCATTGGCGGTAGAAGAAGAGATTGGAAGTGAATCCTTTTACTCTTCGAACACCGCTTCAAATGGGTCCTTCTATTGCTCTATTCTCGTGAAAGTTTGGTTTTTTGAAGAAGAGGAAAAAAAAAATAAATAGGAAAATTTATACAATTGTGAAATTAGGTTGTAGTTCAGCTAACCGTCCAAAAGTAAGACCAGGACTTTCCTTGGGAGATCACTTACTTTTCCTTTTTTGGGTTGTCGAATGAGACTATTTATAATTTCTTTACTCTAATAAGTACTTGTAGTTACATGTAACTCAACAATGTCATAATAGTTGTGGGACTGAAGTTGCAGGGTGCCAAATCAAGCATAGTTAGATTTTAGTTATTTCCTGATTGGTAGGCATGAAACTCGAAACTCTAACTTTTCTCTTTTAGGATGCCCGTTTTCTTATACCACCTTTTAATTTTCTTGGGTTTAAGCCCACTTAACTTCAAACCTTGTTTGAGACAACCCTCAACATTTAGCCTCCGTCTCCGACTTTTCTTGTCGGAAAGAAATTGGGACTTGGAAGAATAATCTTCCCCATTTCCTTTTCAATGAGAACTTCCCCCACCCTTTTTAAGGGGACCATTTTGTGCAAATAATACATATAATATAATAAACTTGCAAAATAAAGATGGTTGGCTTGTAATTAAAGTTGCCCAAAACGAATAAATAATGGAATCTTAAAAATGCCATTGTCAAATGTTCTTATCACTCAAAAGAGAAAAAAGAAAAAAAATACATGGATGCCCATTCTTTTGTAGCTTACTCTAACGACACAATAGAAAAAATTCAAAAATATTAAAGAAAAAAATTGTCCTAGGATAAATTATAAAAAAAATTAAAAAATAATAAAGAAAAAAAAAAGAAAAAAGAATTAGAGTACACCAAATTTACGCCACAAGTTATAAATATCATAGAATTGAAATTTTTTACCTTTAAATGTTTGAGAAAAAGGAAAAAGAATTTTGTTTTTAATTTCTTTTTAAAAAGATGTAATGAAAAGTGGGAAGACATGAATTTTTAGTCATAAGTAATAAAATTGAGACAAAAAAGAAAAAATAAAAAAGTAAAATAAAGGGGGAAAAAGAAAGTAGGAAGAAGGTCTGATAATAATTTCCCCCTTTTAAGGTACATAGCATTCAATCCCATGTTAGTTTTGTTTATTTTTCCTGCAAAAAGTAACTTAAACTTCAATTTCAAAACTTTTAAAGGAAACATTATTGTAAGATAAAAGATTATTTTTTATTGTTTCCATCATTCAAACCCTAGTCCTGAGGTGTCTCCTAAACATTACACTTATCCTCAGCCATAAACCTATTATACAAATACATTTAAAATTTTTGTAATAATATACATAACATACATAATATATTTACTTACCTCTTTACAAAACAAAAATTTGCACAATTTTCTTAGCTTCCAAACAGGCAGCACTGCACCAAACCAAGAGTATAACACCAAATTCTTTCTTTCTTTCTTTCTCACCCTCTCCTCTTCCCCCATACATTCATCAAATTCCCACCAATTACTTTGTAAAATCCAAAACTGGAAGTAACCCAAAAACAGAATCAACCAATTAATGATACTTCTCTTTCAAATTCTCAGGCTCAGACAGTCGTCCCAGAGATTGATTCTCCAAATTTCCAGAACGGGGTTGTTGGTGTTTGATGATCTTCACAGAATCCTCTGTTTTTCCCAGATGAATTTTGAGATAGAAGTTCAAGAAAAGCAGTAAAATAGCTCCGTTGAGAACAGAATTGAAACCCCAAGCTCCAATTCCATTGCATCCACCTTTCATGAAATGAAGCATTAAAACCCCCACATGGCAGGCTAAATTACAACCCAACAGAACGAATTGACAATTCACAACAAAAGGGAAACAAGCCCTTCGTAATCCAATCGCCGTCCAGAATCTGTAGCCGTAAACCACCGCGTAAACCACCGAAGTCGAGAGAATCGCCAGAACCTGAAACGATTGAGAAAATTCAAGCCAGAGGAAGGACATAAACGTGGAGATCGAGTGGTTGAAGAGCTGGAAGAAGGAGAGCCTCCGACAGCGAAGAATGGTGAAAATGGTACGGAACATATGGAAGAATCGCGATAAATAATAGATGTAAGACCAGAAGAAGACGCGTCCTGAAGGACGAGTGCCTAAGGGGAAACAGAGGAGCCATTGGAAAGGGGTTTTGGACCGGCGCCAGAACCACCGGGTGTCGCGGATCTCAGCGGCGGAGGAGAGGAGGATGCCGGCGGAGATTAGGGTGGAGATTAGGGCCATTGAGAGGCAATGAATGGCAGGAATGGGACCGAGGGGGACAGAGCGACCCGGGCGGAGGAGGAGGCTAAGGAAGAGATGGACGGCGGTGGAGAAGGCGAGGTAAAAGGCGATGGAAGAGAAGAGGAAGGACCAAGTGGAACCCCATGAATGGGTGTGGCTCCAACGGAATCCGACGATGGAAGGGTGCTCCGACAGCCAGTAAGTGAAGTCGTTGATGGGGATGATTCCCGGCGACATCGCCGTTGATGTTGAGCGGAAACAATCAGACGGCGGAGGGAGGCAGGATTTACGTCAAATTCATGGGGAAGCCAGTGAGAATGGCGAAATGGAGGAAAATTGGAGAAAAGGGGGAAGGAATTTGTGGAGGATGTAGAAAATTTTGGGCCGTTTTTTAGCGGAAACGTGTGGGTAGAAACGGAAATACGTTTTTTTTTTTTTTTTTTTTTTTTACCTTCCACACGTGTGTAGCCTCTTTAACACGTGCTCCACCTATGTCCCCCTTAAAACTTTACGCCCCCTCCCATTCAAATTTAATTTCGGTTAAATTGTACCAAATACTTTCAAATACACACGTTTCAATGGTTGGTTTATACTTTACAAACTTTCATTATTTCCAACAAGACGTAATTAAGGAGCTTAGATTCACCCAATATGCTTTTAGTTGCCTATCTCATTCTGTTTCCAGAAACTAAAACTAAAACCCAACACCCAATATGCTTTTACTTGTTCCATAATTAAACACTATACTTTTTACTATATTCAATTTTTAAAAATATGCATAAATAAAACAAATATAGTCTTTTATGTTTTAAATCCAATTAATTTTGTTAAATTTAAATATGTATCATATTATAAAATTATAATTACACCAAACATTTAACATAACCACAAACTTATAATTATTTATATTCAACTTAATATTTAGTGAGTAAATATAATTAGTTTTATGTTTTATAAATATATTTTTAAACAAAAACATTGTCTAAATTGAAATCTAATTTCATAATATACTACCAAAAACATATATGTAAACATGAAATCTTCATCCTCTTTATAGTTGAAATTAAGTTACGTGAATCTTTTAAAAGAAAATATGTATATACACACGCTTACTATTTTAACAATCGAGTGTCAATTTGTGTTGTTCATTTTAATTTAAAAATAAAATAAACTTTTCCTTGGTAAATAATTTTAAAATTCAAAAGTTTAAAATAAAATTTTCAAAACTTTAGAAGTTAACTCGAAATTATATTAAAATTTTAAGAGTTTCTTGTATCCTTTATCCTTTTAATTATTGATTATTATTATTTTACTTTTTAAGGAATACCATTTTCACTTTAATTTAGTTTCTTTTAAGAAAATTATTATAAAAAGAATATCCAATTATTTATCAATATAGAAAAATTTTCGTAATAAACCACGTGGACTTCTATCACTCGAGCAATAGTAGTCTATCGCGATTTATTGTTGAGAGGCAATTAAATTTTTCTATATTTATAAATAATTTAACTCATTTTGCTATAATTGAAAACAACCATTCTTTTTACTCTATAATTACTAAATTAATAACTCAAATATATATCAATTCAGCCGATGTGGAGTTTAGTACCCCATCCTCTCACGAGTTGCACACGTGAAATAGGTGAGAATTGACAATGATCTAAAATATCATTCAAACAACACACATAAATCCTTCTCATCAAACTTGCCTTTAAAAATTAATTTCAATTATATAAAATTACATTTAAAATTATAAAATTAAACAATAATTTGATATTATATGACTAAAAATATATTTTGGAGTAATTTTAAACATAATAAAATAATTTTAATATTATTAAAATCACTCTCAAACATATATTTTAATTTCGAAGTGATATTTGGAACAAAGTGGTTTTTTTTTTTCTCACTCTCTCTAAAATTTGCAATATTCCGTAACAGATAAAAATCAATGTTCTTTTTAAGTTAATTTTATTAAACATGATTGATCGAAAATTGTTTTAAAACCGTCTTGTAGTATGACGTTTATGAATCACTTTTAAATATAGCACAATCGACCAAACTTCAAATCATAACCACTCTTAAAAAAATATAACTAAATGGGAAAAGTGTTTTAATTGAAAAAACAACTTTTATTCAATACAATTTTAAAAGATACTTTTTAAAAATTACTTCAACTAAAAAGTTTGTCAATCTCACCATATGCCATAAAGTATCTAACTTAAAATCTACTAAGTAAATTAAAATCAAACTAAATTTATCGTTGAAACAAAATTCAAAATTCAAAGGTAAAATGGTAATATTTTAAAATTTAAGAACTAAATTAAAACCAAACTAAAATTTTATTTTCAATCCAAGATTGTGTGAAGTTGTATTCATGTAACTTTCATTATTTTTGGAGAAAAATATAATCTTCCGATTTTAAAAGTTTGTAATTACTCATTAAACTTTTTATTTTCTGCCTCGCATATGTCACCATTTTAAGTTTGTCAAATTTAATAGTTACATGATATACATTGATCATACAATCTAAGTATTATGTGATAAATTAAGTTAATTATTAATTAGGGTATTTCAAGCAAGTGCAACAAAATATTTAACGACATAAACATTTTATTGTTGATAAAAGCTTTTTTTTTCTTTTTTTCTTTTTTTAACGATTATATTAAACCTTTGAAAGCTAAATACATCATACAACCTTATAAAGTTCTAAATTATATTGACTTTTTTTAAAAATACATGAATTCAATCTACCCAATTAAAAAATTTTGTGGATAAAATACTTATAATTTTCTAATTCGATTTTGTTTGCTAGGTCATCATTGGTAGGGAAATAATTTAAATTATGCAACAACTCATGATCAATTTAATTAACATCATCAATTATCACTTCAAAAAAAAAAAATAATAATAATAATAATAAATAAAAACATCAATTAAAATATCAAGTACTAACATTCTACACTGTATTTATATTTTGTACAACATGATAGTGACTCTGTCATGTTTATCCAATATCGTCATCATAGGATTTTAATTAATGCTATCTGTGCCATTTTAAGTAATTAAACATACAATTTTTTAGCCAACTCAAACCAACTAAAAATGGAAACTAATTTTTAAAATTTTTATCCATTTAATCTAACATTAATTTTCAAGTATTTCACAGTGTACTTCATTGCAGGTATTTTAATTTGTACTTAATACTTTTTTTAGTTGTCTTAACTAATTTAATTATTCTTTTAAAAAAACTAATTTAATTATATTTAAATTGACGTGTGCCTTTTAATTATTCTTGATTGGGCTTAACTGAATTTTATTATGGATGAGGATAAAAAAACTTAATGGAACAAAATTTCTAAATAAATAAATAATGAAAATTATTGTTAATAAAAATTTGAAAGTGCTATTATAATTTGTAGTGGAAAAATTGATAGAAACTATATTGTTTTTTTAAAGAAAATTTATTAAAGTTATGAGAATTTAATTTGAAATTCTTAAATATGAAGACTTAACTTGAAGAATTTCAAAGTAGATAGCTAAATTAAATACTTTGCAAAAAAAAAAAAAAAAAAAAACTCTAAATTAAATACATTATTTAGCTACCACAATATATAGCCTAAAATTTATATACCAAAAAAGTGCAAAAAGAGATGAAAATACGATGTGACGTATGGTATAAGTATATGTATAATGATGAAAAAAATTCTTCCTAATTTAAACTACTTTTTTATAATTAAAAAAAAAAAAAAACTCATTTTATTACTATAATATAAGTATGTTGTGTATGGACAGCAAAACAAATTAAATGAAGTGTGGTTGGTGGAAAAGTATTTATTTATTTATTTATTTATTTTGAAATTATCGAGAGACGCTAAATGAAGGGTAGGGGTTGGATTGCAAAATAAATGACATCAATTAATGATTATATAAACAATATTTTATATGACTACCGACACATGAGCGTTTAATTTTCTTTTTTTATTAAGTCGGTATTTTTTTTTATAGAAAAAACACTATTTGTTTAAAACTGATTTTCAAATCTCTAACATTAATTATATATTGTTAAAAAAATTATGTGACTATAATAATTTTTTTATTATAGAAAATGCTATAGTAGGAAAAGAATGAGAACAATCATAATACTTATATTCATGAAATTAAATTTTAATTTTCGACAACATATCTATATTTTCAACAATATTTTTACAATATTAATGAAAGAAGTGAATTGATATTTTTATTATATAGTAAAAAAATCGATCAAATAAAAAAAAAAATAACAACAACAAAACGTCGCGTAAACGTGAGTACAATACAAATGAGTAACTAATTTAACTTATTTAAAGAGATTAGATGCTTATCTATTAATTTTTAAAAAATTATTTTCTTATTTTCATACCATGATAACTAAATTGAATTTAAGCAATTACAATTAATTACAATCTTTGTCGCTTAAATATGTTAAATTACCAGTCTAAAAATAATAAAATTTGTGTTAAATTCAATCAGCCCAAAATGATAAATGTACATGGTTATTTACTCATATATATTTAACAATTTTTTCGACAGAAAATGACATTACACGAAGTTTCAACGTAGAAGTCCTAACTCAATATCCGGATAAATCACAATTAATCTAAATATTATAAATAAGCCGTTTGACCTTATATATGTATGCAACCAACGATGGAGCCACTCTATTATTTTAGGAATAAGATGAAGCTTGTGGCTTCATAAATTATTATTACATTTTGAAACATGAGCTTTAGTAATATATGTTAAATAACTATCTTCTCAAATAAATAAATAACACGAAACACAAGGAACATAGAACACCAATAAATAAAATAGTTGAACTTGGGACCGATTCTATTTAATAATTGTAGGTTAAACATATATTGAGATTGTTGATATGATAAAATCTGTTTAGAGAAATTTTTCTGATCTTCATGTACCACCAATCGTGAATTTTTTGGAGACGAAGTCACCTGCAGGCTGCAAGACAAATTAGAATAACACACCAATGTGGTGCTTGCCATAGACACTCTTAGATGCATAAGTTAGTTTTCACCAAAAGAGTAGCAAGCTTTTAGGAAAGAGAATAAACTTATCTAATATGGAGTCATCACATTTTTATATATAGTAGAGTTAAACCTAGAGTTTCCTCAAATGAATAGGATTTAGGAGGATAAACTCACGTTGCACAGGGGGACTAACTAGGGTTGGTTGGCCTTAGCCTCAATCTCCAAGGGCAAGACGGGCATTTTGGGCCGTTCGGTTGACTTGGTTAAATTTGTTGGCCTTTTGGGCCAAATGGCCAACTTGGACGATTTGGTTGACCATGGTCTTGCCCTCGAGGCCGAGATGAGCCTTTGGGCTAGATAGCCTAATCACCTTACCCACTCCTTAGTTGTACCTCTTCTAAAACTTATTTTTCACTCATCTTGCATCCGTTTGGGATGACATAATTTTATTGGCCATATTTTCAAATTTTGACTTTCTTCTCTAATTTTTCTCATAGGTCTAAAATTATCCATAATATTGGCAATTTTTCAACATTTTGGGTGATGATCTTTTAAAAATTAACTTTGCAAGAAAAAAAATTAACTTATACCCTTTAAATTTTAGAAATTGTAAAGATTAAAACTCTAAACTAATAATTGTATCAAATTAATTGAAGTAGATTTTCATTAACCTTTGAATGGTCTCTCATATTTTCTTTCTCTATATAATTTCTCTTTTTATTTAAGAAGAATTATGTGAAAATTTTTCTTATGAATTTTTTAAGAAGAATAATGTCATTTGGGTGATTTCGATCTAATTTTAAATAGAATTAAGCAAAAATCGCTACACATCATTAACAAATAGTCTAAATTTATTCATTAAAGAAAATTTATATGGTTTAAATTGATACAATCGTGAAAATTTAGATATGCAAAATGATAACTACAACCATTCTAATTATATGTTTTACTCAATTATTTAGATGTAGGTGATTATTAAAATGCTAATATGGATATAGGTCAAGTAATTAACCTAAAACATGAAGATGAGAAAGTTGTGCATGTTTATCCAATCATTTATGTGGAAAAGCAAATGTAAGGAAGGTTGGGTGAGACGTGTGTAATAATATCAAATTGAAAGTATATTGAAAGAATCAAATTATGTGTTTTCTTTCTAAGCTGCCCCTGATCCCTCATTTCTCAATTTTCTATGTCACAGGTTTTGCTCTTTTCCACATTTCTGTACCTAAATTTTAATGCCCCGCATTCTTTAATACCATTGAAACTTGTGTTTTACCAATAGAAATATTTTGGTAAATATCTTTATTTTGTACTTGAGTGCACAAACATAGATGTAAATATTGTTCATGGTAAAAGATATAGGTGGAGATTGTTGACGTGAAACTCTCACGCGAGCCACTAACATTCCTTTGGCCCACTCTTTTACTCTTGACATGTCATTGGAGGTGACCTATGTGAAAGCTTCACATCGGCATGATGCTAAGCTAAGTACACTTTGATGCTTAAGTTAGTATAGGAATTAATTAGCTTAGTTAGGCACGAAAAGAGGGTTAAGAGTTTCTCGCTTGGAGTTAATTACTTTCCTCTCTTTTTGGGATTGTCGATATGAGACTATTAAATAAAATCTTTTCTCTGACACCTATTTGGGGTTATAGATAACGTCAATAGGGTCAGGATTGTTGCAGCTTTCGAGATTGTTATAGAGCGCTAGTTTGGAGCTTATCCCGATTATTTTCCTTTTGATATAATCCATTGAGTTTGGTTGGTGGATTCAGAACCTAAGGTATGACTTTTATTCTTTTATGGGATGTGTGATCCCCTATGCAACGTTCCTTTATTTTTCTTGGACCTGGGCCACTCATGGGCTTTGGGACTTCTCTCGATTGAATTAGGTTAGATTGACATATAATAAAGAACACCTTATTATCCAATTTAATTTGGATATTACTTTGAATTTTTAAAATGTTGAATATCTATCTCTATCTGATTTTAGTAATAATAATCACTTGCAATTTATTTTTAATGGACAAAAAACAATTTTAGTTCTTAAGATTAAAGATGATATATTTAGTACATGTTTGAGAATAATTTTGAAATGATTAAAATTACTTTGAAACCCATCTTTCATCACTCAAAATCAATTCAGTGTTAAATTTTACACATCTAAACATATTTTTCATAGTATTAAGTTTGATTTTAAAGGAATAAAAACATTTTTGAGTGATTTTGAAAATGACAAAAGTGAGTTTAATAATTTAAGAACGAATCACACCCTGAACATATTATTAGTCCTTGAGATTTTCAAAATAACTACTTTAAGCTTTAATGTTTGAAAAATAGTAAAAAAATTGTTTTTGAGCTGTTAAATACTAACATATATTTGCTTACTTGTCATCTTTAACAAAGATATATAGAATAGGGGTGGAAACAAAGGACTCGTTTTGAGGGTCAAAATTAAGTTTGATAAGTAATGTAATATATATATATATATTATCCGTCCAGAATATATAAGTAATCAAGAAAAGAAAACCATCAAATTCATTTAAATTTATTATTAAATTAAAAATAGTTGCAAAAATACACGAAATAAAGCGATAGAGCATTCAAAGTATTGTTAATTATATTTTAAGAAATCAACTAAAGAAATGTTCAACGCCTATTTAACGAGTGAAAATTATCCAACAAAAGACCAAGAGAGGATAAATTCCGTAGTCATTTACTTAAAATTTAATAACTCTCTATAAGCTTTTTTTTTACACAAAAATAAAACTATTGTAAGGTGAAATGTATTGTTCATAAAATTTAATATACTATTGTAAGGTGAAATGTGTTGCTTTATTTTATTTTCCGTAGTAGAAGACTTTGCTTTGCTTTCAAAGTTCATCAGTGATAAACCATATTAATAGTAGGGTCTATAAGTTATAGATCATATCACTCATGATCATGATCTATCGTTGATAGATTTTGCTATTTTAATATGTTACTATATAATTAATTATTATATTTAAAAGTATCATTAGATGCAATAGTCATAGTAATAATAATCTAATATTGGACTCGAGAGATTTGATATTCAAAATGGAATGAGACATCAATTAGGAGTTAAATTAGCCTCCCTTTTCTACCAAATTGACATTTGAAAAATATAGATGAATTGAATATATAATAACGAGGGATTCAAAGGTAATATATAATCTAAATTGTGAAAGTTCATAGTACAACAGACAAAGAAAATACTTGGTCCATTCATAAATAAATTAGTTTCTATCAATCAATGTCTATGTAGGAATGGACCATTCCCAATCCCCATCTCCACACCTAACTTCCACTATTCTAACTTTATATTTTTCAATTTTCATATTTTACATTCAATGCAACATAAGCTAACTTGGAATTAATTTAATTTGGTTAATATATTTTACCTATTTTGCCCCTTTTCTACTCTACTTTCCAATATCTACCTTTTTCATAGCTATTGTCTTTTATTTCTATTGTGCATAGTCTTTTTCTCACAATTGCTAGCTTTCTCCTCTAAACCACCACCTTTTTTATTTTTATTAAGAATTTAATCTCAAACTTTTTTAAAGGTTTTTTTTCTCAAGGTGCTAAGGTTTGGTGTGGTGACTAATATTTTAACTTTTTAGTTTTTAAAAATTAAACTTATTTTCTCTTGGTTTCTTAAAATGATTTTTATCCTTTTTTTTTTAATAAAATAGTTGAAAAATTCTTAACCAATCTCCATAAACAAAAACAAGTTTTTAAAAACTATAATCCATTTGGTTTTTGATTTTTAGTTTTTGAAAATTAAGCATATAAAAACCCATTCACCTCTAAATTTTTTTATTTGTTATTTATTTTTTATCAATGTTTTTAAAAACCAGATTTAGTTTTGAAAGCTAAAAAAATGTAGTTTTTAAGAGAAATGAAAACCATGGTGAAAAAATTGAGAGGAAATAGACATAGTTTTCAAAAATAAAAAACTAAAAACCTAATGATTATCCAACAAGGCTTTTTTTTTTAAAAAAAAAAAAAACTTGGCTTGATTTTTGAAAATATTGGTAGAAAGAATGTAGTAACAATGTTGAAGTATTTTTTTAATACAATAGTGATAAGATGATTCAAACTATAAACCTTGTGGTCACTAACACATGTATGTTAATTAAATTATGCTCGCTTTAACCAAATTATGGTGTTTCCAGGCTAAATATTGCATCCAACCTCAATTATTCTTACAATTTTTAGTTCAACCACGTCATAATTTTGATCCAATTGAGAAAGCTAATGAGAAGTAGTTTTCGAGCGATTTAAAATTTAAGGGTAAAAGAGAAATTATTGAAGTTTATCCAAAAGAAATTAGAGCATGATTTTGACGTGTCACATTTATAAGGTTTACCTCAATTTTTACAATTCACCACCACGTCACATGTTTGTTTTTAATTTAATGCAATTTGACTAAATGTTTCTTTTTCTTTTTTTGAAAATGCCTTAAATGGTTATTTTTTAACCATGTGGATTATTAAGAGTAAAAGTGAAATTATTAAAACAACATAAATGCATTTGAAACTTACTGTATAAAGGTTACAGATCATTTTGTACGATTTAACCCAAATCTTTTCGATTCTAGATTAGGTTAAATTTAAAATTCGATTTCTATGGTTATTTAGCTCAAGTTTATTTTAGAAAACGTAACCCATCAATAACAATCTAAAAAGTGGATCTCATTTTATTATGTTTGTTGTTGTTTACTGTGTTCCATAATCACAATAAAATGTAGTGCCTACTGTCAAATATGTAATCAACAAATGCAATTTGATTGTGGAAACTAAAGATGATCAATCCACTACGGGCACCTACGAGCACCTATGGTTTTGAAGCCAAGCCTTTCCACCAATGGTGACTAGGGACTAGTATGACAATTGGTTTAGGTAGGGCAACCAACCTACTACAGGCACCTATAGGGATCATTGCATGAGACCACAATCTAGAAACTTATGCATGAGACAAAGAGGTAAAACATAGCATGTCATAAGAGGAGGCGAGGTTTGAAACCCTACCTACTTGAGACCCACCAGTCATTTTTATATACTTCTAAACGATTTTTGAATTTTGCCCTTAGATATTGTTACTATTGTCATTACCATTACAAATATTGTTACTTTTACAGAAGTAGAATTATGAATCTGTCAGAATTAATTTTATCAATACAAATATTGTTACCAATTGACTCTAAACGAAAATGGTGATAGTAACAATAGGAAGACAATAGAAAGTAAACACTACAAAGCGATTAGCCTCAATCATAATTAGTTCATGTTTGCAAAATGTTTAAATAAACGTGATCAAAAGCAATTCACCTACGTTTGCAATTGAGATCTATTACGATTGATCCATCGTCAATGGAATTCCATTGCAATCACACTAGTTTTAGTTATAGATTAGTAAACGTGACCTTAAGATGTATGGTTTTAAAATTAAAAAATATAAATAATATTTATAATTTGATAAAAGTTTCATGAATAATCAATAAATTAGTTGGGACAAAAGTGTAAACTCATGTTGGTCAACATCAATTTCCTTTGTTTTTATTGGGTCCAAACAAAAAATTTGATTAAAAGAGACAATAATGCAACGAGTGGTGGCCGTCGTACCATCTACACTACAACAATACTACTGAGATTTCTACTAAATTTCTCTTTTACGTTTTTTTTTTTTTTAAATTTTTTATTATCTATTCACGCGTAAAATATTGGACTAAAAAAAAAAAGAAAAATAGTTAGATTCTTCGACGTCTTTGAATTTCAAATACCTTTAATTATATAGAATTTCTTCTACATTAACACACATTTAATTATAAACTTTTTAGTGTGAATATATATCTGGCAAAAAAAAAAAAAAAAAAAAAAATTTATACCTTCTCGGTATAGATTCAATATAATATCATAAATTACTAATCTTAGATTTATTATTCCATATTAATTTATTTTCTTACATCTATTCTCAAATTTTAATTGATTCAATTATTTTTTAAAACTTTTTTTACCAAATAATTAAGACTAAACAAAATTAGTTTCAAATCATGTATATTTTTAAATAATTATATTATCATAAATCATAAATTAAATATCAAAACAAAAAAATAATTGACATTATAATTTACTATTTTAGCTCTATCTCACAAGTAATCCAACAATCCCAAGCTACACCCTACTAACTTATATGAAATGTCAAGTAATTGTGTTCCATTAATGATCATTTGAGATGTATTTATGTCAATTATTTGGTTTGGTATAAAATATAAAATAAAAGAAAAATTAGTTGACAAAGCTTTATTTTTAAACTTTTTTTTTTTTCGAAACCAATGGTCGACAAGTTGAGTATAAATAAACTCTGTTGTTTTTCCATTGATTCAATTCTTTTCTTTAACAAAAAAAAAAAAAAAAAAAAAATGTTTTGAGTATTGATATTTTATTTCCCTTAGTTGGTGAACATCAATTTCTTTTTTCCAAAAGTCAATGCATGCAAATTAAGTTAGCTTATATTCACAACACTTATTTTATTAAATATTGAAAGTTTACTTGGATAAGCCTATAGCAATTTCTTGTTGTATTTATAGCTAAATAATTATATAATAAAACAATTTTCATAGTATGTCCGTTCGACGATGCTCAATAAATATATTTATTATTTTGATACTTCAATCATTCACATTTATAATTGTTGAACTAATAAAAGATAAACATGTGATTATTTAGAAATTAAGCTTATAAATATTACTCTTCTCTATTACTTTCTTTGTCTCGTTATATATAAAAATAAAAAATAAAAAAATAATAATTAATTATGAAACCCGACCTAAATAACCAAAGCCAGGAGGGGGGAATATTAAAAGATGAGCCGTGGGATTTGGGGAATCTGAAAACGCAGCGTTTTATGGTAAGGTCATAAAGAGGAAAAGAAAAAGATTATAATATTGGCGGAGTACAAGTGGTCCATACTATACTCCATAGGACGACCTAAGTTACACGTTGTTATCCGTCGACTCAAAAATCAAATAAATAATTTTAAAAACAATTTTTTCTTTTTTTTTTTTCATAAAAAGAAAAATAAAGGAAACCCTTGAATCCTTCATATCTCCATTCTTCTTCTTTCTTCCTCCGATTCTACTCTCTTCTACGGCTTTCTTTAATTTGTACCTCCTAAATTCACAGATTCATCTTCCTCCTTGCAAACCCTTCTCCTTCTCACAGCTCCCTTCATTCTCCTTCTCTCTATTTGCCTTTACGAAAAACTTCTTTTTCTTCAATCGTTCTATTCTTCGTATCCATTCGGTTGTGATTCCGAAATTGGGGGTTTCTTCTTCTCGTCTTCCCTTTTGCGTGGTTTGCTTCCCGATCCCTTGATTTGATTCTTTGTGGGTTTATTTTCTTACAATCATATTATTACTGGGTTGGAGAGAATCGATTTTAATTAGCATCTGTTGTGGGATTTTACTTGGGTTTTTGCTTCATCTTTGTAGGATGATGGTTTGAAGTTGTTGAATCTTATTCTGATTTTTTTGTCTCTTTTTTGTGATTTCTAGTGATTATAGCTGCTGTTTAATTAGAATGGCGAATGAGTTTGGTGAATCAACAAGTGTGCCACATCAAAACCCATCTTGGTCTGCTAATAGTGAAACTACTAACAATGATACTGGTGATTTTGAATGCAATATTTGCTTTGAGTTAGCTCAAGACCCAATTATCACTCTTTGTGGTCATCTCTTTTGCTGGCCTTGTTTATATAGATGGCTGCATCATCACTCACAATGTCAAGAATGCCCTGTTTGTAAGGCTCTTATTCAGGAGGAAAAATTGGTTCCTCTTTATGGTAGGGGTAAAATTCCATCTGATCCAAGATTAAATAGATATCCTGGTATTGATATTCCAAATCGTCCTGCTGGGCAAAGACCTCAAACAGCACCACCCCCTGTTCCTAATGACTTTGCAAATTATGGTTTTGGGTTCACTGGTGGCTTTATGCCAATGGCAACAGCAAGAATTGGCAATTTCACTTTAGCTACTGCTTTTGGTGGTTTGATCCCATCTTTATTCAACATCCAGTTTCATGGATTTCCTGATGCTACTGTTTATGGAACTACTTCTGCTTACCCTTATGCATTCAACGCCTTTCATGGAGGTCATGGTCACCATTTTCCGCAACCGTCGACTCGAGGTCAGCATGCTGATAATGTACTGAAAAACCTCCTTTTACTCGTTGGTGTCTTTGTAATTCTTGCCTTGCTCTGGTGGTAAAGATTATCTTTCATTGCAATGGAAATAGCCACAAGTGTAGAGATTTCATTTTCTAGTGCTTATGAAGTAGGTTAGCTGATACTGTGATCACATATATGTATGCTTGATAATACTTACTGTGAGGTTCCCATCAATTCATGTTATAGATGTCCCAAAGGACTTGTGGTTGCTGCTTTCTTTTTCTGACCAGGCCTGTTCACATCATGCTACTGGGAAACTTCTTTACCCCACATCATGCTACTGGGAAACTTCTTTACCCCAACAGTAATAAAGTTAAATTATTGCTATTTTGTTCAAAAGAAATTTCTTTGCCTTAAGTTCATCTGGCAGCCTGCTGATATTAAATTGACACGGCTGCCCCTTTGACTGGATTGTGGTTGGATGAATCTACTTTTAATAGACTGTTAGAGTTTGCTAGACGACTTGATGGTTTTCTGCCACGTTGAAAGTTCAGACTGCTCATCAGTTCTGTAGTGTTTCTTGATTGCTTTGTTCCTGATCATCTTTTCTTTTGTTAGGTTTGATTTTTGTTGTGTTACACTTGCTTCTAGTTCTGAATCAAAGTTTGGTTTGCTGTGCTAGAATTACAATTGACTTTGCATTTGAAATTGAATTGTAGTTCAAATCAAATGAGAGAAATCAATTGAACATAGTTACTATTCGTTCTTAGCTTAACAGAGATAATTTATTGGAGATTCGTCTGGCTCCTTTACATTGCTTAGAGATGACTTAACAAAATCTAGGGGGTCTAAGTAGGTCTGATCAAGACGGTCTTCTTTTAAGGTTTAAGTATAAGTTTAGTTGATCTGGTCTCCGTTTTTATTTTCAAGCGATCCTTGAAGTTTAACAAATGTTTTAAAGGTTCTTATACTTTCAATTTTGTATCTAGTTCTTTGTAATTTAAATTTTGTATATGATGTAATTCACAGATGCATTAGGCACAAATTAAAAGATTAAAGTCTAGTCAATTTTATGTTTGTTAGATCTTGAATGTGTTTGAAACTTATTTGATACAAAACTAAAAGTTGGGAGATTTATGAGACATTTTTAAATTTTATGAACCTATTAGACACCAAATTAGATAATTAGGAGTTAAGAGATTTTTTTGAACATTTTTTGAAGTCGATGGATTAAAAGGCAATATAAAAGTTTAGGGACTGATTTTTTTTTTTTTTTTTTTTCAAAAATCTAGATTGATAATATCCCTAACATGTTGGTTCAAGAAAAATATAAGGGATCGTTTGGATTGAGGGAATTGGGATGGAAATGGGTAAGGCAAACAAGGGTTGTAGGTTAAGGCATAGGAATAAGTTATTCCTGTACATCTATTATACCCATGAATGATATACATCCAAAAAGGTGGTTTTTCTTCACACTCACTCACTCTCCTCTTTTAAAATACATCTCTTTATTCTTTTACTTTATTTATTATTAAAATTAATTATTATATGAAAAATAAATTTATAGTTTATGAAATTATATTAAAATTTTTATTTTAATTTAATGAATTAGCCTATGTATTCAAATATATAACCATATTTATTTAAAGAACAGAGGTAATAAAATTATCTATTTATTAATTAATTATATTTGTAGGTTGTTAATGATCATGAATTTATTTTTTAATAATTAATTAGTTTATCATTGATTAATTAGAATTAATTAATTATTTTATTAATTATTACATCGTAATTATATAAATTCATCAAATTGATCTATTAAATTATGTAATCAAGTATCTTTAATTATAAATTACTCATTTTACAAATACTTGTAATTAATAATTTAATTAATATGATTGATTGTTAAATGATTAATTTTTCTCAAAATTTTGAATTAGATTTATTGTTTTATCAATTAATCTATTAAAATTTTTATAGAATTTTCATGATTAATTTTACAAATTCAACCTAAAAATAATTTATTCATAGGCCTCAAGGAACTCAGAATTTTCTTTGACCAACCAATTGTGTTTGGGAAAGCAATTGTGGAGAAAACACGACCATATATATTTCAACTTGTAGACATTAGAAAATTATATCCACCCACCAGTATAATACTTACCAAATTAAAACTTTGTTGTTGTTGGGTTTTTATTTTATTTTTGCAAATCGGATTTATTTTCTATTTTTTTGACCTGCACGTTTATAACTAAAAAAATAATAGCAATAATAAAAAAAGAAAATACATCGTGAAATCTATTAATGTTGAATTAACAAGTCACGCATAATGCCTAATTCAATACATTTATTATTGATGTCAACTAAGAGAATGGCGAAAAATAATATAGCAATTCTGAGTGTGCAAGGGATTTACATGTTGAACAGTTATAGAATGACCTATTCCAAAAATAATAATAATAATAATAATAATAAAAGATCACCATAAAAAATTACTTCACATAATGCTCTTTTGTACTGGTCAATAAGTTCAATTAGTGAATATTTAGGCATTTAAATTTCTTATTTCATTTAAAATATAATTTAATCCCAGTTCCAATTTTTCGAATATGATAGCTTGCTTCATTAATGTTGTTGATGAACTACAATAATTCTATATTCTATTTTAGTTCCTTCCACATAAATATTGATATTAGACTGAGAAATATTCTCTCGGCCGTGGGCTCATTTATGGGCTTGCCTGTCCAATTTGCTTAATTATAGTTTTATAAAATCAACACATTGGCTCATACATTTCAAACATGGAATTTTCATTTTTCATTTTTCAGTCAGGTTTAGGAGTGATTTTAGAAAATTTTAGCTAATTGATTTGTTTCTTAAAACTGATTTTTATGCAATCATTTTAGTATTTGGTTTTACACTCTTAAAACTGATTTTGAATGTATTAAGGATATGTTTAGAATTGATCTTTAGAATAAGTATTTTGAGCTAAATTATCCAATTATAATTAGTTTTGTAAAAGCATTATAAGTCATGTTAATATTTGAATTATTAATTAAAAAAAAAAGTATTTTGTCCATTTTCCTGATACCGAGAAAATGGACAAGAATTTTTTTTTATATATAAATTATTATTTTAATGAAAAATTAAATTATTAAAATTAAAATTAATTATTAATTATTATTAAAATCAAGTTTTAGGAAGAAATTCTTAGAAAGTTTTAAAACATCATTGATTCTAAATTTAATTTTAGAATCTTACAAAAATTATTTTATGGAAAAATAGGAATGTTAGAAGGGAAGAAATGAAAAACTTATCAAGAAAAATGACAAGAGAGCCTACCTAGGAAAGAATTAAGCTCTCTGTCACTTTTACTATAAAGTTCTAATCACCACTTTATGGGAAAAGTCACATAGAGCTAATTCTTTCCTGGTAAGTTCGAACTTACCGCGGCAGAACTAGCTCTCTGTCACTTTTCCTATAAAGTGTTGATCGGAACTTTATGGGAAAAGTGACAGAGAGCTCAATCCCAGTAAGTTCAACACAACCAAACTTCGAGGAAATTTTTTCAAACTCGCTCTCACTTTCGCTCTAGTTCAATACGACCAAACACCAATGAAATTTTTCCAAACTTGCTCTCTGTCACTTTTCTCTTAAAGTGTTGATCAGAACTTTACAAAAAAAGTGACAGGAGCTCCCTTCTCAATAAGTTCAATGCGACCAAACTTCGACAAAACTTTTCCAAACTTGCTCTCGCTTTTTGTCACTTTTCTCGTAAAGTGCTGATTGGAACTTTACGGACAAAGTGACAGAGAGCTCTCTTCTCTGTAAGTTCAGCGCGACCAAATTTCAACTGAACTTTTCCAAACTCACTCTCGCTCTCGCTCTAGTTCAACGCAACCAAACCTCGACGGAACTTTTCCAAACTCGCTCTCGCTCTCTATCACTTTTTTCGTAAAGTGCTAATTGAAACTTTACGAAAAAAGTGACAGAGAGCTCTTCTTGGTAAGTGCGAACTTACCACAAATACATAAAGAAAACACAGAAAAAAGAATCGAAAAAAGAAAAAACGAAAAAGAAAAAGAACTTTACAGAACTTTACAGGAAGGAAGCTCTCTCTTATTTTCACGTAAAGCTAGTCATCAGAACTTTATGGGAAAGGTATGAGTGAAAGAGAATAAGGAATATGGGAATCACTGATTAAAAAAATTAATAAATAATCAGAACTTTGCGAGAAGGAATTGGCTGCAAAGTTGACAGAGATAAAACTGACGTGACTTTAACATCACAGTTGACATCAATTAAAATTTTTTTTTGAAAATAATCAGAATGCTTCTGTTGAAGAGACATTTCAATAAAGACAAACAAAAACTATCCTATTTCCCTAACTTTTTTTTAAAATACCATTTTGGCCTAAATTTTTTTTTCTAAAAATACCACGATTGGGCCCTACTTTTAACATTCTCAAACTCTACATTTCAAGATAGTTGAATAAAAAAAAGAGTAAGTCAATATCAATATAACTTATAACTTATAGCTTAATCCACGAGCATCAATTACTATCCTAACAGAGCAAATTCAAAAAAAAAAAAAAAAAAAAAAAAAAAAAAAAAAAAAAAAGTGTTTGAAATGATTATAGCAAGTTAAGGACTATATTAACTATCGTTATCATGAAGTAGAGGAATAATAAATTTTGTTTTTATTGTGGATTGGTTATTTATATGCACTCTTATTATCAAAATGCACATACATATTTAAATAAACTAAATGATTTAGAAATACTTTCATGGATATGTATAGTATAGTTTAGGGTTATTTTTTGCATTGTCCTATTCCCATAAAATGATGTATAGACCAGATGGAGCATATGCTCTTTTTTGGTACAAATATGAAAGCACTAAAAAGCAAACATCACAAGAGTGGAAAAATTAAAAAACATTGCTTTATTATTCCATATCATTTCAACTACAACTCCACCTCCCATTTAATGTCTCCTTTTTTACTTCATGCAATGCTTGTTTTTATGGTACAATTTGTGTACACCACATAATTCAAAAGATTGAGTGATACCTGCCAACTGTTTTTATACAACATACTATATTTTTTCATATATGTTAGAGTTGACCTTCATTCAGCCGTAATCAGTTGAAAGTTTGATCTCCTATTTCCACAGTTGCTGTACTAAAAAAAATTACTTCTTACTCTATCATGCGAGCATAGTTCAATGGTAATTAACATGTACTCTTTTTCATGTATTCCGAAGTTCAAATCTCCTATACCTTCATTAGTTGTACTAGAAAAATTATATGGTTGCTCCCTCCACATTTATAAAAGCAATATTTTTCTTTAAAAAATTAAGAAATAAAGTTCAACATTTTTCTAATTTTTAGAATCTATATTTAGTTAATGAAAATCAACTAACTATTTTGAATATTTTTTATAAAACCAACCTACTAAACATAAAATTAAAATTTATGGACCTAGAGAATTTAAGGACTAGGTAGACACAAAATTTAAATACATAAACTAAAAAAAATATATTGGTTTAACTACCATTTTCATCTCTATACTTTGAAGTTTGTTCAATTTTAGATTTTGTACTTTCAATAAATCTCAAATTTAGTCATTCAAAACTAAATTTTACCGGAATTGATTAAATAATACCAATAATTTTCACGCAAAGAAATATAATATGTGAATTTCAAAATTGATAGTAAAAATGTTAATAAAGTAGCATTGTAAAATAAATTTAAGATTTATTTGAAGTAAATAGAGTAAAATTAAACAATTAAAATATAAAAACTAAAATGGAAGAGATTTAAAAGAGTATTTTAACTGAAAAAAATTTATTTGGGAGAGAAATAAAATTAAAAAGGGAAATAAATGTAGGAATTTGTTTGTGTTCCCAAAAAAATGGAAACCCATAAGGTGTCGAATGATAAAGGTGTTTGAGGGTATAACACATGGGCAAGAAGCATTCCTACGTCTTTCACTTCATCATGTGCTTATGGGAATCCATACCAATGTTTCAACATAACCTCCAACTCTCTTCCATTCTCAGATATAATATCAATACCAATTCCAATTGAATTGTGTATCTATTAATCCAACCAAACTCAATATATACACTTCCACCATGATTCATATCTATATATAAGTTTGATTCATCTATATTCACTATATAATTGCTAGTTTGAAAATAGTAATGCCAACCTAAAAATAAATTTAAGTCCTAAACCTAGTTTAACGGGTCAAAGTTTTTAATCTTCCTAAATCAATATAAACAAGTCTATGGGAGTGTTTAGTCCCCAACTATTATAACATATAATTAATTACAATATCACTATTTCAAATTCATCTTTATTATAGTGTTTAGTATTTCCTACTCCTACTTTCTTTCCCTCTTTGCTACAATGTTTATTGTTTGTACCCTAAATATATACTATATGAACCAAACTAAAATAGTCTACACTCGAAACACGAACTACTATAACCTACAAACTATTATAACTCACATGTTATTATAACCATTGACTATAAGAACCAAGTTAGCACCTTAAACACCCTCTAGATGATTAGAAAAAAAAAAAAAAAAAGAATTACACATAGTCATAAACTTTGCCATTATGTTTTAAAACTACATTTACTCTTTCGTAAATCGTAAGATTACTTTAGACTTTTCATAAACATTTCAAAATTACCTTTAGGGTACAAATCGTCTTCAAAATGTCACATTGAAATTGAAGTATGGGAAAAGTGATTGTGACGTAGAATGAAATTTTCAACTATCACACAACTTTTTCTTTATCTCAATTTTCGTTTGAAATTATAACGTATTTTTACTTTGATAATAATTTTTGAAAAATTTATAAAAGGTGGAACAGTATTGCATATCTAGAAACTAACGAGCTTCAAGAATGTATATATAATTTACCTCGCAAATTTCAATGATAGTTTCCCGACAATTTCAAATATATTTATTACATTTCTTCTGTTCTTGGGTTAGAAAAAGGAGGAAGGTAAAAGTAATTGAAATTTGAAACCATTATAAATGGGTCAAAGAACGTGAAAACGAAACGTCTTGAATTTAAATGTAATGAGTGAACCGACGCTTCTTTATTATTATTATTATTTTTGGTAGTTAAAAACTTTAATGATATTAAATGAAGAATAAAGAAAATAAAATCAGAAAAATGTGGATGAGATGAATATAGACTGCGGGGCCTTATTATTTGGAAGAAATTGGATTCCTATGGCAAAACATGTCGTGTCATTGTGTGGAATAATCTAATCTAATATATCAATCATAACTTTCTTTAATTTTAACTCACCAATATTTAAAAGTACGTAATTTGAATTAAACCATTGCTAACGTGACAATTAATTAATGATAATAGTATAGGAAAAATTTTTAGCCACTTAATTCGGAATATAAGCTTTAACCATCATATATATTAGGCAACGTAGCATAAAATTCATACATTAGTTTGTTTTGTTATGTATTTTTGTTTGTTGGGTGACTGTTGGTGTTAGTTTTAGATTACACATTTTATATATATTTTGTATATGTCAAAATCTTTTCTCTATATGACAATAACGTTGAATTAAAAAGAAAGGTGTTTGTAGAAAGTGTTTATCGTTAATTGCGTATTGGTTGAGTTAATAATTGGGTGCAATAATTTTGAATTAATGAGAGAAGAAAAAATGAATATAATTATAAAATAATAATAATAACAATAACAATAGGAAAAAAAAATGGTGAGTAGGGGGTTTTGGCATGTGAGGCACATGGTTTTGTTTAATGAAGGCCTCAAAATAATGGGGGAAAGTGTTTGTGACATTACACCCCACACTTTGTCTTCAAACCCAAACAACCCCTTTCTAATCATCTCTTCACTTCCACATGCATTGCATTTTAATTACAATTTTGCTTCTACTAATTTATTATGTTGGTTCCTTTTCTTTTTTTTTTTTCTTTTTTTTTTTTTTTAAATATATTCTTTCCTTTCTTTCCTTGGTAAGAAAATATCAAAATAAACTTCTTTGATTGGCAAAAAAGAAAAAATTTTTTTGATTATAATAGCATATACCTTTATTATTATTGTTATTATTATTTAAGAAATCACAATCAAAGATAAACAAACAAAATTTATATGATAAAAAATCCACATAGAAATTTAACCGTGTATTAACTACGTCAACGGACAAAAGGAGACAATAGCTTATTATTAGAGAAAAAATTACAAAATCAGAAGTGTCAATAGAGCTAGATCATAGTCTATATGGTGCACTTTAAACAAAAATAATAAATAATGTAAATAGGATAAATACGAGTACAACTTTTTATTTAGGGTTTAAGGCATTCTAACAACATATTAGTCATTGCTTGAAAAAACATATATTACTTGGTCGTTCAGATCACAAGATAACAGATTTAAGGCATCTCAACAAATCTCCATCTTGATTTGAATTTTCTCACACAGCTAACATATGTACTTAGATGCAACACAAAATCATTTGGTAGACGTCGTCGTACCCATACTTTTTCCTTATGCCTCAAAATATCCTAGATTATATTGAACTATTAACAATTCGAAACATTCTGCCAGTCCAAGTAATACTGAAACATGTCATATGAAATTAACTTGGTGAACATATTTGTAGGATTATCAGAGTACTAATTTTCATGACTATAATCGACCTCTGCTCACTTTTTAGTAATACAAATATAATTAGTCATTTAGAGTGCCAAATAATAGATTCAAATCATTTCTAACTTTTTTCTTTTTTTTTTTTTTGAAAAGTAGATATTGGATATCACGATTTAAAATTTTCTTTCGTGTGAGTAAGTAGGGCATTGTTCAAATTGTATTGATTTGTTACAAAGATTATTACTTTAAAACAAAGAACTTGTAAACATATAATAAATTGTAGTTATCTGGCATTGTTTAATTAGATTACATGTCCAACACTAATATATGAGAGAGTTTTATAAGCTCTCTAGAGAGTTAATTATCAAACTTGACTAATACTATCTTTCAATTTTGTTATTTTTCTATTATATAAATATGATTATTACACATGGCGTTCAATATCTAGTAATTAATACGCGAGAAGATTGAAAAGGAAACATAAAAGTCATTAATAATTAAAAAATATGTTAAAGTAATTTGAAAAAAACTTTATATTGGTACATAAAGGCAATCGGATCCAAATGGATGGAGCAAAGTAATGTACAAAATTTTAGAATAATAATAAAATTTCATCTGTTTCCATTACCAAAAATAGCCTCGTAAAGTTATTTTTGTTGGTATGGTAATAAATTCAAGTTGTTGAACGAATCACAAGTAAGACAAAGAAAAATGTCGCTATTAAACACCCTCCCCTCTAATCTCTTTTATTTATCACTTTTCATTCTTTATTATTTTAATTATTACGTTATCAATTCGCTTTCAAAAATAACTCAATTGGTTAAATTAATTAATGTTGAAGTTTTAAATGATCATAAATCAATAAAACCAAAATTTGAATACCCAATTAATACAACCTTTGAATCAAGTCGTGAAAACGAGGAAGGTATAACATGAATAATAAAATACTAAAGATACAAAATTATAAATGTTATCGGTAACAAAGATTAGGTTCAATACCCATAATATATAGTTAAATAATAAGATTAAGAAGAATAAGAAAAATGCCAAGAGAATGAATGATGGGTATTAATTATAAATTTACTGGAGTAAAATTAAAATATTATCTATATATGTCAAAGAGGAAATATGGAACTTTCATTTATTTTTGTCGAATAGTGCGATAAGAGAGGCATGTTTTTGAAGGCCCATAAAATAAAACGAGGCCCAGATAGGCATGTGGTTCCCACGTGGAAAGCCACGTGTCGAAGAGAGGTAAAAAGGAGGTGGGCCCAGGAAAAGTTTGATGTGGCCATTCTTGTCAAAGGGAAATGAAAGATGAGGTAAAATTACCGATGTGCCCCAAAATCAATGCTCCTTTCCTAACATCTGCTAGGACATGACCGACATTTAATGCTAACCCTAAATATCCGGAACGAATCCAACACGCCAATTCCCCCGCTATTTTCTCAATTTTATTTACTTTTTTATTGTTCTTTTTAAAAAATTTACTATATAGTCCTAGGATATCTAAATTCGTAATAATAATTATGATTGAAAACTTGAATTTATGGGTGGAACATGGACTTTAAAATGTTGATGTCTCAATTTTATATGGCTTTCCACGTCAATTCATATATATATATATATTTATGGTGTTATTATTTATGTATATAAAAATTCAAAAAAGAAAAGAAAAAGTATTTTACCTAAATTAAAAACTCTATTATTTATATTATATTAACAATATCATTTTGTTAATTGTATTTTATGTTCAGTAGATTTTTCTTTTTATGAAATAAATGAAACTATTGATTTTACCTCTAATATTAATATCAAACTTATAGAAAAATATGAAAATGTCTATATATTGATGAAAATTTAATACTATGTGTACACAAATTTTGTCTTTTTTACATCTCCCAATAATCCAAATTCAAAATTTGTAAACTAAGTGCTCCATAAAATTTTAATTTCAACTTCAAATTAATTGATTGAATTAATATTTTATCTTTTTAAAAATTATAAGGACTAAATTTATAATTCAACCTTTCATTCAAGAAATAGCTTAATGAATTAAGACTCAACCCTTCTTATATTCAATACAG